>OV702281.1:396503116-399003116 GCA_916181665.1 Avena sativa
AAAACTGAGTAAATCTACAAAGCTCTTATACGCTTACAACTTGGCGGAGAACATCTCAATCACGTAGTTAATCTCACATGTACACACGGGCAGGTACAACACATGATAGCATATGATCTGCAAATCATAGTCTGAACCCAGAGAGCCTCCTGGACCAATGCTAAAGAAGGTCACCAGGCGCACTGGTAGGAAAACCGCCGAGCCATGCTTCTAGCGCCTTATTGAGCGCAGCACTGGTGAAAGCATAGCTAGCTAGTTGCTGTCTCTGCACCGGGTTCTCGCTCTCAATCTAGATTCAAAATAGAGGAAATAAGCAAGAAAGGAATGGGAGATGTACTTCATATGACCTAGTTTCTATCACAACAAGAACGACACATACAAAAGACAGAGGCAAGACAACACATATAGGCAAGCAATAAGATATCAAACTATTTCGTGAGCAGATTGCAAAATTTTTTTGGACATGCAAGCTATTTGTGTCCATTTGCCTTCAAAAAAAATGAAAATAAATCTAAGTAGGCTTCTAAAATGTTTTCATGACCAAATAAGAAACATGAAAAAACGGAGGGGTTGTACACCAGATGCAAAGGAAAAAAATATATATGGTGCATCCATCCACCACTCCACTATAAGAACAAAGTATATTTCACAGTTCAAAGCAATAGAGCATGAAGGAAAAGAAACAAATGGACATCCAATCATTTTCAAGCATGCATGTGAGTAACAGAGAGCATAGTAAAGAAACAACAAATTGGGAAAGGCATGGTTAAGGCCATAGACTGTACCGAGTTTGACCATGCTATGTCATAGAGGAAAACCTACAATATGAGAATTGTTCAGCATCTAAAAACACAGTGTGCCACAATAAATAACAAGTAAATAACATAAGAGATTTAGTAAAAGGCTGTTGTTACATGAGTGCATCCTCCTAGCTGCCCAACAATAAGTAGCAATCTCCTCACCAACGACTGGACCAAGAATTGGAATTACTGTTAGCTGTAGCCTGCAAGCAATTTATCGTAGGTCAAATAAATATGCACAAGTATTCATGCAGGTTTACATGGATAAATTTGAAATGAATAGACAACAGATAAATTGCAGAGAAGGAAAGTGAAAGAATAACTTACAAAACATGGAAGCAATCTCCTCAAGCAACAGCCCATCATGATGCTTACCTTGTTCCGAGCCAAGTTGGTAAATAACATCAGGAATAAATCAACATATCTTTTTTTCTGCACAAAAATTCTATGAACTAAAGCAATTTGAGCCACCAATTAGATGTTTTTACCATAACAACTACTTGTGCTAAAAATAATCAATGTATTGATGATACTTCGATTGTCACTTCTTACTAGCACATTTTTGCCTATGAAAACTGAACTTCCATATTCCAGCGCATCCAAACACAATTCAACTGTGCTAATCTAATTGATCCTCATAGATCATCAGTGGTCCAAATGTATCTACAGCAGTCATAAATAACTTGTATAGTATAAAGGAAATTCTTTTCCAAATTACTTGTAAAAAATGAAAGGAACATCCATGAAGATTTTTCTTCCAGGAAGTATATTTATGAAGCTATTTATAGTATATGCAGATAGATGCCCATACATGGTCATTGTAAATGAAGTGGGAATATGATTATAGTAGGAACTTCATTCCCACTTGTCAAAATCCAAGTAAGGGAGCAACTGGTCAGACTTGCTTATCGAAAGCACCACAGCTACTACCTATACCACTGATCTCTGGTTGAAAATAAGATATATATATAGTGAATTTTGACATTAATTTAAATTAATAATGGAAGAGGTGGTGCTAAACCATTAGTTTTACCCTCAATGCAAAAGTAAATGCCAGTACCTATCTAATCTCTTGCAAACCAACATGAAAAACAACTAATTGCTACGTTGATGCCTTGCATATCCTCTGTGTGTGTACTGGCATCCACTCCATGTCAACGTATGCTCCAGGTCGATAGTTCTCTGTCATACCTTTAATAGAGGAACGTACTATTGAGCATTACGGTTATTAACTAAGCACAGTCCATGTCAACCAATACAGACCTGTTGTCTGCTGAACTGGTGTTATGTCAGTATTTGAGAAGGCAGGAGATCAATTGTTAAAGGCTGTAGATGTCATGTTAACTTAGTGCTCACTTCATATAGAGATTCAGTTGTCATACTCGTTTAGCAAGACATGCCTAACTATATAGTTTTAGAATAGAAACCTTCACACCATGCAAACTCTCTATCCGTCAGTATGAAGCTCAAATCAAAGATCGGTAGCATTTGCACAAGTGCACAACATTTTTGCTCATACTGACATCACATCTCAATTAGTCTTCCCATGTTTGAAATCTCATGCAGAGGTATATGCATGCTAATATTGAGAGCAGTTTAAATTCTGTAATTTTCAGTAAATGAGTCTAGGAGACCTGAACTGACCTACCTCAGGTGGCTTGAGTTGGTGGCGTTGCTACAGCCACTGGCTAAGGTGATGATGGCCGATGTTAATCGATTGGATCTCCACCTCAACTTGAGACCTAAGTTTTTGTCTGTTCCTACGTTCCAGAACATCTCAGTGAGCAATCAACCAAGAATAAAACTATCTCAACATGTTAGGACCGGCTATGTGAAGTCTGTATATGTCATGTACCTAACTAAGACAGTGCATATTCTGTAACCTATACGTATAAGTTGACCATAATATTTCAAGAAGAGTTTCAACAGAGATTCATTACCCCATTCGACCAGTAAAATTAAAGTGTAGATATTCTTAGAAGATTCAATAGGTTCACCATAGATTCAACTTAAACTTGATGCAAAACAAAAGAAAAGAGAAAATTCACGAAAAAGGAAAGGTCAAGCGGGGAGGTCAGATCTGGGCCTCCATGCCTAGATTTCGGGCACCTATGCCAAGATCCAGGCCTCCATGCCTCGAGCCACGACTTCGTGGTGATGCTCTTAGTCGTGATGAATAGATCCAGGCCTCCATCCCTCGATCCACGACTTCGTGGTGCTACTCTTGCTCGCGATCTGGGGACGGCCGGTGGAGATGCAGAGGGGGACGGATCCGTGTGGTGGAGGAGGTGACGGTCGGATCCAGCGATGGATGTGAGTATGCGCCTGAAGAAGGGTGGACGCGGGGTAGCAGGAGTAAAAAGATTGGCTGGGTGCGGGAGGAGAGTGGAGGGTGGTGTGCGGGAGAGGAGGAGGCAGACACGGTTCGAGGTGGGGACACCGAGAGGCAGCGCGAGAATGACAGGCGCAAATTTGGACGGGCGAAGAGCGGATGTGCGGGACGACGCGACGAAGCGAAACGACGGAGTGGCAGAAAACGGAACCTCCACTTTCTTTTTAGATAGTAGAGATAGAGATGATGTTATTTCTACTGTGCTTGATGCGAGTGGTTCATTAGGTCCTTTTCTAGATGCTACTATGGCTAGTCTAGGAAATACCAAAACTCCTAGTGAAGACACTGTTACACCTGTTAGCTCACCTGCTAGTGAGAGTTTTGATATTAATGATGGTTACATAGAGCTCACTGATGAATTTGTTGAAGAGTGCCGAAACACACATGGTGCTAGTGCTATTAAGAGTCTCCTTGCTAGACGTACTATTATGCCCAAGAAGTCCTATGAAAGGGTAATTGCCCCTATGTGTGGTTTTGGTGATTAATGACAATGTTTTCACTGAGTTTTATATGAAGGTATATTCCATAGGTCATGCTTGTAGTCCATGTGTTGGATTCAAGTATGGATGCCATGAAGATAAAGATATACCTTGAGTATTGGCATCAAAATCATCGAGATTAAGAGAATAATATGATATGATCAAGATCTTGAGAGTGTGATCTCAATAGAAGAATTCAAGATATGGCTCTAAGTCGGTGTCATGATAGCCTCATTAGTTGAGCTATGGTTGACTAAGATTTAGAGCATGTAATCAAATTAAGAGTTCCTTATGTACCTCAAGATATTAAGATGGAGCACGAGAAGATACTTGGTTGACCAATACAAATAGTAAAGAGTGATTTCAAGTTGGTCAACACATGAAGCATAAAGAATGTACCACATGGTCTTGTGGTATGGTAAGCCTTGTCAATTATGCATCATGAACTAACCCATTATATATTTGCCTTTGCGTTTTCTATATGGGACATGTATCTTTCCATGGGCATGCTTCAAAAATGAAGATATTATATAGCCCATGAGAGGATGACATCAAGTGGTTATCGCCATCAAGGTTGAGAAGGGCAAGTTCAAGATAAGCATCTCGAGAAGATCATTTGCTTGAAACTTGCCATCCATATTGGTGATAATGTACATGTGAAGACATGTATTAATGAAGCTATCCCATAGTGGTGTATGGGGAGCAAATTAGGAGTCTTCACGAAGCAACAATGATCAAGTGTTGCATTCTGGCTTGGGTGGAGCTTGAAGCGTTGTCATCAACATCAAGCATGATGCACAAGGCAAAGGTATGGCCTTTCTAGGTTTTCCTTTTACCGGTCTCAAGGTGGTTGTTGGGAGACCGGGTTATAGGATAGATAGCTGCACTATCAAGAGGGGCTCTCGGTTGTGTAACTTGATCACATCGTCATAGGGAGCTCAATCGTTTGCATACTTTGCATCTTCCTATTTTGTTGCTTCTTGGTGTTTCTCCATGTGAGGTTCTTGAGCTTGTTTCTATCTCTTCAACAAGCCCAAGTTCATCGAAAACGGAATTTGTATGCATCTTCTATGGCGTTTTCGAGTTTGAAGGTTTTATCGGTTCTTATTTAGGGAGGCTTCTTACCTTTCTTCATTTGGTTCTATCCTCCTTTGTTGAGCTATGATGTTTCTCTGTACAATATTTTATGGCTTGTTGTCCTCGTCAAAACAAGCCCAAGATCATCGAAATCGGAGTCCGGATGCAAAAGTTATTACGTTTTCCGTAAAGTCAGTTTCATCCCGGTTGTGGATCCGGTTCATCCGGCTCCCAGACCGGGTGGTCCGGTGCCAGCACCGAAAAACTGAGATTCAACCGGGTTTCAACCGAGATTCAACCAGTATTTTCGGTTTTTCTATACAAGTCTATCCGAGACTGTGTACTGACCCTTATCCCGGTTGAGATCCGGTTTTCCGGTCCAGGAACCGAACCATCCGGTTCTGGAGCCGGTCCAACCGAACTTTCAACCGGATTCACACAGTTTTCTCCCAACGGCCATATTTGCTTTCCACTATAAAAGGGGGTTCTTCTCCCAACATTTTAGAGTGTTCTTGACCACGAAATTGACCTCCATTGTTGAACCTCTTGAGCTTGCTTCCTCCCCCTTCCCTCCTATGATTCTTGCATCTTTTTGAGGGCTTTGGAAGAGGAGATCTAGATCTACAATCCCCACCAATCAATTCCTCCTCTAAGTGAGGGGAACCCATTGGATCTAGATCTTGGAGTCATTGGTTGAATTCCACCATTGTTCTTCCTATCTAATTCCTCTCTAGCTCTTGTTGCTTTGGTGGAGAGTGAAGGATTTGAGCACCCTTGGTGGTCTTGCTTTGCATTCTTGCATAAGTGTTGAGCTTTCCATTACGATTTGTTCGAGTGAGAGACCGTGAGCTTGTTACTCTTGGAGGGTGACCTCCTAGTTGGCTTGGCGGTTGGTACTGCGGTGTTCTCTTCGTGGAAGATTGTGAAGAGACCCGGGATTCTCCTTCGTGGAGCTTGTGAAGTGGTTGTGGAGCTTGCCATCTCCGGAGTGGAGGAAAAGCTAGCCATAAGGAAAGGGCCTATTCCTTCGTGGGATAGACTCGGAGAAGAAGGTGAGCCTTTGTGGCGCGTGAGGAATCCTTCGTGGAACCTCACACCTCTCCAACGTGACGTAGCCCCCTTCCCAAAGGTGGTGAACACGGGAATACATCTTCGTCTCCGCGTGCCTCGGTTATCTCTATATCCAAGCTTACTTTCCTTGTGATAGCCATCGAGCTTGAAGTACTTATATCTTGCTTATCACTTGTGGTATATTTATCTTGTTCTATCTTGCTTAGCTTAATTTATTGTTGGTGCACTTAGTTGAGCCTAGTGTATTTAGGTTTTGTGCTTGTAAAATAAACGTTAGTTTAATTCCGCATTCTATCAAGCCAAAACAGTAATAGTTTTGAAATTGCCTATTCACCCCCCTCTAGGCGACATCTCTATCCTTTCATCCTATGATCCTAAGTTTGCCACCTCTCCCATAGATATTAAAGATAAATATTATGATTTCTCTCTTGATTTATCTTATTTAGATATTGTTGAGAAAGAACCTTTTTGTGGTACTGAAAATGAGAGTGATGTGGCTCATATGAATGAGCTTTCTACTATGGGTTATTTGTTCTCTAATGATTTTAAAATGCGCAAGTACTTTGTTGCTAATATCTTCCATTTTTCGCTAAAAGGAGAAGCTAGGGCTTGGTTTAATAGATTACCTCCTGGTTCCATTGATAGCCCTGATTGCTTGATTGCTTCTTTCTTCCAGAAATATTTTCCTCCTAGTGCTAGACATGCTGCTTTGCAGAGACTTTTTGATTTTAAACGGGGAGAAGAAGAGAAATTGCCTGAGTCATGGAAAAGATTATGTTCCTTGATTCTGAAGGGTTTCGCGGCATAGTAAATCAAAATTTTCTACGGATGCGAACAGAGGGAAATCCAAGATCTAATTTAGGAGATGCAAACAACGAGAGAGATTGGATTAGATCTTCATACCCTTGAAGATTCGCACAACGGAACGTTCGTCGGAACGTGGGTGATGTAGTCGTACTCGCTTCTCCTCCTCGCGATCCGATCCGATCTAGCACCACAAGTGGCGGTGCCTCCGTGAGATGCACACGTGCAGCACCTCGACGTCTCCTCCTTCCTTGGTCCAGCAAGTATGGTGGAGAGATGGGTTGGATCTACAACGCGACGGCGCGGTGCAATTGGTGGAGAATTTCTGCAGCAGGGCTTCGCCTACAAGCAGTCGGGAGGGAGAGAGGAGGGCAGCAGGGCGGCTAGGGTTGGAGGGGAAGGTGTGGGGGGTTGTTGCGCCCCCACCCCTCTTTATATAGAGGGGGGCACAGCCCTAGCCCCTCCCCCAAGCCCAAACCGGCGGCCCCAGAGGATAAGGAGTGGGGGGCAAGGAAACCCCCCCTTCTAGAAGGTCTATCTCGAGTTTAAAACCCCCTTGGCCGGCTGGGCCCTATGGGGCCTTGTGCCCCTGGCCCAATGCGGCCAGGGCACTCCCTCATAGGCCCATTCCCCCTACCGGAAGGTGGGGCCACGTTGGTCCCCTTCCGGAAGGTTCTAGAAGCTTCCGGTACAATACCGATTAACCCGGAACAATTCCGAACTCCAAAAACTACACTGCCTTATATGAATCTTATTCTCCAGACCACTCCGGAACCTCTCGTGATGTCCCGGATCCCATCCGAGACTCCGAACAAAAACTCATAAACCAATTATCCAATCTATCATAGCGTCGAGACACGTTAAGTGTGTGACCCTGCGGGTTCGAGAATATGCAGACATGATCTTCTATCAATAATCAACAGCGGGGTCTGGAAACCCATATTGACTCCCACACATTCATCGATGATCATATCGGATGAACCACGATGCCAGGATTCAATCAATCCCATATATATATATTCCCTTCGTCTCGCGATATTTTACTTGCCCGAGATTCGATCGTCGGTACCGTCATACCTAGTTCAATCTCGTTCACAGCAAGTACTTTACTCGTTCCGTAATCCAATATCACTTTGTGATTAACTCCTTAACCACATGCTTGCAAGCGGTGTTGATATCGATTACCGAGTGGGCCCGAAGTATATCTCTCCAACTTGGGAGGGACAAATCCCATCTCGATACATACAACCCAACAGATACTTTCCGATCACCTGAGAGACACCTTTATGATCACCCTCTCATAGGATGACGTTTGATGACCTCAAAGCTTTCTTTCGATACCAGGGAGTTGTATTATCTCATGGTCTAAGGAATACAATATTTGACATAAGAAAAGCTTCGCAAAGACGAACACGATGACACGATCTAATTGCTTCGCTTAGTTTGGGTCTGTCCACCATATCATTCTCCCAATGATATGATCTCATTATTAATCGACAACTCATGTCCATGGTTAGGAAACCTTAACCATCATTAATCAATGAGCTAGTCCTTAGAGGCGTACTAGGGACACGGTGTTGTTCACAAACCACACACGTATTAAAGTTTCCGCTTAATACAATTCTAGCATGGAATATAAACATTATCATGAACAAGAATTATAATAATAACATCTTTATTATTGCCTCTAGGGCATAATTCCAACAGATTCATGCATATCCTGGATGTCCATTACCTCAGAATGAGCTTCTTGATATTTATTATAATGGACTAACTGATGATTCTAGGACCTACCTAGATAGCTTTGCTGATTGTGTTTTTAGGAAAAGGACTCCTACAGATGTTGAAGAATTAATGAACAAGATAAGCAAGAATTATGATGATTGGACTTCAACTGAGCTGAATACACTTGATCCTATTACTCCTAAACCAGTTGTTCCTGAACCAGTTCCAATGCCAACAACCAAGAAGAGGGGAGTTATTGCATTAAATGATGAAGTAATGAAGGAAGCTAAAAAAGTGTCTAAAGCAGAAAGGTATTAGAGATGAAGATGTGAATAATATACCTCCTATAGAAGAATTATGTAAGCCAAATCCCCACTCATCTACTATTGAGGTACACTCTCTCCAACACTTTGATGAAGGTGATATTCCTTATGGTAAGCATCCTGATCAATGTTTAGAGGAACTTGACATTTTTATTGTTAAACAAGGTAATTTTAATAAACAAGTACAGAATCATTTATTGGAAAACTCTAGAGCTATCCATGAGTTGAAAGATATTGTGGAAAGAAGTTCTAATGATATTAAAATGCTTTGTAAACACTTTCAAATGGTTCAAACCTAACTTGATCAACTTGCTAAGGTGCAAAAGGATATGCTAGTTAATGCTTCGGGAAATAAACATGCTTATGGAATTAGAACTAGGAGTGGTGTAGCTACTCAAGATCCTTTATATCCTGAAGGACACCCTAAAAGAATAGAGCAGGATTCCCAACAGGGTGAGGATAGTGGTAGTCCTCGTAAGAGGAAGAAAAAGAAACATAAGAAAGTTGAGGAACCACTTGAACCTGTTGTAGATCCTAATAGTATATATGTCTCTGATGCTGAAACTGAGAGTGGTAATATTGATGAGTCTCCTGATAAGGAGGAAGCTGAGGAAGAAACTGAGAAACACACTAAGAACACTAGGTACACAAAGGAAGATTTTATTGCTAATAAACATGGTAAAGAGAGAGAACCTTGGGTGCAGAAACCTATGCCTTTTCCAGGTAAGAAACACAAGTCAAAGGAGGAAGAACACTACAACAAGTTTTGTGAGTGGATGAAGCCTTTATTTCTGCAAATTCCTTTGACTGATGCTATTAAATTGCCTCCTTATTCAAAGTATATGTAGGATATTTTCTCTAATAAAAGGAAGATTCCTAATGAGGAGATTTCTACTCTACTTGCTAATTACTCCTTCAATGGTAAAAATTGATACCAACTGATATATCTTTGCAAATGGCTGATACGTCAACTACTATTCTTGTTGGTATGTGTGAGAATGTTTCTGTTCAAGTTGCTCATAATTGCATGGTTTTAACTGATTTTGTTGTGCTTGAAATGCCTGAAGATGATAATATGTCTATTATTCTTGGGAGACCTTTTCTTAATACTGCAGGTGTTGTCATCAATTGCAATCAAGAAAAAGTAACATTAAATATTAATAACAAAGAGCACACTGTCTATTTCCCCAAGAAGGTTGTTAGAAGTTATTGCCTGAATTCTATTGAAAATATTGAAGGCATCAAGGTTGGAAAAATATATTGTCCCATTCCACAAGAAAATATTGAAACTATTATGATTGGGACCATTGCAATCAAGTATGAGGTAACATAATCACCTTATGGAATGCAAACTTTTGTTTCATATAAGATTGTTTTGGTAACAAGACTTGATCAACCTTGTTAACAAAAGGATTTTAATGAACAAAATAATGTTTCCATTATGGTTATATTTGCTTTCTTTTTTCCTTTATCCTTCCTAGTCTTTGCTTTAGCTTTAGTTTTGCTAGTTGTTTGCTTGTTTGAGTTTCTTAGAGCTCCTGTAGTTTGGCTTTTGGTTTGCTTTTGCTTCTTCTAAAAAATTGTTTTTGCGAGAAAATCAATTTTCATACCCTGAAAATTGGCCAAAAGTAAAGTTTTCCAAAAAATCCCAGAAAATTCAAAATAAATTTTTCCTCGAAAAAAGTGGCAAAGTGGCACCTGAGATGACCTAGGGGGCCACCCCTAGGCCCCACACCCATGGTAGGCGCGGCCTACCCAGTGGTGCGCCTAGGGGGGGTTTGGCCCACCTGGGCCCCTCCAGGCTGCCTCCTCAAAGCCACTTTCTTTCTCTCTCCCGGAAAACACCGGAAAACTTGCTCAAGCTCGAGTTCTTGCTGTTCTTGCTCGTGATTTTTGGTATCCTTGTTCAGACCATCTCAAGTGCTGATTTTTGGAGGGTTTGCTCCTTGGTATGTGCCTTCTCCACTTGTCCAATTAGATTTGTGATTGGTATATTGTATCTTGAGTATTTTGCTACTGTAGGTGACAGGTTGTTTGAGCTTGCATGATTGTTCTATGCTTAGAAACTTTGTTTGGATGCATGTGTAGTCCTCTAGCAAGTTCCTATAGTAGTTGCTCATCATTTATTAACTTAGAAATCACTTGGTTTGATGGTTGTTTAAAATTTCAGCAAAGGGAAGTCATGGACTACCACACCTTTGGTGACATATTTGAGAGTGATGCACCTAGAAGTGCAAGGCTCCCAAGGTCATCTACCAGCTCCAGACCCTCATACAATGAGGATCTCATCACTCCGCGGTTTGGTGATGAGGGAGATGAAGGGGATGCTCACCCCTCCACCTTTACTTGTCATACTTTCTTGCGAGCTGCTGGGATTCTTAATGATTTCATGGATTTGATTGAGAGGGCTGGTCTAACAAAGTTTCATGCAGGATGAGAGTGCACAATATGCTTCACTTACTAAAACATTTGTGGAGAGTTTCTCCTTCACCAATAGTTTGTTCAATCCTTCTGTGTCTTTCAGACTTTATGGCAGGGCTCATTCTATGTCCTTAAAGAAATTTTGCAAGGCCCTGGTACTTGGTACAAATGGGTCATCAAAGAAGATTACAGCTCTTCCCGCTGATTTGTTGGAACTATACCAAGGAATAACCAATGATGATGACCGCATAGCTCAACGAGGGAAGATAAAGAACATTCAACTTCCAGCCATCAGGTACTTCGCCTACTATCTTACCACCAGTGTTCTTGGTAGGGAGAACACTAGTAATATATCCAACTATCAATTGGCCTTCTTAGCTGTTGCGCTCTATGGTGAGGATAAGTATAATCTTGGTTCCCTCATTGCTCGTCGTTTAGCTGCTAGGGGACCCATTTATGGGGGAATTATTGCTACTAGTATCGCTGCTGCCTTGGGCATCGCTATTGATCCACATGATACAGTTTTGGCTCCTCTGAGGCTTAATCACTGCCATGAAGGCGCACCACTTTGTCACCTCTAGCTCTACTCTTGAGAACTTGGTTTATAGAATGTTGTTTACTGAAGGGGAAGAGAGAGAGATACCTCTACCCCAAACCACTTTGATCAGTATTTCTCAGGGACCTTGGTCATGCACGAAGGCGGAGATGGATGACAAGATGCGCTCTCTCAACTTCCACGGGCACTATCAGAGGGAAGCACCCTCATATGACCCCGCGTTACATTATACAGGGGAGGCCTCGAGCTCGTACCAGGACAAGGGAGTTTCCTCGACATACTACGGAGGTGCATCTACTTGGGCACCATGGGATTGGGCCCCACTTAGGCCAAAAGCCTAAGCTTGGGGGGAGGTATACCGACATCACACCCATATATATATATATATATATATCATGTTCGGTCGGTTCTTTGTATATCCATTGTTTTCGCTTTCTTTTTGGTTTTAGTTGCTTCTTTCTAAAAACCCAAAAATACCAAAAATATTTTCATTGTTTCTCTTGGTTTGTTTATTTGTTTCTTTGCTTTGGTTTGCCTTAAAATAAAAATCCAAAAGATTTTGCTTTGTTTGGTTTGCTTTGTTTTTGTTTGGTTTTTCTTTGTTTGCTTGTTTCTAAAAATTCAAAAACACCAAAAATATTTGTTGTTCTTCTTTGGTGTTGTGGGTTCTTTGCAGGGTTCAACCGTTCTTAGTGGATATTGGTTTTCATGTTAATTATTCAAGTCATACAAGTGAAGGGCAATAATGAAGATTAAGACAACTCAAGGTGTGGTAAGAGGCTGGTAACGAACTCTATTTGTTTCACTTTTGTACATATACTCATCATTGTGAGCATGCTTAGCCTGTTTGTGTAAGGTGTATGTCATTATGGATGCTTAGTAGTTCTTGCTTGTCTATGATTAGCTCCAGCTTGCTAATAGTTTGTAGCATGTCATATGAATGTTTGCTTGCATTGTTTTATTCATACTTTGGTATGATATTGTGGTATCCTCCTCTGACTGTTCATGTGAATTGACTTGGCACATGCTCACGCATGCATATGATTAATCAATAGTCAGTAAGCCTCGATGATTTATTTTGCCTCAGAGTTCTTGTATCACTTTCATGCCATAATTAGTCCTATTTTGTTGCAAGCATGATTACGACAGTTATTGCTCTCTCGTTTGTCGCTCCCTCTCTATTGCTATCCTTCACTTGCACTGAGTATGTGCTCTACCTGTGCTTCCAACTCCCCAAAACCAATATTGTCAGCTGTGTCCACCATACCTACCTATTAGCATCATTTACTACTTCAGTGCATATTCCATATGCCGTGTTTTCTTCCAAAATAAAATGTTTGTCTGTTTTGAGAAAGTTAGTTAGTAAATCTCTCACGAACTTGATGGCGCACTTTATTCCTTGCGCTTAATAATCTTGAACCATTATGACTAGTCCATGAAAGTTATATGCTTGCTAATTATATACTGGGAGTCAGCAGAACCATGGTGTCACGGGGAACGCTTTCAACACCTGTTGGATATCTTATCCAGTTGATACTTTGCTCTTTTGTTTATGGATGTCGACGATGTGAAATAAAAGGGGAAGTTAGTTCATGGAGTTTATACATTGTGTTAGAGAACCGCCTGGGCCGCTAGCCTAAGCCATGCTTAATCATGGTGGAAACTTGCAACAACACTATAATGAGCATCTATGAAGCGTTCTCAATAAAACGCTATGCATATGGTAAATAAAAAGATTGCTGAGATGCTCATTGTCTGCTTGCCTTGTCATTTTGCTTATGGGAAAGCTCATGTACCATGTGCAAGGGGTACCCCGATGGCGGTTCTCGATGATATGCATGTATTTACAATGACAAAAACTTTCAGGTGACCAAAGTTGAGTATCATGCGGAGCGACCCTCGTACTCAAGGGACTTGGGATTTCCAGTCTATGGTCTGTCAAGCATATGATTCAGAGTGGAGCTCACTTCACCTTAACCACATGAAGATGCCTATGATAGGGGCAATGAGAGCTCAAATCTAATGAGTACCTTCCTTTAAGCATTAGGAAGCCTTTCAAAAAAAAACTTCACAAAACCGTTTTCACAATTTTGTTGAGTCACCACTTATTCTATGAGCATCTTCTTGAGAGCATAGTTATCATTCTTGTGTTTGTTCCAAAACATGGTTAATTATGTCATGACTTTGATGCTTGTATCTCTGATATCTTTATCTCTAGTCTTCATGTGAACTTCAGAGGTGCCTCAGCATTTATATTGTTCTCTTCAAACAAAGGCAAGCGAGATACCACTTTATCATACCTTATTATGAGCATTGCAATGTTGCTTATGTTTATGTTTCATGCTACTTATTATTATTGAGTTGGTTTCTCTTCATAGCTTGCAATGACTATTGAGTAGACTTAGTTGCATACTCTTTATTATGAATTGTCTAAGCATCTACTCATGTGCTGAGAATATATACATCATATGAAGCAAAGTGTTCGTGAAAGTTCTTTTATCGAACTCAGTTTTCAACTGAATTGCTTGAGGACAAGCAATAAGCTAAGCTTGGGGGAGTTGATACGTACAAAACGTATCTACTTTCTCGAACACTTTGCTATTGTTTTTCCTCTAAACTTGTGTGATTTGGATATAACTAACACGGACTGATGCTGTTTTCAGCAGAATTACCTTGTTGTCTTGTTTTTGTGTAGAAAATGAACTATCAGGAAAAATCTCGAAAAATATGCCAAAAATTATATTTCACCAGAAGATCCACGGAGCCAGAAGGGGAGACAGAGAGGAGGCCTGGGGGGCCCAGACCCACCCCAGGCGCGGGCCCACTAACCTCGCGCCTGGGGGAGGTTTGGCCACCCCAGGCAGCTCCTCAGCCTCCCTCCGCGCCTATAAGTTGCCTTCTGACCTAAAACTCACGGGGGGTCGATAGTTTTCTAGAAAGAGTTCTGCTCCGCCGCCGCCACGAGAAACCAAGATTCAGATCTAGAAACTCCGTTCTAGCACCCTGTCGGGACGGGGAATTTGGAGAGGATCATCGCCATCATCATCACCAACGCATCTCCATCAACCACCGATGTTTTCCTCATCCATGAGTGAGTAATCCCCTGCTGTAGGCTTGGGAATGGAAGGGATTAGATGAGTTCTATCATGTAATCGAACAAGATCTGTTAGGGGCATAGTGCCTAGTATCTCTATTAGTGCTATTTGACTTTGTTGCAACTTGTTGTGCTTAATGCTTGTCACTAGGGCCCGAGTGCCTTGATCTCAGATCTGAACTTATTATTGAATCATTATGATAGTATTGTTTATGATCTTATCTGCAAGTTGTGTACACATATCATTGTCCGGATCCAAAGGCCCCAAAGTGACAATAATTGGGACAACCGGAGGGGATGGTTGTGGTGTGAGGATCACATGTGTTCACGGAGTGTTAATGCTTTGCTTCGGTGCTCTATTAAAAGGAGCACCTTAATTGCCAGTAGTTACCTAGAGGCCCCGCTGCCACGGGGTGGCTGGACAGAAGATATTGTGCAAGTTCTCATTGCGAGCACGTATGACTATATTTGGAGCACATGCCTAGGATTGTTTAGTACTTGGATGCTTGTTATTATTTATCTGCAATGCCCTAGTTCTTTGAAGTTACATGTTTAGACTCGTCCATGCAACGACCATCCATCCATCCCTATGCCTACCGCACTCGAATCCTTCTGTTACCGTTACTGTTACTACTGCTGCTGTTTCACTGTTGCTGTTGCTATTGCTTTGTTGTTGCTACTACAAACTGTTGCTACTGATAAACTTATGTGAGCAAGAACTATTTCCAGGTGTAGCTGAACTGACAACTCAGTTGTTAAGGCTTGCAAGTATTCTTTGGCTCCCCTTGTGTCAAATCAATAAATTGGGTAATACTACCTGCGAAGACTGTTGCGATCCCCTATACTTGTGGGTCATCAGACACTTCTTAGCTTCCTTCATCACTTCATCATTTAATGCAATAACTCCCCTCTTGTTTGTTGTTGGTGCTGGAATTGATTTAGGCATAACTGGTTCAGGAGTAATAGGATCAGGTGAATTCAGCTAAGTTAAAGTCCAATCATCATAATTATTGCTTATCTTAACCATTAATTCTTCAGCATCTGTAGGAGTTCTTTTCCTGAAAACACAATCAGCAAAGCTATCCAGGTAGGTCCTAGAATCATCAGTTAGTTCATTATAATAAATATCAAGAAGCTCATTCTTAGGTAATGGACATCCAGGATGTGCATGAATCAAGGCACAGAACCTTGTCCATGACTCTCGCAATTTCTCTTCTTCTCCCTGTTTAAAATCAAAAAGTCTCTGCAAAGCAGCATGTCTAGCACTGGGAGGAAAATATTTCTGGAAGAAGAAGCAATCAAGCAATCAGGGCTATCAATGGAACCAGGAGGTAATCTATTAAACCAAGTTCCCTATTTTACCATCCACTACAAGAAGAGGTACAATCAGGGCTATCAAAGTACTTGCGCATCTTAAAATCATCAGAGAACAAATCACACATAGTAGAAAGCTCATTCATATGAGCCACAACACTCTCATTTTCAGTCCCACAAAAAGGTTCTTTCTCAACAATATCTAAATAAGATAAATCAAGAGAGAAATCATAGTCTTCATCTTTAATATCTATCAGAGAAGTGGCAAACTTAGGCATAATAGTACGTCTAGCAAGGAGACTCTTAATAGCACTAGTACCATGTGTGTTTTGGCACTCTTCAACAAAATCATCAGTGAACTCAATGTAACCATCATTAATATCATAACTATCACTAGACTCAGGTGAGCTAACAAGTGTAACAGTGTCTTCACTAGGAGTTTCGGTATTTCCTAGAGTAGCCATAGTAGCATCTAGAAAAGGACCTAATGAACCACTCACATCAAGAACAGTAGAAGTAATATCATGAGTATCAAAAGCGGTTTCAGACTCAACAGTAGTAGAAGTGTGTGTAGCATGTGTATGTGTTGGCGGTGTAACAAGCTTACTTATAACAGACGGTGAATCAAGAGCAGTAGAGGTGTTTAGGATTGTACCTCTTCTTGTAGTGGATGGTAAAATAGGGAACTTTCCATCACGAGACTTCCCCGTGATGAAAGGAGTAGCAGTGAATAATAACAGATCCAAGTGAACTTACAAATAAAGCTATGCTCCCCGGCAACGGCGCCAGAAAATAGTCTTGATGACCCATAAGTATAGGGGATCGCAACAGTCTTCGCGGGTAGTATTACCCAATTTATTAATTTGACACAAGGGGAGCCAAAGAATACTTGCAAGACTTAACAACCGAGTTGTCATTTCAGCTACACCTGGAAATAGTTCTTGCTCATAGAAGTTTATCAATAGCAACAGTAAAGCAACAACAACAGTGAAACAGTAGCAATAGTAATAGTAACGGTAACAATGGGATTCGAGTCCGGTAGGCTTAGGTATGGATGGATGGGCGTTGCATGGACGAGTCTAAACATGTAACTTCAAGATCTAGGGCATTGCAGATAAATAATAACAAGCATCCAAGTACTAAACAATCCTAGGCATGTGCTCCAAATATAGCCATACATGCTCGCAATGAGAACTTGCACAACATCTTCTGTCCAGCCAGCCCGTGGCAGCGGGGCCTCTAGGGAACTACTGGCAATTAAGGTGATCCTTTTAATAGACCACCAGAGCAAAGCATTAACACTCCGTGAACACATGTGATCCTCACATCACAGCCATCCCATCCGGTTGTCCCAATTATTGTCACTTTGGGGCCTTTGGATCCGGACAATGATATGTGTACACAACTTGCAGATAAGATCACAAACAATACTATCATAATGATTCAATAATAAGTTCAGATCTGAGATCATGGCACTCGGGCCCTAGTGACAAGCATTAAGCACAACAAGTTGCAACAAAGTTGAATAGCACTAATAGAGATACTAGGCACTATGCCCTATCAGATCTTATTCGATTACATGATAGAACTCATCCAATCCCTACCATCCCCAAGCCTACAGCGGGGTATTACTCACTCATGTATGAGGGAAACATCGGTAGTTGACGGAGATGCGTTGGTGATGACGATGGTGATGATCGTCTCCAAATTTCCCGTCCCGGTAGGGT
Organism: Avena sativa; assembly: GCA_916181665.1. Taxonomy (NCBI): domain Eukaryota; kingdom Viridiplantae; phylum Streptophyta; class Magnoliopsida; order Poales; family Poaceae; genus Avena; species Avena sativa. The sequence goes on from OV702281.1 coordinate 396,520,900, forward strand.
GCCAGAACGGAGTTTCTGGATCCAAATCTTGGTGTCTGGTGGCGGCGGTGGAGCGGAACTCTTTCTAGAAAACTATTGAACGCTCCTCGATTTTTAGGTTGAAAGGCAACTTATAGGCGCAGAGGGAGGCCGAGGGGGTGACTGGGGTGGCTGCACCCCCTCCAGGCGCGGCCAGTGGTGGGCCCGTGCCTGGGGTGGGTGTGGGCCCCCATGCCTCCTCTTTGTCTCGCCTTCTGGCTTCGTGGATCTTCTGGTGAAATATAATTTTTGGCATATTTTCCGGGATTTATCCTAATAGTTGATTTTCTGCACAAAAACAAGACACCAAGGTAATTCTGCTAAAAACATCGTCAGTCAGTGTTAGTTGTATCCAAATCACACAAGTTTAGAGAATAAACAATAGCAAAGAGTTCGAGAAAGTAGATACGTTTTGGACATATCAGGGTGCTCATGCGACGAGGTTCCTACCTTGGACTATGATCCATCACCACGGAACCTGCAACTTGGGGTGGACTTCGCCAACAGGTTAGTGGACCAACTCTATTCTCAAACTGATGCGGTGTTGTTGGCGATAAGATCTTGTTGTCGGGTCTGGGTGGTTGCACCAGCGCGTGCGTGGCGGTCGGGGTGCTCCAGGCGAAAGCCTAGCACAACATTTGTTGGTGCCAACGACGACGACCCTCTTGGGGGCGTTGTCGAGGAGCATTGACTCAACCATTATCCCTCATGGTTTAGTTCCTCGGGTGAAAACCTAGATCTGGCTTGCCAGATCGGATGACAACGGTGTAACACCCTCAGAATCGACCCTATGCAAGTTTTAGCGCTTCCCGCCAAAACCCGCATAGAAACGATTCAAAGGTGCCCACCAGGCACTTGCGTGCGGGTGGAAAACGAAGTAATAACATTACACAACAGTCCTCGATGGGACCCACAGAACAGATATATATAACAGCGACTCAATGAGTCAAGAATACAGATATACAGAACAAAGATCTCAATCACCTTGAAAATGATAGAGCGTCCAGCTACGGACAAGATGCAAATGGGGCTAAGAGCCCTGAAGAATAACCAATGGCGTCCATAACCCTGCCCAGGCCAAGCCGGAAGGGTAACCCTGCTAACGACGTCGATCTCAAAACCTGCTTAAACAAAAGGGGTGCCGACAAAGGGCAAAGGAAAAAGAGGAGCGTCAGTACTGAGGCCAGTACACGGCGAGACTAGAATTCGGCGGTCCTCGCCTACACAGGTATGGTGGACTGAAGCGGCAGCGGTAGCATGCACTAAACAACCTATAGAGACTCGATACAACTGTCGGCTATCAGATAGGGGCAAGAAAGACCTATTCGGAACCAACCTGGATATAACACCAAACAAACCCATCCTGGTATTTCCCCCTCGAGACCAAACGAGGAAGTCCACCGAGGAACTCACACAGTTGGCAGTTTTATTTATTCGGTTATCGTTACACCAATTACTAGTCAGGTATAGATAATCATCCTGATAAAATAAGCAGTGGGCCATTTTAGTTAACCATTCCGTTGTAGTTGCGACACTTACTAGTCAGATACAATTAGCATGAGATAACCCAAAACCCAGCAGTTGTTGGTACTTTTATTCAGCCATTCCATTATAGTTGCAATACTTACTATTCAGGTACAATGGTCGCAAGCGACACCCAAACAAGCAATTGTTGGTAGTTTTATTTAGCCATTCCATTATAGTGAAGCTGATTACTAGTCATTATAAAGTCAAGTTTATAGCACTACTTTAGTTATAGTTGTCTATGATCGAGATACTGTGCTCCAAGTCGTCCATAACCGCGGACACGGCTTTCAGAAAGTTTTAACCCGGCCGGGGTGCACAAATAGCAACACACACACGATCAACCTCGGAAAAACCAAATCAAAACCCAACGAGGCTTTCACGACAAAGCAATCACAGGATTCAGAAATATTTCAGGGGGACACCCCTTGGAGTACACCCGTAACGAAACTGGCCGGCTCCGAGACGGACTCAAGGTTTGTGGGGCCGGCTGTAAACGACTGGGAACCCGAAAACTCGGGGTGTCGATACCGCGAAAACGGGTCACGATCCTAAACAGTACAGTGTGCTCCTCGCACAATCGTAAATAAAGCAGTAAAGCAGGGCATAAGTACAGGATCGTAAATAAAACCTCAAACTAGTTTGTGGCCCCAAGAAATAAGACTGAATCAAGCTCTGGCTAAGGGGGGCCCATAATTCCCCGTATGTGGATAGCGCGATAAATCAAGGAACAGGTATCAAGCACTCGGAGTCCTACGGGACACAAGTGGACGGTTAACAACCAAATAACATCTATTGCCCACCTGTGCCTCTGCTTACCTACTTCAATTTTAGTTGTTTAAACAGTAATTAAAGTGAGCAATAAATAAACCATGATCATCTCCAGCATTAAACAGGCAGCAATCCTCCAACAACTGTGGTACTTGACGACACGCAACAGCACTAGAGCAAGCGACTACGATGCGCAAGTCCAGCTATCTACCAAACATCAGGTAATAGGATGTGTCCAAGGCAATATACGGCTGCAAGGGATATCACGGGTACGAAAACTAGAGCATCGCAACACAGATAGCAATAGATCAACAGGAGGGAATAAATACTATAAAAGTAAGATAGGTAGAAAGGGGGAGATGCTCGCCTGAAAACATTGCCGACGGTTCATCCGAAGATCGGGGCGAAGCTCACATCAACTCAACGGCCCAATCCGCGAAGAAGCAAAACACTAGAATAAACACCGGATGCAATATTTAATACTACGACAAAAGATCGGGCATGATGCATGAATGATGTTTGGCATGGCCAAGATGCGATGCAATTGGGTCATGTTAAGCGGAACCGGGGTCCCGATAATTAATTAAACGGTTCAAGTTATTTAGATACCCCGCAATTTAAATGTTGCCTTACCATGGCAAAAGATAGCACCGGTCCGCTACGCAAATTTAAATGGGGCCAAAAATAAGACTAGATTTGCCCGCATATGGGCCCATATTTAATTATATGGTGAATCGGCATAAGGCCCCCAAACCACATGATAAGATGCATGCGAGTATGACAATTTAATATGCAGCAATTTGTTATTACATTTATAAAATAGGGCTCGAGAAAAGGGGTCACACATTAGGGTTCGACGATCTTGGTTAGGGTTCGACGGGGTTCGGGGTCGGTCTCAGGGTCCGGATCTAGGGTTCGATCTTGGCGTAACATTCTCGAACAACGGGGGTAGGTCTTGTCGCATCCGTGGTCTTCGGTCAGGTCGACGGTCATGGCGTTCGGGATGAAGTACTTGTCGCACCGGGGTCTTCGGATCCGTGAAGTAGATCTTGGCGTGCGGGTTCGGGATCGGTCTTCGAGAACGGGTCTGTGGATCCATGATCGGGGGTCTTCGGACGCCGGGAACAAGCTTCGGAATTCGCGAGGCGAGCCTGGCGCTCGATGTCCGTGAGGAAGTCCTTGGAGTCCAAGATGGAGATCTTGATGTTCCGGGTTCTACAGTCGACGGGGATCTTGACTCTCGACACCTTCGGATTCTGGGACGGAGCACTCGAGTTCCGACCAGTAGGCGCACCAGATCCCTGAACTTAGTGCCGCTGTACAGCGACGGGTTCTGCTGGAGCCTCTGGTTCCATATCTCTTCTATAGCTGCTTCCAGGGACGCATCTGGATGGGGATCCGGTCGAACGACGAATCAACTTCACCGAGACCCGGGATCGAGGAAGGCCTGCGGGGCAGAACAAGAGGAGCTTGTACGCCCTGCCGGGGTCTTCTACCGCCGCGGAGACGCCGGGGGCCACGCAACAGAGGCGGAAGGGGAGGAGCTCGGCGAGGCCGACGCGGCAGCAGGGAGGAGCGGGGCGCCGCGGGCGCAGAGAAAGGGGCGGCCAGGCGGAGGAGCTGTGGACAAGCTCGGCGGCGACCGCGTCGGGGAGACGGCTGGCGGCGGAGGCGCTCGGGGCCGTGGGTCGGGGATGCGGGGTCGGCAGAGGGGCGGTGGTCGGAGGGGAGGAAGAGGCGAGCGCGAGGCAGAGCTCGGCGGAGGGGCGCCGCAGAGGGGAGAGGCGGTGGCTCGGGCCGACGCTCGGAGGGGGCGGAGGCGGTTGGACGGCGAGGTGGAGGCCGGCGCAGCGAGCGGCGGAGGCGGGCGGAGCAGGGCTCGCGAGCGGGAGGAGGGCGCAGAGAGGAGCGGGCGGCTCGGGGTCGCCGGCGAGGAGGCGGGGCGAGCGGGGCCGGGCGCGGGCCGGAGGCGGCGGGGAGGCGAGGTGCCGAGGAGGATGGCGGTGGCCGGAGAGGGGAAGGCGGTGGCCGGAGAGGGGGGGGCGAGCTCGGGCGCGCCGGGGAGGAGGAGGCGGGGCGGCGGCGCGCCGGTTGCCTGGGGACGGTGGGGCGAGCCGGCGGAGGGGGAGAGGAGGAAGAAGACGGGGAGGGAGCGTGCGAGAGAGGAGGTGGGGGTCGGTCTGGGGCGCGTGGTGGGGCCCAGGGGATTGGGGTCCACGCGGGGAAGGTGGTTCCAGGCGGAACCAGCCAGGAGGGTGGGGTGGGGCTGACGCGGTGAGTGGGTGAGGAAGTGGTGGGCGCGGCCTGGCAGGTGGGCCAGGTCGGTGGGGTGGTGGTGGGTCGGTCTGGGTGAGGTGGAAGAGGGAGGGAGTGGGGTGGCTGATGTGGCAGGGGGGGATTGGGTGGTGGAGAGAGGAGAGATGAGGTGGCGAGAGGGCATTGGTGAGGGTGAGGTGGAGGGGGTTTGGGTAGACTAGGACTGGGTAGGAAAAGAATATAGGTGGACCGTTTTTGCACTGGGGGTGGCCGACTGGGTCGGTTCGGCCCGGTTTGGCTGCCCCCATTAAAATAATTTAATATTTTATTTGTTTTAAACGGACCGTTTGCAAACCGATAGCAGACAAAATAAAATAATCCGGAGACCCGGGTTTTGCGTTTGAATAAAGACGGGGCGTTTAGAAAACAAATTAGGTTTTCCCGAAAATAGTTTTATGCAAGCACATGCAAGATGATGACGATGCTCAAATGCAATGTGGCATGATGACATGAGCATGCGGTCATGATGATGCAATGCACAAAATCAACGCGATTTTCTAGTAGTGGTTTTTGCGGGATGCCACAAACGGCGTCCTAGACGTCACTCCCTCCTTGGAGGCGTTGTTCTTGGTGGAACGAACCTAGGTGGCACGCATGGTGATGGCTGATGCTTTCACTCCAGCGAGAAGATTCTTGGAGCTCCGACGTCGTGTTAGTTCGGCTACCCCTCTGGCAAGGATTGTCGATTGCGGAAGATCCCTTGTTGCGGTGTTTCAGTTGCATGGATTCAGTCGACGGGGCTGGCTAACGGCTGATGGCTTATGTTGCAATGACGAAGTTTGCGGTGGTGGGCAGTGGTGCTGCTTTGTGAGCATCTTCTCCAAAACAGGAGTGGCCCAACTCTGCCCTTCTATGGTGGAGCTCGTGTTTAGTGTGTGTATCTAGTCTAGGTTTGTTTGGTGGTGTCGGTTATAATATTCGCCTAGCGGCCTTGGCCATGAGCTGCCTTCAGTGTGTCGGGTGTGCCTCTTTTGAGGTTCGTGTATACTTTGTACAAAATCCTCCTTTTTTATCAATAAATCGAAACGCAAAGCTTTTGTGTTTTCACGAAATCTGTCCCCCGCGCGTGGTAGGCGCCGACCTAGTCGGTGTATAGGTTTTTCTGTTGTGTTCAGAGACTCGTTTAACTACTTTACACAATAATTGGCTAACATGGGTTTGAGGATTTGCTATTATGTTATTTTTCATCCTTGCAATAAAAAAGAAGATTGTTGATAGAATTCAAAGAGAAGAAAGGAACGGGTTTCTCAGAGGCGCAAAGTTTATTCACTACAGGAGCGGCATGCTACATCGAGAGCAAAAAACCGTCGGCATAGGCCAAAATGTACTCGGCGTACGCTACGCCGACGGCTGCCCTCGGCGTAGCCTTCTCGGTAAAGCTCTCCCTCGGCGGAGGCATTTTTGTCTGTCGGCGTATGCTACGCCAACGGCCTTGCCCTCGGCATAATAATGGCAGGTTGTTCAAAAAAAATTAAATTTTTTTGAATTTTTTCTCAACTTTTTTAAATCTTTGAATTGTTTGAATCGTTAATCTCTCACCTAGAACATTTTTTAACACTAATTACATTTAATCTTTATTCAGATTGCAGTCTTTAACAAACTTCCCGCTCAGTCATCCATCCTAGCACTACTCCAGCTCCAGCACGCTTAACTTCTCAGTTCCTTCCGAATCAATCTCCGCAAAGCAATTTGTACCTAGTTGTTAATTATGTAATACCAACCCTATTAACTCTTATATCATTATGTCACATGTTTTTATTTTTTAAAACTACAAACACTTATTTACGTAAAAAACAATGAATAAGTAAAAAAAATACTGATTCAAATAAAAATATAATAATTTTACTTTTTTGTATTTTCTATTTAATATGGAATAATTAATATCTTCAAATCCGTAAATCAGAATTTGATAAATAATATGTCTAAATTGATCAAAAAATGAAAGGAATCTAAATATGATATCCATATCAACTAATCACAAATCCCCCGTTTTGAATTAGCTATTTGGTGGCTGCTTCAAAAATCCCTCTTTTTGCGCTAAAAAAATGAAAAATGGCTTTTTGGTGTGACGAAAAGAAAAACTTACATTGGATCTTTAAAATAGCATATTGTGAACCTAAAAATGATTTTTGTAAAAAACATGAGCATCGGATCATGTACCTGTAGTTCATATCTGACCTGCTTCCTACCGATTCGGCAGAAATTTGTCTTTTTCACCAGGGATGGACGGAAAGAAATTTGTCTTTTTCACCAGGAATATTTTTTCTTCTAACTATGTCACATAATATGACACCACGCGAAGGTTTCGCATTGTTTCGATTGTTTTTGATTTTTTATGCCCGTTTTAAACTATATATAATGTTTTATGTTTCACTTAATTTTTATTTATAAATGTGTAATATTTGAGTGTAGATAAATAGATCTTATTTTTCCGCAAATTTTTATATATTATTTGTATTTTTTCGAATTAGAATGATTTAGTTATGATTTTTTAAAGTTTAATGAGATAAAAGAAAAAATAGCTACGCCGAAGACAGCCGTCGGCGTAGCATAGGATACACCGAGGGTAATTCTACGCCGACGGCTGCTTGGCGAGGTTGGCCTGGACGATGGCTACTTTGACCGTCGGCGTAGCGACCGTCGGCGTATTTAGTGATTTTTTAAAGCGAAGAAAGCGAGATTGTTGATGCGATTTTGCATAAACAATTCACACTCGTCGAAATAGTCCTTGTTTCCAACTCGTTACTGATATACTACTGCACATGAACAATTGATTGGCTCTCCATTTTCGTCCACATCATCTTTTGGTGCAACTGAGCAGCATCAGTTTAATTTACACCGAGCCCGCGTTGAACAGCATCAGTCACTGCATGACCATATTGTTGCTAGCAGTACGTTTTTTCTGGACCCCAACAAAATCCTGATGAAGTTCCGAGACTACGCGGTCATCTTGAGAACGTCGAGCCGCCGTGCAGGCGCGCGCGCGCGCGCGTGCCCGACGCGCGCTGGCCGAGCCAAGGTCGCGACTGTCGCCATGGATGCAGCAGCAGAACCTAGAGCTCGTCGTGAGGCGCCTCGCGCTGCTTGCGCTGCAGGTATGTCATGGCGAGGCTGGCGTGCATCGCCGCGCCGTACGGGAGCGCGCCTTCGTCGACGCGGAAGTGCGGCGAGTGCGCGTCGTGCACCGACCCGGCGGTCTCGTTACGTATCCCGACGAAGTAGAAGTGCGAGCTGGGCACGGCCTCGGAGAAGGCGGCGAAGTCCTCGCTCCCCATGCACGGCGCCATGGCGGCCCGTACGGCGCCGGCGCCCACCGTCTCCGCGGCGACGGCCTGGAAGTGCGCGTGCAGCGCGGCGCTGTTGATGGTCGGCGGCAGGAGCGGGCGCCCGCCGGCGTGGAAGTCCACGACGGCCCCGCACCGGTGAACCGCCGACTGCGCCACGATCACCTCCTCGATCCGCCGCTTCAGCCGCATGAACCCTTCGTTCGAGAAGCACCGGAAGGTGCCGCCGATGGTGGCGGAGTCAGGGATCACGTTGAACGCGCCGCCTCCACGGAACCTCGTCACCGTGACGACCTGCGCCTCCAGGGGGTCGGCCTCCCGGGATACGAGGCTCTGGAGGGCGAGGACGACGCTAGAGGCGGCCAGGACGGGGTCGACGCTGCTGTGGGGGATCGCGGCGTGGCCGCCCTTGCCGGTGATGACCGCCTCGAAGAAGCCGCAGCCGGCGAGCAGCGGGCCGGCCCTAGATCCCACCACGCCGGTGGGGAGCATGACGGTGACGTGGAAGCCGAAGATGGCCTCGACGTTGTCCACCGCGCCGGCCTCCACCATCTTCTTGGCCCCGCTGCCGACCTCCTCGCCCGGCTGGAACAGAAGGACCACCGTTCCCTGGAAGAAATTACAGTGCTTACTTGTTAACGGCCGTTCGAATAGAGCACACGACAAAAACTTTCAAGTCGAACACATACATCATGTGTTTTTTGTATATACTGAAAGAAGGTTCCATGTTGAAAACAAGAAGAATAGGTCTCTCAGAGCTAATCAGGTTAGATTTGTTAACATCTTCTAGGAGCGAGCAACCAATACAACATGAAACATTTCCAAATCCGCTATCTCCGTTTGATTACAAATCCACAATAACAATCCATGGAAACCTTCTTACCGCTAGTTGTGGACTTGTTGGTTCGATGCATAGTCCACTTGACAAAAGACACTTGAAGAATCAGTATGCCACTACTAGCACCAACGTAATAACGCTGTCTCACCAGAAGCAGAAGAGTCGAACCCTCTGGAATCGATGCCAAATTGAGGTTGCCTTGAAACGTCAACCACTGTCGAAGACGTACCGTATGACAGGCCAATACCGCTGCAAAATATATCCACTTGGCCGAGATAACCTACTAACACCGTCCGAGGTTCGCGATAATAAAAAACAACAAAGCTTCTTGGTGCCCTTGGGCTTCCACCGATCCACAGGCTCGACGCCATTGACAAACACCAGACCCTTTGGGACACCGGAAAGGTTGACAGAGACGGCTGACCCGTACCGTACCATGGAAGCTCCTACCTGGCACGCACGCTGTACACTTGCACCATACTCTGGCCCCATCATCAGAGTTTTAAATCGGCAGCGCAGTGCCACCCGATCGAGGATGGTCCATGATAAATGGCTACTATACTAAACCATTCCCCCCATTACCGTAGCACTAGCTAGTAGAGAACTAAAACGGGCCACGATCGATCGATGCGCGCACAGCGGCGCAAGTAGCTAGCTAGCGCTGGGCGGCCGATCGATCGATGAGACAAAAGCGGATCTTGACGCTACCTATATAGACCGGCGCCTTTTGTTCGAGGGAAACGAGACGGGTGAAAATGGAAACGACGAGCGAGGGGTCTTGGAAAGGGGAAATGATGGCAGGGCTCGATCATCTTGCTTGGAACAGAAATATCTGAGGAATCCGCTCGGAAAAGGACGGCGCAACAAACAAACAAACAAACAAACAAACAAACCTGTGTTAATGCTCGCTGTTTCTAATGGAGTCTGTTGCGTGGCCAATCGATCGATCGATAATTATTTTGGAATCAGAATAATAAGCCAGAAAATCAAGCTAGTAACTGCTTCAGGCTGACGCGCGAGCAGTGCAAGAAGTCAAAACTGACTATGATGGGAAATGTGCGTGGAGAGGGGACGTCACCTGCAGTTCGTGGCGGTGGTCGTGGAGGATCCTGGCGGCGCCGAGCAGCATCGCGGTGTGCGCGTCGTGGCCGCAGGCGTGCATCCTCCCGGCCGCCTTGCTCCGGTGCTCCCACTCCACCTCCTCCTGAAAACGGAACATCATAGGGTTTCAGTTCCAGAATAATGCAGGTTATTATGCAGAGCACTTGACACTGCCACTTGATATGTTAATATGCAGATAGATGCGTAGAGGGCAGGCCATTAGGGCCCTCCGTCGCACTCTGTGCTTTGGTGCGTTCAACTTTGCTACCACTGACAGTAGTGCTTTCCTTTTCTGAAACGTGCGTCAAATTCTCCTACAGTAAGCACTGGGCACCTGGACTTATCGCCCAATTTACCAAGATTATTACTGTATGATGAGATATGCCTTTTCCAATTCTCTCTTTCTCTTTTCTTTTTGGCCGTTGCTGTGTATGACGCCAAAAGTTTCCGAATGAATAATCCAGTGATCCAGCACCAGAACACGTAGCCTAGCAAGCCAGGAACAAAACAAGAAAGCATGGAAGGAAACATGGGCAAGGGAAAACCAAGCAGCTAGCCCTTTTTCTTTTTCTTTTTGAACGATAGCTAGCCCTTGGTAGTAGGGAACCGCGCGGCACATACGCACCTGCAGCGGGAGCGCGTCCATGTCGGCCCGCAGCGCGACGAACGGCGGGCGGCCGGTGCCCACGGCCGCCACGACACCCGTGCCGGCCACCGGGTGCTCGTACGCCACGCCCATGGCGTCCAGCTCCCTCCTCACCAGCCGGCTCGTCTCCCGCTCCTCGAAGGCCAGCTCGGGTCGCTCGTGGATGGCCCTCCGCACGCCGACCATCCACGCCGCGAACTCAGGCCGCTTCGCGCGCTGGAGCACATGGTCGGCGCCACCGCCCGCCGCTGAGCCACGGCACCACAGCGCGACCAGGACGGGCAGCAGCGCGGCGCGCGCGATGTGGAGGGCCATCGGTCGGTCGGCGGCGCGTGGTGGCTGCACCTTCCGCCTCGCCGGCACAAGCAGGCTCGGCTCCGCGCACCGCAGTGTGGCGATCGAGTCGAGGACAAACACGACTGGGACGGTACAGGGTTGTGGTGGCCTGGTGGGTGGGCGTGAACGCGGCGAGCGAGTGTGGCGCGCATATATACTCGTGCTCAGCTCGTGCACGACCTCGACGACGTATCGTTCTTGTATGTATGGCCCTGTTTATTTCGTCGCGAGGACGCTGCCCTGGGGTTAGGGTGGACGGTAGCTACCCAGCGCACGCCGGAAACGTGCCCGAGGTCGACGTGCCCGATCGATCCCGCGCGCCGCGGGGAAACGAGAACTTGTGTGACGGAAGCCGTCACCGTGGATGAAAACGACGAGATCGTCCTTACCTTGCGAGACATACGAACACCACGGAGTGAAGTCGTGCACTGTACGTTACGTACACGTACGACGACTTGGTCCTTTGCCAAACCAAAATCAAACGTCTCGTGGCCGCGGCTGTGAGTCTAGCCCAGTTCTTCCGTACATCTACAGCCATAGCCCCGTTCAAACCTGGATATGCTCGCTAAATCTGCATGTGCGTGTTGTTGGTAGAGCGGGGTCTGTTAGGGGGCGGCCAAGTTTTTCCTCTGAAACGAAATGGTGGCCAAGTTGGGGACGGTAAAGCGTCGTCATGGTGGCCAAGTTGCGATCCGCCGGCAGTGATATGCGGTAAGCTTCGCCGGTATTCATCATCATCACAACCAAAGTTGACAAGTCCGGATTCGCATCTATATACTGAGACGTCGTCCGCTCAAAGATCCCAGTAGAACAGGTACCGATTAGACCAGACCTAAGCTAGTCTGCTCCTGGTACAGTACATGGCATCAGTAATAGCGCCTGACCACATCCACAAAGGCTGGGCGGGCGCACATTCATCTCGTTGGCTGCACTGTGGTTTCACCACCTTGCGCAGTACGGCCGTGCAGTGGAGAGCGTCATATCACACACAGCGCATTCTCGCACGTGGAAAATGTTGAATCTGCTCTACTGCCTCGGTTTAGTAGAGGCCTTGTTTCGGAGTACCAGAGGTTTTGAGAGGACCGGTCGCGGTGTTAAATCCCCTAACGGATTGAGTGATCGTCCGATCCACTCAAAAACTCTTGCATCCTAGTATCTCTTACAGCCACCACACCTTCGCTCGCTCGGAAGAAACCACAACACGAGGTGAGGGGAGGATCGTGGGTTAGAGATACACTACGATCATAGGGTTTTCTGGGGATAAGTAGGGTTAAGCCTGGACAGCAAAACGGCTAATTCAGGTTTCCGGGCTGTCGGTTTAATCTCCTATGATCGCCCCCAAATCCTCCTTTACAAAATGAGCCCTAAGGTAGTTCGCCAAAACTCGTTCAACAATCTAAGACCGAGTAAGTAGCACAAACAAAGACGTCGAGTCGACTGCAATAGTTTGGGAGCATGCGGGCGCATCACATATTCTCAACGCCCTACTCGACTAGATGTGCATCGTGTGGCCACACACTATTAAGGGCATTGTTGGATAGCCCGCAAAAGGTCCAACAAATAGATATGCAAAATTTTGATCTTTACTAGTGTCGTTTCTAGATAGACTCACGAAAACATCAAAGCGGTCCCGAGGCCGACCCTGCTAGAAATGGTCTGGTCCGTTGTTTTTCGTGGAGCCATTAGATTATAGGAGTATTTTAGCGTTTAAACTTCAGTACGACTTGTCTTGTACTCTAAGTATCTCTATGCAAACCCCGTGGAGGTCGAATCACTATAACAACAAAAGTTGAGATTTTATAATATAACAACAAAAGTTGGGATTTTATATTCACCACATGGTATTAGTCTCTGTTGAAACCAAGCAAACAATACATCATTAAATCTAAAATATTTGTTGTATCTCATTGATCCCACGTCTTAGGTCTTCATGTATATTTATAGTCTAGACGCGACCACACGGGGGTTGTTGAAATATATTATTATCCCTTCTTGATCAGTTTAGACTTTTTGATTAACTAGTGGATCAACTTAATATGGTATTTGAAGCCAAAATGTGTCGAAGGTTCATGACCCAGCCAACACACTATTATGTCTAAAATATTTGCTTTTTAAAAAAAATCTCACATCTAAGGTCTCCATGTATGTCCATAACCTAAACATTAGGGGAGTGTTGATCCGTCAGTACGGACTTGTAAGTCAATTGGTTGAGTGCTTTTAGTCTATATCGTTACGCTATTAAAAATCTAGAATAATGACGTTTTTTATCGATTATGTATCTAAGATTTATATGTGTACTCTCTGTTTCCAGTCACGGTCTTTTTTTATATTAGAGAGCTACTATAGTATATCATACATAAGTTGGAGTTTGGACCTTCCACATAATCCAGCCATAAAGAGTCTTGAGGCCTTGATCACAAGTTTCTCCATCTTGTTAGTGTCACCGTCAATAGTTGGATGCAAAATAATAATCATGCATGTCCTGGTCACAATGGGTCAATCTTGTCCTAAATATCCAACAATATCATAGATGTTCTATCTCACACCCTTCAACTTGTATCCATTAGGATTTGATAGTCAAACTCTCAAAAGTGATATCATGCAAAGCATAAAACCGATGGTCTTGATTCTCTTTTGCAAATTGAATCGTACAATCAACATTAACCAAATGGATAATAATATTAAATTGTTTGCATATGATGGTTGGATATTATTTTGTTTTTGTATTGTCTATTTATTGTGGATTACTTTATCGTATAGATTGTGTGGAGTGCAACCGTCTGAGTGTGAGAAGTGTACGATCAACCTTTACAAAAGGCAAGTGTCACTTATATAAATGTCCTACTATTTTTCCTACACATTGTAGATGTTTTTGTAGACTGCATGTGTAAGAATATCTATTGTTGCTATGCTATGTCCCATTATAGTGTTGCAGATTTCCTTGATAGATGAGCCACCGTATGTGTATATTATGCTTAGCAAAGCTTATTTTAGACGGGGATTGGATCACATCATGAAACATTATGATTTTAAGTATATATGTTTTTATTATGGAAAATAACATTAATTAATGAATCTTTTGGGCAAATGTCATATGTTAGTCATTAGAGTGCAGATTTATGGTGGATCCATGCGGTGACCCAACATACCACTGCATGTGTAGTATACTATAGTCGTTGACATGACATTCACAGAACACCGTTCCGTAAATATCACATCCCTCGGAGTGGTATAACAGAAACATTGCGGGGCCATATTACAAACATACACACATTATTATTATTACAATACCAGAAGTTTAAGACTTTAAAAGATTCAACTTACAAACCAAATATAAAGTGTTTCAGCGGAAGTTTTAAAGTGACAACTTCAACTCCAAATTGAGCTCAGCAACATATTATTATATATTGTTCATGTTACTTGGCTCAATTGGTTACTACTACTAAGGCAACTAATTTGACTTGTTGCCGCTCACACCATATCTGATATCGTAGTCCATCCCTTCCACACTGCCTGACAGGCTAGGCTCCTCATAGAAGACATCTTCTTGACATTCTGCTGTATACATTGGGGTATCTTCTAGATCCTCAGAGTCTAAGCAGGGGATCAAAGAAAAGGGTGAGTAACAGCGTTACCCAGCAAGTTCATTATATGCAGGGTGTGAAGTTTGATGCTCTATCTACCACCTCGGACTATAAGTCCTTGGCACTATGCAGTTTTCGTAAATCTTTCTTTAAAGATTGATTTTATTGTTAAAAACTATGTCCATCGGCCTTCACAGGTTTACCAGAACTTTCATGGAGTTTCTTTCCTGCCGCGTTCATAGCTCCTTCCCGGAACAAGGAGTAACAAGTTACAATTTTTACACTCTACAAAGGTGCTTACTTTACCCATGAGAGATTAACTCCTTGTTGCACAACCGGGCGTACTTTCCCGTCCACAATTCCATGATGTGGGGCCCAATAGGTGATCCGAGCCAATCACTGCCCCCTTCGCGACCCCGCATATCTCCTTGGTGTACACCATGCCCACCCACTAAATTACGGCAATAGTTTGTACAGACCGTTAAATGCCAGAACTATCATGAAACATTGAGGGTTTCACCCATATGTTGCATATCCTCTACGAAATACCAATTAATGCACGCTACGAGGATAACAGCCACGACCTGCATATCCGGCTACATGCGAGAGGAAGAACATACAGCTGACTTCTTTCTTTCATTCCAAATCTTATGGTTAACACGTAATATACGGTTCTAGAATCACTGATGTCATGAGTTGATAAGTCCTAGGTGATTAATCTTATTGCAAATGGAAACCTTAGGTTCCATTGCCCACCTTATCTGAATCTCCAATTAGGATGATATCATCATTATTGGTTTTGAGAAAATAATATTTTCTTTCTCTGAAGCATAGATGATAACACACAATTTACAAATACTTTGATAAAGACTCTTCAAAGGATATGAGCAAGTGATGAACTTGCCTTGTGATTGCAAGGTAGTGAGGTCAGATGCTTGCACTAGACCTTGAGCTTCTATGTCTACAAAACATCATTATTGCCCGGTAAGACAATATTTAAAGAAGCAAAGATGAACATGCATAGTAATGTGATGCATTTATTTATTATTTATTTTCTTTATGTGTTTTACCCAATATTTTGATTTTCTGGAATATCTTTAGGAACTTAAGAAATTCATCATTAAGGAATAACCTTAATATTTTATAAATATTATGTTCACTCTTTAAAATGTAATATATTATTAATAGGGTTAAAAGCTAATTTTTATTTAATATTAACTCTAAAGATATATTATTTTGGTAACTCTAATTATTTATTTAGTATTTTTTTAATAATATAATAACCAATTATAACAGAAGTTATTTTTATGGATTTTTATGTATTTTCTTGAATTTTATAAAATTCCATAAGGAATATATATTATAAAATCCTTAACCATAAAATCCATTTATTAAAAATGGTTTCTTAATTTAGTTTAATAGGTTATTTTATTATGAGTCTAAAAATATATTGTTTGTATTTTTAAGACTTTTATTTTATTTTCTAGGATTTATTGAGGTCTAGGGGTATCTTAGTCTTTTACTTAATTATTAAAATCCCTATTAGGGTTTTGGGCCAAACCATTGGGCTTTTTGGGCCCACCTTGGCCCATTTGGCCTGTCAAAGGATCTCCCCGAAGGGGTACTGGCCCTATCGGCCCATTCCTCTGCCTCACTTTCTCTCGACCTCACCCCTTCTCCTCCTCGACCCCGTGGTTGCTAACACTGCCGTCGTGTGATTCCCGCCGCTGTGGTCCTCTCTAACCGTCGCCGTGGTGCATGGTGTAGATGTCGACCACGCTCTATCATCTGGTCCAATTTGATTTGGAGTTGGGGCTCTCCTATGGCCAGGCTAGCCCCGTCCCGAACCCTAGGGTTTGGGGTGGTGTCGCTGACGCCTTCGCCGCCTCCCCTAGTGGTGCTTTGGTGGTGCTATGGTTGCGGTGGTGGTGCTGCTCGTCTTCAGACGTTGTTATGGCTTCCGCCTCGGCTCGGTGCGGGTTGAAGCGCCCCTTGGGTGCTCCCCGTGTCGCCGTCTGCTCGTCGGCCCCTCTGCTTCCTCTTCTAATCTTCAGCGAGGACCTACGGTGAGTTGATTTGATTTCCCCCTTGTGGTTGGTTGGCCTCTGCCCCTCCTGAGCTAGGCTGTGTGACTCTTCCTTGTATCCCTGATTAGGGTTCATGCTTGGTTCTAGGGTTCCTCCCTCTGTTTAATGGTAAATAATGAACTGAACTAGTAGTGGTGCCTAATGGGGATTGTGACCAATTTCACTCTAGTGTTCACTATCCTGACTTGATTATCTGATGCTAGTGGCTCTATGGTGTTGATTCCAGTTGATAGTTGAGCTTGGCTGAGATGATTTGTTACTGTGGAATCTATCTGGTGGTGATTTGTGGTTTCATCTACTGTCAGTACATTAGTGTTGACACTAGCACTGTCAGTGATTTCTCACTGTATTTATACATGTTGGCTTGTATGGTTATAAACAGATTGGGATTAATCATTTTACTTTAATGATACTCTGTAAATGCATAGATAAGATTGATTATGATTTCTGAGGTGTAGTCTCAGGAAAATGATATCCAATGGCTTGCCACTTTATTTGTGGTATATAAATAATAGTTTTACTTGGCTTATAGAACCTATTCTTGTGACACCATTTAACTATGGCACACAAGTTGTTGGCTTGTACAATTGGCTTGATTCAGTTGAGCTTATGATTGGATTAGATCAAGGTTAAATGGAAATCTTCTTCTTAACTAATCTGCCTATGATGTTGGTCTGAGGCATAGGAACTAATTTCCTATCTTGTTGTCCCTTACAGAAATGTTCTAGGATTATAATTGGTCACTGGATCTTGTATCCTCTTGACTAAGATGTTTGGGTGCTCACAGATTTATATTGGTTCATAAGATTTGTAGATTCTGAGGTGCTACTCCACTAGGAGATGTGCCCAGAATTTATAAGCTATATTATGTACATGTGGAAAGATATGAATTGTTTGTTAACTCCAGGATCTATGATGCTGGTCTGAGATCCTGGTTGATTTGGTAGAATTCAAATGTATACTTTATTTAAAAGATCATCTATGATGGATTCACCCCACTTGGGTGTTTTCTGAGAGCTCTAGATATAAAACAACACATGAATCTTTGTTTAGATAAGATAGACGGATCATGTGAGGGTTTTATAATACTCACCACAACAGTTGAGTTATTTTTGTGGTTGCTGGTTGATCTAGTGACTTGATGTTGCTATCTTTGCTGTTGGCCTGATCTTGTTCTTCTCCTACGGGTGCTTCTCCTGTTACTTCTGGCTTCTGAAAGCTTGGCCTTGATCTTGCCCTTCACCTCCTAGCTCCTGGAACTTGGCCTTGTTATCCACCTGATCCACCCCTTCCTTATGTCACCATCCGGTGGTACTAGGATGATCTTGTGTGTGGTTTGGCTGGTGATTTACTTGGCTTTGATAGGCTTGGTGTGCTCCTGGTGTGCTGTTTGAGAAGGAGAGAATGAGATGGTGGAAGCTCTTGCCACGGCTGAGCTATTCCTTTTGCTTGTGTGGCTGCTACTACTGTGTTGACAGCTCTCACCATGCATTTAGGTGAGTGTGCTGCCTGTGTGCTTGCTACACCATTTGGATCAGATCAATGAGGTGTCTTTACCTTTTGATCTTTTAACATTTTACTCTCCTGGTGAAACCAGCCCTTCTTACTTGTTGTTGAGAGCTGTGTTGTGGCTTATTGGTTTATGGAAGATCTGATTCTTTCATATTGGTGAAACTTCCCCTTTTTAACAATACTCAATGATGTATAATGAGCAGTGCACATCACTGCTCTCTACTAAGAGTATCCTGACCACTAATCTTTATTTTCCTTTTTGTTTGGTTTTGCATTTTGTTGCAGGTACAAGATCTGGATATGCAAGATTTTAGTATAGAATCAGATAGATAGATTGTAATTCTTTTATTGATTCATTTGTAAAGATTTTGTAATATCTTATTTTATTCTTTATGTAACAATATTGTAATAGTTTATTATTGAAATTCCATTTGTTTTAATTCCTTGTTGTACTAAACCCTTCATTGGTTCAATGAGTTCATTAATGTAAAAGAAAAATGTATATGGAATAAAGATAAGGAATAAAGAGTCATTTTTTATTTGTATTATTTTTTAGTGACTTCCATTCTTATTTGTTACCTCTAGATCAATAAGATTACTAAATTAATTTATAATTCATTTTTAATAATAATTCTTAATCTATAAATATAAATTCAAACTTCAAATTTGAATTCAAAATCTCCCTTCCAAAGCACGTTTATTCAAAAAGATCATGTCAGAATTTATAACGATCACTCCCGATAGCTATCTCTACACACAGAGAGTGAAAGAAACTCTAATCACTTTAGGTTTTTTGTTTGGTGAAAATTTTACCCGCATTTTACAGATGAATGCATGCATATACATAAATTTCTAAATCTACCCTTCGTTGGTTCCTAAATGCTGGGATGTTACAATCCACTGCCTAGGAAACAAGAGAAAGGATTGGTTTCTTTATATGGTCGGTTACGTGTGCAACTATGTGTCAATGAGTTATCGGTAGTTGTCTAGACTTAGTAGGTTCTGGTGACTCGACCCCTATCTAGCAAGAGATGTAGTGATTGTGTAGGTTTGAAACGATTCGTGGACATGTTTGGAACTACTCCCTGAATGGTCCTGTCTTGGGCATCTCCTTTCCATGGAGTAAAATAAGTGTAGTGGTAAAAAATATTGACCAAGTCACATGAATAAAGGGTACAAACCTCGGTAGAGTACAAAACTGAGTACTTACTTGTGTCTCCCCAGTTATGGAAAAAATAGCAACTTGATTTGAGGTTAGGACATCTCCAGCGGGCCAACCCCGACCACTGGTGGTCTGAAATGGTTCGCATAGACACTTGGATGGTAAAAACCTGCTGCAGCGGTTTGACCCAAACGATCATGTGTGTTCGGGTCGACCCATTCTTGGCTAAAAATGTGCTCTAACGCATCGCCCCCAACGCGCGTGTCCTCGCGTCCACGCACAAGCCTGCCTAGCAGTGACCAGAGCCTTCGCCTGCTGCCACGATCATCACGTCATTGATGGCCAAGGCCAGGCAAGGCTGATGGGCGGCCAGCGTTGTTGAACCGAAGTGATGGCTCCCAGACCACTGTGTCGTTACTAATGTCCAAGGGTGGAGTGGGGCATTTTAGGCTGAGGGTGCGTGTGGCCTGACCTCCCCACGCCCTTGTTGTTGCCATTTTGAACCCATCTAGTCTCCTCCCAAGTGCCACCGCCGACGCCATGCCCAACTGGTGTAAGAAGAGGATGAGGAACGACCACAAGACCGGTGTTTCCTTGGCGGATCGCCGCCATTGTCGCGTTGTGCCTCCTTCTTCGACGCCGTCAGCTCCACCAACCATGTGGGGTCCTTGCGCGCCCTTGTTAGCGCGTCCGCACACGCGGGACTTCGCTGCTGCGATCGCAGCGGCCTATGCGGGACGTGCTTTTGCTGCGGTGGGCCGTGTTCGTCGTCCTCTCGACAGGGACAGGCGGTACGTGCCTGTCACCGAGTGCCAACATCATGAGCATCATGATGCATGTTTCGAGCTGCATATTTCATGCCAATCCTTCTCGTGCCTTTAGGGGAGGGTTCAATCTTCTAAAGAAACTCGATCTTTCAAAGAAACTGGGGATTATTTGTATGTATTAGCATACATGTACATTTGTTTTTGTTTTTGTGTTCTATTGTCCTTGCTTAGGCAAGGATGATGGGGGCTTTTGCACCTATCTTTATAATTGTTTGGTTCATTTTTCTTTGGTAGTATTGATACTTGTTTTATTTATGATCTTTCCCTAGAGTCATGTAGTATTTAAGTTATTTTGTGTGTTTACCATAATTGTTGTTGTACCATGTACTCGACTCAATGTATATGAGATCAACTGAGAGAGAGGGACATATAAGAAAGGGTGATGTGCTTGACTTGAATCATCGTGATTGAGAAAGAAGAGGATGATAACAGTATACTCTGTAAATGCGTTTTCTATTTTTTTCATTTGTATGCTTATGGTTTTAAACCAATGCATGTTTTACATGGGAATGGATATTAAGAAATTTGTCAAAATCAAAGGCAATTTGTTTTTCACGTCTTAATCATGTTCTCTTCTTGAGATTTGTTTTGGATAAAACAAATGGGAAGTTACTGGTCTGTGCGCAACTAATGAGTGATCACTACATAAAACTTCCTTCGAGCAACTAATTTATTTTGGTTGCAACATTACAGGGTAAGGGGTTGAGCTCGTACACCACGCCCATGGCGTCCAACTCCCTCCTCGCCAGCCCGCTCGTCTCCCGCTTCTCGAATGCCATCTCGGGCCACTTGTGGATGGCCCTCCTCACGCCGACCATCCACACCCCGAATTCTGGCCGCTTTGCGCGTCGGAGCACGTTGGCGCCGCCGCGACCGAGGCACAACACCACAGCGCGACCAGGACGGGCAGCAGCGCGGCGCGTGCGATGTGGAGAGCCATCGGTCGACGGCGCGGGTGGCCTCGGTACACCTTCCATCTCGCTGGCACGATAGGGTGTCAAATGAGATCCCATCAAAATCCACTTCTAGTTCATTTGCAAAAATCTAGTGTAAAATTTTGCTCAAAATTTAAACTAGATTTTGACAATGAATTAGAAGTGAAATTTTAGTGAGATCACACTTGACACCCTACACAAATAGACACGGCAGTGTGGCGTTCGAGTCGAGGACAAACACAACTGGGACGGTACAGGGTTGTGGTGGGTGGGTGGGCGTGCACGCGGCGAGCGAGTGTGGCGCGCATATATACTCGTGCGCGACCGCGACGACGTATCGTTCTTGTATGTATGGCCCTGTTTATTTTGTCGCGAGGACGCTGCCCTGAGGGTAGGGTGGACAGTAGCTACCCAGCGCACGCCGGAAACGTGCCCGAGGGCGACGTGCCCGATCGATCGATCTCGCGCGCCACGGGGAAACGAAAACATGGGCGACGGAACGGAAGCACTCGTGTGGGAGGCTCGGGAGCTTGACGAGATCGTCCTTGCGAGAAATATATACACGACGGAGTCCAGTCGTGCACTGTGCTACCGACGTGGTGGTTCTCGCGGGGCTCCGACGTCGTCCGCTCGGTTGCCAAATCAAAATCAAATGTCTCTTGGTCGCCGCTAGCGCACCAGCATAGTCCACTTCTTTCGTCTAGTACAAGTATATGTAGCCCCGTTCAAATCTGGATATGCTCGCTAAATCTGCACGTGCTCGCTCTAGTGACATGTGTGTTGTTAGGGGGGGTCTCTTAGGGGGCGGCCAGCGGGCCAAGTTTTTCTCTGAAATAATGAAATGGTGCCAAGTTGGCGGTCGAACAATCATGAAACGGTTATCTGCCGCGATCTGGCACCCGGGTAAACTTCGCCGGTATTGACAAGGAAAGTTGACAAGTCCGGGTTCACATCGATGGGACAAAGGAGAAAAAGTCTGGCATTATTGAGACGTCGTCCGACGCTTAAAAATCACAGTACAGCAGGTACAGATTAGACCCGACCTAGCCTGCCCCGGGTACATCCGTACATAGCATCACTGCATCAGTAACACAAGACCATAATAGTGCCAGACTACCGAGCCATTTATCTCGTTGGCCGTGCAGGGCGTCATATCCCACTCGCGTTCCCGCACGTGAAAGGCATGCATGCATCTGCAAAGATGTACTAGCACGCGCCATGGCGCCAGCTGCAATAATTCGGGAACATTTTCGCCAGCTCTTGCACAGGGGGCTCGTACATGCGCATCAAATTCTCGACGTCCTATTCGACTAGATTCGCGCCTGTTGTCCATGCCCAAGGTCAAACCAATAGTTGAAGATGCAAAATTTTGATGTTTGGTAGCCTGCGCAGGTCTTTCCTGGGCCAGAATTGTGCAAATCCCAAGGCAGTCTCGAGCCAAACCAAGTACGAATGTCTTTGGAGTCATTGGAGTATTAGAGTATTTTAGAGTTAAAGATAGATTCGATTTAAATCTTAGTAAGACCTGTCTTGTATTCCAAGTACCTCAGATTGCACCTCTATATAAACTTCACAAGGGTCGTATCAATACGATAAAAAAATAAAACACCCATGCATAGGGTCGTACCAGAAAGTCTTCAGTTCAAGACCTAAAACAAGCGAGCGAGGAATTTTATAGTGCGAGTATTCATTAAGCCCTAAAACAACCTACACCAAAACTGTTGCCATCACTCAAAACTAGACATTGGCACTCAATCTAGATAGGCTAAAGCATAACGAAGGCTAAATTACATGCCCACCTAGTAGATTTGGTTCCCAGTCAACAAACAGAGTTGGGGACAAATTTCTACTAGTACATGTAACATCATATCCTCTTTTATCCAACACAAAGTGCAAAACACACGGTTAAGTTGTAGAAGACCCGAGGAGGTGGACAGGGGGTGTTTTACTGCAACGGCGATTGGCGGCGTCACGTCGTTGTCTAGCTATGGCTTTTCACGGCACTGGGTGTGGCAGAGCACTAGTAGAGAAAACCCTACCATCGGCTCACTAAAATGGCCTACCACCGGTGAGTTCGGGCTCACCGGCGACCATCTCGCAGGCGGTAAGGACACATTGCCGGCGATTCCGAAATTCGCCGGGGGTATTCTATGTTATCGCCACGAGTAGGCCTATTCGCCGGGAGTAATACCCTTACCACCGGCGTTCATCCCGTTTTGTCGGGGATATTATGGACCAGATCAAAAAAATAGACAGAATACACAATATACAGGAGAATACACGGTATATAGGATAATGACAACAAAATACATATTAACACAGGAAACAGTAGCACAACATATATAGGAAGTACCCAAATGTCACATTCATCATCGACAATCACACAAGATTCATAACAGTACAATATTACTCAAGTTCTAAACACACACACATAGATCCATGTCGAGTTCTAAACACACACACTTCCGATTACTTAGTCGTCGGTGGTCAACACCCAAATAGTAGAAACCATCACAGGAACATGACTCACGTGAGATCCCTGAAGAATCTTCCAGGTATTGTTGAAGTTGACGTCCAACGCAACCATGTAGCGAAGGACATTCTCGTCCTCTTCCCTGAGATGGCGACGCACCACCTCCTCGGTGGCTGACTCTCTCTGCACCGCCCGTGGCCCCCATGACGGCCACCAAAGAAGCTCTGGATCGATGGCGGGACCTAGATTCCTCACCAACATGCGTGCTCCGGATGAAGGTAGCACCTCCAAGTGCCAGCCCGGCAGAGCCCAGTCCTAAACATTGCTCATCCCTATGAGAATGAAAATGAATTCCTATGAGATCAAATTCCTACATGAGAACAAATTCCTATTTTTGCTCATTACCCCCATATATTTGGTAAACTCGTCTCGCCAAAGTCGAAAGGAGAGAATTACTTTCCTATATGGCAACATTAAAACACAAGGAAATGAGTCAGAGTCTCGACAACAACAACTCCTTTCGGACCACCAAACCTTCAGCTGTTCAAATAAAGGCTTAGTGGGTCGAGAGGAATGGTTGCCGACCCTGATCTTCTTTCCTTGTGTTTCCCTACGACCATGCTATAAGAATCACGAACTTATTTGTCCCCTCTCGACTTTGGGGCTACATAGTGAAAGGATACAGATGTCGCCTAGAGGGGGGTGAATAGGCGATTAAAACTTTTTCTAGAGCGGCTCAACAAAGGCGGAATAAAACTAGCGTTTACTATGTCAAGCACAACCTAGAACAACTAAGGTTCACCTATGTTCACCAACAACTTATGCTAAGCAATAGAAGCAACAATGTGATAGCAATATATATATTACTTCAAGCACGAAGGCTATCACAAAGTAAAGTGCATAAGTAAGAGCTCGGGTATAGAGATAACCAAGGCACGCGGGGACGACGATATTTTACCGAGTTCCTCCCAACATGGAGTACGTATCGTTTGGAGAGGGGGTGGTATCTAACCACCTACGCCACAAAAGGTCTCCCTTATTCTCCGGTGAATCTCACTCCAACGGGATCGATCCACACTTCCACTATCGGTGCACTAGTCGGTGGCAACCGGAACCTCTCACAAGGTTGGGGCACTTCTCCACAACTTAATTGGAGGCTCCCAACAAACGCCACCAAGGCCACAACGCCACCAAGGCTAAAAAACCGTCTAGGGTTCCAAGAACCCAAGAGGGACAAGCTCCAACGAGTATCACGAACCAAATCCTCCGAGGAAAACTCAAACCGATGCACCTAATGCAATTGGCAAGAACACCACAAAGATGTTCAAATCCCTCACTCTCAAATTCCAACAAAGCTACTAAAACTATTGTTGGAACAAGAGAGGAAGAACACAAAGGGAACACAAAATCCCCCAAAGTCTAGATCCCCAAAGATACACTCACAATGAGATGAATCGGTTAGGTCAAAACGTGGGTCTAGATCTCCTCTCTCTTCCACTCAAACATGGGCAAGAATCATCAGAGGGGAAGAGATTAATCAAGCTAGAGAATGAGAGCAAGTATAGACAAAGCTTAGACTAATAGAGGAGGAAAGTACACACTAAACTGAAAATGGTCCAACGGCTTAAATAGGGGCCCAGAAAAACTGCCTGTTGGAACACAAAAACGGCCTGGACCGGTAGTACCGAAAAGAACCGGTACTACCGGATCCGATCCAGGCGAAGCGAGCACGCAGGGGTCAACGGGCGAGCGAGCACACGCCAGCGCAGGAAACAGGCCAGCGTGGGGCCACCAGGCGCATCGTAGGCGAGGCGCGCGCGGGAAAACGCGGCAGCTGGCGAGCGGGAGACGCGCAACATAGCGAGCGAGCAGGCGCGCGAGACAGGGCGAGGCAGCGTAGGTCAACGCACACGGGAGCTGAGCGAGCGACGGCCGCATGCGGACGCGAGAGAGAGTGGGTCAGCGCGTGCGGGAGCAAGGCGGGGCGGCGAGCTGGCCCAGCCCAAACGGAAGAACACGGAGGTCGAGCGAAGTGGGCCGACCGGTAGTACCGGCCCACCCGGGCGGTACTATCGAGCCGGTCCGGTAGGACCGGATCCAGGTGCCGGGCAAGACTGAAGTGGAGAGGGCCGAAACAGGGGCGTTCGATTCTAGGCCCGGTAGTACCGGACGGCCCAGTCAAACTGTTTTATTTTTCCTTTTTTCAAACCGAATATCAATAAATAATCAAACCGTGATAACTTTTGATTGGTAGCTCCGATTGACCCGATTCCAATTGCGTTGGAAAGAGGACGACAATAGCTAACCTATAAAAAGTGAGAATGTATCATGTATTATAACGTGAGATACCTCACTTGGTGAGAAACAGAAAAACCGCCAAGATCAAAATCGCAACAAGATATATACGGGAGATCCGATTTTGATGAACAAGAGCTTGTTATGGAGATTACCACAAGCTCTATATTCTCACTTGGATAAGACCAAATAACAACCAAATACGATGATGCAAGTATGCAAAGGTTTGAGCTCTCTCCGAACGATATGATCGAGTTACTCATTCGACAGCCCCTCTTGATAGTACGGTTATCTATCCTAAACCCGGTCTCCCACTAACAACATGAGACCGGCAAAAGGGAAAACCTATCAAGATTATACCTTTGCCTTGAGCATTCCACTTGAGCTCGATGTAGATGAAATTGACCTTCTCAAGAAGGAACGCCTTTCTTGATTCCTCATCATCGATCCATGATATCTTCTATAGATGGCGCATTTTGAGCTTGCACAACACATTTCTCCTCATTTTATCGACCTTGAAGCCAACACATGCTGCAAGCAAGGCCAATGGACAAATCCTACAAGTACAACTTAATACATACATTAGTCCAAAAAATTGTCATTAATTATCAAAACTACACATGTTCTTTCACATAGTTTATCATCTCATTGTATTGTCAAAGACGAAAGGAAAGAAACCATTCCACGATTCATATAACAATGTCGCCCATGCTATACGAATAGTGAAGTAATATCTTTCCTTTCGACTTTGGGGCTACAATGAGATATTTGATACTACATAGTTCACCATTTCATATAATTCACGCTATCTAATCTCTTCATATCACCAAAGACGAAAGAAAATAAATACTTCCACGATTCATATATCATGGACATGATATGTTAGTGGTAAGCAAAAGAAAGGATCCGGTCTCCACGACAACGACTCGTTTCGAGTTAGGTGTGTCGAAAGGATTCGTTTCGTGGACTCAGAATCCTTTCCTGGGCTTACCACTGGACATATCATGTCTATGCTATATGAATCTCAAAAATATTTGTCCTCTTTCGAATTTAGGGCTACGAGATAAGACATTTGAACTAAACGAAACAAGACAGTCATCCGGCTAAACCATAACCCTAGAATGAGATAGTTGAGCTATGTAGGACCGACTGAACTCAAGGCAGTGCGAACTACATAGTACCAATTAACAATTGCAGAAAACAAACCTAGCAGCCTTGTTTCCTGCACTCATCCCCGTCGGCCACGGTCTTCACATCTGGCGCTTGGAGCCGCGTCCATGGCCTCCCCTACCAAACATCAATGCTAACAATTTATTTAAGTGTCAACAGTGATATGGGAGATATATTTACTTTAGTTAACAGATGGTTGGCATCATACTGACAGGTAAATGTTATGCACCTTATGATTTATGATCATCACTTAAGAACTAGTATAGTATCAAGGAGTACTTTACTTCCATGATGAAATATATAACGAAATATATTGAAAATGGCACTACTTATTTGACTCAACTTGTAGAAATGTTGTTAGCAAGAACAATGGTCCAAATTACAAGTTTTTTTAATAATATCAATGGTTATGTACAAATGGTGCAATGATTTGAAAGAAAAAGGAGTAGAAAAGTACTCCCTAATACCTTAAAGAACTATCTTCTATGCTATAAGTCTGAAGGCATACAAAGAGAATTCAAGCACTATCTCAAAGAATTTATCATGAAAATGTTAGTACTGCTAGTAGTAGTAATTATTTCACTCGGTGTCTTTCGTATCCAGCTTTAAGTGAGAATGAGGGAGGATAAAAGGGACAATGTGGCCCGTCTATTCGCTATGTTGTTAATGAAATATGAATTATCCCGTATGTTCTCTGTACCACCTAGTGCTTCTATTCTCATCCCCAAATCTGCATCTCATCCTCTTTGCTTGCTGATTTGTGTAGCTATCCAACCTTGGGACACTAAATTGCACTAAGGATATATCTAAGAACCGACGAACAACCGCTTGTCAAGGTTTTAGAAAATCTATATAAGCACTAAGGACCATTTGCACTTGTACGGTTCGGAGCATGGAAAACAAAAAAATTCTATCGCATGAACACACAAAACCAAGATCCAATCTATGGCAAAGCCAAGATCTAATCTACGAGATCGGTGTAACGAGATTATAGAGAACTAACCCTCATAGATCCAAAGAGTTTAATGAGATCAGATTCTCGTGGTTGATGTAGTCGATAACTTGTCGATCTCAAGATCGTGTAGACGATCGTTCCGACGCCATGTTCTCCCGCTTCCATAGTTGGTCACACGTACGGTAGTCAATGACGACATTCCTCTCCCTTGTTCCAGCAGGGCATCGGAGGTTGTATATATCCTCGGAATCCCAACAACATGACGGTGTGGTGGTGGTGGTGGAGAAGAGATTACTGCAGGGCTTCGCCTAAGCCAGAGCAACTGTATGGAGGAGAGAGGGGAGGCGCCAGCGGCTAGGGTTTTGGGTTGAGGGGCTATGGGGCACCCCCACCCCTCCTTATATGGGTGGGGGGCATCGTCGAGGGTTCCCAGCCCTGGCCGAGTCCTCCCACTTCCTGTAGTTCATATGTGACCCACTTCCTACCGATTCGGCAAAAAATTGTCTTTTTCATTAGGGATGGATGAAAAAGTTTGAGATCCTCTTGTCGGTACATTGTCCATGTAAGTTGGACTAGTATTTTTTTTAAATGTGGTGGTATCGTTTTGAATTAGCCATTTGGTGGTTTCTTCACAAAACCGCCGGTTTTTGGCACTCAGAAAATGGAAAATGGCTTTTTTGTGCGATGAAAAGGAAAACTTCCTCCTGTAACATTGTTCGCCATCCCATGATTCACATATGCAAAATATGGACACATTATCACAAATTATGCCGTGATTCTAGCCATAACATTGGTCAGTTGACCCGAAAGCCAAGAAACCTCGAATAAGATATGTCATTTTGTGAAGGTTTTTTTAGACATAATCAATATACCAGGTTTGATATTTTTACTTCTAACTATTTTATATAATATGACACCACGCGAAGGTTTCGCATTGTTTGGATTGTTTTTAATTTTCTTATGCTCGTTTTAAACTATCGTCAAACTTTGCTGAACAACGCATGAAGATTCTTAGCTCGGGGTTGAGCCTCGATAAACTTGAAGTGGATCTCCGATAAAATAGCATATTTGTGAACCTAAAAATGATTTTTATAAAAAATTATGAGCATCCGATCATGTACATGTAGTTCATATCTGACCCACTTTCTACCGATTCAGCAGAAATTCGTCTTTTTCACCGTTGATGGGTGGAAAGGTTTGAGATCCCTTGTTAGGACATTGTACATGTAATGTGGTCTAGTATTTTTTAAAAATATGGTGGTAGCATTTTGAATTAGCCATTTGGTGGCTGCTTCATAAAATCGCCCGTTTTTTCACTCGGAAAATGAAAAATGGCTTTTTGGCGCGACTAAAAGGAAAACTTCCTGCTGCAACATTGTTCGCCATCCCATGATGCACATGTATGCACAATATGGACACATTTATAACAAACTATGCCTTGATTCTAGCCATAACATTGGTCATTTGACCTGAATGCTAGAAAACCTCGAATGAGATAGGTCATATTGTGAAGGTTTTTTGAGACATAATCAATATACCAAGTTTGATATTTTTCCTTCTAACTATGTCACATAATATGACATCACGCGAAGTTTCACATTATTTGGATCGTTTTTGAATTTCTTATGCCCGTTTTAAACTATATAAAATGTTTTATGTTTCACTTAATTTTATTTACAAATGTGTAATATTTGAGTGTATATAGATAGATCTTATTTTGTGAATTTTTTGACATATTATTTGTATTTTTCTAAATTAGAATGATTTAGTTATGATTTTTCAAAAATTAATGAGGTAAAAAGAAAAATAGCTACGCCGAGGGCAGCCGTCGGCGTAGGCTACGCCGAGGAAAATTTTACGCCGCCGACTGCTTGGGAGGGGGAGTGGCCTGGTTGCGGTCTATGCCGACGACCTTGATGTTTGGCCATCGGCGTCTCCGCCTAGTACTGTAGTGTAGTAATGTGGAACAGACCTGCGCAACCATAACATCTGAAGTATACAATCACCGATCAACCAAAAATCATCTGATGATCATTTGGTAAAGCACTTTCTAATTCTTGCTGCCAAGCATATATGGTGATCACACATGTCTCTTTAGTGCAAAATCTTCTGCTGGTTGGCGACAAGATACATGCTATGGACTGCGGATGGAAGAGTCAGGCATGGCACAAACTTCAAAATGCTTTTCTTGTCTCCAAGAAGACGACACAATCACATACTTTTATGCACGGTTTGTATGCTCGCGAGATATGGTTAGGGTGCTTACACACGGCTGGACTAGCGGTGAAGGGACCCCAATTGAACATAAAGCTTGAAAATTGGTGGTTGTCAGCAAGGGACAGCGTGTAAAGTTTAGACATGAGAAAATTCGATACCCTAGTCATCCTGACGGTATGGATGTTGTAGAAACAACGGAATGCACGAGCGTCTAGAGACACAAGGGACCATGCAGAGTGATGCAGCTGGTAAATCCAATCAAGGATGAGTTCGAGCTTTGGAGAACTTTAGGTGTAGGAGGGAGCCAAACATGCCGTGGGAGTAGGCTTTAGTTAGATAGGAGAGCTGCTTAGTAATATGAGTTATAATGTGAGTTTCATTGTAGCTTGAGTTTCCTGACCCCTTTGTTTGCATTGGGGCTTGAGGTTCTTGTAAATGGTTGCTCTCTTCTATGAAAATATGGCAGCCTTTAGCGTGCTTTAAAAAAAATCTTACTATCAAAAGAATAAAATAAAAATTATAGTCGTTGTCATAGTTGACCGAACACAGTAATATCATTGGTATCTAGTCCATTGACACTTTACAAAGCGTTTGGTGATTTGGTCATGTGTGAACTCCACTAATAGAAGAATCACCATCGGTTGTGTTGGAGTATGCGAAGTATCGGTTAAAGAGAATCGTAGAAACTTGATGGACCTTTTCTTTTGCAGAAATACAGGGCATGATCGAGGTATTTAAATGGGCTCAGTCTGTCCTCACGTGCTCGGTGATGCACTCTAACAACGACTGTCATGCCAACTATCATGAGCTTCCTTTCAACATGAGAGAAGCTTGAAAATAACCCAACGCACTGCGCAAAGCTAGTTGGTGATATAGGAAAAAAATCAAATGCCCGGTGGATCTTGACTACCCAAATAAGTTTCTGAGAGGAAACTAGGAGATGAGAATTGATAATGCAACTCGGGGAAAATGATCTGGCAATAAAACCTTTGGTAGGATTAGGGAACCAAATTACCGTGCGTCATTGACACATCCTTCATGTTGCAAAAAGGCTTTTCAAGAGAAAAGAGATACCACTGCTAGCATTGCTCTCATCTCAAATTACCATTCCACGTATCTGTCCTGCAGGGCAAGCAAGGAAGTGCCCCCACCCTACCTTTCTCGAGGCACCAGCGAACGGGCATTATATCTTTGGAAAAAGTAATGTCAACTATATGTCGAAATTTTCTAGATAGTGGGTGTACTCATTGCCCCACTGAAGTGAACACGCCCCAAGCTAACGATCAAGGAGACCTAGAGCCATTACTCGGCGAGTGCAAAATGTTGGACGCCCGCCGCAGCAGATTAGGCGGAGGATACATAGATGTGAAGTAATTAGTAATCCCTCAAATTTACCTTCGTTAGGATCTCTAGGGTTCTCATGATCCGAATTGTTACTTTATTTTAGTTGTTATAAACAATGCAGATTTCGTCAAAACTTTCCAAATCATATCCGATAAAAACATATATAAAGCTCGCTAATCAGCTCATATCATCAGACTCTAAATGAAAGTATTGGGAGACTCGGTTTTTCAGGATTTTATAAAGAAACTAGCACAGTGGCCTGCGCAATTGCGTAGGCAATAACTTTTTAATTGTTTCCAAATTTTATTTTTATGTGTAGTCAAAATGAATTTTGGACATACAAACTATGTAGTATATTTTCCATATGTAAAATATTATTACCAATTTACTTTCATAAATATAAAAAGTAGCAATAGTTCATAATGAATGATAAGGAAATGGAACAGAAATGGAAATATATATTGAAAACAGATGTCATTTCTTAATGGTTTATTAAAATTTCTTATATAAAACTATATGATGCATGTAAAGGAAAGAATTCGAGATGACTCAATAAAGCGCCGACATGAAGAAAATTAAGGTGTCATTTCCACATTAGTGATATTTTTACTACTGGTTTTGTACGGAAACCATTATAACCTCGTAACATAAGATCAGTTTCTGTCAAACCACTACTCAATTGATATTACTATTTGATTTTCAACATGTTATATATATGGTTTTAAATCTGCCAATGAACATATTTTTTGGTAGATAGTTTGTATTTTTTCACTTGCATTTGTGACTGAAATATATGCGTATGTTTATCATGCATTATCTTACTTGGGATTAAGTGTGTTCTTGGCCCAATTGCTCACGTGGTAGATAGCTTGTAATTTTTTCACTGGCATTTGTGATTGAGGTATATGCGCCTAATGTTTATCGTGCACTACGTTGCTTCGTGAATAAGTGTGTTGTTAGAAAATAATAAACAATAATATATCTTTCTTTCATCATATTTCCTCTCACATGACCCCATTTTCCCCAATTTCTCACCGCTTCACTTATCCTTTTTTTTCCACCTACGGTCTCCACATACAACCTTGAAGCTTTAAGCATCAGATGTGAGGGAGTGTTTTGTACAGATTGTTGACAATATAGACTATTCAAAGTCTCAGAATAACAGTAATTTCACAAACCTAGATTATGTATAGATAACATCTTAAGAAACCACAAGCTTACCAACTCCCATCATCATCAAAGGAAGTTATTGTGTTTAAAGGTTTTAGCAAATTATTGGTAACTAACTGCATCAAATCGTGACGCATGTTTTTTATACATTTGTAAACTTTACTATATTCATCCTGCCATGTAGCACATAAGAACCTCGTAAGGATAAATCAGTTATTTATTTAAATTTAAAAATATTGCAGCAGAGAAAAAAAAAAGTTATCTTCATATTATTTGAAAGGTTAGTAGAATTATCGAGTGGAAGAAGTATAAACAATGATTTCCTTTTGTCATACCTTTGGAAAATTTCCTTGTAGACTATGCCCGTCCCTCCTCGTGACTCTTGAAAATGCTATGTGTCATTCTATGTGTACAAAAACTTGTTTATATAGATACAATCCTACCTTATGTAGATATTGCCCGTGTCGTTTTGCCGTTTGTCATAGCAAAGAACACCGAAGTAGGATATTGTATCCTTTTTAGAAGGAATAGTAAAATGTCCGTGCGTTGCTACGGGCTAATAAAATAATTTAATTTTTTTCACACCCAATAACTCTCCAGGTTTATCTAAATATGGCAATATTGAGGACACTATCTTGTCAATGGGTGCATCTGCAAACGCCTACACCTCCCAGAAGCGCAAGATAATAGAACAGCTATATGGATCAGTAAAGAGAAAATAACAATACAAGTATGACCTGGTATCATTGTATATACAAATTTAAGTGGGAAACTGAATTCATGAAATCTTGGATACACAAATTTAAGTGGGAAACCAAATTGCACTTTTTCACCACCGAGGATCCTAGATCCGGTATATGCATGTTAAAACAGAGTGATCAATCTATATGAAACCCTGAACTGGGTATATCTGATAGTAAAAGTGTAAAACACACAAGAACAGACTAAATAGAAAATTGTTTAGTAGAATACTAAGAAATAGTTTAGCTCAGCCAATTAGTAGCGTAAGAAAATTGTGAAGGAGAAAATTAAACAGAGCTTGAAGCAAGGAAAGCAAGCGAACCGTGAATATACTTATACTATAAACGTATATTTCTACATATCAAGGGTCAGCTTCCTCTCTACACCAATATAGAGCACCCCTGCTTGGCACGGTGGTAAACGGCAGGGAGCGGGTACTTTCACCCGTTGGCGCTGAAGGTGTTCTATACGCTGTGCATGCCTCAAGCGTGGCGTCATTTTCCTGCTGGTAGAACCAGTCACCACCAAGTCGGCCAGCACGCCGGTGAGTGTCACTAGCATGCTGCCCATGTCAATGTCCCTGTTGGGCGGCGCCAGGGACTCATTTCGCTTTTATGCTTTATAACATTGGTGTGGATATTTATACACAAGACCCTCAACTAAATCTGGGTGACATCAGAAGGGTATTTTGCTTTTGTAGAAGATAACTTAATACTTCCTCCGATCCATATTACTCCCTCCGTTCCAAAATATAAGACGTTTTAGGTTTATGAAGAAAACGAATCTAGACTTATTTTAGTATGTAGTTCATTCAACTTTGGAATGAATCTACACACTAAAAAAAGTCTAGATTCATTTTCTTCACAAACCTAAAACGTCTTATATTTTGGAACGGAGGGAGTACTTGTCACTAAAATGGATGTATCTAGACATGTTTTAGTGTTAGATACATCTATTTCAACGACAACTAATATGGATCGTAGAGAGTCTACTTAAATTTATAACTACTTAACTTAATCTTATAAAAATAATTAGTACATTATTTTATTATTCCTCCGATCGGGAAAAAGTGACTCGAATTCGGCTAGATTCACTTGTACCTACACACTAAAATACGTCTGGATACGTATAAATATAGATAAATCTGTGTCACTTATTTCAGGTCGGAGGGAGTACATGCTAAAGGTATATGTACATATGAGATCAATCTATGTCCTACACCGAATAATCAGTTCCTTGACGAACCGTAATTCTACACATGTTATTAAATCCTCCTTAGCAAAATTAATTATTTCTTGAAGTCCCTGGCGATTATAGAAGCTACAAATGACCTTATTAATGCCATCTATTTGTTATTTCAGTAGACCATGTGTTATATAGTAAATGAACAAAAATGGAAACAAATAGTGAATATACATATATATAATCTAATAGGCACTACCATTGGATTTTACACCAGCTATATATAATTTACTGTGGAATATGAGACTTATCTCTGTAAGAAAATCACCTGATGATCTCGCGTGCTATCTTCACCTTCTAAAGAAGAATATAAATTTAACGAAAGGTATTTAACAAAATGAAAAACCACATCAATTGTTCAAGATCTAAGAACTCAATTGTGCCACATGTAGTATCCAAATTTCTATGTCCTGGCAATCCAAAGACTCAGAAAAGACCCTCCAAGTTACCGAATTAGTTCACCCAATTCTGAAATAAAATGCCAACATCAAAGAGAAAAGGAAAAATATTTGTATCTCCAAGCTCAAAACACCTAGCTGTAGATTCTAGCTGAGAGATACTAACATATATATGTTTCCTTACATGTCTGACCTTTTACGACACCTCATTGTTCTCATTACCAAATAGATGACATGAAATATTTGACATCCAAGTCAAAACATGTTATAAGTTAGAGTAACATCTGCTTTAGTTGAACACCATTTTAGTTAAGAGTTACTAACATGCAACATCTACGAGTAAAATATGTGTCTGAGGGCATTTAGATATTTGCTTGCAACTTATGCACATATTACATAATCAGAATCAAATAGAACATAATACATCAGCAATGTTCCAAGAAACTAAGAAGTTAAGAGCATACCCTTAATGGTGGAGTGCTTCTCCTGATGCCATATTCAGTAAGAAGCTCTGCAAATACAAACTGATCAACTGATTCAGTTTCTCGAGTAACTTAGTGCTATGGTTGAGGAAAAAAAATATTTCTTAGAGACAATTAAAGTGTTATAAAATTCACATTGTTTTGTTATGTTTTCTGCCTTATTTTGCAAGCCTGAGAGCTTTTGAATATCACAAAAGCTAAAATATTGCAGATTGCTCGTGTGTACCATACCTTGGAGTGCATGTTGCGGTGAAACTAGAAGCGGATGTAATTGCACATAGGCCTCAGCTCATCTTTGAAGTATGCTGCATCTCCCTGTCGGACAGACTAAAGCAGAGGATCTCAAGGCGGCCAACCTCATCGGGCACACTGATGTCCATATACTTACCGAAGTTTCATAGCGTCAAGATTGTTGGGGCTATTAGTGGCACCGATGACCATGTCTTGCATGGCCAAAGCCCGTCCATGAGCGTGAGCAGCTGCGACACGGCACATCGATGCGTATTTTTGGGGTTGGGCGCCCAAAAATCATGTACAAATTTGTGTGACGATGTTAGGCTTGGGAGTCACCAGTCATGCTTCGCCTCAATGATATCACTCGCTCGTCCCGTTATCTGACCGACAAATCATGTAAGCGCAACTACTTAAAATAAGAACACTGATTACGAAAGGGCATTAGTATATGATCACTGAGATGATAACCGAAACTCTCGACAAGTATATGATCACTGAGATGATAACCTATACTCTCGATAGTAGATTGAACACATTAAATATATATACAAGAATTCGTAAGTCATAATTGTAACAAGTATATTCTAAATCACATCAGTCGTGCTACATTCAATAAATCCAATAAGAAGACATGTTATGGATAAAAAGACTGAATTTTCTATTAGATTAAAAAAAATGTTTTTCCATATATGGCATTCTGTTGAGCTTGTAGGGAAAAAATTCCAATATTATATTCCAGTTACAATTATTCATCAAAACAGAGTGGATTACGTTCCATTCATTTCAGCTTGATTTCTGTATAGAGCTGAAACATCTTTGGGAAGCTCTTCCTTTTGGATACATATAACTGGCTTCAACTCTGATAATTAATGCATCCTGCATGTTGCATAGCCAAACTCATTCCAATACGAAGTACAAAGTTGAAGCAATGATCGAGATTGAGAAATACATGATGCCATTAATAAATTCTGAAGATGCAAGAGGTTATATCAAGAATGGAACAAAGGGAGATTTTGCAAGAGGCGTGCATGGAAAAAATAATTTACATTTTTAATCATATAATTGCACACATTTGCACAATCAAGAAAGAATATGAGCTTATGTAACTATCTATGCATATGGGTCTTCAGAAAGTCACAACGAAGAGGCAAAAGTATTACTTGACATGGTTGGACCTAACTATACGAATTCCACCATAGGGTTTTCAAAAGCTACATGGCTTCTCGCACCTATGTAATAAAATAAGGGAACATAGACTCTGCAAGGTTTAGCATTTATACAGAGCAAAAGATTGGAGAATTAACAATTACAGAGATAATTTTTTCTTAATTAAAATATGCTTTATGCATTGTAAACCAAAGTGAAGGTCATCATGCATGAACAACCCATTCATTCCTTCAATCATTTTGTAAAATGGAAAATACTTAGATTCAGTCATATGGTTTAGAAAAGCTTGTGGTTCAGTTTGTAATACCATGGTAGAAAGTTGAACATTGGATGGGGTAAACTATGACAGATGGAGCATAGTAGCTTCTTATCTACTTGTTGTTGGCAGAGCTTCTCATGAGATAATCTAATTCCATGTTTGACTCTATCCAGAACCTATGCCAGTTGTTACTTTCTCTTACACAAATACTAACTATCAGAAAAAAGATACAACTAAAATTTCTTACTACAAATCGACTTATTACCTAGCTTGTCGATGGTACTTTCTCTGGTTCATTTCCTCTAAATGGCACAAATCATGACTCCATCATCCCCACCCGATCTTAGAAATTCACCAATCGGCCACAAACGCAGGCAACAATTAACTATCGGGCTCTGAGTGCGCATCCTTCTAGATGAAAATAATTCATGTCCTCATATGGCCCTCAAGAAAAGTAAAGCACCAAGAATGTGTGATAGTTAAAACAACTTAATAAACATCTGGATTAAGGATTTCCTGAAGGGAAACACGCACAGAATCAAGTAGTTATTTGAATTTACTTGGACTACTATAGTTGTTAGAAGCAATGGAGGCAAGCATGTTGCAGCCCATTAGACCAGCACCGTGGTCAACTTAGCAAACTCATCTTTCATTAGTACCTCATCAACACTTGTGGAACACATCTGAAAGTATAGATAATATAGCAGGTTCCTCGACAGTAGTCACACCTTCACCGAAATATGCCGTATCAATCATTAACACTGGAAGA
Organism: Avena sativa; assembly: GCA_916181665.1. Classification (NCBI taxonomy): domain Eukaryota; kingdom Viridiplantae; phylum Streptophyta; class Magnoliopsida; order Poales; family Poaceae; genus Avena; species Avena sativa. Next base: position 396,558,757 of record OV702281.1, read on the forward strand.
ATAGTGAAAAAAAAATAAAAACCAAGGAATCAACAAACCAACCTGAAACTCCCAAGCATAAACCATACCGTCCTTTTGCCTTCCAAGGAATGTCCCATGGAGAACTCTCACCGAGAATATCTGACAGAGAACTCGTGATTTAAACATACTCACCATAGAGAACACGCAATTTAAACCAACTCACCATGGCGGGACGAAGATGACATGTAGTGGGACAGGAGGGCGAAGACCTCATGGTTCTTAGCCCAGACGCCACCATAAACTCGCCAAAAGATACAAAGCCATGCTAGTATATTCCTGGTCAAATGGTAGCACTGATAAGAAACTCATGCCAGAATTTTGACATATGCACTCAATTGTACATAAGAAAGAAGTCAATTGTGTGGATTGCTAAGCTGAACTTATCAATGCGCTGATGTTGAACTGCTCAAAGTTACCTGTTATTGACATCTTGCACGGCTGTAGCACTGGCTACATCAGCAACCTTTTACTATAATGTTGTTTTTCACGTCATAATGTAGTCTATAGAAACATTCCTTGTGTAATCAACAAAAGGAGAAAATGATCGGTAGTTCAAAAGGGACAGAGGAAGCATAATAAATTGCTCGCAACTTGATTCAGCTAACAAATCAATGATATCCTATAGAAGATGGCCCACAAAAGTTTTGAAGTCTGCAATGAACCAACATGGCTAGATAAGATACAGAAAAGTAAATCTGATGTTTGTTATATAGGACTTCAAATGGGGAGCGATGCCCTGATCCAAACAGAGAGGCAGCTTTCTAATCATTATTTATCTGGGAAAAGAACCACGTGGAAACATTGGACATGTCAATATATTAGGAGAAGCACACAAGAAGTGGAATCAACAGTAGCATCAACATAAATATAAACAGTTTTCACTTGATAATACAGATTACAACATCATGTATTGAGACCATGAGACATATATTGAACTACCAGTACCAGCTGCAGCAAACTGATACAACAAACCGAGTCACCAATTGAGACCACACACTGAAACAAACAATTGATATAGCCCCGATTAATCGATTTACAGTACTGGTCTAGACAAATGATAATGTCCAAATTAAGCCCTGATTAACCAATTTATCAAGCACTGATTTAGACAATTTATGAAGTAGACCAGCCATGTAAATATTTAGCACTCACCCAATATTTCAAGTACAGAGAAAGCCTGAGCAACTTGAGTACCGTCATGGAGCAGAGAAGGTTTGTTTCGGCCTAGAGGCAGCTGGAATCGCACCTAGGTGCGATTCCAGCGAGCCTTAGAGGGAGAGGCGTAGGGGCCAACCCGAAGAGACGGCGGGAATCGCGTCTATGGGCCTGGGAGTGGCGACGGTCCGAGGCTGGAGACGCAACACCTTGGCTGCAGTGTCAAATGATGGAGACAGCAGACACAACAAATTGGGGCCTCACCTGGTTAAGCCATGAAGGGAGCAGTGATTCGTGGATCACCTGCTGCACTTCAGAACAACGGATAATAAGGCTTGTTTGTACGTATGAATCAGCAGAAACATACAGCCGGCGGCAGGCGGCCGCCGGACGACGGAGTCGACAACATGGATGTGCGGCGCCGAGGTCTGATACGTGCGCAGCCGACAGACAGGATCGTGTCCAATTGCGGCCGACCTGGTGTGCAAGAGGAGGCAGCGGCATCTGGGCAGGCGAGTCTGCGACGTCTTGATGTGAGATCTGGTCAATGTGTCCATGCGAGCAGATGGAGGCGGTTTTGACAACGCTGTAATTAAGCAAGGCACAATTTACGGGATGATGATGGACGAAGGCACGAAGCGGTGGGCATAAAATCGGACGAAACCAAAAAGTATTTTTTTTAGATAATAGAGATTGGAAAACAAATGTGCAGCGTTGCCAATACTCCCCGTTCTTGACCAAACGCCGTGTCGTTGCCGCGCGGGTACCCACCGCCGTCAGCTTCGCTTCATAACGGGGTATCCACAAACCGGACGGTCCCACAACGCAGTCTCCCAATTAACGCACAATACCAACGTGCCAGTGCGCACGCCTGCTCGGGAAGCTAATCCATCCGTCTATCTATTTTATTGGACTCTTCGACCCCAAACCAAATCCCCCAAATCCAGACCCGACCAAGAATCGAACCTTCGATCGAAGCCTCGCTCGCCAAGTCGCCCGGACCGAATCCTCGTCGATTTCGTCTCCTCTGCCCGATTCGAGGCCGCGGATCGATTCGGGTGCGGAATTCGGAAGGGAGATTTGGGCGTGCGGACGGAGGCGCGATCCAGGGGAGCAGCCATGAGCGAGGTGTTCGAGGGCTACGAGCGCCAGTACTGCGAGGTCTCCGCCTCCCTCTCCCGCAAGTGCACCGCCGCCTCCGCTCTCGATGGAGGTGCGTGCTCAACTGCCCGTCTGCCCTCACCGGAAGATTCGTCCCCTTTTTTCTAGTTATTACTGGTTTCGTCTAACGCGGTGAGATCTCCGCAGAGAAGAAGAAGCAGAGGCTCTCCGAGATACAGTCCGGCGTGCAGGAAGCTGAATCTCTGGTAAATACTATACCATATATCGAGTTTTATATTTGGGGATCCTGTGTCCTACTCCCTCTGTTTCAAAATATATGATGTTTTAGATTTATAAAGAGAATGTATCTAGACTTATTTTAGTATGTAGGTTCACTCATGGTTGAAATGAATATAGACACTAAAACAAGTCTAGATACATTTGCTTCACAAAACTAAAACATCTTATATTTTAAAACGGAGGGAGTACATGGCTATGCGAATCTGATGATCTACATTCTGCTGCCGGGGAGCAATCAGAACTGGGTCCGGTATTTAGGGAGGTGTAGCCGTGGAGGCATTTTTAGGTGTAACAGCGTCAATGTGTGATTTGGGGGGAAGCTGTGTTGATTAGCTGGTCTGTGAGACTTGTATGTGCCCTTGTTGCACTGCGAGATGGGGGCAGTATGCGATGTTTTCTTATGTATATATATACAGATTCGGAAGATGGACCTGGAGGCAAGGAGCCTGCAGCCGAGCACGAAGGCGGGTTTGCTAGCTAAGCTGCGTGAGTACAAGTCTGACCTCAACAATCTCAAGAGCGAGCTCAAAAGGATCTCGTCACCCAATGCCAGGCAGGCTACAAGGGAGGAACTCCTCGAGTCTGGCATGGCTGACACACTCGCAGTGAGCCCTCTAACCCATTGCAATTCAATTGCCGCTTAGACTTTGTATATAATGTGAGTTGACATTGCAACCCCCTCAGGTGTTTGGTTCTGTTAATTACATTCTTTTGTAATATGTAACCCATGTCAAAGTACAATATCCTATGCATGCCACATCTAAGTACATGCAATGGGGAATTTGTGAGCTCTTAATATTCTGATAACTATCACTGTACACTGATAACTAATCTGTATAAACACCTACCTTTACGGTAATTGATATTAGGCGATTAGGTTGGTGCTGAAATGATGACCGAGGGTGATATATTGTGTCCATTCAAATGCTCATGATTACTTTAATAGATCCATATTGAACTTCAGTTGGGTTATTATGCCTTCATTTGGTTCAACCTGGCAACCTGTACTTGAGTTGTGCCATTGGATGTGCATTTAGCAATGCTGTACATTAATCAATTATGGTCTGAGTGAGTTCAGCGACAAGTTTAGTTATGTAACACATTATCAGACAGAGTGTGACTAAACGTAATATTTGACCTCAGTTCGTCAATCGTGCTATTCAGTTCACAATTTAGGTACCTTAGTCAGCATATGTGAATGTTGGTCTTACCAGGTTAGTTCTATATCTTTTGGGTGTTGCAAAACAGATGACTTTTTTTTATAAAAATGACGGTGATTGCGATGATTTTTTTTTTTGGAAATGATGGTGATTCCAATGGCTTTTTTTGGAAACAATGATGGGAAAAAGAACTCAATATTTCCTTTAAATTATGCTCATTAACCAGAAAATCAGTATTGCAATTTATAGATGTATCTTATACACCATATTTCCATTTTAATTTCAGTAACATGCTTGTAGCCTGAGAAAGTAAAGTGCAGGGTGCAGGATCATCTATGACTATGAGTGCTTAATAATTGTACCCGAAGGGAAAAATCTGCACCTGTTCTTAAGCAGGAAGTACCACAAACATCCAGGATATGAAGGCTACTTAAGATTCCGAAGAAAGACCGTATTATCCACTTTATATATTCCTGGATGCTACTATAACTTCCATGGGTTGCCTTTCTGTATGCTAAACAATGTTCTTTGTCTGACAAATTTGAAGTGTATAGGATAATGCGACATTACTATGGTCATTCTTATTTCTTAAGAATTATCTAAAAGTTCTTAATGGTTGCTATTTTTAGTACTCATGTTGTGCTTTGGGATTGTTTCCTGGCTCAGGTGTCTACTGATCAGAGGGGAAGGTTGATGATGACAACTGAGCGACTGAATCAGTCCACTGACAGAATTAAGGAGAGCCGAAGAACTATGCTGGAGACAGAAGATCTTGGTGTGTCAATTCTTCAGGACCTTCATCAACAGCGGCAATCACTACTGCATGCCCACACTACCGTATGTATTCAGTCGTAACTGCTTTACCTCCTCCTTAATGTTATTTAGATTTACTTTCCCCTTAGTGTTATGTGATCCATTACTGCATTTACTATAGCTCTCTTCTGTCTTCATTCCCTCCAACCCGATTATTGATTTCTTGGTATGCAGGTAGATCAGTTGCAATGAGAAAATATATTGGAGAACCGAATCCTAGTAGTTAGGTTCTAAGTTTGATTGATTTACTCTGTCTATCTATGAATAAATTAAGTTAGCATTTGTTTCAAAATTGAATTCTAGTGGTTTTAGTTTGTTATAAATGGTATTAGGTGTAGTAGCTTTTGAAAGCTGCCTTTAACTTAAACAGTTCAGTTCATTTTAGTCTCCACAATTTATTTATAATCTGAGATATCATATTCCTCGTGTATACTTAGATTTGTTATACAAAACAACTGCATGTTGGTGAAAGCACGCTTCTTAGGTAACTATGCTCACATTTGTTTAGTATTGGAGCATTCTCATTCAGGCTATTCTTTTTATGGGGGTGGGAACTGAATTCTAGTCTATTCTGATTGGGTAAACATGTGTTTTTTCTGCATGATGTGTTGAACTGCATGTTACTCATAGCATAAAGAGTAGTCCTTTATCCATCCAGCCTCAGTGGTTGAAAGGCTTGGCCACTTGGGGTCGCTAATATTTAGAAGTTACAGATCACATTGTTCTATTCTCTTGGATATAAAGAACAAATAGTGATCTCCCTTTTAGTACATATGCATTTGTTGGTATCTTTATTTGTGCAGAATATACCAGTTAGGTACACTACCTGAAATTCGTGTCAAATAGTGCAGTAGTCTAATGTTCTTTACAGCATGAACATGTGTTTTGCTCTGCATGATGTGCCGAGTGAGGTGTTTTGGCTCCCGAGCAAAAATGGAAAATTGTATTTTGAAGTTCCAAAAAATTCCAGAAACAATTACGTGGATACATGCACATATTATCTACATGTCTGCAGCGTTTTGCTAGCTAATATGTCATATTGTAGACTACACAAAATACACCAAAATCTTGGCTCTGAAAAGGCAAAAAGGAACTTATTTCTCATTCCAATGATTGTCTTTTTTGTGGAGATCAAATATGAAAAGATATTTCGATTCAAAATAATCATACATAGTAGTACTCCGTCCGACACATATTAGTTGACTTAGATTTGTCAAAATTTGGATGAACCTATATACTAAATAGTGTCTAGATTCATCCAAATCTAGATAAATCCAAGTCAACTAATATGGGTCGGAGGGAGTACTAGACATGTATATGTACTTGTATGCTTTTTTTCAGAATTTTTATAGACAAATGTAGTTTTTGATATTTTAAAAAGCGAGATCACTGGAGCTCGGTAGCTACAAATGATTTTCCATGTGCCATTGTTTTATTTGCGAGATTCTCCTACTGCAATTTCTGTAAGTTGAAGGTCGATGGACGCTGATAGCATAAAAACGAGTGGAAGATCCTTTCTTTCACAAAACTCACCAGTTAGGCACATTATCTGAACTTTCTGTGAAAAAGTGTGTAATCTAAAGTGTACTTATTTTCGCACTCACCAGTTTGGAACCATGACTCTGACCCTTATTCCTGTTATGCTGTTATATATGTTCTATTACTTCGATAATCGCATTACGTACAAGCCAATGCCAGCAATGGCCATGCTTTGCTTTTATTCACATACCTCTGTTCCATTCAAACAAAATATTCATAACTCTGTTATTGACATGCGTGTGGTCTTGCTGACAGTTGCATGGGGTTGACGATAACGTTGGCAAGAGCAAAAAGATCCTGTCGGCAATGTCAAAGAGGATGGACAGGAACAATTGGATCATTGGGGGAATCATATCAGCCCTTGTTGTTGCCATACTTATCATACTCTACTTTAAGTATGCTCACTGAGCCAGGTAAGGTTCCTCCAAATCGCAAGTGCTCAGTAATTGTGTGATAAGGTTTGTCTGCACGCTGTACATTGGACCAGCACAGGTTGCCCCTCCATGTTCATATCCGGTTTCCCCAAACATCAATCATTCCAGCGGTTCATTGTGATGTCTTGTATTACAGCAACGCTTTGATCGGGTGTCTCTGGTCATTTTATGATGTAACTGTTGAAAAAGAAAAGAAAACGTAAAAAAATATGTTGTCTGCACGGATATGTTACTCGTTCGATGTTGGCTGTGCATCCTGTTATGTTTACTCCGTGGAGTGTTTCCAGAATCTCGACTCTGAAGTCTGAACTGTTGTCATTGTCCATCCAATTATTGTGTTTAGCCAGCTCTGCGTCCATTCTGTTATCGTTGTTGAATTTGTGGGTTGCCACCAGACGCTTCCTCTGAATTATTGGGCACGCGCAGATGCGCTGGTGTGCATGCAGAAGATATCATCTGATCTAGGTCGGCGAGTGGGTCAAATCTGCGATATGGCCGTATCTGATGCTCTGATCTGCTGCCCATTTTGGGAATGGGCTGCGAGAAGGGCAAGGCCAGCAGCATCAGGGATTTGACTGATGCCCAAGCTTGATGAAGACTATGGAAGGTGCTATAGATGATGCGTGGTAGTACGACTTTCCCTCAAGGGAAGGAACAGCGGAGGAACTCTTGGGAAGGGAATCGCATCTCGCCGTGGTGGCTCCGCCGAACGCTGAAACGGGAAAGCGTCAGCGAGGCTATTTCTCGCGCATTTATCATCTTCAGCCCGCCGCGTGAGCGTCACGCGTTGAGCTTCGCGTGCGAACCCGAACCTTCTTCTACTGCTTTGCCTGCAACGATCAAACGACGGCATTCGAGAAGGTTTGTAGGAGTACGTTTGAGCTGCACCAGAATCCGTTTTGTGAGAAGTCATGGCTTTAATCCGTAACGACTGCAAACACCAAACCACCACCCGCCGGAAGCAAAAAAAATATAAGAAAAATCGATGGCTGTTTTGGACCGAAAACCGGGGGCTGAACCAGAAGGGAACTGCTCCTGCAACAGGACGGACGAGGTTGTATCCATGGTCAAATCAGCCGCCTGTGACGTCGTACGCACCGTCTGGAGGAGGAGCTACCAGGCCGACTCTCCAACAGTTTCAGAGTCCCGAGGACCAATCATCGACGACGATGCATACGAATCGTCGATCAGAACGCCAAAGCTAGCCGGTTGCCGCCGTCCAGAGTCAGCACTTTTTGATCATCACCCTCTCAGGTCAGGTCAGCCTATCGAATGACGTACAAAACCACCGATCGAGAGGCGACGAGAAAAGTCTGGAGCTGGCTCGCAGCGCAAGCCGCATCGCAACGACGTTCCGACGGAGGGAGCGTGCGTGCAAGTGCAAGCGCTTCCTGAAATCGTGCAGCGGACAGGGAGGGGCTCGCGTCAGCGCACGCTTCGGTTTCGACGGGAACTCGGGCGGTGGAGGGTGGCAGGGCGCGGCAGGAGGCAGGCCCTGGCCTGCCGTGGGGCAGTGGCCACACATGGGGGGCAGGCGGGCAGCCCCAAAAGGAATGTCTTTCGGCGACGTACGCGCGCTGCCGCAGCCGAACCAAAGCGCCGGCGCGCCAACAGAGGCAATTTGAACAATCAAAAACTAAAAAATATTCACACACTGAAACTCTGGCAAAAATAAATAAATCACCAGCCTAGCTTTTTACAGCGGCCTACAAGGTGGAGCCACACCCTGCACTGCAACGTCATCACCCTGGCACCGCATGTACTGATAGCGTGGCCTCGTGGGCCTGGTTTCATAAGTGCAACGCCATAGGACACCGCGCCACACCGTGTAGCGTCTGGCACGGTGACGCCGCACTTGACAACTAGGGTTACCCCCCCCCCTTCCCCCGAGGCCGGGCCATCCCGACCTAACCCTCATTTCCCTTCCTCCCAAAGAAGAGCACAACGGCGATGACTCCTCTCTCAAATCCCTTTGGCGAGAGAGGGCCGGTCGCGCGCGATTTGCTATATGTAAAGTGCGGCGTCACGGCTAACAGCGTTGCACTACATAGTGACATGGCGCGACTCACGCAACCTGGGCCCACGGAGCCACGTTGTCATCAAGTGCGGCGCCGTAGCTGAGGCTTTATAGTGTATGATGCGTCGCCCGTGACGTATGGCGTCGCACAAAAGGATTAGAAAAGTAAAATAGTTTCGGCCAGGGTTTATTTTTTGAATAAGTTTCAAGATTGGATTATTTTTGTCCAAATTGCCGCCAACAGGCCCAGCGTCCAGCGTGTGGACGTCATTCCTGTAGCCTGCAGCTTTGGGACTGCACCGCACCCGGAGCATAAGAGCATCCCTACTCGTTGGGCGTTCCCAGGCCGAAATCCGGATGTATTTTCGTCCACACGAAACTAGTTTTTGGTCTGGGAACACCGAGTTTTCCACTCGCGTTCCCAGGCGAGTTCCCGCGTTTGGCTAAAATTCAACAAATTTCGGCAAACTGTGGGTGAATATACGCGGTTTTGGGCGAATACAGGCGAACTTTAGACGAATATAAATAGTTTTGGGCGAATATGGGCGAATTTTGGGCGAATATGGGCGATATGGACAAACTTTGGGCGAATATGGACGAATATAGGCGGTTTTGGCGAACTTTGGGCAAATATGGTTGATATGGACAAGCTTTGGGCGAATATGGACGAATATGAGCGAATATGGTCGATATGGACAAATTTTGGGCGAATATGGTCGATATGGACGAATTTTGGGCGAATATGGGCGTACTTTGAATCTGGACGAATATAGAATGTTTTAGGCAAACTTTGGGCGAATATGGTCGATATGGACAAACTTTGGGCGAATATGGACTAATATGGGCGAATTTTGGACAAACTTTGGATGAATATGGGCGAATATATGCTGACTGGGCGGGTCCACTCGTCGAATTCACTTCGTCCGATTTTCCTGGGATGCTGAAAATGGCCTGGAAAGTCCGGACCAAAGTTCGCCCAAACTAGGACGAAAAGAGTTTTCTAAAAACGCAACTGAACCGAATTTCAACGTCCGGATCTCATTTCGACGTCCGGATCGGTATCCTAGAAATGCTAGTGGAGATGCTTAAAAGCGCCATTTTAGCTGTCAGGTTCAGCTAGACAGTTTGTTTTAACTATTTTTCAGTTGTAAGAACGAATCAACATCATGGCATATACGGGCTGATCCGGTGTTTTAGCTGAGCAAGGACTTGTTCCTGGACATGGGATGACACGTTCTAGTATGTGGACACGATCCCTGACTAGTACAAGAACGACCCCGAATCTCGTGCCTTGGCTTAATCATGTAGTACTACTACTACAGTAGTATTCCATGATTTTATTCTGAATTTTTATAGACTAAGTTATAATAAGGTTCTTCTCGTTCTATCTCCGTTCTGATGGTACGTCTAGCAACAACGGAGGGCGTGTGGAGTCATATGTTCGACGGATCCCTTAGGATTTGGTCATTTTTTGTATTCGTTTGTATATTTTGAGGTTAGTGTCTTTCGATCTATGTTGGTCATCTTCGGCGATGGTTGTTGCGCTAGTTTTTTTGGGCTTTAACACGACGACTTCTTGTCTGTCAACTGCAACAAGTTCTATTACGACAAGATTTGCTCGACACCGGTGATTGAGGGGCAATGACGGTGGCCCGTCTTCGGCTCGTGCAAGTGTTTGTAGTCGTCGCTAGCTGGTCCAATGACATATTTGTAGTTTTTGTTACTTTTAGAACTCTTTGTATTGATTGTGGCGGAACTTTTCGTTCCACCGAGTTCCGTCTGGTTCCATTGCCTACAATTTTTCCTAACCATTGATTAAAACTGTTGATTATTTTTATCAAGCTTTGACATAAAATTCATTTGACGAGGTTTAATCTCGTCAATGCCCATTGTTATGAGCTTGGGTTTTGGAGAAGATGGGGATGCTGGAGATCGCGGAACGGTTAGCAAACAAGCAACACGGGGACACGGGGTTTACCTAGGTTCAGGCCCCGAAGGGAAAACCCTACTCCTGCTTGTCTGCTCTTAATTACGGCGGAACCGAAAGTTACAGGGATGCGCAGATACAATCTGGCGTGAAGGTGTGTATGCGGTGGTATGAAGTGCCCTCCTCGTCGTGCCCTCCTAGCTTTATATAGAAGGAGGCAGGTCCCAGACACAGACCGAGTCGGTTACAGGTTTTAGTGTTTGCCCCTTTGAATATTCTATCTACTCTAGTCTTGCTCTCCAAGGATCCGAAGACATCCTGGCTTGGGCCACCCGAAAATCTTCATGTGCCGCGTATATTCTTGTGGGCCTTCCTTGGACTGAACCAGGTGTGCTAAGATCATGTACCCGTGGGGTATAACCATGTCACCATTGGTCTCTAATTCAGATTTTAGAATACAGGTGTTGTGCGTGCATTCCTGATTTGACAATCATACATAGCCTTGTCGCCTTCTTCACCGCGCGCCCTTCACCTTCGAAGCAGATCGAGGTGGCAGCGTGATGGTTGAGCGGAGCGGGAGAGTGGGACAATGGTGACGGCGGCTCCGGCCGTTGGCGGGATGTGCTTACAATGATCGAGGGGGACGACAGCTATAGTCGTTGGGGGGGGGGGAGGGGTGATGATCGAGCGGCATTGGGGCAGAGGGCGTCGGGATCGATGGAGAAACCGAGGAGCGACGCTGGCCTTCGGAAAGATCGGTTGGCTATTTGATGTTTTTTCCAGGGAGAAATATGGATTTTAGACCGTGTGCAACGGAAAGATCGACCTCTAATCAACCAAAATAACACAGTTTTTTCCGGTCCCATCTTAATTTTGTTCCGGCTTCACAATTTTTTTTCCATCTGTTTCCGCCGGATTTGTTCTGCAACTTTTTCACCGCTGTAGACGATTATTAAAAATGTTAACTACTCTAAAACTTGTATATTAATAGATAGATCGAATTTAAATAAAAAACGCGCAGTGGTACCGCGTCTAGGGTTTTACCTGCTAGCTTTGCATGTTGAGTGGTAAATTCATTTGCGTTGCATGGGGGAAGGGATGACGTCACTGGCCAGCAAAAAGCTCTCCTTTTCCCGTGTTAACTTAATCGTGATTCATTCCCACGCTTTTTATCATCAGCATGCAGAAAGCCTGGACCAGCTACCAGCATACACGATACGGATAAGATAAAAAGACGACCTATTTATATTCATAGCTAGATTAGATAGGGAGATAGATATAGCATCTACTAGTAGATCATCTTTGATGAAAAAAAAGAAGGTTGATCCTTTATAATGTATAATATATCTGTATATCTATCTTCCAGCAGAGTACCCTTCTTTTGAGCTTGGAAATCGAAGATTTCGTTGCGTTCGTGGATGCAAAAGGGGACGAAAAGGGGTTCATCATTCCCGGAAACGGAACAAAGCGGTCGATCATCGATGCACAACTTCGCAAACATACATGCATGAACCTCAAGTTTTTGGCAACCTGATGAGTGATGACGTTCCCAATGAAATTCACATTTTTAGCAATGGTAGCTCTTGCAGTAGCGTGAGTGACGGCATGCATGCATGTGCAGCGATCAGATGATGATGAGCAGAAGAAATCGATGTCTTGTATGTACGCTCTATATTTAATACTCTCACCTTGCCACAATGTAGTGAATATAAGTATTTTTTTAAGTAAAATGATGTAAATTAAGTTTCACCAAGTTTATTGACAAAAAAAATCATCTATATATATCCAAATGCATACCATATGAACCTAATGGTATTGACTTGATATTCTAGATGTTGATAAATTTTCTACATACTTAGTCAAATTTTACTTTTACTTTTGAAAAAACTTTACATGCACTACATCTTGGTAAGCAGAAAGTAACTTGTTAAAATAAATTATGACTGAAATTCGTTCATGGAAGAGAAACGATGCTTGCTATAATTTCACATGCATGTCCATGTTCTTCATACCCAGCCACTTTTAATCTAGAATACAATTGAATCTCTCCACATATATTTGTTTTCCGTTTTTTCTACAACCACAGACGGCTTGCCACGGTCTCGATCTCATGCTGCAGCGGGGGTCCAAGATCAGGACTACACTAAAACCTTGGTATGCATATGTACTCTGTACTAGTACTAATTAAGCACGTACGTACGACCTGAACAGTAGGAAACAGCAACATATGTATAGACGATCGACTCATATACTAGTACTAGAAACAGTACTACAACAGTCTTGTTGCATTTCCATTAGTATTTCCGAAGACGGAATTGCTGTTGTTGCTATTTCTCGCGAATCCAAGAAACCCAGCTGGGCTGTTGTTTCCGTAATAGCGCTGCTGTAACCTGGTCGTGCTGGCGGCGGACATGGCGGCGTTGCCGGTGCTGCTGCTGTTGGCTGTTCCTAGGGTTTCCATCGCCTGGACCTGCGACTTGAGGAACTTGAGGTAGCTGGCGGCCTCGTCCAGCATGGACGCCGTGTCCATCTTGCTGCCGCCCGGGACGAGCTTCTGCAGCACGCGGAGGCGGTCGCTGACGCGCTCCCGCCGCAGACGGGCCGCCACCGTCTGCGGGTCGCTCGAGATGCGCACGTTCTTGCGCCGTGGCTTGCTGGTACCGACCGCGGGGGCCTCAGTGACGAGGTTCACCGGGCGCATTGCCGCCGCGCGGTAGATCATCTCCTTCACCTGCGCCATCGCCTCCATGTCCGGCTCGTACCCGCCGGCCGCTCCGGAGCCGGCGTCGACGTGGCCGAAGGCGATGTTTGTTGTCGTGGTGGGCGCCTTTCTCTTTGCGCCGACGCGCGGGAGCGGCGGCGGCGCCGTTGCTAGTGTGGTGCAGTCGTCGGCGGGCAGCTGCTTTCGGCTCGCGTGGAGCGCCTGTGCCGACGTCGGCATGGGGAGCGACGTCGTGGTGGTCGGCGATATGATGGACGTCGGTGACGCCACCTCCGTATCGTGGCCGCCGCCGCCGCTGTAGTTGTTGTTTGACTCCCCGGAGGAGAGGTTGCAGACGGTGGTGCCGCTGTAGCCGGAGAACTTGGCGCCGTTGGAGACCGCCCCGGGGTCTTTTCCCTCGCCGCCGCACGCGAGCACCCTGGAGAAGGAGAGCGCCGCGTCGAGCAGGCCGTCGTGCGCGCCGGCGCCATCGACGACGGATGAGAACACGTCGACCCCCGAACCGAAGAATCCCAACGGGTCGCTCGCGGTCGAGTCCGCCGCGGGGCCTCCGTAGGTGGAGCTCAGCTGGGCCTGCTGGCACGCCTCCTCGCCGACGTCGTCGCACTGGAGCTGGCCGAGGAAAGCGTCGTCCAGCTCGAACCGGCCGCAGCTCAGCTGGCTGACAGGACGCGGCTGGTAGACGTTGTCGTGGTAGCTAGCCCCGGCGCCGGCCCAGCCGAAGATGTCCATGGCCGCACCGACCAGCAGCGTCTGGCGCAGGGATTCTGGGATGGCTGCACGTAAAAAGCGAGCAGGGAAGAAGGAATATTAGTCTGGGCCGTAAAAGAGAGTGTGATATGATACGATACGAATGCGACGGAGCGGAGAGCCGGGGAAGGAATCAAAATTGAGGCCCGTAATGGAGTGGACCGCGCGCGCGGTGGAGACGTGAGGGGAACAGTGTCACGCGGGCGAGGCATTGATGGGCGGACAAGGACGTCCGGCCGGCGAGCTGAGGGAGAAATCCGAGATGTCTCGGACCTCAGAATTACGCCGCCATTTCTACTGCTCTACGACTTCTACTACTACCAAGCTCAAGAATCACTGACAGTACTACTACTCTGAAAAACCGTACACTCGTATGTACGCATATGCATGCACGCATCTCTTTCTGCTACTATGTGAAAAGTACTAGGATAATACTACAAACCTTTTGTTACTACTGCAACAGGACACTAAGCAAAACCTAAATTAAGTGTGCGTGCATGAAATCACATTCGCTAACTTAATTAATTGCACAGGTCCTTTGCTGCTCATCATACCTGTCAGACGGAATCAGATGGTTGGGATGTGATTGATTTCGAGCCTTCAGGGGGTAGATCGAACAGCAACGGGGCAACAGCTTGGACGATGGAGATCGAGCACAGCTACTTTGAAAGCTCGATCCAGTTCCCCGGCTAGCTAACTAGGCAGTAGTACTCCTCGGTCAGGGATCGAGTTAATTAGCAGCCAAGCAGACCGTCTGACCTGCAGAGGAAATCAGACAAGGAAGGGTTGAGCAAACAAGAAGCGATTGGTCAAGACGAACTTTTCTCCATGAACCCAACTAAGCAGCTTTGCAACCATGCATATCTGCATGTGAAGAAGATGAAGAAGGGCAGGAGATGTAGCTGCATATATATTGGAGATTTGAACTCTAGTGCTATGCTGATACTACTAGACACCACTCTAGTAGTAGTAGCTGTGGATAGATGTAGAGCTACCTGTGTCTTGCTGAGATCGATGACTCTAGTGGCAGCACAGCAGAAGCAGATGATTGATCAATCAGATTTCGGTGGTATGTATATATACACTCGGGTGTTTGGCAGGATCGGCAGAGCTAGCTTCCTGGAAGGAGCTCTCGATCGATCTTATTAGCTAGCTTTGAGCAATGGAGGGAGTAGAGGAGAGGAGAGGTGGAGACAGCACAGATCATACGTGTGGGATATGGTCCTCCAGCCGATGGCACTATGTGGGCTTCTTTTATAGACGGCTAATAAGCTTAGCTAGCTATGTGTCTTGTACTAGTATGTATACGTGTGATCTATCTAGTAACAAGCTCCCCCTCTCTCTCTCAATCGAAAATGATAGTGGTCGAAGGTATATACGGTTTCTCTGTCTTTCTAATTTCTCTCTGTAGCGTTCTCTGTTCCGGTGGGTCTGTTCAGTTGGGAAGTATGATGATGAGTTGGCGGTGCACACATGAACTTGCACAGCCGATGACGCGCTCTCATAAATACTTGTCCAGCTCCGTAATCTTTTGTGAATCTTACGGTTCTGTTATGAACTATGCTTCGTTTTGTTTTTTGTAACTACGTAAATCTGCGGTGGAGGTCTCCTCACTGTCACTGCACACATGTACCTAGCTCTAGTGTTAAGAACGAAAATAATCTGGAGAGTAACATCATCTACATGCACTCAAATCAAAGATTCTCCCCGCGAGTAGAATAACTACTAGATCGGGAAAAAGGTTTCCACTTACTTTTGTCTCTGATCAAAAGGTTCCTGGAGCTCTGCTAACTTTTTTTTAACCTTTGGCTGCAGACTGAAGAATCAGAAGAGATTGGTGCCTGCAACGCTCTCCCGTCCGCTTCAGCTGCGACTTTTAACTCGTTACTTTCCTTTTGCCCATATGTACTGAAGTGGAACAAGGAGCAGGTCGTCATATCTGGGTTACTCCCCTCTTGCATGCTTGCACCTGTTCAACGTTGGTACCACTCTGCAGGCCAATGTTGTAGTTTATTGCTTGGACATGCATGGATGATTCCCTATCTATGTATAACAGGGTGATTCATTGCAACCATTATAAGCTCACACAGTGGGCAACAAAAAATTACTCGAACTGCATGTACAGATCTCAGTCGATCATCTTGCAGAGAGAGCAAGATGACAACCGAGCTACATCAGGTTGCTGGAGAGTGGATGCAAATTGGGGGATAAAAAGACAAAACTATGACAACAGAGCAAGGAGAGGGAAAAGAACACTCCAAAAATACAAAGAGCTAGCGAAATTTAATGCTTACGTTTTTTTGCATCTTTTTTATTTTGGTTAAAACAAGATTGGAGGCCCCATAAAATCTGTACATGATAGGGCCATGTAGAGGACCACACGCTGATGATGATAGGCAACCGATTTTCATAAGATTTGGAGCCTATAGCTTGTTTACATGTATACATTTTTCTCTCACCAACTGGAGATGTTTGACGGTTTGGAGCATAGCAATTAGTTAGCTATGACAGCAAGTTGGTTAACCCCCTCAATCAACAGTAATCATAAGTGGGTCAAAATCAAACTACTGCTGAATGTTTCTGCACATGGTCGGCTTTAACTCGACCTGAAGTATAACATGACTGTTTAAGGATCGGTACAAAATTGTACGTAGAAGTAAATTTGGTTAAGATCCGAATCTTGTTTTTTTATGGAGTTGCTCTTGCTGCAATAATGATGAGTTGGGTGAACTATAAAGTCTACAGTGGATATAATTCTGGTATCCTAAGGAAGTTAATTTGCTCCCAGCAAATTAATTTGTCATGTACTATCTCATCTTATTGGGGGCTAGGCACATGATCTTGTCTTCACATGCTTGCCATCAAGTACGCCCCTACTATAATTTAGATTTATTCAACTATTACCCCCATTTCAAAATATAAGACATTTTTATAGGCTATTTATATTATGGAACATAGGAAGTACGTAACGATCTTGTATTAGTCTGTTAACTGCTTCTATTTATAGTAGGTCGAGCCAATTCTGATAGAGTGGGGCCGTGATATAGCACTAGTGGCGGCTTTGGATAGCTATTAGCACTAGTAGCAAAAAATCTGGTTGGTGCATGATAATGTTCCTGATAAATATAGCAAATAATACGAGTTTTCGAGATTAGTCACGTAAAAAAATAGTATGTGCAACATGTAAGCGAAATATTTATTTTGCAAATTTATTTGGAAAGCAAAATCGACAAGAGAGGATGCAACTTGCAAGTGCAATAGTCACCCACCACACAGAATTTATCATAATAAACATCCTAAGTTAATAAACGTCGAATACATACCATTTTTATTAGATATTACATCATATAATTAATTAATGATCAATCAGTTATTTCCTACAAATATAAATTAAATACACACGTTATCACATATGTATACAAGAGCAAACAGTGTATACAAGCTGCTGAGCAGTATTCTTCATGGATGTTTTAGCATTTGAGACAACTTTATGTTTAGATCAGTCACATCGTCCCATGTTAGATTTAATCATGCATGAAGGTGTTTCCAAGATTTATGAGTATAAAAGATTGTCAAATCATGCATTCCCCCATGAACTTAAGTATCTCATAGGGCATGTTTCCAGCCGGAAATGTATCTAACGTCATGTCGATCACTCTGTCGTGTGTTACACGTACTGGACACTAATTTGATGACAAAGTGGCCATTTTTTATGAAGCCATCCCGACAAAATTTCCTACAGATGCATGCATGCAGCATCTTAGCAGTGTGCGTTTGGCTAAATATTCATCCTGAACAAAGTCTACGTCGGCATATCGTACTTGCAGTTCTCCATTGAAAACTGATTTCAAGTTCGCCAACTGACAATAAGTGCAGGTCCAACCACTGGATTTTTTTCCATAGACATTTCCATTCTCTACATACGTTTTTGCAAGTTGCATGTATATCTCTACGTCGACTTGCATCATTGCATACTCCATCACGGCTCCTCCCTCTTTCTCTCGGCTGCTGTTCTAGAGAAAAACGGCAACTTGGTACATCAACTTGCCCAGAATGGGAGCTTTGGGCATGAAGTTGTAATTCGTGAACCGCGGGGCACCAAGTTGCCAGAACCGAGCCTTTTGGTCATTCCACGACGACAACCACTAGTTTGGACTCGTGGCTAAATTTTTTTTTTTATGAATTAGCCTTTGATTTTTTTCTAATTGCTAGTTCATAGTTCACATTTATTTGTTTGCAAATACCCTCACCTTGGGTACGTCAGCGCAGACTGAACCTCCTCATGCGGCAGGGAACATGGCCACCGGCGTTGACTTTCAAGGCCAGCGGTAGATAGGGCATGGGGGGAGAGGGCGAGCTCTCATCGACTCTGAGCACTCAGGCATCAGCGACTCCGTTCTCGGCAACAAGGAGCAAGTCCGAGTGGAGTGGCATGGTCTCCTTGGCCAGAACTCGCTCCTGCCCGCCTTTGGCCAGAGCTCCCGGCGGACAGAACTGATAAGGGATCTCACATCTCTCGTCTATATCATGTCACATGTGACCGGCCAGAGCTCTATCTCGCACGGCTAGTGCTTTGCACCAGACTTGCTCTAGGGCATGCAGAGGGGGAGGAAGAACGAGTAGCACGATGGAATTGGTAGCACGACCATGGAAAACTCGACATACACGAGGCTGCATGTCACGGTGAATCTCAACTCAAGCAGCAATCTCTAGTACAGAGCGACGCTATGGACATATGTCAAAACCCACTTCGGCAACGGAAGAAGGGTACGCTGCCAGATAGGGTCGCTAATGTGAAGGCCCGTAAGCACACAGAGGCAATAACCATCACGAATAACCCACTCTTTTGATAACAATCATTGTTATTACTATGATTCCCTAAAGTATGGCTCATTAGTTACGGTTATTTTGCTTCCACGTGTTTGCGCTGAGCTATTTTCTCTCTGCTTATAATGTGTAATTTGCTGCGCATTAACAAGTCACACAACACAAGCATTTAAACAATAGCTAATTTCATTCATTCATATCACATACCAATGTCATTAGTATTACATTTCAATCACAATATGAACAAGTACACACTCCTCGACCACACCAACTGTTGGGGATATGCTATATGGGTATCCTCATAGCATGTCTCCTATCCGGATAACCCGGGTGGCCCATAGTTGGTAGCATGGCCCATGGCCTGCTGGGCGGCCCAGTTAGATGAATCCAGAAGAGAGGCCCATGTCGGATAAAGGAAGGCTACGGAGGAGTCACCGACGTACCCGGAGCCTTGGAGTGTAAGACACGCTAGACTAGTTGTAAGCAGTGTAGGACTCTGTAACCTGTCCGGCTAGGACTTTTTCCTGTAATCCTAGGACCTGGCGACTATATAAGTCGGGCCTATAGGAGCCTTTAGGGCACAATCCTAGACGATAACTTAGACTCTCTAGTCAACTCGCACAGCGAACCAATCTCTGTAACTCGGCGATTTTCCCTTATAGTGATTTATAGCAGGAGTAGGATTTTGCTACCGTTGTGGGATCTGAACCTGGATAAGCTGTGTTACCTCGTACCCGTCAACCGTCCGCCTTCCCCCGCGTCTCTAAACACACACTGTGGGGACCCCTCCATGGCATACTCGTCGGCAATACCACGACAGTTGGCGCTCACCGTGGGGCAAGAGGCGCTTCAGGCTCTTCAGCGGGCGAGGACCAAGATCTTCGCGGGAATCGACGAAACCGTAGCCATCGATCGGGTTCTCTTTTTCGGCAACGTTCCGATCGTCCCTCCCGACAAGTTCTGGATCCTGGCGAAGACGAACCCTACGCGGTGCTCGATTGTCCCCATCGGAGATATCCACCTCTTCATCGGCTAAACCGACTCGGGCACTAGTTCCCTGGGAGTCGGAGGAGCGTCAAGACCCGCACGGACCGCCTACGAGCAGGATACGTTCGCGGGAGGATCGATGTCGGATCTCTCCTTGGAGTTTGCCGGTAAAGATCGGAAAAATTCAAGGCCCACCCAAACCGCCCCTATGTAGGATATAACGGTGGAAGATCGCTACAAGTCCGCCGGCTTCATCCGTGCGTCTGGATAGCAGAGATCCAAGTTCGTCGGAGTGGTTACCATCTTCGATCTGGCGCGTTGCGTTCAGAGAGAGGGCGAAAACTCCCGCGATTACCTTGCCAGGTGGCTCCGTATACGGGCCGATCTGGCGCATTACCCCAATGATGATGCCATGTATCACTCTGTGGAAGGACTGGACCAAGGTACGCTTCTCCGACATTCGCTAAGGCGGCAACAGGCTTCAGGACGCCTCACCTTCAAAAGCATGGTGAACACCATCAACAACTACGCGGAGGCTGAGGAGGCAGCTTAGGCAACCCTTGCGCTCATTGACGGAGTCCCTCCGCCTCAGCCGTCGCCTCCGCCTCTGGTCATCGTCGCCGCAGCTGCGCCACCGCCCCTAGTCATCGTCGCTGATGTTGCGCCTCCACCCCCCGTCATCGAGGAAGCCTCGACACCCTCCGTCTCCGTGATTGACGCGCTCTACGCCGGCTTTAGTGCAGATTCAGAGGAGATAGACTTCAGCCCGGAGGAGCTAGACTCTGCCATGTAGGAGATGGAGGAGGATTACAAGCGCGACGAGCAGGCCAACAATGCCATCACGTCCCGAGAGGTGTTCGTCGCCATTGGGACGGCGATGGATGAAGATCATACCGGACGAGCAGGATAGATCACCCAAAGAGGTGAACCAGGTCTATGACCTAGTGGCCAAGGCGGTGAAATAGCAGGAAAAGGCCACCTCTCAGAGGCTTGAGTCTGACCCAGCGTTTTGCCAGTCTAGCCAGCATAAGCCGCCAAGGGACAGATCTCTTGATGTCGGGTCTCAGACGGGTTCGTCAGAACAAAAATGGAGGGATGATATCCCCATATCCTCCGACCATGGAGTCAAGGCCCAACCTCGTCGCCCATCGCCACCACCCCATTCCCCCCGACATCGCGAAGACACCAAGGCTCGCCGTCGTACGGATATGCGTCCGCCAAGGCAGAGCGGCATCATCATCCGCGACAACGCGGAGCAGACCCGTCATGACGGAGAGCGCAACTAAGGACACAAGAGCAGGTCGCACCACGATCCTCTGCGTCAGACAAGCAACCCTGACAAGCGTGAGGCGTCGCAGGAGGGTAACAGGAAGAAGGCTAACCCACCGCCACCTCCGCCTCCATCACCACCTAGCAACCACCATGGCGGAGGAGGCCCGCATCGTTCACGCAACCCATCCCTTGATGGCAAGAAGAAGAAAATAAGCCGGGAGGCATACGATGCACGTTCACGTCTGGACAAGATCCACGAGGCCCGGGAAGGACCATACCTGGGACCACGTTGCTTTGGACCTGTGATACGCTCCGCAACTTACCCCCAAAGGTTTCTGGATTGACAAGACCATCAAGCCCTATGATGGCACCGCCAAGCCAGCTACATGGCTGCAGGACTACGACAACGCGGTGGAGATCGCCGAGGGGTAACCCCAACGTCACCGTCAAGTACCTCCCATTGATGTTAGCGGCCACGGCCCGCCAATGGATCGATGACTTGCCGGAAAGATCCATCTACAATTGGTTGGACATGCAAGAAGCGTTCACCAAGAACTTCGAGGGTACGTACAAACGTCCCTGCACTGTTGGCGATCTACAGCGGTGCGTGCAAGAGAAAGACGAGACATCTCGCGCCTACCTCTCTCGCTGGCTGGATATGAAGAATTCCTGCACAGGAGTGCACGCTCATACCGCCATGGCCGCCTTCATCGACGGGTTGGAAAGGGGCACGTTGCTCCGACATAAGCTGAAGCGCCTGCAGGACAATCACCAACTAGACTTGAACCAGATGATTCAGTTGGCCAGTGAGTTCGCGGCTGCCGACGATGATGCTCGCGGCTCTCTGCCGGCAACGACCGTTCCAACTCAAGCTCCGAGGAACAACAGCACCAAGCGGAAGACCGTGCCAGAAGGAAAGCAAACCTCCGACATGGTCGCTATGACTTTTGCAGGACGAGGTGATGGCGGACAGCGTGGCCAAGGACGGGGAGCTGGTCGTGGGCAGCAGCGAAGCAGTGAAACTACCTCGGCAGCACTCCGCGTTCCCCAAACCTACGAGGTGTACCGTGATATGCCGTGCCTCGTACACCTCGACGCCAACGGCAAATCCACCCACACCAATCGCCACTGCAAGTTCGTCAACGACCTCAAGGAGGACCCGGAGTCCGGCTACAAGCGAAGTTGGAAGAACATACCGCGAGGCAAGGGCAAGGGGAAGAAGAAGGAGGAGGAGTCCAAGGATTCAAGTGACATGGACGAGGACGTTGACCCCAAGCACGCCGCCAAGAGCGATGGCAAGGAAAAAAAACCTTTGAGAAGAAGGCGGCAGTTTTCCACACTTTCCTTGGCACCCCCACCGTCCGACAACAGAAGACCTCCATGAGGATACTGATGGATACTCTACCCCCAGTTCCCTAGTTCCTACGCTGGTCGGATATTCCAATTACTTGGGACAGGAAGGATCACCCAGACCTCATCCCTACGGAGAACCAATACACCATGGTCATCAACCCCCTGATTGACGACAACGAGTTCACCAAATGTATGGTGGATAGTGGAAGCAACATCAACATCATGTACCTGGATACACTGCAGAAGATGAACTTGACGGAGGCAAACCTAAGGCGGACCAACACCATCTTCCATGGCGTAGTTCCTGGTCGGGAGGCTCGGTCCCTTGGGTGCATCACACTTTAGGTCGCTTTTGGTGATGTCAATAATTACCGCCAAGAACGCATGACCTTTGAGGTGGTCCCCTTCAAGAGTGTGTACATGTCATATTCGGCCGCGACATATTCCACACCTTCATGGCCAAGCCATGCTTCGTCTACAACAAGCTCAAGATACCCAGACCAAACAGTGTCATCACCGTATCCAGAAGCTTTACCAAAGAAAGGGACTACAAGATTGGAGAAGCAGCCTATGCAGAAGATGTCCTCTACAGCGAAGAATTCAAGGAGATCCAGAGCAAGGTCGATGCCTCAGAGATGCCCGCGTCGAAGAAACAGATTTCTGACTTCGCCCCAGAATTCAAGGCCGCCATCGAGACTAAGCTGGTGGAACTTGTGGTAGGCGATGCCTCCAAGACCACCGCCATTGGGACAAACCTGGACCCTAAATAGGAAAGCGAGCTCGTCGAGTTCCTACGTGAGAACATGGACATCTTTCCTTGGCAACCTGCCAACATGAAAAGTGTACCTAGGGAACTTGCCGAGCATAGCTTGAATATTGATCCAAAATGTAAACCAGTGAAACAACCTCTACGACGCTTCGGAGATGAGAAGAGACGCGCCATAGGCAAAGAGATAGCTAGGTTACTTAAGGCTGGTTTTATCCGAGAAGTCCTTCACACCCGATGGGTGGCCAATACTGTACTTGTCCCCAAAAAGGGAACCAAAGAATTAAGAATGTGCGTTGATTACACCGGCTTGAACAAAGCATGTCCCAAAGATCCGTTTGCTTTGCCTCGCATTGACCAAGTCATTGACACGACGGCTGGCTCGGAGCTTTTGTGTTTTCTTGATGCGTACTCAGGATACCACCATATCAATATGAGGAAGTCAGACCAATTGGCCACTTTGTTCACTACACCATACGACACCTTTTGCTATGTCACGATGCCCTTTGGGCTGAAAAACGCAGGTGCTACGTACCAGCGGACAATGCAACGTTGCCTACATGATCAAATTGGTCGAAACGTTCACGCCTATGTGGACGATATAGCGGTGATGTCTAAAAAGTCAAACGACTTAATCTCTGACGTAAAAGAAACCTTTGATAATCTCCGGAAATACAACATGATGCTTAACCCTAAGAAGTGCGTCTTCGGGGTTCCAGACGACAAATTGTTGGGCTTTATCGTTTCCCAGCGTGGAATCGAGGTCAACCCGGAGAAAATCAAGGCCATCTTAAACATAAACTGCCCGACATGCCTAAAAGACACACAACGGCTAACAGGTTGCGTTGCAGTAGTTAGTCGGTTCGTCAGCCGACTTGGAGAGAAGGCTCTGCTGCTGTACGAGTTGCTGAAGAAGGCAGGCAAATTCACGTGGACGGACGAGGCAGATGCAACATTGAAGCGGCTCAAAGAGACACTTTCCTCAGCGCCTATCCTTGCAGCACCCGAGCCTGGGGAGCCCATGCTAATTTACATGGCGGCCACCAACCGGGTAATCAGCATCGTCGTCATGGTAGAGCGAAAAGAACCAGGGCATGAGTATAGAGTTCAACGACCATTTTATTATGTAAGCGAGGTCTTGACGGAGTCCAAGTAGCGTTACCCGCACTACCATAAGATAGATTATGGAGTGTTCCTTGGTTCTCGGAAGCTGAGGCACTACTTCTAGGAGAACCCTATCACAGTTGTGAGCAAAGCTCCACTGCCCGACATCATCAACAACAGCGACGCTACAGGAAGGGTCGCGAAGCGGGGAATTGAACTTGCCGCCTTCGAGATTACCTACAAGAGATCCGATGCTATCAAATCACAAGCCTTGGCGGATTTTATCGCAGGTTGGACGGAGATGCCAGATGCTACCACAATGCTGGAGCTAGAATACTGGGTGATGCACTTTGACAGATCAAAGCTACTCAATGGCTCGGGGGCTGGTGTATTGTTACAGTCACCAACCATGGAAAAGCTACACCACGTTCTACAGATCCACTTCGAGGCTATGAATAACATGGCGGAGTATGAAGCACTCATTCACGGACTACGCGTAGCCAAGGATATTGGCATCAAGTGCATAGTTTGCTGTGGAGATTCCGACTTGGTTGCCCAACAGGTGGCTGGCACCCGGAACACGCGGAACCCTATGATGGCGGCATATCGAGACAAAGTGGACGAGATAGCCAAGAGCTTATTGGGCTACGAGGTCAAGTATGTGCCTAGGGAGCAAAACGAGGCGGCTGATCTACTGTCTAAGCTTGGATTAGGGCGCAAACGAATTCCGCCTGGAGTTTTCCTGGAGTATCTACAGACACTATCCGTGAAGGGAGCAGACATAGACAACCCAGACAGAGTTGACTCTTTTGTTCACATGGTGACAAAGGTCCCTCCGGCTTGGACAAAGCCGTTCATGAAATATCTCGTACACGGAACTTTGCCCGACGACGAGGCCGAAAGACGGCAAATAGTACGTCGAGCAAAGGGCTATACCATAGTCAATGGACAGCTCTACAAAAGAAGTACTAGTGGTGTATAACTTAAGTGTGTTTCCCAGCAAGAAGGTATTGAAATCCTCAGCGAAATTGATCTCGGAGATTGTGGTCATCACGCCGCTCCTCGATCGTTGGTCGCTAAAGCCTTCCGGCAAGGATTCTACTGGCTGACCGCGAAGGCGGACGCCGACAAGCTGGTTGAGACATGCATAGGATGCCAGTATTATGACCGACAACCACATGTTCTAGCTGAAGAATTGCGAACAATACCAATAACTTGGCCGTTTGTAGTCTGGGGGCTGGACATGGTTGGTCCGCTGCAGACATCACCATGTGGGTTTACGCATCTGCTAATAGCAGTTGATAAATTCACCAAATGGATAGAAGCTAAACCCATTAGAAAGCTCGATGGAGAAACTGCCCTTAGATTTGTCCGGGATCTAGTGGTGAGATTTGGTCTCCAACATAGCATTATCACCGACAACGGCAGCAACTTGTCACTTGGAGAAGTGGAAGCTTATTGTTGGGAGAAGGGCATCCGACTTGACCTTGCATCTGTGGCACATCCACAGTACAATGGTCAGGTTGAGCGAGCCAATGGATTAATTCTGCAGGGAATCAAGCCACGTCTGGAAGCACCGCTACATAGAGCAGTTGGAGCCTGGGCGGAAGAATTACCATCTATGCTCTGGAGTTTACGAACTACACCCAACAGATCCACCGGCTACACCCCTTACTTCATGGTATATGGAGCAGAAGCCATCCTGCCTTTCGACATCCTTCACAATTCACCGAGAGTTGCCGCCTACGACGAAGATGACGCTGAAGAATCCAGACGCCTAGATGTGGACCTTCTCGAGGAGGAGCGCATATTAGCATGCCAAAGGTCCGCCATCTACTAGCAGAAGCTACGCAACTACCATAGTCGCCGCGTTCGGCATCGTTCGTTTAAAGAGGGGGACCTGGTGCTCCGACTTAAGCAGAAGAAGTCACACAAATTATCCCCGCCATGGGAAGGACCGTTCATCATAAGCAAGACGCTACTCAAAGGGTCTTACTACCTCATTGACAATCGTGAACTAAAGGATATACCCAGCGAGGATCATAAGCGTAAGCGACGTGACCCGGATGATGACTACCCGGAGCTTGATCGGCCATGGAACATAGCACAACTACGTCCTTTCTACACTTAGTATTTTTTATCTATTGTGTACATATTATATGATCAATGAAATAAAGCTCCTGGTTCACTCATATTTCTGAGGCTTTTACCTCCTTTAGTGTTCATTTTTGGATCGTATAAAACCTTTACACACAAGCTTTGCGATTGCACTTGTGAAAATTCTGCCTACGGGCGTTAGCTTAAGTTTTCTGGTCTACACATTCTTTATCGTTTTTATGTGGATTTTGGAGTAGTGACTTTTGGCACTTATTGTCAGCGATTTTGTGCTTAGGTTATTGACGGTGCCATTGGGCATCATCACCTGATCGCATGGTTCTGACAACGAGTCTTCCGACTCACAAAAAGTCAAGCATAAAAACCAGAGTAATGGATAAGCCAGCACTTGCTTAAAAAATATATACATGATGGAACCAGTTCTTGAGTAGCAGGAAATAACAATCATTGTTTTCCGCCTTAAGTTAAACAATTAGTTTTTCCGCATACAAATTCCAGAGGAAACAAATATTACATATTTTTTTATTTCTCTGGCGCAGGCGACTTGGATGCAGCGTCATCAACAACAGGAGAGCCATCCTCCTCGAAGTCGGTGGTTTTGAGGGACTCAGAGGAGCTTTGGTTATCACCGTCAATGATCTCCATGGGCACGAAGACGTTAGGGTCGACCAACTTGGCGACTCTGGTATCAAAACCTACGACCGACGCGAAGATAGCCTTGTGATCTATCGCTTGACCTTCGTCGTCCATGTCAGGGATACCGGAGGTCACCATGTCGATGTCGGCGTTTTCGTAGTGCGCCTTGACCATTGACAGAGCCATCCTTGCACCAACCCGGGTACATGAAGCTTCCCAGCTTACAATACGCTCGGGGGCTTGGTGCAGGATCTCCGAGAACTTCATCACGGAATCTACTGCTTTGATGTTGATCTGGAGGTGCTTGGCTATATCCTTAGCCTGCGTGATTGCGGTGTTGATAAAGTTGCCGGCAAGGACCATGCATTATTTTGGTGGAGGAGGCGAATGGGTCAAACCAATAGGAGCTGCAAATTTCTGACAAGAGAACGCATGAGTTCAATCAAACAAAAGTTCAAAGTATCCAACTTACAGAAGTACAAAATGGAGAATAAGCTTACTGAAGATGCTAGTCTCATCCTGCTGAAGGGTATCCACCATGGAATCCTGTTCTTGTCGGAGGATCTTGTATGCTTCAAGATTGCGTTCGTTTTGCTCATCGACAGCTTTCTTCTGCTCTTTTAGCATCACGATCTCCTCCTTCAAGCGGTTCATCTCCATGTCGGCGGATTCCTGCAGAACCTTCGTGGATTCTTCGTGCATCTTCAACATATCCTTCCTCTCCCGTTTAAGGATCTTGTTTTCGCTATCCAGCTGCTCAATGTGCTTGGATTGCTCTACAATATCCTTAGCCTTGGCAATGGTTTCTGAAAGTTGGAGAAATAACAGTACACAATGAGTACTCGGAGAATGTTGGCACAAGACCAAGTCGGAATACGAAAAAGAAAGGAAAAACAGACGCTTGCTCTTGATGATTTGTTCCTTCAAGAAGGCAGTTTTACCCTTTTTGGCTTCCAAGTCCGCACGCATCTTTTGGTACTTCTTGTTGGCCACGCCTCTCCGAGCATTCTCATTCTGTGGAAATAAAGTTTAACGCTGTTTAGTCTACTTGGAGCATCTAGCCGGATAACTATCAACCTAGAGGCTTGGGGGCTATAATGAGAGTTTTTTAACTTGGCAATATGCTTGGTCTTTCTTTAAGCATCTAGTCGGAACTGATTAAGTTTTCAACTAGAAGCTTGGGGGCTACAGTATAAAGTTTTTTAACTCAGTCATATAGTTAGTCTTTCTTTAAGCATCTAGTCGGAACTAATTCAGTTACAACTAGAGGCTTGGGGGCTACAGTATCGAAATTTACAAACACTGCGTATGCTACTCTGAAAGTATCTAGTCAGAATATTTCATTCAAACTATATACTTGGGGGCTACAGTGAGAAGTTTTCTAGCTTAGTCACTCTTAGAGCATTCAGATGCAAAGACCTATGGTTTTCCGTCTAAATCCTCGGGGGCTACAGTGGGATACTCATATGAAATGCAAAAGGCAAATAAAACTTACAAGTGCGATGATCTTGAGGTTGGCAGCGCTCTCAGCAAGCAACTTGCCGAAGGAAAGACTGTTTCCTCGCAAGAT
Organism: Avena sativa; assembly: GCA_916181665.1. Classification (NCBI taxonomy): domain Eukaryota; kingdom Viridiplantae; phylum Streptophyta; class Magnoliopsida; order Poales; family Poaceae; genus Avena; species Avena sativa. Next base: position 396,587,326 of record OV702281.1, read on the forward strand.
TTCTGCTTGCCGGAGAAGCTCCTCAAGACCACAGGTTGGAGATGTCGGCGCCGCACCAGGAACCAAAGCGGAGCTACTCGGCGTAAGTTCCGTATAGACTATCTTCGGGAATTCCACGGTTGTCCTGGGTGCGGAGGCTTCGCCTTCGGCAGACGTTCCACCCACAACCACCGCCTTACCGTTACCGATGGCATCCTTAGCCGGAGCTTCAGCCATTTGAGTTGCGGTACTTTCTTGCGTTGCCTGTTCGCCGACAATGGCAAGCTCCGCGGAGGCACCTTAGTCCACTTCCATGGTGGAAGGGCCAGATGCATCCTTGGCTTGTGAGCTTGTCGGAGCAGACGTAGGCTGGACGCTGGGAGTGACAGGGGCGATGGCGGGAGATGCATGGGGAGACACGTCACGATGCAACATATCTTTAATATTTCTAGAAGCCCCCAAAGTTTTGGAGGACTTCTTCAAACTAGTAGTGTCCTTCTTCCTAAAACATGCAAAAATTATAAGTACAGGAATAAGACAAGCAATGAACAATGTCGGCGGAAAAGAAGCTTACACAACAGGTGGTGCTTTGGCAAAAAGGATCCCGATAACTCTTCTTTTCTCTGCCTCCAGGGCGGCAATGGACTTCTTGGAGGCTCCACCCTCCGCCTTCTTCTTCTTCTTGCCTCCATCAGCAGCATCATAGGTGGAGCTCTTTCGCTTTTGCACCAGCAGGACATCGTCGTCGGACATGACGGTGACTTCCTTCATCTTGGGGTCGTAGATTTGGACAGCCATGCTATCCGCCTCTAGACTGCTAAGCTATTAAGTGAAATACCAATGTGTTAGATAAGATGATAATGGCTAGACGCAAGAGCTGGAGTAAAAGTCATACTCGGAAAATAAACAGGTATCTCTGGGCACTTGCCCTCCTCGAACATGTCATAGGTGATGGCGAAGCCACGCTTCTTGTCCTTCACCTTGACGATGTCCTTGAGGCGGAACTTGACGGAGTCGCTCGAGAAGTTGTCCTCGGAGATGCAGAGGCTATACTTACTCTCCTTAGATTACTCATGCATAAGCTTGGAGTGTTGGGACACGCAGAGATAAAACAAAAAAATTCCCTAACGTGGTGATCCCAAGATCCAGCTGAGGTAGAAGGCCACGAGGTTTACCACTAGATACGCAGTTGCGGATTACTGATGAAGCGTGTCAGTTGATGCAGTGCAGTCCTTTGCGATCCGATCGTCCTGGTGCTGATCGTACATCACCTCTGCTGGTATCCACACATGCAAGGAGGAGCACCGGCGGCGAACTGCTAGGTTCGTATCGACGGCAGGACTGCTGTGGAGCTAGGGTTTCCAACACATGGAATGACCTAATCGAACAACGATTAACCTTTCTGGGTTACGATGCTCCACTATATATAGGGAGTGAACGTGGGCTCTGCTCGCGCGGCCCATTCACTAAAGCCCATATAATATTAGTCCCTGTGAGTCCGACTCACTGACTCAGTCCTAATTCGGCTTGGGTCCAACCCAACCAGATTTCCGGTTCATATCCGATCCGAACCTGCTCCTGCTCTTAAGTGTGTGACCCTGCAGGGTCATGGCTACTTGGACACGATTAGAGTCCGACTCTCAATCGATCAGTCAGCAGCGGCTCCTAGCATAACATGCCTACTCCCAAGTACCAAAGAGTCATGACAACTTGTCTTTCCAATGTGACTTGCGTCCGAGTCCCTTTTGCCTCACGATATACCTTGTCAGACTATAGGCGAATAATTGTCATCCCTTAAATAGTCTGACTCTCTTCTCGATCCGAGATAAGTGATTCACCCGACTAACCCTTAGTCGATCGCCTCGGTTAACACTTAACCGAGTCATGCATGGCCATGCTTTCCGAATCATATCTCACGAGAGGGCCCAGAGAATATCTCTCCGAGTGGAGGGGCAAAATCTCATCTTGGTTATTCACATCACGCAGCTTGATTCTCAGTCGACCCGAACTCTGCCTTTATAGCTGCCCAGTTACGGATCAACGTTTGACGGAACCTAAGTCGGTGATCCTCAACTCGGACTGTGCAACAACCTCAGGTATAAGGATTACATTGATTGAGATATACAAATGACAACTTGTTTGTTGTACCTCAATATGGGTCAATCCGACTCGCTAAACTCTTTAGTCGAATCCGTGTAAGTTGGAATGGCATCTCCATGCCCATGACAAGTGGAACCGAGTCATCAAGCCAACTTTCACATTGGTCTAAGTTGTGTGTCCAGCACAACCTCAATGACCAAGGATATTTAGTACAAACAACATGAATGCATAGTTCCACAACCGAATCACATATTCAATGATGCACATCAGATGTTTACACAAGGACAACTTAATATCTTTATGAATACAATGGGAAATCTCATCATACATGATTGCCTCTAGGGCATATTCCCAACATGGAGTGGTGCTGCAGAGGCTGGATCCGCCTGGCGAACCAGCACATGGCTAGGTCCAACCCGGTCAGACCCGTATCGACGAACCACTCTATACTCCTAATGGCGCAGGAGGCTTCGTCGTCGGAGGGAAGGATGGCTTGGGACCTCCATGCTGGGGCTTCGGCAGCGGCTCTGTCGACAAAGTCCGGATACGTTTATTCTCGGCCGTCCAGAGGGATATCTAGGCCGTAGAAGTATGTCCACTGCCAGTTCTTGCAAGATTCATGGCCGACGATGTCAGGGAACCGCTGGCCAGGCCGGATCTTAAAGCTAATGGTCCCACAGTTCCTGAGTTCGTCCTTGCCGGCTCCGGCTTCCCTCTTGACGGTGAAGAAATAGACAAAGAGATCTAGCCTAGGCCTAATCCCTAAGTAACCCTCACAGAGCGTCGCGTAGTTGCTAAGCGCGAGTATGCTATTGGGGGAGAGGTTCTGAGGCTGTACTCGGTAATGGCTAAGGGTAGCTAGGAAGACATTGGAGATGGGCAGGGAGACGCCGTGTACCAGTTGAGCCTTAAGGTACACCTTCTCTCCGACTTGGGGAGAAGGAGTGACCTCGTCGGCCGGCGCCGCCCGCCAGACGAGCCCCTCCGTCGCATGGAGGTAGCCCTCGACGAGCAGTTCTTTGATATCACGGTCCGTGATGTCCAAACGGCGCCAATCCCCCTTGTGGGAATCACTTTCCATTTCCAACAGCTCCAGCGCCGCTGGATTGTGGTCGCCGCCGGCGGATTCTATCACCGCTGATTTGGGCAGCACCAGGCCCTCTGGGGGCACGTGGACGGTCTAAGTTGTGTGTCCGGCACAACCTCAATGACCAAGGATATTTAGTACTAACAACATGAATGCATAGTTCCACAACCGAATCACATATTCAATGATACACATCAAATGTTTACACAAGGACAACTTAATATCTTTATGAATACAATGGGAAATCTCATCATACATGATTTCCTCTAGGGCATATTCCCAACAGTCTCCCACTTGCACTAGAGTCAATCTTCCGACATCACATGTCTAGGCATCTAATGCCCATGGCTCTCAGGTGCGCCTCATGATTCGGATGTGGTAACGGCTTTGTCAACGGATCCGCAATATTTGCATCCGTGTGTACCTTGCATAACTTGATATCACCCTGATCCACGAACTGGCGAATCAGGTGGTACCGCATGAGTATGTGCCTGTTCTTCTGGCGTTGTCTAGGTTCCTTGGCTTGTGCAATAGCACCATTCTTGTCACAATACACGTCCAACGGATTGGACGAGCTCTGAACCACACCAAGATCCATGAGGAAATTCCTCATCTAAACAGCTTCCTTTGCTGCCTCTGAGGCGGCAATATACTCAGCCTCTATTGTAGATGCAGACACAATCTCTTGCTTGGAACTGTTCCAGCTCACAGCACCTCCGTTTATAATAAACACGTATCCGGATTGCAAACGAGAATCATCAGAGTCGGTAAGATAACTCGCATCCGTGTAACCCTTTACACTGAGTTCATCTTCACCACCATAAACCAAGAACATATCCTTAGTCCTTCTCAAGTACTTTAGAATATTTTTAGCCGCTGTCCAGTGGATTTCTCCAGGATCAGCCTGGTATATGCTCACAACACTTAGAGCATATGAAACATCTGGCCTAGTACAAATCATGGCATACATGATGGATCCGACTGCAAAAGCATAAGGAATCGCACTCATCCGACTTCGCTCATCATTTGTCGAAGGACACCGAGTCTTGCTAAGTTTTACACCATGGGAAATCGGTAAGAACCCCTTCTTAGACAATTCCATGTTGAACTTCTTCAACACTTTGTCCAAATAAGTACTCTGACTCAATCCAATGAGACTCCTTGATCTATCTCTATAGATCCGGATTCCGAGGATGTATGTTGCCTCACCCAAGTCTTTCATTGAGAAACTCCTTTCCAATGATTCCTTGGTTTCTTGCAACATCTGGACATCATTTCCAATCAGTAATATGTCATCCACATATAAGATTATAAAGTGTACTTTGCTCCCACTAAACTTCTTGTATAAACAAGAATCATAATCACTCTTGATGAAGCCGAACGATTTGACTACCTCATCAAAGCGAATATTCCAACTCCGAGATGCTTGCTTCAACCCATAAATGGATTTATGAAGTTTGCACACCTTGTCAGCATTAGCCGGATCAACAAAACCCTCGGGCTGTATCATATACACGTCCTCGGTTAAATTTCCATTAAGGAAAGCCGTTTTGACATCCATCTGCCATATCTCATAGTCGAAATAGGCTGCTATAGCTAACATGATCCGAACTGATTTAAGCATCGCTACGGGCGAGAAAGTCTCGTCGTAATCAACTCCTTGAACTTGTCGGAACCCCTTCGCGACAAGACGTGCTTTATAGATTGAAACATTTCCGTCCATATCAGTTTTCTTCTTAAAGACCCATTTGCACTCGACGGGTCTTGCACCGTCTGGCAGATCAACCAAGTTCCAAACTTGATTTTCATCCATGGACTTTAACTCGGATCTCATGGCTCCAAGCCATGACTTGGAATCAGATCCCACAATCGCTTCCGAATAATTTGTCGGCTCATCACTGTCTAATAGTAATACATCACGAACACTTCGTAATCTTGCCGATCTTCGTAGTACAGGTGCTTCTGCCGGCTCAGCTACCATGACTGGCTCAACCTCCAAGGTTTTTGCTGACTCGCTACTAGACGGTTCATCTCGAATTTCTTCGAGCTGCACCGTGCTCCCACTTACTCCCCGACTGAGAAACTCTTTCTCAAGGAAGACACCGTTCCGAGCGACAAACACTTTGCCCTCTTCTTGGTTGTAGAAGTAGTAACCCAAGGTTTCCCTCGGATACCCCACGAAAATACACTTATCTGACTTGGCCGTGAGCTTGTCCGACTGAAGTCACTTGACAAATGCTTCACAACCCCAAATCTTAAGAAAAGACAAACTCGGCCTTTTGCCTGTACACATCTCATGCGGTGTCTTCTCTACCAATTTTGATGGTACTCTGTTTAGTGTGAACGCCGCTGTTTCTAGATAATAACCACAAAATGATAAAGGCAGATCTGTTCGACTCATCATTGATCGTACCATGTCCAACAAGGTCCGATTCCGCCTTTCCGAAAAACCGTTCCTTTGCGGCGTTCATGGCGGAGTAAGTTGAGGAACTATTCCACAACTTTTCAGATGGTCATCAAACTCATGGCTCATGTACTCACCTCCTCGGTCCGACCGAAGAAACTTTATTTTCTTGCCAAGTTGATACTGTGCTTCATTCTGGAATTCTTTGAACTTTTCAAAGGCTTTCGACTAATGTTTCATCAAGTAGATATATCCATACCAACTCAAATCATCAGTGAAGGTAATGAAGTACTCATAACCACCCCTGGCTGTCGAGCTCATTGGTCCACATACATCACTATGTACTAGTCCCAACAAGTCGGACGCCCTTTCGCAACTCTTTGAAAAAGATGTCTTGGTCATTTTGCCGAGTAGGCAAGATTCGCATGTCTCGAACGATTGGAAGTCGAACGAAGTTAGGAGTCCATCATCATGGAGCTTCTTCATGCGTTTCCAACTTATATGACCAAGCCAACAGTGCCAAAAGTAAGTCATATTCAGATCATTTGGTTTCAACCTTTTAACATTTATGTTATAAACCGACTCACCATCAAGATTCAAAATAAATAACCTGTCCTAGACGGGTGCAAAGCCGTGAAACATAACATTCAAATACAAAGAACAACCATTATTCTTGATATTCGACTCGTAGCCTTGCCTCATCAAACATGAAGCAGAAATAATGTTTCGACTAAGCACTGGAACATAATAACAATTATTCAGTTCCATAATGAATCCGGAAGGTAAATGAAGTTGCATCGTGCCGACTTCCAACGCAGCAACTCTTGCTCTGTTGCCGACTCGAATATCAACCTCGCCTCTTGCTACGCTCCTAGTTCTTACCAGTCCCTGCAACGAGTTACAGATGTGAATAACTGATCCGGTATCATATACCCAAGAACTATTACGTGCATCAGCAAGATATATGTCTATAAAATTGCAAACAAGTGTACCTGAGTCGGAAGTCATACCTCCACTCTTGGCTTTGTCGGCCAAGTACTTGCTGCAGTTCCTCTTCCAGTGGCCATCCGCCTTGCAGTAGAATCAAGTGGACCCGGCTGAAGGAGATGGCTTAGTTCCTGAGGAAGCGCTTGGGACCGGGTCCTGAGCCTTCTTTCCTCCTGACTTAGCCTTCTTCTTAGTCCAAGAACTCTTCTTGAACTTAGCCTTATTCTGCACCATCAACACTTGACTGGCGCCCTTCTTGAGATCCGCCTTTGCCTGCTTGAGCATCCCATGCAATTAAGTGAGCTTCTTATACATACCATGCATGTGGTAGTTTGAAATGAACTGCCCATATGCACTAGGAAGAGAGTTCAGAATTATATCCGTAGCAAACTCTTCGCTAATGGGGTAGCCAAGCCTCTCCAGAGACTGCACATAACCAACCATTTTGATCACATGCGGACTCAGTGGATCACCATCCTTAAGCTTGCAACTCAGCAAAGCCTGAGAGACTTGATACCTCTCAGTCTTCGCCTGAGCCTGGAACATACGTTTGAGGCTTTCGATCATATTGTAGGCCTCAACATGCTAGAACTGCTTTTGCAAGTCTGGTTCCATGTGACCAAGCATAAGGCAGCTAATATCCATTGACTCATCCTTAGCCCGACGGTAGGCATTGGTGGCAGTGACAGTCGCATTCTCATTCGGCTCATCTGGAAGTGGGTTGTCTAGGACATGGTCCTTCTTTTCTTGTTTGAGAACAATTCTCAGATTTCGATACCAGTTGGTAAAATTAGTGTCGTTCAGTTTATCTTTCTCAAGGATAGTTCTCAATGCAAAACCGGATATCTGAGAGTGACTGCTACTTGGTGCCATGATCTACAACAGAAAATATGCAAAACACTTAAGACATGTATTCATAAAAGAGCAAGCATATTAAACACTTTAATATTTTATGCTCCCACTAGAACCAACACCCCTCCGATGGTTACTTAGTGATTCAAGATCCTAAATAAGCAAGTCGGCTAGTGAGCTTTAGCATCACCGCTAGCCGCCAAGTGATCTAGGTAGACAACTCCTTGTCAATCGTATCTCATACGACTCCTGCTGGACGGGTGGCATCTCATGCCCCGGCTCCCATCCGACCTTTCCCCGAGCCCCACAATCGTTGTGATAGACACGTCTAGCTTACCGAGTGTTTTCGCAGTAAGAGTCCGACTCGAACACATCTAGTCGGAAAGAATTGGTAGCACCTCAATTTTATGAGCCCACTACCAAAAATGTCCGACTTGTGATGGTGCAAACACTGGCGGGAAAACCGACTAGACCTTCTTTGAGAAATTAAATTTTACCGACTATCTAATAGAGGTAAAACAGAGACATAACAATAACACAAAATAAAGCAATTATAATGTGAAATGGTATGGCTCCCTTCATGGCGATCTCCATCTGCACAAAGCCTGTAATCCGACCCGTGCCAACTCTTGTCACTTGCCGTCTTACACCATGTTGCTGACTTGTACATCACCTTGCATGCCATACGGGTTCTCCAAACAGCTACACTAGCTTAGTAAAGTAAATTACATGGAGAATCCGACACATAGGTCGTTATACAATACAAATGACAGCACCTAGGCTCCAGCCGGCTGACAAAAACGGTGATTCGCAGATCACGTATGGATTACACACATACATCACATGCACATGAACCATACCATTCACAACTTCCTGCAAAAAAAAGTTATGCATAGATACAATATCTACTGGCATTGTGAAACTCGCAACGACATCTAAGGCGCTATGATCCGGACATGGATTCCGACCATTGTTCTGATTCGATCAAACTTTTTGATCTTCGATCACCGCCTCTGGATTTACGTGTCATAGTCTACCCTGATGGCGGAAGCCGACCGGTAGGGGTATGTCGCTCCATGACCTCAGCAGTATGATCACGGAAATCAGATCTACCATTCCCCGAGTACAGTTGATCCAATCAACCTCGTACAAAATCGATCTATCTCATAGATCGACCACCAAAACAGCATATAGATCTCATCTACAGCCAACCGCATATCACATATGCGAGATCTTGAGCCTAAAACAAGAAGCTATTGCTCCGATACCACTGTTGGGCCACGCAGAGATAAAACAAAAAATTTCTCTAACATGGTGATCCCAAGATCCAGCTGAGGTAGAAGGCCACGAGGTTTACCACTAGATGCACAGTTGCGGATTACTGATGAAGCGCGTTAGTTGATGCAATGCAGTCCTTTGCGATCCGATCGTCCTGGTGCTAATCGTACAACACCTCTGTTGGTATCCACACGTGCAAGGAGGAGTGAAAGAGCATTTCCTATCCCTAGTGATTTTGGTGTTTTATAACAACACACACATATTGGACTAATTATTTGCCAAGTGTATCGCAGGTGCATCAAAAAGGGTTTTGCAATGGTTAAACAACTGTCCAGAACTTTCTGCCAGGCACGGTACCAAAAAGCGGTAGTACCACTTTTTGCTACCGGACGCGGCAGTATGTTTAGACTAGTTGTCAAAAAGCCACTGCCGGGCTAGGTACTAAAAAGCGGTAGTACCGCATTTTAGTACCTAGCGCGACAGTAGATTTTTGACCACTTGTCAAATGCTACTGCCCGATCCGGTACTAAAATGCGGTAGACTTTTTCCAACCTACAACAGGCCACTGCTCGCCCCGGTACTTACCGCATTTTAGTACCTAGCGTGGCAGTATCCTTTTGTATATTGGCAAAAGCCACTGGCTGCCTAGGTAGCAAAATGCGGGGCGTGACAGAAAGTTTTTCGACCAAGTTGCATATTTCATTGCCCGTCCGGTAGTACCGGTTCCCACAAGCGGTACTACCGCTTTACGGTAGCATCACATTGTGGTACCGCTGTGGCCAGGGGATATGAACTTTGCAGGTTGCTGTTCCGGTACCAGGTCCGGTAGTACCGTAGGTTTTCGGTAGTACCGCTTAAACTTCCGGTACTACCGCTGCATTAAAGGATCTAACGGCTAGATCTCTTGGAGGGGTATAAATACCCCTCCACCTACCTTGGGACAAAGTGCTCATCCACATTAAAGTCAAGACCGCCATTGGAGCCACCAAATCTTCAAGATCTCCTCAATCCACCACCCAAAGTCTCTGATCTTTGGGGAATCGAAGGAGGAGGCCCCGATCTACCCCTTCACCAAAAGATATCTTCATTTCCCCCTCATTCAATGAGGGCCCCTTTGCTCTAGTGTTTTCTTGGAAACCCTAGTTCTTGTTTTGGTTCTTACAAGCTTGTCTTTGATTTCTTTGACAGCTTGCTTGTATTTGGGAGCCTTCGATTAAGTTATGGATGTGTGCCCCAAACTTGTAAAGGTGTCGGCTTCCACCTTGAAGGTTGTCGATATAGTGGAAGGTGAATCGATCCTGTTGGGGTGAGATTCATCGGAGAACAAGAAAGGCCTTTCGTGGCGTTGGTGGTTTGAAACCACCCCCTCTCCAAACGTAGACGTACTTCCCCTCAAAAGGAAGGAACTACGAGAAACAAATCCTTGTGTCTCCGCGTCCACCACTTTGGTTACTTCTATCCTTTACCGCACTTTACTTACTTGCTCATACTTAGTTGTTCATTATCTTACTCATGTTTTTCATATAGGTAAATTCACCTTAGTTGCATTATCTAGAGAATTTACCTTATTGTCAAACCCTAATTTGAAAAAGAAGAAAATTTGAAGTAGCACCTATTCACCCCCCCTCTAGGTGCCCATACGATCCTTTCAATTGGTATCAGAGCCTTGGCTCTTTATTTGGGCTTTACCGCCTAAGAGAATATGGGTAGCCAAGAAGGGTATGGTGGTAGTGAGCCGACCACGGTGACCATGGAAGATCTCAGAAACTTGGAAACAAGATTGAGCTCTTCCTTGGTCAAATAAGTCAAGAAGATTCTAGAGCAAATCTTAAAGACAAAGATGGCTCATCACCCCCATCTCCTCAAGAGGATCTACCATCCGTTGTACCTAAAGGGAATACTTCGGTATCCCCCGAGGGTATGATGGTAGGGGGTAAACAAGACAACGCTAATTCCTCCACCCACAATGATGGTGGGAAAGGTGAGCACCGTGATTCATGGTACTATCCCGACCCTCCAATCCCTCACCCTCATGTGTACAATAGAGGTGACCCACCTAAGCTTGAAGAATCTGCTACTTTTGCTCAATGGCAATCCCTAATGAGAACTCATGTGCATAGCTCCTACATTGAACTATGGAACATCATCGAGCATGGACTCTTTATTGGGGATCCAAACAACTTGACAAGAAGAGAGGTTGTCAATAGCCAACTCAATGCCACTGCTTTGCATATGATTCAACAAGGATTGGGGACAAAGGATTATCCACACATTGAGCACTTTAGCATTGCCAAGGAAGCTTGGGATGCCCTCACTTTATTGTTTGTTGGAAACGAGAGTATGAGGAGGAACCGATATGATGCTCAAAGCAATGAAGCCGAAGGCTTCTACATGAAAGAAGGTGAAGATCACGAAGACATGTACCGAAGGCTCAAGACCACCGCCACCGCTTTTAGAAATGTGCGTGCCTCACATGTGGATGATGCATGGATAAAAAGGAAATATGTGAGTGCACTCATGCCCTTTGAGCCCACGGACTTGAAGAGCTTACAAGGAAGACATAACTACCATCTCATGACCTCCAATGAAGTTATGCAAGAGATGACCGCTTGCAAGGTTGCCGCCAAGAATGCCAAAGATGCCCGTGCTCGTGCCCTTGGTATGAGCAATATTGTCAATGTTGCTTTGAAGGCCAAAGTTGTGGATCATGGGGATGAAGATGATAGTGATGAAGGACTGTCCATGGACCATCCCGATGAGTCCAAGATTGCTCATAGTCAATATATGGCCTTCTATGCAAAAAACTTTTGGAAAAACCCCGCCAAGGCCAAGATGGAAATGCAACGTAGAAGCAATCCAAATGGGAAAAGAGAAAACAATACTAGATTGAGAACTTTCTTCAATTGTGGTGACCGCTATCACTTTGTGGCTAGTTTCCCTTATGAGAAAAGATAAGATCATGGGGGTAAGCTTGAGTTGAAGAAGACTCTCAAGGCACCTTACAAGAAACCTTTCATCAAGAAGAATCCCATCAACAAGAAGTCGGGAGAAATTGTCTTCATCACTCATGAAGAATACTCCTCCGACAATGAAGATGAGGAAGAGGAAACTTCTAATGGTGTGGCTGCTTTAGCCACCACTTCTACTCCGACATTCTCACTCTTCGATTCTCCAAATGAGAACTCTCCCACCGAGAACGTCATTTTCCTTATGGCAAGAGGAACGAAGGTATCCTCATCATCCCGCTCTACTCCCTTAGATAATGATGAAATTGATGATGAAATGTCTCTTGATGTTAAAAAGGAATTAATTGTCTTTGATGAGTTTATTACTAACCTAGAAGGAGATGCTAAGTTACATTTTGGAAACATCTTAGATCAACTTTCACATACTCAAGAGCTTCTAGATGTAAGATGTAAACTTGGGCATGAGCACATGATTGAGCTAGAGGCTTTAAACAATGCTCTAGAAGAAGAACAAGAAACTAGGTTGTCACTTGAATTAAAACTTGAAGGGCTTGATGAGACCAATGAAATTATTGTTAACAAACTCATCAAAGAGCGTGATCATGCAATTGCTAAATACAAAAGGGCTAAAAAGGACAAGATTGAGTTTGGTGTGATTCATGAAAAACTTGCCGAGGACTTTAGGCTGCTTAACAAGGCCCACAAGGCTTTGGAGAGTGAGCTCTTGTCACCCACAAAGTCCCATGTAATGCTTCAAACTCAATTGGCCAATATTTCTTAACCTAGTAACTTCATTCCATCTAGTAGTACAACTATTCTTGAAGAGAATGCTAGGTTGAAGGGGGAGCTTGCTAAGGCCACATTTCCACAAGGCAACAAGTCCATTGATGATCTTTTGAGCAATCAAAGGCCTAGTGGTGATAAAGGGGGCATTGGTTTTGTCTCCAATACTAATAAGAAGAAGAACAAAAAGAAGAAGAAGAAGGCCAAGCCCGCACAAGAGACCAATAAGACCATTGTGGATAGTAATACCACAAGTGGTAAAACTATGTCTCATGATGACTTTGCGGGAAGTGCTAACCCTCACTATGTTCTAATGCGTGATTATTATGGTGATGTGTATTCACAATATGTTGGCCCTTATGATCGGTATATTGCTTGGTCTATTTGGGTTCCCAAGACCCTTGTTGCTAACAAAAGAGGACCCATTGAAAAATGGGTACCTAAAAATTAGCTTGATCTTTTGTAGACTTATGCTTCTGGAGGGTCAAAGTGGGTGCTTGATAGTGGTTGCACAAGTCATATGACCGGAAGCTCGTCTATTGTCAAGGATTTAAAGCCAAATGATGATCAAATCACCATGACATATGCCGACAAATCAAAGTCTAAGGTAATGGGTTTCGGCACGGTAGTGGTTGCTCACGACATTACACTCGTGAACGTCATGCTTGTTGAGACCCTTGGATACAATTTACTTTCAGTCCTTTCTCTTAGAAAGATGGGCTTTGCCGTCTTTATTGATGTTGATATTGTGGTCCTCTTGTGGAGCAAGTCTCTCAAGGTCGCTTTCGTTGGGTACGTCGAACATGACTTGTATGTGGTGGACTTTTTGGAGCAAGCCACTACATGTCCGATGTGCTTATTAGGAAAGGCCGATGTGGGTTGGCTATGGCATCGCCGACTAACCCATGTCAATATGAGAACTTTGCAAAGTCTCCATAAGGAGGGCCATATTGTTGGACTAAAATAAAATGTTTCCTTTGCCAAAGATCGTGTTTGCAGGGCATGTGTTCTAGGGAAGATGCATGACGCTCCTCACAAGCCTAAGAACCGTATCAAGTCTACCAAGATCTTGGAACTCCTCCATGTGGATCTCTTTGGTCCTCCATCTAATGCAAGTCTTGGTGGGAAGAAATATTGTTTGGTGATCATTGATGATTTTTCAAGATACTCATGGGTATACTTCTTCAAGTTGAAGAGTGAGACCCAAAAGACCTTCATCGACTTCATCAACATGGTCCAACGATAATACAATCCTCCCGTGTTGATCATAAGGAGTGACAACGGCACCGAGTTCAAAAACTACACCTTGAATGATTTTCTTAGTGATGAGGGGATAAAACATCAATATTACACTGCATACACCCCTCAACAAAATGGTGTGGCCGAAAGGAAGAACCAGACTCTTATTGAGATGGATAGGACCATGTTGGCAGAGTTTAAATCTCCATACAACTTTTGGGCCGAAGCCATCTCCACCGCTTGCCATGCTTCAAACCGGCTCTACCTCCACAAAGAAATCAACAAGACTCCATATGAAATTCTTACCGGTAACAAGCCCAACATATCTTACTTCCGGGTGTTCGGTTGTAAGTGTTTCTATCTCATAAAAGGTGTTCGTTTGTCTAAATTTGAGTCTAAAGCATTAGAGGGTATTTTTGTTGGCTATGGTCTCGAATCTCACACTTATAGAGTCTATGATAAGCTCTCCAGAGCCATCATAGAATCTTGTAGTGTGACCTTCGAAGAATATGATGGTCCCCAAGGGGGCCGGGTTGATTCTTGTGATGCAGATGATGAAATGCCTCAGGATGCCATAGGAAGAATGGGTGTGGGATATATCCGCCCCGTTGAGGAACCCCTTATGGCGGATCGAGAAGAACTATGCTCCACTCAAGTGGAGCCCTCATCTTCACAACCTCAACATGCTCCATCCACCAAAGAGGACATTGACTCAAGCCAAAGACAAGATGTGGACCCTCAACATGGTGATCAAAGTGACAACTCTAGTCAAGGGGAGCTTGATTCATTCGCTAGGATGCCAAGTGGTGCCAAGACAATTACTCAAGGAAGATCCGTACAAACTGCTTTGAGACAAGCTCAAATTGATGCTAGATGTGCACTTGATCAAGACCAAGGTCAATCTTTGCCTCCCAATGTAGAGGATGATTCCAATGATGATCAAGGTCAAGATGATGGTCAAGACGAGGATCAAAATAATGATGAGGGTCCCCCAAGAAACAACATGGAGATCCACGCTCGTCGCGAAGCTAGAAAGGAAAGAATGTTGGAATTAAGAGACCACACTCGACAAAATGTTGTTGGTGACCTAAGGAAAGGCATTTCCACAAGAGAACAATTGAAGAGGTTCAGTGAACATCAAGCTCACATCTACATGATTGAACCTAAGAAAGTATGGGAGGCTCTTGAAGATTCGGATTGGTTGGAAGCTATGCACAAAGAGCTCAACAACTTTGAGAGAAACAAAGTATGGAAGTTAGTTAAGAAGCCAAAGGATTGCCGCAATGTTATTGGAACAAAGTGGATATTCAAGAACAAGCAAGATGAGCATGGAAATATAATAAGGAACAAGGCTAGATTGGTTGCACAAGGGTATTCTCAAATCGAAGGCATTGACTATGGAGAGAATTATGCACCCGTGGCTCGCCTTGAGTCCATCCATATCCTTCTTGCTTATGCAGCACATCATAACTTCAAGTTGCAACAAATGGATGTAGAAAGTGCATTTCTTTATGGCCCATTAAATGAATTAGTATATGTTAAGCAACCCCCGGGATTTGAGGACCCCAACTTCCCAAACCATGTCTACAAACTTGATAAGACGCTCTATTGGCTCAAGCAAGCCCCACGCACGTGGTATGAGCACCTTAGAGAATTATTGTTTGACCGTGGATTTGAGGTTGGGAAAATCGATCCCACTCTTTTTACTAACAGGGTCAATGGGGAGCTTTTTGTATGCCAAATATATGTTGATGATATTATCTTTGGCTCATCTAACAAAGCTTTTAATGATGAATTCTCAAAGCTTATGACTAGTAGGTTCCGGATGTCTTTGATGGGTGAGTTGAGAGTATTTCTTGGCTTTGAGATCAAGCAAGTTAGAGGAGGGACATTCTTCAATCAAGCCAAGTATACTCAAGATATGCTCAAGAGATTCAAAATGCAAGATTTAAATGGAGCTCCTACTCCCATGGCTATAAAGACTCATCTAGAACAAAATCCAAATGGTAAAGATGTGGATCAAAAGGTATACCGGTCCATGATTGGTTCTTTGCTTTACCTTTGTGCATCTAGACCCGATATTGTGTTGAGTGTAGGTGTGTGTGCAAGATATCAAGCGGCTCCTAAGGAAAGCCATTTAATGGCGGTCAAGAGAATCTTTCGATATTTAGTTCATACCCCATTTTATGGTCTTTGGTATCCTCGAGGCTCAACATTTGCTCTTTGTGGATACACGGATTCGGATTGGGCGGGTGATAAGGATGATAGAAAATCAACATCCGGGGCTTGCCAATTTCTTGGTAGGTCCTTGGTATGTTGGTCTTCTAAGAAGCAAAATTGTACATCTCTCTCTACCGCTGAAGCCGAGTATGTCGTTGCCGCTAATGCTTGCACTCAATTGCTATGGATGAGGCAAACTTTAAAGGAATACGGTGTCCATAGTGACAAAGTTCCTCTTCTATGTGACAATGAAAGTGCCATCAAGATTGCATACAACCCGATGGATCACACAAGGACAAAGCATATTGAGATTCGTCATCACTTCATTAGAGATCATGTTGCTCGAGGTGATATTGATCTATCCTATGGTCCTAATTGATTGGACCATCCCTCCCCCCATTATGCGCAAAGTAAAAAATCATTCTTCTTAATATCATTTTGTGATATATGAGCTTAATGATGAGTTTCGGTAATGGACCCAAGATATATCTTCGTGGTGCCAAGCCGAGTATACTCAAACATGGTGGCTTAGGCCACCGCCCACTCTCAATCAAGAGGTTGATGTGCTTACTCGT
The DNA here is from genome assembly GCA_916181665.1 of Avena sativa. Classification (NCBI taxonomy): domain Eukaryota; kingdom Viridiplantae; phylum Streptophyta; class Magnoliopsida; order Poales; family Poaceae; genus Avena; species Avena sativa. Next base: position 396,603,796 of record OV702281.1, read on the forward strand.
GTTTGTCACTTTCGTAGTGGTTGTTACTCATGTTTGTCATCTTTTTGAGTTGTTTTCATTGATATTAGTCTCATGCACTCTTGTTTGGTTCTTGACATCCTTTTCTCGATTTTTAGAGTGCATGTGCTTTCCAGTACAATTATCTAAACCCAAGTCATTCTTATCCCTCGACAAAACTCATCTACTCTGCACAAGAACCTTCCACTTTATGTATCCTGGCTCTCTGTTCTGGTGGTTACGGTACTACCGGTGCTCACTAGCGGTACTACTGCCGAACGGTACTACCATAAAAGGCTAGAGGTACTACCGCGTCTGGATCAGTTTCCAGGGTCCTGTCTGGAAACTTCCCAGGTGCGGTACTACCGGTAGTTGTCTACGGTACTACCGCCTAGCGGTACTACCGCTCGTGGCTCCGGTACTACCGCTTGTGCGTTTCGGTTAAGATTGGAGACGAGGGAGAGGCACCTCTCAGTGCCTCATTAGTCCCCCGTCTCCAATCCTCACCAGCGCTGCCGCCGGAGCCCTGCCCCCTTCTCCTTTTCCCGGATCCAGCCTCCTCGCGAGCTCCTCCTCATTCTCCACCGCCATGGACACCGGTACTACTGCCCTCCTCCTCTTCTCACTTGTTTTATCCATTGAATCTAGGGTATCTTTGATTCTTGGATAAAACACGTATTCTTGAGGTTGTACCGTGTGCTATCTACAAGATCTACCACTTAGACCGATGGAATTCCTGTTTTACATCAAATTTACTGCCCGTACATGGATTTCTGTCTCAGATCTGCACTGTGGTCGCGGGCCGGTAGTACCGGGAATCTTTTTTCGGTACTACCGCTTCGCGGTACTACCGCCGGTGCAGATCCGGTACTACAACCCTATACTAACAACAAATTTTTTTAATACCAAGAGTTCCATCCTATGTTTGTCTCGGGTTCTTGTGCCCTTACCCCTATGCTATCTCCCTCGTTCGTTCACAGGTGCAGGGGGTTCCCGGGGATCACACAAACGCTCCAAATCTCACCATGAGATTGAGGACTATGAGTCAGAGTCAGAAGAGGAGGTCATCCCTCAACCTAGCACCCGTCTGAAACTGCAAACAACTCATGGTCGTCGGGGTGGGGGGGTCAAGCAAAGTGCTGGTCGTGGTAAGGCTCCTCCATCTCCTCCTTCCTCCGGTCCTCGCAAGAGCCATAGTTCAGGGCCATCTGGGCCAAAGCTGCTATCTGATTTGTCTGAGACAGATTTTCATGAACTGCAGACTGTCAATCCATATGTGGCTGCTCAGTCTCAAGCTCGGCGAGGTAGCCTTTTCTATACGGATTTCCAGGAGCGGGTGTTCCATGAGATACTCATGAAAGATGACAAACTTGTGGTCCCTCAAAAGTGGATCGAGATGAATCATGTGAGGAAGAATCTGCAATACTTTGGTGAAGCTCTTGACATTTGCACCAACATTGGCTTGCTCCCTATTATGGAGTTCCGGTGCAACTATGACCCAATGCTCATTACTCAGTTCTATGCAACCGTTCACTTTGCCAAGAATCAGACTTGGACGCTCACCTGGATGACCGAGGGTGTTGTCAAGCAAGCAACCTTGGCTGAGTTCGCGGCTATTCTTGGGTACGAAGACCGTGGCAAGGACACTCCCGTTGGCTTTTAGTGCCACAAAAATGATCGCCCCCTGAAGAAGGATGCTCTTGCACCACTATACATCCGGGGGCACGGTATGCCTGGAAATATCAAAGGGCTTCTGCCTACATATGACATCTTGCATCGCATCTTCCGTGAGACTGTCGCTCCCCGAGCTGGGAATTTTGATGAGATACATGCCTTCATGGTGGATATCATGCTCGCCACCTTTCACCACCGTGCTCCGGCCAACCTATGGATGTGATGGATGTTATTTGGAATGAAATGTTTTGTGCCACTTTTCAAAGGAGGGTGCCTCCTTTTGCTCCGTACATCATGGCTCTCATTATTAGCAAGTGCCCCGTGATTGCCCGTTACATGCCTTCTCTTTGCCTTGTCACTCACCGCCACAAGAATCTGTTGATCAAGACCCATCTCAAACCACGCAATGCCGATGGTCAGATTGTTGATGAGGATGGGAACCCTATTGAGGAGGGATCCGGTGATGCTGATGATGTCCAGAAGGCTGCTGACTTTGTGGTCTCACGTCGCAAGCCTTCTCACCCATCTTGGGCCAAGAGGATTGAGGACAAACTCAAGAAGGTATTCTGCTTCCAAGTGGACAATCAGAAACGCATGTACGAGGCCCATGTCTATGCTAAGAAGTCATGTGCTCGTTAGAAGGAAATGATGGAGGCTCAAGGTTGGACTGTCTCCAAGGGCTCCGAGAACAACATTACCCCAGAAGACCAATGGATCTCCAAGCACAACCACTGGGATGATGATGCCACCTCCTCCTTCCGTGCCCCGCCAACTCATGAAGATGCATGGGATGCATGGAATGATGATTATGACGACGAGTGATCTCCGGGACGTTAGTGTTGCTCTTGTCCCCTTTTTGGCGTCTTGATGCCAAAGAGGGAGAAGTTGCACATTAGGTATACGGGATTTGCGAGGTAAAAGTCACAAGCTCGTTCTTGCCATTGTTTTTATTCGCTTGTGAACTTTATTTGCTTGCCTCTTATTATGTGTGACTTATTATGTGTGAACTAACTATTTTTGCTATGTATGGTGAGACTATGTGGTTATCGTATGGATCCATCTTGTGTGTAATATGGCTATTCTCATTTGGATCCATCTTATGTGGTGTATGTGACGACCTTCCCCATTCCTAATCAATATTGGTCATCACATGTTATTTAGCAAAGGTATGTGCTCTAAGTGCGACTTCTACTCCTAGGTAACTTATTAGATAGAATGGGGCTTGATTCTACATATCCAGGGGGAGCCCCATATCTATCTAGTCATTATTGGATTATCCTGCAAAATGTGTGTTGTCATCAAACACCAAAAAGGGGGAGATTGAAAGAGCATTTCCTATCCCTAGTGATTTTGGTGTTTTATAACAACACACACGTATCCGAGTAATTATTTGCCAAGTGTATCGCAGGTGCATTAAAAAAGGTTTTGCAATGGTTAAACAACTGTCCAGAACTTTCTGCCAGGTGCGGTACCAAAAAGTGGTAGTACCACTTTTTGCTACCGGACGCGGCAGTAGGTTTAGACTAGTTGCAAAAAGCCACTGCCGGGCTAGGTACTAAAAAGCGGTAGTACCGCATTTTAGTACCTAGCGCGATAGTAGCTTTTTGACCACTTGTCAAAAGCTACTGCCCGCTCCGGTACTAAAATGCGTGCGCGGTAGAGACTTTTTCCAACCTACAACAGGACACTGCTCGCCCCGGTACTAAAATGCGGTAGTGGCAAAAGCCACTGGCTGCCTAGGTACCGCATTTTGCTACCTGGCATGACATAAAGTTTTTCAAATAAGTTGCATATTCCATTGCCCGTCCGGTAGTACCAGTTCCCACAAGCGGTACTACCGCTTTACGGTAGCATCACATTGTGGTACCGCTGTGGCCAGGGGATATGAACTTTGCAGGTTGCTCTTCTGGTACCAGGTCCGGTAGTACCAGAGGTTTCCGGTAGTACCGCTTAAACTTCCGGTACTACCGCTGCATTAAAGGCTCCAATGGCTAGATCTCTTGGAGGGGTAAAAATACCCCTCCACCTACCTTGGGACAAAGTGCTCATCCACATTAAAGTCAAGACCACCATTGGAGCCACCAAATCTTCAAGATCTCCTCAATCCACCACCCAAAGTCTCTGATCTTTGGGGAATCGAAGGAGGAGGCCCCGATCTACCACTTCACCAAAAGAGATCTTCATTTCTCCCTCATTCAATTGAGGGCCCCTTTGCTCTAGTGTTTTATTGGAAACCCTAGTTCTTGTTTTGGTTCTTACAAGCTTGTCTTTGATTGCTTTGACAGCTTGCTTGTATTTGGGAGCCTCCGATTAAGTTGTGGATGTGTGCCCCAAACTTGTAAAGGTGTCGGCTTCCACCTTGAAGGTTGCCGATATAGTGCAAGGTGAATCGATCCCGTTGGGGTGAGATTCATTGGAGAACAAGGGAGGCCTTTCGTGGCATTGGTGGTTTGAAACCACCCCCTCTCCAAACGTAGACGTACTTCCCCTCAAAAGGAAGGAACTACAGGAAACAAATCCTTGTGTCTCCGCGTCCACCACTTTGGTTACTTCTATCCTTTACCGCACTTTACTTACTTGCTCCTACTTAGTTGTGCATTATCTTACTCATGTTTTTCATATAGGTAAATTCACCTTAGTTGCATTATCTAGAGAATTTACCTTATTGTCAAACCCTAATTTGAAAAAGAAGAAAATTTGAAGTAGCACCTATTCACCCCCCCTCTAGGTGCCCATACGATCCTTTCAAGGAGCACCGGTGGCGAACTGCTAGGTTCGTATCGACGGCAGGACTATTGTGGAGCTAGGGTTTCCAACACATGGAATGACCTAATCGAACAACGATTAACCTTTCTGGGTTACAATGCTCCACTATATATAGGGAGTGAACGTGGGTTCTGCTCGCGCGGCCCATTCACTAAAGCCCATATAATATTAGTCCCTGTGAGTCCGACTCACTGACTCAGTCCTAATCCGGCTTGGGTCCAACCCAACCATATTTCCGGTTCAGATCCGATCCGAACCTGCTCCTGCTGTTAAGTGTGTGACCCCGCAGGCTCATGGCTACTTGGAAATGATTAGAGTCCGACTCTCAATCGATCAGTAGGCAGCGGCTCCTAGCAGAACATGCCTACTCCCAAGTACCAAAGAGTCATGACGACTTGCCTTTCCAATGTGACTTGCGTCCGAGTCCCTTTTGCCTCACGATATACCTTGTCAGACTATAGGCGAATAATTGGCATCCCTTAAATAGTCCGACTCTCTTCTCGATCCGAGATAATTGATTCACCCGACTAACTCTTAGTCGATCGCCTCGGTTAACACTTAACCGAGTCGTGCATGGCCATGCTTTCCGAATCATATCTCACGAGAGGGCCCAGAGAATATCTCTCCGAGTGGAGGGGCAAAATCCCATCTTGGTTATTCACATCACGCAGCTTGATTCTCAGTCGACCCGAACTCTGCCTTTATAGCTGCCTAGTTACGGATCAGCGTTTGACAGAACCTAAGTCGGTGATCCTCAACTCGGACTATGCAACAACCTCAGGTCTAAGGATTACATTGATTGAGATATACAAATGACAACTTGTTTGTTGTACCTCAATATGGGTCAATCCGACTCGCTAAACTCTTTAGGCGAATCTGTGTAAGTTGGAATGGCATCTCCATGCCCATGACAAGTGGAACCGAGTCATCAAGCCAACTTTCACATTGGTCTAAGTTGTGTGTCCAGCACAACCTCAATGACCAAGGATATTTAGTACAAACAACATGAATGCATAGTTCCACAACCGAATCACATATTCAATGATACACATCAGATGTTTACACAATGACAACTTAATATCTTTATGAATACAATGGGAAATCTCATCAGACATGATTGCCTCTAGGGCATATTCCCAACATGGAGTGGTGCTGCAGAGGCTGGATCCGCGTGACGAACCAGCACATGGCTAGGTCCAACCCGGTCAGACCCGTATCGACGAACCACTCTATACTCCTAATGGCGTAGGAGGATTCATCGTCGGAGGGAAGGATGGCTTGGGACCTCCATGTTGGGGCTTCGTTACCGGCTCTGTCGACAAAGTCCGGATACAGTTCTTCTCGGCCGGCCATAATGATATCTATGCCGTAGAAGTATGTCCACTTCCAGTTCTTGCAAGATTCATGGCCGACGATGTCGGGGAACCGCCGGCCAGGCCGGATGTTAAAGCTAATGGTCCCACAGTTCCTGAGCTCGTCCTTGCCGGCTCTGGCTTCCCTCTTGACGGTGAAGAAATAGACAAAGAGATCTAGCCTAGGCCTAATCCCTAAGTAACCCTCACAGAGCGCCGCGTAGTTGCTAAGCGCGAGGATGCTATTGGGGGAGAGGTTCTGAGGCTGTACTCCGTAATGGCTAAGGATATCTAGGAAGAAATTGGATATGGGCAGGGAGACGCCGCGTACCAGTTGAGCCTTAAGGTACACCTTCTCTCCGACTTGGGGAGAAGGAGTGACCTCGCCGGCCGGCGCCGCCCGCCAGACGAGCCCCTCCGTCGCATGGAGGTAGCCCTCGACGAGCAGTTCTTTGATATCACGGTCCGTGATGTCCGAACCACGCCAATCACCCTTGTGGGAATCACTTTCCTCTTCCAACAGCTCCAGCGCCGCTGGATTGTGGTCGCCGCTGGCGGATTCTATCACCGCTGATTTGGGCAGCACCAGGCTCTCTGGGGGCACGTGGACGGTGCTCGTCGGCTTCGCCGCGGTGTCGCCGGATGCCGCCATGGAGGGAGCATAGCTACTGCTAGCCATTGGAAGGGGAGAGGTGGTGGCTGGAAGGATTGAAGGGCTAGGTTTTTACGTGAAACGCGCGGAGAGCTCGAGGAGGTGCTCGCTGGAGGAAGAAGACGATGTAGGAGGAGAATGAGGTGAAAAGTTTAAATCCACTGCGGTTACAATTTATAACCCCTGGCGTCAAGATTCGTGCAGGACGATCGAATGGTTAACGCATGGACGACGTGTGCGAGCGCGTGCGCGGAAATTTCGCCACGTTCCCAACCGTCGCCGCCAACGGTTCGTATCGCTCGCGCGGGAAAAACGGACAAGATTGCGTTCTCTACATGTGTGAGTTACGAGGCGTCGATGGCCTATGTCTACGTTGTCGGAGCTGTCACTAACAAGTGAACCGTCATATCGGAATATTCCGGCATGGACGGATCCAGTCCGGCTACGGAAGAGTACGATAGAAGATTCAGCAATTCTCCGACTTACAAGTTGAAGACGAAGAAAACATTGCAGGTTTCTTGGGAGGACTACAAGATATTGCTTGATGATTTTCCGACATTCATCTATACAGAGCATTCAACTTGAAGAGGCAAGATGGCGCAAGATCTCGGAGTTCTTCGGGGGCTACTATTGGGGATATGCTATATGGGTATCCTCATAGCATGTCTCCTATCCGGATAACCCGGGTGGCCGACAGTTGGTAGAATGGCCCTTGGCCTGTTGGGCGGCCGAGTTAGATGGATCCAGAAGGGAGGCCCATGTCGGATAAAGGAAGGCTACGGAGGAGTCACCGACGTACCCGGAGCCTTGGAGTGCAAGACACGCTAGACTAGTTGTAAGCAGTGTAGGACTCTGTAACCTATCCTGCTAGGACTTTTCCCTATAACCCTAGGACCTGGCGACTATATAAGTCGGGCCTATGGGAGCCTTTAGGGCACAATCTTAGACGATAACTTACACTCTCTAGTCACCTCGCACAGCGAACCAATCCCTGTAACTCGGCGATTTGCCCTTATAGTGATTTATAGCAGGAGTAGGTTTCCTCCACCGTTGTGGGATCTGAACCTGGGTAAGCTGTGTTACCTCGTACCCGTCAACCGTCCGCCTTTCCCCACGTCTCTAAACACACACTGTGAGGACCCCTCCATGGCGTACTCGTCGGCAATACCACGACATCAACCTGTCACTAAACCAGAATATGACATATTACATTTCTAAGATAATATATTTCAATCATAACATAGATAACTAATTTGGTTGAGGAATTTCGTCAGCACCATCATGGGCGTCATAGCGACAACATTTTTTAATGGAATCACTCACCTGGTGTGGCATTTTTATGCATTGTCACCAAAATCTAATTTTAAGAGCAACTAGTTGAATGAATATAATTTGAAGAGTTTTAAAGTGATACACAAAAAATTCAAAAGATCCATAGAAACTATATCTTGCAATTTCGGACAATTCTTATTTGAAATTGGAGATCTCAAAAAAGAGATGGTCAAACCCTGAACTGGTCAAACGCCATCGAAGATACATATGATTTCAACATGGTATCTGTATTTCCAGGTGAGCAGTACTCCTGTTTTTCATGTCATCACACAATTGTTTTTGTATGAAATGTGAAAGTTCCTTCATGTTATTATAGGATTCTATTGGTGCAACTAATGTTGCTCACTGCTCACCTTGTAGAGATCAATTGTAAAAAAACATGAAGATTAGAAAGCACTACACAAGCCAAAATGTGTTTGTTGTTGTTGATTTTGATCTCTACTTCACATATGTAGTGGTTTGATGGGAATGGTCAACTGATGAAACTAGCATTCTCTGGCTAACAACATGAGTCAACTTGATGGGATAAATATCCCTGATTCTAAGTTCTACCTAGAAGAAGATGATATGGTTGTCAACACGATCCCCCTTTAGAAAAACCAAGATAATAAGTTATCTTCAAGTAACTATCCTAAGAGTGCCATGGAACTGTTCAACCTTAGACACTCTATCTTAGAGTTAAGGTTAAGATGTCATTCCTTGATCATAAGAAACTACACCCTTTGACCACTTAAGCTAGTTCATGCATATGAGGGCTTGGTCTTGGTGAACATGTGTTGGGTGAGCTTGATGTGATAGTTGATGATGTTGGCCCTGGCTATGGTGTCGAACAACTTGAAAATTAAACTTGTAAGACCAATAGGATGGAGGTTGATGGGGCAATATGTGTAGACAAAGGTAACACAAAGATGTGAGGAGAAGAAGATGATGATGTCTTTCCAGTTGTTGAACTCTCCCCATTGATCACCTCCTTGATGAACTTATTGGGCCATGTCCCTCCACATGGAGGTGTGTTGGCAGCCCAAAATCATTCCATGAAAGTCCAACATGTTTCATGTTGGGAATATGCCCTAGAGGCAATCATGTATAATGAGATTTCCCATTGTATTCATAAAGATATTAAGTTGTCCTTGTATAAACATCTGATGTGTACCATTGAATATGTGATTCGGTTGTGGAACTATACATTCATGTTGTTTGTACTAAATATCCTTGGTCATTGAGGTTGTGGTGGACACACAACTTAGACCAATGTGAAAGTCGGCTTGATGACTCGGTTCCACTTGTCATGGGCATGGAGACACTATTCCGACTTACACAGATTCGGCTAAAGAGTTTGGCGAGTCGGATTGACCCATATTGAGGTACAACGAACAAGTTGTCATTTGTATATCTCAATCAATGTAATCCTTAGACCTGAGGTTATTGCATAATCCGAGTTGAGGATTGAAGGGAATATGCCCTGAGAGGCAATAATAAAGTGTTTATTATGTGTATTCCAAGTATACGATAGATGTTTATTTTACATGCTGTAATTGTATTAATACGGAAACATTAATACATGTGTGTTTAATAAACAAACAGAAAGTTCCTAGTTATGCCTCTCTCATAAACTAGCTCGTTGATTAACAAGATGATCAAGGTTTCCTGATCATGGACATTGGATGTTGTTAATAACGGGATCACAACATTAGTGTAATGGTGTGATGAACATTCATCCGAAGTATAGCATTACGATCAAAGTCATTGAGTTTATATTGCTATAACAACTTACGAAGTGATCCTAATCCTTAGACCATGAGATCATGTCAATCACTAACACCGGAAGAGTTTCTTGATAACATCAAACGTCACACCGTAACAGGGTGATTATAAAGATGGATTCAGAACTAATAAAGTGTTATGTTGAGGCTCATGGATCGAGAGTGGAATTTGTTCATCCCGATGACGGATAGATATACTCTGGGCCCTCTCGGTGATATCACATTGATTAGCTTGCAAGCAAGTGATTTGATCACTAGAATGTTATATCACGAGAACGAGAAAAGAGTGCATGTCAGTAACGAGATCAAACTAGGTATGGAGATACCGATGATCGAATCTCTAACATGTAATATATCGTGAAACAGAGGGATTAAGATACTAGCGTAAAAAGGTTCCGACGATCACAAGAAAGTCATCGTTGAATGTGTGGGAGTCAGTATGGGTCTCCAGATCCCGCTTCTGATTATTGATCCGAGAGGGGTCTCGATCATGTCCGCATTATTCACGAACCGTAGGGTGACACACTTAAGAGACACCAACATCCAATTGGAGCAAAAGTTTCATGCCGAAAGAATGAACAAGCGCATGAATTTATTTCACTAGATACCGAAACAGGTTTTCGGGTGAAATTGCATAAAGTGGTTATGCATGTGAAATGGAATTCTAGCAAGGGGTTATTTGTGAATGTTTGTCATTAAAGTAATTTACAAAATTCTGAATAAAATAAAAGAGTTTTATTTAATGAGAGTTTGCATTAAATTTGGTGGAAATTTAATGGGAATTTGAGTGGACTTTTGAGTGGAGGGAATTTAAAGGACATTTTGTGAGTGGAGTGTCCACCCACATGAATGAAGGAGGGGAGGGGGCAGCACCCATGGCCGGCGGCCACCCCCTTGGGTGCCCCCTCCTCCTATAAAAGGAGCCCCCCTCCTCACTTGTCTCTCACACCTCCTCGTGAAGGATCTCTCTCCCCCTCTAGAATTTATCCCCATGGTCTCGGACTAGCGAGATACATGTTCCCGGTGGCTATTCGGCAAGAAAGAGTTGTGCTTCCGCTGCATCGCTGGAGCGAGGAGGCGGAGGTTGCTCGGTGCCTCGAACGTGTGTGCGAGCACGGAAGCGCTGCTGATTTGCGGCGCTAGGACTTCCTCTCGATCTTGAGATCGGCAAGAGAACGTCTACATCAACCACGAGTTGAACTCGTTAAGCTTTGTCGGTCTTCAAGGGTATGTTCTCTACGGATATACATCCGCCCTTTGTTTGTATCTAGTAGATAGATCTTGGTACATAGTTCACATCTTAGGAAATTTTTTGTTTTCTATACTGCAAACCCTACAGTGGTATCAGAGCCGGATCTATGCGTAGATACTTTACACGGGTAGTACACATATGAGTATGTGGGCGATGATGATCATGTTGTTGCTCCTTTGTTGTAATTTTGGATATTGGTGGCATAGTGGGATGAAGCGGCCCGGACAAACTTTACATGTCCTCGCACATGAGACCTGTTCCACGCTTGACATGCAACTAGTTTGCATAAGTGGCTAGCGGGTGTCTGTCTCTCCTACTATAGTCAATATCTATTTTGCAAGCGAGTTGTCAACAATTTGGTTATCCTCGTTGTGGTTCATGTTCGTAGGTAAGAACGGTTCTATCTCGAAAGCCCTAAGCCACGTAAAACTTGCAATGGATAAATTAGAGGCGTCTAGTTTAGATTGTTGCTGGGCTAGTGTTATAATATGGTAGTGTTGTAAGTAGAAGTATGAGATGATACTCTTACAACACACATAGCGTGTAAACTCCATAGACCTTGGATTTACACATATAGGTATGATAGTGATCATACCACGATGCACATGATAGAGATCATCTGCGGGAACCATATCATTTCACTAATAAACATGTGATGTTTGATAGCATCTTATATTGCTTGTTTAGCGCTTTGTTAGCATAATAAGATGATCCCTCTTTTAAATATCAATATAAGAATGTGTTCTTCCTTTAGTATGCACCGATTATGTCTTCGTCGCTCCAAGACATCACGTGATGATTGGGTGTTCTTGGATCCACGACCATATTTCGGGTGTAAAACAGTTACACACGCGAATACTAAGGTTCTAACTTGGCGAGCCTAGCATGTACAGACATGGCCTCGGAACACAGACCGAAAGGTTAAGCATGAGTCATATAGTTGATATGATGCCCATTTGATGCTCGCCTTTGAAGCTATACCGACTCACGTGATGATCGGACTTGGTATAGTGGATTTGGTTCATGTAATCACCAAAAAGGCACGAGGGATGTCATTTTTGAGTGGGAGTTCATTCGTAATATGGATTAGTTGAACTCAATCTATCATACACTTAGTCTAAACTTTACAAATTCTGTTGTAGATGGCACCACCTGCTTTTAATTTCAATGTGTTCATGGATAAAGAGAAACTTGCAACGAACGGTAGCAACTTTACCGAATGGGCCATGAATTTGAGGATTCTCCTCTTTGCTGCACAAAAGCAATATGTGCTAGAAGCGCCGTTAGGCCCCCCACCTTTAGATGATGCCCCTGACGAGGAGAAGAATGTCTATCAGACTCGTCAGGAGGACAACAACTTAGTTCATTGCGGCATATTGTATGGGCTAGAGCCGGAACTTCGAAAGCGTTTCGAAAATGGCAATGCATTTGATACAATGGGTGAGTTGAAAATGATTTTCGACACACATGCTGCTGTAGAGAGCTACAACGCTTCAGAAAAGTTCTTTAGCTGCATGATGGAAGAGCACAGCTCCGTTAGTGAGCATGTACTCAAGATGTCGGGTTACGCCGATAAGCTTGTGTCCTTGGGAATATCGATTCCCATTGACTTAGGCATCCATCGTGTTCTGCAGTCTCTGCCACCTAGCTATAAGAGCTTTGTGATGAACTATAATATGCAAGGCATGAAGAAGTCTCTCCCCGAGCTTCTGTCAATGCTTAAAACTGCAGAAGTGGAGATCAAAAAGGAACATCAAGTGTTGATGATCAATAGGAACACTGGTTTCAAGAAAGACAAGAAGGGAAAACGGAAGGGAAGTAAGGGCAGCAAGCCTGTTGCCGTGCCTGAAAAGAAACCCCGAGTTGGACCTAAGTCTGATACCGAGTGCTACTATTGTAAGGGGACTGGCCACTGGAAGCGCAACTGCCCCAAGTATCTGGCAGACAAGAAGGCCGGCAAGGCAAACAAATGTATATATGATATACATGTTATTGATGTGTACTTGACTAGTGCTCGCTGTAGCACCTAGGTATTTGATACCAGTTCAGTTGCTAATAATTGTAACTCGAATCAGGGGCTGCGGAACAAGCGACCGCTAGCAAGGGGTGAGGTTAAGATGCGTGTCGGCAATGGATCAAGCGTTGATGTGATCGCCGTCGGAACGCTGCCTCTCCACTTGCCGTCGGGATTAGTTATAAACTTGAATAATTGTTATCTGGTGCCTGCACTGAGCATGAACATTGTATCTGGATCGTGTTTGATGCGAAGTGGTTATTCATTTAAATCCGAGAACAATGGTTGTTCCATTTATATGAATGAAATCTTTTATGGTCATGCACCGATGATGAATGGTTTATTTCTATTAGATCTCGATGATAATGTTACACATATTCATAATGTTGATGCTAAAAGGATTAAACTTAATGATGATATATCCGCATATATGTGGCACTGCCGTCTAGGTCATATTGGCGTTAAACGCATGAAGAAGCTCCATTCGGATGGACTTTTGGAATCACTTGATTTTGAATCATTTGATACATGTGAGCCATGCCTTATGGGAAAGATGACTAGAACGCCGTTTTCCGGTTCAATGGAACGGGCGACATATTTATTGGAAATCATACATTCTGATGTATGTGGTCCAATGAGTGTGTCGGCGCGAGGTGGATATCGTTATTTTGTTACTTTCACGGATGATTTGAGTAGATACGGTTATATCTACTTGATGAAACACAAGTCTGAAACCTTTGAAAAGTTCAAGGAATTTCAGAATGAAGTGGAAAATCATCGTAATAGAAAGATCAAATTTCTATGGTCTGACCGTGGAGGTGAGTATCTAAGTTACGAGTTTAGCACTCACATGAAAGAGTGCGGAATTGTTTCACAACTCACGCCTGCCGGAACACCACAGCGAAATGGTGCGTCGGAACGTCGTAATCATACTTTATTAGATATGGTTCGATCTATGATATCTCTGACGGACTTTCCATTGTCATTTTGGGGTTATGCACTAGAAACTGCTGCATTCACTTTAAATCGGGCACCATCTAAATCCGTTGAAAAGACACCGTATGAATTGTGGTTTGGAAACAAACCTAAGCTGTCATTTCTTAAAGTTTGGGGATGCGATGTTTATGTGAAGAAACTTCAACCGGATAAACTCGAACCCAAAGTGGAAAAATGCATCTTCATTGGATGCCCTAAGGAAACTATTGGGTATTCCTTCTATCACAGATCCGAGGGCAAGGTTTTTGTTGCCAAGAATGGATCCTTTCTAGAGAAAGAGTTTCTCGCGAAAGGTGTGAGTAGTCGGAAGGTAGAACTCGAAGAGGTTATTGAACCTTCTCTTCAAAGTATGGCAAGTAGCGCAGTGCCGGAAGTTGTTCCGGAGTTGGCTCCACCTGTTGAAGAGGGAACTAATGATAATGATCATGAAACTCCGAAAGAGAGTACTACCGAACCTCGCAGGTCAAGCAGGACGCGTTCAGCTCCCGAGCTGTACGGAAATCCTGTCATGAATTTCATGGTTGATGAAAATGATGACCCTGCGACGTATGAAGAAGCGATGATGAGCCCGGATTCCAAAAAATGGTTAGAAGCCATGAAATCTGAGATGGAATCCATGTATGAAAATCAAGTTTGGAACTTGGTGGAATTACCTCACGACCGAAAGGCCGTGGAGAACAAATGGATTTTCAAAAGGAAAACTGATGGTAATGTGACCGTCTATAAAGCTCGACTTGTCGCAAAGGGGTTTCGACAAATTCAAGGAGTTGACTACGATGAGACATTCTCTCCCGTAGCGATGCTAAAGTCAGTTAGGATTATGTTAGCAATTGCTGCATATTTCGATTATGAGATATGGCAGATAGATATCAAAACCGCGTTTCTCAATGGTAATATTGAAGAAGAGTTGTATATGATACAACCAAAGGGTTTTGTCGATCCTAAGGATGCTAACAAGGTGTGCAAGCTTCAGTGATCCATCTATGGATTGAAGCAAGCATCACGAAGTTGGAATCTCCGCTTTGATGAGGTGATCAAAGAGTTTGGATTTGTCCAAACTTATGGAGAAGCTTGTATTTACAAGAAAGTGAGTGGGAGCAATGTGGCATTTCTGATATTATATGTGGATGACATATTATTGATCGGAAATGATATAGATCTTTTAAACAGTGTTAAAAGTTATCTAAACAGCAAATTTTCAATGAAGGACCTAGGTGAAGCGTCATACATATTAGGCATAAAGATCTATAGAGATAGATCTAGGCGCCTAATAGGGCTATCGCAAAGTACATACCTTGATAAGATTTTAAAGAAGTTTAAAATGGAAGATAGTAAGAAGGGGTTCTTACCTATGACACAAGGCACGACATTGAGTAAGACTCAAAGTCCGGCTTCGGCGGAAGAAAGAGAGATAATGGACAAGGTTCCCTATGCTTCAGCCATAGGCTCTATAATGTACGCCATGCTATGTACAAGACCGGATGTGGCACATGCTATTAGTTTGACTAGTAGGTACCAATCGGATCCAGGTTCAGAACACTGGAAAGCGGTCAAGAATATCCTTAAGTACTTGCGAAGAACTAAGGATATGTTTCTTGTATACGGAGGTGAATAAGAGCTCGTTGCTAAGTGTTATGTTGACGCTAGCTTTTTTTTTTGAGGGTATTAACAGTAGGAAAGACTCCTACTGCCTCATTTTCATTAATAAAGGGTTAGAGTCTGTATGGTTACATATGTACACAGAGACAGAGGATGGGGGAGAGACTCTAAAAAGTCAGAAAAGATAAATCTAGGAGTACAAGAAGGTTTACAAACTATGAATAATGCTCTTGATAAGTGGATGTAGCTCCTCTTTAGTCCTATGAATCAACAATGACAGATCAGCAGCAAATCTTGACTTCCAAGCCTGAACTGAGGGTTGTATGTTATTAAACCAAAGATTGTTTCTCTCTTTCCAGATGTTCCAAGAGCCCAGCAAGGTGATTTCCATAAACAGCTTTTTATTCCAGCTCTTTTTTCCTTGCTCAATGATCTGGAGTCTAGAGTTATTCATAGCCCAAGAGATGTTAATTGAACTCCAGCAATCTTGGCTAAATGGGCAATGAAAAAGCAAGTGTTCAATTGTTTCCTCAGTATTGTGATTACACATAAAACAGTCATATCCAGTCCCCAATGTATAATGTCTTCTTCTTAACATGTTTCTTGTATTCAATATGTCAGACAGAATTAACCACCCAAAGAACTTCACTTTTGTAGTGCACTTGGATTTCCACAGCCATTTAAAGGATATGTGTGGATTTATATTTCTGAAATTGAATTGATAATATTTGCTGGAAGTGAATTCTTTGTCTCCCCAAACATAGCTCCAAGTGTCTTGTGAATGTTCTCTTAGTTCAATTTCTCTACAGCTATTCTGAATGTCCCTCAATTCAGCTAATGCTTCAGGTGATAAAGGGAGATAAAAGAGTTGTGTTAAACTATCAGCTGTAAGAAACTCCTGTACAGAGATATCTTCCTTCCTAGCATAAGAGTAAATGGTTGGGTGACTCTCTTCTAGGATGGTTACAGTCCATTGATCCTTCCAAAACAGTGTGGTAGCCCCATTACCAATAGAGCTTTTAGCTATTCCTCTGAATAAATGTGAAAGCCTAGAAACATCTCTCCACCAGAAAGAGCCACAGGGCCCAGAAGCATGAGGAACAATGTTGTTGTAATATGCATTCCATACTAGGGAGACCCAAGGTGTGTCAGTCTTATTATAGAACTTATGCAGGAATTTAAGCAACAGACCTTCATTCTGAATTTTAAGGTTTAGAATGCCAACACCTCCTCTACATTTGGGCCTACAAATCATATCCCAAGCAGCTAAAGAATTACATTTTTCCCCCACTTCAGTTTTCTTGTTCCATAAACAGTGTCTCTGAATTTTTTCTATATGCCCCACAATCTTCTCTGGCAGTTTGATTGCACACATTGTGAAAGTTGCAATTGAGGACAGTAAAGAATTAATCACAGTAACTCTCCCACTATAAGACATCATCATGAATGAGGCAGAGACCTTTCTTTCAACTCTGTCAATCAGTGGCATAAGATCATAAACAGTGGGTTTAGTGGTGCCAAGAGGAAGCCCCAAATAAGTGAAAGGCATTTTGGCAATTGCACATCCCAATATATCTGCAATTTCCTGAGATAAGTTATCAGCCAGATTTATTGGAATTAGGTGTGACTTATGAAAATTAATTTGTAAACCAGTAGAAACAGCATAATTCTGAAGAATCCCTTTCATTATCTGTATTTGATCTTTGTCTGATTGCATTATAATCAAAGTGTCATCTGCATATTGAACCACAGGAAAATCCTGTCCAAAATCAGGGGAGAAAGGGGCCCTGAGTATGTTGTCTCTGAATGCCTTATTGATTGCAGATTGTAGTAAATCAGCAGCAAGCACAAAAATAAGGGGGGACAGAGGGTCCCCTTGTCTAACTCCTCTTTTGCAATGAAATTGCCTCCCAGGTACTCCATTGAGCAAAACAGCAGACATTCCAGTACCAAAAATAATTTCAATCCATTTCAACCACTTATCATCAAAACCCATCTGTTTCATAATTTTCATCATAGCCATATGATCAATGGTATCAAAAGCTTTGGCAAAGTCCAATTTGAGTAAAATAATCTCTTTCTTAGAAGCTTCACATTGATATAAAAATTCAAATGCCCAAGCAAGGCAATCCTGGATATTTCTGCCTTTTAAAAAACCATATTGATTTCTATGAATAATCTTCAATATAACCTTTTGTAGCCTATTAGCCAAGATCTTTGTTATAAGCTTCAGAACACAATTAAGCAGGGTTATTGGCCTAAAATCATTGATAGATTCAGGTGATCCTATCTTTGGAATGAGTGTAATATGACCCATATTTATACTTTCTAGATTCAGATCTCCTTCATAGAATTGAAAACATAAAGAATAGATATCTTCCTTGATGATGTGCCAACATGTTTTGAGGAAGAGACCATTAAAACCATCTGGACCTGGGGCTTTATCACTTGGCATCTCCTTCACCACCTTATCAATTTCCTCTATAGTAAATGGTAAGGATAAAACCTCAAGGCCCTCAGTAGGAGTAATCAGATGATGAAGATTAAAAAGCATGTCAGGCTGTGTAGATGTGCCCAGTCTTTCTTTATAGGCTTGATAAATAGCATTTTCTTTATCAGCATGCTCAGTAACAAAAGAACCATCTGAGAGTTTGAGTGATGCAATATTATTCTTTCTATATCTTTCAGTAGCAAAATTATGAAAGAATTTTGTGTTCTCATCTCCAAACTTTGCCCATCTAACTGTGCATCTTTTCTTCCAATAGGCATTCTGATATTGTAAAAGTCTTACAAGGTGAGCTTTTAAAATTCTCCTGAAATTTGCTTCCTGACAGAATAAAGGCCTTTTGTCCTCCAGATTATCAAGTTCAGAGAGGACTTTATTGGTATTTGCAATGCAAGTGGACAACTTTGAGATTGATTTGCTCCAAAATTTCAAGTCATATCTCAGCTTTTTTAGCTTTGCATTAATGTTTGCAGCACTGTTGGATTTGTGAGTTGGCTTACTCCAGCATTTTGCAACCACTTCCAGAAATCCAGGATGAGCAACCCAAAAGTTTTCAAATCTAAAAATCCTACTACCAGGGATCTTAGTCTGAATAGAAACAACACATGGAGTGTGATCAGAAGTTGGTTTGCCTTGTGTGGAAACAACTGTGTTAGGGAAACTAGTTGTCCAGTGAATGGAGGTGAAAAACCAATCAAGTTGCTCTAATAAAGGGTCTTGTTGCATGTTACTCCAAGTATATTTTCTTCCTTTAATTGGCAATTCAGTGAGATGTTGCTCTCTAATGAAATCATTAAAGATGAGCATGTCATTAACATTCCCCCCAAGTTTATTCCTATTTGCAGGAGACCTAATAAAATTAAAGTCCCCCATTAGGATCCAATCTTCATCATCAGGAATGTGCACCTCAAACATCCACTCAATAAATTTTTCCCTCAATTCACCATTACAAGGGCCATAAATGTTAATTAATGTCCAAGACTGGCCAGAATGTGAGGAAGTGAAATGAACAGAGAGAGCAAACTTTTCACAATGCATGACCATTCCAGAGAAAATTGTACTATTCCATATAATAATGAGGCCACCAGAAGCCCCCATGGAAGGCACAAAGACAAACTCATCAAAATTTGCTGGGCAACAAGATTTAATAAACTGCAGATCAAAATCCTCCTTCTTTGTTTCTTGCAGGCAAATAACTGAACATCCACTAACATTAATAGCATTCATTAAGGCTAATTGTTTTTCTCTAGCATTAATCCCTCTGATATTCCAGCACAAAATAATCCATTGTTTAGGTAGTGACATTATTACAACTCAAAAGTAAAGAGACCAAAGTAAAAAATAGACAGGCACTAGGCATTGTCAGTATTTTCCTTCTCCTGCCAGCCTTCCATAAGCTTCAGAGGAGTAAGATCTTCCTGAGGTACCCCACAAAGGGATATTCCAATAGACTGTAGTACTGGGATTGGTGTTGCAAGGAGAGTCTTATCAAAGATCATGCCACCCTGACCAGGATTTATCTGAGCAAGTTCATCAGTGACTTCAACAGCCTTAGCCTCAGGAATCTTCCTTTGCTTCACTTTAGATTTAGTGGTCTTGGAGTCACAGATAATTTTAGGCTTAAATCCCCTGTATCTAGTAGACCTTGAGCTTCTTCTAACTTGATTAGTAGAGATAGGTGTCCCAAAGTAAACCACATCAGCATCATCCAACTCAGGAATCTTCCTGTTAACACCAGCTTGAGTAAAATCAGGAGACCCCAAAGTTCTGTTATAGATCATCTCCTGCTTCTTCCTTGAATGAAGCAATGACTCCCATTCATCCACCAACTCAAACTGCAGAAACTTTGGCATAGGAAGAGTGAAAGAAAGGAGCTTGGCATTATCCAGAGCAAAGTTAGGGAAGCAAAACTCCTTAAAAGCAGAATTAGCAAAGTTCCTTGTCATCCAGATTTCAGAACTGACATCCAAAAGATGGTCATCAACCAGAGCAAAGTTGATAGATAAAGTGGTGTCAACCTGCATCAAATCTGAGCCAGAGGAATTTCCATCAGAAGCATCATAAATACTCTCATGCCAAGCTTGCATGGGACTATCCTGGACATTGGTGGAGGGAGGTGGCACACCATCCTGAAAAGAGACCCCCTGTGCAGCTAGGATCTGCTGAAAATTGATCAATGGAGGGTTGGGAGCAACTACAGCATCCTCCACAACAGGTGCAACAATATTTTCAACTTGTGCAACATTATTATCAAAAGTGCAGCAATAACTTGAGCAGGGACAAAATGTCCAGGTTGCTGAAACAGAGCAGCATGGTTAATTCCTCCAGCATTTCCTCCTTGAGCATTTCCCCCTCCAGGCATCTGATTCTGTAAATTCCAATTGTTAAGCTGCTGCTGGTAAAGCTGTTCAGCAGAAAAACCTTCACCATGCATGGGATGAGGATTGCCATCATCAGGTTCAGGGTCTTCAGGAGGTGGCAGAATTTCAGGCAGATGAGCATTCCAGTCAGCACACCTGAGCAAGATAACAGGGACAGTCCAGGAGTGCCTAGCCCCCCCAAGCTGATGAATAACCAAACTTTTGGGCACAAACTTAGGATGAACAATCCACACCTTGACCAACACAGATTTATCATCCCCTCTTGGGTTATGCCACATGGATAACAGCCCAAACTCTTGAACAACACTATGGATATAATGGCTAGTCTGATAGTCAAGGGGAAAAGCTAAAAATTGTATCCAAGTTTCCCTTCCAAAGGCAGTAAGCCGCATGTTCCTGGCTTCATTGTGTTTCACAAAAGTAACAGTGGTAATCTCATCAATCTCAAAGGTAGTTCCAACTGTAGCATCCGCAATCAGGGTTTCTGTCATAGTAAAAATGCCAAGTCCTAATGGATGATCATCAAAGCGACTGACAAACAACTGTGACTCATTGAGGAGATTCATCACCTGAATCCTATAGTCTTCTCTAAGCTGAATCAGAATAAATCTGTTGGTCTCAGCAATTACCTTTCTGTCATGTTGCAGAGGAGCCTCAGCAGGAACCACCATGTGAGACCTCACCAAACGATCAGCTGGCCCTGGATCAATAGTCAAACCATTGGGAAGAAAAGCTAGTGGATTCACAGGAAAGTTGGCCATTGTCGAGGTGGAGAGAGAAACTTCAGCGGCCGGCGGAGAAGGAGATGAAGCGGCAAGAGAGAGAGGGGGTGAAACTCCAGGTGAAAAAACTGTCTACTTCTTAACTACCCAGATATTCCGACCAGGAATATCGGCCTGATTGTTTAATGCAGTTTTCTTTTTTTGCCAAACTCTTCGTATCTTCTTTGGGCAGCTCCTGGCCCAATGGCCCAATAAATGACAACTCCGACACCGCCAGCCCAAGACACATTTATTCGCCAGGTGCCCAGAAATTAAACATTTAACACACCATTGGCTACGCATAGAGAGGCATTTCAAACATTTGTGACCCAGAGAGAAAAAACATTTACAACCTTTCTGGCAAGAATCCACAAGATGATCATGATCTCCACAATTTGAACAGCGTCCCAGAATTTCAAAAACCATAGCTTTGGTAGGGACAAATTTTAAGTCCAAAGCATGCATGATGTCCTGATCAGAATATAGAGCTTGCCTCATATCTTCAATCTTCTCTAACGTGACAGAAGGCAGTTGCATGCAATATTGACGTACAAACGTTGAACCAGTAAAAACTTCCTTATGATCACGTTCATGATCCACCAAAATAGGATCAGGGAAACTTCCAAAAAAAAGATGTCTATCCAGATCAGATCCATCCGAAGAAAACCCAGGAGATCCTTGTTGATGAAACCCAAATTTTGCCAATTCATGTGATGAATCCGAATGAAGATCTAGTGTAGCACTTTCCTTTAGGAAGTCCAAACTTGGCTTAAAACGAACATGATTAGATGGAGAATTCCTCTCAGGACTAACAAAGGGCAAATCAGAGCACAAGTGATCATTTGTGAAGCCAGAGATCTGAGGATGATAACCTCGAAACAAACTAAAATGACACACAAAATCAGGCCAGACTCTATCTCTCAAACTATAGATGAAGTGCCCCACTTTATTTGAAGCAACAGAGAAACGAAATCTTTGGTCACTTAATTGGAAAACCCTGAATCTAGCCGCAACTCCACCAATGCAGCATTGAAGAGCAAGACTCACAGATTCAACATTCAGAGGAAAAGAGGCCGAGGAGAAGGACACCACCAAGAAGAACTCATTGGCAGCCGAGGAAGGGATAAAATGCACCGTAGATCCAAAGCGTTGACGCGCCTGATTAGCCAATGCCTGGCCAGGAGAGAAATCCCAGTGGAGTAGAGTTTCCATTGCCGTGGAGAGGGAGAGAAAACCCTAGATCGCCAAGGAGTCGCCATGGGTGGGTGGGTGGGTGGGTGGGTGAGAGAGTCGCCAGACACCGATCCGGATGACTCTAAGTCTCAATCCAGATACGTATTTCTCATGAATGGCGGAGCGGTTAGTTGGAGGAGCTCCAAACAACCTGTGGTGGCGGGATCAACAACGGAGGCCGAATATGTTGCTGCTTCAGAAGCAGCTCAGGAAGCAGTTTGGATGAAGGAGTTCATATCCGAACTAGGTGTGGTTGCAAACGCGTTGGACCCAATGGTGATCTATTGTGACAGCAATGGTGCCATTGCCAATGCCAAAGAGCCAAGGTCTCACAAGCATTCCAAGCATATTAAGCGCCGGTTTCACTCCATCCGTGAGCATGTCAAGGATGGAGATATAAAGATTTGTAAAGTACATACGGATCTCAATGTAACACATCCGTTGACTAAAACTCTCCCTAGAGCAAAAAATGATCAACACCAGAACTCAATGGGTGTTAGATTTATCACTATGTAACTAGATTATTGTCTCTAGTGCAAGTGGGAGACTGAAGGGAATATGCCCTGAGAGGCAATAATAAAGTGTTTATTATGTGTATTCCAAGTATATGATAGATGTTTATTTTACATGCTATAATTGTATTAATACGGAAACATTAATACATGTGTGTTTAATAAACAAAAATAAAGTTCCTAGTTATGCCTCTCTCATAAACTAGCTCGTTGATTAACAAGATGATCAAGGTTTCCTGATCATGGACATTGGATGTTGTTAATAACGGGATCACAACATTAGTGTAATGGTGTGATGAACATTCATCCGAAGTATAGTATTATGATCAAAGTCATTGAGTTTATATTGCTGTAACAACTTACGAAGTGATCCTAATCCTTAGACCATGAGATCATGTCAATCAGTAACACCGGAAGAGTTTCTTGATAACATCAAACGTCACACCGTAACAGGGTGATTATAAAGATGGATTCAGAACTAATAAAGTGTTATGTTGAGGCTCATGGATCGAGAGTGGAATTTGTTCATCCCGATGACAGATAGATATACTCTGGGCCCTCTCGGTGATATCACATTGATTAGCTTGCAAGCAAGTGATTTGATCACTAGAATGTTATATCACGGGAACGAGAAAAGAGTGCATGTCGGTAACGAGATCAAACTAGGTATGTAGATACCGATGATCGAATCTCGAACATGTAATATAT
Organism: Avena sativa; assembly: GCA_916181665.1. Classification (NCBI taxonomy): domain Eukaryota; kingdom Viridiplantae; phylum Streptophyta; class Magnoliopsida; order Poales; family Poaceae; genus Avena; species Avena sativa. Next base: position 396,627,294 of record OV702281.1, read on the forward strand.
CGTGAAACAAAGGGATTAAGATACTAGCATAAAAAGGTTCCGACGATCACAAGAAAGTCATCGTTGAATGTGTGGGAGTCAGTATGGGTCTCCAGATCCCGCTTCTGATTATTGATCCGAGAGGGGTCTCGATCATGTCCGCATTATTCACGAACCGTAGGGTGACACACTTAAGAGACACCGACATCCAATTGGAGCAAAAGTTTCATGCCGAAAGAATGAAAAAGCGCAGGAATTTATTTCACTAGATACCGAAACAGGTTTTCGGGTGAAATTGCATAAAGTGGTTATGTATGTGAAATAGAATTCTAGCAAGGGGTTATTTGTGAATGTTTGTCATTAAAGTAATTGACAAAATTCTGAATAAAATAAAAGAGTTTTATTTAATGAGAGTTTGCATTAAATTTGGTTGAAATTTAATGGGAATTTGAGTGGACTTTTGAGTGGAGGGAATTTAAAGGACATTTTGTGAGTGGAGTGTCCACCCACATGAATGAAGGAGGGGAGGGGGAAGCCCCCATGGCCGGCGGCCACCCCCTTGGGTGCCCCTCCTCCTATAAAAGGAGCCCCCCTCCTCACTTGTCTCTCACACCTCCTCGTGAAGGATCTCTCTCCCCCTCTAGAATTTATCCCCCATGGTATCGGACTAGCGAGATACATGTTCCCGGTGGCTATTCGGCAAGAAAGAGTTGTGCTTCCGCTGCATCGCTGGAGCGAGGAGGCGGAGGTTGCTCGGTGCCTCGAACGTGTGTGCGAGCACGGATGCGCTGCTGATTTGCGGCGCTAGGACTTCCTCTCGATCTTGAGATCGGCAAGAGAACGTCTACATCAACCACGAGTTGAACTCGTTAAGCTTTGTCGGTCTTCAAGGGTATGTTCTCTATGGATATACATCCGCCCGTTGTTTGTATCTAGTAGATAGATCTTGGTACATAGTTCACATCGTAGGAATTTTTTTGTTTTCTATGTTGCGAACCCTACAAGGATCACCGACTTAGGTTCTGTCAAACGCTGATCCGTAACTGGGCAGTTATAAAGGCAGAGTTCGGGTCGACTAAGAATCAAGCTGCGTGATGTGAATAACCAAGATGGGATTTTGCCCCTCCACTCGGAGAGATATTCTCTGGGCCCTCTCATTAGATATGATTCGTAAAGCATGGCCATGCACGACTCGGTTAAGTGTTAACCGAGGCGATCGACTAAGAGTTAGTCGGGTGAATCACTTATCTCGGATCGAGAAGAGAGTCGGACTATTTAAGGGATGACAATTATTCGCCCATAGTCTAACAAGGTATATCGTGAGGCAAAAGGGACTCGGACGTAAGTTGCATTAGAAAGGCAAGTCGTCATGACTCTTTGGTACTTGGGAGTCAGAACGTTCTGCTAGGAGGCGCTACCGACTGATCGATAGAGAGTCGGACTCTAATCGTGTCCAAGTAGCCATGAGCCTGCGGGGTCACACACTTAAGAGCGGGAGCAAGTTCAGATTGGATCTAAACTGGAAATCTGGTTGGGTTGGACCCGAGCCTGATTTGGACTGAGTCAGTGAGTCGGACTCACAAGGACTAATATTGTATGGGCTTTAGTGAATGGGCCGCGCGAGCAAATCCCACGTTCACTTCCTATATATAGTGAATGGGACCGCCGGCTTCGCCCTGTTGTAGCGCCTTAGATGTCGTTGCGAGTTTCACAACGCTGGTAGATATCGTATCTGTGCATAACTTGTTTTTTGCAGGAAGTTGTGAATGGTATGGTTCATGTGCATGTGATGTATGTGTGTAATACATACGTGATCTGCGAATCACGGTTTTGTCAGCCGGCTGGAGCCTAGGTGCTGTCATTTTATTGTATAACGACCTGCGTGTCGGATTCTCTATGTAATTTACTTTACTAAGCTAGTGTAGCTGTTTGGAGAATCCAGATGACATGCAAGGCGATGTACATGTCGGCGACATGGAGTAAGATGGCAAGTGACAAGAGTTGGCACGAGTCGGATTGCAGGCTTTGTGGAGATGGAGATCGCCATGAAGGGAGCCATACCAGTTCACATTATAATTGCATTATTTTATGTTATTGTTATGTCTCTGTTTTACCTCTATTAGATAGTCGGTAAAATTTAATCCCTCAAAGAAGGTCTAGACGGTTTTCCCGCCAGTGTTTGCACCATCACAAGTCATACATTTTTGGTAGTGGGCTCATAAAATTGAGGTGCTGCCAATTCTTTCCGACTAGGTGGGTTCGAGTCAGACTCTTACTGCAGAAACACTCGGTAAGCTAGACTGGTCTATCACAACGGTTGTGGGGCTCGGGGAAAAGTCGGATGGGAGCCGGGGCATGTGATGCCACCCGTCCAACAGGAGTCATATGAGATGCGATTGACAAGGAGTTGTCTACCTAGATCACTTGGCGGCTAGCGGTAATGCTAAAGCTCACTAGTCGACTTGCTTATTTAGGGTCCTGAATCACTAAGTAACCATCGGAGGGGTGTTGGTTCTAGTGGGAGCATAGAATATTAAAATGTTTAATATTCTTGCTCTTTTATGAATACATGTCTTAAGTGTTTTGCATATTTCTGTTGTAGATCATGGCACCAAGTAGCAGTCACTCTCAGATATCCGGTTTTGAGTTGAGAACCATTCTTGAGAAAGATAAACTGAACGACACTAATTTTACCAACTGGTATCGAAATCTGAGAATTGTTCTCAAACAAGAAAAGAAGGACCATGTCCTAGACAACCCACTTCCAGATGAGCCGAATGAGAATGCGACTATCGTTGCCACCAATGCCTACCGTTGGGCTAAGGATGAGTCCATGGATATTAGCTATCTTATGCTTGCTCACATGGAACCGTACTTGCAAAAGCAGTTCGAGCATGTTGAGGCCTACGATATGATCGAAAGCCTCAAAAGTATGTTCTAGGCTCAGGCGAAGACTGAGAGGTATCAAGTCTCTCAGGCTTTGCTGAGTTGAAAGCTTAAGGATGGTGATCCACTGAGTCCGCATGTGATCAAAATGGTTGGTTATGTGCAGTCTCTGGAGAGGCTTGGCTACCCCATTAGTGAAGAGTTCGCTACAGATATAATTCTGAACTCTCTTCCTAGTGCATATGGGCAGTTCGTTTCGAACTACCACATGCATGGTATGGATAAGAAGCTCACTGAATTGCATGGGATGCTCAAGCAGGCAGAGGCGGCTCTCAAGAAGGGCGCCAGTCAAGTGTTGATGGTGCAGAATAAGGCTAAGTTCAATAAGAGTTCTTGGACTAAGAAGAAGGCTAAGTCAGGAGGAAAGCAGGCTCAGGACCCGGTCCCAAGCGCTTCCTCGGGGACTAAGCCATCCCCTTCAGCCGGATCCACTGGCTTCTATTGCAAGGTGGATGGCCATTGGAAGAGGAACTGCAGCAAGTATTTGGCCGACAAAGCCAAGAGTGGAGGTATGACTTCCGACTCAGGTACACTTGTTTGCAATGCTATAGACATATATCTTGCTGATGCACCTAATAGTTCTTGGGTATATGATACCAGATCAGTTATTCACATCTGCAACTCGTTGCAGGGACTGATAAGAACTAGGAGCGTAGCAAGATGCGAGGTTGATATTCGAGTCGGCAACAAAGCAAGAGTTGCTACGGTTGGAAGTCGTCACGATGCAACTTCATTTACCTTCCGGATTCATTATGGAACTGAATAATTGTTATTATGTTCCAGTGCTCAGTCGAAACATTATTTCTGCTTCATGTTTGATGAGGCAAGGCTATGAGTCGAATATCAAGAATAATGGTTGTTCTTTGTATTTGAATGGTATGTTTCACGGCTTTGCACCTGTCCAAGACGGGTTATTTATTTTGAATCTTGATGGTGAGTCGGTTTATAACATAAATGTTAAAAGGTTGAAACCAAATGATCTGAATATGACTTACTTTTGGCACTGTCGGCTTGGTCATATAAGTTGGAAACGCATGAAGAAGCTCCATGATGATGGAATTCTAACTTCGTTCGACTTGGAGTCGTTCAAGACATGCGAATCTTGTCTACTCGGCAAAATGACCAAGACACCTTTTGCAAAGAGTTGTGAAAGGGCACCCGACTTGTTGGGACTAGTACATAGTGATGTATGTGGACCAATGAGCACGACAGCTAGAGGTGGTTATGAGTACTTCATTACCTTCACTGATGATTTGAGAGGTATGGATATATCTACTTAATGAAACATAAGTCGGAAGCCTTTGAAAAGTTCAAAGAATTCCAGAATGAATCACATAATCAACTCGGCAATAAAATAAAGTTTCTTCGGTCGGACTGAGGAGGCGAGTACGTGAGCCATGAGTTTGATGGCCATCTAAAAAGTTGTGGAATAGTTTCTCAACTTACTCCGCCAGGAACGCCGCAAAGGAATGGTGTTTCGGAAAGGCGGAATCGGACCTTGTTGGACATGGTACGATCAATGATGGGTCGGACAGATCTACCTTTATCATTTTGGGGTTATTGTCTAGAAACAACGGCGTTCACACTAAACAGAGTACCATCAAAGTCGGTAGAGAAGACACCACATGAGATGTGGACAGGCAAAAAGCCGAGTTTGTCTTTTATTAAGATTTGGGGTTGTGAAGCATTTGTCAAGAGACTTTAGTCGAACAAGCTCACGACCAAGTCGGATAAGTGTATTTTCGTGGGGTATACAAGGGAAACCTTGGGTTACTACTTCTACAACCGAGAAGAGGGCAAAGTGTTTGTCGCTCAGAACGGTGTCTTCCTTGAGAAAGAGTTTCTCAGTCAGGGAGTAAGTGGGAGCACGGTGCAGTTCGAAGAAATTCGAGAGGAACCGGCTAGTAGCGATTCACCAAAAACCTTGGAGGTTGATCCGGTCATGGTAGCTGAGCCGGCAGCAACACCTGTACTACGAAGATCGACAAGATTACGAAGTGTTCGTGATGTATTACTGTTAGATAGTGATGAGCCGGCAAATTATTTGGAAGCGATGGTGGGATCTGATTCCGAGTCATGGCTTGGAGCCATGAGATCCGAGTTAAAGTCCATGGATGAAAATCAAGTTCGGAACTTGGTTGATCTGCCAGACGGTGCAAGACCCGTCGAGTGCAAATGAGTCTTTAAGAAGAAAACTGATATGGATGGAAATGTTTCAATCTATAAAGCACGTCTTGTCGCGAAGGGGTTCCGACAAGTTCAAGGAGTTGATTACGACGAGACTTTCTCGCTTGTAGCGATGCTTAAATCAGTTCGGATCATGTTAGCGATAGCAGCCTATTTCGACTATGAGATATGGCAGATGGATGTCAAAATGGCTTTCCTTAATGGAAATTTAATCAAGGACGTGTATATGATACAACCCGAGGGTTTTGTCGATCCGACTAATGATGACAAGGTATGTAAACTTCATAAATCCATTTATGGGTTGAAGCAAGCATCTCAGAGTTGGAATATTCGCTTCGATGTGATAGTCAAATCGATTGGCTTCATCAAGAGTGATCATGATTCTTGTTTATACAAGAAGTTTAGTGGGAGCAAAGTAAACTTTCTAATATTATATGTGGATGACATATTAATGATTGGAAATTATGTCTAGATGTTGCAAGAAACCAAGGAATCATTGGAAAGGAGTTTCTCAATGAAAGACTTGGGTGAGGCAACATATATCCTCGGAATCCGGATCTATAGAGATATATCAAGATGGATCATTGGATTGAGTCAGAGTACTTATTTGGACAAAATGTTGAAGAAGTTCAACATGGAATCATCTAAGAAGGGGTTCTTACCGACGTCCCATGGTGTAAAACTTAGCAAGACTCAGTGTCCTTCGACAACTGATGAGCGAAGTCGGATGAGTGTGATTCTGTATGCTTATGCAGTCGGATCCATCATGTATGCCATGATTTGTACTAGGCCGGATGTTTCGTATGCTCTAAGTGTTGTGAGCAGATACCAGGCTGATCCTGGAGAAATCCACTAGACAGCGGCTAAAGGGTTATGGTGGTGAAGATGAACTCAGTGTAAAGGGTTACACGGATGCGAGTTATCTTGCGGACTCTGATGATTCTCGTTCGCAATCCGGATACATGTTTATTATAAACGGAGGTGCTGTGAGCTGGAAGAGTTCCAAATAAGAGACTGTGTCTGCATCTACAACAGAGGCTGAGTATATTGCCGCCTCGGAGGCAACAAAGGAAGCTGTTTGGATGAGGAATTTCCTCATGGATCTTGGCGTGGTTCAGGGCTCGTCCAATCCGTTAGACGTGTATTGTGACAACAATGGTGCTATTGCACAAGCCAAGGAACCTAGACAACACCAGAAGAACAAGCACATACTCATGCGGTACCACCTGATTCGCCAGTTTGTGGATCAGGGTGATATCAAGTTATGCAAGGTACACACGGATGCAAATATTGCGGATCCGTTGACAAAGCCGTTACCACAACCGAAGCATAAGGCGCACCTGAGAGCCATGGGCATTATATGCTTAGACATGTGATGTCGGAAGATTGAATCTAGTGCAAGTGGGAGACTGTTGGGAATATGCCCTAGAGGCAATCATGTATAATTAGATTTCCCATTGTATTCATAAAAATATTAAGTTGTCCTTGTATAAACATCTGATGTGTATCATTGAATATGTGATTCGGTTGTGGAACTATACATTCATGTTGTTTGTACTAAATATCCTTGGTCATTGAGGTTGTGGTGGACACACAACTTAGACCAATGTGAAAGTCGGCTTGATGACTCGGTTCCACTTTTCATGGGCATGGAGATGCTATTCCGACTTACACATATTCGGCTAAAGAGTTTAGAGAGTCGGATTGACCCATATTGAGGTAAAACGAACAAGTTGTCATTTGTATATCTCAATCAATGTAATCCTTAGACCTGAGGTTATTGCATAATCCGAGTTGAGGATCACCGACTTAGGTTCTGTCAAACGCTGATCCGTAACTGGGCAGTTATAAAGGCAGAGTTCGGGTCGACTGAGAATCAAGCTGCATGATGTGAATAACCAAGATGGGATTTTGCCCCTCCACTCGGAGAGATATTCTCTGGGCCCTCTCGTGAGATATGATTCGGAAAGCATGGCCATGCACGACTCGATTAAGTGTTAACTGAGGCGATCGACTAAGAGTTAGTCGGGTGAATCACTTATCTCGGATCGAGAAGAGAGTCAGACTATTTAAGGGATGACAATTATTCGCCTATAGTCTGACAAGGTATATCATGAGGCAAAAGGGACTCGAACGTAAGTCGCATTGGAAAGGCGAGTCGTCGTGACTCTTTGGTACTTGGGAGTCGGCACATTCTGCAAGGAGCCGCTACCGACTGATCGATTGAGAGTCGAACTCTAATCGTGTCCAAGTAGCCATAAGCCTGCGGGGTCACACACTTAAGAGCGGGAGCAAGTTCGGATTGGATCTGAACTGGAAATCTGGTTGGGTTGGACCCGAGCCTGATTTGGACTGAGTCAGTGAGTCGGACTCACAGGGACTAATATTGTATGGGCTTTAGTGAATGGGCCGCGCGAGCAAATCCCACATTCACTCCCTATATATAGTGGAGCACCGTAACCCAAAAAGGTTAATCGTTGTTCGGTGAGGTCATTCCATATGTTCGAAACCCTAGCTCCACAGCAGTCCTGCTGTCGTAACGAATCTAGCAGTTCGCCGTCGGTGCTCCTCCTTGTACGTGTGGATGCCAGCAAAGGTGCTGTACGATCAGCACCAGGACGATCGGATCGCAAAGGACTGCACTGCATCAACTGACGTGCTTCATCAGTAATCCGCAACTGCGCGTCTAGTGGTAAACCTCGTGGCCTTCTACATTGGATAGATTTTGGTATCACCATTTTAGAGGAAAAAGTTTTGTTTTATCTCTTCGTGGCCCAACATTTCAATCGTTGATCGACGTTCGTATCCAACGGCTAAGGTGCTCCTTAGGAGAGGAGCAGAAAAGAAAACCCTAGCCACCCTAGTGGCATAGTGAGACACTCTATGAGAGCAAGTGAGAGAAGCAAAGCCAACATATCTACTGCCGAGGGAGGGTGATAGAACACACAAGAACACCACAACCTAGTGAGAAGAGAGGAAGGAGAGGTGATTTCTGTCTAGATTTCTAAGATCTGACCGGTCTGTCTTCAAGCTAGTGTTTGGAAGCTCAAACATGCTTGGATTGGCTCCAAACTTGGTGAGCTTGTTACTTACCTTGAGTATTTTGATATGGATAGATGGTTTGAGATTTGGGTTAGTGTAGCATCCGATTTGGAAGCGGTTTAGTCAGTTCGGATTGCTGCAGTTTCAGCACATAGCAGTTTTGGTAGACGAACAGTTTGGGCAGGCAAACAATGTCCGATTGAGCTGAAATTTGATATGTATGCTAGGAACTCGTATTTCAGCTTGTATACCAAGTTTGGTGCTGATTGGATCTATGGTTTAAGAGAATTTTTCTGATTACCAAAGAGGACAGAAACTGAGATACTCTGCTTTTCTATAATATTTCTTTCAACTGAGATACATGCTGAGTCTCTTATACATCTGTAGATGTTCAAGAGAATACTTTGTACCCATATTTCTCATAGTGAAGCTCACGTGGACCGGTTGGTCCATAACTGTGGTTTTTTCCTCCTCATCTTAAGGAGGGTTTTCCACATAAATCCTTGTGTCACCTATGCATGTGCTCGTTGTTTTCTTTCCGGTGCATATCTGTTGATTGAACCTATCCTCAGAGTTCATTGCAATCAGCAGGGGTTGTGTATCTTCCCCCCAAGAAAGTGGTATCAGAGCCGAGGTTCAGTTTGTAGTCAGTTTTAGAGCAAAGATTGTTTTGGGCTGAGTGTATTTTCTTGTGGTGAAGGATGAAAGTGAATATCAACAAGAGTTATTTATTTGAATGGTACAAATTATCAAGCATGTAAGAGTAAGATTAAGGGCTTGTTATATGTAAAGGATTACTGAAAGCCGGTATTCTCCACTGAGATGCCCAGTGATATGAAAGAAGATCAGTGGGAGGTACTTCATCTCCAAGCTTGTGGGTTCATCCAACAATGGGTGGATGATAATGTTTTGAACCATATCATTGATGAGTCACATGCATGTATCTTATGGTACAAATTAGAGGAGTTGTATGCCCGAAAACAAGGTACTAACAAGATGTTTTTAATCAAGAAATTGATGCGTTTGAGGTACAAGGAGGGCATTCCAATTGCAAATCATGTGAATGAATTTCAGGGCATTATAAATCAGATATCTTCAATGGGAATCACATTTTAAGATGAAGTGAGAGCCTTGCCGCTACTTGGCTCATTATCAGACACTTGGGAGACCTTTAAGGTCACCGTGTGTAATTCAATACCTAATGGAGTAGTCACTTGGAAACTTGTGAAGACCAAGGTACTAAATGATGAGTCCATAAAAAATTCTGATAAGGACGGTTCTTCCTCACATTCTAAAATGTTAGTGACCGAGTCACGGGGGAGAAGTAAGAGAAAAGGTCCGAGTAAGGAAGGAGAAAGAAGTAGAAGCAAATCAAGGGGCAAATACAAGTATGCTGGTATTATATGTCATCACTGCCATGAGAAGGTCCACATCAAGTGGCATTGTGAACAATGGAAGAAAGACAAAAAGAAAAAAAGAAGAAAGTTCAGAAACAAACCGATAGTAATAGTGACAGTGAGGGAGGCCGGATTGTTGCGGTTGAGGAGATCATGTTTCTCATGCATGAAGAACATGATGGCAGCAGTGTTTCCACCACTTAGGAAAGGATCACTATAGTTTCTTATGATACCATCAACCTTGCATATGGTGATGAAATGAGTTGGATTCCGGACAAAGGTGCTACCATACATGTTACATCTCGTAGAGGGCTCTTCACCAACTACACAGCAGGTGATTTTGGTGTTGTGAAGATGGGAAATAATGATAGAGCAAAAATCATTGGAAGAGGAGATGTGCACTTGGAGAATGAAAATGGTACGACACTAGTCCTCAAGTCGGTGATGCATGTTGAGGCCCTTCGGCTCAACATCATATCGGTTGGATTGCTTGATGGAGGTACTTGAGCATATTTGAAATGCACAGTACAAGCTCACCAAAGGAAATCTAATTGTTGCAAAAGGTAGCATAGTTTCAGTTTTGGATCATGTTCATACTAAGCTTTCTGCTGCTTGTGTCAATGCATTGCAGAAAGAGGATGCATGTGCCTTATGGCACAAGAGACTTGGGAACATGAGTGAGAAGGGCATTACGGTGCTAGTGAAGAAAAATCCGTTGAAAGGTGTTCACATCAAGAAATGCTCAGATTGTCTAGTAGGGAAGCAACACAGAGTTGTGTTCAAGAGTCAAACTCCTCACAAGAAGCCTGAGGTGCTGGACTTGGTAGATTCCGATGTTTGGAAAATGCCGGTGATGTCATTGGGTGGAGCAAAGTACTTTGTCACATTTATTGATGACTTTTCCAGGAAGGTTTGGGTCTATGTTTTGAACACCAAAGATCAAGTACTAAGTGTATTTAAGCAATTCCAAGTCTTAGTTGAGAGAGAAACTGAGAAGAAGATCAAGTGCATTCACACTGATAATGGGGGAGAGTATTGGCCCATTTGATGCCTATTGCAAGGAGTAGGAAATTAGACACCAATTTACTCCTCCGAAGACACCACAAATGAATGGTATTGCTGAGAGGATGAACAAGACAATTAATGAGAGAGTTAGATGCTTGCTATCGAGTGCAAAGTTGCCTAAACATTGTTTGCGTGAGGATTTGTCAACTGCAGTCTATCTTATTAATCCCTCACCAAGTTATCCATTGCAGGAAGATGTTCCAAACAAGGTCTTTTATGACAAGGACGTCTTGTATGAGCACCTGAAGGTTTTTGGGTGCAAGGCCTTTGTTCATATCCCTCAATATGAAAGGTCAAAGCTTGATTCAAAGACACGACAGTGCATATTTCTTGGCTATGGAGGTGATTAGTTCGGCTATAAGTTGTATGATCCAATAGCGAGAAAGTTTGTGAGAAGCCGTGATGTTGTGTTTGTTGAAGAACAAACAATTTATGATATTGTGAAGACAAAGGTGCAGGTTTCGGTACATGTTTCTCCTTAAAAATAGCAGCAAGATAGATTTGATTCTGACCCAGATCATGCAGATTGATCTCAACAAGAAGCTGAAGATGATGATGCAGAAGATGTGCAAGATGATGCACATAGTGAAACATGTGAGGATGCTCCCCAGCAGCAAGAGTATGATGCCAAGGAAGATGATCATGATCAGCAAGCACCTGAACCATATAGTCCACCAGCTGCTCCACTCGGTCCAGTAGATGTCGTGTTCATTCCACTAGGTATGACTCATACCAATATGTGGTGTTATTATCTGATGGTTCAGAACCCGAGTGCTTTCAAGATGCAATGAAATATGGGAACAAGGAGTGTAATAAGGCTATGCAAGAATAAATGGATTCCTTGCATAATAATCATAATTATGAGCCGGTGAAGTTTCCAAAGGGCAAGAAATTTCTAAAGAACAAGTGGGTCTATAGAATCAAGCAAGAAGAGCACACGTCACATCCAATGTATAAGGCCAGGCTAGTTGTAAAAGGATCCAGCCAGATAAAATGTATTGAATTTGATGAAATATTTTCTCCGGTGGTGAAGATGACATCAATCCGAATGATCCTTGGCATGGCAGCAAGTCTCAACTTGGAGGTTGATAAAATGGATGTGAAGACAGCATTCCTTCATGGAGAGTAGGAGGAGGAAATCTACATGGAGCAACCTAAGGGGTTTCTTGTTAAAGGCAAGAAGACTACATGTGCAAATTGAAGAAAAGTCTCTATGGCCTGAAACAAGCACCGAGACAATGGTACATGAAGTTTGAATCTGTCATGGGGTAGCAAGGCTATAAGAGATGTAGCTCAGACCATTGTGTATTTATTCAGAGATTCTAAGGTGATGATTTTATCATGTTATTGCTCTATGTTGATGATATCTTGATTGTTGGCAATAATGTCTCAAGGATTGCTAGAATAAAGAAAGAGTTGAGCAAAAGTTTTTCCATGAAAGACTTGGGTCCAACAAAGTGTATTCTTGTCATGAGAATTGAGAGAGACAGAAAATCCAACAACTTGTACTTCTCTCAAGAGAAATATATTGAAAAGGTACTTCGCAAGTTCAAGATGGACAAGGCAAGGGTAGCGAGCTATCCACTCACAAATCATTTCAAGTTGAGTAAAAAATCAATGTCCCTCCACTGAAGAGATGGAAAAGGAAATACGAAAAGTTGCTTATGCTTCTATTGTTGGGAGTTTGATGTATGCTATGATGTGCACACGGCCTAACATTGCTCAAGCAGTTAGTACTGTGAGCAGATTTATGTCCAATCCAGGAATACCATATTAGGAAGATGTGAAGTGGATTTTAAGGTATCTCTCCGAGGCAGCACTAATGTGAAGCTTTGATTTGGTGGTAGTGAGTCCAAGATGATTGCATATTCAGATTCAGACTTGGCTGGAGATATCGATGGAAGGAAGTCTACTTCAGGTTATTTGATTACTCATTCAGGGGGAGCAGTGGCATGGCAAAGTAGGTTGCAAAAGTGTGTGGTGCTGAACACAACGGAGGACGAGTTCATCACAGTAATTGAGGCGAGCAAGGAGCTATTGTGCCTGAAACGATTGACTTGTGAGCTTGGTTTTGAGCAAGACAAGTATTTGCTGTTTTGTGATAACCAAAGTGCCATTCACCTGAGTAAGAATGCAAGTTTTCATTGAGGTCGAAACATATTGATGTTCGCTATCATTGGATTCGATATATGCTGAATTCCAAGCAAATGCAAATTGAGAAGGTGCACACGGATGACAATGGGACTAATATGTTGACCAAGGTGGTGACAAGAGGAAAGCTCGAGGTATGCCGTCGGTTCGCCGGCATGAATGCCGGTTGGCAGTGACCCTCCATAATATCGGGAGGGGGAGTTTGTTTGGCCATGTCCCTCCACATGGAGGTGTGTTATCATCCCAACATCAGCCCGTGAAAGTCCAACATGTTTCAACCATTGATCGATGTTCGTATCCAATGATTGAGGTGCTCCGTGGAAAAGGAGTAGAAAAGGAAACCCTTGCCACCCTTGGTGGCAGAGTGAGACACTCTGTGAGAGAAAATGAGAGAAGCAAGCCAACATGACTGCTGCTGAAAGAGGGTGAGATAACACACAAGAACACCACAACCGAGTGAGAAGAGAGGAGGAAGGAGATGTGATTTCTATCCAGATTTCTGAGATCTGACCGGTCTGTCTTCAGCTAGTGTTTGAAAGCTCAAACGTTCTTGGATTGGATCCAAACTTGATGAGCTTGTTCCTTATCTTGAGTACTTCGATCTGGTTAGCTGGTTTAAGATTTGAATCAGTGTAGCATCATATTTTTAAGTGTTTTAATCAGTTTGGACTGCTGTAGTTTCAGCATAGAGCAGTTCTGGTAGATGAACAGTTTGGGCAGATAAACGGTGTTCGATTGAGCTGAAATTTGACATGTTTGTTGGAAACTCGTATTTGATTGGATCTGCGGTTTAAGAGTAGTTTTCTGATTACCGAAGAGGACAGAAACTAAGATACTCTGCTTTGCTATAATCTTTCTTTCAAGTGGTTGTTGTTGTTACCGGTTGGCAACATGCTAAGTGTGTTGTACATATATAGATATTCAAGAGAAGACTTTGTACCCAGGTTGCTCATGGTGAAGCTCGCGTGGACCGATTGGTCCATAACCGTGTTTTTCCTGCCCACATTGAGGAGGTTTTTCCACGTAGATCCTTATGTCACATGTATATGTGCCCGTTGTTTTATTTTCGATGCATATCTGTTGATTGAAGTTGTCCTCAGAGTTCATTGCAAGTAGCGGGGGTTGTGTCTCTTCCCCCAACAGAACTTCCAAAATTTTCCACCGGCCTGTAATGTTGAACTGTCATTTGTGTGATAACCAGGGGAACCGTCATTTCTAGTAGCTAAGGCTCTATTCAATAACTACCGTTTGTTTTCATACTGTCATGAAGGTAAACTGAATTTCTTGTAGTTTCATATATGTGTGTGAGGTGGTGTACCATGTTGTTGTCTCTGTGTCCTCCCCCTCCTTCCAAACTTAGGAAAATGAAAACACAAGGACGGCCAGGATTAACAAATACTCCTTCGGTTCGAAGGGCATGAAGGGGTATCGGCTAATCGTGACCATCCTTGTGTTTTCAGTTTGTTAAGTTTGGGAGGAGGAGGAGAACACCAAAGCAAAATTCGTCACTAATATAGAGAAAAGGTGACCACACACATAGGTTAAAAACTAGTACCAAATATAGTTGTTTGCATCATCATTTAGTTCTAGATGAGGTTAAGAGCTAGGAAACATAAATGTAAACATGTGGCGGTTCTTGTTTTCTCCCGCATCGAAAGCGTGATTGTAGAGCATTAAATGATTGGTTATCCAACTATAAGCGCATGCTACATATCGATCTGTTGATGATGCCAACCTACATTGAAATTTTAAAATGATGAACAGCCATATATAGAACATACGTTTGTCCTTTTGTTATTAGCATGTTTCTGCCTTGCGTCTTTTCCTTGATGACAACTGCGTTTTTGGTATGCATGATCTAGTTTAGCACGAGTTAGCACTGTTTTACTATACTCCAGACAGCAGAAGTACTGCAGAGTGTAAGACTGTAGAGTAGACCACTAGCTATATCAGGACGTTGACCTAGATTTTGTACTCTGATGGATAAATGATGCTCGGCTATAGCTAGCTGGCAGTTAAGCTAATCGACCGCGACGGATGATAATTTCACGCGTTGTTTTCCTTGTCATTGCCATATAAAGATTCTGTTGACTGGTTCTTCTTATCTGACGCCAATATTAGACGATATATCCATTTTCCAGGTTTTTGGGGTTGCTTACCACTATGTCACGTGGTAGACGATTTATCCATTTTGGTTGGTAATCAAACCCTTCTTGTTTTCAGATTGCCATGGCGCGACCTCTATTGCATGTATATCCCCCCATTTATTGTCGCCGTTTCCGAACAACTCAGATCGATCCATCCTTCCGTTCTTAATTCCCAGTGAGATCGCAGCGCTTTGATCTCGCCCAGATTCATCGCCTCCTGCTTTGATCGCGCCGTCAGTAGTCGTCAGTGCATGGGGGACCTGAACCAGTGAACCTGACACGAACGCTAGCTCATAAACGCTCCCGATTGGTCACGCACTCAGTCGGTTCGCCCTAACCGAACGATCGGGAGACGGCCGATGGCAACAGAGCGGAGCCCTGAACTGCCTACACGCGTCGAACGAGCCCAAAATCGATATCGATCCGTCCATCGCTCGGTGCCACCGGCGGCGTCTCGATCGAGAAGGACGGCACGGTCGTACGCGCTGAAGCTGAACCCTAGCTATTGATGGGTGAATAATAATGGAGTAGTACTGTTCACACTAAACTTGGAGATTAATCTTGTGGAAACTGTACTGCAGGACATAAATTATTGACCGATCTATGGATGACACTTGCGAATGGTATAGAATTTGTTAGGTTCGCATCTTGGTAGCGATCTGTCTATTTTGCAAGGAACCGGCCGGTACGAGTAGTGACTGTGTGCAATGAACAATCGGTAGCTAGACATGGGCATCACTAGCTCACCTAAGACTAGCTAGTACTTGGATTAATTACATTATGCACTGCTTGGTTCGATTTCTGCTTCCTCACATAATATTTGCCTTGGGTTACCAAATCGTGATCGTGCTTTTTTTTTTCAAGTGGTCTCTCCAGTTTGGTCGGTGGCCGTGCTAGATAGACAGACCAAACTGGAGGAGATCGCCTCTAGAATCTGTTACTCCGAAGTTCCAAATGTTCATGAGCACGCTCGCGTGCCATTGTTCTGCGTCGATACGAGGATTGCTACTCGTTTAGGATGCATCATGCATGGATGGAGATAGCGTCCTAGCTCGCCATCTTGTTGCACATTTTTTTCCTGTTTTCAACTCTAGGAGGAGGTTTGGCCTAACTGATACAATCATTGAGCCTGTTTCTCCAACCAAATGAAGCGCGGTCCAAACAACAGAAAACGGAGGTTTTTAATGGTGCATGGTCCATTGCACCAAGCTGCAAATCTCCGTCATTTAAGCTCGTTGATCCTACGATCGTTACTCGTCAGTAGTACATCCATTTCCACACAACAAGCACCCTCCGCATGTGGTCTTGCTGTATCATAATTCACCTAGGTTGATCGAGACATTGCTCCCGTTACCACCTTCCATAAAGAGGCCGCTCGCTTCGCTCAAAACCTAATTACTCCTATCATGGACACGGGATAGTTTTGTGCTATGATATTACGCAATGCCTTACTTCGTCATTTTTACGCTTGTATAGCTAGATAGGAAATGTGCTAATTCCTTTGTGCTACTATACCTTGGTTAGACTAGTCACGACGGGGATACCATAGCTAGTATCATCAACGTAGTTTTCCTACATGGTGGTGGCTGTCCCGGGCTTATCTCCACCGTGTGTCTTGGCTTTGAGATGCATACTTGATAATTTTACACTCACTATCTCTACAAGTGTACATGCACACATTGATTCCCTATATGGAATGAAAGTGTACAAGCACATCTCCATCTAGTTCATCTTTTCTCTCAATCTCGTGCAGAGATGTGACCTCTTCCATTCCCACCAACGAGCTCAGTCCCCTGAGCCTAATGACATCTAGTTGCTACGCCGTTCCTGACTAGAAGAATTGAAAACTGCAGTGGTGAGCCAACTATTAGTGTTGAAGTATATAAGTGGATTGCACTAGCCCCTTGCAAGGTGGGAAAGGAGGACCATGACTTCCGACGACGAGAAGTGAGACGATGTCCTGGAATATGATTTGCTTCCTAAAAATACAGATCCAATTTTCCCCCTTTTCCAACTCAATTTGCTTCCTTTTATCCAACTCGGTTTACTTCATGGTCATGGTGTGGAGCACATGATTTGTTCATGTATGTGGCCTCTCGGTGGATTTGCTTCCTTTATCCCAACCGATTTGCTTACTTGTTCCCATATCTATGTAAGGAACATTATGTAGGAGGGCTTGCTGACAAGAAACCAATACAACTTAGGGTGCTTTGTAAAAATCTGCAGCTGGAATCTAAAAGCAAAACGTGAATGAATGGATATGATAAGCATGGGACACCCACCTATATGTAGACTTGTATTTTTGTTAGTATCATATATTTTATATATGCAGAAAGATGATGTGTCACTGTAATTAATGATAAGAGATGGTAGTAGTATTATCATATGTAGATATTGTATCATAGCACTTAAAACTAGAAAATTTATTGTAAAAAACATCTTGTACACAAATTTGTATTGAGACTCTAAAAATAATAAATATAATAAGACTATGATACTAATAAATGATTGTTCAAAATATACCCAAAAGGCATTCATAAAGTTGTTATTATTATATTTCATATTTGTTATAAGTTCTTATTCTCCATGCTATAAATGTTTTAACTGAAAACTAAATACATGTATGGATACATAAATAACACCGTGTCCCTAGTAAGCCTCTACTGGACTAGCACATTGATTAAATGATGGTTAAGATTTCCTAACCATGGATATGTAATGTCATTTGGTAACGAAATCATATCATTAGGAGAATGATGTGATGGATAGACCCAAAACTAAGCATAGCAATTTGATTGTGTCACTAAATTTTAATTGTTGTAGCTTTCTAATATCAAGTATCAAGTTCCTTAGACCATGAGATAATGTTACTCCGTAGTACCGAAATAATACTTTGTGGGCATTAACCGTCACTTTGTAACACTTTGTAATTAATTGGGTGATCATCAAGGTGGTTTTCAGGTATATTGTAAGGTACTTGTTGGGTTGCATGGATTGAGACCAGGATTTGTCACTCCATGTGACAGAGAGATATCTCCGGGCCCTCTCGGTAACACAACATCTCAAGTAGCTTGCAAGCATGTGACTAATGAGTTTAGTCATTGATACGTCCAAAACGTATCTACTTTTCCGAACACTTTTGCTATTGTTTCTCCTCTAAACTTGTATGATTTGGATACAACTAACACGGACTAACGCTGTTTTTAGTAGAATTACCTTGGTGTCTAGTTTTTGTGTAGAAAATCAACTATTAGGAAAAATCCAGGAAAATATGCCAAAAATCCTATTTCACCAGAAGATTCACGGAGCCAGAATACGAGACGGAGTGGAGGCGTGAGGGGCCCACACCCCCTGACGTGCGGGTGGGCCCAGGTCGCGCCTGGAGGGGGTGTGGTTGCCCCAGGCACCCCCTCGGCCTCCCTCTCCGCCTATAAGTTGTCTCTTGACCTAAAAACCTAGGGGGGTTCGACGTTTTTCCAGAAAGAGTTCCGCCGCACCACCACCAGAAACCGCGATTTGGAACCAGAAACTCCTTTCTGGCACCCTGCCGGGACGGAGAATTTGGAGAGGAGCATCGCCATCATCATCACCGACGCCTCTCCATCAACCATCCATGTTTTCCTCATCCATGAGTGAGTAATCCCCCGCTGTAGGCCATGGGGATGGTAGGGATTAGATGAGTTCTATCGTGTAATCGAATAAGATTGTTAGGGCATGGTGCCTAGTATCTCTATTAGTGCTATTTGACTTTGTTGCAACTTGTTGTGCTTAATGCTTGTCACTAGGGCCCGAGTGCCATGATCTCAGATCTGAACTTATTATTGATTCATTATGATAGTATTGTTTGTGATCTTATCTGCAAGTTGTGTATACATATCATTGTCCGGATCCAAAGGCCCCGAAGTGACAGAAATTGGGATAACCTGAGGGGATGGTTGTGATGTGAGGATCACATGTGTTCACGGAGTGTTAATGCTTTGCTCCGGTGCTCTATTAAAAGGAGCACCTTAATTTCCAGTAGTTCCCTTGAGGCCCCGCTGCAACGGACTGGCAGGACAAAAGATGTTGTGCAAGTTCTTATTGCGAGCACGCATGACTATATATGAAGCACATGCCTATGATTGTTTAGTACTTGGATGCTTTACCCTATTTATCTGCAATTGCCCTAGATCTTGAAGTTACATGTTTAGTCTCGTCCATTCAACGCCCGTCCATCCATCCCTATGCCTACCGCGCTCATATCCTACTGTTTGCTACTACTATTACTATTGCTCCTGTTTTGCTGCTGCTGTTACTTTGCTTTTGCTACTATAAAATTGTTGCTACTGATAAATCTCTGTGAGCAAGAACTATTTCCAAGTGTAGCTGAATTGATAACTCAGTTGTTAAGTCTTGCAAGTATTCTTTGTCTCCCCTTGTGTCGAATCAATAAATTGGGTAATACTACCCTAGAATACTGTTACGATCCCCTATACTTGTGGGTCATCAGTCATCGGTTTATTATATTATGATACAACTAAAGAGATCTTACTAGTAACGAGATCAAACTAGGTATGGTGATACCGATGATCGAATCTCGACAAGTGATTCCACGAGACAAAAGGAATTATTTATGGGATAGTTTCAAATCCTCGACATCGTGGTTCGACCGATGAAATATCTTCATAGAATTTGTGAGAACCATTATGGGAATCCATGGTCCCGCTATTATTATTTTGATAGGAGAGGTTGTCTCAATCATGTTCACATGTTCTCGAACCCGTAGGGTCACACACTTAACATTCGATGTTCCTATGGTAGTAATGAGGTATTAAGATGGTGATATAAAATTTTGATTTAGAGTCTTACATGGGATCCCGGACAGCATGAGGATCTTCGAAATGGTTCAAAGATAAATAATTATATATGGGATAGCAATTTTAGGGATATATGAAAAGTTCGGGATTTTGGGGTATTGTATTGGATGTTCTAGAAGGTTACGGAGGACCACTTGTCATGGTATTATCGATGAGTATTCCATGAGGGGGCACCTCACAAATATTTTAAAGAGGTGGAGTATGAAGGCGGGTAGCTTCCGAAATTGGGATGACACGGCGTTACCTAGGTTCAGGTCTCACGTCAGTGGCGATATCCTAATCTTGTTGTCAATCACTATAATGGCAAACACACCGAGTTACAGAGATTGTGGGTTTCATTGTATGCGATTTATGGTGTTCAACTTATGCCCTAAAGTATCCCGTAGATCTGGCATATTAAGGCACTAGAACCTATAGGGCTACAAGGAAGAGTCCTACACTAATACAACACAAATATCTGTTTTGCGCTCCAAGGCACCGACTTCATATGTCGATGCACGTGGCCTTCCTTTATCCGTCTTGGACCTCCCATCTGGGTTCCCCTAATTGGGTCGCCTGACGGGCCAAGCCTTGCCACCATCCACTTGAAACTCACAGAAGCACAACCTAACCACCATTGCAAATTTCCCGTGCGCATAATACAGAGCGTGGTGGAGATTTCGACATCGTGGTGAAGTAACTGCAGATACATATTGACACACATCACACACGTTCTCCTCCGATTTCACATGAAGAACGAATCTTGGCACCAAATTATAATTAAGAAGTGGTAATTCCATTTTATTCACCTCATTCTCCCAATTAACTCTGCATCATCTTCAACCTCATGATCTTGAGCTCTCTGGCGAGCTGAGCTAAAAACCCATCCCAACCTTCCAATCCTCCACCAGAACTCACACAATGGACTATTTGGGCATAGAATCGAGTGCGGTAGTGAAGGAGACGGAGAAAGCGTCGATTATTGAGGCGAATCACACCGGAGTCGACAACGCCAGAGGTTACTGCCACATCGGGAACATCCAATGGCGGCACCCATAAAGGGAAGGAGGATTTATAAGAATTTGCAGACGATGGTGAATCCTCTGCAAAACATTAGAAGGTGAGTAGGTTGCCTCCATCGCCAAGTCCCGCTATGTCCAGACTCTCATCGACGAAGGGTTCCTACCATTGTCGTTGTCGTTTAGGTGGAGAGTGGTGGCAAAGACTGAGTTCCCCCTAGCCTCAACCCAGGGAAAAGGTATCCTTCAAGTCTCACGCTTATCGCGGCCTTTCTCCACCCGTCTCCAATTTCTTCCTAGAAGTAGTGGAGAGGTTCGGTATGCAACCCCACAATTTTCCGCCTAAAACATTACTTTCGTGAGAAACTATGTTGTCTTGTGCGATGGATATCTAGGAGTTAAGCCTAGATTAGATATATTCTTCACTTCGAAGAAGGAATCATCTGTAGCTAGAATTTCGCTAACCAACTATGGATCTATGGGTTTCAAGATCCTTCCTAATACCGTAGGCCACGAATCAGTCAAAGAGTGGCAGCCTTCATTCTTCTATGGGTGGGATGTTCCAATGTAAGGCGAAACCAGGACCTATGCTGACTTTGTCGATGATGCTGCCTCCAAGCTTTCAAGCTAGAGAGATAAGGGGTCTTCTGCCCTCCGACCCAAGAAGCTTCCCACATAATTAGGCAGATCGAGAAGCTTATCCATATCAGGATGAAAGGCCTCAATCTGACCATGTGCTGGTTCACAAGGTGTATCCAACTGTTGCAACAGCGCCCTGCCTTGCTCCACCAGTGCACAAATGAGAGGACAAATCTTTAAAGGATTGCCCTTTCATAATCTGTCTAACAACGTCGTCAAGCTCCGGCTTAAAGACATGGTGAAGCTAAAGTACAAGGTGAAGGAATTCGAGATAACCTTCGACATGTATACGCAAGGGAGATGCCCCAAGGTTGTACTTAGTTTGTATCATACCCCATTTCTTCCGTCTTTACTTTGTATCATTTTGGACTAACTAATTCTCCCACCTTTCATAGATCAACGAAGACTTTGAGGACAACTTGGCTCCTCGGGTTTACTATGGCAAGGGAAAGGATGCTGCAGTTCAAGTCATGTCTGATGACATGTCCACCAAAGGCAATGTTGTTCTAGCACCACGAAAGTGGAAAGATCATGCCTCCAGTGTTGGCACAAGCAAGAACAAGAAGATGGAGAGTACGGTTACCAAAAATCCTACCGCTGTTTTAGAGGCCGAGAAGATAAATGCTACTCGTTCAAGTGACGATGCCGGTATTGCACCGGCCAAAGTGCCAATCACAAAGTAGGAATACTATGCCCCTTCTGCACTTGTATATTAACTTTCTGTTTCTCAGTAAGAAGACGGCTCCTTTAAGGCCCACCTCTAAGGATATCCATGATTCTATGACGCCTAAGCCTTCACCTATCATAGTTCCAGTGACTCCCGCCATCACCCTTTCTCCTTCCGGGGGTGTTTCTTTTAGGCGCCTAGGACATTCTTCATCAGTCATAGTTAAACAAATTCTTCGAGATAATAATATTCACTTTAATGAGTCAAATAAAGGGTCAGTGTGTGATTCCTCTCAAAAGGCTAAGAGTCATCAGTTACCTTATCCTAAGTCCTCCAGTGTATCTTCTACTCCTTTAGAACTTGTGCTTTCAGATGTATGGGATCCTACTCCAGCTTCAGTTGGTCGTAATAAATATTATGTCAGTTTTATTGATGATTATAGCAAGTATACTTGGATCTATTTGTTGATAAATAAGTCTAATATTTTTTAGAGGTTCCATGACTTTCAACATCATGCTCAGAGACTGTTTAATAAGAAAATCCTTGCTCTTCAAACTAATTGGGGGAGTGAGTATCAAAAACTCAATTCTTCTTTTTAAAAAAGTTGGAATTTCTCACCATATGTCTCATGTCCCCATGCTCATGGCAGAATGGCTCTATTGAACGCAAACACATACACATTGTTAAGGTTGGCCAACGGATCTACCTTCCAGAACTATGTTCCTTGTGTCTTGGTCCTTAACTATGTTCCTCTTGTCCTTTCAGAACATTGTCTATCTACATTCTTATTTATTTTGATGATATTGTTGTAGTCAGCTCATCTGTTCAGACAGTTGATGCTTTACTCCATGATCTCGGTATGACGTTTGCTCTCAACGATTTAGGTGAATTACACTATTTTCTTGGCATAGAAGTACATAAAACTTCGGATGCTATTCTTCTCTCACAGCAGAAGTATGCACATGATTTGCTTACACGTGTCAATATGCAGTCATGCAAAGTAGTTGATACTTATTTGTCAATATCGGAGAAGTTATATATAGCTGATGGTGATGCGTTGAGTAGTGATGATTCTACTCGCTATAGGAGTATTGTTGGAGCATTGCAGTATCTTACTTTTACAAGGCCTGGCATAGCTTTTTCAGTTAATAAGGTCTGTCAGTTCTTACATGCTCCTACTGTTTCATTAGGTGGTGCCCATGATTCCTCCGCCATGGATGTTGATCATCAAGACATGAGAGGAGAGTTGGGCGCGCTAACCCTCGATTCTACTCCCTCGAGCACTTAGGCGGCTAAGGGCATCACCTCACTTGATAACACACCTGAAGATTTGGCTAAGGATGCCGCTAAAAAAAGCAAGGCGGAGGAGGCAACCGAAGAGAAAGGTGCAGAGGTTGTGCATGAATCGCAGACGTTGACGAGCTCTGCTCCGGTGTTGGCGCAAGCAAGAATAAGAAGACGGAGAGTGTGTTTATCAAAAAGTCTACAACTGTTTTAGACCCTTTTTAGGCTAGTTTAAAAGATCCCACTGAAAGAAATAGACGGATTTAAACGCATTGTTAATCTGATACTATATATTTTAATAAATATGACTCTTTGAAATCCAACACTAAGAATTAAATCCATGTACTCCCTCCATTTAGAAATATTCTAGACATCTTATATTTCTAAACGGAGGGAGTACTAAAGAACAAGATGGAGAGTACTACCGTACGGTAAGCTATGCAAAGTTCCCATTGAAGCGCTGATCTCAAAGCAAACACAACAGATTGGAAGGTCGTTCACCGGACCATGCACGCTAGATTCGTCGCTCTCCTACTCCTTTCGTCCTAGAGTGTAAGTCACAATCTCATTTTCAGGTTGTGCCGCATATAAAGCAAATAAGGCACATGTTTGCATTAATTGGAGTTAATTAGCACATGCAGCCCGCACCTTCCTCCCCTCCACATGCAGCCCGCACCTCCCTCCGTCCTGCAGTTTCTCACGTCCACCATGCATGCAGTAATTATAGGGCTGTTTTTATTGGCTGTACCAGATACGAAGCATCACAGTCCGGTCTAATTAGTCACATTTCAGCCCTAATCATGTTAAGCCTTGGACCAAGATATTAGAGGATTGTGACTTACACTCTAGGACGAAGGGAGTATGTTACTGCATTTTGAAGTAGCCGTAAGAACATAAAAAATCTTACCGAAAGCGGTTAATTCGCAGTGCACTTACACCGATCGACATTCCAATCATGGAACTCCCGTTAATTACACACATACTACATAATGCAGCTAGCAGGGCAGCTCTAGGCCTTTGGACCACCGGAGAACGAAGAACCGATCTCCGACATTTAAGCTTCATTGATCCCACCATGTTCTGCGCTAGTAGTTGTAAAAGCAACCTCTCAGGTATCCTACGCATGGACCATTTTGGCAATGACTCACATACTATAGCTAGGTTGTTGGTCGAGATGCCCTCAATCTACCACTTTTGTAGTGTGTCTTGCCGCATGAATCTAGCTGCTAGTAGATCGAATTACCAGTTTGACAGGTGTACTACACACGATGACACGACCGATGGGTACCGAGTCAGCAGGACCCCGTACTGCCTTGGGCCAAGCAAGGGGCGCACGCCGTACGTACATTCCAAGTCCATATGTCGTTTTGGCAGAGGATCCCGGAGCATATCTTATCCCGTATACGTACGTGCTGAGCTGAGGTGAGCTGGGGGGAGAGGAGAAGTGCCGACGACATTTAAACCTTCGGCATGGCCGCTAGCTCCCCGCTGCTTCCTCCTCCCGGCCGGATCCGATCCCTCGCCCTCGCCCTCGCCCCGCGCGCGCTCTGCCGTGCCCCGGTCGCCCGCTGGGAGAGCTACGCGAGATGGGCCGGACACGCACACGCGCACGTCCCTTTCGCTCTCGCTTTCGCCCCCCGCGCGGACCACCCCGGGCTTCGCTTAGCTGCAGGTCAGACGCCAATTATGGCGGGCGCCCCCCCGCCCCTGCTCGGTCAGTTCAGCTCACCAGGCCGCCTCCCACGGACGGACGGACCCCCCCGTCCCCCTCCGATCCGGGGCTCCTCCGGCTCCCAAAACCACCGGTCCCTGCTCACACACACGCTGTCTGTCCTGCCTGCCTGCCCGGCTTAATGCTCTCCCCTTGTCCCCGCGCGCGCCCGCCGTCGCGATCGCCGCCCGTCGCCCTCGCGCGCGCCCTCCCTCCAGAAGGGCTTCTGCGCCACCCGTTTTCGCCGAGAGGCGGATCGCGGATGGATACGGGGGGTTGCAGAGAGGGATGGCGGCTTTGGTTTTCCGGGGCCAGATCACTCACGTCGGCGTCGAGACGCGTCCGTGCCCCCGAGATGCGCGAGATTGATGCACCAACCTCCACCTATAGCCCACTTTGATGCCTCATCATGCATGCCCAGACCGCACGTACGCACGCATGATTCATTCTTTCTCTGCAAACCCATGCCTTGCCACTCACAGAGATCACATGAACTTACCACATCCTGTTCTTTCTGCATCTGCGTCGGTCGATCGATCGATCGACCTCCTTCTGAATCTGAATGTCTGACAGGAAGGCAGGAAGGGATGAATGTGGTATCAGCTCGCATTGACAAGCGTTGGTTGGACTACTTTGCACTCGCTGGCCGGCCCCGGCCGGAGTACTTACTGGGAGGGAAGGTTGTCGTGGGCGGGGACCGAGCAGAGCGATCTCCTAGTCCACCCCTGACCCTTCTCCTACCGGCTGATCTATACATGCAGCACTCAACGGTTGCCCATGAACTAATGGTTCATGTAATGCCGAGTCAATACTCGTATTGAATGATTAAGCAGAGGTGTTAACCTGTCATTTGCGGTGCATTGCTTCTGCCTCAGACGACCGACCTCGATTCAACAGGCTGGTGGTCCATGAGGGAGACTAGTTGCATTCTCGCTGCAATTTGGCAATGGGTCAACCAAATGACCAAGAAGTGATTTTAATCTATATACTGTACTAGTATTTTGCCCATCGGTACCATCTGTTCTTTTGGACATGGTGTTTTGACTTTCCGAGTGTACCTCCGGACATCATATATTCTCCCACAAAGTTCTGCGGTAAAACGGAAGTTTTTGTGTCCTGTGTAAAAAAGATAAGACCAATGTCTTGTGAAAAGCTATTTTGGAGCAGTTTCTGTGTCCCACGTAAAAAAATATTAAAAAAAAGTCTCGTGAAAAGCTATTTTGGAGCACCCCGGAAATTGTCCTTTTTACATAACCAGCAACAAAATCGTGAAACTTTGTGTGTGAACATAGAGTACTTGCATGTACGCCCGGACCTTTTTTTCTGAAAAATTCACACATTTTGATGTATATCTTTTAGACAGTAGGTACATCTATACATATGAGCCAGAGTGGACAGACCACTCTAGATTAGGAAGACAGATAGAAATGATACACACACGCAAATGGATAGGGAGAAGGGACAAACGTAGTTCATATTCTAGACGGGCCTGATAGGCATGTGGCCTGTATTAACAATCTGTTCAAATTGGAAGTTAGGTCTGGTATTAACCCCCCAGATGTTGGTTACTACTCGCTCTGTTCTATAATATAAGATGTTTTAGTTTTTGTAAAACAAATGTATCTAGACATTTCTTAGTGTGTAAGTTCACGAAAGCATCTTATATTTTAAAACGGAGGGGGTAGAATTCACTGTCAAAAAATAAGGGGGTTGCTAGTAGTGGTTGGAAGCAGAGTTCTCATAGAAAAAACAAGATAAGTTGTTTTGGGGGTCTTACTCTGATGGAGACCTAAGGCCTAACGGATTGCCTTTTTTAACAGGGGATCGGTCCGAAAGGACCGAGAGCTATCCATTCATAACAAAGGTGGCATTACAATTTACATGAAGGGCCTTAAAGGAGTTGGAAACTAAAGTCAATCCCATACAATTTGCACAAAGGACCTTGAGAGGAAAACCTAAAAAACAACCAGGTCTAGATCCATGACCACCACCGTGAAGCTCGACGCTGCCAACCTCAAAACGCCACCGGGGATGCTACCACATGGTGCGGAGAGGCGGGAGTCAACAATGTTGATGCAGAAGGGCCTCCGAAGCGACTCGTAAGCCTGGAGGTTGAAGTCCATCAGGCGCTGGCCGAAGCACACCGTCACCAGCACTCGAGGTGGCAGCGCCTGCTGACATGGTTATACCCTACTGGTACGTGACCTCAGCATACCTGGTCCAACCCAAGGAAGGCCCACAGCAGATGTACGCTGGCCCATGAAGATTTTCGGGTGGCCAAGGCCCTTGACGCCTTCAGATCCTTGGAGAGCAAGACTAGCGTAGATAGGAAATTCAAAGGGGGTAAAACCCTAGAACTTGTAACCGACTAGGACTATGCCCGGGACCTGCCTAAGTCTATATAAAGGCCAGGAGGGCACGACCTAGATCTCTCGACTCATACTTTCGCATACGCACCTCCACGCCAGATCGAATCTGCGCACCCCTGTAACCTTCGGTTCCGCCGTAATCAAGAGCAGACAAGCAGGAGTAGGGTTTTCCCTCCGGGGGCCTGAACCTGGGTAAATCTCGTGTCCCCTGGTTGCTTGTCTGTTAACCGTTCCACGATCTCCAGCATCCCCATCTTCTCCAAAACCCAAGTCCATAACAATGGGCATTGACGAGTCGAAACCTCGTCAATTGGCGCCGTCTGTGGGAATTGGGGCTGCTGATTGTGCGGTCGTGACGGTCCCGACCCGATCGATCTACAACTCTGCGGCGACGGAGAGTCACCTCCTCTTCGGCGGTTTCGACTTCACCGCCCACTCGCCGGCCACCATGAAGGACTTCGAGCCCGTAGGCGACGGACTCGAAATCTTGTTCGGGAGCTTCTGCTTCCAGGTGGGGCAAACTGGCACCCTCCGCCTTCCTGAGCGGGTTCCCCTACCATCAATCAGGCCCGCCTCATGGGCTCCACACCCCGTGCTACGCACATCATCATCAACAGATGAGTCCTACGACAGCAGCAGCTGCAACTCCGATTTGTGCGATCCGCCATCGGATGCAGGGACCTACGGTTCCGGATCTGAAAGCTGCGGCAGCAGCGGACCGATCTACAAGCGCTACCAATGCGCCGCAGTCATCCAGGAACAGCAAACGCCTAACCCGCCGCCCAACCCGAACCCCAAACCGCAGGACAGAAACGGCGGAAACGGCGGGAACAGAAGAAGCCAGTCCCCCCACCCGACGAGGAAAACAACGGCCACGTCATCCAACTCAGCAAAGAAGGATGGGTCCAGGCACGCCGCGCCGTAGCAGGCGACATAGTCCTGCCTGCAGACGCCTCACGTGAACTACTGATGGCATACCACTTCCTCCTCATCGAGGAGCACAAGAAGCAAGTCAAGATGCAGGAAACACTTGACAAACGCAAGCAAGCAGCCTCTGAGTCCAGCGCGCGACGAGCTGCGCTCTCCGCCATGGCCCCCGGCTCTAGCACGAACGGAAACCAAGGAAACAAGCACCTCTCTCGGGTGGAGAACATGGATCCCAAGGAGCGCCGTGATGTGACCCGAACTCTCCACACATCGTTCATGGAGATGGATGCCGACGGCAACATCATCCCGAAGACACCGCAAGCTGCGATCATGGAAGCCACTGCGTATCTCGCGACCCACCCACCTCCGGAGGGGGACCCGAAAAGAGCCATGCATAAGTCCGCACTCACCGGACTCGGACTTGTCGGAGCTGCGCTCCACCAAGACGCTCCTGCGGAGCCAAAGAAGAAAGCTCCGGCCAGGCGCGACCGGAGCCCCACCCCTTCATCCGAAGAGGAAGAGGAAGACGACCTTCCTCAAAGGAAGAAGAGCTCGCGTCGCCATAAACGCGACTACTACGCCAGAGACGCGCTTACACAGCGCAAAATCGACAAAGCGCGAGCCAAACGTGCATGCTCGTCTGAATCCGAGATGGACGAAGACGAAGGAGAACTCTGTGGAGCCCGATGCTTCAGCAGATCTGTTCGGCGAACACAGATGCCACGCAATTTCAAGCTTCCTTCGGATACTCCGAAATTCAACGGCACGCAAGATCCAAAAACCTGGCTCAGTGACCATCTGTCATCCGTCAAGTTGCATGGCGGTAACAAAGAAACCGCCATGCAATGCCTTCAGCTGCAGCTGACAGGCGCGGCGCGGGTCTGGCTCAGCAGCCTATCATCAGGGTCCATCCGAAGCTGGGAGGAGCTAGCTTACAGCTTCATCCGAAATTTCAAGGGCACCAGCAAGAGGCCCGCCTCAATCAAAGAGTTGAGAGCCTGCACTCAGAAAACGGGCGAATCTATTCGCTCGTACATACTACGCTGCTCTAACACCAAGAACTCCGCAGCACACATCTCCGAAGAGAGGGCCATCGACGCCTTCAGGGACGGCGTCAAACGCCCAGACTTCAAGGAGGAACTCGGGCGCGTCAAGCCCAAAACACTCGACCACCTCATGGACATCGCCAACAGGTGGGCCGACGGCGAAGATTGCATTCACCGAGCACAATCGGATGAAGAGGACGACTATGGCCGAAGACAGGAACGCCGCAGCAAGAGGAGATCGCGCGTCTACGATGACCGCGACGGACCCGACATGGTCGCGGCCGGCTACGCCAACCGTCGCAACGACAACAGCCGCAACAGCGGAGGATACCGCGAAGGAAACTTCCGCGACGGCGGACGCCCAGCACAGTCGTGGCAACGCCGCGACCGTGACAACGGACCCTCAGCATACGACAAACTTTCGGGTCCATGCACCATCCACTTCTACATCGACAAGCAGGATGGAAAAAAGAAAGCTAGCCACATGCTCAAGGACTGCCGTGAGTTCCAGAAACTCAGCGAAAGCATGATGCAGATGAGGCAACAAGCCCCAATCCCTGCATTCGGAAACGCACCTGCGCAAGGTGAAATAGCACATGGAGCTCCTCCACCGCCGCCTATCGGAGGCCCAAACCAACCAGTCGCACCCGCACCGAACAACGCTGGGAACGGGTACCCCCCACCAAAAGGAGCACTAATGATGATCCAGAAGGGACGCCCCACGAATAGGGTGCAGAAGAAAATCACCCGACAAATCAACCTGGCCGTGGCAACCCCACCTGCCATCTCTGAGTACCTCAGCGGATCGGAGTCCTGCATCACATTCACCCGTGCGGATCACCCTTGCCAGATCCCCCGCCCAGGTCATGCTGCCCTGGTGCTGGAGGCGCAGATAGGAGGTTTCGAGATGAGTCGCGTCTTCATGGACGGCGGCAGCGGCATCAACCTAATGTTCGCAAGCACTCTAGCAGCAATGCGGATCCCGCAATGCAGCCTGGAACAGTCAGACACAACGTTCCACGGCATCGTTCCAGGGAAGGGCATATTCCCCCTGGGCAAAATAGGGCTCGACGTCATCTTCGGGAAGCCGGACAACTTCCGGCAGGAGCGACTTGAATTTGAAGTGGTGGACTGGCCGTCACAATACCATGCCATCCTTGGGCGTGTAGCATTCGCAAGGTTCCTGGCTGTCCCACACTACGCATACCTGCTACTCAAGATGCCAGGGACGAAGGGCGTTATCACAGTCCACGGGAGCTTCACCCGATCGGACCAATGCGACAGGGATTTCAACAAAATCTCCCAGTCTTTCGGCATGCAAGACGAGCTCGTAAGGCTCCGTGAGGTGACGGACAATGGGGCACCCCCATTCACAAGGCAAAACGCACCTGACATGTCTTTCGACTCCACCGTCAACACAAAGAAGGTGCAGGTCCATCCGACGGATGCCTCCAAGACGGCGCTGATCGCCAACGACCTCAGCCCCGCATAGGAAGGCGCGCTCGTCGAATTCCTCCGTGAGCGCTGGGAAATCTTCGCCTGGTGTCTTGCGGACATGCCAGGAGTTCCCAGGGAATTCGCCGAGGACGCACTCAACGTCTTTCCAGACACCAAGCCAGTCAAGCAGTCCATCCGAAGACTGTCCGAGCCAGGAGCCGAAGCTATCGGCAAGGAAATCAATAGACTACTCGCTGCAGACTTCATCAGGGAAATCAAGGAAAGCGAATGGCTTGCAAATACAGTGATGGTCCCAAAGAAGGACACGGACATCCTGCGGATGTGCGTGGATTCATGTCACTAAACAAGCATTGCCCAAAGGACCACTTCCCTCTTCCTCGGATCGATCAGATCATCGATTCGACTGCAGGTTGTGAGAAACTCTCCTTCCTCGACACCTACTCAGGCTATAACCAGATTCGACTCAAGGTCGAAGATCAGGAGAAAACGGCGTTTATCACACCGTTCGGAGTATTCTGCTACAACACAATGCCCTTCGGGCTAAAGAACGCAGGTGCTACGTACCAGCGATGCATGCAGGCCTGCCTCAAGGACCAGATCGGTCGCAACGTCCAAGTCTATGTTGACGACATAGTGATAAAAACCTAGGAGGCAAGAACACTTATCGACGATCTCCGCGAGACGTTCGACAACCTCGATCGCTACAGGATCAAGCTCAACCCCGAAAAATGCGCCTTCGGCGTCCCATCGGGTCAGCTGCTTGGGTACTTCATCTCTCAGCGAGGGATCGAGGCGAACCCAAAGAAAATCAGAGCCATCATGGCGATGGAGAAGCCGAAAAACCTCAAAGGCGTCCAGCAACTCGCAGGACGAATAGCGGGGCTAAGCAGATTCATCAGCCGCATGGGCGAGAAGGCCCTACCATTCTACCAGCTGCTACGCAAAGCAGATAAATTCGAGTGGACGCCGGAAGCCAACGACGCATTCGAAAGCCTCAAGCGGCTTCTCTCCACCTCGCCCGTCTTGGTCACGCCAAAGGAGCGCGAGCCTCTACTGCTGTACATATCAGCCACACACCAGGTGGTCAGCACCGTGCTAGTGGTCGAACGACCCGAAGAAGGCAAGACCCACGGGGTTCAACGCCCAATCTACTACCTCAGCGAGGTACTGACACCAACAAAGAAGAGGTACCCTCACTACCAGAAGCTCGCCTACGGCGTGTTCATGACGGCTCGGCGGCTGAGCCATTATTTCCAGGAGCACCAGGTGATGGTCGTCAACGAGGCACCCCTGAACAGCATCCTGAATAATCCAGAGGCCACAGGACGCGTGGCCCTGTGGGGCATCGAACTGTCACCCTTAGACATCGTCTACGAGAAACGACTCGCAATCAAATCTCAAGTCCTTCCGGACTTCCTGGTACATTGGATGGAGCTGCAGCTGCCAGACACCCCAGACATGTCGCAGTCATGGACGATGCACTTCGATGGCTCCAAGCGTGAAGCTGGAGAAGGAGCAGGGGTCATACTGACCTCCCCGCAAGGCGACAAGATGAAGTACGTCCTTCGGATGAAATTCCGAGCTTCTAATAATGAGGCCGAATACGAAGCCCTCATACACGCCATGAGGATGGCAAAAATCTGCGGCGCAACGCGCCTGGTCATCTACGGTGACTCCAACCTCGTCGTCCAGCAGACGATGAACGAGTGCGACGCACACGCCGGAAACATGATCGCGTACCGCGCGCTCTACAACGCACTCGAAGGAGAATTCGACGGCTGCGAGCTTCGGCACGTCGGAAGAGAAAGCAACGATGAGGCCGATAGACTCACCAACATCGGCTCCACCTGCGCAAAGGTGCCACCAAGTGTGTTCCTCGAACAAATCTGCGTGCCATCCATCAAGCGGAAATTCCCCAAGGGATCACCCGAAGAAGCAGAACACTCGGGGGCTACGCTGCCCGAAGGACACGAAGGACCCGAGAAACTGGACACAGAGGTAGCCATGGTCAACCTAATGCAGGTCATGGCAGTCGAAGAAACTTGGACGCGACCATACCTCCAGTTCTTGATAAACGGAGAACTGCCTGACAGCCCGACAGATGCCCGGCGCATATCTCGTCGGTCAAAAGCCTTCACCATCATCAATGGCGAGCTGTACAAGCGCAGTATTATGGGTGTACTACAAAGGTGCGTCACCATCGGTGACGGGAAAGCCATCCTCCAAGACATCCACGAGGGCATCTGCGGCCATCACGCAGGCAGCTGCTCCCTTGTCGCCAAAGCTCTACGAGCCGGATTCTACTGGCCAACGACCATGAGCGACGCAAAGGACATCGTCCGAAGATGCAACGGATGCCAACGGTTCGCCGACAAACCGCACGCGCCCGGGTCAGAGCTGAGACCCATACCTATAGCTTGGCCCTTTGCTCAATGGGGCCTCGACATGATCGGCAAACTACCAAAGTCCTCGAAAGGAGGACACGTTTACCTCCTGGTCGCAGTCGACAAATTCACCAAGTGGATCGAGGCCATGCCCGTCACAAACCAAAAGGGCAAAACTGCCGTCAAGTTCTTCGAGTCCATTGTCTACAGGTTCGGCGTACCGCATAGCATCATCACCGACAATGGATCGAACTTTATCTCCAAGGAATTACAGGACTTCTGTGAAGGCCTCGAGATCAACATCACGTACGCCTCAGTGGCACACCCGCAAATGAACGGGCAAGTGTAAAAGGCCAACGGCCTAATCGGCGCTGGCATCAAGAAGCGCCTCATGAGTCCACTCGAGCGAAAAGCCGGAGCCTGGACGAAAGATCTACCATCCGTCCTGTGGAGCTTACGGACTACGCCAAACAGCTCCACAGGCTACACACCATTCTTCATGGTGCACGGAGCTGAAGCCGTGCTACCAGCCGAAGTACGCCACCAGGCCCCCCGGGTCGTTGCTTACAGCGAAGCCGAATCCACGGCTGCACTCGAAGACGCCGTCGACACACTCGACGAAGCAAGAGACATAGCAGCAGCTCGATCAGCGGTGTACCAGCAGAGTCTCCGCAACTACCACAGCCGCCGGCTGCGCCCAAGGTCCTTCGTCGAAGGAGACCTCGTCTTGCGACTCAAGCAAGAGCGACCGACGAAATTCGAGTCACCATGGGAAGGACCCTACGTCATCACCGAAGTCATCCCAGGTGGCGCCTACCGCCTCAAGCACGTGGAGTCTGGAGTCGCATACTCCAACCCATGGAACATCTCGCACTTGCGACGATTCTACCCCTAGATACCTACCCCCTTTACTTTCAATAAGGCTTTCAGCCAAGGCTATTCAGCCAAACAATGTACTTCCTCCATTACGCTATAAATAAAAGCTAAGTGTCTCGCCCCAAACTCCTGTTCATTATTTGCAACTTTACTTTATGCTACAAACGCACTCGGGGGCTCCCCCCACCTCACGATTTCGTCGACTGAGGATCACGCGTGTACACCTGAGTAGCTGACAACGTCAGGCAAACGAAAAGGACACGTACTCAAACAAAGCACTGCGTGCTTACAGCAAACAAACCTTTACAACAAAGGGCACAACACGCCCTGTCGAAATATACAAATTTTACATCTATCTCTTTTACAGGTACTACCTATTCTGAAGAATAACCTAAGCACGCTGCTCAAACAAATCTACGACCTGTTCGGCATACTGCCTTACAGCCGCGTAATGCGGACGCATGTCCCACTCATCACCATCAGGCCGAGGAGGTGGCCCAGCTGCCACAACAGTCAAATCTACATCAGGTCGGTGGATTCTCACGAGAGACAAAGCAGCCTTCACTCCCGCGACGAGCTGTTGCCGCACCAACTCCTTGACATTGCTCACGCTCTGAAACTTCGACAGAAGACCCGCAAGGCTCGTCGGCGCAGCATCTAAAGGAAACATGACATGCAACACCGAGGCAAGCGACGTCTGCACTTGGCGAAGCACCCGCGAAACCTGATGCACACGATCATGCACCGTCGCTAGAGCCATGGCACGGTCACGATCCATCCAGAAGAAGCCACCAGCCTCCATGTCCTATTGAGTCAAGCAATTGACCCGAACAGCGACACGCTCCTTCTCTTCCCTCGGAGCAAGGTTAGCACCTGCGACAATCACACGAGATAAAAGGCAAGGCCAGCAGGCTCATCCGAAGAACTGAGCTACAGCTCGAAATAATGGACAACTTACATTGAAGCTGCTCAGATAGCCGAAGTAGTTCCGTCATCAAGTACTCCTCTCTGGCTGCACCGCGATCCGCCTTAGACTTCCAAACATCGGCGTGACCACGCAACCCAAGCAACTCCCTCTCAAGACTACGAACACGGTCTCGAAGAAAAGTGAGCTGCGGAGGATCATCCAAAGACGGCCGCAGCTGCGCTGCAGGCGAGGTGTCAACAGGGTCAGCACCCGAAGTAACCTAGAGCAGCAGAAAAAGAAAAGGACACACACATTCAGACAATGATAGAGCACAACTCAGAAGAATTCATTAAGCATATAAGGCCACTACGTGGCACAAGGACTGTGTTTCTTCAAAATATTTACAGCAAAAGCAGACTACAAACTATCCTACATCTACAACGCCTAAGACGCGGCACCCTGAGTTCCTTCGAAGCCGGATTGCCTAGCCTTGGCCTCCCCTTGCTGCCGCAGCGCATACTCAGACAGCAAATCAATGAGCTTCGGCCCGTATCGCTTGCAGCGAGCAGAGTAGGCAGCAAAGGCTACCTCGGATCCGTCTGCGGTTGTGGGCATCCGGGAGGTGATCTGGGGCAGGTCCAGCTCCGCTCCAGCCGCCAAAGCCATCGCCAGCCCGACGGACGCGCCGATGACCTTCTGCTTGCGCTTGTACGCCGCAGGCGCTTCGGCTGACAAAGCCTCCGCCAGAGCATCCACATCATCGAGGGCCGCGCCCTTAGGGACAAGCTCCCTGTAGAAGCGGCCAAGGACCTCCTTCGCCTTGGCAAGGGAGATGACGACGGTGCTGCAGCGATCTTCGACCGCTGCAATAGCATCATCTAGAGCACTACCGTGCTCTAGAGCGCTACGGTCAAACTCGATGCCTGCGGCATCTGAGACAAAAAAAGGGGGAAGACATGAAGAAAAGCAGCATAGAAGAAGACAAGAAACACGAAGAAACAAGAACAAATACAACACTTACCCGAAACAGCCTTGGCAGCAGCCATGAGCTTGCCCGCCACCTCTCTCTCACGAGCAGCCGCAACAGTGGCCAGTTGCTCCTCACGGTCCGCGGCCTCCTGCTGCAGACACTCCTTCGCTTCGGCTGCCTTAGTCAGCTCTAGCTCGAGGCGTTCCTTCGCACCAACAGCGGCCTCGTCCTTCTTCTCCGACTGACCAAGGCTCTTCTTGAGAGCGTCGACCTCACGGAGAGAAGTATTATGCTCCGCTGCATTCAAAACAAGCAAACGTCAGAGAGCAGGACCAGAATAAATGAAAGAAGCACCAAAAGCAAACAAGCACCTTGAAGCTGCAGAAGGTTAGCCTCCAGCACCAGGCGCTCCTGCACCAACTGCTTGGCCTCCTGCACAAAAGGCTGCAGGAAAAGAAACACCAGTAAGGAAAAAGGACTTGGGGACTGCGCCCAACATTAAGGAATAAAGCCAAAACTCAAACACGAAGACACTCGGGGGCTCCCCCCCCCCCCGAAGATTCGAAAAAAGAACAAGAAACGAAATTTCTCATACACCCGGGGGCTCCCCCCGTGGTACGAAGCAGAGGTACTTACATGCTCTGATGGCGACTCCGAAGGCCCGCTGGCGAAATTCTGAGGCGCAACCACCTGCACCTCCTGCAACGGAGGATTCAGAGAGGCACCCCCTGACGTTGCCACCGTTTGAGGAGGAGGAGATGCAACTTTCGACTCCCCCATCATCTCCCGAGCACCATCGCTGGAGGAGTCGTGGGAGGAATGCCTGCATACGAAGCAATCAGTATAAGTGCAAAAATCAAGAAGGAAAAAGGACAGCAGTAAGACAAAAACTTACGAGTCCAGCGAGCTCAGGTCAAAGACAGGAGGAGTCCTTCGGGCTCTCTTCTCCACCTTCTTCTCTTCCTTCTTCTCTTCCTTCTTCTCTTCCTTCTTTTCTTCCTTCTTCCGCTTCGCTGGCGGGTGTGGCGTTACAGCCCGCACAGGAATGGCGGGAATGGGACAGGAAGAGCCTCCATGCCCGTCACTATGACGCTCAAGGCACAAAGGGTTTCTGGGAGTCGGAGGAGTCGAGGCATCCGAAGACTCGCTGGAGCTCCGTGATCGTTTGCGCGTCTGATCCTCACTCGACTCGTCGGCATCTTCCGCCGGAGATCGCGCCGACGGCAGCTCGGACACGGAATCCACCACGTCATTATCCGGAGCATTCGGAAATAACTCAGGCAATGGCGGCACCATGCCCGGTACCTTGAAGCTCTGCAAAAAGAAGGTACTTTGTTAAGCACACCAAGGAAAACAAATATGCAGTCGACAAAAAGCGCTACGCGCACGAATCTACACCTGCGGAACGGCTAGTGTCGAAAGAAACGGAGGAGTTAGCGACTTCCCCGGGATTTCTTCTCTGGCCTTGAACTTCAGCAGCGAGCGAAGGGTCCTGTCAAGATCCCCCTCGAAGATTTTCTCAGCCGAAACCCTCGTCGGATCACGGCGCCTAGAATAAAGAAACATTGGGTGCGCCCTCGCTTGGAGAGGCTGCACCCGACGCTCAAGAAACGTCCGGATGATGTCCACGCCGTTCACTTCCTTCTCCGGAATTAGCTGGAGATCCTCCACCCGACGGTAAAGGGCCTCTATATCCTCTGTCCCGCCATCCAAAATCTGGTTTTTCCAGGATCTTTTTGGCTCGATTATCTGGGAGGGGTCAAAAGGAACAAGACCAAAATCTTGCCCAGGCACTACGGAGTCGCGGATGTAAAACCATCGCCTCCGCCAGTACTGGACAGATTCGGACATGGAAAAGGAAAAGAAAAGAAGATTGGGACTAAGGGAGATGATGCAACCCCCAATGGGATACACACCATCCGAACCAGACTGCCTCTTCACGGAATAAAGTTTCCGGAAGAGGCCAAAGTGCGGCTCAATGCCGAGCCAACACTCGCAAAAAGTGATGAAGCAAGCAATGTGGAGAAGCGAATTGGGAGACAGATGACGAAGCTGAATGCCATAGAGAAAAAGCAGTCCACGAAGGAAGTTGTGGACTGGAAAAGAAAACCCACGGATAACGAAGGCGAGAAACATAACCCGATACCCAGCTGGGGGACAGGGGATTACCTCGTTGCAGGGGAGTCTGATGGCCTCCCTATCTTGCGGGATAAGACCCCGCTCGCGAAGCTTGCGGAGATCACTCTCCCGCGTCTCTGATCGCCGCCAGCCACCGTCGGTGACACGGGTAGCGGTGGCGCCTTTCTTTCCTCCGGCGGCGCTGGTCCCAACTGCAGATGATGATTTCTTCGGTTTCCCCATCGCGCTGCGGCGGCGCCGGCGGTGAAAGCGCAGAAAGGAAGATGGAAATGTGGAAGGAAATCCCAGTGCGCAGCAAGAATCGCTAGAGCACAAGGAGGCAGTGAAAACAAGAACTGATGCGGTGAAAACAAACTGCAGCTTTCCCCAATGATTATAACGACGAAGACGACGCATGGCAGCCGTCCATCCAGAAGACCTAACGCCAACGGCGGATCTGACCATACACGTGTCAGCATCACAACGAACCGTCGTTACCACGCCGTCCACTACGCGCGGAAATCGAGGCGACGCCGTAATTATCTCCACGCCGCGCGTGACCGGTCAATTCAAGGTCAGCAAGTGGGACCCATGTTCGTCCCGTCAAGTAATCTCTGGCGTAGCAGACGCCTGAGGTCATTGATCGTCATCACTGATGTCATCAAAAGCTATACTAGCACCAACTACAATTCTTCGGCTCCACAGCTAAGAGTACTCACTCGAATCTTCGATCCGACTAAATACTCGGGGGCTACTCCTACCAGGAGCGCTGGTCGCGCACCCGAAAGACGAATAAAGACAAAATATTTCTTCGAGTGCTACATCGAGTCTACGACTCCATTACGGACTCGGGGGTTACTCCCATAGGGAGGATGGATTTAAGCATCCGAAATTTTTTGTGTCCTACGGACTTAACAACTAAACAATGTTTGAACTAAAGTCTCCGCTCGAGTCTACGACTCGAACAGACACTCGGGGGCTACTCCCATAGGGAGCGCTGGTCGCGCACCCTATGAAATCTTCGACTGCGATCTTTCGGATCCGCATGCAAAAACTTTTCGGCAACTCTGCCCCAACAAAACGCTGAGTGAGCAACGATCTCCTTGGCCACCCGAAACACTTCCGCGGTGACAAACATTCGGATGCTGTGTCTGCGACACAAAGATAAGACATACAGATAACATATGGCCTGGCAACGCACACGACTGCGCTCTGCTAGTAAAAATCCGCGCTAACAGGTGCGATGAAAAATCCCGACGGACGCGTTGGGTACACCAATTAAAATCACTGGAATTTCACTCCTGTAAGTCCTCCACGGCCTGAGTCGAGTTACACCAGCATATGTTCCGAGTTCGAGTTAAGGGACTCGAACCTGAGGAAGTTCGTGTTGTTTCGTCCTAAGACAGTTAACTGACCCTGATCCGTCGGGTGAGTCAGGCACACGCATCAACAATCCCTACACACATACTGTTAATACATAAGTTGCACCCGAAGGATTGAAGAGTCCTTAGCCGAATCTACGATTCGACTGATCACTCGGGGGATACTGACATGGTTATACCCTACGGGTACGTGACCTCAGCATACCTGGTCCAACCCAAGGAAGGCCCACAGCAGATGTACGCTGGCCCACGAAGATTTTCGGGTGGCCAAGGCCCTTGACGCCTTCGGATCCTTGGAGAGCAAGACTAGCGTAGATAGGAAATTCAAAGGGGTAAAACCCTAGAACTTGTAACCGACTAGGACTATGACCGGGACCTGCCTAAGTCTATATAATGGCCAGGAGGGCACGACCTAGATCTCTCGACTCATACTTTCGCATACGCACCTCCACGCCAGATCGAATCTGCGCACCCCTGTAACCTTCGGTTCCGCCATAATCAAGAGCAGACAAGCAGGAGTAGGGTTTTCCCTCCGGGGGCCTGAACCTGGGTAAATCTCATGTCCCGTGGTTGCTTGTCTGTTAACCGTTCCACGATCTCCAGCATCCCCATCTTCTCCAAAACTCAAGTCCATAACGATGGGCATTGACGAGTCGAAACCTCGTCACCTGCCATTCGACTCTATAGAGATATGGCGAGGACGCCACCGTGATGAGTCTCCCAAGAGAAGCGTAGCTTCTCCCCTGTTGCAAATCAAGCTGCTAGTAGTCAAAGGCCTAGATGCCCTGCCTTTTCTCGTCACCACAACGAGCAAGAAGAAGGGGATCAGAAACTTTGTCGGTGACATCAGATCCGCACCGACCCGAGCTTATTTGCGGAGAAATCAGAAGAGCTCCAGCTAGTAGCAAACAACACCACGCCACCATCACCACCAAGAAGAGCACCGCCAAACGCCACCATGTGACACTCAAAGACGCCTGAGGCTCACTCCAAGACCACGGCATAAAGCTAGACCGCGGCATGATGCCAAACCCTAAGCTACCACTAATATATATAGGGGCGGCCTCCATCCCCCACCTTCTCTAGCCGGCGAGGCTTTCATAGAAGAGAGGGGGAGGAGCCAGAGGCGCAACAGAGAGTCTCAACGGGCTAAACGAGAGGAGGGGAATGGGAGAAAGGATTGTCATATATTTATTTCAAAAATGATTGGAACATTATTATGTAGGGGTTCGTGGCATGGAAAACAAAAAAATCTACTGCATACACACAAACAAGCCAAGATCTATATACTAGATTGAAGCAACGAGTCGATTAGAGTACTCACCCTCGAAGATTCCAAAGCGGTTAACGAGAGCAGATTCTCATGGGTGATGTAGTCGTACACTTGCCGATCTCAAGATCGCGTAGACGATCCTTCTGGCGCTGCGTTCCGGCAGCGCTTTCGCAGTCGGTCACACGTTCGGTACTCGATGAAGACCTTCCTCTCCCTTGTTCCAGTAGGCGGCGGAGGTTGTAGTTCTCCCCTCGTGATTCCGGCAGCACGACGGCGTGGTGTCGGAAGTAGAGGGAGAATCCCGCAGGGCTTCGCCTAAGCCGGTGCGAGTTATAGTGGATCTAGGGTTTTTCGGCGATCTAGGTTTAGAAGTCCAGAGAGGAGGAGGAGGTGGTGTCGGCGGCGGCTAGGGCGACGACGACGGGGTGGGGAGGGCTAGGTTGTGTGCTCTTTGGGGCAGCCCTCCCCCTTTATTTATGAGAGGGAGGGAGGCTTAGGAGAGGGGACTTTTAATCCATACCCAAACCCAAGTTGGATAGAAGAAAGGACTCTTTCCTTCTTCCACTAGGAAACTATTGTTCCAGTTTGACTTTTCAAACCTCCCTTTTGACTTTCAATTTAGAGATTTATTTATCTCTCGCAAATGCCCAACCAAAGTGACCTAGGACATGATCCAATCATTCCACTTACCCATGACACATTCATGGACCATTCCCCTT
This sequence comes from Avena sativa, assembly GCA_916181665.1. Classification (NCBI taxonomy): domain Eukaryota; kingdom Viridiplantae; phylum Streptophyta; class Magnoliopsida; order Poales; family Poaceae; genus Avena; species Avena sativa. The sequence goes on from OV702281.1 coordinate 396,668,792, forward strand.
CCGGTCCGGTGAACCTTCTAGAACCTCTCTGATGAAAACATCGAAATCATTCCCGAACTCCGGAATCGGACTTTCCTTATATGAATCTTATTCTCCGGACCATTCCGGATCTCCTCATGATATCCTGGATCCCATCCGAGACTCCAAACAACATTTGGTTTCCCTACTTATATTCCATATCTACTAAACAACATCGAATCCTTAAGTGTGTCTCCCTACGGTTCGTGAATTATGCGGACATGACCGAGACACTTCTCCGATCAATAACCAATAGATGAATCTGGAAATTCATATGGCTCCCACATATTTCTATGATTAATTTGTGATCGAATGAACCACTTACATATGATACCAATTTCCCTTTGTCTCGCGATAGTTTACTTACCCGAGGTTTGATCGTCGGTATCTCTGCATACCTAGTTCAACCTCGTTACCGATAAGTACTCTTTTCTCATTCCCGTGATATGTGATACCTTGTGATCCAGTCACATGCTTGCATGCTAATTGGATGAAATTCCACCGAGAGGGCCCAGAGTATACCTATCCGTCATATGGATGGACAAATCCCACTCTTGATCCATGTGCCTCAACACATACTTTCCGAACACTCAATTCCACCTTTATAGCCACCCAGTTATGGTGTGGTGTTTGATGTCATCAAAGCATCCTTCCGGTGATGGTGATTAGCATGATCTCATGGTCGAAGGAATTAGCTTACTATGTATCAGAAAGCTTATAGCAAGCAAACTATTCAAATGACTTGATCTTTATGCTACGCTTATCTATAGGAGTATGTCCATCATACCATTCTCCTAATGATATGATCTTGTTATTAATAACATCTCAATGTTCATGATCGGGAAACCACGATCATCCATTAACCAACAAGCTAGTATTATAGAGAGGATTTACCAGAGACTCTAATTTAGTTTACAAATCACACAAGTATTAATGTTTCCGGTTAATACTATTATAGCATGAATGTAAACATTTATCATAAACACAAAGATATAATAATAACCACTTTTATTATTGCCTCTAGGGCATATCTCCAACATTATCCCACTTGCACTAGAGTCAACTAATCTAGATTACATGGTAATATACCAAACACCCATGGCGGTTTGGTGCTGGTCATGTTTTGACCTCGGGAGAGGTTTAGTCAACGGATCCGCCACATTCTGATCTGTTTATACTTTGCAAATCTTTATGTCACCATCTTGGACATGCTCTCGAATAGTGTGAAAACATAGCTTGATGTGCTTCAGCTTCTTGTGTGACCTTGGTTCTTGCGCATTGGCTATGGCGCCCATGTTATCATAATAGATAGACATTGGGTCCAACGCACTTGGAACCACACCGAGTTTTGTAATGAACTCCTTCATCCATATCGCCTCTTGTGAAGCATCTGAAGCAGCTATTTATTCCGATTCAGTTGAAGATCTTGCCACAACGCTTTGCTTTGCACTCCTCCAGCTAACTGCTGCACCATTCAAAGTAAATATGTAACCAGATTGAGATTTAGAATCATCCGGATCGGTGTTCCAACTAGCATCGATGTAACCATTAACAACGAGTTGTTCATCACCTCCATAAGAAAGAACCATATCCTTAGTTCTTCTCAAGTACTTAAGGATGTTTTTGACCATTGTCCAATGATCCACTCCTGGATCACTTTGATATCTGCTATTCAAACTAACATCATATGCAATGTCGGGTCTAGTACATAGCATGGCATACATAAGAGATCCTATGGCTGAGGCATAGGGAGTCTTACTCATCCTTTCTCTATCTTCTGTAGTTGCAGGACTTTGAGTTTTACTCAAGGTCGTATTGGGCAACATGGGCAAGAACCCTTTCTTGCTATCTTCCATTCCAAACCTCTTTAGAACTTTGTCCAAATATGTACTCTGTGACAATGATATTAGGCGTCTTGATCTATCTTTATGAATCTTTATGCCTAATATGAAAGCTGCTTCGCCAAGATCTTTCATTGAAAAACTATTATTCAAATAATCCTTGACACTATTAAGAAGGTCTACATCATTCCCAATCAACAATATGTCATTTACATATAGTATTAAGAATGCTACAGAGCTCCCACTCACTTTCTTGTAAATAGAAGCTTCTCCATAAGTTTATATAAAACCAAAACTTTTGATCACCTTATCAAAACATTGATTCCAACTCCGGGATGCTTGCTTCAATCCATAAATGGACCGTTGAAGTTTGCATACCTTGTTAGCATCTTTAGGATCGACAAAACCTTTGGGTTGTACCATATACAACTCTTCATCAATGTCTCCATTGAGGAACATCGTTTTGACATCCATATGCCATATCTCATAATCATAATATGCAGGGATTGCTAATAAAATCCTCATAGACTTTAGCTTCACTACCGGTGAGAAAGTCTCATCGTAGTCAACTCCTTGAATTTGTCGAAACCCTTTTGCGACAAGTCGAGCTCTATAGACAGTAACATTACCATCAACTTCTGTTTTCTTGTTGAAAATCCATTTGTTCTCGATAGCTTTCCGGCCATCCGCTAAGTCCACCAAAGTCCATACTTGGTTTTCGTACATGGATCCAATCTCGGATTTCATGGCTTCTTGCCATTTATTGGAATCTGGGCTCATCATCGCTTCCTCATATGTTTCAGGGTCATCGGTGTTGTCCACCAACATGACACTCATAACGGGATCATACCAATCAGGAGTGGTACGATTTCTCGTTGACCTGCGAGGTTTCGTAGTTACTTCAACCGAAGTTTCATGATCAACATCATTAGCTTCCTCTCTCATTGGTGTAGGCGCCACAGAAACTACTTCTGGTGTTGTGCTAATCTCAAGTCCAAGAGGAGGTTTAACAACCTCATCGAGTTCTACTTTCCTTCCAGTCACTTCTTTCGAGAGAAACTCCTTCTCTAGAAAGGATCCATTCTTGGCAACGGAGATTTTGCCCTCGAATCTATGATAGAAGGTATACCCAATAGTTTCCTTTGGGTATCCTATGAAGACGCATTTTTCCGCTTTGGGTTCAAGCTTGTCGGGCTATAACTTCTTTACATAAGCTTCGCAACCCCAAACTTTAAGGAACGATAATTTAGGTTTCTTGCCAAACCATAATTCATACGGTGTCGTTTCAACGGATTTAGATGGTGCCCTATTTAAAGTGAATGTGGCTGTTTCTAATGCATAACCCCAAAACGATAGCGGTAAATCTGTAAGTGACATCATAGAACGAACCATATCTAAGAGAGTTCGATTATGACATTCGGACACACCATTAGGTTGTGGTGTTTCTGGCGGTGTCAATTGTGAAAGTATTCCGCATTTCTTCAAATGCTCGCCAAACTCGTAACTTAGATATTCACCTCCATGATCAGATCGTAGAAATTTAATCTTCTTGTTACGTTGATTCTCTACCTCACTTTGAAATTCCTTAAACTTCTCGAAAGTTTCGGACTTATGTTTCATGAAATAGATATACCCATATCTACTCATTTCATCCGTGAAGGTAAGAAAATAACGATAACCACCGCGCGATGCTACACTCATTGGTCCACACACATCGGTATGTATGATTTCCAATAAGTCCGTAGCTCGCTCCATCATACCAGAAAATGGAGTCTTAGTCATTTTACCCATCAGACATGCTTCGCATCTTTCAAGTGATTCAAGAAGTCCATCGGAATAGATTTTCTTCATACGCTTCACTCCAATATGACCAAGATGACAGTGCCACATATAGGTCGAGTTATTGCTCAATTTCAAACGTTTAGCTTCAATGTTATTAATATGTGTATTTGTACAATTGAGATTCAATAAGAATATACCATCTATCAAAGGTGCATGTGCATAAAACATATTACTCAAATAAATCGAACAACCATTATTCTTGGACTTAAACAAGTAACCGTCTCGCAATAAACATGATCCGGATATAATGTTCATGCTCAACACAAGCACCAAATAACAATTATTTAAGTATAAAACTAATCCTGATGGTAGATGAAGAGGTAGCGTGCCGACCACGATCACATCAACCTTTGATCCATTTCCAACGCGCATCGTCACCTCGTTCTTCGCTAGTTTTCATCTATTCTGCAGCACCTGTTTCGAGTTACAAATATGAGCAATCGAACCAGTATCAAATACCCAGGCACTACTACGAGTACTAGTGAGATACACATCAATAACATGTATATCGGATATACCTTTCTTCTTGATGTTGCCATTCTTCAAATCCACCAAGTACTCTTTCCTTCTTCCACTAGGAAACTATTGTTCCAATTTGACTTTTCAAACCTCCCTTTTGACTTTCAATTTAGAGCTTTATTTCTCGCTCACAAATGCCCAACCAAAGTGACCTAGGACATGATCCAATCATTCCACTTACCCATGACACATTCATGGACCATTCCCCTTTCGGGCCGGTGAACCTTCTAGAACCTTCTAGAACCTCTCCGATGAAAACATTGAAATCATTCCCGAACTCCGGAATTGGACTTTCCTTATATGAATCTTATTCTCCTGACCATTCCGGATCTCCTCGTGATATCCCGGATCCCATCCGAGACTCTGAACAACATTCGGTTTCCCTACTTACATTCCATATCTACTAAACAATATCGAATCCTTAAGTGTGTCTCCCTACAGTTCGTGAATTATGCGGACGAGACACTTCTCCGATCAATAACCAATAGAGGAATCTGGAAATTCATATGGCTCCCACATATTTATATGATTAATTTGCGATCGAATGAACCACTTGCATACGATACCAATTTCCCTTTGTCTCGCGATAGTTTACTTATCCGAGATTTGATCGTCGGTATCTCTGCATACCTAGTTCAACCTCGTTACCAATAAGTACTCTTTTCTCGTTCCCGTGAAATGTGATCCCTTGTGAGCCAGTCACATGCTTGCAAGATAATTGGATGAAATTCCACCGAGAGGGCCCAGAGTATATCTATCAGTCATATGGATGGACAAATCCCACTCTTGATCCACGTGCCTCAACACATACTTTCTGAACACTCAATGCCACCTTTATATCCACCTAGTTACGGTGTGGTGTTTGATGTCATCAAAGCATCCTTCCGGTGATGGTGATTAGCATGATCTTATGGTCGAAGGAATTAGGTTACTATGTATCAGAAAGCTTATAGCAAACGAACTATTGAAATGACTTGATATTTATGCTACGCTTATCTATAGGAGTATGTCCATCATACCATTTTCCTAATGATATGATCTTGTTGTTAATAACATCTCAATGTTCATGATCGGGAAACCACGATCATCTATTAACCAACAAGCTAGTATTATAAAGAGGCTTTACCAGGGACTCTAATTTAGTTTACAAATCACCCAAGTATTAATGTTTCTGGTTAATACTATTATAGCATGAATGTAAACATTTATAATAAACACAAAGATATAATAATAACCACTTTTATTATTGCCTCTAGGGCATATCTCCAACATATTAAATATGATCTCATAGTTGTGTTTGAGAGTGGTTTGATAATAAATTAGATATATATATATATATTCTATAACTACTTTTATTCCAAAAGAAAATTATGATAGACATGTGATGAAATTTAGACTTATAGGTTTGCTTAATTGTTTTTTAGAAGATCCTTGCCAATGTTTTGGCAAATAGGTTAGCTAATGGCATTGGTAGATTCAGTGCTTATCACCAATTTGCTTCCATAAGAGGTAGATTCATTCTTGGAAAGTGTGGCGGCAGCACATGAAGTGGTTTGTGAGGTGTTTCATACAAAACGATAAATTTACAAATTTAACAGTGATAAAGAATATGGTAGGGCCAACCTTAATTTTATTTATCAAATTCTAGAAATTTGGGGTTTTGAACCCTCGTGGATTTCTTAGATTAAACACATTTCTCAATGCTCAATTCAAAATTAGTGATATGGGAGGAAATTTTATTGGCAGGATTACCATAAGAGTGAATTAATTCCTCAATGCTAATTGTAAGAAATAATGTTGGTTTCATTCGAGGTTCATGTTTGAATTTTGTTCCATGTGGATGATTAGCCTACAATGTGATCATGCCATCAAGAAAATGATGCTAGGTTATCCTGGAATGGATTCTAACATGCTTTGAAATAAGTGTGAGAGAAGTGCATGCATTTCCATAAGAGTGAAATGATTCCAATTAATATGGAACAATAGGAGTTCTTGCCTTTTGTTGATATTTTTAATGTGTATATGGTAAATTTCCTATTAAATACTTAGGTATTCCTCTACACCATGACAAGTTGAGGATGGATAGTATTCAACCTTTATTGGATAAAAGCTACGATAGTTGGATGGTGGGGGGAACTTCTTTCCTCTGATCCTAGGTAGGTCCTAATTAAATCGTGTTTATCCAATGTTCATATATACATGGTACCATTATTTGAATTTCCCAAGTAGCCTTTGAATTAAATTTATACTTATATAAGAAATTGCACGTGTAGTGATTCTGAAGGACATCACAAGATACATCTAGCAAACTGGTAGTGTAAGCACATGACTAATGAGTTTAGAGGGGCTGGCGGCCATTCTAACCCACAAAAAATTGAGCATCTTTTGTTGTATTTTGGATTTAAAGATACATAACTCTGAAGGGATACAATAAAAAAAGTCGTAGATGATAAAAACACCAAAACTGTAATACATGTTGTTACCATGATGCCATACTACGACTTTCTATAAGGGAATTGTCTAGGTAACCAAGGCAATCAAAATGTGATATAGATGACACATAGGAAATTGTATTCTATAAGATTTTGGGAGGATATGTAGTTTGGGAATTCTCCTTTGGCAATACTGTTTGGGATATTAACTTTGTACCCAAATAAACATCATGAGACCATAGCTAAAATCTAGGATTACATTGTAGAAAATGGACATACTTAAACCATAGATAAAATCAAGGATGATATCTAACTAAAATTCACTTTCTAAAGAATCTTCATTAATGAGATATTCTTTAGTGGTAGGAGTTACTAGAGATCACATCAAGTGTTCGATCTCATATTAGAATATCAAACGATGTGAAAATTTGTATCCAGTGGGATATATTCTCGAAGTTCATATATTACAACATTAATTATAGACATGTGCAACATGTGTATTTACCAACTGTGCGGTCTTGAAATATCCCTCAAGGATTCGGGTTCTTCTATGACTGGTCTCCCAGAATAAGATCATGGTTATAAATAATCATAGTAGGAGGGGAATTGCCAAAACTATAGAATGTGAGTTTTATAAGTATAAGTAAACATTAAAACATGTACTCTTTGAGTGCCTTGGTTGTAATCCTATATGGGCTGGTGTTTCCTAAAATGTTTGGGGTTTCGATGAGAATTTTTGAAACCTTAGCTGCCAAGTGGTGTGGAGTTGCACCATTATTTTTGTGTTTAACTGATGCTCTTGGTTGAACATGAATCAAGTTTGGCACCTAGTTCTGCTGCATTTGCAAAACTGAAAAGTTCCATTCATGGTTCTTGAAAGAGGGAGGAGGGATCAACTCATGCATTGACGTTATGGAATCAAGAAACTTTGATGGGCCGAAGGACCAAATTGGCTTTGGCTGGATATAACATCCAAAAGTTTGAGTTTAGAGGAGAGTAAACATGGTGGAGGAATGGGCATAGCTTACTAGGATACCTGAAGAGACACTGGGAGGAACTGAGGAAGATGTGGATATCCAAGCAAGTCGTGTCATTGTGAATCTTATGCAAATGGCCATGCGATTGAGGCTACCTAGCAAAAGGTAGTTTTAGCAAAGCTCTAGTACGGGGTTCGATGGGAAACACGGGCCAAAGTTCCTCTTTTTAACACTACTACTAGATGTAAAAAAGAACTATTGAACTCGTGTACTCGTTTACTTTGAACCATACAAGGAGAGAAAGATAAATAGCACATGGCAAATGATTTTACGCTCAATTTTGCAGCCCAAACTTGACGGTCTTCCTCGCCACGCAGATGTCCATCCATAGCAAGGATCAACCTTGGTGTGGATCTTCAGATGGCTGCGACGGACGAGCGCTTGATACCTGTGTGTGTTTGTGTGACAACTTGATGGGCAACTAAAATCTAGAAGCCTTGTACCGTCTTACAAATTACTCTCTCCGTTTCAAAATATAAGACGCTTAAGGTTTAATTAAAAATTAACGTTTTCTAAATTTAACCAAGATTATACATAAAAATATAAATATTTACAATACCAAATTAATATCAATAGATTTATTATAAAATATATTTTATTAATGTGTCCATTTTATAATATAGATAAACATATTTTTTCCTAATTATTTAGTCAAGTTATTAAGATCTGACTTTTGACCAGTCTTTAGGCGTCTTATATTTTAGTATGGGGAGAGTAGTGAATTGCGAGGGATATACTCTTTTTTGGATATATCTTTTCAATGTAAACACGATAAGATGGACTTTACCTAGGGTTAGAACGGATCGGTCACTTTTTTCATTATTTCTCTTTTTTTTGCGAAATCATTATTTCTCGATTTTATCTAGTGGTACTTCATTAAGTTTTGAATCATGATTTATATAAGTGGACAAGAGAACTAACCACGACAATAGTCCCTCCGTTTTAAAATATAGGATGTTTTAGCTTTGTGAAACACATATATCTAGACTTCTTTTAATAGAGTGTATTAAAAAAAGTATAGATACATTGCTTCACAAACCTAAAACATTTTATATTTTAAAACGGAGAGAATACATGATTGCAGGGATTCCATAATTATATGTACGGCGTAGGAATATGGTACGAGTTTGAACTATCGATGTTGTCCATGTGCTTGTCTTTGCGTTTGCAAGCAACACGCGAGCTGCCGACCTCTCGTAATAAATTCGCGCGGAGCATTTTTCTCAACGCCGACCGAGCAGCTGGATCATTGTACTTCGAGGATGGGTGCAAGTGAGACTTCGTGACTGGTGAGCGGCGCCGGCCGCGAGGTCATTAACAAAAACGTTTAGATCAAGTTTAATAATAATAGCCAACTGCGGGCTATGAAAGTATTAAAGTCATCTACTCCCTTCGTTCTTTAGAATACCGCGTATAAATTTAGTCAAAAGTCAAATATTACAAAGTTTGACCAAACTTTTAGAAAAAACTATAAACCTCTACAGTGTCAAATCAACCTTATTAGATATATTTTGAAATATATTTTCATACTATATCTATCTATTATCATAGTTATTAATAGTTTTTTCTATAAACTTGGTCAAACTTTGTACTGTTTAACTTTTGACTAAATTTATAGGCCTTATTCTAAGGAACAGAGGTAGTATAGTCGGCTATAAAGCTAACATGTACGATAGTTAATCATATAAATGTAATATTTTATTAATACATAATCCATATTTCACTCTCACGGTGTAGCTAGAAGTATGCGCTACAGCCGGCTCTTAGTTAACAACTCGCTTACTTTCTTTTTTCTCTTCTCTCTTCTAACTCAACATAAATATAATATTTAAACTTTTATAGCCAGCTGATTCATCCCTATTGCACTTCTCTTACGTGTAGAATACATCACAATTGACAAAATATGAAGAAGGTGGATACTGGATGAGCCAGTATCAAGAACATTGAGCATTTTTCTGAAAATACAAAGTCTTTCTTTTCAGTTGCCGTTAATAATGCTGGCGCTAGGCTAGCTACATACGGAACAGGAGTCTTTTATAATCTCGTCAGTAATGGTAACCAATTAATCTATCCAATTAACGAGCTACTCTCTGTCCGCAAATAAGTATATTTCTAGGTTTGTCCTAAGTCAAAGTTAGTGAAATTTAACTAACTTTATAGAAAAACATGATAATATTTATGACTCTAAATTGGTACTAGTAGATATGTTTTCAAATTTAGTTATATATATATATTAATTCGATTTAATATATTTTATTATATTTATGTATATAATTGGTCAAATCTGATAAAATTTGACTTAGGCGAAAGATAGAAATATACTTATTTGTGGACGGAGGAAGTACAGTTTAGCTAAGGTGGTCCAAGCGATGACCTTAGGGAGCAGTGCCCAGGGAGTCGGTTGCATCATGGAGTAGCCACCTAGAACAGGGGCGGATCCAGGATTTGACCATAGGGGGCGAGATGATATTGACGATAAAATAGGTATACAACAACACTATATCGATTCTTAAATATATGTAGTTTTGTTATCGGACAACATGTTCTATAATTAAATCTTCATTTTATTTGATCTAATATATGAGCATGTAGTTTGATCTAATATATGAGCATGTGGAGTAAAGAAAAAATTCACCATGAAAGAGATAAACATGAAAATATATCAAGTCTTCTAGTGTATACTATGGATATGAAACTATAACATTATATGTTTTGCAATGAAAAAGCAAGATACATTATACTAGTTTGAGTGTAGGTCTATGCCACACCTATCAAATAAGTCAGTAACTCGATAATTAGTTAATCACTAAATAGTTCATAAAAATGCTGGTGTATATAATCTGCAATTGATTATAAGAAACAATTTCTATTAGATAGGGTAATCAACTAGCAATTCTATTAGACAACATGCAATATATCAAAGATCATACGTTAGCACGATCAATTAACGAATTGGACATGACATGTGGCGGTGGCATGCCATAGTTGATAGTTCCCAGACGCACGAGAGTTGTGATTTGTGCCTTCACTAACGGGTAATCATGGACACGATGATTCCGGCGACGATGCTCAACCAACGAGACCCTTAACCTAGGTAGGCTTCACCATGGTGGAGGCAGAGAATGGATAAATAATTCGACTAGCTCATCGAGGGAAATCAAGTAGAGAAGAAATTCAGATACGCCCCATGGATCAGATGATTGATCTGTGGTCTTGCCAGTGCTTTAGTAGATATGTGTTATTCCTTGATGGTTATAATGTTTTAGGTTTGTCCCATAAAGCTTCACCAATTAGCATATTGCAAACATCGGTCTAAGCTAATAGTGTTCTCATTTAACACACATGTCACCGGTTTTGGCCCGAAGACACGTGACAAAGAATTTTGGCCCGACCCACTTAACACCAACAAAATTATCTCGATTCCAAGGAGTTCTCATTTAACACACATGTCACCGGTTTGCCTCCTCTTTAAACCCTAGCTGCCCCCCAACATCTCCTCTCTCTCCATGCAAGCAAATCTCCAATGCCCGCCAGTGAGCCCGATGTGTCCATCTGCTGCTCTGACGGTGGCACATCAGGTGGTCACGGGAACCTTGGTTTTCTGCGTTCTAGTTAAGTTAGGGTTAGGGTTATGTTTTGGCGCAGCACGTAGTAGTGTTGTTCATTTGGCGGTGGCACACTGCATGCTTTGAATATTGATTCCCTAGCCTCAGCCCCATCTAGCGACGTGATCGATGATGTCCAAAAGCTAGTGGCTATGTGTCTTCGTTGGGCTTGTGCTCGGCTTCCCTAGATTTTGCTGTGTAGAGTGGCTACCGCGGTAACATCTATGAGGAATGTCCCTTAGATCAGTGTGGACGATGATTTATTGCTCTACAAGCCTTGTTCTCTCCCCTTGCAATGCGACGACCAAATCTCGATCAGATGGTCGATTCAGTTGCAGAATGTTTTCTTGGGGATTTTAGATGTATTTATTTGTTTGCACAAGGCATTTTCTATAATTGTGAGGAAAATGTACTAGGTGTGTGTCCTTTGTAATTTTTTTACTTGGTCAATATAATCTAGATGTTGGCCCTACAAAAGGAGGTCTTATGTTAAAGAAAGATTCCAATATCACACGACCCTAGTTGCCAATGTTTACGTCACCGAGATGGAGCGGATAAATGTAGCCAATTTGCATAATTTTATAATGCGATGCTGATACACCTGCTCAATTCCCAGGACATTTATCGTAAAAAAGAGCGGCGCATGCAAATCCCAATCTTAAGAAAATAGTGACCAAATCATTGGATATATTTGAAACGCAATATAGTGTAGATTATACACAACGAATACTGAAGATTTAGGTCTTGGAGTTCCAAATTAAAGTACTCGCCTAAATATGGAAGCATCATCTAAGGAAAGGAAATCCCACTTTAATGAGAGACACGTAGGATGTCAAACCTTGAGCGTGTCGCCGCCAGGATGGCGCAGGCACGCCGATGAGGAGATGTCCGGGCTCTCCCGGAGGCGGTCCAAGAGCCCACCGCCTCGTCGTGATGGTGAGACAGTTGGCGATGCCCCGCTACTCATGCCACCGGTCTCTGAGCAACTGCCCAGGGGCGGCGCGCAGGCAAGACGTAGGAGCAAATCCTGTGCGCCAGCGGAGCAGAAGGTTGCTGGTGACGCATCCTTGCCGCCTATGGGTGGCGGATGCTCGAGAAGCCCTGCAGCCCGATGCAGATCGGTAGCCCAATGCTGATTGGGTCTCCGCAGCGGGTTGGGGGGATTGACTGCTGGGGTGCAGTACTTTCGCTGCCCTTCGGAGGAAATGTTGGATGCTCATCCGCACGACGGTGGAGCTACAGCCAACTGTGCAGACGCAAGTCCAAATTGGTGTAATACAGGACTGCTGGTAAGCAAACATTGTCCCAGCGATCCCGGAGAATGGTAGCTTGGAGCATCAACAGTTTCTGGGAGGGCACATCCATCGGCTATTTTCTCTTCCTAGCCATCTGATCAACGATGGAGGATGGGGAGCTTACCAAGAACGTTCAGGAGAGCATGTGCCAACAAATCAAGCGATCTTGCAATTTGCTGAGGCATGAGGCATGGGAATTAGGCCGGAGTTGTCGCAGGAAGGCGCAGGGTCCGGCATCAGCTTGGATCATGGAGGGTGTTGAAATTCGCCCACAAATCGATCACGTCAAATTAGACGAACAAACGCTTGAAAAATCTGATTGCCAAGGCCGCGTGTCGTGTCCTTCTTTTTTTTTTCTTAATATCTCACGGTTATAAATTTTTTATACTAGACGTGTATATATACACGAACAGCCATACAAAGGACCTAGACCTACTCGGTTTGTATCCAGAGTAACACACCTACCTTGACTAGGACTCACGCCATGCACTTACCTAATTAACAAACCTTATTTAGACTAGGACACGCACTAGCTAACCTATTAGGACACGGCAACATTGCTAAATAAACTATTACTCACTACTAATCAAGATTAGTGCTAACAATCTCTCCCTAATCTTGATTAACTTTTTTGCCTTCCATGCTTCTTCTGATCTTGATTCGTTGTAGACCCGCGTTTTGTCTAGGTCTCGCACCACGACAAGTCTGATTGGCTCTCCCCAATTTTGACTTGGCGAATTTCACGGACCAACTCAAATATGATCTCGACTACCCAGCCACGCTAGCAACCTTGTGAAATCGCACCACCCGTGGAACACACCGTCCGCCCTAGCGCAATACATACCGACCTCCTGGCGACCTCCTGGCGTGGACTAGACCATCCACTTCGGCCTCATGTAGAGACATGGCCTCATTGAAGAAACTCACCTTCACTGGTTTACCGTCCCCTTCACACTTGAACTTGATCCTCTCGTCGAGACACATAGACGGTTCGCTTCAGCTGCAACGGATCCTCACAAAGACAAGCACTTGGACACGACAGCGACTCACAAACACGATGCTGACTCAATGTGCTAACCCGCACGACCATGACTCCTTGACTCATACTCTCCCGGGCGACGATCTTGACAAGATTCTCCAGCACCGCACCCCGGTACCACCGCACTCATCAACAATCATCCCCATCCACCACCTTGCCGATGACACCTCACCCGCCGTCTTCCTCCCTGTCGCTCCTCCGAGCGACGACCTCCCGCCGTCTCACTGATGACAGCATGTCTGCCGTCTCCACCCGATTGCCCGCCTCGAGGCGCTAGTAGGGTCGCCTCCCCGGGGCAAGCGTGACTTCAAATCTTTGACCTTGCTCTGATACCAACTGTTAGAATTCGTCCACAAATCGATCACATCAAATTAGACGAACAAACACGCTCGAAAAATCTGATTGCCAAGGGCGCGTATCGTGCCCTTTTTTTTTCTTTTTTTTCTCAATATCTCACGGTTACAAACTTCTTAGACTAGACGTGTATATATACACGAACAGCCATACAAAGGACCTAGACCTACTCGGTTTGCATCCAGACTAACACACCTACCTTGACTAGGACTCACGCCATGCATTTACCTAATTAACAAACCTTATTTAGACTAGGACACGCACTAGCTAACCTATTAAGACACGGCAACATTGCCAAATAAACTATTACTCAAGACTAATCAAGATTAGTGCTAATAGAGGGCGCTTGTTTGGGCCAGGGCTCTTTGGACCAAAACCAGAGTTTGACGACTCCAGACTATAGTCTACTCACACCAGAGAAGACAGTGTACGAGATCAGTATTGGTGGCGGCACGCCGGCGACGGCAATGCAACAGCCAGATTCAGCAGGTTGGCAGCTGTAAGACATTTTCGCCACGCTTCAGGTGATGATCAGGATGAGGCAAACCTTCAGGAGATAACGCGTGACAGTGCCGTTTGTGCACTCTGGGCAGCAAATTTTTGTTGGCCAGCTTAGCTAGATGATGTCACAAGCCAGGTTTCATCCATGGAGGTTAGCCCCAAGACATCGTTCATGGCTAAGTTCATCTGTAGGCTCAACCCTTCCATCCTCGGGTTCCAAAGCGGTAGTCAAAAGAAAAACTAGGGAGAAGGAAGTAAAGGGGTGGCCATGGCTTCACCAGCACTCAGGAGTGAGCGACCAGCAACAAAGGCTAGCTCAATGAAGACAAGCCGTCGTGCCCAGGCTAGCGTGTGCAAGATGGTGGGGCTGATTCAGAGGGAAGAGGACTTCAATGTTGCAGCAGTATCTCAGTTTGTACAATGAGGTGCTGTCAGAGAGGCACTGGTGGAAAAGAGGGCTGTAGTCTCGGGCCGTAACGGGCTCTAGTCCCGGTTTTGGGTTCGGGACTGCGAAAACGGGACTAGAGCCCCCCTCCCCCTCTAGTCCCGGCTCGCAACGGCCCACGACTGATAACAGCCACGTGGTTGTTTCAGCACCGTGGGGGGCGAAAACCCTCTAGTCCCGGGCTGTAACACCACCCGGAACTAAAAGGTTTCCTGCCGCGGCAGAGATTGTGTATTTCCTTTTTTTTGGTCATTTCGTTCCTTTTTCGTTTTGTGTTTCACTATAATTCAAACATATATTTTAGTATACATATTATACGCTATTACATACACACTACACGTCGATGCATTTATATAATTAATTGATCCCTTGCAAGCATACATATAATCAATCATATCAAAAGGAAGAAATGTTTTGAAATTACATGGTCATTGATGAATATATATATATATCATATCAACTACATGAAGATAACTAAAGCAAATCGAGTTCCACGTCATCCGCATAATGCTCTTCATGTACATCAAGGACTTCCTTCATCATAAATCCTGCCAGCTCCTCTTGAATTGCTCTTATGCTCTGGTCTCTAGTTTCTCCCGCAAATCATAAATATAATGTGAGTCAACTTTCCGCTCACTGGTCAACTCGCGGATGTACTCGCAGACGTAGTATCCACATAAATGAGTTCCCGGTGGCTGCTGTAAACTCTTCACCATTTTATAAGTTAACTTCTCTTTGAATGGACCTGGTATTTTCTGTCTGAACCGTGTTCAAGACCTGCTCGGCAAACAAAATGAATAAAGGAGTTATTAGTTACTTGATATCAGGAAATGAATGAAAGAGGACGATATAATGCGATAATGATTGAAATTACTTATGGAGCATTGCTTTCATGTCGCTCCACTGCTCTTGGTCCCAACTTAATGAGTCGTGGACTTCAACTAGGGAGTTGTCAACTTGAATGTTCAGCAAGATCTAGTGGAATCTGCGGACATTTACATAAGCATACATGCATAGCTCATCCAGTAAGCAAAAATAAAATATGTACAAGATATAAACATTTACTTGAAGTTGTAAGGAAATAGTATTTCCTTAACAAAATTATGCTCGGTTAATAACCTGCACAGGTCTTCCTCCACGTCTTTGGGGTGATTCTTTAACGTATATTAATTAATGATATATGGGTCAATGAACCCAACGTCGTATCTTCTAGCTCTTTTGCATTCAAGCATCTTCATTCTGCGGAATATAATATCATCATACAAAAGGATATATAGTTAGGATAATATATTAAATGCAATGAACGAGCTGAGCTACAAACTCAATTATAGAAATAAATAACTTACAGACAGTAGCAACCAATGATAGATTTGTCGAGGGCGCGCTGGTTGTATAACTGAAACAGTTCGGTCATTTGAACCTGTATCGAGTATGGTTTGAAGTGATGCTCCTTTCTAACGTCCACCGGAAACCAATCTTTCTGATGCTTTTTTTCTGCTTGCGACATGTACCATTCGTGCAGATTTCGCATATGTGTGGATAGACGCGCGAGCTCCTCATTACTGACTAGAGGCTCCCCTTGGACATACTTCCGTACTATCTGACCCACTAGCGTATCTTCATAGCCTAAATATTGACCAAGAGACATATTTGCTTCGTTAGCAAGTGCTTTGGCCTGCGATACAGTGATTCCCATAAGTGCAGCATTATTACGGGCTCTATGGTCCATTATTTGCATGTCCATATCCATTTCAGCTCTGAAGGCCTTGTCGAGGTCTGAAATGACTTTGAGCGGGGCGACCGATTGATTCTTCTGTGCTCCGAGCTGGGCAACTTGCTTCCCGCTTTTCGCACTTGTGATTTTTTTCTTCTGTGCTTGCTTAATAATCTCCCGGTCATAGTCTGATTCCAGATTCATCGATATCTGGGATGGTTGCTCAAGAAAGGACTTAGCCCACTTTTTGGTTTTTTCATTATATACCGGCTTTGGCTCAGGCTTTTTGGGTGCAAAATGCGCCTTAACTTGGGCAGCCACATCCGCGTTAGTTTTCTCATCGGTCTTGTCATAAGGTCTCTTTGGAAGAGCCGGCGGGATATCGACTATCTTCGGCATTTGACCTTTCTTCGATGTGGGGCGTGGGGGACCGTCAAACTTCCGTTTCTTCGACGAGGTAGTAGTATTGCATGGAGGCGGAGGCGGAGATCGATTTGATGTATTCCTGCTACGGCGATCGTCATCGGGTTGGGGTGGACTTGGAGGTTGGCGATAATCGGGTTGGGGTGGACTTGGAGGTTGACGATTCCTTGGAGTCGATGGCCTTGGCACCGAGCCTGGAAACTTGATGTACTTCTTATTCCATAGAATGATGTTGCGCTTGACATCTCCTAGTTTCGTAAGGCCTTCAGGCGTAGCGATTTCAATCTCTAGGTCCGCAAAATCCTCCACTATGTCATCCACCATGACACGATCATAGCCTGGTGGAATCGGAAGTGAATGGTGGAGTTCTCCAGGTAGACAAGGTAAAGCAGTGCTGATCGCCACCTTGAAGGACAGGTTGTTCATTGGCTGATGTAGCTCACATTGTTCCATCTCTCTGACATCATCCACGGGGTAGTGAGGAGCCGGTGCATCATCCCGTAGTGCTTGATCATCAGCACGGACCTCCGTGGAAGCCACGCTGCTTCTCCGTTGGCTAAGATCCAATGCAGGATCATCAGACCGCGGGTGAGTTGACGACGGCGGCCTTTGGCTAATTTCATGCATGAGGTTCTTCAGATTAGCTAGGTCCTGCTCTACCCTGGAGATCCGGTATGCCTCCCAGTCCTTCTTTCTCTGACGGCTTCTGTAACTGGCATCGTACTGAGGAAACCCTTTCTTCCACGAGACACCGACGCCTTTGCCTCGTGTTCGTCCTCCCTTTTCAGGATTCCCTAGGGCGCGTGTCAGCTCGTCGTTCTCTCTCTCGAGACGGAACAATCTCAATTGAGCATCGTTCATTGCTTTAATAAGGTCTTGGGAGGGTTTTAGAATTTTCTCATAAAATAATGTCTTCCCTGTTTCTGGGTCCAAGGATCCCCCATGCCCGTACCACCAGTGCTTTGACCTCTCGGGCCATCCATCTGTACCAGGAGTGACGCCTCTAGCCCTCATTTCCTTCTCCATAGTTTCCCACTCAGGGACGACACTCTTGTAGCCACATGTCCCCATTTTATGATGGTATTTATTGTTGACAGCATTTAACGCATTCTTTGCCGACTTTGCCTTTGCTTTATCAGATTGCTTGTACTGTACAAAATCGGGACACTGTTCTCTCAACTTCTCATTTACTCCTTTGAAGTCTGGAGTTTTCTTTTTCGCGACATATTTCGCGTATAAACTTTTCTTGTGGTTCCGGTACAGTTCAGCCATCTTGCTCAGTGCCCACTCCTTGACTTTTGCTCTATTTTCAAGCCCACACGGCCTTGGGGTAATACCATTTACCTCAAATTTCTCATACTATGGAGGTAGTATGAAATGCGCTATGAGCTTCTGCCAAAGGTCATCTTTGGCATCATCGGTGACATAGCTGTTGGATTCTTCACCGGGTTTCTTTGACTTATTCCATTCTTGGATGGTGATCGGCAGGTTGTCCCTAACAAGCACCCCGCATTGATTTATAAACATCCTCCGGTGCTTCTCTGGAGCAATCGGTTCACCATCATCATCATCATCTATTTCTTCGATGGTGAACCTCTGATTACCATCCAACTTTTTGTTCGGCCCTCGTTTCGTTCGAGTTGTCGATTGCTTTGATCTGGTGGGCTAAAAGAAGAAGAGAGAGTGATTAATATATATCTAGATCAGTTAATGAATAGTGGTAACACGAGACTTTATATATATATATATGTACCTCGCCGGATCATGTCGAGGGGCCATCATTATTATTGTTATTTGTTTGCCCTTCGTCCATCTGGTCTTCCCCTTGGTACATTAGGTTTTCCTCTAGTCCATCACCCGATGGATTCAGATATGAGGATATCTCTTCCTCGAGCAAAATATCTTCGGCGCTAGTAGTAATATTAAGAGGAATTTCACCTCTTATCATGCCCTGAAGAAAATCTTCACCGATGCGACTAGGATCTTCGGATGATCCATGACTTAATTATCTATAACAAAAAGAGAGTTAAACAGGTTAGAAAAAAATCCTAATAACTAAAACAATATAATCCTAATTATAATAATCCTAATATTATTTGTGCTAAAATGATAATCATAATAACTAAAACAAAAAAATAACCCTAATCCTAATCCTAATTCTAATCTTAATAAATAAAGCAAAAAAATCACTAAAACAATAATCCTAATCCTAATTCTAATATTTTACTTAAAACAATAATCCTAATCCTAAAAGAAAAACCCTAATATAAAAAAACTATAAAACAAACTATAGAAAAAACTATAACAAAAAACCCTAATAAACCTAATTATAATAATCCTAATTATAATAATCCTAATACTAATCCTAATAACTAAAACAATAACTAATCCTAAAAACTATAAAAAACTATATAAAAAAATATAACAAGAAACTATAAAAAAACTAACATTTCCTAATAATATAATAATAATAATATAAATACTAACATTTCCTAAACATTTATACAAAACCTAAATATTACTACTAATAATAATAATAAATATTACTACAAAAACCTAACTATAACATTTCCTAGGCTAATTATACTACTAATTACTACTAGACTAATTATAATCAAAACCTAAATACTAACATTTCATAACATTTCCTAACATTTATACTACTAATCAAAACCTAAATACAAAAACCTAACTATAAAATTAAATAACCACCTCCGGCGAGGTGGTGCGGCGTGGCGCGGCACGACGGGGCGGCACAGCGGCATGGCGCTCGCAACACGTACGGCGGGCGGCGCAGCGGCTCGGCGGGCGGCGCGGCGGGCGGCGGCTCTACGGTACGAAGACGAGGGCGGCGGCGACGCGGGAATCGGCCAGCGGGCAGCACCTCCCCTTCTCTGCGTCGATGGCGCCTCGTCTTCATCTTCGTCTTCGTCGCGTGCTAAGTGCTGGCTCGGCACGCCAGGGACGAGCGCGCGTATATAAAGGGTCAACCCTTTAGTCCCGGGCTAAGCCACGGGACGGGACTAAAGAGTCTTTAGTCCCGGGTCGTGGCTTAACCCGCGTCTAAAGACCCCCCTTTAGTCGCGGGTTAAGCCACGGCCCGGGACTAAAGGGTTTTTTTGGCCGCTTCGGTTTCGCGCGCGCAGGCACCTTTTAGTCCCTGGTTTAGCCACGACCAGCGACTAATTGTTTTTTTGTAAATTTTCTTTTTTTTAATTCAAATCAAATATAAAAACTTTGGAAAATCATATCTTTTATTGTAATAATCCAAATAAAACAAATAATATATCTATTATTATCAGAAAAATATAAAGAATCCTAATATAATACCCATTTATCTGTTTGCATCATTTATAAATTATTTCATTTGTAAATTTTCTTTTTTTAATTCAAATCAAATATAAAAACTTTGAAAATCATATCTTTTATTGTAATAATCCAAATAAAACAAATAATATGTCTATTAATATTAGAAAAATATAAATAATCTTAATATAATATCCATTTATCTGTTTGCATCATTTATAAATTATTTCATTTGTAAATTTTCTTTTTTAATTCAAATCAAATATAAAACTTTGGAAAATCATATCTTTTATTGTAATAATCCAAATAAAACAAATAATATGTCTATTATTATCAGAAAAATATAAAGAATCTTAATATAATATCCATTTATCTGTTTGCATCATTTATAAATTATTTAATTTGTAAATTTTCTTTTTTTAATTCAAATCAAATATAAAAACTTTGGAAAATCATATCTTTTATTGTAATAATCCAAATAAAACAAATAATATGTCTATTATTATCATAAAAATATAAATAATCTTAATATAATATCCATTTATCTGTTTGCATCATTTATAAATTATTTCATTTGTAAATTTTCTTTTTTTAATTCAAATCAAATATAAAAACTTTGGAAAATCATATCTTTTATTGTAATAATCCAAATAAAACAAATAATATGTCTATTATTATCAGAAAAATATAAAGAATCTTAATATAATATCCATTTAGTCCCGATTGTAGTCACCAACCGGGACTAAAGATATTTCCTGCCATTTCCCACCGCTTCTCGCCGTTTCCTTTCTACGAGAGCTTTTAGTCCCGGATGTAGTCACTAACCGGGACTAAAGATATTTCCCAAAGCTTCACGCCAAGTTTTCCCGCCCTTTCCCTCTATATTTAAGGCGATCGCGCCATGGCTATCCACACATCCACACCTTCCTCTCTTAGAACAATGGACAACGCCTACTAGGCCATTCTGATCCTTGAGGAGACCGAGGCGTTGTGCGCCTCCAACTACCCTTGAGTGCCGGGCTACCGGCCGCCCGCCGGCTGGATGCTGAGCGCTGGAGGGGTTCTTGTCCCTCCCGTCCCTCAAGGTTCCACATGTTGGAATTATGCCCTAGAGGCAATAATAAAGATGTTATTATTATAATTCTTGTTCATGATAAAGTTTATATTCCATGCTAGAATTGTACTAAGGGGAAACTTTAATACTTGTGTGGTTTGTGAACAACACCGTGTACCTAGTACGCCTCTATGGACTAGCTCATTGATTAATGATGGTTAAGGTTTCCTAACCATAGACATGAGTTGTCGATTAATAATGGGATCATACCATTGGGAGAATGATATGATGGACAGACCCAAACTAAGGGAGCAATTAGATCGTGTCATTGTGTTCATCTTTGCGAAGCTTTTCTTATGTCAAATATTGTATTCCTTAGACCATGAGATAATACAACTCCCTGGTATCGTAAGAAAGCTTTGAGCTCATCAAACGTCATCCTATGAGAGGGTGATCATAAAGGTGTCTCTCAGGTGATCGAAAAGTACCTGTTGGGTTGTATGTATCGAGATGGGATTTTTCCCTCCCAAGTCGGAGAGATATACTTCGGGCCCACTCGGTAATCGATATCAACACCGCTTGCAAGCATGTGGTTAAGGAGTTAATCACAAAGTGATATCGAATTACGGAAGGAGTAAAGTACTTGTTGTGAACGAGATTGAACTAGGTATGACGGTACAGACGATCAAATCTCGGGCAAGTAAAATATCGCGAGACGAAGGGAATATATATATATGGGATTGATTGAATCCTGGCATCGTGGTTCATCAGATATGATCATCGATGAATGTGTGGGAGTCAATATGGTTTCCAGACCCTGCTGTTGATTATTGATAGAAGATCATGTATGCATATTCTCGAACCCGAAGGGTCACACACTTAACGTGTCTCGACGCTAGGATAGATTGGATAATTGGTTTATGAGTTTTTGTTCGGAGTCTCGGATGAGATCCAGGACGTCACGAGAGGTTCCGGAATGGTCCGGAGAATAAGATTCATATAAGGCAATTTAGTTTTTGGAGTTCGGAATTGTTTCGGGTTAATCGGTATTGTACCGGAAGCTTCTAGAACCTTCCTGAGTGGGACCAACGTGGCCCCACTTGTCGGGAGGGGGCATGGGTCTATGAGGGAGTGCCCTGGCCGCATTGGGCCAGGGTCAAAAGGCCCCATAGGGCCCAGCCGGCCAAACCCTAGGGAAACCCTAGGGGAGCTTCTAGAAGGGAGGGGAACTTGCCCCCCACTCCTCCCTCCTTTGGCCGCCGGCCTAGGGCTTGGGGAGGGGCAAGGGCCAGCCGCCCACCCCTCTATATAGAGGGCTGGGGGCGCACCCTCCCCACACCTCCTCCTCAACCCTAGCCGCCCTGCTGCCCCTCCTCTCTCTCTCTCCCTCCCGACTGCGTGTAGGCGAAGCCCTGCCACAGAAACTCTCCACCGCTTGCACCGCGCTGTCGCGTTGTAGATCCAATCCATCTCTCCACCCTACTTGCTGGACCGAGGAAGGAGGAGACGTCGAGGTGCCGCACGTGTGCATCTCTCGGAGGCATCGCCACTTGCGGTGTTAGATCGGATCGGATCGCGAGGAGGAGAAGCGAGTACGACTACATCACCCACGTTCCGTCGAACGTTCCGCTGTGCAAATCTTCAAGGGTATGAAGATCTCATCTATTCCCCCCCTCCCCGTTGTTTGCATCTCCTAGATTAGATCTTGGCTTTCCCGTTCGCATCCGTAGATTTTTTTTGATTTACTATGCTACAAAACCCTTCAGTGGTATTAGAGCTAGATCTATGCGTAGATGTGTTTCACGAGTAGAACGCAACATGGTTTTTGCGGGCGTTGATGTTTTCTGTTGCAAGCCTCTTGTTTGTGTACTTCTTATGACGCGGGATAGTGAGATCGAAGCGGTCCAGGCCAACCTTACGCGACCTCGTTCGCGAGACCGGCTCCGCACTTGACGTGTGGCTTGTTCCACACATGCGGCTGGTGGATGCCAGTTTCTCTTACTATAGTTGTCATGGGATTTACACCGGAGTTTGTCAACCATAATATTACCGTTGTGGCTTTCCGTAGGTAAGAATCGTTCTTAGCTTGCTACTCCCATAAGCCACGTAAAACATGCAACAACAAAGTAGAGGCGTCTAACTTGTTTTTGCAGGGAGTGTTTTCTGTGATATGGTATGGCCCAAGATGTGATGTGTATGTTGTATGCGATGATCATGTTTTGTAATGTTTCACGACTTGCATGTCGATGAGTACACAACCGACAGGAGCCATATGGTTGTCTTTATAATTATGTATGACCTGTGTGTCAACTTCTTATACGCCATGTAATAGCTTTACTTTATCGCTAAGTAGTTAGCAATAGTTGTAGTTGCTATTCGTGGTGAAGGCAATCATGGTGGAGTGATGGAGATCATGCCGACACGCACAAGATGGAGATCATTGCGCGAAGATTGGCTATACCATGTCACATAAAGATATATGCATGTGATGTTTATCCTTTTATGTATCTTATTATGCTTAGATCGCGACGGTAGCATTATAAGATGATTCCTCACTTAAAGATCAAGATAAAACTGTGTTCTCCCCATGTATGCACCGTTGCGAAAGTTTGTCGTGTTCAAGCATCACGTGATGATCGGGTTCTATAAACTCTACGTTCACATACAACGGGTGCAAGCCAGTTTTGCACACGTGGAAATACTTGGGTTTGACTTGACGAGCCTAGCATGTACAGACATGGCCTTGGAACACATGAACCGAAAGGTTAAGCATGAGTCATATGAATGATATGATCGACACTTCGTTGTCCACCATTGAAACCACATCTCTTCTCGTGAAGATCGGATTAGGTGTGGTGAATTTAGATCATGTTCACTAAACAACTTGAGGGATGTTGAATTTAGTGGGAGTTCATCTAGTAATTTGATTAAGTTGAACTAGTTATCATGAACATAGTCTAAATTGTACTTGCAAATTTTGTAGATCAAATGGCTAAGTCCAACTTCGACTTCAACGTTTTTGCTGAGAAAGAAAAGCTTAAGAACAATGGGTCTAACTTCACCAACTGGTTCCGCAATCTGAGAATCATTCTCTCTGGCGGACAAAAGGACTATGTCCTTGAGAAAGCGCTAGGTGACGCCCCTGCTGTAGATGCGCCGGCTGATGAGAAAGCTGTTTATCAGTCGCGCAAAGATGATTATGGTGTGATTAAGAGCACCATGTTGTTTGCTATGGAATCGGACCTTCAAAATCGTTTTGAAGATTACCCCGGGCCCTTTGAGATTCTTGAGGAACTGAAAACTATGTTCCAGACTCAGGCCCGTTCTGAGAGATATGAGATCTCTGAGAAATTCTTTAACTGCAAGATGGAGGAAGGGAGTTCCGTTAGTGAGCATGCCATAAAGATGTCGGCCTACACTCAACGCCTTGAGCAATTGGACTGCAAGATTCCAGAGGAGCTCAAGATTGACAGGGTTCTGCAATCACTCCCTCCTAGCTACAAAAGTTTTGTAGTTACTCATAATCAGATTGGTTCCACTGATACGATCACCGAGCTCTTCGCTAAGCTGAAAGCTGCAGAGGTGGACATCAAGAAGGATAATCATGTGTTGATGGTCAACAAGCCCCCCAGCTTTAAGAAAGGTAAGGGTGCAAAGAAGCCCTTCAAGAAAGACAGCGACAAGAGCATTGCCCCTGCTGAGAAGAAGCTCAAGTCTGGACCTAAGCCGGACACTGAGTGCTTCTATTGCAAGGACAAGGGTCATTGGAAGCGCAACTGTCCGAAGTACTTAGCGGACAAGAAGGCTGGCACCATCAAAGGTATATTTGATATACATGTTACTGATGTTTTCCTTACTAGCCCTCGTTGTAGTGCCTGGGTATTTGATACTGGTTCAGTTGCTAATATTTGTAACTCGAAACAGGAGCTGCGGAATAGACGGCGGCTAGCGAGGGATGAGGTGACGATGCGCGTTGGCAACGGATCAAGAGTTGATGTGATGGCCATCGGCATGCTCTCCTTAGTTTTACCTTCGGGATTAGTTTTAAACCTCAATAAATGTTATTATGTGCCTACGTTGAGCATGAACATCATATCTGGATTGTGTTTATTGCAAGACGGTTATTCATTTAAATCTGATAATAATGGTTGTTCTATTTATATGAGTAACATCTTTTATGGTCATGCACCTGCTGTGAATGGTTTATTTCTTCTGAATCTCGAAAGGGATGAAACACACATCCATAACATTGAGGCTAAGAGATGCAAGGTAGATAGTGATAATACTACTTATTTGTGGCACTGCCGTCTAGGTCATATTGGTGTAAAACGCATGAAGAAACTCCATTCTGATGGACTTTTGGAGTCTCTTGATTTTGAATCATTTGACACATGCGTACCATGCCTCATGGGCAAGATGATCAAAAACCTGTTCTCCGGAATGATGGAGCGAGCAACGGACTTGTTGGAAATCATACATACCGATGTATGCGGACCGATGAGTGTTTCAACGCGCGGTGGATATCGCTACTTTCTCACTTTTACCGATGACTTAAGTAGATATGGGTATATCTATTTAATGAAACATAAATCTGAAACATTTGAAAAGTTCAAAGAATTTTAGAATGAAGTGGAAAACCATCGTAACAGAAAGATTAAGTTTCTACGATCCAACCGTGGAGGTGAATATTTGAGTTATGATTTTCTCACGCATCTTAAAGCAAGCGGAATCGTTTCACAACTCACGCCACCCGAAACACCACGCAATGGTGTGTCTAAACGCCGGAATCGAACTCTATTAGATATGGTTCGATCAATGATGTCTCTTACTGATTTTCCGTTATCATTTTGGGGTTATGCATTAGAAACCGCTGCATTCACTTTAAATAGGGCACCATCTAAATCCGTTGAGACGACACCGTATGAACTGTGGTTTGGTGCTAAACCTAAGTTATCGTTTCTTAAAGTTTGGGGATGCGAATCTTACGTCAAGAAGTTGATGCCACACAAGCTCGAACCCAAAGCGGAGAAATGCGTCTTCATAGGATACCCTAAGGAAACTATTGAGTATACCTTCTATCACAGAACCGAAGGCAAAGTGTTTGTCGCAAATAACGGATCCTTTCTTGAGAAGGAGTTTCTCTCGAAAGAAGTGAGTGGGAGGAAAGTAGAGCTAGATGAGGTTGTTGAACCTTCTCTTAAATTGGAGAGTAGCGCAGCACCTGAAATTGTTCCAGTGCCGCCTGCACCAACATTAGAGGAAGCTAATGACAAGGATCATGAAGCTTCGGACGATGCTAATACTAAACGTCGCAGGTCGACAAGGTCGCGTGCCCCTCCTGAGTGGTACGGCAACCCTGTCTTAACTGTCTTGTTAGTAGACGACAGTGAACCTGCGAACTATGAGGAAGCGATGATGAGCCCAGACTCTGAGAAATGGCTAGAGGCCATGAAATCTGAATTGGGATCCATGAGCGAAAACCAAGTATGGACTTTGGTGGACCCTCCTAGCGACCGAAAGGCTGTTGAGTGCAAATGGATCTTCAAGAAGAAAACAGATGCGGATGGTAATGTTACCGTCTATAAAGCATGACTTGTCGCGAAAGGTTTTCGACAAGTTCAAGGTGTTGACTACGATGATACTTTCTCTCCCATAGCGATGTTTAAGTCCATTCGGATTTTATTAGCAATTGCTGCGTTTCATGATTATGAAATATGGCAGATGGATGTCAAGACTGCGTTCCTCAATGGCAACATTGATGAAGAGTTGTATATGATGCAACCCGAAGGTTTTGTCGATCCTAAGGATGCTGATAAAGTGTGCAAACTTCAGTGTTCCATTTATGGACTAAAGCAAGCATCTCGAAGTTGGAACCTTCATTTTGATCAAGTGATCAAGAGCTTTGGATTTGTTCCAAATTGCTACGAAGCTTGTATCTACAAGAAAGTGAGTGGGAGCTCAGTGACATTTCTGGTACTATATGTGGATGACATATTGATTATTGGAAATGACATTGACATGCTTAACGATGTGAAGAGTTATTTGAACAAATGTTTTTCAATGAAAGACCTAGGGGAAGCTACTTATATATTGGGCATCAAAATCTATAGAGATAGACAAAGACGCCTGATAGCTTTAAGCCAGAGTACATACCTAGACAAAGTTCTGAAAAGGTTCAGAATGGATAAGGCAAAGAAAGGTTCAGTGCCTATGTTGTCAGGTAAGATATTGAGCAAGGCTCAGTGTCCAGCTACGGTAAATGATAGAGAAGCTATGAGCAAAGTGCCTTATTCCTCGGCCATAGGTTCTATCATGTATGCCATGTTGTGTACTAGACCGGATGTGTCCAATGCTCTTAGTTTGACGAGCAGGTACCAAAGTGATCCAGGAGTGGAACACTGGACAGCCGTGAAGAACATCCTAAAGTACTTGAATAGGACTAAAGAAATGTTCTTAGTCTATGGAGGTGATGAACAGCTCATCGTAAAGGGTTACGTCGATGCTAGTTTCGACACCGACAAGGATTATTCTAAATCTCAGACAGGATACGTTTATATTTTGAATGGAGGAGCTGTGAGCTGGAGAAGCTGCAAGCAAAGCGTGATCGCGGAATCTACAGTAGAAGCGGAATACATGGCTGCTGCAGAAGCGTCAAGTGAAGGAGTTTGGATCAGGAACTTCATCACTGAGCTTGGCGTGGTTCCAAGTGCCTTCGACCCACTTGAGATATTGTGTGACAACACTGGCGCCATAGCACTAGCTAAGGAACCAATATATCATCCAAAGACCAAGCATATCAACCGCAAGTTTCATATAATCCGAGATTATATAGCAGATGGAGATCTGAAGATTAGCAAAGTACATACAGATCTGAATGTCGCAGATCCATTGACTAAACCTCTTCCACGTGCGAAACATGATTAGCACCTTAGTGCCATGGGTGTTAGATTGTTGTGAGATGTAAACTAGATTATTGACTCTAGTGCAAGTGGGAGACTGTTGGAATTATGCCCTAGAGGCAATAATAAAGATGTTATTATTATAATTCTTGTTCATGATAAAGTTTATATTCCATGCTAGAATTGTATTAAGCGGAAACTTTAATACTTGTGTGGTTTGTGAACAACACTGTGTCCCTAGTACGCCTCTATGGACTAGCTCATTGATTAATGATGGTTAAGGTTTCCTAACCATAGACATGAGTTGTCGATTAATAATGGGATCATACCATTGGGAGAATGATATGATGGACAAACCCAAACTAAGCGGAGCAATTAGATCGTGTCATCGTGTTCATCTTTGCGAAGCTTTTCTTATGTCAAATATTGTATTCCTTAGACCATGAGATAATACAACTCCCTGGTATCGGAAGAAAGCTTTGAGCTCATCAAACGTCATCCTATGAGAGGGTGATCATAAAGGTGTCTCTCAGGTGATCGGAAAGTACCTGTTGGGTTGTATGTATCGAGATGGGATTTGTCCCTCCCAAGTCGGAGAGATATACTTCGGGCCCACTCGGTAATCGATATCAACACCGCTTGCAAGCATGTGTTCAAGGAGTTAATCACAAAGTGATATCGGATTACGGAACGAGTAAAGTACTTGCTGTGAACGAGATTAAACTAGGTATGACGGTACCGACGATCAAATCTCGGGCAAGTAAAATATCGCGAGACGAAGGGAATATATATATGGGATTGATTGAATCCTGGCATCATGGTTCATCCGATATGATCATCGATGAATGTGTGGGAGTCAATATGGGTTTCCAGACCCTGCTGTTGATTATTGATAGAAGATCATGTCTGCATATTCTCGAACCCGAAGGGTCACACACTTAACGTGTCTCGACGCTAGGATAGATTGGATAATTGGTTTATGAGTTTTTGTTCGGAGTCTCGGATGAGATCCAGGACGTCACGAGAGGTTCCGGAATGGTCCGGAGAATAAGATTCATATAAGGCAATGCAGTTTTTGGAGTTCGGAATTGTTTCGGGTTAATCGGTATTGTACCGAAAGCTTCTAGAACCTTCCGGAGTGGGACCAACGTGGCCCCACTTGTCGGGAGGGGGCATGGGCCTATGAGGGAGTGCCCTGGCCGCATTGGGCCAGGGTCACAAGGCCCCATAGGGCCCAGCCGGCCAAACCCTAGGGAAACCCTAGGGGAGCTTCTAGAAGGGGGGGACTTGCCCCCCACTCCTCCCTCCTTTGGCCGCCGGCCTAGGGATTGGGGGAGGGGAAAGGGCCAGCCGCCCACCCCTCTATATAAAGAGGGATGGGGGTGCACCCTCCCCACACCTCCTCCTCAACCCTAGCCGCCCTGCTTCCCCTCCTCTCTCTACATCACCCATGTTCCGTCGAACGTTCCGCTGTGCGAATCTTCAAGGGTATGAAGATCTCATCTATTCCCCCCCTCGTTGTTTGCATCTCCTAGATTAGATCTTGGCTTTCCCGTTCGCATCCGTAGAAATTTTTTGATTTACTATGCTGCGAAACCCTTCACCACACGCCAGGCGGCCATCACAAACCACTTCTACCACGAGCTCACGCCGGAGCATCCCGACAACTACGACACCTGGAATGCCTTCTTCGCTAATAGGCGCGAAAGGGAGCTCGCCAGGTACGAGAGTGATGGCCCGCCCCTGGTGAACCACAACGAAGCCGGCCGGCGTCTGTGGTGGGCGAACCGTACTATCATCGGAGTGATGCGCTACATCGCCGGGGGAGACCATCCTCGCCTGCGGTGCCCACAAGTCCACCCGCCACAGAGCCACAAAAAGGCCCCACATCGGCCCGACGGTAGTGGCATCGTATTCCAGGAGACCCCTCCCCTGCCCGCCGTGAATCCGAGGCTAGAATGGCCCCTAGTATATGCCATGGATGGGCTGAGGATCCCCGGAGTGGCAGGTGACGATGATGATGACGATGACGAAGAAGACCCTGAAGCTGCGTACTATAGGACTAGGCATGATTATGACTAAAGGGGCGGCTTTAGTCCTGAGTGTTAGCTAGTCCCGGTTTGTCCCGGTTTTTAATATTAATAAATGTCTTGAGTGTTACCTAATAAATAGAGGGAAATGCTTGTATAAAGAGAGGGTTCATCTTTAGTCCCGGTTGGAGAAACCAACCACGACTGAAGGGATTGCGGCAGACTGGGCCAGGCAACACTAATAATAGGGGTGAGTGTCGACATTATGTCGTGCGGCTTGTACCTTGTCCCGGATGGTGTCACCAACCGGGACTAAAGATGAACCTTTAGTCCCGGTTGGAGACACCAACCGGGACAAAACATGAGTCAGCACTAATAATAGAGATGAGTGTCGACATTATGTCGTGAGTGTCGACATTATGCCGAGCTGCTTGTACTATAAATAGGCATCCTTGTGAGTCCAGTCCTCCAGCCAGTTTGAGGCATCTCCAAGATGGTTTTCGAGAGCAGGGACACCACTACGGCCAGTTTCAGGGAGATGCCGCCGGAGCCCAGTCCTCCGGCATCTCCGAGAAACTGGTCATAGAGGCATTCCCTAATATGTGAAATTAGTTAGCTCCCAGGCGTATTGATCTAGTTAGAGAAGTTACAAGCTGCAAGATGGTTTTCGAGAGCAGGGACACCACTACGGCCAGTTTCAGGGAGATGCCGCCGGATCCCAGTCCTCCGGCATCTCCGATAAACTGGTCATAGAGGCACTCCCTAATATGTGACCTCACGCGTTTGGAGATCAGATCTTAATGGTAAGTATGAATCAGGACTAAAGGCCCTCCTTTAGTCCCGGTCCAGCCACAAAACGGGACTAACACACTCAAGATTGTTTGCAGACAACACTATAAAAATGGACACACGGAGCATCTTCACTCATAAAATGTTACAATTATTACATATCATTTCTTCGCGTGTGTTCCTTTCTGATCCCATCGTATCCATGGAGCATCTTCATTCATTAACATGATGCTTGGGTCATCCTTCACCGCTAAGGGCGGAATTTCATGAAACTTATCACAATCTTCTGACATGTCTGTCTTGTCCTCCACTCCCACGCTGTTTCTTTTTCCTGAAAGAACTATGTGGCGCTTTGGCTCATCGTCTGATGTATTCTTTTTCTTATTTTTTCTTTTTCTAGGTTTGGTAGACATGTCCTTCACATAGAAAACCTGAGCCACATCATTGGCTAGGATGAATGGTTCGTCTAAGTACCCAAGATTGTTGAGATCCAACGATGTCATTCCATATTTCTTGTCTACCTCAACCCCTCCTCCTGTCAGCTTGACCCATTTGCACCGAAACAAGGGGACCTTAAAAGTAGGTCCATAGTCAAGTTCCCATATCTCATCTATGTAACCATAATATGTGGTCTTTGACCCATTGTTGCCTGTTGCATCAAAGCGGACACCACTGTTTTGGTTGGTGCTCTTTTTATCTTGGGCTATCGTGTAAAATGTATACCCATTTATCTCGTACCCTTGGAAAGTCGATATAGTCGAAGATGGTGACCTAGACAACAAGTATAGCTAATCTCCAAGAGTGTTGTTTTTGATGAGATGTTGCAACCAACCGCCGAAACTCTTCATGTGTTCATCTCTAATCCAAGAGTCATGCTTTCCAGGGTTGTTGGAGCGTAAGATTTTCTTGTGTTCCTCGATATATGGGGCTGCCAAGATAGAATTCTGTAGAACGGTGTAATGTGCTTCGGTGTAAGAATGTCCGTCCCTACATATTATTGATTTCCTTCCTAGAGTACCCTTTCCACTCAGTCTCCCCTCATACCGCGATTGAGGAAGACCAATCGGCTTAAGGTCAGGAACAAAGTCAACACAAAATTCAATAACCTCCTCTGTTCCATAGCCCTTGGAGATGCTTCCTTCTGGACTAGCACGGTTACGAACATATTTCTTTAAGATTCCCATGAACCTCTCAAAGGGAAACATATTGTGTAGAAATACAGGACCGAGAATGGAAATCTCTTCAACTAGGTGAACCAGCAGGTGCGTCATAATATTGAAGAAGGATGGTGGGAACACCAACTCAAAACTGACAAGACATTGGACCACATCATTCTGTAACCGTGGTAGATCTTCAGGATTGATTATCTTCTGAGAGATTGCATTGAGAAATGCACATAGCTTCACAATGGGTACTCGAACATTATCTGGTAGAAGCCCCCTCAATGCAATCGGAAGCATTTGCGTCATTATCACGTGGCAGTCATGAGACTTTAGGTTTTGGAACTTTTTTCTGCCATATTTATTATTCCCTTTATATTCGACGAGAAGCCAGACGGGACCTTAATACTTCTTAGGCATTCAAAAAATATTTCCTTCTCTTGTTTGGTAAGAGCGTAGCTGGCATGACCTTGAAACCATTCTGGATGCAGGCCATCTGGGTCTTTCATACGTTGATGGTCCTTTCGTGCTTCCGGTGTATCTTTTGTCTCACGCCCAAAAAGCCTAGCAGGTTCACGCAAAGATTCTTCGTCACATGCATCACATCGATTGCAGAGCGGACCTCTAAGAATTTCCAATATGGTAGCTTCCAAAATATAGATTTCTTCTTCCACATGGGCGCATGTCCTTCAGCGTCCTTCGGAACAGATTTTCCTCCAGGACCCTTTCCAAAGGTTACCAGTTGATCCAAATCTTTGACCATATCAAATATATCAGCACCAGTACACTCCTTAGGCTTCGTCTGGTGACATGCCAGACCGTTTAAATGCTTGCCTTTCTTTCTTAAGGGATGCTTGGCCAAAAGAAATCGACGATGCTCATTGTATATATTCTTCTTACAATGTTCCAAATATATACTTTCAGTCTCATCTAAACAGTGTGTGCGTGCATTGTATCCCTTGTTTGACTGTCTTAAAAGGTTACTAAGAGCAGGCCAATCATTGATTATTACGAAAAGCAATGCTCGGAGGTTAAATTCTTCCTGCTTGTGCTCATCCCACACGCGTATCCCGGGTTCGTGCCACAGCTGTAAAAGTTCTTCCACTAATGGCCTTAGGTACACATCAATGTCGTTGCCGGGTTGCTTCGGACCTTGGATCAACACTGGCATCATAATGAACTTCCGCTTCATGCACAACCAAGGAGGAAGGTTATAGATGCATAGAGTCACGGGCCAGGTGCTATGACTGGAGCTCTGCTCCCCAAAGGGATTCATGCCATCTGTACTTAGACCAAACCTTAAACTCCTTGCGTCATATGCAAAGTCCGGATACTTTCTATCGATTTTTCTCCATTGCGACCCATCAGTGGGGTGTCTCAACATCCCGTCTGACTTACGTTCCTCTTTATGCCATCGCAACAACTTGGCGTGCTCTTTGTTTCTGAATAAGCGTTTCAACCGTGGTATTATAGGAGCATACCACATCACCTTTGCAGGAACCCTCTTCCGGGGGGGGCTCGCCCTCAACGTCACCAGGGTCATCTCGTCTAATCTTATACCGAAGTGAAGTGCATACCGGGCATGCATCCAAATTATCATACTCCTCACCGCGGTAGAGGATGCGGTCATTAGGGCATGCATGTATCTTCTGAACCTCTAAACCTAGAGGGCAGACAACCTTCTTTGCTTTGTACGTACTGGCGGGCAATACGTTATCTTTTGGAAGCATATTCTTCATCATTTTCAGCAACTTTTCAAATGAGGAGTCAGGTATAGCACACTCAGCCTTCCATCGCAGCAATTCCAGTGTGCTGCCCAGCTTTTTCAGACCATTTTCGCAATTTGGGTACAATAACTTTTTGTGATCCTCTAACATGTGATTGAACTTTTCCCTATCCTTTTCAGTTTCACAATCTCTTCGTGCATCGGCAATGGTCCGACCAAGATCATCAGCGGGTTCATCATGTGTCTCTTCTTCATCCTCCCCTTCAGCATCCCTCATGGAAGTATCTCCGTACTCAGGGAAACCATGATAGTTGTCATCCTCCTCCTCTTCTTCATTGTCTTCCATTATAACCCCTCTCTCTCCGTGCTTGGTCCAACAATTATAACTGGGCATGAAGCCGGACTTCAACAGGTGGCTGTGAAGGGTTTTTGAGTCAGAGTAATCATTCTGATTCCTACATCCATTACATGGACAAAATACAAAACCATTGCGCTTGTTTGCATCAGCAACACAGATAAATTCATGCACGCCATTAATGAACTCGCCAGAGCGTCGGTCAGTACCGTACATCCATTCCCGGACCATCTGTATTATAGTAAAAGTATATCAAAAACCATTACACAACATGATAAAATTATTACAAGTTATATTGAGAGCTTCTAGAGTATTAATTTTGAATTTTTAAAATTTTTACATGCACCAATTTGTGAATTGGAGAAAACAATCAACATGATAAATGTGGAGTTTTTTATTATTGTTCTATCAGTGAAAATCTCATTCCATTCTAAGCTCTGAAACTCTAAAATTACACATTTCAATTTTCAGTAACTATGTGCCTAATCAAAATTTGTTACACATATATATCAAAATCCTTCTAGCTACTTCTAGAGCATGCATGAATTTGATTCATATCTCTATACTTCTAGAGCATTATAGATCTAAAGTAGCAATAAGAGATGAAAGAATGAAGTTCTAACCTTTTAAAGCTTTGGATTTAGGTGTTGCAAACTAAATCTTAAGAAAAGAATGGCATGAACTCTCTTGCTTCTTTGAGAAAAATGGCCACCATATGCTTTAGGGCAGCAGGACAGGAAGCAGAATATATAGTCGTGGACAACTAGTCCCGGGCCGTGATACGACCCGGGACTAATAGTCCACGAAAGGACCAGCTGGCCTGCTCCAGGTTATTAGTCCCGGGCCGTATTACGAACCGGGACTAATGACCTGGTCCGGCCCGGGACTAGTCACTACGGCCGTTTTTAGCCGTTAGAGGCCTCACGGCCCGGGACTAGTGCTCCCACTAGTTGCGGGCTGTGCCAGACCGGGACTGCTGGCCTTGTTCACATCGAACCGAAGATGGTTTTTCCAGTAATGAGGAATGTCCAAGGCCTTGCGACTCCCGCCGAGGTGGTCAGTGTTGGATTTTGCCCACAGATAGACTACATCAAACTAGACAAACAAGCACGCTCAAAAAATCTTATGACCAAGTGGTTACAAGCTTACACGTCGTGGTCTTGTATAAATACACGGCCAAGGCCACGCGAGCCATTTTATACATGGACTCAACTATGATCTAAATCGACTCGAACTGGTCCTAACTAGTAGCAGTACGTATACAACCACCACAAGTACTAAACCTCATATCTAAACCGACATGCACTTACCTAATTAACTCTGCCATATGACTCTAATCAAGATTAACCTAACAGCCAGAAGGCCCGAGTTCGTGCTCCAGAATGAAGAGATGCTGCGTATGTTCTAGGAGGTGCCACAAGATTAATCCAAGAGTCGGGCCATTTCAGATGGATAGTACAACCCCTAGCAAATTAGTTTGCGAGTTTACTGATGGTGCCTTTACCTATAGCCGGGCCATCAGTCATCCCGAGTGTTCTCCATCGTCTTTTTTCGTAGTAGTTTCGTGGAGGTTTGATCTCGCCATTACCTGTAGCAGGCAGATCAGACACTCGGTGAAGACCTGCTGTCACTCTGTCTATCTACTAACGTTGAGTTTGCTCCAAATGACGCCACGACTTAAAGTACTAAACTGGAACATAAGGGGATTGAATGATCGTGCTCGCCGCCCTGTTGTACGGGACTTGGCAGAGAGCACGGGTTGCTCAATTTTGTGCATCCAAGAGTCAAAATTATCATACCTATCTGACACAGATAAACTTGAAGTCGCAGGCCCTTTGTTTAGAGGGTTTGCTGAGCTCCCTGCAAATGGCACTAGAGGGGGATCCTCATGTTCTGGAAGGACGACCTTCTCACAGCAACAAACATCACTGTACACAATCACTCCATCACACAGTAGCTTTCAACGAGCTAGCCTCTGATTCGAGTTGGACCTTAAATATGGGCCCAGTGACGACGAGCGCAAGCCAAAGTTCCTTGACGAACTATCCACAATACATGGTACAGTGCAGGGGGACTGGGTAGTTATTGGTGATTTCAACCTCATCCTTCACGATCAGGACAAGAACAAGCCAAGACTAAATAGACGTTGGATGAGAAGATTCAAGTCGGCCTTGGACTCTAGTTGCATGCGGGAAATCAGCCTGGTGGGTAGGCGTTACACCTGGAGTAACGAGCAGCAGGACCCAACGATTATCATGCCTTGATCGCGCATTTTGCAATACGATTGGGATGAGGTTTACCCGGCAGCAAAGCTGCTCCTGCATGCATCTTTAATGTCTGATCACTGCCCCCTATTGCGTGTTCAAGATCTGATCACAAGATCATCCACTAGATTCTGGTTTGAGAGTTTCTGGCCTTTGCTAGACGGATACTCTGCAGTGGTGCAGCAGTCCTAGGGTATGGACTGTCGGCTCACGAATCCTTTTGCCATCTTGGATCACAAGCTAAAGAGGTTGGGCCGTCACCTGTCAAGCTGGGTAAGAAACTACATAGTAGACATTAAAAGGCAGATGCTAATATGTCAGGAAATCATGCTGAGACTAGATACAGCTCAAGAAATCATGACTCTCTCTGTGGCTGAAAGGGAGCTGTGATGCTCTCTCAAATCTAGAGCGGTGGGTATAGAAGTCATAAATCGCATTGAAA
This sequence comes from Avena sativa, assembly GCA_916181665.1. NCBI lineage: Eukaryota > Viridiplantae > Streptophyta > Magnoliopsida > Poales > Poaceae > Avena > Avena sativa. The sequence continues at coordinate 396,705,882 of OV702281.1, forward strand.
TCAAGCAAAGAGCACGGATCAAATGGTTGCAACTAGGTGACGCAAACACAAAGTTTTTCCATCTTAGAGTTGTATACTCCCTCCGTTTCAAAATATAAGATGTTTTAGGTTTGTGAAGACAATACATCTAGACTTCTTTTAGTGTCTAGATTCACTCTAAACTGAGTGAACCTACATACTAAAAGAAGTCTAGATACATTTGCTTTACAAAACTAAAACATCTTATATTTTGATACAGAGAGTACATCACAAGCAAAATAACATGATTCAGGATTTGCAAACAGAGAATGGCTTGGCACCGTCACCTACAGAGACAGAAGATGCCATTAACTGCCATTTCAAGTCACTGGTTGGCACAATAAAACCTTGCAGCCAACAGTTTAACTAGGAAGAGCTAAACCTCCAACACCAGATCTCTCGGAACTGGACGCGCCGTTCACTTTGGAGGAACCCCTACATATAAGGCACCACGGCCTGATGGTTTCTCATGTGGCTTTCTCAGAACTTCTTGGAATATCATCAAGTATGATCTCCTAAGGGCGGTGAATGAGTTCTATAGTTTTACTTGATCGACGAAACTTCCTTCCAAAGCCTAAACACCGCACACTTCATCTTACTTCCGAAAATTGAGCAGCCCACGGAAGCAGGACACTACCGACCCATCAGTTTAATTCATGCCTTTTCGAAGCTGGTATCAAAAATCCTAGCATTGAGGCTACAACCTAGGCTTGATGATTTGATCTCCGCATGCCAGAGTGCGTTCATTACCAAAAGGAATACTCCTATTCAAGATAACTTCCTGTACGTTGTTACTGAAGCTTGATATTGCCAAAGAGTTTAACACTGTCTCCTGGTCATATATCTTGGATATGTTGCGGGCGAGAGGTTTCCTTGCTCGATGACGGGATTGGGTCGCAATGCTCTTCAGAACCGCAACGTCCAGGCCCTTGGTCAATGGAGTGTCAGGTAGACCGATCGAGCATATGTGGTGGCCTACGGCAGGGCGACTCCTTATCCCTTTCATGTTTGTCTTGTCCATGGAGCCTCTACATCGGCTCCTTGACAGGGCAACTGAGGACATAGTTCTATCACGTTTGCGGAGCAAGAAGTGTACCTACATGTGAATGCGGATTTCTCCAGCGTAAGTTGGGCCCCCGATATCATCTATGTCGTCCGTCTATTGGATATCCGTGCAAGGTCAACATAGTCATTGCCCCTAGCACGTTTGCATTTTAGCCCTTCTGCTTTTCAGATTTCACCAGCAGTCCAGGAGAGAGGATGACCACCCAATCCGCATCCCTCGACCAACCTAACCCTAACAACTCTCTGCCCACGCCCACGCCCCTGCCCACCCCTCACAGCGCCGCCACGCCCCTTCCCCTCTCACCGCTACCTCCTCTTTCCAGCGCCGCCATGCCCTTCCTTCCCTCCCCAGCGCCGCCATGCCCTGTCTCCCCTCTCTAGCTCTGCCTCGCCCTGCCTCCCCTTCCTAGTGCTGCCATGCCCTTCCTCCCCTCCCCGGCGCCGCCACACCCTGTATCCCCTCTCCAGCTCTGCCACGCCCTGCCTCCCCTCCCCAGCGCCGCCATGCCCATCCACCATGAGCTTCGGCCTGCACGAGCACCGATCTCGCGCTCGCACCATTGTCCTCGCCGCGCCCCCACCTCTCCTCCACCTCCCGGCCTCAAGCTCGCGCTCCGGCCTTCGAGGAGAGAGAGAGGAGATCACCCATGGCCGATCTGGCTTGGAGTGCCCCGATTTCCCTCCCCCTCTCTGTTCTTCATTTTTGTATTTTATTTCTATGTGTATCTTGATGCACGGAAAATCTAAGTTTTAATTATTGTGTTTGAGAGACACGGATCTGAGTTCCTCTATTATTATTTTTGTTCTATGAAACGTGTAATTTTCTCTTTCTAGATTGTCAAGTATATGGAAATTGTATCATTCTCATATCAATCTTATATGGATTTGTATTAAATCTTGTGATTCTTCGAAGATTGAATGATTATTTATTATTTTCTAGAGCTTGTCCATTTATTTGGTCTATGGAAAAAATGTTTTCCCTTTCCAGATGGGATAGTGTATGTGACATTGGTATGACTAATCGGTCCCTATGCTTAGTCACGCAAGACGCATAAAAGCTTATAGCACACGAAGGCCCAACGAAATCCAAAAGCACCCGACGGAATAAAGACTTATATTGACTGGCAAGAAATATCTAAAAACTGACATAGAGTTTGCATTAACTTGTAACCTCTCCGGCTACGGATCCAGGATCCAGCCTCTCATATAAAGGCTCGGAGGACCTGACAGAGAGGACACCTTAGTTTTCCAGCAATCCGCCATGAGCTAGACGCAACCAGCGAACCGGCGACTTTGTAACCAGGCTTTCTTGCCGAGGTCCATAACAATAGGCATTGCCGAGGTCACCCCTTGTTAGTATGACACCACTGTGAATCTTGTATGTATTATCAAGTTTTTGATAAAATTGTATAGATTTGCTGTAAAACTTACCGGATTTGATAGTCTTTAAAAAAACTGTATGAATCATGTATGATTCTTTATAGAAACATATGTAGACATTATAACAATATTCTATGAATAAAATATGAATATCTCTTGAAAAATTATATGAATCTTGTGTGATTCTGTTCATAGATGAATCTGTGTGATTTTGTTCTTGTGATTTTTTACTTGTGTGATTTTTTTTAGAATTTTAATAATGTATGAATATTTTTAGATTAGATAGTGTGAAAACCTCATGAATCTTGTGTGAATCTGTTCATTGATATCCTTCCATTTCAAATCCAATATAGATTAGATAGTGTGAAAACCTCATGAATATTGTGTGAATCTGTTAATGGATCTCCTCCGATTTCAAATCTTGTGTGAAAAAATATTATATGAAAAAAATCTGTGAAAAATAATATGTAAGAAATATTCCATGAATTTTATGGTGAAACTATATTGTAAACAAGAACATGAATATGTAATAAAACAAATTTGCTGTGAATATGTAATAAAACATTGTTGGTATTAATCTTGTTTAATGCAGTTTATAGAAAATCAATGAAAACAAATATTGTTGAATATTTTATCTAAGTTGACAAATCAGCGACGAAATATGTATAAAACTTGAAAACGCTAGGGGCTGAACAACAAAACTGCAATAGACACAAAAAATGAGGTGAAAGGTGTTAAACAATGTTTGGGTGGGGGCTGGCTCAAGGCATCTGGTGCGTGGCCTATTTCTTTATATATGGGTACCAAGAGGTATAATACAGATACAATTACAGAGGCTATACATTTGTATGCAAATACAGTCTAACATCCTCCCTTAATCTTAAATATGGCCTGAAGTATTCAGTAAGTTAAGATTGTGTCTACAGCCTATGAACAAATAAAAAGACAACGATTTGGTGAATATATCAACAAGTTGATATTTAGAAGAGATGAACTTGATCTGCAGAACCTTCTGTGCAACATGTTCCCTCACAAAATGATAATCAACTTCGATGTGTTTCGTTCGGGCATAAAATACAGAATTCGATGAGAGGTATGTAGCCCGAAGTTATCACACCAAAGGACAGGAGGCTGACTGTGAGAGATCTTCAACTCTCAAAGCAGGGACTAGACCCAAATAAGCTCGGCAGTGGCATCAGCAACTGCCTTCTACTCAGCTTCAGTGCTACTGCGAGAAACTGTAGCATATTTCCGAGCACTCCAAGCGATCAGATTAGGACCAAAGAATACAGCATATCCCCCGTGGATCGCCTATCATCTGAGTTACTAGCCCAATCCACAACACTAAAAGCCGAGAGCAGACCAGAAGGCACCAGACGTAGATGTAGTCCATAAGTAGCAGTGGAGTGAACGTAGCGCAGAATACGCTTGACAGCAGTCAAGTGAGGCTCTCGAGGGGCATGAAGATACTGGAAGACACGGTTAACTGCATATGAAATATCAGGTCGAGTGATGGTGAGGTACTGAAGAGCCCCAACAAGACTCTGATACTCGGTAGAACCATTAGTCGAAAGTAGAGCCCCATCAGTAGCAGAGATAGTCTCAGTGGAGTACATGGGAGTAGTAGCAGCCTTGCACTGGAGCATGCCAGCACGCTGCAAGAGATCCTAAGAGTACTTCTGCTGGGAGAGAGCAAGACCATCATGTGGATAGGTGAATGAGCATTTTTCTATCCCTCTGATTTTGATGTTTGATAACAACACACTTATCAGTTTAATCGTGTGCTAAGTGTATCACAGGTTTGATAAGGGTGTGGCACAAATATTGACCTAACCAATTACCCTTGAGAAAAAAACCAATGTGACAACCGGTAGTACTGGAAAAATGACCGGTACTACCGCTTGGCACCGGTACTATCGGTTCTAGTACCGGTTGGATCCGTGCAAGGTTGATAAGGATGAGTTTTCCTCAGTACCACCCGGTACCACGGAGCGGCACTACCGCTCCAACCGGTAGTACCGCTTGAGACAAGCGGTACTATCGCTTGAACACGGTCGTACCGCTCAGCAGTACCGGACAGTTCTGAGGAAGGACCACCCCTCTCAGTCTTGCTTAGTACCAAGCGGTACTTGGGACCGGTACTACCGCCTAGACTGGTAGTACCGCGTCATACGACCGGTACTACCGCTTGGGGGTAGTACCGCAAGGGAATACCGGGCAATACTGAAGCTGGCTCGACCAACTATGGCATCTCCGGTACCTGGTCCGGTACTGGACCGCAAGCGGTACTACCTCTTGAGTACCGGTACTACCGGTGCATTAAAGGCTCCAACGGCCAGATTCCCTGGAGGGGTATAAATACCCCTCCACCTACCTTGGGACAAAGTGCTCATCCACATTAAAGTCAAGACCACCATTGGAGCCACCAAATCTTCAAGATCTCCTCAATCCACCACCCAAAGTCTTTGATCTTTGGGGAATCGAAGGAGGAGGCCCCGATCTACTACTTCACCAAAAGAGATCTTCATATCCCCCTCATTTCTTTGAGGGCCCATTTGCTCTAGTGTTTTCTTGGAAACCCTAGTTCTTGTTTTTGTTCTTACAAGCTTGTCCTTGATTGCTTTGACAGCTTGCTTGTATTTGGGAGCCTCCGATTAAGTTGTGGATGTGTGCCCCAAATTGTAAAGGTGCCGGCTTCCACCTTGAAGGCCGCCGATATAGTGGAAGGTGAATCGATCCCGTTGGGGTGAGATTCATCGGAGAACAAGGGAGGCCTTTCGTGGCGTTGGTGGTTTGAAACCACCCCCTCTCCAAACGTAGACGTACTTCCTCTCAAAAGGAAGGAACTACGGGAAACAAATCCTTGTGTCTCCGCGTCCACCACTTTGGTTACTTCTATCCTTTACCGCACTTTACTTACTTGTTCTTACTTTGTGTTGTGATATCTCTTGCACAATTTTCATATAGGTAAATTCACCATAGTTGCATTATCTAGAGAATTTACCTTATTGTCAAACCTTAATTTGAAAAAGAAGAAAATTTGAAGTAGCACCTATTCACCCCCCCCCTCTAGGTGCCCATACGATCCTTTCAATTGGTATCAGAGCCTCGGCTCTTTATTTGGGCTTTACCGCCTAAGAGAATATGGGTAACAACGATGGGGATGGTGGTGGTGAGCCGACCACGGTGACCATGGAAGATCTCAAAAACTTGGAAACAAGATTGAGCTCTTCCTTGGTCAATGAAGTCAAGAAGATGCTTGAGCAACTTCTTTATTGGGGATCCAAACAACTTGACAAGAAGAGAGGTTGTCAATAGTCAACTCAATGCCACTGCTTTGCATATGATTCAAAAAGGATTGGGGACAAAGGATTATCCACACATTGAGCACTTTAGCATTGCCAAGGAAGCTTGGGATGCCCTCACCGTATTGTTTGTTGGAAATGAGAGTATGAGGAGGAACCGATATGATGCTCTAAGCAATGAAGCCGAAGGTGTAGGGTTTCGTAGCATGGAAAACAAAAATTTTCTATCGCATACAAACAAACAAGCCAAGATCTATCTACTAGATTGTAGCAACGAGTCGATGGAATAACTCACCCTCGAAGATTCCAAAGTGTTTAACGAGAGCGGATTCTCGTGGGTGATGTAGTCGTACTCTTCCCGATCTCAAGATCACGTAGACGATCCTTCCAGCGATGCGTTCCGGCAGCGCTCCCGCAGTCGGTCACACGTTCGGTACTCGACGGAGACCTTCCTCTCCCTTGTTCCAGTAGGCAGCGGAGGTTATAGCACTCTCCTCGCGATTCCGGCAGCACAACGGCGTGGTACCGGAAGTAGAGGGGAGATCTCGCAGGGCTTCGCCTTAAGCTGGAGCGAGTATGGTGGACTATGAGAGATCCCTCGGTGTTCTAGGATTTAGATACACCAAGGAGGGGGAAAGGCCGGCAGCTAGGGTTTGCCCTAGGCGGCGGCGGCTAGGGTTAGGGTTTAGAGGGGGCAACTTGTGTGCTAGGAGGGGCAGCCCTGCCCCTCCTTTTATAGGTGGGAGGCGCCGGCCAAGGGGAGGGGAGTCCCTCCCCAACTCGGATCCCAAGTGGGCCGGCGGTGGAGGGGAGGAACTCCTCCACAAGTAGGTTTCCTACTTCCCCTCCACCTTCCAAAATAGCCGTTTGACTTTTCAAATTGGCGTTTGACTTTTCAAACTAGGATTTGATTAAACCCATTATTTTGTTCAGCGATGACACCTAGTACATGATGCAATCATTCCAACTTGGTATGAACATTCATGTACCCTTCCCCTCCGGAGTGCTGGACATTCCGGAACCTTCTAGAACATTCCCGATGAAAACACCGGAACCATTCTCCAACCCCGAAATAGGACTTTCCTTATATGAATCTTATTCTCCGGACCATTCCAGATCTCCTCGTGATATCCCGGATCCCATCCGAGACTCCGAACAACATTCGGTCTCTTACTCATCATTCCATAACTACTCAAACAACGTCGAATCCTTAAGTGTGTCTCCCTACGGTTCGTGAATTATGCGGACATGATCGAGACACTTCTCCGATCAATAACCAATAGAGGAATCTAGAAATTCATATGGCTCCCACATATTTCTATGATTACTTTGCGATCGAATGAACCATTTACATACGATACCAATTTCCCTTTGTCTCACGATAGTTTACTTATCCGAGGTTTTGATCGTCGGTATCTCTGCATACCTAGTTCAACCTCGTTACCGATAAGTACTCTTTTTTCGTTCCCGTGATATGTGATCCCTTGTGAGCCATTCACATGATTGCAAGCTAATTGGATGACATTCCACCGAGAGGGCCCAGAGTATATCTATCCGTCATATGGATGGACAAATCCCACTCTTGATCCATGTGTCTCAACCCATACTTTCCGAACACTCAATGCCACCTTTATAGCCACCCAGTTACGGTGTGGTGTTTGATGTCATCAAAGCATCCTTCCAGTGATGGTGATAAGCATGATCTCATGGTCGAAGGAATTAGGTTACTATGTATCAGAAAGCTTATAGCAAATGAACTATATTAAATGACTTGATCTTTATGCTACGCTTAACTATAGGAGTATGTCCATCACATCATTCTCCTAATGATATGACCCTATTGTTAATAACATCTCTATGTTCATGATCAGGAAACCATGATCATATATTAACCAACAAGCTAGTTTAACAAGAGGCTTTACTAGGGACTCTTTTATGTTTACAAATCACACAAGTATTAATGTTTCCGATTAATACAATTATAGCATGGTATGTAAAAATTTATCATAAGTATGAAGATATGATAATAACCACTTTATTATTGCCTCTGGGGCATATCTCCAACAGTCTCCCACTTGCACTAGAGTCAATAATCTAGTTTCAAACCTTTGTGTATTGAACACCTATGGCTTTCTGGTGTCGTATGTACACGATTGCTAGTGGTCAACTGATCTCCGGATCTGACACTTCCAGGTCCGTGTGTAATTGCATGTCTTTGCGTCTCTACGCATCACTCATTCTCTAATGAGATGGCTTCGTACAAATTTAGTCCTTTGGTGTGACCTTTAGTTCTTTGGGTTTAAAACATGTTGATAATATTGTCGTACAATATATCTTCATAGTATTATCCCATTGTGAACTACACCTAGTTTGATAACAAACTACTTGACACAAATGCCCTCTTTTGCTGCTATAATAGCAGTCATATACTTAGCCTTTTGTTGTAGTATTTGTCACAATGTCTTAACTTTGGAATTCATCCAAATTCATTATGGAACTTACTTTCCATCATATTGTGCCACCGTTAGTTTAGATTGAGATAAACTTAATTTGTACTTTGTGACAAAACTAGTATCAATGTAGTACTTTTACAATGAACTAACCATCTATTTGTCACTTCTACAAATAATATACTCTTAGTTCTTCCAAAAGATCATAAGAATATACTTACTATTGTCCAATGATCATATTATGAATCATTCTGGTATATGCTCATAACATTTAGAGCATAGGACATATCTGGATTTGTACATATCATAGTATGATTGATATAAATACTCTTTGTGATTTCATACATCAAGTATCAATCTATACTTGAATCTTTGTTTCACTTACCAAGTGTCAATACACTTGAATATATCATCAATATTGAACTCATTCAATCCTTTCTGTGCGACAAGAACCTTTCTTATAGTTTCTATATTGAACTCATTCAATATATCATCTATGTACTTTCGGCACAACCATATTAGCGTCTATTGATGCCAAATATTTGGGTTTTGCCTAAGTCGTTCATCAGGATGAAATTCTTAATATGTGTTAAGAAAAGATACATCATTTCTAATCAACAATATGTCTTCCACATAATGTTTTAGAAACATGTCTTAGCGCTCCCACTTAATTTCTTGCAAATGCAAGCATCTTCATCATCTCTGACGAATTTAAACTCCTTTAATAGTTTCATCATGGTGAAGATTCCAACTCCTCGATGCTTATTTCAACCATTGAAGTTTGCATATGCTTTTAGCATCCTTTGAATTAACAAAACCCTTTGGACTGTGTTATGCACATGTCCTAGGTAACAATTCTATTAGAAGAACTTGTTTTGTTTATTCAACTACCACATAACAAAATTATATGTAGTGGTTGCTACATTAATCCGTCTATACTAAATATCGTATGAAAGATCAAATCTTGTCATAGTCAACCTTTGAACATTGTTGTGAACTCTTTCCCAACATGTCGACTATTTCATAGATGTGCAACATCCATGTCTATTTATTTATAGATCCAAACACAACTGTAAGGTCTTACACCTTTCTCGAGGGTCCTTCAAGTTCAAAACTTGATTTCTCGTGTATGGAACTATCACGGATTTTATGGCTTCAAGCCATTTTACGGAGTCAGGGCCCATCATCGCTTCTTTGCATGTAGTACGTTCATTATTCTCAAATAATGATTCAACCCTCAAATCTTGGTATTTGATTGTTTACTCGACCTACTTGGTTCAATAGAAACTTTGACCTTCGTAACCACAACCTTTGAGGCACGTGAGCCATGAGCATTATTGCTGCCTCCGGAACACTTTTCGGTGCTGCGCAATTTTGCACATATAGCTAAGGTTCTTTTAACCTTATCAAAGTTCTATTGTCCTCCCACTTATCTTTTCACAAAAAATTCCTTCTCAAAGAAACTTGACATTCTAAGTGACAAACACTTTCGTCTCCGATGTTATGGAGGATTACTTAACAGTTATTCGAAATAACATACAAAGGCAGGTTTATCCGACTTTGGTTGCACTTATGCACAGCATACCAATGTTTAAGAAAGGACAACTTGGGTTTTATCCCAAACCATAACTTTATATGGTGTCATTTCAACGGATTATGATGGAGCTCTTTTCAGTGGAAAAACGGTAGTCTCTAAAGCTTTTAATCTTTAAAATATAATGGCAGTTTTATGAATTACACCTTCGATCTTACCATGTCAAACAAGGTTTAGTTACATATCTCGAACGCTCCATACTCTTATGGTGTTTTGGGACATGCAAATCCACGGAACGATTCCTTAAATCTTAGGTATTATGCTAAACTTGTAACTCAAATATCTTCCTTTATGATCTTATCATAAACTATTTATATTCTTGTTACAATGATCTTGCACTTCATCTTGAAAGTCTTTGAACTTTTCAAATGTTTCATACTTTATCCTTATTAAGTAAATATTCATATATTCACTCAAATTTTCGGAGAAAGCATATGAAGTTGAAATCCATCGCTCTTGACTACACATAATGGACTTCGTACAACAATATGTACAAGTTCCAATAAGCTAGTCATTCATTCCCTTTTGGCCTATGAACGAAGTTTTAATTATCTTTAGGAAAGTTTCACAAGCGTCATTTGATCAAAAATCAAAAGACTCCAAAATTCCATCCACATGGAGTTTCTTCATGTTTTCTTTCCAATATAATTTAAACGGCGATGTCACTTCCGAAGTGATCTTTCAATCAATTTGTCTTTCGACATTTTTAGCACTAGTTTTATGGATGTGATTTCTCCAATGAGATTTGTGAATCATCCATCTTTTATGGATTACGGCAATTATTTGAACAAACCTTTTGTTCTCATAATACCTGATAAAACAAATCTTGAAGGCAAGCTTTGATGTTTAACGAGCAACACAATAACCCTTTATTTGTTCTCGATGAACATCATCACATTCTTTTGCTAGTTACTTAGGCCATTGTAGTTCATGAATCGTGTTGTTTCATATGACGATTCACACCAACAAATTCAGTATCAAATACTTAAGAACCACATTGTTTAATAAGCAAAGAATATAGCCATAACATGTATATCATCTATATACTTAAGCTGAACAATTCTAGTCTTTTCTTTTCTGTCATATACTTATGAGATTCTCTTTCAGTATTTCCTTTTATGTTTGAAAGAATCTATCAATATCAATAGTGGAGCCATATACATGACACATAGTCCAAAGCATGTATAGTAAAATACCAATTTCTTTGGACTTGCACTTTGAAGTAGATCACCATCATCAAATGTTTGGTGTTCTTTCAAATTCCTTTCTTTAGTAATCTCTTGGTGTAGTAAACATTTTATCTACATCAAATATTCACCCTTATCATGGAATTATCCATGATCAAACTACTTTTAGCTTGTAACGGTGAATCGCGAGTATAATGTTGCTCTCCAAAACCTTTTGGAGGATTAGGACAACTAGTGTCTCCAACCTTTTGCAAATTCTCATCAATTATGAGAACATGACTTTTGCGATATTATACTCTATCATGTTGTAACCAAAACTTCGTTTCAGATATCATAATATCTTCCACACATCATGGTTTCTGAAACAACTCTTTCAGATCCTAGATAACCTTGATATTAAGACAATCCTTTGAATATCAAGAATCATGGAGACAAACATGATACACATACACTAACTCTTGGAATTGTCACTCTTGTTTTAATACCAATTATTTAAACTTCATGGAGTAACTGGAACTTACTGAAAGTTTGCAATAGGACTTTTAAACTTTAGATTAACACTTCAAAACAATACGATACCAGTTCGTAAAGTAACTAACCAGAATTCTATAGTTCTATCATCTCAATTAAAACTAAGCGCAAGGTGGTAAACGGATGCCAATGACTACAACAACTATGCAAATTCACTTTGATTTAATTTATGATAAATAGTGTTCAACTTTTAATCATATTGCCGTTGAACTCCCACTCAAAACAATATCCCTCACATTGTTTTAGTGATCACATGAACCAAATCCCCCACATCAAAACCGATCATCACGAGAGTTGATGTAGCTTCAATGGCGAACAATCAACATGTTCATCATATCTACTATATGACTCATGCTTTACCTTTCGGTGATCCGTGTTCCGAGACCATGTCTGTACATGCTAGGCTCGTCAAGATCAAACCTTAGCTTCCGCATGAGCAAATCTGGCTTGCTCACGTTGTATACACTCGTAGAATCTAACACACCCGATCATCACGTGGTGCTTCGAAACAACGAGCTTTAGCAACGGTGCTTACTAAGGATGAACACTTTAAAACTTGAAATTGTGTGCTTGAGGGATCATCTTATAATGCTACCGTCGTGAACTAAGCAATACAAGATGCATAAAAGGATTAACATCACATGCAATTCATAATATGTGATATGATATGGCCTTTCTTCTTGTGCTTCCGATCTTCATCTTCAAGCACGAACATGATCTCCATCATCACCGGCATTGCATCAAGGTCAATGACGCCGCTCCATGGTTGTCATCCACCAGCTTCAACTATTACAACTACTTTGAATAGACACGCGGGTCTTAACAGAATTTAGAGACAACCATATGGCTCCTGCTGGTTGCCAACTTACAATAAGGAACATTGCATACATCATATATAATCACAATCATGGCCATATCACATCACAGCACACCCCTGCAAAACAAAGTTAGACGCCTCTACTTTCTTTGCATGTTTTATGTGGTTTGGGGATTTCAATAAGTGTCGTTCTAACTTACGAACAAGAACCACAACATTGATACTAGTATTGTCAATCACCCGTTGTAAATTGAATCTTAACTATGCTGGGAGAAACAGGCACCCGCAAAGCCACTTATGCAATACAAGTTGCATGTCAAGCGTGGAGCAAGTCTCATGAACGATGTCATGTAAGGTTAGCCCGGGCTGCTTCATCCCAACATCCCGCAAGATGCAAAGTACACAAGAAGCAATCGATAATAAAAGCATCAACGCCCACAATGACCATTGTTTTCTACTCGTGCAACAGATCTACATATAGACACGGCTCTGATACCACTGTAGGGTTTCGTAGCATGGAAAACAAAAAATTTCTATCGCATACAAACAAACAAGCCAAGATCTATATACTAGATTGTAGCAACGAGTCGATGGAATAACTCACCCTCAAAGATTCCAAAGTGTTTAACGAGAGCGGATTCTCATGGGTGATGTAGGCGTACTCTTCCCGATCTCAAGATCGCGTAGACGATCCTTCTGGCGCTGCATTCCGGCAGCGCTCCCGCAGTCGGTCACATGTTCGGTACTCGACGAAGACCTTCCTCTCCCTTGTTCCAGCAGGCAGCGGAGGTTGTAGCACTCTCCTCGCGATTCCGGCAGCACAACGGCGTGGTACCGGAAGTAGAGGGGAGATCTCGCAGGGCTTCGCCTTAAGCCGGAGCGAGTATGGTGGACTATGAGAGAGCCCTCGGTGTTCTATGGTTTAGATACACCAAGGAGGGGGCAAGGCCGGCGGCTAGGGTTTGCCCTATGCGGCGACGAGTGTCCTAGGCGGCGGCTAGGGTTAGGGTTTAGAGGGGGGCAACTTGTGTGCTAGGAGGGGCAGCCCTGCCCCTCCTTTTATAGGTGGGAGGCGCCGGCCAAGGGAAGGGGAGTCCCTCCCCAACTCGGATCCCAAGTGGGCCGGCGGTGGAGGGGAGGAACTCCTCCACAAGTAGGTTTCCTACTTCCCCTCCACCTTCCAAAATAGCCGTTTGACTTTTCAAATTAGCGTTTGACTTTTCAAACTAGGATTTGATTAAACCCATTATTTTGTTCAGCGATGACACCTAGTACATGATGCAATCATTCCAACTTGGTATGACACATTCATGTCCCCTTCACCTCCGGAGTGCCGGACATTCCGGAACCTTCTAGAACATTCCCGATGAAAACACCGGAACCATTCCCCAACCCCGAAATAGGACTTTCCTTATATGAATCTTATTCTCCGGACCATTCCGGATCTCCTCATGATATCCCGGATCCCATCCGAGACTCCGAACAACATTCGGTCTCTTACTCATCATTCCATAACTACTCAAACAACGTCGAATCCTTAAGTGTGTCTCCCTACGGTTCGTGAATTATGCGGACATGATCGAGACACTTCTCCGATCAATAACCAATAGAGGAATCTAGAAATTCATATGGCTCCCACATATTTCTACGATTACTTTGCGATCGAATGAACCATTTACATACGATACCAATTTCCCTTTGTCTCACGATAGTTTACTTATCCGAGGTTTTGATCGTCGGTATCTATGCATACCTAGTTCAACCTCGTTACCGATAAGTACTCTTTTCTCATTCCCGTGATATGTGATCCCTTGTGAGCCATTCACATGATTGCAAGCTAATTGGATGACATTCCACCGAGAGGGCCCAGAGTATATCTATCCGTCATATGGATGGACAAATCCCACTCTTGATCCATGTGTCTCAACCCATACTTTCCGAACACTCAATGCCACCTTTATAGCCACCCAGTTACGGTGTGGTGTTTGATGTCATCAAAGCATCCTTCCAGTGATGGTGATAAGCATGATCTCATGGTCGAAGGAATTAGGTTACTATGTATAAGAAAGCTTATAGCAAATGAACTATATTAAATGACTTGATCTTTATGCTACGCTTAACTATAGGAGTATGTCCATCACATCATTCTCCTAATGATATGACCCTGTTGTTAATAACATCTCTATGTTCATGATCAGGAAACCATGATCATATATTAACCAACAAGCTAGTTTAACAAGAGGCTTTACTAGGGACTCTTTTATGTTTACAAATCACACAAGTATTAATGTTTCCGATTAATACAATTATAGCATGGTATGTAAACATTTATCATAAGTATGAAGATATGATAATAACCACTTTATTATTGCCTCTTGGTCATATCTCCAATAGAAGGCTTCTACATGAAAGAAGGCGAAGATCACGAAGACATGTACCGAAGGCTCAAGACCACCGCCACCGCTTTTAGAAATGTGGGTGCCTCACATGTGGATGATGCATGGATAAAAAGGAAATATGTGAGTGCACTCATGCCTTTTGAGCCCACCGATTTGAAGAGCCTACAAGGAAGACACAACTACCATCTCATGACCTCAAATGAAGTTATGCAAGAGATGGCGGCCTTCAAAGTAGCCGCTAAGAATGCCAAAGATGCTCGTGCTCGTGCCCTTGGTATGAACAATGTTGTCAATGTTGCGTTGAAGGCCAAAGTTGTGGACCATGGGGATGAAGATGATAGTGATGAAGGCCTCTCCATGGACCATCTCGATGAAGTCAAGATTGCTCATGGTCAATATATGGCCTTCTATGCAAAGAACTTTTGGAAGAACCCCGCCAAGGCCAAGATGGAAATGCAACGGAGAAGCAACCCAAATGGGAAAAGAGAGAATACCACTAGGTTGAGAACTTGCTTCAATTGTGGTGACCGCTATCACTTTGTGGCAAGTTGCCCCTATGAGAAGAGAGAAGATCATGGTGGTAAACTTGTGTTGAAGAAGACTCTCAAAGGATCTCTCAAGAAACCCTTCATCAAGAAGAATACCATCAACAAGAAGCCGTGAGAAATTGTCTTTATCACTCATGAAGAATACTCCTCCGACGATGAAGATGATGAGGAAGAAGAAACGTCTAATAATATGGCGGCCCTAGCCACTACTTCTACTCCGACTTTCTCACTCTTCGATTCTACAAATGAGAACTCTCCCACCAAGAACATCACTTGCCTTATGGCAAGAGTAACGGAGGTATCCTCATCATCCCGCTCTACTCCCTTAGATAATAATGAAATTGTTGATGAGATGTCTCTTGATGCTAAAAAGGAATTAATTGCCTTTGATGAGTTTATGACTAACCTAGAAGGAGATGCTAAGTTACATTTTGGGAACATCTTAGATCAACTCTCACATACTCAAGAGCTTCTAGATGTAAGATGTAAACTTGGGCATGAACACATGATTGAGCTAGAGGCTTTAAACAATGCTCTAGAAGAAGAACAAGAAACTAGGTTGTCACTTGAATTAAAACTTGAAGGTTTTGATGAGGCCAATGACACTATTGTTAACAAACTCATCAAAGAGCGTGATCATGCTATTGCTAAATACAAAAGGGCTAAAAATGACAAGATTGAGTTTGGTGTGGTTCATGAAAAACTTGCCGAGGACTTTAGTTTGCTTAACAAGGCCCACATGGCTTTGGAGAGTGAACTCTTGTCACTCACAAAGTCCCATGAGACGCTTCAAACTCAATTGGCCAATATTCCTTCACCTAGTAACTTCATTCCATCTAGTAGTACAACTATTCTTGAAGAGAATGCTAGGTTGAAGGGGGATCTTGCTAAGGCCACATTTCCACAAGGAAACAAGTCCATTGATGATCTTTTGAGCAAGCAAAGGAGTAGTGGTGATAAAGGGGGCATTGGTTTTGTTTCCAAAACCAAGAAGAAGAAGAATAAGAAGAAGAAGGCCAAGCCCGCACAAGAGACCAACAAGACCATTGTGGATAGTAAGACCACAAGTGGTAAAACTATGTCTCATGATGACTTTGCGGGAAGTGCTAACCCTCACTATGTTCTAATGCGTGATTATTATGGTGATGTGTATGCGTAATATGTTGGCCCTTATGATGGTTATATTGCTTGGTCTATTTGGGTTCCCAAGACCCTTGTTGCTAACAAAAGAGGACCCATTGAAAAATGGGTACCTAAAAATTAGCTTGATCTTTTGTAGACTTATGCTTCCAGAGGGTCAAAGTGGGTGCTTGATAGTAGTTGCACAAGTCATATGACCGGAAGCTCGTCTATTGTCAAGGAGTTAAAGCCAAATGATGATCAAATCTCCGTGACATATGCCGACAAATCAAAGTCTAAGGTAATGGGTTTCGGCAAGGTAGTGGTTGCTCACGACATTACACTCGTGAACATCATGCTTGTTGAGACCCTTGGATACAATTTACTATCAGTCCTTTCTCTTGGAAAGATGGGCTTTGCCGTCTTTATTGATGTTGATATTGTGGTCCTCTTGTGGAGCAAGTCTCTCAAGGTCGCTTTTGTTGGGTACGTCGAACATGACTTGTAAGTGGTGGACTTTTCGAAGCAAACCACTACAGGTCTGATGTGCTTATTCGGAAAGTCCGATGTGGTTTAGCTATGGCATCGCCGACTAGCCCATGTCAATAAGAGAACTTTGCAAAGTCTCCATAAGGAGGGCCATATTGTTGGACTAAAAGAAAATGTTTCCTTTGCCAAAGATCATGTTTGCAGGGCATGTGTTCTAGGGAAGATGCATGACGCTACTCACAAGCCTAAGAACCGTATCAAGTCTACCAAGATCTTGGAACTCCTCCATGTGGATCTCTTTGGTCCTCCATCCCATGCAAGTCTTGGTGGGAAGAAATATTGTTTGGTGACCGTTGATGATTTTTCAAGATACTCATGGGTATACTTCTTCAAGTTGAAGAGTGAGACCCAAAATACCTTCATCGACTTCATCAACATGGTCCAACGATAATACAATCTTCCCGTGTTGATCATAAGGAGTGACAATGGCACCGAGTTCAAGAACTACACCTTGAATGATTTTCTTAGTGATGAGGGGATAAAACATCAATATTACGCTGCATACACCCCTCAACAAAATGGTGTGGCCGAAAGGAAGAACCAGACTCTTATTGAGATGGCTAGGACCATGTTGGCGGAGTTTAAATCTCCATACAACTTTTGGGCCGAAGCCATCTCCACCGCTTTCCATGCTTCAAACCGGCTCTACCTCCGCAAAGAAATCAACAAGACTGCATATGAAATACTTACCGGTAACAAGCCCAACATATCCTACTTCCGGGTGTTCGATTGTAAGTGTTTCTATCTCATAAAAGGTGTTCGTTTGTCTAAATTCGAGTCTAAAGCATTAGAGGGTATTTTTGTTGGCTATGGTCTCGAATCTCACACTTATAGAATCTATGATAATCTCTCCGGAGCCGTCATAGAATCTTGTAGTGTTACCTTCGAAGAATATGATGGTCCCCAAGGGGGCGTGTTGATGCTTGTGATGCAGATGATGAAATGCCTCAGGATGCCATAGGAAGAATGGGTGTGGGATATATCCGCCCCATTGAGGAACCCCTTATGGCGGATCGAGAAGAACTATGCTCCACTCAAGTGGAGCCCTCATCTTCACAACCTCAACATGCTCCATCCACCGAAGAGGACATTGACTCAAGCCAAAGACAAGATCTGGACCCTCAACATGGTGATCAAAGTGATAACTCTAGTCAAAGGGAGCTTGATTCATTCGCTAGGATGTCAAGTGGTGCCAAGGCAATTACTCAAGGAAGATCCGTACAAACTGCTTTGAGACAAGCTCAAATTGATGCTAGAAGAGCACTTGATCAAGACCAAGGTCAATCTTTGCCTCCCAATATAGAGGATGATTCCAATGATGATCAAGGTCAAGTTGATGGTCAAGATGAGGATCAAAATGAAGAAGAGGGTCCCCCGAGAACCAACACGGAGATCCACGCTCGTCGCGAAGCTAGGAAGGAAAGAGTGTCGGAATTAAGAGACCACACTCTACAAAATGTTGTTGGTGACCTAAGGAAAGGCATTTCCACAAGAGCACAATTGAAGAGGTTCAGTGAACATCAAGCTCACATCTCCATGATTGAACCTAAGAAAGTGTGGGAGGCTCTTGAAGATTCGGATTGGTTGGAAGCTATGCACAAAGAGCTCAACAACTTTGAGAGAACAAAGTATGGAAGTTAGTTGAGAAGCCAAAGGATTGTCGCAATGTTATTGGAACAAAGTGGATATTCAAGAACAAGCAAGATGAGCATGGAATTATAGTAAGGAACAAGGCTAGATTGGTTGCACAAGGGTATTCTCAAATTGAAGGCATTGACTATGGAGAGACTTATGCACCTATGGCTCGCCTTGAGTCCATCCGTATCCTTCTTGCTTATGCGGCACATCATAACTTCAAGTTACAACAAATGGATGTAGAAAGTGCATTTCTTTATGGCCATTAAATGAATTAGTATATGTTAAGCAATCCCCGGGATTTGAGGACCCCAACTTCCCAAACCATGTCTACAAACTTGATAAGGCGCTCTATGGGCTCAAGCAAGCCCCACGCACGTGGTATGAGCACCTTAGAGAATTATTGTTTGACCGTGGATTTGAGATTGGGAAAATCGATCCCACTCTTTTTACTAAGAGGGTCAATGGGGAGCTTTTTGTATGCCAAATTTATGTTGATGATATTATCTTTGGCTCATCTAACAAAGCTTTTAATGATGAATTCTCAAAGCTTATGGCTAGTAGGTTCCGGATGTCTTTGATGGGAGAGTTGAGAGTATTTCTTGGCTTTGAGATCAAGCAAGTTAGAGGAGGGACATTCTTCAATCAAGCCAAGTATACTCAATATATGCTCAAGAGATTCAAAATGCAAGATTTAAATGGAGCTCCTACTCCCATGGCTACAAAGACTCATCTAGAACAAAATCCAAATGGTAAAGATGTGGATCAAAAGGTATACCGGTCCATGATTGGTTCTTTGCTTTACCTTTGTGCATCTAGACCCGATATTGTGTCGAGTGTAGGTGTGTGTGCAAGATATCAAGCGGCTCCTAAGGAAAGCCATTTAATGGTGGTCAAAAGAATCTTTTGATATTTAGTTCATACCCTATTTTATGGTCTTTGGTATCCTCGAGGCTCAACATTTGCTCTTTGTGGATACATGGATTCGGATTGGGCGGGTGATAAGGATGATAGAAAATCAACATCCGGGGCTTGCCAATTTCTTGGTAGGTCATTGGTATGTTGGTCTTCTAAGAAGCAAAATTGTATATCTCTCTCTACCGCCGAAGCCGAGTATGTCGCTGCCGCTAGTGTCACATCCCAAGATTTTCCAAATCTTGTAATGTGAAAATAAATTAATAAAATAAAACATTGTTTGACTTTCAGAGCCAGAAGAAACTTTTTTGAACTCAACTGGAACTTCAAACCCATTTGAATCAAATAAAATCCCAAAAGGATTTAAAAACATAAAACAATTAACAAAGGAAAATAAAATATTTTGGAAATACTATTTTAGATCTTTTAATAAAAGGATTTGATATTCAAAAGAAAAGATGGATTTATAAATAAGGATTTAATATCCAAATTTTATTAAAATAAAGGCTTATCCCATTTTAAATAAAACCATAAAACTTATTTAATTACTTTAAATAAGTTTCCAAATATTTATATTCTCAAATAAAACCTACTAAAGTGTTTTGGCCTTATTCTAGATTTCAAAATAAATATCTCAATAAAACAAATCCTATTGGATTTACTAAAGAAAGTCTATTATATTTAATTAATAGTAGACTCTAAAATAAAATGTTATTTTGTTTTTAAAACAAGTTTCCAAGTATTCTATATTTCCCAAATAAAAACCACTGATTTGGTTTTGAGAATATTTAGGATTCAAATAAAGATCTTATTAATAAAATCAAATCCTATTTGATTAATAAACCTTGGCCCATTTTATTTAACTAATATTGGACCCTAAAGTAAAATAATATTTTGTTTGAAACAAGTAACCAAGTATTATTTACTTCCAAATGATACCTACTGATTTGATTTTGAAAACATTTGGATTTCAAATGAAGATTTTATTAATAAACAACAAAAACTCTATTTAATTAATAAACCATGGCCTACTTATTTAATTAATAAATGGAACCTAAAAATATTTAAAATAATATTTTAGAATGTGAATTATAATGTCAAACAGATCCAAATTCAAATAAAAAGTTTGTTGATTGTTTGAATTTGTTTGATTGTTGTTTGAATATTTGAAAACATTGTTTGGAAATTCAAAACAGAATTCAGAAATAGAAAAAGAAAAGAATGCAGAGACAGAAAAAAATAGGAAAAGACAAGCCAGCCCATCAAGCCCAGGAAGCCCACCTAGCCCAGCTCTCCCTTCCCCGAAGCGTTACTTTTCTCACCGCGAAAGGAACCCGCTAAGAGACTGGCAAGTGGACCCCGTTCCCTTTCCCTTTCCCACTGACCGCTGGACCCCCTTTCCACTGTTCTCCTTCTCCACCCCGCGACTGCTTCTTCCTCCTCTCGTCGCCGTTGCCAGCATTGAATCGCGGTATCAATACGCCTTAACGCAGCCACCATAACTCGCCGCGATCAAGCACCTTAAAGCGCCAGCCTCCCCTCTTCTGTTTCCCCCAGACGCCCCTCCTCGACACGCCTCCAGGCCGCCACAATCTCTCCTCGACTGTCTCTGTCTCCAATGATGCTCCGGTGACGATTCCGGCGAAACCAGACCTCCCCTTGCTTCATTGACCAAGCTCACAGCTCCCCCACAACCAGACGCATCTCCCAGCATCCTCCTCTCAACCGCGGGCGCCCCATAGCGTCGGCTACATCAAGCTTTCGAACGCCGCCGCGTCTGCCATTCTCCGACGATGTCCCCAGGTAGAACCCGACCTCCCCTCTCAAACCCGATGATGTTCCCTTACTCACGACCCTCGTGCGCACCTAACCATGCCTCTATTTTGTCCTAGCACGGTCCTAAACGACGCCGGCAACAACAACCCGAGAGCACCGCCGCCCGAAGCAACTCCGGCGAGCAATCCTGCCAAGACCAGTGCGCCCCTTCACCAACCCGTACCACGTTGAGCATCAGCGAGCGTCAGCGAACCCGGTGAGCACACTCCCCCTCTGCTTCGCTTCCTGTATCGCCGGCGCCACCGTGAAACAGAGTCGCCGCCGCCAGTAGCCGTCGCAGCGCCGCCCGACTATGGTCGAGCACGCTAGCACCGTCCGATCTAGATCGCAGCGTCACGATAGATTCACTTAATCGAAGGGGTATCGAGCAATCTGTGCCGCACGACCCAACTTAAATCCAACGGTTCGCAACGTGATCCTCACTGAACCGGTATCAGCCAGTGAGATAGCAACGCGTGGCAGGATTTGTTTTAAAACAGGATTTGAAAAACAGATTTAAGTAGCAATTTGAAAACCCTATAACTTTCAAACCACACGTCCAAATTTTGCAAATTTTATATCAATGAATTCAGCAAGACAAGCCCTAACCAACCCTACCCTTAGTTTGACAAATAGTATCTGTTAGCTTGTTTGAATTTGCAGAAACTTATGTATACTTGTTTAGAGTATAAAAATTGTTTAAAAATGATTTTTTGGATTAAAACCTTTGCAAATGGGATTGTTGTGACCTTACTGACCCTAGGAACCAACCCTTGGTATTAGAAATGATTTTTGAAAGATTTAGGTTAGATTAATTGACTTAGCCATTTTCTAGCCAAATAAAAAGAATGGTTTTTGTTATAAAAATGTTTATGAAAAGAAAACATCAAGGAAATGTTTTGGACCAACCCTAATGACCCAAAACACCAAGTTTTGCAATAGCAACTCATTTGGTGAACCCTATAGGCTAATGCCTTAATAAAAATATTTCTACACCACATAAAATAACACTTTGTTTTGAAAATGGTTTTTAAGTGAAACCTTTTGCAAATGACTTGGCCACTTTAGGAAATGACCATTAGATGTACCCAAATGACTATGACCCACTAGGAACCACTTTTTCAGACAAAACAAGCTTGGCATGCTTGCATGCATTTCTTTGACCTTGTTATTTATGTGTGTTGTTTTGCTTGATTGGTAGATTGAGTTTGTGCCTTGCTTGATTGATTTGTAGTGACTTGAAGAGTGTGATTGTTGCAAAGATCAAGAAGTGAACCTCTACTCTACCAAAAAGGCAAGTGATGCTTCATACTTTTTGTCCCACTACTTTCTCTATGCATTAGTAATTTTGCTAAGTAAAACTTGCATGGATTTTGCTAAGTATAGATCTTGCTATAGGAAAACCTAGTAGATGAATCCTTAGTAGGATTTTCCTAAGTTAGAGATTCCTACTACTATCAAGCTTAGCCTAGCTAATAGAAAACATGGGTGGAATATATATTCACACTATGGAAAAATATTCTAAGTCTAAGGACTTGTGATTTTGTCTAATAAAACAACTAAGTTAATGAATCACCTGGGTGGAATGGGCTTGCTTGGTGGAGAATGGTTGAGTGGTTCACAATACCATAGGCTTGGATTGTGTATCTCACTTGTGGAATGCCACCCAGGAAACAAAGAGATTTGAGATGTCAAATGTTGAGAAGCTTCAAGTGCAACCACTTGGCAATATGGGCTCTGCCATGATCATATAGGTTGCAAGAACTTAGCCAAATGGACAGTGGGTGGTAGTGTTTGATAGGTTGGAGCGCGTCCATTTTGGTCTAAGGGAAAGCTTCTGAAAGATCTTGTCTTGGGAAACCAAGTCTTGTGGGGAAAGTGCACCACCTCTGCAGAGTGTAAAATCTAAGTACTTAGCCATGTCCCTGGTAAAGGACAATTTGAGCATCAAGACATGGAAGCAATCAAGAATCTCATCATTCAAATTTCTAAATTAAAACTTGTGGTTTGAACAAGGGTTGTTTGAATTCTTCAATCATTGATGGAGAGATGGCTTGGTACAAGGATCTTGAAATCTTTGATTGAGGGAAATAATTTTGTCAAACAAAAACTCAGTATTTTCAAATGTTAAGGAAAAATCTATTTTGAGCAATGCAAGCCTCAACTCCACTTAGCCAAATGCATATAGATGATAGACTCCACTATACAAATATAGTATCACTTGCCAATACAATTCAAAATGTATTGACCCTTGTGGCTGTAACTTGTATGTTGCAGGTTTGATTGATTTTAGTGAAGATTGATTGTTTAGGATTACAAAGCTTACAACCAACATCTTCCTGTGGCACTTTGAAGATGAAGGACCCATGACTATATTTATTCCGCTGCAATGTAATGTAATAGCCATATGAGCTATGTGTGATGTAATAAAATTATGTTATTCCTGGTTATAAAGTTATATTATGACCTTTGTTTCTTGATATTACATCTAAACTGTGGATGCTAGCTATTGATCCAGGGACTAGCATTGTAAAACACAGGAGGACCCTACCTTTTTGGGTTGGGACCCCTACAGCTAGTTCTTGCACTCAATTGCTATGGATGAGACAAACTTTAAAGGAATACGTGTTGGAGATATGCCCTCGAGGCAATAATAAATGTAGTTATTATTATATCTTTGTGTTTATGATAAATGTTTACATTCATGCTATAATAGTATTAACAAGGAAACATTAATACTTGTGTGATTTGTAAACTTAATTTGAAGTCCCTAGTAAAGCCTCTATATAATACTAGCTTGTTGGTTAATAGATGATTGTGGTTTCCATATCATGAACATTGAGATGTTATTAACAACAGGATCATATCGTTAGGAGAATGATATGGTGGACATACTCCTATAGATAAGCGTAGCATAAAGATCAAGTCATTTTAATAGTTCAATTGCTATATGCTTTCTGATACATAGTAATCTAATTCCTTCGACCATGAGATCATGCATATCACCTTTACCGAATGGATGCTTTGATGACATCAAACACCACACCGTAACTGGGTGGCTATAAAGGTGGCATTGAGTGTTCGGAAAGTATTGGTTGAAACACATGGATCAAGAGTGGGATTTGTCCATCCATATGACAGATAGATATACTCTGGGCCCTCTCAGTGAAATGTCATCCAATTAGCTTGCAAGCATGTGACTGGCTCACAAGGGATCACATATCACGGGAACGAGAAAAGAGTACTTATCAGTAACGAGGTTGAACTAGGTATGCAGAGATACCGACGATCATAACCTCGGATAAGTAAACTATCATGAGACAAAGGGAAATTGATATCGTATGTAAGTGGTTCATTCGATCGCAAAGTAATCGTAGAAATATGTGGGAGCCATATGAATTTCTAGATTCCTCTATTGGTTATTGTTCGGAGAAGTGTCTCGATCATGTCCGCATAATTCACGAACCGTAGGGAGACACACTTAAGGATTCGACGTTGTTTGAGTAGTTATGGTATGATGAGAAAGAGACCGAATGTTGTTCGGAGTCTCGGATGGGATCTGGGATATCACGAGGAGATCCGGAATAGTCCGGAGAATAAGATTCATATAAGGAAAGTCCCGTTTCGGAGTTGGAGAATGGTTCCGGTGTTTTCATCGGGAATGTTCTAGAAGGTTCCGGAATGTCCAGCACTCCGGGGGGGAAGGGTACATGAATGTGTTATACCAAGTTGGTATGATTGCATCATGTACTAAGTGTCTTCGCTGTCCAAAATAAAGGGTTTATTCAAATCCTAGTTTGAAAAGTCAAACGGCTAGTTTGAAAGTCAAACGGCAAGTTTTGGAAAGAGGAGGAGGAGTGGGAAACCGAGTTGGGGAGGGTTTCCCTCCTCCAACCGGCGGCGCACCATCCAAGCCGAGTTGGGGAGGGACTCCCCTCCCTCCCCTTGGCCGGCCGGCCCCTCCACCTATATAAAGAGGGGCAGGGCTCCCTCCTAGAGACACACAAGTTCCCTGCCCCAAACCCTAGCTTGGCGCCACCTCCTGCAGCTGTCGCCGCCTCCTAGGGTTGCCCTAGCCGCCGATTTGGGCTGCCCCAAGCCCTAGCCGCCGGCTCTAGCACCTCCTCCTTGGTGTGTCTAAACCCTAGATCGCCGAGGAGCTCTCTCATAATCCACCATACTCGCTCCGGCTTAAGGCGAAGCCCTGCGAGATCTCCCCTCAACTTCCGGTACCACGTCGTTATGCTGCCGGAATCACGAGGAGAGTGCTACAACCTCTGCTGCCTGCTGGAACAAGGGAGAGGAAGGTCTTCGTCGAGTACCGAACGTGTGACCGACTGCGGGAGCGCTGCTGGAACGCAGCGCCGGAAGGATCGTCTACGCGATCTTGAGATCGGGAAGAGTACGACTACATCACCCACGAGAATCTGCTCTCGTTAAACACTTTAGAATCTTCGAGGGTGAGTTATTCCATTGACTCGTTGCTACAATCTAGTAGATAGATCTTGTCTTGTTTGTTTGTATGCGATAGAAAATTTTGTTTTCCATGCTACGAAACCCTATAGTGGTATTAGAGCCGTGTCTATATGTAGATCTGTTGCACTAGTAGAACACAATGGTCATTGTGGGCGTTGATGCTTTTATTGTCGATTGCTTCTTGTGTACTTTGCATCTTGCGGTATGTTGGGATGAAGCGGACCGGGCTAACCTTACATGACATCGTTCATGAGACTTTCTCCACGCTTGACATGCAACTTGTATTGCATAAGTGGCTTTGCGGGTGCCTGTTTCTCCTAGCATAGTTAAGATCCAATTTACAACGGGTGATTAACAATACTAGTATCAATGTTGTGGTTCTTGTTCGTTAGTTAGAACGACACTTATTGAAAGCCCCAAACCACGTAAAATATGCAAAGAAAGTAGAGGCGTCTAACTTTGTTTTGCAGGGGTGTGCTGTGATGTGATATGGCCATGATTGTGATTATATTTGATGTATGCAATGTTCCTTATTGTAAGTTGGCAACCGGCAGGAGCCATATGGTTGTTTTTAATTTATGTTAAGACCCGCGTGTCTATTCAAAGTAGTTGTAATTGTTGAAGCCGGTGGACGACAACCATGGAGAAGCGTCATTGACCTTGATGCAATGCCGGTGATGATGGAGATCATGTTCGTGCTAGAAGATGGAGATCGGAAGCACAAAGAAGAAAGGCCATATCATATCACATATTATGAATTGCATGTGACGTTAATCCTTTATGCATCTTGTATTGCTTAGTAGACGACAGTAGCATTATAAGATGATCCCTCATGCACATGAATTTCAAGTCATAAAGTGTTCACCCTTAGTTAGCACCGTTGCTAAAGCTTGTTGTTTCGAAGCACCACGTGATGATCGGGTGTGTTAGATTCCGCAAGTGTATACAACGTGAGCAAGCCAGATTTGCTCATGCAGAAACTAAGGTTTGATCTTGACGAGCCTAGCATGTACAGACATGGTCTCGGAACACGGATCACCGAAAGGTAAAGCATGAATCATATAGTAGATATGATGAACATGTCGATTGTTCGCCATTGAAACTATATCAACTCTCGTTATGATCGGTGTTGATGTGGTGGATTTGGTTCGTGTGATCACTAAAACAATGTGAGGGATATTGTTTTGAGTGGGAGTTCACCTAGATTAATTTTATTATTAATTTGAACTCAATTTGTCATAAACTTAGTCTAAACTATTGCAAATATGTTGTAGATCAATGGCAGCCCCTACCATCAATTTTAATGCGTTCCTAGAGAAAGAAAAGTTGAAAAACAATGGAAGCAACTTCGCGGATTGGTTCCGCAATTTGAGGATTGTCCTCACAGCTGGTAATTTGACCTATGTGCTGGATGCACCGCTGGGTGACCCACCTGCAGCTGATGCTACCGATGAAGTAAAGAATGTTTACCTCGCTCGGAAGAATCAGTACTCCATAGTTCAGTGTGCTATCTTGTATGGTTTAGAATCGGAGCTTCAGAAAAGGTTTGAGAATTCAGACCCATATGATATTGTCGAGGATCTCAAATTGATTTTTGAGACTCATGCGGCAATTGAAAGCTATGAGGCTTCTGAAAAGTTCTTTAACTGCAAGATGGAAGAGGGCAGCTCCGTCAGTGAGCATGTGCTTAAGATGTCTGGGCACGCAAACAAACTTCAAAGCTTGGGTATAGTGATTCCTAATGCTTTGGGGATTTACCGTGTCCTCCAATCACTACCACCAAGTTACAAGAACTTTGTGATGAACTACAACATGCAGAACATGAACAAGCAGTTGCCAGAAATGTTTGCCATGTTGAAGTCTGCAGAAGTGGAGATCAAGAAAGATCACCAGGTGTTGTTGGTCAATAAGACCACCAAATTCAAGAAAGGCAAGTCTAAGCAGAAGGGACACTTCAAGAAGGGTGGTAAGAAAGTTACCACGCCGACAAAGAAGACCAAGGCTGGACCTAAGCCTGATACTGAGTGCTTTTACTGCAAGGGAAAAGGTCACTGGAAGAGGAATTGCCCAAAGTACTTGGCGGATTTGAAGAACGACAACATCAAGAAAAAGGTATATCTGATATACATGTTATTGATGTGTATCTCACTAGTACTCGTAGTAGTGCCTGGGTATTTGATACTGGTTCGGTTGCTCATATTTGTAACTCGAAACAGGTGCTGCAGAATAAACGGAAGCTAGCGAAGAACGAGGTGACGATGCGCATTGGAAACGGATCAAAGGTTGATGTGATCGCGGTAGGCACGCTACCCCTTCATCTACCATCGGAATTAGTTTTATACTTAAATAATTGTTATTTGGTGCCTGCGTTGAGCATCAACATTATATCGGGATCTTGTTTATTGCGAGACGGTTACTTGTTTAAATCCGAGAATAATGGTTGTTCGATTTATAAGAGTAATATGTTTTATGCACATGCACCTTTGATAGATGGTCTATTCTTGTTGAATCTCGATAGTGTAAATACACATATTAATAACTTGAGGCTAAACGTTTGAAATCGAGCGACAACTCGACCTATATGTGGCACTGTCGTCTTGGCCATATTGGAGTGAAGCGTATGAAGAAACTCCATTCCGATGGACTTCTTGAATCACTTGATTTCGAATCACTTGATAGATTCGAAGCATGTTTGATGGGTAAAATGACTAAGACTCCATTTTCTGGTATGATGGAGCGAGCTACGGACTTATTGGAAATCATACATACCGATGTGTGTGGTCCAATGAGTGTAGCATCGCGCGGTGGTTATCGTTATGTTCTTACCTTCACGGATGACTTGAGTAGATATGGGTATATCTATTTCATGAAACATAAGTCCGAAACTTTCGAGAAGTTTAAGGAATTTCAAAGTGAGGTAGAGAATCAACGTAACGAGAAGATTAAATTTCTACGTTCTGATCGTGGAGGTGAATATCTAAGTTACGATTTTGGCGAGCATTTGAAGAAATGCGGAATACTTTCGCAGTTGACACCGCCGGGAACACCATAGCGTAATGGTGTGTCCGAACATCGTAATCGAACTCTCTTAGATATGGTTCGTTCTATGATGTCACTTAAAGATTTACCGCTATCATTTTGGGGTTATGCATTAGAAACAGCCGCATTCACTTTAAATAGGGTACCGTCTAAATCCGTTGAAACAACACCGTATGAATTATGGTTTGGGAAGAAACCTAGATTGTCGTTCCTTAAAGTTTGGGGGTGCGAAGCCTATGTAAAGAAGTTACAGCCGGACAAGCTTGAACCCAAAGCGGAAAAATGCGTCTTCATAGGATACCCGAAGGAAACTATTGGGTATACCTTCTATCATAGATCCGAAGGTAAAATCTTCGTTGCCAAGAATGGATCCTTTCTAGAGAAGGAATTTCTCTCGAAAGAAGTGACTGGAAGGAAAGTAGAACTCGACGAGGTTGTCGAACCTTCTCTCGAAATTGCGAGTAGCGCAGCACCGGAAGAAGTTCCTGTGGTGCCTGCACCAATTAGAGAGGAAGCTAATGATGATGATCATGAAACTTCGGTTGAAGTTGCTACAGAGCCTCGGAGGTCAACGAGAACTCGTACCACTCCAGATTGGTATGATCCCGTTATGAGTGTCATGTTGGTGGACAACACCGATGACCCTGAGACATATGAGGAAGAAATGATGAGCCCAGATTCCAATAAATGGCAAGAAGCCATGAAATCCGAGATTGGATCCATGTACGAAAACCAAGTATGGACTTTGGTGGACTTACCGGATGGCCGGAAGGCTGTCGAGAACAAATGGATTTTCAAGAAGAAAACAGATGCTGATGGTAATGTTACTGTCTATAAAGCTCGACTTGTCGCAAAAGGGTTTCGACAAATTCAAGGAGTTGACTACGATGAGACTTTCTCACCAGTAGCGAAGCTAAAGTCTGTGAGTATTATGTTAGCAATCGCTGCATATTATGATTATGAGATATGGCAGATGGATGTCAAAACAGCATTCCTCAATGGAGACATTTATGAAGAGTTGTATATGATGCAACCCAAAGGTTTTGTCGATCCTAAAGATGCTAACAAGGTACGCAAACTTCAACGGTCCATCTATGGATTGAAGCAAGCATCCCGAAGTTGGAATCAACGTTTTGATAAGGTGATCAAAAGTTTTGGTTTTATACAAACTTATGGAGAAGCTTGTATTTACAAGAAAGTGAGTGGGAGCTTTGTAGCATTCTTAATACTATATGTGGATGACATATTGTTGATTGGGAATGATGTAGACCTTCTTAATAGTGTCAAGGAATATTTGAATAATAGTTTTTCAATGAAGGATCTTGGCGAAGCAGCTTACATATTAGGCATAAAGATTTATAGAGATAGATCAAAACGCCAAATATCATTGTCACAAAGTACATATTTGGACAAAGTTCTAAAGAGGTTTGGAATGGAAGATAGCAAGAAAGGGTTCTTGCCCATGTTGCCCAATACGACCTTGAGTAAAACTCAAAGTCCGACATCGGCAGAAGATAGAGAAAGGATGAGTAAGACTCCCTATGCCTCAGCCATAGGATCTCTAATGTATGCCATGCTATGTACTAGACCCGACATTGCATATGCTGTTAGTTTAACTAGCAGATATCAAAGTGATCCAGGAGTGGATCATTGGACAGCGGTCAAAAACATCCTTAAGTACTTGAGAAGAACTAAGGATATGGTTCTTTCTTATGGAGGTGATGAACAACTCGTTGTTAATGGTTACATCGATGCTAGTTGGAACACCGATCCGGATGATTCTAAATCACAATCTGGGTACGTGTTTATTTTGAATGGTGCAACAGTTAGCTGGAGGAGTGCAAAGCAAAGCGTTGTGGCGAGATCTTCAACTGAATCGGAATACATGGCTGCTTCGGAGGCTTCACAAGAAGCGATATGGATGAAAGAGTTCATTACAGAGCTGGGTGTGGTTCCTAGTGCGCTGGACCCAATGTCTATCTACTGTGATAACATGGGCGCCATAGCCAATGCGCAAGAACCAAGGTCACACAAGAAGCTGAAGCACATCAAGCTACGTTTTCACGCTATTCGAGAACATATCCAAGATGGGGATATAAAGATTTGCAAAGTACACACAGATCTGAATGTGGCGGATCCGTTGACTAAACCTCTCCCGAGGGCAAAACATGACCAACACCAAACTGCCATGGGTGTTCGGTATACTACCATGTAATCTAGATTAGATGACTCTAGTGCAAGTGGGAGACTGTTGGAGATATGCCCTAGAGGCAATAATAAATGTAGTTATTATTATATCTTTGTGTTTATGATAAATGTTTACATTCATGCTATAATAGTATTAACAAGGAAACATTGATACTTGTGTGATTTGTAAACTTAATTTGAAGTCCCTAGTAAAGCCTCTATATAATACTAGCTTGTTGGTTAATAGATGATTATGGTTTCCATATCATGAACATTGATATGTTATTAACAACAGGATCATATCGTTAGGAGAATGATATGGTGGACATACTCCTATAGATAAGCGTAGCATAAAGATCAAGTCATTTTAATAGTTCAATTGCTATATGCTTTATGATACATAGTAATCTAATTCCTTCGACCATGAGATCATGCATATCACCTTTACCGGATGGATGCTTTGATGACATCAAACACCACACCGTAACTGGGTGGCTATAAAGGTGGCATTGAGTGTTCGGAAAGTATTGGTTGAAACACATGGATCAAGAGTGGGATTTGTCCATCCATATGACGGATAGATATACTCTGGGCCCTCTCGGTGAAATGTCATCCAATTAGCTTGCAAGCATGTGACTGGCTCACAAGGGATCACATATCACGGGAACGAGAAAAGAGTACTTATCAGTAACGAGGTTGAACTAGGTATGCAGAGATACCGACGATCATAACCTCGGATAAGTAAACTATCGTGAGACAAAGGGAAATTGATATCGTAGGTAAGTGGTTCATTCGATCGCGAAGTAATCGTAGAAATATGTGGGAGCCATATGAATTTCCAGATTCCTCTATTGGTTATTGTTCGGAGAAGTGTCTCGATCATGTCCGCATAATTCACGAACCGTAGGGAGACACACTTAAGGATTCGACGTTGTTTGAGTAGTTATGGTATGATGAGAAAGAGACCGAATGTTGTTCGGAGTCTCGGATGGGATCCGGGATATCACGAGGAGATCCGGAATAGTCCGGAGAATAAGATTCATATAAGGAAAGTCCCGTTTCGGAGTTGGAGAATGGTTCCGGTGTTTTCATCGGGAATGTTCTAGAAGGTTCCGGAATGTCCGGCACTCCGGGGGGAAGGGTACATGAATGTGTTATACCAAGTTGGTATGATTGCATCATGTACTAAGTGTCTTCGCTGTCCAAAATAAAGGGTTTATTCAAATCCTAGTTTGAAAAGTCAAACGGCTAGTTTGAAAGTCAAACGGCAAGTTTTGGAAAGACGAGGAGGAGTGGGAAACCGAGTTGGGGAGGGTTTCCCTCCTCCAACCGGCGGTGCACCACCCAAGCCGAGTTGGGGAGGGACTCCCCTCCCTCCCCTTGGCCGGCCGGCCCCTCCACCTATATAAAGAGGGGCAGGGCTCCCTCCTAGAGACACACAAGTTCCCTGCCCCAAACCCTAGCTTGGCGCCACCACCTCCTGCAGCTGCCGCCGCCTCCTAGGGTTGCCCTAGCCGCCGACTTGGGCTGCCCCAAGCCCTAGCCGCCGGCTCTAGCACCTCCTCCTTGGTGTGTCTTAACCCTAGATCGCCGAGGAGCTCTCTCATAATCCACCATACTCGCTCCGTCTTAAGGCGAAGCCCTGCGAGATCTCCCCTCTACTTCCGGTACCACGCCGTTGTGCTGCCGGAATCACGAGGAGAGTGCTACAACCTCCGCTGCCTTCTGGAACAAGGGAGAGGAAGGTCTTCGTCGAGTACCGAACGTGTGACCGACTGCGGGAGCGCTGCCGGAAGGATCATCTACGCGATCTTGAGATCGGGAAGAGTACGACTACATCACCCACGAGAATCTGCTCTCGTTAAACACTTTGGAATCTTTGAGGGTGAGTTATTCCATTGACTTGTTGCTACAATCTAGTAGATAGATCTTGGCTTGTTTGTTTGTATGCGATAGAAAATTTTGTTTTCCATGCTACGAAACCCTACAATACGGTGTCCATTGTGACAAAGTGCCTCTTCTATGTGACAATGAAAGTGCCATCAAAATTGCATACAACCCGGTGGATCACACAAGGACAAAGCATATTGAGATTCGTCATCACTTCATTAGAGATCATGTTGCTCGAGGTGATATTGATCTATCCTATCTGTCAACCAAAGATCAACTTGCCGATATCTTCACGAAGCCACTTGATGAAGCAAGGTTTTGCTACTTGAGGAATGAACTAAATATCGTAGATTCAAGGAGCTTGACTTGATTATCTTGCACTCTCACCTAATACTCGACCCATATTTGGTTTAGGTGTAGGCATGGACATAGGGGGAGTGCGGTCCTAATTGATTGGACCATCCCTCCCCCCATTATGCGCAAAGTAAACAAAATCATTCCTCTTAATATCATTTTGTGATATGTGAGCTTAATGATGAGTTTCGGTAATGGACCCAAGATATATCTTCGTGGTGCCAAGCCGAGTATACTCAAACATGGTGGCCTAGGCCACCGCCCCCTCTCAATCGAGAGGTTGATGTGCGTACTCGTGTTTTTCACTTTTGAATTGGTTTTTACTCATGGTTGTCATCTTTTGAGTTGCTTTCACTGATCTTAGTCTCATGCACTCTAGTTTGGTTTTTGACATCTTTTTCTCGATTTTTTAGAGTGCATGTGCTTCCCAGCACAATTGTCTCAACCCAAGCCTCTCTACTTACTCCCTCACAAAAACCCTCTCTCTATCCGCACAAGAATCACTCTTTTTTCCTGGCCTTGGAATCAGATGGGACCGGTACTACCGGTTGGATGAGCGGTACTACCGCCCCTGGGAAGTTCCATGGGCGTACCCTGGAAACTGATCCAGGAGCGGTACTACCGCCCACACGCCCGGTACTACCGGCCACCGGTACTACCGGTTGCTGGATCGGTACTATCGAGCGGTACTACCGCTTCAGGAACCGGTACTACCGGTTGGCGTAGTCGATTATATATTGGTTGAGCGTGGGGAGGCACCCATCAGTGCCCTATTCTTACCCACGCTCCCCACAGGTACCCGCGCCTCCACCGGTGCCCTTGACGCCGCCGGAGCCCTGCCGCGCCCTCCTCTCTCCGGATCCTCCTTGGATTCGGCCTCTTGGCGGGCTCCCCCTCCTTTCCACCGCCATGGATCCCGGTACAACCGCCCTTTATATCTCCATTTAATTTCCTCATTGGATCTAGGTTTTGGCATAGATTTGTGAAGAAATTGGCATGTTGTAAGGTTGTACTGCCATATGCTTCCCTTGTTTCCTAGTAGAATCGTCTATTTACAGATTATTGCCGTCCTTTTGGTCCGTTTCTACCAGATCTGACGAACATGTACCGTTCAACCGGTAGTACCAGAACTTTTTCTGGTACTACCGCTTGCAAGCGGTACTACCGGTCGTCAGGTCCGATAGTACCGGCCCCAATTGACATCAATATTCTGTTAAATATTGGGTTCTCTCTTTTGCTCCTTGAGATTCTTGTGCCCTTACCCCCTTGCTGTCCACCCTCGTGCTTTCACAGATGCTGGTGGTTCTAGGGGTGCGCGCAAGCGTTCCAAAGCTAGCCGTGAGATTGTTGAGGAATAGACGGAGTCTGAGGAAGAGGTTCCACATCCAAGACATCGTTCCAAGTTGCCTGCTACTCGAGGTGGCCGTGGGGGTCGTGAGGGGGTTACCAAGCGCTCTGCTGGGCATGGCAGCGCTCCTCCTTCTCGCCCCCCTTCCTCAGGGCGCACCAAAAGTCTTAGCTCAGGGCCATCAGGGCCAAGGAAACTGTCTGACATCTCTGAGTCGGAGTTTCAGGCTCTCAGGATTGACAATGCATACTCCCGCAACCGGGACGAGGACAGAGAAGACAGTCTTTTCTACAATGATTTCCAAGAGCGCGTTTATCATGAGGTTCTTTTGACCAATATTCAGATGGTGGTGCCTCAGCAGTGGATTGACATGGAGCACATCAACAAGAACCTTGACTACTTTGCTGAAACTAAGGAAATTGCTCTCACCTGGGCTTGTTCCCCATTATGGAGTTCTAGTATGACTATGAGCCACTCCTTATTGCACAGTTCTATGCCACGGCACATTTCCACACTGGCCGCACTCGGAAGATCACCTGGATGGCTCAAGGTGCAATCAAGGAAGCCACACTTGCGGAGTTTGCTGCAATATTGGGGTATGAAGATCGCGGCCGGGACACTCCTTGTGGTTTCCGCTGTCACATGCGGGATCACCCCTCCAAGAAGGATGTCCTTACACCTCTATATATCCAGGACCACGGGATTGCTGGCAAGATCAAGGATCTTCTCCCCACGTATGACATTCTCCATCGCATTTTCCGTGAGACTGTTGCTCCTCGTGCGGGCAACAAGGATGAGATACATGGGTCTCTGTAGACTTGCTGTTCAACACCTTCCTCAACCGCGACTCAGGCACTCCTCTTGATGTGTTAGACTACATATGGAATAAGATGATTGCTGATGCACACTCTCAGAGGGTTCCACCATTTTCTCCATATATTATGGCCCTCATTGTGTCAAAATGCCCTCCCATTGCTAGGACACTATCCACTCGTCCTCTCATTGTGCACAGGCCCAAGGCACTCAAGATCAAGACACATGCTAAACCCTGCTTTGTGGCGGATGAGGAGGAAGGAGATGACACTGAGTATGCTGATAGTGGTCGTGACACTGACTATGTTGTCTCCCGCCGCAAGAATGCCAAGCCCACCTGGGCCAAAAGGATGGAGGCCAAGCTCAAGAAGATCTTCTGCTTCCAAGTTGACAACCAGAAGCGCATGTATGAGGCACATGTGTATGCCAAGAAAGCTAGTGCTCGGCAGAAGGACATGATGGATGCCCAGGGTTTGACCGTCTCCGAGGGGTCCAAGACCAACATCACTCCAGAAGAACAGTGGATCTCTCAGCACAGCCGTTGGGACGATGATGTCTCTTCCTCGCACCACGCCCCACCCCCCTACGAGGAGGACTTTGAGGATGATGATGATGATGAGGAGGAGGATTGACTGTCGGGACGGTAGTCTTGCACTTGTCCCTTTTTGGCGTCTTGATGCCAAAGGGGGAGAAGTTGCACTTTAGGCACGGGTGTTTCATGGGAAGTTACAAGATCGTTCTTATTTTGATCCTTTTATTGCTTGTGAACTTCGATTTCCCTCTATTTATGTGTGAGACTATGTGGTTATGTCGTGGATCCATCTTATGAAACTATGTGGTTTATTTCTTTGGATCCATCTTGTGATGATATGCGTTATCTATGGTCTATATGTTTCTCATCACATGTTATTGTGCAAAGGTATGATTTCAAATGCTAGTATCTATATTTGTGCACCTATGTTGGGTTTGTAAAATAGAGGGGGAGGTTTGTTTCTACACATCTAGGGGGAGCCCCGTCTCTATTTTACAAATCCCATGTGTTTCCTATTAAAATCATCTTGCAAAAGTGTATTGTCATCAAATACCAAAAAGGGGGAGATTGAAAGAGCATTTTTCTATACCTCTGATTTTGATGTTTGATAACAACACACTTATCAGTTTAATCGTGTGCTAAGTGTATCACAGGTTTGATAAGGGTGTGACACAAATATTGACCTAACCAATTACCCTTGCGAAAAAACCAATGTGACAACTGGTAGTACCGGAAAAATGACCGGTACTACCGCTTGGCACCGGTACTATCGGTCCTAGTACCGGTTGGATCCGTGCAAGGTTGATAAGGATGAGTTTTCCTTAGTACCACCCGGTACCACGGAGCGGCACTACCGCTCCAACCAGTAGTACCACTTGAGACAAGCGGTACTATCGCTTGGACACGGTCGTACCGCTCAACAGTACCGGGCAGTTCTGAGGAAGGACCACCCCTCTCAGTCTTGCTCAGTACCAAGCGGTACTTGGGACCGGTACTACCGCGTCATATGACCGGTACTACCGCTTGGGGGTAGTACCGCAAGGGAATACCGGGCAATACTGAAGCTGGCTCGACCAACTATGGCATCTCCGGTACCTGGTCCGGTACTGGACCGGTAGTACCGCTTGCAAGCGGTACTAACGCTTGAGTACCGGTACTACACAAGCGGTACTAATGCTTGAGTACCGGTACTACCGGTGCATTAAAGGCTCCAATGGCCAGATTCCCTGGAGGGGTATAAATACCCCTCCACCTACCTTGGGACAAAGTGCTCATCCACATTAAAGTCAAGACCACCATTGGAGCCACCAAATCTTCAAGATCTCCTCAATCCACCACCCAAAGTCTTTGATCTTTGGGGAATCGAAGGAGGAGGCCCCGATCTACTACTTCACCAAAAGAGATCTTCGTATCCCCCTCATTTCTTTGAGGGCCCCTTTGCTCTAGTGTTTTCGTGGAAACCCTAGTTCTTGTTTTGGTTCTTACAAGCTTGTCCTTGATTTCTTTGACAACTTGCTTGTATTTGGGAGCCTCCGATTAAGTTGTGGATGTGTGCCCCAAACTTGTAAAGGTGCCGGTTTCCACCTTGAAGGTTGCCGATATAGTGGAAGGTGAATCGATCCCGTTGGGGTGAGATTCATCGGGGAACAAGGGAGGCCTTTCGTGGCGTTGGTGGTTTGAAACCACCCCCT
Organism: Avena sativa; assembly: GCA_916181665.1. Taxonomy (NCBI): domain Eukaryota; kingdom Viridiplantae; phylum Streptophyta; class Magnoliopsida; order Poales; family Poaceae; genus Avena; species Avena sativa. The sequence goes on from OV702281.1 coordinate 396,743,539, forward strand.
CTCCAAACGTAGACGTACTTCCCCTCAAAAGGAAGGAACTACGGGAAACAAATCCTTGTGTCTCCGCGTCCACCACTTTGGTTACTTCTATCCTTTACCGCACTTTACTTACTTGTTCTTACTTTGTGTTGTGATAGCTCTTGCATAATTGTCATATAGGTAAATTCACCATAGTTGCATTATCTAGAGAACTTACCTTATTGTCAAACCTTAATTTGAAAAAGAAGAAAATTTGAAGTAGCACCTATTCACCCCCTCCCTCTAGGTGCCCATACGATCCTTTCAATAAGTGACCTCCAAGCCAAGAAAATAGTGAAGTTTGCCTAGATCCTTGACAGCAAAATCAGAACCGAGATCTAGAACTAGATGATCAGTTGCCGCAATAGAGGAGCTGACAAGGATGATATCATCAACGTAGATCAGGATGTACATAGTAACTTCCGGTCGCTGAAGAATAAACAGTGAAGTATCAGCAATGGAGGAAACAAACCCATGAGCATGAAGCACAGAACCCAGGCGAGCATGCCAAGCACGAGGAGCCTATTTGAGACCATAGAGCGTTTTCACCAAGCTTCATGCACTAACCAACTATTCCAAAAGACCGATCTGATGAAAATAGTTAGACAATCCACTTATACAGTTCAACATCCCCCTCACGTATAACGGTAAGATAAGTCAACGTGTAAACAGAGAGGTATGGCTCAAGAGGCCAATATGTAGACAAGAGGGGGGTAACAACAATTTAGTCTATAAATTATGGAAACCGGGACTCAAACTTGAGACCTTAGGCTCTGATACCATGTTAAACAATGTTTGGGTAGGGGATGGCTCAACGCATCTGGTGTGTGGCTTATCTGTTTACATATGGGTACCAAGAGGTACAATACAGATACAATTACAGAGGCTATACATTTGTATACAAATAAAATCTAACAAAAGGGTTATTCTGTAAAATGAGTAGCACGAATATCCAACAAAAGAACAGTAGAGATGGTACCGAGGGCCCAACATACGGGGTGTTGCATTGCCCCCTACAGGGCCTCCTTATATGCTGACGATGTGGCGATTTTCATTAATCCTCGTCCTCATATATTGAAGGGATCCATGATATTCTGAAGGGCTTTGGCATGCAGACGGGTCTAAAAACAAACTTTAGCAAAAGCTCAGCCACATCGATCAGATGCCATAATTTGCAGCTAGACGAACCGATGGGCCAAACTAATATCCCAATTAAAGAGTTTCCATGCACATATCTATGGATGTCTCTGTCAATCAAAAAACTAACAAAAGCAGAGTGGCAAATGCTGCTGGACAAGGTGGACAGATAACTTGCGACCTGGAAGGCGCGTCTCATGAGCAAGGCTGGCTGTTTACAACTACTGAATTTAGTTTTGACCTTGCTGGCAGTGTACCTGATGACAATTCACGAGATGCTAGCCTGGATAAAAACTGAGTTTGATCGCCGAAGGCGAGCTTGGATCTGGGCAGGGGAGAGCAAGTGCAGCGAGGGCAAATGCAGAGTAAGTTGGAAACAAGTCTGTCGACCGAAAGCATTAGGCGGACTGGGCGTCCATTACATCACTTCCTTCAGCCGAGGCCGGGCGCTACGCCTTCGATGGTTGTGCCAATGTTGGAAAGCGCTGCAGAAGCCATGGACACACCTACAGCTGCCATGCAACAAGCAAGACAAAGAGATGTTCAGTGCCGCCACCAAAATCACGTTAGGCGATGGAAAGAAGGCGCAGTTTTGGTTAGATAGATGGCTCTTCGGCCAAGCGCCCGCGGAGATTGCACCCTCGATTTTCAGGATCTCCACAAGAAAAAACAGATCAGTTCATGATGCTATAACAAACGGGAAGTGGATTGTTGATCTAAAGGCTAAGCTAGAAATCAATCACGAGCCCGAGCTGACAGGGCTGGCTGAGTTGATCGATAGAATTCAGTTGACAAGCGCTCCTGATGAAATACAATGGCAATATGGCAAACATGCGACGTACTCATGTAGCTCGACCTACTTGATGCACTTCATGGGGGAGCCAAAGACTGATTACAAGAAGACCATCTGGAAGGGATGGGCGCCGACCAAGTGCAATTTCTTTATCTGGACGTTGTTACTCGACCGAGTGCTTACGACGGACAAACTATTACTTCGGCAGTGGGATAACAAGTACTACCTCCGATCCTAAATAAGTATCGTCATTTTAAACTAGAGTTAGTTTAAAACCATGACGCTTATTTAGGATCAGAGGGAGTACTTTTGTACACTGTGTCGGATAAATTTGAAAACGGCGCATCATCTGCTAATCGAATGTCCATACAGCAGACATATTTGGAACAAACTAGCTGATACTTTCCAGGAAGAATCTTTGAGGCCACAAAAGTGGGAGGGGTATGATCAAACGATGGGGTTGTGGTATAGAAGGGTGAGAAGGGCAACTATGCCAGTGAACACTAAATCAGCTCCGGTGCTCACCAAGCTGATATGTTGGGAGCTATGGAAAGAAAGAAACCTGCGTATTTTTGACAAAAAAAGCTCTCCACAACATTTCTAATTAATAAGATAAAAGATGAAGCACGTCTTTGGATATAAGCAGGTGCACCGATTTCTCTGGTTGTCCATTACGGAGGGGCTCCTTTCGATCCAGGTTGAGTTTCTATGTTTTTTCCTTTTACATGGAGGTCTCGTTTTTGGCCTCCATAATCTTATAACTCAAAACTTTCGCCTAATGAATGAAACATAGCAACTCTCCTGCTATCATTCAAAACAAAAACTTGCGCGTGTTTCTTGGTAGGGTAAGAGTGTAACCACACTACTAACCATCCAACCACACGATAGTTCTCTATTGGTAGCCTATATTGAATGTGTGGAACAACTGGTTAATAATAACATAATTCATGACTGAATTATTTCTCTAAGTTTTATCTAAACAAAACATGTAGAGATTTATATTTTTGTGCCCCTGGTTTGTTAGTTGTACTTACTTTTCCCAGCCGCTTAACTTTTTCTCACTTTTTCCCATCTCCTTGTCTGAAACTCTCGCATTGGTCTGAAACTTGTTGTCCGTTGGGTCCCGGTAATGGATCCTCGCCGTTACATGCTGACAAGTGGGCCCGTATTCAGTCGGTTCGCTTAGTGGACCCATGCCGTTACGTGCTGACAAGTAGGACCCCTCCCCCCCCCCCCCCCCCCCCCCCCCGCGTCCCCGTTACGTGCTGACAAGTGGATGTAGGGGTTCGTAGCATGGAAAACAAAAAAAAAATACCGCATGAACACACAAAAGCCAAGATCTATCTACTAGATTGTAGCAACGAGTCGATATAGTACTAACCCTCAAAGATTCCAAAGCGGTTAACGAGATCGGATTCTTGTGGGTGATGTAGTTGTTCACTTGCCGATCTCAAGATCGCGTAGACGATCCTTCTGGCCGCGCGTTCCGGCAGCGCTTCCGCAGTCGGTAACACGTACGGTACTCGATGAAGACATTCATCTACCTTGTTCCAGCAGGCAGCAGAGGTTGTAGATCCCTCCTCGCGATTCCGGCAGCACGACGGCGTGGTGTCAGAAGTAGCGGGGAAATCCCGCAGGACTTCGCCTAAGACGGAGCGGGTATGGTGGAGTAGAGAGAGCCTCGGTGATCTAGAGTTTAGAGGGCCGAGGGGTGGAAGTAGCCGGCGGCTAGGGATTAACTAGATGGCGGCTGCTTAGAGGAGATCTAGAGCGGCTGCAACTAGAGAGGGGGGCGACAGCCGGTCTAGAGTTTAGGGTTTCTTGTGGGGTGCAAGGGGGCGCCCCTTCCCCTCTATTTATGAGAGGGAGGGGTGGTTTGGGGATGGGCTTCCTCCACAAACTCCACCTTGTGGCCGGCGGCAAGGGATAGGGAGGAATCCTCCCTTAGGTAGGATTCCTTCCCTCCCTCCACTAGCCAACCATGTTGGGATTTCACTTTTTCAAATTGGCGTTTGACTTTCAAACTAGAGTTTGATTTCTATCTTCCCATTGCCCATCCAAGTGACCTAGTACATGATGCAACCATTCCACTTTGTCATGACACATCCATGTACCCTTCCCACTCCGGAGTGATGGACCTTCTAGAACTTTCTAGAACATTCCGGTGAAAACACCAAAACCATTCCCGAACTCCGGAATTGGACTTCCCTTATATGAATCTTATTCTCCGGACCATTTCGGATCTTCTAGTGATATCTTGGATCTCATCCGAGACTCCGAACAACATTCAATCTATTTACTCACATTCCATATCTACTAGACAACATCGAATCCTTAAGTGTGTCTCCCTACGGTTCGTGAATTATGCAGACATGATCGAGACTCTTCTCCGATCAATAACCAATAGAGGAATCTGGAAATTCATATGGCTCCCACATATTTCTACGATTACTTCATGATCGAATGGATCATTTACATACGATACCAATTTCCCTTTGTCTCACGACACTTTACTTATCCGAGGTTTGACCGTCTGTATCTCTACATACCTAGTTCAACGTCGTTACCGATAAGTACTCTTTACTCATACCTATGATATGTGATCCCTTGTGAGCCAGTCACATGCTTGCAAGCCAATTGGATGACATTCCACCGAGAGGTCCCAGAGTATATCTATTTGTCATATGGATGGACAAATACCACTCTTGATCCATGTGCCTCAACTCATACTTTCTGAACACTCAATGTCACCTTTATAACCACCCAGTTATGAAGTGGTGTTTGGTGTCTTTAAAGCATCCATCCGGTGTGGTGATTAACATGACCTCATGGTCGAAGGATTTAGGTTACTATGTATTTGAAAGCTTATAGCAAGTGAACTATTTTAATGACTTGATCTTATGCTACGCTTAACTATAGGAGTATGTCCATTACATGATTCTCCTAATGATATGACATTGTTGTTAATAACATATCAATGTTCATGATCAGGAAACCATGATCATACATTAACCAACAAGCTAGTTCAACAAGAGGCTTTAATAGGGACTCTTACATGTTTACAGATCAAACAAGTATTAATGTTTCCGATTAATACAACTATAGCATGGGATGTATACATTTACCATAAACATAAAGATATGATAATAACCACTTTATTATTGCCTCTTGGGCATATCTCCAACAGTCTCCCACTTGCACAAGAGACAATAATATAGTTTCAAACCTTTGAGCTTTCAACACCTATGGCTTTCCGGTGTTATATATACACTATTGCTAGTGGTTTACTGATCTTTGGATCCGACACTTTCAGATTCGTGTGTATTTGCATGTCTTTGCGTCTCTACGCATCACTCATTCTCTAATGAGATGGCTTTGTATAAATTTGGTCCTTTGGTGAGACATTTAGTTCCTTAGGGTCAAACCATGTCGATACAATCAATATATCTTCATAGTACTAGCCCGTTGTGAACCACACCTAGTTTGATAACAAACTGCTTCACACAAATGCCCTCTTTTGCTGCTACAATGGCAGCCATATACTTAGCCTTTTGTTGTAGTATCTGTCACAATGTCTTAACTTTGGAACTCATCTAAATCCGTTATGGAACTTTCTTTCCATTACATTGTGCCACCCATAGTTTAAATTGAGATAATCTTAATTTGTACTTTGTGACAAAACTAGTATCAATGTAATACTTTACAATGAACTATCTATCTATTTGTCACCTTTACAAGAATAATATATTCTTAGTTCTTCCATAAGATCATAAGAATATCCTTACTATCGTCCAATGATCATCTTTATGAATCATTCTAGTATATACTCATAACATTTAGAGTATAGGACATATTTGGATGTGTACATATCATAGTATGATTAAAAAACACTCTTTATGATTTCATTCATCAAGTATCAACTATACTTGAATCTTTGTTTCATTTACCAAGTGTCGATACACTTGAATTTTGATTTAATCATTTCTGTGTGGCAAGAACCTTTCTTGTCATTTACGTATTAAACTCTTTCAATATCTCATCTATGTACATTTGGCACAACCATATTGGCATCTCAATCTATCCATATAGATATTGATGCCAAACATTCAGGTTTTGCCTAAGTTTTCCATCTAGATGGAATTCTTAACTCGTGTCGATATAAGATACATCATTTCCAATCAACAATATGTCCTCCACATAATTCATTAGAAATATGTCTTAGTGCTCCCACTTAATTTCTTGCAAATGCAAGCATCTTCATCGTCTCCGATGAAATTAAACTCTTTAACAGTTTCATCACAGTGAAGATTACAACACCTCGATGCTTATTTCAACCATTGAAGTTTGCATACGATTTTAGCATCCTTCAAAATAACAAAACCCTTTGGACTGTGTCATGTACACGTCCTAGGTAACCATTCTATTAGAAAAACTTGTTTTGTTTATTCAACTACTACATAACAAAATTATATGTAGTGGTTGCTACATTAATTCGTTTAGACTAAATATCGCTATGAGAGATCAAATCTTGTCATAGTCAACTGCTTGAACATTGTCATGAACTCTTTCCTGACATGTCGACTATTTCATAGATGTGAAACATCCATGTCTATTTCTTTATAGATCCAAACACAACTATAAGGTCTTACACCTTTCTAGAGGGTCTTTCAAGTTCAAAGCTTGATTTCTCATGTATGGAACTATCACGGATTCTATGGCCTCAAGCCATTTGACAGAGTCAGGTCCCATTGTCGCTTCTTTGCATACGGTCGGTTCATCATTGTCAAACAACAATGATTTAATTTCAAATCCTAGTATTTGATTGTTTACCCGATCTACTTGGTTTAATAGGAACATAGACCTCCGTGACCATAACCTTTGAGACACGTGAGCCATGAGCATTGTTGATACCTTCGAAACGCTTTTCGGTGCTGCGCAACTCAGCACATATAGCTAAGGTTCTTTTAACCTTATCGAAGTTCTATTGTCCTCCCACTTAACTTTTCATGAAAAAATCCTTCTTAAGAAACTTGACGTTCTAAGAGACAAACACTTTTGTCTTTGGTGTTATGGAGGAATACTCAAAGGTTATCCGAAATAACATACAAAGATACGTTTATTCGACTTTGGTTATAAACATTTACTTATGCATAACATACCAATGTTTAAAAAAGGACAACTTGGGTTTTACCCCAAACCATAACTTTATATGGTGCCATTTCGACGGATAATGATGGAGTTCTTTTCAGTGTAAAAGTGGTAATCACTAAAGCTTTAATCTTTAAAATACTATGGCAGTTTTCTTACTAACACCTTTTATCTCACCATGTCAAACAAGGTTTCATTACATATCTCGAACACTCCATACTCTTATGGTGTTTTGGGGAATGCAAATCCATGGAACGATTCCTCCAATGTTGGGTGTTTTGCTAAACTTGTAACTCAAAAAATCTTCCTTTATGATCCTATCATAAACTCTTTATTTTCTTGTTACATTGATTTTCCACTTCATCTTGAAAGTCTTAGAACTTTTCAAATGTTTCATACTTCTTCCTTATTAAGTAAGTATTCATATATTCACTCAAATTTTCGGAGAAAGCATATGAATTTGAAATACATTGCTCTTGACTACATAATGGGTTTCATACATCTGTATGTACAAGTTCCAATAATCTAGTCATTCGTTCCCTTTTGGCATATGAACGGAGTTTTAATTATCTCTAGGAAAGTTTCACGGACGTCATTTGATCAAAAATCAAAATACTCCAAAATTCCATCAATATGGAGTTTCTTCATGTTTTTATTTCCAATATAATTTAAACGGCGATGTCACTTCTTAAGTGATCTTTCAATCAATTGTCTTTCGACATTTTTAGCACTAGTTTTATGGATGTGATTTCTCCAACGAGATTTGTAAAGCATCCATCTTTTATGGATTACGAAAATTTTATGAATAAACCTTTTGTTCACATAATACCTGATCGAAACAAATCTTGAAGACATGCTTTGATGTCAACGAGAAACAAAACAACACTTTATTTGTTTTCGATGAACAACATCACATATTCTCTTGCGAGTTACTTAGGCCATTGTAGTTCATGAATTGTGTTGTTTCGTATGACAATTCATACCAACAGATTTAGTATCCAATACTTAAAAACCACATTGTTTAACAAGCAAAGAATATAACCATAACCTTAGTGTCCGCATGAGCAAATCTGACTTTCTCTCGTTGTATGGACAAGCAGAATCTATCACGCCCGATCATCACGTGGTGCTTCGAAACGATGAGTCTTAGAAATGGTGCTAACTAAGGATGAACACTTTATTAATTGATATTTTGTGAGAGGGGTCATCTTATAATGCTACCGTCACGATCTAAGCAATACAAGATGCATAAAAAGGATTAACATCACATGCAATTCATAATATGTGATATGATATGGCCTTTTTTCTTGTGCTTCCGATCTCCATCTTCAAGCACAAACATGATCTCCATCATCACCGGCGTGGCGTCAAGGTCAATGGCACCGCTCCATGGTTTTCATCCACCAGCATCAACTATTACAACTACTTTGAATAATATACACGTAGGTCTTAATGAAATTAAAAGACAACCATAAGGCTCCTTCCGGTTGCCAACTTACAATAAGGATCATTGCATACATCATATATAATCACAATCATGGCCATATCACATCACATCACACCCCTCAAAACAAAGTTAGACGCCTCTATTTTTATTTGCATCTTTTACATGGTTTGGGGCTTTCGAATAAATCCATTCTAACTTACGAACAAGAACCACAACATTGATGCAAGAACTATTAAGTGCCTGTTGTAAATTGAATCTTCGCTATGATGGGAGAGACAGACACCCGCAAATCCACTTATGCAATATAAGTTGCATGTCGAGCGTGGAGCAAGTCTCATGAACAATGTCATGTAAGTTTAGCCTGGCCGCTTCATCCCACCATCCCGCAAGATGCAAAGTACACAAGAAGCAGTTGATAATAAAAGCACCACCACCCATAATGACCATTGTGTTCTACTCGTGCAACAGATCTACTAATCGACACGGCTCTGATACCACTGCAGGGGTTCATAGCATGGAAAACAAAAAAAAATCTACTTCATGAACACACACAAGCCAAGATCTATATACTAGATTGTAGCAACGCGTCGATAGAGTACTAACTCTCGAATATTCCAAAGCGGTTAACGAGATCGGATTCTCATGGGTGATGTAGTCGTTCACTTGCCGATCTCAAGATCGCGTAGACGATCCTTTCGGCGCCGCGTTCCGGCAACGCTTCCACAGTCGGTCCGCGTACGGTACTCGATGAAGACCTTCCTCTCCCTTGTTCCAGTAGGCAGCGGAGGTTCTAGATCTCTCCTCGTGATTCCGGCAGCACGACGACGTGGTATCAGAAGTAGAGGAGAAATCCCGCAGGGCTTCGCCTAAGCCGGATCGGGTATGGTGGAGTAGAGAGAGCCTCAGTGATCTAGAGTTTAGAGGGACGAGGGGTGGAATTAGCCGGTGGCTAGGGATTAACTAGATGGTGGCTATTTAGAGGAGATCTAGAGCGGGTGCAACTAGAGAGGGGACGGCAGCCGATCTAGAGTTAGGGTTTCTTGTGGGGTGCAATGGGGCACCCCTCCCCTCTGTTTATGAGAGGGAAGGGCAGTTTTGGGAGGGGAGTCCTCCCCAAACTCCACCTTGTGGCCGGAGGCAAGGGAGAGGGAGGAATCCTCCCTTAGGTACGATTCCTTCCCTCCCTCCACTAGGCAACCATGTTGGGATTTGACTTTTTCAAATTGGCGTTTGACTTTCAAACTAGAGTTTGATTTCTCTCTCCCCATTGCCTAGCCAAGTGACCTATTACATTATGCAACCATTCCACTTTGTCATGACACATCCATGTACCCTTCCCACTCCAGAGTGATGGGCCTTCTAGACCCTTCTAGAACATTCCGGTGAAAACACCAAAACCATTCCCGAACTTCGGAATTGTACTTTCCTTATATGAATCTTATTCTCTGGACCATTCCGGATCTCCTCCTGATATCTCGGATCCCATCTGAGGCTCCGAACATCATTCGATCTCTTTACTCACATTCCATATCTAATAAACAACATCGAATCCTTAAGTGTGTCTCCCTACGGTTTGGGAATTATGCAGACATGATCGAGACTCTTCTCCGATCAATAATCAATATAGGAATTTGGAAATTCATATGGCTCCCACATATTTCTATGATTACTTCATGATCGAATGTACCATTTACATACGATACCAATTTCCCTTTGTCTCGCGATACTTTACTTATCCGAGGTTTGATCATTGGTATCTCTACATACCTAGTTCAACCTCGTTACCGATAGGTACTCTTTACTTGTTCATGTGATATGTGATCCCTTGTGATCCAGTCACATGCTTTTAAGCCAATTAGATGACATTCCACCGAGAGGGCCCAGAGTATATCTATCAGTCATATGGAGGGATAAATCCCACTCTTGATCCATGTGCCTCAACACATACTTTCCGAACACTCAATGCCACCTTTATAACCACCCAGTTATGAAGTGGTGTTTGATGTCATCAAAGCATCCATCCGGTGATGGTGATTAACATGATCTCATGGTCGAAGGATTTAGGTTACTATGCATTTGAAAGCTTATATCAAGTGAACTATTTGAATGACTTGATCTTATTCTACGATTAACTATAGGAGTATGTCCATTACATCATTCTCCTAATGATATGACCTTATTGTTAATAACATCTCAATGTTCATGATCAGGAAACCATGATCATATATTAACCAACAAGCTAGTTTAACATGAGGCTTTACTAGGGACTCTCACATGTTTACAAATCACACAAGTATTAATGTTTCAGATTAATATAATTATAGCATGGGATGTATACATTTATCATAAACATAAAGATATGATAATAACCACTTTATTATTGCCTCTTGGGCATATCTCCAATAGTGGGTCCACGTTCAGTCGGGTCCCGTAGTAGGACCCCCCCATGTTGGACTGCGTGGGGCCGGCTTGTTGGGAACACATTTTGGGAATGTGGTGTGGGACCATGTGGGGCGCGTTTGGTAGTTACGTGCGCCCTGTCGTCTAAATTGGAAGGTTTTTTTGTTATTTTTATGATTGACCTTTTTAAGAGCGACTTTTTCCCTTTATATCGCTAACAGTTGTGTCAATTTTTTCCCAAAAAGGTAGCGGATCTAGAGCAGCTTCTCTCTTCGTTCATGGTTCCTTTTGGCCCTCGTATTTTCCCAATCTGGTAGCAAATCTAGAGCAGCAAATCTAACCAGCACCATAAATATATTCCGTAAACAGAGCAGATGTAGATAAAGCAGCTAATATAGGATATATAAACATAGCAGATGTAGAGAAAGCAGCTAATATAGGGTATATATAGTACGATACTTAAACGAGGTTCGACAATTAGGCCGCTCAGAAGGAGCAGCAGACAAGTTCAACACAAACAACAAAACGAAAGAAGCTGCTTTACAGCAGCAGCATCAGTACAAGATCAGTGGACCATCATGGCCTCCGCTAGGAGGGCTTCCGCCTCCTCCCTCTGGCACTTCCTCCACTTCTTGCAGCCTAGTCCCTTGACCTTGGGAGCCTTGGGCTTGATTGGGGGCATGCGACCCTCCTTGATGGCCACCTTCTGGAGGTTGCAGAGGTGAAAATCAAGCGCCCGATGCTTGGCTCTAAAGGCGTGGATGTTCTTTGACAGGCGGCAGGTCTTCACGTCCTCAGCATGCCTCACGAGGGAGTTGAAGTCGGTGGCGAGGCTCCTGGTGCAGAAGGGGCACCTATAGACGTCGCCGGCGAAGAAGTTGTCATACTGGCCGGACTTTAGCTTCCTCAACACCTGACGAGTCTTGGTGTTCGTGGACTCGTCGTTGCTGCTATCCACCTGCTGGAAAAAACAATAGAGCAATAAGGACATGATTGAGATACCTTGATTATCTGGATTGATAACTTGCATAAATTAACCGATTGAGATCCCTTGATTATTCCGCAATCCCCAAATATCTAACCAAATCAAATACTGGTCCCAACTATAGATCATGCTACTAGTAACTAGGGAATTCATCGAAATACGAGATCTAACACAAGAGGATTAGCTACTGTAAAAATACCTAGCATCCAACGATTAAAAATACAAACAACTGAGCCCTAATAACACACGATCTAGAATCTAACGATGGAAATGGGGGAAGAACAAAGGAAGGGGAGAAAACCCTAGTTACCTCCGACAATGGGTCGCTAAGCTGGTATCATAGGGGTTCTTCGGCCTGATGTAATCGTTCTCCTCGTAGGGGTCCCAGCCATGCGGGATCTGTAGGGGTTCGTAGCATGGACAACAAAAAATTTCTATCGCATGAACACACACAAGCCAAGATCTATCTACTAGATTGTAGCAACGAGTCAATAGAGTACTAACCCTCAAAGATCCAAAGCGGTTAACGAGAGCAGATTCTCGAGGATGATGTAGTCGTACACTTCCGATCTCATGATCGCGTAGACGATCCTTCCGGTGCTGCGCTCCGGCAGCGCTTCCGCAGTCGGTCACACGTTCGGTACTCGATGAAGACCTTCCTCTCCCTTGTTCCAGCAGGAAGCGGAGGTTGTAGCACTCTCCTCGTGATTCCGGCAACACGACGGCGTGGTGTCGGAAGTAGAGGGAAGATCCCGCAGGGCTTCGCCTAAGACGGAGCGAGTATGGTGGAGTAAGAGAGGGCCTTGGCGATCTACGGATTAGAGGCACCAAGAGGGGTGGCTTGGCCGGCGGCTAGGGTTTAGAGAAACCCTAACTCGGCGACTTGAGGAACCCAAGGTGGCGGCAGCACTTGGAGAGGTGTAGGCGCCTTGCTAGGGTTTGGAGTTGTGTAGGAGAGGGGTGCCCTACCCCTCAATATATAGGAGGAGTGAGACGGTTTGGGAGGACGGAGTCCTCCTCAAACTCCCCTTCCTTGGCCGGCGGGTGGAGGGAGTGGGATTCCTACCCTAGGTAGGTTTCCTACTCTCCCTCCACCAAGCAATGTTCGGATTTGACTTTTCAAATTGGCGTTTGACTTTCAAACTTGAATTTGATTTCTCTCTTCATATTGCCCAGCCAAGTGACCTAGTACATGATGCAACCATTCCACATTGTTATGACACATCCATGTACCCTTCCCCTTCCGGAGTGCCGGACCTTCCAGACCCTTCTAGAACATTCCTGGTGAAAACACCGAAATCATTTCCGAACTCCGAAACAGGACTTTCCTTATATGAATCTTATTCTCCGGACCATTCCGGATCTCCTCGTGATATCCCGGATCCCATTCAAGACTTCGAACAACATTTGGTATCTTACTCATCATTCCATAACTACTCAACAACATCGAATCCTTAAGTGTGTCTCCCTACGGTTCATGAATTATGCGGACATGACCGAGACATTTCTCCGATCAATAACCAATAGAGGAATATAGAAATTCATATGGCTCCCACATATTTCTACGATTACTTTGTGATCGAATGAACCACTTACATATGATACCAATTTCCCTTTGTCTCACGATAGTTTACTTATCCGAGGTTTTGATCGTCGGTATCTCTGCATACCTAGTTCAACCTCGTTACCGATAAGTACTCTTTTCTCGTTCCCGTGATATGTGATCCCTTGTGATCCAGTCACATGCTTGCAAGCCAATTGGATTACATTCCACCGAGAGGGCCTAGAGTATATTTATCCATCATATGGATGGACAAATCCCACTCTTGATCCATGTGCATTAACACATACTTTCCGAATACTCAATCCCACCTTTATAGCTACCCAGTTACGGTGTGGTGTTTGATGTCATAAAAGCATCCTTCCGGTGATGGTGATTAGCATGATCTCATGGTCGAAGGAATTAGGTTACTATGTATCAGAAAGCTTATAGCAAATGAACTATATTAAATGACTTGATCTTTATGCTACACTTAACTATAGGAGTATGTACATCACATCATTCTCCTAATGATATGACCCTGTTGTTAATAACATCTCTATGTTCATGATCAGGAAACCATGATCACATATTAACCAACAAGCTAGTTTAACAAGAGGCTTTACTAGGGACTCTTTTATGTTTACAAGTCATACAAGTATTAATGTTTCCTGTTAATACAATTATAGCATGGTATGTAAACATTTATCATAAACATGAAGATATGATAATAACCTACTTTATTATTGCCTCTTGGGCATATCTCCAACAGGATCTGCCGGAGACCGGCCGGGGCCTCCTCGCCGGCGGATTCGGCGGAAGCGGGGACAGGGGTATGGACAGGGATGACGGCTACCTTTGATGCCTTGACGGGGGACTGTACGGGGACGGGGGCCTCCTCGCCGGTGGCTATAGCAGAAGCGGGGATGGGGGTTTGGACGGGGACGACGGCTGCCTTTGATGCCTCGACGGGGGACTGTACGGGGACGAGGGCCTCTTCGCCGGCGGCCTTGGAGGCGACGATGGCCACCACGCCATTCTTCTCAGTCACCGGCGTGGTTGGGGTTTTCTTAGGGTTTGCAGAAGGTGATGGGACAGTGCAGATGGTTGCGTGAGTGAGTGAGCGAGTGATGCGTGAGAGTGAGGAGGCCTCTATAAAGGTGAAGGGAGGAGACGTTTTGTTGCACCACCGTACACCGCATAACTGCATACACTACTGCATCGTGCACGACCACATGCGTCTGCTACTGCCCCGTGCACCACGACACGCGTGTCGTGCGTCACGTTTTCTCCCTTGTGTCTAACCTTGGCCACTTAGTTATGCTTAGTTATACCCTCGAGTGTAACACTGGCAGTTTGGTTGTATTAAGTTTTGTCCTCTAGTACTAACACTGCTGTGTGCAATATACTCACTTTTGCCCTCCGGTGGCTGGTCAACAGAGAGTCAACGAATGGGTTTTATCTAGCTAATTGAGTCATTTTATGCACAACAAATTCAAAAAGATCAAAACATAGTGGCGTCTACCCAGGGAGTCTTATTATGTGACCTGCCATCATAAGAAATGTATATAAATCAAGTTTTAACGTGAATCACCACTTCTCAAATCACCTACTATCTATGAAGGTTCATGGCTTTCTACTCAAGCCTCTTCCCAAAACGTCCTTCCCAAAACATAATTTTTCTGAATGAGGCAATAATTGTTAAACTGATATATATTTAAATTGAAAATAGTTTGATGTATGCCAAGATGTATTTTATTGTATAAAAGAAGCATTTTCCATTTTTTTTAATCTCTTTATGTTTTCTATTTGAACCCCTTTGTCAGTTTTTCCCTTGTTTTTTAAGTTCTACTCAGTTTTTCCCTTGGTTTTTAAGTTCCACTCAGTTTTCCCCTCTCTCTTAGTCACAAACTCTCACACATGTGCTCATTTTGGCTACTACGCTCTGATTTGTCGAGACAGTTGTCACGCGGATCGTACCCACCAACCGTTGATCCTCCGATTGATCCTCTGTGATCTAGCAGACAGGATAACCCCTGTATCTGTCAGGGGGGCACCCTCTATCCATGCAAAATAACGAGTTTGCCACCGATATTTTAACTCCCTAAACAAATGATTTTGAATATAATTTGAAGGGAAAGTGTTCCAAGGTGTATAATTTTTGAAAATGATAAATGATCAGGATTTTTGAAAACGATAAATGATTAGGATTTTATTAGTACAATATTATCATGTCATAAGTGCGATTTCAAAGAGTTCAAAGGTGTATAATTTTTGCCATATGCAAGTTTATGCATTACATTCTATGAAAATGATAATCTCTCAAGATTTTCTTAGCATATCATTATCATGTATTAAGTGCGATTTCACAGTGTTCAAAGGTTTATAATTTTCGTATACGCAAGTTTAGGGATCACTTTTCACACTCTAAAAATGGTAAACTCCCAAGATTTTCTTAGGATGCTATAATTTGAAAGTGTTCAAGATTTGTGTCAATTATAAACACTCTTTTACATTAAGAGTTGTATAAATTTTTCAATTTTAAAGTTTCAAGAGTTGTGTCAATTATAAACACTCTTTTACATTAAGAGTTGTATAATATTTTTAAATTTGAAAGTGTTCAAGAGTTGTGTCAATTATAAACATTCTTTTACATTAAGAGTTGTATAATTTTTTAAATTTGAAAGTGTTCAAGAGTTGTGTCAATTATAAACACTCTTTTACATTAAGAGTTGTATAATTTTTTAATTTGAAAGTGTTCAAGAGTTGTGTCAATTATATACACTCTTTTACATTAAGACTTGTATAATTTTTTTAATTTGAAAGTGTCCAAGAGTTGTGTTAATTATAAACACTCATTTACATTAAGAGTTGTATAATTTTTTTAATTTGAAAGTGTTCAAGAGTTGCGTCAATTATAAACACTCTTTTACATTAGGAGTTGTATAATTTTTTTAATTTGAAAGTGTTAAAGAGTTGTGTCAATTATAAACACTCTTTTACATTAAGAGTTATATTTTTTTAATTTGAAAGTGTTCAAGAGTTGTGTCAATTATAAACACTCTTGTACATTAAGAGTTGTATAATTTTTTTAGTTTGAAAGTGTTCAATAGTTGTGTCAATAATAAACACTCTTGTACATTAAAAGTTGTATATTTTTTAATTTTAAAGTGTTCAAGAGTTGTGTCATTTTCTTATTATTATACATCCATCTCTCTATTTTTTAATTATAAACACTCTTTCACTTGATTGCAGCCGAGACATTAACTCGATAAACCAATTAAATCATCGAAACGGCTCGCCGAGCGCATTCTCCACAACAAGCGCCCCCGTCTAATTGAAACATTTTGGTGTGAGATCTAACCTTCTCTGTGCATAGTTGCCATTCTCATTATTCATACAGGTCAACGGTATGGCATCATACTGTGGCCAGGACAAACGGGAGGCCGAAGTGACACTCGACAAAGGGTCATCGTCGTCGGAGAAGGGCCATCATCACCGGAGAAGAAGAAAGGGGAGGCAAAAGCATGTGCGTGGGTGCGGGTCTGGCTCACGTGGATAAGGTGTGGGTCCGACGCTCACGTGGATAAGCTATGAGTCCCGTGCTGATCTGGATAAGTGGAGACAGGTGTCCACTATGGGAACCAACTTAACACGGCCCCACTTGTCAACATGTAATGGCAATGGTCCACTACGGGACCTGACAGACCGCAGCTCCACTTGTCAGCACGTAACGACTCGAGTCCACTATGGGACCCGACTGAATGTGGCCTCACTTGTCAGCATGTAATGACAAGGCTGACAGACAGTGAGTTTCAGACCGTGCGAGAGTTTCATAATAGGAGATGGGCAAAGTGAGGAAAAGCTAAGCGGCTGGGGAAAAATGAGTACAACTAAAGAACCAAATGCACGAAAATAGAAATCCCAAACATGTAGTACTACTAGAAATAATAGGAAATACATGCCAGAAAATGATATGTTAGTACTCTCATATCACTTGGAGAAAATCTTGTCTCATGGTAAAGTGTCCATGCAATTAAGCACCAAGACGAAAAAAGTATTTTCACCTTTCCATTTTTTATCATATATGCACATATCAACAATTTGTAGAAATAACATTAAGTTTCTAGAAATTTGAAGAGAAGTCCCTAGTAGTGGACACCTTTTTGTGGAAATGACCCTCAAAATTTCTCATATTGCAGTTTATTATATTCCTAAAAGCAAGGAATATCCAAAAGTGGAGAAACTTCTAGGAAAATCCTGAACAACGGCGGAATATTATAAAGGTAACATAAAAATCTTGGGAGTTGATGGACTCGTCGTGATCCTTAAGGAACCATCCTTCAAGGGTTCTTTTCTTGTGCCCTCCTTTAGCGAAAAACGTTGAGATTCACCGGAAATCGAATGAATATGAGATGGAAATCAAAAATTTAAGAAGAGATTTTTAGGCTCTCCAAACCCACCTCTCTTATTTTCTAGTACTATTCACCTTGTTCTTTCACCCTCTTAGAAGGAAGTTTTCTCCCACCTTTACAACAACCACAATCTTGCTCCTCCAAATTCTCGGATAGGAAGAGTAATCAGACCCAAGGAAGACACACACGTTTGTCCCGAAGCCACAATGATGACTCTTTGAGCATGAATCCAAGCATACTCCTATTGTAGGAATAGATAAATCCTACTTAGGTCCAACATTGTCCTCCTTAGCACAATCATCAAGGTAAACACAAGTGAAACAAAGTTTGAACCTCAAGCCACTATGAACTAGTCAAAGAATGAGGAGGAAGAAGAAGAAAATAAGTCAAATATTAAGGCCCAAGATAAAGAAGCCCAATAGGTGTGCTAGTATAACATGGACTATGCTCCCTGAATTCTTGTTCCATCATGGATGTGGACCAAAAAACACCAAAACAACCCTCCAACCACCATCAAAAGGGACAACCTTGGTCATTTGCAAAGTCCACTCAATCTAACAAATAACACCTCGAAGAAAAAATAACACCTAAAAGGGCATGTAATCATTTATTCTTGCTTGGATACAAATCAAGGGTAGAGGGTTAGAGACTTTAAGACATTTTTGGGAGAAGTGTCGAGTTCGAGGAGGCCAACATGACTTAGATCAATGTTGCAGAAGAGGAAGCATTTATGTAACATCCCAATTTCAGCAACCCTGATTAAATGTCCAAAAGGCAAAAATCAGGGGGAACAAAAACTTTTTCTTGCATTGTGTGCTTACCTATTTGCTTGTGCTCAAGCAACTATTTTTGTATTAGTTGTGTACTCCTCATCTCAACCCTAGTTTACAAAAACTATTTTACAAAAGAGATGTCTTGGCTCATCTTTCATATTCTCAAATGTTCTGGCATTTCAAAAACCTGAGCCAAGATGACTTTGACACAACCAAATACTTTACTAGTTTCTATTGCCAAAACTATGGAGACATATATATACTCTCCTTATGTTTTCAAGACAGAACCTTCAACTACTCTTATCTATAGGTTTTCCAAAAACCCTTTATTAAAACTTTTCATGTCAATCTTGGTAGAGATACCAAGATGGTACTTATCTTACTTAAAAGCAAAAAACCCTTTCAACATACCCATCCTTACCTCAAGCTAGGCTTGATGGTAACCGTAGTACTAGTTGGATAAGTAACAAGATGAATTGCCTTGATCTGCTGGTTGATGAATTGTCTTGATCTGCTGATCGCCTTGTTTGCTTAGGAACTTGTCACATCCCAAGATTTTCCAAATCTTGTAATGTGAAAAATAAATGAATAAAAATAAAACTTTGTTGATTTTCAGGGTGAGAAAAAAAGAAAAACTTTTGAATCCAATTAGAAACTTTCAAAACCTATTTGGATCAAATAAAATCATAAAGGGATTAAAAAGTTAAATAAACAATAAAGTTAAAAATATTTGGAATTACTATTTTGGATCTTTTAATAAAAGATTTGGTTTTCAAAAGAAAAGGTAGATTTATAAATAAGGATTATTTTATAGAGCCAAATTAAACCTTGGCCAAGCTTTTGAAATAAAATGTTTTGTTTTGATTAAAAGAGTAAAGGTGTATTTAAATAAAAATAAGGAGAGTTTATTATTAAACCAATTTTATTAAAATAAAGGTTTTACCATTTTAATTAAACATCAAAACATGTTATTTTATTTTAAACAAGTTTTCCAAGTATTTTATATTTTCAAATAAAACCTACTGATTTGGTTTTGATAATATTTAGATTTCAAATGGAGTTTTAAATAAATCAAATCCTATTTGATTTAATAACTAAGGACTATTTTTATAAATGGATCCTAAAAAGAATAAAAATATTATTTTGTTTTGGACTTTGATTTGTGTTGTTAAACAGAAATAAACACAATACAAAGTTTGGTGGAAGTTTGATTTGATTTGGTTGTTTGATTTGTTGTTTGAATTTCAAAACAGAAAATCGAATTGGAAAAAGTTAAAGCATTCAGAAAGAAAAAAAATAGAATCGAACTCAGTCCAACCCAATAGGCCCAACAGCCCAGTCGAAGCCCAGTTGCCCCCTCTCTCTGCGAAACGTTTTCCACCAAAAAGCTAACTCGCGCAGTCACTGACCGGTGGACCTCACTCCCTCTTTCCCTCTCTCGCAGACAACGCGGCCCCACGCCAGCTCAGCGTCGTCTTCCCCGCGACGACCGCGCCGGCCGTTTTCTGCCGTTGATTGCTCGAATCAATACGCGTAAATGGCTCAATGAATCCTCACCGTGACCATGCACATTTAATCGCCTCAGTCTCCTCTACCTTTCCCCTCAAACGCCAACTCCTCATCGCCACCAGGCTGCTCGAATCGCAAGCCCGAACTCCACTGACTCCGGCGAGCTCACATTCAAATTCTGGCCACCACCGCCAGCCCCACTGCTTCCAGAGCACACGAGCTCACTCGCCATCATCCCCTGCACCTGCCAGTGCCTTCCCCTCACTCGCGCGTGCCCCCTAGCGTCGGCAACGTCAACACCAGAACACCACCGCCTCCTGCTCCAACTCCGGCGAAGCTTCTGGTAAGAACCTGACCGCGCCTCTCATTCTCCTTCACACACTCATCATCACCAGGACCGTGCGCATCTGACCCTATCTCCCATTTGTCCTAGCGTGCGCTGTAGCAACATCCTCGACGACGCCCGAGCATACCCGTCGCCAGGAGCAACTCCGGCGAGCCATTGTCCTCACCCCCGTGCGCCCCTGACCTTGTGAAGACTACGTTGAGCATCAGCACGAACCAGCGAACCCGGTGAGCTTATTCCCCATCCACCTTGCTTTCTGTATCGCCGGCAACCTCGCCGCCAGAGCGCCGCCGCCGCACAGTCGCCGCCAGCGCGCTGCTATTTGGTCAAAGCGATAGGAACCGTTAGATCTGCATCTGATGGCTTGAATAGGTTGACTAATCGAAGGGGTAAGGATGAACCTGTGCCATGCGATGTCAGTTAGATCCAACGGCCTACAGCGCGTGATCCAGACTAAATGGTATCAGCGAGTAAGAACTCGACACGTGGCTCACACTCCGTTTTAAAAACAGAAACTTTCCTATTAGAAGTTCAAATTTGAAAAATCCATAACTTTCAAACCACACGTCCAAATTTTGCAAATTTTATATCAATGGAATCAGCAAGACAAGCCCTAGACAACCATGCACTTTGTTTAGTAAAAAGCTTCTGTTAAAATGTTTGTTTTTGCATAAACTTATGTATGCTTGTTTAGGTTATAAAAAATTGTTCTAAAATGTTTTTGGGGATAAAATCTTTGGAAAATGGTGTGTTTTGAACCTAATGACCATAGGAAATACTTTGTGGTTTCAAAAATATATTTGGTGATGCAAAAGAATGAATCTTGGATTTAAAACCAATTCTAGTCAAATAAAAATATGGTTTATTTATTAAAAATGGTTTTGGAAGAAAACCTTTGAGAAATGTTTTGTTTTAAACTCTCTGAGCCCAAACACCAAGTTTTATGATTTGAAAATGTATTTTGTGAACCCTATAGATTAATGCCTTAGTAAAAACATTTCTACACCACATAAAATGATACCTTGTTTTGGAAATGGTTTATGAAGTGAAATCTTTTGCAAATGACTTTGCCACTTTATAAAATGACCATTAGGTGTTTTCAAATGTTTATGACCCATTAGGAACCACTTTTACAAATAAAACAATCCTTGGCATGCTTGCATGTATTGTTTTGTTTATTATTTTTATGTGATGTTTTGCTTGAATGGTAGATTGAAATATTGTTTGCTTGATTGATTTGTAGTGACTTGAAGTGTGTGAACATTGCAAAGATCAAGGAGTGAACCTATAATCCACCAAAAAGGCAAGTGATGCTTCATACCTTTGTCCCATTACTTTCACTATGCATTAGTGATTTTTCTAAGTAAAACTTGCATGGAATTTTTTCTAAAGTATAAACCATGCTATGGGAAATCCTAGTAGATGAAACCTTAGTAGAAATTTTCCTAAGTTAAGATTCCTACTACTATCAAGCTTAGCTTAGCTAATAGAAAACAAGGGTGGAATATATATTCACACTATGGAAAAATTTCAAGTCTGAGGACTTGTGTTTTGTTAATAAAACAACTAAGTGAATGAATCACCTGGGTGCAATGGAAGGAATGGTTTGTGTTGAGTGGTTACCCAGGGGTTATACCTGGTGCATCTCACTTGTGTAAAGCCACCCAGGAACAAAGAGATTTGAGATGTCAAATGTTGAGAAGCTTCAAGTGCAACCACTTGGCATTATGGGCTCTGCCTGGATCATATAGGTTGCTAGAACTTAGCCATTTGGATAGTTTGTGGTAGTGGGAATGATAGGTTGGAACACGTCCATTTGGTCTAAGGAAAGGCTTCTGAAAGATCTTGTCTTGGTGAAACCAAGTCTTGTGGGGAAAGTGCACCACCTCTGCAGAGTGTAAAATCTAAGTACTTAGCCATGTCCCTGGCAAAGGACAATTTGAGCATCAAGACATGGAAGCTATCAAGAATCTCATCATCCAAATTTCTAAGTTAAAAACTTGTGGTTGAACAAGGGTTAAAGGATCTTCAATCTTTGATTGGGAGATGCCTTGGGAAAGATTTTTTTCAAGAAAAAACTTAGTGATTTCAAATGATAAGGAAAAATCTATTTTGAGCAAAGCAAGCCTAAGCTCCACTTAGCCAAATGCATATAGATGATAGACTCCACTATACTACCATAGTATCACTTGCCAATACAATTCAAATGTATTGACCCTTGTGGCTGTAACTTGTTATGTTGCAGGTTTGATTGATTTAGTGAAGTGTGTTGATTAGGATTACAAAGTCTACAACCAACATGTCTGCCTGTGGCACTTTGAGGATGAAGGACCCCATGCTTATAGATATTCTGCTGCAATGTAATGTAATAGCCAAATGAGCTATGAAAGATGTAATAAATTATTTTATTCCTGGTTATAAAGTTGTATTATGACCTTTGTTTCTTGATATTACATCTTAACTGTGGATGCTAGCTATTGATCTAGGGACTAGCATTGCAATCACAGGGATCCTTTTCCTTTACAAAGGAGGGATCTTACAGATGGTATCAGAGCATTGTGTTGCCTGTAGGATTTGTAACCCTAGGATTGGACAAAACCCCTTAGAAAAATAGGAGTTGTATTTGTTCCAAAACTTATTTACAAACAATCTTGTAAACTCTTTCCTCAACCATTTTGGTTTTGATTCTACATCTCATCTATTTCAAACTTGATGGACAAAGCCTACCCCATGGCCAAAGACTTCACCATGTGCAAAAGACATCTTCAACTCTAATGACTTCAACATCTTCAACTATAATGACTTCAAAATCTTCAGCATTTTCACCAAGGACTTCAACCTTGGATAACACTAAGGATAAGTGAGACAAGAAAACTTGCTCAAGATTTGGAGACTAAGGAAACACAACTTAGAAGGAGCCATCATCTTTGAAGTATTTGTGACCAAGAGTTTTCCCAAGGAAACCATGATCTCATGCAAGAAGAATCAACCAAGAAGGATGGAAAAGATCACAAGTGAACCATATAGATGGACCACCATATTTTGTTTAAGACAAACCCACCAACTTATGTGGTATAACAAAAATATTTTTGGTTGCTAAAAATATGCTTGAAACTTGTTGTTTGAGTGAAATGTTTGGCTTGTGATTGCTTGCACATTGCTTGAGTGAATTGTGATGTGCGTGATTAGAATTATTCCCTTAGAAATATTTTTGCCTATTCTAATCCCAATTCAACCCAAACAGATGACTTCTCCAAGAGACTCCAACATCAAGGATGGTGACACCAACAACAACCAATAGGACAACATGAGAGAACTTATAGCAACCCAAAACCAGTTGAGCCAAATGACAACTCAGCTTTTAGCCAACAACAATGGACTAGACCCAGCCATACAAAGGATTTTGAAACTTCAATCCCAATTGTTGCAAGGATTGGTTACTCAAATGATCAACATGGGAGAAAACTTTTCCCAAAGAGCTAATGACAACAAGGATGACAAAGATGTTATTCTAGAAGGAACCCAAGCATGCAATATTTGTAGAGACAAGGATCATACATGCAAGGAGCATGAAGATCAATGCCCTAATTGTGAAGAAGAAAGTCATATCTCTAGTAACTGCCCCAAGAAGAGAGAAATATTTCCCACCTTTGAGGTGAGATATGAAGAGCATGAACTAGATGAACACCTAGCTTTGGAGAGACCCAAAAAGAAGAAGAAAGACAAAATCCAGTTGCAATGTTACAATTGCAAAGAGATGGGACACTATGCCAGTGAATGCCCAGAAAAGAAGAAGAGCCAAGAAGACAAACAAAAGCTAATGAAACCCAAGATAAGGAAGGATATTAGCCAAGTGATGTGCAACCACTGCAAAGAGTTAGGACATTATGCATCATATTGTCCAGAGAAGCCATCTCAAGACCTCAACCTTATCACATGTTTCAAATGCAAGGAACTAGGCCACTATGCAAACTTCTGTCCAGAAAAGTTACACCAAGATCCCAAGAAGGCCCATGTGTAATCTAGATGGAAAATATTTTAAGGGTGGTAGTACCCTAGATGCTTTTGAGCCAACTTGTAACCCCTAGCCTCCCCAAATCTCGGGACGAGATTTATTTTAAGGGTGGTAGCCTGTCACATCCCAAGATTTCCAAATCTTGTAATGTGGAAAATAAATGAATAAAAATAAAACTTTGTTGATTTTCAGGGTGAGAAAAAAAGAAAAACTTTTGAATCCAATTAGAAACTTTCAAAACCTATTTGGATCAAATAAAATCCTAAAGGGATTTAAAAAGTTAAATAAACAATAAAGTTAAAAATATTTGGAATTACTATTTTTGGATCTTTTAATAAAAGATTTGGTTTTCAAAAGAAAATGTAGATTTATAAATAAGGATTATTTTATAGAGCCAAATTAAACCTTGGCCAAGCTTTTGAAATAAAATGTTTTGTTTTGATTAAAAGAGTAAAGGTTTATTTAAATAAAAATAAGGAGAGTTTATTATTAAACCAATTTTATTAAAATAAAGGTTTTACCATTTTAATTAAACATCAAAACATGTTATTTTATTTTAAACAAGTTTTCCAAGTATTTTATATTTTCAAATAAAACCTACTGATTTGGTTTTGATAATATTTAGATTTCAAATGGAGTTTTAAATAAATCAAATCCTATTTGATTTAATAACTAAGGACTATTTTTATAAATGGATCCTAAAAAGAATAAAATATTATTTTGTTTTGGACTTTGATTTGTGTTGTTAAACAGAAATAAACACAATACAAAGTTTGGTGGAAGTTTGATTTGATTTGGTTGTTTGATTTGTTGTTTGAATTTCAAAACAGAAAATCGAATTGGAAAAAGTTAAAGCATTCAGAAAGAAAAAAATAGAATCGAACTCAGTCCAACCTAATAGGCCCAACAGCCCAGTCGAAGCCCAGTTTCCCCCCTCTCTCTGTGAAACGTTTTCCACCAAAAAGCTAACTCGCGCAGTCACTGACCGGTGGACCTCACTCCCTCTTTCCCTCTCTCGCAGACAGCGCGGCCCCACGCCAGCTCAGCGTCGTCTTCCCCGCGACGACCGCGCCGGCCGTTTTCTGCCGTTGATTGCTCGAATCAATACGCGTAAATGGCTCAATGGATCCTCACCGTGACCATGCACATTTAATTGCCTCAGTCTCCTCTACCTTTCCCCTCAAACGCCAACTCCTCATCGCCACCAGGCTGCTCGAATCGCAAGCCCGAACCCCACTGACTCCGGCGAGCTCACATTCAAATTCCGGCCACCACCGCCAGCCCCACTGCTTCCAGAGCACACGACCTCACTCGCCATCATCCCCTGCACCTGCCAGTGCCTTCCCCTCACTCGCGCGTGCCCCTAGCATCGACAACGTCAACACCAGAACACCACCGCCTCCTGCTCCAACTCCGGCGAAGATTCTGGTAAGAACCTGACCGCGCCTCTCATTCTCCTTCACACACTCATCATCGCCAGGACCGTGCGCATCTGACCCTGTCTCCCATTTGTCCTAGCGTGCGCTGTAGCAACGTCCTCGACGACGCCCGAGCATACCCGTCGCCAGGAGCAACTCCGGCGAGCCATTGTCCTCACCCCCGTGCGCCCCTTACCTTGTGAAGACTACGTTGAGCATCAGCACGAACCAGCGAACCCGATGAGCTTATTCCCCATCCAGCTTGCTTTCTGTATCGCCGGCAACCTCGAGCGCCACCGCCGCACAGTCGCCACCAGCGCCGCTGCTATTTGGTCAAAGCGATAGGAATCGTTAGATCTGCATCTGATGGCTTGAATAGGTTGACTAATCGAAGGGGTAAGGATGAACCTGCGCCGTGCGATGTCAGTTAGATCCAACGGCCTACAGCGCGTGATCCAGACGAAACGGTATCAGCGAGTAAGAACTCGACACGTGGCTCAGACTCCGTTTTAAAAACAGAAACTTTCCTATTAGAAGTTCAAATTTGAAAAATCCATAACTTTCAAACCACACGTCCAAATTTTGCAAATTTTATATCAATGGAATCAGCAAGACAATACCTATCCAACAATGCACTTTGTTTAGTAAAAAGCTTCTGGTAAAATGTTTGTTTTTGCAGAAACTTATGTATGCTTGTTTAGGTTATAAAAATTGTTCTAAAATGTTTTTGGGGATAAAATCTTTGGCAGATGGTGTGTTTTGAACCTAATGACCATAGGAAACACTTTGTGGTTTCAAAAATATATTTGGTGATGCAAAAGAATGAATCTTGGATTTAAAACCAATTCTAGTCAAATAAAAATATGGTTTATTTATTAAAAATGGTTTTGGAAGAAAACCTTTGAGAAATGTTTTGTTTTAAACTCTCTGACCCCAAACACCAAGTTTTATGATTTTAAAATGTATTTTGTGAACCCTATAGATTAATGCCTTAGTAAAAACATTTCTACACCACATAAAATGATACCTTGTTTTGAAAATGGTTTATGAAGTGAAATCTTTTGCAAATGACTTTGCCACTTTATAAAATGACCATTAGGTGTTTTCAAATGTTTATGACCCATTAGGAACCACTTTTAAAAATAAAACAATCCTTGGCATGCTTCCATGTATTGTTTTGTTTATTATTTTTATGTGATGTTTTGCTTGAATGGTAGATTGAAATATTGTTTGCTTGATTGATTTGTAGTGACTTGAAGTGTGTGAACATTGCAAAGATCAAGGAGTGAACCTATACTCTACCAAAAAGGCAAGTGATGCTTCATACCTTTGTCCCATTACTTTCACTATGCATTAGTGATTTTTCTAAGTAAAACTTGCATGGAATTTTTGCTAAAGTATAAACCATGCTATGGGAAATCCTAGTAGATGAAACCTTAGTAGAAATTTTCCTAAGTTAAGATTACTAATACTATCAAGCTTAGCTTAGCTAATAGAAAACAAGGGTGGAATATATATTCACACTATGAAAAAATTTCTAAGTCTAAGGACTTGTGTTTTGTTAATAAAACAACTAAGTGAATGAATCACCTGGGTGGAATGGAAGGAATGGTTTGTGTTGAGTGGTTACCCAGGGGTTATACCTGGTGCATCTCACTTGTGGAAAGCCATCCAGGAACAAAGAGATTTGAGATTTCAAATGTTGAGAAGCTTCAAGTGCAACCACTTGGCATTATGGGCTCTGCCTGGATCATATAGGTTGCTAGAACTTAGCAATTTGGACAGTTGGTGGTAGTGGGAATGATAGGTTGGAACGCGTCCATTTGGTCTAAGGAAAGGCTTCTGAAAGATCTTGTCTTGGTGAAACCAAGTCTTGTGGGGAAAGTGCACCACCTCTGCAGAGTGTAAAATCTAAGTACTTAGCCATGTCCCTGGCAAAGTACAATTTGAGCATCAAGACATGGAAGCTATCAAGAATCTCATCATCCAAATTTCTAAGTTAAAAACTTGTGGTTGAACAAGGGTTAAAGGATCTTCAATCTTTGATTAGGAGATGCCTTGGGAAAGATTTTTGTCAAGCAAAAACTTAGTGATTTCAAATGATAAGGAAAAATCTATTTTGAGCAAAGCAAGCCTAAGCTCCACTTAGCCAAATGCATATAGATGATAGACTCCACTATACTACCATAGTATCACTTGCCAATACAATTCAAATGTATTGACCCTTGTGGTTGTAACTTGTTATGTTGCAGGTTTGATTGATTTAGTGAAGTGTGTTGATTAGGATTACAAAGTCTACAACCAACATGTCTTCCTGTGGCACTTTGAGGATGAAGGACCCCATGCTTATAGATATTCTGCTGCAATGTAATGTAATAGCCAAATGAGCTATGAAAGATGTAATAAATTATTTTATTCCTGGTTATAAAGTTGTATTATGACCTTTGTTTCTTGATATTACATCTTAACTGTCGATGCTAGCTATTGATCCAGGGACTAGCATTGCAATCACAGGGATCCTTTTCCTTTACAAAGGAGGTATCTTATAGAACTAGAATGAGATAGTCTAGTAGATCAAGCATTAGGACCCCAATCCTTGTTTGTGATCATAAATCTCAAGCTAAGCATCCAAGTCTGGATCTATTCTAAGCCACTCAAGTGACCCTCTCATCTCCAAATCACCTCAATCCAAGGATAACCCTTCTGGATGGCTTCCAACTCAGTGAAGACCCAATCTAAGCAAGGATAATATCTACTTATCCCTCCCCTAAACCTCCTACATATGATCATGAGTTTGGAACCTAGCATCCTCTCAAAATCATCTACACTTGCACTCTAGTCTAAAACCCTAAATCTGCCAAAATGGCTAAGTCTGGATTTCTTATCTAGATACCATATTTGGAGCTCTACCTTTTCCAATCTATGTGCATTCTTGAGAATGTATTTGAACAATATTGTAGTACATAATTAGTACTACCAAATCCCAGTCTTGCCCTTGGCTAAGCCACTTTATTTCCCACTCATCCATGATGGTTTTGTAGTCAAGATATTAATCTTTTCTGCAAATCTTATCATCTTGCCTACTTTGGCAGAAGCTCACATCTATATGCCACCTCTCCTTGAACAAATATTTGCATGATTATGATCTACTAATCATGTCCTATAAATCCCCACTTCACTTGTTTCCATTGGAGCCTTGTGCTTCTTAAACCCACATGGTTTAGGAGGCTACCTGATGTATCTGTTATGGCAGCCTTATTTTCGACAAAGATTGCCATCTCCTCTAGATAACCTCAAATGCAACCAAGCCCAACTCTTGCTTCCATGATCATCTACATGACATGGTCTATCCATCCATATACTTCCTGTACATAGGTGATCTCTGAGCTCCCTAATCCAACCCTGTTTAGGTGGCATCAGAATAACTAAACCCTAGATCCTTCCCTTATCTAGTTTCCATCCTTTTCACCACTTCTCTTAAAAACCAAGGTTGATCTTGATGACTACAACAAGTTTACATCATCCACATTGGATATAAGAATCCACAAATAATTCTCCCAATTATTTGGATTACTAAACTATTTAATTTCCTCTACTTACCAAATTCTCAAAATCCTTGTCTATGAAGACAAGTTTGCTTTTATCCAAATCACCTTGCCAACTCAAGGCACATTTGATGCCTACATATCCTATCCCATCTTTACAACTCAAAAATAAATATTTTTGAGATTCTTTATTATTTCCTTTTGCCCTTCTTCTTAAATGGCAGAAACAAGAAATAATTCCCTAAAAATACTTTTCCACCTCAATAAATTCCAATAAAATTCTCCAAGGTGTGATATGGTATTTAGGATCATCTCACGTAAAAAACCAAGCTTATCCAATGTAAAAATATCATTTTTGCTTCCATAATCTACTTCATCACTTTTTGAAGAAGTGCATTTAAATGGGATTATAATCATCAGAAAAATCCCATTTAAATCATGAAGAGATTATTTGACCTACTCCACCTACCAGTACCATTTTCACACTTTGTATAATGCCAATTTATCAACTTCCCTCACAAGCCTTCATTTGATCAAATTTGCAAACTCACTCAAAACTTAATTCTAACCAAAGCCAAACCAGCTCCAATCTTCTCCAGCACTTCTCCCTAACCTCATCACTCTCCCCTGGTCGACCAGCACTGTATCATGCCCCACACCCCTTGACACACTTGATTATTTAAGAGGGAGACAAAGGCAAGGTCTTGTCTAGCACCTCCTTGCTTATTACAACACCCCACCCCCTCTCTGTCCCCTAGTCCGACCAGGACCCCTCTCTCACCTCTCCACCGCCCTCCTTGCCCAATGACTGGCCAGCACCCATCCTCCCAAGCTCATCCATGAGCTTTGTCCACCATGGACCCATCTAGCTTGGGTTATAAGCCCCAGGTCGCCCCAACTCTCCCCTGCCCTCTCATTTGCCCCCAACCACCCTCAGTCACTCCCCCAGAGCTCCCACTCTCTCCCCCATGCTCTTCTTTGCTCAAGGAAGAGGAAGAAAGGAGTTTCGGCCATCTCCCTTCTAGCAAGCACAGCTCACTCCTCCCCTATCTCTCTCTGCATGTCACACCACCTAACTCCCCTCTTGATTCTGAAGCTAACCCACCCCTTCTACGGTGCAGGAACGATGGCAGGTGACCTCCCCGTCGAGCTCCGGTGAGCTCCCTCTTGGACGTCCTCACGCGAGTTCCTCCCCGACGTCAAGACTGCCTGCGTCGCCCCTCCTCGGACTCGACGTCATCGACCGTGTCGACCTAGCCCCTCCTCGACCTCCCACGAGCCCACGGTGAGCCTCCCCGCCTCTCCCTGTCGCCATCTAGGGTTTCCTCGCCGGCTCCCGCGGCCAAAGGTAGCATACGACCACGGACCGTCGATCTCGTTCAGATCTGACGGCCCGCGTCGTCCCTTACTCCTTCGCCCTGGAGCCCACGAGCAGGCCGGCGGTTGGGCCGCGAGTGCCTCCGCGTTGCCCGTGCACGCCAGTGCCGCTTGGCCGATTTTCCCTGACCGGCCCATCTCCCCTCTGGATCTGGCCCAAAGACCCCCAGTCCCTTTTTCTTTTCTTTTAAATATCAGATCTGAAAATCAACAAATGGTTTAAATCCACACAAATTTTAAAACCACTATATCTTGGCAGGATCTAAATTTTCCCACATGCATACACCTTTTCTCTAACATGCAGACCAAGTTTTGCACTAAATGGAGGATTAGAATAAAGGAGATAAATCATTTCCTAAGATCTGTCCTTTTCACTAAAGATTTTCTCCATAAATATTTACCAATCCAAATGGAGTAAATCCAAGTTGTACAAAAAGGTATCACCCATACCCTTCATGTCCCAATGGCCCCACCTAAGTTTGCTTCCTAAATTGCAGTTGACAAAAATATCAAAAAACAGAGCCTTTCTGACTTTAGAATTTTCCCTACGTCAAACTAAGTGAGGTTTTGACCTAATTCCAACTTCCCTAGATCACACATATCCATATCCTTCATAATCCAGCAGATCAAATTTTTATGAGTCTCTGTTGAATTTTAGTGAATTAAACTCTTATGTGCATGGTTTAATCACTAACAAAATCACTACAGCAGCTCTGTAACTCCAAAAAGGTTGATTCCAATCTCTACATAAAGGCATTATCAGGACCTAACATGTTCTTTGGAATCAACTAAAAATCTTCTGTAGATTAAATCTGATGAAAAAGACAAATCCCATCCAGTACTGTCTTTGGGGATTTCTCAAGGGCATTCTGTTAATATTTTTGAGGTGAATCCAACTCCTCTTGATCCATTCCACCAAATACTACCTAATCACCCAAGGAAATAATTTTTGGAACTCCATAGAAGTTTTGGTGAATTATTTCCTAAAACTAGAGCTTTAATCACTATAAACTCGTTTATAAATCTTGGGAAATTGATAAAATAGTGTAACCACTTTTGTTGCCTTCCTTTTATCAATACCTATCCGATGGTACCATTTTTTATACAATGGTATCCTATAGATAAAACCCTTGGTCAAAAACCCTCTCTTAGGTAGTTCCTAAACTACAAATCCGAAAGGGTCCCCTTTCCCTATGCCCCAAATCTTCTCCAAATCCAATCAAATCATCATCCAACAACCTACTGATGTATATCTTGTGTTGTATGATTTATTGCTGTATGTATTGATGCTTGTAAACATTGTGTTGCATGTATTCTCGATAACGGCGATAGTTGCGAATTGTAAGACACCGAGAAGAAGGAAGCATCGGGTTATCCCTTTATGATTGTATTGGTTTTCTAGCATTCTAACAAAGTCAGGGGACATCTCTCTGGTCACAGGCAAGCCACCTTCTTGCTCATATGCCTTGTCCTTTTATTTTATCTATGCATAATTTATCTACTCATTTATGCAAATTGCATTGTTTTACTATACTATGTTTTATGTGGGGAATGTTTGGCTCCTCCAAATAGTTACCCCTTAGTATCATTAGGTACAACCCCTTTTATGATACCTACCTTCCCTTAGTATAGCAGTGAAGGGATACAGGTAGGCTACACTAGCGCAAATCAAAAATTTCTACCGCGTAAACCAGGATTACTATTGTCATTGATCACGGGATTACTTCTAGACGCGCAGTTGCGGAACTTGATGAAGCGCGCCGAGGCAGTGCAGACGATCTAAGTCTCCTGCTCGTTCTTGTCCCACGAGCAACTCCCGTTGCATGTCTCTTCCAAGTGCTACAGATGCAGCGCCTCCGAGGTATCCACACGTACAGGGTGGAAGCGTCAGACACCGTACTGCTAGGTCCGCGCGTGCAACACAGGCGTGAGGAGTGGCGGCTAGGAGGAATGGTCTAACCCTGGTCATCTCGCCCCACCCTCTCTTATATATACGTCCCTAGTGGGCTTCTACATTAGCAGCCCATTAGTAGCATAAGCCTGGTCTAATTCGGATCCAATCCTCATTAGGCTTCCAGCCCCTTAAGTGTGTGACCCTATAGGTTCATATACATATAGACATGACACGAATACTCTTATTCTATCAATAGTTGGTAGCGGCCTCTAGCAAGACGTGCCAACTCCTAAACGCATACAAAGATCATATCGGACGAACCATCACAAGGTTTAGTGCATGTCTTTCCCTTTGCCTCACGATATTTGCTCTAGCTCCAAGTTGACCTCTCTTTCTCGATACTGTGATTCGAAATCCCTTTACTAGGTTAACTCTTAACCATATGTAGCACGGCCATGCATTTCTGGATCCGATCACTCGAGGGGCCCAGAGATATCTCTCAAGTAGAGAGGGGCAAATCCCATCTTGATTGACCATGCCTTGCAGCATGCTCCAGGAAAAACCTGAAAGCTACCTTTATAACTACCCAGTTACGGAGTAGCGTTTGATAGCCCCAAAGTAGGTTGATCCACATCACAAGTACATGCGATAATCTCAGGTCTAAGGACAAAACATACACGATGTGTAGAGAGAGAGCTGCAACTAATTGCCAGTCTCAAGTTGGGTCAGTCCAACCTCATGTTCATAACATGTGTCCACATCATTGGTTTGACATCTCCATGTCTATGACTTGCAAAACACAGTCATCAACCAATCGATGTGCTAGTCTAATATTCACATGTGTCCTCACATGAACTCCAACTAGGGACAACTATTAAATAACCATACAAGTAAAGAGTTTCACAAACAATTCACATAATTTCCAATCAATACAAGTTGCCTGATATGGATATTCAAGGAACATTACAATAACTCATGGATACATAAGAAATATAATCATCTCTATGATTGCCTCTAGGGCATATTTCCTTCAGTCTCCCACTTGCACTAGAGTCAATCTAGATTGTATCTAATACCTATTGCTCTTGTGTGCGCCTCATGCGCAGGCTGCGGGAGTGGCTTTGTATAAGGATCAGCAACATTTGAGTCCGTATGTATTTTGCATATCATGACACTACCATCCTCAATGAACTCTCGAATCTGATGGTAACGCATGCGAATATGTTTGTTCGTCTGATGCTGTCTAGGTTCGTTGTCTTCTGCAATAGCACCATTGTTGTCACAATAAACTTCCATGGGATTAGACGCGCCCTGAACCACACCAAGAGCGACCAGGAAATTCCTAATCCAAACAGCTTCCTTTGCAGCTTCCGAGGCGGCAATATATCCAACTTCTATTGAAGAGGAGGCCACCGTATCTTGCTTGGAACTTTTCCAACTCACGACACCACCATTCATGACAAACACATAACCAGATTGCGATCTGGAATCATCTGAGTCGTTAAGGTAACTCGCATCTGTGTAACCCCTTACACTGAGTTCATCCTCACCTCCATAAACTAGGAACACATCCTTAGTCCTTCTCAAGTACTTAAGGATATTCTTTACCGTTGTCTAGTGACCTTCACCTGGATCAGCCTGATAGCTGCTCGTAACACTTTGTAGAGTTCCCAACCTTTAATAAGGTAGAGATCCCTGTGTTTACAATGCTAGTCCCTAGATCAATAGCTAGCATCCACAGTTAAGATGTAATATCAAGATACAAAGGTCATAATACAACTTTATAACCAGGAATAACATAATTTGATTACATCTTACATAGCTCATTTGGATATTACATTACATTGCAGCAGAATATCTATAAGCATGGGGTCCTTCATCTTCAAAGTGCCACATGCAAACATGTTGGTTGTAGACTTTGTAATCCTAATCAATCAACTTCACTAATATCAAACAAACCTGCAACATAACAAGTTACAGCCACAAGGGTCAATACATTTGAATTGTATTGGCAAGTTTCACTACTATGTAGAATCAAGTGGATCCTATCATTACATGCATATTTGGCTATGTAGGGTTTTAGGCTCATTTGCAGAAAGCAATAATTTATCCTATCTTTTCAAAATAGTTTTGGTCTTTTGTCAAATCTTTCTGAACTCCTTGGTAAATCCCCAAGTGTTTCCATTCTTTGTCAAAATCTCTTGAGCTCCTTGGTAAATCCCCAAGTGCTTCAAGTTTTTATCAAAATCCCTTGAGCTCCTTGGTACACCCCAAGTACTTCAAGTTTTTATCCAAATCTCTTGAGCTCCTTGGTAAATCCCCAAGTGCTTCAAGCCTTTTGTTGTCACTTAAAAGTTTTTCTTTTAGAAATTGGAATGTCGAGATTTCCCATAGCTTTAGGCCTTTAGTTGCTCAGTATTGTCCATAACCGGGGACATGGCTAAGTACTTAGATTTTATTATCTTCTGCAGAAGTTGTACACTTTACCCACATGACACACTCTCATATTGTTGCCACCAGTGGCCGCTGGATAAGTACTCACCAAGATGGAGTACTGGCAGATTGAGAATGTGACGAAGTCTTTCCATAGGGTCCTCCCATACACCATGCTAGCTTGTCTTCAGGCACCCATGTAGGGTTCCGAGTTCCCTCATTTTCAGTTAACCTGAAGACCAATGCATGGGTCTTCCCAATGTAGTTGACTAAGCCAGAGCCATAATAGCATGTGGCTATACACGGAAGCCACTATTGGAGAAACATGTTCAATCTCTAAGTCCCTGGGTGGTTTTCATCTGGTGCACAACAAAAAGAGATTGCCATATAAACATGGTTCCTCTTGTTGCCACTTTGTCCAAAACTTGAGTAACCTTGTCCACCCAGGTGGTTCATTGAGTACTTGTTTTATTATATAAAAACACAAGTCTTTTCTCAACTTCATAAAATCTCAACATGTATCTCTTCTCAAAAATATGTAGCATGGCTAAGCATTTTACAACTACATTGTTTTCACTAAGGAATGTATAAGGGTATCCTATTAGGATTTAGCATAGTATATAGTATAGAAATCCTTTTCATGCATGTTTCAAAAATCCACTAAGTATAATGAAAATAGTAGGACATGGATGATAGTGTAACTTGCCTTTTTGGTAGGGGTTGTTTGTTCACTTCTTGATCTTGCTAATATCACACCTTTCTAACTTCACTACAAATCAATCAAGCAAACATAGGTTCAACTAGCATTCCAACCAATATTCAATCACATTAGTCACACATAAAAAAATCATAGAAACTAAGTCATGCATACAAGCATGCAAAAAATAGTTTTATTTGCAAAGGTGGTTTCTACTAGGCTCTATACATTGTAAGGCTCAAAGTGGTCATTTTCTAAAGTGGCAAAACCATTTGTAAAAGGGTTTTGTCTATAAATCATTTTTAAATCAAATCATTATTTCATGTGATTGAAATTGTTTTTAGCAAAGCAATAATTTTATGTTGTTCACCAAATAAGTTGTTAGTTCACAAAACTTGGTGTTTAGGGTCACTAGCTTTGAATCAAAACATTTTCCAAAGGTTTTTGTTGAAAAATCATTTCCATAACAAAACCAATATTTTTATTTGACAAGAAATGAGCTAATTCAATTATTCAATCCTAAACTTCACATAACACATTTTTAAATTCATAAGTTGGTTCCTAGGGTCAGTAGGTTCACAACAAACCAATTTGCAAAGATTTCAACCCCAAAATCATTTTGGAATAATTTTTATAACCTAAACAAGCATACAAATGTTTCTGCAAAAACAAACACTTTACCAGAAGCTTTTTACTAAACAAATTGTGTGGTTGGCTAGGGCTTGTTCCACTGATTCCATTGATATAAAGTTTGCAAATTTTGGACGTGTGGATCAAAAGTTACAAGGTTTACAAATTTGCATCTAAATTAGATTCAAACTTTGTTTTAAACAGAACTGGTGCCACGCGGCGCAATACTATTGGGCGGTACCGGTTCGCACGTATCGGGTGATGCAGGGCGTTGGATTTAAATAGATCGCGCGACTCAGATTGCGTACCCCTTCGCCATTAAGTGGTTCTATCGTGTCACTACGATCTGAATCGAACGGCTCTTATCAACTTGCCAAGAACTGGCGGCGCTGCACGGCGGCTAGCGGCGGCGACGCTCAGACAGTGGTGGTACTGGCGATGCAAGAAGCAAAGAGAGAAGCGAAGGTGCTTACAGTGATCACGGTGACGCTCTGATGCTCAAGGTACGGTCAGCTCGTCAAGGGGCGCTCTGGTTCCAGCGGGATTTCTCGCCAGAGTTGCATCTGACGACGACCATGCTCTGTCGTCGTCGGGGACGGCGCTACAGGTCACAAGGGAGCAAACGGAGTGCATGGTCAGACACGCAAAGACATGGCGATGATGCGTGCGTGATTGAGAGGGCTCGGGGTGGTTGGTTCTTACCAAGAAAACTCGCCGGAGGGAGAAGCAGACGCGGCGGCGCTTAGAGGTTATCGAAGCCGACGTTCTGGGGCGGGCGCGGTTGAACGGGATGACACGGGTAGGTGCGCCTGGGTCTGGGGAATGTGCCCGTGTGCTCGGGGAGGCAAGGGGTGGCGCGGGGTCGCCGGAATTTGCTCGCGAGTTCGTCGGAGCAGAGGATGGTGCAGGAGGTAATTCGGCAGCCTGGGGGTGCGCTAAGGTGGGGCGACGGAGGGGAACGAGAGAGGAGATGCTGACGCTTTAGTAGGCGTCGTCGCAGGGCTGTTACATGGCGTGGTTAACGCGCAATCACACCGGCATTTCATCGGCAGTAATGTCCATAGGAATGAGGGGCGAGGTCGTCGCAGGGAGGAAGAGAGTGAGCTGGCGGTGGGGCCGTCTGGCAGCGAGAGAGGGAGAAGGAAAATGGGGTCCATCTGTCTATCGCTCTGCGGGTGCGTGTTTGAGTGAGAAAACGTTTCGCGAGAGAGAGTGGGGTGGGCTTGCTATTGGGCTTGTTGGGCTGGCCGGCTGGGCTGTGTCCTTTGCACTTTTTTTTTGTTCTGAATCTTTTCCTTTTTTCTGTTTGAATTTCCTGATTGAATTTCAAACAAACAAATCAAACATTCAAAACAATCAAACTTCCACCACACTTTTCAATTGAATTTGGTTATGTTTAACAACATAAACCAAAGTCCAAAACAAAATAATATTTTTATTCTTTTTAGGATCTATTTAATAATTAAATAAATAGTCCTTAGTTATTAATTCAAATAGGATTTGTTTTATTTAAAAACTCCATTTGAAATCTAAAAATAAAATCAAAACACTTCAGTAGTTTTATTTGAGAATAGAAAATACTTGGAAAACTTATTTAAAATAAATAAATAAGTTTTGATGTTTAATTAAAATAGTAAAACTTTTATTTTCAATAAACTTGGATATTAAATTCTTATTATTTTATTTAAATAAACCTTTACTATTTTTATCAAATAGAAATATTTTATTTCAAAGGCTTGGCCAAGTTTTAATTTGGCTTATAAAATATTCCTTATTTATATTTCTTCCTTTTCATTTGGAAACCAAATCTTTTTATTTAAAAGGTCCAAAAATAGTAATTCCAAATATTTTAACTTTATTGTTTATTTTAACTTTTTAAATCCCTTTAGGATTTTATTTGATCCAAATAGGTTTTGAAAGTTTCCAAATGGATTCAAAAAGTTTCTTCTCACCCTGAAAATCAACAAAGTTTTATTTTATTCATTTATTTTTCACATTACAAGTTTTGGAAAATCTTGGGATGTGACACACTTAGAGCATAGGAAACATATGGGCGAGTACATATCATTGCATACATGATGGATCCAATAGCCGAAGCATATGGAACCCTACTCATGCGCTCACGCTCATCAGTAGTCGAAGGACACTGAGTCTTGTTGAGTTTAATGTCGTGAGACATGGGAAAGAACCCCTTCTTAGCCTCTTCCATGCTGAACCGTTTCAACACTTTGTCAATGTATGTACTCTGGCTTAATCTAGCCCCCTTGATCTATCTCTATAGATCTTGATTCCCAGAACATATGCCGCTTATCCTAAGTCCTTCATCGAAAAACTATTTTTCAACGAGGTCTTAACAGACTCGAGCATAGGAATGTCATTTCCAATCAGTAATATGTCATATACATATAAGATTAGAAATACCAGCGCTCTCCCACTTTACTTCTTGTAAACACAAGGTTCTTGTTCGTTTTTTATGAAGCCAAATTCCTTTACAACTTCATCAAATCGAATGTTCCAACTCCGAGATGCTTGCTTTAGCCCATAAATAGACTTTAGAAGTTTGCATACCTTTCCAACATTGTTTGGATCGACAAAACCTTTGGGTTGCATCATATACATGTCCTCAGTTAGGATTCCATTTATGAAAGCCGTCTTGACATCCATCTGCCATATTTCATAGTCGAAATGTGCACCAATGGCTAGAATAATCTGTATAGATTTAAGCATCGCTACGGGCGAGAAAGTCTCGTCGTAGTCAACTCCTTGAACTTGTTGAAAACCTTTTGCAACAAGTCGAGCTTTATGGATGTGAACATTTCCATCCATATCAATCTTCTTCTTATAGATCCATTTGCACTCGATGGCTTTAAAACCATCAGGCGGGTAAACCAAGTTAAAAACTTGATTGTCTCCCATGAACTCTATCTCGGATCTCATGGCGATCAGCCATTTCTCAGATTCTAGGTCCACCATCGCTTCTACATAGGTCGCAGTCTCATCATTGTCTAACAATAATAAATCCCGCGTTTCGCGGAGCCTTGCCGACCTTCGTGGTTGTGGTGCTTCTATTGCCACGGGTTCCTCAAATTGTTCTGCTACAATAGCATCACTTGTAGAAGCATCCCCGACTGGCTCATCTTGAACTTCTTCAAGTCGCACCGACCTTCCATTCGTTCCTTTTGTGAGAAACTCTTTCTCTAGGAAAACACCGCTACGAGCGACAAACACTTTGCCCTCTTCTCGGTTGTAGAAGTAATATCCTAAGGTTTCCCTTGGATATCCCATGAAAATGCACTTATCCGATTT
This sequence comes from Avena sativa, assembly GCA_916181665.1. Classification (NCBI taxonomy): domain Eukaryota; kingdom Viridiplantae; phylum Streptophyta; class Magnoliopsida; order Poales; family Poaceae; genus Avena; species Avena sativa. Next base: position 396,783,365 of record OV702281.1, read on the forward strand.
GGGTGTTAGCTTGTCTGACTGAAGTCGCTTGACAAATGCATCGCAACCCCAAATCTTTAGAAAAGACAAACTGGGATTCTTTCTAGTCCACATCTCATATGGCGTCTTAACTACGGATTTAGATGGTACCCTATTAAGTGTGAAAGCTGCCATTTCTAGAGCGTAACCCCAAATGATAATGGTAAATCCGACTGGCTCATCATCGATCGAACCATGTCCAACAAAGTTCGATTGCGCCATTCGGAGACCCCCGTTTCTTTGAGGCGTTCCTAGCGGCGTGAGCTGTGGAACAATTCCGCAACACTTAAGATGATTGCTAAATTCGTGACTCAAATATTCACCTCCACGATCAGATCGCAAGGCATTTATTTTCTTGCCACGTTGATTCTCTACCTCACTCTGAAACTCCTTGAACCTTTCAAAAGTTTCAGACTTATGCTTCATCAAGTAGACATAACCATATCTACTGAAATCATTAGTAAAAGTAATGAAGTAGTGATATCCTCCTCTAGCTGTCGTACTCATTGGTCCACATACATCAGCGCTCTCTCGGGTAAACCCGAAAAAGGCGACTTGGTCATCTTTCCAAGTAAACAAGCTTGACATGTCTCGGGTAAACGAAGTTAGAAGACCATCACCATGGAGCTTCTTCATGCGCTTTTCACTTATATGCCCCAAACGACAATGCCATAAATAGGTAGGACTCAAATCATTAGGCCGAAGCCTTTTAGCACTAACATTGTAAACAGATGCATCATCAAAATTTAAAATAAATAACCCATTCACAGTGGGAGCATCAGCCATAAACATAGCATTCTTAGAGATTACACAACCATTGTTTGCACTCGCGAATGAATAACCATCCCTCATCAAACATGAAGGTGATAAAATGTTTTGACCCATACTACGAATGTAATAACAATTATTCAACTCCATAATAAATCACGACGGAAGGTGAAGTTGCATGAGGCCGATGAACAAAGCAACAACCCTTGCTTTATTTCCAACGCAAAAATCCACTTCGCCTTTCTGCACTTCTCTAGTCCTTATTAGCCCCTGCATCGAATTGCAAATATGAGCAACCGATCCGGTATCAAATACCCAAGAGTTAACATAGGAATCAGCGAGAAGAATGTCCACAACATTTACAATAAGCGTACCTAAGTGGGAAGTACTCTTACTTCCACTCTTCTTCAAAGAAGCCTGGTACTTGCTGCAATTTCTCTTCCAGTGGCCATGTTCATGACAAAATAAGCACTCAGTGTCTTCTATAGGTCCAGCCTTTTGCTTGGGTGTAGGCCTAGGGATCGTATCCTTAGCCTTGCCATTCTTCTTCCAAGAAGTACCCTTTTTGAAGCTAGGCTTGTTCTACACAGCCATCATATGGCTATGCCCTGCACACTTCTTCATGTCACTTTTTGCTGTTTTTAGCATCCCACATAACTCATTGAGGCCCTTCTCGACCCCATGCATATGGTAGTTCGAAATGAACTGCCCATAGCTTGATGGAAGAGACGCCAAAATGAAATCAGTAGCCAACTCTTGGCCTAGTGGAAAACCAAGCTTTTCCAAAGTCTGACTGTAACCAACCATTTTGATCACATGGGGGCCTACACCTGCTCCCTCTGCTAGCTTTCGTTCCACAAAGGACTTGGCGACATTGTACCTCTCAGTCCTTGTCTGAGTCTGGAACATGTCCCTAAGCACGACAATCATATCGTACGCTTCCTGATCCTCAAAATTCTTTTGGAGTTCAGGTTCCATGCATGCAAGCATAAGACATCTAACCTCAAGAGAATCATCACATTCTCTCTTGTAGGCATTCTTAAGGGTAGCAGATGCATTATCAGTAGGTTCATCGGGGATTGGGGTATCCATAACCGTTTCCTTTTTATCAGACCTGAGAACAATTCTCAGGTTACGGACCAAGTCCGAATAGTTTGTTCCATTTAGTTTATCTTTGTCAAGAATTGAACGCAAGGAAAAAGGTGATGCAGTGTTCGTTGCCATTGATCTACAACAGAAAACATGCAAAATACTAAGCCATGTAACCATGAAAGAGTTAAACATATTAAACAATTTAATAGCATATACTCCCACTTACATCAATATCTCTCTATTGATACTAAGTGATTCAAGATCCACAATTAACAAGTCGACTAGTGAGCTTTAGCATCACTGCTAGAAGATAAGGTAAATCGATAAGAAACACTTGCTAATCATATCACATATGACTCTTGTTGTTGGGTGACATCTCTATGTCAAAACTAGGCGCCCAACCTTTATGCCCCAAGGTCCTTAACTATTAAGATGACCTTGTCAAGATCACCAACCCTTGTGCGTGTAGGTATCCGATACAAACCCATCTAGCCAAGGAAAACCACGGCACCCTAATTTCATCGGCCCACCAACGATTGTACAGGGCATAGTATGGTGCAAGGTTTGGTTGGGAGGGCACGATTTAACTTCAACTTTGTGAGGGATCGTTCTACTTCTATCATCTAAGAATGCATAGAGTAAAACGCATAAGAATAGAATTCACATAGTTGTGACACAGTATGGCCCATTTTCTCATGGTGATCTCTATCGCCATAGAACCTGTCCACCATGATGATCTCCATATCCATGTTCCATGCGAGCCATCCTCCAAGTGATGAGTCCTGCAAGAACTAATACAAGCTATTACTCCTAACAGCTAGTAATCAAAATTACATAGTATTGGGATCATCACAAGTTGGCACGCATGCCATTACAATAATTGAAAACACATTTGGCTCCAGCCATGTTTCCCTACTCATGACACGCGGGTCATGATAAATTTCATACATGCATCACATACATATATGGCACATACTGATCACATACATCCTGCAAAAACAAGTTATGCATAGAATCGCATTCTACCGGATCATGTGAAATCGTAGCACCTAGTTGAAATAGATCGTATGGGCTCCTAGAGCGGGGGTGAATATGTGCTAACCAATTTTTAATACGTAAAGAGAGGAGCGAAGGAACCGTAGTGGAGCACGCGGAGACACAGGGATTTGTTTTACCGCAGTTCCTTCCTTGTTAAGGGAAGTATATCCGCGTTGGAGGGGTGGGCGGTTCTAAGACCACCACGCCACAATAGGCCTCACCCTAATCTCCGATGGATCTCGCCACGAGAGGCCTGATCTACCTTCTCCACTATTGGATCCCTTCGAGGCAGGAACCGGTGCCTTTTACAACGCTATCGGGGCACACACCCACAACCGAATTGGGGGCTCCCGAGATGACAACAAGCTGCCACAAGAACAAGGTTTATCAATATAAACAAAAACAAGGATCTAGGTATTTGCAAGAAATACTAGATCGATGATTCTCCAAATGAATGGAGAGGAGATGAAGCACTTGATTGCTAATGATGAAGATCGAGTTCTCCTCCTTCGATTCCCCAAGGGACGGGGCCTTTGGGTGGATCTAGGTGGAGCTCTCTTGGATGAAGGTTTCAGATCAGATCTTGTCTTTTTCGAATGAATCAAGAGATATGGCAGGAGGGGGAAGGCTGGCTTAAATACCCCCTCCCCAGATCTGGCCGTTGAGCTACTTTGGGGGCGGATTATCCACCCCCCACTAGGGGCGGATTATCCACCCCTGGGAAAACTCCGCCCCAAGGGCGGATTTTCCGGGAGAAACTCTGCCCCCTCTTTGGGGCTGGCGCCTGCGTGACTTGGTGAAGATCTTGGGGGGCGGATAATCTGGCCCCCTCCTGGGGCGGATTATCCGGCCAAGCCGAAAAGTCCGGCCAACACTCCGCCCCCTCTCTGGGGCTTGCGCCTTGGCGGTGAGCAAGGGGGCGGATTATCCGGCCCCCCTGAGGGGCGGATTATCCGGCCCCCCTGAGGGGCGGATTATCCTGCGGGGCCGGAAAATCCGGCCAAAACTTTGCCCCCCTTCTGGGGATTACGCCTGCTTGGGAAGAGGGAGGGGCGGATTATCCTCCCCTGATGGGGGCGGATTATCCGTCCCCCAAAGGCAGATACTTTTCCCTTTTTCTTAGAGAGAGCTGCAACACTTCGACACACATTAAAATAATCCTTGATATTGTTATCTAACACACAAAACACTAGGGATTAAGAAATGTTCTTTCAATCTCCCCCTTTTTGGTGTTAGATGACAATACTAGGATTTGCAATGAACCCGGCTAACGCCACCTTAAAAATGAAAGACGCTCCCCCTAGATGTGTGCATATTTAAAATTTGCATTTGAATACAAATACACACACTAGAGAGAACACAACTTTCATAGCAAAGATAATTGAAACAAGGTGGGTTGGGAGACAAGGTCATACCACCGGGATGTGATTATAGCCAAAGAAAATAATTAGCTTGATAGCCTCCAAGCACATCCCAACAATACTCATGCATACATTAGATAATCCCATGATTCCATATGCCATCAAATATGCTCCATAGATAAATCCAGAATTCCATGAGATCCACAATAGATAAATCCATGAATACCAAACATAGTACCAAACAGTGGAGTACGACATAGTCTTACATAATCCAAGCACAAATAGCAAATAGTTCACGCTAAAAAGAGCACAAGCAAGCAAATAAAAACACCGGAAAGACAAGTGCTTGCGCCCGACCCTTGCAAATCCACGAGACCTAATAGAACTACTTCTCCCCCTTTGGCATCAAAACGCCAAAAAGGAAGAAGAGTGATGCAAATGCCCCTGAAGGTCACTCCTCCTCATCCTTGTCGTAGTCATTCCCGTCCCCTTCCTCTTCATCATACTCATCATCATCGTCATCAGCTGGAGGAGTGGGTGCCCTCGGTGGTGGAGGAAAGAGGCAACTCTCGAGCTCGCCGTAGTTGATCCCTGAAGTGTTCCACTGAGCATACGGTTCCGGAGCAGTGCGAGGAGGTGGATGGCCAGTGGCACCTGAGACATGGTGGAGAATAAGCTGCTGTGTGTGATCCCTCTCATGATCCCTGCGGTACGCCTCATATTGGCCCTTGTGAGTGTCAATGCCCATGCAAAGGATGTGCCGCTGGAACCAAGTGAGCTGCTTAACCTCGCGTGCCATTAGGGACACCGCGGAACGACGACCACTAGCCCGTGCATCATGCATGAAGGACTCCGGGGCAGTGGAAGGGTGATGGGTCTTATGAGCCTTGTTGTAGATTTTCTTGGGCTTGTGAACTCCATCCAAAGCAGTGCAAAGTCCTCATGGGGCAACATATGCTTGATGAGCATCATAATGAAAGGAGCATAAGGAATGGAGAGCTTGTTGATCATAGCATCCGTCATCTCATGGTATATGTAGTCCATGACATCCAGTTTGTAACCTGTAGCTGAACCAGAGTTGGTGGCACACTCATGGGCAAAAGCAAGGAGAGGAACCAGATGGCCACTGATCTTGTCATTGTTGCCACCACTCGGAGAAATGCAATCCTGAAATATGCCAACAAGGGAGGCATACAACGGAGAGAGTCCAGCAAAAGTACCAACAACGCCATCAGGAGTAAGGAAAGGAGCAAGCGCAGTATCCTTGGATGGCTTCAGAGGAGAAATGATACGGTGGCCAAAAGGAGTGTCACGACCATGGAATGCATAACCAAGGACCTGCCCAAAGATGCGAAAGTCCGACTGAATCATTGTGGTCCCGGTCATCCACTTCATAGTACGACGCTCATCACCGCAAATCACAAGAGTCGAGAAAAACGGTCGCACCACAGAGGAATCATAGTTGCATTGGATAGTCATGAGGTGGTGCAGCCCCATCTTGTTGGTCACATCTAATGCCTCAATGAGCCTTGACTTGGATTGAGCCTCGGTAAAATTGATAGGATGCATGGGGCGAAGCTTGATGGTAGCATATACATCATCATGAATATCCCGAAAGTGGGCATTCCAAAACATAGAGTCCTCGGGGGGACCATCACTGTCAGCCTCATCATAGTAATCAGTCTGGCGAATGGAGGCAAATTGAAGACTGTCCATAGCCTTGTAATTGGGCCGAGACTGTTTGCCCTTGCGAGATGTGGTCCTCTTTGTTTTCTTGCCTGCCTCTGCCATCCGTTCAGCCTCTCTTGCTGCTCTGCTGACCTCGGTTTCGTCAATGAACTTCCCTTCTGCAGTGGGCTTGAGATAACGGGCACGGGAACGACGGGAGAAGGTCTTGGTTGGCTTGGAACCACCTGTGAAAAGCATTAGAGGGATAGCATGGAGATAAGCATACACACAAGTCCAGCAGAAAATAATAGAAAGAGTAGCAAAGCAATCCATAACCAAAGATGTGCATTGCAGGAGTCAAGACCAAACCAAACCAGAGGTGAATCTCCAGGCCGGATTATCCGGCCCTGGCAGGGGCGGATAATCCGCCCCCCATAGAAATTTGCTGGATTGGCCCAGATCTACCATGGCAAAATAGATCGGGCAGTAGGGTTACAATTCTACTGGTTCTAGCATGCAAGGAACAACACCAAGGATCTTCTACAACGAGATTTCCACTAAATAAAATACATCCCATACAAAAGGAGAGAGATGAGGGAGTTACCCTCACTCATTGGAGGAAAATCGCGGAGGAGAAGATACCCGGAGGCGAGGTGAAGAAGATCCGGGGAGAGCCCGGAGAATCCGGTGGTCAAATCGACTCCGGGAGGGGCGGAGGCTTCGGCGGCGGCTGGGGGCTGAGGGAGGGTTGGGGAGGACTGGCTGCTCTGTTTGAGCCTGCCCTCCCTGACCCTGCCTTTAACAGGCAGATTTCGCCCGGGGCGGATAATCCACCCCCACTTAGGGCGGATAGTCCCCCCCCCTCAGAAAATTCTGTTAAGTATAGATTCAGGTCGGAGCAACCTAGCAAAACCCCTCGATGGTGTATAGAGGACTTGTATGCAAGAATAGATGGTTCAAGGAGGGAAAGAAAGGCTTGGGTTTAGAGCAACAAATTGAGATGGTATTACACACCCAAATTTGCAAGAATCAAATCAAACAAAAGCCAAAATTGAGTGTGTTTTCCATAAGAACAAGAGATATGCAAGAAAATCCAAAGAGACCCGTTAGAAACCAACTCTTATCTAGGAAGAGGGCGGTGGACAAAGCCACCATGTTGGAGCGCATGGCATGACACCGCGAAGATGTATCTTGAGTTTAAAACCAATGCTCATCGATGACCCACATATCACAAAATGATATTAAGGGAAATGATTTTACTTGTTTTCGGCATTATGGGGGGTTGGCCCAATCAATTAGGACCACACTCCCCCTATGTCTATGCCCGCATCTAAACCAAATACATGAATAAGAGCAAGTGAGTGTGCAAGGGTAGTCAAGCCAAGATCCTTGAATCTATGATATTGAGCTCATTCCTCAAATAACAAAATCTTGCTTCATCAAGGGGCTTCGTGAAAATATCAGCAAGTTGGTTCTTCGTGCTCACAAAGGAAAGGGCAATATCACCACGAGCAACATGATCCCGAATGAAGTGGTTGCGAATCTCTATATGTTTTGTTCTTGTATGTTGCACGGGATTGTAAGCAATTTTGATAGCACTTTCATTGTCACATAATAGAGGCACTTTGTCACAGTTGACACCATATTCCTTTAAAGTTTGCCTCATCCATAACAATTGTGTACAAGCACTTGCAGCAGCAACATATTCAGCTTCGGCGGTTGAGAGTGAAATACAATTCTGTTTCTTTGAAGACCAACACACTAGAGACCTGCCCAAGAGTTGACATGCACTAGAGGTTGATTTCCTATCAATCTGAAGTAGTGTAACCACATAGAGATAAACTTGAACCCTTGGGATACCATAACCCAAAATTTGGGGAATGAACCAAATATCTGAAGATTCGTTTGGCCGCCACTAAGTGGCCTTCTTTAGGAGCGGCTTGGTACCTTGCACACACTCCTACACTTAACACGATATCGGGCCTAGATGCGCAAAGGTAAAGGAGAGAGCCGATCATGGAGTAGCAATGCCATTGAGATCCGTCATCTTGAACCTTTTGAGCATGTCTTGGATGTACTTAGCTTGATTAATAAAGGTTCCCTCCCTAAGTTGTTTGATCTCGAATCCAAGAAAGAACCTCAACTCACCCACCATTGACATCTCAAACCTGTCAGTCATAAGCTTTGAAAATTCATCGTTAAAAGCTTGGTTAGTAGAGCCAAAAATAATGGTGTCTACATAAAGTTGGCATACAAAAAGCTCCCCATTAACCTTATTAGTAAAAAGAGTGGGATCGATTTTCCCAACTTCGAATCCACGGTCTAACAAGAGCTCTTTAAGGTGCTCATACCATGCACTGGGGCTTGTTTAAGGCCATAGAGCGCCTTATCGAGTTTGTAGACATGGTTCGGAAATTTGGGGTCCTCAAAAACCGGGGGCTGCTTGACGTATACTAACTCATGTAGAGGACCATTAAGAAATGCACGCTTAACATCCATTTGTTGTAATTTAAAATTATGATGGGCTGCATATGCAAGGAGGATACGGATGGACTCAAGACGAGCCACAGGAGCATAAGTCTCGCCAAAATCAATTCCTTCCACTTGAGAGAATCCTTGAGCCATGAGTCTTGCTTTATTCCTCACAACAATGCCATTTTCATCTTGTTTGTTCTTGAAGATCCACTTGGTGTCGATAACATTGCGGCAATCCTTGGGTTTCTCTATGAGCTTCCAAACTTTGTTGCGTTCGAAGTTATTTAATTCTTCATGCATTGCAACCACCCAATCAGGATCTTCAAGAGCATTAAAGACTTTCTTCGGTTCAACCATGGAAATGTGAGCTTGATGATCACAGAAGCTTGCAAGTTCTCTTCTAGTAGACACCCTTCTTCGTAGATCACCAACAACCTTGTCAAGAGTGTGACCCCTTAGTTCAAGGTTCCGATCAGCACGAGCCTTGCGACGAGCCTCAATGTCCTTATTGTTTCTAGAAGGAGTTATTTCAGTATTTGTATCCTTGTCTTGACCACTGCCTTGCCCTTGATCTTGATCTAAGTTAACACGAGGAGGTTGCTGCAGAGTTTGATCTTCAGGGCCGGATAATCCGCCCCTTGGAGGGGCCGGACTATCCGGCCTGGGAGATGAAGCACCAGTGTCTTCTTCCTAAGCATGCCTGACAGAACTGGGAGAATCAGAGCCGGATAATCCACCCTCGGGAGCCAAAGAATCCGGCCTAGGAACTTCTTGTCTGCAGTCTTCATCTTCGGATCCCCTGGAACAAGTTGGAGTGCCAGGGGCGGATTTTCCGCCCCTTGGAGGGGGCGGATAGTCCGGCCTGGGACTACCATCTCGTCCAGGAGACTGATGATCTTCAGCAGGTTGCGGTGTCGGTGCAGAGTTTTCTCCAACAGTAGGAGCTTGTTGATCTTGTGGAGATGAGGGCTCCACTTGAGTGGAGCATTGTACTTCCCGATCCGCCACAAGGGGTTCCTCAATGGGGCGGAAAAATCCCACGCCCATTCTTCTTATGGCATCTTGGGGTATTTCAACATCTGCATCACAAACATCAACTTGCCCTACAAAGGAGCCGTTATTTTCATCAAACTCCACACTACAAGATTCTAAAACAATCCAAGTGAGCTTGTTGTAGACTCTATAAGTGTGGGATTCGGCACCGTAACCAACAAAAATATCTTCTAAAGCCTTGGACTCAAATTTAGACAAGCGAACACCTTTAATAAGAAAGAAACACTTACACCCGAATACCCTGAAGTATGAGATGTTGGGCTTGTTACCGGTAAGTATTTCATAAGGAGTCTTGTCCAAAATCTTTCGGAGGTAGATCTGGTTTGATGAGTGACAAGCAGTGGATATGGCTTCAGCCCAAAAATTGTAAGGAGACTTGAATTCAGCCAACATTGATCTTGCCATATCCATCAAAGTCCGGTTCTTCCTCTCAGCTACACCATTTTGTTGAGGGGTGTACGTAGCGGAATATTGATGTTTAATCCCCTCTTCGCTTAGAAACTCATTCAAGGTGTAGTTTTTGAATTTGGAGCCGTTGTCACTTCTTATTGCCAAGATAGGAACATTGTGTTGACGTTGAACTTCATTGGCAAAGTCAATGACTGTTTGTTATGTCTCACTCTTTAGTTTGAAGAAATAGAACCATGTATATCTTGAGTAATCATCGACAATGACCAAGCAATATTTCTTCCCACCAAGACTTGCATGAGAAGGAGGACCAAATAAATCCACATGAACTAATTCCAAGATCCTCTTTGAAGACACAATAGTCTTCCTCTTGTGGGGAGAGTCGTGCATTTTGCCTTCAACACAAGCCCTGCAAACACGATCTTTGGCAAAGGAGACATTGTCTTTTAGTCCCAGGATGTGTCCACCCTTGTGGAGACTTTGCAAAGTTCTCATGTTGACATGGGCTAAACGGCGATGCCATAGCCAGCCCACGTCAGCCTTTCCGAATAGACACATCGGACCCGAAGTGGTTTTCCCCGAAAAGTCCACTACATACAGGTCATTTTCGACGTATCCAATGAAAGCGACCTTTAGAGACTTGCTCCACAAGAGTACCACCAAATCATCATCGATAAAAATAGCAAAACCCATCTTGCCAAGGGAACAAACAGAAAGAAGGTTGTAACCAAGGGTCTCAACAAGCATGACGTCCACGAGAGAGATATCGTGGTCAACCACAACTGTGCCAAGACCCAATACCTGAGATTTAGACTTATCACCATAGGAGATTGTGATATTATCATGATTTGGACGCAAATCTGTGATGATCTCCTTGCTTCCGGTCATATGACTAGTGCATCCACTATCCAGCACCCATTTCGACCCACCGGAAGCATAGCCCTGCAAGAGAATTACTTCTTGGTTTTAGGTACCCATTTTTCAATGGGTCCTTTCATGTTAGTAACAAGGGTCTTTGGGACCCAAATAGACCAAGCAATATATTGATCAAAGGCAATGACATAATAAGCATAAACATCACCATAATCATCACAAAAAAGTTCATAATTTGGATTGTGAGACCCTGCAAAACCAATATTGTTAGTCTTGTCTTTTGTGACATTCTTCTCAGCGGTGCTTGTCTTTGATTGCACATTTTTTGTCTTGTTCTTCTTGTTTTCCTTTTTCTTGTACTTGGTGACATACCCAAGTCCCACTTTACCATGATTTGACCTTTGCTTGCCAAGAACTTCATCAAGCACATCCTTATCCTTGGGAGTGATGTCCTTGACCACTTCTTTTTCCACACTAGCATTTTCCTTGTGACTATATGTTGAGTTGGATGAGCTAGGAACATCATATTTAGCCAATTGACTTTGAAGCTGATCATATGACTCATTGAGAATGGAGAAATCATTTTTCAACGCCTTGTGAACATTGTCAAGTTTCTACAAATCCTCGGAGAGTCTATCATGAGCAGCCCCAAAGTCAATATTTTCCTTCTTTAACTTCTTTGCTTTGGTGACTACATTGTCACGTTCCTTAACAAGTTTGGCCACAATTTCTTCATGTGACTCTTCAATGGACTCAAGCCTCTCTTCAAGAGAGACCTGAGCTTCTTCTTCTTCCTCAAGAGCATTTTTTAAGGTTGCATCCTCCCTTTCAATTATGCCCTTTTCTTCGAGAAGAGCTTCGTTTTGGGCCAGCTGATCCATAAGAGCTTCAAAACGAACTTTGTGCTCACCTTGCAAGTTAGTGTAGAAGTAATCCAAAGAAATAATCTCTTCTTTAACCTTAAGACTAGTAGGATCATCCATGTCAATCATAGCCTTAGGAAAATAAGAGTTAGAAGTCGTTACCTCGGAGCTTCTTGCCATGAGACAAGTAGCATTATTGTTGATGATGTTTTCGTTCGGAGAGTCAAAGAGAGATGTTGATGTAGATGTGGTGGCTATAGCAGACACCTCTTGAGAGCTATCGTCCTCGTCCTCATCTTCACTTCCCGATGAATATTCTTCTTGATCCACTAGAACAATCTTTGGTTGCTTCTTGAAGGGAGCATTCTTCTTTACAAACTATTTCTTGCGTGGAGCCTTTGACTTGTCCTTGAAAATAAGTCTTCCTCCATTATCTTCCCTACTTTGATATGGACACTCAGCTACAAAGTGCAGCCGGTCACCACAGTTGAAACATGTTCTCAGCTTGGGACCATTTTCTTTTCTTCCATAGGCTTCACTCTTGCGTTCTAGTTCAGCTTTAGCCTTGGCTGGATCTTTCCAAAAGTTTCTAGCATAAAGAGCCAAGTATTATCCGTGGATCCTTTTTATTTCCTCGGGACAGTCCAGACCTTCTATGGCATATTCATCATGATTAATCACACTAGTCTTCAAGGCCACGTTGACCCCCTTTTGCATCCCCATAGCTCGAGCACGAGCATCTTTGGCATTCTTGGCAACCACTTTGAAAGTGGCCATTTCTTGCATTACCTCATTGGATGTCATGAGGTGATAGTTATGCCTACCTTGGATACTTTTCAAATCCGTGGGATCAAATGGCATAAGAGCACTGACGTACTTGTGCTTGATCCATGCATCATCAACATGAGTTGCACCGTGGTTTCTGAAAGTTGTTGCTATTGCTTTGAGCCTCCTATACATGTCCTCGTGGTCTTCTCCATCCAACATATAGAATCCTTCAGCTTCGTTTCTCAAAGCATCATATCTATTTCTTCTCATACTTTCATTTCCGATGAAGAGCTCGGTGAGGGCATCCCAAGCTTCCTTAGCTGTGCTAAGATGCTGAATGTGTGGCATGTCTTTGTCACCCACACCAAGTTGTATCATGTGTAGAGCTGTAGCGTTGAGTTGGCTATCGACAACTTCTCTTCTTGTGAGATTGTTGGGGTTTCCAACATGAAGACCTTTTTCTATGATTTTCCACAACTCAATGGAGGAACTGCACACATGAGATTTCATCAAAAATTGCCATTGAGTAAAAGTAGATGCAGAAAGTTTGGGTGGATCACCCCTATTATGTATATGTGGGTGAGGGATAGGTGGATCAGGGGAGTACACATGAGAAACCTCATTGTATCCATCCTTACCACTATCCTTTTTCGAGGAGGAGCTCTTGCTAGTGTCATCACCAACCACTTCGTTCTCTTTGGAATCGGTTTTACCCGTTTCCTTGGATTGCGGAGTGGTAGCCTCAGAGTTAGATGGAGGTGATGTTGTGGATGTGGAGAGACGCATTATCAATTGACGCATCTCTTCCATCTTAGCCTCCATTGAACTCACCAATGTTGTTTCCAACGTCTTGAGATCATTCATGGTGACTACATCCGGAGCATCACTCCCATCTACCTTGGAACCCATACTTCTCTTAGGCGGTTAAGCCCGAAATAAGAGCCGGGGCTTGATACCAATTGAAATGGATCGTATGGGCACCTAGAGGGGGGTGAATAGGTGCTAACCAATTTTTAATACTTTTTCAATTTTAGGCTTGACACAAAGTAAATTCTCTAGATATGCACCTACGAAAATTTCCCTATATGCAACCCTAACTACTAAGCACGTAAAGAGAGGAGCGAAGGAACCGTAGTGGAGCACGCGGAGACACAGGGATTTGTTTTACCGCAGTTCCTTCCTTGTTAAGGGAAGTACATCTGCGTTGGAGGGGTGGGCAGTTCTAAGACCACCATGCCACAATAGGCCTCGCCCTATTCTCCGATGGATCTCGCCACGAGAGGCCTAATCCACCTTCTCCACTATTGGATCCCTTCGAGGCGGGAACCGGTGCCTTTTACAACGCTATCGGGGCACACACCCACAACCGATTGGGGGCTCCCGAGATGACAACAAGCTGCCACAAGAACAAGGTTTATCAATATAAACAAAAACAAGGATCTAGGTATTTGCAAGAAATACTAGATCGGTGATTCTCCAAATGAATGGAGAGGAGATGAAGCGCTTGATTGCTGATGATGAAGATCGAGTTCTCCTCCTTCGATTCCCCAAGGGACGGGGCCTTTGGGTGGATCTAGGTGGAGCTCTCTTGGATGAAGGTTGTAGATCAGATCTTGTCTTTTTCGAATGAATCAAGAGATCTGGCAGGAGGGGGAAGGCTGGCTTAAATACCCCCTCCCTAGATCTGGCCGTTGAGCAACTTTGGGGGCGGATTATCCGCCCCCTGGGAAAACTCCGCCCCAAGGGCGGATTTTCCAGGAGAAACTCCGCCCCATCTCTGGGGCTGGCGCCTGCATGACTTGGTGAACATCTTGGGGGGCGGATAATCCAGCCCCCTCCTGGGGCGGATTATCCGGCCAAGCCGGAAAGTCCGGCCAACACTCTGCCCCCTCTCTGGGGCTTGCGCCTTGGCGATGAGCAAGGGGGCGGATTTATCCGGCCCCCCTGAGGGGCGTATTATCCGGCGTGGCCAGAAAATCAGTCCAAAACTCTGCCCCCCTTCTAGGGCTTGCGCCTGCTTGGGAAGAGGGAGGGCGGATAAAGGCAGATACTTTTCCCTTTTTCTTAGAGAGAGCTACAACACTTCGACACACATTAAAATAATCCTTGATATTGTTATCTAACACACAAAACACTAGTGATTAAGAAATGTTCTTTCACTAGTTACCTTAATGAGATACAAAAGGGTGTACGATTAAAGGGGGTCTCTCCCTGCGGGGTTCGAAGGGACAGCGCCCCTCGCGGTAAATGAGAGATCGAATCTGCATAGTTTTCCTTAAGGATTTTGATCGATAAATCAAATTTACCATAAACTGACTCTTGTTCCGATTCAATCAAACTCCTTTGATCATGGTACATCGATTTTAGATCTAGGTTCCGATTCGATCAATCATATTGATCTTCGTGTGATTCAACATGATTTATGTGTCACTATCTACCCCGATGGCGGAAACCGACCGGTAGGGGTAAGTCGTTTGACAACCTCAGAATCACGATCACGGAAAGCAAGATCATAGATCAATCCCAAACCACCGCAATACAAACGATCACATCATCATATCAATCTGCATATCACCATATGCAAACATTCCGAACCTATAACTGAACAGCATCGGCTCTGATACCACTGAAGGGATACGGGTAGGCTACACAAGTGCAAATCAAAAAATTCTACAGCGTAAACCAGGATTACTGTTGTCATAGATCACGGGATTACCACTAGACGCGCAGTTGCGGAACTTGATGAATCGCGTCGAGGCAGTTGTCATGGTATTGCCGACGAGTACGCCATGGAGGGGTCCTCATAGTGCGTGCTTAGAGACGTGGGGGAAGGAGGACGGTTGACGGGTATGAGGTAACACATCTTACCCAGGTTCAGATCCCACGACGGTGGCGGAATCCTACTCCTGCTATAAATCACTATAGTGGCAATATGCCGGGTTACAGGGATTGGTTCACTATGCGAGGTGACTAGAAAGTCTAAGTTATCATCTAAGATTGTGCCCTAAAGGCTCCCATAGGCCCGACTTATATAGTCGCCAGGTCCTAGGGTTACAGGGAAAAGTCCTAGCCGGACAGGTTACAGAGTCCTACACTGCCTACAACCAGTCTAGCGTGTCTTGTACTCCAAGGCTCCGAGTACGTCGGTGACTCCTCCGTAGCCTTCCTTTATCAGGCATGGGCCTCCCTTCTGTATCCATCTAACTGGGTCGCCCAGCAGGCCATGGGACATGCTATCAACTGTGGGCCACCCGGGATATCTGGATAGAGGACATGCTATGAGGATACCCATGTAGCATATCCCCAACAGTAACCTCTGGAGAACTCCGAGATCTTGCATCGTCTTGCCTCTTCACGTTGAATGCTCTGTCTAGATGGATGTCGGGAAATCTTCAAGCAACATCTTGTAGTCCTCCCAAAAGAACCCTGCAAGGTTATCTCCATCTTCAATTTGCAAGTCGGAGAATTGCTGAATCTTCCATCGTACTCTTCCATATCCGGATCGGATCCGTCCATGCCGGAATATTCTGATGTGATGGTTCATCTACCAGTGACAGCTAGGGCGACGTAGACATAGGTCAGCAACGCCTCGTAACTCACACATGCAAAGAACACAATCATGTCTGATTTTCCCGCACGAGCGATATGAACCGTTGGCAACGACGATTGGCAAAGTGGCGAAATTTCCGCGCACGCGCCCGCGCACGTTGTCCACGCGTCAACCATTCGATCATTCCGCACGAATCTTGATGCTGGAGGTTATAAATTATAACGGCAATGGAAATTTTACTTTTCACCTCATTCCGCTCTGCATCATCTTCTTCCTCCGGCAAGCGCCTCCTCGAGCTCTCCGTGCACAGTGCGAAAAACCCTTGCCCCTCGACCATGCCCAGTCACCACCGCAATCCCTCCATGGCCAGTAGCAGTTCTGCCCCCTCCATGTCGGCGTCAGGCGATGCCACGGTGAAGCCTGCGAGCTCCGTCGTCGTGCCCCCAGAGGGTCTGGTAATCCCCAGATCCGCGGTGGTCGAAACCACCGCCAGTGACCATAACTCAGCGGCGATGGAGCTGCTAGAGGAGGAGTATGACTCCCACAAGGGCGACCGACGTGGTTCGGATATTACGGACCGCGATATCAAGGAGTTGATCATCGAGGGCTACCTCCCTGCGATGGAGGGGCTCGCCTAGAGGGCGGCGCCGGCCGGCGAGGTCACACCTTTTCCCCAAGCCGGAAAAAAGGTGTACCTCAAAGCACAAAACTGGTACGCGGCGTCTCCCTGCCCATCTCCAACTTTTTCCTAGCTGTCCTCAACCATTACTGAGTACAGCCTCAGAAACTCTCCCCCAACAGCATCCTCGCGCTTAGCAACTACGCCGTGCTTTGTGAGGGTTACTTAGGGATTAGGCCCAGGCTAGACCTCTTTATATACTTTTTCACCGTCAAGGGCGAAGCCGGAGCCGGCAAGGACGAGCTCAGGAATTGTGGCACTATTAGTTTTAAGATCCGGCCTGGCCGGCGCTTCCCCGACATTGTTGGCCATGAATCCTGTAAAAACTGGCAACAGACATACTTCTACGGCCCAGATATCCCTCTGGCTAGCCGAGAAGTGATGTACCCGGACTTCGTTGATGGAGCTTCCGTCGAAGCCTCGACATGGAGATCCCAGGCCTCCCTTCCTTCCGACATCGACGCTTCCCGCGCTATAAGGTGGATAGAGTGGTTTGTAGAGATGGGTCTAACCAGATTGGACCTGGTCATGTGCTGGTTCATCAGGCGGATCTAGCCTCTGCGGCACCGCTTGAAGTTGATGCACGAGTTACCAACGAGAGGAAGGATAACCTCCACATCTCCGAGGACAACTTCTCGAGCGACTCCGTCAAGCTCCGCCTCAAGGACATCGTTAAGGTGAAGGATAAGAAGCGTGGCTTCACCATCACCTACGACATGTTCGTAGAGAGCAAGTGCCCAAAGGTACCTGTTTATTTTCCGTGTATGACATATACTCCAGTTCTTCCGTCTAGCCTTTACCATCTCATCTAACACGGTGGATTTTCACTTAACAGCTCAGCGATATAGATGAGGATAGCATGGCTCCCCAAATCTATGATTCAAAGATGAAGGAATTCACCGTTGTGTCCGACGACGAGGTCCCGTTGGCGCGAAAGCGGAAGAGCTCCACCTCTGACGCTTCCGACGGAGGCAAGAAGAAGAAGACAGAGGGTGGAGCCTCCAAGAAGACTACCGCCACCCTAGAGGCGGAGAAAGGAAAGGTTACCGGGATCCCCTTTTCCAAAGCATCCCCTCTTGTGTAAGCTTCTTTCTCTCCGCCATTGTCTATTGTTTGTCTTTTTCCTCTACTTATACTTTGTGTATGTTTCAGGAAGAAAGCCACTACTAGTCTGAAGAAGACCTCCAAAACTTTGGGGGCTTCTAAAAACATTAAGGATATGTTGCAACATGACGTGTCTTCCCGCGCATCTCCCGCCATCGCCCCTGTCACTCCCATCGTCAAGTCTGCGTCTGCTCCGACAAGCTCTCAAGCCAAAGAAACATCTGGCCCTTCCACCATGGAAGTGGGCTCAGGTGTCTCCACTGAGCTTGATGTTGTCGGCGAACAGGCGACGCGGAAAAGTGCCGCAAACCAAATGGCTAAAGCTCCGGCTAAGGATGCCATCGGTAGCGGTAAGGCGGTGGTGGCAGGTGGTACGTCTGTCGAAGGTGGCACCTCCACACCCAAGAATACTATAGAGTTTCCGAAGATAGTCAATTCGGTACTTACGCCGGGTAGCACCGCTCTGGTTCCTAGTGCGGCATCGACATCTCCAACATGCGGTCTCGAGGAGCTTCTTCGGCAAGCAGAAATCTTGCAAGGAAACAGTTTGTCCTTTGGCAAGTTGCTTGCTGAGAGTGCTACAAACCCCAAGATCATTGCGCTTGTAAGTATCCCACGGTAGACCCCGAGGATTTAGACGGAAAACCATAGGTCTTTGCATCTAAATGATCTAAGAGTGACTAAGCTAGAAAACTTCTCACTGTAGCCCCCAAGCATATAGTTTGAATGAATTATTCCGACTAGATGCTTTCAGAGTAGCATACGCAGTGTTTATAGATTTCAATACTGTAGCCTCCAAGCTTCTAGTTGTAACTGAATTAGTTCCGACTAGATGCTTTAAAGAGAAACTAAGCATATGGCTGAGTTAAAAACGTTATACTGTATCCCCCAAGCTTCTAATCGAAAACTGAATTAGTTTCGACTAGATCCTTAAAGAAAGACTAAGCATATTGCTAAGTTAAAAACTCTCGTTGTAGCCCCTGAGCCTCTAGGTGGAAATTCTCCGGCTAGATGCTCCAAGTAGACCAAACAACGTTTAACTTTATTTTCCCACAGAATGAGAATGCTCGGAGGGGTGTCTCCAATGACAAGTACCAGAAGATGCACGCGGATTTGGAAGCTGAAAAGGGTAAAACTACCTTCTTGAAGGAACAAATCACCAAGAGCAAGTGTCTATTTTTTCCTTTCTTTTTTGTATTCCGATTTGGTCTTGTGCCAACATTCTCCGAGTACTCACTGTGTACTGTTCTTTCTCCGACTTGCAGAAACCATTTCCAAGGCTAAGGACATTGTTGAGCAATCCAGGCATATTAAGCAGCTGGATCGCGAAAACAAGATCCTTAAACAGGAGAGGAAGGACATGTTGAAGATGCATGAAGACTCAGTGAATGCCCTACAGGACTCCGCCAGCGAGGAGATGAATCGCTTGAAGGAGGAAATCACTATCCTGAAAGAGCAAAAGAAAGCCGCTGATGAGCAAAATCAGCGCCATCTAGATGCGTACAGGATCCTCCGACAAGAACGGGACTCCATGGAGAAGACTCTCCAGCAGGCTGAAATTAGCATCTTCAGTAAGTGATTCTCCGTCTTGGACTTCTGTAAGCTGGATGCTCTGAACTTTTTGTGTTACTGACCTCATGTGCTCCTTTGTCGGAAATTTGCAGCTCCTATAGGTTTAACCCGGTCGCCTCATCCGCCAAAGTAATGCATGGTCCTTGCCGGAACTTTATCAACACCGCCATCAAGCACACCAAGGAGATAGCCAAGCTTCTCCAAATTAACATCAAGGCAGCAGACTCTGTGACAAAGTTCTCGGAGATCCTGCGCCGAGCCCTCGAGCGTATCTCAAGCTGGAAAGCTTCATGTGCACGGTCCGGTGCAAGGATGGCGCTTTCCATGGTCAAGGCACATTACGAAAATGCCGACATCGACACAGTGACCTCCGGTATCCCCGACGTAGATGACGAAGGCCAAAAGATAAACCACGAATCTATCTTGGCGTCGCCTTGCGGGTTATGACACCAGAGTCACCGAGTTGGTCGACGTTAATGTCTTTGTGCCCATGAAAACCATCGACGGCGGAAACCAAAGCTCCTCCGAGTCCCTCAACACTGCCGACTTTGAGGAAGGTGACTCTCCTGCTGCCGACGATGCTGCTTCCAAGTCGCCTGTGCTAGAGGAATGAAAAACAATTTGTAATATTTGTTTCCTCTGTAATGTGTATGAGGAAAAACTATGTGTTAACTTAAGGCGGAAAACAATAGTTGTTTATTTCCTGCTACTCAAGAATTTTTTCCCGCATGTATATATTTTTTAAGCAAGTGTTGGCTTATCCATTACTTTGGTTTTTATGCTTGACTTTTCATGAGTCGGAAGACTCGTTGTCGGAACCATGCGCTCAGGTGATGATGCCCAATGGCACCGTTAAGAACCTAAGCACAAAATCGCCGATAATAAGTGCCAAAAGTCATTACTCCAGAATCCACATAGAAACGACAAAGAACATGTAGACCAGAAAACTTAAGCCAACGCTCGTAGGCGGAATTTTCATGAGTGCAAGTGCAAAGCTTGTGCATAAAGGTTTTATACGATCCAAAAATGAACACTAAAGGAGGTAAAAGACTCAGAAATATGAGTGAACCAGAGAGCTTTATTTCATTGATCATATAAGAGGTACACAATATATAAAAATGCTAAGTGTAGAAAATACATAGCTGAGCTATGTTCCATGGCTGATCATGCTCCGGGTAGTCATCATCCGGGTCACGTCGCCTACACTTATGATCCTTACTGGGTATATCCTTCAGTTCACGATTGTCAACGAGGTAGTAAGACCCATTAAGCAGCGCCTTGCTTATGATGAACGGTCCTTCTCATGGCAGGGATAATTTATGTGACTTCTTTTGCTTAAGTCGGAGCACCAAATCCCCCTCTTTAAACGAGCGATGCCGGACGCGGCGACTATGATGGCTGTGTAGCTTCTGCTGGTAGATGGCAGATCTTTGGCATGTCAAAGCGCGCTCCTCCTCGAGAAGGTCTGCATCTAGGCGTCTGGATTCTTCAGCGTCATCTTCGTCGTAGGCGGCAACTCTTGGTGCATCATGAAGGATGTCGGAAGGCAGGATGGCTTCTGCTCCATATACCATGAAATAAGGGGTGTAGCCGGTGGATCTGTTTGGTGTAGTTCGTAAACTCCACAACACGGATGGCAATTCTTCCGCCTAGGCTCCAGCTGCTCTATGTAGCGGTGCCTCAAGACATGGCTTGATTCCCTGCAGAATTAATCCCTTAGCTCGCTCAACCTGACCATTGTACTGTGGATGTGCTACAGATGCAAGGTCAAGTCGGATGCCTTTGTCCCAACAAAAAGCCTCCACTTCTCAGAGTGACAAGTTGCTGCCGTTGTCGGTGATTATGCTATGTGGGAGACCAAATCTCACCACTAGATCCCGGACAAACCTAAGGGCAGTTTCCCCATCGAGCTTTCTAATGGGTTTATGTAACACCCTCAGAATCGGCCCTATGCAAGTTTCAGTGATTCCCGCTAAACCCGCATAGAAGCGATTCAAAGGTGCCCACCAGGCACTTTCGTGCGAGTGGAAAATGAAGTAATACCATTACACAATAGTCCACAATGGAACCCACAAAACATATATATACAACAATGACTCAAAGAGTCCAGAATACAGATATACAATACAAAGATCCAAATCACCTTTAAAACGATACAGCGTCCAAGTACGGACAAGATGCAAATTGATCTAAGAGCCCTGAAGAATAACCAATGGCGTCCATAACCCTGCCCAGGCCAAGCCGGAAGTGTAAACCTGCTAACGACGTCGATCTCAAAACCTGCTTAAACAAAAGGGGTGCCGACAAAGGGCAAAGGAAAAAGAGAGCGGTTAGTACTGAGGCCAGTACACGGCGAGACTAGAATTCGGCGGTCCTCGCCTACATAGGTATGGTGGACTGTAGCGCAGCATGCAATAAACAACCTATATAGACTCAATACAACTGGCGGCTATCAGATAGGGATAAGAAAGACCTATTCGGATCCAACCTGAAACTATCACCAAGCATACCCATCCTGGTATTTCCCCCTCGAGACCAAACGAGGAAGTCAACCGAGGAACTCACACAGTTGGCAGTTTTATTCATTCCGTTATAGTTGCGGCAATTACTAGTCAGATATAGATAGCATGAGTGATCCTGATATTATAAACAGTGGGCAGTTTTAGTTAACCATTCCGTTGTAGTTGCAATACTTACTAGTCAAATACATATAGCATGAGGCATTCCAAAACCAGCAGTTGTTGGTACTTTTATTTAGCCATTCCGTTGTAGTGAAGCTGATTACTAGTCATTATAAAGTCAACTTTATAGCACTACTTTAGTTATAGTTGTCTATGATCGAGATACTGTGCTCCAAGTCGTCCATAACCGCGGACACGGCTTTCAGAAAGTTTTTACCCTGCAGGGGGCACAAATAGCAACACACGCACGATCAACCTCGGGAAAAACCAAATGAAAACCCAACGAGGCATCACGACAGAGCAATTGCAAGATTCATATAATATTTTAGACGGCCATCCCACCAAGCTAACCGCTACGAATTTGGCCGGCTCCGAGACGGACCCAGAGGTTTGCGAGAACGGCTGTAAACGACTAGGAACCCGAAAGTGTGACTAGGCTTGTCGATACCGCGTAATCGTGTCGTGATCCAAAACTGTACAGGCGCTCCACGTGCAATCATAAATAAAGCGGTAAAGCATGGCATAAGTATAGGATAGTAACAAAGCCCCAAACTAGTTTGTGGCTCGAAGAAATAATATATGACTCAAGCTCTCGCTAGGGGGATTCATGGTCCCACATGCGGATAGTGCGAATATTCAAAGAACAGGTATTAAGTACTCGGGGTCCTACGGGACACAAGTGGACGGTTAAAAACCAAATAACATCTATTGCCCACCTGTGCCTCTGCATTATTTACCTACTTCAATTTTAGTTATTAAACGATATTTAAAGCCATGATCATCTCCAACATAAAGCATATGGTAGTCTTCCAACAACTGTGGTACTTGACGACACGCATCAGCACTTGAGAAAGCGACTACGACATGCAGGTCCAACTATCTACCAAACCACAAGTAATAGAATGTGTCCAAGGCAATATAAGGCTGCAAGGGATACCACGGGTACGAAAACTAGAGCATCGCAACACAGATAGCAATAGATCAACGGGAGGAAATAAAGACTATAAAAGTAAAATAGGTAGAAAGGGGGAGAATGCTCGCCTGAAAACACTATCGAAGGTTTATCCGAAGATCGGGTCGACACTCGCATCAACTCATCGGCCTAATCCGTGAAGAAGCAAAGCACTAGAACAAACACCGGATGCACTATTTAATACTACGGCAAAAGATCAAGCATGATGCATGTATGATGTATGGCATGGCAAAGATGCGATGCAATTAGTCAATATTAAGCGGAACCGGGGTCCCGACGTTTAATTAATAGGTTCATGTTATTTATATACCCCGCAATTTAAATGTTGCATTAACAAGGCAAAAGATAGAACCGGTTCGCTACACAAATTTAATGTCAACACCCGGATTTTTCAATCCTAGATGCCTGTTATGCCATACATCGCAATCCCAGGATTACCATTTTTGCGAGACATAACAGAATTGGATACCATAGTACCTCATCCATTACAACGATACATAAGTTCTTACACGAATAGGGATCTCATGATCCAGTTCTTAATACAACATCAAGCAGCGGAATACGTAATAATAACGGTAGCGTAGGCGAAGCTCCATCTTCGGGGTCACAGGCAATGCTGACGATGGGAGATGATCCTAGTTGTCGTAACCTTCCTGGGGTCCATCCTCCAGTTACTCCTCTTCATAGTCTGGCCATGGGAATAGCCAGGGACAAAGCCATGAGTACTCTTTAAGTACTCGCAAACTAATACTAACAAGTAAAGGGGTTTTTTGGATAATGGGACACTAGGCTCTAGGGTTGTTTTGCAAAAAGCCAGGCTTATCTCTACTAAGCTCCAAAGCCAGTCACAATTTTATAACTCCTAAGTGGGATCTTGTAGTTCAGGTCACAACTCTGTTGTGGTCAAGTCAAAGTCTCAACTCATTTCACAAGTCATTTTGAAAAGGGTCTGACGGGGAACAGTATGGCCACTCCAACTGTCCATAACCACGGACGCGGCTATTCGAATAGTTTGACACTCTGCAGAGATTGTACACTTTCACCACAACATTTGATACATCCGTCAGGAACAAATCCTGAATTCACCATACTCAGTATGCGGATAATCAATCTTAACCTTTCAATTACACTCCCTAGTATAAGCACGTCTCCTGTGAGTTTGGCCTCCCAACCATGACCACTGTCATCTTGGGTACTGCATAGGTGGACAATCTTCACAAGGTAGCCTCAGCTCAGACCTTGGCCGTGAGGGAACTAATACTAAGGTATATAAGTTTCCAGTCAAGCCCTACCCAATATTCGGGTATTGTGGTTGTACGATAAAATTGGAATGGTATCGCATCCAGACAACCATCAGTTTTATAAAGGGCTAAGGCTCATGCCTCAACATTTTCATCACCAAAATCATCAAGTGTTTGGAAACACATGTCCAAAACATTTCAATAGAATGATCCATCATTCCAAGGTTTTCATAACAGTTTTTCCACCAAGTACTCCCATCTAAATTTGATCAAGTTTTATGCTTAGCACTAGCATCTACAGTTGGGAATGGTAATAATGAGGGGTGGTAACTGGTGGAGTTTCACTAAGTCCAACATTATATCTTAGGCTGAGATCAAGGTTTCTAGCTTAGGCCAAATTTTATGCTCTTAGAGCAAACTTGAGCACAGCTGTCTAATATCTACCAAACTCTTAAGTAGACTCTAAGTAAGCTTTGATAAAGAAATAAAGTAAGAAGCTTGCCATAAAACTAGGATTGGTTTAGCAAGTTGGTATGATCACATACGCTTAAGGCATATAGTATTCATATCCCAAGCATGGGTTTGGGGCAATAATAGGGTATCTTGCAAGTGTTAGCTTGCACTGGTATAGTATCTTGCAAGTGTTAGCTTGCATTGGTCAACTTGGTTAGTAAAGCTTGCCTTGTGCAGAGCAGTGGTTGAAGTTCTCTTCGGCTTCCTCTTCGTAGTATCCTTCTTCCTCCTCGTAGTATCCTTGGTCGGTACTAGCGTCTATGAATAAATACGAGGTACACAATCACCAAACAATACTTAACTACTTGCAATCCTCACACACAAGGGTCCTATAGATGATCTAGCATCATCTCTAACATTACAAGGTTAAGGATTGGTTTAAGTCTTTTTATTTTAGAAAAGTAATTTCTACTCATTGAAAAACTACTTAAGATTTAATATTCTCCAAACTAAACATGGGATCATGTTGACACATGTCATCACCACATATTGTAGTCCATGGGAATGTGATTTAAAGTGGTGTCACAATTTAATAAGGTTTTACCCTTTTATTTTAATTGATTAAAGTGGCTAGAAATGCTTATGTAGCATTCTTTTATTCCTTGAACATTTTTTATGCAAGTAAACCTATATATTTTTAAATATTCTGAAAGGTATGGTTAAATGTGATTTTTGAGAGTTGGAATCAACTTAAAAGCTTTTATGGTTTAAATTTGAAAAATGTTTGAATGCAGAAAAGCTTCTGCCTTGTTATTTTTGCTATGGGTGATCTACAAATCCAAATGACTTGAATCCAACGGGCTTGGATTAAGCATTCAAAGTCCTTTCCAACAAAATTGGTTTCATCCAATTTGGTGCAATGAATCGACCTGGGTTGATTTTTGAAGTTGGGTACAGAAGTGTGTTTGAAATTAAAAAGAAAAAGGTTTAATTTGAATTGCTGGGCTGCGCGGGAAATTCTAACGGGCCGGCCTGCTAAGCGCAGTGCTCCCGCGGGCTGCGTAAGTGGGTGTCCCCACTCGTCAGTGACACGGGGCTGGGCGCAGCGGTATGGGGCAATGTGGGTCGTTCGATCTAGTTCTAATCCAACGGCCGAGGGTCATCGTCGACGCGAGACAGCTCCGGCGAGAACGAAACCTAGCGCGGCCAGTGGGGGGTGCTGGGGGCTCACCGGGGTACGGGCGAGGGTCGGCAAGGCGGGCGAACGACGAAGTCGACGACGGCGATCCTCCTGGTACCGGTGGCTTATCCTGGGGCGGCTCCAATCACTGGCTCCCTTCTTCTCCAGAGGCAGCGGGCTCCGGTGAAATTCCGGCGAAGTGGTGCTTTCCTTGCTCTGAGGATGGTGTGGCATGGTCAGTGGGGAGAGGGGAGTGAGATGGTGTGAAGAAATCGTGCGGGGGTGGCCTCTATTTATAGTCGAGCGAGGGGACCGTCGGGGCGCAAGGTGAGCTCGTCGGGGGCGACGTTACAGGCAGCTAATGGCATTGGCAAGGGTAGGGGACGGTGATGTGTCTCCTGGCGATGCTCAACGACATGATCGCGAGGCATGGGGCGGTGTGGTTTGGTCTGGAACGGGCGGTGCTCTACGCGGCAGAGGCGGCGTCTTCGACGGCGGGCGGTGGTTGTATGGCACGGGGCGGCAAACGGGAGTGTCTGGCAGGGTCCTGGGTCGGTGGTGATCATGTGTGCGCACGGTGAGGGCGGCGCGCGGTCTGGGGACGCTGGTCGCGGGTGGTGCTCTGGCGCACGCTCGGCATGGTCTGGGCGCGGCTTGTGCGCGTGGTCCAGGGCTTGGCAATGCTCGCGGCTGGGACAAGCAGTGGCGGTGGACGGTGGGCTACCTCCCAGACATGCTGGCTAGGATTGCTGCTGCTCCTAGCTTGCTGTCCACATTGGGATGACATGGGGGTGCTCGGCTGTTCACCATTAATGGCAATGGCAAGCTCACAGGGGTGCTAGTGTTGGGCTAATCTTTCTAGATGATCTACTGGTTTGTGTGTGACCTAACTAGGGAACAAGTTAGGCTCAAAACACTGCATATTATAGTGTTTGTGGTTTTGTTTGATTTGTGTCTGCAACCTGTTTGATGAAATGGCCGCATGAACTCAAGTTTTGAATTTTGAAATGAATTTTGGTGAGTTTGCTAGATTGGTTCTGGTGAGTCTGCAGATGCTTGGGTTTTGAAAGTTGAGCTTGTTTGAGTGGGTTTTGAAAAAGTGGGATCTTCGCATATGAAGAAGATTCAATTTTTAATTGTCATTTAAACTATGCATTTGAAAGTTTCTGGATGATCACAAAGTGGGCCTTGATACTCTGTTATGAGTACATTCAAGGGGTGCAAAGATCCAGAAAAGTTTCTGTTAGGTTTTGAAAGTTTGAGATAGCCAAAGTAGGCATGTGAGTTAAATTGGCCAAAATGACCATTCACTTAATATATTTGTTTTGATTTACTTGTCTTTAGGAAAAGTGTGGGAAATGTTTTAGATGATGTTCTTTTCACCTAAGAAACATTTTACAAGCAATGGATCACACAAACAAGGTGGTTTTTAAAGAAATTCAAAATCCATGTATACACATATACATGCATTCATGAATTCATTTAGAAAAGTTTTTTGTTAACCCTAAACTTGATGATTAGTGTTTTGATGATCTAAGTTTGATATTTTTGGGATGTTACAAACCTTCCCCCCTTAAACAAAATATCGTCCCGAGATTTGAAAAAGGATGAAAAGATTACTTAGGATTTGAAGAGATCTGGAAACTCCGTTCTGATGTGATCTTCGCGTTCCCAGGTAGCCTCCTCTTCTATGTGGTTGCTCCACTGAATCTTAAGAAACTTGATGCTTCGGGTTCTGGTAGTTCGAAAGGCTTCTTCCAATATACGATGGGTACTTCGGGATAGGTTAGATCATCATTGATCTCTATGGTCCGGTGATCGATATTCTTGAACACTTCGGTCTTCTCGGGGACTTCGAGACATTTGCGAAGTAACGAGATATGGAACACATTGTGCACAGCTGACATCTCTTCAGGTAGTTCCAGTTGATACGATACTTCTCCTCGACGGTTTAAGATTTTGAAAGGTCCGATATATCTGGGGGCTAACTTTCCTTTGAGTTGGAAATGTTGCATTCCCTTCAATGGCGACACTTTCAGATAAACAAAATCTCCGATGTTGAAGGAGAGGTCTCGACGTCTCTTGTCGGCGTAACTCTTTTGTCAGGATTGGGCTGTCTTGAGGTGTTCACGAATCTTGTGAACCTTCTCTTCTACTTCTCGTAGAATGTCGGGTCCGAAAATCTGACTCTCTCCTACTTCCGACCAGTTCAAAGGGGTGCGGCACTTTCTTCCGTACATAAATTCAAATGGGGCCATTTGCAAACTGGCTTGGTAACTATTGTTGTATGAAAATTCTGCATGGCAAACAGTCTTCCCATTTGGATCCATATTCTAGCACACATGCTCTAAGCATATCTTCGAGTATTTGGTTTACTCGCTCCGTTTGTCCATCGGTCTGAGGGTGATAAGCGGTACTGAAATCTAGGCGGGTTCCTAAACCTTCTTGGACTTTCTTCCAGAATCTCGAGGTAAACTGAGTTCCTCGATCCGATACGATATTCTTGGGGACTCCGTGCAAACTAACGATCATAGCGATGTACAACTCCGCTAGCTTCGAACTCTGATAGGTAGTTTTAACGGGCAAGAAATGGGCGACTTTGGACAATCTGTCCACTATGACCCAAATAGAGTCATTTCCCCTACTAGAAGTAGGTAGTCCAGTGATAAAGTCCATTCCTACAGAATCCCATTTCCATTCCAGAATTTGCAAAGGTTGCAACAATCCAGCGGGTCTTTGATGTCCTGCCTTGACTCGCTGACATATATCACACTTGGCGATATAGCTTCCGATTTCTCTCTTCATCTTATGCCACCAAAATTGCTCTTTCAAATCTTGATACATCTTAGTTCCTCTGGGATGGATAGAATAAAGAGTATCATGAGCCTCTTTCAAGATAACTTCTTTCAACTCCGAATCTGCTGGTACACAAAGGCGTCCTTTGTACCACAAAACTCCTTCTTTGTCCTCGGTGAATTCGGGTACTTTGCCTGTATCGATACGACGCTTGATTCCATCGATACTGGCATTTTCCTTCCGCGCCTCTTTAATCTGACTGATCAAAGTGGGCTGAAGTTCTATGCTAGCCAAAAATCCTTCACTTACTAATTCCACTCAAAAATCTTCCATCTCCTTGTGCAAACTTGGTTGCTCCTTCAAAATCATGGAGTTCAAGCGGCACGGCAATCTGCTAAGGGCATCGGCTACCACGTTGGCTTTACCAGGGTGATAGTGAATGTCCAGGTCGTAATCCTTGATTAGCTCAATCCATCTTCTCTGCCTCATATTCAGCTCCTTTTGAGTGAATATATACTTTAGGCTCTTGTGATCCGAATAAATCTCACAACGGTTTCCCATAAGGTAATGTCTCCATGTCTTCAGGGCTAGAACTACGGCTGCGAGTTTGAGGTCATGGGTTGGGTAATTTTGCTCATGTTGCTTCAGTTGTCGCGATAGATAAGATATAACTTTGCCTTCTTGCATTAGCACACATCCGAGACCAATCTTGGATGTGTCACAATACACATCGAAGGGCTTCGTAATATCCGGCATGATCAAGATTGGGGCTGAAATCAATCTCCTCTTGAGTTCTTGAAAACTCGCTTCGCACTTGTCCGTCCATTCAAACTTCTTGTCTTTCTTCAGTAATTGGGTCATGGGCCGGGCTATACTCGAGAATCCTTCCACGAATTTACGGTAATATCCCGCCAATCCGAGAAAAGCACGAACTTGGGTTTGAGTGGTTGGGGCTTGCCAATCTTCTACATCTTTCACTTTGGCAGGGTCCACGGCAATTCCTCCGGCTGATACAATGTGACCGAGAAATCCTACTTCCTGTAACCAGAATTCACATTTGCTAAACTTTGCATACAACTGATGCTCTCTAAGGGTTCCAAGAATGGTCCTTAGGTGTAGCTCATGTTCTTCTTCCGATTTGGAATAAATCAGAATGTCATCAATGAAAACAACGACAAACTTATCCAGGAAGTCCATAAAAATCTTATTCATGAGATTCATGAAATAAGCGGGGGCATTGGTTAATCCAAAAGACATGACTGTATACTCATACAATCCATATCTGGTGGTAAAGGCAGTCTTTGGGATATCCTCTGCACGAATTTTGAGTTGATGATAGCCAGTTCTAAGATCAATCTTAGAAAACACCTGGGCACCGGTCAACTGATCAAACAAATCTTCGATCTTAGGCAAGGGGTACTTGTTCTTGATGGTGACATCATTCAACTTCCTATAGTCCGTACACAAACGGTTACCTCCATCCTTCTTGTCCACAAACAAGACAGGTGATCTCCATGGGGACGCACTTGGTTGAATCAATCCGATTTCCAACATGGAATCCAATTGCTTCTTCAGTTCTTCTAGTTCTGACGGGTTCATACTATCGGGTCTCTGGGCTATGGGTCCTGTTCCGGGGATTAGTTCGATGATAAACTCGATATCCCGATCCGGGAGCATACCGGGTAAAACATCTGGAAATACATCGGGGTATTCGCAGACTATCCGAACTTGGTCAATGGTAGGTTGGTCTAGACTCTTGTTACACTTGAATTGGCGAGGTAAGGTTTCAGATATATGCTCGACTGATATTCCGGCGGTACTGGTCATGGTAATGGCTTTCTTGGCACAGTCAATCAATCCTTTATGCTTGGACATCCAATCCATTCCTACTACTACTTCCAAACCTTTAGTTCCGAGTACTATTAGGTTAGCATAAAAATCTATGCCATGGATTCGGATAGGGACTGCTTTGCAAATTTGCCTAGCCTTGGTGGTTGATCCGGGAATTTGCACAATCATCACGTGCTTCAATTTGGTTGGTTGAATTTTACTAGTGCAGGCAAATTCTTCGGTGACAAATGAATGCGATGCACCAGAATCAAACAACACTCTTGCAAGTACTAAATTAACAGAAAACATACCCAGCACGACGTCTGGCGCTTCCTGATCTTCTTAAGCATGCATGAGAAAAAGACGGCCATTGCGGTTGAGTGAATTCCCTGGGGCAATTCTTCTCCCTAGCTGGACACGACGCTGCTGCTGAGCTGGGACATTGGCGTTGGGGGCTGTAGCATTCTTCTTGTTGGGGCACTCATTGGAATAGTGGCCTTTATTTCCACAGTCATAACAGGTCACTTGTGACTTGTCCTTGGCTGCGATAGGCATAGCATTGCTTCCAGTCCTCGGGGCAGTATTGGGGTTAGTGGTAGTATTGTTGGTGTTGAACTTGGGTGGGGCACGGGTGAAATTGCTAGAGTTGCCGGGGTTGTTGTGATTTCCTCCGGGTCTAGGGTTTCCACGGTTGGGATAGGTCGGACGGGTCATGGGGGGTCTGTTGGTTCGTGGGGCAAATCCTGGAGATGGGTTGGGGCGATACTTTGGGGTCTGATGGGTTCCTGGTTGATGCATCATGCGACGCTTGCGGTTTTCATTGGCTTGGTTGATCTTTCCTTCCATTTGGATAGCAGAGTCGACAAGGGCTTCAATATCCACAAAGGGGATATTGACTAACACCGTCTGCATCTCGTCATGCAGACCATTCAGGAATCTTTCTTTCTTCTTGGCTTCGGTGTCTATCTCGTCCGGGGCATACCTAGCTAATGACAAAAATTTGTCACGGAATTTCACTACAGTCATCCTTCCTTGCTTCAACTCTCTGAACTCGTCTCTCATTCTCTTGATCAAACCTGGTGGCACATGGGTTCTGCTAAACTTGACCTTGAATTCCTCCCAGGTCATCATCTAGCCTCCGGTCATTGCACGAACACTGTTCCACCATGCCCTGGCATCTCCGGCTAGATAATGGGTGGCGAACAAGACTTTCTCGTTGGCTTCCACTCCAGCTACTTCTAAGTTGTTTTCCATGGTTTGCAGCCAATCATCGGCATCTAGGGGTTCTTCCAACTTGGTGAAAACGGGTGGGTTGGTATTCTGGAAATTCTTGAGTTTAGATCCGTGGTTGTCCTGGTTTCCATGGCCTTGCTTGTTGTGGGCTAGCTGGGCTATCTGTTGCAGAGTGGCTAGGTTGGATTGACGTTCGGCTCTTTCAGCTTCGCGGTCAGAAGTCAACATTTGCAGGATCTGCAACATCGGGTCCGGGGCTGAACCACTTCCTCCACGTGGCATCTGAAGATTGATATCGATCAGGAGAAAAGAGGGAAATTGCTAAGGTTTTGGGTTTTTGAAAAGTTTTTTAAAGGTTTGACTCAGATTTTTCTAGCAACTTGCTTTTTCATTCATTCACTCATAGCACACAGTACAACACACACCACAACAAAGGAAAACAGATGGTTTTAAGAACCATTCTGGAATCTACGATACAGTGGGACCGACTACTACTCACTACGCTAGTGCTCAGTGCTACTACTCCTCGGAGTCTGTGGCTTCATCATCTTCAGGATCATCGATGAAGGCGAAATCATCCTCATCGGTGAAGAAGTCCATGGCCTGATCCTCTAGAAAATCATCGTCATCGCTGAGATAGGAGTAAGGGTCTCCACGAAGATCTTCTCCGGCATTCTCCCTTTCCTCTAACTGCATGTCTCTCTCGTGGATGGTCTCTTCCAGAGATGAGATGCGATGGCGAAGACGGGCAATAATGCGCTCCTTCTTGTCGAGCTGACGGCGGCGAGACTTGCGATCCTTTGCGAGCATGGCGATGGTCTGATCCTTCGTCTTGATGATGGCAGACTTGTGGTTGCAATAGTCACGGCAGTTGTCCAACTCCTGCTGACGGTCGTACATCATGAAGCTAAGGTGGTCCAATTGAGTCTTCAGCTCGGGGTGGTATGGGGCTTCCAGTGGTTGTCCATTTGCATCACGTCTTGGGAAAAACTCAAAGCGAGTACCCTTGATCTGATTGATGCTCTGCCCACACAGACGGGAAAGAGCTTCCAGCATTCCTCTGGCAAGTCCATCGAGCCAGTTGTTTTCCCTCAAGGTAAACTGAATTCCCTCCGCAGTGGGAGGTTCAATCTTTCCTCGGAGACTTGCAACAATTATCCACTGCAGATCTTCTCCTCCTTGATCATTGAGCTGAGCTCCGAAGAACTCGGGGTGCGGACGCTCCAGAAGTTCCGAAAGCTGATCCAGATCCCTCTCAAAGATAAGGTCTCCCCCATTTCCGAGTTGATAAAACTTGATGTACTTCACG
Source organism: Avena sativa (assembly GCA_916181665.1). NCBI lineage: Eukaryota > Viridiplantae > Streptophyta > Magnoliopsida > Poales > Poaceae > Avena > Avena sativa. The sequence continues at coordinate 396,816,351 of OV702281.1, forward strand.
TCCATCTATAAAAATAGAGGATGAGTAGATTAGCAGAGTGATCAAGTGTGTCAAAATTTTATCTATTTTGCAAGAGTTTTTGAGGAACATTAAGTTTTATGAAAGAATTAAAGAGATAAGAATGAGAATAGGTTTTTGTAAATATTTGTTTTCTTTGGTTTTTGAAACTAAGTTTTTGGTTCAACGTCCAACCTAACTAGGGTCTCCTATGGTCAGGATGGCTCTGATACCAACTTGTCAACACCCGGATTTTTCAATCCTAGATGCCTGTTATGCCATACATCGCAATCCCAGGATTACCATTTTTGCGAGACATAACAGAATTGGATACCATAGTACCTCATCCATTACAACGATACATAAGTTCTTACACGAATAGGGATCTCATGATCCAGTTCTTAATACAACATCAAGCAGCGGAATACGTAATAATAACGGTAGCGTAGGCGAAGCTCCATCTTCGGGGTCACAGGCAATGCTGACGATGGGAGATGATCCTAGTTGTCGTAACCTTCCTGGGGTCCATCCTCCAGTTACTCCTCTTCATAGTCTGGCCATGGGAATAGCCAGGGACAAAGCCATGAGTACTCTTTAAGTACTCGCAAACTAATACTAACAAGTAAAGGGGGTTTTTGGATAATGGGACACTAGGCTCTAGGGTTGTTTTGCAAAAAGCCAGGCTTATCTCTACTAAGCTCCAAAGCCAGTCACAATTTTATAACTCCTAAGTGGGATCTTGTAGTTCAGGTCACAACTCTGTTGTGGTCAAGTCAAAGTCTCAACTCATTTCACAAGTCATTTTGAAAAGGGTCTGACGGGGGAACAGTATGGCCACTCCAACTGTCCATAACCGCGGACGCGACTATTCGAATAGTTTGACACTCTGCAGAGATTGTACACTTTCACCACAACATTCGATACATCCGTCAGGAACAAATCCTGAATTCACCATACTCAGTATGCGGATAATCAATCTTAACCTTTCAATTACACTCCCTAGTATAAGCACCTCTCCTATGAGTTTGGCCTCCCAACCATGACCACTGTCATCTTGGGTACTGCACAGGTGGACAATCTTCACAAGGTAGCCTCAGCTCAGACCTTGGCCGTGAGGGAACTAATACTAAGGTATATAAGTTTCCGGTCAAGCCCTACCCAATATTCGGGTATTTTGGTTGTACGATAAAATTGGAATGGTATCGCATCCAGACAACCATCAGTTTTATAAAGGGCTAAGGCTCATGCCTCAACATTTTCATCACCAAAATCATCAAGTGTTTGGAAACACATGTCCAAAACATTTCAATAGAATGATCCATCATTCCAAGGTTTTCATAACCATTTTTCCACCAAGTACTCCCATCTAAAGTTGATCAAGTTTTATGCTTAGCACTAGCATCTACAGTTGGGAATGGTAATAATGAGGGGTGGTAACTGGTGGAGTTTCACTAAGTCCAACATTATATCTTAGGCTGAGATCAAGGTTTCTAGCTTAGGCCAAATTTTATGCTCTTAGAGCAAACTTGAGCACAGCTGTCTAATATCTACCAAACTCTTAAGTAGAATCTAAGTAAGCTTTGATAAAGAAATAAAGTAAGAAGCTTGCCATAAAACTATGATTGGTTTAGCAAGTTGGTATGATCACATACGCTTAAGGCATATAGTATTCATATCCCAAGCATGGGTTTGGGGCAACAATAGGTTATCTTGCAAGTGTTAGCTTGCACTGGTATAGTATCTTGCAAGTGTTAGCTTGCATTGGTCAACTTGGTTAGTAAAGCTTGCCTTGTGCAGAGCAGTGGTTGAAGTTCTCTTCGGCTTCCTCTTCGTAGTATCCTTCTTCCTCCTCGTAGTATCCTTGGTCGGTACTAGCGTCTATGAATAAATACAAGGTACACAATCACCAAACAATACTTAACTACTTGCAATCCTCACACACAAGGGTCCTATAGATGATCTAGCATCATCTCTAACATTACAAGGTTAAGGATTGGTTTAAGTCTTTTTATTTTAGAAAAGTAATTTCTACTCATTGAAAAACTACTTAAGATTTGATATTCTCCAAACTAAACATGGGATCATGTTGACACATGTCATCACCACATATTGTAGTCCATGGGAATGTGATTTAAAGTGGTGTCACAATTTAATAAGGTTTTACCCTTTTATTTTAATTGATTAAAGTGGCTAGAAATGCTTATGTAGCATTCTTTTATTCCTTGAACATTTTTTATGCAAGTAAACCTATATATTTTTATATATTCTGAAAGGTATGGTTAAATGTGATTTTTGAGAGTTGGAATCAACTTAAAAGCTTTTATGGTTTAAATTTGAAAAATGTTTGAATGCAGAAAAGCTTCTGCCTTGTTATTTTTGCTATGGGTGATCTACAGATCCAAATGACTTGAATCCAACGGGCTTGGATTAAGCATTCACAGACCTTTCCAAAAAAATTGGTTTCATCCAATTTGGTGCACTGAATCGACCTGGGTTGATTTTTGAAGTTGGGTACAGAAGTGTGTTTGAAATTAAAAAGAAAAGGTTTAATTTGAATTGCTGGGCTGCGCGGGAAATTCTAACGGGCCGGCCTGCTAAGCGCAGTGCTCCCGCGGGCTGCGTAAGTGGGTGTCCCCACTCGTCAGTGACACGGGGCTGGGCGAAACGGTATGGGGCAACGTGGGTCGTTTGATCTAGTTCTAATCCAACGGCTGAGGGTCATCGTCGACGCGAGACAGCTCCGGCGAGAACGAAACCTAGCGCGGCCAGTGGGGGGTGCTGGGGGCTCACCGGGGTACGGGCGAGGGTCGGCGAGGCGGGCGAACGACGAAGTCGACGACGGCGATCCTCCTGGTACCGGTGGCTTCTCCTGGGGCGGCTCCAATCGCTGGCTCCCTTCTTCTCCAGAGGCGGCGGGCTCCGGTGAAATTCCGGCGAAGTGGTGCTTGCCTTGCTCTAAGGATGGTGTGGCACGGTCAGTGGGGAGAGGGGAGTGAGATGGTGTGAAGAAATCGTGCGGGGGTGGCCTCTATTTATAGTCGAGCGAGGGGACCGTCGGGGCGCAAGGTGAGCTCATCGGGGGCGACGTTACAGGCAGCTAATGGCATGGGAAAGGGTAGGGGACGGTGTTGTGTCTCCTGGTGATGCTCAACGACATGATCGCGAGGCATGGGGCGGTGTGGTTTGGTCTGGAACGGGCGGTGCTCTACGCGGCAGAGGCGGCGTCTTCGACGGCGGGCGGTGGTTGTATGGCACGGGGCGGCAAACGGGAGTGTCTGGCGGGGTCCTGGGTCGGTGGTGATCATGTGTGCGCACGGTGAGGGCGGCGCGCGGTCTGGGGACGCTGGTCGCGGGTGGTGCTCTGGCGCACGCTCGGCATGGTCTGGGCGCGGCTTGTGCGCGTGGTCCAGGGCTTGGCAATGCTCGCGGCTGGGACAGGCAGTGGCGGTGGACGGTGGGCTGCCTCCCAGACATGCTGGCTAGGCTTGCTGCTGCTCCTACCTTGCTGTCCACATTGGGGTGACATGGGGGTGCTCGGCTGTTCACCATTAATGGCAATGGCAAGCTCACAGGGGTGCTAGTGTTGGGCTAATCTTTCTAGATGATCTACTGGTTTGTGTGTGAGCTAACTAGGGAACAAGTTAGGCTCAAAACACTGCACACTATAGTGTTTGTGGTTTTGTTTGATTTGTGTCTGCAACCTGTTTGATGAAATGGCCGCATGAACTCAAGTTTTGAATTTTGAAATGAATTTTGGTGAGTTTGCTAGATTGGTTCTGGTGAGTCTGCAGATGCTTGGGTTTTGAAAGTTGAGCTTGTTTGAGTGGGTTTTGAAAAAGTGGGATCTTCCCATATGAAGAAGATTCAATTTTTAATTATCATTTAAACTATGCATTTGAAAGTTTCTGGATGATCACAAAGTGGGCCTTGATACTCTGTTATGAGTACATTCAAGGGGTGCAAAGATCCAGAAAAGTTTCTGTTAGGTTTTGAAAGTTTGAGACAGCCAAAGTAGGCATGTGAGTTAAATTGGCCAAAATGACCATTCACTTAATATATTTGTTTTGATTTACTTGTCTTTAGGAAAAGTGTGGGAAATGTTTTAGATGATGTTCTTTTCACCTAAGAAACATTTTACAAGCAATGGATCACACAAACAAGGTGGTTTTTAAAGAAATTCAAAATCCATGCATACACATATACATGCATTCATGAATTCATTTAGAAAAGTTTTTTGTTAACCCTAAACTTGATGATTAGTGTTTTGATGATCTAAGTTTGATATTTTTGGGATGTTACATTTAAATAGAGCCAATATAAGACTAGATTTGCCCGCATATGGACCCCATATTTAATTAGGTGAATCGGCATAATGCCCCAAACCACGCAATATGTATGCGACATGAACATTTTAAATGCAACAAGTAATATCATTTATAAAATATAGGTCTCGGAAAATAGGTTCACACATGGTGGTTTGACGAACTTGGATCCAAGGGTTCGACGGGTTCGGTCTCAGGGATTGGTCTTTGGATCCGGAACATCAGGCCCAAGAAGTAGATAGTGATTCTGGCATGGGGTATCCATGAAGAAACCGTCAAAGTCTTGTCGCATTCGTGTGTCTTCGAGATATTGTGGTCTTAGCAACATGATAACAAAAATTAGGGTCAATCTCGCAGATATGGTGTGCTCCCGACACACAAACACATGCGCATAGACAGATGCAAGCACATATTAGCAAGATCACTTTGACAGAATCCAAGCAAGCTCAACACCTGGACACGCGACCTCCGGCTTCGAAACAAGCGGCATCTAGGAAGGGTCGGCGCGAGGCACGCGAGGAAGAGAAAGTCGTGGGTCGGGCACGCGCGGACATTGGAGGATTGAGGCCGACGTTGCAGAGCTCGGCACGGGAGGCGTGCGACGCGGGTGGCGCCTCGGCGGCGGGGCAGCAGAGAGTGGGTCGCCGGCCGGGGCTCCAGGACAGGGGCGGCACCGCATAGAGGAACTAGCGGCGAGGTGGAAGGATACCGGCAGCAGACATGGTCGGCGGTAGAGGCCAGAGGGGCGGCACGGCGATGTGATCCTGGCAGGGAGAGGTCGGTGGAGGCGGGCGGACAAACAAGGTGGAGGAGGGTGCCACTGCGGCTTGCAGAGGCCAGGGACGGGGGATCCCGTGGCGGTGGGGCCGAGCATGATAGGGAGGTGGCGACGAGGGGCAGACGGTGTTGCGGGGGAGGTCGGCATGGCGGTGACGGCCGACGGCCTGGGCGATGGGGGGTGGCTCTGCGCGAGGGAGAGCAGGGCTTGGCAAGGAACAGGGTCGGGGGAAGAGAGAGAGGAGCGGGGGTGGGCTCGTGCGGCAGGTGGGTGGGTCCGCTCACGTGGGGTGGGCGTGTTGGCACAACGTGCGTGATGTGTGGTGTGTGTGTTTGGTGTGGGTTGAAACGGGGGTGGCGGCAGCAGGGAGTTGGAGTGTGGTGGGGATTAGTGTTAGGGTAGGGGTGAGGCTAGGGTTTGATCTAGGAATCAAGGGTCAGGATTAGCTGGGGTGGTAGGCTGCTGCCAGCTGGGCCTTTGGGCCTGGCCGGTGGCGGCCTCCCCCAGGGTTTTAAAATTAGTTTTATTTTATTTATAAAGTTGTTTAATATAATGCCTTTGTAAATAGTTTTTTAGACAACATTTTATCCGGAAGAGGCCGGGTTTGACATTTGAAATAAGGACGGGGATATTTAGAAAACAAAACTAGGCTTTTAGAGAATTAGTTTTAGACAGATCGATGCATGCTAATGTCATGATGATGCACATAATACAAAACAACAGCGATTTCTAGTAGCGGTTTTACTGGGTTGCTACAATTCGACACCACTAACAATGGATCTCGCCCTCGAGATCCGCCTCATGGTACGGGGAAGAAGGCCGACGATCCGAATCTTCTCGCTTCGTGTAGACCTTCGCGACACCACTAACAAGGGTTCTGTCTCCGTCTTGAAATCGGAGACACCACCAACAAGAGGTCATTGATCATGTTCGTCGAGCGAACACACCGGTAACAAAGGACGAAGTCAAAGGTCTCGAAAAATAAGGCCACCTTTAACTTCTATGGATGGAGTAAAATTGTGTGATCCACCGATTCAATGCACAAGAGCGAATGATAAGAGTAGTCGGATGGTGATCAGTCCATCACGCACCCAAAAAATTACTCTGCACATGAATAGGAGAATTATGCAACCAACTCTCGGAATTCAGACTGAAGATCTCGACAAGCGAGGTTCAGAAACAAAGGAGGGATGGAGATTCTCATCAAATCTGATGTAGATGACTTCGTTGTTTAGGAAAACACCGGAGGATAGAAAGAAAATATTTAGTGAATTTTTGGTCCACTGAAAGGTACAACAGATGAAAGATTCATCAGATAGCATGAATGCCGGATGTTGAAGCATCGTTACAAGAGGATGGAAGCGAAACCCTGAAGGTACGACGGAAACCCAACCACAAGAAATCCTGGACTCGAAGAAAAGATAAGAGAGCAGATTCAAAACACGTCGAGCTAAGAGGAGAATAGCAGAGGGGTAAGAATTAAAAGCAGACCTAATCAGATCTATCCAACCGATTTTTCAAAATACTTTTGACACTCTATAACGTTCGTTAGCTAGGTTATCCTACAGGCTAGACCACTGGGGTATCATAACTGCTGAGCTCTGATACCACTCTGTAACACCCTCAGAATCGGCCCTATGCAAGTTTCAGCGATTCCCGCCAAACCCGCAAAGAAGCGATTCAAAGGTGCCCACCAGGCACTTTCGTGCGGGTGGAAAACAAAGTAATACCATTACATAATAGTCCACAATGGAACCCACAGAACAGATATATACAACAATGACTCAAAGAGACCAGAATACAGATATACAATACAAAGATCCAAATCACCTTTAAAACGATACAGCGTCCGAGTACGGACAAGATGCAAATTGATCTAAGAGCCCTGAAGAATAACCAATGGCGTCCATAACCCTGCCCAGGCCAAGCCGGAAGGGTAAACCTGCTAACGATGTCGATCTCAAAACCTGCTTAAACAAAAGGGGTGCCGACAAAGGGCAAAGGAAAAAGAGAGCGGTCAGTACTGAGGCCAGTACACGGCGAGACTAGAATTCGGCGGTCCTCACCTACATAGGTATGGTGGACTGTAGCGCATCATGCACTAAACAACCTATAGAGACTCAATACAACTGGCGGCTATCAGATAGGGATAAGAAAGACCTATTCGGATCCAACCTGAAACTATCACCAAGCATACCCATCCTGGTATTTCCCCCTCGAGACCAAACGAGGAAGTCAACCGAGGAACTCACACAGTTGGCAGTTTTATTCATTCCGTTATAGTTGCGGCAATTACTAGTCAGATATAGATAGCATGAGTCATCCTGATATTATAAACAGTGGGCAGTTTTAGTTAACCATTCCGTTGTAGTTGCAATACTTACTAGTCAAATACATATAGCATGAGGCATTCCAAAACCAGCAGTTGTTAGTACTTTTATTTAGCCATTCCGTTGTAGTGAAGCTGATTACTAGTCATTATAAAGTCAAATTTATAGCACTACTTTAGTTATAGTTGTCTATGATCGAGATACTGTGCTCCAAGTAGTCCATAACCGCGGACACGGCTTTCAGAAAGTTTTTACCCTGCAGGGGGGCACAAATAGCAACACACGCACGATCAACCTCGGGAAAAACCAAATGAAAACCCAACGAGGCATCACGACAGAGCAATTGCAAGATTCATATGATATTTCAGGGGGCCACCCCACCAAGCTACCCACTACGAAGTTGGTCGGCTCCGAGACGGACCCAGAGGTTTGCGAGAACGGCTGTAAACGACTGGGAACCCAAAAGTGTGACTAGGCTTGTCGATACCGCGTAATCGTGCCGCGATCCAAAACAGTACAGGCGCTCCACGCGCAATCGTAAATAAAGCAGTAAAGCATGGCATAAGTACAAGATAGTAATAAAGCCCCAAACTAGTTTGTGGCCCCAAGAAATAATATATGACTCAAGCTCTGGATAGGGGGATTCATGGTCCCACATGCGGATAGTGCGAATATTCAAAGAACATGTATCAAGTACTCGGGGTCCTTGTCGTGGTGGTGGCACGGCAGATGCCATGGGTAGGCTTAAGTTGGGGGCCGAATGGGTGCTTGTGGTCACCGGGGAGGGAGTGCACGGTCGAGCCATGCACGAAGAACAAGAATAACTCTCCAGACTTGTCAATTTGATTGATACCCCAAAGATTACAAGTGCTCCTAGAGCTGTTTAGGCTTGAGTATATAGCACTAGTTCCTAACTTGGTCCAACCTCCTTCTACTACTGTTATGCCCTCTCTTATATAGGGAGTGCTAGCTAGCTAATACCCCTTTGGGTTCTAGGGTTTATTGTTTGGATCTTGGTCCCTACAATATGGGCCGGGTTATGGGCTTGCCCTAAGCCTAGTGGCCCGGTCCATAAAGCTTGACAGCTAACGGTCTTCTGGTACGCTGCTTCTTGTTCTTTTTGGCGTCATGCTGTTACTTTGTACGTCAGCGCATGCTTTGGGCGTCACCCGGCTCCTTTCGTGTCACCCAGCGTCGCCCTTCTCTTTGGACCATGCTTTACCATGGTCCCTCCTTGTGGCATCCCGCAAAACCACTACTAGAAAATCGCGTTGAATTTGTGCATTGCATCGTCATCATCATATGTTGTTTGTCTAAAACTATTTTCGCAAAGCCCGTTTTGTTTTCTAAAACGCCCCATCTTTATTCAAATATCAAAACCCGGGTCGCCGGAATATTTTGTTGTCCACTATCGGTTTGCAAACGGTCCATTTAAAGTAAATAAAATATTAAATTATTTTTAGTGGGGGCAGTCGAACGGGCCGATCCGACCCGAGCGACCATCCCCATTTTCAAAACGGTCCACCAGACAAATCCTACAGCTACCAACTAACCTACCCAGCCCTCCCCTCCACCTCACCCCGACCACTCCCCTCGTGCCACCTCACCCTCTTTCCCCCTCTACCCAATCCCAGCTTGCCACGTGGCCTCCCTCCTCTCTCCCTCTCCCTTTTCTCTCTCCACCTGCCCACACAAGCCACACACGCGGTCAAACCCCCCTGCCACACAGCCGCTCCCCACCCCGGTCCCACACCCTGGCCCCACCCCTGGACCATGTCGTCCCCATCCTCCCTTTCCCACCCACGAAGCCACCTTCCTCCTCCTCCTCCCTATCTCTCTCAGCGCCGGCCCCTCCCGCGCCTTCTACCTCTCGCCAGGCTCCCCTCAGCCCCGCCCCCTCCAGTACCTCCTCCACCCCGTCGCCACCGCCGCTCTCCACCCCCCTCCGTCTCCCGGCGCCCGCGCGACGCCGGCGGCAGGCAGCGCCGCTCCGCCCCGCCAGGCCCTCCCCGCTCACCCGCGCGCGCCGCCCCTCCCGCTCCGCTCGCCGTGCCGCCACCCCGCTTGGCCAGCACCGCTCCCTCCGGCCGCCCGCGCCACCATCTCTCCCCGCTCCGGCGACCTCCGCGCGCCCCGACGCGTCCGCGGCCTCCTCTCCGGCGCCGCTCCTCCACCGGCCACGCCAAGCCCCCCTCGCGCGGCCCTCACCTCCTCCGCGTCCGCCTCTGCCTCGCCCCGATCCGTCGAGCCCTGAGACCGACCCCGAACCCCGGAGCCCCAAGATCTGCCGAACCCTAATGTGTGAACCCCTTCCCGGAACCCTATTTTATAATATAATAAACTTGTTGCATATTAACCATTCATCTCGCATGCATATCATTGGTTTGGGGGCCTTATGCCGATTCACCTAATAATTAAATATGGGGCCCATATGCGGGCAAATCTAGTCTCATATCGGCCTCATTTAAATTTGTGTAGCGAACCGGTATCTTATCTTGCCATGTTAAGACAACATTTAATTTGCGGGGTAGATAAATAACATGAGCCATCTAATTAATTGTCGGGACCCCGGTTCCGCTTAATCTGGCCTAATTGCATCGCACTTCTGCCATGTCATACATCATACTTGCATCATGCCGATCTTCTGCCGTTGTATGAAATATTGCATCCGTTGTTTATTCTAGTGTTTTGCTTCTTCGCGGATAAGGCCGTTGAGTTGATGCGAGTGTCGACCCGATCTTCGGCTGAACCTTCGGCAATGTTTTTCAGGCGAGCATCTCCCCCTTTCTACCTATCTTACTTTTATAGTATTTACTCCCTCCTGTTGATCTATTGCTATCTGTGTTGCGAGGCTCTAGTTTTCGTACCCGTGTTATCCCTTGCAGCCTTATATTGCCTTGGACACCTCCTATTACCTGTTGTCTGGTAGATAGTTGGACTTGCGCGTCGTAGTCGCTTGCTCAAGTGCGGTTGCGTGTCGTCAAGTACCACAGTTGTTGGAGCATTGCCACATGTTTGATGTTGGAGATGTATATGGCTTTACTTATCGTTCACTTTAATTACTGTTTAACAACTAAAATTGAAGTAAGTAAGCAGAGGCATCGGTGGGTGATAGATAACACTTGGTTTCCGACCGCCCACTTGTGTCCCGTAGGACCCCGAGTGCTTGATACCTGTTCCTTGATTTATCGCGCTATCCACATACGGGGAATTATGGGCCCCCCTTAGCCAGAGCTTGATTCCGTCTTATTTCTTGGGGCCACAAACTAGTTTGAGGTTTTATTTACGATCCTGTACTTATGCCATGCTTTACTGCTTTATTTACGATTGTGCGAGGAGCACATTGTACTGTTTAGGTAAGCGGAATGTTTTCGCGGTATCGACAAGCCCCGTTTGGGGTTCCCAGTCATTTACAGCCATTGACGCAGACCTTGAGTCCGTCTCGGAGCTAGCTTACTTCGTTGCGGGTCTACTCAATGGGGTGGCCCCCTGAAATATTTCTGAATCCTGTGATTGCTTTGTCGTGAAAGCCTCGTTGGGTTTTGATTTGGTTTTTCCGAGGTTGATCGTGTGTGTGTTGCTATTTGTGCACCCCGGCCGGGTTAAAACTTTCTGAAAGCCGTGTCCACGGTTATGGACGACTTGGAGCACAGTATCTCGACCATAGACAAGCATAACTAAAGTTTATTGCTATAAATTTGACTTTATAATGACTAGTAATCAGCTTCACTATAATGGAATGGCTAATTAATACTGCCCACAATTGCTTGTTTAGAGTGTCGCTTGCGACCATTGTACCTGACTAGTAAGTATTGCAACTACAACGGAATGGCGTAATAAAAGTACCAACAACTGCTGGGTTTTGGGGTTATCTCATGCTAATTGTATCTGACTAGTAAGTGTTGCAACTACAACGGAATGGTTCACTAAAATGGCCCACTGCTTATTTTATCAGGATGATTATCTAAACCTGACTAGTAATTGCTGCAACGATAACTGACTAAGTAAAACTGCCAACTGTGTGAGTTCCTCGGTTGACTTCCTCGTTTGGTCTCGAGGAGGAAACACCAGGATGGGTTTGTTTGGTGTTAGCTTCAGGTTGGATCCGGAGAGGTCATTCTTATCCCTCTCTGATAACCGCCAGTTGCATCGAGTCTCTATAGGGTGTTTAGTGCATGCTGCCGCTGCCGCTTCAGTCCACCATACCTATGTAGGCGAGGACCACCGAATTCTAGTCTCGCCGTGTACTGGCCTCAGTACTGACGCTCCTCTTTTTCCTTTGCCCTTTGTCGGCACCCCTTTTGTTTAAGCAGGTTTTGAGATCGACGTCGTTAGCAGGGTTACCCTTCCGGCTTGGCCTGGGCAGGGTTATGAACGCCATTGGTTATTCTTCAGGGCTCTTAGCCCCATTTGCATCTTGTCCGTAGCTGGACGCTCTACCATTTTCAAGGTGATTTGAATCTTTGTATATTATATCTGTATTCTTGACTCATGGAGTCGCTGTTATATATATATCTGTTCTGTGGGTCCCATCGAGGACTGTTGTGTAATGTTATTACTTTGTTTTCCACCCGCACGAAAGTGCCTGGTGGGCACCTTTGAATCGTTTCTATGCGGGTTTGGCGAGTTTTGCTAAAACTTGCATAGGTCCGATTCTGAGGGTGTTACACTCCTGAACCTTACTCGGAAAGGTGCCACGTGTCCTCCTTGACCCGGCCTTTCCTCGATTGACTCGGCTCGTTGGTTTCTGCAAGGGTTACAACTTTGTCCTATGCGGGCCGACATAGTTTGTATGTCGGCTTTCATGCTCATCTTACCCAGCCTTTCTTACCCGGCCGGGTTCTTTCTTTACTCGGAGCCAACCCAGATGCGCTATGTTTCCCCTCTCGTGACCCTACCGGGGGTTATCCCCCCGACATTAGTCCCCGAAGCTGGTGAGGTCTAGCAGTTCAAGCTGTTTGGCGTCTCTAGGTTCCTTCTGTGTGAATGGAACTTAATTTTTGTCTTTTATCTATCTTAATTTCGCACCTCGTCGGGTCAGTCTAACAATTTTGGGTCAATTCTTTGACTTCCTGGCTAATTCTTGCCTCGAGCCGAGTTACTTTGGCCAATTCCGGGTCATTTTCGGCGCCCTTCAGTCACTGACAGCTGGTAATCATGATTACTTGCCTCATTTTTTGTTCCAATCTCTGGCGTCATAGTGACGGCTGCATAGTTATTCCCCGTCACTGTGGCAGTCCCATCGGTCTGCGCCTCTTGTCCTTCCAGCCATGACGTGGCACTTGATTTTTCGTGTATCCTTGGCTACGTGGCACTCGCTGACTGGCTCACCGGGCTTGGTACACGGCCACACGCTGGCCGCACGGCACAGTTAGATCCCACTACAGGGTTTTTTACTGCCCTTAAGTAGGGGTTGGGGGTTTCCATTTCCCCCACGCCCGTTTAGTTTCCTTAGCCTTTCTTCTTCCTCGCGCCCGCAAGATCGAACTGCCTCCTTTGCGGTTCCTTCTCCCTCTTGCTCTAGTGCTACGATTGCCCCTGTCCTCTTTCCATTCCAGCATGGGTCCTCGCTGTTCCAAGCCTCTCCTTACCGAGGAGGAGACAGACTCCGATGATCTCATGGACGCTCGCGACGGTGCTGATGGTGCCGAGGAGCAGGAGATCCCTGCCGGCGAGCACGGCGGCTGGGAAGGCTCAGAGGTCTCCACCGAAGAAGTGGAGTGGCTCCGGTCCACCAGACGAATCCCACTGCAAGTGGATTGCCGCCTCCCCGCCGGTGAGATCTCCCCCAAACCTCAAGCTGGTGAGCGGGTGGTTTTTCTTTCCCACTTTGAACGCGGCTTTGCTCTTCCTGTGAGCACTTTCTTTTCCTTGTTTCTTTCTACCTTCCGTCTGCAAACCCACCATCTTCCTGCCAATGCAATTGGCTCTCTCTCTTGTTTCATCTCTGCCTGCGAGGCCTACCTTGGAATTTGGCCTACAGTTCTTCTGTGGGCCAAGTATTTTCGCTTCAAAGTTCAGGTTGTTCCTCAGCCTGAAGTTCCCCATGCCGAGAAGAAACCAACTCGGTGCGGCGCTGCCAGCATCACGCCTAGGAGGGATTCCATCTTTCCTCGGGTTGCTGGTATCGATTCTTGCAAGAAGTGGCATAGAACCTTTTTCTATGTCAAAAACAGCGGGTCCACTGACAACATCCGACTTCCCCCTTTCTCGGACGAGGTCCCCCACAAGAAGCACTGGCAGCTTGACCCGCGCGACCAAGATGTTGCGGTGAACGAAGCCAATGCTATCCTGGAAAGGCTGCTGTCGCCGGATGAGAACTTTCATCTCGCCGACTCTGACCTCATGTGCACCTTCATCTCACGCCGGGTAAGCCCCATCCAAGCCAGGAGCCACAAGATGTGCTTCATGAGCGGGTCCCATGATCCCACTCGGCATTCCACTAAGGAGCTCACCCATGACTCCATTGCCCGCCGAGTAAGCTCAATATTTAAACTGAACTTGGCGGACGATTGGGCTTGGAGTTGCCCCCCATTTAGCCGGGTTAGGCCTGTCCCCTGGGTAAGTTTTCCGGATTACTTTCTCGTCGAGTAGGCTTTAGCTCTTTTGCCACTCTTAGTTTAGTTTTTATTCTCTCATTCTATTTGTCTTTCGCAGAATCTCCTTCACCAGGTTGATGACAGTACTGTCCCTCCTGCTGGTTATCATGGGGACCGCTCTGACTCGGATGAGGTCGAGTATGACCTGGAATGCTTCATGCCGATCCCGCACACTACAGCCGCTTCGGCTTCGGGTAAGAGTCGATCTCGCAATCCCTTACAAGATTGGTCTGATGATGATGCGGATGATGATTGTATGCTTTTGAAGGTATATGTCGTGTGAGCTTAATCTCTCTGCTTATCTGAGTAAGCCCGTCATTTACTTATGCAGCTGGCCAGGTACATGACATTCCTCCTCTTGCCATGGGCGGAGTCGGCAAGATCCCCGTCGCTAAGCCGAAGCGACGCGGAACCTCCTCCAGCACTCAGCCGCCTAAGAAGAACAAGCCTAGTCCGGCAGCTCCTGCTGCCTCTGCTGCTGCCAGCCTGGGTGATACTCGCCAAGCTGCCGGGCGCCGAGTCACACGCCGAGTCGCCCGCGACCCGGTTGTCATCGGGTAAGTTTTTATACTTTGCCTTCTCTGTTCTTTTCTTTTTTCATCACTGTTGTTCTCTTACTTATGTCTTGTTGTTTTCAGTGTTGCGCCTTTGACGGGGAATCAGGCTTCTTCTAGCATTGCCTCACCGCTCAGGCCCGCACCTCCTCCAGCTGACTCGACGGCGCCGAGTCCCGTCCGGGTTGAGGCTCACACTGTTGAGGCTCATGCTTCTCAGTGTCAGTCAGACCCGGTGGGTCATTCGGCTAGTGCCTCTGGCGTTGGCCAGGAAAAACTTCCTGATCTTGGTGCCCACAAGTCTGGCGCCGAGAAACCCTCTGCCACTAGTTCCTCTGGCATCAGCCCTCAAGCTGATGTGAATGAACAACTTCCTGATCTTGGAGCCAGCAAAACTGTTGAGCCCAGTCAGGGGGGCTCCACGATCTTCTCCAAATCCTTCTGCTCGCTCTCCAATTCTGTCAAAGGGCCAAACCCAGCCCACGGCTTCTGGCTCTACTCGCCCCTCTTCTGGCAAGTCCACCTCTTCCAAGCAAACTACGCTTGTTTGCGCTCCGGGTTCTGCTCCTCAGATCCGGCCTCCAACGTCGGCGACAAAGCTCGCTTCAACGGGTAAGGGGGACGAATCTGCGGCTGCCGAGTCAGGTGACGACTCCAGGGCTGTTATCCTCCATACTTCTACCGCTGCAACCCGTGCCACTGTGGGAACCGCCCTGAAAACGGGTCGAGTTCTCACTCGGATGCTCAGTGGCAAGATCCTTGGTTCGGCTGAGCCTTATGCCGTGGCATGGAATGCAGCAGACGAGCAGGAGGTCAGCACTCGTGCCGGGAAGAAGATGAAGCTGGGCCCCAAGGCCATCTCCGACATGACCCAGCAGGCCATTGCTCTGATGGCCCGCGTCGACAAAGTGAACGAGGTAAATTAACTTCTTACTCTTTTGTGTTATTGAGTATTTCCTTTATATATATCACCTAGTCCCCGAGGTTACCGTCGAGTAAGAAACTTACTCGGCTGTAAGCTCTTCAATAGTCACTTAGTCTTTAAATCCTTTACTCCAAGCTTGTATGTTAGAACTTCGATCCCTAGCCCTCGAGGTTACTGCCAAGTAAGGAACTTACTCGGCTATAAGCTCTTAAGACATTTGATTCCTTTGTGCCAAACTCATGTTAGAGCTTCAATCCCTAGCCCTCGAGGTTACTGCCGAGTAAGGAACTTACTCGGCTGTAAACTCTTAAGCTTTTTACTCGGTAAGTCGCCTGACCTGACTTTTTCTTACTGTTTGTGTTCTTTGATCAGCTCACACATAACGAGCGCACCAAGGTGCATCAAGCTCTCGTCCTGGTGCATCGCAAGATCGAACTTGCGTACGAGAAGCTACAGACTGACACCTATGGCCAAGGTAACATCTTTGCTCTTTCTCTTTTCTCTTTGGTGTAAATTTTCCTTGGTCCATCTTCTCATTTTTTCCTCTCGCTCTTGTTCCACAGCCACTGCTTAGTCTACCATCAACGATCTTCACTCGCAAATCAGCGAGGCCGAGAGTAAATTTCTTGCCTCCTAATCCAATAGCTGAAAGTTTTCTGTTGGTACTGACAATTTTTTTTTCTGAATAAGCAGAGAAGCACCAAGCCAAACTCCAGAAGGAGTGTGATGAGGTGATTCGGCTGAAGAAACTGATGGCCGAGACGGAGCAGAAGCACTTGGCCGAGGTGAAAGGGCTGAAGGAGGATCTTGCCAAGAAGAACGAGCAACAGGCTGCCAGCGCCGAGAAGACCAAGAAGCTGCTCGACGAGGCCGAGTCATTGGTCGAGTCGACAAACCAGAACTTTGACGCCCTTCAAGCCAAAACCAAGACTTGGCATAGCAAGCTCGCCGCCATCAACTTCTTTCTCGGTAGTGAGTTGTTACCCTTTACGCATTTTCCAAGTCCTTCCGGACTTCTTCCATCTGCCCTTGCTATTTGCTAACTTTCTCTTTTTGCTTGCAGAGAATTTCCCTGAGGCCAACATGTTTGCCATCCGAGCCATGAAGAAGGTGAGAGCCGAAGCTGGTGCTCCCGCTGATGGC
Source organism: Avena sativa (assembly GCA_916181665.1). Classification (NCBI taxonomy): domain Eukaryota; kingdom Viridiplantae; phylum Streptophyta; class Magnoliopsida; order Poales; family Poaceae; genus Avena; species Avena sativa. The sequence continues at coordinate 396,832,999 of OV702281.1, forward strand.
GAGGTGTATATGGAAGAGCTCCTCGCAGCGGTGTCTGAACGGGTTAAGACCCTCCGATCTTGCGGTGTGAACTTGCTCAAATCATCTATCCATGCGTTTCGCATGCTCTGGCCAGATGAAGACCCACCTGAACTCATCGAGCCACTCGCCGACAGATTACTCCTTACTGAAGATCGGCTGGATCAATGGCGTGAGTCGGCCGGCCGAGCTGCAGCGGATAAGGCTCTCTCCTTCGTGCTTTCATGGTACGAGGACATCAACCTCGACATTCTTGCTCGCATAAGGGGAGATGGCAAGTGGCTGAATGACCCGGAGCTGATCAAGAAGCACCAGGAGCGAGCTTATGCCATGATCGAGTACACCATGGTGCACGCTTGGTCCGAAGGGCCCAGCTTCCTCGACCTTGGCGACCCGCTCGTCGAAGTTGTTGTTGAAGAAGGTGGCGACAGCGAGGCAACCGAGTCAGATGATCCAGATGACCTCGCCGCAGATGCCCCTGACTCGGCCGATGCTCCAAGTACCACTCCTGGCTCCGAGAATGCTCCTCCGAGTTCTTCTGCTCCTTAGGCCAACAAATACTCGAACTTTTATTAGATCCCCGGTATGCCGGGTATAGATGTAATATACATTGCACATGTTTGATTTTGCGCCTATTAATGGGCTTTATATATTTGCGTTATGCTTTGAGTGCGAATCACACAAGGACAAGTCCCCGAGTTTCATTTTTCCATGTCACCTTTCCTTGCCTTTGGCCCTTGTCTACCATTTTTCGGTGTTCGACATTAGGATCTCAAAGTGCGAAGGATATAGTTAGCGGGTATGAAACTTGGATAACTGGGCTAAGATTACTCGACACGTAGTATAACACGACCTGCAAAGAGTTAGGCAAAAACTAAAGCCGACTCGCGTTTCTCCCTTGTACTTATCCGGCGTTCGTGTTTACCCGTCTTACATATTTTTCTCTTGCTTGCCATGAAGCCGTGTTTTTGGACAACAGCATAGTCGAAGAGTTGATTTCTTCCGAGTAAACACTACTGTTCTGAGATAAATTTCGGGTATCACGCCAGTCGACGTAAAATAATTGACATGGAAAACATAAGGGGTAGTCCCCGAGTCAGTTTTTCGAATCATACAATTTTATTATTAGCACATAGCCGGCAAAAATGTCCGACCTATGAGAGTTTGAGTGATACATGCACTTCTTCTCCTAAGTGTAGAAGGTACGAAGCAGTGCCACATTCCATGGCCTTTTGGTTTCATCTCCTGACCTGTCCGCCTTGTTCTTTTGCGCTTCTCGAGTGTCTATGAGATAGTAGGAGTCATTGTGCAATGCTTTGCTTACAATGAATGGACCCTCCCATGGAGGTGATAATTTATGCATTCCTGTTGTGCGCTGCACCAGCTTTAGCACCATATCTCCTTCTCGAAAAACACGAGGTTGCACGTTCTGGCTATGGTAGCATCGGAGATTTTGCTGATATATAACGGATCTGGAGAATTCCAGTTCCCTTGCTTCTTCGAGTAAGTCTACTCCATCCTCTCGGGCCTCTTTTACCTCGGCTTCCGAGTATTGCCTTATCCTTGGCGAGTCATGTTCTATGTCGGCAGGCAAAACTGCTTCAGCCCCATATACAAGGAAAAATGGCATATAACTAGTTGATCGATTCAGAGTTGTTCTTAAGCTCCACAGTACTGAGGGTATTTCCTTTATCTAATAGCCAGGCGATCTCTGGAGTGGTTCCATTAAGCGGGGTTTTATCCCGGACAGAACTAAGCCATTAGCCCGTTCAACTTGTCCATTTGATTCTGGATGGGCGACTGATGCTACGTCGAGTCTTATTCGGTGTTTCCCACGGAAGCGAGCAAAAGCTCCTTCGGCAAAGTTTGTGCCATTGTCAGTGATCACACTGTGTGGGTAACCATATCTGAGAATTATATCCCTTAGGAATGTGACAGTTGTTTTACCGTCCAATTTCTTGATTGGCTTCACTTCTATCCACTTGGTGAACTTATCAATCATGACCAAGATATGAGTCATGCCTCCCCTTGCTGGTTTCAATGGTCCTACCATATCTAGGCACCACACTGCAAAAGGCCACGTGATTGGTATAGTCTTCAATTCAGACGCTGGTAAATGTGACTTGGACACATAGTGTTGACAACCACTGCATTTTCCGAATAACTCTTGCGCTTATGCCAATGCGCTTGGCCAGTAGAATCCATGTCGAATTTGTAGGGTTCGCAGCATAGAAAACAAAAAATTTCCTACGATGGGAACTATGTACCAAGATCTATCTACTAGATACAAACAACGGGCGGATGTATATCCGTAGAGAACATACCCTTGAAGACCGACAAATCTTAACGAGTCCAAAACTCGTGGTTGATGTGGACGATCTCTTGCCGATCTCAGGATCAAGAGGAAGTCCTAGCACCACAAAACAGCAGCGCATCCGTGCTCGCACACACGTTCGAGGCACCGAGCAACCTCCGCCTCCTCGCTACAGCGATGCAGCGGAAGCAAAACTCTTTCTTGCCGAAAAGCCACCGGGAACATGTATCTCGCTAGTCCGAGACCATGGGGGATAAATACTAGAGGGGGAGAGAGATCCTTCACGAGGAGGTGTGAGTGAGAGAGAGGGAGGGGGCTCCTTTTATAGGGAGAGGGGGGCACCCAAGGGGCCATGCGCCCAGCCATGGGGCTGCCCCCACCTCTTCCACATTCATGTGGGTGGACACTCCACTCACTCAAATGCCTTTCAATTCCCTCCACTCAAATTCCCATTAATTTTCCACCAAATTTAATGCAAACTCTCATTAAATAAAACTCCTTTTATTTATTCAGAATTTTGTCAATTTACTTTAATGACAAACATTCACATATAACCCCTTGCTAGTATTTCATTTCACATGCAGAAACACTTTCTGCAATTTCACCCGAAAACCCGTTTCGGTATCTAGTGAAATAAATTCATGCGCTTGTTATTCTTTTCGGCATGAAACTTTTGCTCCAAATGGATGTCGGTGTCTCTTAAGTGTGTCACCCTACGGTTCGCTAATAATGCGGACATGATCGAGACCCCTCTCAGATCAATAATCAGAAGCGGGATCAGGAGACCCATACTGACTCCCACACATTCAACGATGACTTTCTTGTGATCGTCGGAACCTTTTCGCTAGCATCTTGTAACACCCTCAGAATCGACCCTATGCAAGTTTCAGCGATTCCCGCCAAACCCGCATAGAAACGATTCAAAGGTGCCCACCAGGCACTTTCGTGCGGGTGGAAAACGAAGTAATAACATTACACAACAGTCCTCGATGGGACCCACAGAACAGATATATACAACAACGACTCAGAGAGTCAAGAATACAGATATAATATACAAAGATCCAAATCACCTTTAAAACGATATAGCGTCCAAGTACGGACAAGATGCAAATTGAGCTAAGAGCCCTGAAGAATAACCAATGGCGTCCATAACCCTGCCCAGGCCAAGCCGGAAGGGTAACCCTGCTAACGACGTCGACCTCAAAACCTGCTTAAACAAAAGGGGTGCCGACAAAGGGCAAAGGAAAAAAGAGGAGCGGTCAGTACTGAGGCCAGTACACGGCGAGACTAGAATTCGGCGGTCCTCGCCTACATAGGTATGGTGGACTGAAGCGGCAGCGGCAGCATGCACTAAACATCCTATAGAGACTCGATACAACTGGCGGCTATCAGGGAGGGGTAAGAAAGACCCATTCGGAACAAACCTGATGCTTCCATCAAACAAACCCATCCTGGTGTTTCCCCCTCGAGACCAAACGAGGAAGTCAACCGAGGAACTCACACCGTTGGCAGTTTTATTTATTCAGTTATCGTTGCAGCAATTACTAGTCAGGTATAGATAATCATCCTGATAAAATAAGCAGTGGGCCGTTTTAGTTAACCATTCCGTTGTAGTTGCGACACTTACTATTCAGATACAATTAGCATGAGATAACCCAAAACCCAGCAGTTGTTGGTACTTTTATTTAGCCATTCCGTTGTAGTTGCAATACTTACTAGTCAGATACAATGGTCGCAAGCGACACCCAAACAAGCAATTGTTGGCAGTTTTATTTAGCCATTCCATTATAGTGAAGCTGATTACTAGTCATTATAAAGTCAAATTTATAGCACTACTTTAGTTATAGTTGTCTATGATCGAGATACTGTGCTCCAAGTCGTCCATAACCGCGGACACGGCTTTCAGAAAGTTTTACCCGGCCGGGGTGCACAAATAGCAACACACACTCGATCAACCTCGGAAAAACCAAATCAAAACCCAACGAGGCCTTCACGACAAAGCAATCACAGGATTCAGAAATATTTCAGGGGGCCACCCCTTGGAGTACACCCGCAACGAAGCTAGCTGACTCCGAGACAGACTCAAGGTTTGCGACAATGGCTGTAAACGACTAGGAAACTGGGATTGTCGATACCGCGAAAACACTCCGCTTACCTAAACAGTACAGTGTGCTATCCATCGCACAATCTTAAATAAAGCAGTAAACATGGCATAAGTACGGGATAGTAAATAAAACCTCAAACTAGTTTGTGGCCCCAAGAAATAAGAATGAATCAAGCTCTGGCTCAGGGGGGTCCCATAAGCCTCCCGGATGTGGATAGCGCGAATATTCAAGGAACAGGTATCAAGTACTCGGGGTCCTACGGGACACAAGTGGACGGTTAACAACCAAATAACATCTATTGCCCACCTGTGCCTCTGCTTACCTACTTCAATTTTAGTTGTTAAACAGTAATTAAAGTGAACGATAATTAAAGCCATGATCATCTCCAACATTCAACATGCGGCCATACACCAACAACTGTGTCACTTGACGACACGCATCAGCACTTGAGCAAGCGACTACGACGCGCAAGTCCAACTATCTACCAAACAACAGGTAATAGGATGTGTCCAAGGCAATATAAGGCTGCAAGGGATATCACGGGTACGAAAACTAGAGCAACGCAACACAGATAGCAATAGATCAACAGGAGGGAATAAATACTATAAAAGTAAGATAGGTAGAAAGGGGGAGATGCTCGCCTGAAAACATTGCCGAAGGTTCATCCGAAGATCAGGGCGAAGCTCACATCAACTCAACGGCCTTATCCGCGAAGAAGCAAAACACTAGAAGAAACACCGGATGCGATATTTAATACTACGGTAGAAAATCGGGCATGATGCATGTATGATGTATGCCATGGCAAAGATGCGATACAATTAGGTCATATTAAGCGGAACCGGGGTCCCGACAATTAATTAAACGGTTCAAGTTGTTTAGCTACCCCACAATTTAAAGGTTGTCTTAACATAGCAAAAGATAGCACCGGTCCGCTACGCAAATTTAAATGAGGCCAATATGAGACTAGATTTGCCCGCATATGGGCCCCATATTTAATTAGAGGTGAATCGGCATAAGGCCCCCAAACCACACAATATGCATGCGAGTATGACAATTTATTATGCAACAGTTTATATGGATGGCATTTATAAAAATAGGGTTCGGATCAGGGTCACACATTAGGGTTCGACGATCTTGGTTCCGGGGGGTTCGGGGTCGGGTCTCGGGGTCCGGATCTGGGGTTCGGGGTTCGACGGGATCGTTCTCGGATAACGGAGGTAGGTCTTGTCGCACGAGCGTCAATGCTTTCGGAAAGGAGAACTTGTCGTCCAGGGTCTCGGTGTCCGGGGTGAAGTACTCGGCATCCTCGAGGGAGTACTTGGCGGCTGGGATTCCGACGAGCTTGGCGTCCTTGTCGGAGTTCTCGGATGACGATGTCGGTCTTGGGTTTGGCGCCGGTGGATCTTGGCGATTCCATGAAGGGGCCTTGGTGCTTCAGTCCTGTGTCGATCTCCGGGTACCGTGGTTTCTCGGTGTGGTTGGCGCACTTGGTCTAAAGTCGAGGTTTCTCCCGAAGATCTCGGGGTTCCCTCTTGGTTTTGCCGATGCCGATCTTGTCGTTGGACTCAGGCGTTTTGGAGAACATCGCACAACACACAAAACACACGTGGCCAGAGGTGAGGACGCGCGGGTGCTGCCGGGTCGGGGACGCGCGGGGTCCAGCGGCTCTGCTCGACGGGCGCTGCCGGGGACGCGCAGGAGGCCGGAGGTGGAAGAGGGCGCGGCCATGGCCGTGGGGTCCGAGGTTGACGCCGGGCACGGGCCGCGCAGGGCTGGACGGAGCTTGGTGGCGGGGAGAGCTTGTGGGAGGAGACGGCGAGCGGGGAGGCGACGGGGAGAAGCTGGCGAGGGGGGGCCGCGGGTCGACGGAGGCGGGAGGTGGTGGCCGGAGGCGGGCTCTGGGAAAGGGAGAAGCTCGCGGTGGCCGGAGGCGGGGAGGAAGGCCGGGCTCGGCGAGGGGGAGAGGGGCGGGGCCGGCGGCAGGCCTGCGGGTGGTGGGGGCAGGCGCCGGAGGCGAGGTCGGCCTGGGGCGAGCGGCAGAGAGGAGAGGAGGGGAGGGAGGTTGGGGACGCGTCGGTGGGCGCGGGGTGGGCCAGGGGGAGCAGGGGTGTGGCGTGGGGCTGGGCTGGAGAGAGGGAGGTGGGGGCAGGCAGACGGTGGGGCCGGGGGTGGGTCCCGCGGGACAGGGGGAGAGGGCTAGGCGGGTGCGTGTGCTGTGAGGTTGGGGTGGGACCCAGGGTGAGAGAGGGGGAGAGAGAGAGGAGGTGGGCCAGGAGGGTGGGGCCAGGTTGTAAGGGAGGGGAGGGTAGGTAAGCTGTGGGTGAGAGAGGGAGAGAGAGGGGGGAAAAGAGGGGGATTGGTGAGGTGGCAAGGTGGGTAGGGATTGGGTTCAGGGGTGAGGTGGCGAGCTGTGTGTCGTGGGAATGGTCACGGCAGATGCTGCAATCGGCAGCGAGTAGTAGAACGAGGGGCAAGGGCGGCCAGCCATCTGCGGTGCGAGATGAGGGCAAAGACGCAGGGTTTTACCCAGGTTCGGCCCCCCGGAGGGTAAAGACCTACTCCTGCTAGATTGTATTATGGAGGTGTTACAATGGGCGAGCTCGGCGGCTAGGCGGCGAGTCGCTTGGGTGTATGAGGGAACGTGTCTCTACTCGCCCCATAGGGAGGTTTATATAGGCTCACCTCCCCTAGGGTTTACATATCTCAACCGATTCGGTTACAGATTCAGTAGTCGTTTAACCTAGCCCGACTGGGCCTATCTAATCGCCTGGGCCTTCAGCTTCCAGTCGCTCGGTACCTTGCTGGGCTTCAATCCACTCGCCGTTCTGCAGGCTCACTCGCCAGCTCACGGGCCAGTCGGAAACGCCCTGCTGGGTATACCCCAGTAGGCATATCCCCATCAGTAGTCCCCGAGGCTGTCGTCGATTGGGCGTAAGTGGCTGCTGGCAGTCGGAGTATGCGGCTTCAAAGTAGGCATCCAGTCGAATCGTCGGCGGGCTCCTGTATAAAGGAGAAAATCCGGTGAAACAAGTCGCGGCTTGGGCGAGTCGAGTCGGCGGGACGCGGTCATGGTGATTGACCCGGCGAGCCGAGTGGCTGAAGTTGGACCGTCAGGCATAGTCAAACTAGCCGTTGGGGGTAATCCAACGGTAACTTTTGGCGTAATCATCGTGCGGTAACGGCCCCCTGATTTGGCGGGCAACTCCCGCTATATAAGAGGAATGGCAGGCAATCGTAGAGCCAACTGCCCACCACTTCTTCCGAGTGCGCACATTTTCCTTCCTCTGCTCTGCGATCCAATCGACTCGAAATCCCCCGATCTCCAACCAACCTCTCAGCCATGGCCCTTTCCACCGAACCATGGGGCAGGTCCAAGTGTACGAGGGCGCAGCTGGCCTCTTTCGAGGAAGCCGGGATCCTGCAAGCCGGCTGTTGGCGTATCCCCGCAGCCGGAGAAACGACCCCAAACCCACGAGAGAGGGAATTCGTCTGTTTCACCAGTCATCTCGAGCGGGGACTAGGGTTTCCCACGTCTTTGTTCTTCCGGCGCTTTTGCGCCTACTACGGGATCCAGCCTTCAGATCTGGGTCCCCACAGCATCGAGCAGCTCGCCATCTTCGTGGCGTTCTGCGAGTGCTACTTGGGCTGCCGGCCCTACTTTCCCTTGTGGCAAGATCTGTTCCACGGACGGATCAGCCGCGAGGAGGCAGGCGGTCCAATGCTAGCCGCGGGCGGCTTGACGTTCCAGCTCAAGTCCAAAGCTTCTTTTTTTGATCTGATGCTACCCGCCAAGGCAGCGAGCGACTGGAAGAAGTCGTGGTTCTACGTGGCCGAGGCGACCCCGGAGGACGAAGTGGCGATCCCGCGGTACTCGGCCAATCGTTCTGAGCCGCGCCATCTCCAAGTCGGCAAGCTCCCCGACGACCAGCGGATGGTCGTTGACGAGATGCTCCAGACCATCCGTGGTCTGAAAAAGAAAGGCCTTCAGACGATAAACTTGTACAATTGCTGGCTTGGGCGACGGCTCGTTCCACTCGCCCAACGCGACCACTATATGTACCAGTACACGGACCGGGGAGACTCGACGAAGGCCTGCCTCGACGAGTGGAAGCTAGAGGATTATATCCCAGCGTTGAAGAAGATCACCCAGGCGGTGTACCTGGATGCGCAGGCTGGGGTCGCCCCCTACACCGCGAAGCGTCCGGCTCCAACGGTAATTCCTTTACCTTATTCGCAGTCGCAGTGTATGCAGTCGCGGTAATTCTGATTCTGTTTTGTATTCATCGCAGCTATTCCAAGTGGTGGAAGGGTGGCTCCCACCTTCGGATGACGAGAGCCCGGGGCCATCCGCCCAGGACATAGGCGAATCGCCACCTGCGAGGGGCAACGAGGACGACGAGGAAGAGTCCGAAGAGGAAGTCGCCCCGCTGGTCCGAAAGACCCGCGGGCAACGTTAGCGCGAGATCGAGGCGAGCAGAAGCCTCGAGCGTCATGATGATGACGACGAGCTCCCAGAGACCACCTCGCGCCGTCAAGCCACTCCGTCGAAGAAGAAGAAGAAGAAGAAGGAAAGGGAGGCGAGGGCCCTCCCGAAGAGGAAAACGAAACCGTCGAGGATGGCTTCACCGCCGCACTCGGCGAGCAGCTCCGATGCTCCCAGCCCAGCTGGTGACGGCGCGCCCCCAGCGACAGCCGCGCTGGACACGGCGACCATGGAAGTGCCGCTGGCCTCGATTCCTCCGCCATTCGCCCCAGTCTCTGGGCTGGGGGATGCTCCGGCTGCAGCGACTTCGCCTCGCAAGGAGGTTCCGGCTACGGCGGCTTCGCCCCGCAAGGAGGCTCCGGCTGTAGCGGCTCCAACTCGCGAGGAAGTTCCCGCCGAGGATGTCCCAGAGGCGCCAGCCGCGGCCTCAACGACGAAGAAGCCATCCGTGTCTTGGGCACGCGACGTCCTGGATCTGGGGCTCAGTCGCCGACTGGGCCCTGAACTGGAAAAACCGGCCGGCCTTCGTACAGGGCTACGTTTCATCCCAGTCGCCAAGTGAGTGCGCTCACCCTTCCTTAGTTTCCATAACTATTTCAATTGTCTTTGTTGATTCGATTAAAGCGCAGGACCGGAGTGAAAAGGATGGGCCATCCGACCGTGGCCAAGGTACCCTCCGCCGCTAGCGAGGAAGATCCTTCCCGCAAGAGGAAAGCGGACGAGGTCGTCGCCTCAGCGGATGGCAGTAAGAAGGCCAAGGGCGACGACATCGTCACTATCTCTGACGATACGGCGGCCGCGCCGGCTGGGCCCGTGGTGGAGGCAGCCGCGTCTACGAAGGAGGGCGCTTCCTTGCCTGGAACGGCGGAGGCGACTTCCTTTGGAGCGGGTGCCTCTATCGCTACCTTCCCCCGCTTCGTGACCAAGGCGGCCGCGGCGAGCGGGGCTGCGCCCTCGAGCCTCGCTCCGGGGACCGCCGATGCTGAAGTCGACCAGCGTCGTGGGCACACGCCAGCGTTACTCGCGTCCGTGGACGCGATACAACTCCATGGTATGCTTGGCGCAGCCATCCAGGTACATCCAGTCCCCGAGGATCAGGTCGGTGCTTTGCAGCGGCTTGATTCTTATAATTTCTCGTCTTTTATTTTCGTATCCAGTCCCCGAGTGCGCACGCGCCAAATTTTAGCGGGTGGGCACTTAGGAATTTCTTGATCGCCAGTCCCCGAGTGCGTGCTTCGCTGAATTTCAGCGGGTGGGCACTTAAGAATTTCTTGATCGCCAGTCCCCGAGTGCGCACTCGCTGAATTTCAGCGGGTGGGCACTTAGGAAGTTCGTTTTGACTAACTTGTTCGATGATGTGCAGGGTCTGCAGCTTGAGTTGGCAGACCGATTGGCCGCGAAACAGCGCGCTGAGAAGGAGCTGGTCATCGTCCAGGAGGCGAACAAAGGGCTTCAGGCTGTTGCTGCGAAGGCAGAGGAAGCTCGCCAGGGGCTTGTCTCTGCTGGTGAGTTGGTGGCGGTGCGATCTGCTCTGGGTGCCGCTGAACAGCGGATCGCCGACCTTGAGCGCGAACTGCGGGAGGCGAGAGAAGAAGCGAGCTCGGCGGACGGGCGAGCAAGGGCCGCCGTTGCGGCCGCAGAGGAGGATCGCAAGGTGTCGGAGGTCCTTATTGCTGGGCTTCAGGACGACCACACGTCGCTTCAGTGCTTCATCACGGGACTCGCCCGCCCGTTGCTTGGTGAGTGCATCTTCCCTTTCTATTAGTTGTGATTTTTGTGGTGTCCGTTGTACTCATCGTTGTCTTCTGCTCGCAGGTCGCATCATTGATGACGAAGAAGAAGCGAGTTCGCTCGATGCGAGGCGGTGCGTAAGCATGCTCGTCGACTCGGCGACACTGTCGGCGATGTGCATCCGCGCCTACCTCCAAGAAATATCGCCCACGGAGGTGATTCCCAGCGACCTCGTTGAGGTGTGGAAATATTTGGAGAAGGCGCCCGCGGTCGTTGAGTTCATGACGCGGTCGGCGTTTCGGCGTGGAGCGTCGACAGCACTGAGCCTTGGACTCGCCCACTTCCCCGAAGATTTCGACGTCGACGATGTGACGAGTGGGTATCCATCGTCGACTGGCGCAGTGGATCTGTCCGAGGTTCTCAAGTTGCAAGAGCGTGCCGCCACGTACTCGGAGCGTGTCTGGGCGATGGGCGACCTCCTTCCCTACCAGGAAACGGTCGTCGCGCCAAACGACCCCGAGCCGCCGCATCGTGACTTCAAGGTCGAGCAGCCTTTTCGCGCGGCGATGGCGGGTGAACTGACGACGTATCCATCAAACCCGTACACCGCGTTCATCCGTAATCGCCGGGATGCTGGCGAGTCATCATCAAAGCCTGCAGAATAGGGTAGTTTGCCTTGAAGCGTTAACAGCAGTTCTGCCATGCGGGCATATTTTGTAACATAAGATAATGCAATATGCGATTGAATGGGATGTCGTGTCTATTTGGTATTTGTTTGTGTGCTTTGGGTTGATTTTGGACGAGTCCCCGAGCGCGTCCGCCCTTTTGTGGGGTTTACCTCGTATATGATGTGTGTTGTTATCATGTGTGTTGTTGCTTTGGTCGACTCGCCCGAGCTCGGAGAGCCAGTCGCAAGGCGACTCCCTGGAATGCTCTGTACTTTACCGTTTTCCCGTACGCGAACAGAGTCGGGTGGCCGAGTCCCCGAGCGTGGTACTTGGTAGTTCTAGGCGCAACTCGAGGGTGGTTAAGGACTTAGCGCGTTGGTGTGAGCGCGTCACTCCTGCCTGGCCCGTAAGGTCAGTCGCTTGGCGAGTCCTGGGCGTGCTCTCTTACTTGGCGTTTTCCCTGACCACTCTTGACGAACTGGTATTCAGTCCCCGAGCGTGGTACTTAGCCGTTCGAGTCGCTATGCCGAGGATGCGGAGGACCAAGGTCGCTGTGAGAAGCGAGGGCAGTTGTCTTGGCTCGTAGAACCAGGCGAGCTAGGCGACTCCAATGGTGCTCCGGGTTGGCGTTTTTCGTGGACGATGCGAGACCTGAAGTGATTCAGTGCTCTTGCACCGCACTACTTAGCCGTGCCGATCGCTGTACCAAAGGTTGACTTCTGCATTTTAGCATACCGCTGTTATTACGAGTGCGAGTGGCACAAGTCATGGAGAGTGGGCGCAATTTTTGGTAACCGTTTCTTTTATTTCATAGCGACTGGAGAGTACATGTGTGGGGTTCTAGGAGTAGAACTTCCGGAGGAGGTTTACATTCCATGGTCGCTTGACGTCGAGCTAGCCGTCCCCGCGGACGTCGATGAGGTAGTAGGCGTCGTTGCCAAGTACGCGCCCGATAGCGAATGGGCCTTCCCACGGAGGAGAGAGCTTGTGCATGCCCTTCTTGTCCTGGATGAGGCGTAACACCAGGTCGCCTTCCTGGAAGGTGCGGGCTTTCACCCGTCGGCTGTGGTAGCGGCGGAGTCCTTGCTGGTAGATGGCGGTGCGTGACCGGGCGAGGTCGCGTGCTTCGTCGAGCTGGTCGACCCCATCTTGGCGGGCCAGCTCGTTTGCAGCCTCCGTATAATGGACGACTCGCGGCGAGTCGTGTTCGAGGTCGGTGGGCATGACTGCTTCGGCGCCGTAGACCATGAAGAAGGGAGTGAATCCCGTCGATCTGTTAACCGAGGTACGGATTCCCCAGATGACGGAGGGCAACTCTTCGACCCAGCACCCAGCGGTGCGCTCGAGTGGTACTTGGAGTCGCGGCTTCAGGCCGTGGAGGATGCTTTGGTTGGCCCGTTCCGCCTGGCCGTTGGATTCTGGGTGGGCGACTGACGCGAGGTCGAGCCGGATGTGTTGCTCTTCGCAGAATTCGGCCATGGCTCCCTTGGCGAAGTTGGTGCCGTTGTCCGTGATGATACTGTTTGGGAACCCGTAGCGATATATTAGCTCGCGTAGGAATTTAGTGGCGGTCTTCCCATCGCATTTCCGGACTAGCTTGGCCTCCACCCACTTAGTGAATTTGTCGACGGCGACTAGCAGGTGGGTGTAGCCGGAGGGGGCTTTCTTGAAGGGGCCTACCATGTCCATGCCCCATACGGCGAATGGCCAGGTGATAGGGATTGTTTTGAGCGCCAAGCTTGGTACGTGCGTCTGACTGGCGTACTTCTGGCACCCGGCGCATCGCTGGACGATGTCGACGGCGTCGGCATGTGCGGTGGGTCAGTAGAATCCGTGTCGCATAGCCTTGGCGACCAGGGAGCGAGCGGCGGCGTGGTGGCCGCAGTCGCCTGAGTGAATGTCGTGGAGGATTTTGCGCCCTTCAGCCGGTAGGACGCAGCGTTGGAACACGCCGGTGACGCTGCGCTTGTGTAGCTCGCCGTCGATGATGGTGTAGGACTTGCATCGGCGAGCGATCATTCGAGCGTCTGTCTCGTCTGCTGGCAGGGTGCCGGCTTCCAGGTAGGCGATGTAGGGCTTGGTCCAATCGTCTGGCTCGGTGATGAGTGCGACCAAGGCTGCCTCTGGTTGGAGTGGGACTCCGATGTCGATCTCCCTCGGGGGAGAGACTGATGGCTTGGAGATTGTGTCGAGGAACACGCCGGGGGGTGGTGCGAGTCGAGCCGACCCGATGCGAGAGAGGGCGTCGGCCTCCTCGTTTTTCTGCCTGTCGATCCACTCGACGGAGTAGCCGGTGAAGTGGCCGCCCAACTTGTCCACCGCTTGGCGGTACGCCGCCATGGTGGGGGAGACGGCGTCGCAGGTGCCAGCGACTTGCCCTGCGACGAGGTCGGAATCTCCGTAGCATCGGAGGCGATTGACGTTCATCTCCTTGGCGGCTCGCATGCCGTGGAGTAGGGCCTCGCTGATGTAGTACACCGGCCGCTGAACCGGGCGCTCCTTTCCTTCCTCTGGTCGTTCGACGACCATCACAGCGCTGACGACGCGCTCGGACGCCGCGACGTAAACCAGCATAGGTTCTTTGTCGGCGGGGGCGGCGAGTAGTGGTGCGGCGAGTAGCACCTTTTTGAGGTCGCAGAGCGCGTCGTCCGCCTCCTTGTCCCACTGGAAGGTGGGGTTCTTGCGCATCAGGCGGTATAGGGGCATCGCCTTTTCGCCCAGGCGGGGGATGAAGCGACTGAGAGCCGCTACTCGCCCGGCCAGCTTCTGGACGTCGCGCAGGCACTCGGGTTTGCCGAGCCGGGCGATCGTGTCGATTTTTGTTGGGTTCGCCTCGATCCCTCGTTTGGAGACGACGTACCCCAGTAGTTGTCCGGCGGGTACACCGAAGGTGCACTTGCCTGGGTTGAGCTTTATCTTGTACCTTCGCAGGTTGGCGAAGGTTTCTGCCAGGTCGGCGAGTAGGTCGCCTTGGCGAGCGGACTTCACGACCACGTCGTCGATGTAGACGTGGATGTTGCGGCCAATTTGGCTCGCGAGGCATTCTTGCATGCACCGCTGGTAGGTTGCCCCGGCGTTCTTGAGGCCGAAGGTCATGGGCGGTGTAGCAGAAGGCTTCGAATGGCGTGATGAACGCCGTCTTCTCCTCGTCTTCGACAGCCATTTTGATCTGGTTGTACCCAGAGTAGGCGTCGAGGAAACATAGCGACTCCGAGCCCGCGGTTGAATCGATTATCTGGTCGATCCGCGGGAGGACGAACTGCTCCTTTGGGAAGGCGCTGTTTAGGTTTGTGTAGTCGATACACATCCTCCAGGTCCCGTTTTTCTTCTCGACCAGGACTGGGTTTGCCAGCCACTTGGAGTACTTGATTGGCCGGATGAAGCCGGCAGCGAGTAGACGATGCACTTCCTCGGCGATTGCTCGACGGCGTTCTTCATTGAAGGGCCGTAGCGACTGCTTGACAGGTCGCACTTTGGGGTCGTCGTTTAGTTTGTGCTCAGCGAGCTCCCTAGGGACACCGGGCATGTCGGAGGGTTTCCATGCGAAGATGTCCCTGTTCTCACGGAGGAACTCGATGAGCGCGCATTCCTATGCTGGGCTCATGCCTGTCCCAATCGTCACCGTCTGGCTGGAGTCGCCTGGGACCAGCTCGACGGTGCGAGTGTGCGTCGTGGCCTCAAAGGTTGAGGTGTTTGCGCCCTCTGAGTTGGGCTTCTTGAGTATTGTGGGGTCGTCATTGTTGACCCCGCTCGCGTATTTGGCGAGCTCGTCGGCGTGATTAGTCTCTGCCGCGATGACGGCGTCGGCGAGCTCGGCTCCTTTGGCCTCACACTCGGCGGCCATGTCGGGGTCGCCGTTGATGGTGATGACGCCGCACGGCCCGGGGAGCTTCATCGCGTTGTACGCGTAGTGGGGTGCTGCCATGAATTTAGCGAACGCCTGGCGCCCCAGGACGCAGTGGTAAGGGCTGTCGAAGGGCACCAGCTCGAAGACGATCCGCTCGGTGCGGAAGTTTGCCGGTGTGCCGAACGTGACTGGTAGCGTGACCTTGCCGATCGGATACGCCTTCCGATCGGGGACGATGCCGTGGAACGTGGTGTGGGTCGTCTCGATCATCGACTGCGGGAGCCGCAGCCGCCTGAAGGTGTCGAGGTAGAGGATGTTGATGGAGCTACCGCCGTCCATCAGTGTCTTGGGGAGCCAGTAGTCGCCAACCTTGGGCTTGACCACCAGGGCGACTCGTCCTGGGTACTCGATGCGCGGCGAGTGGTCTTGCCGGCTCCAGGTGATGGGCTGTTCTGACCAGTTCAGGAACTGGGGGACGTCTGTTTGGGCCACCGCATTGACGGCGACGGCGCGGGCGATGACCTTCTTCTCGCGCTTCGTGTTGAAGCCTGTGAAGGTGTGGAGCGAGCCGGCCACTTTGCCGAATTTTCCGCCATTTGGCGGGTCGTTGTCGGTGTCCTCCCGCGCTTGCCGTGCCTTCTCGATTTCCCTGGGGGTGTGGCAGTCGGCGGTGGTGTGCGTTGCGGGTTTTCCTTCCCTGCTATGGAACGCACATGGTTGGTTAAGGAGGGCCGCGGGATCGAACCTTGGCTTGTTCTTGTAATTGCCGCCATCGCGGCGTTGCCCTCCGTCGCGGCGGTAGCTCTTGGGCTCGCGCTGTGCGTGCCCGGCGTTGGCGACGAAGTCGACTCGCCCGTCACTGCGGCGCTTGCCAGTGAGGCGAGTGCCGCTATAGCGTAGGTCGGTTCGGCGTCCGCTGTCGTTGTCGCCCGTGCGGCGTTGCCCTCCTGACTCGCCGTCAGTTTCCTGGTTTGGATCTTCCTCGGCGTACCGTTTGGCGATCTCGAGGAGGTCGGGGATGTTGTCGAGTGTGCGGGAGTGTCGCTTGAGCTTGGCGACTAGAGGCTCGTAGCGGCACGAGGTCTTGAAGCAATGGATCGCGGTGTCCGGGTGGATGCCGACCGCGTTGTACCAAAGCTCTTGCCATCGTTGGACCCAGTTGCGGGTCGACTCACGGGGTCCCTGGACGCATCGTTCTAGGTCCTCAATAGTGGTGGCGCGGGTGTAGGAGCACTCGAAGTGCCTGACGAAGGCGTCGCGCATTTCCTCCCAGGAGTCGATACTGTCCTGGGGGAGAGTGTTGATCCACTGCCTGCACGTCCCCTCCATCATCAGGGAGAGGTAACGGGCGGCGAGTAGGTCAGTGTGACCCGCGATCCCCATTGCCATGAGGTATGTGTCGAGCCAGACTGCGGGGTCGTACGAGGAGTCGTACTTTTCTATCTCTTTTGGTGCCTTGAAGTTTGGCGGGTACTTCTCGCCTCGGATCATTGGTCCGAAGCACTTGGGCCCGAGTCGACTGAGCGACCCCATAGGCTCGCCGTCGCGGCGATTAGTTAGGGTGTGCCGCAAGTCGTCGGGCTGGCGTGCGCGCCAGCTTTGGTTGTTGATGATGTGGGTGCGGGCGTCGATGGGTTGTCCGTTAGCGGCGACGAAGTTGGTCGCCGGCCTAGGGTCGTTGGTGGAGAGTGCCGCGTTCGCGGGTCGGTGTTGGAGCTGCAGTGGCTCTGGTGGCGGGCAATTGAGGATGTTTGTCGTCGCTGGGCGGCCGCTGGAGGCCGCTCTGCTTCCCGAGGAACGCGAGTATACTCGACCTTGCGAGTCGGCGCCCGCTTTTTGCTGCTCCACGGCCTTCGCGAGCAGGGCCCTGACGTACTGGATCTGTAGGGCGCCGTCGCCAGTGGCCGTGATGCTGTCGGCTGCTGCTCGGCCTGCCACGAGGTTGTCCATCGGGGTGGAGAACAGTGGGAGGCCGTTTGCGTCTCGCTCCCGTGAGGAGACAACTATCCGCGGCTGGTCCCTGGGAGGGGTGCGGTTGGGTGGCGGTGGGGCACCCATCGCCGTCGATCCTGGCGGGGGCCGGGCGCTTCCTCCTGGGGGCGCGTTCTCGCAAATTGCGCGCTCGGCTATGCGGGCCGGGTTGTTTTCGTCGTCGAAGTTCAGGGCACGCCCTTGAACGGTGGGGTTCAAACGTGACCTGATCCGCTGCTGGTGGTAGCGCGACAGCTCCTGCGCCGTTACCTACTCGAGGCGAAAATTTTCGCGCTCGGCCTGCTCCTTGCGCACCGCCTCCGCCAGTTTCAGGCGGAGTTCCTCGACCTCCGTCGCCGTGGCGTTAGGAGGGATTGGGGTGGAGAAAGGATCCTCCGGCGGATCGGTGCCGGTGGCCATGTAAGCCGCGGCGTGGCGACTGGTTCCATCGCGGGGGTCGGCGGAGTTCTCTGACCCGGAATCGAATTCGAAGATCCCGAGGATGGAGGGGTCCTCGAAGTCTCCCGCGTTGGAGACCTGGGCGATGGAGCCCGCGGACGAGGCCGCGATGATGGATCCGGCGAGTGACGCCGGGGTCGCCGAGTCGGCGTCGTCGGTGAGGGCCGCATCTTCTGCGGCCGCTGAATTCCCGGCCACGTTGCTGTGGGCCGAGTTGTACTCGGAGGCGAGGCGGTGGATCGTGTGGACCTGGCTCTCGGAGAGCCGATCGCGTGGCGGCGACTCACGGATGCGAGCCGAGTCCTCCGAGACGATGACGTCGGTGAGGCCGACGAAGAGGCTGATCGTGCCGACTGGCAGGATCACGCTGTGCGTGACGGGTCGCGCCGCCGAGACGTAGCTGCTCGGTAAGATCTGGAGCATCTCGCCGATCGCTATCATGCGGCCGGTGGCGACCGTCTCGTTGATGGGCAGATTGGATCTCGCCGCAGAACACCGGCCAGACCGGCCAGGCCCCACGGTGAGCGCCACTGTCGTGGGAATGGTCACGGCAGATGCTGCAATCGGCAGCGAGTAGTAGAATGAGGGGCAAGGGCGGCCAGCCATCTGCGGTGCGAGATGAGGGCAAAGACGCAGGGTTTTACCCAGGTTCGGCCCCCCGGAGGGTAAAGACCTACTCCTGCTAGATTGTATTATGGAGGTGTTACAATGGGCGAGCTCGGCGGCTAGGCGGCGAGTCGCTTGGGTGTATGAGGGAACGTGTCTCTACTCGCCCCATAGGGAGGTTTATATAGGCTCACCTCCCCTAGGGTTTACATATCTCAACCGATTCGGTTACAGATTCAGTAGTCGTTTAACCTAGCCCGACTGGGCCTATCTACTCGCCTGGGCCTTCAGCTTCCAGTCGCTCGGTACCTTGCTGGGCTTCAATCCACTCGCCGTTCTGCAGGCCCACTCGCCAGCTCACGGGCCAGTCGGAAACGCCCTGCTGGGTATACCCCAGTAGGCATATCCCCATCACTGTGAGTGGTGGGTAGGATAGGTTTGGGTGGGAATAGGATTTAGAGTTTGGGTGGACCGATTTTATTCTGGGGGTGGTCGACTGGGTCGAATCGGCCTGTTCGACTGCCCCCCTAAAAATAATTAAATATTTTATTTATTTCAAACAGGGCTTTTGCAAGCCGATAGCAGACAAAACAAAATAATCCGGAGACCCGGGTTTTGCGTTTGAATAAAGACAGGGCGTTTAGAAAACAAATTAGGTTTTCCCGAAAATAGTTTTATGCAAGCAAATGCAAGATGATGACGATGCTCAAATGCAATGTGGCATGATGACATGATCATGCGGTCATGATGATGCAATGCACAAAAACAACGCGATTTTCTAGTAGTGGTTTTGCGGGATGCCACAATTCGACACCACTAACAATGGATCTCGCCCTCGAGATCCGCCTCATGGTACCGGAAAGAAAATCGGCGACCTGCGTCTTCTCGCTTCGTATAGATTCCCGCGACACCACTAACAAGAGGTCGTTGTCCGTGATCGTCGAGAGAACACTCCGGGAACAAAAGGTCGAAGGTAGAGGTATCAACAAATTAAGCCACCTCCAGCTTCCGTGGACGGAGTAAAATTGCTGGATCCACTGATTCGATGTACAAGAGCGAATGATAAGAGTAGTCGGATGGTGATCAGTCCATCGCGCACCCAAACCATTACTCTGCACACGAATAGGCGAATTATGCAACCAACTCTCGGAATTCAGACTGAAGATCTCGACAAGCGAGGTTCGGAACCAAAGGAGTGATGCAGACTCTGCACTAGATCTGGCGTAGAGGATGTCGTCGCGTTGGAAAACACCGGAAGGCACGAGAAGGAACAAAGGGAAGTCCATCAGACGAAGGATTCCTCGGATAGCATGAAGACCAGATGTAGCAACGCCGTTACCAAAGAGGAAGTGAAAAACCTGAAGGTACGACGAAAACCCAACCACGAGAATTCCTGGACTAGAAGAAGGTAAGAGAGCAGATTCAAAACACGCAGAGGTGAGAGGAGAGCAGCAGAGGGGTAAGGAGTAAAATCAGACCTAATCAGAACTATCCAACCGATTTGCAAAAATAGTTTTGACACTCTACTTCGGCCGTTAGATAGGTTATCCTACAGGCTGGACTTGTGGGGTATCGCAACTGCTGAGCTCTGATACCACTCTGTAACACCCTCAGAATCGACCCTATGCAAGTTTCAGCGATTCCCGCCAAACCCGCATAGAAACGATTCAAAGGTGCCCACTAGGCACTTTCGTGCGGGTGGAAAACGAAGTAATAACATTACACAACAGTCCTCGATGGGACCCACAGAACAGATATATACAACAACGACTCAGAGAGTCAAGAATACAGATATAATATACAAAGATCCAAATCACCTTTAAAACGATATAGCGTCCGAGTACGGACAAGATGCAAATTGAGCTAAGAGCCCTGAAGAATAACCAATGGCGTCCATAACCCTGCCCAGGCCAAGCCGGAAGGGTAACCCTGCTAACAACGTCGATCTCAAAACCTGCTTAAACAAAAGGGGTGCCGACAAAGGGCAAAGGAAAAAGAGGAGCGGTCAGTACTGAGGCCAGTACACGGCGAGACTAGAATTCGGCGGTCCTCGCCTACATAGGTATGGTGGACTGAAGCGGCAGCGGAAGCATGCACTAAACATCCTATAGAGACTCGATACAACTAGCGGCTATCAGGGAGGGGTAAGAAAGACCTATTCGGAACAAACCTGATGCTTCCATCAAACAAACCCATCATGGTGTTTCCCCCTCGAGACCAAACGAGGAAGTCAACCGAGGAACTCACACCGTTGGCAGTTTTATTTATTCAGTTATCATTGCAGCAATTACTAGTCAGGTATAGATAATCATCCTGATAAAATAAGCAGTGGGCCGTTTTAGTTAACCATTCCGTTGTAGTTGCGACACTTACTATTCAGATACAATTAGCATGAGATAACCCAAAACCCAGCAGTTGTTGGTACTTTTATTTAGCCATTCTGTTGTAGTTGCAATACTTACTAGTCAGATACAATGGTCGTAAGCGACACCCAAACAAGCAATTGTTGGCAGTTTTATTTAGCCATTCCATTATAGTGAAGCTGATTACTAGTCATTATAAAGTCAAATTTATAGCACTACTTTAGTTATAGTTGTCTATGATCGAGATACTGTGCTCCAAGTCGTCCATAACCAAGGACACGGCTTTCAGAAAGTTTTACCCGGCCGGGGTGCACAAATAGCAACACACACTCGATCAACCTCGGAAAAACCAAATCAAAACCCAACGAGGCCTTCACGACAAAGCAATCACAGGATTCAGAAATATTTCAGGGGGCCACCCCTTGGAGTACACCCGCAACGAAGCTAGCTGACTCCGAGACGGACTCAAGGTTTGCGACAATGGCCGTAAACGACTGGGAACCCAAAACTGGGATTGTCGATACCGCGAAAACACTCCGCTTACCTAAACAGTACAGTCTGTTATCCATCGCACAATCTTAAATAAAGCAGTAAACATGGCATAAGTACGGGATAGTAAATAAAACCTCAAACTAGTTTGTGGCCCCAAGAAATAAGAATGAATCAAGCTCTGGCTCAGGGGGGTCCCATAAGCCTCCCGGATGTGGATAGCGCGAATATTCAAGGAACAGGTATCAAGTACTCGGGGTCCTACGGGACACAAGTGGACGGTTAACAACCAAAGAACATCTATTGCCCACCTGTGCCTCTGCTTACCTACTTTAATTTTAGTTGTTAAAAAGTAATTAAAGTGAACGATAATTAAAGCCATGATCATCTCCAACATTCAACATGCGGCCATACACCAACAACTGTGTCACTTGACGACACGCATCAGCACTTGAGCAAGCGACTACGACGCGCAAGTCCAACTATCTACCAAACAACAGGTAATAGGATGTGTCCAAGGCAATATAAGGCTGCAAGGGATATCACGGGTACGAAAACTAGAGCAACGCAACACAGATAGCAATAGATCAACAGGAGGGAATAAATACTATAAAAGTAAGATAGGTAGAAAGGGGGAGATGCTCGCCTGAAAACATTGCCGAAGGTTCATCCGAAGATCAGGGCGAAGCTCACATCAACTCAACGGCCTTATCCGCGAAGAAGCAAAACACTAGAAGAAACACCGGATGCGATATTTAATACTACGGTAGAAAATCGGGCATGATGCATTTATGATGTATGCCATGGCAAAGATGCGATGCAATTAGGTCATATTAAGCGGAACCGGGGTCCTGACAATTAATTAAACGGTTCAAGTTGTTTAGCTACCCCACAATTTAAAGGTTGTCTTAACATAGCAAAAGATAGCACCGGTCCGCTACGCAAATTTAAATGAGGCCAATATGAGACTAGATTTGCCCGCATATGGGCCCCATATTTAATTAGAGGTGAATCGGCATAAGGCCCCCAAACCACACAATATGCATGCGAGTATGACAATTTATTATGCAACAGTTTATATGGATGGCATTTATAAAAATAGGGTTCGGATCAGGGTCACACATTAGGGTTCGACGATCTTGGTTCCGGGGGGTTCGGGGTCGGGTCTCGGGGTCCGGATCTGGGGTTCGGGGTTCGACGGGATCGTTCTCGGATAACGGAGGTAGGTCTTGTCGCACGAGCGTCAATGCTTCCGGAAAGGAGAACTTGTCGTCCAGGGTCTCGGTGTCCGGGGTGAAGTACTCGGCATCCTCGAGGGAGTACTTGGCGGCTGGGATTCCGACGAGCTTGGCGTCCTTGTCGGAGTTCTCGGATGACGATGTCGGTCTTGGGTTTGGCGCCGGTGGATCTTGGCGATTCCATGAAGGGGCCTTGGTGCTTCAGTCCTGTGTCGATCTCCGGGTACCGTGGTTTCTCGGTGTGGTTGGCGCACTTGGTCTAAAGTCGAGGTTTCTCCCGAAGATCTCGGGGTTCCCTCTTGGTTTTGCCGATGCCGATCTTGTCGTTGGACTCGGGCGTTTTGGAGAACATTGCACAACACACAAAACACACGTGGCCAGAGGTGAGGACGCGCGGGTGCTGCCGGGTCGGGGACGCGCGGGGTCCAGCGGCTCTGCTCGACGGGCGCTGCCGGGGACGCGCAGGAGGCCGGAGGTGGAAGAGGGTGCGGCCATGGCCGTGGGGTCCGAGGTCGACGCCGGGCACGGGCCGCGCAGGGCTGGACGGAGCTTGGTGGCGGGGAGAGCTTGTGGGAGGAGACGGCGAGCGGGGAGGTGACGGGGAGAAGCTGGCGAGGGGGGGCCGCGGGTCGACGGAGGCGGGCGGTGGTGGCCGGAGGCGGGCTCTGGGGAAGGGAGAAGCTCGCGGTGGCTGGAGGCGGGGAGGAAGGCCGGGCTCGGCGAGGGGGAGAGGGGCGGGGCCGGCGGCAGGCCTGCGGGTGGTGGGGGCAGGCGCCGGAGGCGAGGTCGGCCTGGGGCGAGCGGCAGAGAGGAGAGGAGGGGAGGGAGGTTGGGGACGCGTCGGTGGGTGCGGGGTGGGCCAGGGGGAGCAGGGGTGTGGCGTGGGGCTGGGTTGGAGAGAGGGAGGTGGGGGGCAGGCAGACGGTGGGGCCGGGGTGGGTCCCGCGGGACAGGGGGAGAGGGCCAGGCGGGTGCGTGTGTGCTGTGAGGTTGGGGTGGGACCCAGGGAGAGAGAGGGGGAGAGAGAGAGGAGGTGGGCCAGGAGGGTGGGGCCAGGTTGTAAGGGAGGGGAGGGTAGGTAAGTTGTGGGTGAGAGAGGGAGAGAGAGGGGGAAAAGAGGGGAATTGGTGAGGTGGCAAGGTGGGTAGGGATTGGGTTCAGGGGTGAGGTGGCGAGCTGTGAGTGGTGGGTAGGATAGGTTTGGGTGGGAATAGCATTTAGAGTTTGGGTGGACCGATTTTATTCTGGGGGTGGTCGACTGGGTCGAATCGGCCCGTTCGACTGCCCCCCTAAAAATAATTAAATATTTTATTTATTTCAAACAGGGCTTTTGCAAGCCGATAGCAGACAAAACAAAATAATCCGGAGACCCGGGTTTTGCGTTTGAATAAAGACGGGGCGTTTAGAAAACAAATTAGGTTTTCCCGAAAATAGTTTTATGCAAGCAAATGCAAGATGATGACGATGCTCAAATGCAATGTGGCATGATGACATGATCATGCGGTCATGATGATGCAATGCACAAAAACAACGCGATTTTCTAGTAGTGGTTTTGCGGGATGCCACACATCTTAATCCCTTTGTTTCATGATATATTACATGTCCGAGATTCGATCATCGGTATCTCCATACCTAGTTTGATCTCGTTACTAACATGCACTCTTTTCTCGTTCCCGTGATATAACATTCTAGTGATCAAATCACTTGCTTGCAAGCTAATCAATGTGATATCACCGAGAGGGCCCAGAGTATATCTATCCGTCATCGGGATGAACAAATTCCACTCTTGATCCATGAGCCTCAACATAACACTTTATTAGTTCTGAATCCATCTTTATAATCACCCTGTTACGGTGTGACGTTTGATGTTATCAAGAAACTCTTCCGGTGTTAGTGATTGACATGATCTCATGGTCTAAGGATTAGGATCACTTCGTAAGTTGTTATAGCAATATAAACTCAATGACTTTGATCGTAATGCTATACTTCAGATGAATGTTCATCACACCATTACACTAATGTTGTGACCTCGTTATTAACAACATCCAATGTCCATGATCAGGAAACCTATGATCATCTTGTTAATCAACGAGCTAGTTTATAAGAGAGGCATAACTAGGAACTTCCTTTTTGTTTATTAAACACACATGTATTAACGTTTCCGTATTAATACAATTATAGCATGTAAAATAAACATTTATCATAAATAAGGAATACGATCATAACCACTTTATTATTGCCTCTCGGGCATATTCCCTTCAGTCTCCCGCTTGCACTAGAGACAATAATCTAGTTTGAAAACTTTGCGTATTGAACACTTATGGCTTTTCGGTGTTCCATATACGCAATTGCAAGTGGTTAACATAATCTACGGATCTGACGCTTCAGGTCCGTGTGTATTTGCATGTCTTTGCGTCTCCACGCATCACTCATTCTCCAATGAGATGGCATTATATAAATTTGGACTTTTGGTGAGACCTTTAGTTCCTTGGGGTTAAATCATGTCGATACTATTGTCGTACAATATATCTTTAGTGTTAGCCCGTTGCGAACTACACCTTAGTTTGATAACAAACTACTTGACACAAATTCCCTCCTTTGCTGCTACTATAGCAGTCATATACTTAGCCCTTCTGTTGTAGCATTCGTCACAATGTCTTAACTATGGATTTCATCCAAATCCATCATGGAATATTTTTTCCATTACATTGTGCCACCCATAGTTTAAATTGAGATAAACTTAATTTGTATCTTGTGACAAAACTAGTATCAATATAACGCTTTACAATGAACTATTTATAATTGTTTGTCACCTCTACACAAATATATTCTTAGTTCTTTCAAAAAGATCATAAGAATATCCTCACTATCGTCCAATGATCATTTTATGATTCGTTCTGGTATATGCTCATAACACTTAGAGCATAGGACATATCTGGATGTGTACATATCATGGTATGATTGATCAAAACATTCTCGTGATTTCACTCATCAAGTGTCAAAGCACTTGAATCTTGTTTCACTTATCAAGTGTCGATACACTTGAATCTTGATTCAACTCCTTTCCATGCAACAAGAACTGTTTCTTGTCGTTTCTATATTGAACTCCTTCAATATCTCATATATGTATGTTTGTCACAACCATATTGGCGTCACAATCTATCCACTATAGACATTCACGCTAAATATTCGGGTTTTGCCTAAGTATTTCATCGAAATGAAATTCTTAACCGCTGTCAATAAAAGATACATCATTTCTAATCAATAAGATGTCCTCCACATAATGTATTAGAAATATGTCTCAGCGTTCCCACTTAATTTCTTGCAAATGCAAGCATCTTCATCGTCTCCTGATGAAAACTCCTTTTCATTAAGGTGAAGATTCCAACTCCGCGATGCTTACTTCAACCATTGAAGTTTGCATGCCCTTTTTAACATCCTTTGAATTAACAAAACCCTTTGGATCGTGTCATGTACACGTCCTAGGTAACCATTCTATTATAAGAACTTTGTTTTGTTTATTCATCTACCATATAACAAATTATATGTAGTGGTTGCTACTTTAATACGTCCAGACTAAATATCGCTATGAAAGATCAAATCTTGTCATAGTCAACTCCTTGAACATTGTCGTAAAATACTTTACGACATGTCGACTATTTCCTAGATGTGAAACATCCATGTCTGTTTCTTTATAGATCCAAATACGACTGATAGGTTTTTACACCTTTCCGGAGGGTCTTCCAAGTTCAAAACTTGATTTCTCATGTATGGAACTATCACGGATTTTATGGCTTCAAGCCATTTGACGGAGTCAGGGACCATCATCGCTTCTTTGTATGTAGTCGGTTCATCATTGTCAAACAATAATGATTTACTCTCAAATCTCAGCATTTGATTTGTTTATCCGACCGACTTGGTTCAATAAGAACTTAGATCTCCGTGACCACAACCTTTGAGGCACATAAGCTATGAGCATTATGGCAGCCTTCGGAACGATTTCCGGCGCTGCGCAACTCAGCACATTTTAGCTAAGGTTCGTTAACCTTATCAAAGTTCTATTGTCCTCCCACTTAACTTTTATGAAAAAATCCTTCTTCAAGAAACTTCACATTTCAAGCGACAAACCCTTTTGTCCTCGGTGTTTTGGAGGAATAACCAATTGTTATTCGAAATAACCTACAAAGACATGCTCATCCGACTTCGGTTGTAAACATCTTACTTATGTTTAGCATACCAAAATTTAAGAAATGACAACTTGGGTTTTACCCCAAACCATAACTTCCAATGTGTCATTTCAACGGATCAAAATGGAGCTCTTTTCAGTGTAAAAGCGGAAGTCTCTAAAGCTTTAATCTTTTAAAACATAATGGCAGTTTTATAAATAACACCTTTGATCCAACCATGTCAAACAAGGTTTCATTACAAATCTCAAACACCCCATATTCCTATGGTGTTTCGTGATATGTAAATCTAGGTGTTTTTCTAAACTTGCAACTCAAATAAATCCCTTTATGATAAAATCATAATTCATTTATTTTCTTGTTACACTTGTAACTCAAACAAATCCCTTATGATACAATCATAAACCATTATTTTCCTGTTACAATGATTTTCCACTTCATCTTGAAAGTCTTTGAAACGTTTTTCAAATATTTCATACTCTTTCTCATTAAGTGAATATTCACTCAAATTTCCGGAGAAAGCATATGAAGTTGAAACCCATCACTTACGACTACACATAATGGACTACATACATCGATATGTATAAATTCCAATAATTTAGTCGTTCGTTCTTCTTTGGCCTTTGAACGAAATTTTAATTATCACGTGGAAAGTCTCACAAGCGTCACTTGATCCAATCAAAGACTCCAAAAATCCATGAAAATGGAGTTTCTTCATGTTTTATTTCCAATATAATTTAAACAGCGATGTCACTTCATAAGTGATCTTTCAATCATTTGTCTGGCGACATTTTAGCATTAGGTTTTATGGATGTAATTTCTCCAACTAGATTTGTAAATCATCCATCTTATATGGAAATACGGTAATTATTTGAACAACCTTTGTTCTCATAATACCTGATTTAAATAACAATTATTAAAACAAATCTTAAAGTCAAGCTTTGATGTCAACGAGAAATACAAACAACGGTTTGTTTGTTTTCAGTGACCATCATCACATATTCTCTTGCTAGTTACTTAGGCCATTGTAGTTCATGAATTGCGTCGTTCTGTATGACATTTCATACCAACCAATTCGGTATCCAATACCCAAGAACCACATTGTTTAACAAGCAAAGAATATAACCATAACATGTATATCATCTATATACCTAAATTGGATATTTCCAATCTTTTATTTTCTGCCAAATATATTTTATAGATTCTCTTTCAGCATTTCCTCTTTCCTTTTAAAAGAATTTATCAACATCAACAGTGGCGCCATATACATGACACATAGTCCAAAGCGTGTATATTCAAATAATAATACCTTTGGACTTGCACTTTGAAGTAGATCACCATCATCAAATGATCGGTATTCTTTCAAAATCCATTCTTTAGTAATATTTTAGTGTAGTAAACATTTTACATACATATTCTATTCATCCTTATCATGACGACTTTCATGATCAAGCTACTGTAGCTTATAAAGGCGAATCGTGAGTATAACATTACTTTCCAAAACCCTTTTGGATGATTAGGATGTCTAGCATCTCCAACCTTCGTAAATTCTCATCCAATATGAGAACATATATTATACTCTATCATTTTGCAACCAAAACAATGTTTCAGATATCGTTATATCTGCCACACATGACGGTTTCTGAAACAATTCTTTTAGCTCCTAGATAAACTTGATATTAAAACAATCAAGAATCATGGAGGCAAACATGATACTTAAGATACTAACACTGGAATTGTTACTCTCGATTTAATACCAATTATTAAATTTCATGGAGTAAATAGAGTTTGCTGAAAGTTTGCAATAGGACTTTAAACTTTGATTCACACTCAATACAATACGATACCAGTTCGTAAAGTAAATATCCAGAATTCTATAGTTCTATTATCTCAATTACAACTATGCATAAGGTAGTGAACGAATGTCAATGACTACAACAAATTATGCAAATTCACTTTGATTTAATTTATGATAAATTGAGTTCTACTAATCCAAATTAGAAATTAACTCCCACTCAAAAACGACATCCCTCGTGTCTTTTTGGTGATTACATGAACCAAATCCACTACACCAAGTCCGATCATCACGTGAGTCGGTGTAGCTTCAAAGGCGAGCATCCATATGGTCATCATATCAAAAACATATGACTCATGCTTAACCTTTCGGTCCGTGTTCCGAGGCCATGTCTGTACATGCTAGGCTCGCCTAGTAAGAACCTTAGTATTCGCGTGTGTAACTGTCTTACACCCGAGATATGCTCGTGGATTCAAGTACACCCGGTCATCACGTGATGTCTTGAAGCGACGAAACATTGTCGGTGCATACTTAAGGAAGAACATATTCTTATCTTGATATCTAAATGAGGGATCATCTTATTATGCTAATAAAACGCCAAACAAGCAATACAAGATGCAATCAAAACATCACATGTTTATAAGTGAAATGATATGGTTCCCTCATATGATCTCCATCATGTGCACTGTGGTATGATCTCTATCATACCTCTATGTGTAAGGCCAAGGTCTATGGAACTTACACGCTATGTGTGTTGTAAGAGTATCATCTCATACTTCTACTTACAACATCACCATATCATAACACTAGCCCAGCAACAATCTAAACTAGACGCCTCTAATTTATCCATTGCAAGTTTTACGCGGCTTAGGGCTTTCGAAGATAGAACCGTTCTTACCTACGAACATGAACCACAACGAGGATAACCAAATTGTTGACAACTCGTTGCAAATTAGATATTGACTATAGTAGGAGAGACAGACACCCGCTAGCCACTTATGCAAAACTAGTTGCATGTCAAGCGTGGAACAGGTCTCATGTGCGAGGACATGTAAAGTTTGTCCGGGCCGCTTCATCCCACTATGCCACCAATATCCAAAGTACAACTAAGAAGCAATAAAATGATCATCATCACCCACATACTCATATGTGTACTACCCGTGCAAAGTATCTACGCATAGATCCGGCTCTGATACCACTGTAGGGTTCGCAGCATAGAAAACAAAAAATTTCCTACGATGGGAACTATGTACCAAGATCTATCTACTAGATACAAACAACGGGAGGATGTATATCCATAGAGAACATACCCTTCAAGACCGACAAAGCTTAACGAGTCCAAACTCGTGGTTGATGTGGACGATCACTTGCCGATCTCAAGATTGAGAGGAAGTCCTAGCGCCGCAAAACAGCAGCGCATCCGTGCTCGCACACACGTTCGAGGCACCGAGCAACCTACGCCTCCTCGCTCCAGCGATGCAGCGGAAGCACAACTCTTTCTTGCCGAAAAGCCACCGGGAACATGTATCTCGCTAGTCCGAGACCATGGGGGATAAATACTAGAGGGGGAGAGAGATCCTTCACGAGAAGGTGTGAGTGAGAGAGAGGGAGGGGGCTCCTTTTTGTAGGGTTCGCAGCATAGAAAAAAAAAATTCCTACGATGTGAACTATATACCAAGATCTATCTACTAGATACAAACAACGGGCGGATGTATATCCGTAGAGAACATACCCTTGAAGACCGACAAAGCTTAACGAGTTCAACTCGTGGTTGATGTAGACGATCTCTTGCCGATATCAAGATCGAGAGGAAGTCCTAGCGCCGCAAATCAGCAGCGCATCCGTGCTCGCACACACGTTCGAGGCACCGAGTACCTCCGCCTCCTCGCTCCAGCGATGCAGCGGAAGCACAACTCTTTCTTGCCGAATAGCCACCGGGAACATGTATCTCGCTAGTCCGAGACCATGGGGGATAAATTCTAGAGGGGGAGAGAGATCCTTCACGAGGAGGTGTGAGAGACAAGTGAGGAGGGGGGCTCCTTTTATAGGAGGAGGGAGGGAACCCCAAGGGGGTGGCCGGCGCATGGGGGCTGCCCCCTTGCCCTCCCCTCTTCATGTGGGTGGACACTCCACTCACAAATCTCCTTTAAATTCCCTCCACTCAAAAGTCCACTCAAATTCCCATTAAATTTCCACCAAATGTAATGCAAACTCTCATTAAATAAAACTCTTTTATTTTATTCAGAATTTTGTCAATTACTTTAATCACAAACATTCACAAATAACCCCTTGCTAGCATTCTATTTCACATGCATAACCACTTTATGCAATTTCACCTGAAAACCTGTTTCGGTATCTAGTGAAATAAATTCCTGCGCTTGTTCATTCTTTCGGCATGAAACATTTGCTCCAATTGGATGTCGGTGTCTCTTAAGTGTGTCACCCTACGGTTCGTGAATAATGCGGACATGATCGAGACCCCTCTCGGGTCAATAATCAGAAGCGGGATCTGGAGACCCATACTGACTCCCACACATTCAACGATGACTTTCTTGTGATCGTCAGAACCTTTTACGCTAGTATCTTAATCCCTTTGTTTCACGATATATTACATGTCCGAGATTCGATCATCGGTATCTCCATACCTAGTTTGATCTCGTTACCGACATGCACTCTTTTCTCATTCCTGTGATATAACATTCTAATGATCAAATCACTTGCTTGCAAGCTAATCAATGTGATATCACCGAGAGGGCCCAGAGTATATCTATTCGTCATCGGGATGAACAAATTCCACTCTCGATCCATGAGCCTCAACATAACACTTTATTAGTTCTGAATCCATCTTTATAATCACCCTGTTACGGTGTGACGTTTGATGTTATCAAGAAACTCTTCCGGTGTTAGTGATTTACATGATCTCATGGTCTAAGGATTAGGATCACTTCGTAAGTTGTTATAGCAATATAAACTCAATGACTTTGATCGTAATTCTATACTTCAGATGAATGTTCATCACACCATTACACTAATGTTGTGATCCCGTTATTAACAACATCCAATGTCCATGATCAGGAAACCTTGATCATCTTGTTAATCAACGAGCTAGTTTATGAGAGAGGCATAACTAGGAACTTTCTGTTTGTTTATTAAACACACATGTATTAACGTTTCCGTATTAATACAATTATAGCATGCAAAATAAACATCTATCATATACTTGGAATACACATAATAAACACTTTATTATTGCCTCTCAGGGCATATTCCCTTCAATCTCCCACTTGCACTAGAGACAATAATCTAGTTACATAGTGATAAATCTAACACCCATTGAGTTCTGGTGTTGATCATGTTTTGCTCTAGGGAGAGTTTTAGTCAACGGATCTGCTACATTGAGATCCGTATGTACTTTACAAATCTTTATATCTCCATCCTTGACATGCTCGCGGATGGAGTGAAAACGGCGCTTAATATGCTTGGAATGCTTGTGAGACCTTGGCTCTTTGGCATTGGCAATGGCACCATTGTTGTCACAATAGATCACCATTGGGTCCAACGCTTTTGCCACCACTCCTAGTTCGGATATGAACTCCTTCATCCAAACTGCTTCCTGAGCCGCTTCTGAAGCAGCAACATATTCGGCCTCCGTTGTTGATCCCGCTACCACAGGTTGTTTGGAGCTCCTCCAACTAACTGCTCCGCCATTCATGAGAAATACGTATCCGGATTGAGACTTAGAGTCATCCGGATCGGTGTCAAAGCTAGCGTCGACATAACACTTAGCGACGAGCTCTTCTTCACCTCCGTATACAAGAAACATATCCTTAGTTCTTCGTAAGTACTTAAGGATATTCTTGACCGCTATCCAGTGTTCCGAACCTGGATCCGATTGGTACCTACTAGTCAAACTAATAGCATGTGCCACATCCGGTCTTGTACATAGCATGGCGTACATTATAGAGCCTATGGCTGAAGCATAGGGGACTTTGTCCATTATCTCTCTTTCTTCCGCCGAAGCCGGACTTTGAGTCTTACTCAATGTCTTGCCTTGCAACATAGGTAAGAACCCCTTCTTACTTCCGTCCATTTTAAACTTCTTTAAAATCTTATCAAGGTATGTACTTTAGGATAGCCCTATTAGGCGCCTAGATCTATCTCTATAGATCTTTATGCCTAATATGTATGACGCTTCACCTAGGTCCTTCATTGAAAATTTGCTGTTTAGATAACTTTTAACACTGTTTAAAAGATCTATATCATTTCCGATCAATAATATGTCATCCGCATATAATATCAGAAATGCCACATTGCTCCCACTCACTTTCTTGTAAATACAAGCTTCTCCATAAGTTTGGACAAATCCAAACTCTTTGATCACCTCATCAAAGCGGAGATTCCAACTTCGTGATGCTTGCTTCAATCCATAGATGGATCGCTGAAGCTTGCACACCTTATTAGCATCCTTAGGATCGACAAAACCCTTTGGTTGTATCATATACAACTCTTCTTCAATATTACCATTGAGAAACGCGGTTTTGACGTACATCTGCCATATCTCATAATCGAAATATGCAGCAATTGCTAACATAATCCTAACTGACTTTAGCATCGCTACGGGAGAGAAAGTCTCATCGTAGTCAACTCCTTGAATTTGTCGAAACCCCTTTGCGACAAGTCGAGCTTTATAGACGGTCACATTACCATCAGCATCAGTTTTCCTTTTGAAAATCCATTTGTTCTCCACGGCCTTTCGGTCGTGAGGTAATTCCACCAAGTTCCAAACTTGATTTTCATGCATGGATTCCATCTCGGATTTCATGGCTTCTAACCATTTGTTGGAATCTGGGCTCATCATCGCTTCTTCATACGTCGCAGGGTCATCATTTTCATCAACCATGAAATTCATGACAGGATTTCTGTACAGCTCGGGAGCTGCACGCGTCCTGTTTGACCTGCGAGGTTCGGTAGTACTCTCTTTCGGAGCTTCATGATCATTATCATTAGTTCCCTCTTCAACAGGTGGAGCCAACTCCGGAACAACTTCCGGCGCTGCGCTACTCGCCATACTTTGAAGAGAAGGTTCCACAACCTCTTCGAGTTCTACCTTCTGACTACTCACACCTTTCGCAAGAAACTCTTTCTCTATAAAGGATCCATTCTTGGCAACAAAAACCTTGCCCTCGGATCTGTGATAGAAGGAATACCCAATAGTTTCTTTAGGGTATCCTATGAAGACGCATTTTTCCGCTTTGGGTTCGAGTTTATCCGGTTGAAGTTTCTTCACATAAACATCGCATCCCCAAACTTTAAGAAATGATAGCTTAGGTTTGTTTCCAAACCACAATTCATACGGTGTCTTTTCAACGGATTTAGATGGTGTCCGATTTAAAGTGAATGCAGCAGTTTCTAGTGCATAACCCCAAAATGACAATGGCAAGTCCATCAGAGACATCATAGATCGAACCATATCTAATAAAGTACGATTACAACGTTCCGACACACCATTTCGCTGTGGTGTTCCGGCAGGTGTGAGTTGTGAAACAATTCCACACTCTTTCATGTGAGTGCTAAACTCGTAACTTAGATACTCACCTCCACGGTCGGACCGTAGAAATTTGATCTTTCTATTACGATGATTTTCCACTTCATTCTGAAATTCCTTGAACTTTTCAAAGGTTTCAGACTTGTGTTTCATCAAGTAGATATAACCGTATCTACTCAAATCATCCGTGAAAGTAACAAAATAACGATATCCACCTCGCGCCGACACACTCATTGGACCACATACATCAGAATGTATGATTTCCAATAAATCTGTCGCCCGTTCCATTGAACCGGAAAAGGCGTTCTAGTCATCTTGCCCATAAGGCATGGCTCACATGTATCAAATGATTCATAATCAAGTGATTCCAAAAGTCCATCCGAATGGAGCTTCTTCATGCGTTTAACGCCAATATGACCTAGACGGCAGTGCCACATAT
Source organism: Avena sativa (assembly GCA_916181665.1). NCBI lineage: Eukaryota > Viridiplantae > Streptophyta > Magnoliopsida > Poales > Poaceae > Avena > Avena sativa. The sequence continues at coordinate 396,867,254 of OV702281.1, forward strand.
ATGCGGATATATCATCATTAAGTTTAATCCTTTTAGCATCAACATTATGAATATGTGTAACATTATCATCGAGATCTAATAGAAATAAACCATTCATCATCGGTGCATGACCATAAAAGATTTCACTCATATAAATGGAACAACCATTGTTCTCGGATTTAAATTAATAACCACTTCGCATCAAACACGATCCAGATACAATGTTCATGCTCAGTGCAGGCACCAGATAACATTTATTCAAATTTATAACTAATCCCGACGGCAAGTGGAGAGGCAGCGTTCCGACGGCGATCACATCAACACTTGATCCATTGCCGACACGCATCTTGACCTCACCCCTTGCTAGCGGTCACTTGTTCCGCAGCCCCTGATTCGAGTTACAAATATTAGCAACTGAACCGGTATCAAATACCCAGGTGCTACTGCGAGCACTAGTCAAGTACACATCAATAACATGTATATCATATATACCTTTGTTTGCCTTGCCGGCCTTCTTGTCTGCCAGATACTTGGGGCAGTTGCGCTTCCAGTGGCCAGTCCCCTTACAATAGTAGCACTCGGAATCAGACTTAGGTCCAACTCGGGGTTTCTTTTCAGGCGCGGCAACCGGCTTGCCGCCCTTACTTCCCTTCCGTTTTCCCTTCTTGTCTTTCTTGAAACCAGTGTTCCTATTGATCATCAACACTTGATGTTCCTTTTTGATCTCCACTTCTGCAGTTTTAAGCATTGACAGAAGCTCGGGGAGAGACTTCTTCATGCCTTGCATATTATAGTTCATCACGAAGCTCTTATAGCTAGGTGGCAGAGACTGCAGAACACGATGGATGCCTAAGTCAATGGGAATCGATATTCCCAAGGACACAAGCTTATCGGCATAACCCGACATATTGAGTACATGCTCACTAACGGAGTTGTGCTCTTCCATCATGCAGCTAAAGAACTTTTCTGAAGCGTTGTAGCTCTCTACAGCAGCATGTGTGTCGAAAATCATTTTCAACTCACCCATTGTATCAAATGCATTGCCGTTTTCGAAACGCTTTCGAAGTTCCGGCTCTAGCCCATACAATATGCCGCAATGAACTAAGTTGTGGTCCTCCTGACGAGTCTGATAGACATTCTTCTCCTCGTCAGGGGCATCATCTAAAGGTGGGGGGCCTAACGGCGCTTCTAGCACATATTGCTTTTGTGCAGCAGAGAGGAGAATCATCAAATTCATGGCCCATTCGGTAAAGTTGCTACCGTTCGTTGCTAGTTTCTCTTTCTCCATGAACACATTGAAATTAAAAGCAGGTGGTGCCGTCTACAACAGAATTTGTAAAGTTTAGACTAAGTGTATGATAGATTGAGTTCAACTAATCTATATTACGAATGAACTCCCACTCAAAAACAACATCCCTCGTGCCTTTTTGGTGATTACATGAACCAAATCCACTACACCAAGTCCGATCATCACGTGAGTCGGTATAGCTTCAAAGGCGAGCATCAAATGGGCATCATATCAACTATATGACTCATGCTTAACCTTTCAGTCCGTGTTCCGAGGCCATGTCTGTACATGCTAGGCTCGCCAAGTTAGAACCTTAGTATTTGCGTGTGTAACTGTTTTACACCCGAAATATGGTCGTGGATCCAAGAACACCCGATCATCACGTGATGTCTTGGAGCGACGAAAACATAATCGGTGCATACTAAAGGAAGAACACATTCTTATCTTGATATTTAAATGAGGGATCATCTTATTATGCTAACAAAGCGCTAAACAAGCAATATAAGATGCTATCAAACATCATATGTTTATTAGTGAAATGATATGGTTCCCGCAGATGATCTCTATCATGTGCATTGTGGTATGATCACTATCATACCTATATGTGTAAATCCAAGGTCTATGGATTTTACACGCTATGTGTGTTGTAAGAGTATCATCTCATACTTCTACTTACAACACTACCATATCATAACACTAGCCCAGCAACAATCTAAACTAGACGCCTCTAATTTATCCATTGCAAGTTTTACGTGGCTTAGGGCTTTCGAGATAGAACCGTTCTTACCTACGAACATGAACCACAACGAGGATAATCAAATTGTTGACAACTCACTTGCCAAATAGATATTGACTATAGTAGGAGAGACAGACACCCGCTAGCCACTTATGCAAACTAGTTGCATGTCAAGCGTGGAACAGGTCTCATGTGCGAGGACATGTAAAGTTTGTCCGGGCCGCTTTATCCCACTATGCCACCAATATCCAAAATTACAAAAAAGGAGCAACAACATGATCATCATCGCCCACATACTCATATGTGTACTACCCGTGTAAAGTATCTACGCATAGATCCGGCTCTGATACCACTGTAGGGTTCGCAGCATAGAAAACAAAAAAATTCCTACGATGTGAACTATATACCAAGATCTATCTACTAGATACAAACAACGGGCGGATGTATATCCATAGAGAACATACCCTTGAATACCGACAAAGCTTAACGAGTTCAACTTGTGGTTGATGTAGACGATCTCTTGCCGATCTCAAGATCGAGAGGAAGTCCTAGCGCCGCAAATCAGCAGCGCATCCGTGCTCGCACACACGTTCGAGGCACCGAGCAACCTCCGCCTCCTCGCTCCAGCGATGCAGCGGAAGCACAACTCTTTCTTGCCGAATAGCCACCGGGAACATGTATCTCGCTAGTCCGAGACCATGGGGGATAAATTCTAGAGGGGGAGAGAGATCCTTCACGAGGAGGTGTGAGAGACAAGTGAGGAGGGGGGCTCCTTTTATAGGAGGAGGGGGAACCCCAAGGGGGTGGCCGGCGCATGGGGGCTGCCCCCTTGCCCTCCCCTCTTCATGTGGGTGGACACTCCACTCACAAATCTCCTTTAAATTCCCTCCACTCAAAAGTCCACTCAAATTCCCATTAAATTTCAACCAAATTTAATGCAAACTCTCATTAAATAAAACTCTATTATTTTATTTAGAATTTTGTCAATTACTTTAATGACAAACATTCACAAATAACCCCTTGCTATAATTCTATTTCACATGCATAACCACTTTATGCAATTTCACCCGAAAACCTGTTTCGGTATCTAGTGAAATAAATTCCTGCGCTTGTTCATTCTTTCGGCATGAAACATTTGCTCCAATTGGATGTCGGTGTCTCTTAAGTGTGTCACCCTACGGTTCGTGAATAATGCGGACATGATCGAGACCCCTCTCGGATCAATAATCAGAAGCGGGATCTGGAGACCCATACTGACTCCCACACATTCAACGATGACTTTTGTGATCGTCAAAACCTTTTACGCTAGTATCTTAATCCCTTTGTTTCACGATATATTACATGTCCGAGATTCGATCATCGGTATCTCCATGCCTAGTTTGATCTCGTTACCGACATGCACTCTTTTCTCGTTCCTGTGATATAACATTCTAGTGATCAAATCACTTGCTTGCAAGCTAATCAATGTGATATCACCGAGAGGGCCCAGAGTATATCTACCCGTCATCGGGATGAACAAATTCCACTCTCGATCCATGATCCTCAACATAACACTTTATTAGTTCTGAATCCATCTTTATAATCACCCTGTTACGGTGTGACGTTTGATGTTATCAAGAAACTCTTCCGGTGTTAGTGATTGACATGATCTCATGGTCTAAGGATTAGGATCACTTCGTAAGTTGTTATAGGAATATAAACTCAATGACTTTGATCGTAATGCTATACTTCGGATGAATGTTCATCACACCATTACACTAATGTTGTGATCCCGTTATTAACAACATCCAATGTCCATGATCAGGAAACCTTGATCATCTTGTTAATCAACGAGCTAGTTTATGAGAGAGGCATAACTAGGAACTTTCTGTTTGTTTATTAAACACACATGTATTAACGTTTCCGTATTAATACAATTATAGCATGCAAAATAAACATCTATCATATACTTGGAATACACATAATAAACACTTTATTATTGCCTCTCAGGGCATATTCCCTTCACTTTTATAGGGAGAGGGGGCACCCAAGGGGCCATGCGCCCAGCCATGGGGCTGCCCCCACCTCTTCCACATTCATGTGGGTGGACACTCCACTCACTCAAATGCCTTTCAATTCCCTCCACTCAAAAACCCACTCAAATTCCCATTAAATTTCCACCAAATTTAATGCAAACTCTCATTAAATAAAACTCCTTTTATTTATTCAGAATTTTGTCAATTTACTTTAATGACAAACATTCACATATAACCCCTTGCTAGTATTTCATTTCACATGCAGAAACACTTTCTGCAATTTCACCCGAAAACCCGTTTCGGTATCTAGTGAAATAAATTCCTGCGCTTGTTATTCTTTTCGGCATGAAACTGTTGCTCCAAATGGATGTCGGTGTCTCTTAAGTGTGTCACCCTACGGTTCGCGAATAATGCGGACATGATCGAGACCCCTCTCAGATCAATAATCAGAAGCGGGATCTGGAGACCCATACTGACTCCCACACATTCAACGATGACTTTCTTGTGATCGTCGGAACCTTTTACGCTAGCATCTTAATCCCTTTGTTTCACGATATATTACATGTCCGAGATTCGATCATCGGTATCTCCATACCTAGTTTGATCTCGTTACTGACATGCACTCTTTGCTCGTTCCCGTGATATAACATTCTAGTGATCAAATCACTTGCTTGCAAGCTAATCAATGTGATATCACCGAGAGGGCCCAGAGTATATCTATCCGTCATCGGGATGAACAAATTCCACTCTTGATCCATGAGCCTCAACATAACACTTTATTAGTTCTGAATCCATCTTTATAATCACCCTGTTACGGTGTGATGTTTGATGTTATCAAGAAACTCTTCCGGTGTTAGTGATTGACATGATCTCATGTTCTAAGGATTAGGATCACTTCGTAAGTTGTTATAGCAATATAAACTCAATGACTTTGATCGTAATGCTATACTTCGGATGAATGTTCATCACACCATTACACTAATGTTGTGACCTCGTTATTAACAACATCCAATGTCCATGATCAGGAAACCTATGATCATCTTGTTAATCAACGAGCTAGTTTATAAGAGAGGCATAACTAGGAACTTCCTTTTTGTTTATTAAACACACATGTATTAACGTTTCCGTATTAATACAATTATAGCATGTAAAATAAACATTTATCATAAATAAGGAATACGATAATAACCACTTTATTATTGCCTCTCGGGAATATTCCCTTCAGAATTTCCTTGGCTACCAATGCTCTTGATGATGCATGGTGCCCGCACTCTCCCTGATGGATATCCAATAAGATCTCCTGGCCTTGCTCTGAGCTGATGCAACGCTGCAGTACACTTGTCACACTTCGCTTCTAGAGTTCCTTGTTGATTATGGTGTACGCTTTTGCCCTTCGTGCTATTTGCCTTGCAAATGTTTCATCACTCGGCAAGGTTCCATCTTTCAAATAACTGAATATTGGTTGTGCCCATGTTGGTATTAATGGCTCCGGCTTTGCTTCAACATCAATGTCCATTGGTTCCGCCGAGATATGCTCTCCCGACTTCACCTGAGGAGTCCCCGAGTGTGATTCAGCGATCCCTGAATTGAACGGATCATTCCCCGAGTAACTCGAACCTACCCCTGAGTCGGTGTCCATTGGCACTGCCTCTGATTCTTGATTCGTCGGGATGACCCTGATTGATTCGGACTCCGGCGACGGCTTGATCGATGGTTTCCTGAGATGATCCCATGTTATCCCTGGTGGTATTGCTTGCCTGGAGGATCCTAGTTTGGACAGTACATCTGCTGCCTCATTTTCTGCTCTTGGAATGTGATGAAATTCACAACCGTCAAAATATCCCGAAATTTGTTGTACGTGGAAACGATATAATGCCATGTTTGCGTCCAGCGCATCCCAATGTCCAAACACTTGCTGAATCACCAAATCCGAATCGCCAAAACACATGATCCTTTTGATGCCAATTTCCTTGGCTACTTTAATGTCATGGACAAGTGCTTCATACTCGGCAACATTGTTAGAAGCAGCAAAATGAATCTGCAACACATACCTCAGTTGGTCCCTCTTTGGAGATGTGAGCACTATCCCGGCGCCTAGACCCATTCTCGTCTTGGACCCGTCAAAATGCATTTTCCAGTAGTTCGGATCTGGCAGTGGTGGTTCATACTGTATTTCCATCCATTCTACAAAGAAATCTGCAACGGCTTGAGATTTTATTGCATCTCTCCTATCATATTGTAGAGTGTATGGTGCCAGTTCAATGGCCCATTTGGCGACTCGGCCGCTGGCATCTTTGCTGTCCAATATATCCGAGATAGGTGCCTCGCAATATTACCCAGATTGGGTGTTCTTAAAAATAATGTTTCAGCTTCTTTGCTGCCATATATACCCCATATGTCATCTTCTGATAATGCGGGTAATTCTGTTTCGAGACAGAGAGCACTTCGCTCAAGTAGTACACTGGTCGTTGGACTGATTTTCCCCCTTCTTCACGTTCAACCACTATTACTGCACTTACAACTCTGTTGGTTGCGGCGACATAGAGCAGCATTGGCTCCTTGGATAGCGGTGACGCTAATATTGGTGTTGTTGCCAACATTTTCTTTAATTCATGGAAAGCTCTATCGGCTTGCTGTGTCCATGTGAATTTGTCTGATTTCTTCATCAGCTGATATAGTGGTAGGGCTTTTTTGCCTAGCCGACTAACAAACCTGCTCAACGATGCCAGGCATCCAGCAAACTTCTGGACATCATTGAGGGTTTTTGGCAATTCCATTCTTTCGATGGCCCTGATCTTTGTCGGGTTAGCTTTGATTCCTCGGCTGGATACAAGGAATCCGAGTAACTTGCCTTCCGGGACACCAAATGTACATTTTTCCGGGTTAAGTTTCATCCAGAATCTTCTCAAGTTTGCGAATGTTTGACGCAAGTCCTTAATTAGAGTATGACTTTGTTTGGTTTTTATTACCATGTCATCGACGTATACTTGAACATTTTTTTCCAATTGATCTTGCAAGCATTTTTGCATGCATCTTTGATATGTTGCGCCTGCATTTCTCAATTCGAATGGCATGGTGCGATAGCAATAAGCCCCATACGGGGTGATAAAAGTTGTCTTTATTTGATCATATGGATTCAGTGGAATCTGGTGGAATCCTGAATATGCATCCACAAACGACAACAACTCACACCCAGCAGTAGAATCTATGACTTGATCGATCCGAGGCAGAGGAAATGGATCTTTTGGGCATGCCTTATTAAGGTTCGTGTAATCAATACACATGCGCCATACCACTGCCACGTTCGGGTCATCTTTCTTCTTCTCGACCAAGACTGGATTTGACAACCAGTCCGGGTGCAGCACTTCCATGATGAATCCAGCAGCTAAAAGTCTTGCAATCTCGGCAGCTATTACTTTCCTCCTATCTTCGGCGAAGCGGCGGAGGGGTTGCTTCACCGGCTTTGCATCTGCTCTTACATGAAGAGAGTGCTCAGCCAGCTCCCTCGGAACTCCTTGCAGATCTTGAGTGGACCATGCAAAGATGTCCCGATTCTCATGGAGGAAGCTGGTGAGCTCGCTTTCCTATTTATCTATAAGGCCAGCCCCAATGGTAACTGTGCGCTCTGGGAAAGTTTCATCCACCTGCACCTTCTTGGTTTCCTTGGTAGCTTGAAATGACACACTGCCATGCGGGTTGGTTAGTGTCGGCATGGACATTTGTGCTGCTTTGGCCAATGCTGTCACTTCCAACATCTAACTTTTCTCTTGTGCTATGACGAGTGACTCAGCCAGTGAAGATCCGGCTGAGGCACAAGCAATAGATCTTTTGTAATCTCCTTCCACTGTGATCACCCCACATGGGCCTGGCAGCTTCATTTTTAGGTAAGCCATATGTGTAGTAGCCATGAATCTTGCCATAGTCGGTCTGCCGAGTAAGGCATGGTATGAGATGACCAGATCTACCACCTCGAACTCTATAGCTTCAGTGCGACAACTCTCTCTGTTGCCAAATAAGACGTCGACCCAGATCTTGCCAATTGGCTCACAGGACAATCCCGGCACAATACCATGGAAAGTGGTCTTAGTCGGCTCTAGCATGTTCATGGTAATGCCTAACTTGAGCATTGTATCCTTATACATAATGTTGATGCTACTACCACCATCAATCAACACTTTTGAAAACTTCACGTTGATATCTGGGCCCATGAATGTTGGATCCAAAACTAGAGCGTATCCTCCAGGGGTTGGCATGATCTTGGGATGATCTTTTATACTCCAGGTTATCTCTTGCTTGGACCAATGCATGTACTTGGGAATTTCCGGCATCGTGGCATTCACTTCCATCATTCGTCGTTGCTGGCTCTTCTTGTCATTTGGCTCTGTGACAAAGACAACATAGCTCTGGTGATGTTCTCTGTACTCATTTCTGGTTCCGTGACCGATATGAGCATCGTCACCTCTTGGATTGTGCACCTGGTGCACAGCTTCTCTTCTTTCCTGATTCTGATATCTCGGCTGCCTGTTTTCATATCTGTTATCTGCTCCTACTGCTTGAGCATTTCCTCCTGTAAGTGATGGATGGGGAGGTGGTGGAAGCTGCTTATTCGGTGAGTCCACTCTGTCTCCTTTCTGAAACCAAGTGCATTGCCTCGTTGAGTGATTTGTCGGCTTACTCGGACTAGGCGTGTGAAACTTACGCGGCTGATCCAGCATCATCTCATAGGTGTATTTTTGTCGGTCCTGATATTGCTTCCTCTGATCGTATGGCCTTTTGTCGTCATTCTTTGGCACCCATTGTTGTTGACCATTTTTTCTCTGACGCTGACTGCTTCCAGCATCAGGATGATCCTGACTCACGGCCGCAACCTGAGTCGAACCATACCTGTAATCCGGCCTCTCGTCTCTTCTCTTGCTTCTGTATTCGGATCTTTCCTAGCGCCTTTGCGACCCGGCAGCGTCATAGATCTGAGTCTCGGTCATCCCGTCTGCCGACATGAGCAACGGCTGAGTCGGATCTCCTAACGCATACAAGTCGACGATTCTTATCGTCTCTGCCAGGCTTGCCGGCATATCCCTCTATAACCTTTGCAGAGCACACTTCCATGTCTACATCCTTGTGCAAACCATGCGATTGCTTGTGACTCGATTACCCCTTCACAAGAGTTACGCATCGTACACCACCTTGTGAGGAATTCCTTGTCTGTCTCATTTGGTCTTTGCTTGCACATTGCTAGTTGTTGTGGGCGATTCGGCCTCTTGTAAGTGCTTGTGAAATTGCTCATGAAAGCGTCGTGAAAATCAATCCAACTATTGATGCTTCCGGGTGGCAAATTGTTCAACCATACCCGAGCTGGTCCTTCTAGCATTTGCGGCACGTAACGTACTTCCCATCTCAAGTTTCCCTGCGCGATCTTCACAGCGGTTCCATAATCTATGAGCTAGTCCTCTGGCTTTGTGCTTCCATCATATGTTTTTGTCCCTCTGGCCAGCTGGAAATTTGGCACCGGTGGCTCCTTCATGATCCTTGGGCCAAAGCACGGTGGACCTTGCGGACCTTGTGATTCGATTATCTCTGCCATTTTTATGCGGTCAAGCTTCAGCCTGGCATCATCCGGCTGAAGATTCCTACCTCCGTATCTTGCTCCCGATGCTTGATATGCATGATCCGGCAGCTCATACCCGTCATTTACCATGGCCGAGTAACCATCATTATACTTATTCGCGTTCGGGTCAGCAGGCTGTTGAAATGCTTTTCCCGCGCTTGGCTGTCTTCTTTCCGGCTGAGCTGGTGCGTTATTCGGAGCTGGATTTCCTCCTCCTGCCGAGTGAGTTTCGCGCCTAGTATGGGGTGCAGAATTTTGCCCTCCGTTGTCATTTCTCTGCCCAACTTTTTCCTGGTTTTCATTTTCTCAGAGATTATTTCTTCTTGCCCCTAGCGCATGCGCTTGGTTTCCTTGAACCACTGTCGGGTCATAGGCAACCATCTGCTTGTTTCTTCCAGAATCCACACTTTTTTCTTTTCTCGGCCTAGGCGCCGCTCCGGGTGAGGATGTTGTGTGCCCAGCCGATCTTGTCGGGACGGGAGTCGCCGAGTGAACTAGCTGTGACCTCCCTGCTATACCCGGATTTGCTCTGTAGTATGCCTCATTCAGCATGCTGGCTGCTTTTACTAACTCATTCACTCATTCTTGCTGCCTTTTCTTTGCTTCTCCCTCCAGGTGGGGTAATTCTGCCATTGCTGCCTCTGCTGCTCGCAGATTAGCTGTTGTTGTATTGTACGTTGGACGCATGGATGTCTCATTGCTAAGAATAACCAATGGCCGTCTCAATGAAAATTGAGCTAAGAGCCCTCAAGAATAACCAATGGCGTCCATAACCCTGCCCAGGCCAAGCCGGAAGGGTAAACCTGCTAACGACGTCGATCTCAAAACCTGCTTAAACAAAAGGGGTGTCGACAAAGGGCAAAGGAAAAAGAGAGCGGACAGTACTAAGGCCAGCACAAGGCGAGACTAGAATTCGGTGGTCCTCGCCTACATAGGTATGGTGGACTGAAGCGGCAGCGCAGCATGCACTAAACAACCTATAGAGACTCAATACAACTGGCGGCTATCAAATAGGGATAAGAAAGACCTATTCGGATCCAACCTAAAACTATCACCAAGCATACCCATCCTGGTATTTCCCCCTCGATACCAAACGAGGAAGTCAACCGAGGAACTCACACAGTTGGCAGTTTTATTCATTCCGTTATAGTTGCGTAAATTACTAGTCAGATATAGATAGCATGAGTCATCCTGATATTATAAACAGTGGGTAGTTTTAGTTAACCATTCCGTTGTAGTTGCAATACTTACTAGTCAAATACATATAGCATGAGGCATTCCAAAACCAGTAGTTGTTGGTACTTTTATTTAGCCATTCCGTTGTAGTGAAGCTGATTACTAGTCATTATAAAGTCAAATTTATAGCACTACTTTAGTTATAGTTGTCTATGATCGAGATACTGTGCTCCAAGTAGTCCATAACCGTGGACACGGCTATCAGAAAGTTTTTACCCTGCAGTGGGGCACAAATAGCAACACACGCACGATCAACCTTGGGAAAAACCAAATGAAAACCCAACGAGGCATCACGACAGAGCAATTGCAAGATCCATATAATATTTCAGGGGGCCACCCCACCAAGCTATCCGCTATGAAGTTGACCGGCTCCGAGACGGACCCAGAGGTTTGCGAGAACGGCTGTAAATGACTGGGAACCTGAAAGTGTGACTAGGCTTGTCGATACCGCATAATCGTGCCGCGATCCAAAACAGTACAAGCGCTCCACGCGCAATCGTAAATAAAGCAGTAAAGCATGTCATAAGTACAAGATAGTAATAAATCCCCAAACTAGTTTGTGGCCCCAAGAAATAATATATGACTCAAGCTCTGGATAGGGGGATTCATGGTCCCACATGCGGATAGTGCGAATATTCAAAGAACAGGTATCAAGTACTCGGGGTCCTTGTCGTGGTGGTGGCACGACAGATGCCATGTGTAGGCTTAAGTTGGGGGCCGAATGGGTGCTTGTGGTCACCGGGGAGGGAGTGCACGGTCGATCCATGCACGAATAACAAGAAGAACTCTCCAGACTTGTCAATTTGATTGATACCCCAAAGATTACAAGTGCTCCTAGAGCTGTTTAGGCTTGAGCATACAGCACTAGTTCCCAACTTGGTCCAACCTCCTTCTACTACTGCTATGCCCTCTCTTATATAGGCAGTGCTAGCTAGCTAATACCCCTTTGGGTTCTAGGGTTTACTGTTTGGATCTTGGTCCCTACAATATGGGCCGGGTTATGGGCTTGCCCTAAGCCCAGTGGCCCGGTCCATAAAGCTTGACAGCTAACGGTCTTTTGGTACGCTGCTTCTTGTTCTTTTTGGCGTCACGCTGTTACTTTGTACGTCAGCGCATGCTTTGGGCGTCACTCGGCTCCTTTCGTGTCACCCGACGTCGCCCTTCTCTTTGGACCATGCTTTACCATGGTCCCTCCTGAACCTTACTCGGAAAGGTGCCACGTGTCCTCCTTGACCCGGCCTTTCCTCGATTGACTCGGCTCGTTGGTTCCTGCTGACGAGGTTTTGACTCGTCAATGTCCATTGTTATGGACTTGGGTTTTGGAGAAGATGGGGATGCTGGAGATCGCGGAACGGTTAGCAAACAAGCAATATGGGACACGAGGTTTACCCAGGTTCAGGCCCCCGGAGGGAAAACCCTACTCCTGCTTGTCTGCTCTTGATTACGGCGAAACCGAAGGTTACAGGGGTGCGCAGATGCAATCTGGCGTGGAGGTGTGTATGCAAAAAGTATGAGAGAGAGCCTAGATCTGTAGATCTATTGTGGAGGCGGAGATCGTAGATCTATCTATTGGGGGGTTATGGCGTCTATAGGTCGTGTCCTCCTCGTTGGACCCTCCTAGCCTTTATATATGGGGAGGCTAGGTCTCAGGTACCGATACGAGTAGGTTACAAGTTAGATTCGAACTCTAGTCTTGAGGTTTCCTTGTCTTGTGCGCTTGGGACTCCGTGTCCATATGGGCTTCGTTCCAACCGAACCATCATAGGCGTCATGGACCCGGGCAGGTCGTCGAGTGGGCCTTCCGTCGGGCTGGACCAGGTAGGCTAACATCAGGTACCCGTAGGGTATAACCATGTCAGTAGCCCCCGAGTGTTCAGTCGAATCGCAGATTCGACTGAGGACTCTTCAATCTTTCGGGTGCAGTTATTTTTGTTCATCAAAGAATGATTTGAGTGTGTAGGGATTGTTGATGCGTGTGCTTGACTCTCCCGACGGATCGGGGCCAGTTAACTGTCTTAGGACAAAACAACACGATCTTCTTCAGATTCGAGTCCCTCGACTCGAACCCGGAACAAATGCTAGCGTAATTCAACTCAGGCCGTTGAGGACTTACAGGAGTAGAATTCCAGTAATTTTTGAATGATGTACCCAACGCGTCCGTCGGGATTTTCATCGCGCCTGTTGGCACGGATTATTACTAGCAGAGCGCAGTCGTGTGCGTTGCCAGGCCATCAGATGGTATCTGTAGGTCTTATCTTTGCGTCGCAGACACAGCATCCGAATGTTTATCACCGCGGAGGTGTTTCGGGTGGCCAAGGAGGATGTTGCTCACTTAGCGTTAATTAGGACAGAGTTGCCGAAAAGTTTTGCATACTGATCCGAAGGATCGCAGTCGAAGAATTCATAGGGTGCGCGACCAGCGCTCACTATGGGAGTAGCTCTCGAGTGTCTGTTCGAGTCGTAGACTCGAGCAGAGACTTTAATTCAGCCATTGTTCAGCTTCAGGTCCATAGGACACAAATTTTTCGGATGCTTGAATCCATCTTCCCTATGGGAGTAGCCCCCGAGTCTGTAGTGGAATCATAGATTCGACATAGGACTCGAAGAAATAGTTTAGCGGTGTAATGCCTTAATCATACTTCGGGTGCGCGGCCAGCGCTCCTGATAGGAGTAGCCCCCGAGTGTCTGGCGGAGTCGTAGACTCGGGCAGAGACTCGAGTCTTGTACCTTGTAGACGCAGTCGACAATCTCGTGGGCGTACTGCTGACCCGGAAGTACATCGGGTGCGCGACCAGCGCTCCTGATAGGAGTAGCCCCCGAGTATCTAATCGAGTCGCAGACTCGAGTGGAGACTCATGCGAGGAGAAACCACTAACTCGGAAGTGCATCGAGTCAGCATCTCATGCATAAGGAGCCAGGAGTTGACGTAGCGGAGTCGCGCGACGTTTAGACGGAAGGACTCGACGTTGTGGATGAAGTCGACGCCGTTTCTTCTGTCGGGTGCGCGGCCAGCGCCACTCTTATCGATGATTGATTTGGTCATCCGAGGAATGCTTCGACTCGGGCTTTGAGTTTATGGCGTAGCCAGCTGCTTTGTTGACTCTTGTTGGAGGACGCGATACAATAGCGAGATGTAATTCGACGTTCCTGTAGGCTGCAGAAAACATAAAAAATTGTGAAGTACTTGTATCTTGTAAAGAAATATTTGCCTTTCGGCTTGGACAGTAAGATTCTGTTGCCGATCGAGTCGACATTGTTGCACTGTATGCTAGGCCTTTTCGTTAGTCTGATTACCCTTAGTCTCAGTACATTGCGGAGGCACTCGGAGTTCAAGGATTCGACGATCAGGCAGAATCAGCTACTCGGACTGTCGCGTTCGAGGTGCTCGAGTGCGTGGATCCGATGGCACATTAGGTTACTCGAAGAGGGCGCAGCCCCCGAGTGTTTCGAGTGCGAGTTAAGAAGGAAAATAGCTCCAAGTAGAGGGAAACTTAGCTTTGTTGGTAGTTGTCGTGTATGGAGTCGACGCAGTAGAGGGTCGCGCGCGGACGTGGTCGACGCGGCGGACCATGGTCATAGCGGTGACGGGTTTCTGGAGTCGATGGCGGCAGCGAGCTCCGCACCCGAACATTGTTGCAATCGAAGACCACATTGGGTCGTCTCATCCGAAAAATGCAGCGGGTCACCACATTCGAAGAATGCAGCGGTCACCACAGCCGAAGGCCACATAGTTCGTCGGAGCTGAAGATTAGCGGGTTGCTAGAGCCGCGGCTGGTCACCGAAGCAGAGGGAGCCCCCGAGTCATTGGAGCCGAAGATCATAGCAGATCGCCGGAGTCAAAGGAGCCCCCGGATCGTCGGAGCCAAAGACCGCGGCGGGTCGCCATAAAAAATTGGCACGGCCCCTGGCGCAGATTTGATGTGAAGAATGAAGTTAATGGAAGTTCGGGTCGCCGGCGGACGGAAGTCGACGCATCAACGGGTTGGCGCAGCCCCGGGCGTATAATCGATGTAGCGGATGGATTCGGCGCCGAGGACGCATATCCAACACGACGGAGTCGGACCGGTCGGTGCAACAGTGATGAAATAGACCACAGCTGCGTGAAACCGGTAACATCAATGCTGATCTAGTGAAGCTTCGTCGAAGATGTAGTCTGTGGCAGCATCAAAACTGTCTTGGGCTACATGCAGTACCCTTGATTCTCACGTGCAGGCTTTGTTAACTTTTCCACTTCAATTCTTTTCTCCTTTCACACAAGATAATATGCAACGTCAGCTAGTACGGTCTTCTGATATTTAACCATCCTTGAAAATTGATGCACTGAACATGGTGACTTGAGACTTGAGTCGATCGTCTCCATGATGGTATTTTTATTGATTGAGTTATCGACTGATCCAGGAGCAGGGGATTGCTCTCTCTATTTCTTTAGCATTAGGACACGTGGACTGATATCTTGTCCTTTTAGCTATAACTGGATGATTGGATTGCAGCTGCTTGGATGCGTGTTTCAATTTGGTTGTCGCACGTGTATCTTCAATTCTCTCTCGGGCCGCCGCTTTGTAGATAATTCTATCAGTCATGCTTCTCCCCTGCAGGTAACACGGTATCCAGGAGTTTGTCTCCACTCCATTAAGACTTGATCGCGCCTTAACGATCTATGAGACAGCGAGAAGAACGCCGCCCCAGTATGAAACAAATCGGGACCGTCCCCCAGTTGGATCTGTTTGGATCTCACACAACTAGTATTGGAGTCGACCGTGGAGAGCCACGCTCCAGCGGGGTGATAGCACCAGCCATACAAATTGGATCTTCAAAAACGCCGACACGGAGGAGTCAGTCGATGTTGATCTTGTCGATAGTGAGTTGAAGCGTTGAAGCAGATCTGCTCCATGGAAGCCGACGAATCGTAGATCACGGTGGATGGGACCGTCACGATCGCACAATCAGCGTCCCCAGTTCCCACAGACGGCGCCAATTGACGAGGTTTCGACTTGTCAATGTCCATTGTTATGGACTTGGGTTTTGGAGAAGATGGGGATGCTGGAGATCGCGGAACGGTTAGCAAACAAGCAATACGGGACACGAGGTTTACCCAGGTTCAGGCCCCCGGAGGGAAAACCCTACTCCTGCTTGTCTGCTCTTGATTACGGCAAAACCGAAGGTTACAGGGGTGCACAGATGCAATCTGGCGTGGAGGTGTGTATGCAAAAAGTATGAGAGAGAGCCTAGATCTGTAGATCTATTGTGGAGGCGGAGATCGTAGATCTATCTATTAGGGGGTTATGGCGTCTGTAGGTCGTGTCCTCCTCGTTGGACCCTCCTAGCCTTTATATATGGGCAGGCTAGGTCTCAGGTACCGATACGAGTAGGTTACAAGTTAGATTCGAACTCTAGTCTTGAGGTTTCCTTGTCTTGTGCGCTTGGGACTCCGTGTCCATATGGGCTTCGTTCCAACCGAACCATCATAGGTCATGGACCCGGGCAGGTCGTCGAGTGGGCCTTCCGTCGGGCTGGACCAGGTAGGCTAACATCAGGTACCCGGAGGGTATAACCATGTCACCTGCAAGGGTTACAACTTTGTCCTATGCGGGCTGACATAGTTTGTATGTCGGCTTTCATGCTCATCTTACCCGGCCATTCTTACCTGGCCGGGTTCTTTCTTTACTCGGAGCCAACCCAGCTGTGCTATGTTTCCCCTCTCGTGACCCTACCGGGGGTTATCCCCCCGACAGTCCTACGGGACACAAGTGGACGGTTAAAACCAAATAACATATATTGCCCACATGTGCCTCTGCATTATTTACCTACTTCAATTTTAGTTATTAAACGATAATTAAAGCCATGATCATCTCCAACATAAAGCATATGGCAGTCTTCCAACAACTGTGGTACTTGATGACACGCATCAGCACTTGAGCAAGCGACTACGACACGCATGTCCAACTATCTACCAAACCACGGGTAATAGAATGTGTCCAAGGCAATATAAGGCTGCAAGGGATACCACGGGTACGAAAACTAGAGCATCGCAACACAAATAGCAATAGATCAATGGGAGGAAATAAAGACTTTAAAAGTAAAATAGGTAGAAAGGGGGAGAATGCTCGCCTGAAAACACTGTCGAAGGTTTATCCAAAGATTGGGTCGACACTCGCATCAACTCATCGGCCTAATCCGTGAAGAAGCAAAGCACTAGAACTGTAACACCACGGTTCTGAAAAGACTGTGGCTTCTATGTGACATGCCAATCCCTAGATCGGTTCATTGGCCCACAATAGAATAAGATGAATAACATAGCAAAATATCCATGTATCATAAATAACGAAGATCCAGAGTACCATTATTACAATAAAAGCTTAGCTCAAGGCTAGCTCAAATTATTCAGGTAGCAACATAAATAAAGCAAATCCTCCATTCTTCAAATTGCCCACAAGTGAACAAGTGTCGAGTGGAGTACCGTGGCCTATATCGATTACTCGGAATCGGAATATCCTGCAACATGAAACGTAGCAGCCCCGAAGGGTCAATACATGGAACGTATGGCAAGTAGAGCTAGTAAAGGAGACAATAATGCTAACATATACATGCATATCTGGCAGGTGGAGCTGTGGCTATCTTGCATTTGCAAATACCTTTGTCCTACTTTTATAAACAGTTTTTGATTTTCTTTGAAAAGATCCCAATTAAGTTAAACCAACAATATTAAAGCAATTATGAAATTAGAATGAGCGAGAAACATGTCATGGAATCAATATCAAGCAACTCAGATGTCCATAACCGGGGACACGGCTAATCGATTAGATTATACACCCTGCAGGGGTTAGTACACTTTACCCATGTGACTTGGCCAGCCCAGCTCGTACCATCACTCTCATTTTGGGTGATGATAGGGAGAAGTCCAAGAAGAGACTGTTCGGGAAGTAGCTCCCCAATCCCGATGCGCACCGGTCCAACCTACCAAAATTCTACATCTCTGGATACGCGGGTTCGAGTTACCACAACCTACTAAGTCCAACCAACCGCCCATTCCATTATTGGCACATGGTTGTACACGTAAGCTACAACATAGAGAAGTCAATCATTTTCTCTTGATACCTAGGTGCCTTTCCGCAATGATACCACCAAAATTTATCAATCCCATCACACCCAGGAAGTTCATTGATTAAGTTGTTTTAGTTTTCGCAAACCAACACATTTAGAAACAACTTTCAGCGATGGAACCCAACCCTCGTTCATCATAACATGGATAAGCACATCTACCAACGGTGGTTCATCTACAAGGAAAGCCCTACCACATAATAGGACATAGCATAGCGATAGTATCATCCTACACATGCATCTACAAAATACACGACAATGCATTGAAAATAGTAGGACAATATCATGAACAAGGTAGCATCTACTTGCCTTGGTTGTAGCGGTCGGAAGAACAATCCACACACGAGCAAGCGTTGCACTCGTCACAATCTACACGACACAATTGCAATCATAAATAAACCATCCACAAGCATATGCAAACAGGGATGATGCAAGATGCATGCATGACAAGTGGATTGATGCTACAGCAGTACCACATAATCTCATTTAGTAAAGCTACTGAATGCATGCATGGAAAATAATTTTAGCGCAAGGAAAACTATTAGCAATTTATAATGCTCAAAACTAGAGATAGAACCCAAATAATTCGCTACTGTTAACATATTGTTTGTAAAATCTTGGGAAAATTCTACTGTGTAGGCGTTACTGATTAGGAACAGTACCGATTGGAATTTCTCAAAAAGGAATTATATAACTCCCTGGATAATTAAAACACTGCGGAAAGCCATTAAATAGTTTCTGCAAAAGTTTTTACTGTAAGCCTATCCTTTTAATTCACTTTGAGATTCCCCTTGTTCTACTGAATCCAGGGACATATTATTTGCAATTTTTGGAGTTACAGATCTTTTTCTACGAATTAATTACTCCAAAAAGGCCATTAAATCATTTAATTAATCTGGACAAAATCTTGCTGCAAAAGTGTAAAACAATGGTACAGCAAGATTCTAAACGACTTACTGAATCTACACATATTTTATTTGCAATTTTTGGCCTAGTAGAACTCAAGATATGGATTTTACAAGTTTATACAAGTTTTTGCCATTTAATTCAATTAAGAAAAATACCCAGTCAACTTTGACTGTTGACTGGCCCACGTGGCGGCTGACGTGGCACGCTGACTGGCAATTGACCAGTCAGCTGCCCGTGTTGACTGTTCAACGGCCGATCTGGGCCATTCGTGGCAGATCGTGCGGCCAGGGAGGGGTGGCGGCGAGGTGGCTCACCAGAGCGGCGACGGCGAGGTTCCGGCGGCGGGGTCGTCGGGCGTCAGCGCGGAGGGGAGGCGGGCGGTCGTCGGCGCGGAGGGGAGGCGGCTGGCGCGCGGGGTGGCCGGCGGCGACCTCGGTCTCGGGCGGTGGCGGAGCGGTCTTGGGCGGCGGCGGCGACCTCGGGCGGCGGCGGGCGAGGCTCCTGCGGGGAGAGGAGAGGAGAGGGGGTCAGGGGCGAGGCGAGGTCGCGGGGCGGCGAGCTTGCGGGGAGAGAGAGAGAGGAAGGCGCAGCGGCGAGCGGCGCGCTTACCGGGCGGCGGCGGGCGCGGGATCGGGAGGCGGCGGCGGCTCGCGATGGGGGAGGTGGCAGCGCGATAGGGAGAAGCAGGGGGCGTGCGCGGGGCTAAGAAGGGGAGGGGGCCCACGCGGGGTCGACGCGGACTCCGCGGCGGCGGTTGCGGGAGTCCGGGGCGGATACGGTGGCGCGGCGGCGGCGATGTCGGCGCCGACAGGTGGGCCCCACCTGTCGGTGGCTGGCGGCTGCACGGGCGGCGCGCAGTTACCTGCCGCGCGGGCGGCGGCGGTTGCGGCGCGCGCGCGTGCGCTGCTGGCGCGGCTGGGCCGGCTCGGCCCAGCGGGCTGCGCTGCTACTTCCCTTTTTTTTTGTTCTTTTCTTTTATTCTTTTCTGTTTTAGAATTTCTATTGTATCATTTTCATACGAGCTCCGAATCGAGTGATTGTTGGGGAGATAACCCCGGATAGGGTAAAGACGGGGAAAGACGAAAGGATGTTCCCCGTCTAGTTTCTGAGTTACAGCCTGAGTCGGCCGAATCATGTAGAGGTCGGCCAAGATAGGAAAGGGCAGGACCCTTGTAGTAAAGACAAGGCCTTACCCGACCGAGATACTTCGTAACTCGGCTGGGTTAGCCCGAGTAATCTTAATGCAGATAAAGGACAAGCCAAGCTACGGGAGGCAGGGCCGAATGATATGAAGCTTGCAGGAGAAGGAGAAGCCTGAAGTCAAACCCTAACCGCAGGATAGGGAGAATTTGAGCCAAGCCAAGCACTACGAACAAAGACGCAGAGCGACAGAAAGGCAGAAGGAGGTCACGGAGGTGACAGTCCTGAAGCCCGAGGCGCGCAGGAGGGGCCCTCTGGAACCTTGCCGTCGTTAGAGGAGCGACAGGGAAAGGGGGCGCCGAACTACTATATTGGGACAAGCATATTCCTCGAATATGCTTGCCACATCAGCCCTAAAGGAACCCAAGGCCCTCCTTTATAAGGAGAGGCTTGGACCCTGAGGAAGGGACCGACTCATTCTTTAGTACCGTTAGGCTGGGATAGTTTCTTCCTTCTAAAACACAGCTCAAGGAGCACTTGTAGCCCGAAGAAGGAGAAATAAAGATCTTTGCCTTAGCCTCCTGTGTGTAGAATCAACTGCATCTTTCCTCCCCAGATCCCACTAGCATCCATTGGCCCCATACTTTAGCCTACCCATGGCATCTGCCGTGCCACCACCACGACAGTTGGCGCCCACCGTGGGGCCAGCAGCGGTGCTAGCTAGAGTTATGATCCGGACGGGAAACTTCATCAACACTGGCGAGCACGTTGTTTCTGGCTTGGTCCAGAGGTTTGACCTCTGTGACTACGTCAGCGACAATGCGGGCAGCTTCAGGGGAAAAACTCCCCCGCGCAACGGTGTCTTCATCAGCCTGGGCGGACACAGGGTCTACGTCGACGTCGACATCTCCGACATTTATCCTCACCAAGTTGTTGTTGCAGGAGAGCCACCTCTTAGTGCCACGAGCCGTCCACGCGGAGCGCGTCCAGTAGGCAGCGTCGAGGTGATGGTCGCGGCCGGAGTACAAGCGGGAGTAGCGGCTGCCAGATCGAGCAGAGACCCCGCCACAGGCGTACAGGGCGCACTCAGGCAGACAGCACCACTACCCATCGAGGTAATCCCTCAAGTGACCAACCAGACCGAGGTGCAGGACACTACCCCAAAGGCACCAAGAGTAAGAGGGCCGCCTCTGGAAAGGCCAGAGAACATTCTTCAAGCAACCATAGAAAACTTGACTACACCTGTACCGCCGATACTTGATCCGGCGAATGCTCAGGCAGAGTTAGAAGAAACTAGGCAAAAGGTGCTGGTAGAGGCCAAAAAGGTGTCGGCCTTACGGGAGTCCTTAAACAGGACTCTACGAGAATATGCCAAAGCTAATAAGCTTGACGCCGCGCCAGAACGGGTGGACGAGCTAAGATTGAGAGGGAAGAACCTCATAGATGATATCAACAAGGAGCATGATGCTCATAAGGAGGAATCAGTTGATTTGGGCTTGCCGAGGTACAGTACCCCGGCAAAGAACCTAAGAGCGGCAAATGCCGCAACATTAGAGTTAGAGGGGTTGACCGGCGAAGCCCGACAGAAACAGCAAGAAAGAGTGAATGAGCTGGTGCGCATCGCGAACCAGCAAAACGAAGAAATGCTCAGAGCAGACCCGGCAAGGCCGGGGGCCTCACGAATGGTTCACTCTGCAGGAGCAGCACCTGCCTTTTCCGTGGCAGCAGCATCCTCACCCGGAAATAATGCACGAAAGGACAAAGCAGTAACCTCAGGAAAGAGAAACAAGCAAATTGTTCCGTATGATCCGGCAATAGCCGGGAAGGCAAACGAGAACAGAGGCAATGGAAGCCGAGGTAACAGTGGTGAGAGGAATCCCGGCCGTATTGAGAAAGACGGCTGAAGCCGAGGCAATGGAGACCTCGGCAGAAGAGAACTCGGAAGAGGCAATCATGAGAACAATACCCCGGTCGAAGTAAGGAGAGAACTGCCACTCAACCCGCAACCAAGGCAGGAACCCCGGCAAGAAAGAGAGACGAGGCCAGCTCGCCACAATCAAGTGAATGAAAGGTACAATGATGGTTATTCCGAGATGGAATATGCGATCCATGGTGGAAATAACCACTATGGAATGCAAGACAGAGTTATGTACAGAGATTTGCCATCAAATGATGCAAGAGTGAAGCTGGACCGGCTATACCGGTCCGAGTTGTTGGAAGAACAGGGTCCACCAGGTCCAACATGCTTTGGACCACGGATCATGGGCGAACCACCTGTGCCGAACTTTCATCTAGCAAGAGGCACGAAAACATATAATGGAAGTACCAAACCACAAGACTGGTTGATTGACTATGCCACTGCTGTGAAAATAGCGGGTGGGAACTTACGATGGGCAGTACGGTATGTCCCACAAATGCTGGAAGGACCAGCTAGGGTATGGCTGAAAAATCTACCAGCGGGCAGTATCAACTGTTGGTTGGATTTTGAAGAAATGTTCGTCAGCAACTTTACCAGCACATACAAGAGGCCAAACAGGCCGCAACAATTAGCCATGTGCAAGCAGAGGCCGAATGAAACAGATAGAGAGTTTTTAACTCGATGGTGTAACCTGAGAAACTCATGTGAAGGAGTTATAGAGTCGCAAGCAATAGCTTGGTTCGCTCAAGGATGTCGTTATGCCAGCGTGTTGTGGCAACGTCTGCAAAGAGATATGCCGACCACATTGGCAGACTATCAGAATAGCGGACTCCTACGCATTAGGAGATCCAACGCAACCAGAACTAATGTCGGCAGATCATCGGGAGCAACAAGACCATTATGCAAGAGATTTGGCCGGGTCATCCAGGCGCAGTGACTTCAGAGGAAGAAGAAGAGAAGAAAGGCCGGATTATAGATATAATTCGGCCCAAGTGGCAGCAGTAGCGCAGGATCCGCCGAGTCACGGACCGACTCAACGGCAGAAAAATGGTCCTCATCAGCGGACACCAAGGAATGAAGGAAAAAGACAGTGGACCCCAGAACAAAAGAAACAGTGGCAGGAGAGGCCGAAGTACACGTTCGAATCTATGTTAGATCAGCCGTGCAAATTTCACACGTCAAACCCATCCAGGCCAGCCAACCATACGACCCGCCAATGTGGATGGATGAAAAATGCAATGGGAAACCCCGTAGGTATTTAGGCAGCGCCCCATCAAGTACATCAACAGCATCAACCACAGTTGACTGGAGCAAATGCACAGCAACTGATGTTACCGCCTCCTCCCCCGAGGTACGATAACTCGGATCGGAGAGATGCGGTACATCAGGTGATGAACCAAGTCCAGGATGGAAGGACAAATCCAGCGAATACTGGACGCAATGATTACAGAGAACATCATCAGTCTTATTGCGTGTTCACAACGGAACAGCAAGACAAGCAGAGTGTGCAGCGCCGGCATATGGAAGTAAATGCAGTTATGCCTGCAGTACCAAGATATGTGCCTTGGTCAGATCAGGAGGTAACTTGGAGCATAAAGGATCACCCCAAGATAATGCCGAATCTCGGGTCGTATGCACTTGTGTTGGATCCGACATTTGTTGGACCAAGCATCAATGTGAAATTCTCAAAAGTACTCATTGACAATGGAAGCAGTATCAACATCATGTACAAAGATACCATGCATAAACTCGGAATATCGCAGAACATGCTGCAATCCACGAGGACCACTTTCCATGGGATAGTGCCAGGGCTTTCATGTGAACCCATTGGTAAGGTCCGAGTGGATGTGTTATTCGGCACAAGAGATAACTGCAGAGCAGAAAACTTAGAGTTTGAGGTGGTGGATCTAGAGAGTTGTTATCATGCTTTACTCGGACGACCCGCGTTGGCCAAATTCATGGGCAGCTGTCATATAAGTTATCTGAAAATGAAGCTACCCGGACCACAAGGAGTGATAACAGTAGTAGGGGATTACAAGAAGTCAATGGAATGTGCTTCAGCCGGGTCAAATTTGGCCGAATCATTGGTTATAGCAAGAGAAAAAAGAATGATTCAGGAGGTAGCAGCCCTCGCTCAGTCGGCACAGCTGAATATGCCGGCACTAGCCAATCCACATGGAAGTGTCTCCTTTCAGCCGACTAAAGAAACGAAGAAGTTTCAGATAGATGAGCAATTCCCAGAGCGTACTGTTACTATTGGTGCAGGCCTAGATGCTAAATAGGAAAGCGAGCTCACCAACTTCCTCCGTGAGAATCGGGACATATTTGCATGGTCAACTCAGGATCTGCAAGGTGTTCCGAGGGAGTTGGCTGAGCACTCTAGAATGTAAGGCCAGGAGCAAGGCCGGTGAAGCAACCTCTCCGCCGCTTCGCCGAAGACAGGAGAAAATAATAGGGGATGAAATAGCTCGGCTCCTCGCGGCCGGGTTCATCATGGAGGTGCTGTATCCGGATTGGTTGTCGAATCCGGTGCTAGTAGAAAAGAAGAAAGATGATCCGAATGTAGCCATTATATGGCGAATGTGTATCGATTACACGAACCTGAACAAGGCGTGTCCAAAAGATCCTTTTCCATTACCTAGAATAGACCAAGTCATTGATTCGACAGTTATTGTCATTTGTAGACGCGTATTCTGGTTTTCACCAGATACCGTTAAATCCGGCCGATCAAATAAAGACTGCGTTTATTACCCCGTACGGGGCCTATTGCTATCGCACAATGCCATTCGGCCTGCGAAACGCAGGAGTAACGTATCAGAGATGCATGGAAAAATGTCTACACGACTAGATAGGAAAAAATGTAAAAGTATATGTAGATGACGTGGTCATCAAAACCAAGGAAAGCAAAACGCTACTGGATGATATATGGCAGACTTTCGCGAACCTGAGAAGGTTCCGAATGAAGCTTAATCCAGAAAAATGCACATTTGGCGTGCCGGCAGGAAAATTACTCGGCTTTCTCGTATCTAGCCGAGGTATAGAGGCCAACCCAACAAAGATAAAGGCAGTAGAAAGAATGGAGTTGCCAAGGTGTCTAAATGATGTACAAAAGTTCACGGGATGTCTAGCCTCGCTCAGCCGGTTTGTATGTCGGCTGGGAGAGAAGGCACTACCACTCTATCAACTAATGAAGAAATCAGATCAGTTCATTTGGACTCCACAAGCAGACAGTGCATTTCATGAGTTGAAAAAGATGTTGGTCACAGCACCCATTTTGGCTTCTCCATTATCGAAAGAGCCAATGTTACTCTATATAGCGGCTACCAACAGAGTAGTGAGTGTTGTAGTCGTCGTAGAACGACTCGAAGATGATAAGTCGGTACAGAGGCCGGTGTATTATTTGAGCGAGGTGTTATCCGCTTCAATGCAGAATTACCCGCATTATCAGAAGATGGCTTATGGAGTGTACATGTCGGCAAAGAAGCTTAAACATTACTTCGAAGAGCATCCCATCAAAGTAATCTGTGAAGCGCCCATAGCCGACATATTGAGCAACAAAGATGCAAGTGGCTGAATAGCAAAATGGGCAATCGAGTTGTCACCGTACGCTCCACAATTCGATAGGAGAGATGCAATCAAATCTCAGGCGGTCGCCGACTTCTTCGTAGATTGGGCCGAGGTGCAGTATGAGCCACCATTACCAGACCCAAATTATTGGACGATGCATTTCGATGGTTCCAAACTAAGAAATGGTTTGGGGGCAGCAATAGTGTTAACCTCACCCAAAAGGGATCAGCTGAAGTATGTGCTACAAATACATTTTGCCGCATCAAACAACGTAGCCGAATACGAAGCACTGGTCCATGGGTTGAAAGTAGCAAAAGAGATTGGCATACGCCGAATCTTATGCTATGGGGACTCGGATTTAGTAGTACAGCAAGTCTCAGGAAATTGGGATGCGTTAGATGATAATATGGCTTTGTATAGATTTCATGTGCAAAAGATCAGTGGATACTTTGAAGGGTGTGAATTTCACCTCATACCTCGGGCAGAAAATGATGCCGCAGACACGTTGTCAAAACTAGGATCAACCAGGCAGTCAATTCCACCGGGTATTGCCCTGGAACACCTCAGAAAACCATCGATAACCCCATCACCAGAATCCGAATATATCTTTATTCCGGCAAATTCAGCAGAAGATAAGATGCCGATGGAAGTAGACCAGCAATATAACTCGGAATCCTCCAAGAAAAGGACAGCAGAGGTAAGCATAATTGTGAGGGAGGCCGAGGTAGCTATGTCGGCGGAAAGCATGGAGATAGAGAGTGAGACCACACCAGAAAAAATCACACCGATGTGGGCGCAACCCATTTTCTTTTTCCTTAAAGATGCGATGTTACCGAATAATGAAGTGTTAGCAAGACAGACTGTAAGGAGAGCAAAAGCTTATACAATCATAAACAATGAGCTATATAAAAGAAGCGTCACAAGTGTATTGCAAAGGTGTGTAAGTTTGGTAGAAGGCCAGGAGATCCTCCTAGATATACATCAAAGAGAATGTGGACACCATGCCTCATCTCGTGCCTTGGTAACCAAAGCATTCAGGCATGGGTTTTATTGGACAACGGCGTTGAAGGAAGCCAAAGAGCTGGTTGAAAAATGCAATGGTTGTCAGAGATATGCAACCAAGATACACATGTCGTCGTCCGAGTTAAAAACAATACCCATTACTTGGCCGTTTTCTGTGTGGTGCCTAGATATGGTGGGACCGTTTAAGCCGGCACGAGGGGGGATGACCCACATATTGGTCATGGTGGACAAGTTCACAAAATGGATTGAAGTAAAACCAATAAAAAAATGTGACGGGCTCACAGCAGTGAAATTCCTCAAAGATATTATCTTAAGATATGGGTACCCACACAGTGTTATTACAGACAACGGCACAAACTTTGCAGAAGGAGCTTTCGCTAGGTTTTGCCGAGAAAAACACATAAGATTAGATGTTGCTTCTGTTGCTCATCCAGCATCTAATGGGCAAGTGGAAAGGTCTAATGGATTAGTGTTGTCCGGAATAAAACCGCGACTCATCGAACCATTGCAAAGGTCGGCAGGATGTTGGATTGAGGAATTACCAGCAGTATTGTGGAGCCTCGGGACTACTCCAAATAGATCAACAGGTTATACACCATTCTTTCTGGTATATGGGCAGAGGCTGTGCTTCCAGCCGACATACTACATGACTCACCAAGAGTTACTCAATATACAACTTCAGAGATAAATGAAGTAGCTCGGCAAGATACTGTTGACCTGCTAGAAGAAGCCAGAGAACTGACGCTATCACGATCAGCTATTTATCAAC
The DNA here is from genome assembly GCA_916181665.1 of Avena sativa. NCBI lineage: Eukaryota > Viridiplantae > Streptophyta > Magnoliopsida > Poales > Poaceae > Avena > Avena sativa. The sequence goes on from OV702281.1 coordinate 396,894,537, forward strand.
AGAACTTGCGACGATATCACAGCAAGAAGGTGAATCCAAGAGTATTCAAAGAAGGAGATTTAGTCCTCCGACTGGTGCAACGCACGGCCGGCATGCACAAGCTAGCACCTCCATGGGAGGGACCATTCATCGTGAGCAAACCATTGCATAATGATGCCTATTATCTAATCGACGCTCAATCCCCCGGAAGGAACAAGGCAGACAAAGCCGGCGAAGAAACGAAGCGGCCATGGAACGTAGCTTTACTTCGTCCATTTTACTCGTAGCATAGTATCTCAAGGTCAAGAACCAATTATGTATTAAACCTCGGCATCCAGAGCAGCGACTCGGGGACTGCCATATGTTATTTCAATTTCATCTTGTGTATTGAACCTCGGCATCCAGAGTAGTGACTCGGAGACTGCCATATGTTATTTCAATTTCATCTTATGTATTGAACCTCGGCATCCAGAGCAGTGACTCGGGGACTGCCATATCTTATTTTGACTTCATCTTATGTATTAAACCTCGGCATCTAGAGCAGTGACTCGGAGAATGCCGTATGTTATTTCAATTTCATCTTATGTATTGAACCTCGGCATCCAGAGCGGTGACTCGGGAACTGCCATATCTTATTTCAATTTCATCTTATGTATTAAACCTCGTCATCCAGAGCAATGACTCGGGGACTGCCATAGGTCATTTAAATTTCATCTTGTGTATTCAACCTCGGCATCCAGAGCAGTGACTCGGGGACTGCCATATGTTGCCCCAGTTTTATGTTGAACACTAAACCTCGGCACCCTGAGCAGCGCCTCGGCAATCGTCTTATATTATTTATGAAATTTGGTTTACACACTAGACTTCGGCGCTATAGGCAGTGACTCGTGGACTGCCATATATTGTTCCGAAGTAGTAGTCAACTTTTGATACAAGGAAGGTATCACACTTCGACACTCAGAATAAGAGCAGCTCAATCTCGTATGATATTCGAAGCTCACACCCAGATTAATTGGCTAAACCACGGGAATACAAAGGCAAAGATACATCCTAAAATCAGGAAATCGCGGGTCACCAAAGCAAGAATTCAGACGAACAAAACCACTTAAACAAAGTGATAACAACTACAAACATATATGTCATAGCAGTACACGGCAAAAGAAATTCAGGTCATACAGAAGACGGACAAATGTTCCACGTACATCGTACGCCCGGCATACCAGGGACAAAAAATAACTTAAAGGTTTTCAGCTGGAGAGGCAATAGTTGGGTCAGGGGCTGGATGCTCCGAGATAGGCGGAGCCTCGGCCGAGGTTGCCTCGCCTTCCACAGACCCAGGTGCGACTTCGGCCGAAGCCCGAGGCTGCCGAGGGGCATCAGTTTGTGCAGTTGAATGCCCAGTACCTTTGGAGGAGTATCGCGCGTTGCCGTTGCCATCCGAGCTCGAACTGGAGTCACCAGAAGAAGCCGAATCATCTTCACCTTCACCTTGTTCAGCTGAGTTATTATCTGATGCATCCTCGACTACGACCTCATCGTCCGGGTTCGGGAGGAAGCTCGGACCTTCATTCCAGGTATGCACGTCGGCATACTCAACGAGCTGGAAGGCGCGAGATTGCCGAAGAGCAACGAAGGTGGGGTCCTCAACCCAACAGGAACCTGTGCGCAAATTTCTCAGGATATCAAGAGAAATATCTTCATACCATGACATGATAACAGTGAGGGCCATATCAGCGCCAGCTCGCCTGGCTGATTCCCTCCAGAGACTTAGTTGCTTTTCGGATGCCATCAATCTTTTCACCAGCAATTCGACCTCGTTGATATCAGGAGTCCCAGAGGTATTCGGCCAGAGAACATGGTAGGCTCGGATAGCTGCCTGCACCAAGTCCCTGCCCATAATCTTCATCGGACCAACTGCAGCGCCAACAACAACCAGGAAATCTTCCATCGAGTACTCCGAGTCAGCATCAACAGGGACACCTCGGCGCACACGAGCTGCAAGAACTGCTTTAGAACTCACAGGCTTAGCTTCTGGAAAATGACCTGCGCAAAACACGAATGCGTCAGGAGGCAGCAGGGACAAAGAGAAAAACATAATCCGGCTGTGCTAAGAAGCTTACAATGAATATAACTCATCATTATCTGAAGGTCTTTAGCCCAGTTGATCTTGCTCTTTTCAAAGCGAGCGATCTCCTCGCTCATTCCACGAGTTTTCAGTTCGGCAGCCTCGAGGAGCTCTTTATTCTTCTGCAGTTCCAGAGCTAAACGATTTTTCTCCTCGGAGAATTCCTGACCGACCTTTTCTAGTTCGGATTTCTGAGAGAGCTTAAGGGCCTCCACCTCGGTGCGCAGACGAGCTATTTCATCATCCTTTTCCTTCAGCTGCGCCGGATGAGTAGTGCTTTGTTCTAAAAAATGCAGCATCACGTCAGGCATGGGCGTGCAATCTTGGTGTGATGCTGCAAAGGTTTGTAACTCGGCTTTACCAAAGCCAAACGAAATAAAAGAAGCTTAGCTCACATTTTAAAAAGCGGAAGGTGTAAGGTAAAAGGGAAACTAACCTTCCAGGCTCTTGACCTTCTTCGCAAGACGAATGTTGAGATTATTGATATTACCTGTTCACCAAAAAAGTGAGCCGACATCTCGCATACAAAACAATAAGAATGTCGAAAATGACGAAAAGAATTATCGACTTACCAGTCTTTTTCACCACAGGGAGAACTTTCTCATATTTTTCTTCCAATTTTCGGTGCGAAAAAAGCAATCTTTGAAATTCGGCAGTCCGCCGGTCATGTGCAACCTGAACAATGGAGCAAACGATTATTCGAAGCTAAAACAGATCCGAGTTAAGCGAAACTTAACCCGGATCTAGGTGGCTGGATATTCGAAGCTAAAACAGATCCGAGTTAAGCAAGACTAAACCCGGATCTAGGTGGCTGGATATTCGAAGCCAAAACATATTCGAGTCAAGCGAAACTTAACCCGGATCCAGGTGGCTGGATATTCCAAGATCAACTAAACGAAAGTCAAGCAAGGTTTAAGGCAGAGCTAGTCGAATATAGATTCGAACCCTAAAGTTAAAATTAAATTACGTATAGTATTGTTAAACTTCCAAGCAAATAACAAGTTATTTCCCTGCAAGTTTCAGGGACTAGAATATATAGTAGCATATGGGGAATTAATCAAAACTCCGCAAAACAGCAGTTACCTCGTTCATCTTGTTAGTATCAAGGATGATCTTGGCAGCTTGATCCAAGCGGCCGCCAATGTCGGAAAGCTGAAATGGCTGACTGATTGGATTACCCCAAACTGATCGGCAGCATTCCAATTATTGGCATATTCCACCAGCGAGCCGAGGCTGTTCCCACTAGCCGTCCGAGTTAAGACTTTACCCCGGACGTGCTGCGTAACCACCACGGCCGCAGGGCTTTTATGAAGAGCAAGCTGGGTACCGGCGGCCGGAGTAACGGAGGTTTTGGTAGAAGCAGTTCTTTTACGCAGCACATCGGCGATACTCGGCTGAGAAGAGCCAACAAGACCTTTCTGGGAAGTGGAGGCCTTGGCGGCGACAACTTTACTTGCTTTAGAGGCATCAGCAGGAGCTGATACCTCGGCAATGGGAACAATGTCTTTAGGATCCGGAGAAATCACGGTCGCAGAGGGCACCGGGATATTAACGTCCTCGGCCGGGGCGGGAGCTACTATAGAAACTGCGGGGGTAGAAAGAGGCTCGGTAGAGACGCTCGGATTCACAGAGGAGACAACTGGTTCCATGGAAATCTCGGAGGGCCGAGTTGAGTCAACGTCAACAAGAGGAGTCTCAGGTACATCATGGTGAGGGGGCGATCGATTCGGAACTGGAGGAGATGCTGCACGAGCAGGACTCGGAACCCTGGTATCTTCGGCAGGCAGAGGAGACGGCTGCCGAGTCACACGGCTAGTCATGCTAGGACCGCCGGGCTTAACGGAAAGTGGAGCACTGTGGAAATAGAAAAGGGAGAGCGACATCAGGTTAAAAAACAGAAAGAGAGAAACAAGAAATACGAGCAAAAGGTAACTTACCCTGCAACTCCAGGCATGATCTTGCGCCGGGGAGGATTCGGTGCGGATTTCTTCGTTCGTTTCTTGGGAGCCGCCTCTGAGGCATCAGCAGGAGCCCCACGTTTCCCTGAGGTAACAGGGGGCCGGGAAGCAATAGGCTCGGCGTTGTGAACCTGACCGGCCGGATTAGCTGGGAAAGTAGAAGCCGGAAATGCATAAGAAATAGGCATTGCGGCAACTACCTCAAGAACTTGGACCTCGTCCGAATCACCTTCCTCCTCGTGGGCCGAGGTCTTGCCACGAGCGCGAGCCGGTGCAGGATCCGACTTAGGGACGAACTCTTCCGAGTCCGGCTCACCAGTGTTCGGGGTATTCCGGTCCGCGGGCCACGGAAGCAACAAAACTTCGCCATCCTCATTATTCTGCTCTGCAAACCTCTGTAAGACAAGAAAAAGGAAAATTAGCGAAAACTGTTACGAAAGCAATTGGAAAACAGAGCGTTATTGGTTAAGCTTACTTCGGGAGGAGGACGCTCACGCGTAAACGGTTTCAACCCCCAAGCCCAGTCCTCAGGCATCTCCGTCTTGAAGATGGCTCGGACTCGCTTAAAGATGAGATAGTTGTCCAGCTCCACAGTCGAGACTCGGTTGGGATCGAGAGGACCGCTCATGTAGCAGAGTTTGTGCGTCCGTTTCTGGAATGGGCAGATTCGGCTACTGATAAAATTAGCCATCAGATCCTCGCCGCATAACCCGGCGCGGATCAGCTCTTTAAGCCGAATCTCAAAAGCTTCGGCCAAGGCGTGACTCTTCCTCGGATTATAAGTCCAATTCACCTTGGAGGGCGGGCCAATGGAGAATGCGGGGAGCCGAATCTTGTCCTCCGTTCCTGTGTTCTTGACATAGAAGAAGGATTTGTGCCACTTCTTGCACGACTCTAGCCCTGTGACACGAGGAAATACGGACTTCCTCCGAGGTGTAATGGACGCTGCTCCACATTGAGTAAGCAGTTTATCGGAAGGGTGCAGAGACTTGTCAGGGACTACGTTAGAACGAATCTGGAAGAACTTCGACCAGACATGCACGGACGGCCATAGGCCGAAGTATCCCTCCGAGGCAGAGATAAAAGCAGAAAGAGAAGCGATGGCATTTGCAGGAACTCTCTAGCAAAGTCGCTAAGAGGGAGACCAAAGCCGCGTGAGAAATGCGACATAAAAACTACATACTCGCCCTCCCTAAGATCCGGAGAGGACTCGCTGCCGGGTAAGCGACAGGAGACCTCGGCGGGAATCCTCTGAGTTCGGATAAGCCACTCGATCTCGCGGCGAGTAACGGAGGAGCCCTGCCACGAGCCTCGCTCGGGCCCAGAACCAGCATCGTCATCCTCTATCAGGGCACCGCTAAAGGAGCTAGCCATGAGCTCGCCGGAAAAATCGGCGGAGGAAGAACTAGCAGCGGAGGAAAGTTTAGAGCTACAGGGCCCCGTCGTGATTTTGCACAGGAACGGCGGCGGAGGAGCAGAGGAACCGCCGCACGAATACAAAATCGAGACAGAGAAATCTAGGGAAAAGCCTAGGCGACGCGGACGGAAAGAACTCACCGGGGACGACGCCGAAGCTAGTGAACGCGGACGAGGCAGACGGAGCAACGCGGCGGAGTCCTCGCCGTCGGAGGTTCTGATGAACGCGCGGCGGCGGAGCTACGAACGGGTGCGGAAGCGAGAGGAAGAAGAAGGGCGCAGGCGAACGAAAAGGGGAAAGTGATTCCTCCAGCGCCGCACCCCTCTTTATAACCAAGCCGCTAGCAAGATAGTGGGATCGTTGGTGTGGCGGTTGGACGTGTAGATCGTGTGCGCCGCACAACCACACGTCGTTGAGCGGAACCACACCAAGGGCCACACGGTAGCAAAGAAGGTCACGATCCCCAACGGAAACGGCACACGAGGCGTCGCAGCGCCGGCGCAACAGGCGCAGTGGTAACTGTGGCCTGTCAGTAAATACTGTAGAGGAACAAAAAACTATAGAAATAATGATGGTGATGACGCGTAGGACGAGGCGTACGCAAGAAGATACGATGATACCTCGAACGAGAAAGGAATAACTCGGAAACAATACAGGACGTATGTCATGAAACTGATACGACCCGGCCGAGGTTATCGGCGGGGCCATACCAGCTTCGGGGACTAATGTTGGGGAGATAACCCCGGATAGGGTAAAGACGGGGAAAGACGAAAGGATGTTCCCCGTCTAGTTTCCGAGTTACAGCCTGAGTCGGCCGAATCATGTAGAGGTCGGCCAAGATAGGAAAGGGTAGGACCCTTGTAGTAAAGACAAGGCCTTACCCGGCCGAGATACTTCGTAACTCGGCTGGGTTAGCCCGAGTAATCTTAATGCAGATAAAGGACAAGCCGAGCTACGGGAGGCAGGGCCGAATGATACGAAACTTGCAGGAGAAGGAGAAGCCTGAAGTCAAACCCTAGCCGCAGGATAGGGAGAATCTGAGCCAAGCCAAGCACTACGGACAAAGACGCAGAGCGACAGAAAGGCAGAAGGAGGTCACGGAGGTGACAGTCCTGAAGCCCGAGGCGCGCAGAAGGGGCCCTCTGGAACCTTGCCGTCGTTAGAGGAGCGACAGGGAAAGGGGGGCGCTGAACTACTATATTGGGACAAGCATATTCCTCGAATATGCTTGCCACATCATCCCTAAAGGAACCCAAGGCCCTCCTTTATAAGGAGAGGCTTGGACCCTGAGGAAGGGATCGACTCATTCTTTAGTACCGTGAGGCTGGGATAGTTTCTTCCTTCTAAAACACAGCTCAAGGAGCACTTGTAGCCCGAAGAAGGAGAAATAAAGATCTTTGCCTTAGCCTCCTGTGTGTAGAATCAACTGCATCTTCCCTCCCCAGATCCCACTAGCATCCATTGGCCCCATACTTTAGCCTACCCATGGCATCTGCCGTGCCACCACCACGACAGTGATTCTTCCTTCTAAATTTTTCTAAAATCTAGGAGATCAACCTAGGATCATGTGGTACTTATTTCCACTAGTTTACAAGGGTGAAAAAATACAAGTCCTAGTATACCCTCTTGTAGGAGCATTTTAGCAATTCTAAATAGGGTTTTGGAAGTAGTGTTTTGCCAAATCATTTCAATCGAAAGTTTTGCATGGATGATTATGATGAAATGACATGAATGATATGCAGAACCAAATCTAAAATTTGGGATGTGACAAGAACAAACACCGGATGCACTATTTAATACTACGGCAAAAGATCAAGCATGATGCATGTATGATGTATGGCATGGCAAAGATGCGATGCAATTAGTCAATATTAAGCGGAACCGGGGTCCCGGCGTTTAATTAATAGGTTCATGTTATTTAGATACCCCGCAATTTAAATGTTGCATTAACAAGGCAAAAGATAGAACCGGTTCGCTACACAAATTTAAATAGAGCCAATATAAGACTAGATTTGCCCGCATATGGACCCCATATTTAATTAGGTGAATCGGCATAATGGCCCAAACCACGCAATATGTATGCGACATGAACATTTTAAATGCAACAAGTAATATCATTTATAAAATATAGGTCTCGGAAAATAGGTTCACACATGGTGGTTTGATGAACTTGGATCCAAGGGTTCGACGGGTTCGGTCTCAGGGATCGGTCTTCGGATCCGGAACATCAGGCCCAAGAAGTAGATAGTGATTCCGGCATCGGGTATCCATGAAGAAACCGTGAAAGTCTTATCGCATTCGTGTGTCTTCGAGATATTGTGGTCTTAGCAACATGATAACAAAAATCAGGGTCAATCTCGCAGATATGGTGTGCTCCCGACACGCAAACACATGCGCATAGACAAATGCAAGCACATATGAGCAAGATCACTTTGACAGAATCCAAGCAAGCTCAACACCTGGACACGCGACCTCCGGCTTCGAAACAAGCGGCATCTAGGAAGGGCCGGCGCGAGGCACGCGAGGAAGAGAAAGTCGTGGGCCAGGGACACGTGGACGTTGGAGGATTGAGGCCGACGTCGCAAAGCTCGGCACGGGAGGCGCGCGATGCGGGTGGCACCTCGGCGGCGGGGAAGCAGAGAGTGGGTCGCCGGCCGGGGCTCCAGGACAGGGGTGGCACCGCATAGAGGAACTAGCGGAGAGGTGGAAGGATACCAGCGGCAGACATGGTCGGCGGTAGAGGCCAGAGGGGTGGCACGGCGATGCGATCCCGACAGGGAGAGGTCGGTGGAGGCGGGCGGACAGACGAGGTGGAGGAGGGTGCCACAGTGGCTTGCAGAGGCCAGGGACGGGGGATCCCGTGGCGGTGGGGCCGAGCTTGACAGGGAGGTGGCGATGAGGGCAGACGGTGTTGCGGGGGAGGTCGGCATGGCGGCGACGGCTGACGTCCTGGGCGACGGAGGATGGCTCTGCGCGAGGGAGAGCGGGGCTTGGCAAGGAACGGGGTCGGGGGAAGAGAGAGAGGAGCGGGGGTGGGCTCGTGCGGCAGGTGGGTGGGTCCGCTCGCGTGGGGTGGGCGTGTTGGCACAGCGTGCGTGCTGTGTGGTGTGTGTGTTTGGTGTGGGTTGAAACAGGGGTGGCGGCAGCAGGGAGTTGGAGTGTGGTGGGTATTAGGGTTAGGGTAGGGGTGAGGCTAGGGTTTGATCTAGGAATCAAGGGCCAGGATTAGCTGGGATGGTAGGCTGCTGCCAGCTGGGCCTTTGGGCCTGGCCGGTGTCGGCCTCCCCAAGGGTTTTAAAATTAGTTTATTTTATTTATAAAGTTGTTTAATATAATGCCTTTGTAAATAGTTTTTTATACAAAACAATTTATCCGGAAGAGGCTGGGTTTGACATTTGAAATAAGGACGGGGATATCTAAAAAACAAAAGTAGGCTTTTAGAGAAATAGTTTTAGACAGATCGATGCATGCTAATGTCATGATGATGCACATAATACAAAACAACAGCGATTTCTAGTAGCGGTTTTACTGGGGTGCTACAGTTTAGCTTCTATCCATTTAATGAATTTATCAACTGCTACTAGCAGATGCGTAAACCCACATGGTGTCGTTTGTAACGGACCCACCATGTCTAGCCCCCAGACTGCAAATGGCCAAGTTATTGGTATTGTTCGCAATTCTTCAGCCGGAGCTTTCTTGGACTTCTACTGCTGCAGCAGAGTCTTGTACTCGGCCTCCATAACTCTAGCTTTCTCTATTGACTTCTGCGCGTTGGCCAGATCTCGATCTAGCTTTGCGCCTTGCTCCGCAATGGCCTGCGCTTCCTCCAGCAGTTGCTGGCGCTTCTCGTCAAGCTGGGCCACGTTCTGGATATGAGCTATGGCCAATGGCTCGACGAGGAGATTGTTGTACATCACTCTATCAGCTGGAGTAACTTGGGCAGCACCAGACGTATATGCCGGAGGCGGCGGGTTTGCGGTGTTGTTGTTGCTCGGTCCGGTGCCGAGTTCCTGCGGTTGTTGCACTGGGTTAGGCGGATGGGGCATGACCTTTGCGCGATCATTGTCGGTAGCAATAGGTGGTCCCTTCCCTTTGTCCGGAGATGTAGGCGGAGCTCATCCGAGTTGATCTTCTTCCATCGCCGTCCCAAAGGCGGCGAACACCTCTCGGGACGTGACAACGTTGTTGGCCTGCTCGTCGCGCGGTACTCCTCCTCCATCTCCTACATGGCAGTGTCTAGTTCCTCCGGGCTGAAATCTATCTCCTCTGAGTCTGCACTGAAGTCGGCGTAGAGTGCATCAATCACAGAGTCGGAGGGTGCCCGGGCTTCCTCGATGACGGGGGTGGAGGTGAAACAGGTGCGACGATGACTGTAGGTGGTGGTGCTACTGCGGCGATGGTGGCCGAAGGCGGTGGTGGCGGTGGCTGAATCGGTGGCGCTCCGTCAATGAGCGCAGGAGCCGCCTGAGCTACCTCTTCAGCCTCTGCATAGTTGTTGACGGTGTTCACCATGCTTTCGAAAGTGAGGCATCTTGAAGCCTGCTGCCGCCCTAGAGAATGTCGGAGAAGCGTTCCCTGGTCCAGTCCTTCCACAAAGTGATACATGGCATCATCATTGGGGTAATGCGCCAGATCGGCCCGTATACGGAGCCACCTGGTAAGGTAATCGCGGGGGTTTTCGCCCTCTATCTGAACGCAACGCGCCGAATCGAAGATGGTAACCACGCCGATGAACTTGGATCTCTGTTGTCCAGACACACGGACGAAGCCGGCGGACCTGCAGCGATCTTCCACCGCTATATCCTGCACAAGGGCGGTTTGAGTGGGCCTTGAATTTTTGCGATCTTTGCCGGCAAACTCCGAAGAGAGATCCGACATCGATCCTTCCGTAAATATATCCTGCCCGTAGGCGGTCCGCGCGGGTCTTGAATTTTTCCGATCTTTGCCGGCAAACTCTGAAGAGAGATCCGACATCGATCCTTCCGCGAACGTATCCTGCCCGTAGGCGGTCCGTGCGGGTCTTGATGCTCCTCCGACTCCCAGGGAACTAGTGCCCGAGTCGGTTTTGCCAATGAAGAGGTGGATGTCTCCGATGGGGAAGATCGAGCATCGAGTAGGGTTTGTCTTCGCCGGGATCCAGAACTCGTCGGGAGGGACGATCGGAACGTTGTCGGAGAAGAGAACGTGACCGATGGCTACGATTTCGCCGATCCCCGCGAAGATCTTGGTCCTCGCCGGCTGAAGAGCCTGAAGCGCCTCTTGCCCCACGGTGGGCGCCAACTGTCGTGGTATTGCCGACGAGTACGCCATGGAGGGGTCCTCATAGTGCGTGTTTAGAGACGTGAGGGAAGGCGGACGGTTGACGGGTACGAGGTAACACAGCTTACCCAGGTTCAGATCCCACGACGGTGGCAGAATCCTACTCCTGCTATAAATCACTATAATGGCAATACGCCGGGTTACAAGGATTGGTTCGCTGTGCGAGGTGACTATAAAGTCTAAGTTATCGTCTAATATTGTGCCCTAAAGGCTCCCATAGGCCCGACTTATATAGTCGTCAGGCCCTAGGGTTACAGGGAAAAGTCCTAGCCGGACAGGTTACAAAGTCTGCCTACAACCAGTCTGGCGTGTCTTGTACTCCAAGGCTCCGAGTACGTCGGTGACTCCTCCGTAGCATTCCTTTATCCGGCATGGGTCTCCCTTCTGGATCCATCTAACTGGGCCACCCACCAGGCCATGGGCCATGCTATCAACCGTGGGCCACTCGGGTTATCCGGATAGAGGACATGCTATGAGGATACCCATGTAGCATATCCCCAACAGCAGTGTAGACGTTCTACGTCTCCTCCTTGTCCTCGTCACACGAGCAGCTCCCCTTGCGCGGCTCGTCCAAGTGCTACTGCTGCAGCATCTCCGAGGTATCCACACGTGCGGGGTGGAAGCGTCAGACGTCAGACTACTAGGTCCGCGCGTGCAACATAGACGTGAGGGGTGGTGGCTGGGTGGAATGGTCTAACCCTGGTCATCTCACCCCACCCTCTCTTATATAGGTGTCCCTAGTGGGCTTCTACATTAGCAGCCCATTAGTAGTCTAAGCCTGGTCTAATTCAGATCTAATCCTCATTAGGCTTCCAGCCCCTTAAGTGTGTGACCCTATAGGTTCATATACGTATAGACATGACACGAATACACTTATTCTGTCAATAGTTGGTAGCGGCCTCTATCAAGACGTGCCAACTCCTAAACGCATACAAAGATCATATCGGACGAACCATCACAAGGTTTAGTACATGTCTTTCCGTTTGCCTCACGATATTTGGTCTAGCTCCAAGCTGACCTCCCTTTCTCGATGTTGTGATTCAGAATCCCTTTACTAGGTTAACTCTTAACCATATGTAGCACGACCATGCATTTCTGGATCCGATCACTCGAGGGGCCCAGAGATATCTCTCTCAAGTAGAGAGGGGCAAATCCCATCTTGATTGACCATGCCTTGCAGCATGCTTCAGGACAAACTCGAAAGCTACCTTTATAACTACCCAGTTAAGGAGCAACGTCTGATAGCCCCAAAGTAGGTCAATTCACATCTCAAGTTCATGCGACAATCTCAGGTCTAAGGACAAAACGTACACGATGTGTAGAGAGAGAGCTGCAACTAATTGCCAGTATCAAGTTGGGTTAGTCCAACCCCATGTTCATAACATGTGTCCACATCATTGGTTTGACATCTCCATGTCTATGACTTGCGAAACATAGTCATCAACCAATCGATGTGCTAGTCTAATATTCATGTGTGTCCTCACATGAACTCCGACTAGGGACAACTATTAAATAACCATACAAGTAAAGAGTTTCACAAACAATTCACATAATTGTCAATCAATACAAGTTGCCTAATATGGATATTCAACGAACATTACAATAACTCATGGATATATAAGAAATATAATCATCTCTATGATTGCCTCTAGGGCATGTTTCCTTCACCTAAATACCCCTATCTTTATCCCCTTGTAGTTTTCCCTTCTCGTGATGCTTAGGCATGACGAAGCTTGCCACCGTAGCTTCTCCCATCCACTCCGTGTCATTGTTTCTCTTACGACACCTCCTCTTTCCGCCTCTATCGTTGGTGTGCGCCGCACCTCTTTCTGCCTCTATCGTTAGGGTGTGCCGCACCACTTCCACCGACTCCTCTTCGTGGTCGCCTCCTAAAGTGTTGGTTGTGCCTTCATGCCTAATATGGGGAAGAGAATGGTCAGGAGCCGGTGGTGGGCACTGTCCGCCCTAGCCAGAGCTTCGTCTCATAGCGCTTCCCGAGTGGCTTGGTTGTTGAGCTCACCGCAAAACTCCGCCTAGACGTCAACAACAGACTCCGATGGTGCTGGAAAAATAATCCAGGACCCCTCTGTGACGAACTGCAGCGATGCCACAAATGCGTCGACGAGGAGCATATCACTAGTCGCTGGTGACGCCGGGCGGATTTTTCCATCTGGTCGTCTGGGTAGGTGTCTTGGGGTGTACACGAGGACGCGCCAGCCATGGCTCGGTCACAATGTGCTTGTCACCCTCGGATGTAATGGAGATCATGTGGCACAATGTTGTCGGTTGGAACAATGCTCAACGGCCGATATGGGGTCACCTTAACGCCTTCCAACGTTATTATAAGGTTGTGACAAAAGAGGTCGCCTATGGTTTGATTCAGTCCTAGTCAAAGTATACATGAGGACAAAATAGACATTGGATGTGGGCCTAGCCTGACGGAGGGCAAGAGAGCAAAGTAGAGAGTAATGTGTGACAAAAAGTCTAATTATGTAATAAATCAGGGGCAAATCATCCAAAAAATAAATAAATAGAGAGGCAACTAGTAATAAAATTGCCCATATTTATCTAGGACTCGGGGAGCATTTCAACAGATAAAGAGAAAGAGAAAACCCCCGAAAAGGCCATCTGTTAGATTAGGGTTTCTGGTCGGCTAGTTCATACGGCGAGGAGCACGGAAGGGAGGCGAAGCTTGGGAGATGGGTGCGCCGAAGCAGAAGTGGACGTCGGAGGAGGAGGAGGCGCTGCGGCGCGGCGTGCTCAAGCACGGCGCCGGCAAGTGGCGCACCATCCAGAAGGATCCCGAGTTCAGCCCCGTCCTCTCCTCCCGCTCCAACATCGACCTCAAGGTACTATCCGCCGCAGCTTCCCGTCTACCTCAGGCCGTGCACGCCGCCGCATGTCGTCTCGGTAGATTCCGTATCACCGAAGGCTTGTTGCGCCAGCCGAGTCTTCCTTGGCGCTGCTCGTGATGTTTCGTGCTGTCTCCGTCCGATTTGTGTGCGATGCTCTGTTAGGCCATTGGTGATCGGTGATTCTCCTGCCGGGAATATGGTGGTAGATTTAGGGTCCGAAATATGAGAATTTGGTCCCAAAATTGCAAGCTTGAGTGGACTTGGCTCTCTTTAGTTGCCATAGGGATGTTGTGATGTGATTTGCGCCCAATGGGTATGCGAAATCCAGTTCAGGTGTTAGAAGAAGAGTAAACGTCTTGTAATCTAGATTGTACATTGAAATTGAAAAGGGAGACTGTTTTCTCATATCTGTGAACAATTGGTGGTACAGGGATGGTGCTGTTTTTAAAAAGAAAGAATTGGCTATGAAAAATGCATCTTTCTGATGTAATTTTGCGGGATGCTGCCTAGAGTGCAGAAGAAAAGTAAGGTGATGCCATTGGTTGTGGGAGTCATGGGGTTTTGGGGTTGGAGGTTGGAACTAGTGGAACAACTGAGAACTAATTTTTTGTATGTGGAAGGTGCGAGTAAAATAGTTGGATTTGTCTGTGTTGCTTGCTTGGTACTCATGGGACAATGTCACAATGCCTTTTTTTTTGCAAAAGAAGTGACTTCTATGGATCCCTTTTCTCTACATGGAAAATGCAATCAACCAAGTACATAGAAGCTCTAGCAAGATTGCCAAGCAGTTGCTTTGAGAGAGGATTCTGATTGAGAAAATTTGATGGACACAATTCAACATCAAGTAAGGTACCGCATTTGTTTAGAGTAGCTGAGGCTGGAAGTGAATAACTGAATATTTGCCCCTGATAAGTTGCTTTTAGCATTGCATCTAACTAGAAAACTATTTCACAAATAGGGCATACTTTCGTTGTTGCATCCTGTTCATGGTTTTTGTTGGGAGTTTGTTCTTCCTCTGCTAGGTACCCTTTAGATTACATTGTAGAGTTGTACTCCATCAAGTACAAAATAAAAGTGTTGTAGGCTTTTAGCAAGTACTCATATTTAGAAAACATAAACTATTACCAATCTATTCTGACTGAATTAACTCATGAAAATTTCCGTCTTATTGATTCCTACCACGTAATCCATTCCTAACAGCCTAGTAACCTGCAATATTTATTAGTTTCCTAACCTTGTTCTAACCACAAGGAATATGCCGATTAAACGGTTACACATGGGAAAGTTTGGAGATGGTCATAAACAATTTTCATTCGAATCTAAAACATTATCTATTTATTAGAGAAGTATTTTTTTTACGTTTAAATGAAGATTGCACTCTTACCGTTAGAATTATCATTCTAAATTGTACCCATCCACATAGTCACCGTGTATGTAGTTTTACCGGTATAATTGTATTTACTTTCCTGGAACCAAAAGTTCCTAGTATGGAAATATATTAGCCAAACCAATTCATTAATTAGAGTACTGGTGAATATATTTTACATTATATTCATGGAAGCTATTGGTTTCATGGGCGTGTACATAATCTACTGCTCAGATTGAGAAAATTTGTTTTATGATTTGATTAATAGCAATTTATTCAGCTTGCAAACTACATATCCTTATTCTTAGATTAGATAAGTCTGCCTATTCCCCAGATCAAGTGTATGAATAAGTCAATAATAAGCTGATATATAGTCGTTCCACAGGTTTAGAAAATGCGAGGAATTATGTATTGCTGTTCCGGTGGTCCAGTTTTTTCCTTATGTAGTACTGCCGGCCGCATGCTGTGAATTGTCCCACCTAGCAGCATTGCATAATGGGAAGAAAAGTACAGCAGCTTACATGATTGTTATATGTCATGCCATGAATTGTGACTTGTGTCTATGGGGGTATAACTGAGAAAAAACTTGCATATACATTGCAGTTATCTTCCATGCCTATACAGCCAAAGGCAGTAATATTTGTAAAATCTAGATTCTTTGTTATGATAGTGCTGCCATTTTGAGGAACATGAGGAAAGTATGGAATTTTAGTTGTACTTTGCGCATCTCACCTTGGTTAATGACTGTATGCTCTAGCTTGTCTGATTCAATTTTATTTGGCACTTTCAGGACAAATGGAGGAATTTGAGTTTTAGTGCAAGTGGACTGGGTTCAAGGGATAAAATAAGAGTTCCAAGGATAAAAGTACCTTCATCCTCCCCATCACCTAGCCCGCAGCTTCTGCTTCTCCCAGCCCCGGATAATGTTGTTGAAGCTTCTGCACCTGAAGATATTGCAAAAAGCCCAGAGGATGACAAGACTCATATTCCGAAGTTGTCTTACTTAAGCCTTCTGCCTTTTAACTTTTTTTTACAAACCTACCTTTAAGTGTCTAGTTATTCTGGAAGACAATATAGTCCTACTAATTCAGTACTTCCACTCAAGGGTTTAATGCATAATCACATGATACATCTAGGATGTTTCAGTTCATCCCATGTTAGATATATTTCTTTCTTTTAATCGAATATGATTCTGTCCAATGATTACAAGATGATCAAACCAGTAGGAATAACCATGACAAGGCTATCTCAGCTAAATTTTTTATTTTGACATGATACCGAGTTACTGACCAATTAGATGGAACAGCATTTTGGTTAAAGCAAATACTTTATTGTCTTCTTTGGTAGATATACTAACAAGTGAACAGTGTAAGAATGTAGTTAAATAAAAAATATGTAGACTGGCCATAATAGGTCTACAAGATAAAAGCCATACAATAGGCACTGAGTCAGAGTTAGCAAGTTTTCTTATTTCATTCCCATATTGCTACATCATGCCCCCCTCATTTTATTTGGGATTTGATTACCCTCTAACAAATTGTATATTAGGTACAGTGCCATGATCCTAGAAGCTCTTGCCGAACTGAAGGAGCCAAATGGTTCAGATGTTACTACAATTTACAACTTCATCGAGGTTGAGTTTCTTTGGAATCACGCTGTTTAATTTCGTTCTATTTGACTAGTATTTTCCCCCCTCATCTTTTCACTTCATATAAGTTTTACTCAGATACTTGACTAACCTCCTACAGTAAGAATTATAAGCATTTGCCATCACTTGATTGGTTTGCAGATGAAATCTAATTTACCTTTTGAAGTTCTTTCCTTTATGAAGAGCTAATGAGCTATGTTGGGTGAAGTAGATTAGTCTAGC
Organism: Avena sativa; assembly: GCA_916181665.1. Taxonomy (NCBI): domain Eukaryota; kingdom Viridiplantae; phylum Streptophyta; class Magnoliopsida; order Poales; family Poaceae; genus Avena; species Avena sativa. The sequence continues at coordinate 396,911,426 of OV702281.1, forward strand.
CTTTTTTCATCTAGACATTGCTATAACCTGTTGTTCAGTGTTGTGAAAAAAATATGAGCCCATGTTCCATGAAATGTTGAATTTATTGTTCACACATGGCATTTTCCATCGTTTAAGCTCCTTTTATATAAAGGAAGCTCCTAAGGTTGCCTTAATTACTACAGAAATGTTTTGTCATGTCGTTTACATATGTCCTGTATTGTGGCTTGTAATATTTACGCCACAATTATGCTGCATTACTAGAATGATTGGTGGATTGATAGATTGCTGATGTGATCTTTGTGCCATATATGCAGCAAAGGCATGAGGTGCAACCAAACTTTAGAAGATTGCTTTGTGCCAAATTACGGCGGCTTATAGGCGCCAAAAAAGTTGAGAAGGTGACAGACTTTTTATCACGAAAATGAGATTATAGCTTGTCCTATCCTGTTGTTAGCATACGTGAGCGGTCCGTAGATATGGGAGATGGAACATGCCTCTAGCTGCTGCCCGCTGGCAGGGTTTTTCGTATCTTGGTACAGAGGCTCTGAGGCTTAGTTGAAACTTCTAATTTTTCATTGCTTATCGGGTACATGGTGCCCCTTTTATAGAGAAGAGTTAAGGCTAACTTGTCCCCTAAGAATCCGAGTCACCTTCCTAACATATCATTTCTGTATCTTCCTAACTAACCTGATCTCTTTGCCTAACTAAATACTTAGTCAACTGCTGCCAGATGGTGTGGCTGTTACGTGTTCCTGCCTGGACAAACTGACACCATTAGGACACAACATCTCCAATCTTCATTTTCATAAATTAGTTCTGTGATGTATTTTGCTTGATATATTCCCCCGTTGAACTTGTTTGGATAGTCAGGAATAGAAACACTCCTACCAAATTTATATGGATCCTGACTATCCAAATTTATATTCCAATCACCATTGCTTACCAATCCAAACAATGATTTTCATGTCTGCTGGAGAAAATATTGTTGGGAATATAGGGGGTATAAGAAAGTCTCGCTGAGCTAACTTCAGAGCTGGTGATTTGATTTGCATTTATTCCAATTTAAGTCTTTACAATACACATAATTCAGATTCTTCAGTCTGGCCGTCAAAATTATTATGCACATCTTTAGTTATGAATTAGTTCGGCCCCTTGTTTTTTTCCTTTGAAAGGAATTCTAATTCAAAGTTGAGAATGATTCTTTATTGTAATAGCTTACTGGATCCAAATTAGACCTTTTATTTACCATACATACAATATCCTGGGACCCCCTCTATTCTTTGGAGCTTCTTTGTATGTTCTGAAGATGTAAAAATACCTATAGATGCAACTAACAATGATATTTTTGTTTTAACATAAAACAGATCGAGAAGTCCTATAAGCTCACCGATGCTTATGCCAAAAAAATGCTGGCTCCAATGAAAGATCCATCTCAAAAGAAGAAGGATCCAGCCAAGCCATCCAAGGCATCAAAGAATCTAGGTCTGTTTGCTGCTGCGAGTCCTGCACTAGACGCAGCTCAAGCTGCAGCTATGAAAGTGGCTGATGCGGAGGCCAAAGCACACATTGCAAATGAGCACATGATGGAGGCCGAAAGGATCTTCAAGATGGCTGAGGAGACCGAGTCTCTCCTTACGCTTGCGACAGAGCTTTATGACCGATGTATAACCATGTTCAAACTCCAGCATCTTACGTTCCACCTTGCTGTTATCTTTTCTAACCTTTGTTAATGCTTCAGGTTCAAGAGGAGAGGTACTCACAGTATTGCAAGCGGCGCACAGGGAGTTCTAATACCAAAACCCCATTAGCCGCATGCCAGCATCTGTTCTTTTGTACATGGATAGGTTGGGCGGGCTTTGTCGTCTTGGCCTGTAATGCCGCTGTGTTGTATAACTCAGTTTGTTGTGCCTGAGGATACTGCCTAGGATTTTAATTTTAGTAAATTTCACATAGTATTGTCTTCTATCTTAACAATCATAATGTGCATCTCGTCCTGCCTTGGCATGTGTGCCAATGCACTGTGTGATCATACAAGTAGTCATGTTTCTGCCCTGATCAAAGGCAAGAAAAGAAGAATAAGTGTTAAGCCGATGCATCAAGGCAGGACAACTTCTTTTGCATAACCTGGTCCTCATGTATCTTTCATTTGTGTTAAAAAATGTTAAATTAATTTGACAAGTTGTGCTGTACGATCCTTGCTTCTCACGGATGTGTTCTCCTAGATGCTTAACGTACAACAATTGATCTGAAATCATCTGATGATGCCTTCCTTGTACATGGTCGATGGCCTTTGCCAAAAGAAGGCACCTAAAGCAGATTCTTCCATAATTTTGTCCTCTGTGATGTGCTTTGCTTCGTCAGTTCAACTTATGGACCAAATTGTTGTGAGCATATAAGATCAACAACTTTTTGTTATACGGAACATTTCTCTTTATAATAGTACTACCAGATTTTGCCATCTTTGCTTAAGCATCTTTTGGCACAAGATGAAAATCCAAACTACACTGCTTCACTGAGTTGGAGTGTACTCCGATTTTCATAGGATCATGCTTTCATTGCATCACATGGATAAAGCTACTCCTACCAAATTCTCATGGACCGCTTTCTGTAAGGAAAATGATACTATGCCCCCGGGGGATCCCGTGATTTTATCCCCCGGTAGCTCGAAACCGTGGGACGCCTCGCGAGTGGTGGGCCGCGTCCTATCTTCAACCTCCCGTCCCGTACGTCTCCCTGCATCTGCTTCCGTACGTCTCCTGCCGCCGCGCACCTTTAATCCCGCGAGCCGCCGTGAGCCTCCTGCCGTCGCGCCCCTCCGGTGCCGCGCTCCACCGGCAAGCTCCGTTCCTCCTCTCGTAGCAAGCACCTGTCGACGCGCCCCTCCGCTGCAGCTTGCGCCGCCGCGGCCCACACCACCTGCAGCGAGCGCCGTCATGACCCGCGCCGTCTGCAGCGAGTGCCCGCCGCCCCAGCTAGATGGTGCCTGTTGCTGGGAGCGACGGTCTCCGGTGTTGGCTATGGATTGGAGCTCATAAACATCCTTCTCCCTCCTCTCCGATGTTGCCCAGATTCCGTGGTACAAGCGGCCATGGTCATATTCTGCAACCATGGCCTCACGGAGCAGTCGTGGGACAAGTGGCCATGGCCAGATTCTGCAGGCATGGCCTCACGCCATGGGCATGGCGTGCTACCTAAGGCGACCGAGTTGCTTCTATGGTCTCCAGTGTCAGTGTTTGCTACTCTAGCAGGCATGCATTGCTACTTATGTTGACCAGTGTTGCTAATTATATTGTCAGTCGATGCTACGAGCATTTGCTACCTTATCATATTTTTTTGCTACATATTCGTATACCTTTTGCTACTTTCGCACAAACTTATTGCTACAACAATCTCTATTGTTTTGCTATGATATCTTCGGCGGAAATCTCCGGCGATGTCTTCGACGATATCCCGTTTGCTACATTAGAAAAAACATTTTGCTACAACTGTTTTACGTTTTTGCTACAATAATGTAAATTATTTGCTACGAGGTCTTCGGCGACGTTTTTCGGCGAGAGTCTCCGGCGATGTTTCCGACGATGTTGGTTTTGCTACATTGAAATATTTTTTTGCTACAAGGTCGCCGATAAGGTCTCCGGCGAACTCTCCGGCGAGATCTAGTCTGTCTGTTCTATTTTCTGGTTCGAATCGTTTTTTGCTACATGTAGCAAAAACGAGATATTTTGTAGCAAAAATGAGTGATTTGTAGCAAAAACGGGATTAGAGGTGTTTTTCTGGGACACGTGTCGGCCAGGGGACCCGGGGGATCGGGGGAAGTTATCCCCCGGGGGACGCGTAGCGCTACCCCTTTCTGTAACTTGACATCTTCTTTTTCACTCATTCGTCTAGGACTTCCGCATTTCCTTTTCTATTCTATCCAGATGGCATCATTTTGCTACAATTTTCTTGTGCTACAAATCTTGTGTTTCAGAATCTTCTATGCTGTGCCCTCCAAATTATTTTATACAACCTCCATTTCATAAAACAAGACCTGCAATTTTTTCAAAAGTGAATTCACATAAAGTTTGACTTAAATTTTTAGAAAAACAGTCAATAATTATGATATTATAGATATATTATAAACTATATTTAATAATGTATCTAATGAGATTGATTTGACATTGTAGTGGTTGATATTTTTTCTAAAATTTTGGTCAAACTATATAGGGTTTTACAGTCAAAAAAATTACACGCCTTCTTTTAGGAATGGAGAGAGTGTTCCAACTTTTTGATAATAGTCTTACCTGAGGATGGAATGCGTTTCTGCCTCCAGTTTCCCTGCCTTGACAGGCTGTCTTGAATTATATCGCACTAGACAATACTCCCTCCGTTCCTACAAAAATTAGCATAATGTGCTACAAATAAGGATGTGCTTTGATAGTTCTTCCAATATACTTCATTGAATTTTGCAAAGTTTAACTTTGACCAAAACTAAAATGTGTGGTATGTTGAGATAGAGGGAGTAGCTATTGTGCAAATGCATGCTTAGTCCCAAAAAGGCGAATATCACTAAAATAACAAAAAGTTTATGTGAAAATTCCACCGATCTATTAATAAATATCAACGACAGTATAAAAAGACCCAAGAAATGAAAAATATTATTATCAGGTCACTCGACCACTTAGTGACGACTACATACACTAGCATGAGCCGAAGACCCGTCACCGTCTTCGACCCTCCATCATCGGAGACATGCAGAGCTTCCTGTAGCAGAGCTTGTTATACTATACAGACGGAAAGTCGTCGTGCTAAGCCCCAAAGGACCAGCACACCAGAGCAGCAACCATCACCAAAGATGACAACTGTAAATCGGAAGAGAACAAACTCAAACCACACCAATGAATATGAAAACGACTAAATCCCGGAATATCCACCGAACAGACAACTCCACACACCCCCGCCAGCGCTAGACGCACTGCCGAATCGAGGATAGGGTGGGAAGGACCTTATTCTGACCTCAAGATATGGCCATCACCTCACCATTCTGAAGAAGGCACTGAAAAGGACCTAAAAAGAACAAGAACCCTCCCACCGGCAAGGAAGCGTGGTCCGCCGCCTCTAAGGCCCCAAAGCCAATGGAGGTGGAGCAGACCAGCGGCGTCGTCAGCGAGGGGGACGAAACCCGATAATCTCGCTTGGCTACAAGATAATAAAAAATAATCGGGTTTTTATTGATCGTTCATCTGATCTCACAACCATGAAACTCACTACTATTTCATCATGCATTGTACCCATAGTAAAATCATCATTTTTAGATGTAGCAACCATGCCACCAACACATCAAATATTCATGACTCATAGTGATGTCATGAATATACTTGTGCGTCATGAGATTGCGACCAGCCTCCTCTGCCGTTGCTCCGTGGCGGGAGATCTCCATGACATGGGCCTCGATGGCCATGTTCGTCCGCTCGACGTTGAAGGCAGTGTTTTGCTCGAGTGGTTTTGTAAGAGGCGAGGAGGGATGCTTGCTCCTAATCCATCGACGACTCTTCCTCCTCATCGGCCTCCTCCTCCATTGATTCCTAATCATCGGAAGTGAGATGAGTTGGGACCAATGACAGGTACAGCTCGCGCGTCGTCAAGGTGAATTTGGTTCAAGTGGTATCTAAACGGCGAGGCATGGTTGTGGAGGTTGCGTTTCGTGTCAATGGTGGACGACGAGGAGAGGGGAGGCATTTTGGGAGAAGAAAAGCACCAAGGGGGGTCTATTTAACGTCGGGCGGGAGAGGAGCCTGGTGGCACGCATTAACATCGCCACGCAGGTGAAGCTGCAGCGACACGGCGCACGGCCGCATCAACGAGAAGACGACTCATTGTGCCTGCCTGGGTACCGTCGTTGCATTAACAAAAGCTGATCGGCGGTTGAAGGCGCTTTAGGCTTACCAACAATTTTACAAATGTTGGTATTCGGCATAGCATCAAAACTGGCTTCTGTCCAACGTTCCTATAAGATCCGCTAGGGGTCAACATGGGAGCGTCAGACAATATAATAAACCATGTCAAACGAAACGAGGCTATGAAACCACAACTGGACATAGTTTTACGGCTGGTGGACCGAATAGGCCTTTGAAGATGCGGCCGTGATGCTCTCGTCGCATATATCTATTCATTGGTTTTGTGATAAAAGGGGCGTTACTACAGTTTGGGTGAGATGTCACAGATCACCTCAATACATGAGGTTATGTCAATTGTTTTTTGAGAGCTTTGGTTTTGCGTTGTACTTGCTAGCTATTGTAGGTCTGTGTATTTGTAAACATAAGGAGTCAAAAAAAATAAGATGTTCAATTTGTGAAGCACGAGAAACTGCTACTTTCTTCGACCCATATTAGTTGATTCAAATTTTTCTACCTTCATATGAATCTAGTTAAGTATACAGTCTAGATGCATTTGTATCTAAATAAAGTTAAATCAACTAATATGAGTCGGAGGAAGTAGTAGAAAAATATTGGAATTGAACAGGTAACAAAAAAAGAAAAAATCTCAAACTCAAATCGTATGCCAATAAACGTAAATCTAAAAGGTTACGAGAGAGGCTAAAATCTAGAAACCGATACAAACATGAATTTAGGTGGCATACCTTTTCATATCCTACTAGGAAAGAACATATACAGTACTCCTACTAGGACTCCTAGAACATTATATAATACCAGGACTCCAGGAGAGAGCCCACAGCAAAAGAGAAAATAAAGGTATCTTCGGAACGCTTACGACTACCAGCCCATAATAAACAGATCCGCCGCCCGGCCTGTCGTCTTCTCCCCCAAATCCCTCAAACCCTACAGCCGATCTAGCCCCTCCCACCGCGCCGATCGCCATGGCCGCCCCCAACAACGACGCCGCCGCTAGCGCCAGCGCTTCCACCAGCGAGGACGCCCTCGCGGCGCCGGAGGACACCTCGATCGAGGCGCTGGCGCGGCGTGTGCAGGAGCACATGACCCTGGCTAACAACCCCAGCGCCCGCCGCCACAAGTTCTGGGAGACGCAGCCCGTGGGGCAGTTCCGCGACGTCGCCGACGGCTCCCTCCCCGACGGCGCCATCGAGCCGCCCACCCCGCTCTCCGAGGTCCGCGCCGACCCCTACCCGCTCCCCGCCGCCTTTGAGTGGTTCACCTGCGACCTCGACGACGACGCCCTCCTCGCCGATCTATACGCCCTCCTCGCCCACAACTACGTCGAGGACGACGAGAACATGTTCCGATTCAACTACTCCCCGGCTTTCCTCCGCTGGGCGCTCCGCCCACCGTCCTTCTTCCGCGCCTGGCACATCGGCGTCCGCGCCAAGGAGTCTAAGAAGCTGGTCGCCTTTATATCCGGCATCCCGGCGCGCATCCGTGCGCGCGACGATGTTGTCCGCATGGCCGAGATCAATTTCCTCTGCGTCCACAAGAAGCTCCGATCGAAGCGCCTCGCTCCAGTGCTCATCCGCGAGGTCACCCGTCGCGTCCACCAGGAGAACATCTGGCAGGCTGCATACACTGCGGGCGTCGTCCTCCCGACCCCCATCACTACCTGCCGCTACTGGCATAGATCCCTCAACCCAAAGAAGCTCATCGACGTTGGGTTCTCCCGTCTTGGCCCCCGCATGACCATGAGCCGCACCGTCCGTCTCTACAAGCTGCCTGATGCGCCGCTTACCCCCGGATTCCGCCAGATGGAGTTGCGGGATGTTGCGGCGGTCACACGGTTGCTGAGGTCATACCTTGCAAGGTATGTGGTGGCGCCGGATTTTGATGAGCTTGATGTTGAGCACTGGCTGCTGCCTCAGGAGGATGTGGTGGACAGCTACCTCGTGGAGAGCCCTGAAACACATGAGGTCACGGATTTCTGCAGCTTTTACACATTGCCCTCATCAGTGCTGAACAATGCCACCTACTCAACGCTCAAGGCCGCATACTCCTACTACAATGTTGCTGTCAAGACCCCATTGCAGCAGCTGATGAATGATGCACTGATTGTGGCCAAGCAGAAGAACTATGATGTGTTCAACGCCCTCGATGTCATGGAGAATGAGGGCTTCCTCAAGGAGCTCAAGTTTGGACCTGGAGATGGGCAGCTACACTATTACCTCTACAATTACCGTATTCGCAATGGAATCAAGCCATCTGAGCTTGGCCTCGTGCTTCTATAGGGTGGTCAAGGCTCAAGATGGTGTGCTTGGGTTATACTCTTTTCAGCAGGTACTACTTGTGTGGCTGGTTTAGCATGTGTATTTCTTGGTTACTACAGGTGATGGTCTGATTTCCATCATGCTGTATGTTGCCCAGTTCGTCATTGCTCATTTTGTTTATTGTGGTAGCAAATCTTCCATGCCTTTCATGGGAATCCACAATGATTTGCAGATGAGGAGACTGGAATTAGAAGTTCCTTTTTCTTAATTTTAAGACTTGTTTTCAGTTAGTGATGTTCGGTGTGTATGGTTCAAATCAGTTTATGATGTCACTGAATTTACCAAGGAATTTTGATTGAACTTGTGTTATTGTTAAATCATTCAAGTACCCCTGTGTTGTATTGTAGACAAATTTACTTGTTTTGTATTTGTAGCCTAACATGAGCATATGGGGGTGGTTTATGATGTTTATTATTGATTTGGGGGGATTGTGGCCCTGAGGGAGGTCATTGTAGTGTTGTAGTGGCAAGTCCTCTTCATCTTTCTTTTTCTGCAATGTCCTCAAATCATTGCATTTGTATACCTTCTGTTAATTTTGTAGCTTCCTCTGTTCGAAACACACACCAAATAGATTATGTCCCTTTTTGTCAGATTTTAGGGTATTTTAACACCATTTAGCTGCCCAATTAGATTTGTCTGCCTAAACTCATGGTAATCGTTTCGTTACCCTGACATGCTAAGGGAAAACAGCCCAACAAAATTGCTGCTTGGGTTTCAAATCGAAACTAACATTCTGTCAAACGGCATTCATGTAGTGCTTTTAAAATTATGGACATATTTAAGCAAAGTTGGAGTTGTTCATCCCAGTCTGGGGCCAATCCACTAATGACTCTAGTCTGCTCTAAAGCCCAGATACTGATTGGTTACATTGGTTCAGTACAATCTGTAGCCATCAGGCAATGACTTGGTCTGTTCTAGCCCTGGCATTGATTGGTTAGATAGTTGCTAGTTATGGTTTGTGGATGCTATTCATGCAACTCTCTGATTGACTCTTATAAAACCGTTGTAGAAGTACGGCCCGATCTTTACTGAAATTGAAATGGCTTTTATGGTTTGTGGATGGCTTTTAAATTTTGAGTTCCCACATGCGTGTTCCACCTAGTGCTTAACATGTACTCCCTCCGTTTGAAAATATAAGATGTTTTAGGTTAGTGAAGCTAATGTATCTAGACACCTTTTATTGTGTAGGTTCAAATGAATCTACATACTGTACTAAAAGCTGTCTAGATACATTTACTTAGGCCCAGTTCTTTTGGTGGCTTCTCCGAAAAGCTGCCCTACCCCCAGCTTTCTGGGGAAGCCGGTTCGAAATTTTTGTGAGGCTTCCAAATTAGTTTAGTCTTAACCACTTTGGAAGCCTCGTAATTTTTTTGAACCGACTTCCCTAGGAAGCTGGGGGTTGGGCAGCTTCTCGGAGAAGCCGCCAAAAGAACTGGGCCTTAACAAACCTAAAACATCTTATATTTCCAAACGGAGGGAGTAGCTGTAGCATGAGGGACAGTTGGTGCGCGGTATTTGTTCCTGACCCAGTTCGTATCTGTTAATCGACCTGATTTACCGCCAGTCCAGGTTGTGTTGTTGGGCTCTTCGTTTGAATATTCAGGCCTTTTTTTTATATATTTGAAGGTTCTGAGGAGCTGGAATTGTTAGAACCTTTTCCTGCGTGGCAGGTTGTTTGATTTGTATGTAGGGGATCTCTTTGCACTACATTCATAGAGTGTTTCCCATCCAGCCTCAACAAAATGATTGTGATATTGTAATCGTATGGTTTTCCTATTCATGCATTTCTAGAATCTCGTCATCTTGTGGTGCCCTGAATTGAGATGTTTCGAGTTGGTGGTCACAATTACTTCGACTCAGTGCCGACTAGTAGATATCTCTATTTACCTATGCTGAGTATATTTCAGTGATAAAATGACCAGAGTACATTAGATCGAACAATATTTAAGACACTAGGTTCCCCAATATAAAACTAAAGGTTACTGAAATTCTGTAAAGTCGTTCTCTAAACTCTGCTGTAAAATTGCAGAAGAGCATATCTCTATGATGAGCTGGACTTGGCTCAAAGGTTTTAGTGTATAGATGCATATGACAATTCCGTGACATCTACTCCCTCCGTTCACAATTAGATCGTATTCTGGATTTAGTTAAAGTCAACCTTTTTAGAGTTTGACAAAATATTTAGCAAAAAATAAAAGTATCTACCATGTAAAACCTGTAGTGTTAGAATCTTTGGAAGTAATATTTTTATAATATATGCATTTGGAATAATGAATGTTAATATATTTTTCTATATTCTTGGTCAAAGTTTTGAAAAAGTTTGACTCTAAAAAATCCTAGAACGCGGAGTAATAAAAAACGGAGGAAGTAACTCGAGATGGAGATGGAGGGAGTATCAGTAAGTCAACCGCGGCATCTAACTCAGAGATAGAGGGAGTATCAGCAAGTCAACCACACATGATCTCACCATCACCCCGAGTTCACTCATGAATACACGTGAATCCATCCAGATAAATCCAAGTCACTTATTTTTAGACAGAGGAAGTACAAGAATTTATACGAACATAAAAGAACAAACTAATGAGCACACTAAATACCTAAATTAGCAGTTAAAAACACCTGAATTAGATGTCACAGATTTATCTAAATTCACATGTATCTATGTATACACTAAAGTGTGTTTAGATAAACATGAACCTAGATAAATCTATGACATCTATTTGGGATAGAGGAGTACTTGTCATCATGGCTTTAGTTTAAATTATGAATCGAAGTGAGTGGTTTATAAAAGAATTCAGATGTCTGGGCCGAATATACGAACAGCAATCTCGTGAAAATTTGCAGAAAGCCCAAAGCCACGTCGGGCACACAAAATAGAATAATGCGAGATCGAGAGTTGTGGAGTACCCCCCCTCCCGCACACGCGACCCAGCCACCAACGAGGACACCACCGTCGCCACCAGCAGCGGCCGTGGCAGCTGCAAGAGAACAAAAGAAAAAAATACTCGGCGTTGCCGTGGGCGTAGGCACCAGCACGAGCACGGGCACGGGGGCGCACGACGAAAAAGGACGGCACCCGGCCACCTCCTCGGCACCTTCCCCTCGTGGTCTCCTCCTCTCCTCCGCCCGCACCCAAAAAGTTCTGCGGAAGCAGGGGAAACCCTCCTCGCGCCCCGCCTGGTAGCCGCCGGATCGGATCGGAGACGTGGGAGTCGGTGGCGCTCACGCTGGCCGGAGCCGCCGGCAACAGCATCGGCAAGGTCCTCCAGAAGAAGGGCACACTCGTCCTCCCTCCCCTCTCCTTCAAGCTCAAGGTGCCCCCCCGTCTCGCCTCCATCCCCCTTATCCATCCGCCCCCGGATCGCCGACGCCGCTGTCTTACTGTTTGCGCCTTGTGTTGTGCTGCGTTGCAGGTGATACGGCGTTATGCGCTCAACAGGCTCTGGATCAGCGGGTTCCTCCTGGACATGTGCGGCGCCGCCCTAATGCTCACCGCGCTCTCGCAGGCGCCGGTGCGTTCGCCGCTCCCTTTACTTTCTCGCCCGATTCCGTGCGTTTCTGCACAGTTACACTTTGGACGCCGCAGGGTTGATTGATGCTGGCGCTTTTGCCTTTTCACCACAGGTCTCTGTGGTGCAGCCCATTGCCGGCTGCGGCCTTGCCATACTCTGCGTCTTCTCCCACTTTTACCTCAAGGAGGTCATGAATGGCCTCGACTGGATCGCCATCACCTTGGCTGGTATCGGTACTATAGGTGAACTACAATCTCACATGTTCGCAACCTTCACAATATACGTGCAATGCAATGTTGACTAGTAGATGGACAATAGAATTCAAACAGACCTTTGTAGAATCCATGGTAGTAGGCTTGATGTGCTCTGCATTCTCTAACTTCAGGAGTTGGCGTTGGAGGGGAGGAGCAGAAAGTGGAAGAGATTCCCCTCTTCAGTATACCCTGGCTGGTTCTCTGCATTCTCATCTTGTTTGTAGGTACCAATGCTCTGTGCTGTATACGCCGTATCGCATCCACCTAAATCCGCTTTCTACAAAACTAGTGTGTTTTCTTGTACCGAAATTGTGACAACCATCTGCATTTTAAACTGCTCTTTTGTTGAACTATTTCATTCCCATTTCATCAAAAAACATTCGAGAAAAGAACGAATCATATTGTAGGGGATTGCAGTGGATGTTATTACCATAAATTCTAAATTGCAACTGATGGCAATTTTATATGGGTATGCCAATTAAGGTTCTGCTCAACACTTGGCTTCATATCTACAAAAAGCAAAGGCGTGAACAAGATTTGGTGAGCATTTCTAAAATTTGGTATTCATGCTTGTATATTGCAAATATTGACACCATGCATCAATCCAGATGGGACCTGAAGTGATCGAGGAGGTCATATATGGCTTAGAATCAGGAATTTTGTTTGGGTAATTTCCTTCTATCCAGTTCCATTTATCAATGTGTTTATTTTTTTCATTAATGAGAACATTTTCTGACGCTAAATTAGGCCTTCTGTTATTTCAATTGGTTCAGAAGATATTTTATTACTCTGGGGTACACATATATCATGAAATGAATGTATAGTTACTAATGTGGGACGATGACTGATAACATATTTCATGTGTATAGGGTTTCATCAGTTATCTCTAAGATGGGATTCGTGATGTCTGAAATGGGATTTCCGAAGATTGTTGTGCCAGTTGCCATATCTTGTAGTGTGGCCTGCAGCGCCGTTGGATTTGTTTACCAGGTATGTTCTAGTTTCTTGGAAATGTGGCTCCCTATCTCATTGTTTGCATTGCGGAGATGTGCTCTTTTAATGTGCACCATGGCCTTGATACTTCCTGGAGAATGTAACTCCATGCTTCAGTTAGCGCACTCTGGCTTTGATAGAGTTTATACAATGCTTGTGTAGTGTTTGTATTACTTGTGTAGTGTTTGTATTACTTGACAACGGTGTTGTACTTCGTTAATGAACTATGGCGTTGAGTCTGTACAGTACTTGGAAACTGTTGCAGCTAATGCACTTTGTTAATCTCGCCCACTTCAAATGTTCTTGGTTGCATGCATTCATTGTTTGCCTATTATACGATCTCTCGGTCATATCCTTCTGTCTCAAGCCTCTCCAGCTGATTTGCATTCCCTGCCTGGAACATGCGTTTGTGGGCCGTTTTGGGCTTTTGGCTGTCACGTTTGAAGCAGACTTGATTCGTGAATCCAGAAAGAAGGTTAAATTTTTGAACTGGTGCTGTGTGGGAGATGGCTGCTGAGGCTTTGTGTAGAGTCGGATGACTTCCTTGAACAAGTGCACTATCTCATTTGTATTTTCCCTGTATGCCACAACTGTTGTGTTGCTGTCCTTTCCAAGTCTGTCTTGCCGTTGTCCAGTGGATGCTCTAGAGGTATCTCTAAACTAAAAAAGGTTGCTGGGTTCCGATCTATATTCAAGTGGCCGCCGAGGTTCAAAGACTCTGCTCATCAAGATATCATTTACACCAGACTGGCTAACTTGGTATGGACGATAACACAATAGTCGTGGTAGGAAGATCAAAGATGAGCGAGATGGTGTGCTCAACTGCTGATTACTTTTTAATGGGTGTTTTGCTGCTCTGTAAGAAATACTCATCCAAAGCAACCATCTCTCGCTCTGCTCCAGATAACTGTTTGTCGGATTCACAGATCAAGTCCGCTTACAACACTGTCAAAGTGGCCCATAAGTGCACATGTGCCCTAGCAAAGTGGTCATCTGTAGAGGCTTGACACAGAAGGATCTGGGAGAAGATTGTATTGCAGACAAACAATGCATGCAACACCAGTAACATTTGGAAGCAGTAGTAAAGACTAACGGCGTGTATTAGTTCCAACAATATTACAGTTTTTGTGTAGTGTCTCTTGGAAGCGTGTACTCCCTCCGTTTGGAAATATAAGATGTTTTAGGTTTGTGAATGAGATGTATCTAGACATCTTTTAATGTCTAGATTCATTTGAACCTATACACTAAAAGGTGTCTAGATACATCTCTTTCACAAATCTAAAACATCTTATATTTCTAAACGGAGGGAGTAGATGCTAATCAAAATCTTACGCCAAATTAATGATGCCACCGTAACGTGATATTCTAGAGCACACCACATGGTAGCACAGAGGAGCATGAGTGTTCTGTATCTCAGCGAAGCAGGAACATGGGTGTGAGCATAGTATAGTTAGACATGATGCTCCATATAATGTTGTGACCTATGATGCTACATAATGTTCACTGGCACTAAATTTGAGCTATAATAAGTTTTCATAAACTAAATCATATCCTGACTTTTTCTGTGAACCAATATTTTTACTCTAAAAACCAATTTTAAAATTATTTTTCACAAAATTGCCTACTACTCCGTACTTTTATACTCCATCAACATTAATGATATGCAAAATTGCAAATCTAGTTGGTTGCTGAATTGGTTTTTTAGATTGCACTATTATATTGGACCATTTTATGAAACTCTGCCCTGATTTCATATTTATATTCGACTAAAGGGACATATCGTTTGTGCAGACTCGAGGTCTCAAGCATGGGAGGGCAATTGTTGTGTCCACATGTACATCAGTGGCATCTATTGTGTCTGCTGTTGTAGCTGGTATGGTTGCACTTGATGAACATCTGCCCAAAGCTCCCACAAGCCGTTTTTTTCTCTTACTTGGATGGTAATATATTTATATGATATTACTTATCTTCTGTGCTGTGTGCTATTGTTGCTTGATTTGACTCCCCAAGTCAGTTGTCAGCTACTGTAATTTACAGTGCTTTTCACATAGCAATTTCATTTGATGCTGCACCTGATGTGGAACTATTTACCTTAAACTGAGGTGGGAGTATCTCTCGGGCTATGTGGAATTTTTCTACAGCCTGTTCATGTTGCATATGCTTTGTTGACAACTTTGATAATGGCAGAAGCATACTGGAAACTGCAGATCTAGCCCGAGCTACATTTAGCTCGATTTTTTGAAAAAATTGAAACATTTTATAGTTTCAAAAAACTCTGAAAAAGTTTCTAGGCAAAATCTCAACTTGAAACACCTAGTATTCTGGGCCACACAAAAAATGACAAAATCTGACAAATTTTCGAGGTTTGGATACTTGAGATCCTCACTTCTGTCATTTTTGCACACTCTAGAATACAATGTATTTCTAGTTGAGATTTTACACGTTGATAGAATACACCATTTTCTACATCTAGGATTGTTTTTGAAACTTTAAAATGCTGTTTTCAATTTTTTTTAAATATACAAAACACTGCTCTCAGCAAGTTCTTTCTTGCTCCAGTGAGGTTTCCTATACGCAAATTAGGCTTTCTAGATATCTGATGGATACTGGCTAATAGACTGCAAGATATTAGGACAATAATGCCAGTGGTGTACTGAGGCATATCCTCTTTATTGACAAAATGCCATTGATCAAATGTGTTGTCTCTTTATGCTCTCTGGCCTCTGCTTCAATTTGTTGAGAAAATTGGCTACTATGAGGACGCTAAAGAATTAGTTCTCCTTTCAGGTTCTTCATTATCACAGGCGTGATACTTCTTGTTACTTCAACCCGATTGATTGCACTCCTTCCTAAGCCTGTGCAGAAGTTTTTGAAGAGTAATATGGAGCGTTCCCACATCATCAGGAGGCCTGGCTCATCCCGAGGGAAGGATCCCATCCAAAGCACAACGATCCATGCATCGTCATTACAACATATACTTACATCTCCAGGAAAAGAGAAGGCCTAGAGCAGCAGCTGCTGGCGCAAGATTGTCTTAACACCCCCATGCGTCCTGCCATTGTCTAAAATATGTATGTGAATGTACAAGTCTAGAGTAGCATCTGAAAAGTCTGGGCTGGTTGGCTCATATACTGGCTGCCCTTATATAGGTCTAACAGAAGTTTGTGAATGCCTGTGAATTTTGATCAAGTTACATCTTCTTTGGTAGGTTGGAAGCGATATATTTGTTTGTTCTCTTACTCTTATCTGTTATGAACCGTGTTTTTGCGGATTTCTGCGTTGCTTGGGACACTACTATGTTTTGCGTGAGCGTGGGTTGTGGAGGCATGTACACCCTGTATCTATATGTGAATTCTTGTGATATCGTTCTGATTGGTCAGCTTAATGATGATCTGCTTCGCAGCCACTTTCCCTCAATCAGCTGCCACAATTCTGGCAAATGCGTGTAAATATTCATTGTTGGGAGCCTCACATGTTCTGCCAAATAACTGAAGTTGTTACTCTCTTTGCCCCCCATGCCAAAACTGACCCATGACACCATCATTTGCCCAATAAACCATCATTTGCAGCTCAAGGCATCAGCCAGCTCCACCATCTGTCATTTAATGCCGGTAGGGACATGACTTTCAAATGTGATATCATCAATCTTATGGCATCATGAATCATCATACGTGTGCGCGAGTATGGGCTTAAACTATTCCGGTGGACCTGCTTTTTTTTCTGTCAAGAATTAAATACTAATGAACATGATGATCTCATACCTGTCTCCATTTCTCATGCTGCCAAACGAGGTGTGGCCAATGGCAAAGGCAAACTGGTCCGAGGTGACCAAGTCAGAACGTATCATATGCAGGGGTTTTGTAGCTGTCTGCGTCCACAAGCTCCAACTTCCAAGTGTGTTAGGGAATATAGGATCAGGCTAGTAGATGCTTCTTTAGTACTGGGTAGCTTGCAGATGCGGCCCTTCTTTTCCCCTATGACTTATCCTGAAAATTTCAAACCCTACAAATGATTAAAGAAAGCCTTGCTGCTTTGTGTCATTGTGTGTGTGGTTCGGTGCTAGACATAGCTTTGTCCAGCCATTTGATTAGCTAGGTTAGGTCAACTAATGTGCTATGGATATCCAGTATACGTAGTAGTGGAAAAGTTTAAGGGTCTCAGATAAAAAACCCTTGGGTTAGGCAGCATCTGGAAAAGGGTCATCTAGTGTTGGTAAAAGAGCCTGCATTTTGAGCTTGCCTCTCGCAGCTTTATTTCATGTACAGGTGGACGGTGGCGACGACGGCATGGCTGCAGCAGCGCGGCGGCGGAGCAGATTCACCCGATCTGGGCCTGATCCGGGCCTGGCCGAGCCTGATCCGGGCCTAACCGGGCCTGATCTGGGCCTGATCTAGGTAATTGGCACTGCTACCATGTCCGGTCAGCAATCATCGCGGGTGATGGAGGGCAGTTCCCCTCCCCTAGGCTGCCGTGCGGCTCGCTGCCCGCAACTTCGTGCTTGACCTACCTGTCCTTCCTGTCGGCGGTGCGATGTGGCGTTGGTTGAAGCTTCAGCTCGAGTTCGTGGATGCCGGGGCGGCGGCCCTGGAAGGTGGACTGCGTGGGCGACTCTTCGGCGAGCGACGTGGCGGTGGTGATGGTACCTTTCTTCGGTCATGTGGATGGCGAGGAGCGGACGTTGGGAGGCTTTGGTGTTGGCGGCGTTTCGGCGTCGGCATCTCCCGGATCGTGTGTCGGAGGCTTAACTCGGGGACAACGGGCACGTGCGGATGACGGGGAGCGACATGAAGGTTTTTCCGGGCGAAAGTCCTGTGCTTCGGCACCAACGGCAGCGATGCCTGCGGGTATCGTTACCCTCTTGGGGGCGCCGCTGAGGCTACCTTCTTCGCGATAGGGCTCCGGGTGAAAACCCTTGACCCTCGGTCTCGGCGGCGGCGGCGCGAAACGTCGTTACCCTCTTGGGGGCGTCGTCGTGGAGCCCCGGTTCATCCTTGTCTCGGACCGTTGTCTTTGGTGGCAAGTTTGGTCTTTCGCGTTTTCTTGTTTTATCTGGATCTGCTTTGTAAGAGGTCTCTTCATCACCTTGTATCCATTCGGCCGATGTGGCTTTATTTATAAAGCGGTGCGAAAGCCTATTTCGAGAGAGAGCTTTATTTCGTGTACATCTTCAGGTGATAATCTTTCCCAGTGACATTTGTAACTATCCTAATTGCCTGACCCATAATCTCTCTCCTCTATTTTTATTCGAGTTCCCAAAAATTATGAAATAATTTGTAAGTATAATTCATGCTATATAACGTGCATCGGCCAAAAATATTGCAAAGGATACGACCATTTGTGAGCTAGACAAATATGACAAGATTGAACAAATAGCGATGGAGTTGAATAGTATGCATATGATATAAATTTGTCTTTTTAGTACTTGGTCACAAGAAGCCATATTTAGTTATGAATTTTGCAGATCCACATTATATAGCATGATTACATGTCTTACATCGATGAGCTGTTTCATGATTTTTGGAAACTACTAGAAACAATCGAGAAAATATGGGGTGCATTGGCGACTAGTTGCTAAAATGACTTTTCGTGTAGCAGAAGTGTTTTTATTTTCTATCTTGATCTCGGAAAACGCTATCTATTGCATGCATCATGTGGTACATTCAGTGTAGATAAATTAAGCGGGTAGTTTTCAGTAATTGGCATCTCAAAAAGGTAGCTTTTTGACATCAAGCTCACCTTCTCAAATTCACATCACAGATACTCCATACATCCTGACTTGCGTGAACAAATCAATCTTGCTCAAGGGACATGAGAAGCACCAAAATCACACTTTTAAGCCATGATGCTTCGCACGGAATATAGCATGACCGACCGCAATACCTTGTGTTGAAAGAATATTGTCCGCAAAATATAAATAAATAAAACATGGAACAAATAGAACGAAGAATGGTCCGTAGTCACAACTCACAAGCGGCAAGCGCACGCAACTACCTATTCCAGTCCACCTTGCCAATCATGTGTAAACAGAAACGTAGACAATGTCAATGCCGTTATGCTAATCTTAGCCTTTGTGGTTAAGCAGTGGGTACGTGTGGCAAGTTGTGAGCAATATTAACTTTGGCCATGCTTCTTGCTTAAGCCTGCTGCTGCGTAGCCGTACTTCGTTTAGAGAAAAATCAACGCAGCAATAAGAGTAACCTCAAAAATCATATTGCTATCTGAATTTGTCATATAACTAGTATAGATAACTCAATTTGAGTTGGGTGCACCTTCTTGTTGTAGAGGTCAGGAAATCAATTATAGTAAAGAAATTTAGAGAAAGTGTGAACCTGAATCCTGAAGAAAACAACACGTACACCAGTATTTTTTTTTCTGAAACATATGCTTTCACCCCTAATTTTCGCAATAAAGTTGGTCAATGGTCATGGCGTGATTCGGATGCCATCTCATCCAAACAAAGATAATGCCCTAAATAAGAGAGCTGCGGCAGAGAAGTTCCAAAAAGAAGACGAGAGAGAGCTACGGCAGAGTACCCAAAGCAAAATCGGAAAAGGACTGAAAAAATACACCAGGGGATGGACCGAGCGACAGCGAAAGCGTCAAAGCGAGGACTCAAATGTGAGAAAAGGAAAAAAAAAAGAGCATAGATATAGTGGTAGTAGTAGATAGGGTCGGGAGGCCAAACTGGTCCTTTTTCATTTTCTCCTGCCCTTGCTTCGTCTACTTGTCCAACTTCCCCCCGGAAAAACTATCCAAGCGGCGCCCCCACACGGCCATGGCCGCCTACCCCTCCTCCCCTCCCGTCCCAAACCCTAGGTAGCCTCCACGGGAACATCCCCCTCCCTCACAGGTCTTCTCCACTCCAGCCCCGCGCCGATCTCAACTCCCGCCGCCCGCTAGATTTCCGGGGCAGGGAAAGCGCGTTTTTTATTTAGCCTTCTTTTCTTCCTTCTTCGGGCCGTGCTTAGTGGGAGGAAGCTCCCGAGCTTTGGTGGATTTTTTTGGTGGTGGGGGCTCGGCGAGATGGAGCCGCGGGTCGGGAACAAGTTCCGCCTCGGCCGCAAGATCGGGAGCGGCTCCTTCGGGGAGATCTATCTCGGTGCGGGCTGCTCATGCGCTCGGAATTTCGGATTCCCTTTTTCTAGGGGGATTTTGTAGTAGTCCTCGATCGGTCTGACATGCTTTTTTTTTGTGCGCAGGGACTAATATCCAGACAAACGAGGAGGTCGCGATTAAGCTGGTACGTGCTCTGCGGATGAACTGCTTGGATCTTTGTTAAATCCCCAGCTTTGTCGTGCCACGTTCCGATGCTACTGGGCCGCTTTAGCCTGTTTTGGACACACACCTTATAATAGTTCTAGACCGACACATGCTTAGTTCCAGTTGTCGTCAGTGAGATTGTGGGGTTACTGTAGGATACTAGTATATGCTGTTCTGCTTGTGTTAGCAGCTCTAGCTCTCCATGGACGAACCAGTTAGGTGTTAGTTGATTGGACAATGCTTTCCCGGGGGCGGAACTGGTGTGGTTGACTTGGTTGGACTCGATATCTGTTTTTCAGTCAATCAGAGCTGCCAAGTATTGGATGATGCATGATGAATGAAATGAATTTGAGATACAATGGACCAGGAGACCAATGAGAATCAGGAACTTGATATTTCCCTAAAATATGTTGCTGCTTCCTGTGTAGTAGTCTGGGGTGATGGTCCCGAGATAGAGAAATAGACGCCTTTGCCTGTAGACACAACATAAACCTGCGTTGTAGTAGCTTGTCACATTTATAAATTATATCATCGAATTTAGAATTCTGGTTATTCATGTTGATTGCCAGTATCAGATTTGTGAAGTTAACATTTGATTACTCTTTCTCGTGCAGGAAAATGTGAAGACAAAACACCCTCAGTTGCTCTATGAATCAAAGATTTACAGGATTCTGCAAGGAGGAAGTATGGAAGCTATGCATTGGGGCATAATTTTTTTAAGACTTCATAATACAGCAAGTGTGATTTGACTATGTTTGTTGTGGCAGCTGGAATACCAAACGTCAGATGGTTTGGTGTAGAAGGAGACTACAATGTCTTGGTGATGGATTTGCTGGGGCCAAGCCTGGAGGATCTATTTAATTTTTGCAGCAGAAAATTATCTCTTAAGACTGTGCTTATGCTTGCAGATCAGATGGTACGCATACTCCAACATTTAAATATTTAATGCTATTCCTTCCGAGAGCCTTCATGCATACTTACTGTATATTAGCAAAGAATCAACTCCGTACCTGTCCTTCATTAAATTTTCATGGACATCAGCTCCATTGTTTGGTACCACACTTGCACTTTTTGTGCAGACACATTTTCACTGTTTTTTTTTTCATTTTTTGTTATATATTCATTAAGCTTTCTTCTTCCTCATTTTTATACTTTGTACATTGGATTTATTTCTTGCATTTTCCTACCTACCTTATGAACTATATGTGATCTGTGCTCTCCCGCTTGTAGATAAATCGGGTGGAGTTTGTCCATTCCAAGTCTTTTCTGCATCGAGACATCAAGCCAGATAATTTTCTCATGGGTCTTGGTAGGCGGGCTAATCAGGTAGGTAGCGATGTAGCTTTTAGTAATCACTTTAGTTTTGTTGATCTACTTGTGCTCATTTACCACTTTATGTGTACTCTAAAAAACTTTTCAGGTCTATGTTATAGACTTTGGTCTTGCCAAAAAGTACAGGGATACTTCAACTCATCAACACATCCCATACAGGTACAAGAAAAAGGACATTACTTAATCATCCTTTTTATTCCTCTGCACACGCACAAGCAAGCAAGCATCAGCATATTAAGTTATCTGGGCTTCATGTCATTCTTCTCTTTTAGAAAATACAATAGCACATCAAGTCAAATTTGATATGTCATCTCTCAGTCCTCACTTCAATGTGGAAGGGAATTGAAATACATTGACCCTGTCTGGTTATGTCAATTCCCGTTTCAATAGTTCTCTTCCAAGATGTCAATTTTTATGTGAACGCCTTTTGTTATGTTTTTTTCTTTTCAATGATGTACTTGATTGTAATACTGCAGAGAGAATAAAAACTTGACTGGGACAGCAAGATATGCAAGTGTGAACACTCATCTTGGCATTGGTGAGAAATGATTCTGTACCAGTTCATAATTGTTTTGATGTTATAAATTCCACATCTTTGGACTTCGGTCTCGTTTCAGTAGAATGCAAAACATCTTTGCTCTGCACAGTTCTTTTCTGACAATTTCCTTTCATTCTTTTTTATTCTAACAATCAGAACAAAGCAGAAGAGATGACTTGGAATCTCTTGGATATGTACTGATGTACTTCCTAAGGGGAAGGTTAGTTTAATTGTTGGATTTCTTTACATGTCATATTTGATGTATCAAGCATAACATTGTTTTCGTTCAGCCTTCCTTGGCAAGGTCTGAAAGCAGGAACAAAGAAGCAAAAGTATGAGAAGATCAGTGAGAAAAAAGTTGCAACATCAATTGAGGTACGTGTAGTAATAACGTCTGTACTGGGTGTTGGCATTCTCTTGTTTATGATATTATCATTCTGTTTCAGGCTTTATGTCGTGGGTATCCTACTGAGTTCACATCATATTTCCATTATTGCCGCTCACTTCGGTTTGATGACAAGCCTGATTATTCCTACCTTAAGCGACTGTTCCGTGACCTCTTCATCCGTGAAGGTTGGTTCTTTTTTTTATTATTGAAGAGGACCACGAAATTTTCCTACGTTGGGTGCAACAGGATTCCATCAATTATGAAAGAGGAAAATTGAAGTACCAAGCATCTGAAAGGATTATGAAGTATCTGTGCATATGGTTCATGATCAGAATAATGCTTTGCAGGTTTTCAGTTTGATTATGTATTTGACTGGACAATACTGAAGTATCAGCAATCTCAAATTGCAAGTGCCCCGCCTCGTGTTGTGGTGAGTCTTTTTCCTGAAGCACCCATCAACCAAACCTTTGTATTTCTGTGTAGCCATCTGTGGGAAAATATTTATGCCTTACCTATATTCTACAGGGCCATGGTGCAGGACCTTCTGGGTTGACAACACCTGCATTGCAGAATGATAGTCAGTCTGGTAATTGATTCATTTTGATCAGTTCCATACGAGTACTACTGTTTTTTCAGTCAATCGTCATGAGTGATTGACTTACAATAAAGTTACTGCATGGTTCCTTTGTTCTATGACTATATTACATGATTACTGGTTTTTCAGTTAATATTTATGAGTAATTGGTTTATAATAAAGTTCCTGCAGGGTTCCTTTGCTTCTATGACTAAATCTAGGCAGAGAGGATTTTTATTTATTTGAACAGTTAATAGGTTGGCCTTCTTACCTATGTTCATTTATATATTTGTTATGCTGTAGGTGCCGTTGAAGGGAGGATTAGTGGTTGGTCAGCAATGGACCGGCGCCGTGCCCCACCACCCCCTATTGCAAGTGTAGGGAATTCTTCTAAGCAGAAAGCCCCTGTAGGAAATGATGCTCCTATCTCTAAAGACCCTGCGGTGTGTTCTCTCCCTATTCCCCTTTGTTTTCTATATGAGACTTGATATTGTGATTGCACGATTAGGGGCAGATACTATTTTTCAGTTTTCAGTTTAAGATCTAGTCAAGTTTCAGTCCGTGATTTTCTTTTTATGAACTGGCCCTCTGATTTACCAAAAAATGTCCGACAAAGGACTTCATAAACTGCCATTTCCCTGTTGTGCAACACTGCACCCAATTGTGCTGAATACTCAAAGCATGTCCTGATCAGTGTGTCAAGTGGCTTGCAGAATACTTCCAGCAATGTGTCAAGTGTTATGTTTTTTCATGGACTTGTATTATGACTCTGTAACCTTAGCATCTCATGATTTTCAGTTGATCGAGAACATTGTATTTTCTCATGTATGATTCCAATCACAGTTTCTTACTTTTGGCTGTTTCTGTTGTCTAGACATCTGGCTCGAATTTTTTAGGACGGTCAAGTGGATCGTCAAGGAGAGCTGCTGTTTCAAGTAGCCGTGATGTTGTGGCAAGTGATACTTATGATCCTTCACGTTCACGCACAACTGATGCAAGCTCTGGGGCATTTCGTAGAATCTCTGGTCCTCAGAGAAGCAGCCCACCAGTCGACTCTGCGGAGCCGAAGCGCTCTTCTTCGGCACGGCACTCATCTAACCCGAAGAACTACGAGTCTGCCCTCAAAGGTATTGAAGGTCTTAATTTTGATGGCGATGAGAGGGTTCAGTACTAGCGTTGAAGAATTCTACTTCTACATGTGCCCTGTATAAATCATAATCTGAAGATAAGCACAGCATTTCCTGTTGAGTTTTGGATCACAGGAGATGTAAGGAGGAGGATGTGAAGTGCTATTGCCAGATGATGGTCCTCTGGACACAGTAAATAAGTGGTCAGCCCGAGGCGCATGGAATTCAGCTCTCATCATAATTTATTGTGGTTGGTCTGTAAATGTCTTTATATTTTGTTTGTTTGGCGCCCCTTGAGTTCATGGGTCTTGTATTATTTCTATTCCTTCGGGTGCCACCTTGTCCAGTTACTGTGTCTCTGGACAGCCAAGATCAGCTGGTAAAACTTTTATTTGGAAAGTGAATCTTGATCATGTAGAATGTTTCATCAGTTCATTGAGCAAATTTGCCACATAACAATCCAAATGTGTTGTGATTTGTTCAATTTATTTTTTCTGTAATATTTCTTTTTAAAATCAGTTTATGCATATTTTTACTCTTTAGTCGAACCAGAGAGCAGCTGTGTCCGTTGTTTGAAACAGAAACCTTCGTTGATCTAAGTAAGGTGATAACAAGCACATTTTCAGTCGCTGTTCACAGTTCACTCTTTATTTTCTATATAATATTCTCAATTGATTGAAAAAGAAAAAACTGTTATTCCCTCGAGTGGAAGAAAAAAAAGAACGGGAGAGGTTGGTGCGGCCCAGACAGCCATCCTAGAAAGAGCATCTCCACTTTTCCAAAAGACTATTCCCAGATCACTTTTTTTGTCTGGATTGCAAAAAAAACTTCAACGCTTTGTCCAATTTACGTCCAGCGTTTTCAGACCATTCCCGGGATGCTGGAATGTCGGATGAACGTGGCCAAACCCCACCTCGACGCTCCCAGCCACCAACAGCATAGCGCTCTCCCTCGTCTCAGCGCCCGCCCCCTTTTGCACGCGAGCCGCTGTCGGCGCCAAGCTCCGCCGTCGAACCCCGCGCCCCGAGATCTCCTCCAACACGCTCCGGCGCACCTCGTCGTCCTCCGCCCAGTTCGCATGTGCCCTTGCAGGTCGTCCCCACGCTCGCCGGCAGAGGAGGTCCGCTCGACACGGCGCAGCTCGCTGCTAGTATCTGCGCTGCCGCGACCACGAACCGATGGGGGCGCTAGGAACACGGCTGGAAAACCGTCGTTCCCATGCCATTCTTAGGCCAAAAAAAGATCCATTCGGAGCAATTTTACTCCATCCGGCGACAGATTTGGTCCTGGGAACCTCCAAACGAGTGGAGATGCTCTAAAGGGTTGTTTTATCGAAAATTGCTTGTAGCTCCCGAGCTATAGTTACCTTGGTTTTTAAAAATTTGAAAAGGTATTTAGCATGTATGATCAAATTTGCACCGAAATATCATTCATATGATCTATACAGAAAAGAAAGATGTTGGAGGGAAAAAATGTTTTTTTTTTGCCTTTTCGGAGCCATTATTTTATATTTTTTGTGTAGCTTACAATAGAGTAGTATTATCTAGCAAAACTTTGTAGATATTTGATAGCTTATAATACACATAATTTATTTTTAGTTTCCTTTGAAACTTCAAAATACTGTTTTTGATTTTTTTTTTGAAATACCAAGATCTCTTGAGCTCGGGAGCCAAAACCTCTCTTTATATGGAATGACAAGATGGTTGTGAAAAGAACAAGTCGTTATAGGGTTTGTCCTATTTTTGTCAGTTCTATAACGTCATTGATACCGGTTCTATGCTACTAGCAAGATGCACGCACAAAAAACTTAGCCGCTTCTCTCTCTTACAAAACCTAGCCACCGTCTCCACCTCTGTATTCTCCATACGTCGGTTCCTCCGTTTAGTCTCGCCGGCATTGGGAAGGCTGGGAAATTTGATCTATGAGTGAGGATTTTAATAAAAGTAGTAGTATTTTCACCTGATTAGGTTAGGGTTTTGGTAGCCATTTTTTTGGCACCCACATCAATGGAATGTCATCGTCTATAATAAGTGAGCTTTAGCCCTTCTTTCGAGGACGAGATCTCTTTTCCGACATCAAAGGTGGTGTTAAAAGATAAATTTTCTCTAGATATGGTCCTTCCGATCTTACTTCGTCGGATGAATTTTTGATTTCTTCTCATGGTCGCAATACTTGTCCCAACTGCTCCGTCCTCAACAATGATGAGTCATACTCTCGGCTCCCCAATGATGTTGACCAGACTATTCGATTGATATTTCCTGAAATACTTGTCTTAACACTATAGTTCAAAATTAAAATTATGGGAGAAATCTCGAAGATATTTACAGACATGTTATTTGGTATCTATGTCATCTTTCTATGACTGTCATAAAAGTACAAGATTGTGTTTGAAAAACTCGAAGATTTGCTCATGTCAAAACTATGTCATTTTTATTTGACTATCAAAAAAAGTACAAGACTTTGTCATGAAAGACGAAAGAGTTTGAAAAACTCGAACATTTACTCAGGTCTTTTAGACTATTTTATACTAGCCGCAAACAGCTTATATATCTCTACTATATACTTCTTGCTACTATAAATATATGGTGGTATTGATTGTAAAAAAGGATGCATGCACAATCACACCATGGAAAGCCGACAGCCCCGTTGGTTCAGTCTACCTCAGTACCTCAGGTTGGTTTGGTTTATCAGGCAAGGTATTCACAACAGATAAATGCAAAGTGAAAAAAGTAATAACCATGTGTACATTTGCTCACACTGTTACATTCATTCAAAGGGTAGACACACAATCTAAGACATCTTCACCAGATTAAGTCACAATCGAACGTACAGGTTCACATGAAAGACAACCAACATCAGAGAACAAAAGAGAAGGATAATTGCAATCCCAGTGGCCAGTTCAGCAACACTGGTGCTAGCCTGCTAGATGAGCAACAAGGAACGCTACGTTACGATTCCTCTTCTGCTGCTTTTCCATAGCCTAGCTCGGTCATCTCCCAACTCGTGCGCGAGGCCACTTCCAGGTGTGAACGGGTGTATTGCTGAACATAATCAAGAGAATCATCCAAACAATAACAATGTTAGGTTCCTGCGTTTGTCAACGAGGCTAAGAGTTTTAAACCGAATAGCAGGTACTATTAAAAGTGGGTAATTAGGCAAGTTCACCTCCATCTTCGTCAGCAGTTCATGGGCAGTTGGCGCCGACACAATTATCTGACGGCAATCAGCCTTAATAAAACCTTCCGCCGCGCCCTTATCAAATAGCGCAAGCAACGGATCGTAGTAACCGTCGACATTTAGCAACCCAACCTGTCGTAAGTCAATGATGGTGAGTACCCCTATATTAGTTCTTTGAAAACTCATTGTCAATTGCCATAGCCCACAATATGCTAATACTCACTGGTTTGTCGTGGATTCCGAGTTGTGACCATGTTATCATCTCTAACAACTCTTCCATTGTTCCATATCCTCCTGATGACAACAGAGTAACCATGTAAGCATGTGGAACTGAAGTATTATCTCAACTTTGTAATGATGCCAAATTCAAAAGGGTTGGGAAAAGGATGGCAGAGTCGTGTATACCAGGAAGAGCGATGAATGCATCGGATTGTCGCGCCATCTCAGCTTTTCTCTCATGCATGTCGGACACAATCTTTACTTCTCCAACACTTGCACCAGATATCTGGAAGACAACTTTTGTTGTTACATTAGAGCAATGAATGAAGTAGGCTATAGTTGCAGGAGCATCATTTTCGCATGTGGTGTAGGAGTTTGTGGGTGTAGGTGTTGTTGTAATGGTTTTCACCCGGTTTTCCGCTAATTAACTAGGCAATTCTTTTCTTCTTAATTAATAGATTGGGCTAAAGCTTTTTCCCCCGTTAAAAAATCACCATATCACCATCCTACAAAGTTCAAACGTGTGCGGACAGTAGCACTTCCACATCAATTCACTATATATGTGACGACAATGCAATCTTGCGCCCACTGCTTACTTATCTCCCTCATCAACTTGTGATGTCCTCATGGCAAATTGAACACACTAATTATTACATCCACCAAGCGGGGCAATCTTTATATTTCCAAGTTGTACCGCCGAAAAGTCTAACCTTGACAGTTCAGTTTTTTAAGTCTAAAACTGACGGCCTGCAATTCCAGCCCCGTTATAGTCGGAATTCCTCAATGATCACCTATTTCTAACCCCACATGCAAAGGTGAATCCTTCTGGACCAACAGGGAGATTACAGGAATCAAATGGTGAGTGGGTGGCCACAAGAAGATAGATAGCACTAGTATGTGATTGCGAGAACTCGTGACACCGACAGGTGGGGCCAAACAAAAGGATGAGATTTCAGATGGCCCATCTGTCAGCAAGTGTTGGGGAACACCGTGACAAACTTTGCTTCAAGCTAGGCAGAGAGTTGGACAACTTCACCGCGTAACAGAACCTTCTACGTATGTAATCCTATGAACCAAGTCTAGACTTTACAATTAACAATGACGTATAGCAATCAGTGTTTCTACGCATACACATAGAAAAAACGAAGAAGAAAACCTAGGAAGAGAATAAGAGAGATTGGTACGCACCTCTAGGGGCATGAGTGCTCTTGGAATCACCCTGCAAAGCAACCAAAGATAGAGCTACTACCGCATTAGGAAGATTGCAGATTGAGAAACATGACGTGTACGGGAATGAAAAGAGGCAGATTTATTTTTTCTCAAGCGCAACGGCGCCGTACCCGAGGACACGGCAGCCGCCATCCAGAACCGTCTGCGCGATCAGGCCCATCAGCCCGACGCTGCCGCCGCCGTAGACCAGATCGATCCCCCTCGTCACCTGCAAGAACGGGGAAACCACCACAAAATCCCACCGTGAACGCGTGCGGCAGAGAGCAAGACAATCCAGATAGGCAGACTGTCGACCCAACCCGAACAGGGGGCGTCGTCCAGCCCGGGGGCGGCGCCGAGGTCGAGTGAATTTTGGGTCTGGTGCGGGAGCCCCGGCCTCCCCGGAACAAGGAGTTGCAGCATCGGCATTCGAACGCATTATATTACTACTTACCAGGCCCTGGCCGAGCTCGAGCGCCGCGTCGCCGAACACCGGGCGGTTGCCGGAGTTGCTGCCGCAGAAGACGCAGATCCTGCCGAACCTCCTCGCCGGCGCGGCCGCGGCGGTGTCGCCCATGGCTTGGCTGCCTTCCTCGGGTTGGGGGCGGGACGATGGGGTTGAGGAGCAGGAGGGTAGTCGTGGAGGAGGAGAGGGAGGTGTTTAGGTTCTTCTCTCTTCTCTCCCCCTTGCCCTGTCTGTCCCCCGTGTTATCTCTTGTATCTTTCAGAGCTTCAAACGAAGGCGGCATTAAGGATTCTGACGTGACTGTCCTTTTATTATGTCGTAATTAATTTGGTGGGTCAAACGGCCCATGTTGCACCACAGGAGCCCGCGTGTCACAGGCGCCCGTTTACTTGCAGTTTGGCCCTGCACTTTGCATCGTATTATATGTTCCTATGGCAATGAAGCACTTGGAAAAATTCTATCGGTGGCGTGCTCTGTTATTAACAATAAAATTTCCATCCCTAAAATAATAATTAAATTTCATGGGGTGACAAGAAGTTGTAGAAAAAGAAGGGGTAAAATTCTTCAAAAGAACATGGTTGTATTTATTTATAGAGATAAACGTCAAAGAAATTCTAAAATGGAGACAATTAATATGGAGGAGAATATCAAAAGGGCATCGACTATTTCTTCTTACCATAACCACCCAATAAACATGTCCTTATCCTTCCAATATTGTATGAATCTCAAAGTATAGGTTGTATGGTTCTTAGAGCATCTTCACTAGAATTCCCAGGAAACGCTATTCCGGACGTAGAAATAGGTCCAGTTGCGTTCTTAGAAACCTGTTTCCGTCTGGATTTGGGCCAACTTTGGTCCGGGCTTCCCAGGCCATTTCCAGGATCCCGGTAACGTCATGAAAACGTCGGACGAAGCGAATTCGGCGAGTGGACCCGTCCAGTCAGCATATATTCGCCCATATTCATCCAAAGTTCGCCCATATTCGGCCATATTCGCCTAAAGTTCGTCCATATTCGCACATATTCATCCAAAGTTCGCCCATATTCAGCCATATTCGCTCAAAGTTCGTCCATATTCACCCAAAGTTCGTTCATATCGTCCATATTCGCCCAAAGTTCGTCCATATCAACCATATTCGCCCAAAGTTCGTCCATATCGAGCATATTCACCCAAAGTTCGCCCATATTCGCTCAAAGTTCGTCCATATTCGCCCAAAGTTCGTTCATATCGCCATATTCGCCCAAAATTCACCTGCATTCGTCCATATTCGCCCAAAGTTCGTCCATATTCTCATATTCGCCCAAAGTTCGTCCATATCGAGCATATTCGCCTAAAGTTCGCCCGCATTCGTCCATATTGCCTAAAGTTTGCCCAAATTTTACCAAAATTTATTAAATTTTAGCCAAACGCGGGAACTCGCCTGGGAACGCGAGTCGAAAACTCGATGTTTCCAGGCCGAAAACTAGTTTCATCCAGACCAAAATACGTCCGGATTTCGGCTCGGGAACGCCAAACGATTGGGACTTATTTGCCTGGAAAATTGTAAAACCATATCAAAAGAATCACTTATTTTATGTATGTCTTATTCTTCTTATTCTAGAATATCGGCGAGGACCAGTTGTGGCTTCGTAGAGGCTAATATATTTCTATATTGTATTTGTGAGACTTGGTGTTCCATGATCCTCTCTTGTATGCGAAAACGAAGGTCCTTTTCCCTGTGGGCTATAAGTCGCTATTATTTTCCTCCGAGGCTATGCAAGTAGCAAAAAAGAATAAAACATACCATTAGTGGCTCTTTCTTATTAAAATCAACAACCTAATAATGGAGAAAAATCACGTGAACAATCCGAAAAAGGGCCTTTATAGATAGAGAGAATTAAAGACATAGAAAAAAAGAAAACACGAATGACATGTAACAAGGACTTTTGAATGGTTTGCATGAATACAAATAAGAATTTGAGAAAGAGAGGGTGGGAGGAGTAGGTGCAATGGAATTTAAATAAATGTAGTCAAGGTAATTCTCACTCGATTGAGAAATGCCTTAATTTTCATTCAAGTGATATCATCCCCTATGATTTTGTACTAGGTGAGCAATGTTTAAATCTGTTAATATATTTTGTAGTGCGTGAACCTTTTTTCCGGAGTTGCAAAAAGTATCAGTTGCAACCCATGTCCAGCTAAAAAAAACCACAGTTACAACCCAACTTGCAGCTGATAAGACCCACAAACCTAGATACAGATTGGTCATGGTGTTAAATGAGTTTTAACTAGATAATTCTCATTTGACGGGCAACTAGCAAAACCTTTATAAAATGAAAACCTTTATAAAATGATTTGTGAGCACGTATACCTCACAAGGATTTATACTACTTCTTCCATCTCCAATTACATGCCGTGGATAAGTATGAAGATACATGTAAATCTAGACAAATCCGAGAAATATAATTCGAGACAAGGAAGTATCATTATACTAGGAAAATCCCGTGATACTCCAAAGTCTTGACATAAAAGTCCAACACTCTCAAGAGGCATAAGCTTCTGCCTTAAAAGATACCAAATATGTCTTTGGTAGGAGATCTTGTAGTTATAGTAGTAAAATAAAAAATGCGGTGGTTGAAACGGATACGAAGAGATCTGGTTTGCCAGATTCGGACCTCTGCATACGCCAAAGAGGTGGTGACATATGTGGCGATGTCACCTGGCGTGCCGGTGGCCTGGTGGGGGTCCGGCGTGTGCAGAGAAGGCTGCTTAAACGTGACACAGTGACAGCCTCATCCTAACAGTGGTCGGGTCGGGTGCCCGACGCCAGGATGTCTCCGGGACTACGTGCTACCATGATGGAGTCGCAGTAAACAGCAATCTTCCACTTGATGTCAATCGATCGAGCTCATGGTGGTCGTTGGCCTCATCGAGTTGGCTGACCACGACAAGCCCTGGCAGCGCCGTGCTCCGCGACCCGCCGAGTGCTCGGCAAAAATTCGCATTCCCCGAACTCGACCACTCCAGGGTCCAGGGTCCAGGGTCCAGACATCATCATCCCCCTCCCTCTCCCCCGGCCAGGTGGGTGCATCATCACCACCACCGCTTACGCTGACACGACGGTCCGGGTCGCCGACAGGGACGTCCCCGACGAAAGCGCGGCGAACCCATAGCTCTGTCGACGCTCCAAGCGACACGCATTCCGGACGAAATCCTCCGGTCCGACCTCTGGGCTGCCGCCTGCCGCTGTCTTCACTGGACCGGGTCTCGCTTTTGCGCGACACGGGCCCGCCCGCGCGACGCTGCCGTGCTCCTTCCGGCGAGCGCACGGCACGGTACGACGTACTACGAGCCAGCACGCTCTCTCCGTCCCATTGGCCATGCTTCGTCGCCGCGTGATCGATGCTCCCCTACCTGCGATGTCACGGTGTCGCGGGACACCGGGACACCGGCACTGCTGCTCTGCTAGTTGCTATGTTCTCCAGGGACACTTCGGAGTTTGTTTAGTGTTTCAGGGATGTAATCTGATGGGTGGAGGATGTTGCCAGCATGGAAGATGGATTAGCAGCAGCGGAAGGATCCGAGTCCACCACATGGAAGATGCTGTCTGTTTCGTGTCTCCCATGTGTTGGTGATCCTTGGAGGATTCTGGAGTGGATTAAGTTACAGGTGGCCGCACCATGCAGCACAGACGGAAAATTTCTCTTTGGCACAATATTTTTCTTAAAACAAGTCAAAAGATTTTCCATTTTTTATTGATTGGGAAGAGGTTTTTAAAAGGTTATACAAACCACTTTTTGGCCAAAATGGCCAAGACCAAAGGTAAGTCTATTCTCGTGGTATTACATTACTCAAAGCTTTTGTCCCGGGCGAGGCACCACATAGCCGCCTCGTCTTTGATCTTAGTTAATAGCATGATTGAAGTTATTGATTGGTTGCGGAAGAAGCGAGCATTCCTTTCCTTCCAAATCTCCAAAGAAACTAACATCACAAGGAAAGCCAAGGATTTCCTCGATTGCCCTCTCCTGTGGATTCCATCGGCCCACCATTCTTGCATGGTGTACATGGCTTGCAAAATCATTTGACTCAACATCATGGAGTCCTAGCCAATTTAAGGATCTCCACACTAATAGTGAAACAAAGGTGGACGATCCATTCTTGCACTTGGTCGCAACGCATGCGCATACCATAATTTGGCCACCTTTTTTGAAGTCTATCCGCTGTACAAACATGGTTTTGGAGGTTCAATTGACGAGGTTTAATCTCGTCAATGCTCATTGTTATGAGCTTGAGTTTTGGAGAAGATGAGGATGCTGGAGATCGCGGAACGGTTAGCAAACAAGCAACACAGGGACACAAGGTTTACCCAGGTTCAGGCCCCTGGAGGGAAAACCCTACTCCTGCTTGTCTGCTCTTGATTACGGCGGAACCGAAAGTTACAGGGTGCGCAGATGCAATCTGGCGTGGAGGTGTGTATGCGGTGGTATGAAGTGCCTTCCTCGTCGTGCCCTCCTAGCCTTTATATAGAAGTAGGCAGGTCCCGGGCACAGACCGAGTCGGTTACAGGTTTTTAGGGTTTGCCCCTTTGAATATTCTATCTACTCTAGTCTTGCTCTCCAAGGATCCGAAGACATCCTGGGCTTGGGC
Organism: Avena sativa; assembly: GCA_916181665.1. Lineage (NCBI taxonomy): Eukaryota > Viridiplantae > Streptophyta > Magnoliopsida > Poales > Poaceae > Avena > Avena sativa. Next base: position 396,945,292 of record OV702281.1, read on the forward strand.
CACCCTAAAATCTTCATGGGCCGCGTATATTCTTGTGGGCCTTCCTTGGACTGGACAAGGTATGCTAAGGTCATGTACCCGTGGGGTATAACCATGTCAGTAGCCCCGAGTGTTCAGTCGAATCGTAGATTCGGCTGAGGACCGAGTGTTCAGTCGAATCGTAGATTCGACTGAGGACTCTTCAATATTTTCAGGTGCAGCTGTTTTCTGCTTACCAAAGAATGATTTTAGTGTGTAGGGATTGTTGATGTGTGTGTCTGACACTCCCGACAGATCAGGGCCAGTTAACTGTCTTAGGACAAAACAACACGATCTTCTTCAGATTCGAGTCCCTTGACTCGAAAACGGAACATATGCTGGCGTAATTCGACTCAGGCTGTTGAGGACTTACAGGAGTGAAATTCTAGTGATTTTCAAGTGATGTACCCAACGCGTCCGTCGGGATTTCCATCGCGCCTGCTGACACGGATTTTTACTAGCAGAGCGCATTCGTGTGCGTTGCCAGGCCATCAGATGGTATCTGTAGGTCTTATCTTTGCGTCGCAAAAGCAGCATCCGGATGTTTATCACAGAGGAGGTGTTTAGGGTGGCCAAGGAGGATGTTACTCACTTAGCGTTAACTGGGGCAAAATTGCCGAAAAAGTTTTTGCATGCTGATCCGAAGGATTGCAGTCGAAGAATTCATAGGGTGCGCGACCAGCGCTCCCTATAGGAGTAGCCCCGAGTGTCTGTTCGAGTCGTAGACTCGAGCAGAGACTTTTAATTCAGTCGTTGTTGAATTTCAGGTCCGTAGGACACAAATTTTTTGGATGCTTTAATCCATCCTCCCTATGGGAGTAGCCCCCGAGTCCGTAGTGGAGTCGTAGACTCGACGTAGGACTCGAAGAATAGTTCAATGGTGTAGTACTTTGATCATATTTCGGGTGCGCGGCCAGCGCTCCTGATAGGATAGTCCCCCGAGTATTTACTCGAATTGTGGATTCGAGTGAGTACTTCTAGCTGTGTAGTCGAAGATTTGTAACCGTTGCTAGTATAGCTTTGATGATGTCAGTGCTGACGATCGGTGACCTCAAGCGTCTGCGACGCCAGAGATGACGTGACTGGGCGAACGTGGGTCCCACCTTCTGACTTTTAATTGACTGGTCACGCGCGACGTGGATATAATTACGGCGTCGCCTCGGTTTCCGTGCGTAGTGGACGGCGTGCGAGCGACGGTTCGTGCATGCTGACACGTGGACGGTTGGATTCTGATGTTGGCTCTAGGGCTTCCCGATGAACGGTCACCGTGCATCTTCTTCGTCCTTATAATCATTGGGGAAAAACTTGTTTGTTTTCACCGTAGCCATTCTCGTTTCACTGCTCCCACCGTCTTGAGCTTTTCTCGCCGCGTGCTGGAAATCCTCCGATCCTTCCCATCTTCGTTCCTACGCTCACATCGTCGCCGTCGCCGCACTGCAATGGGGAAATCAAAGAAGGCCTCCACCGCAGTTGGTACCAGCACCGCTGCCGGTGGCAAGAAGGGTACCACCGCTACCCGCGTCACCTATGGTGGCTGGCGGCGGTCGGAGACGCGCGAGGGTGATCTTCGCAAGCTCCGTGAGCAGGGTCTAATCCCGCAGGACAAGCAGGCCGTCAAGATTCCTGGCGAGGAGGTAATTCCCCGTCCACCCGCTGGGTTTCAGGTCATGTTTGTCGCTTTTGTCCTTCGGGGCCTTTCTCTCCCAGTTCATGATTTTCTCCGTGGATTGCTTTTCTTCTATGGCATCCAACTCCATCATCTTTCGCCGAATTCTGTTCTTCACATTGTCTGCTTCATCACCTTCTGCGAGTGCTGGCTCGGTATCGAGACACACTTTGGCCTCTTCTGGAAGCTCTATTCCGTGAAGAGGCAATCTGGCTCCGATGGCGTTTATTCCATCGGCGGCTGCATCATTTCCCTTAAATCCAATTTTCTCTTCTTTTCTTTTTCTATGTCTGAGTCCGTCCAATACTGGCAGAGGCGATGGTTTTACATCCGCGACTCCACATTGGACGGGCAAAAATTTGGCCTTGCTCCTTTTGACCCCTCCCAGAAAATCCAGCCGAAGAGGTCCTGGAAGAACCACATCTTGGATGGTGAGGTGGCGGAGATAGAGGAACTCTATCGTCAGATGGAGGATCTTCAGGTGATTCCGGATAAAGAGGTGAACGGTGTGTATATCATCCGCACCTTCCTCCAATGTCGGGTGCAGCCGCTCCAGGCTAGGGCGCACCTGATGTTCCTTTATTCTGGCCGCAACGACCCAACTAGGGTTTTGACTGGAGAGCTCTCCAAGGGGGACATTGACGGAATCCTCCGACCACTGCTGAAGTTTAAGGCTGGCGAGGACATTCCAGGTAGCTCGTTGACCCTTCCATTCAGGGCCTCTCGACCGGTGCCGCAGGTGTAGATCTGGGACGTGCGCGTAGCGCTTTTTTCGACTGCATCTCCTTGCAGTTCGTTTATTCTGAGAGTTTGATTTCTTTTGTGCAGGAGTTCAAGGTACCTGGCATGGAGCCTCCACTACCCGAACATTTTCCGGATGCATCGGACAATGAGGTAGTGGACTCCATGTCTGAGCTCCCTTCGGCGCGGTCGCCGGCTGAAGAAACCTTTGGGTCGAGCGAGGAGCAGACTCGAAAGCGGACGCGGAGTTCGAGCGATTCATCGGATGCCTCGACTCCGCCAACACCTAGGAACCCGCCATGCCTTGTGCGTCACAATGGAGGTGATGGTGGCTCTTCCTCTCCTATTATTGCCGTGCCCATGCGGGCTATGGCGCCCCAGCAGCCGGCGAAGCGGAAGAAGGAAGAGAAGAAGGAAGAGAAGAAGGGCAAGATGGCCTTGCCTGTCTTCAACTTGAGCGATATGGACTCATAAGTATCTTCAGTTGCTTTTTGCTCTTCTTTCATTTTTGCTTGCTTGTATTTGACTGGAGTTTTCTTTTGTAGCCACTCCTTTGATGGCTCTTTCAGCGATGGCGCTCGGGAGATGGTGGGGGAGTCGAAGGTTGCTCCTCCTCCTCCTCAGACGGTGGCCACATCTGGGGACGTTGCTCCGAACCCTTCTCTGCAGGAGGCTCGGGTGATTGTCTCCCAGAAGACTACAACCGGACCTTCCGAGTCGCCGTCCAATCATGTAAGTGCTTTCGTTTTTGCTGTGGGGGAGCCCCCGAGCATTTTTCGGATGATCTGCTGATCATTTCCTTTTGTTCGTGTCTCGGGGGGAGCCCCCGAGCGCTTTTTGTGTGCGTGATTTGCTTTGCTCGTTTCCTTGGGCGCAGCCCCCGAGCCTTTTTCCTGACAAGTTGCATCTTATCGCAGCCTTTTGTTCAAGGTGTCAACCAACCGGTGAAGAAGCATCTGGCATTGGAGGCGAGCCTTCAGTGGCTTCAAGGTTCGTTTGTTTTTTTTATCGATCTTCTGCTTCTTTTACTGCTTGCTTACTGATGAATCTCATGCTTGTTCTTTGTTGCAGACGAGAATAACACTGCCTTCCGCGAGCTTGATGCTCTCAAAAAGAGCCTCGGGCGAGCGGAGAAAAAAGCTAAAGATGTCGTTGGCGCTAAGGAGCGCCTTGAGCAGGAGCTAGCCGACGCGGATGTGGCCAAGGAGCGCCTGCAGCGAGAGGCCACAGATCGTGAGGAGCAGCTCACCGCCGCTGCGGCCTCGCGTGGGAAGGAGGTAGCCGGCAAGCTGATGGCTGCTGCCAAGGCTATTTCGGGTGAGTAGTTTCGTCTGTTCTTTTTCGGCTTCCTTGTCTCTCTAGTTTTGTTAGGTTTTCACTTTGATTCTTCCGTTTATCTAGATGTCACGGGCATCGAGTTTTACCGTGGTGCCCTGGAGCACGGAAGTGCTCTGGATGATGCCACTGCGGCGGTCGAAGACCGCTGCAGTACCGTGGTCGGCTTGCTTGCCAAGGCCAAGGAGGTTCTCCGACGCTTCTACAAGGAGCTCGTCCCCAAGGGCGTCGCCCTCGAGGATGTCGAATTGTTGGCAGACGCACTGTCAGCCGAGGCCCCCATGGCGTACAAGTGCAAGCAGAAGGGTATCGACGCGTCCATGGGGCTGGCGATGGATCTTCATCAGGTCACCTCCCAGATGCCGATGGCTGTCGACGGATCCAAGGTAACCTTCGCCCTCTACGCTGCCCGTTGTAAACGCTATGGGCCAAAGCTGATTGACCTGCTGGCGGAGTACGCAGTGAGGCAGCAGGGGGAGGCCAAGAGCAGGCAATCCGGCTCCAAGGCCACTCAGGATGCAGCTTCTTAGGCCTTGTAGTTGTAGGATAGCTTCCGTCTCTTTTGTTGTAATGTATTTATGAACACTCCTTGTGTAACGCAGTGGCTTTTGCTGCATATAATGAATCTCCGAGTTGTTTGCTCAATCGTGCATTTATTCATATCCTTGCCTTCTTTTCCTCTAGGGACCTTCGGGTGATGATCCCGTTGATACTTCATCTGCGCCGCAGCTGCGGCCATCCTTGGATGATGCGTCGCAGCTTGTATTTCTTCGTGACCGCATATGTAGTCTTGAGAAAGAGTTGCTTGGCGTTCGAGGCCACGCGGATGTTTGGAAGTCGAAGGCGGAGCAGGGCGCCACCAGAGAGGAGTATCTGATGGGGGAGTTGCGGCGTCTGGCCGAACAACTTCAATGTGAGTTTCTTCGAGCTGCTGCGCCTGTTGGCTTGTCATCTTACTTTGCAGGTGTTGCAGGTGATAACCTTGTTCCTAGGGAGGAAAAAGAGCGTGTTGCTGTTCAGATCAATTGCCTGACCTAGCAGGACATGGAGGCCGGCGGCTTTTTCTGGATGGAGCGTGATCGTGCTATCGTCCTTGCGACTGTGCAGGATCGTGTTCACCAGGTGTCGCGGGTGCTGCGGCAAGTGAAGACTTATTTGGTGTCGATTCTGCACGTGATGTTTCCCCTGGATGAGGCACCATCGACTCTATGGGGCCTGCTGGTGAAGTTTCGAGATGTGCATCATGTCAGGGAGCTGGTGTGGCATCAGTTGATTGCAGGGGTGAAGTCCTGCATCGCCTTGATGTAGATCTTGCTGCTGTGGCGGCTGGGCCGCCTCTTCGGTCGGATGGTGGTATGTGGGACATGCGTCCACATTATGCGGTTGTAAGGCAGTATGCCGAACAAATTGTAGATCTCTTTGAGCATCATGCGCAGGTGATTCTTCAGAATAGGTAGGACCTGTAAAAAGATAGATGTAAAACTTGTATGTATTCGACTGGGCGTGTTATGCCCCTTGCTGTAAAGGTTGATTGTGTTTAGCAAGTGGTGCTTTATTTGTATGCGTGCCCTTTTCGTTAGCCTGACGTGATCAGCTACTCAGGTGTACACGCGTTATCCTTAGTCGACGAAGTCGTGAGGTGAGGGGAGCCCCCGAGTGTGTTGTAACATGAAGAAAATGCGAATAATAGATAAATTTTTGGGGCGAGACACTTAGCTTTATTCATATCGTAATGAGGAGGTAAATTGTTCGGCTGAGTAGCCTTGGCTGAATAGCCTTATTAAAAGTAAAAGGAGGAGGGCTATCTAGGGGTAGAAGTGTCGCAGTTGTGCGATGTTCCATGGGTTGGAGTATGCGACTCCAGACTACATGTGCTTGAGGCGATAGGCGCCACCTGGGATGACTTCAGTGACGACGTAGGGTCCTTCCCAGGGTGACTCGAGCTTCTTCGGTCGCTCTTGCTTGAGTCGTAATACTAGGTCTCCTTCAACGAAGGACCTTGGGCGCAGCCGATGGCTGTGATAGTTGCGGAGGCTCTGTTGGTAGACCGCTGATCGAGCCGCGGCTATGTCACGTGCCTCGTCGAGTGTGTCGACGGCGTCTTCGAGTGCGGCCGTCAATTCGGCTTTGCTGTAGGCGATGACCCGTGGGGCCTTATGGCGTACTTCTGCAGGCAGCACGGCTTCGGCTCCGTGCACCATGAAGAAGGGCATGTAGCCAGTTGAGCTGTTTGGCGTCGTGCGCAGGATTTAGAGGACGAAGGGTAGATCTTATGTCCAGGCTCCAGCGAGTCACTGGAGTAGGCTCATTAGGCGCTTCTTGATGCCGCCGCCGACGAGGCTGTTGGCCTTTTCGACCTACCCGTTCGTTTGCGGGTGCGCCACGGAGGCGTATGTTATGTTGATTCCGAGGTCTTCACAGAAGTCCTAGAATTCTTTGGAGATGAAGTTCGACCCGTTATCGGTGATGATGCTGTGCGGCACACTGAACCTGTAGACTATGGATTCGAAGAATTTCACGGCCACTTTGCCCTTTTGATTAGTAACGGGCATGGACTCGATCCACTTGGTGAATTTGTCGACTGCAACGAGGAGGTAGACGTGGCCTCCTTTCGAGGATTTGGGCAGTTTGCCGATCATGTCGAGGCCCCATTGGGCGAAGGGCCAGACCAAGGGTATGGGCCTAAGCTCTGATCCTGGTGCGTGTGGTTTGTCTGTGAACCTCTGGCACCCGTTGCATCTTCAGACGATGTCCGTGGAATCGCTCATGGCCGTTGCCTAGTAGAATCCGGCTCGTAGAGCTTTGGCGACAAGGGCGCGGCTGCCTGCGTGATGGCCGCAGATGCCCTCGTGGATGTCTTGGAGGATAGTTTTGCCGTCACCGATGGTGACGCACCTTTGGAGTACACCCGAAATGCTGCGCTTGTACAGGTCGCCATTGATGATGGTGAAGGCCTTGGACCGGCGAGATATGCGTCGGGCATCTGTCGGCCTGACAGGCAGATCCCCGTCTATCAGATATCTTAGGTATGGCCGTGTCCATGTTTCTTCGACTGCCATGACCTGCATCAGGTTGACCACTGCGACCTCTGTGTCGAGCTTTTCTGGTCCTTCCTGTCCTTCGGGTAGCGCAACCCCCGAGTGTTATGCTTCTTCGGGTGATCCCTTGGGGAATTTCCTTTTGATGGATGGAACGCAGATCTGTTCGAGGAACACACCTGGTGGCACCCGTGCGCATGTGGAGCCGATGTTGGTGAGTCTGTCAGTCTCTTTGTTGCTTTCTCTCCCAACGTGCCGAAGCTCACAGCCGTCAAAGTCTCCTTCGAGTGTGTTGTAGAGTGCGCGGTACACAATCATGTTGGCAGTGCGTCGCACTCATTCATCGTCTGCTGGACGACGAGGTTCGATTCGCCGTAGATGACCAGGCGTGTCGCGCCGGAGATCTTGGCCATCCTCATGCCATGGACGAGGGCCTCGTACTCGGCCTCGTTGTTGGAAGCTCGAAATTTCATCTCGAGGACGTACTTCATCTTGTCGCCCTGCGGGGAGGTCAGTATGACCCCGGCTCCTGCTCCGGCCTCGCGCTTGGAGCCATCGAAGTGCATCGTCCATGACCGTGTCATGTCCGGGGTGTCCGGCAGCTGCAGTTCCATCTAGTGGACGAGGAAGTCCGGAAGGACCTGAGACTTGATCGCGTGGCGCTTCTCATAGATGATGTCTAGAGGTGACAGCTCGATGACTCACAGGGCCACACGTCCTGTGGCCTCCGGGTTGTTCAGGATGCTGTTCAGGGGTGCTTCGTTGACGACCATCACCTGATGCTCCTGGAAGTAGTGGCTCAGCCGACGAGCCGTCATGAATACGCCGTAGGCGAGTTTCTGGTAGTGAGGATACCTCTGCTTTGTCGGCGTCAATACCTCGCCGAGGTAGTAGATTAAGCGTTGTACCCCATGGGTCTTGCCATCTTCGGGTCTTCGACCACGAGCACGGTGCTTACCACCTGATGTATAGTTGCTATGTATAGCAGTAGAGGCTCGTGCTCCCTTGGCGTGACCAAGACGGGCGAGGTGGAGAGAAGCCGCTTTAGATCTTCGAATGCGTCGTCTGCTTCAGGCGTCCACTCGAATTTGTCTGCCTTGCGTAGCAGCTGATAGAAAGGCAGGGCTTTTTCTCCCATTCGGCTGATGAACCTGATCAACGCCGCGATGCGCCCAGCGAGATGTTGAACACCTTTGAGGTTCTTCGGCTTCTCCATGGCCATTATGGCTCGGATTTTATTCGGGTTCGCCTCGATCCCTCGTTGGGAGATGAAGTAGCCTAGAAGTTGACCAGATCGGGCGCCAAAGGCGCACTTTTCTGGGTTTAGCTGTATCTTGTATCGATCAAGGTTGTCGAACGTCTCGCGGAGATCATCGATCAGTGTCTTGGCCTCCCTTGTTTTGATTACTATGTCGTCGACATAGACTTGGATGTTGCGGCCGATCTGGTCCTTCAGGCATGCCTGCATGCACCGTTGGTACGTGGCGCCTGCGTTCTTCAGCCCGATGGGCATTGTGTTGTAGCAAAATACTCCGAACAGTGTGATGAACGCCGTTTTCTCCTGATCTTCGACCTTCAGTCGAATCTGATTGTAGCCTGAGTAGGCGTCGAGGAAGGAGATCTTCTCGCATCCTGCAGTCGAATCGATGATCTGATTGATCTAGGGAAGAGGGAAGTGATCCTTCGGGCAGTGCTTGTTCAGCGATCTGAAGTCCACACACATCCGCGGGATGTCCGTGTCCTTTTTGGGGACCATCACGGTGTTGGCGAGCCACTCGCTTTCCTTGATCTCCCTGATGAAATTTGTGTCGAGTAGTCTGTTGACTTCGACTCCGATGGCTTCGGCCCGTGGCTCGGACAGTCATCGAATGGACTATTTGACGGGCTTGGCGTCTGGAAAGACGTTAAGTGCGTGCTCGGCGAATTCCCTGGGAACTCCTGGCATGTCCGCAGGACACCAGGCAAAGATTTCCCAGCGTTCACGGAGGAATTCGACAAGTGCGCTTTCCTATGCAGGTCTGAGGTCGTGGCGATCAGCGTCGTCTTGGAGGCGTCCGTCGGGTGGACCTGCACCTTCTTTGTGTTGACGAGTTGAAAGACATTTCCGGTGCGTTCTCTCTTGCGACTGGGGGTGCCCCGTTGTCTATCACCTCTCGGAGCCTTATGAGCTCCTCCTGCATGCCGAATGACTGGGAGATTCTGTTGAAGTCCCTGTCGCAGTGATCCGATCGAGTGAAGCTCCCGTGGACCGTGATGACGCCCTTAGGTCCTGGCATCTTGAGTAGAAGGTACGCGTAGTGCGGTACTGCTAGGAACCTTGTGAATGCCACACGCCCGAGGATGTCGTGGTATTGTGATGGCCAGTCCACCACTTCGAACTTGAGTCACTCGCACCGAAAGTTATCGGGCTTACCGAAGATGACGTCGAGCCATATCTTTCCCAGGGGGAATATGCCCTTCCCTGAGACGATGCCGTGGAACGTTGTGTTGGATTGTTCCAGGCTGCACCACGGGATCCGCATTGCTGCTAAGGTGCTGGCAAACATCAGACTGATGCTACTGCCGACGTCCATGAAGACGAGGCTCATATCGAACCCTCTGATCTGCGCCTCGAGCACCAGGGCAGCATGACCTGGGCGAGGGACCTGGCAGGGGTGATCCGAACGGCTGAACGTGATGCAGGACTCCGAACCGCTGAGGTACTCAGGGATGGCGGGTGGAGTGGTCACAACCAGATTGATCTGACGGGTGATTTTCTTTTGCACCCTATTTGTTGGGCACCCTTTTTGGATCATCAGTGATCCTTTTGGCACAGGGTACCCATTTCCACTATTGTTCTGCGCAGGTGCGATTGGATGATTCGAAGGTCCCGCGGGTGGTGGTGGAGGAGCTCCGTGGGTGATGTCACCTAGTGCGGGTGCGTTCACGTCCCCAGGGTTCGGGGCTTGTTGCCTCATCTGGGACATGCTCTCGCTGAGTTTCTGGAACTCGCGGCAATCCTTGAGCATGTGGCTTGCCTTCTTTTTACCATCCTGCTTGTCGATGTAGAAGTGGATGGTGCATGGACCCGGAAGTTTGTCGTATGCTGAGGGTCCATCGTCACGGCCGCGGCGTTGCCATGACTGCGCTGGGCGTCCTCCGTCGTGGAAGTTGTTTCCACGGTATCCGCCGCTGTTGCGGTTGCCGTCGCTGCGGCGGTCGGTGTAGCCAGCCGCGACCATGTCGGGTCCGTCGCGATCGTCGTAGACGCGCGATCTTCTCTTGCTACGGAGTTTATGTCGACGGCCGTAGTCATCTTCCTCCTCTGAGTGTGCTCGGTGGACGGAGTCCTCGCCATCTGCCCACCTGTTGGCGATGTCCATGAGGTGGTCGAGTGTCTTGGGCTTGACTCGCCCAAGTTATTCCTTGAAGTCCTGGCGTTTGACGCCATCCTTGAAGGCGTCGATCACTCTCTCTCAGAGATGTGCGTCGTGGATTTCTTGGTGTTGGATCAGCATAGTATGTACGAGCGAACAGATTCGCCCGTTCGTTGGGTGCAGGCCCGTAGCTCCTCGATCGAGGCTGGCCTCTTGCTGGTGCCCTTGAAGTTTTGGATGAAACTGTACGCCAGTTCCTCCCAGCTCCGAATGGATCCCGAGGATAGGCTGCTGAGCCAGATCCGAGCTGCGCCTGTCAGCTGCAGCTAAAGTCATTGCAGGGCGGTGTTCTTGTTTCCACCGTGTAGCTTGACGAACGATAGGTGGTCGCTGAGCCACGCCTTGGGGTCCTGTGTGCCGTCAAACTTCGGAGTGTCCGAAGGAAGCTTGAAGTTCCGCGGCATCCGTGTCCACCGGACGGATCTGCTGAAGCATCGAGCTCCGCAGAGTTCTCCTTCGTCGTCGTCCTCCTCGGATTCGGAGGAGCATACGCGCTTGGCGCGCGCTTTGTCGATCTTGCGCTGGGTGAGCTCGCTTCGAGCGTCGTAATCGCGGCTGCAATGTCGCGAGCTCTTGTGCCTTCGAGGTAGGTCATGCTCTTCCTCGTCGGATGAAGGCGTGGGACTGCGGTTGAACCTGACCGCGGCCTTCTTTTTTGGCTCTGCAGGAGCTTCTCCGTGGAGCGCAACTCCAATGAGTCTGAGTCCGGTTAGTGCGGACTTGTGCATGGCCCATTTCAGGTCTCCCATCGGAGGCGGATGGGACGCGAGGTATGTGGTGGCTGCCATGATCGCAGCTTGCAGCGTCTTCGGGATGACGTTGTCGTCGGCATCCATCTTCATGAAAGACGTGTTGAGGGTCCGAGTCACCTCGCGACGTGCAGTGGGGTCCATGTTCTCCATGCGAGAACTGTGCTTGTTACCGTGGTTGCCATGCGAGCTGGAGCCGCCCATGGAGGAGAGCGCAACTCGCCGTGCACTAGACTTCGAGGCCGCTTGCTTGCACTTGTCAAGCACTTCTTGCATCTTCACCTGCTTCTTGTGCTCTTCGATGAGGAGAAGGTGGTACGCCATCAGTAGGTCCCGTGAGGCACCCATAGGCAGGATCTTGTTGCCTGCAACGGCTTCGCGTGCTTGAGCCCATCCTTCCTCGCTGAGGTGGATTACCCGGTTGGGATCAGTGTCCTTCTCGTTGGGCGAGGGGACTGGTTTCTTCTGTTCTCGCCATTTCTACCCCGCGGGTTGGGTGGCAGGTTGTGTTCCTTATCCACGTCGCTCTGGATGACTGCGGCACATTGGTAGCGCTCGTAGATTGGATCGCTGCTGCCGCAGCTTTCGGATCCGGAACCGTAGGTCCCTTCCTTCGATGGTGGATCGCACAGATCTGAGTTGCAGTTGCTGATGTCATAGGAATCATCTGTCGATGGCGATGTGCGTAGCACGGGATGCGGAGCCCATGAAGCAGGCCTGATCGATGGCAGGGGCACCCGCTCTGGGATACGGAGAGTGCCGGTCTGCCCCACCTGGAAGCAGAAGCTCCCGAACAGGATCTCGAGCCCGTCGCCAACGGGCTCAAAGTCCTTCAGAGTGGCTGGCGAGTGGGCGGTGAAGTTGAAAGCACCAAAGAGGAGATGGCTCTCCGTCGCCGAGGAGTTGTAGATCGCTTTGGTTGGGACCATCACGATCGCACAATCAGCGCCCCCAGTTCCCACAGACGGCGCCAATTGATGAGGTTTAATCTCGTCAATGCCCATTGTTATGAGCTTGGGTTTTGGAGAAGATGGGGATGCTGGAGATCGCAGAACGGTTAGCAAACTAGCAACACGGGGACAAAAGGTTTACCCAGGTTCAGGCCCCCAGAGGGAAAACCCTACTCCTACTTGTCTGCTCTTGATTACGGCAAAACCGAAAGTTACAGGGTGCGCAGATGCAATCTGGCATGGAGGTGTGTATGCGGTGGTATGAAGTGCCTTCCTCGTCGTGCCCTCCTAGCCTTTATATAGAAGTAGGCAGGTCCCGGGCACAGACCGAGTCGGTTACAGGTTTTTAGGGTTTGCCCCTTTGAATATTCTATCTACTCTAGTCTTGCTCTCCAAGGATCCGAAGACATCCTGGGCTTGGGCCACCCAAAAATCTTCATGGGCCATGTATATTCTTGTGGGCCTTCCTTGGACTGGACCAGGTATGCTAAGGTCATGTACCCGTGGGGTATAACCATGTCATCAATCAAGCAAAAAAATTGCACTTTGGATCTGCCCAAGGCTTCCAAACGAAAGTATTCATCAGGGAGATGGTGCGACCCTTAAACTGCATCTTACAAGCTAAAGAAAATATGCCCGAGAGGCGAAAATAAAATGATTATTACCTTATTACATGTTTATGATAGATGTTTTTTATCATGCTAGAATTGTATTAACCAGAAACATTAATACATGTGTGTCTAATAAACAAATAAGAGTTTCTAGTAATGTCTCACATTTAACTAGCTCGTTGATTAACGATGATCAAGAATTCTTGATCAGGAATAACAGGATGATGTCATTAGGAGAATGATGTGATAAACATACACCCAAATTAAGTATAGCAATACGATCAATTTATTAAGTTTACATTGATGTATCAAACACATATAAAGTAACCCTAATTCTCGGACCATGAGATCATACTAGTCACTAACTCCGACGAAGTGCTTAGATGGCATCAAACGTCACACCGTAATAGAGTGACTATAAAGGTGTCGCCCGATATTCTAAAAGTCTTAGTTGAGGCTTATGGATCAAGAGTGAGATTTGTCCATCCGGATGACAGAGAGATATACGTTGAGCTATCTCGGTGATATCACATCGATATAGCTTGCAAACATCTAACTAGGTCACAAGGATGTTATGTCACGGAACGAGTAAAGATCACTTGTGAGTAACGAGATCGAACTAAGGTATGGTTGCTACCAATGATCAGATCTCGAACAAGTAAAATACCGTGAGACAAAAGAAATTGGTTACAACGTAATTGGTTCACACAATCACAAGATTTATCGTTGAATGTGTAGGAGTCATTATAAATATACAAGTCCCGCCATTGACACACTTAAGCCTTGTCGACGCATTTGAGAATATAATGTATGTCAGAGAAAAAGTTTAGCAAGCATCAGAATTGTTTCAATGACTGTTTTCGAGAAACACCGAAATTGTTTCCGGGTATCGTAATAGTACAATGGGGTCATTGTTAATGTTTGTTATTAAAAGAATAAAAAATATTGAAATTTTGAAATAAAAATAGTTTTTATTTATTAATGGCATTTTCTGAATGGAAAGTCCACTAGTATTAGATGAGAGATAAGTGGGAGTGAGTGGAGCCTCCACCCACATTATAAGGAGAGAAGTGGGGGCACATGATGTGACATGTGCCACCCCCATGGTGGCAGCCCTTCCCCTATATAAGGGTGGGTGGTGCTTCTCTCCTTCACACACTCAAGTACATACTTTCTTTCCCCTGTCCCATTAGCTTTCAAATAGCGTGAGGAATGGCTAAGCGTTTTTTCCAGCGGATCTTCTGCTTCCACTACCCTACTGGATCGAGGGTATGAGAGTCATCCTCGAGCTATATGTGTGACCGAGCACAGAGGCATTGCCAGATTGCAGGGCTCATCTACTCGATCTTGATATCGGCAAGTGATCGTCTATATCATCCACAAAATCAGATTTCATTAAAAGATTTTCGGTCTTCAAAGGTGAGTTTTTCTGGATGACCTATTACTCGCTACTGGCATCTACTAGATTAGATCTTGGCATGTTTGGTGTTCATATCGTAGAATTTGTTTTCTATGCTACAAACCCTTCACAATCCGACTTTGCCAAATATGTGCCATCATTGGAAACCTTCCAAGTGATCTCATCGGGTGTGTCATTGTCTATGTGGACATTTTGAAACATTTCCCAAAGCTTTACAAGTTGAATGATGTGCTCCAAGGATATTCCCCTTCGGATATTGATTTGGGAGACCCAAAATTCGTTCTCCAAGTATTTACTCACTAAGCCATTTTTTGATAGGTCAAAGATTAGGGGAACAATATCTTTTGGTCTTATCCAATTTAACCAAGATGCCTCCCAAAAGAGAGCCTTCTTGCCATTGCAAATAGTGACCTTTTTATCCGCCACAAAGAGGTCATGATCATGGGAGTTGCAAGGGCTTCCAAGCCGACCCAAGGCTTGGGGTCATCACTCCACTCATTCGAAAGCTATCACAAGCGTAGGGCGGAAGCAACTTTGTGAGGTTGAGGATCCCAAGGTCACCATTGTTTTTAGGCTTGCAAACCATATCCAAATTCACTTTGCACTTGCCACGGTGACCTTATCGCAAGCCGCACAAAGCAAGGCCCTTCTAATGCTATTAATATTCATGAGCACCTCCAAAGGAATGTCAAGAAAGGTGATCCAGTAGATGGCAATGCTAGTAAGCACCGAGTTGAAGATCGTGTTTCATTTGGCCATGGTTGCACGCTTCCCCATCCAAGGGGTAGTTTTGCGGCAATTTTTTCCTCCAAGGTTAGAAATAGAAGTTGACATGTGGAATAGAGTTGTCATGGTTCAACATGAGGAATCCCCCTATTCCAAGCCTCATCCATGACATCCTTAAACCCGGACATTTTGATTAAAAAATCAAAATGGAAGGACATTGGTCTCTTTGGTCCACTATCATTTGCAAGAAGACGTCAATGCTCGGATAAGGACGACGATAGGGCATTGAGGATGTGCTTAGATAATGCCACGGTCCAATCCTCATTGCAAAATCAGGCATCGAGCTTTCTCATAGTAGGATATTGTTGCTCATTACTCAACTAAAATGTCTGATTTTGGAGGTGAATATTTTTAAGGTCACAAGTGTTGAGGGCATTTCAGAATCTAACAATCAGGCTTCGATTGGCATTATTGTGATTTTTATCCCTACCACAGTATATTTTTATTGAATTGCATGGACTAGCCGACTCAATCATCAGTCTGAACTGGTGGAAAGGGCTAGGCAATATATTTCAACACTCACCCTACGTCTTTCACCCTTTGGCTTATTGTGACGCATGTTTGGGAATCCGCAATATTTGT
Organism: Avena sativa; assembly: GCA_916181665.1. NCBI lineage: Eukaryota > Viridiplantae > Streptophyta > Magnoliopsida > Poales > Poaceae > Avena > Avena sativa. The sequence continues at coordinate 396,960,604 of OV702281.1, forward strand.
TTTTAAATTTTTGCGTTGGTCAGAATTTGATCCTAAGACCTCCTATTCTGATACCATATTGAACTGCATGCACTAGCCAACTCAACCATCAGTCTGAACTGATGGAAAGGGTTAGGCAATATATTTCAACAATTTGGTTGAAATCTCCGGTTACAAGCCACTTATTTCCAAGGGAGGACTTTGCGGCAACGAGCTCGGAGAAGAAGGCATCCTTGAGATTACTATGAGTAGACCCATAGACTGTGGTAATCTTGAAGTCGATGCTAGAATGGATGATAGAGATATTGTCCTGTAACATCCCTAAAATCATGTTTTCAAAGCTTTGCACATCATCCATGCATTCATGATCATTTAGGGTTCTATTTCAAAACCATTTACAAAACAGAAGCATTTGGGTGCTTGTTATTTTATGTAAACAAGCATTGATCCAATACCACTCTCAAATGAGAGAATAATTATTTTAAACCAAGTTTTGTTTGCTCTTAAGTTGGATTGGTTGAGTGTTAAAGCTTGGGAAAAATTTACAAAACAAATATGGATTTTAAACCATTTTCAAAACCTATTCAAATCAAGTGCTAAGCACTGTTTATTTTGATTTTTCAAAAAAAGACCAAGCATGTTTAATGAGACAGCAAGGTTTTATGTTCAATATTATGAAGTTTACAGCTGCAAAATTCAGAAAAGGTTTGGAATTTAAATGCATTTGATTTCATTTGAAAAGATTCCTGAAATTCAACTTAGAAAAAGAAAAGGAGTTAGAAAACCCAACTGGGCCTGGCGCCACCAATCCAGCCCAACAAGCAAAGCAGCCCACCCGGGCCACTCTTCTCTTTGTCTCTTCTCACCCGCGACGAACCAGCCCCGCAGCCACTGAGCACTGGGCCCTCTCCACGTCAGCGTCGTCTTCCCCAATTTCTCGCGCGCAGACCTTGCCCCGCCGTTACCACCGTGCAATGACGCTGCGATTAAAACTCGCTTAAATCCCATTGATTCAGCGCGCAATCTTCGCCCCGCTTCTGGCTACTTAAACCCCTCGCTGCCACGGTCTTTTCCCCCCACTTTCCTCACTCACTCCGCCACCAGGCTGCGCGCATTCGATCTCAGAACCCCGCAGCACCGACGACCTCCGGCGACCGATAACGGTGAGCTCCGACCGTTCCCCTTTCTCTGGTTCAAACAATCGTGACCAGCAGGTTCTTGCATGTTCCCTGATACCTTCCGTTTGTTTTCTCGCGACCCAGCTCGCCGTCTCCGTTCACGGCCGCACGTGACAGAACCGCCGTCTAACTCCGACGAGCAATTGAGGTATAATCCGACCGCCCCTTGTATTCTCCTTGATCCAGTAGTGTTCGCCGTAGACTTGCGCACCCCCTAATGCAACTGACTCGTGCTAGGGCGACCCAGAGCCTCGGCAACGTCGACGTCTGCAAGCACCCGACGCCGCGCACAACTCCGACGAGCCCCAGTGACCTCCACTGCGTGCCCCTTCGCCAACGAAGACCACCTCGAGCACCAGCGTCATCACGCGAACTCGGTGAGCTATCCCACTGCGTTTCTCGCTTCCTGCATCGCTGGCGACACCACCGCCAGCCACCGTCGCGCGCCGCCCATCCTTGGTCGCTTGCTTAGCAGCCGTAGGATCTAGATCCATCGCTCTAGATTAGATCTTCATCAAAGCGGTAAGTGACGATCTGAGCCATACGAACTAAGTTAGATCTGATAGTCCACACTAGCCGATCCGCGCGAAACGGTACCAGCGAATCAGAAAGCTCCGCATGGCCTCTGTTTGAATTTAAAACAGAAAATTTGATCTATTAGTTAACCAAACTTGAAAAATTCATATATTTTGATTCCCACGTTCAATTTTTGCAAATTTTATATCATTGGAATCAGGAGAGAAAATCCTATCTGTTTATGCCATGTGTTTAATATTTTGCCTCTGTAAAAATGGTTGTATATGCAGAAACTTGTGTAGGCTTATTTTGATTATATAAATTATTTGAAAAATGTTTTAAGGATCAAATAAGGTTTATTTGGAATATCTTGGACTTGTTTATGTTTCAATACTGTTCAATTGTCTTGTTTGGTGTAGAAAAATCATCACATGGCATTTGCATGCATTCATATATTTTTGTTTGTATATATTTTGTATGTGATTTTGGTGCCATTATTTTATGTGTAGATTTTGGTGCAAATAGTGATTGTGATTGTGAAGATTGTTGCTACTCCCCAAACTACCAAGGCAAGTGGTGCTTAATAAAACAACTAAGTGAATGGAACACCTGGGTGGAATGGAAAGAATGGTTTGTGTTGAGTGGTTACACAAGGCCCATTTCTATGGTTTACCTTGTGTATCACACTTGTGGAAAGCCACCCAGGAACAAAGGGATTTGAGATGCCAAATGTTAAGAAGCTTCTAGTGCAGCCACATGGCAATATGGGCTCTATCTGGATCACATAGGTTGCAATAACTTAGCCATTTGGACAGTTGGTGGTAGTGGGATGATAGGTTGGAATGCGTCCATTTGGTCTAAGGGAAGGCTTCTGAAAGGTCCTGTCTTGGTGAAAATCAAGTCTTGTGGGAAAAGTGAACAACCTCTTCAGGTGGAAGAATCTAAGTACTTAGCCATGTCCCTGGTATTGGACAACTTGAGCATCAAGACATGGAAGCTATCAAGAATCTCCTCATCTCAATTTCTAAGTTAAAACTTGTGGTTGAACAAGGGTAAAGGTTCACCAATGTCTATTGGTGGTTCCTGTTGGAATTATGCCCTAGAGGCAATAATAAAGATGTTATTATTATAATTCTTGTTCATGATAAAGTTTATATTCCATGCTAGAATTGTATTAAGCGGAAACTTTAATACTTGTGTGGTTTGTGAACAACACAGTGTCCCTAGTATGCCTCTATGGACTAGCTCATTGATTAATGATGGTTAAGGTTTCCTAACCATAGACATGAGTTGTCGATTAATAATGAGAACGTATCATTGGGAGAATGATATGATGGACAGACCCAAACTAAGCGGAGCAATTAGATTGTGTCATCGTGTTCATCTTTGCGAAGCTTTTCTTATGTCAAATATTGTATTCCTTAGACCATGAGATAATACAACTCCCTGGTATCGGAAGAAAGCTTTGAGGTCATCAAACGTCATCCTATGAGAGGGTGATCATAAAGGTGTCTCTCAGGTGATCGGAAAGTACCTGTTGGGTTATATGTATCGAGATGGGATTTGTCCCTCCCAAGTCGGAGAGATATACTTCGGGCCCACTCGGTAATCGATATCAACACCGCTTGCAAGCATGTGGTTAAGGAGTTAATCACAAAGTGATATCGGATTACAGAACGAGTAAAGTACTTGCTGTGAACGAGATTGAACTAGGTATGATGGTACCGACGATCAAATCTCGGGCAAGTAAAATATCGCGAGACGAAGGGAATATATATATGGGATTGATTGAATCCTCGCATCGTGGTTCATCCGATATGATAATCGATGAATGTGTGGGAGTCAATATGGGTTTCCAGACCCCGCTGTTGATTATTGATAGAAGATCATGTCTGCATATTCTCGAACCCGAAGGGTCACACACTTAACGTGTCTCGACGCTAGGATAGATTGGATAATTGGTTTATGAGTTTTTGTTCGGAGTCTCGGATGGGATCTGGGACATCACGAGAGGTTCCGGAATGGTCCGGAGAATAAGATTCATATAAGGCAATGCAGTTTTTGGAGTTCGGAATTGTTTCGGGTTATTCGGTATTGTACCGGAAGCTTCTAGAACCTTCCGGAGTGGGACCAACATTGTAGGGGTTCCCAACCTTAGATAAGATTGATCCCTCTTGTGTTTACAATGCTAGTCCCTAGATCAATAGCTAGCATCCATAGTTAAGATGTAATATCAAGATACAAAGGTCATAATATAAGTTTTATAACCAGGAATAACATAAGTTTATTACATCAAACATAGCTCATTTGGCTATTACATTACATTTGCAGCGGAATAACTATAAGTATGGGTCCATCATCTTCAAAGTGCCACAGGCAGATGTTGGTTGTAGATTTTGTAGTCCTAGTCAATCAAACAATCTTCATTTTTGAAACAATCAACCTGCAACATTACAAGTTACAGCCACAAGGGTCAATACATTTTGAATTGTATTGGCAAGCTTCACTTTTATGTATAATGAGAGTGGATCCTATCATTATATGCATATTTGGCTATGTAGAGTTGAAGGCTTATTTGCATAAAGCAATATTTTATCCTATCTTTTCAAAATGGTTTTAAAGTCTTTTGTCAAATTTCTTTTCCAAGTTCCTTGAACTCCTTGGTAGAAACTCAAGTGTTCAAATCCTTGTCAAAATCTCTTGAGCACCTTGGTAACCCCAAGTGCATCAAGTTTTATAAAATCTCATGAGTTCCTTGGTAAAGCCCCAAGTACATCATGCTCTTGAGCACCTTGGTAACCCCAAGTGCAACAAGCTTTACAAAATTTCTTTGAATTCCTTGGTAGACACACAAGGGCATCAAGTTTTTATATTAGAAGTTGGAATGTCGAGATCTCCCATAGTTCAAACTTTAGTTGCTCAGTATTGTCCATAACCGGGGACACGGCTAAGTACTTAGATTTTATTAACTTCTGCAGAAGGAGTACACTTTACCCACATGTCACAATCCCATCCTTTTGCCACCAGTGGCCTACTGGATTAGTGCTCACCAAGATGGAGTACTGGCAGATTGAGAATGTGACGAAGTCTTTCCAAAAGGTCCTCCCATACATCATTGCTAGCTTTCTCTTCAGCCCCCATGAAGCATTCCAGATCCCCATGTCTAGTAACTAAAGACAATGTATGGGTCTTCCTAATGTAATTGACTAAGCCAGAGCCATAATAGCATGTGGTTGCACACGAAAGCCACAATTGGAGAAGCATGTTTGATCTCTAAGTTTCCTAGGTGGTTTTCTTTTGAAGCACAACACAAAGTGATTGCCATAGACATGGTTCTCTTTTGTTGCCACCTTCTCCAAAAGTTAAAGTATCCTCCACCTAGGTGGTTCATTGAGTCCTTGTTTTATTATGTAAAACACAAGTCCTTTTCTCAACCTTTGTAAATCTCAACATGTATCTCTTTTTCAAAATGTAGCATATAGCATGGCTAAGCATGTACAACTTCAATATTTTCACTAAGGAGTGTATAGGGAATCCTATTAGGATTTAGCATAGCATAAGTATAAAATATCTTTTCATGCATATTTTCAAAATCCACTAAGTATAATGAAAATAGTAGGACTTTTGTATGATAGTGTAACTTGCCTTTTTGGTAGGGAATGAGAGTTTTACTTCTTGATCTTGCTAGACTCACTCTTTTGCTAATCTCACTACAAGTCAATCAAGCAAATCACCAAATCAACTATCATTCCAAACCAAGGTTAAACAAACAATGTCACACACATAGCAATGGAGTCTAAGTCATGCAAAGGGGGTTCTTTTTGCAAGGTTGGTCTCTACTAGGTTTATAAACTTTGTATGGTCTAAATTGGTCATTTACCAAAATGGCAAAGTCATTAGTTAGAGGGTTTTACTCAAAGTATATTTTAAAATCCCTTCAACATTTTATGTGGTGAAAATTATTCTTATCAAAGCAAAACTTTAGGTTTTTCACCAAGTGATTTGCTCTTGGCAAGGTTTTGAGGTTTTGGGCTAGTAAGTTTTGGTCCAAAATATTTTCCCAAAGTTTTCCTTGCAAAACATTTCCATGATAAAATCAAGGAGTTTATTTGGTTAGAAAATGGCTAAGTTAAATAATTCAACTTAAATTTCTCAAAAATCATTTTTAACACTATGGGTTGGTTCCTAGGGTCAGTAAGGTCATTACAAATCATTTTGCATAGGTTTTGTCATTAAATTCAATTTTAAACAATTTTTATACTCTAAACAAGTATACAAATGTTTCTGCAAATTCAATCAAGCTAACAGATACTATTTTCAAAACTAAGGCCATGGTTAGCTAGGGCTTGTTCTCCTGATTTCATTGATATAAAATTTGTAATTTTTGGACGTGTGGATCAAAAGTTATAAGGGTTTGAAAATGGTATTTAAATCTGTTTTCAAAATCTGTTTTAAACAGACAGGTGACACGCGGCACACTCGGATTGGGCGATACCGGTTCGCTGCGGATCACGCTGTGGAGCGTTGGATCTGATGTGAATCGTGCGGCTCAGATGCTCCTGTACCGTTTCGCTTAAGTCACTCTGCCTACGCCGCAGGATGAAAATCTAACGGTTCTCGTGTGCTTGACTAGAAGCTGGCGGCGCTAGGTCGACGGCGAGCGGCGGAACGGCTAGCTGGCGGAGGCGCTAGCGAAATAGGACGCGAAAAAGAGGGGAAAGATGCTTACCAGGCTCAGGAGAATACGGCGATGCTCAACGTGCGGTTGACGAGGCAAGGGGCGCTCGGGGTCGGGCAGAATTCCTCGCCGGAGTTGGTTCTGGCGACGGACGCGCTCGGTCGAGGTCGAAGACGGCTCTGTGGTTCGCGAGAAGACAAACGGAGGGTTGGGTTAGCTGCGTAGGATCATGGCAAAGATGTGCGCGTGATCCAGAGGGTACGGGGTGGTCGGAATTAACCTGTGGGCGTCGTCGGAGTTGAGGCGGACGACGGTGGCGGTAGGAGTCGTCGCTGCAGATCGCCCTAAGGTAAAACTAGAGCATATTTAGATGCGCAAGAGCAAGGAGATGCTGGGTGCGTGAACGAGAGGGGTCGGGCGGTCAGATACTACCTGTGGACTTCGCCGGAGATGAAGCAGACGGTGGCGACGGTGGTCGTTGTCGAAGGCGAGGTTACAGGGTACCCGCGGTCGAGCTGGATGCACTAACAGATGCGCCTGAGAGTGGGGATGCTGTGAGCTTGGTCAGGGGAAAGAGGGGCGGCGAGTCTTGGCCGGAATTGGCGAGGAGGGTCGTCGGAGTAGTAGCGACACAGAGGGAAATTTGGGGCGGCCTGGAGGCAGAGGGGAGGCGGTGTCTGGGGGAAAAGAAGGAGGAGGAGCAGGCGGTTAAATGGACGGGGCCGCGACGAGGTTTAATGCACGGATTAACGCCGATTGATGGAGCTATCAACGGGCAGAAACTGCCGCGCGGTGAGGGGAGAAGGGTCACGCGGGGAAGAAGAAGGAGGAGGCGGTGTGGGGTCCGCTGGTCAGTGGGAAAAGAAACGAGGGGGAGGTCCACTAGTCAGTTGCTTTGTGGGTTGTTTCAGCGGTGAGGAAAACGGTTCGGTAAGAGAGTAGATGGGCTAGGTGGGCTGCTGCTGGGCTGTTGGGTTGGGTCGATTCCTTTCTTTTTTTATTTATTCTGTATTCTTTTCCTTTTCTATTTTATTTTCTATTTTGAATTTCCAATCAAACAAACATCAACCAAATCAATTCAAACAACACTCAAATTTTTTAATATTGAAATTAGTTCTGTTTAGTAATATGGTCAAAAGCCCAAAATAAAATAATAATAACTTTATTAATCCATTCTTTAATTAAATAAAATGGAATTTTATTTATTTATCATGGTTTGATTTATTTAATAAAAATTCTTATTTGAAAACACTTTCAAATCTAAATCAGTAGGTTTATTTGGAAATAAAGAATATTTGGAAGATTTGTTTAAAACAAAATAACCTCTTGTTTTAGGGTCCATTAGTAATTAAATAAAATGGGCCTTAGTTATTAAATCAAATAGAGTTTGTTTCTATTAATAAAATCTTTATTTGAAACCTAAATATTTTCAAAACCAAATCAGTAGGTTTTATTTGGAAATATTCAATACTTGGAAACTTTATTAAATTAGACAAATAAGTTTTTGATGGTTTATAAATGATAGAACCTTAGTTAATAAAACTTGGATATTAAATCCTTATTAATTTATTTTAAATAAACCTTTGCTAATTTTATTTAGAATAAAATGTCTTTAATTCTCAAAGCTTGGCCAAGGATTAATTTGGCTTTATAACAAAATCTTTATTTATAAACTTCCATTTCATTTGAAAACAAATCTTTCCATTTGATTGTTTTAAAATAATTTCCAATTGTTTCCTTTTATGAAATGTTTATCCTTTTAAATATTTTTAGGATTTTTATTTAATTCAAAAGGGTTTGAGGTTCCATTTTAATTCAAAAAGTTTCTTTTAGCTCTGAAAATCAAACAAAGTTTTATTTTATTCATTTATTTTCACATTACAAGATTTGGAAAATCTTGGGATGTGACAGGCTACCACCCTTAAAATAAATCTCGTCCCGAGATTTGGGAAGGCTGAGGTTTACAAGCAAGTTCAAACAACTAGGGTACTACCGCCCTTAAAAAATTTTAAACAAAAATTACATATTGGCCTTCTTGGGTCCTGGAAAACTTCTCTAAGCAAACTTTTGCTTTATTTCTACACTTGACTCATGGGCCAAGGTTGAGTTTCTCCATAGGCTTGTTCAACTTGTTTTTCATCCTTTCTGGACAGTTGCTTGCATAATGTCCTGGATTCTTGCAGTTGAAACAATTAATGTCCTTGAGTTCTTTGCGTTGCTCTTGTGGGCAAGTTGCTACATAGTGGCCTGGTTCTTTGCAGTTGTTGCACCACACTTGGTCAATCTCTTTATTCTTCTTGTTCTCTGGGCATCCACTGGAGTAGTGTCCCATTTCCTTACATTTGCGACATTGCACAAGGCTCATGTCTTGCTTGGGCTTCTTGATTTTCCTTGATCCTTTGAATTGGGTTGTCTTGTTTGGATGTAGGAGTGGTCCTTTTCCTTTGGTAGACTTGGATCCTTCTTGTATCCTTTGTTCCACCATGGCATAGATAGGACATAGACCTGGAGTATGATCACTTCCTTCACACAGGTAGCAAGTAGCTTGAGAGGTAGGACATTGTCCAACAGGATGATCTTCTTCACAATTGGGGCATTGTCCTTCATGCCCTTGGAAGTATGATCTTTGTCTCCACAAATAATGCAAGCTGGGGCTCCATATAGAACAATATTCTTTTCATCCTTGTTATCATAAACTCTCCTTGGATAGTTTTCTTCCATGCTAATCATTTGATTAGTCACCTTAAGCATCAGTTGAGACTGCTCTTCCAAAAATCTTTGGAGTGCTGGATCCTTATCACTATTGTTGACTAGGAACTGAGCTGTTAGTTGGTTCAACTGGTGTTGGGTTGCTATGAGCTCTCTCATGCTATCAGCTTGGTTGGTGTTGACGTCATCAACTTTGGAGTCCTTTGGAGTGGTCATCTGTTTGGGTTTGAAGGGAGTTTAGAATAGGCAGAATATTTCTAAGGAAACATTTCTAATCACACTCATCACAATTCACACAAACAATTGCATGCAATCACAAACAACTTTTCACTCCAACAACAAAGTTCAAGCATGTTTTTAGGCAATAAAATATTTTTGTTACATCACATAAGTTGGTGAGTTTGACTTAACTAAATTATGGTGGTCCATCTATATGATTCACTTGTGATCTTTCCTTCCTTCATGATTCTTCTTGTATGAGATCTTGGTTTCCTTGAGAAAACTCTTGGTCACAATACTTCAAAGTTGTTGATGGTTCCTTCTTATTTTGCATTCCCTCAGTCTCTAAATCTTGAGTAAGATTTCCTTGTTTCACTTGTAGTCCTTGGTGGTTTCCAAGTTGGAAGTCCTTGGTGAATATGCTGAAGATGTTGAAGTCATTAGAGCTGAAGATGTTGAAGTCATTAGAGTTGAAGAAGTTGAAGAAATCCTTTGCATATGATGAAGTCTTTGGTCATGGGTAGGTTTTCCCATCAAGTTGAAGTAGAAGAGGTGTAGAGTTAAAACCAAAATGGTTGAGGAAAGAGTTTACAAGTATTTTGTAAATAAGTTTTTGGAACAAATACAACTCCTATTTTTCTAAGGGTTTTTTTTTCCAATCCTAGGGTTTACAATTTCTACAGGCAACACATTGCTCTGATACCATCTGTAGGGGTTCCCAACCTTAGATAAGATTGATCCCTCCTGTGTTTACAATGCTAGTCCCTGGATCAATAGCTAGCATCCACAGTTAAGATGTAATATCAAGATACAAAGGTCATAATATAAGTTTTATAACCAGGAATAACATAAGTTTATTACATCAAACATAGCTCATTTGGCTATTACATTACATTTGCAGCGGAATAACTATAAGTATGGGTCCATCATCTTCAAAGTGCCACAGGCAGATGTTGGTTGTAGATTTTGTAGTCCTAGTCAATCAAACAATCTTCATTTTTGAAACAATCAACCTGCAACATTACAAGTTACAGCCACAAGGGTCAATACATTTTGAATTGTATTGGCAAGCTTCACTTTTATGTATAATGAGAGTGGATCCTATCATTATATGCATATTTGGCTATGTAGAGTTTAAGGCTTATTTGCATAAAGCAATATTTTATCCTATCTTTTCAAAATGGTTTTAAAGTCTTTTGTCAAATTTCTTTTCCAAGTTCCTTGAACTCCTTGGTAGAAACTCAAGTGTTCAAATCCTTGTCAAAATCTCTTGAGCACCTTGGTAACCCCAAGTGCATCAAGTTTTATAAAATCTCATGAGTTCCTTGGTAAAGCCCCAAGTACATCATGCTCTTGAGCACCTTGGTAACCCCAAGTGCAACAAGCTTTACAAAATTTCTTTGAATTCCTTGGTAGACACACAAGGGCATCAAGTTTTTATATTAGAAGTTGGAATGTCGAGATCTCCCATAGTTCAAACTTTAGTTGCTCAGTATTGTCCATAACCGGGGACACGGCTATTTACTTAGATTTTATTAACTTCTGCAGAAGGAGTACACTTTACCCACATGTCACAATCCCATCCTTTTGCCACCAGTGGCCTACTGGATTAGTGCTCACCAAGATGGAGTACTGGCAGATTGAGAATGTGACGAAGTCTTTCCAAAAGGTCCTCCCATACATCATTGCTAGCTTTGTCTTCAGCCCCCATGAAGCATTCCAGATCCCCATGTCCAGTAACTAAAGACAATGTATGGGTCTTCCTAATGTAATTGACTAAGCCAGAGCCATAATAGCATGTGGTTGCACACGAAAGCCACAATTGGAGAAGCATGTTTGATCTCTAAGTTTCCTAGGTGGTTTTCTTTTGAAGCACAACACAAAGTGATTGCCATAGACATGGTTCTCTTTTGTTGCCACCTTCTCCAAAAGTTAAAGTATCCTCCACCTAGGTGGTTCATTGAGTCCTTGTTTTATTATGTAAAACACAAGTCCTTTTCTCAACCTTTGTAAATCTCAACATGTATCTCTTTTTCAAAATGTAGCATATAGCATGGCTAAGCATGTACAACTTCAATATTTTCACTAAGGAGTGTATAGGGAATCCTATTAGGATTTAGCATAGCATAAGTATAAAATATCTTTTCATGCATATTTTCAAAATCCACTAAGTATAATGAAAATAGTAGGACTTTTGTATGATAGTGTAACTTGCCTTTTTGGTAGGGAATGAGAGTTTTACTTCTTGATCTTGCTAGACTCACTCTTTTGCTAATCTCACTACAAGTCAATCAAGCAAATCACCAAATCAACTATCATTCCAAACCAAGGTTAAACAAACAATTTCACACACATAGCAATGGAGTCTAAGTCATGCAAAGGGGGTTCTTTTTTCAAGGTTGGTCTCTACTAGGTTTATAAACTTTGTATGGTCTAAATTGGTCATTTACCAAAATGGCAAAGTCATTAGTTAGAGGGTTTTACTCAAAGTATATTTTAAAATCCCTTCAACATTTTATGTGGTGAAAATTATTCTTATCAAAGCAAAACTTTAGGTTTTTCACCAAGTGATTTGCTCTTGGCAAGGTTTTGAGGTTTTGGGCTAGTAAGTTTTGGTCCAAAACATTTTCCCAAAGTTTTCCTTGCAAAACATTTCCATGATAAAATCAAGGAGTTTATTTGGTTAGAAAATGGCTAAGTTAAATAATTCAACTTAAATTTCTCAAAAATCATTTTTAACACTATGGGTTGGTTCCTAGGGTCAGTAAGGTAATTACAAATCATTTTGCATAGGTTTTGTCATTAAATTCAATTTTAAACAATTTTTATACTCTAAACAAGTATACAAATGTTTCTGCAAATTCAATCAAGCTAACAGATACTATTTTCAAAACTAAGGCCATGGTTAGCTAGGGCTTGTTCTCCTGATTTCATTGATATAAAATTTGTAATTTTTGGACGTGTGGATCAAAAGTTATAAGGGTTTGAAAATGGTATTTAAATCTGTTTTCAAAATCTGTTTTAAACAGAGAGGTGACACGCGGCACACTCGGATTGGGCGATACTGGTTCGCTGCGGATCACGCTGTGGAGCGTTGGATCTGATGTGAATCGTGCGGCTCAGATGCTCCTGTACCGTTTCGCTTAAGTCACTCTGCCTTCGCCGCAGGATGGAAATCTAACGGTTCTCGTGTGCTTGACTAGAAGCTGGCGGCGCTAGGTCGACGGCGAGCGGCGGAACGGCTAGCTGGCGGCGGCGCTAGCGAAATAGGACGCGAAAAAGAGGGGAAAGATGCTTACCAGGCTCAGGAGAATACGGCGATGCTCAACGTGCGGTTGACGAGGCAAGGGGCGCTCGGGGTCGGGCAGAATTCCTCGCCGGAGTTGGTTCTGGCGACGGACGCGCTCGGTCGAGGTCGAAGACGGCTCTGTGGTTCGCGAGAAGACAAACGGAGGGTTGGGTTAGCTGCATAGGATCATGGCAAAGATGTGCGCGTGATCCAGAGGGTACGGGGTGGTCGGAATTAACCTGTGGGCGTCGTCGGAGTTGAGGCGGACGACGGTGGCGGTAGGAGTCGTCGCTGCAGATCGCCCTAAGGTAAAACTGGAGCATATTTAGATGCGCAAGAGCAAGGAGATGCTGGGTGCGTGAACGAGAGGGGTCGGGCGGTCAGATACTACCTGTGGACTTCGCCGGAGATGAAGCAGACGGTGGCGACGGTGGTCGTTGTCGAAGGCGAGGTTACAGGGTACCCGCGGTCGAGCTGGATGCACTAACAGATGCGCCTGAGAGTGGGGATGCTGTGAGCTTGGTCAGGGGAAAGAGGGGCGGCGAGTCTTGGCCGGAATTGGCGAGGAGGGTCGTCGGAGTAGTAGCGACACAGAGGGAAATTTGGGGCGGCCTGGAGGCAGAGGGGAGGCGGTGTCTGGGGGAAAAGAAGGAGGAGGAGCAGGCGGTTAAATGGACGGGGCCGCGACGAGGTTTAATGCACGGATTAACGCCGATTGATGGAGCTATCAACGGGCAGAAACTGCCGCGCGGTGAGGGGAGAAGGGTCACGCGGGGAAGAAGAAGGAGGAGGCGGTGTGGGGTCCGCTGGTCAGTGGGAAAAGAAACGAGGGGGAGGTCCACTAGTCAGTTGCTTTGTGGGTTGTTTCAGCGGTGAGGAAAACGGTTCGGGAAGAGAGTAGATGGGCTAGGTGGGCTGCTGCTGGGCTGTTGGGTTGGGTCGATTCCTTTCTTTTTTTATTTATTCTGTATTCTTTTCCTTTTCTATTTTATTTTCTGTTTTGAATTTCCAATCAAACAAACATCAACCAAATCAATTCAAACAACACTCAAATTTTGTAATATTGAAATTAGTTCTGTTTAGTAATATGGTCAAAAGCCCAAAATAAAATAATAATAACTTTATTAATCCATTCTTTAATTAAATAAAATGGAATTTTATTTATTTATCATGGTTTGATTTATTTAATAAAAATTCTTATTTGAAAACACTTTCAAATCTAAATCAGTAGGTTTATTTGGAAATAAAGAATATTTGGAAGATTTGTTTAAAACAAAATAACCTCTTGTTTTAGGGTCCATTAGTAATTAAATAAAATGGGCCTTAGTTATTAAATCAAATAGAGTTTGTTTCTATTAATAAAATCTTTATTTGAAACCTAAATATTTTCAAAACCAAATCAGTAGGTTTTATTTGGAAATATTCAATACTTGGAAACTTTATTAAATTAGACAAATAAGTTTTTGATGGTTTATAAATGATAGAACCTTTATTAATAAAACTTGGATATTAAATCCTTATTAATTTATTTTAAATAAACCTTTGCTAATTTTATTTAGAATAAAATGTCTTTAATTCTCAAAGCTTGGCCAAGGATTAATTTGGCTTTATAACAAAATCTTTATTTATAAACTTCCATTTCATTTGAAAACAAATCTTTCCATTTGATTGTTTTAAAATAATTTCCAATTGTTTCCTTTTATGAAATGTTTATCCTTTTAAATATTTTTAGGATTTTTATTTAATTCAAAAGGGTTTGAGGTTCCATATTAATTCAAAAAGTTTCTTTTAGCTCTGAAAATCAAACAAAGTTTTATTTTATTCATTTATTTTCACATTACAAGATTTGGAAAATCTTGGGATGTGACAAACATGGTCCCACTTGTCGGGAGGGGGTGTGGGCCTATGAGGGAGTTCCCTGGCCGCATTGGGCCAGGGGCACAAGGCCCCATAGGGCCCAGCCAGCTAAACCCTAGGGAAAACCTAGGGGAGCTTCTAGAAGGGGGGGGGGAACTTGCCCCCCACTCCTCCCTCCTTTGGCCGCCGGCCTAGGGCTTGGGGGAGGGGCAAGGGCCAGACGCCCACCCCTGTATATAAAGAGGGCTGGGGGCGCACCCTCCCGACACCTCCTCCTCAACCCTAGCCGCCCTGCTGCCCCTCCTCTCTCTCTCCCTCCCGACTGCGTGTAGGCAAAGCCCTGCCGCAGAAACTCTCCACCGCTTGCACCGCGCCGTCGCGTTGTAGATCCAATCCATCTCTCCACCCTACTTGCTGGACCGAGGAAGGAGGAGACGTCTAGGTGCCGCACGTGTGCATCTCTCGGAGGCATCGCCACTTGCGGTGTTAGATCGGATCGGATCGCGAGGAGGAGAAGCGAGTACGACTACATCACCCACGTTCCGTCGAACGTTCCGCTGTGCGAATCTTCAAGGGTATGAAGATCTCATCTATCCCCCCTCATTGTTTGCATCTCCTAGATTAGATCTTGGCTTTCCCGTTCGCATCCGTAGAATTTTTTTGATTTACTATGCTACAAAACCCTTCAGTGGTATCAGAGCTAGATCTATGCGTAGATGTGTTTCACGAGTAGAACGCAACATGCTTGTTGCGGGCGTTGATGTTTTCTGTTGCAAGCCTCTTGTTTGTGTACTTCTTATGACGCGGGATAGTGAGATCGAAGCGGTCCAGGCCAACCTTACGCGACCTCGTTCGCGAGACCGACTCCGCACTTGACGTGTGGCTTGTTCCACACATGCGGCTGGTGGATGCCAGTTTCTCTCACTATAGTTGTCATGGGATTTACACCGGAGTTTGGCAACCATAATATCACCGTTGTGGCTTTCCATAGGTAAGAATCGTTCTTAGCTTGCTACTCCCATAAGCCACGTAAAACATGCAACAACAAAGTAGAGGCGTCTAACTTGTTTTTGCAGGGAGTGTTTTCTGTGATATGGTATGGCCCAATATGTGATGTGTATGTTGTATGCGATGATCATGTTTTGTAATGTTTCACGACTTGCATGTTGATGAGTACACAACCGGCAGGAGCCATATGGTTGTCTTTATAGTTGTGTATGACCTGTGTGTCAACTTCTTATACGCCATGTAATAGCTTTACTTTATTGCTAAGTAGTTAGCAATAGTTGTAGTTGCTATTCGTGGTGGAGGCAATCATGGTGGAGTGATGGAGATCATGCCGGCACGCACAAGATGGAGATCATTGCGCGAAGATTGGCTATACCATGTCACATAAAGTTATATGCATGTGATGTTTATCCTTTTATGTATATTATTATGCTTAGATTGCGACGGTAGCATTATAAGATGATTCCTTACTTAAAGATCAAGATAAAACCACGCTCTCACCATGTATGCACCATTGCGAAAGTTCGTCGTGTTCAAGCATCACGTGATGATCGGGTGCTATAAACTCTACGTTCACATACAACGGGTGCAAGCCAGTTTTGCACACGCGGAAATACTTGGGTTTGACTTGACGAGCCTAGAATGTACAGACATGGCCTCGGAACACATGAACCGAAAGGTTAAGCATGAGTCATATGAATGATATGATCGACACTTCGTTGTCCACCATTAAACCACATCTCTTCTCGTGAAGATCGGATTAGGTGTGGTGAATTTGGATCATGTTCACTAAACAACTTGAGGGATGTTGAATTTAGTGGGAGTTCATCTAGTAATTTGATTAAGTTGAACTAGTTATCATGAACATAGTCTAAATTGTACTTGCAAATTTTGTAGATCACATGGCTAAGTCCAACTTCAACTTCAACGTTTTTGCTGAGAAAGAAAAGCTTAGAAACAATGGGTCTAAATTCACCAACTGGTTCCGCAATCTGAGAATCATTCTCGCTGGCGGACAAAAGGACTATGTCCTTGAGAATGCGCTAGGTGACGCCCCTGTTATAGATGCGCCGGCTGATGAGAAAGCTGTTTATCAGTCGCACAAAGATGATTATGGTGTGATTAAGAGCACCATGTTGTTTGCTATGGAATCAGACGTTCAAAATCGTTTTGAAGATTACCCCGGGCCCTTTGAGATTCTTGAGGAACTGAAAACTATGTTCCAGACTCAGGCCCGTTCTGAGAGATATGAGATCTCTGAGAAATTCTTTAACTGCAAGATGGAGGAAGGGAGTTCCGTTAGTGAGAACGCCATAAAGATGTCGGGCTACACTCAATGCCTTGAGCAACTGGACTGCAAGATTCCAGAGGAGCTCAAGATTGACAGGGTTCTGCAATCACTCCCTCCTAGCTACAAAAGTTTTGTAGTTACTCATAATCAGATTGGTTCCACTGATACAATCACCGAGCTCTTCGCTAAGCTGAAAGTTGCGGAGGTGGACATCAAGAAGGATAATCATGTGTTGATGGTCAACAAGACCCCCAGCTTTAAGAAAGGTAAGGGTGCAAAGAAGCCCTTCAAGAAAGGCAGCGGCAGGCGCGTTGCCCTGCTGAGAAGAAGCTCAAGTCTGGACCTAAGCCAGACACTGAGTGCTTCTATTGCAAGGACAAGGGTCACTGGAAGCGCAAATGTCCGAAGTACTTAGTGGACAAGAAGGCTGGCACCATCAAAGGTATATTTGATATACATGTTATTGATGTTTTCCTTACTAGCCCTCGTTGTAGTGCCTGGGTATTTGATACTAGTTCAGTTGCTAATATTTGTAACTCGAAACAGGAGCTGCGGAATAGATGGCGGCTAGCGAGGGATGAGGTGATGATGCGCGTTGGCAACGGATCAAGAGTTGATGTGATGGACGTCGGCACGCTCTCCTTAGTTTTACCTTTGGGATTAGTTTTAAACCTCAATAAATGTTATTATGTGCCTGCGTTGAGCATGAACATCATATCTGGATCATGTTTATTGCAATACGGTTATTCATTTAAATCTGAGAATAATGGTTGTTCTATTTATATGAGTAACATCTTTTATGGTCATGCACCTGCTGTGAATGGTTTATTTATTCTGAATCTCGAAAGGGATAAAACACACATCCATAACATTGAGGCGAAGAGATGCAAGGTAGATAGTGATAATACTACTTATTTGTGGCACTGCCGTCTAGGTCATATTGGTGTAAAACGCATGAAGAAACTCCATTCTGATGGACTTTTGGAGTCTCTTGATTTTGAATCATTTGACACATGCGAACCATGCCTCATGGGCAAGATGATCAAAACCCCGTTCTCCGGAATGATGGAGCAAGCAACGGACTTGTTGGAAATCATACATACCGATGTATGCGGACCGATGAGTGTTTCGACGCGCGGTGGATATCGCTACTTTCTCACTTTTACCGATGACTTAAGTAGATATGGGTATATCTATTTAATGAAACATAAATCTGAAACATTTGAAAAGTTCAAAGAATTTCAGAATGAAGTGGAAAACCATCGTAACAGAAAGATTAAGTTTCTACGATCCGATCGTGGAGGTGAATATTTGAGTTATGATTTTCTCATGCATCTTAAAGCAAGCGGAATCGTTTCACAACTCACGCCACCCGGAACACCACAGCGCAATGGTGTGTCTGAACACCGGAATCGAACTCTATTAGATATGGTCCGATCAATGATGTCTCTTACTGATTTGCCATTATCATTTTGGGGTTATGCATTAGAAACCGCTGCATTCACTTTAAATAGGGCACCATCTAAATCCGTTCAGACAACACCGTATGAACTGTGGTTTGGTGCTAAACGTAAGTTGTCGTTTCTTAAAGTTTGGGGATGCGAAGCTTACGTCAAGAAGTTGATGCCGGACAAGCTCGAACCCAAAGCGGAGAAATGCGTCTTCATAGGATACCCTAAGGAAACTATTGGCTATACCTTCTATCACAGAACCGAAGGCAAAGTGTTTGTCGCAAAGAACGGATCCTTTCTTGAGAAGGAGTTTCTCTCAAAAGAAGTGAGTGGGAGGAAAGTAGAGCTAGACGAGGTTGTTGAACCTTCTCTTGAGTTGGAGAGTAGCGCAGCACCTGAAATTGTTCCAGTGTCGTCTGCACCGACAATAGAGGAAGCAAATGACAAGGATCATGGATCTTCGGACGATGCTACTACTGAACGTCGCAGGTCGACAAGG
Source organism: Avena sativa (assembly GCA_916181665.1). Lineage (NCBI taxonomy): Eukaryota > Viridiplantae > Streptophyta > Magnoliopsida > Poales > Poaceae > Avena > Avena sativa. Next base: position 396,979,278 of record OV702281.1, read on the forward strand.
TCACGTGCCCCTCCTGAGTGGTACGACAACCCTGTCTTAACTGTCTTGTTAGTAGACGACAGTGAACCTGTGAACTATGAGGAAGCGATGATGAGCCCAGACTCTGAGAAATGGCTAGAGGCCATGAAATCCGAATTAGGATCCATGAGCGAAAACCAAGTATGGACTTTGGTGGACCTTCCTAGAGACCGAAAGGCCGTTGAGTGCAAATGGATCTTCAAGAAGAAAACGGACGCGGATGGTAATGTTACTGTCTATAAAACTCGACTTGTCGCGAAAGGTTTTCGACAAGTTCAAGGTGTTGACTACGATGAGACTTTCTCTCCCGTAGCGATGTTTAAGTCCATTCGGATTTTATTAGCAATTGCTGTGTTTCATGATTATGAAATATGGCAGATGGATGTCAAGACTACGTTCCTCAATGGCAACATTGATGAAGAGTTGTATATGATGCAACCCGAAGGTTTTGTCGATCCTAAGGATGCTGATAAAGTGTGCAAACTTCAGCGTTCCATTTATGGACTGAAGCAAGCATCTCGGAGTTGGAACCTTCGTTTTGATCAAGTGATCAAGAGCTTTGGATTTGTTCCAAATTGCTACGAAGCTTGTATCTACAAGAAAGTGAGTGGGAGCTCAGTGACATTGCTGGTACTATATGTGGATGACATATTGATTATTGGAAATGACATTGACATGCTTAATGATGTGAAGAGTTATTTGAACAAATGTTTTTCAATGAAAGACCTAGGGGAAGCTGCTTATATATTGGGCATCAACCTCTATAGAGATAGACAAAGACGCCTGATAGCTTTAAGCCAGAGTACATACCTAGACAAAGTTCTGAAAAGGTTCAGAATGGATAAGGCAAAGAAAGGTTCAGTGCCTATGTTGTCAGGTAAGATATTGAGCAAGGCTTAGTGTCCAGCTACGGTAAATGATAGAGAAGCTATGAGCAAAGTGCCTTATGCCTCGGCCATAGGTTCTATCATGCATGACATGCTGTGTACTAGACTGGATGTGTCCAATGCTCTTAGTTTGACGAGTAGGTACCAAAGTGATCCAGGAGTGGAACACTGGACAGCCGTGAAGAACATCCTAAAGTACTTGAATAGGACTAAAGAAATGTTCTTAGTCTATGGAGGTGATGAACAGCTTGTCGTAAAGGGTTACGTCGACGCTAGTTTCGACACCGACAAGGATGATTCTAAATCTCAGACAGGATACGTTTATATTTTGAATGGAGGAGCTGTGAGCTGGAGAAGCTGCAAGCAAAGCGTGATCGCGGGATCTACAGTAGAAGCGGAATACATGGCTGCTGCAGAAGCGTCAAGTGAAGGAGTTTGGATCAGGAACTTCATCACTGAGCTTGGTGTGGTTCCAAGTGCCTTGGACCCACTGGAGATATTGTGTGACAACACTGGTGCCATAGCACTAGCTAAGGAACCAAGATATCATCCAAAGACCAAGCATATCAACCGCAAGTTTCATATAATCCGAGATTATATAACAGATGGAGATCTGAAGATTAGCAAAGTACATACATATCTGAATGTTGCAGATCCGTTGACTAAACTTCTTCCACAAGCAAAACATGATCAACACCTTAGTGCCATGGGTGTTAGATTGTTGCCAGATGTAAACTAGATTATTGACTCTAGTGCAAGTGGGAGACTGTTGGAATTATGCCCTAGAGGCAATAATAAAGATGTTATTATTATAATTCTTGTTCATGATAAAGTTTATATTCCATGCTAGAATTGTATTAAGAAGAAACTTTAATACTTGTGTGGTTGTGAACAACACCGTGTCCCTAGTATGCCTCTATGGACTAGCTCATTGATTAATGATGGTTAAGGTTTCCTAACCATAGACATGAGTTGTCGATTAATAATGAGATCGTATCATTGGGAGAATGATATGATGGACAGACCCAAACTAAGTGGAGCAATTAGATCGTGTCATCGTGTTCATCTTTGCGAAGCTTTTCTTATGTCAAATATTGTATTCCTTAGACCATGAGATAATACAACTCCCTGGTATCGGAAGAAAGCTTTGAGGTCATCAAACGTCATCCTATGAGAGGGTGATCATAAAGGTGTCTCTCAGGTGATCGGAAAGTACCTGTTGGGTTATATGTATCGAGATGGGATTTGTCCCTCCCAAGTCGAGAGATATACTTCGGGCCCACTCGGTAATCGATATCAACACCGCTTGCAAGCATGTGGTTAAGGAGTTAATCACAAAGTGATATCTGATTACGGAACGAGTAAAGTACTTGCTGTGAACGAGATTGAACTAGGTATGACGGTACCGACGATCAAATCTCGGGCAAGTAAAATATCACGAGACGAAGGGAATATATATATGGGATTGATTGAATCCTGGCATCGTGGTTCATCCGATATGATCATCGATGAATGTGTGGGAGTCAATATGGGTTTCCAGACCCCACTGTTGAGTATTGATAGAAGATCAGGTCTGCATATTCTCAAACCCGAAGGGTCACACACTTAACGTGTCTCGACGCTAGGATAGATTGGATAATTGGTTTATGAGTTTTTATTCGGAGTCTCGGATGGGATCTGGGACATCACGAGAGGTTTCCGAATGGTCCAGAGAATAAGATTCATATAAGGCAATGCAATTTTTGGAGTTCGGAATTGTTTCTGGTTATTCGGTATTGTACCGGAAGCTTCTAGAACCTTCCGGAGTGGGACCAACATGGTCCCACTTGTCGGGAGGGGGTGTGGGCCTATGAGGGAGTTCCCTGGCCGCATTGGGCCAGGGGTACAAGGCCCCATAGGGCCCAGCTGGCCAAACCCTAGGGTAGCTTCTAGAAGGGGGGGGACTTGCCCCCTACTCCTCCCTCCTTTGGCCGCCGGCCTAGGGCTTGGGGGAGGGGCAAGGGCTAGACGCCCACCCCTCTATATAAAGAGGGCTGGGGGCGCACCCTCCCCACACCTCCTCCTCAACCCTAGCCGCCCTGCTCCCCCTCCTCTCTCTCTCCCTCCCGACTGCGCGTAGGCGAAGCCCTGCTGCAGAAACTCTCCACCGCTTGCACCGCGCCATCGCGTTGTAGATCCAATCCATCTCTCCACCCTACTTGCTGGACCGAGGAAGGAGGAGACTTCGAGGTGCCGCACGTGTGCATCTCTCGGAGGCATCGCCACTTGCGGTGTTAGATCAGATTGGATCGCGAGGAGGAGAAGCGAGTATGACTACATCACCCACGTTCCGTCGAACGTTCCGCTGTGCGAATCTTCAAGGGTATGAAGATCTCATCTATCTCCCCTCGTTGTTTGCATCTCCTAGATTAGATCTTGGCTTTCTCGTTCGCATCCGTATAATTTTTTTGATTTACTATGCTGTGAAACTCTTCAGTTCCTTGGGAAAGTTTTGTCAAAGAAAAACTTAGTGTTTTCAACTAATAGGTAAAACCTATTTTGAGCAAAGCAAGCCTAAGCTACACTTAGCCAAAATGCATATAGTATCTAGACTACTAATATTCTACTAAGGTATCACTTGCCAATACTATTCCAATGTATTGACCCACCGTGGCTGTAACTTGTGATGTTGCAGGTTATTCTGATGGTGATTAGGGGTTATGAGTCTACACTCAACATGCTTGCCTGTGGCACATGAAGATGAGGACTTATTTATCTTATTATATATTTGAACTCTTGTATTAGGCCTGTGGCCATGGAGTTTGTAAAATACTATGTTTGTCTCTGGAATGATATGTAATAATGACCTTTGTTTCTGTGTACTTCATCTTAAACTGTGGATGCTAGCATTGATCCAGGGACTAGCATTGAAATCACAGGGATCCTTACCTTTATAAAGGGAGGGATCTTACAGATGGTATCAGAGCCAGGTTGCCTGTAGGATTATGACCCTAGGATTGGAAACCACTAAGGAATTTTTTCAACAACTTCTACACTTGTCTATTCTTCTCGTAAACTTTTCTAATCTTCTTTCTCATCTCTATTTGTAGATGAACTCCATCAACGAAGCTGTGAAGAAGGTACCACTCATGACTATGACTTTGGAGTGTGAGACAGAATTCCCCAAGGCTCTCAAGGACCTCATGGTTGCCATGGGAATACATGGTGCAGCTGTGTACAAAGGATTTCCCGTGATGGATGAAGGAGTTGAGTACTGGTGGGTGCAACTTCACTTGTATAAAAACAAGGAAGACAACCACAAGGAATCAGGATTATGCATGGTCACCAACTCAGTGATGCACACCACATTCTTTGATTCCGCAAGGGATGCAGCTTGGAAGGCCATCAAAGAGCTTGGTGATAGAATCAGGTGTAGAATGCTCAACACCCAGAATGACCTAAGGGAAGAAAAGAAGCATACCCAAGATTTAGAGGCTACCAACCAACGTTTAAGAAAGGACATCATAGACTTATCAATGGAGTCATGTGATCAGGATCGACAGATTGCCTCTAGGGATGCCTTGTTAGCCAACTTGACAAGTGAGATGGGATTGTAACGTACTTCGTTAGTTGGACCACCACACTTATCATTTTATTTTCCCAAATTTTGTCTAAAATAAGTTGAACCTTGGATGCTTGTAATGGTTTTATGTATGCCATGACTTGTGTGTTATGATTGTCAAAGATATGCATGTGATGCCTTGTCTTGTGATTCATCTCTATGTATGTTGATTCTAACTTTTCTATCTTATATAATAGATGCCTAATGTTACTATCAGCATGGCTAAAGAGTTCAAGGGAACTCGTTTTGGCACTCGTCTTATTGAGCTCACTAGTGTGCTCAATCTCCCGCTTCCTACCATCATGATGCTTCCCCTCACCAAGTTCGAGAGGAAGGACCTTTGGGGCTTCAAGGTTACTCAGCCAGGACGCCAGACTGAGCCAGCCACGGAGGCTATCACCTTCAAGCTCATGCATGATGACAAGGAGAGAGGCCTAGAGGTAGTCATGCAGGATTTGCTTGGACATTTGCTAGGGAGACACTCTCGGGAGATTAGAGGTACTCACTTCCACACCTTAGGTAGACGTGACGAGGATGGTGAGGCCATTGACTTCGAGGATACTGCTAGAGAGACAGCAGAGCCGATTCGTCTATACCTACAGGACTTAGAGGTTCTTCTTAGGCACCTAGATACTGATAGGACCAACGTCATGCTTAGCAATGACGAACTCCAGGTGCAGCTTCGTGAGAAGGACAAGCTCTTCGCGGAGCAAGATGAGATAGTCAAGGAAATGGAGGCCAAGTTTGAGAGTTAGGATAGAAAGTTCAAGAGTCAAGAGAAGAGAGTCCAAGATAGGAACAAGAGGATTCGAGACATGACTGCAGAACTAGAGGCCAAGGACTTTGAGCTCGAGCATCAGCAGGTGGTGATTGAGAGACTTCGTTCACAGAAGAGGGCTCTCAAAGCCAAAGTAGAGACCTTGACTACCAATGTCGAGGAATACAAGACCGCTATGGAGAATGCAGGTCTTACACTTGTCGACGAGGAGGTTGATGCAGAGGAGTAGGGATGACTACTCATTTACCTTTTATTTACCATGCTTTTGATTATTGAGTCACAATGACCATCCAACATGTGGATGGCTTGCTATTGGTGTGTTTACTTTCAAAACTTGTTGTCTTTGTTGTTGAACTTTTACTATTATGATGCATGTTTGGTGATTTTTTTATGTGATGTATTGTGCATGTTAGCATCTATGGGTATCTCATTCTTATCTCTATTGAAAACCACAGATGCCTCCCCGACGTGCCAATCCCAACCCTAACAACAACAATATCACCCCTGAGATGCAGCAGATGATGACAGCTCAGACGCAGCTGATGCAGATGATGACCACATTCATACAGAATCAGAACAAGAACAACAACAACAACAACAACAACAACAATAATAACAACAACAATAACAATCAGAACAATCCACCGGGTTTTGACATGCTTACCAGATTCTTAAGACTGAGGCCAGCAAAGTTCTCAGGAACTACTGATCCCATGGTGGCCAATGATTGGCTACGCTCAGTGAACAAGGATTTGGTAACTGTTGGCTGTACCGATGAGGAGAAAGTCAGGTTTGCAGCACATTTGTTGGAAGGACCAGCAGCTACTTGGTGGGATAGCTTCCAGATCACCACTCCCATTGAGGATGTGACATGGGCTATCTTTGAAGATGGATTCCGTACTGCTCACATCTCATCCGGAGTGATGAGTTTGAAGAAGGAATTTCATAACTTGAAGCAGTGCCACCGCAGCGTGGCTGAATATATAGAGGAGTTCAACAATCTGGCGCGTTATGCACCGGATGAAGTTGACACTGATGCTAAGAGGAAAGAGAAGTTCCTTGAAGGATTGAACGATGAATTGAACCTGCAGTTAGCTATGGCTTATGTCCCCACATATCAGTCTCTTTGTGACAAGGCTGCCATCTTGGAGAGCAAGATGAAACAGGTTGAAAGCAGGAAGAGGAAGCACTCTGACAAGCACATCTCGGGATCGTCTTACAAGCGTTCCCATTATGATGATAGTGGGAATTCTGGATCCCACAAGCATGGAAAGTACAACAAACACCACAACCACAACCGTCATCATGACAACAAGCATTACCGTAGTCATGACAATGACAAGTACAAGAATCACAAGAGTGGGTACAAGAACCAGCACAATGGAAGTGGTAGTGGAAGCCAGCCTGTCAAGAAGGATCTTAGTCAGGTTGAATGTTTCAAGTGCAAGAAGATGGGGCACTATGCTAATGAATGCCCAGAACAGAAAGTTGAAGGACCCAACAAGCCCAACCCTTTCCAAAAGGGACAAGTGAACCACATCAATGTGGAAGAGATCTATGAGGAACCTGATGCTATTGCTGGTAAGTTCAAACTCAATTCTGTTCCAGCATTTGTTCTCTTTGATACTGGTGCATCTCATTCATTCATATCAAGAGCATTTGTTGAAAGAAATGAACTACCGGTAGAAACTATTGGTGTCCTATAAAAGTAAGTTCTCCTGGCGGAGAAATGATAGTGAACTCAGGATGTCATGATCTAGTCATAGAGTTTGGTAAGTATAAGTTTCCCGTTAATATGATAATATTAAACTCCCAAGGATTGGATGTCATTTTGGGAATGGACTGGATGACTAAGCAGAAGGGAGTGCTAGATTGTGCCAACCATACTGTCTCACTCACAACTCCAGAAAACAAAAGGATCAGGTTCAAGACCAACTTTGAATCGAAAAGGAGTAAGCTAAATTCTCTTAAGGGGGTTAGCATAGACAGTGTGCCAATTGTGAGTGAATATCCGGATGTGTTTCCGGAGGAATTGCCGAGAATGCCACCAGATAGAGATGTGGAGTTTATTATTGACTTGCTACCAGGATCTGGACCAATAGCAAAGAGACCATACAAGATGTCAGTTGATGAGTTGAAAGAACTCAAGAAACAACTTGGAGAACAGTTGCAGAAAGGATTTATTCAACCAAGTTCTTCATCCTGGGGAGCACCAGTTTTGTTTGTGGAAAATAAAGATAGAAGTCAAAGGTTATGCATAGATTACCGTTCACTCAATGAGGTGATCATCAAGAACAAATACCCATTGCCTAGAATCAATGACTTGTTTGATTAGTTAGAAGGAGCCTGTGTGTTCTCAAAGATTGATCTCCGATCAGGTTACTTTCAGCTTAAGATAAGAGAACAAGACATACCTAAGACAGTTTTCACCACTAGGTATGGATTGTATGAGTATACCGTGATGCCATTTGGTTTGACCAATGCACCAGCTTACTTCATGAATATGATGAACAAGGTGTTCATGGAATTTATTGACAAATTCGTTGTCGTATTCATCGATGACATTTTGATCTACTCCAAGATCAATGACGAGCATGAAGAACATTTACGATTGATACTTTAGAAGCTTAGAGAGCATAAGCTGTATGCCAAATTCAGCAAGTGTGAGTTTTGGTTGAATGAAGTTGGATTTCTTGGACACGTTGTGTCATGAGATGGTGTAGCAGTTGATCCTGCTAAAGTTTCAGCTGTAATTGAATGGGAATCTCCTAAGTCAGTGAAAGAGGTTCGTAGTTTCCTTGGCTTGGCAGGATACTACAGAAGGTTCATTGAGAATTTCTCCAAGATAGCTAAGCCAATGACAGATTTACTAAAGAAAGACAAGAAATTTTCTTGGTCTGAAGGATGTGAACTCAGTTTCCGAGAATTGAAGAAAAGGCTAGTGACAACACCAGTCTTATGTCTGCCAGATTTGGAGAAAGATTTCTAAGTGTATTGTGATGCATCTCATCATGGATTAGGTGCAGTACTTATGCAAGAAGGGAAAGTTGTGGCTTATGCCTCGAGACAACTCAAAACTCATGAGGTAAACTACCCTACTCATGATTTAGAGTTAGCCTCTGTTGTCCATGCACTCAAAACATGGAGACACTGCCTTTTGGGAAAGCGATGTGAAGTGTTCACAGAGCACAAAAGTTTGAAGTATATCTTCACCCAGAAAGAAATTAACATGAGACAAAGAAGATGGCTAGAACTCATCAAGGACTATGACTTGAGTTTGCAATACCACCCCGGTAAAGCAAATGTTGTAGCGGATTCTCTAAGCCGTAAAGTTTTTGTGAATGGCCTTACTAAGGGAGAGTTGCCAGAGGATCTGTGTGCTCAATTTAGAGATCTCAGATTGGAGATTGTGCCTGAAGGACAAATCATGTCATTGGATGTTCAACCCACTTTGTTGGACAAGATAAGCCCAAAAGATAGATAAGGAAATTGAAGAGATTAAAGAAAATATTGGTAAAGGGAAGGCCAAAGGATTCCATGAAGATGAACATGGTACTTTATGGTATGGAAAACGTATCTGCGTTCCGCAAGATCCGGAGCTTCGCAAACTGATTTTACAGGAAGCACATAACTCACCATATTCCATTCATCCGGGCAACACCAAAATGTACATGGACATGAAGGAAACATTTTGGTGGTGTAACATCCCTAAAATCATGTTTCAAACTCATGCATATCATCCATGCATCCATGATCATATGAGTTTCATTTCAAACAAAACATTTCAAAACAGAAGCTTTGTTGCTCAATATTTTATGCAAATTTACTCAAGCCCTTGTGTTACTTGTTTTTGAGAAAGGTACTGTTAATCATTCAGTATGGTTTAGGATCCAAACTCAAGTGCTTTCAAAAACTTGAGCAAAGTCTCAAAGCAAAATATGAAATAAAAACCAATTCTATGCCTATTATCACACCTCATAAAGGCATGGTTTTATTTTATTTTCAAAAGACCCAAGTGTGTTTGAGTAAACAGATGTGGTTGACACTTATTTGAGTACAAGATTTATTGTACAAAAATCCTGAAAAGATTTGGAATCAAACAGATTTGAATTGAAGTTTGAAAACCATTTTTGAAAAGCAAACAGAAAAATAAAAAGCTTAAAAGAGAAAAAAATAAGCCTTCAGTCGAATCTGGCCCAGCTAATGTCAACACCCGGATTTTTCAATCCTAGATGCCTGTTATGCCATACATCGCAATCCCAGGATTACCATTTTTGCGAGACATAACAGAATTGGATACCATAGTACTTCATCCATTACAAGCGATACATAAGTTCTTACACAAATAGGGATCTCATGATCCAGTTCTTACTACAACATCAAGCAGCGGAATACGTAATAATAACGGTAGTGTAGGCGAAGCTCCATCTTCGGGGTCACAGGCAATGCTGATGATGGGAGATGATCCTAGTTGTCGTAACCTTCCTGGGGTCCATCTTCCAGGTACTCCTCTTCATAGTCTGGCCATGGGAATAGCCAGGGACAAAGCCATGAGTACTCTTTAAGTACTCGCAAAATAATACTAACAAGTAAAGGGGGTTTTTGGATAATAGGACACTAGGCTCTAGGGTTGTTTTGCAAAAAAGCCAGGTTTATCTTTACTAAGTTCCAAAGCTAGTCACAATTTTATAACTCCTAAGTGGGATCTTGTAATTCAGGTCACAACTCTCTGTTGTGGTCAAGTCAAAGTCTCAATTCCTTTCACAAGTCATTTTGAAAAGTCTAACGGGGGAACAGTATGGCCACTCCAACTGTCCATAACCGCGGACGCGGCTATTCGAATAGTTTGACACTCTGCAGAGATTGTACACTTTCACCACAACATTCGATATATCCGTCAGGAACAAATCCTGAATTCACCATACTCAGTATGCGGATAATCAATCCTAACCTTTCAATTACACGCCCTAGTATAAGCACCTCTCCTGTGAGTTTGGCCTCCCAACCATGACCACTGTCATCTTGGGTACTGCACAGGTGGACAATCTTCACAAGGTAGCCTCAGCTCAGACCTTGGCCGTGAGGGAACTAATACTAAGGTATATAAGTTTCCAGTCAAGCCCTACCCAATATTCGGGTATTGTGGTTGTACGCTAAAATTGGAATGGTATCGCATCCAGACAACCATCAGTTTTATAAAGGGCTAAGGCTCATGCCTCAACATTTTTATCACCAGAATCATAAAGTGTTTGGAAACACATGTCCAAAACATTTCAATAGAATGATCCATCATTCCAAGGTTTTCATAACCATTTTTCCATCAAGTATTCCCATCTAAAAGTGAATCAAGTATTATGCTTAGCACTAGCATCTACAGGTGGGGGTAGTACTAATGAGGGGTGGTACTAGTGGAGTTTCACTAAGTCCAACCTTATATCTTAGGCTGATATCAAGGTTTCTAGCTTAGGCCAAATTTTATGCTCTTTATGCAACCTTCAGCACAACTGTCTAGTATCTACCAAACTCTTAGGTAGACTCTAAGTAAGCTTTGATAAAGAAATAAAGTAAGAGGCTTGCACATAAAACTAGGATTGGTTTTTAACAAGCAAGTAGGGTCACAAGTATGGGTTTGTGGCATCAGTAGGGTATCTTGCAAGGGTTAGCTTGCATCAATGTCAATATAAGCTTGCATAGTTACTAGCTTGCATTAGGCTTGCTAAAGTAGAGTGTCTTGCAAGTTTTAGCTTGCCTTGTGCAGAGCAGTGGTTGAAGTTCTCCTCGGCTTCCTCTTCGTAGTATCCTCCTTCCTCCTCGTATCCTTGGTCGGTACTAGCGTCTATGAATAAATACGAGGTACACAATCACCAAACAATACTTCACTACTTGCAATCATCACACACAAGGGTCCTATAGATGATCTAGCATCATCTCTAACATTACAAGGTTAAAGCTTGGTTTAAATTTCTTTTATTTTTAGAAAACTAATTTCTACTCATTGAAAAACTACTTAAGATTTAATATTCTCCAAACTAAACATGGGATCATGTTGACACATGTCATCACCACATATTGTAGTCCATGGGAATGTGTTTTAAAGTGGTGTCACAATTTAATAAGGTTTTACCCTTTTATTTTAATTAATTAAAGTGGCTAGAAATGCTTATGAAGCATTCTTTTATTACTTGAACATTATTTCTGCAAGTAAACCTATATATTTTTATATATTCTGAAAGGTATGGTTAAATGTGATTTTTGAGAGTTGGAATCAACTCAAAAGATTTTATGGTTGAAATTTGAAAAATGTTTGAATGCAGAAAAGCTTCTACCTTGTTATTTTTACTATGGGTGATCCACAGATCCAAATGACATGAATCCAACGGGCTTGGATTAAGCATTCACAGGCCTTTCCAAAAAAATTGGTTTCATCTAATTTGGTGCACTGAATCGATCTGGGTTGATTTTTGAAGTTGGGTGCTAAAGTGTTTTTGAATTGAAATAGAAAAAGTTTTAATTTGAATTGCTGGGCTGCGCGGGAAATTCTAACGGGCCGGCCTGCTAAGCGCAGTGCTCCCGTGGGCTGCTTAAGTGGGTGTCCCCACTCGTCAGTGACACGGGGCTGGGCGAAGCGGTATGGGGCAACGTGGATCGTTCGATCAAGTTCTAATCCAACGGCTGAGGGTCATCGTCGACGCGAGACAACTCTGGCGAGAACGAAACCTAGCGCGGCCAGTGAGGGGTGCTGGGGGCTCATCGGGGTACGGGCGAGGGTCGGCGAGGCGGGCGAACGACAAAGTCGACGACGGCGAACCTCCTGGTACCGGTGGCTTCTCCTGGGGCGGCTCCAATCGCTGGCTCCTTTCTTCTCCGGCAGCGGCAGGCTCCAGTGAAATTCCGGCGGGGTGGTGCTCGCCTTGCTCTAAGGATGGTGTGGCACGGTCAGTGGGGAGAGGGGAGTGAGATGGTGTGAAGAAATCGTGCGGGGGTGGCCTCTATTTATAGTCGAGCGAGGGGACCGTCGGGGCGCACGGTGAGCTCGTCGGGGGCGACGTTACAGGCGGCTATAGGCATGGGCAAGGGTAGGGGACGGTGCTGTGTCTCCTGGCGATGCTCAACGACATGGTCACGAGGCATGGGGCGGTGTGGTTTGGTCTGGAATGGGCGGTGCTCTGCGCGGCAGAGGCGGCGTCTTCGACGACGAGCGGTGGCTGTATGTCACGGGGCGGCAAACGGGGATGTCTGGCGGTCTCCTGGGTCGGTGGTGATCGTGTGTGCACGCGGTGAGGGCGGCGCGCGGTCTGTGGGTGATGGTCGAGGGTGGCGCTCTGGCGCACGCTCGGCATGGTCTGGGCGTGTCTTGTGCGCGTGGTCCAGGGCTTGGCAACGCTCGCGGCTGGGACAGGCAGTGGCGGTGGACGGTGGGCTGCCTCCCAGACAAGGTTGGCACGGCTAGTTCTTCCTCTAGCCTGCTGTCCACAATGGGGTGACATGGGGGTGCTCGGTTGTTCACCATTAATGACAATGGCAAGCTCACATGAGTGCTAGTGTTGGGCTAATCTTTCTAGATGATCTACTGAGTTGTGTGTGAGCTAACTAGGGAACAAGTTAGGCTCAAAACACTGCACACTATAGTGTTTGATGTTTTGTTTGATTTGTGTCCGCAACCTGTTTGATGAAATGGCCGCATGAAATCAAGTTTTGAATTTTGAAATGATTTTTGGTGGGTTTGCTAGATTGGTTCTGGTGAGTCTACAGATGCTTGGGTTTTGAAAGTTGAGCTCGTTTGAGTGGGTTTTGAAAAAGTGGGATCTTCCCATATGAAGAAGATTCAATTTTGAATTGTCATTTAAACTATGCATTTGAAAGTTTCTGGATGATCACAAAGTGGGCCTTGATACCTTGTTATGAGTACATTCAAGGGGTGCAAAGATCCAGAAAAGTTTCTGTTAGGTTTTGAAAGTTTGAGACAGCCAAAGTAGGCATGGGAGTTAAATTGGTCAAAATGACCATTCACTTAATATATTTGTTTTGATTTACTTGTCTTTAGGAAAAGTGTGGGAAATGTTTTAGATGATGTTTATTTCACCTAAGAAACATTTTACAAGCAATGGATCACACAAACAAGGTGGTTTTTAAAGAAATTCAAAATCCATGCATACACATATACATGCATTCATGAATTCATTTAGAAAAGTTTTTGTTAACCCTAAACTTGATGATGAGTGTTTGTTGATCTAAGTTTGGTATTTTTGGGATGTTACAAACCTTCCCCCCTTAAACAAAATCTCGTCCCGAGATTTGAAAAAGGACGAAAAGATTACCTAGGATTTGAAGAGATCTGGAAACTCCGTCCTGATGTGATCTTTGCGTTCCTAGGTAGCTTCCTCTTCTGTGTGGTTGCTCCACTGAATCTTGAGAAACTTGATGCTTCGGGTTCTGGTAGTTCGAAAGGCTTCTTCCAATATATGGATGGGTACTTCGGGATAGGTCAGGTCATCATTGATCTCTATGGTCCGGTGATCGATATTTTTGAACACTTCGGTCTTCTCGGGGACTTCGAGACATTTGCGAAGTAACGAGATATGGAACACATTGTGCACAGCTGACATCTCTTCTGGTAGTTCCAGTTGATACGATACTTCTCCTCGACGGTTCAGAATTTTGAAAGGTCCGATATATCTGGGGGCTAACTTTCCTTTGAGTTGGAAACGCTACATTCCCTTCAATGGCGACACTTTCAGATAAACAAAATCTCCGATGTTGAAGGCGAGGTCTCGACGTCTCTTGTCGGCGTAACTCTTTTGTCGGGATTGGGCTGTCTTGAGGTGCTCACGAATCTTGTGAACCTTCTCTTCTACTTCTCATAAGATGCCGGGTCCGAAAATCTGACTCTCTCCTACTTCCGACCAGTTCAAAGGGGTGCGGCACTTTCTTCCGTACATGAATTCAAATGGGGCCATTTGCAAACTGGCTTGGTACTGTTGTTATAGGAAAATTCTGCAAACGGCAGACAGTCTTCCCACTTGGATCCATATTCTAGCACACATGCTCTAAGCATATCTTCGAGTATTTGGTTTACTCGCTCCGTTTGTCCATCGGTCTGAGGGTGATACGCGGTATTGAAATCTAGGCGGGTTCCTAAACCTTCTTGGACTTTCTTCCAGAATCTCGAGGTAAACTGAGTTCCTCGATCCGATACGATATTCTTGGGGACTCCGTGCAAACTAACGATCCTAGCGATGTACAACTCCGCTAGCTTCGAACTCTGATAGGTAGTTTTAACGGGCAAGAAATGGGCGACTTTGGACAATCTGTCCACTATGACCCAAATAGAGTCATTTCCCCTACTAGAAGTAGGTAGTCCAGTGATAAAGTCCATTCCTACAGAATCCCATTTCCATTTCGGAATTTGCAAAGGTTGCAACAATCCAGCGGGTCTTTGATGTCCTGCCTTGACTCGCTGACATATATCACACTTGGCGATATAGCTTCCGATTTCTCTCTTCATCTTATGCCACCAAAATTGCTCTTTCAAATCTTGATACATCTTAGTTCCTCCGGGATGGATAGAATAAAGAGTATCATGAGCCTCTTTCAAGATAACTTCTTTCAACTCTGAATCTGCTGGTACACAAAGGCGTCCTTTGTACCACAAAACTCCTTCTTTGTCCTCGGTGAATTCGGGTACTTTGCCTGTATCGATACGACGCTTGATTCCATCGATACTGGCATTTTCCTTCTGCGCCTCTTTAATCTGACTGATCAAAGTGGGCTGAAGTTCTATGCTAGCCAAAAATCCTTCACTTACTAATTCCACTCAAAAATCTTCCATTTCCTTGTGCAAACTTGGTTGCTCCTTCAAAATCATGGAGTTCAAGTGGCACGGCAATCTGCTAAGGGCATCGGCTACCACGTTGGCTTTACCAGGGTGATAGTGAATGTCCAGGTCGTAATCCTTGATTAGCTCAATCCATCTTCTCTGCCTCATATTCAGATCCTTCTGAGTGAATATATACTTTAGGCTCTTGTGACCCGAATAAATCTCACAACGGTTTCCCATCAAGTAATGTCTCCATGTCTTCAGGGCTAGAACTATGGCTGCGAGTTCGAGGTCATGGGTTGGGTAATTTTGTTCATGTTGCTTCAATTTTCACGATAGATAAGATATAACTTTGCCTTCTTGCATTAGCACACATCCGAGACCAATCTTGGATGCGTCACAATACACATCGAAGGGCTTCGTGATATCCGGCATGATCAAGATTGGGGCTGAAATCAATCTCTTCTTGAGTTCTTGAAAACTCGCTTCACATTTGTCGGTCCATTCAAACTTCTTGTCCTTCTTCAGCAATTGGGTCATGGGTCGGGCGATACTAGAGAATCCTTCTACGAATTTGCGGTAATATCCCGCCAATCCGAGAAAAGCACGAACTTGGGTTTGAGTGGTTGGGGCTTGCCAATCTTCTACATCTTTCACTTTGGCAGGGTCTACGGCAATTCCTCCGGCTGATACAATGTGACTGAGGAATCCTACTTCCTGTAACCAGAATTCACATTTGCTAAACTTTGCATACACCTGATGCTCTCTAAGGGTTCCAAGAATGGTCCTTAGGTGTAGCTCATGTTCTTCTTCTGATTTGGAATAAATCAGAATGTCATCAATGAAAACAACGACAAACTTATCCAGGAAGTCCATAAAAATCTTATTCATGAGGTTCATGAAATAAGCAGGGGCATTGGTTAATCCAAAAGACATGACTGTATACTCATACAATCCATATCTGGTGGTAAAGGCAGTCTTTGGAATATCTTCTGCACGAATTTTGAGTTGATGATAGCCAGTTCTAAGATCGATCTTAGAAAACACCTGGGCTCCGGTCAACTGATCAAACAAATCTTCTATCTTAGGCAAGGGGTACTTGTTCTTGATGGTGACATCATTCAACTTCCGATAATCCATACACAAACGGTTACCTCCATCCTTCTTGTCCACAAACAAGACAGGTGATCTCCATGGGGACGCACTTGGTTGAATCAATCCGATTTCCAACATGGAATCCAGTTGCTTCTTCAGTTCTGCTAGTTCTGACGGGTTCATACTATAGGGTCTCTGGGATATGGGTCCTGTTCCGGGGATTAGTTCGATGATAAACTCGATATCCCGATCGGGGGGCATACCGGGCAAAATATCGGGAAATACATCGGGGTATTCGCAGACTATC
The DNA here is from genome assembly GCA_916181665.1 of Avena sativa. NCBI lineage: Eukaryota > Viridiplantae > Streptophyta > Magnoliopsida > Poales > Poaceae > Avena > Avena sativa. Next base: position 396,995,781 of record OV702281.1, read on the forward strand.
CGAACTTGGTCAATGGTAGGTTGAGCTAGACTCTTGTTACACTTGAATTGGCGAGGTAAGGTTTCAGATATATGCTCGACTGATATTCCGGCGGTACTGGTCATGGTAATGGCTTTCTTGGCACAGTCAATCAATCCTTTATGTTTGGACATCCAATCCATTCCTAGTACTACTTCCAAACCTTTAGTTCCGAGTACTATTAGATTAGCATAAAAATCTATGCCATGGATTCGGATAGGGACGACCTTGCAAATTTGCCTAGCCTTGGTGGTTGATCCGGGAATTTGTACAATCATCACATGCTTCAATTTGGTTGGTTGAATTTTACTAGTGCAAGCAAATTCTTCGGTGACAAATGAATGCGATGCACCAGAATCAAACAACACTCTTGCAAGTACTGAATTAACAGAAAACATACCCAGCACGACGTCTGGCGCTTCCTGAGCTTCTTCAGCATGCATGAGAAAAAGACGGCCATTGCGGTTGAGTGAATTTCCTGGGGCAAATCTTCTCCCTGGCTGGACACGACGCTGCTGCTGAGCTGGGACATTGGTATTAGGGGATGTAGCATTCTTCTTGTTGGGGCACTCGTTGGAATAGTGGCCTTTATTTCCACAGTCATAACAGGTCACTTGTGACTTGTCCTTGGTTGCGACAGGCATAGCATTGCTTCCAGTCCTCGGGGAAGTGTTGGGGTTGGAGGTAGCATTGTTGGTGTTGAACTTGGGTGGGGCGCGGGTGAAATTGCTAGAGTTGCCGGGGTTGTTGTGATTTCCTTCGGGTCTAGGGTTTCCACGGTTGGGGTAGGTCGGACGGGTCATAGGGGGTCTGTTGGTTCTTGGGGCAAATCCTGGAGATGGGTTGGGGCAATACTTTGGGGTCTGATGGGTTCCTGGTTGATGCATCATGCAACGCTTGCGGTTCTCATTGGCCTGGTTGATCTTTCCTTCCATCTGGATAGCAGAGTCGACAAGGGCTTCAATATCAACAAAGGGGATATTGACTAACACTGTCTGCATCTCGTCATGCAGACCATTCAGGAATCTTTCTTTCTTCCTCGCTTCGGTGTCTATCTCGTCCGGGGCATACCTAGCTAATGACAAAAATTTGTCACGGTATTCCACTACAGTCATCCTTCCTTGTTTCAATTCTCTGAACTCGTCTCTCATTCTCTTGATCAAACCTGGTGGCACATGGGTTCTGCTGAAATTGACCTTAAATTCCTCCCAGGTCATCATTTGGCCTCCGGTCATTGCACGCACACTGTTCCACCATGCCCTGGCATCTCCGGCTAGATAATGGGTGGCGAACAAGACTTTCTCGTTGGCTTCCACTCCGACTACTTCTAAGTTATTTTCCATGGTTTGCAGCCAATCATCGGTGTCTAGGGGTTCTTCTGACTTGGTGAAAACGGGTGGGTTGGTATTCTGGAAATTCTTGAGCTTAGATCCGTCGTTGTCCTGATTTCCATGGCCTTGGTTGTTGTGGGCTAGCTGGGCTATCTGTTGCAGAGTGGCTAGGTTGGCTTGACGTTCCGCTCTTTCAGCTTCGCGGTCAGAAGTCAACAGTTGCAGGATCTGCAACATCGGGTCCGGGGCTGAACCACTTCCTCCACGTGGCATCTGAATATTGATATAGATCATGAGAAAAGAGGGAAATTTCTAAGGTTTTGGGTCTTTGAAAAGTTTTTAGAGTTTGACTCAGGTTTTTCTAGCAACTTGCTTTTTCATTCATTCACTCATAGCACACAGTACAACACACACCACAACAAAGAAAAACAGATGGTTTTAAGAACCATTCTGGAAACTACGATACAGTGGGACCGACTACTACTCACTACACTAGTGCTCAGTGCTACTACTGCTCGGAGTCTGTGGCTTCATCATCTTCCGCATCATCGATGAAGGCGAAATCATCCTCATCGGTGAAGAAGTCCATGGCCTGATCCTCCAGAAAATCATCGTCATTGCTGAGATAGGAGTAAGGGTCTCCACGAAGATCTTCTCCGGCATTCTCCCTTTCCTCTAACTGCATGTATCTCTTGTGGATGGTCTCTTCCAGAGATGATATGCGATGGCGAAGACGGGCAATAATGCGCTCCTTCTTGTCGAGCTGACGGCGGCGAGACTTGCGATCCTTTGCTAGCATGGCGATGGTCTGGTCCTTCGTCTTGATGATGGCAGACTTGTGGTTGCAATAGTCACGGCAGTTGTCCAACTCCTGCTGACGATCATACATCATGAAGCTAAGGTGGTCCAATTGAGTCTTCAGCTCTGGGTGGTATGGGGCTTCCAGTGGTTGGACATTTGCATCACGCCTTGGGCAAAACTCAAAGCGCTGATTGATGCTCTGCCCACACAGACGGGAAAGAGCTTCCTGCATTGCTCTGGCAAGTCCATCGAGCCAGTTGTTTTCCCTTAAGGTAAACTGAATTCCCTCCGTAGTGGGAGGTTCAATCTTTCCTCGGATACTTGCAACAATTAGCCACTGCAGATCTTCTCCCCCTTGATCATTGAGCTGAGCTCCGAAGAACTCGGGGTGCGGACGCTCCAGAAGTTCCGAAAGCTGATCCAGATCCCTCTCAAAGATAAGGTCTCCACCATTCCCTAGTTGGTAAAACTTGTTGTACTTCACGTCCATCTATAAAAATAGAGGGTGAGTAGATTAGCAGAGTGATCAAGTGTGTCAAAAGTTTATCTATTTTGCAAGAGTTTTTGAGGAACATGAAGTTTTATTAAAGAATTAAAGAGGTAAGAATGAGAATAAGTTTTTGTAAATATTTGTGTTCTTTGGTTTTGAAACTAAGTTTTTGGTTCAACGTCCAATCTAACTAGGGTCTCCTATGGTCAGGATGGCTCTGATACCAACTTGTCAACACCCGGATTTTTCAATCCTAGATGCCTGTTATGCCATACATCGCAATCCCAGGATTACCATTTTTGCGAGACATAACAGAATTGGATACCATATTACTTCATCCATTACAAGCGATACATAAGTTCTTACACAAATAGGGATCTCATGATCCAGTTCTTACTACAACATCAAGCAGCGGAATACATAATAATAACGGTAGCGTAGGAGAAGCTCCATCTTCGGGGTCACAGGCAATGCTGACGATGGGAGATGATCCTAGTTGTCGTAACCTTCCTGGGGTCCATCTTCCAGGTACTCCTCTTCATAGTCTGGCCATGGGAATATCCAGGGACAAAGCCATGAGTACTCTTTAAGTACTCGCAAACTAATACTAACAAGTAAAGGGGGTTTTTGGATAATAGGACACTAGGCTCTAGGGTTGTTTTGCAAAAAAGCCAGGTTTATCTTTACTAAGTTCCAAAGCTAGTCACAATTTTATAACTCCTAAGTGGGATCTTGTAATTCAGGTCACAACTCTCTGTTGTGGTCAAGTCAAAGTCTCAATTCCTTTCACAAGTCATTTTGAAAAGTCTGACGGGGGAACAGTATGGCCACTCCAACTGTCCATAACCGCGGACGCGGCTATTCGAATAGTTTGACACTCTGCAGAGATTGTACACTTTCACCACAACATTCGATACATCCGTCAGGAACAAATCCTGAATTCACCATACTCAGTATGCGGATAATCAATCCTAACCTTTCAATTACACGCCCTAGTATAAGCACCTCTCCTGTGAGTTTGGCCTCCCAACCATGACCACTGTCATCTTGGGTACTGCACAGGTGGACAATCTTCACAAGGTAGCCTCAGCTCAGACCTTGTCCGTGAGGGAACTAATACTAAGGTATATAAGTTTCCAGTCAAGCCCTACCCAATATTCGGGTATTGTGGTTGTACGCTAAAATTGGAATGGTATCGCATCCAGACAACCATCAGTTTTATAAAGGGCTAAGGCTCATGCCTCAACATTTTTATCACCAGAATCATAAAGTGTTTGGAAACACATGTCCAAAACATTTCAATAGAATGATCCATCATTCCAAGGTTTTCATAACCATTTTTCCATCAAGTATTCCCATCTAAAAGTGGATCAAGTTTTATGCTTAGCACTAGCATCTACAGGTGGGGGTAGTACTAATGAGGGGTGGTACTAGTGGAGTTTCACTAAGTCCAACCTTATATCTTAGGCTGATATCAAGGTTTCTAGCTTAGGCCAAATTTTATGCTCTTTATGCAACCTTCAGCACAACTGTCTAGTATCTACCAAACTCTTAGGTAGACTCTAAGTAAGCTTTGATAAAGAAATAAAGTAAGAGGCTTGCACATAAAACTAGGATTGGTTTTTAACAAGCAAGTAGGGTCACAAGTATGGGTTTGTGGCATCAGTAGGGTATCTTGCAAGGGTTAGCTTGCATCAATGTCAATATAAGCTTGCATAGTTACTAGCTTGCATTAGGCTTGCTAAAGTAGAGTGTCTTGCAAGTTTTAGCTTGCCTTGTGCAGAGCAGTGGTTGAAGTTCTCCTTGGCTTCCTCTTCGTAGTATCCTCCTTCCTCCTCGTATCCTTGGTTGGTACTAGCGTATATGAATAAATACGAGGTACACAATCACCAAACAATACTTCACTATTTGCAATCATCACACACAAGGGTCCTATAGATGATCTAGCATCATCTCTAACATTACAAGGTTAAAGCTTGGTTTAAATTTCTTTTATTTTAGAAAACTAATTTCTACTCATTGAAAAACTACTTTAAGATTTAATATTCTCCAAACTAAACATGGGATCATGTTGACACATGTCATCACCACATATTGTAGTCCATGGGAATGTGTTTTAAAGTGGTGTCACAATTTAATAAGGTTTTACCCTTTTATTTTAATTAATTAAAGTGGCTAGAAATGCTTATGAAGCATTCTTTTATTACTTGAACATTATTTCTGCAAGTAAACCTATATATTTTTATATATTCTGAAAGGTATGGTTAAATGTGATTTTTGAGAGTTGGAATCAACTCAAAAGCTTTTATGGTTGAAATTTGAAAAATGTTTGAATGCAGAAAAGCTTCTGCCTTGTTATTTTTACTATGGGTGATCTACAGATCCAAATGACTTGAATCCAATGGGCTTGGATTAAGCATTCACAGACCTTTCCAACAAAATTGGTTTCATCCAATTTGGTGCACTGAATCGATCTGGGTTGATTTTTGAAGTTGGGTGCTGAAGTGTTTTTGAATTGAAATAGAAAAAGTTTTAATTTGAATTGCTGGGCTGCGCGGGAAATTCTAACGGGCCGGCCTGCTAAGCGCAGTGCTCCCGCGGGCTGCTTAAGTGGGTGTCCCCACTCGTCAGTGACACGGGGCTGGGCGAAGCGGTATGGGGCAACGTGGATCGTTCGATCTAGTTCTAATCCAACGGCTGAGGGTCATCGTCGACGCGAGACAACTCCGGCGAGAACGAAACCTAGCGCGGCCAGTGAGGGGTGCTGGGGGATCACCGGGGTACGGGCGAGGGTCGGCGAGGCGGGCGAACGACGAAGTCGACGACGGCGAACCTCCTGGTACCGGTGGCTTCTCCTAGGGCGGCTCCAATCGCTGGCTCCTTTCTTCTCCGGCAGCGGCAGGCTCCAGTGAAATTCCGGCGGGGTGGTGCTCGCCTTGCTCTAAGGATGGTGTGGCACGGTCAGTAGGGAGAGGGGAGTGATATGGTGTGAAGAAATCGTGCGGGGGTGGCCTCTATTTATAGTCGAGCGAGGGGACCGTCGGGGCGCACGGTGAGCTCGTCGGGGGCGACGTTACAGGCGGCTATAGGCATGGGCAAGGGTAGGGGACGGTGCTGTGTCTCGTGGCGATGCTCAAAGACATGGTCGCGAGGCATGGGGCGGTGTGGTTTGTTCTGGAACGGGCGGTGCTCTGCGCGGCAGAGGCGGCGTCTTCGACGGCGGGCGGTGGCTGTATGTCACGGGGCCACAAACGGGGATGTGTGGCGGTCTCCTGGGTCGGTGGTGATCGTGTGTGCACGCGGTGAGGGCGGAGCGCGGTCTGTGGGTGATGGTCGAGGGTGGCGCTCTGGCGCACGCTCGGCATGGTCTGGGCGTGTCTTGTGCGCGTGGTCCAGGGCTTGGCAACGCTCGCGGCTGGTACAGGCAGTGGTGGTGGATGGTGGGCTGCCTCCCAGACAAGGTTGGCACGGCTAGTGCTTCCTCTAGCCTGCTGTCCACAATGGGGTGACATGGGGGTGCTCGGCTGTTCACCATTAATGACAATGGCAAGCTCACAGGAGTGCTAGTGTTGGGCTAATCTTTCTAGATGATCTACTGAGTTGTGTGTGAGCTAACTAGGGAACAAGTTAGGCTCAAAACACTGCACACTATAGTGTTTGATGTTTTGTTTGATTTGTGTTTGCAACCAGTTTGATGAAATGGCCGCATGAAATCAAGTTTTGAATTTTGAAATGATTTTTGGTGGGTTTGCTAGATTGGTTCTGGTGAGTCTGCAGATGCTTGGGTTTTGAAAGTTGAGCTCGTTTGAGTGGGTTTTGAAAAAGTGGGATCTTCCCATATGAAGAAGATTCAATTTTGAATTGTCATTTAAACTATGCATTTGAAAGTTTCTGGATAATCACAAAGTGGGCCTTGATACCTTGTTATGAGTACATTCAAGGGGTGCAAAGATCCAGAAAAGTTTCTGTTAGGTTTTGAAAGTTTGAGATAGCCAAAGTAGGCATCGGAGTTAAATTGGTCAAAATGACCATTCACTTAATATATTTGTTTTGATTTACTTGTCTTTAGGAAAAGTGTGGGAAATGTTTTAGATGATGTTTATTTCACCTAAGAAACATTATAAAAGCAATGGATCACACAAACAAGGTGGTTTTTAAAGAAATTCAAAATCCATGCATACACATATACATGCATTCATGAATTCATTTAGAAAAGTTTTTGTTAACCCTAAACTTGATGATGAGTGTTTGTTGATCTAAGTTTGGTATTTTTGGGATGTTACAGCTAAGCCCAGCACCCCCACCCCGTGAACCGTTTTCCTTCACTCGCCCCCGCACCCGCTGAGTGACTGACAGGCAGGACCTACTCCCCCTCTGTTTCTCTCGCTAACAGCCGCGACCCACACGACATCGTCGTCTCCACCCCACCGCGACGTGTTATTCCCCAAAATCACGCTGTGCGTTACCTGGTTGATTCGCTCGTCAATTCGTGTTGAGATCAGGAGTAATTCACGCCCCCGCCTCGCCTACTTAAACCTCCTCTGCCCCCTCTCCATTTCCCCCAAAACTCCGGGCCCAGAGCGCCCCCAGGCTGCCCGCATTCATCCTCGCACCGCCGCAGACAGAGAGCTCTCCGGCGACCAATTCCGGTGAGCCCCATGCGCCCCTCTCCCACTGGTTCTTGCAGACAACCTCGCCACTTTCTTGCGCATCTACTGACACCGCTGGTTCCTTTTATACTGCCCCAGGTCGTCGATTCCGCTCAACACCGCAAGCTCCCGACGACACCCTCAACTCCGGCGACCAAATTCCGTAAGCCCTTTGTTCCCCTTCGCCTCTGACTCACACGATGTTGTTCGCCACTGTCTTGTGCATCACCTGATGACGCTTGTTCGTGCTAGGGAGACCAGGAGCGTCGCCAACGTCGCCGTCCACCCAAGCCCGACGCCGCCCGCAACTTCGACGAGCTCCATCAACCCACTCCGTGCGCCCCTTGCCAAGCCGCCGCCAGGTTGAGCATCAGTGTGTCGCCATGGTTCTGGTAAGCCCCTCCGACGACCCTAGGACCACCTGTAGCGCCGCGCCGCCGTAGGCCGAGCTCGCCGCCGCCAGTAGCCACCGCCAGCGCCGCCCATCTTTGGTCGTTTGATCCAGGGCCGTCAGATCTGGATCCAGCGTGCAGGATTAGATCACTTAACGAATCGATACGAGTAGATCTGAGCCGTGCGGTTTAAGTAGATCTAACGGCTCAGAAGCGTGATCCTACGCGAAGCGGTATGGGTCAATTAGAATAAGACGCGTGGCATCTGTTAGAGTTTAAAAACAGAATTTGAATCTATTAGATGTTTAAATTTGTTTTGGCTATAACTTTTGATCCCCATGTTAGAATTTGACAAATTTTATACCGTTGGAATCAGGAGAGCAAGCTCTTTCTAAATATGCAATGTGTTTAATGTTTTGCTTCTGTTAAAATGACTTTATTTGCAGAAACTTGTGTAGGGCTAATTTAAGTATATAAATTATTTAAGAATTGATTTAGGGTTTAATTAAATGTTGTTTGGCAAGTTTTTAACATATTTATGAATCAACACTGTACACTTGCTTTGTTGAGTTTTAAAAATCATCACATATCATTTTGCATGCATGCATATATTTTTGATTGTATATGTTTTGTATGTGATTGTGGCTATGATTCTTTGTGTAGATTTTGGTGCTAGTGATTGTGATTGTGAGGAGTGTAGCTACTCTCCAAACTACCAAGGCAAGTGGTACTTCATGAATATTTTGTTCCTATGTTTTCTACTAAGCATTAGAAATATTTTGTTAGCCTTGCATGTTATATTTTGCTTAAATGCCATGTTGGGAAATCCTAATAGTTGTAGAATTGCTAGAAAATTTCTAAGTTAAGATACTATCTATGCCATGCTTAGCCTAGCTAGTAGCAACCAAGGGTTGGTGAAATATATACATGCTATGATGAAAATATCTCTAAGTCTTTGGACTTGTGTTTTGCCTAATAAAACAACTAAGTAAATGAAACACCTGGGTGGAATGGAAGGAATGGTTTGTGTTGAGTGGTTACACAAGGCCAGGGGACTGGTGAACCTTGTGTATCTCACTTGTGGAAAGCCACCCTGGAACAAAGAGATTTTAGAGGCCAAGTGTTGAGAAGTTTCTAGTGCAGCCACTTGGCAATATGGGCTCTGCCTGGATCATATAGATTGCTAGAACTTAGCCATTTGGACAGTTGGTGGTAGTGGGAATGATAGGTTGGAGCGCGTCCATTTGGTCTAAGGGAAGGCTTCTGAAAGGTCCTGTCTTGGTGAAAATCAAGTCTGGTGGGGAAAGTGCACAACCTCTGCAGATGGAAAAATCTAAGTACTTAGCCATGTCCCTGGAAAAGGACAACTTGAGCATCAAGACATGGAAGCTATCAAGAATCTCCTCATCCAAATTTCTAAGTAAAAACTTGTGGGTGAACAAGGGTGAAGGACCTCAATGTCTATTGGTGGTTCCTTGGGGAAAGTTTTGTCAAAGAAAAACTTAGTGATTTCAACTAATAGGCAAAAACCTATTTTGAGCAAAGCAAGCCAAGCTACACTTAGCCAAATTGCATATATAAATATAGTCCACCTAAATTATACTAAGGTATCACTTGCCAATACTATTCCAATGTATTGACCCAGTGTCGCTGTAACTTGTGATGTTGCAGGTTACTCTGACGAGGATTAGGAGTCATGAGTCTACACTCAACATGTTTTCCTGTGGCACATGAAGATGAAGACTTTTATTTATTTACTTATTCAAACTCTTGTATTAGGCCTATGGCCTTGGAGTTGTAAAGACTATGTTTGTCTCTGGAATGCCTGTAATAATGACCTTTGTATCTGTGTACTTCATCTTAAACTGTGGATGCTAGCAATGATCCAGGGACTAGCATTGCAATCACATGGATCCTTTTTCCTTTCTAAAGGAGGGATCTTACGGGTGGAATAATCTCAAGAAGGACATCGCCGAACATATTGCTTTGTGTGATGTATGTAGTAGAGTGAAAACGGAACATCAGAAACCAGCAGGATTGTTACAACCACTACCTATCCCTGACTGGAAGTGGGACAAGATTGGCATGGATTTCATCATCGGATTGCCAAGGACCAGGTCAGGATATGACTCTATTTGGGTAGTAGTGGATCGCCTAACTAAAGTGGCTCATTTCATACCCGTGAAGACAACCTATACAAGTGCTAAGTTAGCCAAGATCTATAAGAGTAGAATTGTATGTATACATGGAGTACCCAAGAGTATTGTGTCTGATAGGGGAACTCAATTCACTTCTCATTTTTGGAGGCAACTACATGAGTCATTGGGAACGAGGTTGGAATTCAGCACTGCTTTTCATCCTCAGACGGATGGACAAACAGAAAGGACCAACCAGATTCTTGAAGATATGTTGAGAGCATGTGCTCTAGACTATGGAGCTAGTTGGGATGAAAGTCTGCCTTACGCAGAATTCTCTTACAATAGCAGCTATCAAGCCAGTATTGAGATGGCACCATTTGAGTTTCTCTATGGGAGAAAGTGTACCACCCCATTACTATGGAATGGCGTGGGAGAAACAAGTTTGTTCGGACCAGATCTAATCAAAGAGGCTGAAGAAAAAGTCAAACTGGTTAAGGACAGATTGAAGATAGCACAGTCCCGACAAAAGAGCTACGCAGATCCTAAGCGAAGAGAAGTCACCTATGAAGTGGGTGATAGAGCTTATCTTAGAGTGTCACCACTTCGTGGAGTGAAGAGATTTGGAGTCAAAGGAAAATTGGCCCCAAGATATGTTGGACCATTCAAGATTATGAGTCGTAAAGGAGAAGTAGCCTATGAGATTGAATTGCCAGAATCATTGTCTGCTGTTCACAATGTGTTTCACGTGAGTCAGCTAAAGAAATGCCATCCAGAAATGGAAGAGACTTCTTTGAAGGATACTATACCTTTGGAAGAGGTCCAATTGGAAAGTGATCTCACTTACAAGGAGAAACCTATCAAGATTCTTGAGACTGCAGAAAGGGTTACTCGGACTAAGACTATCAAATTCTGCAAAGTTCAATGGAACCATCATTCCGAAGAAGAAGCAACATGGGAAAGAGAAGATGATCTTCGGAAAGACCACCCTCACCTATTTGCTAGCCAACCCGAATCTCGAGGGCGAGATTCACCTTAAGGGGGTTAGATTTGTAACATCCCTAAAATCATGTTTTCAAAGCTGTGCACATCATCCATGCATTCATGATCATTTAGGGTTCTATTTCAAAACCATTTAGAAAACAGAAGCATTTGGGTGCTTGTTATTTTATGTAAACAAGCATTGATCCAATACCACTCTCAAATGAGAGAATAATTATTTTAAACCAAGTTTTGTTTGATCTTAAGTTGGATTGGTTGAGTGTTAAAGCTTGGGCAAAATTTACAAAACAAATATGGATTTTAAACCATTTTCAAAACCTATTCAAATCAAGTGCTAAGCATTGTTTATTTTGATTTTTCAAAAAAGACCAAGCATGTTTAATGAGACAGCAAGGTTTTATGTTCAATATTATGAAGTTTACACTTTGCAAAAATTCAGAAAAAGGTTTGGAATTTAAATGCATTTGATTTCATTTGAAAAGATTCCTGAAATTCAACTTAGAAAAAGAAAAAGAGTTAGAAAACCCAACTGGGCCTGGCGCCACCAATCCAGCCCAACAAGCAAAGCAGCCCACCCGGGCCACTCTTCTCTCTGTCTCTTCTCACCCGCGACGAACCAGCCCCGGAGCCACTGAGCACTGGGCCCTCTCCACGTCAGCGTCGTCTTCCCCAATTTCTCGCGCGTAGACACCGCCCCGCCGTTACCACCGTGTAGTGACGCCGCGATTAAAACTCGCTTAAATCCCATTGATTCAACGCGCAATCTTCGCCCCGCTTCTGGCTACTTAAACCCCTCGTCGCCGCGGTCTTTTTTCCCCACTTTCCTCACTCACTCCACCACCAGGCTGCGCGCATTCGAGCTCAGAACCCCGCAGCACCGTCAACCTCCGGCGACTGACTCCGGTGAGCTCCGACCGCCCCCTTTCTCTGGTTCAAACAATCGTGACCAGCAGGTTCTTGCGTGTTCCCTGATACCTTCAGTTTGTTTTCTTGCGACCCAGCTTGCCATCTCCGTTCACGGCCGCAAGTGACAGAACCGCCGTCTAACTCCGACGAGCAATTGAGGTATAATCCGACCGCCCCTTGTATTCTCCTTGATCCAGTAGTGTTCGCCGTAGACATGCGCACCCCCTAATGCAACTGACTCGTGCTAGGGCGACCCAGAGCCTCGGCAACGTCGACGTCTGCAAGCACCCGACGCCGCGCACAACTCCGACGAGCCCCAGCGACCTCCACTGCGTGCCCCTTCGCCAACGAAGACCACCTCGAGCACCAGCGTCATCACGCGAACTCGGTGAGCTATCCCACTGTGTTTCTCGCTTCCTGCATCGCTGGCGACACCACCGCCAGCCACCGTCGCGCGCCGCCCATCCTTGGTCGCTTGCTTAGCAGCCGTAGGATCTAGATCCATCGCTCTAGATTAGATCTTCATCAAAGCGGTAAGTGACGATCTGAGCCATACGAACTAAGTTAGATCTGATAGTCCACACTAGCCGATCCGCGCGAAACGGTACCAGCGAATCAGAAAGCGCCGCATGGCCTCTGTTTGAATTTAAAACAGAAAATTTGATCTATTAGTTAACCAAACTTTAAAAATTCATATCTTTTGATTCCCACGTTCAATTTTTGCAAATTTTATATCATTGGAATCAGGAGAGAAAATCCTATCTGTTTATGCCATGTGTTTAATATTTTGCCTCTGTAAAAATGGTTGTATATGCAGAAACTTGTGTAGGCTTATTTTGATTATATAAATTATTTGAAAAATGTTTTAAGGATCAAATAAGGTTTATTTGGAATATCTTGGACTTGTTTATGTTTCAATACTGTTCACTTGTCTTGTTTGGTGTAGAAAAATCATCACATGGCATTTGCATGCATTCATATATTTTTGTTTGTATATATTTTGTATGTGATTTTGGTGCCATTATTTTATGTGTAGATTTTGGTGCAAATAGTGATTGTGATTGTGAAGATTGTTGCTACTCCCCAAACTACCAAGGCAAGTGGTGCTTCATGATTTTATACCTATGTTTTTCAATTATGCACTAGAAATAATTTGTATAGGACTTGCATGAATATTTTGATCTATATGCTATGCTTGGGAAATCCTAGTAGTTGTAGAATTGCTAGAAATTTCTAAGTTAAGATGCTTACCATTGCCATGCTTAGCCTAGCTAGTAGCAACCAAGGGTGGTTATATATTCATGTTATGTGAAAATATTCTAAGTCTTTGGACTTGTGTTTTGCTTAATAAAACAACTAAGTGAATGAAACACCTGGGTGGAATGGAAAGAATGGTTTGTGTTGAGTGGTTACACAAGGCCCATTTCTATGGTTTACCTTGTGTATCAAACTTGTGGAAAGCCACCCAGGAACAAAGGGATTTGAGATGCCAAATGTTAAGAAGCTTCTAGTGCAGCCACATGGCAATATGGGCTCTGCCTGGATCACATAGGTTGCAATAACTTAGCCATTTGGACAGTTGGTGGTAGTGGGATGATAGGTTGGAACGCGTCCATTTGGTCTAAGGGAAGGCTTCTGAAAGGTCCTGTCTTTGTGAAAATCAAGTCTTGTGGGGAAAGTGCACAACCTCTGCAGATGGAAGAATCTAAGTACTTAGCCATGTCCCTGGTATTGGACAACTTGAGCATCAAGACATGGAAGCTACCAAGAATCTCCTCATCTTAATTTCTAAGTTAAAACTTGTGGTTGAACAAGGGTAAAGGTTCACCAATGTCTATTGGTGGTTCCTTGGGAAAGTTTTATCAAAGAAAAACTTAGTGTTTTCAACTGATAGGTAAAACCTATTTTGAGCAAAGCAAGCCTAAGCTACACTTAGCCAAAATGCATATAGTATCTAGACTACTAATATTCTACTAAGGTATAACTTGCCAATACTATTCCAATGTATTGACCCACTGTGGCTGTAACTTGTGATGTTGCAGGTTATTCTGATGGTAATTAGGGGTTATGAGTCTACACTCAACATGCTTGCCTGTGGCACATGAAGATGAAGACTTATTTATCTTATTATATATTTAAACTCTTGTATTAGGCTTGTGGCCATGGAGTTTGTAAAAGACTATGTTTGTCTCTGGAATGATATGTAATAATAAACTTTGTTTCTGTGTAATTCATCTTAAACTGTGGATGCTAGCATTGATCCAGGGACTAGCATTGAAATGATAGGGATCCTTACCTTTATAAAGGGAGGGATCTTACATGGCCGAGAGAGATAAGGTGCCCTCTTCAATGTTTGTGGCATGAATTTTGAATCATCCCAGAACATTAGGACCCCCCTCTAGTTCCTAAGAGCATATCCACTCGGGGGCCCTAAAGCCCCCCTAAAGGGCTATGGCGGTAGCAGCGCTCAAAATCACGCCCAGCCCGGCCACCCAAATATTTTTCCACGCCGGCGCGATCCATTTAATTTCCAGCGCCCCCAGTACAAACCTATTGGGAATATTCCCTAGAGGCAATCATGTGCGATGATATTCCCCAAAGTATTCACAAAGTTATGAAGTTGTCCCTTGTGTGAACATCTGATATATATATCTTCAAATACGTGATTCAGTTGTGGAACTATATATTCATGTTGATCTTTCAAGATGTCCTTGGTCATTGAGGTTGTGCTAAACACACAACTTAGATTAATGTGAAGTTGGCTTGATGACTCGGTTCCACTTGTCATGGGCATGGTGGTGCTGTTCCAACTTGCACGGACTCGGCTAAAGAGTTTAGCGAGTCGGACTGACCCACAGTTGAGATGCAACGAGCATGTTGTCATTTGTAGTCTCATACAATAGAATCCTTTGACCTGAGGTGATCGCATGATTCGAGTTGTGGATCGCCAACTGAGGTTCTATCAAACGTTGTTCCGTAAATGGGTAGTTATAAAGGTAGAGTTCGGGTTGCTTGTGAATCAAGTTGCATGACATGGATTACCAAGATGGGATTTGCCCCTCCGTAATGGAGAGATATTCTCTGGGCCCTCTCGTGTGATATAATTCGTAAGCATAGCCATGCACTACTCAATTAAGTGTTAACTAAGGAGTCAGACTAAGAGTTAGTCCAGTGAATTGTATATCACGGAACGAGAAGAGGGTTAAGATATTAAAGGGATGGCAACAATTCTCCTATATCTTAACAAGGTATATTGTGTGGCAAAGAGACTTGGACAAGAGACACATTGAAGGTTTGTATTCTGAATTTTACGGCATTTGGGAGATGGCACGTCTTGCTAGAGGCCGCTACCATCTATCGACTTGAGACCAAGTGTTCATGGGAGTGAGTGAGATTCAAAGCCATGATGGGATACTTGGAGGTGTAGCTCATGTCGTGTCCATATGTTCATGAACCTACATGGTCACACACTTAAGGGTAAGGAGCCCATGTGGATGAGATCCATGTGGTAGTTGGGTTACAGCCAAAATGGGCCTCAAGAGTTGAGCCCAACTAGGTGTGTATTGATGGTGGCTTAGTTGACTATAGGGCCTCGTTGGGAGACCCCAAGAGCAAAGTGTGATGAGCACAACAGCAAGTTTTCCATCAGTTATAAAACAAAGGTTATCGAACCAGTAGGAGCAGGGAAACAACTTCAAGGTGTTGCTAACAACTTGGAACTTGCACAACACAAACTCAAGACTTTGCCCCAACTTATAGTGAGGTTATCAATCTCAATAGTTTGCTGAAAACAAAGGACTAAACATATAGTGTGGAAGGTAATGGTTGCTTATAGAAATTAAATGGTTACGGTAGATGATGTATCAATGATAAAGGTTGGACCAGGGTCCACAGTTCACTAGAGGTGTTCTCCTTAAGATAGATAACATGCTGGGTGAACAAATTACAGTGGGGCAATGACAGACTGAGCAATCATAACAACGCATATAATAGACATCATGAATCCTATGAGATTTTATTGGGTATTACAACAATATACATAGACCGTAATCCAACTTCATCTAGGACTAATAATCCACCTTCAGGTTATCATTCGAACCCCTTCCAGTATTAAGTTGCAAGCAACAGATAATTGCATTAAGCAATGTGTGTAAAGTAAACAATACAATTGTTCCATAAACAAAAGATTGTTGTTTTATCCCTAGTAGCAATAGCACATCTATAACCTTAGATATTTCTGTCACTTCCCCAGATTACTAGAGGCATGAACCTACTATCGAGCATAAATACTCCCTCTTGCATTCACAAGCATCTACTTGGCCAAGATAGCTACTAGCAACGGAGAGCATGCAAGATCACAAATAACACAGACATGATAGAATCAATAATCAATCTAACATAGTATCTTAATATCCATCGGATCCCTACAAACACAACATGTATGATTACAAATAGATGATCTTGATCATGAACGGAGCTCACAAGATCTAAACATGATAGCATAAAGGAGAAGAAACAACCATGTAGATACTGTATGGACCCATATTCCAAGGGTGAATGTAACATCCCAAAAATATTAATCAAGGTTATCAAGTTCCAATCACCCAAATTTAGGGTTAACAAAAACTTTTATTAATTCAAATCAATATGAATGCATGTGTGTATGTGATGAATGCATGAATGCTTGTATGGACTTGTGTGATTGTTATGAATAGCAAAAATTGGTTTAAAGATGAAAACAACATCATATAAATCATTTCCAAGCAGAATCAAATCAATAGAAATTCAAAAACAAACCATATGAGCAAATGATCATTTTTGCCAATCTTGTTCACTAGACCACTTTGAGTGTTTCTAGTCCAAGATTTATAAAAGAAAAAATCCAAATGTTTTCACCCCTTGCTAGACCAAGTAACAGTGAAAGCCCACCTTGCAAACCCACATAAAAAGTTTGCAAATCTATGCCAAGGACAATTCAAAATTGAATCTAGTTCATATGGTAAGATCACCATTTCTCAAAACCCAACCAAACAAGTTCACCTTGATAAATCCAAACAACAAGAGACTACCTAGTATGTGCCCAGCACACTCACCAAGATTCATCCAAAAATTCAAATATGAACTTCTTTTGGCCATTTCATCAAACACCTAGAGACACAAACCAAACTCTGCCAAACTTCACTGTTTTGAGCAGTAATCTTTCCAAACCTTGTCTTCCATTGATCACCCTTGTCTCCCCAATGAAAACCAGTGTATTAAACTAGCCTAGACCCCTACCATTGCACCATGTCGTGCATGCCCGAGCCACCCCTTGCCAGCCGACCATGGCAAGCTAGAACGAGCCATCGCTGCGCCTAGCCACCATGTCCAGGAGGCACGCCACCGTCCACCGCCACCCTTTGTCCAGCCCTCAAGCCTTGACAAGCCGTGGACCACCGAGAACACACCACGCCCAGTTCGTCCCTGCCATGTCCAAAGCGTGCTAGCTCGCCGAAGCTGACCGCCTCGCACAGACCGCGCCTCGCCTTCACCGCCCGTCCACATGATCACCACCATCCCAGGAGACCACCAGACATTCTCGTTCGTCGTCGCATGACTAGGAGCGCATGTGCGTCTTCAAAAACGTCGTCGGTGCCGCTCAGAGCACCAGCGTGTTCCAACCAAACCACACCGCCCTTTGTCGCGCCATCAAGCCGTTGAGCACCACCAGGAGACCGCACACCGTCCTAGCCCCCGTGCCATGCCCGTAGCTCGTTGTAACGCCGATCCCGATGAGCACTGCCCATGCCGAAGGCCTTCCCCGTACCATTTCTTCACACCATTCCACTCTCCACCTCTCATTGATCCTTCCCACTTCTTCTCGGAGCAAGGCGAGCTCTTCCTCGCCAGAATTTGGTCAGAGCCTGCCGCTGCTAGAGGAGAAGGGCGTCGTCGATTGCAGCCACCCCAGGAGGAGCCGCCACTACCAAGAGAACCACCGTTGTCGACTTCGTCATTCGCCCCTGTCGCCGACCCTCGCCTAAGCCCCGGTGAGCCGCCCCAGACCCCCGCTGGTTGTGCTAGGGGTAGCCCCCATCGTGTTCTGTTAGGACGAGGACGACGGCCGTGAGCCGTTGATCCTTAGTCTAATTCTACGATCGTAATCGCCCTGTACCCCTTCGCAACCCTCCGTCTCACTGACGTGTGGGGACACCACTTAAGTCAGCCCGCGTGCGCTTTGTCCAATGGGCTGGCCTAGTTAGATCTCCCACGCGACCCAGTAGTTTGAATTTAGATTTGTGTATTTAGTTTCAAACCTAGTCCTGTCTGTTGATTCAAAAATCAATTGAGAGAGATTCACCGAACCAAATTGCATGAAACTAATTTTTTCAAAAATATATGGAAATTATTAATCCAAGCCCGTTGGATTCAAACCATTTGAAATTAGATCACCCATAGTAAAATAACAAGGCAGAAACTTTTTTGCATTCAAACATTTTTCCAAATTCAACCATAATTGCTTTTGAGTTGATTCCAACTCTCAAAACTCACATTTGACCAGACCTTTCTGAATATATAAAAATATCTAGGTTTACTTGAAGTAAGAATGGACAAGTAATAAAAGAATGCCCCATAGGCATTTCTAGTCACTTTATTTAATTAAAATAAAATTGTTAAACCATATCAAATTGTGACACCACTTTAAATCACATTCCCAAGTACTAAGATATGTGGTGATAACATGTGTCAACATGATCCCATATTTTGATTGGAGAATATTAAATCTTAAGTAGTTTTTCAATGAGTAGAAATTACTTTTCTAAAATAAAATAAATAAGACCAATGCTTTAATCCTTGTGATGACTGTGATGATGCTAGATCATCTAGTGTGAACCTTTGTGTGCCAAATATAAGTAGTTAAGTATTGTTTGGTGATTGTGTACTTCGTATTTATTTATAGACGCTAGTACCGACCAAGGATACGAAGAGGAAGGAGACTACTACGAGGAAGAAGCAGAGGAGAACTTCAACCACTGCACCAATTAAGGCAAGCTAACACTTGCAACTTAGCAAGCTAGAACTTTGCAAGCTAACATTTGCATGATAAATATGCAAACTAGATGCCTTAGGCATATTTGGTTATACCACCTGATTATACCAAATCCCAGTTTTACTTGCAAGCTTTATTTTATATCTTTATCAAAGCTCTTTATTTATGTTTACTTAGTGACTTGTGATTTTTGGAAAGATATTAGAGGTAGCATAAAGAGCATAAAACTTGGCGTAAGTTAGATAGACTAGATGTCATCCTAAGGCACGAGATTAGACTTAGATAAGTCACACTTGATTATCACCCCTCATTAGTGATTACCCCCAACTTTAGTGGCTAGTGCTAAGCATAAAACTTGATCACTTTAGATGGGAATACTTGGTGAAAATGATTATGAAAACCTTAGAATGATGAGTCATTCTAATGAAATGTTTTGACATGTGTTATGAACACCAGATGATTTTGATGATGAAATGTTGAGGAATGAGCCTTAGCCCTTGGTAAAACTAATGGTTGAGTTCGGATGCAACACCATTCCAATGTTTACCATACAACCACAATACCCGAATTTGGGTAGGGCATGACTGGAAGTTTATATATATTAGTATGGGTTCCCTTGCGGCCGAGGTTTTAGCTGAGGCTACCTCGTGATGATTGTCCACCTGTGCAGTTCCCAAGATGACAAATGGTCATGGTTGGGAGGCCAAACTCATAGGGGAGGTGCCTATACTAGGGTGTGTAATTGAAAGGTTAGGATTGATTATCCGCGTACTGAGTATGGTGGATTCAGGATTGTTCCTGACAGATGTATCGAATGTTGTGGTAAAAGTGTACCACCTCTACAGAGTGTCAAACTATTCGAATAGCCATGTCCGCGGTTATGGACAGTTGGAGTGGCCATACTGTTCCATCGTCAGATGTTTTGAAAATGACTTGTAAAATGAATCATGACTTTTACTTGACCATAACAGGGTTGTGATATGAAAACTCAAGTTCCCACTTAGGTGTTATAAACCTTAAACTAGTTTTCTTTGCTTCTAAACTCAGTTAGAGATCAATCTAGCTTTTTGCAAAACAACCTAGAGCTTAGGATTTCTACTTGAAACCTCTTTACCTGTTGGTGATAGTTTGCGAGTACTTAGAGAGTACTCATGGCTTTGTCCCTGGCTATTCCCGTGGCCAGACTATGAGGAGGACTACCAGGATGATGGACAACAGGAAGTCTACGACAACTAGGATCATCTCCCATCGTTAGCATTGCCTGTGACCCTGAAGATGGAGCTTCACCCATGCTACCGTTATTATATTATTCCACTGCGTTGATTGTATTAAGACTGGATCATGAGATCCTTTATTTGTAAGACCTTTATTATGGTTTGTAATGGATGATGAACTATGGTACCAATCTGTTATGTCTCACAAAAATGGTAATCCTAGGATTGCGACGTATGGCATAACAGGCATCTGGGATTAAAAATCTGGGTGTTGACAATGAACTACTCACACATCATACTGGAGGCTGGCATGGTGATGAAGAAGGCCTCTGGGATGATCTCTCCCCTACGGCAGGGTGCCGGGAAGAGCTTCAGATCCTCCCGATCTAGGGACGATGGTGGCGGCGGCTACGAACTGTTTCGTGGAGAGCTGATCGGGTGCTTAGGTTTTCTGCATCGGGGTGACTTTATAGGCGAAGAGGCGAGGCAGGGCCCCCCAAGGGGCCCACACCAAGGGCTGGCTCCCCCAGGCCACGCCGCCCTAGGGTGTGGCTGATACACCCAATTTGCATCACCATTCTATATCATAATTTACCCCTATTCATTGATATATGTCTTATTATGGGGTATTACTTATGTCTTTTCATTTGTTTATGCATGTTGGATGATTCTTGGAGGATGAACTGCCGGAGTCTGGATTCTAATGGAAAAGAAGGCGTTTGGATGCAATTTCACGAAGATCAGAAAAATACCAGAAAATATGGGAAAATAATATTTTCCCAAAAGACAGAGGAAGCCAGAAGGAGGGGCGAAGAAGGGCCGTAGGGGGCCCACACCCCCCTAGGCGCGGGTCCACCCTAGGTCGCGCCTAGGGAAGGTGTGGCCCACCTACCCGGCTCCAGACTCCGCCCCTTAGCCTATATCTTCCCTACGGAACCCTAAGGCTAGGGAAAGGACCACAGATAGACTTCCGCCACCTCTGCGGGGTGGAAAACACCGAGAGAGAAAGATCTCTCTGGCAGACAGATTTCTGCCGGGGATATTCCTTCCCATAGAGGGGAGATTGTCGCCATCAACACCATCGTCAAGCTAGGCTTCAACGGGATCATCATCATCATCACCCACACCATCATCTCCACCAGCACCATCATCACCACTCCGTCCCGCTGTAACAATTGTGTTGGATATTGCTTTAGTTCTTAGGGGGAGCTTTCCCGGTGTTAATTACTATAGTAGTTGATGCTTGTGAGTGGAACCATTGGATTATTGTTTATGTTCAGATTGTTATTCATCACCATATCATCTTTGATCTTGATCCATATGATGTCTTGTGAGTAGTTCGTTTAGTTCTTGAGGACATGGGAGAAGTCATGTTGTTAGTAGTGGATTTGTGCTGAGTTATTATTCAATGGTTTAGTATTTAAGTTGTGGTGCTATTCTTCTAGTGGTGTCATGTGAATGTCGACTACATGGTACTTCACCATTTATGGGCCTAGGGGAATGCATTGTGTATTTGGCTACTAATTGTGGGGTTGCCGGAGTGACTGAAACCTGAACCCCCGTTAGGACACCTTTGCACAAGGGAGTGTAGGATCTCAGAGTTTAAGAGTGGTTAGATTTATATCTTAATTACTTTCCTGTAGTTACAAATGTTTGCAGGGGGTTTAATCACGAGTATGTATTAGTACAAGCAAGGTCGGTACATTAGCACATGTTTTTTTTAGGGTAAAACAGTAGGGCAAAAAACCCCACTGCAATTTTTATATATTATAGAGAGTTACAAAAGAGTATTTACAAACTCAATCCACCTCAAAGAAGAGGGATAACATTCTAAGCAGCTATCTCATTAGCACAGGTTCACCCACACAACACTTACAACACCAAAGAAGAGTACTCAGCTATTTGAAGCAAAAGCACTTGACAGAATTCCCATGTGTCCTCGAGAACGCTTGGTCCTTATAAGTATTTCCACCGACTTGTCCTTTGCTAAGAAAGGATTGGGCCACTTGCTGCGTTTGTTTTTTATTACTTGCACTTTGTTTTGTTGCTTTATCAGAAAACCACTAAAATCTGTTTGCTAAGTATTCACAGGGATTTCCTGCTCCATACCACTGTTCAGAACCTTCTGCTCCTCGTTGGGATCGACACTCCTATTTATCAAAAGTACTACGATACACCCCCTATACTTGTGGGTCATTAGTGGCCTCCTCGTGGCCCCACTTCGTCTCCCCTCCGGACTCTGTGTATTGACTTTGGATTTTGTCCCGTCTAATTCCGAGAATATTTTCTTACTAGCTTTTCTGAAACCAAAAACAGTAGAAAACAGGCAGCTGGCACTAGCATCTTGTTAATAGGTTAGTCCCAAAAAATATATAAAAATACCTCAAAGTGTAGACAAAGCATAGCAAAGTTGATACTAAACAAGCATGGAACATCAAAAATTATAGATACGTTTATGGCGTATCATGAATATAAGTGGACTGACAAGGGATAGTCCCTGACCTAGCCGTCACTTTCTCCACTCCCAAATCGGGTTAGATAGGATCTAGCAGTCCCCTACCCGTGCTCCTTGCTGTATATGTGGATACCAGTAGAGGCGTTGCACGTGCGGCGCTGGAGACAAAGGGATCTGGCAAAGGAGTTCGTGGGGATCTGGAGGAGCTGTTCATGAGATCGATTGGCACCTCACCTAACAGACTTCATCGATAGTCCACACCTTCACGTCTAGGGAGAGCTGAAGAATGGTATAAGCTGCTGAAGAATGGACAATCCATGGAATGGTAGGAAATGGCATCTCTCTTTTATTCTAAATTTTATCCTCCCAGTGAGATTCATAAGGATAGAAATCTTATATATAACTTTTGGCCTCGTGATGGAGAGAGTACAGCTCAAGCTTGGGGGAGATTGAAGTTACTAATGCTTAAATGTCCTATTCATGAACTCCCTAATAATATTATTATCAATAATTTTTATGCTAGGCTTTCTCTTCATGATAAAGATTTACTAGATGCTTCTTGTGCTGAATCATTCACATGTATGAAGGAAGAAGCTAAATGGGATCTCTTAGACCATATTCAAGAGAACACTGAAGCTTGGGAGAATGACAAAGGAAGAAAGTAAGGTATAAACTATGATTATGAATACATTAAATCTTTTATGGGAACTGATAACTTCTGTGATATTAGCAAGTTTGGTCTTGATCCTCAAGTTCTTGCAAAATGTTTTAATGCCTTTGCCTCTTATACTGAAATTCACAAGAAAGAGTGGGACAAGTACCATGCTCCTTATAAAGACATTGTCACCCATGTTCCTGCTAGCATAGAGGTTTGTATTGTTGATCCTATTTTGCCTGAACCTTATGTGGTGAAAATACCTTTTCCTGCTAAGGTAAGGGAACATTCCATTATAGCTAATGTGGTTAGCAAAAGCACAAAGAAAACTGTGGGGCCTGATGAGCTTATTGATATTAAGCATGTGGTAGCTATTGTGAAAGATCTTATCACTAGAAATATAGAGGATGAGCATATTGTCTTCTGTGAAGACGTTACAAATATTGTTTCTCATCCTAAAAAAACTAGAAAAGCTAGTGTCCCTGTGCTTTCTGTTAGAATTGGTAATCATAGCTATTATGGTTTATGTGATATTGGTGCTAGTTCTAGTGCTATTCCTTATGAGCTTTACAGGAAATTATACATGAAATTGGTCCTTGCGAGCTTGAGGACATTGATGTGGTTATTAAACTTTCTAATAGAGAGCAAGTTTGCCCCATTGGCATTGTAAGAGATGTGGAAGTCCTTTGTGGTAAGATTAAATATCCTGCTGATTATCTAGTACTTGGTAAAGAAGCTAGTAAAACATATCCTATTATCTTTGGTAGACCCTTTCTGAATACTTGTGGGGCTATCATAGATTGTAGGAAGGAAAAAGTTTTGACTAAGTTTGCTGGAGAGTCTTATGAGTTTAAGTTTTCCAAATTTACCAAAACTCCTTATGAAAATGAACTGTCTGATGAGGATTTCAGGGTTGAACAACTTTCTGCTATTTCTCTTGCTCCTAACAATGCCTTGCAGAAGTTTATGGAAGATCATGAAAGTGATGTCTTCATGAAGGAAAGAAATGAGATTGACGAGGATTTCCTTCATCAGCCGGAGCAGCTTAAGCACAATATACCTGTGGAAGACTTGGGAACCACACTACCACCTAAACGGGGCCCTGTTTTTGAATTAAACCCTTTACCTGATGATCTTAAATATGCTTATCTTGATGATAAGAAAGTATATCCTGTTATTATTAGTTCTAAACTTTCAGGAAAGGAATAAGAGAGGTTACTGGAAATACTGAAGAAACACCGAGGAGCTATGGGCTATACTCTTGATGATTTAAAGGGGATTTCTCCTACTATATGTCAGCATGCTATTAATATAGAACCTGATGCAAAACCAGTTGTTGAGCACCAACGCCATCTAAATCCTAAGATGAAGGATGTGGTAAGAAATGAGGTATTAAAACTCCTTGATGATGGTATTATTTATCCTATTGCTGATAGTATGGGTTACTCCTGTTCATTGTGTTCCCAAGAAAGGGGGAATAACTATTGTGCCTAATGAAGATAATGAGCTTATACCCCAAAGAGTAGTGGTTGGGTATAGAATGTGCATTGATTTTAGAAAGATTAATAAAGTTACTAAGAAATATTATTATCCTTTGCCCTTTATTGATCAAATGCTTGAAAGGTTGTCCAAAAAGACTCACTTTCGCTTTCTTGATGGTTATTCTGGGTTTTATCAAATTGCTGTGAAAGCACAAGACCAAGAGAAACCTACTTTCACTTGTCCTTATGGTACTTATGCTTATAGGCATATGCCTTTTGGTTTATGTAATGCTCCTGCTACCTTTTAGAGATGTATGTCTACTATCTTTCATGGTTTTTGTGAAGAAATTGTGGAGGTTTTCATGGACAATTTTTCTGTCTATGGAATTTTTTTTTATAACTGTTTGCATAACCTTGTTAAAGTTTTGCAGAGATGTGAAGAAACCAACCTTGTTCTTAATTGGGAGAAATGCCATTTCATGGTTAATGAAGGGATTGTTCTTGGACACAAGATCTCTGCAAGAGGCATTGTGGTTGACCGAGCTAAAATTGAAGCAATTGAGAAGATGCCTTGTCCTAGAGATATCAAAGGTATTCGTAGTATCCTTGGTCATGCTGGTTTCTATAGGAGGTTTATTAAAGATTTCTCCAAAATTTCAAAGCCCCTTACTAATCTTCTTCAAAAAGGTGTACCTTTTGTTTTTGATAATCATTATAAGGAAGATTTTGAAACTTTGAAGAAAGCTTTGACAACTGCTCTATTGTCCAACCACTTGATTGGAGTTTACCTTTTGAAATTATGTGTGATGCTAGTGATTTTGATGTGGGTGTTGTCCTTGGAAAACGTGTTAATAAGAAGTTGAATGTTATTCATTATGCTAGCAAGACTCTAGATGCTGCTCAAAAGAATTATGCTACTACTGAAAAAGAGTTCTTAGCTATAATCTTTGCTTGTGATAAGTTTAGACCTTATATTGTGGATTCAAATGTTACTATTCATACTGATCATGCTGCTATCAAGTACCTTATGACAACGAAGGACGCTAAGCCTAGACTTATCAGGTGGGTTTTGCTTTTACAAGAGTTTGATCTGCATATTGTAGATAGGAAAGGTGCTGAAAATCCTGTTGCTAACAATTTATCTCGTTCGGAAAACATTTCTTTCGACCCATTGCCTGTTAATGATAGTTTTCCAAATGAGCAGGTGGCTGCAATAAGGGTAAGTCTGCATGAGAGTCCTTGGTATGCTGATTATGCTAACTTTATTGTTTCCAAGTATTTGCCTCCAACCTTTACAGCTCAGTAGAGAAGGAAATTCTTTTATGATCTAAGGCATTACTTTTGGGATGACCCACACTTATATAAAGAAGGATTAGATGGCATTATGCGAAGATGTGTTCCAGAATTTGAACAACAAGAGATATTGAGAAAATGTCATGGCAGTGCTTATGGAGGACATCATGCAGGGGAAAGGACTGCACAGAAGGTTTTACAATCTGGATTTTATTGGCCTATCCTTTTCAAAGATGCAAGGAAGTTTGTCTTATCATGTGATGAATGTCAACGAATAGGTAACATTTCTAGACGCAATGAAATGCATATGAATTATTCTCTTGTTATTGAACCTTTTGATCGTTGGGGATTCGACTTTATGGGACCTTTTCCCCCTTCAAAAGGGTACACTCATATTCTTGTTGTTGTCGACTATGTTACAAAGTGGGTAGAAGCCATACCTACAAATAGTGCTGATGGTAAGACCTCTTTGAAAATGCTTAAGGATGTCATTTTTCCTAGGTTCGGTGTGCCTAGATATCTCATGAATGATGGAGGCTCTCATTTTATTCATGGGGGTTTTAAAAAAACTCTCGCTAAGTATGGTGTAAACCATAGAATTACTTCAGCTTATCACCCCCAAACCAGTGGGCAAGTAGAACTTTCCAATAGGGAAATTAAATCTATCTTGCAGAAGACTGTCAATAGATCTAGAAAAAATTGGGCTAAAAAGTTGAATGACGCTTTGTGGGCTTATAGAACTGCTTATAAAAATCCTATGGGGATGTCTCCTTACAAAATGGTCTATGGTAAAGCTTGTCACTTGCCTTTATAATTAGAACACAAAGCTTATTGGGCAGTGAAAGAGTTGAATAGAGATTTTAGACTTGCAGGTGAGAGAAGACTGCTTGACTTAAGTAACCTAGATGAGTGGAGAGGTGAAGCTTATGAAAATGCTAGGCTCTTTAAGGAAAAAGTAAGAAGATGGCATGATAGGAGAATTCTCAAAAGTGTTGGGGGTGTACCCCCAGGTACCCCAGAGTTGGTGTATCAAGTTATTCAATAAAGTGCTAAATTAACAGATTAAGAGACGAGAAATATTAATAGAATAAAGAAAAGGAGAAGACAACTGCACCTGGGCCGACATAGGCAAAACTCGGCCTGGTCAGCCGCCTTCCAGGCCGAATTAGGCCTTACCACCCTCATGGAACCCGGCTGGGCCGAGGTACACCCAGCCGGACCACCCGGCCGACCTCACTCCCTCCAAGCCACCACGACGCCGACCAATCTCCCGCCACTCGGCGCTGCTTCCCCAACCTCGGCATCAACCGCACACCCCAGCATCGCCCGGGTGGGCCGGCGAGGAGCCAGCTCGGCCCACCGCGGGACCTTCTCCTCTTCGCCTCGAGCCAACAGCGAGCACCCGGGTGGGCCGGCTGATGCCGAATTCGGCCCACCACGGGCCACGACGCTGCCACCACTGAGTGGGCAGGCGCGGTGAAGCCTCCATCCGACTACGTTGCCTCTGCTCCGCCTGGGCCACTCCTTGTAGGCCGAATAAGGCTGGACCCGGCTGGGCCGCTACCACTTCGGGCCGACTAAAGAGGGGATCCGGCTGGGCCTTAGTGGTTCGGCTGGACTGCCTTATCACCCCAGGCCGAATTAACTCCTTCCCAGGCCGAATTTCCACTACGCCCTGAGCTCTTGGGCCGAGTAGCAACGACCTAGACGCCCTGTTATTCACCTCTAAGCGCCCCACAGTCTCCACAAGAATACGCCATCAGATCAAGACAAGACCAACAAGTGTTGTGCCAGTCTTGGGAGCCCACCTGCTCAGACTGGCACATGATGTATGGAATATGCCAATGGCATCTAACAAGATGCTAGGGAATATGCCTGGCATCTCCAAATATGCCAAGGCATATGTTGAGCATCTCTATAAGATACCCAGAATATGCCATCTAGATGCCAAACGTGTAGAGCAAGTCTTGTCCCCTGGGCTCCCCTTTATAAGGAGCACCAGGGGGATCGTTCAAGGGGAGGCCCCGAAGGGCTCCTCTCCTTTCTGCTCACCAGGAGCTCTCCTTCTTCCTCTTCCTCCACTCTCACAGAGAGCTTAGATAGAAGCATAGGGGAAACAGCTCAAGGAGCATGATTGTAGTCACAAGTATGGCAAGATTATAAGAGATTAGATGTATAGAATGAGGTGTTATCTCCACTTGAGAGCTTCAATCCAATATACATTGTATTTCTCTTTGTTCATATGAGTGTGGTCTTCACCGCATCATCCCTCCCCGGATTCCTCCACGTCCATCGGCCCCAACTTTAGCCTACCCATGGCATATGCCGTGATACCACCACGACATTTGGCGCCCACCGTGGGGCCTTTAGTGGCGTTGGTTGGGTTCCCATCCGGACGGGAACATCTTCATCAACTTCTTCCTCATAGGGCTCATCCAGCTTCACCAAGCGAACAGAGAACAAAGGGGTAAGCACAGAGGCTCTCCAAGTCTAACTCATCAAAGCAGGTAAGACTCAGCAAGAAGGACTCAAGCACTACTCCAAGCTTACTGTAAGTACCAAGTAACTCAGCAGGACAGGTACGACCTACCAAGACTCACCCAACCACTTCTCCAAGTATACTGTAAGTGCCAGATAACTCAGCCACCTACACTCAATCCTTCACCCCGGGGAGAAAATAACTCAACCCGGGGACTCGTCAACTTATCCGTAGAGTCATGTTTAGATTAAGAGAGCGCTATGTTGATTTAGATCTGTACTCCAGCCAGCTTATCTGTTAACTCGGCCATAAGTTGAATCAGCTTATTTGTGATTCAGATAGGTTTTGAGTCAGTTAGTTTATGTTTTGGATTATCCATTAACTCAGCTCACCAGCCAGCTTATTATTAACTCGGCCATAAGTTGAATCAGCTTATTTGTGATTCGGATATAACTTGAAGTCAATTTGTTTATGCTTTGAATTAACCTTTAACTCGGCTCAGTAGATTGTCTCTGATTCGGACTAACATTTGATTCAGCTTGCCAGGGTATATTATAATTCGGATTGATATTCAGACTCGGCGTACTAATCATATCTCTGACTCAGGCCGAAGCTTTATTCAGTTCACCAGATTGCCAGGTTATGTTATGACTCGAATTGATATCTCACCATTTTGCCAGGTTATCCCATATCTCGGATGACTATTGGCCAGCTTATCATATCTCGAATCTATATCTCATATCTACATCTCGAATCGGATCTCTCAGCGGTTATCCTTATTATTCATATCCCAAAGCTTAATCTCGGATCTATATCTAGGATCCATATCAAAGGCAAATTATCGTCATCACGCCAAATCAAGCTATATCGTGGCAAATAGGTAACTCGGATTTGGGATGAGTTAACTCGTATTTGAGTCATGTAACTCGGATTAGAGTCAGGTGACTCAGACATTAAGACATAAAGTCAATTTTGAGTAAAGTAACTCGGATTTGGGATGAGTTAACTTGGATTTGAGTCATATAACTCGGATTAGAGTCAGGTGACTCAGACATTAAGACATAAAGTCAATTTTGAGTAAAGTAACTCGAATTTGGGATGAGTTAACTCAGATTTCAGTCATATAGCTCGGATTAGAGTCAGGTGACTCAGACATTAAGACATAAAGTCAATTTTGAGTAAAGTAACTCGGATTTGGGATGAGTTAACTCGGATTTGAGTCATGTAACTCGGATTTGAGTCAGGTGACTCAGACATTAAGACATAAATTCAATTTTGAGTAAAGTAACTCGGATTTGGGATGAGTTAACTCGGATTTGAGTCATATGACTCGGATTTGAGTCAGATAACTCAGGAATTAAGACGTAAAGTCAATTTTAAGTAAAGTAACTCGGATTTGGGATGAGTTAATTCGGATTTGAGTCATATAACTCAGATTTGAGTCGGATGACTCAGACATAAGACATAAAGTCATTTTTGAGTAAAGTAACTCAGATTTGGGATGAGTTAACTCGGATTTGAGTCATATGACTCGGATTTGAGTCAGATGACTCAGGCATTAAGACGTAAAGTCAATTTTAAGTAAAGTAACTCGGATTTGGGATGAGTTAATTCGGATTTGAGTCATATGACTCAGATTCGAGTCGGATGACTCAGACTTAAGACATAAAGTCGTTTTTGAGTAAAGTAACTCAGATTTGGAATCAGATAACTCGGATAATAACTTACCCAATAGGGCTAAAAGAGCAATGCCCAAGAAGGCAGGAACTCATGACTTACCCAAAGGGGTTAAAAGAGCAGTGCCCAATAAGGCAAGAGCTCATAAACTTACCTAATGAGGTTAAAAGAGCAGTGCCCAATAAGGCAAGAGCTCATTAACTTACCCAAAGGGGTTAAAAGAGCAGTGCCCAATAAGGCAAGATCTCATAAACTTACCCAATGAGGTTAAAAGAACAGTGCCCAATAAGGCAAGAGCTCATAAACTTACCCAATGAGGTTAAAAGAGCAATGCCAAAGAAGGCAAGAACTCGTAACTTACCCAACGAGGTTAAAAGAGCAATGCCCAAGAAGGCAGGAACTCATAACTTACCCAATAGGGCTAAAAGAGCAATGCCCAAGAAGGCAGGAACTCATAACTTACCCAATAGGGCTAAAAGAGCAATGCACAAGAAGGCAGGGACTCATGACTTACCCAATGGGGTTAAACGGGCAATGCCCAAGAAGGCAGGAACTCATAACTTACCCAATAGGGCTAAAAGAGCAATGCCCAAGAAGGCAGGAACTCATGACTTACCCAATGGGGTTAAAAGAGCAATGCCCAATAAGGCCAGAACTCGTAACTTACCCAAAGGGGTTATGACAGGTGCCCATGAAGGCCAGAAGTCCAGAAACTTACCCAAGGGGTTATGACTAGTGCCCATGAAGGCCAGAAGTCCAAAAACTTACCCAAGGGGTTATGACCAGTGCCCACAAAGGCCATAGGTCCAGAAACCTACCCAAGGGATTAAGACCAGTGCCCATGAAGGCCAGAAGTCCAAAAACTTACCCAAATGGATTATGACCAATGCCCGAGAACGCCAGTAGTCAAAAAACTTGCTCAAACGGATTATAAGACATAGAGGCATACAACCAAGCTGCAATAAGTCGAAAAACAACTCTGGGGATATTTAAATATAAAGCCCATGAGCGATTCTACGAATCCCACATGGCCTCGGGGACTAATGTCGGGGGTGTACCCCCAGGTACCCCAGAGTTGGTGTATCAAGTTATTCAATAAAGTGCTAAATTAACAGATTAAGAGACGAGAAATATTAATAGAATAAAGAAAAGGAGAAGACAACTGCACCTAGGCCGACATAGGCAAAACTCGGCCTGGTCAGCCGCCCTCCAGGCCGAATTAGGCCTTACCGCCCTCATGGAACCCGGCTGGGCCAAGGTACACCCAGCCGGCCCACCCGGCCGACCTCACTCCCTCCAAGCCACCACGACGCCGACCAATCTCCCGCCACTCGGCGCTGCTTCCCCAACCTCGGCATCAACCGCACACCCCAGCATCGCCCGGGTGGGCCGGCGAGGAGCCAGCTCGGCCCACCGCGGGACCTTCTCCTCTTCGCCTCGAGCCAACAGCGAGCACCCGGGTGGGCCGGCTGATGCCGAATTCGGCCCACCATGGGCCACGACGCTGCCACCACTAAGTGGGCAGGCGCGGTGAAGCCTCCATCCGGCTACGTTGCCTCTGCTCCGCCTGGGCCACTCCTTGTAGGCCGAATAAGGCTGGACCCGGCTGGGCCGCTACCACTTCGGGCCGACTAAAGAGGGGATCCGGCTGGGCCTTAGTGGTTCGGCTGGACTGCCTTGTCACCCCAGGCCGAATTAACTCCTTCCCAGGCCGAATTTCCACTACGCCCTGAGCTCTTGGGCCGAGTAGCAACGACCTAGACGCCCTGTTATTCACCTCTAAGCGCCCCACAGTCTCCACAAGAATACGCCATCAGATCAAGACAAGACCAACAAGTGTTGTGCCAGTCTTGGGAGCCCACCTGCTCAGATTGGCACATGATGTATGGAATATGCCAATGGCATCTAACAAGATGCTAGGGAATATGCCTGGCATCTCCAAAGATGCCAAGGCATATGTTGAGCATCTCTAGAAGATACCCAGAATATGACATCTAGATGCCAAACGTGTAGAGCAAGTCTTGTCCCCTGGGCTCCCCTTTATAAGGACCACCAGGGGGATCGTTCAAGGGGAGGCCCCGAAGGGCTCCTCTCCTTTTTGCTCACCAGGAGCTCTCCTTCTTCCTCTTCCTCCACTCTCACAGAGAGCTTAGATAGAAGCATAGGGGAAACAGCTCAAGGAGCATGATTGTAGTCACAAGTATGGCAAGATTATAAGGGATTAGATGTATAGAATGAGGTGTTATCTCCACTTGAGAGCTTCAATCCAATATACATTGTATTTCTCTTTGTTCATATGAGTGTGGTCTTCACCGCATCATCCCTCCCCGGATTCCTCCACGTCCATCGGCCCCAACTTTAGCCTACCCATGGCATATGCCGTGATACCACCACGACATTTGGCACCCACCGTGGGGCCTTTAGTGGCGTTGGTTGGGTTCCCATCCGGACGGGAACATCTTCATCAACTTCTTCCTCATAGGGCTCATCCAGCTTCACCAAGCGAACAGAGAACAAAGGGGTAAGCACAGAGGCTCTCCAAGTCTAACTCATCAAAGCAGGTAAGACTCAGCAAGAAGGACTCAAGCACTACTCCAAGCTTACTGTAAGTACCAAGTAACTCAGCAGGACAGGTACGACCTACCAAGACTCACCCAACCACTTCTCCAAGTATACTGTAAGTGCCAGATAACTCAGCCACCTACACTCAATCCTTCACCCCGGGGAGAAAATAACTCAACCCTGGGACTAGTCAACTTATCCGTAGAGTCATCTTTAGATTAAGAGAGCGCTATGTTGATTTAGATCTGTACTCCAGCCAGCTTATCTGTTAACTCGGCCATAAGTTGAATCAGCTTATTTGTGATTCAGATAGGTTTTGAGTCAGTTAGTTTATGTTTTGGATTATCCATTAACTCAGCTCACCAGCCAGCTTATTATTAACTCGGCCATAAGTTGAATCAGCTTATTTGTGATTCGGATATAACTTGAAGTCAATTTGTTTATGCTTTGAATTAACCTTTAACTCGGCTCAGTAGATTGTCTCTGATTCGGACTAACATTTGATTCAGCTTGCCAGGGTATATTATAATTCGGATTGATATTCAGACTCGGCGTACTAATGATATCTCTGACTCAGGCCGAAGCTTTATTCAGTTCACCAGATTGCCAGGTTATGTTATGACTCGGATTGATATCTCACCATTTTGCCAGGTTATCCCATATCTCGGATGACTATTGGCCAGCTTATCATATCTCGAATCTATATCTCATATCTACATCTCGAATCGGATCTCTCAGCGGTTATCCTTATTATTCATATCCCAAAGCTTAATCTCGGATCTATATCTAGAATCCATATCAAAGGCAAATTATCATCATCACGCCAAATCAAGCTATATCGTGGCAAATAGGTAACTCGGATTTGGGATGAGTTAACTCGGATTTGAGTCATATGACTCGGATTTGAGTCAGATGACTCAGGCATTAAGACGTAAAGTCAATTTTAAGTAAAGTAACTCGGATTTGAGATGAGTTAATTCGGATTTGAGTCATATGACTCAGATTCGAGTCGGATGACTCAGACTTAAGACATAAAGTCATTTTTGAGTAAAGTAACTCAGATTTTGAATCAGATAACTCGGATAATAAATTACCCAATAGGGCTAAAACAGCAATGCCCAAGAAGGCAGGAACTCATGACTTACCCAAAGGGGTTAAAAGAGCAGTGCCCAATAAGGCAAGAGCTCATAAACTTACCTAATGAGGTTAAAAGAGCAGTGCCCAATAAGGCAAGAGCTCATTAACTTACCCAAAGGGGTTAAAAGAGCAGTGCCCAATAAGGCAAGATCTCATAAACTTACCCAATGAGGTTAAAAGAACAGTGCCCAATAAGGCAAGAGCTCATAAACTTACCCAATGAGGTTAAAAGAGCAATGCCAAAGAAGGCAAGAACTCGTAACTTACCCAATGAGGTTAAAAGAGCAATGCCCAAGAAGGCAGGAACTCATAACTTACCCAATAGGGCTAAAAGAGCAATGCCCAAGAAGGCAGGAACTCATAACTTACCCAATAGGGCTAAAAGAGCAATGCCCAAGAAGGCAGGGACTCATGACTTACCCAATGGGGTTAAACGGGCAATGCCCAAGAAGGCAGGAACTCATAACTTACCCAATAGGGCTAAAAGAGCAATGCCCAAGAAGGCAAGAACTCATGACTTACCCAATGGGGTTAAAAGAGCAATGCCCAATAAGGCCAGAACTCGTAACTTACCCAAAGGGGTTATGACAGGTTCCCATGAAGGCCAGAAGTCCAGAAACTTACCCAAGGGATTATGACTAGTGCCCATGAAGGCCAGAAGTCCAAAAACTTACCCAAGGGGTTATGACCAGTGCCCACAAAGGCCATAGGTCCAGAAACCTACCCAAGGGATTAAGACCAGTGCCCATGAAGGCCAGAAGTCCAAAAACTTACCCAAATGGATTATGACCAATGCCCGAGAACGCCAGTAGTCAAAAAACTTGCTCAAACGGATTATAAGACATAGAGGCATACAACCAAGCTGCAATAAGTCGAAAAACAACTCTGGGGATATTTAAATATAAAGCCCATGAGCGATTCTACGAATCCCACATGGCCTCGGGGACTAATGTCGGGGGTGTACCCCCAGGTACCCCAGAGTTGGTGTATCAAGTTATTCAATAAAGTGCTAAATTAACAGATTAAGAGACGAGAAATATTAATAGAATAAAGAAAAGGAGAAGACAACTGCACCTGGGCCGACATAGGCAAAACTCGGCCTGGTCAGCCACCCTCCAGGCCGAATTAGGCCTTACCGCCCTCATGGAACCCGGCTGGGCCGAGGTACACCCAGCCGGCCCACCCGGCCGACCTCACTCCCTCCAAGCCACCACGACGCCGACCAATCTCCCGCCACTCGGCGCTGCTTCCCCAACCTCGGCATCAACCGCACACCCCAGCATCGCCCGGGTGGGCCGGTGAGGAGCCAGCTCGGCCCACCGCGGGACCTTCTCCTCTTCGCCTCGAGCCAACAGCGAGCACCCGGGTGGGCCGGCTGATGCCGAATTCGGCCCACCACGGGCCACGACGCTGCCACCACTGAGTGGGCAGGCGCGGTGAAGCCTCCATCCGGCTACGTTGCCTCTGCTCCGCCTGGGCCACTCCTTGTAGGCCGAATAAGGCTGGACCCGGCTGGGCCGCTACCACTTCGGGCCGACTAAAGAGGGGATCCGGCTGGGCCTTAGTGGTTCGGTTGGACTGCCTTATCACCCCAGGCCGAATTAACTCCTTCCCAGGCCGAATTTCCACTATGCCCTGAGCTCTTGGGCCGAGTAGCAATGACCTAGACGCCCTGTTATTCACCTCTAAGCGCCCCACAGTCTCCACAAGAATACGCCATCAGATCAAGACAAGACCAACAAGTGTTGTGCCAGTCTTGGGAGCCCACCTGCTCAGACTGGCACATGATGTATGGAATATGCCAATGGCATCTAACAAGATGCTAGGGAATATGCCTGGCATCTCCAAAGATGCCAAGGCATATGTTGAGCATCTCTAGAAGATACCCAGAATATGCCATCTAGATGCCAAACGTGTAGAGCAAGTCTTGTCCCCTGGGCTCCCCTTTATAAGGAGCACCAGGGGGATCGTTCAAGGGGAGGCCCCGAAGGGCTCCTCTCCTTTCTGCTCACCAGAAGCTCTCCTTCTTCCTCTTCCTCCACTCTCACAGAGAGCTTAGATAGAAGCATAGGGGAAACAGCTCAAGGAGCATGATTGTAGTCACAAGTATGGCAAGATTATAAGGGATTAGATGTATAGAATGAGGTGTTATCTCCACTTGAGAGCTTCAATCCAATATACATTGTATTTCTCTTTGTTCATATGAGTGTGGTCTTCACCGCATCATCCCTCCCCGGATTCCTCCACGTCCATCGGCCCCAACTTTAGCCTACCCATGGCATATGCCGTGATACCACCACGACAAAAAGGGAGTTCCATGTTGGCGAGAAAGTTCTTTTGTATAGGTCTCGTCTCAGATTTTTTTGCAGGGAAACTACTCTCAAAATGGGAAGGACCTTTTGTTATCAAGGAGGTGTACCGTTCAGGTGCCATCAAAATTTCTTCTCTGAAGGATGACACAACACAGGTGGTTAATGGTCAAAGACTAAAACATTATATTTCTGGAGATTCTTATAATGAAGATGTGGATGTTATTCAAATGGTGACTCCAGAAGAATTTATCAGAAGCCAAACACTAGAATCTGCAGAGTTCGTCTTTGAATAGGTAAAAATGGTGAAAACATAAGGTTCATGAAACCCCAATCTTTTTATATTTTGATGTTTTTAATACATAAGAAAAGTTTCGAGACAGAACGGAGGAGGAAACGAAGTCCGGGGGTGGACAAACCCATCCCAGGTGCGGGCCCTGCCTGGCCGCGCCTGAAGGGGGTGTGCCACCCCCAAGATCCGACTCCGCCTTGTTTTCATATCAAAACCTTCCTTATGCTTTGAAACTTCGTAATATATAACCCCCAGATCCCCCGAGGTTCGTGCATCGTGTTCTTGTCGTGTTTTTGTTTCTTTCTGTTTCTGTCAGGCAAATTCTCAGTTTTGGAGCTACAATGTCTTCCTCTGGATCACCCATGGAGGATTCCTCTGCGGATGTCCTCAACCCATACATGTATGAGTTGAAGATTCATCCCAAAGAACTGATTCTCAAAGATGGGAAGGTACAAATGAAAGAAGTTCAAGGCCCCAAGGGAGAAGGAAGTCTGGAAGACAGGATGGAAGCATTGGAGCAGGAGGTTTTCAGGTACAAGAAGATGGTGAAGCGCGAAGTGGATGTTATTCAAAAGATAAGTTCAGAACTCATCGCCAAACACGAGGAGGAGGTGGCTGAGCTCCGAGAAGAAATCTTCTCACTTCGTCAGACCACCAACCAATTACAAGCACAACTCTACAACATACAAAATCAAAACTGTGAGTATGAGGCTAGGTTTGATCGCATAAGCTCTGCTGCTAGTTTCGGTATTGCGGAGACAAGGACATCCTTTTTGGATGGGGAACCATTGCCTTGGAAGTTTTATGATGACAAGAGAACACCATCACCACCGAAGGAGTAATTCGTCATCAGGTTTGGCATCCCCTTGGCTTGTTCCAAGCTTGGGGGAGTGTCGCGGTATCACAACCATTATCTTTTATCTTTTACCTTTTTAGTGGATTCATATCTTTGGTAGAGAGGTTATCTTATAGTTTGGTTTGCATGTGGAAGTATCTCTCCTTTAGTTGGTTATCTATGTATCCCTTGGTGTGAGTACCTTTATTGAATATTAATGAGAAGTCTCATCTTTTACTTTTTGTACTTCTTATTTTAGTTTGCAATCTCTATTATATGATGGATCTTGTTGATCAGTATTTGGCATCACTTTGGGAGTATTAATTAACTCTAAATTGGTTTGGGCAAACCGAGCTCTGGTCAGTAGCAACAATTTTTGAGGTTTTAAAGAAAAAGAGAAAAAAGCTTATAGGTATTTTGTATCATCTATTTTTATTTCTTGTTGGATCATAAGCTTAGTATTCTTTATTTAAGATCTTTTGTGTCTTCAAGGAAGATTGCATGTTTGGCTTTATTACTTGTATGTTTGCTTGTTTCTTTCAACTCTCTTGCTTGCTACCCAGCCTTGCTAGCCAAAAACCTGTTTTGAGAAGGCATACTTCTCATGTTTCCAATCCCTTTGAACCAAAACCTATGCCATTTGTGTCCACCATATCTACCTAGTAGCATTGTTGCTATCCCAAGAAATTTCTCAAGCTTCATCTACCTTTCGAATTAAAAAGTATTTTGTTATGTGAAAACTAGTTAGTAAAGCTCTCACGAACTTGATGGCACACCTTATTTCCTTGCCCCTAATAGACTTGAACCATTGTGCCATCGAAGTTGTATATGCTTGCACCTATACATTGGAATTAGCAGAACCGTGTTGTCATGGGGAACGTTTTCAACATTGCACTTGTACTCTGTACATAGTTGATATCGTGCTCTTTTGTCTGTGGATGTCACCGATGTGAAATAAAGAGGGAACTTGTAAGTCCATGGAGTCTGTATTTTGTGTTAGAGAAACGCCTGGGCCGCTAGCCTAATCCATGCCTGGAAACTTGCAGCATCACCATAGTGAGCTATCTATGAAGCATCCTCAATAAAAAGCTATGCACATAGTAAAAAAATCGTCAAGATGCTCATTGTCTGCTTGCCTTGTCATTTTGGTTATGGGATAGCTCCTGTACCTTGTGCAAGGGGTACCCCGTTGGTGGTTCTCTATGATACGCATGTAATTACAATGACAAGAACTTACCGGTAACTGATGTTGAGTAGCATGAGGAGTGGCCCTCATATTCAAGGGACATAAGATTGCCAACTTATATTTCGTCAAGCATATACTCCATCTTTCTGCACTTTAACCTTAATCATCTCAAGATTCCTATGATAGGGGCAATGAGGGCTCAAAGCTAGTAAGTACCATAATCTTTTGGAAGCTCTTTATGACTTGTAATCCATGCTTCCCTCTATGAAGGGACCTTTTCTCCTATCTTCCAAGTTGAGTCAGTAAACCTACTTCCTCTCTATCTCTAGCAAGCATTTGAGTTGTTGTGTTTCAAGCATTCATATGGTGATTTATTCAATCATGTTCTTTATATTCCTTGTTTGCACAAAACTCTTATCTATTGAGTATTACTTTGAAAGCCTTCATTGAAAAACCTTTTTGAGCAAAGAGTGCTCCTATTTGAAGACTTCTACAAAGCTTTATTTGTGAAACTGTTGCCAGCTGTTCTCTAACCAGGAACAAAGTTTGCCAATTCCAATTATGATTTATCTTTATGCATCTCTATTGTGACTCTTGTACTTGTTGCAAGCTAAGTTATATAATGGTGAGTTGCTTTATTCTATGAGTTGTATAATGGTAAGTGTGATGCTTCTTGTTCGTATTCTTTTATCGACATTTCACTCCATAAACCTATGGACATGTTTACTGAGCTCAGTTTTCACTTGGGGACAAGCGAAGGTCTAAGCTTGAGGGAGTTGATACGCCCAATTTGCATCACCATTCTATATCATAATTTACCCATATCCATTGATATATATCTTATTATGGGGTATTACTTATGTCTTTTCATCTGTTTATGCATGTTGGATGATTCTTGGAGGATGAACTGCCGTAGTCTGGATTCTTATGGAAAAGAAGGCGTTTGGATGCAATTTCGCGAAGATCAGAAAAATACCAGAAAAATATGGGAAAATAATATTTTCCCAGAAGATAGAGGAAGCCAGAAGGAGGGGAGAAGAAGGGCCATAGGGGGCCCACACACCCTAGTCATGGGTCCACCCTAGGCCGCGCCTATGGCAGGTGTGTCCCACCTGCCCGGCTCCTGACTCCGCCCCTTTGCCTATATCTTCCCTACGGAACCCTAAGGCTAGGGGAGGGACCACAGATAGACTTCCTCCGCCTCTGTGGGGCGGAAAACACCGAGAGAGAAAGATCTCTCCGGCAGACAGATTTCTGCAGAGGATATTCCTTCACGGAGAGGTAAGATCGTCGCTATCAACACCATCGTCAAGCTAGGCTTCAACGGGATCATCATCATCATCATCACCCACACCATCATCTCCATCAGCACCATCATCACCACTCCGCCCTGCTGTAACAATTGTGTTGGATATTGCTTTAGTTCTTAGGGGAAACTTTCCCGGTGTTAATTACTATTGTATTTGATGCTTGTGAGTGGAACCATTGGATTATTGTTTATGTTCAGATTTTTATTCATCATCATATCATCTTTGATCTTGATCCATATGATATCTTGTGAGTAGTTCGTTTAGTTCTTGAGGACATGGGAGAATTCATGTTGTTAGTAGTGGATTTGTGTTGAGTTATTATTCAATGATTTAGTATTTAAGTTGTGGTGCTATTCTTCTAGTGGTGTCTGTGAACATCAACTACATGATACTTCACCATTTATGGGCCTAGGGGAATGCATTGTGTATTTGGCTACTAATTGTGGGGTTGCCGGAGTGAGAGAAACATGAACCCCCGTTAGGACACCTTTGCACAAGGGAGTGTAGGATCTCAGAGTTTAAGAGTGGTTAGATTTATATCTTAATTACTTTCCTATAGTTACGGATGTTTGCGGGGGGTTTAATCACAAGTATGTATTATTCCAAGTAAGGTCGGTACATTAGCACAGGTTCAACCACACAACACTTACAATCCCAATGAAGAGTACTAAGCTATTGAAGCGAAAGCACTTGACATAATTCCCATGTGTCCTCGAGAACGCTTGGTCCTTATAAGTATTTCCACCGGCTTGTCCTTTGCTAAGAAAGGATTGGACTACTTGCTGCGTTTGTTCTTTATTACTTGCACTTTGTTTTTTTGCTTTATCATAAAACCACTCCGTTTGCTAAGTATTCACAGGGATTTCCGGCTCCATACCACTGTTCAGCACCTTCTGCTCCTCGTTGGGATCGACACTCCTATTTATCGAAAGTACTACGATACACCCCCTATACTTGTGGGTCATCAGTGGCTGCCTCGTGTCCCCACTTCGTCTCCCCTCCGGACTCTGTGTTCTCTTCGGTAAAATATTGACTTTGGCTTTTGTCCTGTCCAATTCCGAGAATATTTTCTGACTAGCTTTTCTGAAACCAAAAACAGCAGAAAACAGGCAGTTGGCACTGCGGCATCTTGTTAATAGGTTAGTCCGATAAAATGTATAAAAATACCTCAAAGTGTAGACAAAGCATAACAAAGTTGATACTAAACAAGCATGGAACATCAAAAATTATAGATACATTTATGGCGTATCATGTATATAAGTGGAGCAACAAGGGATAGTCACTGACCTAGCCATCACTTTCTCCACTCCCAAATCGGGTTAGATAGGATCTAGCAGTCCCCTACCCCTGCTCCTTGCTATATGTGTGGATACCAGTAGAGGCGTTGCACGTGCGGCGTTGGAGACAAAGGAATCTGGCGAAGGAGTTCGTGGGGATCCGGAGGAGCTGTTCATGAGATCGATCGGCACCTCACCTGACGGACTTCATCGATAATCCTCACCTGCGCGTCTAGTGGTAAATCTCGTGGCCTATTACCTGAGATGGATCTTGGGAGCACCGCGTTGGAAAAAAAAATTGTTTATCGGCCCCGGCCCAACAAAACCCTTCACACAGGGGGCAAGCGGGGTGTCGGATGGAGCTGAAAATGACGTGGGCCATCTCTGGTAGTAGGAGATAGCTTCGTTCCCGCCCTTTTTGTTGGAGATATGCCCAAGAGGCAATAATAAAGTGGTTATTATCATATATTCATGCTTATGATAAATGTTTACATACCATGCTATAATTGTATTAATCGGAAACATTAATACTTGTGTGATTTGTAAACATGTAAGAGTCCCTTGTAAAGC
Source organism: Avena sativa (assembly GCA_916181665.1). Lineage (NCBI taxonomy): Eukaryota > Viridiplantae > Streptophyta > Magnoliopsida > Poales > Poaceae > Avena > Avena sativa. The sequence continues at coordinate 397,037,267 of OV702281.1, forward strand.
CTCTTGTTAAACTAGCTTGTTGGTTAATATATGATCATGGTTTCATGATCAGGAACATTGAGATGTTATTAACAACAAGGTCATATCATTAGAAAAATGATGTGATGGACATACTCCTATAGTTAAGCGTAGCATAAAGATCAAGTCATTTAATATAGTTTAGCTGCTATAAGCTTTCAGATACATAGTAACCTAAATCCTTCGGCCATGAGATCATGCTAATCACCATCACCGGATGGATGATTTTATGACATCAAACACCAAACCGTAACTGGGTGGCTATAAAGGTGGCATTGAGTGTTCGGAAAGTATGTATTGAGGCACATGGATCGAGAGTACGATTTGTCCATCCATATGATGGATAGATATACTCTGGGCCCTCTCGGTAGAATGTCATCCAATTGGCTTGCAAGCATGTGACTGGATCACAAAGGATCACATATCACGGGAACGAGAAAAGAGTACTTATTGGTAACGAGGTTGAACTAGGTATACAGAGATACTGACAATCAGACCTTGGATAAGTAAACTATCGCGAGACAAAGGGAAATTGGTATCGTATGTAAGTGGTTCATTCAATCGCAAAATAATCATAGAAATATGTGGGAGCCATATGAATTTCCAGATTCCTCTATTGGTTATTGATCGGAGAAGTGTCTCGGTCATGTCCGCGTAATTCACGAACCATAGGGAGACACACTTAAGGATTCGATGTTGTTTAATAGATATGGAATGTAATTAGGGAGACCGAATGTTGTTTGGAGTCTCGGATGGGATCCAGGATATCACGAGGAGATCCGGAATGGTCCGGAGAATAAGATTCATATAAGAAAAGTCCAATTCCAGAGTTCGGGAATGATTCCGGTGTTTTCACCGGAATGATCTAGAAGGGTCTAGAAGGTTCATCGGACCGGAAGGGAAGGGTACATGAATGTGTCATGACTAAGTGGAATGATTGCGTCATGTCCTAAGTCACATGGTTGTGTGTTTGTAAGAAAGAAATTAAGCTCCAAACTAAAAGTTAAAAGGCAAGTTTGAAAAGTCAAACTAGGACAATGTATCCTGGTGGAGGAAGGAAAGAATCCTTCTTTACCTCCACCACAAGCCAACTGGGAGAGGGAATTGGTGAAGGATTCAAACTCCCCTCTCCCAAGATGCCCTCCCTCTCATAAATAGAGGGGAGGGGTGCCCCAAGAGACACAACACCACCACCCCTTCACCCAAGCCGCCGCGCAGCTGCCGCCAGCTGCACCGCCGCTGCCATGCCATCTCCTTGCGCTGCCGCCGGCTCGCCGTCGCTGCCCTAGCCGCTGCCGGCCACACCTCATCATCTCCGGCCTTCTAAACCCTAGATTTCCAGAAAACCTAATTCTCCACCATAACCTGCTCTGGCTTAGGCGAAGCCCTGCAGGATCTTCCCTCTACTTCCGACACAACACCGTCGTGCTGCCAGAATCGCGAGGGGAGAACTACAACCTCTGCTGCCTACTGGAACAAGGGAGAGGAAGGTCTTCATCGAGTACTGAACGTGTGACCGACTGTAGAAGCGCTGCCGGAACGCAGCGCCAGAAGGATCATCTATGCGATCTTGAGATCGGTAAGTGTACGACTACATCACCCACGAGAAACTGCTCTCGTTAACCGCTTTGAAATCTTCGAGGGTGAGTACTCTAATCAAATCGTTGCTAAAATCTAGTAGATAGATATTGGCTTGTTTGTGTTCATGCGGTAGATTTTTTTGTTTTCCATGCTACGAACCCCTACAGTGGTATCAGAGTCGTGTCTATATGTAGATCTGTTGCACGAGTAGAATACAATGGTCATTATGGGCATTGATGTTTTTGTTGTCGATTGCTTCTTGTGTACTTTGCATCTTGCGGGATGGTGGGATGAAGCGGCCCGGGCTAACCTTACATGACATCGTTCATGAGACTTGCTCCATGCTTGACATGCAACTTATATTGCATAAGTGGCTTTGTGAGTGCCTGATTCTCCCAACATAGTGAAGATTCAATTTACAACGGGTGATTGAAAATACTAGCATCAATGTTGTGGTTCTTGTTTGTAAGTTAGAACGACACTTATTGAAAGCCCCAAACCACGTAAAACATGCAAAGAAAATTAGAGGCGTCTAACTTTGTTTTGCAGGGGTGTGTTGTGATGTGATATGGCCATGATTGTGATTATATATGATGTATGCAATGTTCCTTATTGTAAGTCGGCAACCGGCCGGAGCCTTATGGTTGTTTTTTTAATTTCGTTAAAGATCTGCGTGTCTATTATTCAAATTAGTTGTATTAGTTGATGCTGGTTGACGACAACCATGGAGCGGCGCCATTGACCTTGACGCCACGCCGGTGATGATGGAGATCATGTTCGTGCTTGAAGATGGAGATCAGAAGCACAAGAAGAAAGTCCATATCATATCAAATATTATGAATTGCATGTGATGTTAATCCATTTATGCATCTTGTATTGCTTAGATCTCGATGGTAGCATTATAAGATGATCCCTCTCACAAAATATAAAGTTATAAAGTGTTCATCCTTAGTAGGCACCGTTGCCAAGACTCGTTGTTTATACAATGGGATGATCAGGTGTGTTAGATTCTGTGAGTGTATACAACGGGAGCAAGCCAAATTTGCTCATGCGGAAACTAAGGTTTAATCTTGATGAGCCTAGCATGTACAGACATGGTCTCGGAACACGGAATACCGAAAGGTAAAGCATGAGTCATATAGATGATATGATGAACATGACGATTGTTCGCCTTTAAAACTACATCATGTCACATGATGATCGAACTTGGTATAGTGGATTTGGTTCATGTAATCACTAAAACAATGTGAGGGATATTGTTTTGAGTGGGAGTTCAACAACAATATGATTAAAAGTTGAACACTATTTATCATAAATTAAATCAAAGTGAATTTGCATAGTTGTTATAGTCATTGGCATCCGTTTACCACTTTGCGCTTAGTTATAATTGAGATAATCTTTACTATTAAAACCGAGTTGGTGGCTCACTTTTGGGTCAAATATTGGGAAATCACCACTGTTCAACACAACCATCAAATACTAGGAGAACCATAGCCCTCAGATCGCCCACTATCATGCGTGTGGCTTTAATTGGTAACCAAAAATTAGGAAAGCTTATAAATATCCAACAATTAAGGGATCACCATAATCACATAAATTAAACGAAAAAGTGAACGAATAATTAAAGGAGTATTATATTGTTTTTGGAAAGAAATATCACGCGTGCTCGTGGCTTGCCTTTGCCCACGCCGTGCGCCCATCCTTTTTGTGAATAAGTCGTGCACACATCTATACTATCACTATACATGGAATTCATCCAACGCTTCCCCAAATTAAGGCTGACTTTTGGTACTCCCTCTGTCCCAAAATAGATGTCTCAGATTTTCTAAAATTTGAATGAATCTAAACACAATTTAGTATATAGGTTTATCCAAATTTAGAAAAATCTAAGACATCTATTTTGGGACGGGGGGAGTATTCAGTTGGAAAACAATTTTGAATACTCCACGTAACACTCACATCTAAATATGAACGCCAAAATAATTCTCGTGTTACAACGGCCTTGTCAACGTCTTGAGTATTGGTGTACTTTGTCGAAGCGGCCACGCCATCCGCCACCACGCTCTACAGCTTAGGCCTCAAGGCCATGAACGCCAAAGGAAAACAAATAATGTCGCCGAGATGAGCAGTGTCATCACGCCGACGGTAGACAACGTTTTATTGGCCTATTTCTTCACTATCGTCTCTATGTTGAAAGACAACAACAAAGAAGAGGCCTATCAATGAGGAGGGTGATAAGCATGTCGAGTCCCTGGTGAGAATCTTATCGTGGAAGGAAGAGGATATATGTCAATGAATTACTGTCTTGGCAAGAATAATGTCAGAGACAACTTATGTAGCCCGATGCATTGTGACATGTCCGTCCATGACTAGGTGGCCACGACACCTCTAGGTAGATAAAGTTCCTTTCCTTTTTTTCACCGAACTATGGTTTTCGCCAATGGTGACTCGGGTAGTGAGCTAGATCGCCGATCATGCCTTCAGTGACAGCTGTCAAAGCATATAAACTCCATGGTTATGGGCATGAGGTGGTGGTTGTTGTGGAGGATGATTCGGTTCGAGTCGCGCCGGTCGGGAAATCACACATTTTTTGGCCACGTCCTTAACACGAACAACGGAGAAGATGATGAGCATGTACGGAAAGGAACATAGCATTTTCTTGGGCTCTGTATTTGCCAGTAATTCTTTTTTATACAACATAAAAGCACGAGCGCAAACAAAAGAAGGCTCGGACGCTCCAGATGGACGCCACTCCACGTGCACTGGTCACATATATGGCGGGCTGGGCACATTCAAGCCGTGTCCCCACACACTGTCGCCCCGCAATTTAAAAATAGCCTTGATTTTGATTGGATTAGAGAGATATGAAAATTACGTAAGCCAGATGGCTCGATCGGCAGTGTGCACATACATAAATCAATGTGGCTCGAGATTTCCTGATTCGTGACCTATTCAAACTTAGGATTCCACTATGTCTTCACTACTGAGTAGTACTTCTTGAGTGGAAAGAACGGAAATGAAAGGTTCATTCTGCATCTTTTATTCTATCAAATGCGGCTAACAAACATTCTGATATGCTCCTCTCATAAATAATGTTTAGAATAGCATGGACATCTTTCCATCTCATGATGTACTCAATGGGATGCCATGGACAAGGCGTCTTTAGTTGCATGCCATCCAACATGTTTGCAATATTGGCTCATTTTATTTTTGCATACAATGGAACATACATACTCTGACATGTACACTTATTGGAGTATTTATCATGGTGATATGTGTTTCTTACTTTTCCTCCATGACAACATGTATCATGTATAGTATATTAAAAATGGCATCCCTAACATAACTACTTGGTGTTTAGCCATATCAAGTTTGCATGTCACATATTTAGTATTATCTATTGAACTGTCACATGAAATCGTTATGGTCACAACATGTATACTTCATGCCCAAGCACCATCCACTTGTCTATCCATCAATTTATATGCATCATGCGACCACTATTAGACCGAGCTAAGTGAAAACAACCGTCAAGTGAGAGTTGATGCATTTGCAAAATATGCTGACGGTAGTTGTATTTATATATCGGTAGCAACACACAGGCATTTAGCTAGTAGAACTATAGAATTCTGGTTAGTTACTTTACGAACTGGTATCGTATTGTTTTGAAGTGTTAATCTAAAGTTTAAAAGCCCTATTGCAAACTTTCAGTAAGTTCCGGTTACTCCGTGAAGTTTAATAATTGGTATTAAATCAAGAATAACAATTCCAGTGTTAGTATATAAGTATCATGTTTATCTCCATGATTCTTGATATTCAAAAGATTGTTTTAATATCAATTTAATCTAGGAACATCATATGTGGAAGATACTGCGATATCTGAAATGATGTTTTGATTATAACATGATAAAGTATAATATGGCAAAGTTTATGTTCTCATATTTGATGGGAATTTTCAAAAGGTTGGAGACGCTAGTCGTCCTAATCCTACAAAAGGTTTTGGAGAGCAACATTATACTCGCAATTCACCGTTATAAGCTAAAGTAGCTTGATCATGAATAGTTCCATGATAAGGATGAATATTTGATGTAGGTAAAATGTTTACTACACTAAATGATTACTAAAGAATGGAATTTGAAAGAACACCGAATATTTGATGATGGTGATTTACTTCAAAGTGCAAGTCCAAAGACATTGGTATTTAACTATACATGCTTTGGACTATGTGTCATGTGTATGGCTCCACTATTGATGTTGATAGATTTTTTCAAACAGAAAAGGAAATACTGAAAGAGAATCTCATAAATATATGGCAGAAAAGAAAAGACTAGAATTGTTCAGCTTAGGTATTTAGAGGATATACATGTTATGGCTTTATTCTTTGCTTGTTAAATAATGTGGTTCTTAAGTATTAGATACTGAATTTGTTGGTGTGAATCGTCATACGAAACAACAAATTCATGAACTACAATGGCCTAAGTAACTAGCAAGAGAATATGTGATGATGTTCATCGAGAACAAATAAAGTGTTGATGTGTTTCTCGTTAACATAAAAGCTTGCCTTCAAGATTTGTTTTATCAGGTATTATGAGAACAAAAGGGTTGTTCAAATAATTGTCGTAATCCATAAAAGATGGATGATTTACAAATCTTGTTGGAGAAATCATATCCATAGAACTAGTGCTAAAAATGTCGAAACACAAATTGATTGAAAGATCGCTTAGGAAGTGGCATCGCCGTTTAAATTATATTGGAAAGAAAACATGAAGAAACTCCATGTGGATGAAATTTTGGAGTCTTTTGATTTTGATTTTGATCAAATGATGCTTGTGAAACTTTTTTAGAGATAATTAAAACTCCGTTCATAGGCCAAAAGTGAATGAATGACTGGCTTATTGGAACTTATACATATAGATGTATGAAGCCCATCATATGTAGTCAAGAGCGATGGATTTCAAACTTCATATGCTTTCCTCGAAAATTTGAGTGAATATATGAATATTTACTTAACGAGGATGAAGTGTGAAACATTTGAAAAGTTCAAAGACTTTCAAGATGAAGTGCAAAATCAATATAAAAAAATAAAGAATTTGTGATAGGATCATAAAGAAAAATATTTGAGTTACAAGTTTAGCATAACACCTAAGATTTGAGGAATCGTTCCATAAATTTGCGTTTCCCGAAACACCATATGAGTATGGAATAATCGAGATATGCAATGAAACCTTGTTTGACATGGCAAGATCAAAGGTGTAATTCATAAAACTGCCATTATATTTTAAAGATTAAAAGCTTTAGAGACTACCACTTTTTCACTGAAAAGAGCTCCATCATGATCCGTTGAAATGACACCATATAAAGTTATGGTTTGGGATAAAACCCAAGTTGTCCTTTCTTAAACATTGGTTAGATATGCATAAGTAGATGTTTGCAACCAAAGTCGGATGAACATGTCTTTGTATGTTATTTCGAATAACCGTTAAGTGATCCTCCATAACACCAAATAAAAAAGTGTTTGTCGCTTAGAACATCAAATTTCTTAAAGAAGAATTTTTTTTGTAAAAAGTTAAGTGGGAGGACAATAGAAATTTGATAAGGTTAAAAGAACCTTAGCTATATGTGTTGAGCTGCGCATCACCGAAAAGCGTTCTGGAGGCAGCAACAATGCTCATGGCTCACGTGCCTCAAAGGTTATGGTCACGGAGGTCTAAATTCCTATTGAACCTAGTAGGTCGGGTAAACAATTAAATACCAAGATTTAAGAGTTAGATCATTATTTGAAAATGATGAACCGACTACATGCAAAGAAGCCATGATGGTCCCTGACTCCGTCAAATGGCTTGAAGCCATAAAATCCGTGATAGTTCCATATACGAGAAATCAAGCTTTGAACTTGAAAGACCCTCTAGAAAGGTGTAAGACCTTACAGTCATGTTTGGATCTATAAACAAATAGACATAGATGTTTCACACTATGAAATAGTCGACATGTTGGAAAAGAGTTCACGACAATGTTCAAGCAGTTGACTATGACAAGATTTGATCTTTCATAGCGATATTTAGTCTAGGCGGATTAATGTAGCAACCACTACATAAAATTCTTTTATATGGTGGTTGAACAAACAAAACAAAGTTCTTTTAATAGAATTGTTATCTAGGACGTGTACATAACACGATTCAAAGGGTTTTGTTAATTCAAAGGATGCTAAAAGCGTATGCAAACTTTAATGGTTGAAATAAGCATCGCGGAGTTGGAATCTTCACCATGATGAAACTGTTAAAAGAGTTTAATCTCATCGGAGATGATGAAGACTAGGGAATTTGGCGCAGCAAGATGCCGCGCCTGTGGCGTTAACATGAATTTTGACAAATCTACGACATCGTTTTCAAGACGGATAGGACTTAGGAAGTACATTGGATTACAGCCGATCAGAAACTGAACCGTCCTGTTCACATGTTTAACTGAAAATTATCACATAGCTAAAGAGTAAAAAGTTACATGAATAGCATAGCTGTAAGACTCTGAATTCCACTTTTAGCTCTGAACACCACTTTCAGTTGGCTCATTGTACTGAAGTTTGTCTTTGTTACACTGATGGATACGTGAAAACTAAAGAGTTATAGGTAGAACAAATTACACACAGATGTTGTATTATTACTAAGCAAACTAATTGAAACGATAAAAAGAAATATATAAACAAGAGGTAGAAAGGATAGCTTCCTATGTCAGTGCAACGTTACCAAAGCAATTGATATCACCCCATGTGGTAACACTGGACAATGCTACAAAGAAAAGCGAGATCAATTAAGCATGGGTCTTTATCATATCATGTCTCTCCAACTTCTGTAGTACCACCTTTATACTCTACCTCTCAAGCAGAATCAAGTCCTCTAATTCAGTTCTAAGCTAGAAAGAACAAAATAAAACAAATGGGACAAACTAAGGGAAGTTTGCTTAGCTTCTTACAGGAACTTTGTGCAATCACCATTGGCCTAGAGGAGAGCGGCATTTCCTAATCTGCAACACGCATTACCTGCACACATAATAAGAACACCAAGTGAGGGTACCCGGTGGTAAATTGGGAATTACGTGGTAATATCAGCATGATATAGATAGTAGTCGATCCTTGGGATTAAGTCACTTGGAGAAAGTATAATCTCATACCAAAGGATCATGATTTATGTACACAATACATGGAACAAATAGGATTTTGGTGAAAAGGACGGAAAAATATAAGATTGGACATTGAAACTATGTATGTACTTAGACAATGTCTCAGTAAGTGTGCGCAGACACATGGATCTGGCAGTGCTACAGTTAGCTTAATGACACAGGAAAAATATGCATCCTGATATATTTATTACTAAAACATAAGAGCAGTGTATTCAACAAACAACTGAATTTCTTCCATGCCAGTAAAGAGAGCATATGATATGACCAAAGAGAAAGAATACAGATGTAGAGTACTTCACTGCAAGCACATGGAGGACAGAAGATACAAATTAGTGGACCAATTGAACATGTAGATGAACGTAAGTATATATAGGTACTACCTTGTTTTCGACAATGGTGATATCCAGAAACTCAATGACCATCGTTGTTCTAGGTCAACATGTCTACTGATCTGGATTATCTCTCATTCTCTATTTGATGCTATTGCTAGACTGAACTCGTCTTGCAAGCTATAAGTTGTCATAGGTTAGAACACCGGTCTATCTAGGAATAACAGTTGAGATTAAATATTTGCAAAATAATAATATGAGGACATAGTTATTATTAAGTTCCTATACATGCAGAAGCCGGCATCAGGATAACACTATCGGGTAGCAGACATGTAGTATAAATTGAATAACATGCTTGAATATAGTACTCATACTCACACGGACCAATGAAGAAAATGAACAACTGAATTATGCGTTGGATAGTGAATTAAAATTGGAAGGTAGACCAAAATAATATTTAGATATCTGATGCAACATGCGAGGAGCCATCCTGATTAAGTGACCTACATGATTAAGTGACCGGAAAGTTTTGAACAAAATTTGCAATAAAATAACACTTACCAATTTATGGATCAACCATACTCATAATTCAAGTTCACAAATAATTATTTGCTCGTATTAATCTGAAACTGGCTTTTGAATGAACTAAGATGGTTAGTAACCTCATCAAAGGTCTGCATATGTGGTAATCACCAAAAGACCAAAGGTCTGCATAAAATAGCCTGGGGAATCACCAAAAGATTGATGGGAACCAAATTTGGCATTATCCATAGAGTGCCCCTCGTGAGACATTAGAGCATTATTCTTTTCAATGTTTGGGCATGGTAAAGGCTTGCAAACAATGGCATTATAAGAGTCATTATCAGTTATGTTGTTGGTCCTGAAGGTCAATTATTCTTGACCTTGCAAAACAAATGCTAATATGATTTTTGTGTGCTTGAACAAAAACCATAATAACTTTAGATGCACCTGAAAATGGCATCGACAATTCAAGTGTGTCAAGTATAGAACATAAAAAGTGTGTCAAGTATAGAACATAATTTTTCATGACGCTTGCAATAAGATTACACATCTTCTATGATTACATTCCTTTATAACAACAAATTAGTTAGCATAAGATAGAGAAACATTTGGTCTAGGCCCAGATAAAAGATCCAAGAATCAATACCATGTCATTATAGTAGCATAGCGGAGATATATGACCAAGCAAAGGAATGGCATGACAGTTCTTCATTCACTTGACATGATAACTATAGATCAAACACATCATATGTAGCCATTCCTAGAACATCTATAGTACCAAACGCTGATTTGGCATACGTAATCGATTGCTAACCCTACGCCCTTTAATATATGGTTATATAAGATTAAATAAACAGAATACCTCACAATCGACGACTATGAAGCCCAGTTCACATAGACACATGCAAAAAGATCACTGAAATCATGATACCATCCAGCAGAAGAACCTAACAGGACACAGTTTGTGGAGGCCTACAAAAGGTGAACAAATCAGAAGAAACAAAAAGAGGTACAAACTACCGAATAACCTGAAACAAAACACATGCAAATAGAGCAAACTATACACAACCTGCAAGGAAGTACCCTCCATAAAAAAAGAACTCGAATGGTGCAACCAAAGATAACCCAATTGAGTGATCCTCAAAAAAGGAACGTAGGCCAAATTAAAGTGGCAGAAAAGACGATCCAATATAGGTGGAAAAATGGTGAACATCTACAAATACTGTAGGAACACACATTAAGGTGTTGAAAAGATTCAATGTTATATTTTCTTCCTAGTGCGCGAATTTTCGGTTAGTGGAAAACAACACCAAACCGGCCAGATAATATAGGGAGTTGTGGAGAGAAAATGTGTACGTGAAACCTTATAATTAATATACGCTTCGATCCTTAAGTAAGCAGGCCAACATTCAATACACTGGATTGCTACAAAAAAAACTCTATCATGTAATGAGCAAAGTATACCTTATCATGATTCTACAATATCTCAATAGAGTTAGATCTATCATCAATTTAGGAATAGCATATAGTGGCAAGAAAATGCAGAAAAAAAGTGAGCAGAAAACTAACCATAATTTTTGTTCACCTAATCCATACCATAGCTTTCATGTTTATCCGTTGTGGATAGGTACACTCCATCTTCTAGAAAGTATATGCCAACAAATTCTTTCCATCCCTTTTTTTGCTTTCCTTCCAAAAAGTTGCAATAACAATAGGAATGCTATAAAAACTAATAGTATGACTAGGTTACATGCATAAAAAATACTGTAAATGTTAAATAGGGATATTACCTGAAAGCATCTTATTTAAAACTCACCGAATTTCAATTTGTATAACATCTTATGAGCCCATGGCACATTAAATTTGTATAACAGCTTATGAAGCCGCTCATGACGCTTTAACCATCTAGATCCCAGACCAAAATATCTTTTCTAACTTAGATCCATATGTGCAAACTTAGCTTATACAAACTCCGGAAGGATAAGACAAAGCCGGTCATGTAAAACTAAATTTCTCCTAAATATGGATTTGAGATTGAAACACATAATGGATAGGCAAGCAATTATTCTATAGATCTTCCTGACACACAGCCACATCTTTTTGCAGGATTGTTAATAGGTAACATTTGCTCCACCAATACATAAAGCTTGTTTCCCCAAGATTTATGTATTATGACATTCATCCTATTTACAGATGACACATAAAGTATTTCACAGGAAAAGAATACACACTGTGCATACCGGGGCATGTTTGATTTAAAGGATTTTAAAAGCACGGGAATAGTAAAACCATAGGAATGGTATGTCATGACATGTGAAATCCTATAGGAATGAAAAACGCAGAAATTAGCTGTAGAAGTCGTTTGATTGTGCCACAGGAAAACCACAGGAAATTTGTATATAGATTGAGTACATGGCATAGTTGTCATAGACACATAGGAAATTTTCCAAAAGGTCTAACCTCTTGTTAGAAATCCTATGGGAATGTGGTATAGGAAAAGAATCCATAGGAATTTTGAAGGGTTCAATCCTTTGAATCAAATGGCCTCTATAAGGAAAAATCCTATGGGTAAGAATCCTACAAAATTCCTCTATGAATCCTTTGAATCAAACATGCCCTTGAGTACCTACTCCAGTACCTCTATAGTAGGCATGGTGCTACTATCAAATTAAACCCACTATATATACTCTAAATTAAGTAGTACTATCACATACTAATCTATTCCCCTCTGTCGAAGCTTTTTTCTGAAGGGAAAAAATATCAGATCAGGTTTTACCAATGTAAACCTCAGATTAGAAGTACTACACGTATGTCTCCTTCTTATTCTGCTCCTACCACATCTGGGTGTTCGTCTCCACAAACTTTTCACGGCTGTACAAAATCAAAACCCAAAATCGAGAAGTTAAAAGTTTGTCAGACCAGATCATCACATCGTTCATAAAATAAAATCAAGATCATTGCCAGCAAGTAATCATAGGGTACTCAGTACTCCAAGTAGAGGAGACCGTCTAAAAATTATGACTCTAGAAGTTGACGCCTGCGCCGCTTTGACCGATCGAGGCAGACTCCCGGTACCCACGGACGTTACTGTAGATGCGTAGTACTGTAGACTACAATACGTTCGATGATTTGGAACGCTAACAGGCTGTTAATCCTGCGAGCTTTAATATATGGTTATATTATGCTTGCATTTGCAAGAAATTAAGTGGGACCTCTAAAACATATTTCTAATACATTATGTGGAAGACATATTGTTGATTGGAAATTATGTATCTTTTGTTAACACAAGTTAAGAATTTCATTTTGATAAAAGACTTAGGCAAAACCTGAATATTTGGCATCAATGTCTATAAGGATATATTGAGATGCTAATATGGTTGTGCCGAAAGTACATAGATGGTATATTGAATGATTTCAATATAGAAACTACAAGAAAGGTTCTTGTCGCACCGAAAGGATTGAATCAAAATTCAAGTGTATTGACACTTGGTAAGTGAAACAAATATTCAAGTATAGATTGATACTTGATGTATGAAATCACAAAAAGTATTTATATCAATCATACTGTGATATGTACAAATCCAGATATGTCATATGCTCTAAATGTTATGAGCATATACCAGAATGATTCATAAAATGATCATTGGACGATAGTAAGGATATTCTTATGATCTTTTGAAAGAACTAAGAATATATTGTTTTTGTAGAGGTGACAAATAGATGGTTAGTTCATTGTAAAAGTACTACATTGATACTAGTTTTGTCACAAAGTACAAATTAAGTTTATCTCAATCTAAACTAAGGGTGGCACAAATAATGGAAAGTAAGTTCCATAATGGATTTGGATGAGTTCCAAAGTTAAAACATTGTGACAGATACTACAACAAAAGGTCAAGTATATGACTGCTGTTATAGCAGCAAAAGAGGGCATTTGTATCAAGTAGTTTGTTATCAAACTAGGTGTAGTTCACAGCGGGATAGTACTATGAAGATATATTGTATGACAATATTTTCAACATGTTTTAACCCCAAGGAACTAAATGTCTCACCAAAGGACCAAATTTATACAAATCCATCTCATTAGAGAATGAGTGATGCGTAGAGATGCAAATACATGCAATTACAAACGGACCTGAAACTGTCGGATCCGAAGATCGGTTGACCACTAGCAATCGTGTACATACAACACCGGAAAGACATAGGTGTTGAATACACAAATATTTGAAACTAGATTATTGTCCCTAGTGCAAGTGGGAGACTGTTGAAGATATGCCCAAGAGGCAATAATAAAGTGGTTATTATCATATCTTCATGCTTATGATAAATGTTTACATACCATGCTATAATTGTATTAACCGGAAACATTAATACTTGTGTGATTTGTAAACATGTAAAAGTCCCTAGTAAAGTCTCTTGTTAAACTAGCTTGTTGGTTAATATATGATCATGGTTTCTTGATCATGAACATTGAGATGTTATTAACAACAAGGTCATATCATTAGAAGAATGATGTGATGGACATAATCCTATAGTTAAGCGTAGCATAAAGATCAAGTCATTTAATATAGTTCAGTTGCTATAAGCTTTCAGATACATAGTAACCTAAATCCTACGACCATGAGATCATGCTAATCACCATCACCGGATGGATGCTTTGATGACATCAAACACCACACCGTAACTGGGTGGCTATAAAGGTGGCATTGAGTGTTCGGAAAATATGTGTTGAGGCACATGGATCAAGAGTGGGATTTTTCCATCCATATGACGGATAGATATACTCTAGGCCCTCTCGGTATAATGTCATCCAATTGGCTTGCAAGCATGTGAATGGCTCACAAAGGATCACATATCACGGGAACGAGAAAAGAGTACTTATCGGTAACGAGGTTGAACTAGGTATGCAGAGATACCGACAATCAGACCTCGGATAAGTAAACTATCACGAGACAAAGGGAAATTGGTATCGTATGTAAGTGGTTCATTCGATCGCAAAGTAATCGTAGAAATATGTGGGAGCCATATGAATTTCCAGATTCCTCTATTGGTTATTGATCGGAGAAGTGTCTCGGTCATATCCGCGTAATTCACGAACCGTAGGGAGACATACTTAAGGATTCGATGTTGTTTAGTAGATATGGAATGTAAGTAGGGAGACTGAGTGTTTTTCAGAGTCTCGGATGGGATCCGGGATATCACGAGGAGATCCGGAATGGTCCGGAGAATAATATTCATATAAGGAAAGTCCAATTCCAGAGTTCGGAAATGATTCCGGTGTTTTCACCGGAATGATCTAGAAGGGTCTAAAAGGTTCACCGGACCGGAAGGGGAAGGGTACATGAATGTGCCATGACTAAGTGGAATGATTGCGTCATGTCCTAAGTCACATGGTTGGGTGTTTGTAAGAAATAAATTAAGCTCCAAATTAAAAGTCAAAAGGCAAGTTTGAAAAGTCAAACTGGGACAATGTATCCTCGAGGAGGAAGGAAAGAATCCTTCTTTCCCTCCACCACAAGTCAACTAGGAGAGGGAGTTGGGGAAGGATTCAAACTCCCATCTCCCAAGCTGCCCTCCCTCTCATAAATAGAGGGGAGGGGCTGTCCCAAGAGACACAACACCACCACCCCTTCACCCAAGCCGTTGTCGCCGCCCTAGCCGCCGCCGGCCACGCCTCCTCCTCTCCGGACTTCTAAACCCTAGATCGCTGGAAACCCTAATTCTCCACCATAACCTGCTCCGGCTTAGGCGAAGCCCTGCAGGATCTTCCCTCTACTTCCGACACCACGTCGTCGTGCTGTCGGAATCGTGAGGGGAGAACTACAACCTCCACTGCCTGCTGGAACAAGGGAGAGGAAGGTCTTCATCGAGTACCGAACGTGTGACCGACTGCAGAAGCGCTCCTGGAACGCAGCGCCAGAAGGATCGTCTACGCGATCTTGAGATCGGCAAGTGTACGACTACATCACCCACAAGAAACTGCTCTCGTTAACCGCTTTGGAATCTTCGAGGGTGAGTACTCTAATTGACTCGTTGCTACAATCTAGTAGATAGATCTTGGCTAGTAGATAGATCTTGACTTTTAGCCGCTTCCCGCTCCGTTTTCCTGCCCTTTTCCCGACTATATGTAGGCGTCCGTCCCTCCCTCTCTCCATATCCCGTTGCCGCTGCTATGGAGAGACCCAAACTCAGTTTCTACAAGGTTGTGATGTTCGCCCACTATGACATCTTCGCGCCTCCGCGCACGGCTTCCATCAGGCTTCGAGCTCAGCTATGCCGCCCTTGCGTGGCGCCAAGTTGGCAATGCAGATACAAGAGCACCGCCTCGAGCTGCCGGAGCGGAAGAGGGAGATGGCCCGGTACGCGCCCACAAGCGCGTACTGGCCGAAAAGGTTCAAGAAGGAGCGGGCAAAGAAGCTCGCATTGTGTCGAACTCACCGACGGCAGCTCCATCCGGATCTCCATAACCCCGAATGGACGGAGCGCTTCTGGGCAGTGCACGGGCGTACGGTCTACACCTCTATCGACGAGGTGCGCCGTCAAGCCGAGGCGGCGCGCCGTGAAGAATTCATGAGGAGGACAAAGGCCGGCGGGATTGTCGGCCTCGATTCCGACACGGAGGAGGAGGAGGAGGACGACGACGACGCTGCGGATAGCGTCGATGGCGAAGACGGCGGTGAAAACGGCATAGTAGATGTAGAGGGAGTGTCCCAACCTTTAAACAATATAAGGTGGAGTCCCCTGTGTTTACAATGCTAGTCCCTGGATCAATAGCTAGCATCCACAGTTAAGATGTAATACAAAGGTCATAATATAACTTTATAACCAGGAATAACATAATTTTTATTACATCATACATAGCTCATTTGGCTATTACATTACATTGCAGCGGAAATAACTATAAGCATGGGGTCCTTCATCTTCAAAGTGCCACAGGCAGATGTTGGTTGTAGACTTTGTAATCCTAATCAATCAATCTTCACTAAAATCAATCAAACCTGCAACATTACAAGTTACAGCCACAAGGGTCAATACATTTGAATTGTATTGGCAAGCTTCACTACTATGTAGAATATAAGTGGATCTTATCATTACATGCATTTTTGGCTAAGTAGGGTTTAAGGCTCATTTGCATAAAGCAAAATTTATCCTATCTTTTCAAAATGGTTTTGGTCCTTTGTCAAATCTCCTTTTCAAAATCCCTTGAACTCCTTGGTAAAATCCCAAGTGTTCAAGTCCATGTCAAAAATCCCTTGAGCTACTTGGTACCCCCAAGTGCATCAAGTTTTATCAAGATCTCTTGAGCTCCTTGGTAACCCCAAGTGCATCAAGTTTTCATCAAAATCTCTTGAGATCCTTGGTAACCCCAAGTGCATCAAGTTTTCATCAAAATCTCTTGAGATCCTTGGTAACCCCAAGTGCATCAAGTTTTCATCAAAATCTCTTGAGATCCTTGGTAACCCCAAGTGCATCAAGTTTTCAAAAGTTTTCTTTTAGAAATTAGAATGTCGAGATTTCCCATAGCTTCAAACTTTAGTTGCTCAGTATTGTCCATAACCGGGGACACGGCTAAGTACTTAGATTTTATTATCTTCTGCAGAAGTAGTACACTTTACCCACATGTCACAATCCCATCCATTTGCCACCAGTGGCCACTGGATTAGTGCTCACCAAGATGGAGTACCGGCAGATTGAGAATGTGACGAAGTCTTTCCAGAGGGTCCTCCCATACACCATTGCTAGCTTGTCTTCAAGTACCCATGTAGGATTCCAGGTCCTCATGTCCAGTAGCCTGAAGACAATGCATGGGTCTTCCCAATGTAGTTGACTAAGCCAGAGCCATAATAGCATGTGGTTGCACACGAAAGCCACAATTGGAGAAACATGTTCAATCTCTAAGTTTCCTGGGTGGTTTCTTTGGAGCACAACACAAGGAGATTGCCATAGACATGGTTCCTTTTGTTGCCACCTTCTCCAAACTCAAAGTATCCTTGGCCACCCAGGTGGTTCATTGAGTCCTTGTTTTATTATATAAAAAAACACAAGTCCTTTTCTCAACTTCATAAAATCTCAACATGTATCTCTTTTCAAAATATAGCATGGCTAAGCATGTAACAACTACATTGTTTTCACTAAGGAATGTATAGGGAATCCTATTAGGATTTAGCATAGCATAAGTATAGAAATTCTTTTCATGCATGTTTCAAAATCCACTAAGTATAATGAAAATAGTAGGACTTTAGATGATAGTGTCACTTGCCTTTTTGGTAGGGAATGTTGGTTCACTCCTTGATCTTGCTAGTCTCACACTTTTCTAACTTCACTACAATCAATCAAGCAAACACAATATCAACAAGCATTCCAAACCAATAATCAATCAAACAAATCACACACATAAACAATGGGATCTAAGTCTTGCATGCAAGCATGCAAGGGGTAGTTTTATTTGCAAAGATGGTCTCCACTAGGCTTCTAAACTTTGTAAGGTTCAAAGTGGTCATTTTTTCCAAAGTGGCAAATTCATTTGCAAGAGGGTTTTGTCTATAAGCCATTTTTAAAACCATTCATTATTTTATGTGGTGGAAAATATTTTTATCAAAGCAACAACTTTAAGTTGTTCACCAAATAAGTTGTTGTTTCTCAAAACTTGGTGTTTAGGGTCAGTAGGTTTGCTCCAAATCATTTTCCCAAAGTTTTTACTCCAAAAACATTTTCATAGTAAAATCAATATTTTTATTTGGCTAGAAATGGGCTAAACCAATTAATCAATCCTAAACTTCACCAAATCCATTTTCAAATACATGGGTTGGTTCCTAGGGTCAGTAAGTTCACCACAAACTATCTTGCCAAGATTTCAAACTCAAAAACATTTTTGAACAATTTTTCTAATCTAAACAAGCATTCAAATGTTTTTGCAAAAACAAACAATCTAACAGATACTATTTGCTAAACAAATTGCATGGTTGGCTAGGGCTTGTTCCACTGATTCCAACGATATAAAGTTTGTAATTTTTGGACGTGTGGATCAAAAGTTATAGGGTTTTCAAAATCACACCTAAATCAGATTTCAAATTCAGTTTTAATCAAGAACTGGCCACGCGTCGCAACGCTATTCGCTGGTACCGATTCGGGTGGATCGCGTGCTGTAGGCCGTAGGATCCAACTTAGATCTAGCGGCACAGAGGCATACGATACCTCTTCGATTATATTCTATCATAGCCATACGATTTTGATCCAACGGACACAAACAACAGGCCACTAACTGGCGGCGCTGCGCGGCGGTGGACGGCGGCGACGGTCAGGCAGCGGGCTAACGGCGGTTCTAGGAAGCAAGGAAGACAGAGGGGGTGCTCACCGTGTCCGCGAGGACGAGGTGGTGCTCGACGTGTGGTCGACGTGGCAAGGGGCGCACGGGGTCAGGTGGAATCGCTCACCGGAGTTGGGAACGGCGTCGGGCGGCTCTGGTCCTTGTCGGAGTCGACGTTGCAGATCGCCCTACGGCAAGACAGGAGCATGGTTAGATACAGGAGGATGTGGCGAGTGTGGGAGCATCATCGAGGAGTGTTGGGGCGAACGGAGTTTACCTGTGGAGTTCGCCGGAGTGGAAGACAGACGCGGCGGCGCTCAGAGCTTATCGAAGGCGACGTTCTGGGGCGCCCGCGGTTGAATGGAGGGTACAGGAAGATGCGCCAGGGAGTGGGGAAGGTGTGAGCTTGGTCGGGGAGGTATGGGGTGGCGCGGTTCGGTCGGAATTGTCGCCGGAGTTTCGTCGGACAGAGGGTGGTGCGGCGAGGAATTGGGCAGCCTGGGGGCGTGCCGAGGTGGGGCGACAGAGGGAAAATGGAGCGAGAGAGTGGGCGCTTAAGAGGGCGAGATTGCTGAGCGGAATCACTGCGGCATTATTGCGAATTTACGCGCGGATTGAATGACAGAGAACGGCAGCGAGGTTTGGGGAGAAGGGGTCGTGGCGGGTGGAAACGATGACCGTGCTGTGGGGCCTGGCTGTCAGCGAGGGAGTGAGAGGGGGAAGAGGGGCCACCAGTCAGTCACTCTGCGGGTCATTGAGCGAGTGTGAAGCGTTTTCTGCGGGTGGGAGAGAGTGGGCTGTTTGCTGGGCTTAGTGGGCTGAGTCCAGAACCATTTTTTCTTCCTAAAACCTTTTTCTTTTTCTATTTCTAATTTCTGTTTTGAAATTCAAACAACACTCAAGCATTCAAAACAATTCAAACAATCACCATACTTTGCAACTTTGAATTTGGTTCTGTTTAGCAACATAAACCAAAATTCCAAAACCAAAATAATAATTTTATTTTAGGGTCCATTATTAATTAAATAAATAGACCATTGTTATTAAATCAAATAGGATTTGTTTTATTTAAATACTCCTTTTGAAATCTAATTATTTTCAAAACCAAACCAGTAGGTTTTATTTGGGAATATAAAATACTTGGAAAACTTATTTTAAATAAATATATAAGTTTTGATGTTTTGGAAATGGTAAAACCTTTATTAATAAAACTTGGATATTAAATCCTTAATAATTTATTTTAAATAAACCTTTACTAATTTTAACAAAGCAAAACCTTTATTTCAAAAGCTTGGCCAAGGTTTAATTTGGCTTTATAAAATAATCCTTATTTGTAAAACTTCTATTTCATTTGAAAACCAAATCTTTTTATTTAAAAGATCCAAAATAATAATTTTAAATATTTTTATTTTTCTTTATTAAATGTTTATCTTTTTAAATCCCTTTAGGATTTATTTGATCCAATTTGGTTTGAAGGTTTTTAATTGGATTCAAAAAGTTTCTTCTCACCCTGAAAATTAACAAAGTTTTATTTTATTCATTTATTTTTCACATTACAAGATTTGGAAAATCTTGGGATGTGACAGTAGAATAATGTAAAATCGCCGCTGGCGCGGAGTTGGCGATACAGAATCGCCTTTCGCTTATGTATTTATGTAATATAAACTGAATATATGAACTATTGAAAAGGCGTGACTGGAAAACACACACACTCAAATTTAGAAAACAGACAGCTCCTTCCCATATGGGCTAAAAATTGCTCGTGCCGGAGCCCATACAGAGGGTCGAGTAGAGATGCTCTGAGGCTGGCCTTTGGACAAAATGCTTTAGCCTGTGCCCACCCAAGTGAGCTGCAATGAAGGAGTCAACATGCTGCAATTTGGTTTCATGGAGACAATGAATCTGGCACGGCGTAGAAACCACAAGATCACTCACGAGGTCTCTACGCTTGGGGCAACTTAAACCACGAGGGTTCCAATTCGTGATGTTGATATTGAGCTCTGACATTGATAACTTGTTTTACAGCTAGAACACTAGCACACACACATACGGAGTAGGACCTTGCCGAGGTCAACAGAAGCAGCCCCTAGAGGGTGCAATCAGGCATACAAACTAGTAGTCCAGCACATCTGCACGACTGAAACATCACAGGCATACAAATTAGCAGTCCAGCACAGCTACAGGACTGGCAGTCGGCAGGATATTCTTGTAACGTGCTGCTCTGAATGCTCCTGCAGACTACACAAAATTAGGCCAAAGGAACGCGAGATGTAGCTGCGCAGTGCGGCGGTTAAGGTTTATTTATTTAAGTATGGCAGGGATCGTGTCAGAGAGTGGCAGATCTACCTGATCGAGTTTAGTCAATTGGGTCGGTCAGTTGCTATATAGCCAGGCAGCATCCGGTATGGAGTACATGTTCAACTACGAGTGACACAATCAGTTAAGGAGCGTTCGTTGAGAACTTGGTAATGCACCAACGCTGCAAATCACCTCACAAGATTTCTCCTGTAGTATTACATAATGTCACCGACTGTCATCTTAAGCAGAGTATAAGCTGCAGTTAAACAAGTTCAGAGCTCGTGATTTTCAGAGGGACTGTGACTTGGTAAGCAACAGTATGTAGCGCATTCGAAAAAAATAAAAATAAAACTTATGTGCAAAGTATTAAGTTTTGAACAGACAATTCACATGAGGCCAATACAATTAAACAAGGTGCGAGTTGTGGCAAGTAAGCAATTAAAAGTTTTTGGCAGTTGCAGCAAGAAAGGAGGACATGATTAATTGTCAAACAAACGCGCAGAAATCCAGATCACTTCCTTTGTCCAATATTATAAATTCATTTCTAGTAAACCAGCAGAACGGCCTGAGTGCATAACAGGGGGCAAATGCACCAAATCTGCAAATCACCCTCAACTGATTTCCTCCTGTATTCCAAAATGACACTGACTGACTGCCTTTTGTCATCTTAAGCACAGAGTTTAACAACAGATTTCCTCCTGTACATATTTGCTCAGCAATTTGTACAATTAAGCAACAAATGTGTAGCACATTCAAAAATTAAAGAAAAAACAATGTGTTTGGGCACAACATTGGTATTTGAATAGACAAAGCACACAGGCCAATATATAGAATTAACATGTTATGAGCTGCAGTAAGAAAATATACACTTAAACAGCTGAGAGTTGCAGCAGGCATAAAGAACATGATTATAAATTCAGACCTGGTAATCCAATAGTATTATAAATTCAGACCTGGTAATCCAGCAGAACTAACCATAGCCTTAACTTGACTTGGATTCTACAATGCAGCAGGCACACAAATAACAAGTTCGACCTTTGGCTAGTTCTGCACTTGTACATCATAACTATGGATACCAGAATAAGCAATGAGGCATTGAACTGACAAAATACATACATGTTAGCACCTAGACCACTAAATGAGAATAATTAACGAGTCCTAAAGGAAGGAACTAGCTTGATGATCATTCTCCTTGTCCAAACTTCTTCTAGTGCCTCGAGCTTTCAGAGTCAAACTGTTCAACCTCTTTGAAGTGACTGAAATCTCCGAGCCTGCTGTGCTCTGCACATCTGTGGAAGAGAAGGCCCCCCTGCTGTAATTATGTGTATCACATGATCCTTGTCTTTGAAGTGATAGCTTATGGGTGCTGGAACCACTAATCCTTGCTTTAGCTGATTTGGTCAAACCCATATAGCTCGGGCCACCGGCCTGCCCACAGTCAGATCTTCTTTCTGAACTTGCGAAATTGTTGCCAGACATTGGAGTAACTGAAGATGTTGATGGAGCACTCTCGTCACACACCGCGATCACGGAAGGAGGCTTTGCTGATACCCTAGTTGTGACATTGTTTCTTCTGATCTTGACTGAGCTTGCTTCAGAAAGTTTTGAGCTGACTTCGTTCGTTTCGTCGATACTCTCTGAACACCGCGAAGTGGTCTGTTCACTATGTGATTGCTCCATAAGGCGACTCTCCCAAGGTTTTGTTGCCATCCACCCATCCAAATAGCTCCACTGGTTGTTCCTGTTAGTCCCATGATTCTTCAGAGAAACAGCAGGAGAGCTAGGTCTTCCGCTGTGGCTTGAGCTCCGCTGCTGAAACAAAGACGACAGCATGTCAAACAAACTCAAAGAATTTATTTGTATGCCCAGATTATTACCGCGGGATGTACCTGACGAGAAAGAGCATAAGCGATTGCCCTCTCTCTCTTGATCGCACCCTCGAGCCTCATATGTATCTTTGATCTTACATCATCCACAGTTCCTTGAATGTCACACCATCCTGTCTGCAATTTGATCAATTTGAGCCAAAAATGGAGACGTCAGCATGATCATCATACATTAACCTCTCTTTTGGAGCAGCAAACTGTGTTTTCTATGTTCAAAACTAAAGAATTGTGGAGGACTACATGCAAATTAATTGTTCAATTAGGCAATAATACCTTGAAAGAATACAAGTGAACAAGCCTGACTTAACAAGAACAAGTTGCAAAATTGCATTATTTGTAGCACTTCCAAGGAAGGCATACCAAACTATTAAATTGCCCCACTATGATGACTCATTCACCATGGCCAACAGAACACATGATCTGAAACTCAGTGCTTAAAATGAATGGAGCCAAATGTCTATATGACCATATCCAGCTTTCATCATGATTGAAGAGAGTAATCCTACTGCAGCAAGTCCCTATCTAGTAAAAGCAGCACACCACATTCCTTAACCACCAAACCCCATTTTACTGCTGCGAATCTCCATCATGTGCACTCATAGTGCTATAATTCTTTATTTGCACAAGCACTTACAGATAATGCGCGTAGCATTCTGGTGCAAAGTTAAGTCATTCAACATGAACAAAGGCAGAATCTTTAAACAGAGTATGTACCTCTGCTTCCTTGACGGGATCCGCGTGGCTCCCGGGGTCGTCGGACGTGCCCTGAGAGTCGCGGCCGTCCGCCGACAGGCGCGTTCGCCGGTCCCGCGCCCGCGCTTGCACCCGCACGAGCGCCTGCATGCACTTGACCGTCACGGCCAGCTGCTTGCGCACGCGGCGGCCGCGCACCAGCGCCTGCAGCCGCACGATCCCTCGCAGCGCCCTCAGCGCCCTCCTGGCCTGCACACACAGAGATCCAACAAGAGAAACTCTGAAGAAGCTGACATTTTGCGGGTAGAATCGAGGGAGGGACGGGAGCCGACGGCGGCGTACCAGGAAGCCGCGGAAGGCGGTCTGGATGCGGACGGCCGCCCACTCGTCTCTGATGACGCGGAAGTCCTTGGGCGGCGCGCGGACGACGGCCGCGACGACGGAGCTGAGCGCGTCGGCGGGCGAGGACGACGTCTCGGACACCTCGGAGGCCGCCGCCGACGCGGCGGCGGCCCTGTGCTGCCCCTGCCCGCCCGACGAGCTCCGCCACAGCCGGCTCCACTTGCGCCCCTTGCCCCCGCCGCCGTGCCTCTCCTTCTCCGCCGCCGGCTTGAGCCCCACGAGCGTCTTGATCCACTTCCCCGACGCCCCCATCCGCGACGCCGACGAAACCCCCGATATCTTTTTGCCCTCTCGCGTTTTCTCTGGAACCGGATAGCTACCACGAACGAAGGAGGCGAATGGGGAACGGCCAAACGAAACGGGTGGATTTGACTTGTTGGGCGTCGTGCGCCTGCTTCGGTAACGGCTTACGAGGCGAGAGGAGGAGGCCAGAGCAAGGAGCCGTTCGGGAGGCGGGTTCAAATTTTGAAATGGAAGACGAGCACGAAGCCGGGAAAGCCACGCACACCAGTCGGGGGTGGGGGGGCCCGCCCGTGGCGCTTTCCGGACGCTGGCGTGTGGTCCCCTCCTCGGCGACAAAGAGGCGCGGCATTTGCGGCGGGCGCCGTCACGCGGACGCTTTTCTGCAGTCATCTGGGGCTTCGCGAAAGAGGGGCTTGGAGATAGATCAGCTTTTCGACAGAGGGGGCCGCGGAGGCTGCCATGTGGGCCCGGCCTGGCGTCTCGGCCGGAGATGCATGGCGGGATCCTGGACCGTTTGGGCTCGTGATTCCGATCTCGTGGCGTCTTTTCATCGTCCGTTTGCCGTTCGCTTGCGACGACGAGACGCGGCGCGCGTACGGAGATCGGAATCGCGGCCCTCCCTGGGCGGCAGGAGCGGAACGGACGGACCCGTGCGTTGCAACTTTGTTTTGGCTTGGTGAAGCGGAAAGCAAGCGCAGTTGGCCGATCATCGTCGGCGTCTGACATGGACATTGATGCCGGAGATCACGAGAAACCAGCGGGGGCGCGCCACTGCCGCAGGGGGCGGTGGCACTTCTTTTTTGAACTTGCAGCGGGGTGGCACTCGTAGATTCCGTCCCCATCCGCCACGGGAAACCACGCTTTCGCCGTACTCGCGTTGGTGGAGCGCCGACGGACCGATTAGTCAGGACTGGTGTATTTTTGGTAACGGAATGCTCCCCTGAAGATTGACTTTGTTAGCTCTAAACCCTGTCAGCTGTCACGTTACATTATCTAATTATCCAGTTAGGCTCCGTTTGTGAACAAAGTAATTATAATGCAGCACTCTAGACAATCCCTCAAACTAGATTTAGAGGTGCGTCTTGGCGCATGATCCGTGGTTTTCGTGTCTATTTAATCTCTTATTATTTAAGAGTAATGAAATAGTAGATGGTAAACGGTACGAATATTTAGGTCATGAAATAATTTTGAATTGAAAGAATGAAATTGAGGGGGAAAATGAATATTGATTAAGTGTTAAAGCAAAGCTACTAATATTCTAACTAACTTAAAATATAACCAACAACTCTTTGAATTATTGTTTGGCTTGTTTTAGAACGCACTACTACTAAAATAAATCTACTATTTGTGGTCACGGAACAATTCCCCAAATCCCCCAAGCTCATCGCGTTTGCTGTACGGATTTTTTGCTATAAAACATCCTTATTTTGCTACAGGTTTGGGACAAATAATAAAAAGACATGTCCTGTTGGAGACCTTGTCGGAGATTTTGCCAGAGAGTTTGTAGCAAAAAAATTGGGCTAATATAGCAAACCTGATCTCGTTGGAGAGTCGCCTAAGACTTTCTTCGGAGATGTCGTAGCCAAAAAAATTGCGCTATTGTAGTAAAACCACAAAACGATTGTAGCGACGGTGGGGTGTGGGGGTAGCACGGCAGTGCGAGCTACGGGGCGACGCGTGGCGAAGGACGGCATCGCGAGCTTGAGCCTATGGTAGAGCAAATGTGGGCGCACACTCGAGATGGCGTCGATGAGATCCTACTCTGGGGCGTCGTCCTCCTAATTCGCTAGCGGCGAGGATCTGGCCCGACGATGGTGGGGTGGGGGCTAGCGCGACAGGGGCGACGAACGGAGGCTCGCGCTTGAGCAGCGACGGGCAACACACGAGCTAGATCTTCCGCCTGGGATTATGTGGGACGGGAGGAAGAGGTTAGTGGAAGAGATAAAGAGGTGGGTGAAAGAGCATGTGGGCCCCCATGTGTGGTTTTGATAATTAATGACAATCTATATGGACTAATATTTGTATTAAGTTGCACTTGTAGAAATTATACATTAGCATCGCTTGGAGCATGTGTTGGCTTCAAGGTAGAAGAAATGAAGAAGAAGAA
Organism: Avena sativa; assembly: GCA_916181665.1. NCBI lineage: Eukaryota > Viridiplantae > Streptophyta > Magnoliopsida > Poales > Poaceae > Avena > Avena sativa. The sequence continues at coordinate 397,063,823 of OV702281.1, forward strand.
GAAGAAGAAGAAGAAGAAGAAGAAGCATTGTCCAAGGGCTTTGGGCCTATTGGAATCATATACAAGAAGTGATGAGGGTTTGACTCATCAATACCCATTGTTATGGACTTGGGTTTTCGAGAAGATGGGGATGCTGAAAGTCGCGGAACGGTTAACAGACAAGCAACACAGGGACACGAGATTTACCCAGTTTTAAAACCCTACTCATGCATGTCTTATCTTGATTACGGCGGAACCGAAGGTTACAGGGGCGCGCAGATGCAATCTGGCGTGGAGGTGTGTATGAGGTGAGTTAAGGATCCTTCTCGTCGTACCCTCCTGGCCTTTATATAGATATGCCAGGTCCCGGGATAGGTTGAGTCGGTTACAAATTAGGGTGATACCCTTTGAAATTCTATCTAATCTAGAATTGTCCTCCAAGGAGTCGAAATCGTCATGGGCTTGGTGAAAGGGCATGTATGCCCCCATGTGTGGTTTTGGTAATTAATGACAATCTCTATGGACTAATGTGTAAATTGAGTTTCACTTGTAGGTTTGTCCATTGGCATCGCTTGGGCCATGTGTTGGTCTCAAGGTTGGAAGATGAAGAAATGTCCAAGGGCTTTGTGCCCATTGGAATCATGAAGAAAGAAGGAGCTTGAAGGTCGATCAAGGCATGTGCAAAGAGTTGCATCAAGATGGATCAACCTCAAGTAAGGATGAAGAAGGACGAGCTCAAGATGCGCCATCTCTAGAAGATCTCATGCTTGAAGCTTGCCATCCTCGTGCTCATGGAATGATCAAGACAAGTTCAAAGAAGAGGTTTCCCCATGGAGTATGGGGGAGCATTTTGCAAGTCTTCATCAAGCAAGAGCGAGCAAGAGCAAACAAGAAAGGTGTTCCCACTATAGAAGAACAAGACGGTCTACATCAAGTTCAAGTGGGACGCTCAAGGAAAAGGTATGTTGATAGGGCTTCTCTTTTGCCGGTCTCGTGTTGTTAGTTGGGAGACCGGGTTTAGGATAGATAGCCGTACTATCAAGAGGGGCTCTCAAGCGGGTGTCTCGTTTGCATCGTTTGGAGAGAGCTCAAATCTTTGCATTCATATCATCATCTTTCTTGGTTATTATTTGGTTCTTGTCCATGAGAGGATCTAGAGCTTGTGGTCACCATCATAACAAGCTCTAGCTCATCATCTAAGGATTTCACTTGCATATCTTATTGCGGTTTTTGATCTTGCGAGTTTTCTGGCTCCACACCTTGGGGGATAGATCACATACATATTCATGATATTTTCTCCCAAGGTGATACCCAATATTTTCTCCCAAGGTGATACCCAATAGATCACCTTTTTGTTGGATTCTATTCGTCGTTATCTTTCCAACAAAATTGGTTTCATCCCGTTTGGAGTTCGGATGCAAAATTTATTGCGTTTCTGGTTTTCTGGTTTCTGGAATTTCCCTGACCGGAAGTTCCGGCTTCCCACCTGAAGTTCCGCTAGGGCATCTTTGCCGCCGAAAGTTCCGGTGGAAGTTCCGAGTCTTCTTTCGCTCACGCTCAGTAACCTTCTGTTTTGAAGCATTCTATTTGCCGGAACTTTGTCGGAACTTGCATCGGAAGTTCACCGGAACTTCCGGTCTGTTTTGACCGGAACTTCCGGTTGCGCTTCTGGAGCGGGCGTCAACGGTCTGATGACCGTTGGAGCCAGGCTGGGCGGAACTTCCGCCCATAGCCGGAAGTTCCGGCCATGATTCGTTTTTTCAGTTTCTCGCTCCGCAGTTTTCGACCGATGGCTGGGTGCCACCGGAACTTCCGGCCTCCCACCGGAAGTTCCGACCAGGTGTCGCGAATGCCCATAACGGGCAGATCTGGGAGCCCTTTAAAAGGGGCTCCTCTTCCCCTTCGTGGGCACTAACTTTTCTTCTTGGTTCTTGGCTTTCTCTCTCTCCTCCATTGTCAACCTTGAAGAAGCTTTCCCTCTCCCTTTCCCCTCCTATGATTCTTGCATCTTTTTGAGGGATTTGAGAGAGGAGATCTAGATCTACAATCCCCCCAAGTCAAATCCCTTCTTTGTGAAGGAATCATTGGGATCTAGATCTTGGAGAGTTTTGAGTTCTACTCTTGTGTTCTTCCTCCCTTATTCCCCCAATAGCTTTTGTAGCTTTGTTGGAATTTGGGGGAGAAGGACTTGCCCTTGCATTTGGTGCATAGGTTTGAGTTCTCCTCGGAGATTCGGCGAGTTCAAGCTTGTGAGCTTGTTTCTCTTGGGTTGTAAGGGTCCCAACCTTTAATAAGGTAGAGTCCCCTGTGTTTACAATGCTAGTCCCTGGATCAATAGCTAGCATCCACAGTTAAGATGTAATATCAAGAAACAAAGGTCATAATACAACTTTATAACCAGGAATAACATAATTTTATTACATCTTACATAGCTCATTTGGCTATTACATTACATTTCAGTAGAATATCTATAAGCATGGGGTCCTTCATCTTCAAAGTGCCACAGGCAGACATGTTGGTTGTAGACTTTGTAATCCTAATCAACACACTTCACTAAATCAATCAAACCTGCAACATAACAAGTTACAGCCAGAAGGGTCAATACATTTGAATTGTATTGGCAAGTGATACTATGGTAATATAGTGGAGTCTATCATCTATATGAATTTGGCAAAGTGGAGTTGAGGCTTGCATTGCTCAAAAATAGATTTTTCCTTATCATTTGAAAACACTAAGTTTTTGCTTGACAAAATAATCTTTCCCAAGGCATCTCCCAATCAAAGATTGAAGATCCTTTAACCCTTGTTCAAACACAAGTTTTTAACTTAGAAATTTGAATGATGAGATTCTTGATAGCTTCCATGTCTTGATGCTCAAATTGTACTTTGCCAGGGACATGGCTAAGTACTTAGATTTTACACTCTGCAGAGGTGGTGCACTTTTCCCACAAGACTTGGTTTCACCAAGACAAGATCTTTCAGAAGCCTTCCCTTAGACCAAAATGGACGCGCTCCAACCTATCAAACCCTACCACCAACTGTCCATTTGGCTAAGTTATTGCAACCTATATGATCCAGGCAGAGCCCATAATGCCAAGTGGCTGCACTTGAAGCTTCTCAACATTTGACATCTCAAATCTCTTTGTTTCTGGGTGGCCATCCACAAGTGAGATACACAAGGTAAACCATAAACATGGGCCTTGTGAACCACTCAACCAAAAACCACCAAGCAATTACCATTCCACCCAGGTGATTCATTAACTTAGTTGTTTTATTAAACAAAAACACAAGTCCTCAGACTTAGAAATTTTCCATAGTATGAATATATATTCCACCCTTGTTTTCTACTAGTTAAGCTAAGCATGATAGTAGTAGGAGTCTTAACTTAGGAAATTTTACTAAGGTTTCATCTACTAGGATTTCCCATAGCAAGGTTTGTACTTAGCAAAAATTCCATGCAAGTTTTACTTAGAAAAAAAATCACTAATGCATAGTGAAAATAATGGGACAAAAGTATAAAGCATCACTTGCCTTTTTGGTAGAGGGTATAAGTTCACTCCTTGTCCTTGCAACAATCACACTCTTCAATTCACTACAATTCAATCAAGCAAGGCACAATCTCAATCTACCAATCAAGCAAACATCAAATAAAATGATAAAGTCAAGGTAATGCATGCAAGCATGCCAAGCTTTGTTTTATTTTAAAGAGTGGTTCCTAATGGGTCATAAACATTTTGAAAACACCTATTGGTCATTTTGTAAAGTGGCAAAGTCATTTTCAAAAGGTTTCACTTCATAAACCAATTTCAAAACAAGGTATCATTTTATGTGGTGTAGAAATGTTTTTTACTAAGTCATTAATCTATAGGGTTCCCAAAATACATTTTAAAATCATAAAACTTGGTGTTTAGGGTCAGAGAGTTTAAAACAAAACATTTCCCAAAAGTTTTCTTCCAAAACCATTTTTAATAAATAAACTATATTTTTATTTGACTAGAAATGGTTTTAAATCAAAGAATCATTCTTTTGTTTCACCAAATACATTTTTGTAATCACAAAGTGTTTCCTATGGTCAGTAGGTTCAAATCACACCATTTTCAAAAGATTTTATCCCCAAAACCATTTTAGAATAATTTTTATAATCTAAACAAGCATGCAAATGTTTCTGCAAAAACAAACAATTTAACAGAAACTTTTTACTAAACAAATGGCATGGTTGGCTAGGTCTTGTCTTGCTGATTCCATTGATATAAAATTTGCAAAATTTGGACGTGTGGTTTGAAAGTTATGGATTTTACAAAATGGAGCATCTAATAGCAAGTTTCTGTTTTTAAAACAAAGTCTGAGCCACGTGTCGAGTTCTTACTCGCTGATACCGCTTCGTCTGGATCACGCGCTGTAGGCCGTTGGATCTAACTGATATCACACGGCGCAGGTTCACCCTTACCCCTTCGGCTAAGATTCTATCGCGAGCGTCAGATCAAGATCCTACGGCGCGCAGCACGCTTGCCAACTAGGGGCGGCGCTGGCGGCGGCGCTCTGGCGGCAGCGCCCAGACGAGGTCGTCGCCGGTGATACAAGACGCAAGGGAGAGGAGGAGAAGGCTCACCGTGATCGCAACGTCGTGTGGAAGCTCAAGGTGTGGTCAGTTTGTTGAGAGGCGCTCTGGTCCGATGTGGATTGCTCACCGGAGTCCACACAGCGTCGGGCGTGCTCTGGTCGACGTTGGGGGCAGGGCTACAAGGCACAGGAGAGCGAGATAAGGGGTCCGCTAGACGCGCGAGGGAAAGTAGAACCTGCGTGTGTCAACGAGAGGGGAAGGGGCGGACGGAAGCTACCCGGGGCACTCGCCAGAGTTGAAACAGACGGTGGCAGCGCTTGGAGTCATTGTTGCCGAGGCTCAGGGGTGCGCGCGAGCGAGCTGCGGATGCATAAAGATGCGCCAGGGCCTGGGGAACTTTCCTGTGTGCTTGGTGAGGCAAGGGGTGGCGCGGGGTCGCCGGAATCGGCAGTGAAAGCCGTCGGTGGCAGTGAGGTTCGGAGAGGAATCAGGGCGGCCTGGGGGCGTGCTAATGTGGGGTGACAGAGGGGAACGAGAGAGGAGGGAGAGACGTTTTAACGTGCGTGGTCGCAGGGGGTAAAGGCAGCATCAATGCCGCGAATTTAAGCGTGCATTCATCGGCGGTAACAGCCGGCGTGGTCAGTGGCGGGTGAGGAAGAAGAGGGCCGGTGGTGGGGTCTGGCGTCAGTGAGAAAAGGAGAGGGAGAGCGGGGTCCATTTGTCATTGACTCAGTGGGTTCAATCGCGAGTAAAAACGGTTCGCTGCGGGTGGGGTGGGGATTGGGCTTGCTGGGCCTAGTGGGCTTGCTAGGTTGGGTTGGTTTGATTCCCTTTTTTTTTGTTCAGTACGCTTTTTCTTGTCTTATTTGATTTTTTGTTTTGAATTTCAAACAACAATTCAAACAACCAAATCAAATCAAACTTTCACCAAACTTGTATTGAGTTTTGGTTCTGTTTAATCAACACAAACCAAAGTCCCAAAATAAAATAATATTTTTATTTTAGGATCTATTTAATAATTAATTAAAATAGACCTTAGTTAATAATTCAAATAGGTTTTGATTTATTTAATAAAATCTCTATTTGAAAACTAAATATTATCAAAACCAAATCAGTAGGTTTTATTTGAAAATATAAGATACTTGGAAAACTTGTTTAAAATAAGATAACATTTTTATTTCAGGGTCCATTAATAATTAAATAAGATGGACCTTAGTTAATAATTCAAATAGGATTTGTTTTATTAAAATCTTTATTTTGAAATCTAAAATAAAACCAAAAACACTTCAGTAGGTTTTAATTGAGAATATAAAATACTTGGAAAACTTATTTAAAATAATTTAATAAGTTTTAGTGTTTATTTAAAATGGGAAAAGCCTTTATTTTTAATAAAATTGGATATTAATAAATCCTCATTATTTTGTTTAAATAAACTTTTACTCTTTTAATCAAAACAAAACCTTTTATTTCAAAATATTGGCCAAGGTTTAATTTGGCTCTATAAATAATCTTTATTTATAAATCCACCTTTTCTTTTGAAAACCAAATCCTTTTTTATTAAAAGATTCAAAAATAGTAATTTTAAGTTTATTGTTTATTTATCTTTTTAAATTCCTTTAGGATTTTATTTGATCCAAATAGGTTTTGAAAGTTCCCAATTGGATTCAAAAAGTTTCTTCTCACCCTGAAAATCAACAAAGATTTATTTTATTCATTTATTTTTCACATTACAAGATTTGGAAAATCTTGGGATGTGACAGGATACCACCCTTAAAATAAATCTCGTCCCGAGATTTGGGGAGGCTAGGGGTTACAAATTGGCTCAAAGTATCTAGGGTACTACCACCCTTAAAAATTTTCCAACTAATTTACATATTGGCCTTCTTGGGATCCTGGGAAAACTTCTCTGGGCAAACATCTGCATAGTGTCCTTTGTTTTCACACTTGAAACATGTGACAAGGCTGAGATCCTTCATAGGCTGGTTTATATTGTGCTTCATCTTTTCTGGACAGAAGTTTGCATAGTGGCCTAGTTCCTTGCATTTGAAACACACCACTTGGCTGATATCTTTCTTTTCCTTTGGTATCATTTCCTCTTGTTTGTTTCTTTGGTTCTTCTTCTTTTCTGGGCATTCATTGGCATAGTGTCCCATCTCTTTGCAAGTGTAACATTGTTCTTGAGTAATATCCTTCTTGCTAGGGTTGGGGCATTTCTTCTTTTTCTTGGGTTTCTCCAAAGTTAGGAGTTCTTCTAGTTCATGTTCTTCATATCTCACCTCAAAGGTGGGAAATCTTTCTCTCTTCTTGGGGCATTGGTCTTCATGCTCCTTGGATGCATGATCCTTGTCTCCACAAGTATTGCTAGCTTGTGTTCCTTCTAGAATAGCATCTTTGTCATCCTTGTTGTCATTAGCTCTTTGGGAAAAGTTTTCTCCCATGTTGATCATTTGAGTAACCAATCCTTGCAACAATTGGGATTGAAGTTTCAAAATCCTTTGTATGGCTGGGTCTAGTCCATTGTTGTTGGCTAAAAGCTGAGTTGTCTCTTGGCTCAACTGGTTTTGGGTTGCTATAAGTTCTCTCATGTTGTCCTCTTGGTTGTGGTTGTCATCGTTAACCTTGATGTTGGAGCCTCTTGGAGTAGTCATCTGTTTGGGTTGAATTGAGATTAGAATAGGCAAAATATTTCTAAGGGAATAATTCTAATCACACACATCACAATTCACACAAGCAATGTGCAAGCAATCACAAATAAACATTCCACTCAAACAACAAGTTTCAAGCACATTTTTAGGCAACCAAAAATATTTTTGTTACACCACATAAGTTGGTGGGTTTGACTTAAACTAAATATGGTGGTCCATCTATATGGTTCACTTGTGATCTTTCCATCTTTCTTGGTTGATTCTTCTTCCATGAGATCATGGTTTCCTTGAAAAAAACTCTTAGTCATAAAAACTTCAAAGGTGTTGATGGCTCCTTCTAAGTTGTGTTTCCTTAGTCTCCAAATCTTTGAGCAAGATTTCTTGTCTCACTTGTCCTTAGTGATATCCAAGGTTGAAGTCCTTGGTGAATATGCTGAAGATATTGAAGTCATTAGAGTTGAAGATGTTGAAGTCATTGGAGTTGATGAAGTCCTTTGCACATGGTGAAGTCTTTGGTCATGGGAAGGCTTTATCCATCAAGTTAAAATAGAAGAGATGTAGAGTCAAAAACAAAAAGTGGTTGAGGAAAGAGTTTACAAGCTTGTTTGTAAATAATTTTTGGAATAAATACACTCCTATTTTTCTAAGGGGTTTTGTCCAATCCTAGGGTTACAAATCCTACAGGCAACACAATGCTCTGATACCATCTGTAAGATCCCTCCTTTGTAAAGGAAAAAGGATCCCTGTGATTGCAATGCTAGTCCCTGGATCATTGCTAGCATCCACAGTTTAAGATGAAGTACACAGATACAAAGGTCATTTATTACATCCATTCCAGAGATAAAACATAGTCTTTACAACTCAAGGCCACATGCCTAATACAAGAGTTTGGAATAAGTAAATAATTATAAGTCTTCATCTTCATGTGCCACAGGCAAACATGTTGAGTGTAGACTCATGACACCTAATCCTCATCAGAGTAACCTGCAACATCACAAGTTACAGCCACAGTGGGTCAATACTTTGGAATAGTATTGGCAAGTGATACCTTAGTAAATTTTAAGTGGACTAAATTACTATATGCATTTTGGCTAAGTGTAGCTTGGCTTGCTTTGCTCAAAATAGGTTTTTCCTATTAGTAGAAATCACTAAGTTTTTCTTTGTCAAAAACTTTTTCCCAAGAAACCATCAATAGACATTGAGGTCCTTCACCCTTGTTCACCCACAAGTTTTTACTTAGAAGTTGGAGTGATGAGATTCTTGATAGCTTCCATGTCTTGATGCTCAAGTTGTCCATTGCCATGGACTTGGCTAAGTACTTAGATTTTTCCATCTGCAGAGGTTGTGCACTTTCCCCACCAGACTTGATTTCCCAAGACAGGACCTTTCAGAAGCCTTTCCTTAGACCAAATGGACGCGCTCCAACCTATCATTCCCACTACCACCAACTGTCCAAATGGCTAAGTTCTAGCAACTTATGTGATCCAGGCAGAGCCCATATTGCCAAGTGGCTGCACTAGAAGCTTCTCAACACTTGGCCTCTAAAATCCCTTTGTTCCTGGGTGGCATACCACAAGTGAGATACACAAGGTAAACCATATCCATGGGCCTTGTGTAACCACTCAACCAAAAACCACCAATCAAGTCCCTTTCCACCCAGGTGATTCATTGACTTAGTTGTTTTATTAAGAAAACATAAGTCTAAAGACTTAGAAATATTTTCATCATAGCATGTATATTTTAACAACCCTTGTTTTCTACTAGCTAGGCTAAGCATGGCATAGATAGTACTTAACTTAGAAAATTTCCTAGCAATTCTAAAACTACTTAGGATTTTCCCAACATGGCACTTGGCAAAATAGTAACATGCAAGACTTAGCAAAAATATTTCTAATGCTTGTAGAAAAATATATAGGGATGGAAATATTCATGAAGTACCACTTGCCTTGGTAATGGGGAGAGTAGCACTCTTCACAATCACCGGATGGAAATATTCATGAAGTACCACTTGCCTTGGTAATGGGGAGAGTAGCACTCTTCACAATCATGAGTGATTGTGATTGTGAAGAGTGCTACTCTCCCCATTACCAAGGCAAGTGGTACTTCATGAATATTTCCATCCCTATATATTTTTCTACAAGCATTAGAAATATTTTTGCTAAGTCTTGCATGTTACTATTTTGCCAAGTGCCATGTTGGGAAAATCCTAAGTAGTTGTAGAATTGCTAGGAAATTTTCTAAGTTAAGTACTATCTATGCCATGCTTACCTAGCTAGTAGCAAACAAGGGTTGGTAAAATATACATGCTATGATGAAAATATTTCTAAGTCTTTAGACTTATGTTTTCTTAATAAAACAACTAAGTCAATGAATCACCTGGGTGGAAAGGGACTTGATTGGTGGTTTTTGGTTGAGTGGTTACACAAGGCCCATGGATATGGTTTACCTTGTGTATCTCACTTGTGGTATGCCACCCAGGAACAAAGGGATTTTAGAGGCCAAGTGTTGAGAAGCTTCTAGTGCAGCCACTTGGCAATATGGGCTCTGCCTAGATCACATAAGTTGCTAGAACTTAGCCATTTGGACAGTTGGTGGTAGTGGGAATGATAGGTTGGAGCGCGTCCATTTGGTCTAAGGAAAGGCTTCTGAAAGGTCCTGTCTTGGGAAACCAAGTCTGGTGGGGAAAGTGCACAACCTCTGCAGATGGAAAAATCTAAGTACTTAGCCAAGTCCATGGCAATGGACAACTTGAGCATCAAGACATGGAAGCTATCAAGAATCTCATCACTCCAACTTCTAAGTAAAAACTTGTGGGTGAACAAGGGTGAAGGACCTCAATGTCTATTGATGGTTTCTTGGGAAAAAGTTTTTGACAAAGAAAAACTTAGTGATTTCTACTAATAGGAAAAACATATTTTGAGCAAAGCAAGCCAAGCTACACTTAGCCAAAATGCATATAGTAATTTAGTCCACTTAAAATTTACTAAGGTATCACTTGTCAATACTATTCCAAAGTATTGACCCACTGTGGCTGTAACTTGTGATGTTGCAGGTTACTCTGATGAGGATTAGGTGTCATGAGTCTACACTCAACATGTTTGCCTGTGGCACATGAAGATGAAGACTTATAATTATTTACTTATTCCAAACTCTTGTATTAGGCCTGTGGCCTTGAGTTGTAAAGACTATGTTTTATCTCTGGAATGGATGTAATAAATGACCTTTGTATATGTGTACTTCATCTTAAACTGTGGATGCTAGCAATGATCCAGGGACTAGCATTGCAATCACAGGGATCCTTTTTTCCTTTACAAAGGAGGGATCTTACATGGGTTCCTTGGAACCCTAGACGGTTGTGTGGTTGGATTGTTGACCTTTTTTGGTCTTGTTGACCTTTTGTGGTCTTGTAGCCTTTTGTGGCGTTGTTGGCCTTTTGTGGCATTGTTGGCCTTTTGTGACTTTGTTGTTGGGAGCCTCCAATTGAGTTGTGGAGTTAGCCCCAATCTTGTACGGAGCGTCCCATAGTGGAGCAAGTGCCCGCCTTTTGTGGTGCGCACTTGGGAGAATAGGGTGAGCCTTTTGTGGCGTTGGTGAGTTGCGTGCTTCCGCATCCGGGGTGAGGCCTTGTGTGGCGTTGGGTGAGCATCGAGCCACCAGACCTTGAGGTGAGCCATTTGTGGCGTTCGGAGAGCATTGCACCATCGCACCTCTCCAACGGAGACGTAGCTTCTTTGGAAGTGAACTTCGGGAAACAAATCTTCGTCTCTGTGTCCATCGGTTATCTCTCAACCGAACCCCTTTACTTATGCACTTTACATTGTGATAGCCATCGTGCTTGAAGTATTTATACCTTGCTATCACCTTGTTTCTTGTATTGCTTAGCATAGGTTGTTGGTGCACCTAGGTGAACTTAGTGGCTAGGTTTTGTGCTCAATAAGTTAAACGTTAGTTTTATTCCGCATTTACTTGAGCCTAAACCGTAATAATTTTAAAAGCCTATTCACCCCCCTTCTAGGCGACTTCCTTTGTACTTTCACTTGGGCCACCCAAAATCTTTATGGGCTGCGTGTCCTTACGTGGTCATTTCTTGGGCTGGACCATGTATGCCAATGTCGTGCACCCGTAGGGTATATCCATGTCAAGAAGAAGAATAAAGAAAAAGAAGATCAAGAGTGTCTTGAAGAATAAGATGAAGTTCCTCGTGTGTATCTTCAAGACATCATCCATATGGATTTAGAAGAAATGAAGTTCAAGCTCAAGATGCTCCAACTCTAGGATATATCATGCTTAAAGCTTTCCATCCTCGGTTATCATGGATTGATAAAGACAAGTTCAAAGAATTGGTTTCGCCATGGTGTATGGGGGAGAAATTCGCAAGTCTTCATCAAGCAAGCCCAATCAAGAGCAATCAAGAAACAAGTTCCATCCTGAGAAGGACAAGATCATCTACATCAAGCTCAAGTGGAATAATCAAGGAAAAGTTATGATCTTGATAGTTTTACCTTTTCTGGTCTCATGTTGTAGTTGGGAGATCGGTTTATATGATAGATAACCGTACTATCAAGAGGGCCATTCGAGTGAGTAACTTGATCATATGTTTTGAAGAGAGCTCAAACCTTTGCATACTTGGCATCATCCTTATTGGTTCTTATTTGGTTCTTATCCATGAGAGGATTTAGAGCTTGTATTAATCTTCATGATAAACCCTAGTTCATTGAAAGCGGATTTCATATGCATTTTCTATTGCGTTTTCGATGTTGGAGGTTTTATTGGTTTGTTTTTTATAGATAGGTCGTAGTTTGACCCCCTGTAGAAGCTCTCCGCCAAGGCCGCTCCCGGGCCATCTCTGCGTATTCCGGTCGGCGCTAGAACTGTTTCGTCTCTCCGCCTGCACGATGCTCGATATCAATAACCTTCGCCTCGTAGCCTAAAGTGCGAAAAGCCCATCGAGGGCTAGACGTCGTGGTCGTCCAGGGGCTGGTGGTCGAGCTGAGGGTCATCATGCTGTGGCGTCCACAAATTGCGAGGGCACTCGAAGACCCCTGGTCGACACTTGGTTGCGCACGGCCTGGATACAATCGGCAGTGACCTTGTGATGCATGCACCCAGTGTTGACGTTGGACACTTCGTTGGACCCCAAGAGCAAGGTGTGATGAGCATAGCAGCAAGTTTCCCTCAGTAGAGACCGAGGTTATCTAACCTGAAGGAGGAAGGAAACGTCCCAAAGGTGTTGCAAGCAACGTGGAAACCTGCACAACACAAACTCAAGACTTTGTCCCAACAAATCAGTGAGGTTGTTAAGCTCACCGGTTTGCTGTAACAAAGGATTAAACGTATGGTGTGGAAGGTAATGGTTTACAGTAAGTAAACAAGTAACAGTGGAGGATATATCAATGGTAAAGATTGGACCGGGGTCCATAGTTCACTAGAGGTGCTCTCCTTAGATAAACATCATCGCATGAAGGGTAAACAAATTAGAGCGGGGCAATTGACACGAACTGAGCAAGGCATAACAATGCAATTACTAGTCAAAAAGATCCTATGAGGCTGATTGGGCAATACAACAATATACATAGACCGCCATCCAACTGCATCTATGACTAGAGGCCGAGGAGGCGACCAGGGGGGTCAAACCCTACCCAGGTGCGGGCCCACCCCTAGCCATGCCTAGGGGGGTGGCCTCCCTGGCCCGCTTCTCCGTCTCCCCTCTGGACTTCTTGTTTCCCATGGAAAGTAATTAACTTTGACGTTTGTCCCGTCCAATTTTGAGAATATTTCTTTACTAACTTTTTTGAAACCAAAAAAGCAGAAAACAGGCAACTAGCACTGTGGCAACTTGTTAATAGGTTAGTACCAGAAAACATGTAAAAAGCACCTCAAAGTGTAGACAAGCAAAGCAAAGTAGATACTAAACAAGCATGGAGCATCAAAAATTATAGATACGTTTCTGACGTATCAACATCCCCAAGCTTAACTACTGCTCGTCCTCGAGTAGGTAAGTGATAAAAAGAGTAATTTTTGAGGTGACATGCACCCTCACAATAAAGATCCAACCATTTGCAAGCTGGGATCAAAGAACTCTAAACATGTGCATGAAAGATGGAATTCTAACAATAGGACATAGTAACTATGCATGCAACATGACAAGCTACAAACAAAGATCATGAATAATATGCATTGAAAAACGTTTGTTTGTTTCACATACAGAAAACGTAGCATAGTGGCAATCAGCTTGTCCCTCATAGAGTAGCAAATAGATTCATAGGACACCTTCAAAGTTCACAAGGGTGACTAGAAACAAATAGCACAAGAACAAGTAATATCACAATATGCATCAATCAATAAGCTTTGGGACACTGCACACAGAATGACAATATGCTCTCTTAATGGTGCCTAAAGGTAGAAGGTGGAGACTCAATAATGGTGGAAGAGAGGCCTTTTTATAAAGGAAGCAGGGATTTCAAGTTTCAAAAAGAGCTTCCAAAAATTACGGTACTTGTTAGCTTTCGGCCCTCATTGCCCCTATCATAAGCATCTTCAAGTGATTAAGGTTAAAGTGACAAAGATAGAGTATATGCTTGACGAAGTATAAGTTAGCAATCTCAAGTCCCTTGAATACGAGGGCCACACCTCATGCATACTCAACTTCAGTCACATGTAAGTTCTTGTCATTGTAAGTATTTGCATATCATTGAGAACCGCCAACGGGGTACCCCTTGCACATGGTACAGGAGCTTTCCCATAACCAAAATTACAAGGCAAGCAGACAATGAGCATCTCAGCAATATTTTTATTTACTATATGCATAGATTTTTATTGAGGATGCTTCATAGATAGCTCACTATGGTGATGTTGCAAGTTTCCACCATGATTAGGCATGGCTTAGGCTAGCGGCCCAGGCGTTTCTCTAACACAGGATACAAACCCCATGGAATTACAAGTTCCATTTTTATTTCATACCGGTGACATCCATAGACAAAAGGGCATGATATCAACTGAGTACAAAGTACAAGTGCAATGTTGAAAACGTTCCCCGTGACAACACGGCTCTGTTAAATCCAACGTATAAGTGCAAGCATATACAACATAGATGTCACAATGGTTCAAGTTTATTAGGGGCAAAGAATATAAAGTGTGCCATTAAGTTCGTGAGGGCTTTAATCACTAAGTTTTCACATAACAAAATAGTTTTTAATTGGAAGATAGATGAAACAATAATATACTTGGAATGGTGTAACACACCATGCATAGGAGTTTATAGTGGACACTTTGGAATAACTTGGTTTCTTGGGAATTGGAAGCATGAGTAGAACTTACTCATACAAGTTGAGGCTAGCAAAAGACTGGGAGCAACCAACTAAGAGAGCAATAATGGCCATAATCATGCAGTGCAACAAAGCATACTAATCAAAGCAAAGAGTGGTACTACAAGTCAAGGACTAAATGATCATAGAGGCTAATGATGACTTGTCATAGTCATAACATGGTGTGAGCATGTGCCAAGTTAACCCAAACAAAGCATCAAAGGATAATACCACAATACTATGCTTTTGCATGCTAAAACAACGCATAATTTCTTCAAGGCACACTAAGCAATTCCAATTGTTTGGAACAAAACATGCTACAACAATAATCACTAAGCATAAGGTCAAAACAACACCTAGCATGTCATGCTAAAGTCTAAGTCACAGTCAATGCAAGCTCCTCTTGCACTTACAAGCAAGAACTTACTACTCCTTTCCAACACCAAGCAACTTATTTGCAAAACAACACAGTGAGAACAGGGGTCCAAATTACTTTATTCAAGCAAACTAAACAACCTAAGCAAAGCAAACAAAAACTAAGACGCTCCAAGAAGAACACAACTGTGCATGAAACAATAAAAACGAAGTGTCTAAACAGACCTGAGCTTTTTATTAATGAAGAAGGGGATGCCTTGGGCATCCCCAAGCTTTGACGCATGTACCTTGATAAGTTGGAAACGTATCAATATTTTTTGATGCTCCATGCTTGTTTTGTTTCTACTTTGCCTTACTTGTCCACACTTTGAGGTGCTTTTTACATGTTTCTGGTACTAACCTATTAACAAGTTGCAACAGTGCCAGATGCCTGTTTTCTGCTATTTTGTTTCAGAAAAGTTAGTAAAGAAATATTCTCGAAATTGGACGGGACAAAGGACAAAGTCAATTACTTTCCATGGGGAAAAAGAAGTACAGAGGAGAGCCGGAGGGGCCGGTCAGAGGGGTCAGACCCACCCCAGGCAGGGGTGGGCCCCACCCCGCGCCTGGCTAGGGTTTGGCGCCCCTGGCCCCCGCCTCGGTCTCCCCCTTCGCCTATAAAAATCCCCTGATACAGAAACCCTGAGTACCAGATCAGAAATCCATGAAACTGTCTGTAGCCGCCGCCACCATCGTCCCTAGATCGGGGGGATCTGAAGTTCTTCCCGGCACCCTGCCGGAGGGGAGATCATCCTGGAGGCCTTCTCTCCGGTATGATGCGTGAGTAGTTCCACCTTGGACTATGGGTCCATGTAGTAGCTATATGGTTGTATCTTCTCCTTTGTGCTTTCATGTATAGATCTTCTGAGCTCCGTCCATGATCAAGATCTAATATATTTGTAATCATGCATGTTGTGTTTGCGGGGATCCAATGGATATTGAGATTATTATGTTGGTTTGATTGATGGTTTTGTCTTTATGATTCTGTCATGTCTGTGTTGTTTGTGATCTTGCATGCTCTCCGTTGTTAGTAGCTATCTTGGCCAAGTAGTTGCTAGTGACTCCAAGAGGGAGTATTTATGCTCGATAGTGGGTTCATGCCTCTAGTTTCCAAGGGAAGTGATAATAATCTCTTCGGTTGTATATGTGTTGTTGCTACTAGGGAGAAAACAACGGTCTCTTGTTCATGGAACATGTGGACTGTTTACCTTACACAATTTGCTTAAAGCAGTTGTTTGTTGCTTGCAACTAATACTAGAGGGGGTTCGGATGATAACCTGAAGGTGGACTTCTAGTCATAGATGCAGTTGGATGGCGGTCTATGCATCTTGTTGTATTTCCCAATCAACCTCATAGGATCTTTCTGACTAGTAATTGCATTGTTATGCCTTGCTCAGTTCCTGTCAATTTGCCCCGCTATAATTTGGTTACCCTTCATGCCATGTTGTTTATCTAAGGAGAGCACCTCTAGTGAACTATATGAAGGGTTTCGCGGCATAGTAAATCAAAATTTTCTACGGATGCGAACAGAGGGAAAGCCAAGATCTAATCTAGGAGATGCAATCAACGAGAGAGATTGGATTAGATCTTCATACCCTTGAAGATTCGCACGGCGGAACGTTCGTCGGAACGTGGGTGATGTAGTCGTACTCGCTTCTCCTCCTCGCGATCCGATCCGATCTAGCACCACAAGTGGCGGTGCCTCCGTGAGATGCACACGTGCAGCACCTCGACGTCTCCTCCTTCCTCGGACCAGCAAGTATGGTGGAGAGATAGATTGGATCTACAACACGACGGCGTGGTGTATATGGTGGAGAATTTCTGCAGCAGGGCTTCGCCTACAAACAGTCGGGAGGGAGAGAGGAAAGCTAGCAAGGCGGCTAGGGTTTGGAGGAGAGGTGTGGGGGGTTGGTGCGCCCCCACCCCTCTTTATATAGAGGGGGGGCGCAGCCCTAGCCCCTCCCCCAAGCCCAAAGGATAAGGAGTGGGGGGCATGGACTCTCCCCTCTTCTAGAAACCCTATCTCTAGTTTAAACGATTTAAACTCTCTAGGATCGGCTGGGCCCTATGGGGCCTTGTGCCCCTGGCCCAATGCGGCCAGGACACTCCCTCATAGGCCCATGCCCCCTCCCGGAAGGTGGGGCCACGTTGGTCCCCTTCCGGAAGGTTCTAGAAGCTTCCGGTACAATACCGATTAACCCGGAACAATTCCGAACTCCAAAAACTGCACTGCCTTATATGAATCTTATTCTCCGGACCATTCCGGAACCTCTCGTGATGTCCCGGATCCCATCCGAGACTCCGAACAAAAATTCATAAACCAATTATCCAATCTATCCTAGCGTCGAGATACGTTAAGTGTGTGACCCTGCGGGTTCGAGAATATGCAGACATGATCTTCTATCAATAATCAACAGCGGGGTCTGGGCACCCATATTGACTCCCACACATTCATCGATGATCATATCGGATGAACCACGATGCCAGGATTCAAACAATCCCATATATATATTCCCTTCGTCTCGCGATATTTTACTTGCCCGAGATTCGATCGTCGGTACCGTCATACCTAGTTCAATCTCGTTCACAGCAAGTACTTTACTCGTTCCGTAATCCGATATCACTTTGTGATTAACTCCTTAACCACATGCTTGCAAGCGGTGTTGATATCGATTACCGAGTGGGCCCGAAGTATATCTCTCCGACTTGGGAGGGACAAATCCCATCTCGATACATACAACCCAACAGATACTTTCCGATCACCTGAGAGACACCTTTATGATCACCCTCTCATAGGATGACGTTTGATGACCTCAAAGCTTTCTTCCGATACCAGGGAGTTGTATTATCTCATGGTCTAAGGAATACAATATTTGACATAGGAAAAGCTTCGCAAAGATGAACACGATGATACGATCTAATTGCTTCGCTTAGTTTGGGTCTGTCCATCATATCATTCTCCAATGATATGATCTCATTATCAATTGACAACTCATGTCTATGGTTAGGAAACCTTAACCATCATTGATCAATGAGCTAGTCCATAGAGGCGTACTAGGGACACGGTGTTGTTCACAAACCACACAAGTATTAAAGTTTCCGCTTAATACAATTCTAGCATGGAATATAAACTTTATCATGAACAAGAATTATAATAATAACATCTTTATTATTGCCTCTAGGGAATAATTCCAACACTATAGACCCCGGTACAATCTTTACCATTGATACATCTTCCACTGTTACTTGTTTACTTGTTGCAAACCATTACCTTGCACACCATATGTTTAATCCTTTGCTATAGCAAACTGGTGAGCTTGACAACCTCACTGTTCGTTGGGGCAAAGTCTTGATTTTGTGTTGTGCAGGTCTCCGCGTTGCTTGCAACACCTGTGTGATGTTTCCTTCCTCCTTCTGGTTCGATAACCTCGGTCTCAAGTGAGGTAAAACTTGCTGCTTGCTTCTTCACACCTTGCTCTTGGGGTTCCCAACAGGCTGTGCGTAGGCAGACGTCAAGATTTTCTGGCGCCATTGCCGGGGAGGCCAAGGAAGTCTTCACAAGGGGAGTCCTTCACTTCCTTTCTCTTTACTTTGTTTTTAGTTTGCTTTGTTTTTTTTTGCTTGGTTTTGTTTGCCTCTTTTCAAAAAACCCAAAAAAATAGTCTAATTTGGTTTGCTTGGTTTATTCAAAAACACAAAAAAATAGTCCCTGCTCTAGCTCACCATGTTGCTCCCCAAGTTCGCCCTGAAAAATCCTGCAATAGGTAGTGGCTCCATAATTGGGAAAGATAATATTGAAGAATTCTTTAATTATGTTAGCAAGCATGAGCATATTGAGGATAAATCTATAGCAGAGCTTGCTCCTAATTATGAGATTGCTGCAGCTTCTTTAGTTCATATGTTGGAGGCTAGGTTCGTTAGCCTTAACCCCTTCATACAATTCTTGTTCCTAAAACTAAAAGAAGAGAAGAATGTTGAAAAAAAGGGAATTCATCCTTGAAACTTTCTCAAAAGAATTCCATGATGTTGCTAGGGAAGCCAAAAAGGTTTTTGAACATTTCAATATGCTAGGTTCAAGTGTAGATGTTGTGGGTATTTCTGATAAAACTAAGCCTAGAGAGGAATTCAATATACCCATACCCTTTAAGCTTGTTGGAATGCCTGAAACCTTTGAAAAGAACTTTGATTTGATTGCCCCTGAAAATCTTTTTGATAAAGGTAGTAGACCAAAGAGAGATGAAAAGGTATCCTCCAAAACCCATTTGGATGAGATACCTTTCATTGTTGAAGACTTTCCAAGTATGGATATCAATTCTTCATTTGAAAATACTTGATTCTTCTTGCTTCTTGTGCCTAACTTAAAGGCGTTAAAGAAAAGTACTTGTTGGGAGATAACCCAAGAGTTTCCTTGAGTCTTGAAAGTTATTACTTATGTAATGACCTCTCCTTATCCTTTTTGTTTTCTTTTTGTGCAAGAATGACCTCTAATGAGAGGGAAGTAAGATTTGGGGACTTGTTGTCCCGAAACAGATTTCTGTCCTCCACCAAAAAATTCATGAGGAGGCTCTGTAACTCTGATTGAGCTCAAAATTTACTAATAAATCCCCTAGTATGTTAGATAAGTTATGTTAGTTCAACACTTTTTGATTTGAGCAACATAACATGTTCGAAAAAATCGGTTTCTACCTGCTAGTCTATTTTGACAGATTTCTGCCATTATTTGCATTTGCTTCTTATTGATACCCTTTTGAGTTCTCTTCAGGTAAATTGAGATTTTTGAAGGAGTTACTGCAGTAGCTTGTGTTTTTAGTAAAAATCCTTGTTGTTCCAAAGCTTTGCCAGTGGTCTAATAACTTTTGAATACACTAATGTTGCTAATGAAGATTGTGTGAAGTTTTGTATGAAGGAAAAATTTCAGGTGTAGGGAGAGAATGATGCAATGAGATGAAGAATGGACAAAATCTCAAGCTTGGGGATGCCACCATGGTGTCACCCCAAGAAATATCCAAGATGTACAAGCGTCAAAGCTTGGGGATGCCCAAGGCATCCCCTTCTTCATCAATAAAAAGCCCACGTTAGTCTAGACACTTCATTTTTGTTGTTTCATGCACAATTGTGTTGTTCTTGGAGCGTCTTAGTTTTCATTTGCTTTGCTTAGTTTGCTTAAGTAGTTTGTACCCCCGTTCTCTCTGTGTTGTTTTGCAAATAAGTTTGCTTGGTGTTTGGAAATGACTAGTAAGTTCTTGCTTGAAGTGCAAGAGAAGCTTGCATTGACTGTGACTTAGACTTTAGCATGACATTCTAGGTGTTGTTTTAGCATTATGCGTAGTGATTATTGCTGTAGCATGTCTTATTCCAAACAATTGGGATTGCTTAGTGTGCCTTGAAGAAATTATGTGTTGTTTTAGCATGCAAAAGCATTGTCGTGGTGGTATCACGACATATGCCATGGGTAGGCTAAAGTTGGGGCCGATGGACGTGGAGGAATCCGGGGAGGGATGATGCAGTGAAGACCGCACTCGTATGAACAAAGTGAAATACAATGTATATTGGATTGAAGCTCTCAAGTGGGGATCACACCTCCTTCTATACATCTAATCTCTTATAATCTTGCCATACTTGTGGCTACAATCATGCTCCTGGAGCTGTATCTCCTATCCTTCTATCTAGATCTCTCTATGAGAGTGGAGGAAGAGGAAGAAGGAGAGCTCCTAGTGAGCAGAGAGGGGAGGAGCCCTTCGGGGGCCTCCCCTCAACGATCTCCCTGGTGCCCCTTATAAAGGGGAGCCCAAGGGACAAAGCTTGTACCCTACGCTTGGCATCTGTACAGCATATTCCTAGCATCTTCTTAGATGCTTGGCATATGCCTTGGCATCTTTGGAGATGCCATGGCATATCCCTTAGCATATTCCCTAGCATCTTCTTGATGCCAAGGGCATATTCCATAGGCCATGTGCCAGTCTGAGCCATGGGCGTCCCAAGACTGGCACGGGACTTGTTTGTCTTGTCTTGGCTCAATGGCAAGTCGTTGTAGATTTCTGGATGCGCCTGGGAATGGATAACAGGGCATATGAAGTAGCTTTAGTCGGCCTGAACGTCCTGGGAAACATGTTAATTCGGCCTATGGCCTGTTTGAGTCGGCCCAGAGCTAAAGAGCCCAGCCGAGTCTTCATTTCCCTCTCAGCCGAATAAAGGTAAAGGCCCAGCTGTTGTCCTTCTAATTCGGCCCATGGTGGAAGGTGCCCCGCCGGGTCACCCTGGCATCCACCGGGTCGAGCGGCCTGTTCGGCCTCTCCCGCGGCCCAGCCGGGTCAAGGGGAGCCTGGGTCCTGATGAGGTTCGTCGTTGGGCCGGGATTGCTTCCGCCGGCCCACGCGGGAAGGTGAGCGTCGAGGTGGTGAATGGACGGACAGAACCCGCGGTGGGCCGTGGTCCTCCTGACTCGGCCCATCCGGGAGACGATGGCGCGGGAGCGAGGTGTTGGCGGGAGCAGGAGGAGATGGTTCGGCGCTGGCGGGATTTGGTAGCGACGCTGGCGAGGTTTGGCGGGAGTTAATGACGAGGCGACGAGGAAGGAGATGCTCGGCGCCGAGGTGGGCTGACTGGGAGCCTCTCGGCCCAACCGAGATGTAGAGTAGTTCGACCTGGGAGCAAGGAGGTGGGCAACATGGTTTGGTAGACGGGCCGGCCGCAGGGGTAATTCGGCCCATGACTGGATCGTTTTCCCTTTCTCTTAATTAATTCGGATGTAGAGAATGTGGACTGGGCCGAGATTCCCCTTACTCGGCCCAGTTGTTCTTTATTGTGTCTTTCCTTTTCTATTTGATATTCTTTTATTAAATATACTTTCGTTTATTCTTGTCTCTTATCTATAGACCAACTCTGGGGTACCTGGGGTTATATCCCCGACATTAGTCCCCGAGGCCATGTGGGATTTGTAGAATCGCTCATGGGCTTTATATTTAAATATTCCCAGAGTTGTTTTTCGACTTATTGCACCTTGGTTGTATGCCTCTATGTCTTATAATCTTTTTGAGCAAGTTTTTGATTACTGACGCTCTCGGGCATTGGCTATAATCCCTTTTGGGTAAGTTTTTGGACTTCTGACCTTCATGGCACTGGTCAAAGCCCCTTGGGTGGGTTTCTGGACCTATGGCCTTTGTGGGCACTGGTCATAACCCTTTGGGTAAGTTTCTGGACTTCTGTCCTTCATGGGCACTGGTCATAACCCCTTTGGGTAAGTTACGAGTTCAGGCCTTATTGGACATTGCTATTTTAACCCCATTGGGCAAATCAAGTGTTCCTGACTTCTTGGGTATTGCTCTCTTAACCCCATTTGGTAAGTTATGAGTTCCTGCCTTCTTTGGCACTGCTTTTTTAACCCCTTTGGGTAAGTTATGAGTCTTGGCCTTCTTTGGCACCGCTCTTTTAACCTCTTTGGGTAAGTTATGAGTCTTGGCCTTCCTTGGCACTGCTCTTTTAACCCCTTTGGGTAAGTTATGAGTCTTGTCCTTCCTTGGCACTGCTCTTTTAACCTCTTTGGGTAAGTTATGAGTCTTGGCCTTCCTTGGCACTGCTCTTTCAACCTCTTTGGGTAATTTGTGAGTTCTGGCCTTATTGGGCACCGCTCCTTTAACCTCTTTGGGTAATTTGTGAGTTCTGGCCTTATTGGGCACTGCTCCTTTAACCTCTTTGGGTAATCTGTGAGTTCTGGCCTTATTGGGCACTGCTCCTTTAACCTCTTTGGGTAATTTGTGAGTTCTGGCCTTATTGGGCACTGCTCCTTCAACCTCTTTGGGTAATTTGTGAGTTCTGGCCTTATTGGGCACTGCTCTTTTAACCTCTTCGGGTAAGTCTTTATCCGAGTCATCTGATTCCAATCTGAGTTTCCTTACTCAAAATTGACTTTATGCCTAAGTCTGAGTCATTTGACTCAAATCCGAGTTACATGATTAAATCCGGGTTAATTTATCCCAAATCCAAGTTACTTTACTCGATTCTGACTTTATGTGGTCTGAGTCATCTGACTCAAATCCGAGTTATATGATTAAATCCGGGTTAACTTATCCCAAATCCGAGTTACTTTACTCGATTCTGACTTTATGTCTTAAGTCTGAGTCATCTGACTCAAATCCGAATTATATGACTTAAATCCGAGTTAACTCATCCCAAATCCGAGTTACTTTACTCGATTCTAACTTTATGTCTTCAGTCATCTGACTCAAATCCGAGTTACATGACTCAAATCCGAGTTAACTCACCTCAAATCCGAGTTACTTTACTCAAAAGTGACTTTATGTCTTAAGGATGAGTCATCTGGCTCCAATCCGAGTTATATGATTCAAATCCGAGTTAACTCAACTCAAATCCGAGTTACTTTACTCAAAACTGACTTTATGTCTTAAGGATGAGTCATCTGGCTCCAATCCGAGTTATATGATTCAAATCCGAGTTAACTCAACTCAAATCCGAGTTACTTTACTC
The DNA here is from genome assembly GCA_916181665.1 of Avena sativa. Classification (NCBI taxonomy): domain Eukaryota; kingdom Viridiplantae; phylum Streptophyta; class Magnoliopsida; order Poales; family Poaceae; genus Avena; species Avena sativa. The sequence continues at coordinate 397,087,209 of OV702281.1, forward strand.
AAAATTGACTTATATGTAAGTCTGAGTCATTTGACTCAAATCCGAGTTACATGATTCAAATCCGAATTAACTCAACTCAAATCCGAGTTACTTTACTCAAAATTGACTTTATGTCTTAAGGATGAGTCATCTGGCTCCAATCCGAGTTATATGATTCAAATCCGAGTTAACTCAACTCAAATCCGAGTTACTTTACTCAAAATTGACTTATATGTAAGTCTGAGTCATTTGACTCAAATCCGAGTTACATGATTCAAATCCGAATTAACTCAACTCAAATCCGAGTTACTTTACTCAAAATTGACTTTATGTCTTAAGGATGAGTCATCTGGCTCCAATCCGAGTTATATGATTCAAATCCGAGTTAACTCAACTCAAATCCGAGTTACTTTACTCAAAATTGACTTATATGTAAGTCTGAGTCATTTGACTCAAATCCGAGTTACATGATTCAAATCCGAGTTAACTCATCCCAAATCTGAGTTACTTTACTCAAAATTGACTCATATGTAAGTCTGAGTTATCTATTTGCCATGACATATCTTGATTTGGCGTGATGGCGATAACTTGCCTTTGATATGGATCCGAGATATAGATCCGAGATTGAGCTTTGGGATATGATAATAGGGCTAACCGCTGAGAGATCCGATTCGAGATGTAGATATGAGATATAGATTCGAGATATGATAAGCTGGCCAATAGTCATCCGAGATATGGGATAACCTGGCAAGATGGTGAGATATCAATCCGAGTCATAACATAACCTGGCAATCTGGTGAACTGAATAAAGCTTCGGCCTGAATCAGAGATATAATTAGTACGCCGAGTCTGAATACCAATCTGAACCATAAAGTACCCTGGCAAGCTGAATCAAATGTTAGTCCGAATCAGAGACAATTTACTGAGCTGAGTTAAAGGTTAATTCAAAGCATAAACAAAATGACTTCCACTTATGGCCGAGTTAACAGATAAGCTGGCTGGTGAGCTGAGTTAAAGGGTAATCCAAAGCATAAATTAACTGACTCAAAATCTATCTGAATCACAAATAAGATGATTCAACTTATGGCCGAGTTAACAGATAAGCTGGCTGGTGAGCTGAGTTAATGGGTAATCCAAAACATAAATTAACTGACTCAAAATCTATCTGAATCACAAATAAGATGATTCAACTTATGGCCGAGTTAACAGATAAGCTGGCTGGAGTATAGATCCAAATCAACATAATTCTTTCTTAATCTAAAGGTGACTCTACGGATAAGTTGACTAGTCCCCGGGTTGAGTTATTCTCTCCCTGGGATGAAGGATTAAGTGTAGGTGGCTGAGTTACCTGGCACTTACAGCATACTTGAAGAAGTGTTTGGGTGAGTTTTGCTAGGTCATACCTGCCTTGCTGAGTTACTTGGTACTTACAGTAAGCTTGGAGTAGTGCTTGAGTCCTTCCTGCTGAGTCTTACCAGCTTTGATGAGTTAGACTTGTTGAGCCTCTGCGCTTACCTCTTTGTTCTCTGTTGACTTGGTGAAGCTGAATGAGCCCTATGAGGAAGAAGTAGATGAAGATGCTCCCGTCCGGATGGAAATCCAACCAACGCCACTAGAAGGCCCCACGGTGGGCGCCAAATGTCGTGGTGGTATCACGGCATATGCCATGGGTAGGCTAAAGTTGGGGCCGATGGACGTGGAGGAATCCGGGGAGGGATGATGCAGTGAAGACCGCACTCGTATGAACAAAGTGAAATACAATGTATATTGGATTGAAGCTCTCAAGTGGGGATCACACCTCCTTCTATACATCTAATCTCTTATAATCTTGCCATACTTGTGGCTACAATCATGCTCCTGGAGCTGTATCTCCTATCCTTCTATCTAGATCTCTCTATGAGAGTGGAGGAAGAGGAAGAAGGAGAGCTCCTAGTGAGCAGAGAGGGGAGGAGCCCTTCGGGGGCCTCCCCTCAACGATCTCCCTGGTGCCCCTTATAAAGGGGAGCCCAAGGGACAAAGCTTGTACCCTACGCTTGGCATCTGTACAGCATATTCCTAGCATCTTCTTAGATGCTTGGCATATGCCTTGGCATCTTTGGAGATGCCATGGCATATCCCTTAGCATATTCCCTAGCATCTTCTTGATGCCAAGGGCATATTCCATAGGCCATGTGCCAGTCTGAGCCATGGGCGTCCCAAGACTGGCACGGGACTTGTTTGTCTTGTCCTGGCTCAATGGCAAGTCGTTGTAGATTTCTGGATGCGCCTGGGAATGGATAACAGGGCATATGAAGTAGCTTTAGTCGGCCTGAACGTCCTGGGAAACATGTTAATTCGGCCTATGGCCTGTTTGAGTCGGCCCAGAGCTAAAGAGCCCAGCCGAGTCTTCATTTCCCTCTCAGCCGAATAAAGGTAAAGGCCCAGCTGTTGTCCTTCTAATTCGGCCCATGGTGGAAGGTGCCCCGCCGGGTCACCCTGGCATCCACCGGGTCGAGCGGCCTGTTCGGCCTCTCCCGCGGCCCAGCCGGGTCAAGGGGAGCCTGGGTCCTGATGAGGTTCGTCGTTGGGCCGGGATTGCTTCCGCCGGCCCACGCGGGAAGGTGAGCGTCGAGGTGGTGAATGGACGGACAGAACCCGCGGTGGGCCGTGGTCCTCCTGACTCGGCCCATCCGGGAGACGATGGCGCGGGAGCGAGGTGTTGGCGGGAGCAGGAGAAGATGGTTCGGCGCTGGCGGGATTTGGTAGCGACGCTGGCGAGGTTTGGCGGGAGTTAATGACGAGGCGACGAGGAAGGAGATGCTCGGCGCCGAGGTGGGCTGACTGGGAGCCTCTCGGCCCAACCGATATGTAGAGTAGTTCGGCCTGGGAGCAAGGAGGTGGGCAACATGGTTTGGTAGACGGGCCGGCCGCAGGGGTAATTCGGCCCATGACTGGATCGTTTTCCCTTTCTCTTAATTAATTCGGATGTAGAGAATGTGGACTGGGCCGAGATTCCCCTTACTCGGCCCAGTTGTTCTTTATTGTGTCTTTCCTTTTCTATTTGATATTCTTTTATTAAATATACTTTCGTTTATTCTTGTCTCTTATCTATAGACCAACTCTGGGGTACCTGGGGTTATATCCCCGACAAGCATAGTATTGTGGTATTCTCCTTTGATGTTTTGCTTGGGTTGACTTGGCACATGATCACACCATGTTATGACTCTGGCAAGTCACCATTAGCCTCTATGATCATTTATTCCTTGACTTGTAGTACCACTCTTTGCTTTGATTAGTATGCTTTCTTGCACTGCATGATTATGGCCATTATTGCTCTCTTAGTTGGTTGCTCCTAGTCTTTTGCTAGCCTCCTCTTGTATGAGTAAGTTCTACTCATGCCTCCAACTTCCAAGAAACCAAACATTTCCAAAGTGTCCACTATAAACTCCTATGCATGGTGTGTTACACCATTCCAAGTATATTCTTGTTTTCAACTATCTTCCAATTAAAAACTATTTTGTTATATGAAAACTTAGTTATTAAAGCCCTCACGAACTTGATGGCACACTTTATTCTTTGCCCCTAATAAACTTGAAACATTGTGACAACTTTCTTGTATATGCTTGCACTTATAAGTTGGAATTAGCAGAACCGTGTTGTCACGGGGAACGTTTTCAACATTGCACTTGTACCTTGCTGTACTCAGTTGATATCATGTTCTTTTGTCTATGGATGTCACCGGTGTGAAATAAAGAGGGAACTTGTAAGTCCATGGAGTTTGTATTCTGTGTTAGAGAAACGCCTGGGCCGCTAGCCTAAGCCATGCCTAATCATGGTGGAAACTTGCAGGATCACCATAGTGAGCTATCTATGAAGCATTCTCAAAAAAAAGCTATGCATATGGTAAATAAAAAGATTGCTGAGATGCTCATTGTATGCTTGCCTTGTCATTTTGGTTATGGGAAAGCTCATGTACCATGTGCAAGGGGTACCCCGTTGGCGCTTCTCAATGATATGCAAATACTTACAATGGCAAGAACTTACCTGGACCCAAAGTTGAGTATGCATGGGGTGTGGCCCACGTATTCGAGGGGCATGAGATTGCCAACTTATACTTCGTCAAGCATATACTACAGCTTTGCCACTTTAACCTTAACCACTTCAAGATGCTTATGATAGGAGCAATGAGGGCTAAAAGCTAACAAGTACCATAATTTTTGGAAGCTCTTTTTGAAACGTGTAATCCCTGCTTCCTTTACAAAAAGGCCTTTCTTACACCATTATTTGAGTCTCCACCTTCTACCTTTAGGCACCATTAAGAGAGCATAGTTGTCATTCTGTGTGCAGTGTTCCAAAGCTTATTAATTGATGCATATTGTGATATTACTTGTTCTTGTGCTACTTGTTTCTAGTCACCCTTGTGAACTTTGCACGTGTCCTATGCATCTATATTGCTACTCTATGAGGGACAAGCTGATTGCCACTATGCTATGTTTTCTGCATGTGAAACAAACAAACATTTTTCAATACATGTTATTCATGATCTTTGTTTGTAGCTTGTCATGTTGCATGCATAGTTACTATGTCCTATTGTTAGAACTCCATCGTTCATGCACATGTTTAGAGTTCTTTGATCCCAGCTTTCAATGTTTGCAAATGGTTGGATCTTTATTGTGAGGGTGCATGTCACCTCAAAAATTATTTTTTTTATCTCTTACCTACTCGAGGACGAGCAGGAGTTAAGCTTGGGGATGTAGATATGTTGGAAACCTATCTATAATTTTTGATGCTCCATGCTTGTTTTGTTTCTACTTTGCTTTACTTGTCCACACTTTGAGGTGCTTTTTACATGTTTTCTGGTACTAACCTATTAACAGGTTGCAACAGTGCCAGATGCCTGTTTTCTGTTGTTTTTGGTTTCAAAAAAGTTAGTAAAAATTATTCTCGGAATTGGATGGGACAAAGGACAAAGTAAATTACTTTCCGTGGGGAACAAGAAGTCTAGAGGAGAGCTGGAGGGGGCGGCCAGAGGGGCTAGACGCGCGGGTGGGCCCCACCCCGTGCCTGGCTAGGATTTGGCGCCCCTCGCCACCGCCTCGGTCTCCCCCTTCGCCTATAAAAAGCCCCCAATGCAGAAACCCTGAGTACTCGATTAGAAATCCACGAAACCGTCTGTAGCCGCCACCACCATCGTCCCTAGATCGGGAGGGATCTGAAGTTCTTCCCAGCACCCTGCCAGAGGGGAGATCATCCCAGAGGCCTTCTATCCGGTATGATGCGTGAGTAGTGATATGTTGAAAACGTATCTATGATTTTTGATGCTCCATGCTTGTTTTGTATCTACTTTGCTTTACTTGTCCACACTTTGAGGTGCTTTTTACATGTTTTCTGGTACTAACCTATTAACAAGCTGCAATAGTGACAGATGCCTGTTTTATGCTATTTTTGGTTTCAGAAAAGTTAGTAAAGAAATATTCTCGAATTGCACGGGACAAAGGACAAAGTCAATTACTTTCCGTGGGGAACAAGAAGTCCAGAGGAGAGCCGAAGGGGACAGCCAGGGGGGCCAGACCCACCCCAGGCGCGGGGGCAGGTGGGCCCATGCCTGGCTAGGGTTTGGTGGCCCTGGCTGCCTGTCGGTCTCGCCCCTTCGCCTATAAGAAGCCCCCGATGCAGAAACACTGAGTACCCGATCAAAAATCCACAAAACCGTATGTAGCCGCCACCACCATCGTCCCTAGATCGGGGGGATCTGAAGTTCTTCCCGGCACCCTATCGGAGGGGAGATCATCCCGGAGGCCTTCTCTCCGGTATGATGCGTGAGTAGTTCCACCTTGGACTATGGGTCCATGTAGTAGCTATATGGTTGTATCTCCTCCTTTGTGCTTTCATGTATAGATCTTGTGAGCTCTGTTCATGATGAAGATCTAATCTATTTGTAATCATGCATGTTGTGTTTGCGGGGATCTGATGGATATTGCGATTATTATGTTGGTTTGATTAATGGTTTTATCTTTCTGATTCTATCATGTTTGTGTTGTTTGTGATCTTGCATGCTCTCCGTTGTTAGTAGCTATCTTGGCCAAGTAGTTGCTAGTGACTCCAATAGGGGGTATTTATGCTCGATAGTGGGTTCATGCCTCTAGTTTCCAAGGGAAGTGACAGAAATCTCTTCGGTTGTAAATGTGATGTTGCTACTAGGGAGAAAACAACGGTCTCTTGTTCATGGAACATGTGGACTGCTTACCTTACACACTTTGCTTAAAGCAGTTGTTTGTTGCTTGCAACTTAATACTGGAGGGGGTTTGGATGATAACCTGAAGGTGGACTTCTAGTCATAGATGCAATTGGATGGCGGTCTATGTATATTGTTGTATTGCCCAATCAGCCTCATAGGATCTTTCTGACTAGTAATTGCATTGTTATGCCTTGCTCAGTTCCTGTCAATTGCCCCGCTATAATTTGTTTACCCTTCATGCCATGTTGTTTATCTAAGGAGAGCACCTCTAGTGAACTATGGACCCCGGTCCATTCTTTACCATTGATACTTCTTCCACTGTTACCTGTTTACTTGCTGCAAACCACCATTATCTTCCACACCATATGTTTAATCGTTTGTTATAGCAAACCGGTCAGCTTGACAACCTCACTGATTCGTTGGGGCAAAGTCTTGAGTTTGTGTTGTGCAGGTCTCCGTGTTGCTTGCAACACCTGTGTGACGTTTCCTTCCTCATACTGGTTCGATAACCTCGGTTTCTTACTGAGGGAAACTTGTTGTTGTGCTGCTTCATACCTTGCTCTTGGGGTTTCGAACAAAGTGTCCCATGACAAGTACTGGGCGCCATCAAGCTATTTTCTGGCGCCGTTGCCGGGGAGGCTAAGGACGTCTTCACTAGGGGATTCCTTCACTTCCTTCCTCTTTAATTTGTTTTTAGTTTGCTTTGTTTCTTTTGCTTGGTTTTGTTTGCCTCTTTTCAAAAAATGCAAAAAATTAGTCTAGTTTGGTTTGCTTGCTTTATTCAAAAACACAAAAAATTAGTTCCTGCCCTAGCTGCTGCTGTTTTTGGCTTCCCCACATTTGCCAAAATGAACTCTGCCAAGAACACCAAGTTGTGTGACTTCACTAGCACCAACAACAATGATTTCCTAAGCACTCCTATTGCTCCACCTGCTCCTGATGCTACCTTTTATGAAATTAAGCCTGCCTTGTTGAATCTTGTGATGAGAGAGCAATTTTCTGGTGCTGGTTCTGATGATCCTGCTTCCCATCTTAATAGCTTTGTTGAACTTTGTGATATGAAAAAGTATAAGGATGTAGATGGAGATATTATTAAGCTCAAGCCTTTTCCTTTATCCTTGAGGGGAAAATCTAAAGAATGGTTGCTTTCTTTGCCTAAAAATAGTATTGGTTCTTGGACTAAGTGCAAAGATGCTTTTATTGGAAAGTACTATCCTCCTTCTAAGATTATATCTATGAGAAGTGACATTATGAAAATTAAACAACTTGATAGTGAACATGTTGCTCCCGCTTAGGAAATAATGAAATCTTTGGTTAAAAATTTCCCTACTCATGGACTCACTGCTTGGATGATTATCCAGACTTTTATGTAGGTTTGAACTTATCCTCAAGAAACCTGTTGGATTCTGCTGCTGGAGGTGCTTTTATGGGCCTTACTTTGGGTGCTGCAACAAGGCTCCTTGATAATATGATGGTTAACTACTCTGAATGGCATGTTGAGAGAGATCCACATGGTAAGAAGGTAAATTCTGTTGAGGAAACCTCCTCTTTGAGTGAAAAGATTGATGTTATTATGGCTATGCTTGTTAATGTGAAAGCTCCTCTAGATCCTAATAGTGTTCCCTTAGCCTCTTTGGTTGCTCAAGAAGAGCAAGTTGATGTGAACTTCATTAGAAACAACAATTTCAACAACAATGCCTACATGAATAATTTTCGTAGCAACAACAATTATAGGCCTTATCCTCCTATTGGAAATGCTTATCAGGATAGATCTGGAATGCCTAGTGAAGAGAGGATTCTAGAAGTTGAGAGATCCACTAAATTTTTTATGCAAATGCAATATGAGCAAAACAAGATTTTCACTGAAACTATGGAGGAACAATCTATTATCTTGAAAAACATTAGTCTTGAGCTTGAGAATCTGAATAGAGAAATTCCTATTTTACAATAAAAAAAATTGAGTGCTGAGAAAAATATATCCTCTTTGTCTGAAACTCAAACTTCCTTGGTTAATAAAATGGCTGCTAAACCTGAAACTATGGAAAACACCTTTGCTACTTCTCATGCCATACAAGTTACTATTGATGAAAATGTTAGGCTGTTAGCTCAACTTCATGCTAAGTGGGAAAGGGAAGTTGAAACTGATAGATACAAGTGTGTGCACCATCACCACTAAACCACAAGTAGTCCCTATTCCTACTCCTACTATGCCTAAGCCTATTGATCCTACTACTAGTGATGCCAAGTTTTACTTTGATATTGATGGTTGCAATATTTCTGAAGTAATTATGTTCTTGCAAAAGCTTGCTAGAAGTCCTGATGCTAGTGATATGCATGTTGCCTTTACCAAACACATTACAGATGCTCTTGTTAAGATTACGGAAGAGAAGCTAAAACACAAAAGCTTCTATTCCTAGGAAAGTAGAAGATAATTGGGAACCAATTATTAATATGCAAGTGAATGACTTTGATCTCAAAGCTTCATGTGATCTTGGTTCTAGTGTCTCTATTATGCTTAGAAAGATTTATGAAATTCTTGATTTAACACCATTAGAAGATTGTTATTTGGATGTCCCACTCAATGATAATGCTAAGAAGAAACTCATAGGGAGTATTAATGATGTTCTCATTATGGTTAACAATACTTATGTCCCAGTTGATTTATATGTTTTGGATGTTGAATACAATGCTTCTTGTCCTATTACTTTGGGAAGACCTTTTCTTAGAACAGTTGGTGCCATCATTGATATGAAAGAAGGCACCATTAAATATCATTTTCCATTCAAGAAAGGTATTGAACACTTCCATATGAGAAGAGAGAAGTTCCTTTTACTCCTCATTTGAAAGCAAGGTTTGATGTTGATGCTTCCTCATTTGAAAATACTTGATTCTTCTTGTTTCTTGTGCCTAACTTAAAGGCGTTAAAGAAAAGTACTTGTTGGGAGATAACCCAAGAGTTTCCTTGAGTCTTGGAAGTTATTACTTCTGTAATAACCTCTCCTTATCCTTTTTGTTTGCTTTTTGTGCCAAGAATGACCTCTAATGAGAGGGAAGTGAGATTTGGGGAGTTGCTGTCCCAAAACATATTTCTGTCCTCCACCAAAAAAAATCGTGAGGAGGCTCTGTAACTCAGATTGAGCTTAAACTTTACGAATAAATCCCGAAGTATGTTAGCTAACTTTCTTTTGTTCAACACTTTTTGATTTGAGCAACAGAAGATGTTGGAAAAAAATCGTTTCTACCTGCTGGTCTGTTTTGACAGATTTCTGCCATTATTTGCATTTGCTTCTTATTGATTCCTTTTTTAGTTCTCTTCAGATAAATTGAGCTTTTTGAAGCAGTTACTACAGTATCTTGTGTTTTTAGTGAAAAGCCTTGCTGTTTCAAAGCTTTGCCAGAGGTTTAATATCTTTTGAATACACTAATGTTGCTAATGAAGATTCTGTGAAGTTTTGTATGAAGGAAAAATTTCAGGTGTAAAGAGAGAATGATGCAATGAGATGAAGAATGGACAAAAGCTCAAGCTTGGGGATGCCACCATGGTGTCACCCCAAGAAATATCCAAGAGGTACAAGCGTCAAAGCTTGGGGATGCCCAAAGCATCCCCTTCTTCATCAATAAAAAGCTCAGGTCTGTCTAGACACTTCGTTTTTATTGTTTCATGCACAGTTGTGTTGTTCTTGGAGCGTCTTAGTTTTAGTTTGATTTGCTTAGGTTGTTTAGTTTGCTTGAATAAAGTAGTTTGGACCCCCGTTCTCGCTGTGTTGTTTTGCAAATAAGTTTGCTTGGTGTTTGGAAAGGAGTAGTAAGTTCTTGCTTGAAGTGCAAGAGGAGCTTGCATTGACTATGACTTAGACTTTAGCATGACATGCTAGGTGTTGTTTTAGCATTATGCTTAGTGATTACTGTTGTAGCATGTCTTGTTCCAAACAATTGGGATTGCTTTGTGTGCCTTGAAGAAATTATGCGTTGTTTTACCATGCAAAACCATAGTATTGTGGTATTCTCCTTTGATGTTTTGCTCAGGTTGACTTGGCACATGCTCACACCATTTTATGACTATGACAAGTCACCATTAGCCTCTATGATCATTTAGTCCTTGACTTGTAGTACCACTCTTTGCTTTGGTTACTTTGCTTTGTTGCATTGCATGATTATGCCATTATTGCTCTCTTAGTTGGTTGCTCCCAGTCTTTTGCTAGCCTCAACTTGTATGAGTAAGTTCTACTCATGCTTCCAACTCCCAAAAAAAACCAAGTTATTCCAAAGTGTCCACTATAAACTCCTATGCATGGTGTGTTACACCATTCCAAGTATATTCTTGTTTTCAACTATCTTCCAATTAAAAACTATTTTGTTATGTGAAAACTTAGTGATTAAAGCCCTCACGAACTTGATGGCACACTTTATATTCTTTGCCCCTAATAAACTTGAACCATTGTGACAACTTTGTTGTATATGCTTGCACTTATAAGTTGGAATTAGCAGAACCGTGCTATCACGGGGAAGGTTTTCAACATTGCACTTGTACCTTGTTGTACTCAGTTGATATCATGTTCTTTTGTCTATGGATGTCACCGGTGTGAAATAAAGAGGGGACTTGTAAGCCCATGGAGTTTGTATCCTGTGTTAGAGAAACGCCTGCGACGCTAGCCTAATCCATTCCTAATCATGGTGGAAACTTGCAGCATCACCATAATGAGCCATCTATGAAGCATCCTCAATAAAAAGCTATGCATATGGTAAATAAGAACATTGCTAAGATGCTCATTGTTTGCTTGCCTTGTCATTTTGGTTATGGGAAAACTCCTGTACCATGTGCAAGGGGTACCCCGTTGGCGGTTCTCAATGATATGCAAATACTTACAATGACAAGAACTTACCTGGACCCAAAGTTGAGTATGCATGAGGTGTGGCCCTCGTATTCAAGGGGCATGAGATTGCCAACTTATACTTCATCAAGCATATACTCCAGCTTTGCCACTTTAACCTTAACCACTTCAAGATGCTTATGATAGGGGCAATGAGGGCTGAAAGCTAACAAGTACCATAATTTTTGGAAGCTCTTTTTGAAACTTGTAATCACTTCTTCCTTTACAAAAAGGCCTTTCTTCCACCACTATTGAGTCTCCACCTTCTACCTTTAGGCACCATTAAGAGAGCATAATTGTCATTCTGTGTGCAGTGTTCCAAAGCTTATTAATTGATGCATATTGTGTTATTACTTGTTCTTGTGCTACTTGTTTCTAGTCACCCTTGTGAACTTTGCAGGTGTCCTATGCATCAATATTGCTACTCTATGAGGGACAAACTGATTGCCACTATGCTATGTTTTCTGCATGTGAAACAAACAAATGTTCTTCAATGCATGTTATTCATGATCTTTGTTTGTAGCTTGCCATGTTGCATGCATAGTTACTATGTCATATTGTTAGAACTCCATCTTCAATGCACATGTTTAGCGTTCTTTGATCCCTGCTTTCAATGCTTGCAAATGGTTGGATCTTTATTGTGAGGGTGCCTGTCACCTCAAAAAAATATTCTTTTTATCACTTACCTACTCGAGGACGAGCAAGAGTTAAGCTTGGGGATGTTGATACGTTGGAAACGTATCTATAATTTTTTATTCTCCATGCTTGTTTTGTATCTACTTTGCTTTACTAGTCCACACTTTGAGGTGCTTTTTACATGTTTTCTAGTACTAACCTATTAACAAGTTGCAGTGCCAGATGCATGTTTTCTGCTGTTTTTGGTTTCAGAAAAGTTAGTAAATAAATATTCTCGGAATTGGACGGGACAAAGGACAAAGTCAATTACTTTCCGTGGGGAACAAGAATTCCAGACGAGAGACGGAGGGGCCAGCCAGGGGGCCAGACCGACCCCAGGCGCGGGGGCAGGTGGGCCCGCGCCTGGCTAGGGTTTGGTGGCCCTGGCCGCCTCCTGGTCTCGCCCCTTCGCCTATAAGAAGCCCCCGATGCAGAAACCTTGAGTATCCGATCAAAAATCCATGAAACCGTTTGTAGCTGCCGCCACCATCATCCCTAGATCGGGGGGATCTGAAGTTCTTCCCGGCACCCTGCCGGAGGGGAGATCATCCCAGAGGCCTTCTCTCTGGTATGATGCGTGAGTAGTTCCACCTTGGACTATGGGTCCAAGTAGTAGCTAGATGGTTGTATCTCCTCCTTTGTGCTTTATGTTGTGCAGGTCTTGAGTTTGTTGGGGCAAAGTCTTGAGTTTGTGTTGTGCAGGTCTCCGCGTTGCTTGCAACACCTCTGTGACGTTTCCTTCCTCCTACTGGTTCGATAACCTGGTTCCTCTGAGACTGAGGTTATCGAACCTAAAGGAGGAAGAAAACGTCCCAAAGGTGTTGCAAGCAACATGGAAACCTGCACAACACAAACTCAAGACTTTGTCCCAACGAATCAGTGAGGTTGTCAAGCTCACCGATTTGGTGTAACAAAGGATTAAACGTATGGTGTGGAAGGTAATGGTTTACAGCAAGTAAACAAGTAACAGTGGAGGATGTATCAATGGTAAAGATTGGACCGGGGTCCATAGTTCACTAGAGGTACTCTCCTTAGATAAACAACATGGCATAAAGGGTAAACAAATTAGAGCAGGGCAATTGACAGGAATTGAGCAAGGCATAACAATGCAATTACTATTCAGAGAGATCCTATGAGATTCAACTGGGCAATACAACAAGATTCATAGACCGCCATCCAGCTGCATCTATGACTAGAAGTCCACCTTCAGATTATCATCCGAACCCCTTCTAGTATTAAGTTGCAAGCAACAGACAACTGCTTTAAGCAAAGTGTGTAAGGTAAACAGTCCACATTTTCCATGAACAAGAGACCATTGTTTTCTCCCTAGTATCAACAGCACATCTACAACCGAAGAGATTGTTGTCACTTCCCTTGGAAACTAGAGGCATGAACCCACTATCGAGCATAAATACTCCCTCTTGGAGTCACTAGCAACTACTTGGCCAAGATAGCTACTAACAACGGAGAGCATGAAATATCACAAACAACACAGACATGATAGAATCATAAAGACAAAACAATTAATCAAACCAACATAATAATCTCAATATCCATCGGATCCCCGCAAACACAACATGCATGATTACAAATAGATTAGATCTTGATCATGAACGAAGCTCACAAGATCTATACATGAAAGCACAAAGGAGGAGATACAACCATCTAGCTACTACATGGACTGTCAACACCCGGATTTTTCAATCCTTGATGCCTGTTATGCCATACATCGCAATCCCAGGATTACCATTTTTGCGAGACATAACAGAATTGGATACCATAGTACATCATCCATTACAACCGTACATAAGTTCTTACACAAATAGGGATCTCATGATCCAGTTATTAATACAACTTCAAGCAGCGGAATACGTAATAATAATGGTAGCGTAGGCGAAGCTCCATCTTCGGGGTCACAGGCAATGCTGACGATGGGAGATGATCCTAGTTGTCGTAACCTTCCTGGGGTCCATCCTCTAGGTACTCCTCTTCATAGTATGGCCATGGGAATAGCCAGGGACAAAGCCATGAGTACTCTTTAAGTACTCACAAACTGATACTAACGGGTAAAGGGGTTTTCGGATAATAGGACACTAGGCTCTAGGGTTGTTTTGCAAAATCCAGATTTATCTCTACTAATTTCTAAAGCTAGTCACAATTTTATAACTCCTAAGTGGGATCTTGTAACTCAGGTCACAACTCTGTTGTGGTCAAGTCAAAGTCTCAATTCATTTCACAAGTCATTTTGAAAAGTCTGGCGGGGGAACAGTATGGCCACTCCAACTGTCCATAACCACGGACGCGGCTATTCGAATAGTTTGACACTCTGCAGAGATTGTACACTTTCACCACAACATTCGATACATCCATCAGGAACAAATCCTGAATTCACCATACTCAGTATGCGGATAATTAATCCTAACCTTTCAATTACATGCCCTAGTATAAGTACCTCTCCTGTGAGTCTGGCCACCCAACCATGACCAACTGTCATCTTGGGTACTGCACAGGTGGACAATCTTCACAAGGTATCCTCAGCTCAGACCTTGGCCGTGAGGGAACTAATACTAAGGTATATAAGTTTCCAGTCAAGCCCTACCCAATATTTGGGTATTGCGGTTGTACGATAAAATTGGAATGGTATCGCATCCAGACAACCATCAGTTTTATAAAGGGCTAAGGCTCATGCCTCAACATTTTCATCACCAAAATCATCAAGTGTTCGGAAACACATGTCCAAAACATTTCAATAGAATGATCCATCATTCCAAGGTTTCCATAACCATTTTTCCACCAAGTAAACCCATCTAAAGTTAATCAAGTTTTATGCTTAGCACTAGCATCTACAGGTGGGGGTAGTACTAATGAGGGGTAGTAAACTAGTGGAGTTTCAACTAAGTACAACCTTATATCTTAGGATGATATCAAGGTTTCTAACTTAGGCCAAATTTTGTGCTCTTTATGCAACCTTCAGAATCTTTCTAGTATCTACAAATCACTTAAGTAAACTCTAAGTTAAAGCTTTGATAAAGAAATAAAGTAAGAAGCTTGCAAATAAAACTAGGATTGGTTTATCAAGTGGGTATGATCACATATGCTTAAGGCATATAGTAGGCATAGTAACAAGCAAGTATTTGCTTGCACAATATCAGTATAAGCTTGCTAAATTGCAAGTGTTAGCTTCCATAGGTCAACTTTATTAGTAAGGCTTGCTAAAGTATAGTGTCTTCCAAGTTTTAGCTTGCCTTGTGCAGAGCAGTGGTTGAAGTTCTCCTCGGCTTCTTCTTCATAGTATCCTCCTTCCTCCTCGTATCCTTGGTCGGTACTAGCGTCTATGAATAAATACGAGGTACACAATCACCAAACAATACTTAACTACTTGCAATCATCACACACAAGGGTCCTATAGATGATCTAGCATCATCTCTAACATTACAAGGTTAAGGCTTGATTTAATTCCTTTTATTTTTAGAAAAGTAATTTCTACTCATTGAAAAACTACTTAAGATTTAATATTCTCCAAACCAAACATGGGATCATGTTGACACATGTCATCACCACATATTGTAGTCCATGGGAATGTGATTTAAAGTGGTGTCACAACTTAATAAGGTTTTTACCCTTTTATTCTAATTAATTAAAGTGGCTCGAAATGCCTATGTAGCATTCTTTTATTACTTGAACATTATTTCTGCAAGTAAACCTATATATTTCTATATATTCTGAAAGGTATAGTTAAATGTGATTTTTTAGAGTTGGAATCAACTCAAAATCTATTATGGTTTGAATTTGAAAAATGTTTGAATGCAGAAAAGCTTCTGCCTTGTTATTTTTACTAAGGATGATCTACAGATCCCAATGACTTGAATCCAATGGGCTTGGATTCAGCATTCACAGACCTTTCCAACAAAATTGGTTTCATTCAAATTGGTGCTCTGAATCGACCTGGATTGATTTTTAAAAATGGGTACAGAAGTGTGTTTGAATTAAAATAGAAAAGATTTAATTCAAATCACTAGGTTGCGCGGGAAAAGTTAACGGGCCGACCTGCTAAGCGCGGTGCTCCCGCGGGCTGCTTAAGTGGGTGTCCCCACTCGTTAGTGACACGGGGCTGGGCGAAGCGGTATGGGGCAACGTGGGTCGTTCGATCTGATTCTAATCCAACGGCTGGGAGTCATCGTCGACGCGAGACAACGCCGGCGAGAACGAAACCTAGCGCAGCCAGTGGGGGGTGCTGGGGGATCACCGGGGTACGGGCGAGGGTCAGCGAGGCAGGCGAACGACGAAGTCGACGACGGCGAACTCAGGGGTGGTCGCGGCAGCTCCTGGGGTGGACAAAATCGATGGCTCCCTTCTTCTCCAGAGGCAGAGGGCTCCGGTGAAATTCCGGCGGGGTGGTGCTCGCCTTGCTCTGAGAACGGTGTGGCACGATCAGTGAGGAGAGGGGAGTGAGATGGTGTGAAGAAATCGAGCGGGGGGTGGCCTCTATTTATAGTCGAGCGAGGGGACCGTCGGGGCGCACGGTGAGCTCGTCGGGGGCGATGTTACAGGCGGCTATTGGCATGGGCAAGGGTAGGGGACGGTGTGGTGTCTCTTGGCGATGCTCAACGACATGGTTTCGAGGCATGGGGTGGTGCGGCTTGGTCTGGAACGGGCGATGCTCTACGCGGTAGAGGCGGCGTCTTCGACGGCGAGTGGTGGCTATGCGTCACGGGGCGGCGAACGGGGATGTCTGGCGGTCTCCTGGGTCGGTGGGGATTCTGTATGCACGCGGCGAGGGCGGCGCGCGGTCTGTGGGCTTCGGTCGAGTGTGGCGCTCTGGCGCATGCTCGGCATGGTCTCTGGCGGTCTGGGCGCGGTCCGTGCGTGTGGTCCAGGGCTTGGCAACACTCGTGGCTGAGACAGTGAGTGGCGGTGGACGGTGGGCTGCCTCCCAGACATGCACAATGGCAAGGGGAGTGAGATTTGTGAGATGGTGCGACGCCTAGCTTGCTGTCGACTATGGGGTGGCAAGGGTGTGCTCGGCTGTTCACCATTGAAGGCAATGGCAAGCTCACAGTGGTGCTAGTGCTTGGTTAATCTTGCTAGATGATCTACTGAGCTGGTTGTGAGCTAAATGGGGAACCAGTTAGGCAAGAATCACTACTCACAATAGTGTTTGATGTTTGTTTGATTTGTGTCTGCAACCTGTTTGATGAAATGGCCACATGAAATCAAGTTTTGAATTTTGAAAAGATTTTTGGTGGGTTTGCTAGATTGGTGCTGGTGAGTCTGCAGATGCTTGGGTTTTGAAAGTTGAGCTTGTTTGAGTGGTTTTTGTGTAGGGTTCGCGGCATAGAAAACAAAAAAATTCCTACGATGTGAACTATATACCAAGATCTATCTACTAGATACAAACAACGGGCGGATGTATATCCGTAGAGAACATACCCTTGAAGACCGACAAAGCTTAACGAGTTCAACTCATGGTTGATGTAGACGATCTCTTGCCGATCTCAAGATCGAGAGGAAGTCCTAGCGCCGCAAATCAGCAGCGCATCCGTGCTCGCACACACGTTCGAGGCACCGAGCAACCTCCGCCTCCTCGCTCCAGCGATGCAGCGGAAGCACAACTCTTTCTTGCCGAATAGCCACCGGGAACATGTATCTCGCTAGTCCGAGACCATGCGGGATAAATTCTAGAGGGGGAGAGAGATCCTTCACGAGGAGGTGTGAGAGACAAGTGAGGAGGGGGGCTCCTTTTATAGGAGGAGGGGGGGACTGTAGGGGTTCGTAGCATGGAAAACAAAATTTTTCTATCGCATACAAACAAACAAGCCAAGATCTATCTACTAGATTGTAGCAACGAGTCGATGGAATAACTTACCCTCGAAGATTCCAAAGCGTTTAACGAGAGCGGATTCTCGTGGGTGATGTAGTCGTACTCTTTCCGATCTCAAGATCGTGTAGACGATCCTTCCGGCGCCACGTTCCGGCAGCGCTCCCGCAGTCGGTCACACGTTCGGTACTCGACGAAGACCTTCCTCTCCCTTGTTCCAGCAGGCAGCGGAGGTTGTAGCACTCTCCTCGCGATTCCGGCAGCACAACGGCGTGGTACCGGAAGTAGAGGGGAAATCCCGCAGGGCTTCGCCTTAAGCCGGTGCGAGTATGGTGGAGCTTATGAGAGAGGCTATTAGTGGTCTAGTAATTAGACACACCAATTAGAAGGCTCTAAACCGCTGGCTAAAGCAATTAGAAGCTCTAAACCAAAACGGCTCTAAACCGGAGATTTAGAGGTGGAAACTTGTGTGTCTAGGAGGGGAGCCCTGCCCCTCCTTTTATAGGTGGGGAGGCGCGGCCAGGGGAGGGGAGTCCCTCCCCAAGTCGGCCTTGGGTGGTGCGCCGGCTTGGGGAGGAGACTCCTCCCTCAAGTCGGTTCCCAACTCCTCTTTCTTGTTTCCCACAGTTTCTTGTTTTAGCCGTTTGACTTTCAAACTGGACATTTGACTTTTCTGTTTTAGGATTCAATTTAATCCTTTATTTGGGACAGCAAGAACACTTAGTACATGATGCAATCATTCCAATATGTAATGACACATTCATGTACCCCTCCCCCCCCCCGGAGTGCCGGACAATCCGGAACCTTCTAGAACATTCCTGATGAAAACACCGGAATCATTCCCGAACTCCGAAACGGGACTTTCCTTATATGAATCTTATTCTCCGGACCATTCCGGATCACCTCGTGATATCCCGGATCCCATCCGAGACTCCGAACAACATTCGGTCTCTTTCTCATAATACCATAACTACTCAAACAACGTCGAATCCTTAAGTGTGTCTCCCTACGGTTCGTGAATTATGCGGACATGATCGAGACACTTCTCCGAACAATAACCAATAGAGGAATCTGGAAATTCATATGGCTCCCACATATTTCTACGATTACTTTCGATCGAATGAACCACTTACATACGATACCAATTTCCCTTTGTCTCACGATATGTTACTTATCCGAGGTTATGATCGTCGGTATCTCTGCATACCTAGTTCAACCTCGTTACTGATAAGTACTCTTTTCTCGTTCCCGTGATATGTGATCCCTTGTGACCAAGTCACATGCTTGCAAGCCAATTGGATGACATTCCACCGAGAGGGCCCAGAGTATATCTATCCGTCATGTGGATGGACAAATCCCACTCTTGATCCATGTGTTTCAACCAATACTTTCCGAACACTTAATGCCACCTTTATAGCCACCCAGTTACGGTGTGGTGTTTGATGTCATCAAAGCATCCATCCGGTAAAGGTGATATGCATGATCTCATGGTCGAAGGAATTAGGTTACTATGTATCAGAAAGCATATAGCAATTGAACTATTGAAATGACTTGATCTTTATGCTACGCTTATCAATAGGAGTATGTCCATCATATCATTCTCCTAACGATATGATCTTGTTGTTGATAACATCTCAATGTTCATGATATGGAAACCACAATCATTTAATCAACCAACAAGCTAGTGAAGTATAGAGGCTATACTAGGGACTTCAATTTAAGTTTACAATTCACACAAGTATTAATGTTTCCTTGTTAATACTATTATAGCATGAATATAAACATTTATCATAAACACAAAGATATAATAATAACTACATTTATTATTGCCTCTAGGGCATATCTCCAACAGTCTCCCACTTGCACTAGAGTCATCTAATCTAGATTACATGGTAATATACCGAACACCCATGGCAGTTTGGTGTTGGTCATGTTTTGCCCTCGGGAGAGGTTTAGTCAACGAATCCGCCACATTCAGATCTGTGTGTACTTTGCAAATCTTTATATCCCCATCCTGGATATGTTCTCGAATAGCGTGAAAACGCAGCTTGATATGCTTCAGCTTCTTGTGTGACCTTGGTTCTTGCGCATTGGCTATGGCGCCCATGTTATCACAGTAGATAGACATTGGGTCCAGCGCACTTGGAACCACACCCAGCTCTGTAATGAACTCTTTCATCCATATCGCTTCTTGTGAAGCCTCCGAAGCAGCCATGTATTCCGATTCAGTTGAAGATCTCACCACAACGCTTTGCTTTGCACTCCTCCAGCTAACTGCTGCACCATTCAAAATAAATACGTATCCAGATTGTGATTTAGAATCATCCGGATCGATGTTCCAACTAGCATCGGTGTAACCATTAACAACGAGCTGTTCATCACCTCCATAAGAAAGAACCATTATCCTTAGTTCTTCTCAAGTACTTAAGGATGTTTTTGACCGCTGTCCAATGATCCACTCCTGGATCACTTTGATATCTGCTAGTTAAACTAACAGCATATGCAATGTCGGGTCTAGTACATAGCATGGCATACATTAGAGATCCTATGGCTGAGGCATAGGGAGTCTTACTCATCCTTTCTCTATCTTCTGCCGATGTTGGACTTTGAGTTTTACTCAAGGTCGTATTGGGCAACATGGGCAAGAACCCTTTCTTGCTTTCTTCCATTCCAAACTTCTTTAGAACTTTGTCCAAATATGTACTCTGTGACAATGATATTTGGAGTTTCGATCTATCTCTATAAATCTTTATGCCTAATATGTAAGCTGCTTCGCCAAGATCCTTCATTGAAAAACTATTATTCAAATATTCCTTGACACTATTAAGAAGGTCTACATCATTCCCAATCAACAATATGTCATCCACATACAGTATTAAGAATGCTACAGAGCTCCCACTCACTTTCTTGTAAATACAAGCTTCTCCATAAGTTTGTATAAAACCAAAACTTTTGATTACCTTATCAAAACGTTGATTCCAACTTCGGGATGCTTGCTTCAATCCATAGATGGACCGTTGAAGCTTGCATACCTTGTTAGCATCTTTAGGATCGACAAAACCTTTGGGTTGCATCATATACAACTCTTCATCAATGTCTCCATTGAGGAATGCTGTTTTGACATCCATCTGCCATATCTCATAATCATAATATGCAGCGATTGCTAACATAATCCTCACAGACTTTAGCTTTGCTACCGGTGAGAAAGTCTCATCGTAGTCAACTCCTTGAATTTGTCGAAACCCTTTTGCGACAAGTCGAGCTTTATAGACAGTAACATTACCATCAGCATCTGTTTTCTTCTTGAAAATCCATTTGTTCTCGACAGCCTTCCGGCCATCCGGTAAGTCCACCAAAGTCCATACTTGGTTTTCGTACATGGATCCAATCTCGGATTTCATGGCTTCTTGCCATTTATTGGAATCTGGGCTCATCATCGCTTCCTCATATGTCTCGGGGTCATCGGTGTTGTCCACCACCATGACATTCATAACGGAATCATACCAATCTGGAGTGGTACGAGTTCTCGTTGACCTCCGAGGCTCTGTAGTAACTTCAACCGAAGTTTCATGATCACCATCATTAGCTTCCTCTCTTATTGGTGCAGGCACCACAGGAACTTCTTCCGGTGCTGCGCTACTCGCAATTTCGAGAGAAGGTTCGACAACCTCGTCGAGTTCTACTTTCCTTCCAGTCACTTCTTTCGAGAGAAATTCCTTCTCTAGAAAGGATCCATTCTTGGCAACGAAGATTTTGCCTTCGGATCTATGATAGAAGGTATACCCAATAGTTTCCTTCGGGTATCCTATGAAGACGCATTTTTCCGCTTTGGGTTCAAGCTTGTCCGGCTGTAACTTCTTTACATAGGCTTCGCATCCCCAAACTTTAAGGAACGACAATTTAGGTTTCTTCCCAAACCATAATTCATACGGTGTCGTTTCAACGGATTTAGACGGTGCCCTATTTAAAGTGAATGCGGCTGTTTCTAATGCATAACCCCAAAATGATAGCGGTAAATCTGTAAGTGACATCATAGAACGAACCATATCTAAGAGAGTTCGATTACGACGTTCGGACACACCATTTCTCTGTGGTGTTCCCGGCGGTGTCAATTGTGAAAGTATTCCGCACTTCTTTAAATGCTCGCCAAACTCGTAACTTAGATATTCACCTCCACGATCAGAACGTAGAAATTTAATCTTCTTGTTACGTTGATTCTCTACCTCACTTTGAAACTCCTTAAACTTCTCGAAAGTTTCGGACTTATGTTTCATGAAATAGATATACCCATATCTACTCAAGTCATCCGTGAAGGTAAGAACATAACGATAACCACCGCGCGATGCTACACTCATTGGACCACACACATCGGTATGTATGATTTCCAATAAGTCCGTAGCTCGCTCCATCATACCAGAAAATGGAGTCTTAGTCATTTTGCCCATCAGACATGCTTCGCATCTATCAAGTGATTCAAAATCAAGTGATTCAAGAAGTCCATCGGAATGGAGTTTCTTCATACGCTTCACTCCAATGTGACCAAGACGACAGTGCCACATATAGGTCGAATTATCGCTTGATTCAAACGTTTAGCTTCAATATTGTTGATATGTGTATTTCCACTATCGAGATTCAATAAGAATAGACCATCTATCAAAGGTGCATGTGCGTAAAACATATTACTCATATAAATCGAACAACCATTATTCTCTGACTTAAACAAGTAACCGTCTCGCAATAAACAAGATCCTGATATAATGTTCATGCTCAACGCAGGCACTAAATAACAATTATTTAAGTATAAAACTAATCCCGATGGTAGATGAAGAGGTAGCGTGCCGACCGCGATCACATCAACCTTTGATCCGTTTCCCACGCGCATCGTCACCTCGTTCTTCGCTAGCTTCCGTTTATTCTGCAGCACCTGTTTCGAGTTACAAATATGAGCAACCGAACCAGTATCAAATACCCAGGCACTACTACGAATACTAGTGAGATACACATCAATAACATGTATATCAGATATACCTTTCTTCTTGATGTTGCCGTTCTTCAAATCCGCCAAGTACTTTGGGCAATTCCGCTTCCAGTGACCTACTCCCTTGCAGTAAAAGCACTCAGTTTCAGGCTTTGGTCCAGCCTTGGTTTTCTTCGTCGGCATGGTAACTTTCTTACCACCCTTCTTGAAGTGTCCCTTTTGCTTAGACTTGCCCTTCTTGAATTTGGTGGTCTTATTGACCATCAACACTTGGTGCTCTTTCTTGATCTCCACTTCTGCAGATTTTAACATAGCAAATAGTTCTGGCAACTCTTTGTTCATGTTCTGCATGTTGTAGTTCATCACAAAGTTCCTGTAACTTGGTGGCAATGACTGGAGGACGCGGTAAACCCCTAAAGCATTAGGAATCACTATACCCAAGCTTTGAAGTTTGTTTGCGTGCCCAGACATCTTAAGCACATGCTCACTGACGGAGCTGCCCTCTTCCATCTTGCAGTTAAAGAACTTTTCAGAAGCTTCATAACTTTCAATTGCCGCATGAGTCTCAAAAATTAATTTGAGATCCTCGACAATATCATATGGGTCTGACTCTTCAAACCTTTTCTGAAGCTCTGATTCTAAACCATACAAGATAGCACACTGAACTATGGAGTACTGATTCTTCCGAGCGAGGTAAACATTCTTTACTTCATCGGGAGCATCAGCTGCAGGTGGGTCACCCAGCGGTGCATCCAGCACATAGGTCAAATTACCAGCTGTGAGGACAATCCTCAAATTGCGGAACCAATCCGCGAAGTTGCTTCCATTGTTTTTCAACTTTTCTTTCTCTAGGAACGCATTAAAATTGATGGTAGGGGCTGCCATTGATCTACAACATATTTGCAATAGTTTAGACTAAGTTTATGACAAATTGAGTTCAAATTAATTAATGAAATTAAACTAGGTGAACTCCCACTCAAAACAACATCCCTCACATTGTTTTAGTGATCACACGAACCAAATCCACTACATCAACACCGATCATCACGAGAGTTGATATAGTTTCAATGGCGAACAATCATCATGTTCATCATATCTACTATATGATTCATGCTTTACCTTTCGGTAATCCGTGTTCCTGAGACCATGTCTGTACATGCTAGGCTCGTCAAGATCAAACCTTAGCCACCGCATAAGCAAATCTGGCTTGCTTACGTTGTATACACTTGCGGAATCTAACACACCCGATCATCACGTGGTGCTTCAAAACAACAAGCTTTAGCAACGGTGCTAACTAAGGGCGAACACTTTATGATTTGAAATTCATGTGCATGAGGGATCATCTTATAATGCTACCGTCGTCTACTAAGCAATACAAGATGCATAAAGGATTAACATCACATGCAATTCATAATATGTGATATGATATGGCATATCTTCTTTGTGCTTCCGATCTCCATCTTCAAACACGAACATGATCTCCATCATCACCGGCATTGCATCAAGGTCAATGACGTTTCACCATGGTTGTCGTCCACCGGCTTCAACTATTACAACTACTTTGAATAGACACGCGGGTCTTAACATAAATTAAAGACAACCATATGGCTCCTGCCGGTTGCCAACTTACAATAAGGAACATTGCATACATCAAATATAATCACAATCATGGCCATATCACATCACTGCACACCCCCTGCAAAACAAAGTTAGACGCTTCTACTTTCTTTGCATATTTTACGTGGTTTGGGGCTTTCAATAAGTGTCGTTCTAACTTACGAACAAGAACCACAACATTGATACTAGCATTGTTGATTACCCGTTGTAAATTGGATCTTAACTATGCTAGGAGAAACAGGCACCCGCAAAGCCACTTATGCAATACAAGTTGCATGTCAAGCGTGGAGCAAGTCTCATGAACGATGTCATGTAAGGTTAGCCCGGGCCGCTTCATCCCAACATACCGCAAGATGCAAAGTACACAAAAAGCAATCTACAATAAAAGCATCAACGCCCACAATGACCATTGTGTTCTACTCGTGCAACAGATCTACATATAGACACGGCTCTGATACCACTGTAGGGGTTCGTAGCATGGAAAACAAAAAATTTCTATCGCATACAAACAAACAAGCCAAGATCTATCTACTAGATTGTAGCAACGAGTCGATGGAATAACTTACCCTCGAAGATTCCAAAGCGTTTAACGAGAGCGGATTCTCGTGGGTGATGTAGTCGTACTCTTTCCGATCTCAAGATCGTGTAGACGATCCTTCCGGCGCCACGTTCCGGCAGCGCTCCCGCAGTCGGTCACACGTTCGGTACTCGACGAAGACCTTCCTCTCCCTTGTTCCAACAGGCAGCGGAGGTTGTAGCACTCTCCTCGCGATTCCGGCAGCACAACGGCGTGGTACCGGAAGTAGAGGGGAAATCCCGCAGGGCTTCGCCTTAAGCCGGTGCGAGTATGGTGGAGCTTATGAGAGAGGCTATTAGTGGTCTAGTAATTAGACACACCAATTAGAAGGTTCTAAACCGCTGGCTAAAGCAATTAGAAGCTCTAAACCAAAACGGCTCTAAACCGGAGATTTAGAGGTGGAAACTTGTGTGTCTAGGAGGGGAGCCCTGCCCCTCCTTTTATAGGTGGGGAGGCACGGCCAGGGGAGGGGAGTCCCTCCCCAAGTCGGCCTTGGGTGGTGCGCCGGCTTGGGGAGGAGACTCCTCCCTCAAGTCGGTTCCCAACTCCTCTTTCTTGTTTCCCACAGTTTCTTGTTTTAGCCGTTTGACTTTCAAACTGGACATTTGACTTTTCTGTTTTAGGATTCAATTTAATCCTTTATTTGGGACAGCAAGAACACTTAGTACATGATGCAATCATTCCAATATGTAATGACACATTCATGTACCCCTCCCCCCCCGAAGTGCCGGACAATCCGGAACCTTCTAGAACATTCCCGATGAAAACACCGGAATCATTCCCGAACTCCAAAACGGGACTTTCCTTATATGAATCTTATTCTCCGGACCATTCCGGATCACCTCGTGATATACCGGATCCCATCCGAGACTCCGAACAACATTCGGTCTCTTTCTCATAATACCATAACTACTCAAACAACGTCGAATCCTTAAGTGTGTCTCCCTACGGTTCGTGAATTATGCGGACATGATCGAGACACTTCTCCGAACAATAACCAATAGAGGAATCTGGAAATTCATATGGCTCCCACATATTTCTACGATTACTTTCGATCGAATGAACCACTTACATACGATACCAATTTCCCTTTGTCTCACGATATGTTACTTATCCGAGGTTATGATCGTCGGTATCTCTGCATACCTAGTTCAACCTCGTTACTGATAAGTACTCTTTTCTCGTTCCCGTGATATGTGATCCCTTGTGACCAAGTCACATGCTTGCAATCCAATTGGATGACATTCCACCGAGAGGGCCCAGAGTATATCTATCCGTCATGTGGATGGACAAATCCCACTCTTGATCCATGTGTTTCAACCAATACTTTCCGAACACTTAATGCCACCTTTATAGCCACCCAGTTACGGTGTGGTGTTTGATGTCATCAAAGCATCCATCCGGTAAAGGTGATATGCATGATCTCATGGTCGAAGGAATTAGGTTACTATGTATCAGAAAGCATATAGCAATTGAACTATTGAAATGACTTGATCTTTATGCTACGCTTATCAATAGGAGTATGTCCATCATATCATTCTCCTAACGATATGATCTTGTTGTTGATAACATCTCAATGTTCATGATATGGAAACCACAATCATTTAATCAACCAACAAGCTAGTGAAGTATAGAGGCTATACTAGGGACTTCAATTTAAGTTTACAATTCACACAAGTATTAATGTTTCCTTGTTAATACTATTATAGCATGAATATAAACATTTATCATAAACACAAAGATATAATAATAACTACATTTATTATTGCCTCTAGGGCATATCTCCAACAGTATCTCGCTAGTCCGAGACCATGGGGGATAAATTCTAGAGGGGGAGAGAGATCCTTCACGAGGAGGTGTGAGAGACAAGTGAGGAGGGGGATCCTTTTATAGGAGGAGGGGGGAACCCCAAGGGGGTGGCCGGCGCATGGGGGCTGCCCCCTTGCCCTCCCCTCTTCATGTGGGTGGACACTCCACTCACAAATCTCCTTTAAATTCCCTCCACTCAAAAGTCCACTCAAATTCCCATTAAATTTCCACCAAATTTAATGCAAACTCTCATTAAATAAAAATCTTTTATTTTATTCAGAATTTTGTCAATTACTTTAATGACAAACATTTACAAATAACCCCTTGCTAGAATTCTATTTCACATGCATAACCACTTTATGCAATTTCACCCGAAAACCTGTTTCGGTATCTAGTGAAATAAATTCCTGCGCTTGTTCATTCTTTCGGCATGAAACATTTGCTCCAATTGGATGTCGGTGTCTCTTAAGTGTGTCACCCTACGGTTCGTGAATAATGCGGACATGATCGAGACCCCTCTCGGATCAATAATCAGAAGCGGGATCTGGAGACCCATACTGACTCCCACACATTCAACGATGACTTTCTTGTGATTGTCAGAACCTTTTACGCTAGTATCTTAATCCCTTTGTTTCACGATATATTACATGTCCGAGATTCGATCATCGGTATATCCATACCTAGTTTGATCTCGTTACCGACATGCACTCTTTTCTCGTTCCTGTGATATAACATTCTAGTGATCAAATCACTTGCTTGCAAGCTAATCAATGTGATATCACCGAGAGGGCCCAGAGTATATCTATCCGTCATCGGGATGAACAAATTCCACTCTCGATCCATGAGCCTTAACATAATACTTTATTAGTTCTGAATCCATCTTTATAATCACCCTGTTACGGTGTGACGTTTGATGTTATCAAGAAACTCTTCCGGTGTTAGTGATTGACATGATCTCATGGTCTAAGGATTAGGATCACTTCGTAAGTTGTTATAGCAATATAAACTCAATGACTTTGATCGTAATGCTATACTTCGGATGAATGTTCATCACACCATTACACTAATGTTGTGATCCCGTTATTAACAACATCTAATGTCCATGGTCAGGAAACCTTGATCATCTTGTTAATCAACGAGCTAGTTTATGAGAGAGGCATAACTAGGAACTTTCTGTTTGTTTATTAAACACACATGTATTAACGTTTCCGTATTAATACAATTATAGCATGCATAATAAACATCTATCATATACTTGGAATACACATAATAAACACTTTATTATTGCCTCTCAGGGCATATTCCCTTCATTTTGAAAAAGTGGGATCTTCCCATATGATAAAGATTCAATTTTGAATTGTCATTTAAACTATGCATTTGAAAGTTTCTGGATGATCACAAAGTGGGCCTTGATACTTTGTTATGAGTACATTCAAGGGGTGCAAATATCCAGAAAGGTTTCTGTTAGATTTTGAAAGTTTGAGACAGCCAAAGTAGGCATGGGAGTTAAATTGGTCAAAGTGACCATTCATTTCATATATGTGTTTTGATTTACTTGTCTTTAGGAAAAGTGTGGAAAATGTTTTAGATGATGTTTATTTCACCTAAGAAACATTTTACAAGCAATGAAATGCATACACATATGCATGCCTTCATAATTGTATTTAACAAAGTTTTTGTTAACCCTATTTTTGATGATTATAAGTTGATGATTAAGTTTAATATTTTTGGGATGTTACATGGACCCATAGTCCAAGGTGGAACTACTCACGCATCATACCGGAGAGAAGGCCTCCGGGATGATCTCCCCTCCGGCAGGGTACCGAGAAGAACTTCATATCCCCCCGATCTAGGGACAATGGTGGCGGCGGCTATAGACGGTTTCGTGGAGATTTGATCGGGTCCTTAGGGTTTCTGCATCCGGGGCTTCTTATAGGCGAAGGGGGAGGCCGAGGAGGCGACCAGGGGGGTCATACCCTACCTAGGCGCGGGCCCACCCCTGGCCGCGCCTAGGGGGGTTTGGCCTCCCTGGCCCGCTTCTCCGTCTCCCCTCTGAACTTCTTATTCCCCATGGAAAGTAATTGACTTTGACGTTTGTCCCGTCCAATTTCGAAAATATTTCTTTACTAACTTTTCTGAAACCAAAAACAGCAGAAAACAGGCAACTGGAACCGTGGCAACTTGTTAATAGGTTAGTACCAGAAAACATGTAAAAAGCATCTTAAAGTGTAGACAAGCAAATCAAAGTAGATATTAAACAAGCATGAAGCATCAAAAATTATAGATACGTTTCCGACGTATCACCTTGCAAGCCACGTCTCTCTACCTACTGAAATCAGCGACGACACGCGCTTGGTCAGAACCTCCAAGAGCATGGTCTGCCAAACATTGGTGATTGTGATTGCGTAGATAACTAATGAATTTGACACAGTACCCGAATTGATAAGAGGAGAAAGAGGAATTTTCTTGCTAGACTTTCGGGAGAGATGTAGAGATGGGCGTGTCTGCTTCGTGCTTTACACGATGGACAAGAAGCAAGTACATAACAAAGAGTATATGAATTTTTCTTTGAAAAACATAAGCTAAATTTTTTGGACAAAGATATATTTATTTCAAAAATCTGAATAATGTCAATACAAAAAATGCGGCCAGGAAAATATCTAATACAATCCCTGAGAAGATCTAAAGTCAAATTTTGAGTTAGATAAAGCTTAGTTCCAAATTGTGCATTCTAAAGGCGAGGATGGTGAAGTAAAGTGACAAACTTTTTGTTGGACGTAAGTGATAACACAAATTTTGTTTCACATACTTGACTTGAACTAGAGAAACAGACATAATTGAAGAAAAATATCAAAAGGCATAATGAGGTTAATTTAATGTTCAAACCATATTAGTTTACATCATCACGCAGGTGTAAGAAACAACTTATTATGAATTTTGACAAATATGAAAATATGTATTGAACGTCCATATAAAATATTGTCTACTAATGCGTCTGCAAGGATGAGCGGAAAGAGAGGGGTTGGGACAAAGGTGTGTGCCCATAGGCTGGACCGAAAGAGTCTCCCGAGGATCACACGGTGCTTGTTGAACACTTAATTATCTATATTTCTTTCCTGTGGCACACACGTGTACTCTACTAGTCTTTACTATTAATTTCAAAAGCGTGGTAAATGACCGGTGTCACACATGCAAAAATTATAAAAAATGTCACCCCTAACAAATTGCTTAACCTCCATAAAAAAGACTAACAAACTTATCTAACAAGACTAACAAACTTATCTAACAAGAATAACAAACTTTATCTTATCTATATCTATTATCTAAAAAGAAGGTGTTCTGCTTTCTGCCGTACGTCGATTCCTTTGTCGCGCGTCGCTCCGCTCGCCCCGCACGCACCTAATGGCTAAGCCCAACATCAGGCACCCTGCCCGGTCCACCCGATCTTCCACCCTGCCCAGTCCTCCCCACCTCTGCCGCCGCAGAGGGGATCTCTCCTTCCGTCCGCGCCAGTTTCCCTTCATCGTTGGGATGTCGACCGTCTCTGCAACAATGGAGTTCGGCTTCACCCGTGTAGAAGGCTCTATCCACACCCTTCTTGTCCCCGCTGTGGACTCTATCGAGCTCCAAGACGCGCGGCCACTCCAGGATCAGAACACCAATGGAGTGTTGGCGGGAGGTGCACGATTTCAAGCGACTTCTCCACGCTCTCGCTGTCACGAGGCGCGGTCTCCGCCGAGCTCCAGGACGCACGGCTACCCCAGAATCAGAGCGCCAATGGAGTGTCGGCGGGAGGTGTGCGATTTTGGGCGACTTCTCCACGCCCTCGCAGTTCTCCCGCGGTCTCCGTCGAGCTCCAGGAGGCGTGTCGCCCTAGGATCAGAGCGTCAATGGAGTGCGAGCTGGTGGTGCACAAGAATGTCCTGCAACAATGAGATCAAGACCATCATTGTGGTGGTCGTCGTGTCGGAGGCGATTATCTCTATGGACAGATGCCACAGATGTGCAACCAAGGTTTGCGGGGACGAGATCGATACAGCAACCGTCGCCTCTGCTGAATGCCGACGAGGGTGATTGACATCGCACCCTTACTCCCTCTGATTCAAATTAATGTTCTCATATTTGTCTACATACATCCGAATCTAGACAAATCTGAGAAATATGGATCTGAGGGAGTAATAAAGCTTGGTCCGATGACCTCATTTCTAAAAAAACATATTCTCGGCTAGATTTCCGAAGGAGAAGATCTCCCAGTATTGTGAATGGCACTTGATTTTCTCATAGTTATACTTATTTTCTATTTTTCTTTGAAAATGAAATGAATCCATAACCTTCCTGAGACCCTGACACTCAACTATATAGGATTTTGTCCGTGCTAACTTGATTTGTTATCTCAACAAGTCAACATGGAGTTCTAATGCATGTACCGTACTGTGAAGGCAATTTGTTGTAAGGTTGATTTGTGATTGAAATAGGGTGTTTTATAAGTAAATTTATACATCTACAAGCTGTGTAATTTATTGAAGATCGTGTTTTTTTTGCGATTTAGACCCTAGGTCTATTAAGGAGGACAAGTGATACACAACACCACACTAATAAATAAAATACTACTCCCAAGTCCATGGGATATAACTCAACACGAGGTCCACCGTGTTGCCCTATCGCTGCCATTCCCACCTGGAGTCGTCGTGAACTTTGTATCTGTAGAGGTCCACTGTACCGTTGTCGCTGCCACTCCCACTCTGAGTCGTCGTGTACTTTGTATCTGCAGATGGGATCTCCGTTGTCACAAAGTTTTCGACTTCTGTATCTCCATACCAACACTAGAAAGCAACATCAAGTTGAAGAACCACCAGCGCCAAGGTCCTCCCCTCCCACTCCTACATCATCGAAAGGAGGCAAAATTGGCGCCTTGTGACTACCTCATGTACAAGGTCTCACACACTCCATGACACCGGAGAATGCGCCGTCGCCACGATGGAGTTGGAGAAAAAAGTTGTTGTGTGGGTGACATCGTAACCGCGACACTCACACCTAGCGCACCAAATCTCGCTCCCTCCAAGAGAAAGCATGAAGACGCTGCTGCCAGATACTTAACGTAGCCGTCAAAGTGGGGCTAGAGATGCAATAGATTATTCCTCATCGTTATTGTCACCACCACCCAAAAAATGACAGCCAGAACTCTAACCCTACCACTACCTAAATGCAGGAGACACGATCTATGGTCCCTCTACTCTCCCACCAATGAAGTGGATGATGGAGAGGGAGGGACCAACGGTCTGGCTAGCTACGGAGCGAAGAAAGTGGAGTTCCTCCCTTTTGCCTCTCTTTCACTATAGCAAAGGGGAAGAGACAGAGAATGATAACATCTTTTGTTGTGTTGTGGTTTAACCAAATGGTGAATTTGGAAGAGAAAAAAAGTAAACCATATAGGAGATATTTGACAAATTGAAAGATGAAAATGCACGATGACAACTAAATAGAGCATGGCATGAAAATTTAAATACCCGTGGCAACGCACGGGCGTTCAACTAGTCAATAATAATGTATACATAAGAAAGATACAAACAGACAATAAACACCAGTGCACCACGCCACTGTTTTACATAGACTAACAAACAATGGGAAATTTAACGAATCGATAAACATATTTGCAGAGTACGGAGGCGCAGTCCGTTGGATTATAAGAAATCAGCTCTTCTGATGGACAGCAATTGCATGAATGTCCATTTCCTTCAGCATGACCGACCTCCCACACGAGTCGCATGGCGCAGTCCTGGATCCACAGACGCTTTCATGCTCGCACATATTCTGAAGCCGATCACGAACATCAAGTGGCTGTCCGCCAGCTTGAACCGTGTCGCCACAGAATCGGCACACAATCAAGCGAAATGGGCAGGTTGAGGATTGGTGTTGGACCTACATGGAAGAACAAAGAAGTTAGTCATGTGGAATCGACAAAGGGCGGTAATATGCTCCACCATACGAAACTGAGTGGAAGACATTAGATATGCAAGTTGACTGCTGAAAATATATTGGTGTTGGAAATGCAAGATGGATTATCGTGTGAAATATGCATGCTGCAAGACAGAACTACAGGAGGTAAAATAGACCTGAAGCACACAGTTCACGCAAAATTCAAGTAAGAAATGTGTAAGCTAGGTACAACAACTGAAAACGAGCAAAAGATAATGGATAGGAGAACTAAAGCATACCATTTCTTCCTTTTCTAGAATTACCCCACATGCACAGTGCAGCGGCTCGTGGAAAACCTTCATGTGCTTCTCCATTTCTCTATGCTGGAAAGCTTGTCCACACTTACTACAGTGCACATGATCTGCTGCTTCCTCCTTTCGAAGAACAACTCCACACCCATCATGCACGCAAACAACATTGTGCCTCAGGCAATATGCCTCATGAAGTAGTGAGGTTCGGCCAGATATATGGCGTTTGCAGTTGTTACAGACCACTGACTCACTACTGACGGTAGATGACACACTAGCCTGCTCACCAATCCTTTGGCTATTAGTAACATCATTGATAGCTACAGATAGTTGGAACTTCGTTGTGCCCTTGAAGCCATAAACTCCAATACTGTAAATGCCACCAACTAAAGTAGCACCCTTTGGTTTGAGTATAAGAACCTTGGATCCCATTTCATGGGAAGACCACTCATGACGATGCTGAGTAGGGAATACTAAAGGATGCCTTGATACGTAAATATCAGTGTCACCGCTGCTTGTATCAGCCTCTATCTTAACCTCAATGCTTGCAAGGCCAGCAGCTACTTTCTCACTCGTACCTTCTTCAACTGAAAACTTGTAGTACCTAAACTTTCCTTCTTCCACAACTCCAGAGTCAACCTTCCCAGTCTGAAGTGGCACAAGCACGTGTTGGTTCTCTTCATTGTCCGAAACTGAATCTGGTCCCTCAATATCAACTTCAACATCTGTCTCCAGCACAGAAACACTTGATGCAGGCTTCAACTCAAGAACCTTCAACTTATACTGCAGTTGTCCATAATTCACTATGACAACATCATTTTCAGACAGCGTTGCGTGATTGCGGAGTGCCGTTTCAAGGACAGCTCTATGGTTAGGGAGATCTGAGAATCCCATGCCTTCTGGCTTTAGTTTCGCATATGTCCCTTTCGGCAAACTGGCATATCTCACTTCGATCAAAGGAACATCTGGGATGACACTATGAAACAGATTATTCCAAACATGTGGCGGGAGTTCCGCAGAGCCTTCCATTGCAGTGAATTCAAGAACACCACAGCAGGTTGCCTCCTCAGTGTCTTGATCCTGGGAGGCACCTCGAACTGCGTCCCTAACCTTGGACAGCCTGAAGTACATTGGGCCTTTATCCAGTGCT
Organism: Avena sativa; assembly: GCA_916181665.1. Taxonomy (NCBI): domain Eukaryota; kingdom Viridiplantae; phylum Streptophyta; class Magnoliopsida; order Poales; family Poaceae; genus Avena; species Avena sativa. The sequence continues at coordinate 397,121,124 of OV702281.1, forward strand.
CCTTCATCAGACAACTCCTTGAAGGAAGACGACGGTAGCTTGATTTTATCCCCTGGACCATCATATCGCAGTGCTTCAAACATGTGTGAAAACGAGATCCCTTTACCCAGCTGCATCGCCTCTTCCATTTTCTGGTCAGCCTGTTAGAAGTACATAAAAACTATCGTCAGAAGCCCAATGCTAAACAGGAACTTATGATGAAAAGAAGGGTAGTCTAACTGGACAATGAAAGAATTGAAACATACGGGGAACCCCACAGGCCACAGGAACTGGCTAGAAGTTGAAATCGTTTCTAAATCGAAAAGAAACAGACTTTACGAGTATGCAAGCTATCCATGTCTTGTTCCCTTGGCAGAAATAAGGTTATGGCATCAATTGGAGGCTTTCGTTTCTGGGTTTTGCGCCCAAATTGGTGACTAGCAGAAATTGCCGATCAAACAGGAACCGAGATCATGAGGTCTATTAGGTGATGATCGTCCTAGCACTAACGAATGCTTTAGGAATCAGATTTTCTCCTCAATCATACGAACTACTAATCGAGATCGAGTACTGAATAAGAATACAAGAGTCATTACCGACCATACATACGGGATGCTCCGAGGGCTAGGTCTGGAGGGGGTGTTACCTCTTCCTGCGCGCGGGCGGCGTCGAGGCGGCGCTCTCTGTTGGAGGCCTCGAGCGCATCGCGGCGGCGCGCGGCCTCGGCCTTGGTCCGGCGCTCGCGGTCGGCCTGGGCCTTGGCGCGCTGCATCCGCTCGCGCTGCTCACGCTCCAGCTTCTCCCTCGCGCTCCGCAGCTCGAAATCCATCTCCGATTCTCTGATCCGCCGGATACGCCTTCTAAACTCCTCTTCTCGACGTCGGGACGGAAGGAAAGATATATGGAGGCGCCGGGTCGGTGGCGGCCGGAGGGGCAAGAGGAAGAAGGAAGCTTCTGGATGCCGCCTGCTCTGCGGTGGGGAGGCAGGTAACGTAGGGGCGGACGCACGGCCACAGCTGAGCGGGCCCGGGCAGTCAGTGGGCAAACAATTCACAGCCCGGGTTCTGATCTATATACTCACTCCGTAGATGTTTTAGTTTGTTTTTTCGAGTGAATTTAGGACTTTATTGATCACAAATCATAATGTTATTCTTCTCAGGTAGGTTCGTTTTACAGGATTTTTCGTCCGCTTTTTGTTTTCCGGTTTTGCCCCTGACGAGTATGGTGGTATTACACCCCCTTGCCACCGCCGACTGAACCGATCACCAACCTTATCCCTTCGGTCGATAGAAAAATCCCCGCACTAGACCTTCTGGTCTCACGCCACCCGTCGTCGCCCCGTGCGACGTTGTCGGTATAGGCCGTCAAGGAAGCGGCTCATCCAGCTAGCTTGCTCGCCGGTATCCGCCCTCATGTCTTCCTACACCGGCGACGAACTGGTCGCGGAAAGATCCCACCCCACCGCGAGGGTGCGCCCCTCCCCTCAATCTTGGCCATCGGCGCCATCCCCTGCCCCTGCAATCCGAGCCGGCGGACGTCGACCGATGCCACCTGCACCTCCACCGTCGGCTAGGAAGACTAGCGCAACACCTCCCCCGGCCTTGTGCACACGTCGCTATTCTCTTACCTCTGGATTTCCTATCGGTTTTGTTCAATCCATCCGGTCCATTCTTTTCCCCTTTTATGGGTGGCGGTCAGCTGTAGTGGCGCAACCATGCGCGTGTCCTGCTGCTCTTTCGTGCGCGCACGTTGCGGCGCGGGGCAAGGACATGCCCGGCTTCGATCTCGGAGACAGCGTGTGAGGTGGGCGTTGAGGACGGGAGCGCGCAGACGACTCGGGTCCTGCAGCACATGACGGCGGAGCGAGGTCGCGCATGACTCAGATCCTTCAGCACATGACGGCGGGGCGAGGTCGCGCAGTGGAGGGCGAGGGTCGACGAAGCCCTCGACTGACGGCGCAGGGAGGAGAGGTGGTGGGCGGCATCGGCAACGACGTGCATCCCTGCAGACAAGAGAGGCAAGGAGGCGAGGAGAAGGCTTGAGGCGGCGGTGGAGGCCAGGGTGAGCCGAGGGCTCCTGCAGGAAGCGCCGATGCCCAGCGCGGCATGCCTGGCCGAGGCGGTGGCCGGCGACGGGGTGCTTGAGAAGAGTGGCGCTGCGCTCGGGACAGAGAGGGAGACGGGCGTTGGTGTCGATGGGATCGATCCTCTATAGGTGGGGTTGCGTGCGTGCATTGTGTAGTCAGGGGTCGTGTCGAGCGTCCGTGTGCATCCATCGCGTGTTTTTGCTTAAACATCTGTAAGAAAAATACTAAATCCGTTTTAAAATACTCCCTCCGATCCATATTAGTTGAGTTGGATTTGTCAAAATTTTGATAAATCTATATGTCCAGATTTATTCAAATTTAGATAAATCTGAGTCAACTAATATGGGTCGGAGGAAGTAGATGTTTTAGATTTGTCAAAATTTAGATTAACTTATATACTCCCTCCGTCATAAAATAGATGTCTCGAATTTGTAAAAATTTAGATGAATCTATATACTAAATAGTCTAGATTCATCCAAATTTTGGAGACATCTATTTTGGAACGGAGGGAGTACTAAATAGTGTCTAGATTTATTTAAATTTTACTAAATCTGAGACATCTATTTTAGGATGAAGGGAGTATAATTTTTATATCCATGCATAATATCTTAATTTAAATTTAATTGAGACCAACTTCTGAAGATTATCTCCGAACTATAAATAACTCCTTTAGTGACTACTCTCCTGTCTCAAAATAAGTGACTGAGAATAACCCTTTTTATGAGGATTAGAAAGATCCTAATCTAAACGTTTCTTTCTATTTTACAAACTTCGCATGTCTTCCATTCACAATCCATATCAAGATGAAGTGCTTAAATACGATGTCATCATCTATACATGTATAAGAGTTATTTTCAGCTATAGTAAAATATGTGTAGAATCATAAGTAAATGCATGTACACTGGTACACTTAATTTTGACAATCTTTATGTCTTAAAACGGAAAATAAAAAGTTAAACTACCTCCGGCGCATATTAGTTGACTCAACTTTGTTAAAATTTACCCGAAAAAAAACTTTGTTAACATTTGAATTAATCTAGACACTATTAAGTATATAGGTTCATTCAAATTTTGACAAATCCAAGTCAATTAATATAAATCGAAGGGAGTAAAAAAATTAAATTAAAATACATATATGTTGACGTTCCGTGGCAATGCACGGGCACTCCGCTAGTTATAAATAGATTCATGGATACAATCCATAGACACACCTTGCCACATAATACAGCCTAAAGACTCACTTAACTTAGCTACACTAAAAACCACCCTGCTTCTCTCCTCCTCCTTCGCTCCTGCTACAGTCTCCACCTTAGATCTAGATCGGCCGGCCCGATCCGAGCCCCTCCGGCGGCCATGCCGGCCGAAGGTGGTGGAGGAGAGGTGTCGGCGTAGAATAGGGTAGGTGTAGGGTGTTTTGCGGCGTTCTTGCTGCGGTTTGGGCGTCTTGCCCGGAGTTTTCTTTGGACCGGTGACCTAGGTCCAAAGTTGGCGGTGGTGGCTCCCTCATCCGAGTGTTCCGGTGGTCGGAATCAATGGTGCGTAGCGGATCTACCCTCAGCGGCTCACACTAAAGGTCTAGGATCCGGCGTTCAGCGTTGGAGGCGAAGCCCCGGTTTTTCCTCGGCTGGCCGTGGCGGCGAGGGAGGAAGGGCTGGTGGTGGACGGCTCGCGTTCTCTTCTTTCCCGGTCGCCCATGGAGACGAGGGGGTCATGGATCTGCGCGCCGTCTTCGTTTCTTCTTCTCTGGATGGCGGGGCATGCTCGTGCTGCGGCGGGTTTCCTTCCTCCGTGTCAACACCCAGATTTTTAATCCCAGATGCCTGTTATGCCATACATCACAATCCCAGGATTACCATTTTTGCGAGACATAACAGATTTGGATATCACAGTTCATCATCCATTACAAACCATACATAAGGTCTTACACAAATAAGGATCTCATGATCCCGTTCTTAATACAACTCAAGCAGCGGAATAACGTAATAATAAAGGTAGCATAGGCGAAGCTCCATCTTCGGGGTCACAGGCAATGCTGACGATGGGAGATGATCCTAGTTGTCGTAACCTTCCTGTGGTCCATCATCCTGGTACTCCTCTTCATAGTCTGGACATGGGAATAGCTAGGGACAAAGCCATGAGTATTTTTTAAGTACTCGCTAACTAATACTAACAAGTTAAGGGGGTTTTTGTAGTAGGACACTAAGCTCTAGGGTTGTTTTGCAAAAAGCCAGATTTACCTCTACTAAGTTCAGAAGCAAAGAAAGCTCGTTGAAATTTTATAACACCTAAGTGGGAACTTGAATTTCATATCACAAATCTGTTGTGGTCAAGTCAAAGTCTCAATTCATTTCACAAGTCATTTTGAAAACATTTGACGGGGGAACAGTATGGCCACTCCAACTATCCATAACCGCGGACGCGGCTATTTGAATAGTTTGACACTCTACAGAGATTATACACTTTCACCACAACATTCAATACATCTGTCAGGAACAAATTCTGAATTCACCATACTCAATAAGCAGATAATCAATCCTAACATTTCAATTACACGCCCTAGTATAGGCACCTCTCCTGTGAGTTTGGCCTCCCAACCATGACCAACTGTCATCTTGGGTACTGCATAGGTGGACAATCTTCACAAGGTAGCCTCAGCTCAGACCTTTGCCATGAGGGAACCCATACTAAGGTATATAAGTTTGCAGTCAAGCCCTACCCAATTTTCGGGTATTGTGGTTGTACGGTAAAATTGGAATGGTATCGCATCCAGACAACCATTAGTTTTATAAAGGGCTAAGGCTCATGCCTCAACATTTTCATCATCAAAATCATCTGGTGTTCGGAAACACATGTCAAAACATTTCAGTAGAATGACTCATTATTCCAAGGTTTTCATAACCATTTTCACCAAGTATTCCCATCTAAAGTTGATCAAGTTTTATGCTTAGCACTAGCATCTACAAGTGGGGTTAAGTACTAAGGAGGGGTGGTAAACAAGTGGAGATTAATGAAGTTCAATCTCATGTCTTAGGATGACATCAAGATTATCTACTTAGGCCAAATTTAATGCTCTTTATGCAACATTCAATTATCTTTCTAGAATCTACAAGTCACTTAAGTAAACTCTAAGAGAAGGCTTTGATAAATAAATAAAGTATAAAGCTTGCAAGTAAAACTAGGATTGGGTTATCAAGTGGGTAGGATCACATATGCTTAAGGCATATAGTTGGCATGGTAACAAGCAAGTATTAGCTTGCATAAGTAGGGTATCTTGCAAGGGTTAGCTTGCCAAATCAACTAGTAGTATTAGGCTTGCCTTGTGCAGAGCAGTGGTTGAAGTTCTCCTCGGCTTCTTCCTCGTAGTATCCTCCTTCCTCCTCGTATCCTTGGTCGGTACTAGCGTCTATATATAAATACGAGGTACACAATCACCAAACAATACTTAACTATTTTCAATCATCACACATAGATGTACTATAGATGATCTAGCATCATCACCTATCATTACAAGATTAAAGCATTTGTCTTATTTATTTTAATTTGAGAAAAGTAATTTCTACTCATTGAAAAACTACTTAAGATTTAATATTCTCTAACTCAAACATGGGATCATGTTGACACATGTCATCACCACATATTTCAGTACATGGAAATGTGATTTAAAGTGATGTCACAATTTAATAAGGTTTAACTTTTTTATTTTAACTAAATAGAGTGACTAGAAATGCCTATGTGACATTCTTTTATTACTTGAACATTATTTCTGTAAGTAAACCCAAATGTTTTTATATATTCTGAAAGGTATGATCAAATGTGATTTTTGAGAGTTGGAATCAACTCAAAAGCTCTTATGGTTGAATTTTGAAAAATGTTTGAATTCAAAAAAGCTTCTGACTTGTTATTTTTACCAAGGTTGATCTACAGATCCAAATTATTTGAATCCAACGGGCTTGGATTAAGCATTTCAGTACCTTTCTAACAAAATTAGTTTCATGTATTTTGGTTCACTAAATCGAGCTGGGTTGATTTTTAAATCTAGGAACAGAACTGAGTTTGAATTAAAATAGAAAAATCTAAATTCAAACGATTGGGTCGCGCGGGAGAGGTTAATGGGCCGGCCCAGTGTCACTCCGCAGCGCGGGGCTCAGCTGACAGGGGGTTCCACCAGTAAGTGGCTCATAGCACGCGAAGTGGTACGAGCCTGTGTGGTTTGTTGGATTAGAAGGAAGATCGACGGCTGGGGATCGTCGTCGACGATGAACATGTCACCGGCGAGCTCGAACCCTAGCGGCTAAGTGGGGGTACATAGGCGGCATACCAGGGCTCCAGCGACAACGGCGAGGTAGGCGAACGAACGAGTGGTCGACGGCGAGCTCAGGGACGGTCGAGGCAGCTCCGGGGGTGGTCGAAATCAACGACCCCCTTCTTCTCAAGAGGCGGCCTGCTCCGGCGCAATTCCGGCGAGCTGCTGCTCCTCGTGCTCCGGCTAGAGGGTGGAACGATCAGTGATGTGAGGGGAGTGGAATGGTGTGCTTCAAACGGCTGGGGGTGCCCTCCTTTTATAGGCTCGACGGTGAGACCGAGAGGGATGGGCAGGCGACGGTGGCGACATGGATACGGGCGGCTAGCGGCATGGGTGAGGTTGGCGATCGACGCGCGGTCTCCTGGCGATGCTCTAGGACTTGAATGTGCACTTAGGGGCGGTGGCAATCGGTCGGGAACGTGTGGTGCTCTGCGCGGAAGAGGCGACATCTTCGATGGCGAGCGGTGGTTGTGAGGCACGGGGCGGCGAACGGGGATGTCTGGCGTGTTCCTGGGATCATGGCGAAGCGGTGGGCACGGGATGTGGTCGAGGGGCGACATGTGCACGCGTGCCGGGTGCGGCGCTCTAGGGTGGGCTCGGCATGTCGCATTGGCACTGGGTGCGCGGTGTTCCTGGTGGTCCACGGCTTGCACTGGCTCGGGGAGGGGACAGTGGGCGGCGGTGAGGTGCTGGCTACCTCCCAGACAAGGTGGACGTAGCTAGTTCTTCCTCTAGCTTGCTGTCCACCTTGGGGTGGCATGGTGAGGCTCGGCCTGCTCACCATTGATGGCAAGGCAAGCTCACAGTGGTGCTAAAGGTTTACAATTAAGCTAGATGGTCTACTAGATGGTTGCTGTTAGCTAGAGAGGAAACAAGTTAGGCCAAAACACTATTAAAAACAGTGAATTTGATTTGGTTTAAATTTGCCTGCCAAGTGTTTGATGAAATGGCCGCAAGAAACTTACTTTTGAATTTTGGAAAGATTTTTGGTGGGTGTACTAGGCATATGCTGAGGATTCTGTGGGTGCTTGGGTTTTGAAAATTGAGCTTGTTTGAGTGGTTTTTGAAATAGTGGGATCTTCCCATATGATATAGATTCAATTTTAAACTGTCGTTTAAACTTAGTATTTGAATGTTTTTGGATGATCACAAAGTGGGCCTTGGTACCTTATTATGAGTACTAACAAGGGGTGCAAAGATCCACAAATGTTTCTGTTAAGTTTTGAAAACTAGGGATAGCCAAAGTAGGCATGAGAGTTAATTTGGCAAAAATGACCATTCACTTCATTTGTTTATTTTGAGTTGTTTGTCTTTGGGAAAAGTTTGGAGATTGTTTAGATGATGTTTATTTCACCTATGAATCATTTTACAAGCAAAGAAACACAGAACCATGGAAATTCAAAAGAATCCAAATTTTGAATACACACACATATGAATGCTTTCATATTTTTAGTTGGGAAAGTTTTTGTTAACCCTAATTTTGATGATTAGAGTTTGATGATCCAAGTTTAATATTTTTGGGATGTTACAAACCTTCCCCCCTTAAACAAAATCTCGTCCCGAGATTTGAAAAAGGACGAAAAAGATTACCTAGGATTTGAAGAGATTGGGAAACTCCGTCCTGATGTGATCTTCGCGCTCCCAGGTAGCTTCCTCTTCTGTGTGGTTGCTCCACTGAATCTTGAGAAACTTGATGCTTCGGGTCCTGGTAGTTCTGAAAGCTTCTTCAAAAATATGAATGGGTACTTCGGGATAGGTCAGGTCATCGTTGATCTCTATGGTCCAGTGATCAATGTTCTTGAACACTTCAGTCTTCTCCGGAACTTCGAGGCATTTGCGAAGTAATGAGATATGGAACACATTGTGCACTGCTGACATCTCTTCTGGCAGTTCCAATTGATACGACACTTCTCCTCGACGGTTCAGAATCTTGAAGGGGTCGATATATCTGGGGGCTAACTTTCCCTTCAGTTGGAAACGCTGCATTCCTTCCAATGGCAACACTTTCAGATACACGAACTCTCCGATGTTGAAGGCGAGGTCTCGACGTCTCTTGTCGGCGTAACTCTTCAGCCTTGACTGGGCTGTCTTGAGGTTCTCACGAATCTTGTGAACTTTCTCTTCTGCTTCTCGTAGGATGTCGGGTCCGAAAATCTGACTCTCTCCTACTTCCGACCAGTTTAAAGGGGTGTGACACTTCCTTCCATACATGAATTAAAATGGGGCCATTTGCAAACTAGCTTGATAACTGTTGTTGTATGAATATTCTGCGAACGGCAGACAGTCTTCCCATTTAGATCCATACTCTAACACACATGCTCTCAACATATCTTCGAGTATTTGATTTACTCGCTCCGTTTGTCCGTCGGTCTGAGGGTGATAAGCTATCCTGAAATCTAGTCGGGTTCCTAAACCTTCTTGGACTTTCTTCCAGAATCTCGAGGTAAACTGAGTTCCTCGATCAGATACGATGTTCTTGGGGACTCCGTACAAACTGACGATTCTAGTGATGTATAACTCTGCTAGCTTCGAACTCTGATATGTGGTCTTGACTGGTAAGAAATGGGCGACTTTGGACAATCTGTCCACTATGACCCAGATAGAGTCATTTCCCCTACTAGAAGTAGGCAATCCGGTGATAAAGTCCATTCCAACGGAATCCCATTTCCATTCCGAAATCTGCAATGGTTGCAACAATCCAGCGTGTCTTTGATGTCCCGCCTTGACTCGCTGACATATATCACACTTGGCGATATAGCTTCCGATTTCTCTCTTCATCTTATGCCACCAAAATTGCTCTTTCAAATCTTGATACATCTTCGTTCTTCCGGGGTGGATAGAATAAAGAGTATCATGAGCTTCCTTCCGAATAACTTCTTTCAACTCAGAATCTGCTGGTACACAAAGGCGTCCTTTGTACCACAGAACTCCTTCTTCGTCTTCGGTGAATCCGGGTACCTTGCCTATACCGATACGATGCTTGATTCCTTCGATACTAGCATTTCCTTTCTGCGCCTCCTTGATCTGGCTGATCAAAGTGGGTTGAAGTTCTATTCTAGCCAAAAATCCTTCACTCACTAATTCCATTCGGAAATCTTCCATCTCTTTGTGCGGACTTGGTTGCTCCTTCAAAATCATGGAGTTCAAGCGGCACGACAATCTACTAAGGGCATCTGCTACCACATTGGCTTTACCGGGGTGATAGCGAATGTCCAGATCGTAATCCTTGATTAGATCAATCCATCTTCTCTGTCTCATATTCAGCTCCTTCTGAGTGAATATATACTTCAGGCTCTTGTGATCCGAATAAATCTCACAACGATTTCCCATCAGGTAATGCCTCCATGTCTTTAGGGCTAGAACTACAGCTGCGAGCTCGAGGTCATGGGTTGGATAGTTCTGCTCATGTTGTTTTAGTTGTCAGGATAGATAGGATATAACTTTGCCTTCTTACATTAGCACACATCCGAGACCGATCTTTCATGCGTCACAATACACGTCAAAGGGCTTCGTGATATCCGGCATGATTAAGATTGGGGCTGAAATCAATCTTCTCTTGACTTCTTGAAAACTCGCTTCACATTTGTCCGTCCATTCAAACTTCTTGTCCTTCTTCAGCAATTGGGTCATGGGTCTGGCGATACTTGAGAATCCTTCTACGAACTTGCGGTAGTATCCCGCCAATCCGAGAAATGCACGAACTTGGGTTTGGGTGGTTGGGGCTTGCCAATCTTCGACATCTTTCACCTTTGCAGGGTCAACGACAATTCCCCCGGCTGATACAATGTGACCGAGGAATCCTACCTCTTGTAACCAAAATTCACATTTGCTAAACTTGTCATACAACTGATGCTCTCTAAGGGTTCCAAGAATGGTTCTTAGGTGTAGCTCATGTTCTTCTTCTGATTTGGAGTAAATCAGAATGTCATCGATGAAAACAACGATAAACTTATCCAGGAAGTCCATAAAAATCTTATTCATGAAATAAGCGGGGGAATTGGTTAATCCAAAAGACATGATAGTATACTCGTATAATCCATATCTGGTGGTAAAGGCAGTCTTAGGAATATCCTCTGCGTGAATCTTGAGTTGATGATAGACAGTTCTAAGATCAATCTTAGAAAACACTTTGGCACCGATCAACTGATCAAACAAATCTTCTATCTTGGGCAATGGGTATTTGTTCTTGATAGTGACATCATTCAACTTCCGATAATCCGTACACAAACGGTTACCTCCATCCTTCTTATCCACAAACAAGACAGGTGATCTCCATGGTGACGCACTTGGTTGAATCAATCCAATTTCCAACATGGCGTCCAGTTGCTTCTTCAGTTCTGCTAGTTCAGACGGGTTCATACTATATGATATCTGGGCTATGGGTCCTATTCCGGGGATTAGTTCAATGATAAACTCGATATCCCGATCTAGGGGCATACCGGGCAAAACATCTGGAAATACATCGGGGTATTCACAGACTATACGGACTTGGTCAATGGTAGGTTAGGCTATACTCTTGTTGCACTTTAATTGACGAGGTAAGGTTTCAGATACATGCTCGACTGATACTCCAGCTGTACTGGTCATGGTTATGGCTTTCTTGGCACAGTCAATTAATCCTTTATGTATGGACATCCAATCCATTCCTAGTACTACTTCCAAACCTTTAGTTCTGAGTACTATCAGATTTGCATAAAAATCTATGCCATGGATTCGGATAGGGACGGCTTTGCAAATTTGCCTAGCTTTGGTGGTTGAACCGGGGATTTGAACAATCATAGCATGCTTCAGTTTGCTTGGTTGAATCTTACTAGTGCATGCAAATTCTTCGGTGACAAATGAGTGTGATGCACCAGAATCAAACAACACTCTAGCAAGTACTGAATTAACAGAAAACATACCCAGCACGACATCTGGCGCTTCCTGGGATTCTTCAGCATGCATGAGAAAAAGACGGTCGTTGCGGTTGAGCGAATTACCTGGGGCAAACCTTCTCCCGGGCTGAACACGACGCTGCTACTGAGCTGGGGCATTTGCATTGGGGGCTGCGGCATTCTTCTTGGGACACTCATTGGAGTAGTGACCCTTATTTCCATAGTCCTAACAAGTCACTTGCGACTTGTCCTTTGCTGCAACAGGCACAACATTGCTTCTAGTCCTCGGGGCAGTGTTGGTGTTGGCGGTAGCATTGTTATTGTTGAACTTGGGTGATGCACGGTTGAAATTGCCTGAGTTGCTGGGGTTGTTGTGGTTTCCTCCGGGCCTTGGGTTTCCATGGTTGGGATAGGTCGGACGGTTCATCGGGGATCTGTTGGTTCTTGGGGCAAATCTTGGAGATGGGTTGGGGCGATACTTTGGGGTATGATGGGTTCCTGGCTGATGCATCATGCGGCGCTTGCGGTTCTCATTGGCTTGGTTGATCTTTCCTTCCATCTGAATGGCCGAGTCGACAAGGGCTTCTCCATAACAAGCTCTTGTTCATCAAAATCGGATCTTCCGTTTGTATCTTGTTGCGATTTTGATCTTGGCAGCTTTTCGGTTTCTCACCAAGTGAGGTATCTCACATTATTATACATGATACATTCTCACTTGGTGATAACCAATATTTTCACCTTTCATAGGGTAGCCCATGTCGTCCTTTTTCCAACGCAATTGGAATCGGGTCGATCGGAGTTACCAATCAAAAGTTATAGAGGTTTGAATTTTCCTAGGTACCAAAATGCGGTAGTACCGCATTTTAGTACCTCGCGCGGCAGTAGGTTTTGGAAAGTTGCCAAATGCCACTGCCCTCCTAGGTACCAAAATGCGGTAGTACCACATTTTAGTACCTAGCACGGCAGAATGTTTTTGACAAGTTTCCAAAAGCCATTGCCGGGCTAGGTACCAAAAAGCGGTAGTACCGCATTTTAGTACCTAGCGCGGTAGAAGGTTTTTTACTTCATCATTTGGATCTATTCTCCCTTGCTGGACTATGATGTTTATTTGTATGATCTTATAGAGGTTGTTGTCCTCTTCGAAACGAGCCCAAGATCATCGAAATCGGAGTCCGGATGCAAAAGTTATGGCTGTTTTCGTTCTGTGATGACCGGTAGTACCGGACCAGGATCCGGTAGTACCGGGGTCCGGTAGTACCGCTTTTTGGGTACCGGAGAGCGCAGAGAGAAAATGTGTTTGGAGTCCCAGGAACCCCAGGAAATGTCCGGTAGTGCCGGGAAAGTCCGGTAGTACCGGGAAAAAGTCCGGTAGTACCGGGAATCGCGTTTTTGGGCTGCAACGGTTGGATTTTGGAGGGACCTATATAAGGGGCCTTCTTCCCCAATGGTTCCTCACCCTTTCTTGCAATTTTTCCTTTCCATTGTTGACCTTCTTGAGCTTGCTTTCTCTCAATCCCTCCAATGATTCTTGCATATTCTTGAGGGATTTGAAAGAGGAGATCTAGATCTACAATCCCACCAATCAATCTCTCCTTTGAGTGAGGGGAACATATTGGGATCTAGATCTTGGAGTCTTTTGTGGATTTCCTCCATTGTTCTTCCTCTCTTATTCCCCCATAATATTTTGTAGCTTTGGTGGAATTTGGGAGAGAAGGATTTGAACACCTTTGTGGTTTTCTTGCCATTTGCATTTGGTGCATCGGTTTGAGTTCTCCTCGGAGGATTTGGTTTGAATTGCTCATTGGAGCTTGTCCCTCTTGGGTTCTTGGAACCCTAGACGGTTTTGTGGCCTTGGTGGCATTGTGGCCTTGGTGGCATTTGTTGAGGCCTTTTGTGGCGTTTGTTGGGAGCCTCCAATTAAGTTGTGGAGTTGTGCCCCAACCTTGTGAGAGGTTCCGGTTGCCACCGACAAGTGCACCGATAGTGGAAGCGTGGATCGATCCCATTGGGGTGAGATTCACCGGAGAATAAGGGAGGCCTTTTGTGGCATTGGTGGTTTGATACCTCCCCCTCTCCAAACGAGACGTACTCCATGTTGGGAGGAACTCGGTAAAATATCGGTGTCCCCGCGTGCCTCGGTTATCTCTATACCCGAGCTCTTTACTTATGCACTTTACATTGTGATAGCCTTCGTGCTTGAAGTAATATATATCTTGCTATCACTTTGTTGCTTGTATTGCTTAGCATAAGTTGTTGGTGCACATAGGTAAACCTTAGTTGTTTCTAGGTTGTGCTTTACAAAGTAAAAACTAGTTTAATTCCGCCTTTGTTGAGCCACTCTAGGAAAAGTTTTAATCGCCTATTCACCCCCCCCTCTAGGCGACATCTGTATCCTTTCAGCTTCAATATCAGCAAAGGGGATATTGACCAACACCGTCTGCATCTCATCGTGCAGACCATTCAACAATCTTTCTTTCTTTTTGGATTCAGTGTCGATCTCATCCGGGGCATACCTAGATAATGACAAGAATTTGTCACGGTATTCCACTACGGTCATCCTTCCTTGCTTCAGTCTCTGAATTCATCTCTCATTCTCTTGATCAAACCCTATGGCACATGGGTTCTGCTGAACTTGACCTTGAATTCCTCCCAGGTCATCATCTGTCCTCCAGTCATTGCACGAACGCTGTTCCACCATGCTCTTGCATCTCCGGCTAGATAGTGGGTGGCGAACAGAACTTTCTCGTTAGCTTCCACTCTGACGACTTCCAGGTTGTTTTCCATGGTTTGCAGCCAATCATCTGCATCTAGGGGCTCTTCTGACTTAGTAAAAACAGGTGGGTTGGTGTTCTGGAAATTCTTGAGCTTAGATCCATGGTTGTCCTGATTTCCTTGGCCTTGATTGTTGTGTAGGGGTTCGTAGCATGGAAAACAAAAAAATTCTACCGCATGCACACAAACAAGCCAAGATCTATCTACTATATTGTAGCAACGAGTCGATACAAGCACTCACCCTCGAAGATTCCAAAGCAGTTAACGAGAGCAGATTCTCGTGGGTGATGTAGTCGTACACTTGCCGATCTCAAGATCGCGTTGACGATCCTTTCGGCGCTGCGTTTCGGCAGTGCTTCCGCAGTCGTTCACATGTTCGGTACTCGATGAAGACCTTCCTCTCCCTTGTTCCAGCAGGCAGCGGAGGTTGTAGTTATCCCCTCGCGATTCCGGCAGCACGACGGCGTGGTGTCGGAAGTAGAGGGAAGATCCTGCAGGGCTTCGCCTAAGCCGGATGTGAGTTATGGTGGATTAGGGTTTCCCGGAGATCTAGGGTTTATATGACCGGGAGGAGGAGGTGTCGGCGGCGGCTAGGGCGGCGGCGACGAACCGGCGACGGCGTGAGGCGGCGGCGCGCGGCGGCGACGCGGGTGTGTGGGGAGGGCTTGGCTCTTGTGGTGTTGGGGCAGCCCTCCCCCTCTATTTATGAGAGGGAGGGGCAGCCTTGGGAGGGGTGGGTTTGAATCCAAACCCAAACCCAAGTTGGATTGAGAGAAGGACTTGTTTCTTCTCCCACTAGGAAACCATTTTTCCAGTTTGACTTTTCAAACTTTCCGTTTGACTTTCAATTTCGAGCTTTATTTCTCTCTTGCATATGCCAACACCAAGTGACCTTGGATATGATCCAATCATTCCACATACCCATGACACATTCATGGACCATTCTCCATCCGGATGGGTGAACCTTCTAGACCCTTCTAGAACCTCTCCGATGAAATCATCAGAAACTTTCCCGAACTCCAAAATAGGACTTTCCTTATATGAATCTTATTCTCCAGACCATTCCGGATCTCCTCGTGATATCCCGGATCCCATCAGAGACTCCGAACAACATTCGGTATCCCTAATAACATTCCATATCTACTAAACAACATCGAATCCTTAAGTGTGTCTCCCTACGGTTCGTGAATTACGCGGACATGACCGAGACACTTCTCCGATCAATAACCAATAGAGGAATCTGGAAATTCATATGGCTCCCACATATTTCTACGATTACTTTGTGATCGAATGAACCACTTACATACGATACCAATTTCCCTTTGTCTCACGATAGTTTACTTATCCGAGGTTTTGATCGTCGGTATCTCTGCATACCTAGTTCAACCTCGTTACCGATAAACTCTTTTCTCGTTCCCATGATATGTGATCCCTTGTGAGCCAGTCACATGCTTGCAAGCTAATTGGATGACATTCCACCGAGAGGGCCTAGAGTATATCTATCTGTCATATGGTTGGACGAATCGCACTCTTGATCCATGTGCCTCAACCCATACTTTCCGAACACTCAATGCCACCTTTATAGCCACCCAGTTACTGTGTGGCGTTTGATATCATCAAAGCATCCTTCCAGTGATGGTGATTAGCATGATCTCATGGTCGAAGGAATTAGGTTACTATGTATCAGAAAGCTTATAGCAAACGAACTATTGAAATGACTTGATCTTTATGCTACGCTTATCTATAGGAGTATGTCCATCATACCATTCTCCTAATGAGATGATCTTGTTATTAACAACATCTCAATGTTCATGATCGAGAAACCACGATCATCTATTAATCAACAAGCTAGTATTATAAAGAGGCTTTACCAAGGACTCTAATTTGGTTTACAAATCACACAAGTATTAATGTTTCCGGTTAATACTATTATAGCATGAATGTAAACATTTATCATAAACACAAAGATATAATAATAACTGCTTTTATTATTGCCTCTAGGGCATATCTCCAACAGTCTCCCACTTGCACTAGAGTCAACTAATCTAGATTACATGGTAATATACCGAACACCCATAGCGGTTTGGTGCTGGTCATGTTTTGCTCTCGGGAGAGGTTTAGTCAACGGATCCGCCACATTCAGATCTGTGTGTACTTTGCAAATCTTTATGTCACCATCTTGGACATGCTCTCGAATAGCGTGAAAACGTAGCTTGATGTGCTTCAGCTTCTTGTGTGGCCTTGGTTCTTGCGCATTGGCTATGGCGCCCATGTTATCACAGTAGATAGACATTGGGTCCAGCGCACTTGGAACCATACCGAGCTCTGTAATGAACTCCTTCATCCATATCGCCTCTTGTGAAGCCTCCGAAGCAGCTATGTATTCCGATTCAGTTGCAGATCTCGCCACAATGCTTTGCTTTGCACTCCTCCAGCTAACTGCTACACCATTCAAAGTAAATACGTATCCAGATTGAGATTTAGAATCATCCGGATCGGTGTTCCAACTAGCGTCGGTGTAACCATTAACAACGAGATGTTCATCACCTCCATAAGAAAGAACCATATCCTTAGTTCTTCTCAAGTACTTAAGGATGTTTTTGACCGTTGTCCAATGATCCACTCCTGGATCAATTTGATATCTGCTAGTCAAACTAACAACATATGAAATGTCGGGTCTAGTACATAGCATGGCATACATTAGAGATCCTATGGCTGAGGCATATGAGTCTTACTCATTCTTTCTCTATCTTCTGCCGTTGCTGGACTTTGAGTTTTACTCAAGGTCGTATTGGGCAACATGGGCAAGAACCCTTTCTTTCTATCTTCCATTCCAAACCTCTTTAGAACTTTGTCCAAATATGTACTCTGTGACAATGATATTAGGTGCCTTGATCTATCTCTATAAATATTTATGCCTAATATATAAGCTGCTTCGCCAAGATCTTTCATTGAAAAACTATTATTCAAATAATCCTTGACACTATTAAGAAGGTCTACATCATTCCCAATCAACAATATGTCATCTACATATAGTATTAAGAATGCTACAGAGCTCCCACTCACTTTCTTGTAAATACAAGCTTCTCCATAAGTTTGTATAAAACCAAAGCTTTTGATTACCTTATAAAAACGTTAATTCCAACTTCGGGATGCTTGCTTCAATCCATTTATGGACCGTTGAAGTTATACCTTGTTAGCATCTTTAGGATCGACAAAACCTTTGGGTTGCATCATATACAACTCTTCATCAATGTCTCTATTGAGGAAAGTTGTTTTGACATCCATCTACCATATCTCATAATCATAATATGCAGCGATTACTAACATAATCCTTACAGACTTTAGCTTCGCTACTGGTGAGAAAGTCTCATCATAGTCAACTCCTTGAATTTGTCGAAACCCTTTTGCGACAAGTCGAGCTTTATAGACAGTAACATTACCATCAGCATCTGTTTTCTTCTTGAAAATCCATTTGTTCTCGACAGCCTTCCGGCCATCCGGTAAGTCCACCAAAGTCCATACTTGGTTTTCATACATGGATCCAATCTCGGATTTCATGGCTTCTTGCCATTTATTGGAATCTGGGCTCATCATCGCTTCTTCATATGTCGCAGGGTCATCGGTGTTGTCCACCAACATGACACTCATAACGGGATCATACCAACCAGGAGTGGTACGAGTTCTCGTTGACCTGCGAGGTTCCGTAGTAACTTCAACTGAATTTTCATGATCAACATCATTAGCTTCCTCTCTTATTGGTGTAGGCGCCACAGGAACTACTTCCGGTGCTGCGCTACTCGCAAGTTAGAGAGAAGGTTCATCAACCTCGTCGAGTTCTACTTTTCTTCCAGTCACTTCTTTCGAGAGAAACTCCTTCTCTAGAAAGGATCCATTCTTGGCAACGAAGATTTTGCCCTCTGATCTATGATAGAAGGTATACCCAATAGTTTCCTTCAGGTATCCTATGAAGACACATTTTTCCGCTTTGGGTTCAAGCTTTTCTGGATGTAACCTCTATACATAAGCTTCGCAACCCCAAACTTTAAGGAACAACAATTTAGGTTTTTACCCAAACCATAATTCATACGGTGTCGTTTCTGAAGGGAATATGCCCTGAGAGGCAATAATAAAGTGTTTATTATGTGTATTCCAAGTATATGATAGATGTTTATTTTGCATGCTATAATTGTATTAATACGGAAACGTTAATACATGTGTGTTTAATAAACAAACAGAAAGTTCCTAGTTATGCCTCTCTCATAAACTAGCTCGTTGATTAACAAGATGATCAAGGTTTCCTGATCATGGACATTGGATGTTGTTAATAACGGGATCACAACATTAGTGTAATGGTGTGATGAACATTCATCCGAAGTATAGCATTACGATCAAAGTCATTGAGTTTATATTGCTATAACAACTTACGAAGTGATCCTAATCCTTAGACCATGAGATCATGTCAATCACTAACACCGAAAGAGTTTCTTGATAACATCAAACGTCACACCGTAACAGGGTGATTATAAAGATGGATTCAGAACTAATAAAGTGTTATGTTGAGGCTCATGGATCGAGAGTGGAATTTGTTCATCCCGATGACGGATAGATATATTCTGGGCCCTCTCGGTGATATCACATTGATTAGCTTGCAAGCAAGTGATTTGATCACTAGAATGTTATATCACAGGAACGAGAAAAGAGTGCATGTCGGTAACGAGATCAAACTAGGTATGGAGATACCGATGATCGAATCTCGGACATGTAATATATCGTGAAACAAAGGGATTAAGATACTAGCGTAAAAGGTTCCGACGATCACAAGAAAGTCATCGTTGAATGTGTGGGAGTCAGTATGGGTCTCCAGATCCCGCTTCTGATTATTGATCCGAGAGGGGTCTCGATCATGTCCGCATTATTCACGAACCGTAGGGTGACACACTTAAGAGACACCGACATCCAATTGGAGCAAACTTTTCATGCCGAAAGAATGAACAAGCGCAGGAATTTATTTCACTAGATACCGAAACAGGTTTTCGGGTGAAATTGCATAAAGTGGTTATGCATGTGAAATAGAATTCTAGCAAGGGGTTATTTGTGAATGTTTGTCATTAAAGTAATTGATAAAATTCTGAATAAAATAAAAGAGTTTTATTTAATGAGAGTTTGCATTAAATTTGGTGGAAATTTAATGGGAATTTGAGTGGACTTTTGAGTGGAGGGATTTTAAAGGGCATTTTGTGAGTGGAGTGTCCACCCACATGAATGAAGGAGGGGAGGGGGCAGCCCCCATGGCCGGCGGACACCCCCTTGGGTGCCCCCCTCCTCCTATAAAAGGAGCCCCCCTCCTCACTTGTCTCACACACCTCCTCGTGAAGGATCTCTCTCCCCCTCTAGAATTTATTCCCCATGGTCTCGGACTAGCGAGATACATGTTCCCGGTGGCTATTCGGCAAGAAAGAGTTGTGCTTCCGCTGCATCGCTGGAGCGAGGAGGCGGAGGTTGCTCGGTGCCTCGAACGTGTGTGCGAGCACGGATGCGCTGCTGATTTGCGGCGCTAGGACTTCCTCTCGATCTTGAGATCGGCAAGAGATCGTCTACATCAACCACGAGTTGAACTCGTTAAGCTTTGTCGGTCTTCAAGGGTATGTTCTCTACGGATATACATCCGCCCGTTGTTTGTATCTAGTAGATAGATCTTGGTATATAGTTCACATCGTAGGAAAAATTTTGTTTTTTATGCTGCGAACCCTACAGTGGTATCAGAGCCGGATCTATGCGTAGATACTTTACACGGGTAGTACACATATGAGTATGTGGGCGATGATGATCATGTTGTTGCTCCTTTGTTGTAATTATGGATATTGGTGGCATAGTGGGATGAAGTGGCCCGGACAAACTTTACATGTCCTCGCACATGAGACCTGTTCCACGCTTGACATGCAACTAGTTTGCATAAGTGGCTAGCGGGTGTCTGTCTCTCCTACTATAGTCAATATCTATTTTGCAAGCGAGTTGTCAACAATTTGATTATCCTCGTTGTGGTTCATGTTCGTAGGTAAGAACGGTTCTATCTCGAAAGCCCTAAGCCACGTAAAACTTGCAATGGATAAATTAGAGGCGTCTAGTTTAGATTGTTGCTAGGCTAGTGTTATTATATGGTAGTGTTGTAAGTAGAAGTATGAGATGATACTCTTACAACACACATAGCGTGTAAAATCCATAGACCTTGGATTTACACATATAGGTATGATAGTGATCATACCACGATGCACATGATAGAGATCATCTGCGGGAACCATATAATTTCACTAATAAACATATGATGTTTGATAGCATCTTATATTGCTTGTTTAGCGCTTTGTTAGCATAATAAGATGATCCCTCATTTAAATATCAAGATAAGAATGTGTTCTTCCTTTAGTATGCACCGATTATGTTTTCGTCGCTCCAAGACATCACGTGATGATCGGGTGTTCTTGGATCCACGACCATATTTCGGGTGTAAAACAGTTACACACGCGAATACTAAGGTTCTAACTTGGCGAGCCTAGCATGTACAGACATGGCCTCGGAACACGGACCGAAAGGTTAAGCATGAGTCATATAGTTGATATGATGCCCATTTGATGCTCGCCTTTGAAGCTATACCGACTCACGTGATGATCGGACTTGGTGTAGTGGATTTGGTTCATGTAATCACCAAAAAGGCACGAGGGATGTCGATTTTGAGTGGGAGTTCATTCGATTAGTTGAACTCAATCTATCATACACTTAGTCTAAACTTTACAAATTCTGTTGTAGATGGCACCACCTGCTTTTAATTTCAATGTGTTCATGGAGAAAGAGAAACTAGCAACGAACGGTAGCAACTTTACCGAATGGGCCATGAATTTGAGGATTCTCCTCTCTGCTGCACAAAAGCAATACGTGCTAGAAGTGCCGTTAGGCCCCCCACCTTTTGATGATGCCCCTGACGAGGAGAAGAATGTCTATCAGACTCGTCAGGAGGACCACAACTTAGTTCATTGCGGCATATTGTATGGGCTAGAGCCGGAACTTCGAAAGCGTTTCGAAAACGGCAATGCATTTGATACAATGGGTGAGTTGAAAATGATTTTCGACACACATGCTGCTGTAGAGAGCTACAACGCTTCAGAAAAGTTCTTTAGCTGCATGATGGAAGAGCACAGCTCCGTTAGTGAGCATGTACTCAAGATGTCGGGTTACGCCGATAAGCTTGTGTCCTTGGGAATATCGATTCCCATTGACTTAGGCATCCATCGTGTTCTGCAGTCTCTGCCACCTAGCTATAAGAGCTTCGTGATGAACTATAATATGCAAGGCATGAAGAAGTCTCTCCCTGAGCTTCTGTCAATGCTTAAAACTGCAGAAGTGGAGATCAAAAAGGAACATCAAGTGTTGATGATCAATAGGAACACTGGTTTCAAGAAAGACAAGAAGGGAAAACGAAAGGGAAGTAAGGGCGGCAAGCCTGTTGCCGCGCCTGAAAAGAAACCCCGAGTTGGACCTAAGTGTGATTCCGAGTGCTACTATTGTAAGGGGACTGGCCACTGGAAGCGCAACTGCCCCAAGTATCTGGCAGACAAGAAGGCCGGCAAGGCAAACAAAGGTATATATGATATACATGTTATTGATGTGTACTTGACTAGTGCTCGCAGTAGCACCTGGGTATTTGATACCGGTTCAGTTGCTAATATTTGTAACGCGAATCAGGGGCTGCGAAACAAGCGACCGCTAGCAAGGGGTGAGGTCAAGATGCGTGTCGGCAATGGATCGAGCGTTGATGTGATCGCCGTCGGAACGCTGCCTCTCCACTTACCGTCGGGATTAGTTATAAACTTGAATAAATGTTATCTGGTGCCTGCACTAAGCATGAACATTGTATCTGGATCGTGTTTGATGCGAAGTGGTTATTCATTTAAATTCGAGAACAATGGTTGTTCCATTTATATGAATGAAATCTTTTATGGTCATGCATCGATGATGAATGGTTTATTTCTATTAGATCTCGATGATAATGTTACACATATTCATAATGTTGATGCTAAAAGGATTAAACTTAATGATGATATATCCGCATATATGTGGCACTGCCGTCTAGGTCATATTGGCGTTAAACGCATGAAGAAGCTCCATTCGGATGGACTTTTGGAATCACTTGATTATGAATCATTTGATACATGTGAGCCATGCCTTATGGGCAAGATGACTAGAACGCCGTTTTCCGGTTCAATGGAACGGGCGACAGATTTATTGGAAATCATACATTCTGATGTATGTGGTCCAATGAGTGTGTTGGCGCGAGGTGGATATCGTTATTTTGTTACTTTCACGGATGATTTGAGTAGATACGGTTATATCTACTTGATGAAACACAAGTCTGAAACCTTTGAAAAGTTCAAGGAATTTCAGAATGAAGTGGAAAATCATCGTAATAGAAAGATCAAATTTCTACGGTCCGACCGTGGAGGTGAGTATCTAAGTTACGAGTTTAGCACTCACATGAAAGAGTGTGGAATTGTTTCACAACTCACACCTGCCGGAACACCACAGCGAAATGGTGTGTCGGAACGTCGTAATCGTACTTTATTAGATATGGTTCGATCTATGATGTCTCTGACGGACTTGCCGTTGTCATTTTGGGGTTATGCACTAGAAACTGCTGCATTCACTTTAAATCGGGCACCATCTAAATCCGTTGAAAAGACACCATATGAATTGTGGTTTGGAAACAAACCTAAGCTGTCATTTCTTAAAGTTTGGGGATGCGATGTTTATGTGAAGAAACTTCAACCGGATAAACTCGAACCCAAAGCGGAAAAATGCGTCTTCATAGGATACCCTAAAGAAACTATTGGGTATTCCTTCTATCACAGATCCGAGGGCAAGGTTTTTGTTGCCAAGAATGGATCCTTTCTAGAGAAAGAGTTCCTCGCGAAAGGTGTGAGTAGTCGGAAGGTAGAACTCGAAGAGGTTGTGGAACCTTCTCTTCAAAGTATGGCGAGTAGCGCAGCGCCGGAAGTTGTTCCGGAGTTGGCTCCACCTGTTGAAGAGGGAACTAATGATAATGATCATGAAACTCCGAAAGAGAGTACTACCGAACCTCGCAGGTCAAACAGGACGCGTGCAGCTCCCGAGCTGTACGGAAATCCTGTCATGAATTTCATGGTTGATGAAAATGATGACCCTGCGACGTATGAAGAAGCGATGATGAGCCCGGATTCCAACAAATGGTTAGAAGCCATGAAATCCGAGATGGAATCCATGTATGAAAATCAAGTTTGGAACTTGGTGGAATTACCTCACGACCGAAAGGCCGTGGAGAACAAATGGATTTTCAAAAGGAAAACTGATGCTGATGGTAATGTGACCGTCTATAAAGCTCGACTTGTCGCAAAGGGGTTTCGACAAATTCAAGGAGTTGACTACGATGAGACTTTCTCTCCCGTAGCGATGCTAAAGTCAGTTAGGATTATGTTAGCAATTGCTGCATATTTCGATTATGAGATATGGCAGATGGATGTCAAAACCGCGTTTCTCAATGGTAATATTGAAGAAGAGTTGTATATGATACAACCAAAGGGTTTTGTCGATCCTAAGGATGCTAACAAGGTGTGCAAGCTTCAGCGATCCATCTATGGATTGAAGCAAGCATCACGAAGTTGGAATCTCCGCTTTGATGAGGTGATCAAAGAGTTTGGATTTGTCCAAACTTATGGAGAAGCTTGTATTTACAAGAAAGTGAGTGGGAGCAATGTGGCATTTCTGATATTATATGTGGATGACATATTATTGATCGGAAATAATATAGATCTTTTAAACAGTGTTAAAAGTCATCTAAACAGCAAATTTTCAATGAAGGACCTAGGTGAAGCGTCATACATATTAGGCATAAAGATCTATAGAGATAGATCTAGGCGCCTAATAGGGCTATCGCAAAGTACATACCTTGATAAGATTTTAAAGAAGTTTAAAATGGACGGAAGTAAGAAGGGGTTCTTACCTATGTTGCAAGGCAAGACATTGAGTAAGACTCAAAGTCCGGCTTCGGCGGAAGAAAGAGAGATAATGGACAAAGTCCCCTATGCTTCAGCCATAGGCTCTATAATGTACGCCATGCTATGTACAAGACCGGATGTGGCACATGTTATTAGTTTGACTAGTAGGTACCAATCGGATCTAGGTTCGGAACACTGGATAGCGGTCAAGAATATCCTTAAGTACTTACGAAGAACTAAGGATATGTTTCTTGTATACGAAGGTGAAGAAGAGCTCGTCGCTAAGTGTTATGTCGACGCTAGCTTTGACACCGATCCGGATGACTCTAAGTCTAAATCCGGATACGTATTTCTCATGAATGGCGGAGCGGTTAGTTGGAGGAGCTCCAAACAACCTGGGGTAGCGGGATCAACAACGGAGGCCGAATATGTTGCTGCTTCAGAAGCGGCTCAGGAAGCAGTTTGGATGAAGGAGTTCATATCCGAACTAGGAGTGGTGGCAAACGCGTTGGACCCAATGGTGATCTATTGTGACAACAATGGTGCCATTGCCAATGCCAAAGAGCCAAGGTCTCACAAGCATTCCAAGCATATTAAGCGCCGGTTTCACTCCATCCGCGAGCATGTCAAGGATGGAGATATAAAGATTTGTAAAGTACATACGGATCTCAATGTAGCAGATCCGTTGACTAAAACTCTCCCTAGAGAAAAACATGATCAACACCAGAACTCAATGGGTGTTAGATTTATCACTATGTAACTAGATTATTGTCTCTAGTGCAAGTGGGAGACTGAAGGGAATATGCCCTGAGAGGCAATAATAAAGTGTTTATTATGTGTATTCCAAGTATATGATAGATGTTTATTTTGCATGCTATAATTGTATTAATACGGAAACGTTAATACATGTGTGTTTAATAAACAAACAGAAAGTTCCTAGTTATGCCTCTCTCATAAACTAGCTCGTTGATTAACAAGATGATCAAGGTTTCCTGATCATGGACATTGGATGTTGTTAATAACGGGATCACAACATTAGTGTAATGGTGTGATGAACATTCATCCGAAGTATAGCATTACGATCAAAGTCATTGAGTTTATATTGCTATAACAACTTACGAAGTGATCCTAATCCTTAGACCATGAGATCATGTCAATCACTAACACCGGAAGAGTTTCTTGATAACATCAAACGTCACACCGTAACAGGGTGATTATAAAGATGGATTCAGAACTAATAAAGTGTTATGTTGAGGCTCATGGATCGAGAGTGGAATTTGTTCATCCCGATGACGGATAGATATACTCTGGGCCCTCTCGGTGATATCACATTGATTAGCTTGCAAGCAAGTGATTTGATCACTAGAATGTTATATCACAGGAACGAGAAAAGAGTGCATGTCGGTAACGAGATCAAACTAGGTATGGAGATACCGATGATCTAATCTCGGACATGTAATATATCGTGAAACAAAGGGATTAAGATACTAGCGTAAAAGGTTCCGACGATCACAAGAAAGTCATCGTTGAATGTGTGGGAGTCAGTATGGGTCTCCAGATCCCGCTTCTGATTATTGATCCGAGAGGGGTCTCGATCATGTCCGCATTATTCACGAACCGTAGGGTGACACACTTAAGAGACACCGACATCCAATTGGAGCAAACTTTTCATGCCGAAAGAATGAACAAGCGCAGGAATTTATTTCACTAGATACCGAAACAGGTTTTCGGGTGAAATTGCATAAAGTGGTTATGCATGTGAAATAGAATTCTAGCAAGGGGTTATTTGTGAATGTTTGTCATTAAAGTAATTGAAAAAATTCTGAATAAAATAAAAGAGTTTTATTTAATGAGAGTTTGCATTAAATTTGGTGGAAATTTAATGGGAATTTGAGTGGACTTTTGAGTGGAGGGATTTTAAAGGGCATTTTGTGAGTGGAGTGTCCACCCACATGAATGAAGGAGGGGAGGGGACAGCCCCCATGGCCGGCGGACACCCCCTTGGGTGCCCCCCTCCTCCTATAAAAGGAGCCCCCCTCCTCACTTGTCTCACACACCTCCTCGTGAAGGATCTCTCTCCCCCTCTAGAATTTATTCCCCATGGTCTCGGACTAGCGAGATACATGTTCCCGGTGGCTATTCGGCAAGAAAGAGTTGTGCTTCCGCTGCATCGCTGGAGCGAGGAGGCGGAGGTTGCTCGGTGCCTCGAACGTGTGTGCGAGCACGGATGCGCTGCTGATTTGCGGCGCTAGGACTTCCTCTCGATCTTGAGATCGGCAAGAGATCGTCTACATCAACCACGAGTTGAACTCGTTAAGCTTTGTCGGTCTTTAAGGGTATGTTCTCTACGGATATACATCCGCCCGTTGTTTGTATCTAGTAGATAGATCTTGGTATATAGTTCACATCGTAGGAAAATTTTTGTTTTCTATGCTGCGAACCCTACAGTTTCAACGGATTAAGATGGTGCCCTATTTAAAGTGAATGCGGCTGTTTCTAATGCATAACCCCAAAACGATAGCGGTAAATCTGTAAGTGACATCATAGAACGAACCATATCTAAGAGAGTTCGATTACGATGTTCGGACACACCATTACGCTGTGGTGTTCCCGGTGGTGTCAATTGTGAAAGTATTCCGCATTTCTTCAAATGCTCGCTAAACTCGTAACTTAGATATTCACCTCCACGATCATATTGTAGAAATTTAATCTTCTTGTTACGTTGATTCTCTACCTCACTTTGAAATTCCTTAAACTTCTCGAGAGTTTCGGACTTATGTTTCATGAAATAGATATACCCATATCTACTCAAGTCATCCGTGAAGGTGAGAACATAACGATAACCACCGCGCGATGCTACACTCATTGGGCCACACACATCGGTATGTATGATTTCCAATAAGTCCGTAGCTCGCTCCATCATACCAGAAAATGGAGTCTTAGTCCTTTTACCCATCAGACATGCTTCGCATCTCTCAAGTGATTCGAAATCAAGTGATTCAAGAAGTCCATCGGAATGGAGTTTCTTCATACGCTTCACTCCAATATGACCAAGACGACAGTGCCATATATAGGTTGAGTTATCGCTCAATTTCAAATGTTTAGCTTCAATGTTATTAATGTGTGTATTACTATAATCGAGATTCAATAAGAATAGACCATCTGTCAAAGGTGCATGTGCATAAAACATATTACTCATATAAATCGAACAACCATTATTCTCAGACTTTAACAAGTAACCGTCTCGCAGTAAACAAGATCCAGATATAATGTGCATGCTCAACGCAGGCACCAAATAACAATTATTTAAGTATAAAACTAATCCCGACGGTAGATGAAGAGGTAGCGTGCTGACTGCGATCACATCAACCTTTGATCCATTTCCAACGCGCATCGTCACCTCGTTCTTCGCTAGCTTCCGTTTAGTCTGCAGTACCTGTTTCGAGTTACAAATATGAGCAACCGAACCAGTATCAAATACCTAGGCACTACTACGAGTACTAGTGAGATACACATCAATAACATGTATATCGGATATACCTTTCTTCTTAATGTTGCCGTTCTTCAAATCCGCCAAGTACTTTGGGCAATTCCGCTTCCAGTGACCTTCTCCCTTGCAGTAAAAGCACTCAGTATGAGGCTTAGGCCCAGCCTTGGTCTTCTTCGCCGGCGCGGTAACTTTCTTACCGCCCTTCTTGAAGTTTCCCTTTTTCTTAGACTTGCCTTGCTTCTTGAATTTGGTGGTCTTATTGACCAACAACACTTGGTGCTCTTTCTTGATCTCCACTGCAGATTTCAACATGGAGAAGAGTTCTGGCAACGACTTGTCCATGTTTTGCATATTGTAGTTCATCACAAAGTTCTTATAACTTGGTGGCAGTGATTGGAGGACACGGTGAATCCCCAAAGAATTAGGAATCACTATACCCAAGCTTTGGAGTTTACTTATGGAGCTACCCTCTTCCATCTTGCAGTTAAAGAACTTTTCAGAAGTCTCATAACTCTCAACTGCCGCGTGAGCCTCAAATATCATTTTGAGTTCACGGATGAAAGGATACGGATGTCGCCTAGAGGGGGGGTGAATAGGCGATTAAAACTTTTCCTAGAGAGGCTTAACAAAGGCGGAATAAAACTAGTGTTTACTTTGTTAAGCACAACCTAGAACAACTAAGGTTCACCTATGTGCACCAACAACTTATGCTAAGCAATACAAGCAACAAAGTGATAGCAAGATATATAGTACTTCAAGCACGAAGGCTATCACAATGTAGAGTGCATAAGTAAAGAGCTCGGGTATAGAGATAACCGAGGCACGCGGGGACACCGATATTTTACCGAGTTCCTCCCAACATGGAGTACGTCTCGTTTGGAGAGGGGGTGGTATCAAACCACCAACGCCACAAAAGGCCTCCCTTATTCTCCGGTGAATCTCACCCCAATGGGATCGATCCACGCTTCCACTATCGGTGCACTTGTCGGTGGCAACCGGAACCTCTCACAAGGTTGGGGCACAACTCCACAACTTAATTGGAGGCTCCCAACAAATGCCACCAAGGCCACAATGCCACCAAGGCCACAAACCGTCTAGGGTTCCAAGAACCCAAGAGGTACAAGCTCCAATGAGTAACTCAAATCAAATCCTCCAAAGAGAACTCAAACCGATGCACCAAATGCAAATGGCAAGAACACCACAAAGGTGCTCAAATCTCTCTATCCCAAATTCCACCAAAGCTACAAAAGCTTATGGGGGAATAAGAGAGGAAGAACAATGGAGGAAATCCATAAAAGACTCCAAGATCTAGATCCCAATATGTTCCCCTCACTTAGAGGAGAGATTGATTGGTGGGATTGTAGATCTAGATCTCCTCTTTCAAATCCCTCAAGAATATGAAAGAATCATTGGAGGGATTGAGAGAAAGCAAGCTCAAGAAGGTCAACAATGGAGGGGAAAACTTGCAAGAATGGTTGAGGAACCATTGGGGAAGAAGGCCCCTTATATAGGTCCCTCCAAAATCCAACCGTTGCAGCCCAAAAACGCGATTTCCGGTACTACCGGACTTTTTCCCGGTACTACCGGACTTTCCCGGCACTACCGGACATTTCCTGGGGTTCCTGGGACTCCAAACGCATTTTCTCTCTGCGCTCCCCGGTACCAAAAAGCGGTACTACCGGACCCCGGTACTACCGGATCCTGGTCCGGTACTACCGGTCATCACAGAATGAAAACAGCCATAACTTTTGCATCCGGACTCCGATTTCGATGATCTTGGGCTCGTTTCGAAGAGGACAACGACCTCTATAAGATTATGCAAAGAAACATCATAGTCCAGCAAGGGAGAATAGATCCAAATGACTAAGTAAAAAACCTTCTACCACGCTAGGTACTAAAATGCGGTACTACCGCTTTTTGGTACCTAGCCCGGCAGTGGATTTTGGCAACTTTCCAAAACCTTCTGCCTTGCTAGGTACTAAAATGCGGTACTACCGCATTTTGGTACCTAGGAGGGCAGTGGCATTTTGCAACTTGCCAAAACCTACTGCCGCGCCAGGTACTAAAATGCGGTACTACCGCATTTTGGTACCTAGGAAAATTCAAACCTCTCTAACTTTTGATTGGTAACTCCGATCGACCCGATTCCAATTGCGTTGGAAAAAGGACGACATGGGCTACCCTATGAAAGGTGAAAATATTGGTTATCACCAAGTGAGAATGTATCATGTATAATAATGTGAGATACCTCACTTGGTGAGAAACCGAAAAGCTGCCAAGATCAAAATCGCAACAAGATACAAACGGAAGATCCGATTTTGATGAACAAGAGCTTTTTATGGATATTACCACAAGCTCTATATCCTCACATGGATAAGAACAAATAACAACCAAATATGATGATGCAAATATGCAAAGGTTTGAGCTCTCTCCGAACGATGTGACCGAATTACTCATACGAGAGCCCCTCTTGATAGTACGGTTATCTATCCTAAACCCGGTCTCCTACACACAACAAGAGACCGGAAAAAGAGAAAACCTATCAATATTATACCTTTGCCTTGAGCATTCCACTTGAGATTGATGTAGACGGTCTTGCCCTTCTCAAGATGGAACGCTCTCCTTAATTCCTCATCATCGACCTCGCATATTGAGCTTGCCCAACATATCTTCTTTGAATTTCATCGACCTTGAAGCCAACACATGCTCCAAGCGATGCCAATGGACAAATCCTACAAGTATAACTTAATACACACATTGGTCCATAAAGATTGTCATTAATTACCAAAACCACACATGGGGGCCCAACATGTTCTTTCAACGGACAATATCATGTGGGTCATGGTTCTCAAACCTTTTCTGAAGCTCCATTCCAAACCATACAAGATAGCACACTAAACTGTGGAGTACTGATTCTTCCGAGCGAGGAAAACATTCTTTACCTCATCGGTAGCAGTAGCTGCAGGCGGGTCACCCAGCGGTGCATCCAGCACATAGGTCAAATTACCAGCATTGAGGACAATCCTCAAATTGCGGAACCAATCTGCGAAGTTGCTTCCATTTTTTTTCAACTTTTCTTTCTCTAGGAACGCATTAAAATTGATGGTAGGGGCCGCCATTGATCTACAACATATTTGCAATAGTTTAGACTAAGTTTATGACAAATTGAGTTCTAATTAATAGTTAAATTAATCTAGGTGAACTCCCACTCAAAACAATATCCCTCACATTGTTTTAGTGATCACATGAACCAAATCCACCACATCAAAACCGATCATCACGAGAGTTGATGTAGCTTCAATGGCGAACAATCAACATGTTCATCATATCTACTATATGACTCATGCTTTACCTTTCGGTGATCCGTGTTCCGAGACCATATCTGTACATGCTAGGCTCATCAAGATCAAACCTTAGCTTCCGCATGAGCAAATCTGGCTTGCTCATGTTGTATACACTTGCAGAATCTAACACACCCGATCATCACGTGGTGCTTCGAAACAACGAGCTTTAGCAACAGTGCTTACTAAGGATGAACACTTTAAAACTTGAAAATTTGTTCTTGAGGGATCATCTTATAATGCTACCGTCGAAAACTAAGCAATACAAGATGCATAAAGGATTAACATCACATGCAATTCATAATATGTGATATGATATGGCCTTTCTTCTTTGTGCTTCCGATCTCCATCTTCAAGCACGAACATGATCTCCATCATCACCGATATGGCGTCAAGGTCAATGGCGCCGTTACATGGTTGTCGTCCACCAGCTTCAATTATTACAACTACTTTGAATAGACACGCAGGTCTTCGGAGCTCAGCTCAATGATCAGGAAGGAGAAGATCGGCAGTGGCTAGTTGTTGCAAGTCTTAGAGGAAAGATTTTTAATCCCAGATGCCTGTTATGCCAAACATCGCAATCCCAGGATTACCATTTTTGCGAGACATAACAAATTTGGATATCACAGTACATCATCCATTACAAACCATACATAAGGTCTTACACAAATAAGGATCTCATGATCCCGTTCTTAATACAACTCAAGTAGCGGAATGACGTAATAATAAAGGTAGCGTAGGCGAAGCTCCATCTTCGGGGTCATAGGCAATGCTAACGATGGTAGATGATCCTAGTTGTCGTAACCTTCCTGTGGTCCATCATCCTGGTACTCCTCTTCATAGTCTGGCCATGGGAATAGCCAGGGACAAAGCCATGAGTACTCTTTAAGTACTCGCAAACTAATACTAACAAGTTAAGGGGGGTTTTTTGTAGTAGGACACTAAGCTCTAGGGTTGTTTTGCAAAAAGCCAGATTTACCTCTACTAAGTTCAGAAGCAAAGAAAGCTCGTTGAAATTTTATAACACCTAAGTGGGAACTTGAATTTCATATCACAAATCTGTTGTGGTCAAGTCAAAGTCTCAATTCATTTCACAAGTCATTTTGAAAACATCTGACGGGGGAACAGTATGGCCACTCCAACTGTCCATAACCGCGGACGCGGCTATTCGAATAGTTGACACTCTGTAGAGATTGTACACTTTCACCACAACATTCGGTACATCCGTCAGGAACAAATCCTGAATTCACCATACTCAGTATGCGGATAATAAATCCTAACCTTTCAATTACACGCCCTAGTATAGGCACCTCTCCTGTGAGTTTGGCCTCCCAACCATGACCAACTGTCATCTTGGGTACTGCATAGGTGGACAATCTTCACAAGGTAGCCTCAGCTCAGACCTTTGCCATGAGGGAACCCATACTAAGGTATATAAGTTTGCAGTCAAGCCCTACCCAATTTTCGGGTATTGTGGTTGTACGGTAAAATTGGAATGGTATCGCATCCAGACAACCATTAGTTTTATAAAGGGCTAAGGCTCATGCCTCAACATTTTCATCATCAAAATCATCTGGTGTTCGGAAACACATGTCAAAACATTTTAGTAGAATGACTCATCATTCCAAGGTTTTCATAACCATTTTCACCAAGTATTCCCATCTAAAGTTGATCAAGTTTTATGCTTAGCACTAGCATCTACAAGTGGGGTTAAGTACTAAGGAGGGGTGGTAAACAAGTGGAGATTAATGAAGTTCAATCTCATGCCTTAGGATGACATCAAGATTATCTACTTAGGCCAAATTTAATGCTCTTTATGCAACCTTCAATTATCTTTCTAGAATCTACAAGTCACTTAAGTAAACTCTAAGAGAAGGCTTTGATAAAGAAATAAAGTATAAAGCTTGCAAGTAAAACTAGGATTGGGTTATCCAGTTGGCATGGTAACAAGCAAGTATTAGCTTGCATAAGTAGGGTATCTTGCAAGGGTTAGCTTGCCAAATCAACTAGTAGTATTAGGCTTGCCTTGTGCAGAGCAGTGATTGAAGTTCTCCTCAGCTTCTTCCTCGTAGTATCCTCCTTCCTCCTCGTATCCTTGGTCGGTACTAGACGTCTATATATAAATACGAGGTACACAATCACCAAACAATACTTAACTATTTTCAATCATCACACATAGATGTACTATAGATGATCTAGCATCATCACCTATCATTACAAGATTAAAGCATTTGTATTATTTATTTTAATTTGAGAAAAGTAATTTCTACTCATTGAAAAACTACTTAAGATTTAATATTCTCCAACTCAAACATGGGATCATGTTGACACATGTCATAACCACATATTTTAGTACATGGAAATGTGATTTAAAGTGGTGTCACAATTTAATAAGGTTTAACTTTTTTATTTTAACTAAATCGAGTGACTAGAAATGCCTATGTGGCATTCTTTTATTACTTGAACATTATTTATATAAGTAAACCCAAATATTTTTATATATTCTGAAAGGTATGATCAAATTTGATTTTTGAGAGTTGGAATCAACTCAAAATCTCTTATGGTTGAATTTTGAAAAATGTTTGAATGCAAAAAAGCTTCTGACTTGTTATTTTTTACCAAGGTTGATCTACAGATCCAAATGATTTTAATCCAACAGGCTTGGATTAAGCATTTCAGTACCTTTCTAACAAAATTAGTTTCATGTATTTTGGTTCACTAAATCGAGCTGGGTTGATTTTTGAATCTAGGAACAGAATTGAGTTTGAATTAAAATAGAAAAATCTAAATTTAAACGATTGGGTCGTGCGGGAGAGGTTAGTGGGCCGGCCCAGTGTCACTCCACAACGCGGGGCTCAGCTGACAGGGAGTTCCACCAGTCAGTGGCTCATAACACGCGAAGTGGTACGGGGCTGTGTGGTTCGTTGGATTAGAAGGAAGATCGACGGCTGGGGATCGTCGTCGACGATGAACATGTCACCGGCGAGCTCGAACCCTAGCGGCTCAGTGGGGGTACATAGGGGGCATACCAGGGCTCCAGCGACGACAGCGAGGCAGGCGAACGAACGAGTGGTCGACGGCGAGCTCAGGGACGGTCGAGGCAGCTCCAAGGGTGGTCGAAATGAACAGCCCCCTTCTTCTCTAGAGGCGGCCTGCTCCGGCGCAATTCCGGCGAGCTGCTCCTCCTCGTGCTTCGGCTAGAGGGTGGAACGATCATTGAGGTGAGGGGAGTGGAATGGTGTGCTTCAAACGACTGGGGGTGGCCTCCTTTTATAGGCTCAACGGCGAGACCGAGAGGGATGGGCAGGCGACGGTGGCAACATGGCTACGGGCGGCTAGCGGCATGGCTGAGGTTGACGATCGACGCGCGGTCTCCTGGCGATGCTCTAGGACTTGAATGCGCGCTTAGGGGTGGTGGCAATCGGTCGGGAACGTGCGGTGCTCTGCGCGGCAGAGGCAGCGTCTTTGACGGCGAGCGGTGGGTGTGAGGCACGGGGCGGCGAACGGGGGTGTCTGGCGTGTTCCTGGGATCATGGCGAAGCAGTGGGCACGGGCTGTGGTCGAGGGGCGGCGTGTGCACGCGTGCCGGGTGCGACGCTCTGGGGTGGGCTCGGCATGTCGCAGTGGCATTGGGCGCGCGGCGTTCCTGGTGGTCAAGAGCTTGCACTGGCTCGGGGAGGGGACAGTGGGCGGCGGTGAGGTGCTAGCTACCTCCCAGACAAGGTGGGCGCAGCTAGTTCTTCCTCTAGCTTGATGTCCACCTTGGGGTGGCATGGTGAGGCTCGGCCTGCTCACCATTGATGGCAAGGAAAGCTCACAGTGGTGCTAAAGGTTTACAATTAAGCTAGATGGTCTACTAGATGGTTGCTGTTAGCTAGAGAGGAAACAAGTTAGGCCAAAACACTATTAAAAACAGTGAATTTGATTTGGTTTAAATTTGCCTGCCAAGTGTTTGATGAAATGGCCGCAAGAAACTTACTTTTGAATTTTGGAAAGATTTTTGGTGGGTGTACTAGGCATATGCTGAGGATTCTGTGGGTGCTTGGGTTTTGAAAATTGAGCTTGTTTGAGTGGTTTTTGAAATAGTGGGATCTTCCCATATGATATAGATTCAATTTTAAACTGTCGTTTAAACTTAGTATTTGAATGTTTTTGGATAATCACAAAGTGGGCCTTGGTACCTTATTATGAGTACTAACAAGGGGTGCAAAGATCCACAAATGTTTTTGTTAAGTTTTGAAAACTAGGGATAGCCAAAGTAGGCATGAGAGTTAATTTGGCAAAAATGACCATTCACTTCATTTGTTCATTTTGAGTTGTTTGTCTTTGGGAAAAGTTTGGGGATTGTTTAGATGATGTTTATTTCACCTACGAATCATTTTACAAGCAAAGAAACACAAAACCATGGCAATTCAAAAGAATCCAAATTTTGAATACACACACATATGAATGCTTTCATATTTTTAGTTGGGAAAGTTTTTGTTAACCCTAATTTTGATGATTAGAGTTTGATGATCCAAGTTTAATATTTTTGGGATGTTACACTCCGCTTGCTTTGGTGGCCATGGCGGTTGCCTTCGAAGCGGAGTCTCGGTGCCTGCAGCGGTGGCTTTTCCCTAGAGCTTCCCTCCGGTGTTCACTGGCGGCCGGGTGCCCGCCACTGCGCCGGACTCAATGGCAATAGGGTTGCCGCTCCGCTGCTGCTCTCCTCTGTGCGTTTGGAGCTCTCTGCCCTCCGCCCCAAGTGGTGCGTCGCCGGCGGCGCTGTTGCAGGCCAGCGCTAGAGGAGGTTGTCGATCTGGAATATGTAGTCTAGGGACCTAATTGTTTTTCTATGGTTTCTTTAGGGTCCTTTGTGCTTATTTCCCAGCCCCCTGTGTAATTCCTTTATCTTTTTGGGCCTTCCTATAACTTCCAAAGACTTCTTTGTAGCTAATATATCGGGTGCTCCGCGCCCGTCACTTGTTTAAAAAAAGTTAGCTACACTATGAGCAGCAACATTCAGACCCCGAGGGGTATGCTTGACAGAGCATGGAATAAAAGAGGCCAACAATTTCCTAATATCATGGATTACATGGCCATATATGCAACGATCATCCTTCGCAACATTCACCTGATTCACAACTAAAAGGCAGCCAGAGTGAATGATGATTTTGTTAAAGCCTTCATCCTTGGCTAGGATACATGCACGTCTCATGGACACCGCCTCAGCAATCTCCAGTGATGTGACGTCCTCTTGTACCTCGCTGCAAGCAGCCAAGTGATACGTCGGAAACGTATCTATAATTTTTGATGCTCCATGCTTGTTTAGTATCTACTTTGTTTTGCTTGTCTACACTTTGAGGTGCTTTTTACATGTTTTCTGGTACTAACCTATTAACAAGTTGCCACAGTGCCAGTTGCCTGTTTTTTGGTTTTAGAAAAGTTAGTAAAGAAATATTCTCGAAATTGGACGGGACAAACGTCAAAGTCAATTACTTTCCGCGGGAAACACGAAGTCCAGAGGGGAGCCGAAGAGGCGGGATAGGGCGCCCAGACCCCCCTAGGCATGGGTGGGCCCTGCCCCGTGCCTAGGCGGGGTGTGGGGACCCTGGCCACCGCCTCGGCCTCCCCGTTCGCCTATAAGAAGCCCCCGATGCAGAAACCCTAAGCACCCGATCAAATCTCCACGAAACCGTCTGTAGCCGCCGCCACCATCGTCCCTAGATCGGGGGGATCTGAAGTTCTTCCCGGCACCCTGCCGGAGGGGAGATCATCCTGGAGGCCTTCTCTCCGGTATGATGCGTGAGTAGTTCCACCTTGGACTATGGGTCCATGTAGTAGCTAGATGGTTATATATCCTCCTTTGTGCTTTTATGTATAGATCTTGTGAGCTTCGTTCATGATCAAGATCTAATCTATTTGTAATCATGCATGTCGTGTTTGCGGGGATCCGATGGATATTGAGATTATTTTGTTGGTTTGATTAATGGTTTTGTCTTTATGATTCTATCATGTCTGTGTTGCTTGTGATCTTGCATGCTCTGCGTTGTTAATAACTATCTTGGCCAAGTAGTTGTTAGTGACTCCAAGTGGGAGTATTTATGCTCTATAGTGGGTTCATGCCTCTAGTTTTTAAGGGAAGTGACAATAATCTCTTCGGTTGTAGATGTGCTATTGCCACTAGGGAGAAAACAACGGTCTCTTGTTCATGAAACATATGGACTGTTTATCTTACACACTTTGCTTAAAGCAGTTGTCTGTTGCTTGCAACTTAATACTGGAGGGGTTCAGATGATAACCTAAAGGTGGACTTCTAGTCATAGATGCAGTTGTATGGCGATCTATGTATCTTGTTGTATTGCCCAATCGAATCTTATAGGATCTTTCTGACTAGTAATTGCATTATTATGCCTTGCTCAGTTCCTGTCAATTGCCCTGCTGTAATTTGTTTACCCTTCATGCTATGTTGTTTATCCAAGGAGAGCACCTCTAGTGAACTATGGACCCCGGTCCAATCTTTACCATTGATACATCTTCCACTGTTACTTGTTTACTTGCTGCAAACCATTACCTTCCATACCATACGTTTAATCCTTTGTTACAGCAAACCGGTGAGCTGGATAACCTCACTAATTCATTGGGGCAAAGTCTTGAGTTTGTGTTGTGTAGGTCTCCGTGTTGCTTGCAACACCTGTGTGACGTTTCCTTCCTTCTACTGCTTCAATAACCTCGGTTTCTTACTGAGGAAATCTTGTTGTTGTGCTGCTTCATACCTTGCTCTTAGGGTTTCCAACGAAGCGTCCCACGACAAGTGTTGGGCGCCATCACCAAGCACTTACCTATGTGGTCACGAATCACAACACCAATTCCCACCCGACGAGATGCCGAGAAAATCGCTGCATCAACATTCACCAGTGCCGTACCAACCGACGACGGAGACCATTGGAGTACTGATCATTTGGTCTCATGACTATGGTTAGTATTCGGCGTGTATAGACGCGCAACGATCATTTGGATATATGATAGAGATTTCTCAGCGACGGATCTGGGATGCATAAGTGGATCACCCTCCCGAATTTTGTTCCTCGCATCCCAGATATGCCACAACGTGACCACCATGGCCGACGCCTCCATATCATAACTTCTCTCCAGAAAATCAAGAGTCCAAACTCTCACTAATGTAAAGCTCTTCCTCTGAAGACTAATCTGGTGGACATCACGCACTCCTTCCCAGACTTCACGAGCAAACTGACAGAACAAAAGGGAATGTTCGATTGTTTCATATCGCCCACAAAAGAGACAGCTCGAGCATGCCGGTATGTGCCTTTTTTGGAGTTGGTGTCCACAGGGTAAGCAGTCGTGTGCAAAACGCCATAGATTAACCTTCATCTTGCCCAGCGATTTAATTGCCCACAACTTTTTACAAAGCTTAGAATTCTCTTCTGTACCCAAAGATGAACCAGAGCCCCTTGCACTACGTTGCTCATTGAAAATGCAGGTCCTTGCAAGGATATACCCCTATTTAACAGTGTAATAACTGAAGAGTGTATAAGGCCAAGATGCAAAATCCTCCTCCTCATGCCTACTAATAGGAATCTGCAGCACCCGCTCAGCAACTTCCTCATCAAATATGGTCCTCACCAGTTCCGCATCCCAGGAATGAGTATCTTCTATCCTCCAGAATTAGAGAACTGACCAGCTAATCCTCAAGAAGGGGCACAACAGGCCTTAACAATGCAGGAGCCACACCTGGTATCCAGTTATCAAACTCAATTATCGCCGAGTTGCCATTGACAATACCCCAACGAACATCAGTTTTCAGCAGGTCACGTCCAGACAGAATGCTCCGCCAAGTATAGGACGCAGAATGTGGAGCCGACGCTTCCCATAAAGAACAACTCAGATGGTACCGTCCCTTCAGGACCCGGGCATAGAGAGAGGAAGGGTCAGTAAGTAAGCGCCAACCTTGACGGGCCAGCATTGCCTGACTAAACATATTTTAGTGTGTAACACAAACCTAAAACATCTTATATTTGTAAACAGAGGGAGTGTATACTAACACATAACCCATGGGTTGTTATAGCAACACCATGTAATCAACGTGAAATCTAATTCCTGCGCACGCTCCATCTTGTCTAGGAAAATGCTCACCCCGCGCGTCCATCCGATGCTCATCGCGCGATAGATCGACTCTCTACCGAAGCGGCGTTACCTGACAAAATTCTGAGCCTCGTGTTGAAAAAATTCCCAACCCAGTTCATCTCCCAGCACCTCCTCCGTTTGAGGAGATTTTACTCTGAAATCTCTCTCGTCATCGGCGACCAGCCCGCCGAAAAACTCATCGAGCGGGAGACGGTGGTTCGCCTCCGTGTTCTGAGGCGGCTATGTTGCATCACGCTCGCGGATCAGACCTCGTCTCCTACCACACCCCAAGGAGGCAATGCTGTCGATTCGGTCGGCCTAAGAGCAGAGAACGTGTGAGAGCGTCGTCGGTGAGGTCGTCTGACCTAGCTTCTGGTGTACGTGTGTTGATTTTATTAGGTGAGTACCTTAATCCCCATTCCCAATCGATTTATTTGTCTCTGCCTGCAGTTGTATTATCATAAGCGGAAGAGTTTTCTAGGGTTATAGTATTCATATGATTTAGTCTAGTTTAAAAGAAAAACTGTAAAAGTAATTTTTTTAAGAAAAAGCTAAACTGGCCATGCTGGGCCGACAGTCGTGCTCTGTGCTCCAGATCGCAGCACAGACGCGACCCTGGCAGGCCACAGGCCGGCACGGGCCCGTTAATCCACGTGCCGGGCCTGGCTCCACGCGGGCCGGCAAGAAGCACGGCCCTATAGGCAGATTTGTGGAGAAAGATACCACGTCACGCGACACAATGTAGTAATTCTGCTTTCCTGGCAACTGCTGTTGATATTTCTAAGGTTTGGTCGAGAAGATTCTCCCGCATATTACTCATCGCCCCATCGGCCACCGCCACTTCTCCCCTCCGACCTCAACATTTTTTGTCTCGAAAAGAAAAGAAAAACACTAGCAAGAGGAATACGCAAGCGACTCCGTGGCAGGTCGTCGCCCGCGGTCAAATCCGGCGGCGGCGGAGACGGAACCCGCGGCGTGCATCCCCTGTCCGGCGGGATCCTTCGGGCCGGCGCCCCAGGAGGATATTCGTCGCGCTGGGGGTGCTTGATTTGGATGAAAGGAGCGCGCCTTCGGTATGGGTACCCCCTCGCAGGGCTCGGCGGCCGTGACGGCGGCCCGGGTCGACCTCTGCGCGCTCGACCTGATGCCCGTCTTCGCCAAGGAGATGGTTGCCGGTGGAGTCGCCGGCGCTTTTTCCAAAACAGCCATCGCGCCGCTCGAGCGGCTCAAGATATTGCTACAGGTTCGTTTCGCTTCTCGCGCACGCAGAAAATAGTCCCGTACCATATTACCGCGTTAAATTTAGTCTTCGTCGCTTGGGCACATTGACGATTGATCTAAAGATAAATCTCTTGGGACTCCTGTATTGTTTGAGGCGATTTGCTAGTAATTTCGTTAGGGGAATTTCCGTTCGTATGTGGCTTTAGGCATGATTTGCTTATGTCGACGTCAAAATTGTTAGTCGAAAGGTGACTTTGAAGCCTGTGAATGTGATAACCCGCTATTTAATACACGCCTTCCTAGCCGAAAATAGCTCTTTCATGTGATTCAATGACAGGTACTGACAGCACGCCTCTCAACACGAGTTATATGTTAATGAAACTGATGCACAAGTGTTTCCTAGCCGAAAATAGCTCTTTCATGTGATTCAATGACAGGTACTGACAGCACGCCTCTCAACACGAGTTATATGTTAATGAAACTGATGCACAAGTGTGCTTTGGGCATCAGTTGTGTTGACATAGAACCTGTGTTCTATGTGAAACTAATTCAGGAAGAACACTTGAGACTTGCATACTTACAGCATCTCAGGCTGTTCTAGAGGAGCTTATACATTCTGTACCATAAGCATGCCATGTCTGTCAAAAATTATACGGTTCTCCATTCAGCATAGTTGTAGCTATTCACTTGTCTTTGAGTGTTGAGTCCGTGAGATATGGCATGTCTGAAATATTGTCCACGCAACTTGTGCTGCCATCTGGTAAACCCTTCTTTTTTCGTAAAGAAGGCTGTTGATGTGACAGGTAGCAAGTTCCATTTCCAGAGTATTGATAATGTCTGCTCCCATTGGTCTTGTATATGCAAGCTGCATGCAGTAACTAACTACCTGCTGTTTGATTAGTTTTGCATGCCTAATTTTCGTTTGGTACTACTTTGGGAGTACCACATGTTCTCATTCAAGCTATAAGTTTCTAAATGATTATAATTGCTAACATATGCTTAATTTCTGTTTCTGCTTATAGACTAGAACAAATGAGTTCAGGTCTCTTGGAGTTCTCAGATCCTTGAATAAACTGAGAAAACATGATGGTGTGTTGGGCTTTTACAAGTATGTAGCAATTCTACTTATTTATCCGTACAATATTATTGCACAACATGCATTTATTATTTTTAGCTGATCATGTCTTGGCACTTCTTCAGGGGAAACGGGGCCAGTGTGTTGAGAATTGTTCCTTATGCTGCATTGCATTATATGGCGTATGAGCGGTACAGGTGTTGGATCTTGAATAACTGCCCCTCACTTGGCACAGGACCTGTGGTAGATCTCTTAGCAGGCTCAGCATCGGGGGGTACTGCAGTCTTGTGCACTTATCCCTTGGACTTGGCTAGGACCAAGCTTGCTTTCCAGGTATTGTATCTGTTTGTTGTCTCCTTTGCTTCTCTCATCGGCTGGCTTACATTTTGGTGTCTTATTACTGTCTGCTTCTGTGCTTGCATGTTCATATTCAATTGCAGAGCACAACCGTAGTTTCAGTATCAAGTTGGTCTTGTAAGTTAATAATTAATCAGACAGTCAGCTGATCTGTTGTATTTTTAGAGTTTATTCCCTTAAGATTGAGCATTGGTATTCCCTCTGTTTGTAAGTTAATAATTAATCAGAACGATGTATCTTTTCTATGTACAAAAATTGATTAGGATGTTGCTAGGCTGTTGGAGAATTTGGCGATGTAAGTTGCATGGACGGCAGAACCGTATTGCATTGGCAACCTGCCATCCGAAACTCCCTCAGGGTGTAATTTATCTTACCTTTTTAAGTTCGGGAGATTGTAAACCCGGATTTGTTGATCAAGGGATTAAGTAGACTTTTGTAAAGTTCAGTGCATAAAATAGAAAGCCTACTTTTCTAATTGTATGTATTCCTGGTAAGTATTACATTATGCTTCTGCGAGAAAACAAACACCTATTTTTGCAAGTACTAGAAGTAGTAAGCTAGTAAATCTTATTGCTACTCGAAAATGCTGCCTAAACTCTGAATTGCCTGCCATATGTTGTTTGCCTGTACAGTTTTTTTGTTCTAGGAGTGTTGTTCCCATGTTCTAGGAAGATCCCTGGGAGAATTTGGTGGTGTGAGTTGAACGGATGGCAAAACCACATTACATTAGGAAACCCACCATCCAAAACCTTCTGAGTGTGTAATTTAACCCTCCTTTTTAATTCGGGAGGTTGAAAACCCGAACTTCTTGCTCAGGGGATTAAGTAGACTTTTGTGAAATTCAGTGCATAAAATAGACAACCTACTTCTCTAATTGTGTGTATTCCTGGTCAAGTTTTACATTATTCTGCTGCGAGAATAAATACGTATTTGTGCAAGTTCAGGGAGTAGTAAACTAGTAAATTACATTGCCACTCGAAAATGCTGCCTAAACTCGGAATTGTCTACCAGCCATATCTTATAAAGAAGTATGTTGTTTGCTTGATACAGATCTTTTTTTCTAGGAACGTTGTTCCCATCTTCTAGGAAAATCACTATTGTTTGAATTGCAATTATTTTTTATTATTACTTTCAACCTGTTGCGCTGAACTAGTTTGATTTTTCTTACAGGTCAATAACCCAGATCAACCTAGCACTGGTTTGAAAACGCCAAAGGGTCCACCAACATATGGAGGAATAAAAGATGTCTTTAGAAGTGTTTATTCAGAAGGTGGAATGCGAGCCCTGTATCGTGGAGTAGGTATGCATATAGCCCTTCTTATACCACCAGTGCTTTATTTAAACATCATCAATGCTTGCAGTGAGCTATATATATTCTTATTTTTCATTTTTGTCTAGATAAGTTCATTATCTTTATTTTCACTGTGGTTGTTGTATTGTTGATGTCCCAACCTGAGCTTGCTGCATTCAGGTCCAACGCTCATGGGAATACTTCCTTATGCTGGTCTTAAATTCTACATATACGAAGGGCTGAAGGCACACGTACCTGAAAATTACAAAAATTCAGTCACGTTAAAACTGTCCTGTGGTGCTGCAGCCGGTTTATTTGGACAGACTTTAACCTACCCATTAGATGTAGTCAGGAGACAAATGCAGGTATTTAATTTATTCCATATACCATTTCATAGTCCAAATGCACTTAAAAACTCTGTCAACTGTTTATCATGTTTGTATTTGCATCTCTTTTTAGGTTCAAAGCCATCTGCAACATGATCAATTTGGTGGCCCACGAATAACGGGTACATTCCAGGGGCTTAAGGTCATCAAACAAACGCAGGGATGGAGACAATTATTTGCTGGTTTGAGCCTTAATTATATCAAGGTAGTCCTGGTGTCTTTCACAT
Organism: Avena sativa; assembly: GCA_916181665.1. Lineage (NCBI taxonomy): Eukaryota > Viridiplantae > Streptophyta > Magnoliopsida > Poales > Poaceae > Avena > Avena sativa. Next base: position 397,164,672 of record OV702281.1, read on the forward strand.
GTAGTTTTCTAGGGTACTTCCAAAATAGCATATTTAGTTTTAAACATGCTAAACAATCTTTATTTCTTATGTTGCTACTGCCCATTAACTAACTCCTTGATAATATGTATGTTTTATGAAAACTTGCACTCTGCTCTGCTATTAGAATCTGCCTGAATCATGCTTGCATTCATAGGGCATGACCTCTAACATCTCATGATAGATAGAAAGAAAAAGAAAATCAAGCATCTCAAAATTTTGTTGAACCCTCTTTGCCAGCAAACCGTTGTTGTCGAATGTGGTCATTTTTGTTGTGTTCCAGTTATAATGTACACAGAAGTTTCACATTTTTGCACTTGTGAGTTGATGTCTCATTGACATGCAGATCAGACCCATATCCATGTATTTAGTCTCACGTTTGGCTGTAAGATGCTTCCTAGTGGCACTTATCTAACTTTGCCAAATCCTTTCTTGATTAACTTGATCATCACTGGACCCTTTTACATGAGCAACATCTGCTACTTAGCTTACCTCTCTGTTCTCTGCTAGTTGCCCATGAAAAGTTTTTAGCTAAAACCCTCGTCCGATGTAAACGTTCCTTCTTGCTAATGAAGTTTGCAGTTCGCGTGTGTGTATATATAATTTTATTCTTTTATCAAGATGTTGCTTCTGAATACTGGTAATTCTGTAGGTGGTACCCTCCGTGGCTATTGGGTTTACCGCATATGACACAATGAAGCATTTGCTGAAGATACCTCCGAGAGAGAACATAAAGTCTGATCAAGGTTCTACTTGAAGCTCCCATCCACAAGAAAGACACATGGGCGAAGTGTATTTGGGGAAGCTTCAAGTCTCAAGTACATCACTGTTATCACTGTTACGTAGTAACTGTATTTGCGTACTTAACCCAGCTGACATATTCTTTTTTATTATATTGTTTTCCAAATTCTTTTCTATTTTTCTTCGACATGTATATTTTATCCACCAGGTGGAATTCTGTCATTGGATAGTATTTGATGATGAAATTACAGAAATGCAAGGAATTGTGGTCTTGAGCATCATTTCTCTTCAGTTCCAAAATTGACAGTATTTATTTTCATTTGCGCATGTCGTGATGGTACCTGAAAGCCCATCTTTTGAAGAGTGTGATATTTTATAAGCACATTTTGTTGTTTCACGTATTGTTTGTGTGGCATGCTTTGGTGAAGTCGCAAATGTTTTTATGGCATATATCCTGGTTAAGTAAGTATTGGTGTCGTAGAAAATTTCCATGAACTCAATTAAGCTTCCTGTTGTGACTAGATTGCTAGTATAGTATCATCACTCAGGGTACAGCTTGGCTTACATTAGGAAGCCCATAGTCAGCCTCGAGACTTTAGCAGGCCCATAGTCAGCTGCCATCGGACACAACACATGCGGGTTCCACATGTCAGCAATTCAAAGGCAGTTACTCTGTTCTGCTATTTTTACATGGGAAAGCAATAACATTTTTTTTAAAAAGTAAAAGGCAGTAAATTTGAATGCATCAAATGGCTGCTTATGGTAACAATGTCAAAAGAGCACCCGCCAAACTTGTGCAGCGTGGTTAGTTCCAGTTTACCAGAATTTTTTTGCTCGGGAGGTGTGCATTCAATTCATCCCAGTTGCAAGGTAAACAGGTGAAGGACTCCACCCTCTTGTCATTTGTTCCGGGGAAAGGTTACTTATTTGGGGATGCAGTATGAACCTCAGCTCTACACTCAGTTAGGTAGCACAAGCACAATCAACCCATGATATTGTCAAATTAAGAAGTAAAATGGTACTCCCCATGTTCGGGATTATAGGTCCTACGCGCATATCTAGGTTGTTAATTTGACCAACAAAATATAACTTATATATCACAAAAATTATACCATTAGAAAATATAAGCTCTAAGGTATCTAGTGGTATAATTTTTATGCTATAATATGTATATTTTGTTATTCAAATTGGCAATCTAGTTATCCGCGCGGGACTTATAATCCCAAACGGAGGTAGCAGTATAGGACGGCCTGACCGCCCGAGATCCACCGGCGCGCGGTGGTGAAAGACGAGTAGTCTTTTTTTTAGCCTGATCATTTCGTCCGTGCTTGGTACCATGCCGACCGATGTGGCCAACTCGCCATGCATGGTGATGGTAATGAATGCGGCACGGCCCCAATTTTTCCGAACCAAATAGATCACCGCCCCGCGAGCACCGAGCCGCAAGTCAACCCCTTTTCCGGCAACGCCCTCTCCGTTGTCGCAGTCCAGGTCGTTTCGGCCCGCCCGGCGCGCGAGGTGCGACAACGCCCAGAGGCCGACCGGGAGACCGGGACTGACCGACTGACACCGCAGCCCCTACGTACGTACGCACGCACGTACTGTACACGGTACACGCAGGCGGGTCGAGAGCGCGCATGATTGGGGCGCGCACGGGGCGGGAGATCCGGCCGTTGTGGCGACGTGGGCGGCCGTATCGGCGACGGGATTCGGCTTGTCCTGTTGCCGGCGCCGGGCAGGTCGCGATACGCCGATATCCATCCCTTCCGTCCGTCCCAGCGGCGGTACGCGCGCTGCCCCGCGTTCGGGAGATGGCGACCGACCGTGCCGCTCTCGGAAGGTTCACGGATCGGGAAAGGCCGCGGAAAGCGACCCCGCTCTCGCTCTCCCTGGCGCCTCCTTTCGGGCCCGTGCCGGACCGCCGGCCGGCGAGCGCGGAGTCGGCACGGATTAGGCGCCCAGCGAGAGATTCTGTTGCATGCGGCCGGCCTGCACGCAGATGTAATAATCGAGGGTGTCTCCTGGCCAAGCGAGCCTGGGTTCTATCATCAGGAGATGGCGAACGAACGGTTGCATTTTTTTTTTCTCATGCGAACAGTGAAGAATCGCATTGGGCAGTTAGGTTCGGTACTATTCGATTCGTCCATATCAGTGATCAGATCATGTCTGGCCCCCGGCCGGGACGTACGAGATGGCTGCTGCCTTGAGTCTGATATAGATAGGACGAGACGTAGCGGGACTGACTGGGAGTCTCTGCAGTTAAGGCGGTGTTCCTCTGCCAATGTTCCTCGCGATGCAAGGTGTCGATCGTTATTGGTACTCTAGTAGAGGAAAAGCGTGTAAAGAAGTTGTGACATGTCAGGTACAGTACACGATCAATAATCTACGTACGGTCTATAGAACTTTCCCGGGTTCGACCCCACGACGTAGGGACGCCGGCCGGCCGGCCGGCCGGAGCACATCATCGCCGTATACGTCATACTGGAGCACTGCCGCGTGCCGTGAATCTCAGTGCACAGTTCGGACGGTGCATGACGATCTATCGACGCTGGCAATATCCATATATGTTGGCTGACCGGGTGCTCGGCTGACCCGGCCAGCTGCATTGCATGGTGTGTGTTCGCATGTGACTGAAGTAGCTAGCCCACGAACAGACGCCTTTTGCAGTTCCGTTGGGAAAGTTACACCGAAGACTAGCTAGCTGTTGCTAGAAGAAGAAACTGTGTTGCAACTCTTTCTGTATCAACTCCACTGACCCCGTTGGGTCCGTGCCATGCATATCTCCCCGACCCGGCCGGCCCCGACTCGAGTGGTTTGGTCGATCGATCGATCAAGTACTACTAGTACTAGCTAGCTAGCCAGACCACCACCGAGCAACTCTTGCCTTTCTGGTTCCTGCTGTACGACCGGCGGAGGTTTCTGCGTCCACAGTGACTCTCTCTTCAGGTTGTAGCTAGGCACCGGTCTACCTACCTGTATATAAAAGCCAGATCAATCGTGGCGAGTTAATTAACCACACGTGAACGGAGAAGTGTACACATGCACGTACCGTACACATCTTCTTCAACGGATGGCATCTTGCTTTAATCTGCAAAAAACGCCTGTGGTGTTTTCCACGCACAGATTAATTAATATACTATCTGCATTTTGTTTTGTCTACGACTACGAGGGTACTGTAGCTATCCGCATTCATTCCCGTAGCTTGGGTTACAAGTGCAGCAAGGAGGCGCGCTACACACAGTACTCGCGGCGCGCGTGTGGTACTCCTACTTGGTTCCTGCACATGGAGGGGTTTCTACTCTACGTAGTGCCGTTTCTGAAGGATGGGGCGTTTGTCGTTCGACGGAGGGCCGCCATGAATACGTACCGGATTTAAACCTACCTAGCCTCGTACACAGCTACAGTAGCTCTCATTCACCCTCTTCAAGCCACACACTGCACGTAACGCACGCACAAGCAGCCGGCATCTCGCTTCCACTTAACGCAAGGGATCCGATCGAAAACATAGTACGATGAAATGTACTCCCTCCGTGGCTCCGTTCACTAATTAATGCATGTAATACTACTTTCTACACAGGACTGCTTCTAGATATTTTAGAGTTGACTATATATATTCGGATTAAAATGAATAAACCTAATCAATAGAACATGTGTAGCTATATGCATTTTAAAAAAAAAATGCTAGAAAGTCTCACGTCACTGAACGGAGGGAGTATATGTTTTTGATAACCTAAATGCCAACACAATGCAAGCAGGCCGAGAAACAAAGAGACGTACGTAGGAGGAGCTCGCCACTGAATTAATCAACCGCCGGAGCGCGCAATGGGCATTGCCATGCATGATCATGCATGCATATATGATGAGGGCAGGCCGGGGGCATCACTGTGGTTGGAGGATCACATCGCCTCGTCTTTCAGTGGCACGTACGCGCGCGGCCAGGGAAGAGAAAGCCTACGTACGAGAGGCGGAGCGACAAGGAGTAGAGATACAGATGCACCGTACACCAGTACTACCCGCGGGTACCGGCAGCGCGACCGTACGTGAGTGTACGTGTTACTACCGCAGTACTGCACGGTACAATAGATGAAAGCTAGCTGCTCGCCGATTTATTTATTTTTCTCAAGCAACTTGCCAACTCTGCTAAGCTTAATCCTCTGTTCAAAAACAAGTGGCTCAGATATATATGTATTTAAATCAAGACAAATTCGAATAACTTATTTCTGTACGGAGGAAGAAGTACGTGCATACTAACATAGTGTTCCGTTCTGCGCTCCACGAACCCGCACGGATTGTTGCTTTTAAACGCCCGCACCGCACGGATGATTCGTTCCGTGAGAGAAACGTACGTACGTACGTACGTACAGAGTAGATGCTTGTTTTCTGTCTTTCTCGTTACGTTTTTCACGTCTGGCACATATGATATGCGCCACACTGCATGCATGCCCGGACCGGACCGGACGGACATGTGTACGTGGTACATGATGACTATTCCCTCCTTTTTTTCTTTCCGGTGCATGTGTATCAGTATATCGTACATGTACTTGCATGCATGCCGTGGCATGTCGCGCGGGCCCCAGCGCATTAACTAATAGCACGGGCCGGGGGACGGACGTGCACATGCATGGCCCGCGTATGGTGCACGCTTCGTCTATGGGTCGACAGGGGATCCCCGTCGATCGCGTGTGTCACGTACGGGTATAGTGCATGCTACGTGTTGTCGCGTTTCCTCTATTCCATCTTCTGCATGTGTACATGCATGTATGGCCCATCCATTGAATTATACTCCAGGCTCCATCTTGTCTGAATTAAACCACCTATCAACTATCGCGTCAGTCGTTCGCTAACTAGCTACGTAGCCTCGATTAATGTACTACATACTATTCCCCCGAAAGAAAAAAAAAACTCCCTTCAATCTATAATAAGTGTCGGAAATTTAGTTCAAATTTGGATTAAAATGATCGGAAAGGAGTACTATGTACTACTGTGTTCTTTTCATGGTGTCCATCATATCGAGCGCCCTGCATACCTACTGTACATGGCAACAGATCTCTGTGTCGATTCGAGCGCAGTGGCAGATTGAAATGTGTTCTACGGAAATACTGGGAAACTAATTCGCATTTTGTGTGTGTGAAACCACCACTGCACGCCTGCATTACCAAGCAGGAAGACGAGCCACATGCAGCCCTTTTTCAGATCACAGGGCACATCCTTAATTTGCCACAAAGCTTTGTTGGACGTTGGTAAATACGGAAACGCCACCTACCCTGCTTAAATCGCAACCACAGTCTTTTTCAGGAAGCTACCACGCCTGTCCTCAAGAATACTCCGAAGCTGCACACCTGCCGCTTGTCTTTCGCTCTGTGCCAAATGCTGAGTTTTTTGTCAAAGGTGAATGAATGCACTGCAGGCGGCATTCCATTTTTTGTTTGCTGTATATGTGAAGTGCTGCGTACAGTCACAGAGGTAAATTTGTTTCCAGAAGGGCGCATATGGTATGCATGTAAGAACAGCATGCTAGCTAATTAAAGAGAGAGTGGAGAAGGCTAATTTAAGGCTGGAGCAGCGCACATATAGACGGCGGATGAGAATGCGCGGATGGGTTCTTGACGAATTGATACGAGTCTAAATGGTAGCTGCTGCCTGCCATGTAGTCTGAAGAAAGCCAGCACTTATGGGCGTATGTACACACTCTGATCCGACAGTGAATTTTTCCCACCCAGGCCTCATGCAAAAATTAACACACACGCATGACGCACCAACACATTCGCGATCGATCGCAGGAGTGATCGGAGACGTACGCGGCCTCACGCGCCGGCCGGTAGTAGTACGTACGTACGTACGTACGTACAAGAGTTCCCGAAACTAACCAGGCATAGGGGCACAGCCGCATCACACACAAGTCTTCTCTCTGATCATGGAGGGTGCAACGTGCAAGTACCAAAACGCCCTTCTCTTCCAGAGGAGCCTCATCGCCAGCCTTGGGTCCTCGCTTGAGCCACTCACTTTTGAAGTAACCTACGTAACATGCTGCTCACGAGTAGGTTAGGTTAGATGGGGGGCCTAGAGCTAGCTAGATAGGAGGACTAGGAGCAGGGCTCAACGGGTTTTTAGGTCCAACTTTTCCTCCCCGTGCTTTTGATCTGCCTGCCCTTAGATGTTATGCATGCTGCGGTCGACTTATTGCTCTCTCTCATCTTCTTCTTTATAACCATGCACTGCCAGTACAGCTCAGGCAGTGTGAAGTGAGGAGTTTTGGAGTTGAGTGAGTGGGAAGAGAGGGTCCGGCCGGAGATGGGGCACCACTCCTGCTGCAACAAGCAGAAGGTCAGGAGGGGCCTGTGGTCACCAGAGGAAGACGAGAAGCTCGTCAAGTACATCACCACGCATGGCCATGGCTGCTGGAGCTCAGTCCCAAGACAAGCTGGTAAGTGCATGCCTACGTACGTAGCTAGCTGCAAATTCCCTGTTTTCAAGTGTCCTTCAGTTAACACATTGGCTACTGATCATGTATGGGATGGGAATACAATATGTGTGGGTGCAGGGCTGCAGAGGTGCGGCAAGAGCTGCAGGCTGCGGTGGATCAACTACCTGCGGCCGGACCTGAAGAGGGGAAGCTTCTCGCAGGAGGAGGAGGCGCTCATCATTGAGCTCCACAGGGTGCTAGGGAACAGGTCAGTAAAGATCCTTCTTCCATACGTGCATTCTCACTCTCACCGGCCCCTGGCTAGCTACAAGCGAATCAGCTGTGCGTGCATGTGATATATCCATGGCTGCTGCTGTAGCTTCATCAGTCATCACCACCCTGTATCACGACAGTTACATATCTGTGCGTGTGTGTGCTGCATGGCCTAGCTACATTAATTCGAGCGAGCAATGCACTGTCACATTAACTTGCTGCTAGCTCGAGACAAGGGAATAATGAAAGGGACACAGACGGCAGCTACAGATCGAGCTAATACCAAAATGTGCGTCCTGCATCATCGTCACTGTGCTTTGCAGGTGGGCCCAGATCGCCAAGCACCTGCCTGGCAGGACGGACAACGAGGTGAAGAACTTCTGGAACTCCACCATCAAGAAGAAGCTCATATCCCAGGCCGTCGGTAGCCTCCACGCCGCCGGTAACATCCCTTCACCCGCAGGTAATTCTGCGTACTCTTCTTTCTGTAAATCTTCTGCTCGAAAGAACAATTTGAGCTGACACTGAATGTGTAGTACCAGTGTACTGAAGTACTGCTGCTAGTACTAGGGAGTACGTGCTAACTCGAGTTATGTCACGCTGGTACAGACCTGTACTACAACATTCTGGACGGGGCAGGACAGGGCATCGTTGGAGCTGCTGCTGCTGGGTGCGGCATGTCGCTGAACGGGCTGGATCACAATGCAGGGGTCACGCAGTCCCCTCCGTCTTCGGCGCACAACGCCGCGGCGTGGCTCAACTTCACCTCCCAGCCGCCGCTGTCGTTCCTCCCCAGCCACGGCGCCGACCTCCAGTACGCCGTCGACGGGGAGTTCATCAGGTTGTGCCGCGCGGCGGACAACGCTTACCCGGAGGACGGCACCGCTGCTGGGCTCCTGGCTCATCAAGAAGGCGCCGCGCGCGATGATGATCGGAGCTGCCTCCCGGTGTTCGTGGAGCCCAAGGGCGCCGGCGCGTTCGTCACCGACCCGGCCATGGGTCCCGTGGTGGACTTCATGGATGCCATCCTCGGCTCGTCGTCGACGTCCGCGGCCAGTGCTTCGTCCGTCGACAGCTTCTCGGCCAACACCGGCATGCAGCTTCACTGGATTCCCTGAATTGAATATTTCTGGGTGTTTGGGTAGGTGTATGTATGGGTCGATCCAGTAGCCCGCGTCCTAAATTTATGGTATATATATAACCCTAGATGAAATAATTACTCCACATATGTATGTACGTTTTCTAGGGTACGTATACTGCAGTATTTTACATGAGTTACCTGTAAATATATATCGTAGGAATTAATTAATTAATTAATGGCAAGAATATGTATCATGGAAGTTGCTCAAAACTTCTGATTAGCTCTACATACATGTAGTAATTCTTGTGCTTGAATGTCTACAGGATTGTTGAAAGATTGCCTCTGATTTGCATGCATGCAGCCATGACTGTGGAGATAGTCAGATAAATTACGAATATCATACTCTACATATATGAGGGGGTACCGGGCCTATCCTGTACATTCAATAATGCTTTGAGATCGTGCGAAGACCTACAGCAACTTGCAGATTACACCCTGCCTTATATCCATTTCTTGTCAGGAAGCCCTCCTTTTTTCTGTAACACACCGGTCAGTATTTTGTAGCTCGTTCCTTGGACCAGAAAATGCGGAGCATGTACAGATCGAGATGGTACACAGGGTGTCCAGAACGTTCCTTAATTACCTCCCACTTAGCATCAAACCTTCCAATTATTATATATATAAAAGAATTCAAGATAGTTCACGCTCCCAGATTCGTTTCCATAATTTGATACCAACATCAGAGTCCAAAATAGAACCGAAACATGGATCAATTAAGACTATCTAGCTCATCTGTTCTTCCCAAATAAGAACACGACAAAAAAAAATGACAGCAGACTATACATGGGAAAAGATGAAAAAGAAATCATGTAATAATCGATGGATCTGAACAAAATAAAATCCATGGAGCATACAGATTAGCCTTCCATGCCCAGATCCGGGACGAGGTAGCCGACGGTGTCCATGAATGGCGAGCTCGTCGTCCAGCAGGAGGGGAACCGCTCCACCTGGTCCAGATCGGCGTTGCCATGGAGGAGTACCCACGCCATGAACTGGAGCATCGATTGGGCGCTACCAGGAGCCACTCGGGGGCGCGGCAAGGTGGGCTTGTCCGCTCGTCGGGGTCGAACACGGTGGCAGTGGAGGATGCCTCGACGAGGTCCGAGCTCGGCCAGACCACCTCCATGGGGTGGCGGTGGAGAGGCTCCTCACCCCGAGCTCGTCTAGAACGCATCGACGGCGCGACGGTGGAGGGGATCTTGGGCCCGAGCTCCGCGCCCGACGTCCAGAGGAGGAGGTTTGGAAGAGAAGAGGGGAGAGGTGGAATTGCTGCGCACGAGGTCGTCCATTGGTCATGTGGAAGACGATATGTCCAGCAACAAACTGCCCTGGTACAGTTTGTTTGCCTATAGGAGACGAAGGGTGCAGTGTACAACTCGTTTCATATAGGGTGGTGGGTGCAAAACAGACAACGCGAATCTCAAACACAGCCTGAATGGTGAAGATAAGCCCGAGACGCCCACGACGTTGTAGAATCGCTGCGTTCGATAAATTATACCAAGAATTGCACTCGTATTGTCACTTCGGCAGGTGTTATCTGCTTCCTCCTATACTAGCATCCTAGATGATACACCTTGGGAGAAAACTCAAATATTCACTTGTGCAGTAATTTGACCTAAACTCGTGCACTTCTTAATTACAGTAATTTAGTCAAAACATACTGAATATGTTACTCCCTTCGACCCATATTAGTTGACTCAACTTTGTCTAGAGTCAACTAATATGGATCGGAGGGAGTATGTCTGTCAGATGCAAGTATCAACAGTAAACAGTTTGAACCCAAAAGGACCATCTCTCCCAACCTATAAACACGGGCAAACTAAGCTCTACCGTATTGACAATAGAAACTCCATTTTTTAAAGGGAGAAAACAGTGCGAACGTTTGATTTCCCCTGGAAACCTCTGTTAGAAAGGGGCGGCCTGGATGCGGCGAAAATCGACCGGGAAAAATTGATCGGTTTGTCAGACAAATCGACGAGAATGGCAGGCGCAACCGTGTTGAACTGCCATTGCCAAGCACACGGGTGTAGGTAAAAGACAGATACGAGCAACAGTTTTACAGAGAAGCTGCTAGTGATCACGGGGCCGTTGAACGAAAAGCACGTGACATCATCATACCGGGGCGGGCAAGAAGTAAAATGGCTACGACAACTTTGGGAGTAAAAGAGGGGCAACCGGATGCGCAAATTTCGCGTTCCATTTGTGGCCGAACAAGCGATACGATATTGTGGGGGCGTACATAGATTCTACGCAGCACTAACGGCAATGTATCGCGGTATCACGCACGTCCTCTTGTGCACGTAACTGTACAGTGGAGAACTCGTCATCGAGGCATCGAGTTGAAGATTATTTTGCCTCCCGGTTTTAGTTCTTCTTTTTAGGGCTGCATGCCTCCTGGTTTTAGATGTCACAGCTCACGCACCTTTGCCATCCTCTCTTCATCTCAGTGCAAAATCTGTACACCGCTCACTGCAGCGCGATTGCGTCAGACGTCGGAGGCATGTACCCTCGTAGCATCGAGGTCAGGCCGGCTCTATGTTTTGCTGGGCCCTAGGCGAAGTCGACACCAAGGATCCCTAAGGCTAATGTGTAGTCATATCTAGAAATATAGACATATAATATGTATCTATTTTTATTTATAAAATATTAAGAGTTGACATCCAATAATATATTTTTAGTCTCAAAATATAAGAAATAGTATACTTCCTGCTAGTTTGAATATCTTAAATAACAAATAATTGGAATGATTCCATTGACAATGATACTTCCTACTTAAAAAAAGCTTCTTCAAGCATTTCTAGATACAAAATCGTTAAGTACAGTCTCAAGATCAATATAATTCTCCCCACAATTATCTCATCATTTACAGCATATGAAATTAGTGAAATAGATGCATTATCAAATCAAGAAAAAAACCTATGAAACAACCATTGATTACCATCAAATCATGAAGATTGAATATACTCGGGGGCAGCCATGGACACAAGCGTACAATGCCAATTGATTCAGTTTCCAAGCGGTCAGGGACTCAGGGGCTCGAGCCAATTTTCCTTAGAGGTGAGGTGATCGATTTGCAGGGTAGATTGATTGGGATTACAAAGAGCACACATAGCAGCGGTAAGAAGAGGTACGCGAGATCACGAGATCGATCGGCAGGTCCCTGCGTGCCGATAAGGTGGGTGTGGTGCGGTTTATTTCTCCCAGTGGGCTTCCTGGGGCGGCTGTGATGGCCCTTTCATTGCAATTTTTTTTATCAGATATCTAGAGTACAACAGAATATGTAGTTTTGCCCCCCCCCGCTGGCATGGGCCCTTGGCCGTCGCCATGGTCGCGATGGGCCAGAGCCGGGCCTGATCGAGGTCTGGCCTATGGATGGCAATGGGTACCCGATCGCCGTTAATCTGATAGATACCCGTTTTAAATAGAGAGAGTTTGGTTGAAAAAATAACTACCGGTAAAAATCTAGACCCATCAGATCTAGCGGGGGCTGGTCCGAAGGTAGTAAACCCAAACCCGTGGACCCACAAACCCGTCTAACCCCACTTTTCTTGGCACATTTTCGCTCAGCCCCTTAGCGGCCAACGCCTTCTCCTTCCCGTCCTTCTACACCTGCCTCTAATCCTCTACCTACGCACACACGACCTCTCCCTGGTGGACACGCACACAACACACGCAACTCACGGTCGCACGCACACAGCCCAGAGGCCCAAGACGACATGCACACCACCTCTCCTTCACGAATGCACATACATAGCCTATGCCTCACACGCGCTCGATCTCCATCGGCACGCTGCCGAAGCGACCACCACCAGTTATCGCCCTCCTCCACCCGCAGAGCTCCGCCGCCTCTTGGGATCCCCTCGTTCCCTGCATCCCTGGCTCCTTCCCTACAGCAGCACAACGTTGCCGCCTCCCATGATCCCATCGTACCTTGCTCCGCCGCCTCTCGAGCTCCTCGCTACCGCCATCGAGGAGAGGGAACGACTCCAGCGACGGCCAGCAACCTCACCGACTCCAGAGTGTTAGATGTATATTTGTATATTGTATGTTCCCACTTGTTAGGGGATTTTCCTGCATATTTCCACCTGTACATATATTATATATTGTGGCCTTTGATCCCAGAGGAATACAAGTTATCTATTCCTAACATGGTATCAGAGCTAGGTTAGCCTTTTTTTCGCAACTTCGTCGCTGTAGCCGCCACCGTCCCTGCCGCCGACGGCTTGCCGTCGTCGTCGCTGCCGGTCGCCACCGCCGCTTCTCCTCCGTCGTGGGCTGCTGCCACCCGCCTGGTTTGCCCGCCGCCGCTCCTCCTCCATCGAGGGCTGCTGCCGCCCGCCTGGTCCGCCCGCCGCCCTGCCCCGCCTCGGATCTGCCGCCGGCCGCGCCTCGGATCTACCACCAGCCGCGCCCCACCGGTCTTCCCCCGCCGCCGGCCGTCGGTCTTCCCCTGCCGCCGGTCTTCCTCAGCCGGCCTCCCGTCGCCATGCCTTCCACCGGCCCCCTGTTTCTCGATCGGGATCGACTGATCCATCAGTCTGCAGTTCCGATCGGATCTGAGATCGAGAGTTGAAAAAAAGTGAGAGAGAGATGTCTTCTGCATCGGGCTATGTTGCGATTTCTCGCTGCCCGGTGATCTTTAATGGCGCGAATTATCCTGATTTCGCTGCCTTTATGCGCGTTCACATGCGCGGTATCCGACTTTGGGGTGTGCTCTCGGCGAGGTCTCCTGTCCGCCGTGCCCCCTGCTCCTGTGGCTCCTCTTCCGCCGACGCCGATTGTTCTCGGTGCTGATGCTTCTCAGGAGGCCAAGGATGCTGCTCAGAGTGCCGATGATAGTGCTGTTGCTGCTTATGAGCTGAAGTTCAAACAGTACTCTGCTGATCTCGAGGCCTATCGCCACGATCTGACCACCTACACTCAGTGGGTCGATGAGGATGCTCATGCTGCTGCTGTTGTCACCTCCAGTGTTCTGCCCCAGTTTGCTGCTGAGGCCCCAAATCTCGCCGCTGGCAGGTCGTGGGTCTGGTGGAGAATCGGACCCGGTGGAGGGTATGGGGCCGGGTCGCGGGGACGGGGAGGAGGGTCGGGTGCGGGTATGGGGGGAGGGCCAAACCCGGCCCCGAACCCGGCGGGTGCCATCCGGAGCCATGTCATTCTTTTTACTTTTTTCTATGGTTTTGTCTGGTTTTCTGTTTCTATTCCGTTGTTCCGGTTGTTTTCATTTTTCTCTTCCATTTTTCTACTTTTCCTGGTTATCCTTTTTTAACTTTTCTTTCTTAATTTTCCTCATTTCTGTTTCTTTTATATTCAATTTCCTTTTCCTTTTTTTGTGTGCTAACTTTTTTTCTCGGAGTTTGAAAATAAAAAAATCATGGATACCAAAACTAGGTTAAGTTAATGGATTAAAAAAAGGTTTAAAAGCTATTATGGGATTCCAAAAATAGATTGATGGATTGAATTTTTTTTTATGAGTTTCAAGAAATGTACACATAAAAATGGTTATTCGTATTTATAAGTCGTTCATGAAGTCAAAAATGTTCACGGGGCTTATTAACTTGTTTACCGGTTCAAAACATTACACTCGCTAAGTAAAAAAGTCATATTTCCAAAACAAATGAATGTTTTGGAAAAAAATAATGTTTTCGAAAAAATATATAGGGTTCAAAACTGTCCATGGTACAAAATTTGTTCATATTCTATTTAAAATAAAGAAATAAATAAAAATTAACTAGTTTTTAATAATAGTGAGAAAAGGCAATAATGAAACTTGAAAGGAAAAGTGAGAAAAATGAAACAAAAAGGAAAAGGCAATAATAAAAATAGAGAATAAAAGGCAATAATTAAATTCACATAAATCATAAATATGAATCTTGAAAGGAAAAGTGAGAAAAATGAAACAAAAAGGAAAATTGAAAAAAGTAAATCGAAAAACTTGAAACGAAAATAAGTAGCAGAAAACCAAATGAAAATCCAATAGTTAGGTTGAGTCGTATATCATACACAGACCGAGTTTCCCTATTTACTTTTTAAATTTAAAACACTCTATTAAGCAAACAGCAGGTTGCCTCATTAAAAATCTTCCAGCCCCCTTAGGTACCCTGGAAGGAAAAGAGTGCATCTGGAACCTGCTGCCGTGAATCATAGTATAGTTACATCATCTATGAGCTTAGCTAGAATAAAACTAGAGGGTTCATCGACCCAATTACAATCAAATTTAGAAGTGAAACAATTCCTAGCTATCTCATGAGCAACCTTATTAGCTTCTCTTGGGCAATGCTGAAACTTAACCTGATCAATAGTAGAAGCAATGTCAACAGAATCAGCAAAGACCACGGCAGTCTCATTCCACCAGATAGTTTCTTCCGTACAAGCATCAATTGTCTCCATAGAATCACCTTCAATCTGAATATTATTGCATCCCAAAGAATTAGCAAGTTGTAGCCCTAACTTCATCGCCCTCGCCTCAACCATTGCCGCAGAAGGGATATTAGGCAAATAGATAGACGATGCCGCTAAAAACCTGCCATCATGGTCCCCTATAACAGCCCCTGCAGCTCCTGCATGCGATTCAATATGAAAAGAACCGTACACATTTACCTTAGTCGTCCGTGGGGGAGGTTTACTCCATCGATGGCCTGGGACTTAGGGTTTAGCAAGTATCTTAGCATAATTTGAGGTAATGGTGAGAATGGACATTCTGCATTTAAACATCAGAGGGACCTGTTCATCATGGGTTCTTTGGCGGTGAATCCACCAGAGATACCAGCATCCCACCGTAATAGTTTCCATCAAACCAATATTAAAACCCGAGAGAGTGACTGCTTGCCTCCTGAAAATAGTTTCCGGAACTGCAAAACCTGAAAGATCATCCATCGTCACTTCCTCCATTAAATTGGATAGTCCCAAAGAATCCCAAAGTTGCATTGTAGTAGGACATTTAAAACAAAGATGCATACATCTTCCGCTGCACTGTTACAGATCGGGCATCCTTCCTCAGAACCAATATGTCGATTGACTAGAATAGATTTTAAAGGAAGAATACCATGGAGTGCACTCCAAATAAAATTTTTGACCTTGCTCGGGATCTTAAGTTTCCACACAGTTTTCCAAACAGGATTTGTAGCCGAGGTTCATGGGAGAGAAAAAAGAGCAGCTCTTGGACCAAACTGGTGCCGCCACTCAACGTGATACCCAGACTTGACTGTATACTAACCATGATTAGTATAGTTCCAAGCTATGAAGTCATCAAAACCCTGATTATTCAATGGAATTTCCAAAATGTGGTTTACATCAACAACCAGAAAAAGTTCATTAAGGCGAGGAATATTCCAACCCATGACAAGTGGATCGGGTTTCCCTATTTATCTCGCCAATGCGTGCACTATTAGTGCATGCTCAGCGGGCGCGTGAGGTGGGTCGACCCATTTAGCTGGAGGTTCTTTCGGGTTTCTTCGGTTTTTGAGGTTTTTCTTCTGGTTTTGCTGATCTTTTTACTTGGTTTTTGTGCGGTTAGGTTTTTCTAAACTTTTTCTAAATCTGAACTTATTTCAAGTTTAAAGATTTTTTAGATCTAAATATTCTTGAAATCTCAACCTTTTCAAGTATGAACTTTTTATAGAATTGAATTTTTTAAATCTGAACATTTTTTTTCAAATCTTGAAAAAACAGAAAAAATAAAATAAAATAAAAGCGCTGCGTCATAATGGGCCAGCCCATTTGAGCGGAACACACGGGCGGAGTAAACTAATGCACGCGACGAGCGACAAATAGTTCTCAAAAAACACGACGAGCGGTAAATAGAAGCGCCCATAAGAGGCCTGCCTGCTAAGTCTGGGCCGGGCGCACGCATTTGCACATGGTCAATTTCAGTTCGAATGCTTCCATCTACTATGGGCATATGCGCAAGATGCTGAAGGCTGCTGACACGCCTACATCTACATGTTACAGACCAAGGCGAGCACATTTTACCGTTGGTACTGCACGCGGTACGTACGGGATGATACAAAAGAAACCGGCGTCTCCGACCGGACGACGACACCGTGATCATTTGTGCAGCATGTGTTCCTCGTCGGCGGAGAGCGGCTCGACCTCGCAGGTCTTGACGCCTTCGTGGGGCTCGCTGGGGAAGCCCTTCTTATGGCAGGCCTCCTCGCAGCTCTTGATGCAGGAGTTCTCCCTGCACTTGCCCTTGCACTGCTCCATGGCGGGGACGTGCGTGGGCGTCCGCATGCACAGCTTCACGCACTCGCAGATGCAGTTCTGCCCCGCCTCCGCGCGCTCCACCGCCGCGGCAATCATCGTCACCGCCACCACCACCACCGCCATTGCCACCGTCACCGGCCGTCGTCTCGACGCCATCTTCTTCGTGTGGATTTCGCCCAACAAGTTGGTAATTTCTGGACCCTTGTCGACGCAAGAGAGTATATATGTGCATGCCTTGGCGCGTTTTCGATTGCAGTCCGTGTTAAATTAGTACTAAGAGGCCGGTTCCTGTGGTGCTAATTAAAGGCATAGTTGGTGGAAAGAAGGTGCTTAGCTCATGTATAAACTATGGATCGTTTAGTTCGTTGTAGGCCTTGAAAGGAGGTATCGATTGGCTAATCATGGAAGTGCATAATAATAGCATTTTGGGATCCGATATGCTAAGGGATTAGGTTTTGCTTGCTTTTTTGCATTGTGTCCAGGTCGATTGCACTAGTCATGTTATTTAGTCTTGATTTCTCTCATTCATGCTTGAAGCGAAAACATCACACGCCCTGGAACATCGACTTTCACATAAAATAATCTCACTCCTCACTGTGAATAATATTTTTCCTCGCTAAAACACTCAAACACTAGTAGAAAAAAAGCATATTAGTTGTGTCGGAATATGACATCGATGAAGTTCAATCGGAACGTCACCGATCTCGCGCCACTGATAACTGTTATCGGTGGCGTGCAGACTGAACGTTCAATCGAAAATCATGTATGATGTAATTATCATTGTATTCATAAAGATATTGAGTTTTCCTTGTATGAATATTTGATGTGTATCATTGAATATGCAATTCAGTTGTGAAACTATACATTCATGTTATTCATATTAAATATCCTTAGTCATCGAGGTTGTGTTGGATACATAACTTAGACTAACGTGAAAGTCGGCTGATGACTCGGTCCACTTGTCATAGGTATGGAGATGTCATTCCGACTTATACGTATTTGGCTAAAGAGTTTAGCGATCCGGATTGACCCATATTGATATACAACGAACAAGTCGTCATTTGTATGTCTTAATCAATGTAATCCTTAGACCTGAGATTATTGCACAATCCGAGTTGAGGATCACCGACTTAGGTTCTATCAAACGTTGTTCCATCACAGGTCAGTTATAAAGGCAGAGTTCGGGTCGACTAAGAATCAAGTTGCGTGATATGAATAACCAAGATGGAATTTTTCTCTAGACGCTTTCGGATGATATGATTCGAAAAGCGTGGCCATGCACGACTCAGATAAGTTTTAACCGAGGCGATCGACTAAGAGTTAGTCAGATGAATCACTTATCTCGGATCGAAAAAAGAGTCAGACTATTTAAGGGATGGCGATTATTCGACTATAACTCGACAAGGTATATCGTGAGGCAAAAGGGACTTGGTCGCAAGTCGCATTGTAAAGGCATGTCATCATGACTCTTTGGTACTTGGGAGTCGGCACGTTCTGCTAGAAGCCGCTACCGACTAATCGATTGAGAGTCGGACTCCAATCGTGTCCAAGCTTCCATGAGCCTGCGGGGTCACACACTTAAGAGCGGGAGAAAGTTCGGATTGGATCTTAATCGGAAATATGTTTGGGTTGGACCTGAACCGGATTTAGACCGAGTTAGTGAGTCAGACTCACAGTGACTAATATGGGCTTTAGTGGATGGGCCACGAGTGAGTGGAGCCCATTTTCACTCCCTATATACTGGGGCACACTTACCTACAGAGGGTGATGCGATTAGGTCATTTCATGCGTTGGAACCCTGGCTTCAATTTAGTCTAGTCGCCGTAATGAACCTAGTAGTTCATCGCCAGCGCTCCTCCTTGTACGTGTGGTTGTCAGCAACGGTTTTGTACGATCAGCACCACGATGATCGGATCAGATTAGATCGTGAGGACTGCACTACATTCAATAGACATGCTTCATCAATTCCACAACTGCGCGTCTAGTGGTAATCCTCGTGGCCTTCTACCTCAGCTAGATCTTGGGATCACCACGTTAGAGGGAAAAAGTTTTGTTTTATCTCTAGTGGCTCAATAGTTTTATCAGAAAGCTAGATCTTACGATAGCTTCTGGTTTTCGGCTCGAGATCTCGCATATATGATATGCGGTTCGCTATAGACTGGATCTATTTGCTGTTTTGGTGGTCGATCTATGAGATGGATCGGTTTTGTACAAGGTTGATTGGATCAACTGTACTCGGGAAATGGATGATCTGTTTTCTGTGATCATACTGCTGCGGTCGTGGAACGACATACCCCTACCGGTCAGTTTCCGCCATCGGGTTAGACTATGACACGTAAATCTAGAAGTGATGATCGAAGATCAAAAGAGTTTGATAACAATGATTAGAATCCATGTCTAGAATATAGATGAGATCTACGTTTTCGAAAAAATCACCGGGCGCTGCCCGCACCCGCGAGGGGAGCTGCCCCTTCGATCCCCACCTACTATCTGGCTAGCAGGACCGCTGGCTTTGCCCTGTCATAGCACCTTAGATGTCGTTGCGAGTTTCACAACGCTGGTAGATATCGTATCTATGCATAACTTGTTTTTGCAGGAAGTTGTGAATGGTATGGATTATGTACATGTGATGTGTGTAATCCATACGTGATCTACGGATCACGGTTTTGTCAGCCGTCTGGAGCCTAGGTGCTATCATTTCATTGTATAACGACCTGCCTGTCGGATTCTCTATGTAATTTACTTTACTTAGCTAGTGTAGTTGTTTGGAGAACCCGGATAGCATGCAAGTCGATATACAAGTCGGTGACATGGAGTAAGATGGCAAGTGACAAGAGTTCGTACGAGTCAGATTACAGGCTATATGGAGATGGAGATCTCCATGAAGAGAGCCATACCATTTCACATTATAATTGCTTTATTTGTGTTATTGTTATGTCTCTGTTTTACCTCCATTAGATAGTCGGTAAAATTTAATCCCTCAAAGAAGGTCTAGTCGGTTTTACTGCCAGTGTTTGCACCATCACAAGTCAGACATTTTTTGTAGTGGACTCATAAAATTGGGGTGCTACCAATTCTTTCCGACTAGGTGGGTTCGAGTCGGACTCTTACAGCAAAAACACTCGGTAAGCTAGACGTGTCTATCACAATAGTTGTAGGACTCGAGGAAAAGTCGGACGGGAGCCGGGGCATGTGATGCCACCCGAACAATAGGAGTCGTATGAGATACGGTTGACAAGGAGTTGTCTACCTAGATCACTTGGCGGCTAGCGGTGATGCTAACGCTCACTAGCCAACTTGCTTATCTGGGATCCTGGATCACTTAGTAACCATTGGAGGGGTGTTGGTTCTAGTGGGAGCATAAGTATTAAAATGTTTAATATGCTTGCTCTTTTATGAATAAATGTCTTAAGTGTTTTGCATATTTTCTGTTGTAGATCATGGCACCAAGTAGCAGTCGCCCTCATATATCTGGTTTTGCATTGGGAACCATTCTTGAGAAAGATAAATTGTATGACAC
Source organism: Avena sativa (assembly GCA_916181665.1). NCBI lineage: Eukaryota > Viridiplantae > Streptophyta > Magnoliopsida > Poales > Poaceae > Avena > Avena sativa. Next base: position 397,184,973 of record OV702281.1, read on the forward strand.
TAATTTTACCAGCTGGTATCGAAATCTGAGAATTGTTCTCAAACAAGAAAAGAAGGACCATGTCCTAGACAACCCACTCCTAGATGAGCCGGATGAGAATGCGACTGTCGCTGCCACCAATTCCTACCGTCGGACTAAGGATGAGTCCACGGAAATTAGTTGTCTTATGCTTGCTCACATGGAACCGGACTTGTAGTAGCAGTTCAAGAATGTTGAGTCCCACGATATGATCAAAAGCCTCAAAAGTATGTTGCAGGCTCAGGAAACGACTGAGAGGTATCAAGTCTCTCAAGCTTTGCTGAGTTGCAACCTTAAGGATGATGATCCAATGAGTCCGCATGTGATCAATATGGTTGTTTACGTGCAGTATCTGTAAAGGCTGGGCTATCCCATTAGCGAAGAGTTCGCGACAGGTATAATTCTGAACTCTCTTCCGAGTGGGTATGGTCAGTTCATATCGAACTACCACATGCATTGTATGAATAAGAAGCTCACTGAATTGCATGGTATTCTCAAGCATGCAGAGGCGGATCTCAAGAAAGGCGCCAGTCAAGTGTTGATGGTGCAGAATAAGGCTAAGTTCAAGAAAAGTTCTTGGACTAAGAAGAAGGCCAAGTCGGGAGGCAAGGATCACGACTCGGTCCCAAGTGCTTCCTTAGGGACTAAGCCATATCCTTCAGTCGGATCCACTTGCTTCTACTGCAAGTCAGATGGCCACTGGTAGAGGAAGACAAAGCCAAGAGCGAAGGTGTGACTTACAGCTCAGGTACGCTTGTTTGCAATGTTATAGACATTTATCTTGCTGATGCACCTAATAGTTCTTGTATATATGATACCAGATCAGTTATTCGCATCTTCAACTTGTTGCAGGGACTTGTAAGAACTAGGAGCATGGCAAGAGTCAAGGTTAACATTCGAGTCAGAAACAAAGTGTTAGTCCCTGCATTGGAAGTCGGCACGATGCAACTTCATTTACCTTCCGGATTCATTATGGAACTGAATAATTGTTATTATGTTCTAGTGCTTACTCGAAACATTATTTCTGCCTCATGCTTGATGATACAAGGCTATGAGTTGAATATTAAGAATAATGGTTGTTCTTTGTATTTGAATGATATGTTTCACGGCTTTGCACCCATCCAGGATGGATTATTTATTTTGAATCTTGATGGTGAGTCGGTTTATAACATAAATGTTAAAAGGTTGAAACCAAATGATCTGAATATGACTTACTTTTGGCACTGTCGGCTTGGTCATATAAGTTGGAAACACATGAATAAGCTCCATGATGATGGACTCCTAACTTCGTTTGACTTGGAGTCGTTCGAGACATGTGAATCATGCCTACTCGGCAAAATGATCAAGATACCTTTTGCAAAGAGTTGTGAAAGGCGTCCAACTTGTTGGGACTTGTACAGAGCGATATATGTGGACCAATGAACACGACATCCAGAGGTGGTTATGAGTACTTCATTACCTTCATTGATGATTTGAGTCGGCATGGATATATCTACTTGACGAAACATAAGTCGGAAGCCTTTGAAAAGTTCAAAGAATTCCAGAATGAAGTACATAATCAACTCGGCAAGAAAATAAAGTTTCTTAGGTCAGACCGAGGAGGCAAGTACATGAGCCATAAATTTGATGACCATCTGAAAAGTTGTGGAATAGTTACTCAACTTACTCTGCTAGGAACACCGTAGAGGAACAGTGTGTCGGAAAGGAGGAATCGGACCTTGTTGGACATGATAGGATCAATGATGAGTCGGACAGATCTGCCTTTATCATTTTGGGGTTATTGTACAGAAACTTTAGCTTTCACACTAAATAGAGTACCATCAAAGTCGGTACAGAAGACACCGCATGAGATGTGGACGGGCAAAAAGCCGAGTTTTTCTTTTCTTAAGATTTGGGGTTGTGGAAAATTTGTCAAGCGACTTCAGTCAGACAAGCTTACAACCAAGTCGGATAAGTGTACTTTCATGGGTTATCCGAGGGAAACCTTGGGTTACTACTTCTACAACCGAGAAGAGGGCAAAGTGTTTGTCGCTCGGAATGATGTCTTCCTAGAGAAAGAGTTTCTCAGTCGGGGAGTTAGTGGGAGCATAGTGCAGCTCGAAGAAATTCGAGAGGAACCGACTAGTAGCAAGTCGGAAAAACCTTGGAGGTTGAGCCGACTGTGGTAGCTAAGCCAGTAGCACCTATACTATGAAGATCGACAAGATTACGACGTGTTCATGATGTATTAATATTATACAGTGATGAGCTGACAAATTATTCGAAAGCGATGGTGGGATCTGATTCCGAGTCATGGTTTGGAGCCATGAGATCCGAGTTAAAGTCCATGGATGAAAATCAAGTTTGGAACTTGGTTGATCTGCTAGATGGTGCAAGACCCGTTGATTGCAAATGGCTCTTTAAGAAGAAAACTGATATGGATAGAAATGTTTCTGTCTATAAAGCACAACTTGTCGCGAAGAGGTTCTGACAGGTTCAAGGAGTTAACTACGATGAGACTTTCTCACCCATAGCGATGCCTAAATCAGTCCGGATCATGTTAGCTATAGCAGCCTATTTCGACTATAAGATATGGCAGATGGGTGTCAAAACTGTTGGAGATATGCCCTAGAGGCAATAATAAAAGTAGTTATCATTATATCTTTGTGTTTATGATAAATGTTTACATTCATGCTATAATTGTATTAACCGGAAACATTAATACTTGTGTGATTTGTAAACTTGTTAGAGTCCCTAGTAAAGCCTCTTTGTAATACTAGCTTGTTGGTTGATAGATGATCATGGTTTCCTGATCATGAACATTGAGATGTTATTAACAACAAGATAATATCATTAGGAGAATGGTGTGATGGACATACTCCTATAGATAAGCATAGCATAAAGATAAACTCATTTCAATAGTTCGTTTGCTATCAGCTTTCAGATACATAGTAACCTAATTGCTTCAACCATGAGATCATGCTAATCACCATCATTGGATGGATGCTTTGATGACATCAAACACCACTTCGTAACTGGGTGGTTATAAAGGTGGCGTTGAGTGTTCGGAAATTATGTGTTGATGCACATGGATCAAGAGTGGGATTTGTCCATCCATATGACAGATAGATAAACTCTGGGCCCTCTCGGTGGAATGTCATCCAATTAGCATGCAAGAATGTGACTGTATCACAAGGTGCGGTGACCCAGCATACCACTGCATGTGTAGTACACTATAGTCGTTGATATGACATCCACAGAACACCATTCCGCAAATATCACATCCCTCAGAGTGGTACAACAAAAACATTGCGGGTCCATATTACAAACATACACACATTTTGGTCTTTTCTTAATTATTAAAATTTTCCTTGGGTGATTGGGCTGGCCTTGTTGGTCTTATTGGGCCATTCTGGCCCAAGTGGCTATGATCAAAAGGGCTCCCCAAAGGGGTACTGGCCCTATCGACCCACTCACTCTATCTCTCTCTCTCTCGACCTCTCTTCTTCTCCTCCTGGACCCCGTGGTCGATGGCGCCGCCGCCGTGCGCTGCTCGCCGCCGTGGTCCTCCCTGCCGCTGCTGTGGTGCAGGGCGAGGTTGTCGACCAAGCTCGTCCATCTGGTCCAAGTCGATTTGATCTTGGGCCCTTCTATGGCCAGGCTAGCCCCCTTCTTGAACCCTAGGGTTTGGGGATGGTGCTGCCACCGCCACCGCTGATCCTCCCGTGGTGATGTGCGGTGCTCGTGTGCTGCTGTGGCCGCTGCCGTGCTGGTGCGGGTTGCAGCGCCCGCTGGGTGCTCCCTGTGCCGCCGCGAGCACGTCGACCCTTCTGCTTCCTCTTCAATTCGTCAGCGAGGACCCCGGGTAAGTTGCGCCTCTGTGGATCCTAGTTCATCCTATCACCATGAATCTCTCTGTGTGTCTCTAGTGGCTACCCCTGCCTAGTGCCTATGTTCTGATTAGGTTTCATATCCTGATTAGGGTTCTTGTTCTGATTAGGGTTCATATCCCTCTGTTGATCATATATATGATGATTTGGATCTAGTGGTGATAATCCTTGAGCATGATGAATGACTGTTTGCTGTGGATTATTGCTTATAGTTGGCTTTGGTGATGCTAGTGGCTTATCAGACTTATTCCAGTGGTAATTTGATATGATTCAAATGACAGTGCTTCTGTGGATGCATTACTTGTGAATGTTGTTAACCTGAGAGCTTTCTACTATCAAAATGTTAGTATTGACAGTAGTTCTGTCAGTGCTTGATTAATGCATCTGTAATTGTTAGCTTGATGCTGGTATACAGACTGAATTTAATCATTACAGATTATTGATGTTCTGTAGATGTATCAATGAGCTTGATGCTGATTCCTGGCCTTGATTCCAGGAAAATGATATTTAGTGGCTTGCCCCTTGCTTATTTGTGAAAGCTAAGTAATGATTGTGGTTGGCTTATTAGGAACTTATCCTTGTGATACCATCATAGAATGGCACACAAGTAGTTGGGTCCTATTACTGAGCTTAGCTCTGTTAGTGCTTGAAATTTAGTACTGGCAAAGATAAGATGAAATCTTCTTTTGAATTCCCCTTGCCTATGATGTTGGTCTGAGGCATAGGAATTAGTTTCCTAATGATTGTCCCTAATAGAAATGTCTGGTAGTAATACCAGCTGCTAATTCTTGTGTCATAGTTGAGAGAATAATGGGTGTGCTAATGGTTTTGCATGGATCCATAAGATTTATGGATTCTGAGGTGCTACTCTTTTAAGAGATGTGCCTAGATTTCATATTATTGCCTTTGGCTATATTGAAATATAAGATTTGACTTTTGTAAGTAGGATCAATGATGTTGGTCTGAGATCATGGTTATACTTGTATGGTTATCTTGTGGTTATGACTTTAATTTTCAAAACCTTCTAGGATGGATTCATCCCACTTGGGTGAATACTGAGAAGTGGAATATAGAACAACACATGAATCTATTATATTGATATGATCAACAAATCATGTGATGGTTTTATATATCTCACCACAACAGTGGGTTGTTATTGTGGTTGTAACTTGTTGATCTGGTGGCCTGATCTTGCTGGCTTGATCTGGTCCTTCTCCTGTTGTTGTTCCTACTGCTTACAACTCCTATAACTTGTCCTTGATCTTGCTATCTACCTTCTGGTTCCTGGTAGCTTGGTCTTGACCTTGCTATCCACCTGATCCACCCCTCCTTATGTCACCATCTTGGTGAGTTCTGAGAGGATCTGGTTTGTGGTTTAGTTTGGCTGGTTTCGCTGTGGCTAGGTTGTTGGTTCTTGATGTGTATGAACAAGAAAATGATGTTGTGGTGCTTGCCCACGGCTGAGCTGAGCAGTTTTGCTTGTGTGGGCTGTTGTTGCTATGTTGACAGCACACACCATGCATTTAGGTGTGTGTGTTGCTTGTGTGCCTGCTGCACCCTTGTGGATATGCTCAGGGAATGAAAGTTACCTTTTTATCTATTTTACCACTTAACTGCTTGGTGAAACTTGCCTCTCTCTCTGACTGGAATTATTTGACTTGTGGCTTATGAATTATGAAAGATTTAATTCTTTCATATTGGTGAAACTTGCCCCTAAAGATTTACTCAGTGATGTAAAGTTGAACAGTGCATCTCACTGTCACTAATGAGAGTAAAAATATCTTAATCCCTTACTTTCTTTCTTTTTGTTTATTCTTTGTTTTGCAGGTACAAGACTTGAAGATTCAAGATTTAGATTAGGTTTTCTTTTTCTTTGTAGAATAATCCCCTTGTAATATTTATTTTATTCTTTTGTAAATAAAATGTACTAGATGAATAAGAATGTAATTCTACTCTTGTAAAGATTCTTTATTAGTTTTGTAACTTTCATCTTGTAACTTATTGATGAATGGATTTAAATGAAATGTACATTCATCTATTTAATTGTCAATCTTATATAGAGTTTCTGATTACTATTGTTGTTTCTTTATAAGTTACATTTTGTAACTTATTCATTGAATAAATATATGAAATAAATATTAATTTACTCAATTATGTTATATCTTTTAAAGTTTGAGTTACTAAATATTATTTCTTGATTAAATAATATTCTCACAGATAATCCTAATCATTTTAAAAATATAAATCCAAATCTCAAGTTTGAATTCAAATTCCTTTCCCCAAACACATTAATCCATAAAGATCATGTCAAAGTTTATAACGATCATTCTCCAAGGCTATTCCTAAACTTAAAGAGTGAAAGAAACTTTGATCACTTTAAGTTTTTATTTGGCAAAAATTTTACCCACAATTTTTACAGATGAATGCATGCAATTGCACATATTCCTAAATCTATCCTTCGTTAGTTCCTAAATGCTGGGATGTTACGCAAGGGATCACATATCACAGGAACGAGTAAAGAGTAGTTATCAGTAATGAGGTTGAACCAGGTATGCAGAGATACCGACAATCAGACCTCGGATAAGTAAAGTATCGCGTGACAAAGGGAAATTGGTATCATATGTAAATGGTTCATTGATCATGAAGTAATCATAGAAATATGTGGGGGCCATATGAATTTCTAGATTCCTCTATTGGTTATTGATCAGAGAAGTGTCTCGGTCATGTCTGCATAATTCAAGAACCGTAGGGAGACACACTTAAGGATTCAATGTTGTTTAGAAGATATGGAATGTGAGTAAGAAAACTGAGGCCCCGTTTGTTTCTGCTTCAGCTTCAGATTTTAGAGCTTTTTGGACGCAGAATCTGTACAAGAAACAAACAGTCAAATTTTCAACTGCGCTGGTGAAAGCAGGGCCAGAAAACACACTACCGAGCCTGGTCTGTAAAAAGCAGGACGAGGGCCGCTTCCCGGGATTCTCTTCTGCTTCTTAGATGTAATTCCCGAAATTATTCTCTATAGTTCAGAACAATTACATTGTAAGTACCACCAAGAACAAACACGGTTCCTGACCACAGCCTCTGTTCCTGACCCCATCGTTTTGTAACCTCTCTTCACCATGGAAGCAGAGGATTCTCCGCCTGCCATCCTTCCCGCCGCCTCCCTTCCCCTCCACCGGTCGCCATCGACTTCATATTCTTTGATGAATCGAGCCATTCCCCGACCGCAGCACCACCCTCACGCCGCCATTTCGCGCTACCACCACCGTCGCCATTCCCTGCAACCATCGCCGCCGCCATCGGTAAATCGAGGATCGTCGTCTTTCCCCGCAACCACCTCCGCCTCCGTTTCCCGCAATCGCCTCCGCCGCCGTTTCCCTCAATCGCCTCCGTCGCCGTTCCCCGCAATCGCCTCCGTCGTCGTTCCCTGCAATCGCCATCGCCGCCGTTTCAACTGTCGCCGCCATTCCCAGCAACCACCGCCGCCGCCATCGGCAAATCGAGGATCGTCGTCTTTCCCCGCAATCGCCTCCGCCTCCGTTTCCCGCAATCGCCTCTGCCGCCGTTTCCCGCAATCGCCTCTGCCGCCGTTCCCCGCAATCGACTCCGCCGTCGTTCCCCGTAATCGCCTCCGCCGTCGTTCCCCGCAATCGCCATCGCCACCGTTCCCCGCAACTGTCACCGCCATTCCCGGCAACCACTATGGCAACCAATCTTTAGGAACCACCGTGGTGGTGTTCGTGGCCCGTGACCAGTGCGTGTTGAAATTGGACCAGGGGCATTATACAACAAGTTTAATGTGTACCCAAATAAAATTATGCCAAATAAAAATGGGTACATAAATAGTTATTAGCAAAAAATATGCAAACCGAAATGGTAAATAAAGTTAGAAGTCAAAATAAAGCCAGTTTACGATTTAGCTGGTAAAAAGTTTATTTTAGAAAAAACGTAAAATGAGATAATTTAGCTCTTAAATACTATAATTATATAAAAACCGTTAGAAAAAGATAATTCATTTCAAATCAATACTTATACAATATCATTTGCACTCGGGTGCATTTCACACATTTCAGCCCTAATACCAGAAACAACAGGTATCAAAAGCACTCGTGCTAAACACCAAATCTCCAGTTCAACAGCTGCTTCCTACAGCCAATTTTTCACAGCTGATTTTCAACAGCTGTAGCCCAAACAAACACACCCTAAATGTTGTTCGGAGTCTCGGATGGGATCCGGGATATCACGAGGAGATACAAAAAGGTCCGGAGAATAAGATTCATACAAGGAAAGTCCAATTCCAGAGTTCAGTAATGGTTCTGGTGTTTTCACCGGAATGTTCTAGAAGGGTCTAGGATATTCACCGATCCGGAAGGGAAAAGGTACATGAATGTGTCATGACAAAGTGGGATGGTTGCATCATGTCCTAGGTCACTAGGCTGGGCATTTGAAAGAGAGAAATCAAACTCCAAATTGAAAGTCAAAAGGCAAGTTTGAAAAGTCAAAGTGGGACAATGTTTCCTGGTGGAGGGAGGAGAGGAAACCTCCTCTCCCTCCACCGCCAGCCAAGGAGAGGGAGTTGGGGGAGGCTACCAAACCGCCTCTCACTCTCATAAAAGGAGGGGAGGGGGCTGCCCCTCACCACCACAACCATAACCCTAGCCCCCCACAAGCCATCGTCGCCCTAGCGCCGCCGCCTTGCACCTCCACCACGCCGTCGCTGCCCCCCTAGCCGCCGCCATCCACCACCTCCTCCCCTCGGCCTCTAAACCTAGTTGTCGAGGATCCCTTCTACTCCACCTACCGTTGGAGATATTCCCTACTGTTGCAAGCATGTGACTGGCTCACAAGGGATCACATATCACGGGAACGAGAAAAGAGTACTTATCAGTAACGATGTTGAACTAGGTATGCAGAGATACCGACGATCATAACCTCGGATAAGTAAACTATCGTGAGACAAAGGGAAATTGGTATCGTATGTAAGTGGTTCATTCGATCGTAAGTAATCGTAGAAATATGTGGGAGCCATATGAATTTCCATATTCCTCTATTGGTTATTGTTCGGAGAAGTGTCTCGATCATGTCCGCATAATTCACGAACCATAGGGAGACACACTTAAGAATTCGACGTTGTTTGAGTAGTTATGGAATGATGAGTAAGAGACCGAATGTTGTTCGGAGTCTCGGATGGGATCCGGGATATCACGAGGAGATCCGGAGTGGCCCGGAGAATAAGATTCATATAAGGAAAGTCCTGTTTCGGGGTTGGAGAATGGTTCCGGTGTTTTCATCGGGAATGTTCTAGAAGGTTCCGGAAGGTCCGACACTCCGGAGGGGAAGGGTACATGAATGTGTCATATCAAGTTGGAATGATTGCATCATGTACTAGGTGTCATCGCTGAACAAAATAAAGGGTTTAATCAAATCCTAGTTTGAATAGTCAAACGCCAATTTGAAAAGTCAAACGGCTATTTTGTGAGGTGGAGGGGAAGTAGGAAACATGCTTGGGGAGGAGTTCCCTCCCTCCACCGCCAGCCCACTTGGAGACCGAGTTGGGGAGGGACTCCCCTCCCCTTGGCGCGCCCCCTCCACCTATATAAGGAGGGGCAGGGCTGCCCCTCCAAGCACACAACACCTCCACCCAAAACCCTAGCTCCTAGCCGCCGACGTCGGCACCTCCTGCTGCCACCGCCTAGGGCAATCCACCGCCGCCTAGGCAAACGCTAGCCACCGGCCTTGCCCCTCCTTGGTGCGTCTAAACCCTAGATCACTGAGGATCTCTCTCATAGTCCACCATACTCGCTCCGGCTTAAGGCGAAGCCCTGCGAGATCTCCCCTCTACTTCCGGTACCACGCCGTTGTGCTGCCGGAATCGTGAGGAGAGTGCTACAACCTCCGCTGCCTGCTGGAACGAGGGAGAGGAAGGTCTTCGTCGAGTACCGAACGTGTGACCGACTGCGGAAGCACTACCGGAACGCAGCGCCGGAAGGATCGTCTACGCGATCTTGAGATCGGAAAGAGTACGACTACATCACCCACGAGAATCCGCTCTCGTTAAACACTTTGGAATCTTCGAGGGTGAGTTATTCCATCGACTCGTTGCTACAATCTAGTAGATAGATCTTGGCTTGTTTGTTTGTATGCGGTAGAAAATTTTTGTTTTCCATGCTACGAAACCCTACAGTGGTATCAGAGCCGTGTCTATATGTAGATCTGTTGCACGAGTAGAACACAATGGTCATTGTGGGCGTTGATGCTTTTGTTGTCGATTGCTTCTTGTGTACTTTGCATCTTGCGGGATGGTGGGATGAAGCGGCCCGGGTTAACCTTACATGACATCGTTCATGAGACTTGCTCCACGCTTGACATGCAACTTGTATTGCATAAGTGGCTTTGCGGGTGCCTGTTTCTCCCAACATAGTTAAGATTCAATTTACAACGGGTGATTGACAATACTAGTATCAATGTTGTGGTTCTTGTTCGTAAGTTAGAACGACACTTATTGAAAGCCCCAAACCACGTAAAACATGCAAAGAAAGTAGAGGCGTCTAACTTTGTTTTGCAGGGGTGTGATGTGATATGGCCATGATTGTGATTATATTTGATGTATGCAATGTTCCTTATTGTAAGTTGGCAACCGGCATGAGCCATATGGTTGTCTTTAAATTCTGTTAAGACCCGCGTGTCTATTCAAAGTAGTTGTAATAGTTGAAGCCGGTGGACGACAACCATGAAGCAGCGTCATTGACCTTTGAAAGGGCATGTATGCCCCCATGTGTGGTTTTGGTAATTAATGACAATCTCTATGGACTAATGTGTAAATTGAGTTTCACTTGTAGGTTTGTGCATTGGCATCGCTTGGGCCATGTGTTGGTCTCAAGGTTGGAAGATGAAGAAATGTCCAAGGGCTTTGTGCCCATTGGAATCATGAAGAAAGAAGGAGCTTGTAGGTCGATCAAGGCATGTGCAAAGATTTGCATCAAGATGGATCAACCTCAAGTAAGGATGAAGAAGGACGAGCTCAAGATGCGCCATCTGCATCAAGATGGATCAACCTCAAGTAAGGATGAAGAAGGACGAGCTCAAGATGCGCTATCTCTAGAAGATCTCATGCTTGAAGCTTGCCATCCTCATGCTCATGGAATGATGAAGACAAGTTCAAAGAAGAGGTTTCCCCATGGAATATGGGGGAGCATTTTGCAAGTCTTCATCAAGCAAGAGCGAGCAAGAGCAAACAAGAAAGGTGTTCCCACTATAGAAGAACAAGACGGTCTACATCAAGTTCAAGTGGGACGCTCAAGGCAAAGGTATGTTGATAGGGCTTATCTTTTGCCGGTCTCGTGTTGTTAGTTGGGAGACCGGGTTTAGGATAGATAGCCGTACTATCAAGAGGGGCTCTCAAGCGGGTGTCTCGTTTGCATCGTTCGGAGAGAGATCAAACCTTTGCATTCATAGCATCATCTTTCTTGGTTGTTATTTGGTTCTTGTCCATGAGAGGATCTAGAGCTTGTGGTCATCATCATAACAAGCTCTAGTTCATCATCTAAGGATTTCACTTGCATATCTTATTGCGGTTTTTGATCTTGCGAGTTTTCCGGCTCCACACCTTGGGGATACTTCACATATATATTTATGATATTTTCTCCCAAGGTGATACCCAATTTTTGTTGGATTCTATTCGTCGTTATCTTTCCAACAAAATTGGTTTCATCCCATTTGGAGTTCGGATGCAAAAGTTATTGCGTTTCTGGTTTTCTAGTTTCTGGAATTTCTCTGACCGGAAGTTCCGGCTTCCCATCGGAAGTTCCGCTAGGGCATCTTTGCCGCCGAAAGTTCCGGTGGAAGTTCCGGGTCTTCTTCCACTCACGCTCGGTAACCTTCTGTTTTGAAGCGTTCTATTTGCCGGAACTTTGTCGGAACTTGCTCGGAAGTTCACCGGAACTTCCGGTCTGTTTTGACCGGAACTTCCGGTTGCGCTTCTGGAGAGGGCGTCAACGGTCTGATGACCGTTGGAGCCAGGCTGGGCGGAACTTCTGCCCCAGAGCCGGAAGTTCCGGCCATGTTTCGTTTTTTCAGTTTCTCGCTCCGCGGTTTTCGTCCGTTGGCTGGGTGCCACCGGAACTTCCGGCCTCCCACCGGAAGTTCCGGCCAGGTGTCGCCAATGCCCATAACGGGCAGATCTGGGAGCCCTTTAAAAGGGGCTCCTCTTCCCCTTCGTGGGTACCAGCTTTTCTTCTTGGTTCTTGGCCTTCTCTCTCTCCTCCATTGTCAACCTTGAAGAAGCTTTCCCTCTCCCTTTACCCTCCTATGATTCTTGCATCTTTTTGAGGGATTTGAGAGAGGAGATCTAGATCTACAATCCCCCCAAGTCAAATCCCTTCTTTGTGAAGGAATCATTGGGATCTAGATCTTGGAGAGTTTTGTGTTCTCCTCTTGTGTTCTTCCTCCCTTATTCCCCCAATAGCTTTTGTAGCTTTGTTGGAATTTGGGAGAGAAGGACTTGCCCTTGCATTTGGTGCATAGGTTTGAGTTCTACTCTTGTGTTCTTCCTCCCTTATTCCCCCAATAGCTTTTGTAGCTTTGTTGGAATTTGGGGGAGAAGGACTTGCCCTTGCATTTGGTGCATAGGTTTGAGTTATCCTCGGAGATTCGGCGAGTTCAAGCTTGTGAGCTTGTTTCTCTTGGGTTCCTTGGAACCCTAGACGGTTGTGTGGTTGGATTGTTGACCTTTTGTGGTCTTGTTGACCTTTTGTGGTCTTGTAGCCTTTTGTGGCGTTGTTGGCCTTTTGTGGCATTGTTGGCCTGTTGTGGCTTTGTTGTTGGGAGCCTCCAATTGAGTTGTGGAGTTAGCCCCAATCTTGTACGGGTTCGGTGACCGCCCTCAAGCGTCCCATAGTAGCAAGTGCCCGCCTTTTGTGGTGCGCACTTGGGAGAATAGGGTGAGCCTTTTGTGGCGTCGGTGAGTTGCGTGCTTCCGCATCCGGGGTGAGGCCTTGTGTGGCGTTGGGTGAGCATCGAGCCACCACACCTTGAGGTGAGCCATTTGTGGCGTTCGGAGAGCATTGCGCCATCGCACCTCTCCAACGGAGACGTAGCTTCTTTGGAAGTGAACTTCGGGAAACAAATCTTCGTCTCCGCGTCCATCGGTTATCTCTCAACCGAACCCTTTACTTATGCACTTTACATTGTGATAGCCATCGTGCTTGAAGTACTTATACCTTGATATCACCTTGTTGCTTGTATTGCTTAGCATAGGTTGTTGGTGCACCTAGGTGAACTTAGTGGCTAGGTTTTGTGCTCAATAAATTAAACGTTAGTTTTATTCCGCATTTACTTGAGCCTAAACCGTAATATTTTTAAAAGCCTATTCACCCCCCTCTAGGCGACTTCCTTTGTACTTTCAACCTTGATGCAATGCCGGTGATGATGGAGATCATGTTCGTGCTTGAAGATGGAGATCGGAAGCACAAAGAAGAAAGGCCATATCATATCACATATTATGAATTGCATGTGATGTTAATCCTTTATGCATCTTGTATTGCTTAGTTAACGACGGTAACATTATAAGATGATCCCTCATGCACATGAATTTCAAGTTCTAAAGTGTTCATCCTTAGTAAGCACCGTTGCTAAAGCTTGTTGTCGAAGCACCACGTGATGATCGGGTGTGTTAGATTCCGCAAGTGTATACAACGTGAGCAAGCCAGATTTGCTCATGCGGAAGCTAAGGTTTGATCTTGACGAGCCTAGCATGTACAGACATGGTCTCGGAACACGGATCACCGAAAGGTAAAGCATGAATCATATAGTAGATATGATGAACATGTCAATTGTTCGCCATTGAAACTACATCAACTCTCGTGATGATCGGTATTGATGTGGTGGATTTGGTTCGTGTGATCACTAAAACAATGTGAGGGATGTTGTTTTGAGTGGGAGTTCACCTAGATTAATTTAACTATTAATTAGAACTCAATTTGTCATAAACTTAGTCTAAACTATTGCGAATATGTTGTAGATCAATGGCGGCCCCTACCATCAATTTTAATGCGTTCCTAGAGAAATAAAAGTTGAAAAACAATGGAAGAAACTTCGCGGATTGGTTCCGCAATTTGAGGATTGTCCTCACAGCTGGTAATTTGACCTATGTGCTGGATACACCGCTGGGTGACCCACCTGCAGCTACTGCTACCGATGAAGTAAAGAATGTTAACCTCGCTCGGAAGACTCAGTACTCCACATTTCAGTGTGCTATCTTGTATGGTTTAGAATCGGAGCTTCAGAAAAGGTTTGAGAATTCAGAACCACATGATATTGTCCGTGATCTCAAATTGATCTTTGAGACTCATGCGGCAATTGAGAGCTATGAGGCTTCTGAAAAGTTCTTTAACTGCAAGATGGAAGAGGGCAGCTCTGTCAGTGAGCATGTGCTTAAGATGTCTGGGCACGCAAACAAACTTCAAAGCTTGGGTATAGTGATTCCTAATGCTTTTGGGATTTATCGTGTCCTCCAATTACTACCACCAAGTTACAAGAACTTTGTGATGAACTACAATATGCAAAACATGAACAAGCAGTTGCCAGAACTCTTCGCCATGTTGAAATCTGCAGAAGTGGAGATCAAGAAAGAGCACCAAGTGTTGATGGTCAATAAGACCACCAAATTCAAGAAAGGCAAGTCTAAGCAAAAGGGACACTTCAAGAAGGGTGGTAAGAAAGTTACCGCACCGACGAAGAAGACCAAGGCTGGACCAAAGCCTGATAGTGAGTGCTTTTACTGCAAGGGAGAAGGTCACTGGAAGCGGAATTGCCCAAAGTACTTGGAGGATTTGAAGAACGACAACATCAAGAAGAAAGTTATATCCGATATACATGTTATTTATGTGTATCTCACTAGTACTCGTAGTAGTGCCTGGGTATTTGATACTGGTTTGGTTGCTCATATTTGTAACTCGAAACAGGTGCTACAGAATAAACGGAAGCTAGCGAAGAACGAGGTGATGATGCGCGTGGGAAACGGATCAAAGGTTGATGTGATCGCGGTCGGCACGCTACCTCTTAATCTACCATCGGGATTAGTTTTATACTTAAATAATTGTTATTTGGTGCCTGCGTTAAGCATGAACATTATATCAGGATCTTGTTTATTGCGAGACAGTTACTTGTTTAAGTCCGAGAATAATGTTTGTTCGATTTATATGAGTAATATGTTTTATGCACATGCACCTTTGATAGATGGTCTATTTAGTGGAAATACACATATTAATAACATTGAGGCTAAACGTTTGAAATCGAGCGATAACTCGACCTATATGTGGCACTGTCGTCTTGGTCACATTGGAGTGAAGCGCATGAAGAAACTTCATTCTGATGGACTTCTTGAATCACTTGATTTCAAATCACTTGAAAGATGCGAAGCATGTCTGATGGGTAAAATGACTAAGACTCCATTTTCTGGTATGATGGAGCGAGCTACGGACTTATTGGAAATCATACATACCGATGTGTGTGGTCCAATGAGTGTAGCATCGCGCGGTGGTTATCGTTATGTTCTTACCTTCACGGATGACTTGAGTAGATATGGGTATATCTATTTCATGAAACATAAGTCCTAAACTTTCGAGAAGTTTAAGGAATTTCAAAGTAAGGTAGAGAATCAATGGAACAAGAAGATTAAATTTCTACGTTCTGATCGTGGAGGTGAAAATCTAAGTTACGAGTTTGGCGAGCATTTAAAGAAATGCGGAATACTTTCACAATTGACACCGCCGGGAACACCACACCGTAATGGTGTGTCCAAACGTCGTAATCGAACTCTCTTAGATATGGTTCGTTCTATGATGTCACTTACAGATTTACCGCTATCGTTTTGGGGTTATGCATTAGAAACAACCGCATTCACTTTAAATAGGGCACCATCTAAATCCGTTGAAACGACACCGTATGAATTATGGTTTGGGAAGAAACCTAAATTGTCGTTCCTTAAAGTTTGGGGTTGCGAAGACTATGTAAAGAAGTTACACCCGGACAAGCTTGAACCCAAAGCGGAAAAATGCGTCTTCATAGGATACCCGAAGGAAACTATTGGGTATACCTTCTATCATAGATCCGAAGGCAAAATCTTCGTTGCCAAGAATGGATCCTTTCTAGAGAAGGAATTTATCTCGAAAGAAGTGACTGGAAGGAAAGTAGAACTCGACGAGGTTGTCGAACCTTCTCTCGAAATTGCGAGTAGCGCAGCACCGGAAGAAGTTCCTGTGGTGCCTGCACCAATAAGAGAGGAAGCTAATGATGATGATCATGAAACTTCGGTTGTAGTTGCTACAGAGCCTCACAGGTCAAGAGAACTCGTACCACTCCTGATTGGTATGATCCCGTTATGAGTGTCATGTTGGTGGGCAACACCGATGACCCTGCGACATATGAGGAAGCGATGATGAGCCCAGATTCCAATAAATGGCAAGAAGCCATGAAATCCGAGATTGGATCCATGTACGAAAACCAAGTTTGGACTTTGGTGGACTTACCGGATGGCCGGAAGGCTGTCGAGAACAAATGGATTTTCAAGAAGAAAACAGATGCTGATGGTAATGTTACTGTCTATAAAGCTCGACTTGTCGCAAAAGGGTTTCGACAAATTCAAGGAGTTGACTACGATGAGACTTTCTCACCTGTAGCAAAGCTAAAGTCTGTGAGGATTATGTTAGCAATCGCTGCATATGATTATGAGATATGGCAGATGGATGTCAAAACAACATTCCTCAATGGAGACATTGATGAAGAGTTGTATATGATGCAACCCAAAGGTTTTGTCGATCCTAAAGATGCAACAAGGTATGCAAACTTCAACGGTCCATCTATGGGTTGAAGCAAGCATCCCGAAGTTGGAATCAACGTTTTGACAAGGTAATCAAAAGTTTTGGTTTTATACAAACTTATGGAGAAGCTTGTATTTACAAGAAAGTGAGTGGGAGCTCTGTAGCATTCTTAATACTATATGTATATGACATATTGTTGATTGGGAATGATGTAGACCTTCTTAATAGTGTCAAGGAATATTTGAATAATAGTTTTCAATGAAAGATCTTGGCGAAGCAGCTTACATATTAGGCATAAAGATTTATAGAGATAGATCGAGACGCCTAATATCATTGTCACAAAGTACATATTTGTACAAAGTTCTAAAGAGGTTTGGAATGGAAGATAGCAAGAAAGGGTTCTTGCCCATGTTGCCCAATACGACCTTAAGTAAAACTCAAAGTCCGACAACGGCAGAAGATAGAGAAAGGATGAGTAAGACTCCCTATGCCTTAGCCATAGGATCTCTAATGTATGCCATGCTATGTACTAGACCCGACATTGCATATGATGTTAGTTTAACTAGCATATATCAAAGTGATCCAGGAGTGGATCATTGGACAACGGTCAAAAACATCCTTAAGTACTTGAGAAGAACTAAGGATATGGTTCTTTCTTATGGAGGTGATGAAAAGCTCGTTGTTAATGGTTACACCGATGCTAGTTGGAACACCGATCCGGATGATTCTAAATCACAATATGGATACATATTTACTTGGAATGGTGCAGCAGTTAGCTGGAGGAGTGCAAAGCAAAGCGTTGGGGCGAGATCTTCAACTGAATCGGAATACATGGCTGCTTCGGAGGCTTCACAAGAAGCGATATGGATGAAAGAGTTCATTACATAAATGGGTGTGGTTCCTAGTCGCTGGACCCAATGTCTATCTACTGTGATAACATGGGCGCCATAGCCAATGCGCAAGAACCAAGGTCACACAAGAAGCTGAAGCATATCAAGCTACGTTTTCACGCTATTCGAGAACATGTCCAAGATGGGGACATAAAGATTTGCAAAGTACACACCGATCTGAATGTGGCGGATCCGTTGACTAAACCTCTCCCGAGGGCAAAACATGACCAACACCAAACTGCCATGGGTGTTCGGTATATTACCATGTAATCTAGATTAGATGACTCTAGTGCAAGTGGGAGACTGTTGGAGATATGCCCTAGAGGCAATAATAAATGTAGTTATTATTATATCTTTGTGTTTATGATAAATGTTTACATTCATGCTATAATAGTATTAACAAGGAAACATTAATACTTGTGTGATTTGTAAACTAAAATAGAGTCCCTAGTAAAGCCTCTTTATAATACTAGCTTGTTGGTTAATAAATGATTGTGGTTTCCCTATCATAAACATTGAGATGTTATTAACAACAAGATCATATCGTTAGGAGAATGATATGGTGGACATACTCCTATAGATAAGCGTAGCATAAAGATCAAGTCATTTTAATAGTTCAATTGCTATATGCTTTCTGATACATAGTAACCTAATTCCTTTGACCATGAGATCATGCATATCACCTTCACCGGAAGGATGCTTTGATCACATCAAACACCGCACCGTAACTGGGTGGCTATAAAGGTGGCATTGAGTGTTCGGAAAGTATTGTTTGAGACACATGGATCAAGAGTGGGATTTGTCCATCCATATGATGGATATATATACTCTGGGCCCTCTCGGTGGAATGTCATCCAATTAGCTTGCAAGCATGTGACTGGCTCACAAGGGATCACATATCACGGGAACGAGAAAAGAGTACTTATCAGTAACGAGGTATGCAGAGGTACCGACGATCATAACCTCGGATAAGTAAACTATCGTGAGAAAAAGGGAAATTGGTATCGTATGTAAGTGGTTCATTCGATCGCAAAGTAATCGTAGAAATATGTGGGAGCCATATGAATTTCCAGATTCCTCTATTGGTTATTGTTCGGAGAAGTGTCTCGATCATGTCCGCATAATTCACGAACCGTAGGGAGACACACTTAAGGATTCGACGTTGTTTGAGTAGTTATGTAATGATGAGTAAGAGACCGAATGTTGTTCGGAGTCTCGGATGGGATCTGGGATATCACGAGGAGATCCGGAATGGTCCGGAGAATAAGATTAATATAAGGAAAGTCCTGTTTCGGGGTTGGAGAATGGTTCCGGTGTTTTCATCGGGAATGTTCTAGAAGGTTCCGGAAGGTCCGGCACTCCGGAGGGGAAGGGTACATGAATGTGTCATATCAAGTTGGAATGATTGCATCACGTACTAGGTGTCATCGCTGAACAAAATAAAGGGTTTAATCAAATCCTAGTTTGAAAAGTCAAACGCCAATTTGAAAAGTCAAACGACTATTTTGTGAGGTGGAGGGGAAGTAGGAAACCTACTTGGGGAGGAGTTCCCTCCCTCCACTGCCGGCCCACTGTAAGATCCCTCCTTTGTAAAGGAAAAAGGATCCCTATGATTGCAATGCTAGTCCCTGGATCATTGGTAGCATCCACAGTTTAAGATGAAGTACACAGATACAAAGGTCATTTATTACATCCATTCCAGAGATAAAACATAGTCTTTACAACTCAAGGCCACAGGCCTAATACAAGAGTTTGGAATAAGTAAATAATTATAAGTCTTCATCTTCATGTGCAACAGGCAAACATGTTGAGTGTAGACTCATGACACCTAATCCTCATCAGAGTAACCTGCAACATCACAAGTTACAGCCACAGTGGGTCAATACTTTGGAATAGTATTGGCAAGTGATACCTTAGTAAATTTTAAGTGGACTATATTACTATATGCATTTTGGCTAAGTGTAGCTTGGCTTGCTTTGCTCAAAATAGGTTTTTCCTATTAGTTGAAATCACTAAGTTTTTCTTTGTCAAAACTTTTTCCCAAGAAACCATCAATAGACATTGGGGTCCTTCACCCTTGTTCACCCACAAGTTTTACTTAGAAGTTGGAGTGATGAGATTCTTGATAGCTTCCATGTCTTGATGCTCAAGTTGTCCATTGCATGGACTTGGCTAAGTACTTAGATTTTTCCATCTGCAGAGGTTGTGCACTTTCCCCACCAGACTTGGTTTCCCAAGACAGGACCTTTCAGAAGCCTTTCCTTAGACCAAATGGACGCGCTCCAACCTATCATTCCCACTACCACCAACTGTCCAAATGGCTAAGTTCTAGCAACTTATGTGATCCAGGCAGAGCATATTGCCAAGTGGCTGCACTAGAAGCTTCTCAACACTTGGCCTCTAAAATCCCTTTGTTCCTGGGTGGCATACCACAAGTGATATACACAAGGTAAACCATATCCATGGGCCTTGTGTAACCACTCAACCAAAAACCACCAATCAAGTCCCTTTCCACCCAGGTGATTCATTGACTTAGTTGTTTTATTAAGAAAACATAAGTCCAAAGACTTAGAAATATTTTCATCATAGCATGTATATTTCACCAACCCTTGTTTGCTACTAGCTAGGCTAAGCATGGCATAGATAGTAACTTAACTTAGAAATTTCCTAGCAATTCTACAACTACTTAGGATTTCCCAACATGGCATTTGGCAAAAATTGTAACATGCAAGACTTAGCAAAATATTTCTAATGCTTGTATAAAAAATATAGGGATGGAAATATTCATGAAGTACCACTTGCCTTGGTAGTTGGGAGAGTAGCACTCTTCACAATCACAATCACTAGCACCAAAGTCTACACAAAGAATGGTAGCACAAAATTACACACAATTCATATACAAACATAAATATATGCATGCATGCAAAATGCTAAGTGATGATTTTTAAAACCCAACCAAGCATTTGCATATTACTGAATCATAAACAAGTCAAAAACTTGCTAAACCAAGTTTATTTTACACTAAAACAATTTCCTAAACAATTTCTATACTCAAAATAGTCCTAAACAAGTTTCTGCAAATAAAATCATTTTAACAGAACCTAAACTTTAAACACATTGCATATTCAAAAAGGGCTTGTCTCCCTGATTCCAACGGTATAAAATTTGTCAAATTCTAACGTGTGGATCAAAAGTTATAGCTAAATCAAATTTGATTACAAATCTGATTCAAATTCTGTTTTTAAACTAAACCCTAGCCATGCGTCTGTTTCCTATTGGTGCATACCGCTTCGCACCGGATCACGCTCGGCTACCGTTGGATCTAACTAACACGCACATTTCAGATCTAAACTTAACGGTTCGATAAGTGAACTAATCCTACGCGCTGGATCTGGATCTGACGGCTACGAATCATCTGACCAAAACTGAGCGGCGCTAGCGGCGGCGCGTCTGTCAGCGGCGGTGCTGGCGTTCTAGGTCGTGCGGGAGTGGGGGAAGAGGCTTACCAGAACCGCGGTGGTGTGCTGAAGCTCAACATGGCGGTGGCTTGGCAAGGGGCGCACGGCAGGGGCTGCTGGAGCTCGTCGGAGTCGTGCACGGCGTCGGGTGGTTGCGGTCGAGTTGGTTGCCGAGGTTTCGCGTCGTCCTAGCACGAACCAGAGGAATTAGAAGACGCACAAGATGAAGGCGAACAACCTAGTATGCAAGAGGGGGCAAGGGGCGCGCTCTGCTTACCGTAATTGGTCGCCGGAGTTGAGCGACGGCTCGGTCTGTTGCGGGCACGAACGGGGACGGCGTCCTGGGTCACGAGCAGGAAAGAGGCGGGTGTCAGAAGATGCACGAGCTCAAGCTGAGCATAATCGTTTGAACCAGGGGCACAGGGGCGGTCGGGACTCACCGGAATTGCTGCCGGAGATCGTCGGGACAGCGGCGGCGTCTGGCGAGTTTCGAGCAGCCTGGTGGCGTGGAGAGGGAATTGGTTGAGGGGAAATGGCCGCGCGAGAGAGGGGATTAAATAGGCAGAGGCTCGACAAGAAATGCTCAGTGATTCAATGCCAATTACCTCGCGGAATCAAAGCAGCAACGGGCTGCGGCGGAGTTCATGCGCGGAATTTTGGGGAAGACGATGACGACGTGGACGGGGCCCGCTTGTCAGCGAAATAAGCAGAGAGGGAGTGGGGTCCGAGCGTCAGTGACCGCGTGGGTGCGTCTGCGCGTGCGAGAGAGAGGGAGAGGAGGCCGGGTGGGCTAGCTGGGCCGGTTTTGCTGTTGGGCTAGAATAGGAGCGCCTGGCCTTTCTCTTTTTCTTTAATCCTTTTCTTTTTCCAGAATGAATTTCAGGAATGGTTTTCAAATGATTTCAAACTCCTTTTGAGTTCAAATCTTTTTGGAATTTTTGCAGTGTGCAATAGTCACAAAACTTGGCATAAAACCATGTGGTCACTTTGAATTGGCCTGGTCATTTTTTGGAAAGACAAAATAACAGTGACTTAGCACTTGTTTTGCAAAAGATTTGAAAATGGTTTTGAACCCATTTTTATTTTGTAAAATTTTGTTCTTACTCCACACTCAAACCAATCAACAAGGGAGACAAACAATCTTGGTTTAAAACATTCAAGCTCTCAAATGGGGATGGCCATTTGATTTAAGTTTGCTCACATAAAATGATAGCACTATGTGCTTCTGTTTTCTGAAATGAGTTTGAAATTGATCTCAATTCTATATGCATGCATGAATGATATGCAATCTTTGAAATCATGATTTTACGGATGTTACACCCACTTGGAGACCGAGTTGGGGAGGGACTCCCCTCCCCTTGGCGCGCCCCTCCACCTATATAAGGAGGAGCAGGGCTGACCCTCCAAGAACACAACACCTCCACCCAAAACCCTAGCTCCTAGCCGCCGACACCGCCACCTCCTGCTGCCGTCGCCGCCTAGGGCAAGCCGCCACCTAGGCAAACCCTAGCCACTGGCCTTGCCCCTCCTTGGTGCGTCTAAACCCTAGATCGCCGAGGATCTCTCTCATAGTCCACCATACTCACTCCGGCTTAAGGCGAAGCCCTGCGAGATCTCCCCTCTACTTCCGGTACCACGCCGTTGTGTTGCCGGAATCGTGAGGAGAGTGCTACAAACTCCGCTGCCTGCTGGAACGAGGGAGAGGAAGGTCTTCGTCGAGTACCGAACGTGTGACCGACTGCGGAAGCGCTGCCGGAACGCAGCGTCGGAAGGATCGTCTACGCTATCTTGAGATCGGAAAGAGTATGACTACATCACCCACGAGAATCCGCTCTCGTTAAACACTTTGGAATCTTCGAGGGTGAGTTATTCCATCGACTTGTTGCTACAATCTAGTAGATAGATCTTGGCTTGTTTGTTTGTATGCGGTAGAAATTTTTTGTTTTCCATGCTACGAAACCCTACACCTACTCGCACCGGCTTAGGCGAAGCCCTGCGGGATCTCCCCTCTAAACTCCGACACCACGCCATCGTGCTGCTGGAATCGCGAGGATAGAGCTGCAACCTCCACTGCCTGCTGGAACAAGGAAGAGGAAGGTCTTCACCGAGTACCGAACATGTGACCGACTGCGGGAGAGCTGCCGGAACGCGGCGCCGGAAGGATCGTCTAAGCGATCTTGAGATTGGCAAGTAAACGACTACATCACCCACGAGAATCTGATCTCGTTAACCGCTTTGGAATCTTCGAGGGTGAGTATTCTATCAACTCGTTGCTACAATCTAGTATATAGATCTTGGCTTGTGTGTGTTCATGCGATTGAATTTTTTTGTTTTCCATGCTACGACCCCTACATTGGTATCAGAGCCGTGTCTATATGTAGATCTGTTGCACGAGTAGAACACAATGGTCATTGTGGGCGGTGGTGCTTTTATTATCAAATGCTTCTTGTGTATTTTGCATCTTGCGGGATGGTGGGATGAAGCGGCCTGGGCTAACCTTACATGACATCGTTCATGATACTTTCTCCATGCTCGACATGCAATTTGTATTATATAAGTGGCTTTGCGGGTGTCTGACTCTCCCATCATAGTGAAGATTCAATTTACAACGGGCACTTGATAGTTCATGCATCAACGTTGTGGTTCTTGTTTGTAAGTTAGAACGGTACTTATTGAAGCCCCAAATCACGTAAAATATGCAAAGAAAATTAAAGGCGTCTAACTTTATTTTGCAGGGGTGCGCTGTGATGTGATATGACCATGATTGTGATTATATATGATGTATGCAATGATCCTTATTGTAAGTCGGCAACCGGCAGGAGCCTTATGGTTATCTTTTTTAATTTTGTTAAGACTTGTGTGTCTATTATTCAAAGTAGTTGTAATAGTTGATGTTGGTGGACGAGAACCATGGAGCGGTGCCATTGACCTTGATGCCATGCCGGTGATGATGCAAATCATGTCCGTGCTTGAAGATGGAGATCGGA
Organism: Avena sativa; assembly: GCA_916181665.1. Lineage (NCBI taxonomy): Eukaryota > Viridiplantae > Streptophyta > Magnoliopsida > Poales > Poaceae > Avena > Avena sativa. Next base: position 397,209,013 of record OV702281.1, read on the forward strand.
AGCACAAGAAGACAGGCCATATCATATCACATATTTTGAATTTCATGTGATGTTAATCCTTTTATGCATCTTGTATTGCTTAGATCATAACGATAGCATTATAAGATGATCCCTCTCACAAAATATTAAGTTATAAAGTGTTCATACTTAGTAGGCACCGTTTCCAAGACTCGTTGTTTCAAAGCACCACGTGATGATCGGGTGTGTTGGATTTTGCGAGTTTATACAACGGGAGGAAGCCAGATTTGCTCATGCGGAAACTAAGGTTACATCTTGACAAGCCTAGCATGTATAGACATGGTCTCGGAACACAGAATACCGAAAGGTAAAAGCATGAATCATATAGTAGATATGATGAATATGTTGATTGTTCGCCTTTGAAACTACATTATGTCTCATGATGATTGGACTTGATGTAGTGGATTTGGTTCGTGTGATCACTAAAACAATGTGAGGGATATTGTTTTGGGTGGGAGTTCACCTAGATTAATTTAACTATTAATTAGAACTCAATTTGTCATAAACTTAGTCTAAACTATTGCAAATATGTTGTAGATCAATGGCGTCCCCTACCATCAATTCTAATGCGTTCCTAGAGAAAGAAAAGTTGAAAAACAATGGAAGAAACTTCGTGGATTGGTTCCGCAATTTGAGTATTGTCGTCAATGCTGGTTAGTTGACCTATGTGATGGATGCACCGCTAGGTGACCCACCTGCAGATGATGCTACCGATGAGGTGAAAAATGTTTATCGCACTCGGAAGAATCAGTACTCCACAGTTCAGTGTGCTATCTTGTATAGTTTGGAATCCGAGCTTCAAAAGAGGTTTGAGAACTTTGACCCACATGATATTGTCCGTGAACTCAAAATGATATTTGAGGCTCACGCGGAAGTTGAGAGTTATGAAGCTTCTGAAAAGTTCTTTAACTGCAAGATGGAGGAGGGCAGCTCCGTCAGTGAGCATGTGGTTAAGATGTCTGGGCACGCCAATAAGCTCCAGAGCTTGGGAATAATAATTCCTAATGATTTGGGGATTCACCGTGTCCTCCAATCACTACCACCAAGTTACAAGAACTTTGTGATGAACTGCAACATGCATCGCATGGATAAGACGTTACCAGAACTCTTATCTATGTTGAAGTCTACAGAAGTGGAGATCAATAAAGAGCACCAAGTGTTCATGGTTAATAAGACCACCAATTTCAAGAAGCAAGGCAAGTCTAAGAAAAGGGAAACTTCAAGAAGGGCGGTCAGAAAGCTCCCGCGCTGACAAAGAAGACCAAGGCTGGGCCTAAGCCTGATATTGAGTGCTTTTACTACAAGGAAGAAGGTCACTGGAAGCGGAATTGCCCCAAGTACTTGGCGGATCTGAAGAATAGGAACATCAAGAAGAAAGGTATATCTGATATACATGTTATTGATGTGTATCTTACTAGTAGTCATAGTAGTGCCTAGTTATTTGATACTGGTTCGGTTGCTCACATTTGTAACTCGAAACAGGTGCTGTCGAATAGATGGAAACTATCGAAGAACGAGGTGACGATGCGCGTTGGAAATGGATCAAAGGTTTGTGTGATCGCGGTCGGCACGCTACCTCTTCATCTACCATCGGGGTTAGTTTTATACTTAAATAATTGTTATTTGGTGCCTGCGTTGAGCATGAACATTATATCCGGATCATGTTTATTGCGAGACGGTTACTTGTTTAAGTCTTAGAATAATGGTTGTTTGATATATATGAGTAATATGTTTTATGGACATGCACCTTTGATATATAGTTTAATCTTGTTGAGTCTCGATTGTAGTAATACACATGTTAATAATATAGAAGTTAAACTTTGAAATTGAGCGATAATTCAACATACATGTGGCACTGTTGTCTTGGTCAGATTGGAGTGAAGCGTATGAAAAAACTCCATTCCGATGGACTTCTTGAATCATTTGATTTCGAATCACTTGAAATATGCGAAGCATGTATGATGGGAAAAATGACTAAGACTCCATTTTTTGGTATGATGGAGCGAGCTACGGACTTATTGGAAATCATACATACCGATGTGTGTGGCCCGATGAGTGTGTCATCGCGCGGTGGTTATCGTTATGTTCTTACCTTCACGGATGACTTGAGTAGATTTGGGTATATCTATTTCATGAAACATAAGTCCGAAACTTTCGAGAAGTTTAAGGAATTTCAAAGTGAAGTAGAGAATCAACGTAACAAGAAGATTAAATTTCTACCTTCTGATCGTGGAGGTGAATATCTAAGTTACGAGTTTGGCGAGCATTTGAAGAAATGCGGAATACTTTCACAATTGACACCGCCGGGAACACCACAACGTAATGGTGTGTTCGAACATCGTAATCGAACTCTCTTAGATATGGTTTGTTCTATGATGTCACTTACAGATTTACCGTTATCATTTTGGGTTATGCATTAGAAACAACCGCATTCACTTTAAATAGGGCACCATCTAAATCCGTTGAAACGACACCGTATGAATTATGGTTTGGTAAGAAACCTAAATTGTCGTTCCTTCAATTTTGGGGTTGCGAAGCTTATGTAAAGAATTTACAGCCCGACAAGCTTGAACCCAAAGCGGAAAAATGCGTCTTCATAGGATACCCGAAGGAAACTATTGGGTATACCTTCTATCATAGATCCGAGGGCAAAATATTCATTGCCAAGAATGGATCCTTTCTAGAGAAGGAGTTTCTCTTGAAAGAAGTGACTGGAAGGAAAGTAGAACTCGACGAGGTTGTCGAACCTTCTCTCGGATTTGAGAGTAGCGCAGCACCGGAAGAAGTTCCTATGGCGCCTGCACCAATAAGATAGGAAGCTAATGATGATGATCATGAAACTTCGGTCAAAGTTACTACGGAACTTCGCATGTCGACAAGAACTCATACCACTCATGATTGGTATGATCCCGTCATGAGTATCCTGTTGGTGGACAACACCGACGGCCCTGCGACATATGAGGAAGCGATGATGAGCCCATATTCCAATAAATGGCAAGAAGCCATGAAATCCTAGATTGTATCCATGTACGAAAACCAAGTATGTACTTTGGTGGACTTATCGGATGTCCGGAAGGCTGTCGAGAACAAATGGATTTTCAAGAAGAAAACAGATGGTGATGGTAATGTAACCATCTATAAAGCTCGACTTGTCGTAAAAGGGTTTCGACAAATTCAAGGAGTTGACTACGATGAGACTTTCTCACCAGTAGCGAAGCTAAAGTCTATGAGGATTTTGTTAGCAATCGCTGCATATTATGATTATGAGTTTTGGTATATGGATGTCAAAACGGCATTCCTCAATGGAGACATTGATGAAGAGTTGTATATGGTACAACCTAAAGGTTTTGTTGATCCTAAAGATGCTAACAAGGTATGCAAACTTCAACGGTCCATTTATGGATTGAAGCAAGCATCCCGAAGTTGAAATCATTGTTTTGATGAGGTGATCAAAAGTTTTGGTTTTATACAAACTTATGGAGAAGCTTGTATTTACAAGAAAGTGAGTGGGAGCTCTGTAGCATTCCTAGTACTATATGTGGATGACATATTGTTAATTGGGAATGATGTAGACCTTCTTAAAAGTGTCAAAGTGTTGCCTGCCAAAACCCACCGGCGAGCAGCGACGGGCAACACGGAGAGCCGGGAGGCTCCCAGAACTGCTGGTGGGCCCTGGTCCCTCGGGCAACGGCCCGCAAAACTCCGGCACACGTCCTGGCTGGTGCAAGGGCGTGCCACCTGACCTATACCTGGTCAGGAAGGTGATGGATTGCTTCGATTGGTTTCCTGCATGGCAAACAAACATACGTAAAATTCGAGCCGCGACCGGCTCCCAGGTTTCCCTGTGAATCGGCTCCTGGAGCCGATTATCCCATGGTTCTGCATTAGATCTATGATAACATGGGGTTTTGCTTCATCAATACAAGTTAAATCGATCTACGATAGTTTAACGTTTTCACCACGTAATTGGAACGTCCTGCACGTAATTGAGCCTGGTGGACATGAAACATGATAGAAAACTAACCCTAGAGAAGGCCTAACAACCGACGTAAAGTCAATTCCCGGAACAACTCCTCTCGAATTGGCAAACCATATCCTTACATACTACTGGATCGTTTAACCCGTTTGCAAGGCCTGACTACGTGGATATCAAACTAAACCTTGGAAAACAAGGCAAAACTATAACGGATCGAATCGACTGAATAAAGATCAAGCAAGGTGCTACCCTTACACCCGGGAAAAGGTGCAAAGGCAGCGAGATAACTAGAGGCAGCATAACTAAACAATCATAGCAAAAAGTACCGATGCTAGCCTAAACAAATCTATGATAAAAGTATTACTCGCCATCAACAAGGCTTCAGTACGAGTAACACCAAATAACGCATAAGCAGATACTGCCTAGATCGCAAGATGCGATCTAGGCAGCATGACACTTACCCGAGAAAAACCCTAGAAACAAGGGGTGGCGATGCGCCGAGATTGTGTTTGTTGTGAACGTGATCGTCCTCCTTTTCTCAATAACCTTAGGTACATATTTATAGTCCGGAGACTTTCTATCTTTGGAATAAACCTAGCAATCCTATCTCTTTACTTAAACCGAAACATAACCTACTACAATATAAGATACACGGGCAATTTAGCCCAAATCCACGCACAAGGCCGATTCAACAACACGTTGCATATATGTATCTTCCAAGCCCATCTTGATTACGGCCCATCTCCTCCTTTGGCCAAAATATGGTGATAACACATGCCCCCCTGGTTTTGGCAATAATAATTCCAAAACCACTCTGCTGATGTTTTTTCTTCCCTTTTTTTTGTATCGGGTTACGCGTTGCCAGAATGCGTTGCAGAGCAGAATCGTCACGCCACCCCCTCATCATGATGCCTTGTCTTCTCAACTTCTCCGCAGTGCATGATTTGACCGTTTTGGCACCACATTATGGAAACTTCTATGGCATTGAACCGCCTCCCACTATTCCCCTTATTTAAATTCATCTGAGCAGTTTGCAGCCCCCATCTTCCTCCATTAGCCAAAAAACCCTCTTCCTCCACCGAAAAAACCCTCTTCCTCCGCCATGGCCTCCTCTTCTTCCTCCAAATCATCTGCCCTGTCCTCCCAATCTTCCAACACGATGAGCAACCGAGAGCCGACGCCGGAGCACCCGCCAATGGCGGCGTACGAGGCTCTCGCCCCACAATGGTGGGACGAGAGGGACTGGGACTTCGCCGCCTGGTCGGAGGACGACGAGTCCCTGACCGACGGCGAGGAGGGCCTCCAGTTCCTTGTCGACGGGGAACTGGAGGTGGAGAGCTCCGACGACGCCTGGTCCTGGGATGGCGTCGAATCCTCCGACGAGGAGGAGAAAGCGGAGGAGGACACCTCCTCCGAGGAATACCCGCCGGTGAAGCGCTTCCGCGCCGGGTCCAGCGAGGACACCGAAGACGACGACGAGGACGAGGAGGCCCCCGCTGACATCCTCAGCAGCGGCGACGAAGACGACGCCGACAGCAGCGCTGATGACAGCGAGGACGACGACGGCGAGGACAGCGGCGACGACACCGGCCTCTAGATTAGGAACTAGTAGTAGTAGTACTTAGCAGTAGATTTCCTTTTGTAAGCAATCGGATCCATTGTAAACAATCGTCTTTTGAATCAACAAAGATTGCTTTTCCAATTCGCTTTTGCCGATAGTCAAAATAGGTCAACGTTCCAGAAGCCGATAGCAATGTATCGGCTTTCACCATACTAGCTCATATGGTCAACCAAGTCAAAGCCCAACGAGCCGATGGTAACACATCGACTTTCCCCACAAACGTTGACAAAATCAACTTTGGTCGCATATTGAGATAAATCTGAGCGGCCACTCTCCAACTTCAAACGGTAGCCTGCGACCCCCTTCAAAAAGGCTAAACCAGATCTCCAACTTCCTCACCACATAGATCGAGCTTACAGCGACAAGAACCCTCGATCCCCAATCGCATAGATCCATCTCCGCCGGCAAACTAGATGGCGGAATCGTCCAATACCAGCGCAGCGGTCTCTGGTCTGAAGGTACGCCTGCTCCTCGCAGTCTGAACACGGTGCTAGAATTAATAGCAAACACCTGAATTAATGCTTTATTCCACCGTTAAATTTTTTAGGTTTCAGACATCCTGCTGCCGCATCCTTCTCTCCCAAATTCTCTCTATCTTGGCCCCCGTACAGAATCTAGTCCTGCCCATCTGATCTCTTGCGAGGCAAACAGAATCCCCTTCGTAAGCCAAAACCTAGATTTGAATTCTTGGGCCGACTGCTTGCGAGCCTGGCCTAATCCTCCTGAACATTGGGTTTCTTGGTTTAGCAGGGTATCCAGAACTTACCAATCTCAATGGGAAACCACGGGAATAGCTGATGCCTTGCACTTGTCATTGTCTCCCTGGAGAAACATGAAAATCTTCTAAAAACCATCGGCTATTTCTGGTCCGATGCTCTGAACTGCTTCATGTTTGGTCATGGCCCCATGACACCAACTCTGTTAGACGTGGTGATGATTACTGGTCTAGACGTTACATCACCCAGCCCCTCCGCTTTTAAGCTGACAAAGGTCCCCTACAAGCTTTCTTCCAAAACAGACTGCACGAACTGGGGTGCCTATCTTCAAAAACACATGAAAACTAAAGGCCCTGTCACAGAGAAAGAACACACGGCTTTCCTCAACTTCTGGCTGGAACATTCCATATTCTGTGGCCCTTCCCTGGCTCCAACCAAGAATTACCTCTCCTTGGCCTACGAACTTGCCAAAGGCACTCAACTTGGCATCGGCAAACTGTTCCTTGGAGAAGTCTATCGATATCTCCAATTGATGTCTGTCAAATTATTCTCCGGCCTAGCAGTCAAAACAGGAGGTCCTTGGTGGTTCATTCAGCTATGGGCCCAGCTGTATTTTCAAAACCATGTCCCAAACTTCCCCCTTTTGGCGAGTTGCAACTTTCCAAATGTCAAAGGGAAGCAGATCCGATGCACCAGCTATGGCCAAGCTCTGTACAGACTGTCAGGTAGCAAACTGATCCCTCAGGAAGCATCCAAATGGTTCAGCATTTTCTTCCAAGGCCTGGATAATCCTATCTTCTTTCCTTACACGGAAGAATCGGAACATTTTGAAAATCCAATCTCCTTCAGGCTAGACAACTTTGCCGATGACACCAGCACTCGGCAGCTATTTTCCACTGTGATCCGTCCCTGCTTTCTTCCAGTTGGCATGAGCACATCCAATAGAATAATCAAGCCTGGATATGAATTCTACCAGCCAGTCGTAGTGGCTCGGCAATTTGGCCTTGGACAAGTACCTCCCCATTTATTTCTCCACCATCTTACAGAGAGCAGAGCTGACCTGCCCGATCCTCTCACCAGTCAAAGGTGTTATTCCTTCTTTGATGCTCTAACCATCCCAATTCCCAACAACCTCATCTTTACTTCATCAACCGATGGTTTTGAGAACTGGTGGTCGATGTGGAAGACTCATGCCTTCAGGAGAGCTCTGGGACTGTTGCTGGAACAGCTCGATGCTGAATATGATATCCCTGTAGAACAGGTACTATTACTTGTAAATTTTCTTGATGCAACTCACAAATGATTCTTCTAATATCCCGCTCTGTCTCCTTGCAGCGACAAGATGGTCCTGAACCTACACACGATGATGGCTCCCCCTTCGAATTCTTCCCACCAGCTCCTGTGGTCCTTTTCTGCAAAAATTCGCCACCTTTTAAAAAGGTCGTGATGCAGAACCAGCCGATATCACCACAATCGGCTTCCAAGATCCAAGCCACTTCTGGGCCAGCTGCCTCTCGAGTTCCAACTAAAACAAGAACGATGGTGAGGAAGGTAGCTGCCATGAAGACCTTGAGGCGCCGGAGCCCTTCTCCAGAAAGTTCGCATGTACGCTGATCCATGCCTTGGTTGATCTCTTTCATCCTTGCAAACATGCTCGTGCTTACTAGCTCTCCCTTCTTTCAGGCTTCCGTCGAAGACACCTCCAGCGAGGACACACAATCCAATCGAGGAGAATTGGGTCCAACAGACTCTGAGAGGACCATCACACCGAGTCAGCCAGATTTGCCACAATCGGCTCCCAGGAAAAGGCCAGTTCCTGAACCTGCTGCCCCCCGAGCATCAGTCGAGGCGGGGCCAGTCGTGAGCCCCAAAAGGGCTCGCAAGGGACTGCAAACTTCTTCGTCGAGCCAGGAGGTTTCGCAACATCACCCTCCATGCTCTTACCCATTGTTTTTTATCTGCCGATTCATCACTATTTACATCGGCAAGCACCTTCCATGCAGGCGACTGACACTCCTAGTGGGAAAGCCGGGGCAGCGCCGATGTCTCTCGCAAGGCCGGATCTAGTAATCCCTGATGGTGTAGATGAAACGGCTACCACTTTAGTCGAGCCCCCAGCGACAACACACAAGCCGATTGTCTCATCATCTGCTGTCCCCTTGATCTTAGGAGAGGTACGTTCGCCTCGTTCGGCTCATCCTTCCATGTTAGATGCATACTGACGCCATTTCGGCCTGCCAGGGTTGTGATATTTCAGGCCTGCTGACGTTCGACCCTGAATCCATCGAACCAACTCTCCCTGTTGCCAACGATGAACCACGAGCAAGGGCTGTTCTACCTCAATTCCAGCGCCTCAAAGCCTTGCTGTCCTCCCCGATCGAGAAGTTGATCGAGGGTTCTGAAGAGGTGAAGAGTGTTCTTGCTGAAATCAAGGACCAACTCCCAGTAGCATTGCAGGTGAAGCTCTGGCCAGTTGTAACTCTGTCTTTCTACGGGTCAAGGGTGAAGTTGGCTCGCGAGAGGATTAATCTGCGCCGCGCCCAACTCCCACTGAAGGCCAACATTGCAGACAAATGTCAGCAGCTCAACAAGAAAAAGGCGACTCTGGATGCCAAAACTGACACCTCTGTCAGCACCGCCGATCTTGCATCCTTGAAAAAGGAACTGGGAGATCTTGAAGAGAAGGTCCGGGCGACTAAACAGCTCATCCGTGACAAGGAAGCATTCATCGCCCGCTCTCAAGACGAAGCGGAAGGCCTCAAAGCTCAACTGAAGACTGATCTGGCGGAAATACGTGCCCTGAACAAGCAGCTAGTGATGGGCAAGGACGAAGATGACGAAGCCGAAATCTCTGAGGTGGATCGTGTCCGCGCTGACGCCCTCCATGCCTTCGAGGCATTCCTTCAGTAGCTTCTTCACGTAAACTGACACCTGCTCGTAGCAGTTTGAACCTCTAGAGTCGATGGCTGTGCATCGGCTGTATATATTTTTTTATTGTCCGATTTCATGTATCGGCCCCCATATTTCACTGTCCATCATCCCACATGCTTGGGAAATATTTCTTGAGGTGCTGACCGTTGACAGCCACTGGGAATTTCACGCCGTCTAGCTCCTCAAGCATGTACGCGTTCCCTCTTAAAACTTGATCGACCCTGTATGGCCCGTGCCAATTTGGAGACCATTTACCATATGTTGCATCCTTAGTCCCCAGTGGCAATACAGCTTCCCATACCAGATCGCCAACGTGGAACTCCTTCGGTCTCACCTTCTTATTATATGCACGAGCTACCTTGGCCTTGTTCTCTTTGATTTTCTCAAGCGACCACAGCCTAAGCTCAGTTAAATCCTCAACACTGTCACTCATCAGGGCCGTATATTCTTCAGTTGTTAGATCGTTCTGAAAAGTGACACGTCTCGATCCAGCCGTAATTTCCCAGGGCAATACGGCTTCTTGTCCATAGACTAGATGGTATGGCGAGGTTTTTATCGCTCCATGACATGACATGCGATAAGCCCATAAAGCCTCTGACAAAACCTCGTGCCAACGCCTAGGGTGCTCATCGATCTTCCTCTTAATTAGCTTGATAAGGCTCTGGTTGGACGCTTCAGCTTGCCCATTTGCTTGAGCATAGTATGGAGATGATTAGATCAGCTTAATTCCCGTGTCCTCACAGAACTCTCTAAACTCGTAAGAAGTGAAGACCGAACCTCCATCGGTCGTGATCGTTTGGGGAATCCCGAATCTATGAATGACATGTTCTTTCAAAAAATCGATAACATCCTTCGAGCTCACTGACTTCATAGGGACGGCTTCCACCCATTTAGTGAAATAATCCGTAATGGCCAAAATCCACATGTGGCCTTTGCTTGACGGAGGATTGATCTTGCCAATCATATCCATGCCCCAACCTCGGAATGGCCAAGGCTTGATGATGGGGTTCATTGCTGACGCGGGTACCGTCTGAATTTTTCCAAATTTCTGACATGCTTGACACCCTTTGTAGTACTTAAAACAGTCCTCCAGCATGGTGGGCCAATAAAACCCTGATCGCCTGATCAACCATTTCATCTTGTGAGCCGATTCGTGAGTCCCACAGGCGCCTTCGTGTACCTCGTGTAGGAGCCGATTGGCTTCGGTTGGCCCTAGACATTTGAGCAGTAACCCTTCCAGAGTCCTGTAGAACATGTCATCCCCAATAAGCACATACTTCATGGCCTTGTACCTTATCCGTTTAGGTGCCCCCCGAGCCGAATCCTTCAAGTAATTGAAGATATCGGCTCTCCAGTCGTCCGCCTCCAGGAACTGTACCTGAACATCAGCTCCCTCTGCTACGTCCTTGTAGCCTGAAGCCATTTGTGCGAGATCATTCGCCTCGATATTCTGCGATCGCGGGATCCAGTTCAAGTTTATGTACCGGAACTGTGCCATCAGCTCACGGCATTGCAACCACAATGGAAAGAGCGACTCGCTCTCGCACTTGTATTCCTCCGTGAGTTGGAAAATCACCAATTTGGAGTCTCCAAAAATTTCCACTGCTTCTACTCTAGCTTCGATGAGCAACTCCATTCCCTTGCGTATCGCCTCATACTCGGCGACGTTGTTGGTGCGCGGGGTAGATAGCCTGATGGAGAAGGAGTATGTTTCCCCCCGGGGCGACACGAGTAGAATGCCGATGCCGCAACCATCATCACAAACCGATCCATCGAAAAACATAGCCCACGCTTGTACAGACAGCGTTGCTATATCAGTGTTGATTCTTTCAGCAATAAGGTCGGCCAACGCCTGACCCTTAACTGCTTTCGCGGGTTGATACCGGATATCAAATTCCGATAATGCAAACATCCATTTGCCGAGTCGGCCCTTCAACATAGGAGCCGATAGCATATGTTTTATGACGTCTGATTTGCATATAATGATAATCTCCGCTGAGAGCAAGATGTGGCGCAGCTTGGTGCAGGTGAAAAACAGGCAGAGGCACAACTTATCGATCTCAGGGTACCTTGTCTCTGCGTCCAGCATCCTTCTGCTGATGTAAAACACAACTCGCTCCAGACCCTCATAAACTTGCACCACCACCGAGGCGATGGACGTGTCGGCTACTGACAAGTAAATGTAGAACGGCCTATCCGGCTGGGGCGGAACCAACACTGGCGGCTTCGTCAGATATTATTTGATTTCGTCGAAGGCTCGTTGTTGTTCCGTCCCCCAGCGGAACTCCTCATCAGTTTTAATTTTCACCAGTCCCATGAACGGCTCTATTCTTCCTGACAGATTGGAGATGAATCTTCTGACGAAGTTGATCCTGCCGATGAGAGACTGCAGTTCTTTCTTCGTGGTAGGTGGCTTCATTGTTCGCACTGCCTCCTGACTTTTCAGGCCGATCTCGATTCCGCGTTCATGGACCAAGAAACCCAAGAACTGACCGGCCGTCACACCGAAGGCACACTTCTTTGGATTCATCCGTAGCCCGAATTTTCTTGTTCGGTCTAGGACGCGTCGCAGATCGTCCAAGTGTCCTTGTACTGAAGCAGACTTGACCAGCACGTCATCGATATAAATTTCCACCAGCTTGCCGATCAGATCATGGAAAATGTAATTCATGGCTCTTTGGTATGTGGCGCCGGCATTCTTCAGTCCAAACGTCATGACTACATATTCAAACAACCCCACCGAACCTGGGACTCTGAATGCAGTCTTGTGTATATCTTCCGGAGCCATAAAAATTTGGTTGTAACCGGCATTGCCATCCATGAAGCTCAAGACTTTATGACCAGTAGCTGCGTTGATTAATGTCTCTGCTACCGGCATCGGATACTCATCCTTTGGAGTAGCTCTATTGAGATCCCGAAAATCTATGGCAACACGCCAGCGGCCATCTTTTTTCTCTACAGGTACGATGCTAGAAATCCACTCAGCATACCTGCATGGCCTGATTAACTTAGCTGTCAACATTTTCTCGATCTCTTTCTTGACTTCTTTCAAAATTTCGGCCTTCATCTGTCGTGCTCGCTGCTGGAATGGCCGAAATCCTTTTTTAAGCGGGAGTCGATGCTCAATGATGCTCCTGTCTAGCCCGGGCATCTCTGTATAATCCCAGGCAAAGCAATCTGGATATCCTTTCAACAAAGCTATCATCGGACCCCGCAGATTCGGATCTAACTTCTTGCTGATAAATGTTGGTCGTGGCTTATCCCCAGGACCGATGTCAATCTCCTCTAGCTCATCAGCGGAGGTAAACCCATACCCTAGCTTTCCGTCACCTGCTAAATCGATGCTAAACACGGGGCAAACAGTTGGTGAGGATAACAAAGGTAATTTGGGCCGATTGCCGGAATCGGCCCCCTTTTTGATTGCATTAGTCAAGGAAGGTTTACAACTTATCTGTGCTCTACAATGGCAGGGAACCTCCCTACTATGACTGCATGACCTGTTTGTCGTAAGATTGCTGCTTTCTATTTTTTGTGGCCGATCGCAGGGATCGGCCATACCACGTACGATCGTGGACTTTGCTACTCTGTCAAGCCAGTGGATAAGACCAGCCTCACCCCGTTTTTTGTAGCTTCAATGCGCTCACAGCCGTCTAGACTGACTCCAGAGATCGGCTCTTGGTCTCCTGCCTCCCAGATGTTCATGCCAGCTATGGAGATCTCCATCGAATCATCTGCATGAATGACCTCCACTTCATCTCCATCCCACTGTATCAGGCACTGGTGCATCGTGGATGGAATGCAGCAGTTGGCGTGAATCCAATCCCTCCCCAGCAAGACAGCGTAGGTGCTTTTGCTGTCAACGATGAAGAATGATGTAGGGATGGTTTTTCTGCCCACGGTCAGGTCCACATTCAGAACGCCTTGCGTCTCTGAAGTTTGGCCGTTGAAGTCGCTTAACGTTACGTTGGTTTTGATCAGATCTGCAGTGGAGCGTCCCAAACGCCGTAGCATGGAGTATGGCATTATATTGACTGCCGCTCCGGTGTCAACCAACATCTTGCGGACAGGCTGCCCATTGATATAACCTCGCAGGTACAGAGCTTTCAGATGTTTATAGCCCTTCTCTTGTGGCTTTTCAAAGATAACCGGCCGTGGGCCGCAGTCAAACTGTGCCACTGGTAGTTCTTTGGCTCTTGGAGCGCAAAACTCTGATGGAAGTGTGAACACCATGTTTGTGCCAGCCGATGTCTTCGCATCGGCTTTTACTGGTTTGGGGCGCCACTCTTTCCTTTTCGGACGAGCCTCCGTTTCCAAGGTTTGCCGCACTTTCACGGCCAGATCGGGCCGTGCCTTCCTTAAAGCGTGGAGGTACTGCGCTTCGGCTTCCTCCAAGTTACGCAGCCGCTGAACTCGACGCTTTTGGGTGTGCCTGAGTCCATCGGGGCACCACCTTGGCCAGTGATATCTGTCTTCTTCTTTTCCACCCATTGGCTCCTCGAGGTCTTTTGCTCGAGGAGGGAGAGGCCCTAGGCGCTTGAACACTGAGACTGGACCTGTGTCATCCTTCTGCTGTCCACATTCTGGGCAGTTGTCGATTGTAGGCAATCGGCGCATTCCGGCATCCCAGCAATACTTGAAGAAAGGACAATCCCAATGTTTATCCACGCCTTCTTTTTCCTTCGACTTTTTATTAGCGAGGTGCTCATATCCTTCATCGTCTCTATCGTGCCGGCGACGTCGGTCATACTGACGATCATACTTGTTAAGGAGATGCGTGGAGTGTGGCTTCTGATATCGCACGCTTCTCACTTGCTCCTCGGTCAAATACCGTCTGTCATCATAACGGGGCCGGTCACGTGGACCGGCCTCCTCTCTTTCTTTGCCCCGAGAGCGACCGTCTTCCTCCTTATATGTGCCATGGTGGTACATAGGTCCTGCCATATTAACATCGAACGAGAAATCCAACTGACGCCTCGTGGAGTGGCTGTGTTCTACCATGTTGACGCCGGGAAATGGGTTTGTGTCTACTTTCATGGCGAATTGCCCAAGGATCAGACGGCCCTGTTCTATCGCCGTTTGGATCTGGCGACGTAGCTCTTTGCATTCATTGGTGGTGTGGGTGAACGAGTGATGCCACTTGCAGTATGGTCTCCCGTTCATCTCTTGAGCCGTAGGGATTTTGTGGCCTTCGGGTAACTTCAGCTGCTTTTCTTTCAGCAGTAAATCAAATATTCGCTCAGCTTTGCTCACATCAAAGTCGAACCCTTTTGCGGGCCCTTGCTGCTTCACCCATTTGCAGGACACATGATCTGCCCCCCGAGCCCATTCAGCCACGGCCACCTCCTGGTCTTGTGTAGGATCTTCTTCTTCTGTATCGACCAGGCCTATCGGACGTTTGAACTTGTCTTGGTACAACTCAGGGTGGCGCTGTTCATACATTGTCAGCTTCTGGGCCATGTGCGCCAATGAATTGTACTCTACTTGGAAAGCCAGATCTTTGATAGGTGCTGAGAGACCCAACACTGCCAGCTCGACTGCTTCTTTCTTAGTTAAACGAGCCGAATAACATCGGTTCTTGACAGTCCTGAAACGTTGAATGTACTCAGCTACCGTTTCTCCCCGCTTTTGCCGCACCTGCGCGAGATCCGCAATGCCAGCCTCGGTAGCTTCTGAATGATACTGAATGTGGAACTGTTCTTCCAGTTGCTTCCAGGTCTGGATCGAATCCGGTGGCAACGAGGTGTACCACCCAAAAGCTGGTCCTGTCAGAGATTGCGCAAAGAACCTTACGCGTAACTGATCCGATGCTGAAATCATGCCTAACTGTGCCAGGTATCGGCTCACGTGCTCGATCGAGCTCGACCCTTCTGATCCGCTAAACCTTGAGAACTCAGGGAGCCGATACTTGGGTGGCAGCGGAATTAGATCAAACTCGTTTGGGTACGGCTTAGAATAGCCGATTGTCCTTCTCTTCGGCACGAAGCCGAACTGGTCTCTCAAGATGGTACGGATTTGCTCCACCGTTTGAGCTGCAGGGGCTAAATTCTCAGAACTC
Organism: Avena sativa; assembly: GCA_916181665.1. Lineage (NCBI taxonomy): Eukaryota > Viridiplantae > Streptophyta > Magnoliopsida > Poales > Poaceae > Avena > Avena sativa. The sequence continues at coordinate 397,224,330 of OV702281.1, forward strand.
GCTCCGGTGGCGTACTTGGCTAGCCATGCCTGTTTATCAGCGTCCATCCCAGACATCCCTGCTCCGGAAATACCTGCCCCCGAAGCCCCTGCTCCGGACACTCCTGCCCCAGAAATCCCTGCAGTTGCCACCTGGTTCGTGCGCGTCAGGTTATTGCAGTCCGGCACGTAGGTGCACACATATCCATGTGGGATTTCTTTAGGTGGTTCAAACAGGAATTGGCAGTCGCCAGGGTCACCTCCAACCTTGTAGACGACGTACGCCGGTGCCCCTGGTGGCTCCGGAGCTGCAAGCGTGAATGGCAGCTGTGGCCTGGTCTGGAGCGGTCTTTCTCCCTGGTGAGTCCCTAGAGTAGGCCCCGACGGAGAGTACTGATGTTTCATGATCTCCTGAACTACGCGAACCGCGACACGCTCGAAAGCGTTCACTAGGCTCTCAGAATGGCGATGAAGAGAATGAGCCACCATGTAATTGACTTCCTGTCGCAGAGCTCTGGTGCGCTCCTCCGAAGGAACAGACAGATCCACCTCATCAAGAGCACCTTCGGGTGAGAACCCTTTCCACCTGATGCCATGTTTACGAGTCCTCTCAAAAGAGCCGATGAGATCGGCTTCGAAGAGAGCTTTGATATCATCATACTTCGCCTTGTGCTCATCAGGCAAATCGTCGTATGTGACCGGTCTGCCCTCCATCGCAGCGTCGGATGTTGATGTAGACGTTGTTGAATGTCCCACCGGGCGTGCCAGAATGTGTTGCCTGCCAAAACCCACCGGCGAGCAGCGACGGGCAACACGGAGAGCCGGGAGGCTCCCAGAACTGCTGGTGGGCCCTGGTCCCTCGGGCAACGGCCTGCAAAACTCCGGCACACGTCCTGGCTGGTGCAAGGGCGTGCCACCTGACCTATACCTGGTCAGGAAGGTGATGGATTGCTTCGATTGGTTTCCTGCATGGCAAACAAACATACGTAAAATTCGAGCCGCGACCGGCTCCCAGGTTTCCCTGTGAATCGGCTCCTGGAGCCGATTATCCCATGGTTCTGCATTAGATCTATGATAACATGGGGTTTTGCTTCATCAATACAAGTTAAATCGATCTACGATAGTTTAACGTTTTCACCACGTAATTGGAACGTCCTGCACGTAATTGAGCCTGGTGGACATGAAACATGATAGAAAACTAACCCTAGAGAAGGCCTAACAACCGACGTAAAGTCAATTCCCGGAACAACTCCTCTCGAATTGGCAAACCATATCCTTACATACTACTGGATCGTTTAACCCGTTTGCAAGGCCTGACTACGTGGATATCAAACTAAACCTTGGAAAACAAGGCAAAACTATAACGGATCGAATCGACTGAATAAAGATCAAGCAAGGTGCTACCCTTACACCCGGGAAAAGGTGCAAAGGCAGCGAGATAACTAGAGGCAGCATAACTAAACAATCATAGCAAAAAGTACCGATGCTAGCCTAAACAAATCTATGATAAAAGTATTACTCGCCATCAACAAGGCTTCAGTACGAGTAACACCAAATAACGCATAAGCAGATACTGCCTAGATCGCAAGATGCGATCTAGGCAGCATGACACTTACCTGAGAAAAACCCTAGAAACAAGGGGTGGCGATGCGCCGAGATTGTGTTTGTTGTGAACGTGATCGTCCTCCTTTTCTCAATAACCTTAGGTACATATTTATAGTCCGGAGACTTTCTATCTTTGGAATAAACCTAGCAATCCTATCTCTTTACTTAAACCGAAACGTAACCTACTACAATATAAGATACACGGGCAATTTAGCCCAAATCCACGCACAAGGCCGATTCAACAACACGTTGCATATATGTATCTTCCAAGCCCATCTCCTCCTTTGGCCAAAATATGGTGATAACACAAAGATTATTTGAATAATAGTTTTTCAATGAAGGATCCTAGCGAAGCTTCTTACATATTAGGCATAAATATTTATAGAGATAGATCGAGACGCCTAATATCACTTTCACAGAGTACATATTTGGACAAAGTTCTAAAGAGGTTTGGAAGGGAAGATAGCAAGAAAGGGTTCTTGCCCATGTTGCCCAATACGACCTTGAGTAAAACTCAAAGGCCCACTATGGCAGAAGATAGAGAGAGGATGAGTAAGACTCCCTATGCCTCAGCCATAGTATCTATCATGTATGAAATGCTATGTACTATACCCGACATTGCATATGTTGTTAGTTTAACTAGCAGATATCAAAGTGATCCAGGAGTGGATCATTGGACAGCGGTCAAAAACATCCTTAAGTACTTGAGAATAACTAAGGATATGGTTCTTTCTTATGGAGGTGATTGAAAGGGCATGTATGCCCCCATGTGTGGTTTTGGTAATTAATGACAATCTATATGGACTAATTTGTAAATTGAGTTTCACTTGTAGGTTTGTCCATTGGCATCGCTTGGGCCATGTGTTAGTCTCAAGGTTGGAAGATGAAGAAATGTCCAAGGGCTTTATGCCCATTGGAACCATGAAGAAAGAAGGAGCTTTAAGGTTGATCAAGACATGTGCAAAGAGTTGCATCAAGATGGATCAACCTCAAGAAGGTATGAAGAAGGGAGAGCTCAAGATGCGCCATCTCTAGAAGATCTCATGCTTGAAGCTTGCCATCCTCATGATCATGGGGTGATGAAGACAAGTTCAAAGAAGAGGTTTCCCCATGGAGTATGGGGAGCAATTTGCAAGTCTTCATCTTCATCAAGCAAGAGCAAACAAGAAAGGTGTTCCCACTCTAGAAAAACAAGACGGTCTACATCAAGTTCAAGTTGAATGCTCAAGTCAAAGTTATGTTATTGATAGGGCTTCTCTTTTGCCGGTCTCGTTTTGTTAGTTGGAAGACCGGGTTTAGGATATATATAGCCGTACTATCAAGAGGGGCTCTCAAGCGGGTGTCTCGTTCGCATCGTTTGGAGAGAGCTCAAACCTTTGCATGCATAGCATCATCTTTCTTGGTTGTTATTTGGTTATTGTCCATGATAGGATCTAGAGCTTGTGGTCATCATCTTAACAAGCTCTAGTTCATCATCTAAGGATTTCACTTGCATATCTTATTGCGGTTTTTGATCTTGCGAGTTTTCCGGCTCCACACCTTGGGAGATACCTCACATATATATTCATGGTATTTTATCCCTAGGTGATATCCAATATTTCGAACAAAATTGGGATTCTATTCGTCGTTATCTTTCCAACAAAATTGGTTTTATCTTGTTTGGAGTTCGGATGCGAAAGTTATTGCAGTTTTGGTTTCTGGAATTTCCCTGACCGGAAGTTCCGCTAGGGAATTTTGCCACCAGAAGTTCCGGTTCTTCTTTCGCTAACGTACTGTATTCTCTCTGTCTAGTTTGTTGTATTTGATGTAATTTGGGTCAGAAGTTTTGGCGGTAATACCGCCCCCACCGGAAGTTCCGACCAGGGACCGGAAGTTCCGCTCGAGCCTAGTTGCCGCCGGAAGTTCCGATTGAAAATCCGTCTCTCATTCTGCTCACGATCAGTAAACTTCTGTTTTGAAAGTGTCATATTTGACGGAACTTCAGTTGGAATTTCCACCGGTAGTTCCGCTCCCACCGGAAGTTCCGGTGGACCGGCAGAAGTTCCGGCCAGGCTCGTGTTTTTAGTCTTTCACATCGTAGTTTTCTAACCGTTGGCTGAGTGCCACCGGAAGTTCTGGACTCCCACCGGAAGTTCCGGTTAGGGTCATGAATGCCCATAACGGGCAGATCTAGGAGCCCATTAAAAGGGGCTCCTCTTCCCCTTCGTGGGTACTAGCTTTTTTCTTGGTTCTTGGCTTTCTCTCTCTCCTCCATTGTTGACCTTGAAGAAGCTTTCCCTCTCCCCTTTCCCTTCCTATGATTCTTGCATCTTTTTGAGGGATTTGAGAGAGGATATCTAGATCTACAATCCCCCAAGCTAAATCCCTTCTTTGTGAAGGAATCTTTGGGATCTAGATCTTGGAGAGTTTTGTGTTCTTCCTCCCTTATTCCCGCAATAGCTTTTGTAGCTTTGTTGGAATTTGAGAGAGAAGGACTTGCCTCCTGCATTTATTGCATAGATTTGAGTTCTCCTCAGAGATTCGGCGAGTACAAGCTTGTGGGCTTGTTACTCTTGGGTTCTTGGAACCCTAGACGGTTGTGTGGTTGGATTGTTGACCTTTTGTGGTCTTGTTGACCTTTTGTGGTCTTGTAGCCTTTTGTAGCTTTGTTGGCCTTTTGTGGCATTGTAGCCTTTTGTGGCTTTGTTGTTGGGAGCCTCCAATTGAGTTGTGGAGATAGCCCCAATCTTCTATGGGTTCGGTGACCGCCCTCAAGAGTCCCATAGTGGAGCGAGTGCCCGCCTTTTGTGGTGCGCACTCGGGAGAATAGGGTGATCCTTTTGTGGCGTCGGTTAGTTGCGTTCTTACGCATCCGAGGTGAGGCCTTGTGTGGCGTTGGGTGAGCATCGAGCCACCACACCTCGAGGTGAGCCATTTGTGGCGTTCGGAGAGCATTGCGCAATTCCACCTCTCCAACGGAGACGTAGCTTCTTTGGAAGTGAACTTTGGGAAACAAATCTTCGTCTCCGCGTCCATTGGTTATCTCTCAACCGAGCCCTTTACTTATGCACTTTACTAGCCATCGTGCTTGAAGTATTTATATCTTGCTATCACCTTGTTTCTTGTATTGCTTAGCATAGGTTGTTGGTGCACTTAGGTGAACCTAGTGGTTAGATTTTATGCTCAATAAATTAAACGTTAGTTTTATTCCGCATTTACTTGAGCCTAAACCGTAATATTTTTAAAAGCCTATTCACCCCCTCTGGGCGACGTACATTGCACTTTTAGTGATGAACAACTCGTTTTTAATGGTTACACCGATGCTAGTTGGAACACCAATCCAGATGATTCTAAATCTCAATCTGGATACGTATTTACTTTGAATGGTGCAGCAGTGAGCTGGAGGAGTGCAAATCAAAGCGTTGTGGCGAGATCTTCAACTGAATCGGAATACATAACTGCTTCGAAGGCTTCACAAGACGCGATATGGATGAAGGATTTCATTACGGAGCTCGATGTGGTTCCTAGTGCGCTCGACCCAATGTCTATCTATTGTGATAACATGGGCGCCATAGCCAATGCGCAGGAGCCAAGGTCAGACAAGAAACTAAAGCATAACAAGCTATGTTTTCACGCTATTCGAGAGCATGTCCAAGATGGTGACATAAAGATTTGCAAAGTACACACAGATCTGAATGTGGCGGATCCGTTGACTAAACCTCTCCCGAGGGCAAAACATGACCAGCATCAAACCGCCATGGGTGTTCGGTGTATTACCATGTAATCTAGATTAGTTGACTCTAGTGCAAGTTGGAGACTGTTGGAGATATGCCCTAGAGGCAATAATAAAAGTATTTATTATTATATCTTTGTGTTTATGATAAATGTTTACATTCATGCTATAATTGTATTAACCGAAAACAATAATACTTGTGTGATTTGTGAACTTGTTAGAGTCCCTAGTAAAGCCTCTTTGCAATACTAGCTTGTTGGTTGATAGATGATCATGGTTTCTTGATCATGAACATTGAGATGTTATTAACAATAAGATCATATCATTAGGAGAATGGTTTGATGGACATACTCCTATAGATAAGCGTAGCATAAAGATCAAGTCATTTCAATAGTTCGTTTGTTATAAGCTTTCATACACATAGTAACCTAATTCCTTCGACCATGAGATCATGCTAATCACCTTGTTCTCTGATGAACCTCACCCCAACGGGATCGATCCACCTTCCACTATATTGGCAACCTTCGAGGTGGAAGCCGGCACCTTTACAACAAGTTTGGGGCACACTTCCACAACTTAATTGGAGGCTCCCAAATACAAGCAAGCTGTCAAGACAATCAAAGACAAGCTTGTAAGAACCAAATCTAGAACTAGGGTTTCCAAAGAAAACACTAGAGCAATGGGGGCCCTCAAATGAATGAGGGGGAAATGAAGATCTCTTTTGGTGAAGTAGTAGATCAAGGGCTCCTCCTTCGATTCTCCAAAGATCAAAGACTTTGGATGGTGGAGTGAAGAGATCTTGGCGATTTGGTGGCTCAAATGGAGGTGGTAGTTTTCAATGCAACGAGCACCTTGTACCAAGGTAGGTGGAGGGGTTTTTATACCACTTGGATGAATCTGCCCGTTGGGGCATTAAATGCACCGGTACTACCGGTACTCAAGCGGTAGTACCGGTCACAACCGGTACTACCGGTCAGGTACCGGACCAAGTACCGGAGGGGGGCATCACTTGGTCGAGCCAGCCATGGTCATGTCCGGTATTGCCTTGCGGTACAACCCCAAGTGGCAGTACCGGTCAGTAGACGCGGTACTACCGGTCAGGGCGGTAGTACCGGTACCAAGTATCGGTTGGTACTGAGCAAAAAGGGAAGGCCTAGTCCATCCTCAAAGTTGCCCGGTACTACCGAGCGACACTTGTTGGAGATATGCCCTAGAGGCAATAATAAATGTAGTTATTATTATATCTTTGTGTTTATGATAAATGTTTACATTCATGCTATAATAGTATTAACCAAGAAACATTAATACTTGTGTGATTTGTAAACTAAATTAGAGTCCCTAGTAAAGCCTCTTCATAATACTAGCTTGTTGATTAATAGATGATCATGGTTTCTTGATCATGAACATTTGAGATGTTGTTAATAACAAGATCATATCATTAGGAGAATGATATGGTGGACATACTCCTATAGATAAGCGTAGCATAAAGATCAAGTCATTTTAAATAGTTCAATTGCTATAAGCTTTCTGATACATAGTAACCTAATTCCTTCGACCATGAGATCATGCTTATCACCATCACCGGAAGGATGCTTTGATGACATCAAACACCACACCGTAACTGGGTGGCTATAAAGGTGGCATTGAGTGTTCGGAAAGTATGGCTTGAGACACATGGATCAAGAGTGGGATTTGTCCATCCATATGACGGATAGATATACTCTGGGCCCTCTCGGCAGAATGTCATCCAATTAGCTTGCAAGCATGTGACTGGCTCACAAGGGATCACATACCACGGGAACGAGAAAAGAGTACTTATCGGTAACGAGGTTGAACTAGGTATGCAGAGATACCGATGATCAAAACCTCGGATAAGTAAACTATCGTGAGACAAAGGGAAATTGGTATCGTATGTAAGTGGTTCATTCGATCGCAAAGTAATCGTAGAAATATGTGGGAGCCATATGAATTTCCAGATTCCTCTATTGGTTACTGTTCGGAGAAGTGTCTCGATCATGTCCGCATAATTCACGAACCGTAGGGAGACACACTTAAGGATTCGATGTTGTTAAGTAGTTATGGAATGATGAGTAAGAGACCGAATGTTGTTCGGAGTCTCGGATGGGATCCGGGATATCACGAGGAGATCCGGAATGGTCCGGAGAATAAGATTCATATAAGGAAAGTCATGTTTCGGAGTTGGGGAATGATTCTGGTGTTTTCATCGGGAATGTTCTAGAAGGTTCCGGAAGGTCCGGCACTCCGGAGGGGAAGGGTACATGAATGTGTCATGACAAAGTGGAATGGTTGCATCATGTACTAGGTATCATGGCTGGGCAAAATAAAGGGAGAAATCAAATCCTAGTTTGAAAAGTCAAACGCCAATTTGAAAAGTCAAACGGCAGTTTTGCTTGGTGGAGGGAGAGTAGGAAACCTACTTGGGGAGGAGTTCCTCTCCCTCCACCCGCCGGGGAGGCCGACTTGGGGGAGGACTCCCTTCCCCTTGGCCGCGCCCTCCCACCTATAAAAGGAGGGGCAGGGTTGCCCCTCTTCCCTACACCCAACACCACCCAAACCCTAGCCCTAGCCGCCGGCCTCCTGCAAGTCGCCGCCGCCCCTAGGGCTTCTGCTAGCCACCGACTTGGGGCTTCCCCAAGCCCTATCCGCCGGCCAAGCTCCGCCCCTTGGTGCCTATAAACCCTAGATCGCCAAGGCCTCTATCATAGTCCACCATACTCGCTCCGGCTTAAGGCGAAGCCCTGCGAGATCTCCCCTCTACTTTCGGTACCACGCCGTCGTGCTACCGTAATCGTGAGGAGAGTGCTACAACCTCCACTGCCTGCTGGAACAAGGGAGAGGAAGGTCTTCATCGAGTAGCGAACGTGTGACCGACTGCGGAAGCGCTGCCGGAACGCAGCGCCGGAAGGATCGTCTACGCGGTCTTGAGATCGTCAAGAGTATGACTACATCACCCACGAGAATCTGCTCTCATTAAACACTTTGGAATCTTCGAGGGTGAGTTCCTCTATCGACTCGTCGCGACAATCTAGTAGATAGATATTGGCTTGTTTGTTTGCATGCAGTAGAATTTTTATGTTTTCCATGCTACGAACCCCTACAGTGGTATCAGAGCCGTGTCTATATGTAGATCTGTTGCACGAGTAGAACACAATGGTCATTGTGGGCGGTGGTGCTTTTATTATCAATTGCTTCTTGTGTACTTTGAATCTTGCGGTATGATGGGATGAAGCGGCCCGGGCTAACCTTACATGACATCGTTCATCAGACTTGCTCCACGCTCAACATGCAACATGTATTGCATAAGTGGCTTTGCGGGTGTCTGTCTCTCCCATTATAGTATAGATCCAATTTACAATGGGCACTTGATAGTTCAAACATCAACGTTGTGGTTCTTGTTCGTAAGTTAGATCGACACTTATTGAAAGCCCCAAACCACGTAAAATATGCAAAGAAAATTAGAGGCATCTAACTTTGTTTTGCAGGGGTGTGCTGTGATGTGATATGGCCATGATTGTGATTATATTTGATGTATGCAATGATCCTTATGTAAGTTGGCAACCGGCAGGAGCCATATGGTTGTCTTTAATTTCTGAAGACCCGCGTGTCTATTCAAAGTAGTTGTAATAGTTGAAGCTGGTGGACGACAACCATGAAGCGGCGCCATTGACCTTGACGCGATACCGGTGATGATGGAGATCACGTTCGTGCTTGAAGATGGAGATCGGAAGCACAAGTAGAAAGGACATATCATATCACATATTATGAATTGCATGTGGTGTTAATCCTTTATGCATCTTGTATTGCTTAGTTAACGACGGTAGCATTATAAGATGATCCCTCAAGCACATAAATTTCAAGTTTTAAAGTGTTCATCCTTAGTAAGCACCGTTGATAAAGCTCATTGTTTCGAAGCACCACGTGATGACCGGGTGTGTTAGATTCTGCGAGTGTATACAACGTGAGCAAGCTAGATTTGCTCATGCGGAAGCTAAGGTTTGATCTTGACGAGCCTAGCATGTATAGACATGGTCTCGGAACACGGATCACCGAAAGGTAAAGCATGAATCATATAGTAGATATGATGAACATGTCGATTGTTCGCCATTGAAGCTACATCAACTCTCGTGATGATCGGTTTTGATGTGGTGGATTTGGTTCGTGTGATCACTCAAACAATGTGAGGGATATTGTTTTGAGTGGGAGTTCACCTAGATTAATTTAACTATTAATTAGAACTCAATTTGTCATAAACTTAGTCTAAACTATTGCAAATATGTTGTAGATCAATGGCGGCCCCTACCATCAATTTTAATGCGTTCCTAGAGAAAGAAAAGTTGAAAAACAATGGAAGCAACTTTGCGGATTGGTTCCGCAATTTGAGGATTGTCCTCAATGCTGGTAATTTGACCTATGTGCTGGATGCACCGCTGGGTGACCCGCCTGCAGCTGATGCTACCGATGAAGTAAATAATGTTTACCTCGCTCGGAAGAATCAGTACTCCACAGTTCAGTGTGCTATCTTGTATGGTTTGGTATCGGAGCTTCAGAAAAGGTTTGAGAACCATGACCCACATGATATTGTCCGTGAACTCAAATTGATATTTGAGACTACGCGGCAGTTGAGAGTTATGAGGCTTCTGAAAAGTTCTTTAACTGCAAGATGGAAGAGGGCAGCTCCGTCAGTGAGCACGTGCTTAAGATGACTGGGCACGCAAACAAACTCCAAAGCTTGGGTATAGTGATTCCTAATGATTTGGGGATTTAGCGTGTCCTCCAATCACTGCCACCAAGTTACAAGAACTTTGTGATGAACTACAGTATGCAAAGCATGAACAAGACGTTGCCAGAACTCTTCTCCATGTTGAAATCTGCAGAAGTGGAGATCAAGAAAGAGCATCAAGTGTTGTTGATCAATAAGACCACCAAATTCAAGAAAGGAAAGTCTAAGCAAAAGGGTAACTTCAAGAAGGGTGGTAAGAAAGTTGCCGCACCGGCGAAGAAAACCAAAGTTGGACCTAAGCCTGATATTGAATGCTTTTACTGCAAGGGAGAGGGTCACTGGAAGCGGAATTGCCCAAAGTACTTGGAGGATTTGAAGAACGGCAACATCAAGAAGAAAGGTATATCCGATATACATGTTATTGATGTGTATCTCACTAGTACTCGTAGTAGTGCATGGGTATTTGATACTGGTTCGGTTGCTCATATTTGTAACTCGAAACAGGTACTGCGGAATAAACGGAAGCTAGCGAAGAACGAGGTGACGATGCGCGTTGGAAATGGATCAAAGGTTGATATGATCGCGGTCGGCATGCCACCTCTTCATCTACCATCGGGATTAGTTTTATACTTAAATAATTGTTATTTGGTGCCTGCGTTGAGCATGAACATTATATCTGGATCATGTTTGTTGCGAGACGGTTACTTGTTTAAGTCCGAGAATAATGGTTGTTCGATTTATATGAGTAATATTTTTTATGCACATGCACCTTTGATAGATGGTCTATTCTTATTGAATCTCGATAGTGGAAATACACATATTAATAAGATTGAAGCTAAACGTTTGAAATTGAGCGATAACTCGACCTATATGTGGCACTGTCGTCTCGGTCATATTGGAGTGAAGCGTATGAAGAAACTCCATTCCGATGGACTTCTTGAATCACTTGAAAGATGTGAAGCATGTCTGATGGGTAAAATGACTAAGACTCCATTTTCTGGTATGATGGAGCGAGCTACGGACTTATTGGAAATCATACATACCGATGTGTGTGGTCCAATGAGTGTAGCATCGTGCGGTGGTTATAGTTATGTTCTTACCTTCACGGATGAATTGAGTAGATATGGGTATATCTATTTCATGAAACATAAGTCCGAAACTTTCGAGAAGTTTAAGGAATTTCAAAGTGAGGTAGAGAATCAACGTAACAAGAAGATTAAATTTCTGCGTTCTGATCGTGGAGGTGAATATCTAAGTTACGAGTTTGGCGAGCATTTGAAGAAATGCGGAATACTTTCACAATTGACACCGCCGGGAACACCACAGCATAATGGTGTGTCCGAACGTCATAATCGAACTCTCTTAGATATGGTTCGTTCTATGATGTCACTTACAGATTTATCGCTATCATTTTGGGGTTATGCATTAGAAACAGTCGTATTCACTTTAAATAGGGCACCATCTAAATCAGTTGAAACGACACCGCATGAATTATGGTTTGGGAAGAAACATAAATTGTCGTTCCTTAAAGTTTGGGGTTGCGAAGCCTATGTAAAGAAGTTACAACCGGACAAGCTTGAACCCAAAGCGGAAAAATGCTTCTTCATAGGATACCCGAAGGAAACTATTAGGTATACCTTCTATCATAGATCCGAAGGCAAAATCTCCGTTGCCAAGAATGGATCCTTTCTAGAGAAGTAATTTCTCTCGAAAGAAGTGACTGGAAGGAAAGTAGAACTCGACGAGGTTGTCGAACCTTCTCTCGAACTTGCGAGTAGTGCAGCACCGTAAGTAGTTCCTGTGGCGCCTACACCAATAAGAGAGGAAGCTAATGATGATGATCATGAAACTTCGGTTGAAAGGAGGGGCAGGGCTGCTCCTCTTCCCTACACCCAACACCACCCAAACCCTAGCCCTAGCCGCCGGCCTCCTGCAAGTCGCCGCCACCCCTAGGGCTTCTCCTAGCCGCCGACTTGGGGCTTCCCCAAGCCCTATCCGCCGGCCAAGCTCCGCCCCTTGGTGCCTCTAAACCCTAGATTTCCAAGGCATCTCTCATAGTCCACCATACTCGCTCCAGCTTAAGGCGAAGCCCTGCGATATCTCCCCTCTACTTCCGGTACCACGCCGTCGTGCTGCGGGAATCGCGAGGAGAGTGCTACAACCTCCGCTGCTGTAGGAGATATGCCCTAGAGGCAATAATAAATGTAGTTATTATTATATATTTGTGTTTATGATAAATGTTTACATTCATGCTATAACAGTATTAACAAGGAAACATTAATACTTGTGTGATTTGTAAACTAAATTAGAGTCCCTAGTAAAGCCTCTTTATAATACTAGCTTGTTGGTTAATAAATGATTGTGGTTTCCCTATCATGAACATTGAGATGTTATTAACAACAAGATCATATCGTTAGGAGAATGGTATGATGGACATACTCCTATAGATAAGCGTAGCATAAAGATCAAGTCATTTTAATAGTTCAACTGCTATATGCTTTCTGATACATAGTAACCTAATTCCATCGACCATGAGATCATGCTTATCACCATCGTCGAGAATAATGGTTGTTCGATTTATATGAGTAATATGTTTTATGCACATGCACCTTTGATAGATGGTCTATTCTTATTGAATCTCGATAGTGGAAATACACATATTAATAAGATTGAAGCTAAACATTTCAAATTGAGCGATAACTCGACCTATATGTGGCACTGTCGTCTTGGTCACATTGGAGTGAAGCGTATGAAGAAACTCCATTCCGATGGACTTCTTGAATCACTTGAAAGATGCGAAGCATGTCTGATGGGTAAAATGACTAAGACTCCATTGTCTAGTATGATGGAGCGAGCTACGGACTTATTGGAAATCATACATACCGATGTGTGTGGTCCAATGAGTGTAGCATCGCGTGGTGGTTATCGTTATGTTCTTACCTTCACGGATGACTTGAGTAGATATGGGTATATCTATTTCATGAAACATAAGTCCGAAACTTTCGAGAAGTTTAAGGAATTTCAAAGTGAGGTATAGAATCAACGTAACAAGAAGATTAAATTTCTACGTTCTGATCGTGGAGGTGAATATCTAAGTTACGAGTTTGGCGAGCATTTGAAGAAATGCGGAATACTTTCACAATTGACACCGCCGGGAACACCACAGCGTAATGGTGTGTCCGAACGTCGTAATCGAACTCTCTTAGATATGGTTCGTTCTATGATGTCACTTACAGATTTACCGCTATCATTTTGGGGTTATGCATTAGAAACAGCCGCATTCACTTTAAATAGGGTACCATCTAAATCCGTTGAAACGACACCATATGAATTATGGTTTGGGAAGAAACCTAAATTGTCATTCCTTAAAGTTTGGGGTTGCGAAGCCTATGTAAAGAAGTTACAACCGGACAAGCTTGAACCCAAAGCGGAAAAATGCTTCTTCATAGGATACCCGAAGGAAACTATTAGGTATACCTTCTATCATAGATCCGAAGGCAAAATCTTCGTTACCAAGAATGGATCCTTTCTAGAGAAGTAATTTCTCTCGAAAGAAGTGACTGGAAGGAAAGTAGAACTCGACGAGGTTGTCGAACCTTCTCTCGAACTTGCGAGTAGTGCAGCACCGTAAGTAGTTCCTGTGGCGCCTACACCAATAAGAGAGGAAGCTAATGATGATGATCATGAAACTTCGGTTGAAAGGAGGGGCAGGGTTGCCCCTCTTCCCTACACCCAACACCACCCAAACCCTAGCCCTAGCCGCCGGCCTCCTGCAAGTCGCCGCCACCCCTAGGGCTTCTCCTAGCCGCCGACTTGGGGCTTCCCCAAGCCCTATCCGCCGGCCAAGCTCTGCCCCTTGGTGCCTCTAAACCCTATATTTCCAAGGCATCTCTCATAGTCCACCATACTCGCTCCGTCTTAAGGCGAAGCCCTGCGAGATCTCCCCTCTACTTCCGGTACCACGCCGCCGTGCTGCCGGAATCGCGAGGAGAGTGCTACAACCTCCGCTGCTGTTAGAGATATGCCCTAGAGGCAATAATAAATGTAGTTATTATTATATATTTGTGTTTATGATAAATGTTTACATTCATGCTATAACAGTATTAACAAGGAAACATTAATACTTGTGTGATTTGTAAACTAAATTAGAGTCCCTAGTAAAGCCTCTTTATAATACTAGCTTGTTGGTTAATAAATGATTGTGGTTTCCCTATCATGAACATTGAGATGTTATTAACAACAAGATCATATCGTTAGGAGAATGGTATGATGGACATACTCCTATAGATAAGCGTAGCATAAAGATCAAGTCATTTTAATAGTTCAACTACTATATGCTTTCTGATACATAGTAACCTAATTCCTTCGACCATGAGATCATGCTTATCACCATCGCCGAGAATAATGGTTGTTCGATTTATATGAGTAATATGTTTTATGCACATGCACCTTTGATAGATGGTCTATTCTTATTGAATCTCGATAGTGGAAATACACATATTAATAAGATTGAACCTAAACATTTGAAATTGAGCGATAACTCGACATATATGTGGCACTGTCGTCTTGGTCACATTGGAGTGAAGCGTATGAAGAAACTCCATTCCGATGGACTTCTTGAATCACTTGATTTCGAATCACTTGAAAGATGCGAAGCATGTCTGATGGGTAAAATGACTAAGACTCCATTGTATGGTATGATGGAGCGAGCTACGGACTTATTGGAAATCATACATACCGATGTGTGTGGTCCAATGAGTGTAGCATCGCGTGGTGGTTATCGTTATGTTCTTACCTTCACGGATGACTTGAGTAGATATGGGTATATATATTTCATGAAACATAAGTCCGAAACTTTCGAGAAGTTTAAGGAATTTCAAAGTGAGGTATAGAATCAACGTAACAAGAAGATTAAATTTCTACCTTCTGATCGTGGAGGTGAATATCTAAGTTACGAGTTTGGCGAGCATTTGAAGAAATGCGGAATACTTTCACAATTGACACCGCCGGGAACACCACAGCGTAATGGTGTGTCCAAACGTCGTAATCGAACTCTCTTAGATATGGTTCGTTCTATGATGTCACTTACAGATTTACCGCTATCATTTTGGGGTTATGCATTAGAAACAGCCGCATTCACTTTAAATAGGGCACCATCTAAATCCGTTGAAACGACACCATATGAATTATGGTTTGGGAAGAAACCTAAATTGTCGTTCCTTAAAGTTTGGGGTTGCGAAGCCTATGTAAAGAAGTTACAGCCGGACAAGCTTGAACCCAAAGCGGAAAAATGCGTCTTCATAGGATATCCAAAGGAAACTATTGGGTATACCTTCTATCATAGATCCAAAGGCAAAATCTTCGTTGCGAAGAATGGATCCTTTCTAGAGAAGGAATTTCACTCGAAATAAGTGACTGGAAGGAAAGTAGAACTTGACGAAGTTGTCGAACCTTCTCTCGAACTTGCGAGTAGCGCAGCACCGGAAGAAGTTCCTGTGGTGCCTGCACCAATAAGAGAGGAAGCAAATGATAATGATCATGAAACTTCGGTTGTAGTTGCTACAGAACCTCGCAGGTCAACGAGAACTCGTACCACTCCTGATTGGTATGATCCCGTTATGAGTGTCATGTTGGTGGACAACACCGATGACCCTGCGACATATGAGGAAGCGATGATGAGACCAGATTCCAATAAATGGCAAGAAGCCATGAAATCCGAGATTGGATCCATGTACGAAAACCAAGTATGGACTTTGGTGGACTTACCAGATGGCCGGAAGGCTGTCGAGAACAAATGGATTTTCAAGAAGAAAACAGATGCTGATGGTAATGTTACTGTCTATAAAGCTCGACTTGTCGCAAAAGGGTTTCGACAAATTCAAGGAGTTGACTATGATGAGACTTTCTCACCAGTAGCGAAGCTAAAGTCTGTGAGGATTTTGTTAGCAATCGCTACATATTATGATTATGAGATATGGCAGATGGATGTCAAAACAGCGTTCCTCAATGGAGACATTGATGAAGAGTTATATATGATGCAACCCAAAGGTTTTTTTGATCCTAAAGATGCTAACAAGGTATACAAACTTCAACGGTCCATATATGGATTGAAGCAAGCATCCCGAAGTTGGAATCAACGTTTTGATAAGGTAATCAAAAGTTTTGGTTTTATACAAACTTATGGAGAAGCTTGTATTTACAAGAAAGTGAGTGGGAGCTCTGTAGCATTCTTAATACTATATGTAGATGACATATTGTTGATTGGGAATGATGTAGACCTTCTTAATAGTGTCAAGGAATATTTGAATAATAGTTTTTCAATGAAAGATCTTGGCGAAGCAGCTTACATATTAGGCATAAAGATTTATAGAGATAGATCGAGACGCCTAATATCATTGTCACAAAGTACATATTTGGACAAAGTTCTAAAGAGGTTTGGAATGGAAGATAGCAAGAAAGGGTTCTTGCCCATGTTTCCCAATACGACCTTGAGTAAAACTCAAAGTCCGGCAACGGCAGAAGATAGAGAAAAAATGAGTAAGACTCCATATGCCTCAGCCATAGGATCTCTAATGTATTCCATGCTATGTACTAGACCGACATTGCATATGCTGTTAGTTTAACTAGCAGATATCAAAGTGATCCAGGAGTGGATCATTGGATAGCGGTCAAAAACATCCTTAAGTACTTGAGAAGAACTAAGGATATGGTTCTTTCTTATGAAGGTGATGAACAGCTCGTTGTTAATGGTTACACCGATGCTAGTTGGAACACCGATCCGGATGATTCTAAATCTCAATCTGGATACGTATTTACTTTGAATGGTGCAACAGTTAGCTGGAGGAGTGCAAAGCAAAGCATTGCGGCGAGATCTTCAACTGAATCGGAATACATAGCTGCTTCGGAGGCTTCACAAGAAGCGATATGGATGAAGGAGTTCATTACAGAGCTCGGTGTGGTTCCAAGTGCGCTGGACCCAATGTCTATCTACTGTGATAACATGGGCGCCATAGCCAATGCGCAAGAACCAAGGTCACACAAGAAGCTGAAGCACATCAAGCTACGTTTTCACGCTATTCGAGAACATGTCCAAGATGGTGACATAAATATTTGCAAAGTACACACAAATCTGAATGTGGCGGATCCGTTGACTAAACCTCTCCCGTGGGCAAAACATGACCAACACCAGACTGCCATGGGTGTTCGGTATATTACCATGTAATCTAGATTAGTTGACTCTAGTGCAAGTGGGAGACTGTTGGAGATATGCCCTAGAGGCAATAATAAATGTAGTTATTATTATATCTTTGTGTGTATGATAAATGTTTACATTCATGCTATAATAGTATTAACCAAGAAACATTAAAACTTGTGTGATTTGTAAACTAAATTAGAGTCCCTAGTAAAGCCTCTTCATAATACTAGCTTGTTGATTAATAGATGATCATGGTTTGTTGATCATGAACATTTGATATGTTGTTAATAACAAGATCATATCATTAGGAGAATGATATGGTGGACATACTCCTATAGATAAGCGTAGCATAAAGATCAAGTCATTTTAATAGTTCAACTGCTATATGCTTTCTGATACATAGTAACCTAATTCCTTCGACCATGAGATCATGCTTATCACCATCACCGGAAGGATGCTTTTATGACATCAAACACCACACCGTAACTGGGTGGTTATAAAGGTGGCATTGAGTGTTCGGAAAGTATGGCTTGAGACACATGGATCAAGAGT
This sequence comes from Avena sativa, assembly GCA_916181665.1. Lineage (NCBI taxonomy): Eukaryota > Viridiplantae > Streptophyta > Magnoliopsida > Poales > Poaceae > Avena > Avena sativa. The sequence goes on from OV702281.1 coordinate 397,242,113, forward strand.
GGGATTTGTCCATCCATATAATGGATAGATATACTCTGGGCCCTCTCGGTGGAATGTCATCCAATTGGCTTGCAAGCATGTGACTGGCTCACAAGGGATCACATACCATGGGAACGAGAAAAGAGTACTTATCAGTAACGAGGTTGAACTAGGTATGCAGAGATACCGACGATCAAAACCTCGGATAAATAAACTATCGTGAGACAAAGGGAAATTGGTATCGTATGTAAGTGGTTCATTCGATCGCAAAGTAATATTTGAAATATGTGGGAGCCATATGAATTTCCAGATTCCTCTATTGGTTATTGTTCGGAGAAGTGTCTCGATCATGTCCGCATAATCCACGAACCGTAGGGAGACACACTTAAGGCCTCGTTTTGCAGACAGGTTTTTGAGGGTGTCGAGGAGTATTTCCCTAGCCCAGCCCCACATCCCATTAAATTCCAGCTGGACTGTTTTGCAAACCGGGTTTGGACTGGCTCAGCCCCCGTACACCCTGGCAAACCCGGCTGAAACCCTCTAATTCGCTCGTGTATCGAAACACTACCCTAGGCTCGCGTTTTTGCCGCTCGCTCGCTCGCGGGTTAGCCCCGTGGTTTGGGTGAACGGAGTGGTGTCACCTAATCCACCTGGGGTAAATACTCGCTGATCCACCTAAATACCCATGTACAAAACAAGGCCTAAGGATTCGATGTTGTTGAGTAGTTATGGAATGATGAGTAAGAGACCGAATGTTGTTCGGAGTCTCAGATGGGATCCGGGATATCACGTGGAGATCCGGAATGGTCCGGAGAATAAGATTCATATAAGGAAAGTCTTGTTTCGGGGTTGGAGAATGATTCCGGTGTTTTCATCGGGAATGTTCTTGAAGGTTCCGGAAGGTCCGGCACTCCGGAGGGGAAGGGTACATGAATGTGTCATGACAAGTTGGAATGGTTGCATCATGTACTAGGTGTCATCGCTGAGCAAAATAAAGGGATAAATCAAATCCTAGTTTGAAAAGTCAAACGCCAATTTGAAAAGTGAAACGGCAAGTTTGCTTGGTGGAGGGAGAGTAGGAAACCTACTTGGGGAGGAGTTCCTCTCCCTCCACCCGCCGGCCTTGGAGGCCGAGTTGGGGGAGGACTCTCCTCCCCTGGCCAGCGCCCTCCCACCTATATAAGGAGGGGCAAGGGTGCCCCTCTAGACCTACACCTCTCTCCTCTAAACCCTATCCCTAGCCGCCGGCCTCCACCAAGTCGCTGCCGCCCCTAGGGTTTGCCTAGCCGCCGAGTTGGGGCCTTCCCTTTGCCCTAGCCGCCGGCCTAGCCCTCTCTCCTTGGTGCCTCTAAACCCTAGATCGCCAAGGCCTCTCTCATAGTCCACCATACTCGCTCCGGCTTAAGGCGAAGCCCTGCGAGATCTCCCCTCTACTTCTGGTACCACGCCGTCGTGCTGCCGGAATCGCGAGGAGAGTGCTACAACCTCCGCTGCGTGCTGGAACAAGGGAGAGGAAGGTCTTCATCGAGTACCGAACGTGTGACCGACTGCAGGAGCGCTGCCGGAACGCAGCGCCGGAAGGATCGTCTACACGATCTTGAGATCGGCAAGAATACGACTACATCACCCACGAGAATCCGCTCTCGTTAAACACTTTGGAATCTTCGAGGGTGAGTTATTCTATCGACTCGTTGCTATAATCTAGTAGATAGATCTTGGCTTGTTTGTTTGTATGTGGTAGAAAATTTTTGTTTTCCATGCTACGAACCCCTACAGCTGCCTGCTGGAACAAGGGAGAGGAAGGTCTTCATCGAGTACCGAACGTGTGACCGACTGCGAAAGCGCTGCCGGAACGTAGCGCCGGAAGGATCGTCTACGCGATCTTGAGATCGGCAAGAGTACGACTACATCACCCACGAGAATCTGCTCTCGTTAAACACTTTGGAATATTCGAGGGTGAGTTCCTCTATCGGCTCGTTGCGACAATCTAGTAGATAGGTCTTGGCTTGTTTGTTTGCATGCGGTAGAAATTTTTTGTTTTCCATGCTACGAACCCCTACAGCACTACCGTGTCCAAGCGGTAGTACCGCTTTCCACAAGCGGTACTACCGGTTGGAGCGGTAGTGCTGCTCCGCGGTACGGGTGGTACTGAGAAAAATCGAGGCCTGCCCACCTTGCTCGGATGCAACCGGTACTAGGGAGCGGTAGTACCGGTGCCAAGCGGTAGTACCGGTTGTGACTTCTGGTACTACCGGTCAGCACATGAGACTTTGGCAAGGGAAACTGTGGGCAATGCAATATTTGTGCCACTACCTAGAAAACCTGGGATACACTTAGCGCACGATTAAAACGATAAGTGTGTTGTTATCAAACATCAAAATCACAAGGATAGGAAATGCTCTTTCAATCTCCCCCTTTTTGGTGTTTGATGACAACACACCTTTGCAAGATAATTTTATGAAAATATTCATGGCTTTTGAAAAATAGAGACGGGGCTCCCCCTGGATGAATAGGATCAAACCTCCCCATCTATTTTACAAACCCAGCACAAGTGCACAAATATAGATACTAGCATTTGAACTCATAGCTTTGCACAATAACTTGTGATGAGAAATATATTGGCAATGGATAAAACATATCATCACAAGATGGATCCATGAAATAACCCACATAGTCTCAACATATAACCCACATAGTCTCAACACACATAGAGTTCACACATAATTATGAGGCAAATAGGCAAACAAAGTTCATAAGCAATTAAAAGATCAAAGCAAGAACAAGGTTGTGACTTTCCCATGCAACACCCGCATTCCTAAAGTGCACCTTCTCCCCCTTTGGCATCAAGACGCCAAAAAGGGACAAGTGCAAGACTAGCGTCCCGACAGTCAATCCTCCTCCTCATCATCAAAGTCCTCCTCATAGATGGGTGGAGCATGGTGCGAGGAAGAGACATCATCATCCCAATGGCCGTGCTTGGAGATCCATTGGTCTTCAGGGGTGATGTTGGTCTTGGAACCCTCGGAGATGGTCAATCCTTGAGCTTCCATCAAGTCCTTCTGCCGAGCACAAGCTTTCCTGGCATACACATGAGCCTCGTACATGCGCTTTTGATTGTCAACTTGGAAGCAAAAGATCTTTTTGAGCTTGGCCTCCATCATCTTGGCCCAAGATGGCTGGGCATTCTTGCGACGGGAGACAACATAATCTGCATCACGACCACTGTCAGCATCCTCAGAATCAGCCTCAATCACATTTCCTTCTTCATCCACCTCATCACCATCCACATTGCGGGGCTTGGCATGCTTCTTGATCTCGAGGGCCTTGAACCAGTGCACAATGAGAGGACGAGAGGAAAGGGTCCTCGCAATGGGAGGGCACTTGGCAACAATGAGAGCCATGATGTAGGGAGAAAAAGGCGGAACCCTCCGGGAGTGAGCAGTAGCAACCATCTCATTCCATATATAATCCATCACATCAAGAGCGGTGCCGAAGTCGCGGTTGAGGAAGGTGTTGAGCAACAAGTCAACAGAATATCCATGAATTTCATCTTTGTTGCCCACACGAGGAGCAACGGTCTCACGGAAGATGCGGTGGAGAATTTCATACATGGGGAGAAGATCCTTGATATTGCCAGGAACACCGTGGCCCCAGATATACAGAGGTGCAAGAACGTCCTTCTTGGAGGGGTGCTCGTGCAAGTGGCAGCGGAAACCACAAGGAGTGTCACGACCGCGATCCTCATACCCCAAAATTTCAGCAAATTCAGCAAGAGTGGCCTCCTTAAATGCACCTTGAGTCATTCAAGTGATTTTCCGAGAGCGTCCAGTTGAGAAGTGAGCAGTGGCATAAAACTGAGCAATGAGAAGAGGCTCATAGTCATGCTTAAATTCCATAATGGGGAGCATACCAAGGTGAGTGCAGATTTCTTTGGCCTCATCAAAGTACTCAAGATTCTTGTCGATGTGACCCATATGAATCCACAGCTGCGGCACAACCATTTGAACATTTGTCATAAGGACTTCATGGTAGACACACTCTTGGAAGCCATTGTAGAACAAGCTGTCTTCCCTGCCCTCATCATGGTTGCGGGCATAGGGATTGTCAACCCTCGGAGAGCAGAACTCGGAATCAGATATGTCAGACAGTTTCCTTGGCCCTAATGGCCCTGAGCTGCAACTCTTGGTGTGCCCCGAGGAAGTGGGCGAGGAGGTGGAGCGCTACCACAGCCAGCAGACTGCTTGGTGACCCCTTCACGGCCCCCCACGACCACCTCGAGTGGCAGGAATCTTCATGCGACGGCTGGGCCGAGGCATGACTTCTTCTTCTTCTTGCTCGGACTCCGTCTCTTCCTCAACGGCTTGCTTTTAAGCACTTACGTGCACCCCTAGAACCGCCTGCATCGGGATCCATGGCGGTGGAGAGGGACCGGGAGCCTGCAAGGAATCCGAATCCAAGGAGGATCCGGGGAGAGGAGGACGCGGTGAGGCTCCGATGGCGTCAAGATGTCCGGCGGCGGTGGTGGTTTATGTGGGGAGCAAGGAGGATAATGAGGCACTAAAGAGTGCCTCCCCTCGCGCGACCAATATATACCAGGAAAACGCCGACCGGTAGTACCGGTTATTTAAGCAGTAGTACCGGTTCACCAACCGGTAGTACCGGACATACAAGCGGTAGTACCGGTCCTAGAGAAGTCTCCAGGACATGCCCTGGGAACTACCTAGGTCCGGTAGTACCGCTCCTAATCCGGTATGTAGAGGTCCCAACCTGATAAGGTAGAGATCCATGTGTTTACAATGCTAGTCCCTGGATCAATAGCTAGCATCCACAGTTTAAGATGTAATATCAAGAAACAAAGGTCATATTACAACTTTATAACTAGGAATAAAATAATTCATTACATCTTACATAGCTCATTTGGCTGTCTCATTACAATGCAGCAAATATAACTAAGTAGCATGGAGTCCTTCATCTTCAAAGTGCCACAGGCAATCATGTTGGTTGTAGACTTGTAATCCTATTCAACACACTTCACTAACATCAAACAAACCTGCAACATAATAAGTTACATCCACAAGGGTCATACATTTTAATTGTATTAGCAAGTGATACTATGGTAGAATAGTGGTATCTATCATCTATATGCATTTGGCTAAGTGGAGCTTAGGCTTGCTTTGCTCAAAACAGATTTTCCTCATCATTTGAAAACACTAAGTTTTTGTTTGTCAAATCACCCAAGGAACAACCAATGAATATTGGTTAACCTTTACCCTTGTTCAACCACAAGTATTTAACTTAGAAATTGGGATGAGGAGATCCTTGATAGCTTCCATGTCTTGATGCTCAAATTGTCCTTTGTCGGGGACACGGCTAAGTACTTAGATTTTTCCTTCTCGAGAGGTGGTGCACTTTCCCCACAAGACTTGACATTCATCAAGACGAGACCTTTCAGAAGCCTTCCCTTAGACCAAATTGTAACATCCCTAAAATCATGTTTCAAACTCATGCATATCATCCATGCATCCATGATCATATAGAGTTCATTTCAAACAAATCAACTCAAAAACAGGAGCATATGAGCTCATTATTTTATGTGATCAGCATTTAAAACAAATACAAATCTCCAATGTGAGATAGGTGTTTAGTGAACCAAACCTTGTGTCTTATTGCTTTCAGAGTGTATTTCTTGCTAAGATTTAAACCCAAGTTTCAAAGCAAATATAATTTGAAAACCAATTTCAAAACCTATATAAAACTAGTGCTATGTCACTGCTTATTTTATTTTATTTCAAGTGACCAGGCCAATTCAAAGTGACCACTTGGTTTTATGCCCAGAAATGTGATTGTTGCACACTGCAAAAATCCTGAAAAGATTTGAATTCAAATAGGTTTTGAAATCATTTGAATTTGATTCCTGAAAATGAAAACAGAAAAAGAAAAGGAGAAAAGAATTAGAAAAGGGCCGGCGCCACCTATCTAGCCCAACGACGGATTCAGCCCACTAAGCCCACCCGGGTTCCCCCTCTCTCTCTCACTCGCAGACGAACCCACCAAGTCACTGACCACCCGACCCCACCTCCTCTCTGTTTCACTCGCTGACAAGTGGACCCTGTGACCACGTCGTCATCGTCAATCACGCGCGGCCGCGATGCTTGCTCCGCCGTTACCTCGCCGCATTCACTGCGGGCTTAATTGCCATTGATTCTGCGCTTAATCGCCGCCCCCCTTCTGCCTACTTAACCCCCTCTACACCACAGACATTTCCCCTCACCTAGCGCCACCACTCCGCCACCAGGCTGCCCGCAATCGCCCTTGCACCGCCGCAGATAGAGCCACTCCGACGACCAATCCCGGTGAGCTCCGTGCGCCCCTCCCTCTCTGCTTCACACGAGCTGCTTTGCAACGTCTTTGCGCACCTTCTGACACCATTGGTTCATCCTATACCGCTCCAGGTCGTTGACTCCATCAAGCGCAGCAAGCTCCCGACGACGTCCCCAACTCCGGCGACAAAATTCGGTGAGCCCCTTGTTCCCCTTCGCCTCTGATTCACACGAACGTGTTCGCCGTAGCCTTGCGCATCTCCTGATGCCTTTTATTCATGCTAGGGTGACCAGGAGCGTCGCCAACAGCGCCGTCCACCCGAGCCTGACGCTGTCAGCAACTCCGACGAGCCCGTGCAGCCGTGTCCATGCGCCCCTTGCCAAGCCGTCGCCAGGTTGAGCATCAGTGCATCGCTACGAGCCCGGTAAGCACCTCCGACGACCCTAGAACCCCCTGTAGCCGCCACGCCACCATAGACAGAGCCGCCGCCGCCAGATGCCACCGCCAGCGCCGCCCATCTGTGGTCGCTTGGTTGATGACCGTTGGATCTAGATCCAGCGCGTATAAATAGATCACTTATCGAAACGGTATGGATAGATCTGGACCATGCAGGTTAAGTTAGATCTAATGGCCTGTGTGCGTGATCCTGAGCGAACCGGTACGCGCCAATCAGAACGTGATGCGTCGTGACGCGTGGCTAGGGATTAGATTTAAAATCAGAATTTGAATCTATTAGATGTTTGATTTTGTTTTATCCATAACTTTTGATTCCCACGTCCAAATTTGACAAATTTTATATCAATGGAAACAGGAGAACAAGCCCTTTCTAAATATGCAATGTGTTTAATGTTTTGCTTCTGTTAAAATGATTTTAATTACAGAAACATGTGTAGGCCTATTTTGTGTATATGAATTATTTGAGAAATGTTTTAGTGTTAAAATAAATGTTGTTTGGCAAGTTTTGAACTTGTTTATGAACCAGTACTGTGCACTTGTCTTGTTGTGTTTAGAAAATCATCACATATCATATTGCATGCATCCATATATTTTTGCTTGTATTTATTTTGTATGTGATTTGTTGCTATGATTTTATGTGTAGATTTTGGTGCCAATAGTGATTGTGATTGTGAAGAGTGTAACTACTCTCCAAACTACCAAGGCAAGTGGTGCTTCATGATATTTTTATCCCTATGTTTTCTACTAAGCATTAGAAATATTTTGCTAGTCTTGCATGTTATATTTTGCTTATATGCCATGTTGGGAAATCCTAGTAGTGTAGAATTGCTAGAAATTTCTAAGTTAAGATGCTTATCTATGTCATGCTTAGCCTAGCTAGTAGCAACCAAGGGTGGTGAAATATACATGCTATGATAAAAATATTTCTAAGTCTTTGGACTTGTGTTTTGCCTAATAAAACAACTAAGTGAATGAAACACCTGGGTGGAATGGAAGGAATGGTTTATGTTGAGTGGTTACACAAGGCCCATTTCTATGGTTTACCTTGTGTATGTCACTTCTGGAAAGCCACCCAGGAACAAAGGGATTTGAGAGGCCAAATGTTAAGAAGCTTCTAGTGCAGCCACTTGGCAATATGGGCTCTTCCAGGATCATATAGGTTGCAAAAACTTAGCCATTTGGACAGTCGGTGGTAGTGGGATGATAGGTTGGAGCGCGTCCATTTGGTCTAAGGGAAGGCTTCTGAAAGGTCCTGTCTTGGTGAAAATCAAGGCTTGTGGGGAAAGTGCACAACCTCTATAGATGGAAGAATCTAAGTACTTAGCCATGTCCCTGGTATTGGACAACTTGAGCATCAAGACATGGAAGCTATCAAGAATCTCCTCATCCCAATTTCTAAGTAAAACTTGTGGTTGAACAAGGGTGAAGGACCTCAATGTCTATTGGTGGTTCCTTGGGAAAAGTTTTGACAAAGAAAAACTTAGTGTTTTCGACTAATAGGCAAAACCTATTTTGAGCAAAGCAAGCCTAAGCTACACTTAGCCAAATTGCATATAGTATCTAGTCCACCAAAATTATACTAAGGTATCACTTGCCAATACTATTCCAATGTATTGACCCACTGTGGCTGTAACTTGTGATGTTGCAGGTTACTCTGATGAGGATTAGGAGTCATGAGTCTACACTCAACATGTTTGCCTGTGGCACATGAAGATGAAGACTTTTGTTTTTTTACTTGTTTAAACTCTTGTACTAGGCCATGGAGTTGTAAAGACTATGTTTGTCTCTGGAATGTCTGTAATAATGACCTTTGTTTCTGTGTACTTCATCTTAAACTGTGGATGCTAGCATTGATCCAGGGACTAGCATTGCAATCACAGGGATCCTTTTCCTTTATAAAGGAGGGATCCTACAGATGGTATCAGAGCACTGTGTTGCCTGTAGGATTATGACCCTAGGATTGGAACCCACTAAGGAAAAAATTTCAACAACTTCTACACTTGTCTATTCTTCTCGTAAACTTTTCTAATCTTCTTTCTCATCTCTATTTGTAGATGAACTCCATCAACGAAGCCGTAAGGAAGGGACCACTCATGACAATGACTTTGGAGTGTGAGACAGAATTTCCCAAGGCTCTCAAGGACCTCATGGTTGCAATGGAAATACATGGTGCAGCTGTGTACAAAGGTTTTCCTGTGATGGATGAAGGAGTTGAGTACTGGTGGGTGCAACTTCACTTGTATAAAAACAAGGAAGACAACCACAAGGAACCAGGATTCTGCATGTTCACCAATTCAGTGGTGCACACTACATTCTTTGATTCAGCAAGGGATGCAGCTTGGAGGACCATCAAAGAACTTGGTGATAGAGTCAAGTGCAAAATGCTCAACATCCAAAATGGCCTAAAGGAAGAGAAGAAACATACCCAAGAGTTGGAGGCTACCAACCAAACCTTAAGAGGAGACATTATAGACTTAGTAATGGAGTAATGTGCTCAAGATAGACTGATTGCTTCTAGAAATATTGTGTTAGCCAACATATATAGTGAGATAGGATTGTAAACGTACTTCGTTAGTTGGACCACCACTTATCACCTTATCTTCCAAATGTTGCTTAAAATAAGTTGAACCTTGTTTGTTGTAATGGATCCATGTATGCCATGACTTGTGTGTTTTCATTTCCAAAATTATGCATGTGATGCTTTGCCTTGTGTTTTATCTTAAATTGTGTTGATTCTAACTTTTTCTATCTTATAAATAGATGCCTAATGTTACCATCAGCACTGTTGAGGAGTTCCAGGGAACTCGCTTTGGCCCTCGTATTATTGAGCTCACTAGTTTTCTCAATTTCCCTCTTCCTACCATCATGGTGCTTCCCCTCACCAAGTTTGAGAGGAAAGACCTTTGGGTTTTCAAGGTCAATCAGCCCGGACGCCAGACTGAGCCTACCACGGAGGCTATCATCTTCAAGATCATGCACGATGACAAGGAGAGAGGCCTAGAGGTAGTCCTGCAGGACTTGATTGGACGACTGTTAGGGAGACACTCTCGACAGGTTAGAGGTACTCACTTCCACGTCTTCGGTAGACGTGATGAGGATGGAGAGGCCATCGACTTCGAGGACACTTCGAGGGAGATAGCAGAGCCGATTCGCCTATACCTCCAGGACTTAGAGGTTCTTCTTAGACACGTGGACACTGATAGGACCAACGTCATGCTTAGCAATGACGAACTCCAGGTGCAGCTTCGTGAGAAGGACAAGCTCTTCGCGGAGCAAGATGAGATAGTCAAGGAGATGGAGGCAAAGTTCGAGAGCCAGGACAGAAAGTTCAAGAGTCAAGAGAAGTGAGTCCAAGATAGGAACAAGAGGATTCGGGACATGACTGAAGAACTACAAGCCAAGGACTTCGAGCTCGAGCATCAGCAGACTGTGATTGAGAGGCTTCGTTCTCAGAAGAGGGCTCTCAAAGCCAAAGTAGAGACCTTGACCACCAATGTCGAGGAATACAAGACTGCTATGGAGAATGCAGGTCTTACCTTTGTTGAGGAGGAGGTTGATACCGAGGAGTAGTGATGACTACTAATTTATCAATTATTTATCATACTTTATTTGAGTCGCAATGACCATCCAACATGTGGATGGCTTGTTATTGGTGTGTTTACTTTGCAAACTTGTCGTTTTTGTTGTTGAACTATTATTATGATACATGCTTGGTGATTGTTTATGTGATGTATTGTGCATGATAGCATCTAAGGGTATCTCATTCTTATCTCTATTGAACAAACAACAGATGCCTCCCCGTCGTGCCAATCCCAACCCCAACAACAACATCACCCCTGAAATGCAGCAAATGATGACAGCTCAGACTCAGCTGATGCAAATGATGACTACGTTCATCCAGAACTAGAACAACAACAACAACAATAACAACAACAACAACAACAACAACCCACCGGGTTTTGACATGCTTACCAGGTTCTTGAGATTGAGGCTAGCAAAGTTCTCAGGAACAACTGATCCAATGGTGGCCAATGATTGGCTACACTCTATGAACAAGGACTTGGTAACTGTGGGCTGTACTAATGCAGAAAAAGTCAGATTTGCAACACATTTGTTGGAAGGACCAGCCGCCACTTGGTGGGATAACTTCCAGATCACCACTCCAATTGAAGATGTGACATGGGCTATCTTTGAAGATGGTTTTCGTACTGCTCACATCTCATCCGGAGTGATGAGTTTGAAGAAGAAAGAGTTCCATAATCTGAAGCAGCGCCACCGCAGCGTGGCTGAATATATTGAGGAGTTCAACAATCTGGCGTGTTATCATCGGATGAAGTTGACACTGATGCTAAGAGGAAGGAAAATTTCCTAGAAGGGTTGAATGATGAACTGAACCTATAGTTAGCTGTGGCATATGTTTCCACATACCAGTCTCTTTGTGACAAGGCTGCTATTTTGGAGAACAAAATGAAGCAAGTTGAGAGCAGGAAGAGAAAGCACTCGGACAAGCACAGCTCGGGATCGTCTCACAAGCGTTCCCATTATGATGATAGTGGAATTTCAGGATCCCACAAGCATGGGAAATTCAACAAGCACCACAACCACAACCGTCATCATGACAACAAGCATCACCATAGTCATGACAATGACAAATACAAGAACCACAAGGGTGGATATAAGAGCCACCACAGTGGTAGTGGAAGTGGCAGTGGAAGCCAGCCTGTCAAGAAAGATATTAGTCAGGTTGAGTGCTTCAAGTGCAAGAAGATGGGGCATTATGCAAATGAATGCCCAGAAAAGAAAGTTGAAGGACCCAACAAGCCCAACCCTTTTCAGAAGGGACAAGTGAACCACATCAATGTGGAGGAAATCTATGAAGAGCCAGATGCTGTTGCTGGTAAGTTCAAACTCAGTTCTATTCCAGCACTTGTTCTTTTTGATACTGGAGCATCACATTCATTCATATCAAAAGCATTTGTTGATAGAAATGGGTTTCCAACTGAAAACATTGGGTGTCCAATAAAAGTTAGTTCTCCAGGTGGAGATATGATAGTAAGTCTTGGATGCCGGGATCTAGTGATAGAGTTTGGAAAGCATAAGTTTCCAGTGAGTCTGATAATCCTAGATTCCCAAGGACTGGATGTAATTTTGGGAATGGATTGGATGGCTAAGTATGAAGGAGTACTAGATTGTGCTAATCGTACTGTTGCACTCACAACCCCGCAAAGGAAACGGATTAAATTCAAATCTAATTTTGAATCAAAAGGGAGTAAGCTAAATTCTCTTAAGGGGGTTAGCATAGACAATGTGCCAATTGTGAGTGATTATCCGGATGTGTTTCCGGAAGAATTGCCGGGAATGCCACCAGATAGAGATGTGGAGTTCCTTATTGATTTGCTACCAGGATCTGGACCAATAGCAAAGAGACCGTACAACATGTCAGTTGATGAACTGAAAGAACTCAAGAAACAACTTGGAGAACAGTTGCAGAAAGGATTTATTCAACCAAGTTCTTCATCTTGGGGAGCCCCAGTCTTGTTTATAGAAAAGAAAGATAGAAGTCAAAGGTTATGCATAGATTACCGTTCACTCAATGAGGTGACTATCAAGAACAAATACCCTTTGCCTAGAATCAATGACTTGTTTGATCAGTTAGAAGGAGCTTGTGTGTTCTCAAAGATTGATCTCCGGTCAGGTTATTTCCAACTCAAGATAAGGGAACAAGACATACCTAAGACAACTTTTACCACAAGGTATGGATTGTATGAGTATACCGTGATGCCATTTGGTTTGACCAATGCACCAGCATACTTCATGAATATGATGAACAAGGTGTTCATGGAATTCCTTGATAAGTTTGTTGTCGTTTTCATTGATGAAATTTTAATCTACTCCAAGAGCAAAGAAGAGCATGAAGGACATTTGCATTTGATACTTGAGAAGCTTAGAGAGCATAAACTATATGCCAAATTAAGCAAGTGTGAATTTTGGCTAAACGAAGTTGGATTTCTTGGACACGTTGTGTCAGGAGATGGTGTAGCAGTTGATCCTGCTAAAGTTTCAGCTGTAACTGAATGGGAATCTCCCAAGTCAGTGAAATAAGTTCATAGTTTCCTTGGCTTAGCAGGTTACTACAGAAGGTTCATTGAGAATTTCTCCAAGGTATCTAAGCCTATGACAGAATTGCTAAAGAAAGACAAGAAATTTGCTTGGTCTGAAGGATGTGAACTCAGCTTTCAGGAATTGAAGAAGAGACTTGTGACAGCACCAGTCTTGTGTTTGCCAGATTTGGAGAAGGATTTCCAGGTGTATTGTGATGCATCTCATCACGGATTAGGTGCAGTACTTATGCAAGAAGGGAAAGTTGTGGCTTATGCCTCGAGACAACTCAAAACTCATGAAGTGAACTATCCTACTCATGATTTAGAGTTAGTCTCTGTTGTCCATGCACTCAAAACATGGAGACATTATCTTTTGGGAAAGCGTTGTGAAGTGTTCACAGATCACAAGAGTTTGAAGTATATCTTCACCCAGAAAGAAATTAACATGAGACAAATAAGATGGCTAGAACTCATCAAGGACTATGACTTAAGTTTGCAATACCACCCCGGTAAAGCAAATGTTGTAGCAGATGCTCTAAGCCGTAAGGTTTTTCTGAATGGCCTTACTAAGGGAGAATTGACAGATGATCTGTGTGCCCAATTTAGAGATCTCGGATTGGAGATTGTGCCTAAAGGACATCTCATGTCTTTGGAGGTTCAACCCACTTTGTTGAACAAGATCAAAGAAGCCCAGAAGACTGATAAGGAAATTGAAGAAATTAAGGAGAAGATTGGCAAAGGAAAAGCCAAAGGATTCCATGAAGACGAACAGGGTACTTTATGGCATGGAAAACGTATCTATGTTCCACAAGATCCGGAGCTTCGGAAACTGATTCTGCAAGAAGCACACAACTCACCGTATTCCATTCACCCGGGTAACACCAAAATGTGCATGGATATGAAGGAAAGATTTTGGTGGAATAATCTCAAGAAGGACATCGCCGAACATATTGCTTTGTGTGATGTGTGTAGTAGAGTGAAAGCGGAACATCAGAAACCAGCAGGTTTACTTCAACCACTACCTATTCCTGATTGGAAGTGGGACAAGATTGGTATGGATTTCATCACCGGATTACCAAGGACCCGGTCAGGATATGATTCTATTTGGGTAGTAGTGGATCGCCTAACTAAAGTGGCTCATTTCATACCCGTGAAGACAACCTATACAAGTGCTAAGTTGGCCAAGATATATATGAGTAGAATTGTGTGTCTACATGGAGTACCCAAGAGTATTGTGTCTGATAGGGGAACTCAATTCACTTCCCATTTTTGGAGACAGCTACATGAGTCATTGGGAACGAGGTTGGAATTCAGCACTGCTTTTCATCCTCAAACTGATGGACAAACAGAAAGGACTAATCATATTCTTGAAGATATGTTGAGAGCATGTGCCCTAGACTATGGAGCCAGTTGGGATGAAAGTCTGCCTTAAGTAGAATTTTCTTATAACAACAGCTATCAAGCCAGCATTGAGATGGCACCATTTGAGTTTCTCTATGGGAGAAAATGTACCACCCCATTGTTATGGAATGGTGGGAGAAAGAATTTTGTTCAGACCAGAACTTATCAAAGAAGCTGAAGATAAAGTCAAGCTGGTTAAGGACAGATTAAAGATAGCACAGTCCCGACAGAAAAGCTATGCAGATCCTAAGCGTAGAGAAGTCACCTATGAAGTTGGTGATAGAGCTTATCTTAGGATGTCACCACTTCGTGGAGTGAAGAGGTTTGGAGTCAAAGGGAAGTTGGCCCCAAGATATGTTGGACCATTCAAAATTCTGAGTCGTAAAGGAGAAGTTGCTTATGAAATTGAATTGCCAGAGTCTTTGTCAGCTGTTCATAATGTGTTTCACGTGAGTCAACTTAAGAAATGTCATCCAGAAATGGAAAAAACTTCTTTGAAGGATACTATACCTTTGGAAGAGGTTCAGTTGGAGAGTGACCTCACTTATGAAGAGAAACCTATCAAGATTCTTGAGACTGCAGAAAGAATCACATGGACTAAGACTATCAAGTTCTGCAAACCATCATTCCGAAGAGGAAGCAACATGGGAAAGAGAAGATGATCTTCGGAAATACCACCCTCACCTATTTGCTAGCCAACCCGAATCTCTAGGGCGAGATTCACCTTAAGGGGGTTAGATTTGTAACATCCCTAAAATCATGTTTCAAACTCATGCATATCATCCATGCATCCATGATCATATAGAATTCATCTCAAACAAATCAATTCAAAAACAGGAGCATATGATCTCATTATTTTATGTGATCAGCATTTAAAACAAATACAAATCTCCAATGTGAGATAGGTGTTCAGTGAACCAAACCTTGTGTCTTATTGCTTTCATAGTGTATTGCTAGATTGCTAAGATTTAAACCCAAGTTTCAAAGCAAATATAATTTGAAAACCAATTTCAAAACCTATATAAAACTAGTGCTATGTCACTTTTTATTTTATTTTATTTCAAGTGACCAGGCCAATTCAAAGTGACCACTTGGTTTTATGCCCAGAAATGTGATTGTTGCACACTGCAAAAATCCTGAAAAGATTTGAATTCAAATAGGTTTTGAAATCATTTGAATTTGATTCCTGAAATTGAAAACAGAAAAAGAAAAGGAGAAAAGAATTAGAAAAGGGCCGGCGCCACCTATCTAGCCCAACGACGGATTCAGCCCACTAAGCCCACCCGGGTTCCCCTCTCTCTCTCACTCACAGACGAACCCACCAAGTCACTGACCACCCGATCCCACCTCCTCTCTGTTTCACTCGCTGACAAGTGGACCCTGCGACCACGTCGTCGTCGTAGTCAATCACGCGCGGTCGCGACGCTCGCTCCGCCGTTACCTCGCCGTAGTCACTGCGGGCTTAATTGCCATTGATTCTGCGCTTAATCGCCGCCCCCTTCTTCCTACTTAACCCCCTCTGCACCACGGGCATTTCCCCTCACCTAGCGCCACCACTCCGCCACCAGGCTGCCCGCAATCGCCCTTGCACCGCCGCAGACAGAGCCACTCCGACGACCAATCCCGGTGAGATCCGTGCGCCCCTCCCTCTCTGCTTCACACGAGCTTCTTTGCAACGTCTTTGCGCACCTTCTGACACCATTGGTTCATCCTATACCGCCCCAGGTCGTTGACTCCATCAAGCGCAGCAAGCTCCCGACGACGTCCCCAACTCCGGCGACAAAATTCGGTGAGCCCCTTGTTCCCTTTCGCCTCTGATTCACACGAACGTGTTCACCGTAGCCTTGCGCATCTCCTGATGCCTTTTATTCATGCTAGGGTGACCAGGAGCGTTGCCAACGTCGCCGTCTACCCGAGCCCGACGCTGTCAGCAACTCCGACGAGCCCGTGCAGCCGTGTCCATGCGCCCCTTGCCAAGCCGTCGCCAGGTTGAGCATCAGTGCATCGCTACGAGCCCGGTAAGCACCTCCGACGACCCTAGAACCCCCTGTAGCCGCCACGCCACCGTAGACAGAGCCGCCGCCGCCAGATGCCACCGCCAGCGCCGCCCATCTGTGGTCGCTTGGTTGATGACCGTTGGATCTAGATCCAGCGCGTATAAATAGATCACTTATCGAAACGGTATGGATAGATCTGGACCGTGCAGGTTAAGTTAGATCTAACGTCCTATGTGCGTGATCCTGAGCGAACCGGTACGCGCCAATCAGAACGTGACGCGTGGCTAGGGATTAGATTTAAAATCAGAATTTGAATCTATTAGATGTTTGATTTTGTTTTAGCCATAACTTTTGATTCCCACGTCCAAATTTGACAAATTTTATATCAATGGAAACAGGAGAACAAGCCCTTTCTAAATATGCAATGTGTTTAATGTTTTGCTTCTGTTAAAATGATTTTAATTACAGAAACATGTGTAGGCCTATTTTGTGTATATGAATTATTTGAGAAATGTTTTAGTGTTAAAATAAATGTTGTTTGGCAAGTTTTGAACTTGTTTATGAACCAGTACTGTGCACTTGTCTTGTTGTGTTTAGAAAATCATCACATATCATATTGCATGCATACATATATTTTTGCTTGTATTTATTTTGTATGTGATTTGTTGCTATGATTTTATGTGTAGATTTTGGTGCCAATAGTGATTGTGATTGTGAAGAGTGTAACTACTCTCCAAACTACCAAGGCAAGTGGTGCTTCATGATATTTTTATCCCTATGTTTTCTACTAAGCATTAGAAATATTTTGCTAGTCTTGCATGTTATATTTTGCTTATATGCCATGTTGGGAAATCCTAGTAGTGTAGAATTTCTAGAAATTTCTAAGTTAAGATGCTTATCTATGTCATGCTTAGCCTAGCTAGTAGCAACCAAGGGTGGTGAAATATACATGCTATGATAAAAATATTTCTAAGTCTTTGGACTTGTGTTTTGCCTAATAAAACAACTAAGTGAATGAAACACCTGGGTGGAATGGAAGGAATGGTTTATGTTGAGTGGTTACACAAGGCACATTTATATGTTTTACCTTGTGTATCTCACTTATGGAAAGCCACCCAGGAACAAAGGGATTTGAGAGGCCAAATGTTAAGAAGCTTCTAGTGCAGCCACTTGGCAATATGGGCTCTGCCAGGATCATATAGGTTGCAAAAACTTAGCCATTTGGACAGTCGGTGGTAGTGGGATGATAGGTTGGAGCGCGTCCATTTGGTCTAAGGGAAGGCTTCTGAAAGGTCCTGTATTGGTGAAAATCAAGGCTTGTGGGGAAAGTGCATAACCTCTGCAGATGGAAGAATCTAAGTACTTAGCCATGTCCCTGGTATTGGACAACTTGAGCATCAAGACATGGAAGCTATCAAGAATCTCCTCATCCCAATTTCTAAGTAAAACTTGTGGTTGAACAAGGGTGAAGGACCTCAATGTCTATTGGTGGTTCCTTGGGAAAAGTTTTGACAAATAAAAACTTAGTGTTTTCGACTAATAGGCAAAACCTATTTTGAGCAAAGCAAGCCTAAGCTACACTTAGCCAAATTGCATATAGTATCTAGTCCACCAAAATTATACTAAGGTATCACTTGCCAATACTATTCCAATGTATTGACCCACTGTGGTTGTAACTTGTGATGTTGCAGGTTACTCTGATGAGGATTAGGTGTAGAGGGAGTGTCCCAACCTTTAAACAATATAAGGTGGAGTCCCCTGTGTTTACAATGCTAGTCCCTAGATCAATAGCTAGCATCCACAGTTAAGATGTAATATCCAGAAACAAAGGTCATAATATAACTTTATAACCAGGAATAACATAATTTTATTACATCTTACATAGCTCATTTGGCTATTACATTACATTGCAGCGGAATAACTATAAGTATGGGGTCCTTCATCTTCAAAGTGCCACAGGCAGACATGTTGGTTGTAGACTTTGTAATCCTAATCAATCAATCTTCACTAAAATCAAATCAAATCTGCAACATTACAAGTTACAGCCACAAGGGTCAATACATTTGAATTGTATTGGCAAGTTTCACTACTATGTAGATTATAGGTGGATTCTATCTTTACATGCATATTTGGCTAAGTAGAGTTTTAGGCTCTTTTGCATAAAGCAAAATTTATCCTATCTTTTCAAAAATGGTTTTGGTCCTTTGTCAAATCTCCTTTTCCAAATTCCTTGAACTCCTTGGTAAATTCCCAAGTGTTCAAGTCCTTCTCAAAAATCCCTTGAGCTCCTTGGTAACCCCAAGTGCATCAAGTTTTATTAAAATCTCTTGAGCTCCTTGGTACCCCCAAGTGCATCAAGTTTTATCAAAATCTCTTGAGCTCCTTGGTACCCCCAAGTGCATCAAGTTTTATCAAAATCTCTTGAGCTCCTTGGTACCCCCAAGTGCATCAAGTCTTTAAAAGTTTTCTTTTAGAAATTAGTATGTCGAGATTTCCCATAGCTTCAAACTTTAGTTGCTCAGTATTGTCCATAACCGGGGACACGACTAAGTACTTAGATTTTATTATCTTCTGCAGAAGTAGTACACTTTACCCACATGTCACAATTCCATCTTGTTGCCACCAGTGGCCACTGGATTAGTGCTCACCAAGATGGAGTACCGGTAGATTGAGAATGTGACGAAGTCTTTTCAGAGGGTCCTCCCATACACCATTGCTAGCTTGTCTTCAGCACCCATGTAGGATTCCAGGTCCCCATGTCCAGTAAACTGAAGACAATGCATGGGTCTTCCCAATGTAGTTGACTAAGCCAGAGCCATAAATAGCATGTGGTTGCACACGAAAGCCACAATTGGAGAAACATGTTCAATCTCTAAGTTTCCTGGGTGGTTTTCCTTTGGAGCACAACACAAAGAGATTGCCATAGACATGGTTCCTTTTGTTGCCACCTTCTCCAAACTCAAAGTATTCTTGGCCACCCAGGTGGTTCATTGAGTCCTTGTTTTATTATGTAAAAACACAAGTCCTTTTCTCAACTTCATAAAATCTCAACATGTATCTCTTTTCAAAATATAGCAAGGCTAAGCATGTAACAACTACATTGTTTTTACTAAGGAATGTATAGGGTATCCTATTAGGATTTAGCATAGCATAAGTATAGAAATTCTTTTCATGCATGTTTCAAAATCCACTAAGTATAATGAAAATAATAGGACTTTAGATGATAGTGTAACTTGCCTTTTTAGTAGTTGATGATCATACACTCCTCACAATATCACACATTGCACTCCGCACAATTCTATATGATAAAGAAATACACCACAATAAACATCTAGTGTAAAAGCCAGATAACAAGCGAAGGACAAAGTCATGTATGAACAACAAGCAAACCATTTAAGGAAATTTGTATCAATTCCTGTTTGGTTGATTTTCTCTTCAAAAGTAATTTATGTCCTATTGTTAGTTTTGAAAGATATGGTTTGGAATATTTATCTTAAATTATAAATAAATTGAATCGTGTGAGATGGTGCATATTGGTTCCATGGGATGCCTAAGATCAAAATACTCTTTATCTCACGTTTGAAATTAAATATTTTATACTTATCAAAACTTGATTAAATTCCACTTAATAAATAACCGTAAAGCTAAATAATCGTTGGTGTTTTTTTTTGAATGTGATTAATTTCATATTCCGTGCAATGCCAATATATTTACATGTAAATCGGAATAATTTCACCGTATATTGTGCTACGTCTAGGATACATAGAGCTAGCTCAAACATAGATCGCCGTAACGGTAAAATTAGAAAACTAGAAGAAAGAATGAGGTCTCGTGAAGAGGTGCCATAAACATTTTACACAAAAGGATATCAACAACGATTGAATGGAATTTTTATTTTGCATTCGAACATCTTGACGCGGTAGTTGTGCGTGAAGATATACAACCAATCGATCTTCCTAGCTGAACCGCCCTATCATCTCATGGCATCTTAGGATTACAGCTCTCATTTTCTTATCATGATGTACCTACTGGAACACTAGCTCAATCACTTTCTTTTCTAAAAGCATAAATCAAGCAACCAAAAGAAACTATGCACGGAAAGCAAGCAGTATTAAATTGGAGTATCTAGCGGTTGGTTTAAGGATTTCAGGATTCTTTTGTTTTCTGAATTTAGATGTCTAGAACAAGTCAAAATTGGTTCGTTTAAACAGAAACTAGGTGGTACAAAATAGAACAATGAAAGGAGAAAGGAGCGGAACATGGGCCGGTGCTCACCACAAGTAACCATGAAATCGCTCGTGTCGAGGAAGATAAGGAGACACAACTCGACATAGTCGAAGAAGATGATGTTGATGATCCTGGCTACCGGGGAGTGGTCGATGGAGTGGATGCAGAGGTGCGTGGGGACGAAACGGTCGTCACGACGAGTTTGGGGAAGACGGCAGATGCGTGGCATACTCCGGCGGCGTCGTTTGGCGACATGGATGTCATGGCTTCAACGGCGACGTGGACAACGGTGATGGAAAGATACACCACCATGTCCTGGAGATAGGCTATGATTAGGATAGCAATCTGGTACAAGGAATAATTAAAAGTCATTGGATACGATACACCTTCATCATGAACTTGAAATTGGAGCTGATGTAAATCCACTCCACACGCGCAGTAGAAGGCTCCTCTAGAGAAACTTTCTGAACGAGAATGATGGAGGAGGTTGAGGGGAATGATGTGATGTGCTCGGTTCGTTTTGGTATGGCATGTGGAGGGAGCTTGGAGAGGTATGTCAGCTAATGGCGTTCGGTTCACGAGATTATATTGGAGAGATTAAGAGGTGGGAATGAGAAATTAATACTCTGAATGAAATCACCATTAAATTCTGAATAACTATTGTTTTTATGGTGAATGGAAACATCCTTTAGATTTTATGAGAGGAGAAGGAGAAGAGCTACAGCCATATAATGTGTAACATACGTGAATGAGGAAGAAGAAGATCGATTTGGTCGTTCCGTTGGCTGATGATCTAGATGGACCAGAGTTCGGTCAAAGAAAAATAAAGAGAATGGAAAAAAAAGGAGAGAGACTACGGTGGACTCTTTGGGGTTGATGACTTGTTTTGATATGTCCAATGGTGATCGCTCGCTTCTTCTTCTTTTTCATTATAATAAAATATTCTTTTTTTTGTTCTTTCTAACTTTTGTTTTAGCGCTCCAAATTGATTCGAATTAAATCAAGATGATAAGGTTCAAACTAGTCATTTAGGATCTTTATAAATATATTTATTGAAATAATTTTATAAAAATTATCGCGTGCCTTTTGGCCTAATATGGCTAGTTAGGCAATATTTCAAAATAGTTTAGAGTTTTCTATATTGTTACAAATCAATTCAAACAATGTCACAATCGCAAAGAGAATATGTTTCTTTATAAACAATGAATAAGCATTTAATATATTTCCCACACTTTTTATAATTTATAAATGGAAATGTCATGTTATTTCCTTCTCTTTTAAATCAAGTGCTGGAAGGTGTCCAGATATATATAGTCTTTAAGGTACAATAAGACGTATTAAAACATTCCTCCACCATAATTGGGAAATTAATTTCATTCCTCTATTAAATATTTTAAATTTGGGTGGATTAGTATTTTTTTTTAAATTTGTTAGAGTAAATGCAACCAAGTCGGATAGTCATGTTTACCCGCTCTCGTATAATATATATTTTTTGATTTAAAACTCCAAAAATGGTCAAACCAATTTGTAAAGTTTTATAAAATAATTTCTTTACCAATATGTATCATTTAAATATAATTATTTTCCATTTAGACATGGATTTTATTTATGGCTTAAATTGGTGTTGCAATATTTTTCCATTAGAGAAATTAAAAAGTTTCTTTTCCCCCTAAATTTCATTTTTTTTATTTTTGACATTTCAAAATTTGGAAAATTTTGGGATGTGACATTAGGAGTCATGAGTCTACACTCAACATGTTTGCCTGTGGCACATGAAGATGAATACTTTTGTTTATTTACTTGTTTAAACTCTTGTACTAGGCCATGGAGTTGTAAAGACTATGTTTATCTCTGGAATGTCTGTAATAATGACCTTTGTTTCTGTGTACTTTATCTTAAACTGTGGATGCTAGCATTGATCCAGGGACTAGCATTGCAATCACAGGGATTTTTTTCCTTTATAAAGGAGGGATCTTACACAAATGGACGCTCTCCAACCTATCACCCCCTACCACCAACTGTCCATCTGGATAAGTTATTTCAACCTATATGATCCAGGCAGAGCCCATAATGCCATGTGGCTGTACTTGAAGCTTCTCAACATTTGACATCTCAAATCTCTTTGTTCCTGGGTGGCTTTCCACAAGTGAGATACACTAGGGTAGGCCATAAATATGGGGCCCTGTGTAACCACTCAACATAACCCATTCACACCATTCCACCCAGGTGATTCATTCACATAGTTGTTTTATTAAATAAAACACAAGTCATAGACTTAGAAATATTTCATAGCATGAATATAATCCACCCTTTTTTCTACTAGCTAGGCTAAGCATAATAGTAGCAAGAACATTAACTTAGGGAAAATCTACTAAGGAATCATATACTTGGTTTTACCAAGGCATAGCTTATACTTAGAAAATTCCATGCAAGTCCTACTCAAAATATCACTAATGCATAGCGAAAATAATAGGACAAAATGTATGAAGCACCACTTGTCTTTTTAGTAGAGAATATAGATTCACCCCTTGATCTTGAAATGGTCACACTCTTCAAAGTTCACTACAATTCAATCAAGCAAGGCACAAATTCAATCTAGCATTCAAACAATTCATCACATAAAATAATAAAAACAAAACAATGCATGCAAGCATGCAAAAGATTGTTTTATTTGGAAAGGTGGTTTCTAATAGGCTATAAACATTTTAAAACACCTATTGGTCATTTATAAAAGTGGCAAAACCATTTAAAAACAAGTCATTGAAAATGGACCATTTAAATCATTTTTGTTTTGCTAGAAACGATTTAAATCAAAGTAATAATTTATAGTGTTAGCCAAAATGTTTTTAAACACAAAAATTAATGTTTATGGTCAAAGTGTTTTAAAACAAATCCATCTACAAAAGGTTTCACTCAAAAACCATTTTTAAATCAAGCACCATTCTTATTTTACTAGAAATGCTTTTAATCAAAGTAATAATTTCTAGGGTTTAATCAGATACATTTTTAAATACAAAACTTAGTGTTTAGGGTCAGAGAGTTTAAATCAAACCATTTGCAAAAGGTTTTACTCAAAAATTATTTTTTAAACATAATCAACAATTTTTGTTTTACTAGAAATGCTTTTATTCAAGGATTAATACCTTAGTGTCACAAAATATACTTTTAAATCTGAAGATTGGTTTTTATGGTCAGTAGGTTCAAAACAAAACATTTACAAAAGATTTTACCCAAAAATCATTTTTAGAATAAATTTTATACACAAAATAAGCCTAAACATGTTTCTGCAAAAACACCTAATTTTACAGAAGCAAAATACCAAACTAAGGGCATGGTTGCAAAGTTCACATTTTTGTGAATCCATTGATATAAAATTTGGCCAAACAGAACAAAAGTTGTGGATTTTACAAGTTTAAACCATCTAAATTCATTTTTGGAATTTTAATCAAACAGGACAACCACGTGTCTTGATCTCATTTGACGGTACCGGTTCAGGTGGATCGACTAACGTGGGATGTTAGATCTAAAGTGCATCGCACGGCTCAGATTGAGAATAACGATTCGTTTAAGTGGCTCTTTCGCATCCCTTTGATCCAGATCTGACGGCTCTCAGCGATTCGACTAAAGGTGGGTGGTGCTAGGGGAACGGCGAGCAGCGGCGCGCTCTGCTAACGGTGCTCCGGCCAACCTAGGAAGCGAGAGAGAGAGGGGAAGGGGCTTACTGGGTTCGCCGTGGTGAGGGAATGCTCGAGGAGGTCGTTGTTGGTCAAGGGGTGCTCGGACGTGACCAAAATTTCTCGCCGGAGTGGCTGCGGGCGACGGTGTGCACGGGGTGTCGTCGTTGGCGAGGCTACAAGGCGCGCTAGGACATGAAAAGGGCGGAGTTAGATGCGCACGGAAGAGGTGAGTACTGGAGCATCAATGAGATGGGGGGGCGGTCGGACTTTACTGGGGTAGCTCGTCAGAGAGGGGGAAGACGGCGATGGCGCTCAGTCCAAGATGTTGCCGAGTCTCTAGGCCATGCGCGGCCAAGTGGGAGCTACTAGCGGATGCGCAAGACGATGGGGAACACGCTCGTGGAGGCTAGGGGCAGTGGGGAGGGTCGACGTCATCGGAATTTCACGGGGAGCTCGTCGAAGATAGTGTAGGTTTCGAGCAAAATCAGAGCATCCCTGGGGCAGAGAGAGGATGGCGAGCGAGGGGAAAGAGAGGGAAGACGTGGGCGCTTAAGATAGCAAGGTTGCTGGCGAGATCAACTGAGTCATCAACGCGAATTTACGTGGATTTAACCACGACAGAAACTGCAGCAAGGTTAGGGCGAGGTCAGCGGGGGGGTTGAAGACGATGGTGAGCTGGCGCTGAGTTGGCGTGGGACCGAGGTGTCAGCGAGTGAGGGGGTATGTCCGCGGGTGAGAAAACTATTCGCTAGGGGGAGAGCTGGGTTGTCGGGTGGGATTTAGTTGGGCCAAGCTGGGCTAGGGTTTCTGGGCTGGTTTTCTTTTCTATTTTTTTCTTTCTGAATCGTTTTCTTTTTCTGTTTTGATTTGAATCAAATGATTTAAACTCTCATTTATTTTCAAATATTTTCCAAAGTTTCAGTAGATTTTTATTCTGTTTAACAATGTATTTTAAAATCCATTTTAGATTTTTTTTTTATTCTTTTATGGTTTATTTTTTCTAAAATAGGCACTTGTCTTTATTCAAATAAGATTTTAAATATATTTTCAAACTTCTATTTGAATTCCAATTTTTACCAAACCTTTTTCACTAGGTTTTATTTATTAATTAGTGCAAATAATTCTCTTTGAATTATTTAAAATGATTTAATGTTCATTTAAATTGGGTATTTGTCTTTATTCAAATAAAAATGGTTAAAGTCCATATAAGTTTTTTTTCAAATAATCTTTATTCCTTTATTTGTATTATTTTTATTTCATTTGCTTATGGATCTGTCCAAGATTTAATTTGGCTTTTAAACATTCCTTATTTATTTATTTCTTTCTTTATCTCATAAAATCCATATATTTTTATTTATAGATCCAAAATTGGTGATTCCAATTTGTATAATTTTATTTAATATTTGTTTATATTTTTAAATCCTTTTAGGATTATTTTGTTCACAATTTGATATAGATTTTAGTTAGGAGATTTATTAGCTTTGGAAATTATTTCCTTTTATCTTATTAAATTCATAAGTTCTTATCCATGGATCCAAATTAAATGAACCAATTTCTATGATCTTATAATATTTTTGTTTATCATTTTGATCATTTATAAATTTTGTTGCTGAATTTTTATATGGATCAAATCCATAGTCATAGGGAGATCTTGGAAATGATTTTCTTCCATTAGGGTTTTAGGGTTTTGGTTTATTTTTCCAAGTGTTTAAATTTCAAGATACATTCATTGATGAATGCATTTCACTTGATTGAAAAAAATTTGGGTTCCCTTTTATTCAAATTTTGTTCAAGTAGGGTTTTGATGTTTCCATTTAGAAGCAAAAAAGTTTCTTTTAACCCTAAATTTCAACAATTATTTCTTTTATTTATTTATTTTTCACATTTCAAAATTTGGAAAATTTTGGGATGTGACACGGTAGTACCGGTTCCATCTGAATCCAGAGCCAAGGATAATCGAGTGGTTCTTGTGCAGAATAGATGGGGGTTTGATCTAGGGGGTAGAATGTCTTGGGTTGAGATCGTCAAACTGTGAGAAGCACATGCACCCTAAAGTAAGGGGAAAACATATGAAGAGCAAAACGAGAGTGCATGACCTTAAAAACAACAACTCGAAAATGACAAGCATGAGTAAGCACCAACCTCTCGAGTGAGAGAGGGCGGTGGCCTAGGCCACCATATTTGAGTATACTCGGCTTGGCACCACGAAGATGTATCTTGGGTCCATTACCGAAACTCATCATTTAAGCTTACATATCACAAAATGATATTAAGAAGACTGATTTTGATTGCTTTGGGCATAATGGGGGGAGGGATAGTCCAACCAATTATAACCGCACTCCCCCTATATCCATGCCTACACCTAAACCAAATACGGGTCAAGTCATAGGTGAGAATGCAAGATAATCAAGTCAAGCTCCTTGAATCTATAATATTTAGTTCATTCCTCAAATAGAAAAACCTTGCTTCATCAAGTGGCTTCGTGAAAATGTCGGCATGTTGATCTTTGGTTGACACATATAACAGATCAATATCACCTCGAGCCACATGATCCCTAATGAAGTGATGACGAATCTCAATATGCTTTGTCCTTGTGTGATCCACCGGATTGTATGCAATCTTGATGGCACTTTCATTATCACATAGAAGGGGCACTTTTTCACAAAGGACATTGTATTCCTTTAAAGTTTGCATCATCCATAGCAATTGGGTGCAAGCACTGGCAGCTGCCACATACTCGGCTTCGGCGGTGGAGAGAGATATACAATTTTGCTTCTTAGAGGACCAACATACCAAGGACCTACCAAGGAATTGGCAAGACCCGGATGTTGATTTTCTATCATCCTTATCACCCGCCCAATCCAAATCCGTGTATCCACAAAGAGCAAATGTTGACCCTTGAGGATACCAAAGACCATAATATGGGATATGAACTAAATATCGAAAGATTCTCTTGACCGCCATCAAATGGCTTTCTTTAGGAGCCGCTTGATATCTTGCACACACACCTACACTCAACACAATATCGGGTCTAGATGCACAAAGGTAAATCAAAGAACCAATCATAGACCGGTATACCTTTTGATCCACATCTTTACCATTTGGATTTTGTTCGAGATGAGTCTTTATAGCCATGGGAGTAGGAGCTCCATTTAAATCTTGCATATTGAATCTCTTGAGCATATCTTGAGTATACTTGGCTTGGTTGAAGAATGTGCCTCCTCTAACTTGCTTGATTTCAAACCCAAGAAATACTCTCAACTCCCCCATCATGGACATCCGGAACCTACTAGTCATAAGCTTTGAGAATTCATCATTAAAAGCTTTGTTAGATGAGCCAAAGATAATATCATCAACATAAATTTGGCATACAAAAAGCTCCCCGTTTACTTTCTTAGTAAAAAGAGTGGGATCGATTTTCCCAACCTCAAATCCACGGTCAAACAACAACTCTCTAAGGTGCTCATACCATGTGCGTGGGGCTTGTTTGAGCCCATAGAGCGCCTTATCAAGTTTGTAGACATGGTTTGGGAAGTTGGGATCCTCAAATCCCGGGGGTTGCTTTACATATACCAACTCATTTAATGGACCATTAAGAAATGCACTTTCTACATCCATTTGTTGCAATTTAAAGATATGATGTGCCGCATGAGCAAGAATGATACATATGGACTCAAGGCGAGCCACGGGTGCATATGTCTCTCCATAATCAATGCCTTCAATTTGAGAGAACCCTTATGCAACCAATCTTGCCTTGTTCCTTAATATAATGCCATGCTCATCTTGCTTGTTCTTGAATATCCACTTCGTGCCTATAACATTGCGGCAATCCTTTGGCTTCTCAACTAACTTCCATACTTTGTTTCTCTCAAAGTTGTTGAGCTCTTTGTGCATTGCTTCCAGCCAATCCGAATCTTCAAGGGCTTCCCACACTTTCTTTGGTTCAATCATGGATATGTGTGCTTTATGTTCACTAAACCTCTTCAATTGTGCTCTTGTGGAAATGCCTCTCCTTAGGTCACCAACCACATTTTGTAAAGAGTGGTCTCTTAATTCCAACATTCTCTCCTTTCTAGCTTCACGACGAGTGTGGATCTCCTCATTGTTTCTTGGGGGACCCTATTCATCATTTTGGTCCTCGTCTTGACCATCAACTTGACCTTGATCATCATCGGAATCATTCTCTTCATTAAGAGGCACGGATTGACCTTAGACTTGATCAGACATTCTTCTAGCATCGATTTGAGCTTGTCTCAAGGCAGTTTGTATGGATCTTCCTTGAGTAATTGACTTGGCACCACTTGACATCCTGGAGAATGAATCAAGCTCCTCTTCACTAGAGTTGTCACCTTGATCAACCTGTTGAGGGTCCATAGTTTATCTTTGGCTTGGGTCATTGCCCTCCTCGGTGGATGGAGCTTGTTGATGTTGTGAAGATGAGGGATCCACTTGAGTAGAGCATAGTTCTTCTCGATCCACCATAAGGGGTTCCTCAACTGGGCGGATATATCCCACACCCATTATTCCTATGGCATCCCGAGGCATTTCATCATCTGCATCACAAGCATCAACACGCCCCCCTTGGGGACCATCATATTCTTCTAAGGTCACACTACAAGATTCTATGACGGCTCTGTAGAGCTTATCATAGATTCTATAAGTGTGAGATTTGAGACCATAGCAAACAAAAATACCCTCTAATGCTTTAGACTCGAATTTGGACAAACGGACACCTTTTATGAGATAGAAACACTTACAACCGAACACCCGGAAATAAGATATGTTGGGCTTGTTACCGGTAAGTATTTCATATGGAGTCTTGTTGATTTCTTTGTGGAGGTAGAGCCGGTTTGATGCATGGCAAGCGGTGGATATGGCTTCGGCCCAAAAGTTGTATGGAGATTTAAACTCCGCCAACATGGTCCTAGCCATCTCAATTAGAGTCCGGTTCTTCATCTCGGCTATCCCATTTTGTTGAGGGGTATAGGCAGTAGAATATTGGTGTTTTATCCCCTCATCACTAAGGAAATCATTCAAGGTGTAGTTCTTGAACTCGGTGCCGTTATCACTTCTTATAATCAACATGGGAAGATTGTATTGACGTTGAACCATGTTGATGAAGTTGATGAAGGTATTTTGGGTCTCACTCTTCAACTTGAAGAAATATACCTAGGAGTATCTTGAAAAGTCATCAACAATCACCAAACAATATTTCTTCCCACCAAGACTTGCATGAGATGGAGGACCAAAGAGATCCACATGAAGGAGCTCCAAGATCTTGGCTGACTTGATGTGGTTCTTTGGCTTGTGGGGAGCATCATGCATCTTTCCAAGAACACAAGCCCTGCAAACACGACCTTTGGCAAAGGAAACATTTTATTTTAGTCCAACAATATGGCCCTCCTTGTGGAGACTTTGCAAAGTTCTCATATTGACATGGGCTAGTCGGCGATGCCATAACCAACCCACATCGGCCTTTCCTAATAAGCACATCACATTTGTAGTGGTTTGTCCCGAAAAGTCCACCACATACAAGTCGTGTTCGACGTACCCAACGAAAGCGACTTTGAGAGACTTGCTCCACATGAGGACCACAATATCATCATCAACAAAGATGGCAAAGCCCATCTTTCCAAGAGCACGGACTGAAAGTAAATTGTATCCAAGAGTCTCAACAAGCATGACATTCACGAGTGTAATATCGTGAGCGACCACTACCTTGCCGAAACCCATTACCTTAGACTTTGACTTGTCGGCATATGTCATGGTTATTTGATCATCATTTGGCTTTAAGTCCTTGACAATAGACGAGCTTCCGGTCATATGACTTGTGTAACCACTATCAAGCACCCACTTTGACCCTCCGGAAACATATGTCTACAAAAGATCAAGCTAATTTTTAGGTACCCATTTTTCAATGGGTCCTCTTTTGTTAGCAACAAGGGTCTTGGGGACCCAAATAGACCAAGAAATATAACCATCATATGGGACAACATATTGTGCATACACATTACCATAATAATCACGCATTAGAACATACTGAGGGTTAGCACTTCCCGCAAAGTCATCATGAGACATAGTTATACCACTTGTGGTCTTACTATCCACAATGGCCTTGTTCTTATCTTGTGCAGGCTTAGCCTTCTTCTTGTTGTTCTTCTTCTTGGCCTTGGAGACAAAACCAATGCCCCCTTTCTCACCACTAGACCTTTGCTTACTCAAAATATCATCAATGGACTTGTTACCTTGTGGAAATGTGGCCTTGGCTAGCTCCCCCTTCAACCTAGCATTTTCTTCAAGAATAGTTGTACTACTAGATGGAATGAAGTTACTAGGTGAAGGAATATTTGCCAATTGAGTTTGAAGCATTTCATGGGACTTTGTGAGTGACAAGAGTTCACTTTCCAAAGCCTTGTGAGCCTTGTCAAGCAAACTAAAGTCCTCGGCAAGTTTTTCATGAACCACACCAAACTCAATCTTGTCCTTTTTATCCCTTTTGCATTTAGCAATAGCATGATCACGTTCTTTGATGAGTCTATTAACAATAATGTCATTGGCCTCATCAAGCCCTTCAAGTTTTAGTTCAAGAGACATCCTAGTCTCTTGTTCTTCTTCTAGAGCATTGTTTAAGGCCTCTAGCTCAACCATGTGTTCATGCCCAAGTTTACACCTTACATCTAGAAGCTCTTGTGTGTGGGAAAGTTAATCTAAGATGTTCCCAATATGTATCTTAGCATCCCCTTGTAAGTTAGTCATAAAATCATCGAAAGCAACTAATTCCCTCTTTACATCAAGAGACATCTCATCATCAATTTCATCATTAGTTAAGGGAGTGGAGTGAGATGATGAGGATACCTCCGTTCCTCTTGCCATAAGGCAAGTGATGTTCTTGATGGGAGTGTTCTCATTTGGAGAATCGAAGAGTGAGAATGTCGGAGTAGAAGTAGTGGCTAGAGCAGCCACACAATTAGATGTTTCCTCTTCCTCATCTTCATTGTCGGAGGAGTATTCTTCATGAGTGATCAAATCAATTTCTCTCGACTTCTTGTTGATGGGATTCTTCTTGATGAAGGGTTTCTTGTAAGGTGCTTTGGGAGTTTTCTTCAATACGAGCTTACCCCCATTATCTTCTCTCTTCTCATAGGGACAACCCGCCACAAAGTGATAGCGGTCACCACAATTGAAGCAAGTTCTCAATTTAGTGACATTTTGTCTTTTCCCACTTGGGTTGCTTTTTCGTTGCATTTCCATCTTGGCCTTGGCGGGGTTCTTCCAAAATTTCTTTGCATAGAAGGCCATGTATTGACCATGAGCAATCTTGAAATCATCGGGGTGGTCCATGGAGAGGCCTTCATCACTATCATCTTCATCTCCATGTTCCACAAATTTGGCCTTCAATGCAAGGTTGACAACATTGCTCATACCAAGGGCTCGAGCACGGGCATCTTTGGCATTCTTGGCGACAACCTTGAAATAGGCCATCTCTTGCATAACTTCATTGGAGGTCATGAGATGGTAGTTGTGTCTTCCTTGTAGGCTCTTCAAGTCGGTGGGCTCAAAGGGCATGAGTGCACTCACATATTTCCTTTTTATCCAAGCATCATCCACATGTGAGGCACCCACATTTCTAAAAGCGGTGGCGGTGGTCTTGAGCCTACGGTACATATCTTCATGATTTTCACTTTCCTTCATGTAGAAGCCTTCGGCTTCATTGCTTAGTGCATCATACCGATTCCTCCTCATGCTCTCATTCCCAACAAACAACACCGTGAGAGCATCCCCAAGCTTCCTTGGCAATGCTGAGGTGCTCAATGTGTGGGTAATCCTTTGTACCCAATACTTGTTGAATTATGTGCAAGGCGGTGGAATTGAGTTGACTATTGACAACTTCTCTTCTTGTCAAGTTGTTTGTATCCCCAATATAGAGTCCTTGTTCGATGATGTTCCATAGTTCAATGCAAGAGCTGCGCACATGAGTTTTCATTAGAGATTGCTATTGAGCAAAAGTAGTAGATGCTTCAAGCTTAGGTGGGTCACCTCTATTGTTTACATGAGGGTGAGGAATTGGAGGGTCGGGAGAGAACCATGCATGATAGTCATGATGCTCTCCCTTCTCACCAACCCTTTTCGTGGAGGAGTTAATGTTGCCTTGATTACCCCCCGCCACCTTATCCGTGGGAGATGCCGGGGCATTCTCTTTGGATGAAGGCGGTAGTTCCTCTTGAAAGGAGAAGGGGATGATGAGCCTACCTTATCTTTAACAAGTTGCTCAATTAACTTTTGCAATTGTTTGATCTTGTTGGCCATGGTGGAGCTCAATCTTGTTTCCAAGTTATTGAGATCATCCATGGTCACCGTGGTATGCTCACCACCACCTTCCCCATCATTGCTACCCATATACTCTTAGGCGTTAAAGCCCGAATAAAGAGCCGAGGCTCTGATACCAATTGAAAGGATCGTATGGGCACCTAGAGGGGGTGAATAGGTACTACTTCAAATTTTCTTCTTTTTCAAATTAAGGTTTGACAAGAAAGGTAAATTATCTAGATAATGTAATTAAGGTGAATTTACCTATATGACAAACAAGCACTAGCTAACACAACACTAAGCAAGAACAAGTAAGTAAAGTGCGGTAAAGGATAGAAGTAACCAAAGTGATGGACACGGAGATACAAGGATTTGTTTTCCATAGTTCCTTCCTTTTGAGGGGAAGTACGTCTGCGTTTGGAGAGGGGGTGGTTTCAAACCACCAACGCCACGAGAGGCCTCCCTTGTTCTCCGATGAACCTCACCCCAACGGGATCAATCCACCTTCCACTATATTGGCAACCTTCGAGGTGGAAGCCGACACCTTTACAACAAGTTCAGGGAACACATCCACAACTTAATTGGAGGCTCCCAAATACAAGCAAGTTGTCAAGACAATCAAAGACAAGCTTGTAAGAACCAAATCTAGAACTAGGGTTTCCAAAGAAAACACTAGAGCAATGGGGGCCCTCAAATGAATGAGGGGGAAATGAAGATCTCTTTTGGTGAAGTACTAGATCAAGGGATCCTCCTTCGATTCTCCAAAGATCAAAGACTTTGGATGGTGGAGTGAAGAGATCTTGGTGATTTGGTGGCTCAAATGGAGGTGGTATTCTTCAATGCAACGAGCATCTTGTCCCAAGGTAGGTGGAGGGGTTTTTATACCACTTGGATGAATCTGCCCGTTGGGGCATTAAATGCACCGGTACTACCGGTACTCAAGCGGTAGTACCGGTCACAACCGGTACTACCGGTCAGGATCGGACCAAGTACCGGAGGGAGGGCATCACTTGGTAGAGCCAGCCACGGTCATGCCCGGTACTGCCTTGCGGTATAACCCCCAAGCGGTAGTACCGGTCAATAGACGTGGTACTACCGGTCAGGGCGGTAGTACCGGTCCCAAGTACCAGTTGGTACTGAGCAAAAAGGGAAGGCCTAGTCCTTCCTCAGCGTTGCCCAGTACTACCGAGCGGCACTATCGTGTCCAAGCGGTAGTACCGCTTGCCACAAGCGGTACTACCGGTTGGAGCGGTAGTGCCGCTCTGCGGTACCGGGTGGTACTGAGAAAAATCGAGGCCTGCCCACCTTGCTCGTATGCAACCGGTACTAGGGAGCGGTAGTACCAGTTGTGACTTCCGGTACTACCGGTCAGCACATGAGACTTTGGCAAGGGCAACTGTGAGAAATGCAATATTTGTGCCACTACCTAGAAAACCTGGGATACACTTAGCGCACGATTAAAACGATAGGTGTGTTGTTATCAAACATCAAAATCACAAGGATAGGGAATGCTCTTTCACATTCAGAATAGTTGACCATCATATTATCAAGGAGCTTTGTTGCAGCACCCAAGGTAATGGTCATAAAGGTACCTCCTACAGCAGAATCCAATAGATTTCTTGAAGAGAAGTTTAACCCTGCATAATTTTTTTGGATAAATCATCCAAGCAGTTAGTCCATGAGTGGGACAATTCTTTACCAAAGATTTCATTCTTTCCCAAGCTTGAGCAACATGTTCATTATAAAGTTGTTTAAATTTCATTATTTCACTTCTCATAGATATAATCTTAACAGGAGGATAGTATTTCCCAATAAAAGCATCTTTGCATTTAATCCAAGAATCAATACTATTTCTAGGCAAGGATAGCAACCATTCTTTATCTTTTCCTCTCAAGGAGAAAGGAAACAATGTGAACTTAATAATATCTCCATCTACATCCTTATATTTTTTTCATCTCACAAAGTTCAACAAAGTTATTAAGGTAGGCAGCAGCATCAGAACTAACACCAGGACATTGCTCTTTCATAACAAGATTCAACAAAGCAGGCTTAATTTCATAAAAGGTAGCATCAGGAGAAGGTGGAGCAATAGGTGTACTCAGGAATCATTGTTGTTTGTGCTAGTTAAGTCACACAACTTGGTGTTCTCAACAGAATTCATTTTTGCAAAAGCGGAGCAAGCCAACAGCAACAGCAGCAACTAGAGTAAAAACTAATTTTTTTGTGTTTTTGATAAGAGAAAGCAAACCAAACGAAACTATTTTTTGTAATTTTTGATAAAATGAAGCAAGCAAAACAAAGCAAAAGGAACTAAGCAAAACAAAAACAAAGTAAAGAGAATGGTTGTGAAGGACTCCCCTTGTGAAGCTGTCCTTAACTCCTCGGCAACGGCGCCAGAAAAATCCTTAGCGTGGCTCAATAGTAGAGCTTCGTTGGGGGACCCCAAGAGGAAGGTATGATGAGCACGGCAGCAAGTTTACCTCAGTTATGAAACCAAGGTTATCGAACTAGTAGGATCAAGGAAACAACTCCAAGGTGTTGCTAACAACTTGGAATCCTGCACAACCCAAACTCAAGACTTTGCCGCAACTTACAGTGAGGTTTTAAATCTCACTGGTTTGCTGAAAACAAAGGATTAAACGTACAATGTAGAAGGTAATGGTTGCTTGTAGAAAGTAAATGGTAATAGTAGATGATGTAACAATGGTAAAGATTGGACCGGGGTCCACGGTTCACTAGAGGTGTTCTCCTTAAGATAAATAACATAACATGCTGGGTAAACAAATTATAACGGGGCAATTGACAGGACTGAGCAAGGCATAACAATGCAAATACTAGACATCATGATTCCTATGAGATTTGATTGGGCATTACAACAATATACACTAGACCGCCATCCAACTGCATCTATGACTAGTAATCCACCTTCAGGTTATCATCCGACCCCCCTCCAGTGAGGTTCCAAAGAAAATTGGCAAGATTTCAAAGAAACTTGGTGATCCAGGTATACCAACTATTCCTTGCTCCATTAAGAATAATTATGTTAGAACTGCTTTATGTGATTTGGGAGCTGGAGTTAGTGTTATGCATTTTTCTCTCTATAAGCGACTCCAGCTAGAAAAGTTGATACCAACTGATATATCTTTGCAAATGGCTGATAAGTCAACTACTATTCCTGTTGGTATATGTGAGGATGTTCCTGTTCAAGTGGCTCATAATTGCATGGTTTTAACTGATTTTGTTGTGTCTGAAATGCCTGAAGATGATAATATGTCTATTATTCTTGAGAGACCTTTTCTTAATACTGCAGGTGTTGTCATCAATTGCAATCAAGGAAAAGTAACATTCAATATTAATGACAAAGATCACACTATATATTTCCCCAAGAAGGTTGTTAAAAGCTATTGCCTGAATTCCATTGAAAATATTGAGAGCATCAAGGTTGGAGAAATATATTGTCCCATTTCATAAGAAAATTTTGAAACTATTATGATTGGGACCATTGCTATCAAGTATGAGGTAACATAATCACCTTGTGGAATGCAAAGTTTTGTTTCATATAAGATTGTTTTGGTAACAAGACTTGATCAACCTTGTTAACAAAAGGATTTTAATGAACAAAATAATGTTTCCATTGTGGTTATACTTGCTTTCTTTTAATTTTCCCCTTCCTAGTCTTTGCTTTAGCTTTAGTTTTGCTAGTAGTTTGCTTGTTTGAGTTTCTTAGAGCTCATGTAGTTTGGCTTTTGGTTTGCTTTTGATTCTTCTGAAAAAACTGTTTCTGCGAGAAAATCAATTTTCATACCCTGGAAATTGGCCAAAAATAAAGTTTCCCGAAAAATCCCAGAAAATTCAAAATAAATTTGTCCTCGAAAAAAGGGGCAGAGAGACACCTGAAGTGACCTAGGGGTCCACCCCAGGACACCACACCCATGGTAGGCGCGGCCTACCAGGGGGTGGCGCCTAGGGGGGTTTGGCCCACCTAGGCCCCTCCAGGCTGCCTCCTCAAAGCCATCTTCTTTCTCTCTTCCGAAAAACACCAGAAAACTTGCTCAAGCTCGAGTTCTTGCTGTTCTTGCTCGCGATTTTCGATCTCCTTGCTTAGCCCATCTTTGCTGCTAATTTTTGGAGGGATTGCTCCTTGGTATGTGCCTCCTCCACTTGTCCAATTAGATTTGTGATTGGTAGATTGTATCTTGAGTATTTTGCTGCTATAGGTGACAGGTTGTTTGAGCTTGCATGCTTGTTCTATGCTTAGAAACTCTGTTTTGATGCATGTGTAGTCCTCTAGCAAGTTCCTATAGTAGTTGCTCATCATTTATCAACTTAGAAATCACTTGGTTTGATGGTTGTTTAAAATTACAGAAAAATGAAGCCATGAACCACCATACATTTGGTGATATATTTGAGAGTGATGAACCTAGAAGGGCAAGGCTTCCAAGGTCATCTACCAGTACTAGACCCTCATACAATGAGGATCTCATCACTCCGCGATTTGGTGACGAGGGAGATGAAGGGGATGCGCACCCCTCCACATTTCCTTGCCAAACTTTCTTGCAAGCTGCTTCTTAATGATTTTATGACTTTGATTTAGAGGGCTGGTCTAACAAGTTACATGCAGGATGAGAGTACACAATATGCTTTGCTTACTAAAACATTTGTGGAGAGTTTCTCCTTTACTAACAGCATGTTCAAGCCTTCCGTGTCTTTCAAAATTTATGGCAGGGCTCATTCTATGACTTTGAATAAATTTTGCAAGGCCCTGGGACTTGGTACAGCTGGGTCATCAAAGAAGATTCTAGGTCTTCCCGCTGATTTGTTGGAGATTGATCAAGGAATAACCAATGATGATGACCCCAGAGCTCAAAGAGGAAAGATAAAGAATATTCAACTTCCAGCCATCGGGTACTTTTCCTACTATCTTGCCACTAGTGTTCTTGGTAGGGAGAACACTAGTAATATTTCCAGCTATCAATTGCCCTTCTTAGCTGTTGCACTCAACAATGAGGATAAGTATAATCTTGGTTCCCTCATTGCTCGTCATTTAGCTGCTAAGGGACCCATTTATGGGGGAATTATTGCTACTCGTATTGATGCTGCCTTGAACATTGCTGTTTATCCTCATGATACAGTTTTGGCTCCTCAGAGGCTTGATCTTACTGCCATGAAGGCGCACCACTTTGTCACCACTAGATCTACTCTTGAGAACTTGGTTTATAGAATGCTGTTTATTAACGGGGAAGAGAGAGATCCCTCTACCCCAAACCACTCTATTCAGTATTTCTCAGGGACCTTGGTCACGCTCGAAGGCGGAGATGTATGACAAGTTGTGCTCTCTCAACTTCCACGGGCAATATCACGAGGAAGCACCATCATACGACACCTCTGCGTATTACACAGGGGAGGCCTCGAGCTTGTACCAGGATGAGGGAGCTTCCTCGACATACTACGGAGGTGCATCTCCTTGGGCACCATGGGATTGAGCCCCACTTAGGCCAAAATCCTAAGCTTGGGGGAGGTATACCGACATTACACTCATATATATATCATGTTCGGTCGGTTCTTTGTATATCCATCGTTTCGCTTTATTTTTGGTTTTTGTTGCTTCTTTCCAAAAACACAAGAATACCAAAAATATTTTCGTTGTTTCTCTTGGTTTGTTTCTTTGCTTTGGTTTGCCTTAAAAGAAAAGCAAGGTCCCTGAAAATACCAAAGATTTTTCTTTGCTTGGTTTGTTTTTGCTTTGTTGGCTTCCTTAAAAATCGAAAACACCAAAAATATTTGTTGTTCTTCTTTGGTTTTGTGAGTTCTTTGCAGGGTTCAGCCGTCCTTAGTGGATTTTGGTTTCATGTTAATTATTCAAGTCACACAAGTGAAGGGCAGTAATGAAGATTAAGACAACTCGAGGTATGGTAAGAGGCTGGTAACGAACTCTATTTGTTTCATTTTTGTACATATACTCATCATTGTGAGCATGCTTAGCCTGATTGTGTAAGGTGTATGTAATTATGGATGCTTAGTAGTTCTTGCTTGTCTATGATTAGCTCCAGCTTGCTAATAGTTTGTAGCATGTCATATGAATGTTTGCTTGCATTGTTTTATTCATATGTTGGTATGACATTGTGGTATCCTCCTCTGACTGTTCATGTGAATCGACTTGGCACATGTTCACGCATGCATATGACTAATCAATAGTCAGTAAGCCTCGATGATTTATTTTGCCTCAGAGTTCTTGTATCACTTTCATGCCATAATTAGTCTTGTTTTGTTGCAAGCATGATTATGACAGTTATTGCTCTCTTGTTTGTCGCTCCCTCTCTATTGCTAGCCTTCACTTGCACTGAGTATGTGCTCCACCTGTGCTTCCAACTCCCCAAAACCAATTTTGCCAGCTGTGTCCACCATACCTACCTATTAGCATCGTTTGCTATTTCAGTGCATATTCAATATGCCTTGTTTTCTTCCAAATAAAATGTTTGTCTGATTTGAGAAAGTTAGTTAGTAAAGCTCTCACGAACTTGATGGCACACTTTATTCCTTGCACTTAATAATCCTGAACCATTGTGACTTGTCCTTTAAAGTTATATGCTTGCTAATTATATGCTGGGAGTCAGTAGAACCGTGCTGTCACGAGGAACGCTTTCAACACTTTTTGGATATCTCATCCAGTTGATTCCTTGTTATTTTGTTTACGGATGTCGAAGATGTGAAATAAAAGGGGAGGTTGTGAGTTCATGGAGTTTATACATTGTGTTAGAGAAACGCCTGGGCCACTAGCCTAAGCCATGCCTAATCATGGTAGAAACTTGCAGCATCACCATAATGAGCATCTATGAAGCATCCTCAATAAAAAGCTATGCATATGGTAAATAAAAAGATTGTTGATATGCTTATTGTCTGCTTGCCTTGTCCTTTTCGTTATAGGAAAGCTCCTGTACCATGTGCAAGGGGTACCCCGTTGGCGGTTCTCGATGATATGCATGTATTTACAATGACAAGAACTTTCAGGTGACCAAAGTTGAGTAGCATGCGAAGAGGCCCTCGTACTCAAGGGACTTGGGATTTCCATTCTATGGTCTGTCAAGCATATGATTCAGAGTGGACCTCACTTTCACCTTAACCACATGAAGATGCCTATGATAGGGGCAATGAGATCTCAAAGCTAATGAGTACCTTCCTTTCAGCATTTGGAAGCCTTCTTGAGAGCATAGTTGTCATTCTTGTGTTTGTCACGAACACTTTTCAAAACCATTTTCACAACTTTGTT
This sequence comes from Avena sativa, assembly GCA_916181665.1. Lineage (NCBI taxonomy): Eukaryota > Viridiplantae > Streptophyta > Magnoliopsida > Poales > Poaceae > Avena > Avena sativa. The sequence goes on from OV702281.1 coordinate 397,281,846, forward strand.
GAGTCACCACTTATTCTATGATCACCTTCTTGAGAGCATAGTTGTCATTCTTGTGTTTGTCTCAAAACTTGGTTAATTATGTCATGACTTTGATGCTTGTATCTCTGATATCTTTACCTCTAGTCTTCACTTGAACTTCAGAGGTGCCTTGGCATTCATATTGTGCTCTTCAAACAAAGGCAAGCGAGATACCACTCTATCATACCTTACTATGGGCATTGCAATGTTGCTTATGTTTATGTTTCATGCTACTTATTATTATTGAGTTGGTTTCTCTTCATAGCTTGCAATGACTATTGAGTAGACTTAGTTGCATACTTCTTATTATGAACTGTCTAAGCATATACTCTTGTGCTGAGAATATATACATCATATGAAGCAAAGTGTACGTGAAAGTTCTTTTATCGCACTTAGTTTTCAACTGAATTGCTTGAGGAAAAGCAATAAGCTAAGCTTGGGGGAGTTGATACGTCCAAAACGTATCTACTTTCTCAAACACTTTGCTACTGTTTCTCCTCTAAACTTGTGTGAATTGGATACAACTAACACGGACTGACGCTGTTTTCAGCAGAATTACCTTGGTGTCTTGTTTTTGTGCAGAAAATCAACTATCTGGAAAAATCCCGAAAAATATGCCAAAAATTATATTTCACCAGAATATCCACGGAGCCATAAGATGAGATGGAGAGGAGGCCTGGGGGGGCCCACACCCACCCCATGCGCGGGCCCACCATCGGTCGCGCCTAGAGGGGGTGCAGCCACCCCAGGCACCCCCTCGGCCTCCCTCTGCGCCTATAAGTTACCTTTCAACCTAAAAACCAAGGGGGGGTTCGATAGTTTTCCAGAAAGAGTTCCGCTCCGCTGCCGTCACCAGAAACCAAGATTCGGATCCAGAAACTCCGTTTTGGCACCCTGCCGGGACGGGTAATTTGGAGAGGATCATCGCCATCGTCATCACCAACGCATCTCCATCAACCACCGATGTTTCCCTCATCCATGAGTGAGTAATCCTCCGCTGTAGGCTTGGGGATGGTAGGTATTGGATGAGTTCTATCATGTAATCGAATAAGATCTATTAGGGCACAGTTCCTAGTATCTCTATTAGTGCTATTTGACTTTGTTGCAACTTGTTGTGCTTAATGCTTGTCACTAGGGGTCGAGTGCCATGATCTCAGATCTGAACTTATTATTGAATCATTATGATATTATTGTTTGTGATCTTATCTGCAAGTTGTGTACACATATCATTTTTCGAATCCAAAGGCCCCGAAGTGACAATAATTGGGATAACCGGAGGGGATAGCTGTCGTGTGAGGATCACATGTGTTCACGGAGTGTTAATGCTTTGCTCCGGTGCTCTATTAAAAGGAGCACCTTAATTGCCAGTAGTTCCCTAGAGGCCCCGCTGCCACGGGCTGGCTGGACAGAAGATGTTGTGCAAGTTCTCATTGCGAGCACATATTACTATATTTGGAGCACATGCCTAGGATTGTTTAGTACTTGGATGTTTGTTATTATTTATCTGCAATGCCCTAGATCTTGAAGTTACATGTTTAGACTCGTCCATGCAATGCCCGTCCATCCATACCTATGTCTACCGCACTCGAATCCTACTGTTACTATTGCTCTTGTTCCACTATTGCTATTGCTTTACTGTTGCTACTACAAACTGTTGCTACTGATAAACTTCTGTGAGAAAGAACTATTTCCAGGTGTAGCTGAACTAACAACTCAGTTGTTAAGGCTTGCAAGTATTCTTTGGCTCCCCTTGTGTCGAATTAATAAATTAGGTAATACTACCCGCGAAGACTGTTGCGATCCCCTATACTTGTGGGTCATCAGTAAACAATACAATTGTTCCATGAACAAAAGATTGTTGTTTTCTCCCTAGTGGTAACATCACATCTACAACCTTAGTGATTCCTGTCACTTCTCCAGATTACTAGAGGCATGAACCCACTATCGAGCATAAATACTCCCTGTTGGAGTAACTAGCATATACTTGGCTAAGATAGCTACTAGCAACGGAGAGCATGCAAGATCACAAACAACACAGACATGATAGAATCAATAATCATAAGACATGATAGAATCAATAATCATTCTAACATAGCAATATCCATCGGATCCTCGAAAACACAACATGTATGATTACAAATAGATGATCTTGATCATGAACGGAGCTCACAAGATCTAAACATGATAGCACAAAGGAGGAGAAACAATCATTTAGCTACTGTATGGACCCATAGTCCAAGGGTGAACTACTCACGCATCATACCGAAGGCTGGCATGGTGATGAAGAAGGCCTTCAGGATGATCTCTGCGGTGACCCAGCATACCACTGCATGATGTAGTATACTATATTCATGGACATAACACCAATGAAACACCGTTCACTAGTATTACATCCCTTAGAATGGCACAATAGAAACACAGCGGGTCCACTACATGGCTAAAGGTTACAACTCACTCTTTACACAAGATCCAGAGAACACTCTAGGTTAAAGAGAGAGAAAGAACTTCTTATAAATAAGAATCAAGATAAATAATGCACCAACTATTATACTCTTAAGACTAGTATTTTAACTAAGGGGTTGGCATTGCTGCTACTGCAATGCACTAAAGAAACAGTTCTTACACTCTACAGAGGTGCGTTACTTTTCCCATGAGAGATCAACTCTTTGTTGCACAACCGGGCAGCTTATTCCCGTCCACAATTCCATGATGTGGGGCCCAGAAGATGATCCAAGCCAATCATTGCCCCCTTCGCGACCTCGCATGCCTCCTTTGTGTACACCATGCCCACATAAAGAATTATGGCAGTGGTTTCTACAAACCGTTAGATGTCAGAACTATCATGGGATGTTGAGGGTTCCCACCCATATGCTGCATATCCTCTACGAATTACCAATTAATATGCATGCTACAAGGATAACAGCCACGACCTGCACATCCGGCTTCATGCGAGAGGAAGAAGATACAGCTGACTTCTCCGTCCCATTCCAAATCTCATGGTTAACGCGTAATATATGGCGCAAGAATCACTGGCGACATTGGTTGTTAAGTCCTAGGTGATATAGTTTTGAACAATGGTATTCCAACTGTCAAAGTTACTAGATTAGATGATCACCCTGGATCAGTAACCAATAGTTCACATTGTTATCGAAAATAGTGTTTTCTAACCCTTTTTCAAATGCAGGTGATGACAACACTCGATTCGTAAAATACTTTACGGAAAATAATCAAAGGACATGAGCAAGTGTGAACTTTCCTTTTGTGATTGCAAGATTATGCACTCACGGTCTTCGAGTCAGTATAAGATCCAAAATCTGAAATCAGCATTAGTGGTCCGGTAAGGACTAATGTTTAAAGAAGCAATATGCTCTTATGCATAAGTTATTTATGCTTGCTCGAATGGTTTGGGTTTGAGATGCTTTACGACTTAACTATATCAGACCAAAGTTAACTATACAACATATAATAATGTTTATAGTATTATATTTAGATTCTTGGAGACTAAAGTTAACTTTAAAATATAGATAGTTTAAAAGTATCATGCTTATAACATTTGTACCTTGTGTATTTGGGAATGTTGCCTTAAGGTTATTTAAGAATGTTGCTTATAAAGGTGTGATTGTGGTTTGTGGATAAATAAATAGTACCAGGGACTACTCATGAATTATCTTTGGATTTAGTCCATTATAAGGTTTTATTTGATTTATATATATCATTCTTGAAGATTTTAGAATTGTTAAAGATCTTTTTAGAATATAAAATATTCATATAGTAGAAGGATATTTCAATATAATGGTATTTATAATGTTTTGAATCATTATGACTTAATATTATTAATATTCAAGACTAATACTATTTATTAGACTTATTTGACTAATTTTTAGAAATATTAACAATTTTAATTTACCCTTATATGAATTCTCAATTAAGTAAATAAGTTTAAATTTGATTTGTTAAAATATTTGAATTTTTATTTAACTCAAAAGTGGAATATTATATTTTTAATATGTAAATATTATTTTTGTGATCATTTTGGTATATTACATTTATTTTTGTGATTTATAAATAATAAGATATGATTTTTACAATTCTTATTACTTTATAATTACTTAATAATTAATAAATATTTACTTAAGTGAAATAATAATATATGATTGTAGTTTTTAAAATATTGTTTTTATTTTTCCAATATTTTTGGTATTTATTTATATTTTTAACATTTACTATTATTAAAATATGAATTATCAAAGTTTTATTACTTATAAAACCTTTATTAAGTAATATTTATTTAAATAATCATCATAATAATATTTGATAATAATTTTAAGTTATAGATTTTATTTTTATACAAATTTTTATATATTATACACGTTTTTCTAAATTACAAAATTAAAAGTTATTAATTAAACAAGATTTAATCATTTATTTGATTTCTGGAATATTATTAATTGAGTTATAACATTTTATTTATTTCTTAAAAAGGAAATACTTTTTACACCGCGCCCACAACTAGCCTAAGTCACTGACTATTGCTACTCGAATCCTACTGTTACTATTGCTCTTGTTCCACTCTTGCTATTGCTTTACTGTTGCTACTACAAACTGTTGCTACTGATAAACTTCTGTGAGAAAGAACTATTTCCAGGTGTAGCTGAACTGACAACTCAGTTGTTAAGGCTTGCAAGTATTCTTTGGCTCCCCTTGTGTCGAATTAATAAATTAGGTAATACTACCCGCGAAGACTGTTGCGATCCCCTATACTTGTGGGTCATCAGTAAACAATACAATTGTTCCATGAACAAAAGATTGTTGTTTTCTCCCTAGTGGTAACATCACATCTACAACCTTAGTGATTCCTGTCACTTCTCCAGATTACTAGAGGCATGAACCCACTATCGAGCATAAATACTCCCTGTTGGAGTAACTAGCATATACTTGGCCAAGATAGATACTAGCAACGGAGAGCATGCAAGATCACAAACAACACAGACATGACAAAATCAATAATCATAAGACATGATAGAATCAATAATCATTCTAGCATTGCAATATCCATCGGATCCTCGAAAACACAACATGTATGATTACAAATAGATGATCTTGATCATGAACGGAGCTCACAAGATCTAAACATGATAGCACAAAGGAGGAGAAACAACCATTTAGCTACTGTATGGACCCATAGTCCAAGGGTGAACTACTCACGCATCATACCGAAGGCTGGCATGGTGATGAAGAAGGCCTTCAGGATGATCTCTGCGGTGACCCAGCATACCACTGCATGATGTAGTATACTATGTTCATGGACATAACACCAATGAAACACCGTTCACTAGTATTACATCCCTTAGAATGGCACAATAGAAACACAGCGGGTCCACTACATGGCTAAAGGTTACAACTCACTCTTTACACAAGATCCAGAGAACACTCTAGGTTAAAGAGAGCGAAAGAACTTCTTATAAATAAGAATCAAGATAAATAATGCACCAACTATTATACTCTTAAGACTAGTATTTTAACTAAGGGGTTGGCATTGCTGCTACTGCAATGCACTAAAGAAACAGTTCTTACACTCTGCAGAGGTGCGTTACTTTTCCCATGAGAGATCAACTCTTTGTTGCACAACCGGGCAGCTTATTCCCGTCCACAATTCCATGATGTGGGGCCCAGAAGATGATCCAAGCCCATCATTGCCCCCTTCGCGACCTCGCATGCCTCCTTTGTGTACACCATGCCCACATAAAGAATTATGGCAGTGGTTTCTACAAACCGTTAGATGTCAGAACTATCATGGGATGTTGAGGGTTCCCACCCATATGCTGCATATCCTCTATGAATTACCAATTAATATGCATGCTACAAGGATAACAGCCACGACCTGCACATCCGGCTTCATGCGAGAGGAAGAAGATACAGCTGACTTCTCCGTCCCATTCCAAATCTCATGGTTAACGCGTAATATACGGCGCAAGAATCACTGGCGACATTGGTTGTTAAGTCCTAGGTGATATAGTTTTGAACAATGGTATTCCAACTGTCAAAGTTACTAGATTAGATGATCACCCTGGACCAGTAACCAATAGTTCACATTGTTATCGAAAATAGTGTTTTCGAACCCTTTTTCAAATGCAGGTGATGACAACACTCGATTCGTAAAATACTTTACGGAAAATAATCAAAGGACATGAGCAAGTGTGAACTTTCCTTTTGTGATTGCAAGATTATGCACTCACGGTCTTCGAGTCAGTATAAGATCCAAAATCTGAAATCAGCATTAGTGGTCCGGTAAGGACTAATGTTTAAAGAAGCAATATGCTCTTATGCATAAGTTATTTATGCTTGCTCGAATGGTTTGGGTTTGAGATGCTTTACGACTTAACTATATCAGACCAAAGTTAACTATACAACATATAATAATGTTTATAGTATTATATTTAGATTCTTGGAGACTAAAGTTAACTTTAAAATATAGATAGTTTAAAAGTATCATGCTTATAGCATTTGTACCTTGTGTATTTGGGAATGTTGCCTTAAGGTTATTTAAGAATGTTGCTTATAAAGGTGTGATTGTGGTTTGTGGATAAATAAATAGTACCAGGGACTACTCATGAATTATCTTTGGATTTAGTCCATTATAAGGTTTTATTTGATTTATATATATCATTCTTGAAGATTTTAGAATTGTTAAAGATCTTTTTAGAATATAAAATATTCATATAGTAGAAGGATATTTCAATATAATGGTATTTATAATGTTTTGAATCATTATGACTTAATATTATTAATATTCAAGACTAATACTATTTATTAGACTTATTTGAGTAATTTTTAGAAATATTAACAATTTTAATTTACCCTTATATGAATTCTCAATTAAGTAAATAAGTTTAAATTTGATTTGTTAAAATATTTGGATTTTTATTTAACTCAAAAGTGCAATATTATATTTTTAATATGTAAATATTATTTTTGTGATCATTTTGGTATATTACATTTATTTTTGTGATTTATAAATAATAAGATATGATTTTTACAATTCTTATTACTTTATAATTACTTAATAATTAATAAATATTTACTTAAGTGAAATAATAATATATGATTGTAGTTTTTAAAATATTGTTTTTATTTTTCCAATATTTTTGGTATTTATTTATATTTTTAACATTTACTATTATTAAAATATGAATTATCAAAGTTTTATTACTTATAAAACCTTTATTAAGTAATATTTATTTAAATAATCATCATAATAATATTTGATAATAATTTTAAGTTGTAGATTTTGTTTTTATACAAATTTTTATATATTATACACGTTTTTCTAAATTATAAATTAAAAGTTATTAATTAAACAAGATTTAATCATTTATTTGATTTCTGGAATATTATTAATTGAGTTATAACATTTTATTTATTTCTTAAAAAGGAAATACTTTTTACACCGCGCCCACAACTAGCCTAAGTCACTGACTATTGCTACTCGAATCCTACTGTTACTATTGCTCTTGTTCCACTGTTGCTATTGCTTTACTGTTGCTACTACAAACTGTTGCTACTGATAAACTTCTGTGAGAAAGAACTATTTCCAGGTGTAGCTGAACTGACAACTCAGTTTTTAAGGCTTGCAAGTATTCTTTGGCTCCCCTTGTGTCGAATTAATAAATTAGGTAATACTACCCGCGAAGACTGTTGCGATCCCCTATACTTGTGGGTCATCAGTAAACAATACAATTGTTCCATGAACAAAAGATTGTTGTTTTCTCCCTAGTGGTAACATCACATCTACAACCTTAGTGATTCCTGTCAGTTCTCTAGATTACTAGAGGCATGAACCCACTATCGAGCATAAATACTCCCTGTTGGAGTAACTAGCATATACTTGGCCAAGATAGCTACTAGCAACGGAGAGCATGCAAGATCACAAACAACACAGACATGAAAGAATCAATAATCATAAGACATGATAGAATCAATAATCATTCTAACATAGCAATATCCATCGGATCCTCGAAAACACAGCATGTATGATTACAAATAGATGATCTTGATCATGAACGGAGCTCACAAGATCTAAACATGATAGCAGAAAGGAGGAGAAACAACCATTTAGCTATTGTATGGACCCATAGTACAAGGGTGAACTACTCACGCATCATACCGAAGGCTGGCATGGTGATGAAGAAGGCCTTCAGGATGATCTCTGCGGTGACCCAGCATACCACTGCATGATGTAGTATAGTATATTCATGGAAATAACACCAATGAAACACCGTTCACTAGTATTACATCCCTTAGAATGGCACAATAGAAACACAGCGGGTCCACTACATGGCTAAAGGTTACAACTCACTCTTTACACAAGATCCAGAGAACACTCTAGGTTAAAGAGAGAGAAAGAACTTCTTATAAATAAGAATCAAGATAAATAATGCACCAACTATTATACTCTTAAGACTAGTATTTTAACTAAGGGGTTGGCATTGTTGCTACTGCAATGCACTAAAGAAACAGTTCTTACACTCTACAGAGGTGCGTTACTTTTCCCATGAGAGATCAACTCTTTGTTGCACAACCGGGCAGCTTATTCCCGTCCACAATTCCATGATGTGGGGCCTAGAAGATGATCCAAGCCAATCATTGCCCCCTTCGCGACCTCGCATGCCTCCTTTGTGTACACCATGCCCACATAAAGAATTAGGGCAGTGGTTTCTACAAACCGTTAGATGTCAGAACTATCATGGGATGTTGAGGGTTCCCACCCATATGCTGCATATCCTCTACGAATTACCAATTCATATGCATGCTACAAGGATAACAGCCACGACCTGCACATCCGGCTTCATGCGAGAGGAAGAAGATACAGCTGACTTCTCCGTCCCATTCCAAATCTCATGGTCAACGCGTAATATACGGCGCAAGAATCACTGGCGACATTGGTTGTTAAGTCCTAGGTGATATAGTTTTGAACAATGGTATTCCAACTGTCAAAGTTACTAGATTAGCTGATCACCCTGGATCAGTAACCAATAATTCACATTGTTATCGAAAATAGTGTTTTCTGACCCTTTTTCAAATGCAGGTGATGACAACACTCGATTCATAAAATACTTTACGGAAAATAATCAAAGGACATGAGCAAGTGTGAACTTTCCTTTTGTGATTGCAAGATTATGCACTCACGGTCTTCGAGTCAGTATAAGATCCAAAATCTGAAATCAGCATCAGTGGTCCGGTAAGGACTAATGTTTAAAGAAGCAATATGCTCTTATGCATAAGTTATTTATGCTTGCTCGAATGGTTTGGGTTTGAGATGCTTTATGACTTAACTATATCAGACCAAAGTCAACTATACAACATATAATAATGTTTATAGTATTATATTTAGATTCTTGGAGACTAAAGTTAACTTTAAAATATAGATAGTTTGAAAGTATCATGCTTATAGCATTTGTACCTTGTGTATTTGGGAATGTTGCCTTAAGGTTATTTAAGAATGTTGCTTATAAAGGTGTGATTGTGGTTTGTGGATAAATAAATAGTACCAAGGACTACTCATGAATTATCTTTGGATTTAGTCCATTATAAGGTTTTATTTGATTTATATATATCATTCTTGAAGATTTTAGAATTGTTAAAGATCTTTTTAGAATATAAAATATTCATATAGTAGAAGGATATTTCAATATAATGGTATTTATAATGTTTTGAATCATTATGACTTAATATTATTAATATTCAAGACTAATACTATTTATTAGACTTATTTGAGTAATTTTTAGAAATATTAACAATTTTAATTTACCCTTATATGAATTCTCAATTAAGTAAATAAGTTTAAATTTGATTTGTTAAAATATTTGGATTTTTATTTAACTCAAAAGTGCAATATTATATTTTTAATATGTAAATATTATTTTTGTGATCATTTTGGTATATTACATTTATTTTTGTGATTTATAAATAATAAGATATGATTTTTACAATTCTTATTACTTTATAATTACTTAATAATTAATAAATATTTACTTAAGTGAAATAATAATATATGATTGTAGTTTTTAAAATATTGTTTTTATTTTTCCAATATTTTTGGTATTTATTTATATTTTTAACATTTACTATTATTAAAATATGAATTATCAAAGTTTTATTACTTATAAAACCTTTATTAAGTAATATTTATTTAAATAATCATCATAATAATATTTGATAATAATTTTAAGTTGTAGATTTTGTTTTTATACAAATTTTTATATATTATACACGTTTTTCTAAATTATAAATTAAAAGTTATTAATTAAACAAGATTTAATCATTTATTTGATTTCTGGAATATTATTAATTGAGTTATAACATTTTATTTATTTCTTAAAAAGGAAATACTTTTTACACCGCGCCCACAACTAGCCTAAGTCACTGACTATTGCTACTCGAATCCTACTGTTACTATTGCTCTTGTTCCACTGTTGCTATTGCTTTACTGTTGCTACTACAAACTGTTGCTACTGATAAACTTCTGTGAGAAAGAACTATTTCCAGGTGTAGCTGAACTGACAACTCAGTTTTTAAGGCTTGCAAGTATTCTTTGGCTCCCCTTGTGTCGAATTAATAAATTAGGTAATACTACCCGCGAAGACTGTTGCGATCCCCTATACTTGTGGGTCATCAGTAAACAATACAATTGTTCCATGAACAAAAGATTGTTGTTTTCTCCCTAGTGGTAACATCACATCTACAACCTTAGTGATTCCTGTCAGTTCTCTAGATTACTAGAGGCATGAACCCACTATCGAGCATAAATACTCCCTGTTGGAGTAACTAGCATATACTTGGCCAAGATAGCTACTAGCAACGGAGAGCATGCAAGATCACAAACAACACAGACATGAAAGAATCAATAATCATAAGACATGATAGAATCAATAATCATTCTAACATAGCAATATCCATCGGATCCTCGAAAACACAGCATGTATGATTACAAATAGATGATCTTGATCATGAACGGAGCTCACAAGATCTAAACATGATAGCAGAAAGGAGGAGAAACAACCATTTAGCTATTGTATGGACCCATAGTACAAGGGTGAACTACTCACGCATCATACCGAAGGCTGGCATGGTGATGAAGAAGGCCTTCAGGATGATCTCTGCGGTGACCCAGCATACCACTGCATGATGTAGTATAGTATATTCATGGAAATAACACCAATGAAACACCGTTCACTAGTATTACATCCCTTAGAATGGCACAATAGAAACACAGCGGGTCCACTACATGGCTAAAGGTTACAACTCACTCTTTACACAAGATCCAGAGAACACTCTAGGTTAAAGAGAGAGAAAGAACTTCTTATAAATAAGAATCAAGATAAATAATGCACCAACTATTATACTCTTAAGACTAGTATTTTAACTAAGGGGTTGGCATTGCTGCTACTGCAATGCACTAAAGAAACAGTTCTTACACTCTACAGAGGTGCGTTACTTTTCCCATGAGAGATCAACTCTTTGTTGCACAACCGGGCAGCTTATTCCCGTCCACAATTCCATGATGTGGGGCCCAGAAGATGATCCAAGCCAATCATTGCCCCCTTCGCGACCTCGCATGCCTCCTTTGTGTACACCATGCCCACATAAAGAATTAGGGCAGTGGTTTCTACAAACCGTTAGATGTCAGAACTATCATGGGATGTTGAGGGTTCCCACCCATATGCTGCATATCCTCTACGAATTACCAATTCATATGCATGCTACAAGGATAACAGCCACGACCTGCACATCCGGCTTCATGCGAGAGGAAGAAGATACAACTGACTTCTCCGTCCCATTCCAAATCTCATGGTCAACGCGTAATATACGGCGCAAGAATCACTGGCGACATTGGTTGTTAAGTCCTAGGTGATATAGTTTTGAACAATGGTATTCCAACTGTCAAAGTTACTAGATTAGCTGATCACCCTGGATCAGTAACCAATAATTCACATTGTTATCGAAAATAGTGTTTTCTGACCCTTTTTCAAATGCAGGTGATGACAACACTTGATTCATAAAATACTTTACGGAAAATAATCAAAGGACATGAGCAAGTGTGAACTTTCCTTTTGTGATTGCAAGATTATGCACTCACGGTCTTCGAGTCAGTATAAGATCCAAAATCTGAAATCAGCATCAGTGGTCCGGTAAGGACTAATGTTTAAAGAAGCAATATGCTCTTATGCATAAGTTATTTATGCTTGCTCGAATGGTTTGGGTTTGAGATGCTTTATGACTTAACTATATCAGACCAAAGTCAACTATACAACATATAATAATGTTTATAGTATTATATTTAGATTCTTGGAGACTAAAGTTAACTTTAAAATATAGATAGTTTGAAAGTATCATGCTTATAGCATTTGTACCTTGTGTATTTGGGAATGTTGCCTTAAGGTTATTTAAGAATGTTGCTTATAAAGGTGTGATTGTGGTTTGTGGATAAATAAATAGTACCAAGGACTACTCATGAATTATCTTTGGATTTAGTCCATTATAAGGTTTTATTTGATTTATATATATCATTCTTGAAGATTTTAGAATTGTTAAAGATCTTTTTAGAATATAAAATATTCATATAGTAGAAGGATATTTCAATATAATGGTATTTATAATGTTTTGAATCATTATGACTTAATATTATTAATATTCAAGACTAATACTATTTATTAGACTTATTTGAGTAATTTTTAGAAATATTAACAATTTTAATTTACCCTTATATGAATTCTCAATTAAGTAAATAAGTTTAAATTTGATTTGTTAAAATATTTGGATTTTTATTTAACTCAAAAGTGCAATATTATATTTTTAATATGTAAATATTATTTTTGTGATCATTTTGGTATATTACATTTATTTTTGTGATTTATAAATAATAAGATATGATTTTTACAATTCTTATTACTTTATAATTACTTAATAATTAATAAATATTTACTTAAGTGAAATAATAATATATGATTGTAGTTTTTAAAATATTGTTTTTATTTTTCCAATATTTTTGGTATTTATTTATATTTTTAACATTTACTATTATTAAAATATGAATTATCAAAGTTTTATTACTTATAAAACCTTTATTAAGTAATATTTATTTAAATAATCATCATAATAATATTTGATAATAATTTTAAGTTGTAGATTTTGTTTTTATACAAATTTTTATATATTATACACGTTTTTCTAAATTATAAATTAAAAGTTATTAATTAAACAAGATTTAATCATTTATTTGATTTCTGGAATATTATTAATTGAGTTATAACATTTTATTTATTTCTTAAAAAGGAAATACTTTTTACACCGCGCCCACAACTAGCCTAAGTCACTGACTATTGCTACTCGAATCCTACTGTTACTATTGCTCTTGTTCCACTGTTGCTATTGCTTTACTGTTGCTACTACAAACTGTTGCTACTGATAAACTTCTGTGAGAAAGAACTATTTCCAGGTGTAGCTGAACTGACAACTCAGTTTTTAAGGCTTGCAAGTATTCTTTGGCTCCCCTTGTGTCGAATTAATAAATTAGGTAATACTACCCGCGAAGACTGTTGCGATCCCCTATACTTGTGGGTCATCAGTAAACAATACAATTGTTCCATGAACAAAAGATTGTTGTTTTCTCCCTAGTGGTAACATCACATCTACAACCTTAGTGATTCCTGTCAGTTCTCTAGATTACTAGAGGCATGAACCCACTATCGAGCATAAATACTCCCTGTTGGAGTAACTAGCATATACTTGGCCAAGATAGCTACTAGCAACGGAGAGCATGCAAGATCACAAACAACACAGACATGAAAGAATCAATAATCATAAGACATGATAGAATCAATAATCATTCTAACATAGCAATATCCATCGGATCCTCGAAAACACAGCATGTATGATTACAAATAGATGATCTTGATCATGAACGGAGCTCACAAGATCTAAACATGATAGCAGAAAGGAGGAGAAACAACCATTTAGCTATTGTATGGACCCATAGTACAAGGGTGAACTACTCACGCATCATACCGAAGGCTGGCATGGTGATGAAGAAGGCCTTCAGGATGATCTCTGCGGTGACCCAACATACCACTGCATGATGTAGTATAGTATATTCATGGAAATAACACCAATGAAACACCATTCACTAGTATTACATCCCTTAGAATGGCACAATAGAAACACAGCGGGTCCACTACATGGCTAAAGGTTACAACTCACTCTTTACACAAGATCCAGAGAACACTCTAGGTTAAAGAGAGAGAAAGAACTTCTTATAAATAAGAATCAAGATAAATAATGCACCAACTATTATACTCTTAAGACTAGTATTTTAACTAAGGGGTTGGCATTGCTGCTACTGCAATGCACTAAAGAAACAGTTCTTACACTCTACAGAGGTGCGTTACTTTTCCCATGAGAGATCAACTCTTTGTTGCACAACCGGGCAGCTTATTCCCGTCCACAATTCCATGATGTGGGGCCCAGAAGATGATCCAAGCCAATCATTGCCCCCTTCGCGACCTCGCATGCCTCCTTTGTGTACACCATGCCCACATAAAGAATTAGGGCAGTGGTTTCTACAAACCGTTAGATGTCAGAACTATCATGGGATGTTGAGGGTTCCCACCCATATGCTGCATATCCTCTACGAATTACCAATTCATATGCATGCTACAAGGATAACAGCCACGACCTGCACATTCGGCTTCATGCGAGAGGAAGAAGATACAGCTGACTTCTCCGTCCCATTCCAAATCTCATGGTCAACGCATAATATACGGCGCAAGAATCACTGGCGACATTGGTTGTTAAGTCCTAGGTGATATAGTTTTGAACAATGGTATTCCAACTGTCAAAGTTACTAGATTAGCTGATCACCCTGGATCAGTAACCAATAATTCACATTGTTATCGAAAATAGTGTTTTCTGACCCTTTTTCAAATGCAGGTGATGACAACACTTGATTCGTAAAATACTTTACGGAAAATAATCAAAGGACATGAGCAAGTGTGAACTTTCCTTTTGTGATTGCAAGATTATGCACTCACGGTCTTCGAGTCAGTATAAGATCCAAAATCTGAAATCAGCATCAGTGGTCCGGTAAGGACTAATGTTTAAAGAAGCAATATGCTCTTATGCATAAGTTATTTATGCTTGCTCGAATGGTTTGGGTTTGAGATGCTTTATGACTTAACTATATCAGACCAAAGTCAACTATACAACATATAATAATGTTTATAGTATTATATTTAGATTCTTGGAGACTAAAGTTAACTTTAAAATATAGATAGTTTGAAAGTATCATGCTTATAGCATTTGTACCTTGTGTATTTGGGAATGTTGCCTTAAGGTTATTTAAGAATGTTGCTTATAAAGGTGTGATTGTGGTTTGTGGATAAATAAATAGTACCAAGGACTACTCATGAATTATCTTTGGATTTAGTCCATTATAAGGTTTTATTTGATTTATATATATCATTCTTGAAGATTTTAGAATTGTTAAAGATCTTTTTAGAATATAAAATATTCATATAGTAGAAGGATATTTCAATATAATGGTATTTATAATGTTTTGAATCATTATGACTTAATATTATTAATATTCAAGACTAATACTATTTATTAGACTTATTTGACTAATTTTTAGAAATATTAACAATTTTAATTTACCCTTATATGAATTCTCAATTAAGTAAATAAGTTTAAATTTGATTTGTTAAAATATTTGGATTTTTATTTAACTCAAAAGTGCAATATTATATTTTTAATATGTAAATATTATTTTTGTGATCATTTTGGTATATTACATTTATTTTTGTGATTTATAAATAATAAGATATGATTTTTACAATTCTTATTACTTTATAATTACTTAATAATTAATAAATATTTACTTAAGTGAAATAATAATATATGATTGTAGTTTTTAAAATATTGTTTTTATTTTTCCAATATTTTTGGTATTTATTTATATTTTTAACATTTACTATTATTAAAATATGAATTATTAAAGTTTTATTACTTATAAAACCTTTATTAAGTAATATTTATTTAAATAATCATCATAATAATATTTGATAATAATTTTAAGTTGTAGATTTTGTTTTTATACAAATTTTTATATATTATACACGTTTTTCTAAATTATAAATTAAAAGTTATTAATTAAACAAGATTTAATCATTTATTTGATTTCTGGAATATTATTAATTGAGTTATAACATTTTATTTATTTCTTAAAAAGGAAATACTTTTTACACCGCGCCCACAACTAGCCTAAGTCACTGACTATTGCTACTCGAATCCTACTGTTACTATTGCTCTTGTTCCACTGTTGCTATTGCTTTACTGTTGCTACTACAAACTGTTGCTACTGATAAACTTCTGTGAGAAAGAACTATTTCCAGGTGTAGCTGAACTGACAACTCAGTTTTTAAGGCTTGCAAGTATTCTTTGGCTCCCCTTGTGTCGAATTAATAAATTAGGTAATACTACCCGCGAAGACTGTTGCGATCCCCTATACTTGTGGGTCATCAGTAAACAATACAATTGTTCCATGAACAAAAGATTGTTGTTTTCTCCCTAGTGGTAACATCACATCTACAACCTTAGTGATTCCTGTCAGTTCTCTAGATTACTAGAGGCATGAACCCACTATCGAGCATAAATACTCCCTGTTGGAGTAACTAGCATATACTTGGCCAAGATAGCTACTAGCAACGGAGAGCATGCAAGATCACAAACAACACAGACATGAAAGAATCAATAATCATAAGACATGATAGAATCAATAATCATTCTAACATAGCAATATCCATCGGATCCTCGAAAACACAGCATGTATGATTACAAATAGATGATCTTGATCATGAACGGAGCTCACAAGATCTAAACATGATAGCAAAAAGGAGGAGAAACAACCATTTAGCTATTGTATGGACCCATAGTACAAGGGTGAACTACTCACGCATCATACCGAAGGCTGGCATGGTGATGAAGAAGGCCTTCAGGATGATCTCTGCGGTGACCCAGCATACCACTGCATGATGTAGTATAGTATATTCATGGAAATAACACCAATGAAACACCGTTCACTAGTATTACATCCCTTAGAATGGCACAATAGAAACACAGCGGGTCCACTACATGGCTAAAGGTTACAACTCACTCTTTACACAAGATCCAGAGAACACTCTAGGTTAAAGAGAGAGAAAGAACTTCTTATAAATAAGAATCAAGATAAATAATGCACCAACTATTATACTCTTAAGACTAGTATTTTAACTAAGGGGTTGGCATTGCTGCTACTGCAATGCACTAAAGAAACAGTTCTTACACTCTACAGAGGTGCGTTACTTTTCCCATGAGAGATCAACTCTTTGTTGCACAACCGGGCAGCTTATTCCCGTCCACAATTCCATGATGTGGGGCCCAGAAGATGATCCAAGCCAATCATTGCCCCCTTCGCGACCTCGCATGCCTCCTTTGTGTACACCATGCCCACATAAAGAATTAGGGCAGTGGTTTCTACAAACCGTTAGATGTCAGAACTATCATGGGATGTTGAGGGTTCCCACCCATATGCTGCATATCCTCTACGAATTACCAATTCATATGCATGCTACAAGGATAACAGCCACGACCTGCACATCCGGCTTCATGCGAGAGGAAGAAGATACAGCTGACTTCTCCGTCCCATTCCAAATCTCATGGTCAACGCGTAATATACGGCGCAAGAATCACTGGCGACATTGGTTGTTAAGTCCTAGGTGATATAGTTTTAAACAATGGTATTCCAACTGTCAAAGTTACTAGATTAGCTGATCACCCTGGATCAGTAACCAATAATTCACATTGTTATCGAAAATAGTGTTTTCTGACCCTTTTTCAAATGCAGGTGATGACAACACTCGATTCGTAAAATACTTTACGGAAAATAATCAAAGGACATGAGCAAGTGTGAACTTTCCTTTTGTGATTGCAAGATTATGCACTCACGGTCTTCGAGTCAGTATAAGATCCAAAATCTGAAATCAGCATCAGTGGTCCGGTAAGGACTAATGTTTAAAGAAGCAATATGCTCTTATGCATAAGTTATTTATGCTTGCTCGAATGGTTTGGGTTTGAGATGCTTTATGACTTAACTATATCAGACCAAAGTCAACTATACAACATATAATAATGTTTATAGTATTATATTTAGATTCTTGGAGACTAAAGTTAACTTTAAAATATAGATAGTTTGAAAGTATCATGCTTATAGCATTTGTACCTTGTGTATTTGGGAATGTTGCCTTAAGGTTATTTAAGAATGTTGCTTATAAAGGTGTGATTGTGGTTTGTGGATAAATAAATAGTACCAAGGACTACTCATGAATTATCTTTGGATTTAGTCCATTATAAGGTTTTATTTGATTTATATATATCATTCTTGAAGATTTTAGAATTGTTAAAGATCTTTTTAGAATATAAAATATTCATATAGTAGAAGGATATTTCAATATAATGGTATTTATAATGTTTTGAATCATTATGACTTAATATTATTAATATTCAAGACTAATACTATTTATTAGACTTATTTGACTAATTTTTAGAAATATTAACAATTTTAATTTACCCTTATATGAATTCTCAATTAAGTAAATAAGTTTAAATTTGATTTGTTAAAATATTTGGATTTTTATTTAACTCAAAAGTGCAATATTATATTTTTAATATGTAAATATTATTTTTGTGATCATTTTGGTATATTACATTTATTTTTGTGATTTATAAATAATAAGATATGATTTTTACAATTCTTATTACTTTATAATTACTTAATAATTAATAAATATTTACTTAAGTGAAATAATAATATATGATTGTAGTTTTTAAAATATTGTTTTTATTTTTCCAATATTTTTGGTATTTATTTATATTTTTAACATTTACTATTATTAAAATATGAATTATCAAAGTTTTATTACTTATAAAACCTTTATTAAGTAATATTTATTTAAATAATCATCATAATAATATTTGATAATAATTTTAAGTTGTAGATTTTGTTTTTATACAAATTTTTATATATTATACACGTTTTTCTAAATTATAAATTAAAAGTTATTAATTAAACAAGATTTAATCATTTATTTGATTTCTGGAATATTATTAATTGAGTTATAACATTTTATTTATTTCTTAAAAAGGAAATACTTTTTACACCGCGCCCACAACTAGCCTAAGTCACTGACTATTGCTACTCGAATCCTACTGTTACTATTGCTCTTGTTCCACTGTTGCTATTGCTTTACTGTTGCTACTACAAACTGTTGCTACTGATAAACTTCTGTGAGAAAGAACTATTTCCAGGTGTAGCTGAACTGACAACTCAGTTTTTAAGGCTTGCAAGTATTCTTTGGCTCCCCTTGTGTCGAATTAATAAATTAGGTAATACTACCCGCGAAGACTGTTGCGATCCCCTATACTTGTGGGTCATCAGTAAACAATACAATTGTTCCATGAACAAAAGATTGTTGTTTTCTCCCTAGTGGTAACATCACATCTACAACCTTAGTGATTCCTGTCAGTTCTCTAGATTACTAGAGGCATGAACCCACTATCGAGCATAAATACTCCCTGTTGGAGTAACTAGCATATACTTGGCCAAGATAGCTACTAGCAACGGAGAGCATGCAAGATCACAAACAACACAGACATGAAAGAATCAATAATCATAAGACATGATAGAATCAATAATCATTCTAACATAGCAATATCCATCGGATCCTCGAAAACACAGCATGTATGATTACAAATAGATGATCTTGATCATGAACGGAGCTCACAAGATCTAAACATGATAGCAGAAAGGAGGAGAAACAACCATTTAGCTATTGTATGGACCCATAGTACAAGGGTGAACTACTCACGCATCATACCGAAGGCTGGCATGGTGATGAAGAAGGCCTTCAGGATGATCTCTGCGGTGACCCAGCATACCACTGCATGATGTAGTATAGTATATTCATGGAAATAACACCAATGAAACACCGTTCACTAGTATTACATCCCTTAGAATGGCACAATAGAAACACAGCGGGTCCACTACATGGCTAAAGGTTACAACTCACTCTTTACACAAGATCCAGAGAACACTCTAGGTTAAAGAGAGAGAAAGAACTTCTTATAAATAAGAATCAAGATAAATAATGCACCAACTATTATACTCTTAAGACTAGTATTTTAACTAAGGGGTTGGCATTGCTGCTACTGCAATGCACTAAAGAAACAGTTCTTACACTCTACAGAGGTGCGTTACTTTTCCCATGAGAGATCAACTCTTTGTTGCACAACCGGGCAGCTTATTCCCGTCCACAATTCCATGATGTGGGGCCCAGAAGATGATCCAAGCCAATCATTGCCCCCTTCGCGACCTCGCATGCCTCCTTTGTGTACACCATGCCCACATAAAGAATTAGGGCAGTGGTTTCTACAAACCGTTAGATGTCAGAACTATCATGGGATGTTGAGGGTTCCCACCCATATGCTGCATATCCTCTACGAATTACCAATTCATATGCATGCTACAAGGATAACAGCCACGACCTGCACATCCGGCTTCATGCGAGAGGAAGAAGATACAGCTGACTTCTCCGTCCCATTCCAAATCTCATGGTCAACGCGTAATATACGGCGCAAGAATCACTGGCGACATTGGTTGTTAAGTCCTAGGTGATATAGTTTTGAACAATGGTATTCCAACTGTCAAAGTTACTAGATTAGCTGATCACCCTGGATCAGTAACCAATAATTCACATTGTTATCGAAAATAGTGTTTTCTGACCCTTTTTCAAATGCAGGTGATGACAACACTTGATTCGTAAAATACTTTACGGAAAATAATCAAAGGACATGAGCAAGTGTGAACTTTCCTTTTGTGATTGCAAGATTATGCACTCACGGTCTTCGAGTCAGTATAAGATCCAAAATCTGAAATCAGCATCAGTGGTCCGGTAAGGACTAATGTTTAAAGAAGCAATATGCTCTTATGCATAAGTTATTTATGCTTGCTCGAATGGTTTGGGTTTGAGATGCTTTATGACTTAACTATATCAGACCAAAGTCAACTATACAACATATAATAATGTTTATAGTATTATATTTAGATTCTTGGAGACTAAAGTTAACTTTAAAATATAGATAGTTTGAAAGTATCATGCTTATAGCATTTGTACCTTGTGTATTTGGGAATGTTGCCTTAAGGTTATTTAAGAATGTTGCTTATAAAGGTGTGATTGTGGTTTGTGGATAAATAAATAGTACCAAGGACTACTCATGAATTATCTTTGGATTTAGTCCATTATAAGGTTTTATTTGATTTATATATATCATTCTTGAAGATTTTAGAATTGTTAAAGATCTTTTTAGAATATAAAATATTCATATAGTAGAAGGATATTTCAATATAATGGTATTTATAATGTTTTGAATCATTATGACTTAATATTATTAATATTCAAGACTAATACTATTTATTAGACTTATTTGACTAATTTTTAGAAATATTAACAATTTTAATTTACCCTTATATGAATTCTCAATTAAGTAAATAAGTTTAAATTTGATTTGTTAAAATATTTGAATTTTTATTTAACTCAAAAGTGGAATATTATATTTTTAATATGTAAATATTATTTTTGTGATCATTTTGGTATATTACATTTATTTTTGTGATTTATAAATAATAAGATATGATTTTTACAATTCTTATTACTTTATAATTACTTAATAATTAATAAATATTTACTTAAGTGAAATAATAATATATGATTGTAGTTTTTAAAATATTGTTTTTATTTTTCCAATATTTTTGGTATTTATTTATATTTTTAACATTTACTATTATTAAACTATGAATTATCAAAGTTTTATTACTTATAAAACCTTTATTAAGTAATATTTATTTAAATAATCATCATAATAATATTTGATAATAATTTTAAGTTGTAGATTTTATTTTTATACAAATTTTTATATATTATAATCGTTTTTCTAAATTATAAATTAAAAGTTATTAATTAAACAAGATTTAATCATTTATTTGATTCTGGAATATTATTAATTGAGTTATAACATTTTATTTATTTCTTAAAAAGGAAATACTTTTTACACCGCGCCCACAACTAGCCTAAGTCACTAACTATTGCTACTCGAATCCTACTATTACTATTGCTCTTGTTCCACTCTTGCTATTGCTTTACTGTTGCTACTACAAACTGTTGCTACTGATAAACTTCTGTGAGAAAGAACTATTTCCAGGTGTAGCTGAACTAACAACTCAGTTGTTAAGGCTTGCAAGTATTCTTTGGCTCCCCTTGTGTCGAATTAATAAATTAGGTAATACTACCCGCGAAGACTGTTGCGATCCCCTATACTTGTCGGTCATCAGTAAACAATACAATTGTTCCATGAACAAAAGATTGTTGTTTTCTCCATAGTGGTAACATCACATCTACAACCTTAGTGATTCCTGTCACTTCTCCAGATTACTAGAGGCATGAACCCACTATCGAGCATAAATACTCCCTGTTGGAGTAACTAGCATATACTTGGCCAAGATAGCTACTAGCAACGGAGAGCATGCAAGATCACAAACAACACAGACATGAAAGAATCAATAATCATAAGACATGATAGAATCAATAATCATTCTAACATAGCAATATCCATCGGATCCTCGAAAACACAGCATGTATGATTACAAATAGATGATCTTGATCATGAACGGAGCTCACAAGATCTAAACATGATAGCAGAAAGGAGGAGAAACAACCATTTAGCTATTGTATGGACCCATAGTACAAGGGTGAACTACTCACGCATCATACCGAAGGCTGGCATGGTGATGAAGAAGGCCTTCAGGATGATCTCTGCGGTGACCCAGCATACCACTGCATGATGTAGTATAGTATATTCATGGAAATAACACCAATGAAACACCGTTCACTAGTATTACATCCCTTAGAATGGCACAATAGAAACACAGCGGGTCCACTACATGGCTAAAGGTTACAACTCACTCTTTACACAAGATCCAGAGAACACTCTAGGTTAAAGAGAGAGAAAGAACTTCTTATAAATAAGAATCAAGATAAATAATGCACCAACTATTATACTCTTAAGACTAGTATTTTAACTAAGGGGTTGGCATTGCTGCTACTGCAATGCACTAAAGAAACAGTTCTTACACTCTACAGAGGTGCGTTACTTTTCCCATGAGAGATCAACTCTTTGTTGCACAACCGGGCAGCTTATTCCCGTCCACAATTCCATGATGTGGGGCCCAGAAGATGATCCAAGCCAATCATTGCCCCCTTCGCGACCTCGCATGCCTCCTTTGTGTACACCATGCCCACATAAAGAATTAGGGCAGTGGTTTCTACAAACCGTTAGATGTCAGAACTATCATGGGATGTTGAGGGTTCCCACCCATATGCTGCATATCCTCTACGAATTACCAATTCATATGCATGCTACAAGGATAACAGCCACGACCTGCACATCCGGCTTCATGCGAGAGGAAGAAGATACAGCTGACTTCTCCGTCCCATTCCAAATCTCATGGTCAACGCGTAATATACGGCGCAAGAATCACTGGCGACATTGGTTGTTAAGTCCTAGGTGATATAGTTTTGAACAATGGTATTCCAACTGTCAAAGTTACTAGATTAGCTGATCACCCTGGATCAGTAACCAATAATTCACATTGTTATCGAAAATAGTGTTTTCTGACCCTTTTTCAAATGCAGGTGATGACAACACTTGATTCGTAAAATACTTTACGGAAAATAATCAAAGGACATGAGCAAGTGTGAACTTTCCTTTTGTGATTGCAAGATTATGCACTCACGGTCTTCGAGTCAGTATAAGATCCAAAATCTGAAATCAGCATCAGTGGTCCGGTAAGGACTAATGTTTAAAGAAGCAATATGCTCTTATGCATAAGTTATTTATGCTTGCTCGAATGGTTTGGGTTTGAGATGCTTTATGACTTAACTATATCAGACCAAAGTCAACTATACAACATATAATAATGTTTATAGTATTATATTTAGATTCTTGGAGACTAAAGTTAACTTTAAAATATAGATAGTTTGAAAGTATCATGCTTATAGCATTTGTACCTTGTGTATTTGGGAATGTTGCCTTAAGGTTATTTAAGAATGTTGCTTATAAAGGTGTGATTGTGGTTTGTGGATAAATAAATAGTACCAAGGACTACTCATGAATTATCTTTGGATTTAGTCCATTATAAGGTTTTATTTGATTTATATATATCATTCTTGAAGATTTTAGAATTGTTAAAGATCTTTTTAGAATATAAAATATTCATATAGTAGAAGGATATTTCAATATAATGGTATTTATAATGTTTTGAATCATTATGACTTAATATTATTAATATTCAAGACTAATACTATTTATTAGACTTATTTGACTAATTTTTAGAAATATTAACAATTTTAATTTACCCTTATATGAATTCTCAATTAAGTAAATAAGTTTAAATTTGATTTGTTAAAATATTTGAATTTTTATTTAACTCAAAAGTGGAATATTATATTTTTAATATGTAAATATTATTTTTGTGATCATTTTGGTATATTACATTTATTTTTGTGATTTATAAATAATAAGATATGATTTTTACAATTCTTATTACTTTATAATTACTTAATAATTAATAAATATTTACTTAAGTGAAATAATAATATATGATTGTAGTTTTTAAAATATTGTTTTTATTTTTCCAATATTTTTGGTATTTATTTATATTTTTAACATTTACTATTATTAAACTATGAATTATCAAAGTTTTATTACTTATAAAACCTTTATTAAGTAATATTTATTTAAATAATCATCATAATAATATTTGATAATAATTTTAAGTTGTAGATTTTATTTTTATACAAATTTTTATATATTATAATCGTTTTTCTAAATTATAAATTAAAAGTTATTAATTAAACAAGATTTAATCATTTATTTGATTCTGGAATATTATTAATTGAGTTATAACATTTTATTTATTTCTTAAAAAGGAAATACTTTTTACACCGCGCCCACAACTAGCCTAAGTCACTGACTATTGCTACTCGAATCCTACTATTACTATTGCTCTTGTTCCACTCTTGCTATTGCTTTAGTGTTGCTACTGATAAACTTCTGTGAGAAAGAACTATTTCCAGGTGTAGCTGAACTAACAACTCAGTTGTTAAGGCTTGCAAGTATTCTTTGGCTCCCCTTGTGTCGAATTAATAAATTAGGTAATACTACCCGCGAAGACTGTTGCGATCCCCTATACTTGTCGGTCATCAGTAAACAATACAATTGTTCCATGAACAAAAGATTGTTGTTTTCTCCATAGTGGTAACATCACATCTACAACCTTAGTGATTCCTGTCACTTCTCCAGATTACTAGAGGCATGAACCCACTATCGAGCATAAATACTCCCTGTTGGAGTAACTAGCATATATTTGGCCAAGATAGCTACTAGCAACGGAGAGCATGCAAGATCACAAACAACACAGACATGATAGAATCAATAATCATTCTAACATAGCAATATCCATCGGATCCTCGAAAACACAACATGTATGATTACAAATAGATGATCTTGATCATGAACGGAGCTCACAAGATCTAAACATGATAGCACAAAGGAGGAGAAACAACCATTTAGCTATTGTATGGACCCATAGTCCAAGGGTGAACTACTCACGCATCATACCGAAGGCTGGCATGGTGATGAAGAAGGCCTTCAGGATGATCTCTGCGGTGACCCAGCATACCACTGCATGATGTAGTATAGTATATTCATGGAAATAACACCAATGAAACACCGTTCACTAGTATTACATCCCTTAGAATGGCACAATAGAAACACAGCGGGTCCACTACATGGCTAAAGGTTACAACTCACTCTTTACACAAGATCCAGAGAACACTCTAGGTTAAAGAGAGAGAAAGAACTTCTTATAAATAAGAATCAAGATAAATAATGCACCAACTATTATACTCTTAAGACTAGTATTTTAACTAAGGGGTTGGCATTGCTGCTACTGCAATGCACTAAAGAAACAGTTCTTACACTCTACAGAGGTGCGTTACTTTTCCCATGAGAGATCAACTCTTTGTTGCACAACCGGGCAGCTTATTCCCGTCCACAATTCCATGATGTGGGGCCCAGAAGATGATCCAAGCCAATCATTGCCCCCTTCGCGACCTCGCATGCCTCCTTTGTGTACACCATGCCCACATAAAGAATTAGGGCAGTGGTTTCTACAAACCGTTAGATGTCAGAACTATCATGGGATGTTGAGGGTTCCCACCCATATGCTGCATATCCTCTACGAATTACCAATTAATATGCATGCTACAAGGATAACAGCCACGACCTGCACATCCGGCTTCATGCGAGAGGAAGAAGATACAGCTGACTTCTCCGTCCCATTCCAAATCTCATGGTCAACGCGTAATATACGGCGCAAGAATCACTGGCGACATTGGTTGTTAAGTCCTAGGTGATATAGTTTTGAACAATGGTATTCCAACTGTCAAAGTTACTAGATTAGCTGATCACCCTGGATCAGTAACCAATAGTTCACATTGTTATCGAAAATAGTGTTTTCTGACCCTTTTTCAAATGCAGGTGATGACAACACTCGATTCGTAAAATAATTTACAGAAAATAATCAAAGGACATGAGCACGTGTGAACTTTCCTTTTGTGATTGCAAGATTATGCACTCACGGTCTTCGAGTCAGTATAAGATCCAAAATCTGAAATCAGCATCAGTGGTCCGGTAAGGACTAATGTTTAAAGAAGCAATATGCTCTTATGCATAAGTTATTTATGCTTGCTCGAATGGTTTGGGTTTGAGATGCTTTACGACTTAACTATATCAGACCAAAGTTAACTATACAACATATAATAATGTTTATAGTATTATATTTAGATTCTTGGAGACTAAAGTTAACTTTAAAATATAGATAGTTTGAAAGTATCATGCTTATAACATTTGTACCTTGTGTATTTGGGAATGTTGCCTTAAGGTTATTTAAGAATGTTGCTTATAAAGGTGTGATTGTGGTTTGTGGATAAATAAATAGTACCAAGGACTACTCATGAATTATCTTTGGATTTAGTCCATGATAAGGTTTTATTTGATTTATATATATCATTCTTGAAGATTTTAGAATTGTTAAAGATCTTTTTAGAATATAAAATATTCATATAGTAGAAGGATATTTCAATATAATGGTATTTATAATGTTTTGAATCATTATGACTTAATATTATTAATATTCAAGACTAATACTATTTATTAGACTTATTTGACTAATTTTTAGAAATATTAACAATTTTAATTTACCCTTATATGAATTCTCAATTAAGTAAATAAGTTTACATTTGATTTGTTAAAATATTTGAATTTTTATTTAACTCAAAAGTGGAATATTATATTTTTAATATGTAAATATTATTTTTGTGATCATTTTGGTATATTACATTTATTTTTGTGATTTATAAATAATAAGATATGATTTTTACAATTCTTATTACTTTATAATTACTTAATAATTAATAAATATTTACTTAAGTGAAATAATAATATATGATTGTAGTTTTTAAAATATTGTTTTTATTTTTCCAATATTTTTGGTATTTATTTATATTTTTAACATTTACTATTATTAAACTATGAATTATCAAAGTTTTATTACTTATAAAACCTTTATTAAGTAATATTTATTTAAATAATCATCATAATAATATTTGATAATAATTTTAAGTTGTAGATTTTATTTTTATACAAATTTTTATATATTATACATGTTTTTCTAAATGATAAATTAAAAGTTATTAATTAAACAAGATTTAATCATTTATTTGATTTCTGGAATATTATTAATTGAGTTATAACATTTTATTTATTTCTTAAAAAGGAAATACTTTTTACACCGCGCCCATAACTAGCCTAAGTCACTGACTAGTGGGCCTATGTCCACCTCAGCGCACACGTCAAAGAAAATGCATTTGTTACCGACTAGTTGGCTACCCCCACACAATGACACATGGGTCCAAGGCCATGTCATCAGCCACGCGAGGCAAAGACTGGTCAAACTCGCTAACGTGGTTAGAACCTGACGTAGGCATGACGTCACCTGGGTTGATCCTCACTGGTTGAGGATCGATCGATCGATCTGGTGCGTGCGCAGGGCTGTGACTAGGTGCGTTGGACAGAGGAGCTCAAGGCGAACCTATTGGTGGTGGCGCTGCTACCTAATGGTCACCGGAGCTGCATCGGCGACGAGCTTCTGCGGCGGCCAACGGCGATGCTCAACGAAACTAGGCCTACTGTGAGAATTAGAAAGCGAGAATAGGATACAGAGATGCATAAGCTTACCCTGATGATGATAGAGAGGTCGAGGAGGCTTGGGGAGGCGTGACGCGAATCGACGATAATGGCCATGATGGCCAAGGAAAAGGAATGCTCGATTTCACATGATTCTCGGCATGCGGGCTTCCGTGCTTGGTCCTAGGTGAGTAAGTCCACGACGGCGCTTCCAACGGTGGCTATTACGAGGCGAGCGGTGGTCGGACTTGACCGGAACGATGAATTCCGACGAACTAGTGTTTTGGGTGAGGAAGGAAAATGGGTCTAGAGAGCGAGATAGAAGATGAGATAGGTATGAGAAGATAGAGGAGGACGCGGTGATCTTATCTACCCTCCTAGAGACGGTGGCACGCATCGTAGCGCGACGGTCGATCGACGGCGGAGCTCTGGCCAGCGAGCTGCTTCCAGTAGACGAGGTAGACGACAAAGTCGATTTTGAAGAAAACCCCCTGGCGTTTCTTTCTTCTTAACCCGTGATCCTTCCCTAGCCCCACTTGTCAGTCACAGGAGAGAATGAGCTGGGCTGGTTACTAGGCCTTTGTGGGCTGCACCTAGGCAACAGGTAAGCAGGTAAGAGTTGGGTCACGGGCAGGTTTTTTTTTATTTGTTTACCCTTTTTCTATTTTCTGTTTTCCTTTTCAGATTTGAATTCAATCTATATTTTGAACTTTTCTATGTAGAATTTTTTTGCTGGATAATTGTAGTAATACTAAAATATATTTAGTATCATTTGTGAACTTTTATTATATAATGTTTTTATATTTCTTTTATTTTCTCTATATAATTGTAGTAATACTAAAATATAATCATTCATGAGTAAGAAATTAATATGGTTTTTACTACTTCCATTAATTTGGAAAAATGGCAATGTATATATTCCATTATGCTAAACAAAGAAGTTTAAGGTGCTTGATTTACTAATATTCCCTTGCTACTATGAGTAAAGATCTAATAACTAATCATATTGGCTTTTGTTTGTGATACTTAATGACATCATTCCTTTTAAAATAGAAAGTTATATTTAGGATGTTTCATAAAAGGAACTAATAAAGATACTCTTAAGCACATATAATTATGATAATTAGAATTGAAAGAGATGTGCTTATGTGATCTGTTATAGGGAAATATTCCTATAAAATGATAATAATCATGAGAAGATGAATCAATTCCCTGAATGGACATCATACTTGGTTTAAGATTTAGAGTTGGTTGTTTAACAAGAATGTCTAATTTTTCATTCTTCACCATCCTTAACCTTTACTTAAAGAATTCCTTTCCTAGATATAATACTTCTTCCAATCCATCATCATAGTTAGCATGATGAGCTTTACTTCATAAAATATTTCTATCCCCCTATTATACTTCTAAATCCATGAATGAGCACAATAGGTTTGACACTAAGGCTTTTATGCTTTTCTCATATCCATACTTAGTTCTATTCACTAATCTACTCATAATCTTCTTAATCATTTATTACTAATACTTCTTCACTAGATGTAAACATCCAACTACCTTTCTCCAAAGCTTACTATCCTAAAGATGAATAATACTTCTTCCATAACTCTATGCTAAACTAGCTTTAATTGAATCATACTATCTTACAGTTACTTTACTCTAACAACTCACACTCCAACCTTACATTATATTAGTATGGCTTGTAATGACTACTTTAGGATAACTTATCCCTACTAGGGTTTCAATCATGTTCTACCAACCAATATCTTTTATACTAGATATAGGTAGACCATCTAGGTGAGTAAGGCATGATCATTTTAATCCCATAATCATTTATATCTTGGATTTGTAATAAGCTAAACAAGGCTTTAGCAATACAACCCTTCAATTGTATTGTAATTATCTTCTTAGTATCTCTAATTGGATTAAGACTGTTATTCATGGACTATGCCCACTTGGTCTAATAGAATTACTACTGGTAGCTATCTTCAGGGTTCATCCTTGTAATCTTCTTAACTACCATATAACTAGATGGTATAAATACTTCTTATATTTATTTAGGAGCGATTTGGATCCATCAATTATCCTATTGATCTGATTCTCTTCAATCATTCCCATCCTATAGATGATGTCTCAAACTAGAATTACTATTTATCTCTTCTTAGTTGTTTCTTTATAGACACTTATGTGTAAGATATATTCTGGTCAAGAGTTTATAGATTGAGAATTGGTGAATAAATAGTTGATTTCTCAACATTGATAAGCAGCAGATATTGAAATATAACTCAATAGAGATGATAAGGGTTGATATGGAAAGCAAGATATAGGGTGAAGGATCTAAACTTAGTTTCTTTCCTACTCAATCTTACTTAAGAAGTAGGGTTAGATATTACCATGATACTCATGGTATATTTATATAATTGTTACATTCTTATTATTTGTGTTATATCCTTAACTTCTTACTCATGAATGATTATAATGGATATTATGATATGATCACCTAATGATCAAATATAAATCATATTGTATCAGGGTTTAACTTTTATTACATTTGATCTCCCCTTAGATCAAATCTCCCTTACCCAAAATAAGGTGTTAGCAAAGGTCATTTTGAAACTTATCGCAGTCAACTTGATGATCTACTCCTTATTCCATCAAGTTAAGAGAAGCTTCAATCACTTTGACAGGTTTTGTTCAAAAGCGCGAAAATTATTCAGATTTTCTATGCATGAATGCAATGCACACATCTGGGTTTAGCTTATTTCTAGGCTCTAATGTTGGGATGTTACAGACTCTCCCCCTTAAAATAAACTTCGTCCTCGAAGTTCGCAAACTCTCACGTTTTGGAGTAAGGAATTGACTTGTAGTGGTTGTTATATTTCTTCACTCCTTGATGACCTTAATGTCACATCCCAAATTTTAGATTTGGTTCTGCATATCATTCATGTCATTGCATCATGATCATCCATACAAAATTTCGGTTTGAAAAGATTCTGGCGAAACGACATTTGCAAACCCTATTTTGAATTGCTAAAATGCTCCTACAAGAGGGTATACTAGGACTTGTATTTTTTCCACCCTTGTAAACTAGTGGAAATAAATGCCACATGATCCTAGGTTGATCTCCTAGATTTTACAAAAATTTAGGAACAAGAATCGCTCGATTCGGAGTCCGTATGAAAGAGATACGATAGAATTACTAAACAGAAATTAGAAAAATAAAAAAGAACAAAAAAAGAGGAGAAGGCCAGCCGGCCGGGCCGGCCCAGCCGCGCCAGCCCACCCCGCGCGCGCGCCGCAATAGCCACCGCCCGCGCGGCAGTTAGCAGTCCGCTGCCCGCGCCCGTGCCAGCCACCGACAGGTGGGGCCCACCTGTCGACGCCGACATCGCCGCCGCCCGCCACGTCAGCCCACTCAAAGTCAAGGTTTGACTGGGTATTTTCCTAAATAGTTTTATTTGACAGATTTTAGGTAAAACTTGTAAAATTCGTAGAAAATAATCTACTAGGCCAAAAATTGCAAATAAAATGTGTGTAGGTTCAGTAAGTCGTGTAGAATCTTTCTGTACCATTGTTTTACACTTTTGCAGCAAGATTTTATCCAGATTAATTAAATGAGTTAATGGCCTTTTTGGAGTAATTAATTCGTAGAAAAAGATCTGTAACTCCAAAAATTGCCAAATAATATGTCCCTGGTTTCAGTAGAACAAGGGGAATCTCAAAGTGAATTAAAAGAATAGGCTTACAGTAAAAACTTTTGCAGAAGCTATTTAGTGGCTTTCTGCAGTATTTTAACTACTCGGGGAGTTATATAATTCCTTTTTAAGAAATTCTAATTGGTACTGCTCCCATTCAGTAATGCCTACACAGTAGAATTTTCCCAAGATTTTACAAATAGTATGTTAACAGTAGTGAATTATTTGGGTTCTAGCTATAGTATTGAGCATTATAAATTGCAGAATAGTTTTCCTTGCGCTAAAATTATTTTCCATGCATGCATTCAGTAGCTTTACTGAATAAGATTATGTGGTGCTGCTGTAGCATCAATCCACTTGTCATGCATGCATCTTGCATCATCTTTGTTTGCATATGCTTGTGGATGGTTTGTTTATGAATGCAATTGTATCGTGTAGATTGCGACGAGTGCAACGCTTGCTCGTGTGTGGATTTTTCTTCCGACCGCTACAACCAAGGCAAGTAGATGCTACCTTGTTCATGATATTGTCCTACTATTTTCAATGCATTGTCGTGTATTTTGTAGATGCATGTGTAGGATGATACTATCGTTATGCTATGTCCTATTATGTGGTAGGGGCTTTCCTTGTAGATGAACTACCGTTGGTAGATGTGCTTAGCCATGCTATGATGAACGAGGGCTGGGTTACATCACTGAAAGTTGTTTCTAAATATGTTGGTTTGTGAAAACTAAAACAACTTAATCAATGAATCTCCTGGGTGTGATGGGATTGATAATTTTTGGTGGTATCATTGCGGAAAGGCACCCAGGTATCAAGAGAAAATGATTGGCTTCTTTATTCTGTAGCTTACGTGTAGAACCATGTGCCAATAATGGAATGGGCAGTTGGTTGGACTTAGTAGGTTGTGGTAACTCGAACCAGCGTATCCAGAGATGTAGAATTTTGGTAGGTTGGACCGGTGCGCGTCGGGATTGGGGAGCTACTTCCCGAATGGTCTCTTCTTGGACTTCTCCCTATCATCACCCAAAATGAGAGTGATGGTACGAGTTGGGCTGTCCAAGTCACATGGGTAAAGTGTACTAACCCCTGCAGGGTGTATAATCTAATCGATTAGTTGTGTCCCCGGTTATGGACATCTGAGTTGCTTGATATTGATTCCATGACATGTTTCTCGTTCATTCTAATTTCATAATTGCTTTAATGTTGTTGGGTTAACTTAATTGGGATCTTTTCAAAGAAAATCAAAAAAACTGTTTATGAAAGTAGGACAAAGGTATTTGCAAATGCAAGCTAGCAACAGCTCCACTTGCCAAATATGCATGTAGATGTTAGCTCTATTGTATCCTTTACAAGCTCTACTTGCCATACATTCCATGTATTGACCCTTCGGGGCTGCTATGTTTCATGTTGCAGGATATTTCGATTCTGAGTAATCGTTATAGGCCACGGTACTCCACTCGGCACTTGTTCACTTGTGGACAATTTGAAGAATGGAGGATTTGCTTTATTTATGTTGCTACCTGAATAATTTGAGCTAGCCTTGAGCTAAGCTTTTATTGTAATAATGGTACTCTGGATCTTCGTTATTTATGATACATGGATATTTTGCTATGTTATTCATCTTATTCTATTGTGGGCCAATGAACCGATCCAGGGATTGGCATGTCACATAGAAGCCACGGTCTTTTCAGAACCGTGGTGTTACAAGATGGTATCAGAGCCCGTGTGTCGACTGTAGGATCGTGACCTAGGTTTGGATTAGGAAGCCATAGAATTATTAAAGCTTATATTAACCCTGTCTTTCATCTTATGCCTTTCACTCTCGTAAATTCTTACCATATGCTATTCTCACACTTTCCTCTTTTAATTGATAGATGGGAGAAGTCAGGACTGAGTATGCCACCATGGAGTCACCAAGGCCCTTTGCAAGACAGTTAGCACAGCTCTCGCAGTCATTGGGATTGCCACTTCCCATGTTCAAGGGACGAAGGTTGTACACCTATGGATATGGTGAGGATGCATGGGAGATCACCACTTTCATCTTCAGGGATGCCGCCTTGCCAAACCCTGTGCATCTGATCTACACCCAGACATACTGCAACTGGGGACTTGGAATAAACTTGGCCATGCATGAAGCCCTGTCTCGCCAGTGCCATCATGTCCGACACCTACTGCCAGTAGACTCACCCTACCGTGACTATGGGAGGCATGATGAAGATGGGAACATTGTGGTTACCCCGGGTGACAGGAACAACATGCCGCCCCGTCGGAGGCACATAGAGGACATGGAAAGGGAGAATGGAGCTCTAGCTGAGAAAGTGATGATGGTAAAGGAGATTGCAGATTTTGCCAGCAATGGTATGGTGATCCAAGGACAGGAGATTGACACCTTGCATGAAGCTGTGGGAGTTCTGGAAAATGCCCTGATGGGCAGGGATGCAACCATAGCTCAGCTTAATGGGACTGTGCAGGATAACACCCAGACCATACAACAGTTGCAAGGGACCGTCCAGGAAAGGGATCAAACTATTGAAGATATGGCAGCCCAGATTGCCGCACTCCAAGCATAGCTGAATCCACCCTCTGATGATGACAATGGAGATGGAGGCAACAATGATGATGATGATGACAGTGGGAACGATGATGATGAGGACGAGGATGATGATGGAGACGATGATGGTGGAGGAGATGAAGCTATTGCAGTTGTAGCAGAGAGTGAAGAAGAAGAGGAGGATCCTGAAGAGGTGGAGTTTGAGATTTCAAGTGATGACTCATGAGAGGTGTACACTCCGCCGCCATGGTTGGTTCGTGGATAGAAGCGCCAACGCATGAGTGCAAGGACCTACCGCAACCTCTTCAAGAAGTAGATAGAAGTCCACCAATTAGTCTTTGTTAGGAAAAATCGTTAGGATTAGTCTCGATCGATGTAAAACTTAAATTACTGTCAGTTTAAGAGTGTTTAGTTGCTTATTTGTGTACTCCAATATCCCAGGAATTATTTGTGCGAATTTTATGAAAGAGTTATGGCAAGTTTGGTTAATATCTATGTGATTCCTGCTGCAGTTTTCTGCTGATACAGCAGTACTGTATGATTTTTCATATTTTACTGATATCTGGGAAAAAACTGAAAAAAATAGGTCTGGTGCGAAACTCTCTGTACTATATGTGAAAAAATCAGCATAAATTCCTGACGAGTTTAAGTCAGGTAGAAAAATTCGTGAACACTGCTGGACTGTTCTGGCAGATTGCTGTTTTAATGCTTTGTTGATCAACTGTTTAGATAACCATTGCCAACTCTTATAAAAACTATTTCAGTAGATATATACTGCTAGGATAATCCCTGGGATGTTGCTGGATCACTTGTTTGTTGATGTGTTGCTTGCTTGAGATTGTCTGCTGTTGTTCTGTTGTTGTTTGATCATAATGCATGGGTAGAATCCTGTTTTCGTAGTTGATTCTTTCTAAGCTTACCTATGCTGAACCGCAGATGCCTCCCGGCCGTCAACCCACTGAGTTGGAGCAGCTCATGGAAGCTCAGGCACAGCTGACCCAAGTTATGACCCAGTTCATGGAAGCTCAGAACAACAACAACAACAACAACAACAACAACAACAACAACAACAACAACAACAACAACAACAACAACAACAACAACAACAACAACAATGGGAACAACCAGCCTCAGGGAGATGCTCTCACCAGGTTTCTAAGGTTAAGGCCAGCTAAGTTCTCTACTGCAATGGAACCAATGGTTGCTCTCGACTGGTTGCGTTGAGTCAACAAGGATCTGGTAACTGTTGGATGCACTGATGCTGAGAAGGTGAGGTTTGCCGCTCACCTACTGGAGGGACCAGCCGCTTCTTGGTGGGACACTTTTCAGATCACCCACCCGCTGGACACCGTGACTTAGGCAATGTTTGAGGAGAGTTTCAGGACCAACCACGTGTCTTCAGGAGTTCTGAGCCTGAAGAGGAAGGAGTTCCGCAACTTGCGCCAAACCAACCGCACCGTGGCTGAGTACATTGAGGAGTTCAACAACCTGTCCCGTTATGCACCTGAGGATGTTGACACTGATGCAAAAAGGAGGGAGAGATTCCTGGATGGACTCAGTGATGAGCTTTCAGTGCAGCTACTGGTGGTTTATTGCCCCACTTTCCAGGAGCTTATGGACAAGGCCAGAATCTTGGAAGGGAAGCACAAGCAGGTGGAAAACCGCAAGAGGAAGAGCAGCAATCACCACTCTGGTTCTCACCACAAGTCTCGCACTTCTTATGATGGATACTCCAAGCATGGAGGGAGTGACCATGGGCACCATGGGATCCATGACTGCCACCACCATGGAGGCGATGGACATCGCCATGATAATCACAAGAGTAACCACCACAGCCACAAGGGAGGACACACCCACCACTCTGGAGGACATAGTGGACATGACCGCAACCGTGATCGCAGCTTTGTGAAGAAGGATCTGAGTGAGGTGACATGCTTCAAGTGCGGTTAGAAGGGACATTATGCAGACAAATGTCCGGAGAAGAAGGTGCTGAAGCCAACCAACAACCAGAAGGCCACAGTGAACCACATGAATGTGGAGGAGATCCCAGATGAGCCTGACCTTGTGATTGGTAAGTTTCCAATCAACGGTCACCCTGCACTTATACTTTTCGATATTGGTGCATCGCATTCATTCATATCAAGGGCATTTGTGGATAAGTATAAGTTACCTATGGAGTCTATGAAAGAGTCTATTAGAGTGAGTTCACCTGGAGGGGATATGATAGCTAGCGCGGGATGCCGCGACTTAACTGTGAGGATTGGAGCACACAATTTCATTGCACATATGGTAGTGTTGGGATCACAAGGGTTAGATGTTATTCTGGGTATGGATTGGATGTCTATGCATGGGGGAAACATAGATTGTGCACAGCGAGCTGTTTCACTCAAAACCCCGGATGGTAAGAGAATTAGGTTCAAGTCGGTTGTACGACCGGGAAGGTGTAAGCTGAATTCTCTTAAGGGGGTTAGCATGGATACTGTGCCTGTGATTAAGGATTATCCCGACGTGTTTCCGGAAGAACTGCCAGGGATGCCACCTGACAGGGAAGTGGAGTTTCTCATCGACCTGATGCCGGGAACAGGACCTATAGCAAAGAGACCATATAAGATGGATGTGGATGAGCTGAAGGAATTGAAGAAGCAGCTGAAAGAGCATATGGACAAGGGATTCATTCAGCCTAGTTCGTCGTCATGGGGTGCACCTGTTCTGTTTGTGGAGAAGAAAGACAGCAGCAAGAGATTAGTGGTGGACTATCGCTCGCTGAATGAGGTGACCATCAAGAACAAATACCCCCTGCTGAACATAAATGATTTGTTTGATCAACTGGAAGGAGCAAAGGTGTTTAGCAAGATTGATCTGCGATCGGGCTACTTCCAATTGAATATCCGGGAGGAGGACATACCAAAAACCGCTTTCACTACTAGGTATGGTTTATATGAGTATACAGTTATGTCTTTTGGACTAACGAATTCCCCGGTATATTTCATGACCATGATGAACAAGGTATTCATGGAGTACTTGGACAAGTTCGTGGTGGTATTTATTGATGACATACTGATATACTCCAAGGATGATGCTGAGCATGAGAAACATCTGCGACTGATTATGGAGAAGCTAAGGGAACACAAGCTGTATGCCAAATTCAGCAAGTGTGAATTCTGGCTTAACACTGTTGGATTTCTTGGACACGTGGTGTCAGGAGAAGGAGTCGTTGTTGACCCAAGCAAAGTGACTACAGTAACTGAGTGGGAAGCGCCCAAGAATGCGGGAGAGATTAGAAGTTTCTTGGGACTTGCTGGATATTACAGGAGGTTCATTGAAAACTTCTCCAAGATTACTAAGCCGATGACAGAACTTCTGAAGAAGGAGAGGAAGTTTGAATGGACGGATGCGTGTGAAGCCAGCTTTCAGGAACTGAAGCGTCGACTAGCGACTGCACCTGTTCTGTGTTTACCTGATCTTCAGAAGGATTTCCAAGTGTACTGTGATGCTTCTCGACAGGGACTTGGCAGTGTGCTGATGCAAGATGGGAGAGTGGTGTCGTATGCCTCGCGGCAACTTAAACACCATGAGAGGAATTATCCCACACACGACTTGGAACTAGCATCAGTTGTTCATGCGCTCAAAGTATGGAGGCACTACTTAATGGGAAAACACTGCGATGTGTACACCGACCACAAGAGCCTGAAGTACATATTTACACAGAAGGAACTGAATATGAGGCAAAGGAGATGGTTGGAACTTATCAAGGACTATGATATGAATCTGCAATACCACCCAGGAAAGGCCAATGTAGTAGCAGATGCTCTGAGCCGGAAGGTTTATGCCAATGGATTGACAATTGGGGAATTGCCTGAGGATTTGTGCAAGCAATTCAAGGACCTTAGACTGGAGGTAGTGTCTGAAGGATACTTGGCAGCAATGGAAGTCCAACCGACGCTACAGGACAGGATCAGGAAGGCTCAGGTAGGAGACAAGGAAATAGAAGAGATAAAGGAAAACATGAAGGAAAATCGAGAAAAGGATATTCGCGAGGATGAGCATGGTACCTTGTGGTATGGAGATCGTCTGTGTGTGCCCAGCGACCAGAGATAAGGAAGTTGATTCTGCAGGAAGCTCATAACTCGCCATACTCCATACATCCGGGCAATACAAAGATGTATATGGATTTGAAGAGAAGATTTTGGTGGAACAACATGAAGGGAGACATCGCCAAGCATATTGCCCTATGTGATGTGTGTAGCCAAGTGAAGGCGGAGCACCAGAAGCCAGCAGGACTGCTGCAGCCATTGCTGGTGCCGGATTGGAAGTGGGATAGAGTGGGGATGGATTTTATCACAGGATTGCCCAGGACCAGGTCAGGATATGACTCCATTTGGGTAGTGGTAGACCATTTGACCAAGGTAGCCCACTTTATACCGGTGAAGACGACCTATACGAGTGCAAAGTTGTCCAAGATCTACATGGACAAAATTGTGTGCCTACATGGAGTTCCTAAGAGTATTGTATCTGATAGAGGCACCCAATTTACCTCACACTTCTGGCGCCAGCTGCACGAGTCACTTGGGACTAGATTGGAGTTTAGCACAGCGTTTCACCCCCAGACTGATGGACAGACTGAGAGGGTGAATCAGATTTTGGAAGACATGCTGAGAGCTTGCGCTTTGGCTCATGGTTCTAGTTGGGATGAGAATTTGCCGTATGCTGAGTTTTCCTACAACAACAGCTATCAAACCAGCATCAAGACGTCACCGTTCGATGTACTATATGGGAAACGGTGCCGGACACCATTGCTATGCGATGGAGTAGGAGAACGTCAGTTGTTTGGACCTGATTTGATCAAGGACGCTGAGGAGAAGGTCGCCTTGATTAGGGACAGGCTGAAGGTAGCACAATCAAGGTAGAAGAGCTACGTTGACGCCAAGCGCAAGGAAGTGGTGTATGAGATAGGTGATAGAGCATACCTCAGGGTGTCGCCACTTCGTGGAATCAAGAGATTTGGGATCAAGGGTAAGCTGGCACCTCGGTTTATTGGACCGTATCGGGTCTTAGCATGCAAAGGAGAAGTTGCTTATCAGTTGGAGTTGCCAGAGGCTATGTCCGCTGTTCACAATGTGTTCCACATGTCCCAGCTGAAGAAGTGTCATCCGGAGATGGTGGATACACCATTGAGAGACACTGTGCCACTAGAGGAGGTTCAGCTTGAGAATGACTTGACCTATGAGGAGAAGCCGGTCAAGATTCTGGAGACAGCGGAGAGGATTACCCGTACCAAGACGATCGGGTTTTGCAAGGTGCAATGGAGCCACCACACCGAAGAGGAAGCCACTTGGGAGCGTGAGGATGACATCCGAAAGGACTACCCACACCTATTTGCTAGCCGCGCCGAATCTCGGGGACGAGATTCATCTTAAGGGGGTTAGTCTTGTCACATCCCAAATTTTAGATTTGGTTTTGCATATCATTCATGTCATTGCATCATGATCATCCATACAAAATTTTGGTTTGAAAAGATTCTGGCGAAACGACATTTGCAAACCCTATTTTGAATTGCTAAAATGCTCCTACA
This sequence comes from Avena sativa, assembly GCA_916181665.1. Classification (NCBI taxonomy): domain Eukaryota; kingdom Viridiplantae; phylum Streptophyta; class Magnoliopsida; order Poales; family Poaceae; genus Avena; species Avena sativa. The sequence goes on from OV702281.1 coordinate 397,322,131, forward strand.
AGAGGGTATACTAGGACTAGTATTTTTTCCACCCTTGTAAACTAGTGGAAATAAATACCACATGATCCTAGGTTGATCTCCTAGATTTACAAAAATTTAGGAACAAGAATCGCTCGATTCGGAGTCCGTATGAAGGAGATACGATAGAATTACTAAACAGAAATTAGAAAAATAAAAAAGAACAAAAAAAAAGAGGAGAAGGCCAGCCGGCCGGGCCGGCCCAGCCGCGCCAGCCCACCCCGCGCGCGCGCCGCAGCAGCCACCGCCCGCGCGGCAGTTAGCAGTCCGCCGCCCGCGCCCGCGCCAGCCACCGACAGGTGGGGCCCACCTGTCGGCGCCGACATCGCCGCCGCCCGCCGCGACTGCCTCGAAGTCTACAACCACCCCGCTGTCGTTTCCGCCCCTGACTCCGCGTGGACCCCCTCTTAGCCCCGCGCTCGCCCCCTGCCTCTCCCCTATCGCGCCCCCACACCGAATCGCGCCGCAGCCGCTGCCTCCCGAATCCCGCCGCCGCGCGCCGCCCGGTAAGCGCCGCCGCCTCTCTCTCCCCTCGCCTCGCTGCGACCCCGCGAGCTCGCCGCCCCGCTGACTCGCCGCCTCCGCTCTCCCTCCGCAGGTCTCCACCGCCGCCATCGCCCGCCCCGCCACCGGCCGACGCCGCTCCAGCCCGCCGCCGCCGCCAGGAGCCGCAGGAGTCCGCGTCGTCATCCCCACGGGCTCCGCCTCCTCGCCCCGCACCCCGTCCTGCCCTCCGCCGCCGCCGACATCGCCGGTGAGCACCACCTCGCCGCCTCCTCCCTGCCGTCGATTTTTGATCCAGCGGCCCAGATCGGCCGTTGACTGGTCAGCTCAGGTGCTGACTGGTCAACCGCCCAGTCAGCCCCCAGTCAACCGCCACGTCAGCCCAGTCAAAGTCAAGGTTTGACTGGGTATTTTCCTAAATAGTTCTATTTGACAGATTTTAGGTAAAACTTGTAAAATTCGTAGAAAATAATCTACTAGGCCAAAAATTGCAAATAAAATATGTGTAGGTTCAGTAAGTCATGTAGAATCTTGCTGTACCATTGTTTTACACTTTTGCAGCAAGATTTTGTCCAGATTAATTAAATGAGTTAATGGCCTTTTTGGAGTAATTAATTCGTAGAAAAATATCTGTAACTCCAAAAATTGCAAATAATATGTCCCTGGTTTCAGTAGAACAAGGGGAATCTCAAAGTGAATTAAAAGGATAGGCTTACAGTAAAAACTTTTGCAGAAGCTATTTAGTGGCTTTCTGCAATATTTTAACTACTCGGGGAGTTATATAATTCATTTTTGAGAAATTCCAATTGGTACTGTTCCCATTCAGTAATGCCTACACAGTAGAATTTTCCCAAGATTTTACAAATAGTATGTTAACAGTAGTAAATTATTTGGGTTCTAGCTCTAGTATTGAGCATTATAAATTACAGAATAGTTTTCCTTGCGCTAAAATTATTTTCCATGCATGCATTCAGTAGCTTTACTGAATAATATTATGTGATCCTGCTGTAGCATCAATCCACTTGTCATGCATGCATCTTGCATCATCTTTGTTTGCATATGCTTGTGGATGGTTTGTTTATGAATGCAATTGTATCGTGTAGATTGTGACGAGTGCAACGCTTGCTCGTGTGTGGATTGTTCTTCCGACTGCTACAACCAAGGCAAGTAGATGCTACCTTGTTCATGATATTGTCCTACTATTTTCAATGCATTGTCATGTATTTTATAGATGCATGTGTAGGATGATACTATCGCTATGCTATGTCCTATTATGTGGTAGGGCTTTCCTTGTAGATGAACCACCGTTGGTAGATGTTCTTAGCCATGCTATGATGAACGAGGGCTGGGTTACATCACTGAAAGTTGTTTCTAAATATGTTGGTTTGTGAAAACTAAAACAACTTAATCAATGAATCTTCTGGGTGTGATGGGATTGATAATTTTTGGTGGTATCATTGCGGAAAGGCACCCAGGTATCAAGAGAAAATGATTGGCTTCTTTATTCTGAAGCTTACGTGTACAACCATGTGCCAATAATGGAATGGGCGGTTGGTTGGACTTAGTAGGTTGTGGTAACTCGAACCCGCGTATCCAGAGATGTAGAATTTTGGTAGGTTGGACCGGTGCGCGTCGGGATTGGGGAGCTACTTCCCGAACGGTCTCTTCTTGGACTTCTCCCTATCATCACCCAAAATGAGAGTGATGGTACGAGCTGGGCTGGCCAAGTCACATGGGTAAAGTGTACTAACCCCTGCAGGGTGTATAATCTAATCGATTAGTCGTGTCCCCGGTTATGGACATCTGAGTTGCTTGATATTGATTCCATGACATGTTTCTCGCTCATTCTAATTTCATAATTGCTTTAATGTTGTTGGGTTAACTTAATTGGGATCTTTTCAAAGAAAATCAAAAAAACTGTTTATGAAAGTAGGACAAAGGTATTTGCATATGCAAGCTAGCCACAGCTCCACTTGCCAAATATGCATGTAGATATTAGCTCTATTGTCTCCTTTACTAGCTCTACTTGCCATACATTCCATGTATTGACCCTTCGGGGCTGCTACGTTTCATGTTGCAGGATATTTCGATTCTGAGTAATCGTTATAGGCCACGGTACTCCACTCGGCACTTGTCCACTTGTGGGCAATTTGAAGAATAGAGGATTTGCTTTATTTATGTTGCTACCTGAATAATTTGAGCTAGCCTTGAGCTAAGCTTTTATTGTAATGTTGGTACTCTGGATCTTCGTTATTTATGATACACGGATATTTTGCTATGTTATTCATCTTATTCTATTGTGGGCCAATGAACCGATCCAGGGATTGGCATGTCACATAGAAGCCACAGTCTTTTCAGAACCGTGGTGTTACACTTAAATGTAATTATTTGTAGTATTCTATAGCTTGATTAGCTATCCTAATTCAATGTTTTTTATTTAATCATCAAACTTTATTACTATGTTAAATATAGTCTACATGTCTCATTAAAACAAGTTTTAAGTTTCTATATGCCCGTGTTTGTGGTTAGAAGACTATATTCCTATTCTTGTCATAGTATAGTTGATACTAGTACTCCTTCCAAGATTGGATTTGAGCTCAGTTAGTCCATACACATTGGGAATTTCTTGTTCTCAATACTTGTCCAGTTGGGTGTTCTCTATTACTTCTTCAACTTTCATTTATAATATTTGTTATCCCTCTTAGGGTTTACAAATAGTCTCCAAACTACATACCTAGTGACCATTGGTTCTTAAACTAGAATGTTGGTCTTCTGTTCAGTTTATATTTTACCTAATTAGGGTCTGATGAAAGATTATACGGTGTATCCACACAGTTGTGGATCTCCGACGCAAATCTTTCAGCATTATATGTCGTACTTACAATTGGACATTTTCGCTGGGATAAGTCTGACTTTGTGAAGCATCTTGAAACACGATCGCCTTAAATGTTTATACTTCCTTAGGTCTTATTTAACTTTAGGCCAAACTTTATGCTCTTTATGCAAATTTTAAGAAGATCTGGTTAACTATGTTAACCAAATACCAGTTGCGGACAAAATACCAACTGTGGATTGGAATACCGACTATGGATCAAATACAGCTGCGGATCATCCTGGTTGATAGGTATTACCTTATATTTCCAATCTACTACTGGCATTCTCTTTGAATTTCCAGAGCTTGAATACCATTTTGCTCCAAAACTACATCTTTGTACTAATTCATGATGCTTCCATGAACTAGGGATTACTACTTTATTAACTTCATAACAATACTGCCTACTTTGAATGGGCCTTAAGTTTACTATTTCTTGTTGCTCCATACACCTTCCATACTAATCTTCCTTCTCATAACTGGCTAAGAATGATCTATGCTTGAATTATCCTCCAAATAATGTTAATTCTTCTTATATTTTACTTCCTCCTTTAAGTAAGTCTTCGTCCTGATTTTTGGAACTCGTCACTCCCTTACACGAATTCCCATTTCTATCTAGGTCTATAACATCAAGTAATAATTGCGTGTTACATCATGCATTTGCACACCTAATTAAACTTCATGTACAGATCTAGTCAATCAAGAAGATTCAAGAAATCCAGAAGTCGATAAACAACAAAACATATACCACGTATTATACATAGGTTTTAAATAATTTACAAAGGTACTAGATGTCCCAACGGTTTGCTCCACAACTATCTTACAAGAAATTCTTGTTCTTGTGAGTATATCCTCACTTATTTCAGCAAACCTTTCAAACTACAATACGCATTACCCTCTATGTACATTATTCAAGCACTCATCCCTTGGGATGTCGTTCCTTTCTTACTTGCATCTTCCTCTAGTGCTTCCTGGAATTCCGTCCATGATGACATGAAGTCCTACGACTGCCTTCTGGAGCATAAGAGCATCCAGGAGGTGCGTATTCTTGATTAGAAGTATCAAGACTGAGATTAGTCATTTAAAAATGACTAGAGTTGGCTTAATCTTCTACCGAATATTCTTGGTTTCCTGGTAATTCTTCCTCATAGTAAGCTGGTTCCTTAGCTTTTTCTTGGATCCAATCGTATATATTGGTATAATAGCTATCGAAATACTCTTCTAAGTAGATTGGATTAGTATCACCCCCATATGGTCCATAAGGCTCTCTATGGTGATAGTTGGGCTCTTCTTCAATACTTGCATCACAAGGTATAGGATTTCCTATGGTTCCACCTTGGGATTCTACTTCCCATCCATACTTGTTTGGCTCAAGGTTATTTGGAATAACTCTATTCCATTCCTGTTGTACAGAGTTATACTTGTTCCATAAATCTTCAGGTGACTAGGGTTTAGTTTGGTAGTAGGCATAATTCTCCGAGTTTGGATCATCAAACTCAGTTTACTCATACACTTCTCCTGAAGGTATGTATTTGGGATGCCTAGCTTCTTTATCTAACTTCTTCCTACGTGTCATTGCTTTATCAGGATCAGTAAAATCCTCAATGACCGTATCCAATTCCTGAACTAAGACTTGGTGAGTGTTATGATAAGTGTTTAGCAAAGACCGGTAATGATCCATATACTCTACAGCTAGAGTAGGTTCTGCTTGAACTAGAGTAGAGTGATCTAACTCATGCTCTAGATTTGAGGTTTCATGTGGTATAATGGTATGAGTACTACCTTCTAGAGCTTGGGGTTTTTGTTCTCAGATCATGGTTATGGCTGCTGCTATGGCAATATGACATGCAGATGCCATGCACCTTGCCTCTCCTGATGGCATTTCTCCCTTAAGTCCTAACTTCTTGGGTAACATGATCATGACACGGTATTTAGATAATACCTGCCCATCATAGTAATTGTAAATCTTGACCAAAAGTCTCGATTCACATTCCAAACTCCATAGAAGTTGGCGGAGATTATCTATCCAATCCCCTTCGTAGTCATTCAACGTCATGTTCATCACTTGAACATTCCGGGGTGGATATCGAGGTGCCATGTGGAACTGTAGATAAGAAATTATCATCAGTCACATAGAGTTAAAACTCTTGGGTAATGATCGGATTTGCAATCAAGATAAAGAATTATCGCACTAGTAACATGACAGGATTATTCTCAAGTGAATATCCCTCATATCACTAAAGAACTCTTTATTATTACAGTATAAGTCCTACATGTTCTACCCATTTACTAGGTTTCCAACCTAAGGTCAAAGCATATGCTCTGATACCAACTGCGGTGACCCAGCATGCCACTGCATGATGTAGTATACTATAGTCGTGGACATAACACCAATGAAACACCGTTCACTAGTATTACATCCCTCAGAATGGCACAACAGAAACACAGCGGGTCCAATACATGGCTAAAGGTTACAACTCACTCTTTACATAAGATCCAGAGAACACTCTTGGTTAAAGAGAGAGAAAGAACTTCTTATAAAGAAGAATCAAGATAAATAATGCACCAACTATTATACTCTTAAGACTAGTATTTTAACTAAGGGTTTGGCATTGCTGCTACTTCAATACACTAAAGAAATAGGTTTTATGGCTAGAGATTATATTTATATCAAAACAGTAACTTTGTCTTCACTTGAGTTATTGTATCTTTTGAATTCCTTGTCTTCATTAAAGGACTTTAGCTTTGAATGATGAATCCTGGAGCATACTTTGATGTAGACGTTGTTTGCACTGGCTTCAGAATCTAGCAAGGGTTAAGAAGATACGTTGAGTACGAGCATACTCAACAAATTCACTAGAAAAGGAGTGTTTGATGCACTAATTCTACAGCCACAAACCGTAGGTCGTAGGCAATGCAAGTTTTCATAAACATTTCTTCAAAGGTTGCTTTTATTCTAAAAAGCTATGTCCGTCAGCCTTCACGGGTTTAACAGAACTTTCATAGAGTTCCTTTCCCGCCGCGTTTGCAGCTCCTTCCCGGAACAGGGAGAAACAAGTTACAGTTCTTACACTCTGCAGAGGTGCGTTACTTTTCCCATAAGAGATCAACTCTTTGTTGCACAACCGGGCAACTTATTCCCGTCCACAATTCCATGATGTGGGGCCCAGAAAATGATCCAAGCCAATCACCGCCCCCTTCGCGACCTCGCATGCCTCCTTGGTGTACACCATGCCCACATAAAGAATTACGGTAGTGGTTTGTACAAACCGTTAGATGTCAGAACTATCGTGTGACGTTGAGGGTTCCCACCCATATGCTGCATATCCTCTACGAATTACCAATTAATATGTACGCTACAAGGATAATAGCCACGACCTGCACATCCGGCTTCATGCGAGAGCAAGAAGATACAGCTGACTTCTCCGTCCCATTCCAAATCTCATGGTAAACGCGTAATATACGGTGCAAGAATCACTGGCAACATTGGTTGTTAAGTCCTAGGTGATATAGTCCTGAACAGTGGTATTCCAACTGTCAGAGTTACTAGATTAGCTGATCACCCTGGATCAGTAACCAATAGTTTATATTGTTATCGACAATAGTGTTTTCTAACCCTTTTTCAAATGCAGGTGATGACAACACTAGATTTGCAAAATACTTTACGGAAAATAATCAAAGGACATGAGCAAGTGTGAACTTGCCTTTTGTGATTGCAAGATTATGCACTCACGGTATTCGAGTCAGTATAAGATCCAAAATCTGAAATCAGCATCATTGGTCCGGTAAGGATTAATGTTTAAAGAAGCAATATGTTCTTATGCATAAGTAATGTGATGCACTTTATAAACGCGAATCCCGGGGATAACGTTGTTCTAGGGTTTGGATTCCGGAAATGGTTACTTTAGAATGTGTTAGCCTTTCTAGATAAATTTCATACTTGTGCTTCTTATTAAGGCCTGTGAGTGTGTGTGATACAATCATAATATTATAATATCATAAAACAATAGGACACACACAAAAGGTGAAATTCTGCTCAAGATTTTTTTATATAAGAGTTCTTGTTTGAAGTGGCAAAAAGAATAACCTTCGAAGAAAAGGTTTCTCTTCTAAGGTCTAAACAAGCTTTGTGGTTAGTTGAGTTTGGTCAAAGTTATTTATGCTTGCTCGAATGGTTTGGGTTTGAGATGCTTTACGACTTAACTATATCATACCAAAGTTAACTATAAAACATATAATAATGTTTATAGTATTATATTTAGATTCTTGGAGACTAAAGTTAACTTTAAAATATAGATAGCTTGAAAGTATCATGCTTATAACATTTGTACCTTGTGTATTTGGGAATGTTGCCTTAAGGTTATTTAAGAATGGTTATATTTTTACTTGTTGTAGTGGTATTCTTGATTTTATAAATAGTATCATTTACCTTTTTAAGGATGAGTGATTATATTTTGAAGTAGAACAAGATTTCTTGTTTCCTTATAAAGGTGTGATTGTGGTTTGTGGATAAATAAATAGTACCAGGGACTACTCATGAATTATCTTTGGATTTAGTCCATTATAAGGTTTTATTTGATTTATATATCATTCTTGAAGATTTTAGAATTGTTAAAGATCTTTTTAGAATATAAATATTCATATAGTAGAAGTATATTTCAATATAATAGTATTTATAATGTTTTGAATCATTATGACTTAATATTATTAATATTCAAGACTAATACTATTTATTAGACTTATTTGACTAATTTTTAGAAATATTAACAATTTTAATTTACCCTTATATGAATTATCAATTAAGTAAATAAGTATAAATTTGAGTTGTTAAAATATTTGAATTTTTATTTAACTCAAAAGTGGAATATTATATTTTTAATATGTAAATATTATTTTTGTGATCATTTTGGTATATTAAATTTATTTTTGTGATTTATAAATAATAAGATATGATTTTTACAATTCTTATTACTTTATAATTACTTAATAATTAATAAATATTTACTTAAGTGAAATAATAATATATTATTATAGTTTTTAAAATATTTTTTTTATTTTTAAAATATTTTTGGTATTTATTTATATTCTTAACATTTACTATTATTAAAATATGAATTATCAAAGTTTTATTACTTATGAAACCTTTATTAATTAGTATTTATTTAAATAATCATAATAATAATATTTGATAATAATTTTAAGTTGTAGATTTTATTTTTCTACAAATTTTCATATATTATACATGTTTTCCTGAATTATAAATTAAAAGTTATTAATTAAACAAGATTTAATCATTTATTTGATTTCTGGAATATTATTAATTGAGTTATAACATTTTATTTATTTCTTAAACATGAAATACTTTTTACACCGCGCCCACAACTAGCTTAAGTCACTGACTAGTGGGCCTATGTCCACCTCAGCGCACAGGTTAAAGAAAATGCATTTGTTACCAACTGGTTGGCTACCCCCAGACAATGACACATGGGTCCAAGGCCATGTCATCAGCCACGCGAGGCAAAGACTGGTCAAACTCACTAACGTGGTTCGAACCTGACGTAGGCATGACGTCACCTGGGTTGATCCTCACTGGTTGAGGATCGATCAATCGATCGATCTAGTGCGCGCGGGGCTATGACTAGGTGTGTTGGACAAAGGAGCTCAAGGCGAACCTATTGGTGGTGGCGCCGCTACCTAATGGTCACCGGAACTGCATCGGCGACGAGCTTCTGCGGTGGCCAACAACGATGCTCAACGAGACTAGACCTACGGTGAGAATTAGCAAGCGAGAATAGGATACAGAGATGCATAAGCTTACCCTGATGACGATAGAGAGGTCGAGGAGGCTTGGGGATGCGTGACGACAGAGAATCAACGATAATGGCCACTGCAGCCGAGGAAAAGTAATGCTCGATTTCACATGATTCCTGGTGTGCGGGCTTTCGTGCTTGGTCCTAGGTGAGTAAGTCCACGACGGTGCTTCCAACGGTGGCTATCACGAGGCGAGGGATGGTCGGACTTGACCGGAATGATGAATTCCGACGAACTAGGGTTTCGAGTGAGGAAGGGAAATGGGTCTGGAGAGCGAGAAAGAAGATGAGATAGGTATGAGAAGATAGAGCAGGACGCGGTGATCTTATCTACTCCTCCCAGAGACGGCGGCACGCATCGTAGCGCGACGGTCGATCGACGGCGGAGCTCCGACCAGTGAGCTGCTTCTAGTAGACGAGGTAGACAATGAAGTCGATTTTGTAAAAAAAAACCTGACGTTTCTTTCTTCTCAACCTGCGATCCTTTCCTGTCCCCACTCGTCAGTCACGGGAGAGAATAAGCTGGGCTGGTTACTGGGCCTTTGTGGGCTGCACCTGGGCGACAGGTAAGCAGGTAAGAGTTGGGCCACGGCCAGGTTTTGTTTTTTATTTGTTTTCCCTTTTTCTATTTTCTGTTTTCCTTTTCAGATTTGAATTTAATATATATTTTGAACTTTTCTATGTAGATTTTTTTTGTTGGATAATTGTAGTAATACTAAAATATATTTAGTATCATTTGTGAACTTTTATTATATAATGTTTTTATATTTCTTTTATTTTCTCTACATGAACCCCTTTTAATATTTTGTAAAAGCTTTTCTTATTATATTTCTTTCCACTTTTAATCATGGATTTATTAAATGATATATTCATATTTGTTTATAAAACTTAACTCTAGTTGGCTCATAGTTTTGGAATAGAAATTTTTATATGTACAGTATCCTATATCATTACTTGATGCATGAAATATAAAGGAAATTAATATGGTTTTTACTACTTCCATTAATTTGGAAAAAATGGCAATGTATATATTCCATTATGCTAAACAAAGAAGTTTAAGGTGCTTGATTTACTTATATTCCCTTGTTACTGTGAGTAAAGATCTAATAACTAATCATATTGGCTTTTGTTTGTGATACTTGATGACATCATTCCTTTTAAAATAGAAAGTTATATTTAGGATGTTTCATAAAAGGAACTGATAAAGATACTCTTAAGCACGTATAATTATGGTAATTAGAATTGAAAGAGATGTGCTTATGTGATCTGTTATAGGGAAATATTCCTATAAAATGATATTAATCATGAGATGATGAATCAATTCCCTGAATGGACATTATACTTGGTTTAAGATTTAGAGTTGGTTGCTTAACAAGAATGTCTAATTTTTCCATTCTTCACCATCCTTAACCTTTACTTAAAGAATTCCTTTCCTAGATATAATACTTCTTCCTATCCATCATCATAGTTAGCATAATGAGCTTTACTTCATAAAATATTTATACCCCCCTATTATACTTCTAAATCCATGAATGAGCATAATAGGTTTGACACTAAGGCTTTTATGCTTTTCTCATATCCATACTTAGTTCTATTTACTACTCTACTCATAATCTTCTTAATCATTTATTACTAATACTTCTTCATTAGATGTAAACATCCAACTACCTTTCTCCAAAGCTTACTATCCTAAAGATGAATAATACTTCTTCCATAACTCTATGCTAAACTAGCTTTAATTGAATCATACTATCTTACAGTTACTTTACTCTAACAACTCACACTCCAACCTTACATTATATTAGTATGGCTTGTAATGACTACTTTAGGATTACCTATCCCTACTAGGGTTTCAATCATGTTCTACCAACCAATATCTTTTATACTAGGTATAGGTAGACCATCCAGGTGAGTAAGGCATGATCATTTTAATTCCTTAATCATTTATATCTTGGATTTGTAATGAGCTAAACAAGTCTTTAGCAATACAACCCTTCAATTGTATTGTAATTATCTTCTTAGTATATTTAATTGGATTAAGACTGTTATTCATGGACTATGCCCACTTAGTCTAATAGAATTACTACTGGTAGCTATCTTCAGGGTTCATCCTTGTAATCTTCTTAACTACCATATAACTAGATGGTATAAATACTTCTTATATTTATTTAGGAGCGATTTAGATCCATCAATTATCCTATTGATTTGATTCTCTTCAATCATTCCCATCCTATAGATGATGTCTCAAACTAGAATTACTATTTATCTCTTCTTAGTTGTTTCTTTATAGACACTTATGTGTAAGCTATATTCTTGTCAAGAGTTGATAGATTGAGAATTGGTGAATAAATAGTTGATTTCTCAACATTGATGAGCAGCAGATATTGAAATATAACTCAATAGATATGATAAGGGTTGACATGGAAAGAAAGATATAGGGTGAAGGATCTAAACTTAGTTTCTTTCCTACTCAATCTTACTTAAGAAGTAGGGTTAGATATTACCATGATACTCATGGTATATGTATATAATTGTTACATTCTTATTATTTGTGTTATATCCTTAACTTGGTACTCATGAATGATTATAATGGATACTATGATATGATCACCTAATGATCAAATATAAATCATATTGTATTAGGGTTTAACTTTTATTACATTTGATCTACCCTTAGATCAAATCTCCCTTACCCAAAATAAGGTGTTAGCAAAGGTCATTTTGAAACTTATCGCAGTCAACTTGATGATCTACTCCTTATTCCATCAAGTTAAGTTAAGCTTCAATCACTTTGACAGGTTTTGTTCAAAAGCGCGAAAATTATTCAGATTTTCTATACATGAATGCAATGCACACATATGGGTTTAGCTTATTTGTAGGCTCTAATGTTGGGATGTTACAATATCTCCCCTCCGGCAGGGTGCCGAGATGAGCTTCATATCCCCCCGATCTAGGGACGATGGTGGCGACGGCTATGGACTATTTCGTGGAGATCTAATCGGGTACTTAGGGTTTTGGCATCGGGGGGATTTTACAGGCAAAGAGGCAAGGCAGGGGGCACCCGAGGCGCCCACACCAGGTGGCAGCGCGCCCTAGGGGGCGCCACCCTAGGGTGTGGCGGCCTCGTGGCCCTCCTTCTGTTGTCCTTCGGTCTCTGTGTTCGTTCCGATGAAATAATGACTTTGGCTTTTGTCCCGTCCAATTCCGAGAATATTTCCTTACTAGCTTTTCTGAAACCAAAAATAGCAGAAAACAGGCAACTGGCACTGCGGCATCTTGTTAATAGGTTAGTCCTAGAAAATGTATAAAAATACCTCAAAGTGTAGATAAAGCATAGCAAAGTGGATACTAAACAAGCATGGAACATAAAAAATTATAGATATGTTTACGACGTATCACTGACAAGGTTTGCAAACTTCATAAATCCATTTATGGATTGAAGCAAGCATCTCGAAGTTGGAACATTCATTTTGATGAGGTATTCAAATCGTTTGGCTTCATCAAGAGTGATCATAATTCTTGTTTATAGAAGAAGTTTAGAGGGAGCAAAGTAAACTTTCTAATCTTATATGTGGATGACATATTACTGATTGGAAATGATGTCCAGATGTTGCAAGAAACCAAGGAATCATTGGAAAGGAGTTTTTCAATGAAAGACTTGGGTGAGGCAACATACATTCTAGGAATCCGGATCTATAGAGATAGATCAAGGAGACTCATTGGATTGAGTCAGAGTACATACTTGGACAAAATGTTGAAGACGTTAAACATGGAACCATCTAAGAAGGGGTTCTTACTGATGTCCCATGGTGTAAAACTTAGTAAGACTCAGTGTCCTTCGATGACTGATGAGCAAAGTCGGATGAGTGTGATTCTGTATGCCTCGAAAATTGGATCCATCATGTATGCCATGATTTGTACTAGACCGGATGTTTCCTATGCTCTAAGTGTTGTGAGCAAATACCAGGCTGATCCTGGAGAAATCCACTAGACAGCGGCTAAAAATATCCTTAATTACTTGAGAAGGACTAAGGATCTGTTTTTGGTTTATGGAGCTAAAGATGAACTCAGTGTAAAGGGTTACACCGATGAAAGTTATCTTACCAACTTTGATGATTATCGTTCGCAATCCAGATATATGTTGGTAATAAATGGAGGGGCTATAAACTAGAAGAGTTCCAAGCAAGAGACAGTGTCTGCGTCTACAACAGAGGCTGAGTATATTGCCGCCTCGGAGGCAGCAAAGGAAGCTGTTTGGATGAGGAATTTCCTCATGGATCTTGCTGTGGTTTAGGGCTCATCCAATACATTAGACGTGTATTGTGACAACAATGGTGCTATTGCACAAGCCAATGAACCTAGACAACACCAGAAGAACAAGCACATATTCATGAGGTACCACCTGATTCGCCAGTTCGTGGATCAGGGTGATATCAAGTTATGCAAGGTACACACAGATGCAAATATTGTGAATCCTTTGTCAAAACCGCAACCACAACCGAAGCATGAGGCACACTTGAGAGCTATGGGCATTAGATGCCTAGACATGTGATGTCGGAAGATTGACTCTAGTGCAAGTGGGAGACTGTTGGGAATATGCCCTAGAGGCAATCATGTATGATGTAATTCCCACTTTATTCATAAATATATTGAGTTTTCCTTGTATGAACATCTGATGTGTATCATTGAATATGTGATTCAGATGTGGAACTATACATTCATGTTATTCATACTAAATATCCTTATTCATCAAGTTTGTGCTGGACACACAACTTAGACTAATGTGAAAGTCGGCTGATGACTCGGTTCCACTTGTCATGGGCATGGAGATGCCATCTGACTTACACGGATTCGGCGAAAGAGTTTAGCGAGTCGAATTGACCCCTATTGAGATACAACGGACAAGTCGTCATTTGTATGTCTCAATCAATGTAATCCTTAGACCTAAGGTTGTTGCACAATCCGAGTTGAGCATCACCGACTTAGGTTCTGTCAAACGCTGTTCCATCACAAGGCAATTATAAAGGCAGAGTTCGGGTCGACTGAGAATCAAGATGCGTGATATGAATAACCAAGATGGGATTTTGCCCCTCCAACTGGAGGGATACTCTCTAGGCCCTCTTGGACGATATGAATCGGAAAGCATGGCCATGCACGACTTGATTAAGTGTTAACTGAGGCGATCAACTAAGAATTAGTCAGATGAATCACTTATCTCGGATCGAGAAGAGAGTCGGAATATTTAAGGGATGACAATTATTCGCCTATAGATCGACAAGGTATATCGTGAGGCAAAAGGGACTCGAACGCAAGTCGCATTGGAAATGCATGTCGTCATGACTCTTTGGTACTTGGGGGTCGGCATGTTCTGGTAGGAGCCGCTACCGACTAATCGATTGAGAGTCGGACTCCAATCATGTCAAGGCTTCCATGAGCCTGCGGAGCCACACACTTAAGAGCAGGAGCAAGTTCGGACTGGATCTGAACCAGAAATCTATTTGGGTTGGACCTAAACCAGATTTGGACCGAGTCAGTGAGTTAGACTCACAGTGACTGATATGGGCTTTAGTGATGAGCCACGAGTGAGTGAAGCCCACTTTCACTCCCTATATATACTGGGGCACACTTACCTAGAGATGTGTTGTGATTAGGTCATTCCATGCGTTGGAGCCCTATCTCCAGTTCAGTTTAGTCGCCGTAACGAACCTAGCAGTTCACCGCCGGCTCTCCTCCTTATATGTGTGGATACCAGCAGCGGTGTTGTACGATCATCACCACGATGATCGAGATCGGATCAGATCATGAGGATTGCACTGCATTCAACAAACGTGCTTCATCAATTCCACAACTACACGTGTAGTGGTAATCCTCATGGCCTTCTACCTTAGCTAGATCTTGGGATCACTATGTTAGAGGGAAAAAGTTTTGTTTTATCGCTACGTGGCCCAACATTGGGTTATGCTTGGCTTCCTTTTATAGGTGGCAAGTCCCCTTGGGTCGTGCACAAACCTACCCCCATGTTTGGGTGAGTTTTGGTAGGTTATCCTCAAACAAAACCTACTTCCTTTGCCAAATCCAAATTGTCATATGGGACAACTCCTTGACCCTCAAGGTAACTATGCTGCACCTATTATGGAACCTTTCGGACTCCTTAAGATATCCCTCCCGGATCTTTCCTGAACCTTTCATAACCTTTTAGACCCTTCCAAAACCTATTCATATATGTCCGGACCATTTCGTAGACTCCCGAGGCCATTCCAAACACTTTCAGTGTCATCTGGGACCTCTCAGATCCGTTCTGAGGCCACCAGCGACACTCTTGGAACCTTATCTCTTATCTTCATATAACACCTGCATTCCCAAATGTCACTAGCCTTTAGACCATCCGAGACACTCTCAGAACCCTTCTCTCTTATCTTTATAGAAAACTTGCATTCCCAAAAGTCTCTAGCACCCTATGGGTTCAGATATGTCTAGACATGTCCGAAACACCTTCCGCGACAATGATCAACATAGGGATCTTGATAGCGATGATGATCCCCACACATAACACGAAGAACTTTATCGTGTGAACCTTTTGTATTACTTATCAATACACGTTGATGTGGGAGCGGCCACCACCGAAGCAATAGGTCACCATGGATTCGGCCTATGGGTGCCTACATAAGAGCAACCACGTGCCCTGCTCCAACCCTCCTCACTTCCATGGATATAATCTTGAGGTAGAGGAGAAAGCACAGACATGGAACTGGATCCAAACACCCAATTATTTGCCGTGGAGAAGCTAAAAATAAAAACAACTACCACTACTAGAATCTAGACCTCCCTCCTACTCATCGCTGGCCACCATGGCAGCCGGTGATCGGGGGTAGGGAGGGGAGAGAGGCCGGTGGCAAGATCCGGAGAGGAGGTCAAGGGAATGACGACACAGTGTCAAGTTGCCATAGGGGCAAAGTCTCGGTGACTGGATCCAATTTGTGAGATATTTGATTCAGTTTCTCTTATAAATTGGATCAATTATTATTTTGTTAATGCATAGTGGTTGCCCAAAATACTTAATTAATTGCCACCTGTTACAATATTCATGACAAAATTTTGCTCGGTGTGTTGTGCGGTAAGTTCTCTCTCTCTCGAAATAGGCTTTCGCCCCGCTTTATAAATAAAGCACACAGATGAGACCGCTGTTGGGCCAGACAGCACATCGCCCAAAGGAACAAACAACACAGGATACAAGGCGCCGGGTTGAACCCAAGCTCTACATGAAACGCAAGAAGAAAGAAAAGAAAAAGAAAGCCGAGAACGGCGGTGTGCCGAAAACGGAAGCAACTCGCAACCGGTGCGCCCTCCCCCTAAAGACATACCACCACACATCCCACAGTCCATAGCGTCTGCGAACCAAGACAGCACCTCCAAGAAGGGGAGTGACGACGACGACACTGTTGTCCGGCCGAGGCCTAGGGTTTCCCCTGGTCCGCAACAGGGGGTGGGGAAGGGAGGCCACCGACACCCTTCAAAAAGGAAGGTGATACCCGCGGGCGTCACCGTGCCAGTGTCAACAGACAAGGATTTCTCCCGACCCCGCCGGAGCCACCCACCCGAGCACTTTGAAAAGCTCCACCAAACCCGTCACCCATGAGCACGCGCCACCCTGGTCTTAAAGTCGCCACCGCCGTCACACCGGGAACCACGGAGCGAAGCCGGTAGGCCGAGGGAGCGGAGACTTCGGCAATGGTCGGCATGTCATTAGTACGCGGGAGGGAACTACCTCCACCACCAGCAGGTGGTAGCCGACCGGGTGCAGCAGCAAGACAAACCAGGCCCTCAGGCCCGGCCGAACCCGTGAAGGCTCGTGAAGTCCCGCCGCCGCACTGCAGCAAGGGTGCCAACGAACATGCCAACCGCCGCCTCAGACCCCACTCCTCCTCCCACCAGGGGATCCGCCGCACCGGCAAATCCTGGCTGCCAAGTAGCAGCACCATCGCCCCCGAGCTCCCTCGGGCCAACCGGACCGCCGCCGGTCTAGGGGTCTCACGTCACCTCCCGAAGCCACCTCCGCCGGAGGGAAGTCGAAGCCGTCCACCTTCCGAGGCCGCCGTCCCGGCGTCCACGAGCTCGAGTCCTTACCACCGTCAGCCTCACACTCAAAGATTCCGCCAGGATGGTTGAGGTGATCGAGAGCTACCTCACGTGGCTAAAGGTCCGCGCCGCCACCAAGGTACGGGGTACAACCCGCCACCAACCAAAGCGGTCGCTGTCCGGACGCAGTGGCAGGGCCGACCAACCGGGACCAGGCCCAGATCAGCCTGCAGGCCCCGCAGGCCTAGATCGGGCCCAGATCTAGCCAAGATCAGCCCGCTGCTGCGCCGTGGTGACGCCGCCGACCGCCGACCGCGGTAAGTTGACCGCCTCTCTTGTTCGAGTTGCAATCCATTTTCGCCGCCAATTAATTGATTTGCATGATGTATAGTACTCCATTTGATCCATATTAGATGTCACTGGATTTGATATATCTAACACTAAAACATGTATAGATATATCTATTTCTGCGCCAATTAATATGGACACGTGAGAGTATAATTTTTTTTGAAGATAGTGACGACGTGCTTCCCAGCGCCACATTTCCTTCAACACGGGACTAGAGGACTTTTACAAAGTCAAAAACGAGCCTTTTATTCTGGACGAGAGCTAAGCAGTCAGCATCATTGAGCGTGTCAAAAGCAAATCTCACACTCCACCGTCATTAAACTAAAGGTATTGACTATTGACCCTAGCTTGAACACTCCTTTGATCCGACCACGCATCAACTCCGGTGAATTATGTCCTCCTCACGATGGGCCCACGCGAAACACAGTGAAACCACTCGAGTAATTATCGGCACCAGTTGGCGAGACCATAGCTTAACATTTCATCCATCCATGCACCCGAAATGATGGGCCATGGTGCGTCGCATGCATGCACGGCACCTTCCAAAGTGAAGTGAGGACAGGTACGCCCAAGCCACATCCGACACGTATCGGGCGGGCGGATCGCGACTCTGCGACACGCACGACGAACGGATCGGTCCAAGCGTGGCCTAGCTGCTACCGAGCCTCAGTGGCCGCTTGCGGTGTGGCCCTGGCCTCGAGTCAGCGGCCTCGACTCGATCGCGGGCGGGGCTAAAATTAGCCTTTCCCCCTCGCGACGTGGATGCGACGACGTCGGGCCTGGGGAGCGAGAGGGCGGCCACCACCAACTACTGTAGAAACTAGCGAGACTACTACTACGTGCGAGGTGCGATGCGAGACTAGTATCATCCAGTGCGTCGTCACATGACATCTGAAAAGGACTCACATGGGGTGCTGCTCCCCCGCACGACCGATGCTGGCTGGCTCGTATTACTGGCCTGTGCCGCCCAACGCACAATAATTTATGCGCTCCGCGCGTACAAATATGCGACGCATGTTGCTTGCCGTGCGCGAGGTCCGTCCGTCCGTCCTTCGGGGCCTCGTGTCTACAAGATCTTGTATTGCGGTACGACGCGCGAATCCACCAGTGGTACCGACACGACACGACACGACGGACCACCTGGGTGCTGCTGCTGAGCATGAAACAGTACCGGCCGGACATGATTTTTTTTTGCTCAACACTTGGAAAGCTTTTTAGGGGTGATCAAGGTTGGATATTCTAATAATTAGAGTAAAATCCATCCACCATACAATACCTAAACTTGGATATTCTTAGGAATATTGTCCTCTATACGCTACACGTCCCACCACAATCACCATGTCTTCGCTAACGTGGCTCGGTTTAGACCCGCATGTCAGCGCCGATATTTATTTATTTGCGAAACCCCCCTCAGACACAACCGGAAAATATCATCTAAGCCCCTGATTCCAATAGTGTAAGAGACAATTGTCCTTTCTCACCCGATCATTTCGAGGTGGGTTCGCCGGCAGCATCAACAAAAAACATAGCAAGAGGAAGATGGCCACGACGGTTGTCCGCCAGATTACCGTAAGTACCAGAAATTTGGGTGGAATTTCTGTCAACAATCTTGGATTTTTTTCTTATGTTTAGGGTTTCAAAGACGAGTGCAGGCAATTGGAGACGCATTTCATCTCCAATAGCGTTTTAGTTGGGATTTTTCATGGGTGTATGTAAGGGTTGGGGTAGGGGTTTAAGAGGGTTTACTGTTGCGCAATTTCATGTGATTATCTGTAGGAAAAGAGACGATTTCAATGGGTTCCTATGTTTTGTTCTAGCAAGTCATGGTAGAGGATTTTCTCAGTCGAAATCCATCATAGAGGTTATTTTCTTGGGCAGGGCAACAATAAAAATTATGCTAGTGGTGGTTCTGTTTGGTTTGATCATCTAGACACTGATGCATGGTCACCAATCTTGCTTGAAAATCTAGTGGATGATCTTGGGTATGAGAAGCAGGGCATGATGATTATGTATTACTGCATCCCAATTATGTCAACTGATAGGAATGGTCTAAGGAAGCTCGAAGATGAAATTGACACGAGTGCAATGTCAAATTGGGGTGGTTGTGGGAAGCATTTCATCAATATATATCTGGACCATGATGAGTAATTGGGACAATCGATTGGGATGATGTTGTGGAGTTCCATGTGGTTGATCTCCAAGCAGTTATGAAGCTATCGACATCGTTGGTGCCAATGACGCATCGAGTGAAGTGGATGATGAGTCTGTTCCACTTCAGGTAGTGCAACTAGATGCAGGTGTGAGGACAAGAAGTAAACAGAGGATTGTCTTCAACTTTGTAGAAGAAGATGTAAGCAGAGAGCAGGCAGAGTCATCTAAAGATGCATATTCAAAGTTTGATTTGGACGATTCAGAGTTTGATCTTACTAATGATGATGACCTTTATGCAGATAATGTGTATGATGATGAGGAAAAGGTTAAGAAGATGAAATGAAAGGAAAAGATAAGCTCGAGGGTGATGGCCTGACTTAGAAGAAAAAGATCTGTAGGCTCCTAAGTCATATAAGAAAAGTGTTGAAATAAAGATTTTCAGAAGGGAGGATCATAGTTTAGTCAAATTCAATGTTTTTTGAACAAGGGGAGGGGTCAGAAGACCCCGAGAGCTTCAATATCATTAAAAAGCGGTGGGTACAAATTGTAAACAGGACCCTCAACAAAACACTAAAAAGTAGGCCTGATGTTTGACAAAAAGGATCTTGGAAAGAAATAGAAAAGCAATCCAGTCCAGCATCTTCTCCACTGACGACGAGAATCCGAAGCCGTCCTCCAAGTACCTGCCACCGGGGACGAACCACTTGACTGCGGGGAGGAGCGAATTGCCGACGAGGATCTCGAGAACGGGCCTCCGTCTTGGAGTTTGTTGAAGCGCTGACGAGGCAGCGACATGGGTAGCCATCTTGGCTACAGATCGTGACGACGAACCTGTCGACCACGAGTTGAGCTCCGGGTTGCAGCAAGTGGGCGGCCAGGCTCACAGCCTCAATCGACCACCACGAACTCCCGTAGACAGCGGCAGAAGCAACTCCGCTCTCTTCTCCCTCGCCACCGAGGCCGGCCGAGAAGAAAAACAGAGTTGACACTCCACCATGGTGCGAGAGCAGATAAGACCACCACGCCGAAGTTGAGCTCGCTATGAAGCAGTAGAACTCCACCTCGCCTCCACGGCCGTCCAGGAGTTCTACCGAGAAAATGCCCATCAGCAAGCCTGAGCCTTCCCCCTCGCTTCCGAGGCCGGCCGGGAAGAGCTCGCGCATGCCTTGCTCAAGCAGCAGCAGGAGGTACACCACCAGAACTTTATTTAATGAGACACCGATTCTTACACTCCTCTCCTCCAACCGCTGAAGAAGAAGATCGAGTAGGAGGAATCCTACAGCGACATGGATCTAGGCGGAAGGATCTGTCGCTCCGCTCCGACTACCAGGCATATAGCCCACTACAAACAAAGCAAAACTACTCCTACCTACTCCGGCGCCTCTCTTTCACCCATATCGACCGGCAACGCCGGCGAGAGGGGCTTCAGATCGGCCCGACACTAACGGAGGAGCTCTTAGGAACCGTAGCTAGGAGAGAGAAGGAAAGGATAGGAATGAGCCCTAGTCAAATTCCATGTTGACCCTCAAATTTGAGTATACTAACATGGTTAGAAGAGCTATCAATAAATACAGCTCCTGAAATGGTCACGGATGACATGCGCTCTACACGCAACAGTGATCGTGATGGAACGTGCAGTGTATATAGCGGTACCATAAGTAGCGTATCCTAATGTCAGTGACCTATCGAAAATTAGTGCCAAGTTTAAGTCCTATGAATAGATTTTACTCTTGAAACTAAATACTCCTGAAAACAAAATGGGAGATTGAGTTCACTAACGAAAAGAGAAGAAACTGTGGGACTAATTAACGAATGATGAGACAGGCTTGCCGAACTTTTGCTCAAGCAGTACTAGTACTTGACTTTTCCCTCAAATCTGTGCAGGTCAAAAAAGAGCCTAGCTCTACACGTAAAGCGGGCCCGGTGTGGATAAATCCATAAATTATGCGCGCCCACCCCATTCCAGGCCATTTTTCCTCCTCCGCTTCGCCTGGAATATTTGCCTCTTCCTTCCTCCCTCCCTCCGTAGTCCGTACCCCCCTCCCTCCCCCCTCTCTCTCCTCCCTCCCAAACGCCCGTCCATCTCTCCGGCGAAACCGATGGCCGCGAGCTCGGGCGACGACTCCCGGAGGCCCAATCCCCTCCCCTCCGCTCTCGTATCCAACCTACAGTCCGTGCTGGCCGCCCGTCGCCCGCCTCCGACCGAGGACGCCAGCGTCACCGCCGCCGCGGCCGAGACCTCGGCCCCCGCGGCGGCTGATGACGGCCCCGCCAAGCCCGTCGTACTTCTGACCTGCGCCGGTGGGATCCAGTCGCCGGGTCTCGCGGCGCTCGTCGACGCCCTCGTCAAGGGCGGCCGCTGCGACGTCCACGTGGTCGCCCCCGAATCGTATGTCCCCCCAATCCCTGCACCTGCCTTCCTGATTTGTCATTGCAATTTTGCTCTTGACCTAATTGTTCTAACGCCGCGATTTGATTGGAACATCTTCTTTGATTTCAAGGGACAAGCCTGTCTGTGGTCACTCGATTACCATACGGGAGACTGTTTCAGCGACATCCGTCGATTTCACAGGGGCCAAGGCTTTTGAGATATCAGGTCAGGATTCTCCATCCGGCTGTTTGGATCATATACTATTCATTTGCTATTGCGGCCTATTGTTAGAACCTTCTCTTTGCTGCTGATTAGGATGATTTTTTTATTCAGGGACGCCGGTGGATTGTATCTCGCTGTCATTATCTGGGACGCTATTTGCTTGGCAGACACCTGCTCTGGTATTGTGCTTGCTATCTACTAGTATGTTTAACAAGGAACTAGGTTTCCTATAATTTGTCATTGAGGATGATTCAATTTGGTTCGCAGGTGATCAGTGGTATCAATGCTGGGCCAAATTGCGGTTACCAGATGTATGTATGCTCTTGTTTCACAAGTAGCCCATTTATAGTCTGGTCTCACTTTGGTTATGCAACTTATTACAAATCTCTGTAGGTTCCACTCTTCTGCTATCTCTGCTGCAAGAGAGGCCTTAATGTATGGTGTACCTTCAATTGCAATCTCACTGAACTGGTGGGTATGCGTTTACTGCCTATGTTCAAAATCTACTCTATCATGATTTGTTACCTCTGTAACACAAGCTAATAACAATTGGTGGCCGGATTTGGATAACTAGGAAGAAGGATGAAACTAAAGACAGTCACTTCAAGGATGCAGCTGGCTTGTGTTTGCCATTGATACATGCGGCCTTGGCGGACATTGAGAAGGGAACTTTCCTCAGTGGGTGCCTGCTGAATATTGGGGTTCCAAGCTCGCCGTCTGCAAATAAGGTTATTATTATGTCTTAAATTCCATTTACAGCCAAAAATAGTACCATAGCTGTAGAATTACATGAATTCTTTTTTACTTCTTGTCCGCTTCGGCATTTAATGACAATCATACTGGACCATGCTATGCCTGCTGAATATTGGGGTTCCAAGCTCGCCAGCTGCAAATAAGATTATTATGTGAACAAAACTATGATCTTAAATTCCATTTAGAGCCACAAATAGTACCATAGCTGTAGAAGTACATGAATTCTTTTTTACTTGCTGTCCACTTCGGCATTTAATGACAATCATACTGGACCATGCTATGCCTGCTGAATATTGGGTTCCAAGCTCGCCAGCTGCAAATAAGATTATCTTGTGAAGAAAACTGTTTCTTAAACTCCACTAGGGCCAAAAATAGCACCACAGCTGTAGAAGCACATGAATTCATTTTACTTGCTGTCCACTTTGACATTTAGTGACAAGCGTAATGGACCATGCTATTGCTACGCACTAGAGCAATACATATAACTAATTATATCCTTAACTTAAGAGCACCGTATGCTTCCATCTATTCAAGATGCTATTATAAAGGGTAAATAAACGGATTTCTACATTACCAGTGTAGAATGTAGGTTGTTTGCTATGTTGTCAGTGAACAGGGTTTTCAGAGCGTAGCCATATGAAGGTATCTGCTGCACCTCACTGATGATTGAATAGTTAAGAATAGAATGAACTACATAGAAGGTGTCTTGTTATGACAACTGAACCTTATGTTCAGATAAAAAGCTATATCTTGTCTCTACTGGTTAAGTCTCCTCTGCTACTGACTTACTCTATCATAGCACAGTAATTTGTATATCTATCTGATTTTGTACTTTTAACTTCTTGAGGTGTATCATGGTCATATGTTAGCTCAACTTTGGTCCATCCTTCAATATGTATCATAACTAATCTATAATACGTCATGCATTTTATTGAATTGTTCAGTTGGTCAGTGGGTTCATCATTTCATTTTTTCATCATGAGCTCATGGCTTGAACTTCAGCTACAAGGTGCAAGCGCAACAATATGTTTCAAGCTTTCGCATTTAGTATATACTGATTGTAAGGTCATGCAATTATCTGAACAAAAAAGCAACCTTATTAATTTGGAGGAACAGCGGTATTTATTTATACTGATTGTAAGCTCATGCACACATATTGTTGCAAGCGCAGCAGTATGCGTCAAGCTTTCGTCATTCAGTATATACTGTGATTGTAAGGTCATGCAATTATCTGAACAAAAAAGAAATCTTATTAATTTGGAGCAACACCGGTATTTGTTTATACTTGGTAATGGGGAAACCAGATCACTTTGGATCTTCTGTAAAATGTGCATTACTTCTCACAACTGTGATGGGCACAATTCTACAGCACGTAAGTAGTTTGGTTTCTTTTTTAACATATAAGTGATGCCAGGGTTTCAAGTTGACCAAGCAAAGCATATACAGTCCTGCTCAAAGTTGGCAAGCTGTGTCAACAAGTAGACCTGCACCTGCTGCTCACTTCATGGGCATGCATCAAAGCCTCGGTATTCAGCTCGCGCAGCTTGGGAAAGATGCTTCTGCAGCAGTATGAAGCAAAACTTTACTCCATAGAAGTT
Organism: Avena sativa; assembly: GCA_916181665.1. Lineage (NCBI taxonomy): Eukaryota > Viridiplantae > Streptophyta > Magnoliopsida > Poales > Poaceae > Avena > Avena sativa. Next base: position 397,346,854 of record OV702281.1, read on the forward strand.
TATTATGTCATCATTGGTGTTATCAAACTGGTTTGTCCTTCCATCTTCAGGGGGCTGCACGCAGAGGTAATTTGCGGAAGACGGTCGAGGTCGAGTCTGTTGCAGCTGCAGGGAAACAAGAGTCTCGAGCAGTAGTGAAGAAATTTTTCCGCGCTGAGGTAAATATATATATTTCCGTACATACATGGATGTGGCTATTCGGCTCACGGGTGCATGTGCACCCATTGTGAGAAAACATACTTCGAAATGTCAAAAAAATCGAAAAATATCTACATACACATTCGAATATTTTATGTTCATTCACAAGTTTTCGGGATGAAAGAACATTCTACGTGTCCGGTGCAAAAAAGACAAAAATGTCCTGTGAATAGTCCTGTTCATGTGACATTTTTTGTCTTTTTTATGCATGACACATTAAATGTTCTTTCATCCCGAAAACTTATAAACGAAAATAAAATGATCGAATGTACATGTAGACATTTTTTTCGAATTTTTTGATATTTCGAAATATGTTTCCTCACAATGGGTGCAAATGCACCCGTGAGCCAAAAGGGATTTCCATACATAGTTCCACTTCTTTGATCAATTACAAAGTAAAGATGAACTTCTAAGCATTACCAAACTAGGTACTTATGGTCATTAATAAAGACTGTAAACAGCCTTGGTCCATTTTAGTGTTGATTTTTGTAGAAGTGGAAGTGTACTTCCGACTTGTGGGCATGATTCTAAGCACATTTGAACACCCTCAAAGCTTTCTATGTATCCTTTTCTTATTTGGCTTTGTATATTATACAGTTCACCGAGAAGCTGCATGAAGGTTTGGATGAGGATATCGATTTGAGAGCTTTGGAAAATGGATTTGTGAGCTCTCTCCCTTTCTTTCTCTCAAGATAATTGCAAAAAACCACCACATTCTCTCATGCCCTGTTCTCATGTGGCTAATCGTTTTACCTTGTACAACCTACAGATATCTGTCACTCCTCTGAATGTGCATGGCCGTGTGGAGCCTGAACTTGAGACTCCAGCTTCGGACTGGCTGTCATCAGCTTTGACTGTAGACAAAGAACAAGATGCTTCGGAAGCTCCAGCTACCTAACAAACTTGAAGACATGTACTCTGTAGGTGCTTTAGTCCTTGCCTTGCTTTATTGGCTTGATTCTTGTCTGTCTTCCACGTTCCATGTTTGTTCAGTGCAGTCTTTATTTTTGTTCGTCTTCTGACGATTGCTGGTTTTCTTCGTCTTGTAAAATGCTTTGATGCTGAAGCCCCTACAGTTTGGAAGTAAACATGTAGGGCATTGCATCTACTAGACGAATGCTGTTAGCCCCCACTATTTTTTCAGTGTGGTTTGTTTTGGAAAGGTGTTGTGTTCAATGTTCACCACCAGATGAATGGGATTGATTTTTTTTGTACCTTCTGGATGGTGTCTTACAAAAATGTTTTGACCCCATGTAACCTGAAATGCAATTTCAACATTTTAATGTGGTGGTGTCGACTCGTGAGCACTTCGAGGTTTGGCTTGTTTTTTTACGATGGTTCTTTGGGGCATTACCTCGTGCTAGTGCTAGGTGGTATAAAGCTAGGACTGTGTCCGAGTTCCAGAAATTTACACACAGGATGAAAGCATTTGGAAATCGAACACTACACAAAATGTGCAAGAGGTAATGTCATTTAGCCTCAATATGATATGACTATATCACAAGCAAACGCCACAATATGTGGTTAAACTATATAAGGTGGAATATTGCATCGGAGCTTCCAAATAAATATCACTGCCTCTTTTTTCTCTCTCTCTCTCTTTTGCCCCAAAGCACAAAATCCACTCCCTCTACATTTTCTCTAACCCGCACAAGGACTTGCAGTCGAAGAACCGGCTAGTAGCCTACTTACACATCTCTGCACTGTACACATAGGCAAACGAAGTTCTCTTGTTCTGATGTTCAGCTCGCGCCGGATGCAGTTAGTCAGCAAAAAGGACTAGAAGGCCGCATAGTTACTGCGTACTCCTCTGGAGGGAGTATGTCAGGCCGAGCGCCATTGCCACCACCGTGCCACCGGATCACTCCTCATCTAACCATGGCACCGGGCACTCATCTGTAAACCGTTTTCGACACCGTTCTCCATTTCCGAGATACATTTGCAATAGACATCAAGTCTGGCTTGCACAAAATAAGCCATGTGTGTTTCTTCAGTTCCCAGGTCATCAGAAGGAGCCTGCATTGTTGATTACTCCGAATCTATCCTAAACCGTTGTACACCACAATGTTCACTCGAGCTACCTGTTGATAAGCCTCTCTCCCTACTTCGTTCAGCTTTACCCACCTTCAGAGGACCTGAACTCGAATACCGTCGAAAAGAACCAGAGGCGTCCAACGTGTCATATCGCGCTGACGCAGCGAACTGCTCGGCAGATAGCACCGGGCCTGCATCCATCATATCCAGACTTGTTCTACTCATGATCTCAGCATCTTGGATATGCATATCTCGGCTAAAACTTCTGGACTCGTTGAACTCGCTGCCTTCGTTGCACACCAACTTTAAGGCTTGAACAACCTCCCCCATGAATGGGCGCTGATCCACCTCAGGCTGAACGCACATCGAAGCGATTGCTGCTACCTTTGCAATGCTGTCAAGTGGGATGCCACTTCCCAGGGAAGCATCAATGAGTGTTTCCAAACCATCCCTGTTTGTCAGAAACGGACAAGCCCACGCGACCAAGTTTTCTTGCCCTGGAGGCCTTGACATGTCTACAGGTTTCCTGCCGGTAAGAAGCTCGAGAAGGACAACGCCGTAGCTGTAGACGTCACTTTTTACTAGAAGATGCCCAGTCATTGCATACTCAGGAGCAAGATACCTAAAAAAGAAACCGTCAGGAGTTTAGAATATGCCGAGGATATTTAATCAACCATGAAAGAGTTAGGATAATAATTTCACATCCAGCTTACCCAAAAGTTCCCATGACCCGAGTTGAAATATGCTCGTTCCCCTCGCCCAGAGCAATTCTGGCTAGGCCAAAGTCTGAAACCTTGGGGGTGAAGTCATGTTCCAACAAAATGTTACTTGACTTGAAGTCACGATGTATGACACGAGGACTTGAATCTTCATGCAGATAAGCAAGACCACGTGCTGCGCCAAGTGCAATTTTAAGCCTAGCATCCCAATCAAGCAGAGCAGTGTCCTTATCTGATCCTGCTTGGAGTCATTAACATATATTGTGTTCAGAAGTTTGCAGATCCATGGTATCTAAGTTTTCTAATTGAGCAACAGAGATATACCACGCAGCCCGTGAGACGTACCAAGAGTTTGGAAGGATAGGTTTGGAGATATAATATAATGGAACCTAATAAAGTTATTTTATGTCTTAGAATATCATGTGTTATTAATATGTGCAGCTTCATTATTACAGCTGTACAACACTACAGAAACTACCTTTTCTTTTCTTGTAAATGAAGTGCCTGGCTAATTGGATGCATCTAACTCCAAGAAAAATTAGACTAAATGAAGTGGTAAACTGAAATTCTCATAAAAAAAATCTTTGAAACTGAACGTCTAGTGGCAAAATGAACAAAGTCTTACCGTGCAAGTGAAATTCAAGACTTCCATTCGGAACAAGCTCGTATACCAAACATTGCATATGCTCCTCCGTACATATACCTATTAACTTGACCAAGTTCCTATGATGCAATCGGCTAAGCATCTCAACCTCAGCCAAAAACTCCCGCGTTCCTTGCTGGTCATCCCTCTTAAGAACTTTGACAGCAACCCGTTCTCCATCCTCAAGAATACCTTCATAAACACGCCCAAAACCACCCTCACCAATTAACCTGGACTCAGCAAATCGCTGTGTAGCTCTTTCCATCTCAACCAAACTAAATATTTTTGCTGATCCTTTATATGTCACTATACTAGAGCTGAATGAGGGTGATGCCGAAATAGGTCTGCTTTCTAACCTACTCTCGACTACTGCTGAACCAAGACCTGCATTTCCAGTGCAAAGCATTGATGAAAAAATACAGGAAGAAAGTAAATCGGTGTCTAATGTTATTTTTGTAGCTTTAGCCCACTGTGCTCAAAAACAGTTCTGAGTTCTGTGACTAGTAAAGCATGAAATACAACTCTTGCCCTTTCATAAACAGCTCTTTTTCAGCGATAGGAACATGAAACAGAACTTCTCAGCTTCTGAAAGCTAAAAACGGAAGATTCTTCTTAAGTGGACTAGCTTTCTACACAAATGCATGAATAGTGGCTTCAAATGCTTAAAATGCATGCATTGAAAATATGGTGAATCAATCCTGTTGTCCCTAAGCAGCTAAGCTAAACATATAATGGTACAGTACACCATATTACCAGGTACCCTCTCCTTCTGGGTGTATAAGGCTCCACGTATTTTGAGATCATCAATTTTATCAATGAAATATTAGTTATACGCCACAAAAAGTATACCATTAGAAACTTCTTTCAAATACGAATTAAATGATATACTTTTTTTGGCACAATATATTCGTTTGTCAAATTGAGGACCTAAAAATGCGCATGCCTTACCAAAACTCAGGAGGGAGCAGTTCATGGTTTTGCGAAAAAAAAAGAGTGCCTTATATTTTTAGCAAAAGATATTCAACATGCTTAATTTCTCTACTTTCTTCGATGGTGCCACATGGAATGATGAAAAACAGGAATAATCCATAGAAAGAATGTGTTGCTACCTGCAGACTTTGCTGGCATAAGTGAAGCTTCGGTCAGAAGATTGTGGTTTCTAAGCTTGAAATAAATCACCAATGCAGCTCCAGCACATAAAATAACCGCGAAGACACTTGATAGAGCAATTATCACAATTATGCCCCTGCTTTTTGTTCCTCTGTGGTTTCCTACATCAACAGCAAGTGGGTGTAACCTTGGATCATTTGCATTGCTAAGACCATTGTTCAGACTTCCGAGAGCTGGTGGCGGTGATGAAGGAAGACCTTCATGAGTAGATGAAAAAAGTACCATTAGCATTTATGGGAGAGAAAAAGATTGACTAATGAATAATGAACAAGGAGATTCAGGAATCAAATCAGATATCGAAAAAATCATCAAGATACGGAAGATGTTAACACAAGGAAACAGGTAAGTTGAGTGACACAAAAATGAGTTATAATGAACTCTCACCTGGGTAAAGAACATATAATACATCATAGCTTCCAAAATGCATAGGGTTTATGATGACCTGTTTGTGCCAAAACCTTTCAAATACTGAAAGTGTTGTTGTATTGTCAAATCTTGCTCCCAGTGGCACAAGATCAATAAGGACAGCTGTCTTCTCGGGGTCTTCAGTTGCTGCATTTGCTCCCATAATACGAACTTGACTTTGTTTCATAAACACTCCAGATGCAATATTTTGTGCAAGTTCTGCGACCAATCCAAAGAACGTATACAGTGGTATACTTAAACGAAGCTCAACTTTTATTGGCAATACACAGCGACATGTTCCTGGAGGACTATTGGTCAGAGGGTCTTGACAATATAACGGTGTGCAGTCTAAAAAAGAAGAAAAAGAGGATGAATAAACAACTGAGCGATACATACTCAAAATCTACCAGCTGGGTAAAATTGAATGCACATAACGTTTGAATTGATAAATTCAGATGGCACAGAATGTATCCATATCATACATGAATTTGGAGGTGGAGGTGGCAAGGAACGACTTGGTGCTGGTGCCAAAGCCCTGGGCTTTTTATATGCAGGACTGTCAGGCGGTAGAGCAGGTTCTGCATAGACACAAATATTACCGAATAAAAAATATAATATTACATAATTACTTCAATTATATATATTGTACCATTCATTAAGCGGAAAATAGCACATCCACTTTCAAGTTCTAGAAATTACTGCATTAATCAGATGAAAAATAGATGACCTACACCGTCTGTTAAAGTGGGTCCAGATTGTAACAGTACATATCAATCAGATATGTGTTGGAGCTGTTGTATCACAAATACAATTTTTTTTAAATATAGGTTGTAACTAGGCCTTTGTTTCTTGTAAATCTATCCCTGCTATATGAATGACAGAGCACCTGCATGGTTCCTAAAATAGTCATGTAGCAAATAAAAAATTAAAGTATATTGCTGCACAATTGCATGGGAAATTCGACTAGTTCATATTACAGTCAGGTAAATCCAGATTTATTATGGCCCGATTGGATTCAACATAAATAGAGAAAGAAGATATTTTTCGACAAATTTAATGCAGGATGGGAAATTGGGGACCTGCATGACTAATATGCATACAGTCAAATGCTCATGCTAGAACAAGGATAAACTTCACATGCTCGAATCAGGATGAGTCTCAACCAATATTTGTGAACTAAATATTGAACTTTCAATCAAGCATACCGCAGACAATTCTTGCACTACTGCTGAGTGCTGAGTCGTATGCGTACTTATCAATGTCATGCGTGTCTAAATTCTCAAGGACGTCAGATCGTCAGTAGTTGTTAATTATCACTTTATCTTCCTAAAAACAGCACAACTAACCTGGAGAATATGAAGGCGAATGATATTTATGATGGTGATGCGGAGCATACGCTGGAATTCCTTCTTTTCCTTTTGATGGGGGCAAGACTACAGGTGATGGAGCAGGAGTATGATCTAAACCTGAATGTCCATGGCTTGTTGCAGAAGCATTATTGGTTCTATGTGGAGCAGGGCTTATGACAGGAAAGGAACCTGTACCAAATATCACTTACAGAGATGAATGCACTTATTTCTGATTATATTTTTCTATGAAAAAATGTGGATACCTTTGTGGTGTTTATGATCTGCAGGTGACAGATGGCTGGAAGGTTCCTTTGTAGGCGCAGCAGTCGGGATGCCATGTCCTCTCCTATGGATGTCATGTCCCCTCTTATGAATGCTGGGAGAATTTTGGGGAGAAACGACAGGTCCTGCACAATATAACTTCATGAATCATTTCACTATCTGTAAAAGGTTGATGGTTATAGCTTAGTACATATGGTTTGGTTGAAAACCTTTTACAGATGTGTCATTTACAGGCAAGGACCGGTGACGCCTTCCCTTTGAAGGTGCCACAACTGGAGCTCCATGGATCATGCCATGTGTATTATTTACAGGTATGGAATGGTGATCCCTTCCTTTCAAAGGTGGAGGAACCGGTACGCCATTGGCATTCCCATGGTTGGCAGGATGTATTGTTGGAGAAGCTACTGGTCCTGCACAATGTGTTAGAACAAATATATGATATCCACTCCCTAGCAGATGTATTTCACGTATGAATACTGCTTAACAAGCATACTTTGTGCCTCTGGATTATTTGCAGGAAATGAAGGGTAAGATGTGATGGTGGGTGCAGAAACTGCGGAAGTTCGGTACTGGAGGAACAGAAGGTCCTACATCGAACATACAGTTTTTGGATTAAATTTAGAACAAATTATAGTATATATTTTTGAAAAAAGTCTCAACTGAGTGGAATATACTAATCCCTTCAGAATTAACTGACTCACATTTGTGTAGATTCGCATGTATATACACACTAAAACGCGTCTAGATACATGCGAACCTAGACAAATGTGAGTCAGTTAATCCCGAACGGAGGGAATATATGCTTTTCTTATGTTGATAGTCTAAAGGTACTAAATGCTATGGATCATAAGCAACTCAAGTGGCATGCGCCTTCCCCTCAGAAATATTGATTATATTGTAATTAGAAATGAATTTTGTTACGGTCCAACTGAATGAGAAGGCTACCTCCTAGGTGTGGATAGTGTGCAGGGGATGAAGGGTCAAGGGGCTTGCTCTGGAGATACAGCAACATGTGCACTATACCTAGCCTCGTGTACGTCAAAAGTGATTGGCGGTGGAGAAACATAAGACGCTGTACATCATACATTTTCATAAATGAATAGAACAAAATCTACATCATGGCATGATTGAGTTCAGTACCACTTGAATGAGGGCGCTGCCTCTGTTGCGGGGGAATTTGAATGGCGCGGTGTGTTGAAGGTGGAGTGGCAGGAGGAGAATGGTGATTAGTCTCCCTTGTACCTATTCCCAATAAAATAGCTCATTTAGAAATGCTATATATACTCTCTCCGTCCCAAAATAAGTGATTCAACTTTGTCCAGATACATGTTTTAATGTCCCTGCTGGGATGAAGGGAGTATTTTTTTGGAACTGGATCAGGGAGATTGAACCTTTCGGTGGTGAGCTGCTGGGATTTGGTAGGTTATTTGTAGGTCTAGCAACTGATACGGCATCCAGACTGGATGCAGGAGCGATGGGCGTTGGTGGTGCAACTGCTATATACGCCCAAGATTACAACAAAATCTGGGTGAGAAAAAACTGAAACATATAGACCAATTCGATGACTACATAACAAGAGAAATTATACCTTTCAGTGGTAGATTTTTTCTGCTTGGTAGTTCTGCTGGAGGTGAAGCAACTGGTACTCTTGGTGTGTCCTGGCCTGTTAGAGGGTTATGGAATGACGAAGGAGCTACTGCCATGAGAAATACAGGTTGCAACAGATTCTGAGTTAGGTAAATATGAATCCATTTCAGTAGCTAATAAATTAATAACATGGCATAACATCATATCCAACAATCTTACAATGGCCATTGATACGGGGTGAAGGAGCTGGCTGTGTTGATTGACTTCCAGTGGAAGATGGAGATGGAGGAGGCTGAGATGCTGGTCAAAGGCAAACTTATATGAAATTACAGAAGCAAATAATTGACCTAGTGTTAAATTTTTTTTTTTTGACATTGGGAACATAGCGCGGATCAAAATAGTACTTACACCAGGGTGGATGTTGTAGAGAAGGTGCAACAGCTGGAGTGTTCACAGCAATTTCAGGATGAGGTGGATGTGTCTGAACCGGAAGAAATGGTGAACCTGCAGGCACTTGCTCTTCACGATGATGATTGCCAGTTTGAGTAGCTGGAGAAACCATTTGCGAAGGAGAGACATGTTGACCTGTGAATAGAGAAATAAAGGTTATCGTCATTCCAAACTAGATTTTGATGTTACATAGATACAGGTAGAGTTCAGCATTGTGCTGAAGAGCAATTCACCTCGACTCTGTATAGATGGAGATAATTCTATGTTTGGCAGCTGATGAAAATGATCAGGCAGAGGACTAGGTTCCATTCTAGGCAGCACTGTTTGTTTAAATGGTGGCACAGCTTCATCTGAGGAAGCTAAAGGGTAAACCATTTCCATGAAAAAATTCGGCAGGGTTAGTGAAAAGAGATTTGCTTCATATAGGATTGAGGTTTACATAAAATATATCATAGTTATGAAAAGCACCTTCATGTTTGAAAGTTGGGCTGGGCGCCTGCTGATCATGCTGTTTGATAATATCTGTGCTAGTGGATGCTGATAATTTTGCAGTTAGTCCTAGCAAAGAAATTGTAAACTGCAATTAGACTAGAAATGCACACATGATATACAAGAACAAATATTCCAAACCATTGGGTCATGGGCGTGTTCAGTTACAGACCTAAGCTTTGGAATCTTGGAGCTTGCAACTGTGAAGGATGAAGTATACTATCCAAGTCGTTTTGTGGACGGGCAGTTGTTAATGACAGAAGAACTTTACGCCCAAAGGCAGGGGCATGAGAATGCTGATGATCTTGGAAACAAAGCAAATCAATAAGTAAATAGGAAATACAGCTAATTTAGTCTGTCCACTGCATAGTATATATACAGTTGATTGATAAACAATGAAAACAAAGTGCTAACAGAAAATCTAATTAGTTCAATAGTTAGCTACGCGCATGATCATTATTTATTTAGTCGATAGTACATCCAGATACCGGGCCAGCGTGTAGTGTTTGATCTACCAATAACTGTATTTTTATTGGCACTCCTTTTAATATAAAAAAGTGCTAATTAAAAGTAACAATTAGCCACGTTGATGATCATTATATGTAAGCTCAGCACTAATCTAGGTACTGACTAGAGCTTAGAACAGAGCAATCTCGGTTTATATGCAAATAAATGCCCTGCCTCTATTATTAGAGTAGTAGTACTATGCATCATCCAGGCAGACCATTAATTAGCCATCCAAATCCAACAAACAAAGCCTCAGACAACGGTAACTCGAACTGCCGCGCAGAATCTACACACCAAATTTTCACTGTAAAAAACTAGAGCAAGTAGTACCAAACAAACGTTGAGGCTCGGGTTTTGGCAGCTCGAGCCCACCAAAATTCTCACGAGCAAAGCTACTCTGGCATACAGACCCGCATGATACTCTGTCAGGACTAGGACAGCAGCAGGAAACCGCGAAACCAGCAGAGGCAAACACCCGAAAACCAGCACACCGGAACGGAGACTTCACATACCTCCTCCACCGCCAAGGATGACGACGGCGAAGACGACCAAGGCGGCGCAGGCGCAGACGCCCCACCAGCGCCCTCCCCTGCGCCGGCCCATCTCCCGAATCGACGCCGTCAGCATCAAGTATTAGCCGCGCTCGGACTGGCCATGACCATGATCACGCGCCCTCGATCACCTCGGAAAAAAGGCCGGCGCCTGCGCACTCCGGTCGGCACGGCACGCGGAGAGGCGGCAACGGCTGAGTGGGCGGGGGGCGGTGGAAGATTCGGTGCGGGCCGCGGAGGCTAGTAAACAAATGGGGGGAGAGAGACCGAGAGGAGCGAGCATAAAACCCAACAGGGGTCTTCAGGAGGGGGGCAAGTTGGTTGCGCGCTGGCACTAGCACTGGCAGCAGCAGCAGCGGCGGCAAGGCGATTTGCTGTCCATTTCCTCCGCCGATCGCGCGAGAGTTTTCTTCAGGTTTGGTTTGTGCAGCAGCCAGCGGCTGCGGTGGGGCGGGCGTGGCCGTCGCGTTTGTATCAGCAGGGGTCGTGGTGTTTGTTTGGTACGCATCCTCGCAGTAGTATAAGTTAGGTGGAGTCCGGTCTGCGGGACTCCATGCGCCCCGATGGTGGTGGACGCGTGGGCTGGCGTAGGGTCTTTCTTTTGCCTTTTTTTGGAGGGGGGGGGGGGGGGGGATTGCAATCAGTGAGATTGACCCGCCGCGTGCTGCGCGAGCTGCGCGGAGTACTACTGCAGTACCGATCTTGCAATCTTCTCGAATGAAATACTCCGTCCGCTCCAAATTATCGGTTATTTTAATTTTTTTCTAAAACATTGTATCTACCGTTTTTAGTTTCGAAACAAAACAAGTGAACCTACACACACTAAAAAGTGTTTAGATAATATGTTTTAAAAAACTAAAATATACTTCCTCCAATCCAAATTACTTGACTCGAATTTGTTCTGATGTCTCTACATTTGTTTTAGTGCTAGATATATCTAAATCTAGAAAAAACCAAATAAACTAATTTGGATCGAGAAGTAGTACTTCCTTCGTCCTTAAAAAGATTTGTTTTAGTGCTAGATATATTTAAATCTAGACAAAACCAAGTAAACTAATTTGAATCGAGGAGTAGTACTTCTTCCGTCCTTAAAAAGATGACACAAATATATATATATATATACATACAAATAGTATTTAGATATATTTAAATTTAGACAAATCTACGACAATTTTTTTAATACGAAGGAAATACCTATATTTTTAACAGAGGGAGTATGAACATACATACAGTTAGAGCAACTCTAGCAGACACCAGGGTGGTATGTTTTTGCTTGGTTTTACTTGGGTTTCCTCTTGGCCAGAATAGAAACCACAAATCTGAACCATAAAAACTTGAATTTTAAACATTCGTGGGAGATTTCAGATGTTCATACGTACATAGCCGTGATAGTAGGTACGAAAGGCACAAATTAGACTAAATTAAAGGGGTCTGTCGTTGCCGCAACTAAACCCTAACATGCACGCAAAATCAGGATCACCGAAGCCTCATGGAGCAGCGGCGACGCTTCCGTCGGCAGATTTAGAGCTCGTCGTTGGAGAGGCCGAGGTCGGAGAGGCTGGAGGTGGTGTCGGAGCGAGGTTGACTTACTTGTCGTCCTGCGCCGCTCGTAGGAGGTCACCCTGGATCTTCTTCGCACGGTCTTCGCGGTCGCAGGCGAGCCCCTGCTCGAGCAAGATGTTGTCGATGTCCTTGTCGCGGCGAGCTCGAGCGGCGTCGACCTTGGCCTCGGAGACGCTCCGCTGCCGGATGACCTCCATCAAACGCTCGAAGGAGGCCTTGTCGGTGGCATAGTCGGCGTTGGTGATGACGCGGCCCTCTAGGAGCTGCTCCTCCTCTTCCTCCTTCTTCACCAACAGCAGAGGAGTTCGCGGTACGCGCGAGGATCTTCCCTCCCCCCACATGCGGCGGTCGAACTCCTCCGTCTCGCGGCGGAGAAGCGTGACCAACACCGGTGCACGGTGCTTCTTGTAGTGGAGGGCGGCGCGCTTGCGCGCCCCGTCCGCACGGACGCACCGACAACACTCCTCCTCCTAGGCGGGGGTGAGGCCATGGTAGCGTGAGGAGGAAGGCGGCGTACGGCCGCGACGGAGTCCACAACGGTCCATCGGCGACTACCGGTGGCGGATCTAGTGCAGGGGCCGAGGAATTTCTCGCTGGAGCTCGGCAATTTGAGCGGCGGTGTGAGAAAATACGCGACGGTGGCGTGGAGGGGACGGTGGCGGAAAAATTGGTCGAGATCCACAAAACGCCTTCAGAACCAGAATTATATAGTTCGAGGGGTGGATTTGTCGGCTCCCGTAAAAAAATTCTGAATCGGGCTCCGTTTGTGATGTCTGTTTAGGCCAAAATAAACGGCTCAATCCGTAAACCCGCCGAAATTATATGTCCGATGGTTTTCTGGTTTCTGCTTGATATGGGATCCCTTATGGGATTGACCCTAGGGTGGCCCGATCTTCACGAATTTGAGGCGGGGGAGTGAGGGGAAACCTGATGAACACGATGAAGACAACACAAACGCAAGGTAAAGATACAAACACACGCAAACACAACCCGATTCGATTTTCTCCCGTTGGTTCGAACAACCAATCCAATAGAATCCCCGGCGAGAAACCGTTAGGTAGAATCACCAAAGGAGATATCGGCAAGCGGATGATAGAATCTAAATTAAAGAAGAGAGTAGCAACCAAGTAGAATCCCAAAGGGGAGAGACCAAGCACTATTAGAATCCTTGATGAGGAGAGACCAAACACTTGAGGAGGGTCTTGACGACTTGGAGACAAACACCAAAATCCAAGGCCTTGTACAACTCATAGGTTAATTATAGAGAGGGGTTCCCATCTAGGATTAGACACAAGCCTTCATTTATCATCAACTCCAACTAGATCCGAGTCACAAGGAGGCTATTTATAGTGCTAGGGGTGAAGGGGTATGTGGGAGAGAATATTCTGGACCTCAAACCTTTTACAGCACGCAGACTGGGCATTCCAGCGGTAAGTCCGGCGACGCCGGAGCTGTCGCCGATATTTCCGGCGAGCGTCGAGATTTCCGTCGGCTGCCGGTTAGCCATACAGTACGCTGTTCTGGTGGGGAGGACGGTTCGCCGATTGTGTCGCCGGGAATTCTAACGGGGAGTCCGGTTCACCGGGCTAGGCGCTGGAAGTTCCGGCGGGGCTTCCGATGGTGCCGGTCCTGGCGCCGGAAGTCTTCTTCCACCGTCTCTTCCATGCCTCTTGCTTGGAGGTCTTGGTTCCTAGGGCCTTCTTATCGTCTCCTCTTAGTGTTATGGTCATGGGCTTGATCATAGCATTGACACTTGTCTTAAGTAGGATCTCATTCACATAATAACCAAAGGAGGATGAGATATAGAACGAATTCATCTTTGTGGGTATGTTTGATGTATCATGACGTGGACCAGTGATGAATGCCATGTGTTAGACTGGCTAGATATACTCCTAGCTGATCACTACCTAGCTGGAAGTGTATCAAAGAGAGATGGTCCATCCATTAATCGACCGGAGTTGGCAGGTGGCAGAACTCATCAAGTTGTCGCGCGCGGTTTGACGTCAGGCCACGTACATCCTCGCTGGGATGCTCCGGACAAAACGCAGGCCACTCACATATTGCGGTCCAATGTGCAGAGCATTCTCAAAAGTAGAGTGGCTCGACAATGGACCCAGCTCGGTGACCCTGTGGTCTCACGTTGCAAAACTATCAATGTCCCATTCGTTTCCAAAAGGGCAAACAAAAGAGAAGGGAAAGCAAAGCAGCGATGAAGTGCCTTGCGTGTTGTGGATGACTTGTTCGCGATGGCAACCAGGCAAGCCACCCACGTAGACGTAGGCCTTCCGCGACTTCTTTTTCCTAGGATAAGTAGGACTACATATGCTAAACACGCAATAAGTGTGTTGAAAGTAATGTGTTGTGTCCAAACTGCGACCATAGAAATCCTTGCACGCTTCGATTATATGACCCTCTTAGTCGGCACTGCAGGGGATGGTACTTCTAAAAATTCAAACATATATTTTCTTAACAACTCCACAACATCAGCCAACTCTAACGGTGTCGAATCGGTTTCCGAAATGGGACAGGAGGAAAACTTGTTCCCACTCGGTATGTTTGGGATGGCCACTGTATCCAACGACGTCCCACAAAAACAGTGGGCACAAAATATATAATTTAAATATATTAAACAAAGTAAGGTGTGCTAGTGGTGGTGGAGTCGGTGGCGGCCGGCTACCTAGTCCTCGTCGATGACGATAAAGACCTGCGAAAGTGGCTAGGCTCCTTCGGACGACGGTGGAGACCACAATGGCTTAGCAGGAGGGGCCGCCATCATCGTGGACTCCTCCATGGCTCCTCCTGACGGGAGAGATCGATGGCAGCCCGAATGTGGCGCCCCGCAAAAACCACTACTAGAAATTTGCGTGTCTTATCTCTTTGCATCATCATGACATCATCATGCATGTTTTTCATAAAACTATTTTACCAAAAACCTATTTTGTTTTCTATTTATCGCTTCCCTTTATTTCAAATATAAAACCCTAGTCTTCTAGATATTTTGTATTCTCTACAAACTATTTATAAAGGCTTAATAAAAATAAAAGTTTAATCTAATATAATAAAAATATTTTATAAACCGGGAGGGGCAGGCCGACCGTTTAGGCCAGCCCACCTACTACCCCAAGTGGCCCAGCCCGTTTCAAACCCTAACACTAGACACACCAAACCCTAACCTAATCCCAGAACCCTAACTACCCCAACCATTCCCCCACCCCGCGCCGCCAGCCTCACAGCACCCGCAACACACACACGCGCGCAGTGCACCCCATCAGCATCCCACGGCACACCCTGGCCCCGCAAGCCACACACACTCCAACCACCCTGTAACCCTCGCTCCCTACACGTCCCACGAACCCTCTCCCTCTCGCCTAGACCCACTCACGTGTGTCCCCCTGCTCCTCCTCCCGATCGATCCCCTCGCTCGCTCACAGGAAGCCCGACCCCGCCGCCGGCCCATGCCTCACCCACCTCGTGGTCGCCTTCAACCGCCCATCGGTCTCCTCCGGCCTCCCTCGTCGGCCGCCGCTGCCGTTGTGCTCCGCCCGAGCTTGCGCGCCACTCGCTGGCCCTTCCTCCTCTCTCCGTCGTTGCCCCGCCATGCAGAGCCCTGCGCCGCCCGCTCCACCTCTGCAGGCGTCCTGCTGCCGCGTTCGGCCCCACGCCCCGGCCTCCCTCGTCGGCCGCCGCACCGCTCCCCGCCCCGCCGCTCGAGCTCACCGCCCCGCCGCCATTCCCGGACCCTCCTCCGCCTCGCCACCGAGCCGCCTCTATCTCCGGCCAGGCGCCGCCATGAGCCGCCTCCGCCTCGCCGGAACCCGAGTCCCCTGCCGCGACCCCCTCCTCCCGCATGCCTCCAGCGAGCCCCGCCGGCTCCGTTATCCCCGTTCGCCTCCTCTGGCCGAGCTCGCGCCCGTCGTCGCCCTCCCTTCCCCAGCGGACCTGCGCTCCGGTCGTAGCCCTGCCGCACCGAGTACCTCCGGCCTCCCCTGCAGTGGCCATGGCTTCACCCTCCACCGCCGGTAACGGGTGGCGCTGTTGTCCCATGCTCGTCTCCGGCCCTTCCGTCCTCTGCCTCTCGGCAACCACGAACAAGGCGTGAACAAGTGGGTTTCCCTGCTGTTGTTGTGCTGCTCAAACTGAAGGCGAACACTCGTGTTGGTGGCATGTGTGTGTGCTGTTGAAGATCCTCGAGCTACTCGTGTCGATGCAAGATCGTCGCAGGTTGGACCGAGTCCGACACCGACACCCGAGAACTTCTTCCCGAAACGGCAAGGCCTTTGTTCGTGGACACCGAACCTCTTCGTCAAGGGAAAACCCCAAGGTCGTCGACATGGAACTGACAAGGTCTACTACATGGATTCGAATACCGATCCCGGCGCGCCCGAACCCCGTCGAACACTAAGACCACGGATGCAACAAGTTCTCCTTCCCGGATGCGAGCCCCAGATCCGAAGGCCGCCAAGTCCTTCCCGAATGCGAGATCGATTCCCGTCAAACCCTGAGCCCCTGTCGAACCCCGGACCCCGGAACCCCAAGATCGCCGATGCCCAAATGTGTGACCCTAAGCCCCTATTTTTTTATAATAATATATACTTGTTGCATATTAAATTGTCATACTCGCATGCATATTGTGTGGTTTGGGGGCATTACGCCGATTCACCATATAATTAAATATGGGGCCCATATGCGGGCAAATCTAGTCTTATATTGGCCTCATTTAAATTTGTGTAGCAAACCGGTGCTATATTTTGCCATGTTAAGACAACATTTAAATTGCAGGGTATCTAAATAACATGAACCATCTAATTAATTGTCGGGCCCCCGGTTCCGCTTAATATGGCCTAATTGCATCGCATCCTTGCCATGCCATACATCATACATGCATCATGCCCGATCTTCTGCCGTGGTATTAAATATTGCATCCGGTGTTTATTCTAGTGTTTTGGTTCTTCGCGGATAAGGCCGTTGAGTTGATGCGAGTGTCGACCCGATCTTCGGAAGAACGTTCGACAATGTTTTCAGGCGAGCATCTCCCCCTTTCTACCTATCTTACTTTTATAGTATTTATTCCCTCCTGTTGATCTATTGCTATCTGTGTTGCGATGCGCTAGTTTTCGTACCCGTGATATCCCTTGCAGCCTTATATTGCCTTGGACACATCCTATTACCTGTTGTTTGGTAGATAGTTGGACTTGCGCGTCGTAGTCGCTTGCTCAAGTACTGTTGCGTGTCGTCCAGTACCACAGTTGTTGGAGTGTTGCCGCATGTTTAAGGTTGGAGATGATCATGACTTTCATTATCGTTTACTTTAATTACTGTTTAACAACTAAAATTGAAGTAGGTAAGCAGAGGCACAGGTGGGCAATAGATGTTATTTGGTTGTTAACCGTCCACTTGTGTCCCGTAGGACCCCGAGTACTTGATACCTGTTCCTTGAATATTCACGCTATCCACATCCGGGAGGATTATGGGACCCCCCTGAGCCAGAGCTTGATTCATTCTTATTTCTTGGGGCCACAAACTAGTTTGAGGTTTTATTTACCATCCTGTACTTATGCCATGCTTTACTGCTTTATTTACGATTGTGCGAGGAGCACCTGTACTGTTTAGGATCGTGACCCGTTTTCGCGGTATCGACAAGCCCAGTTTTGGGTTCCCAGTCGTTTACAGTCAGCCCCACAAACCTTGAGTCCGTCTCGAAGTCAGCTAACTTCGTTGCGGGTATACTTAATGGGGTGGCCCCCTGAAATATTTCTGAATCTTGTGATTGCTTTGTCGTGAAAGCCTCATTGGGTTTTGATTTGGTTTTTCCGAGGCTGATCGAGTGTGTGTTGCTATTTGTGCACCCCTGCAGGGTAAAACTTTCTGAAAGCCGTGTCCGCGGTTATGGACGACTTGGAGCACAGTATCTCGATCATAGACAACTATAACTAAAGTAGTGCTATAAATTTGACTTTATAATGACTAGTAATCAGCTTCACTATAATGGAATGGCTAAATAAAACTGCCAACAATTGCTTGTTTGGGTTGTCGCTTGCGACCATTGTATCTGACTAGTAAGTATTGCAACTACAACGGAATGGCTAAATAAAAGTACCAACAACTGCTGGGTTTTGGGATATCTCATGCTATTTGTATCTGACTAGTAAGTGTTGCAACTACAACGGAATGGTTAACTAAAAGTGCCCACTGCTTATTATATCAGGATGACTATCTATACCTGACTAGTAATTGCCGCAACTATAACGGAATGAGTAGAACTGCCAACGGTGTGAGTTCCTCGGTTGACTTCCTCGTTTGGTCTCGAGGGGGAAACGCCAGGATGGGTATGTCTGGTGGTAGCATCAGGTTGGTTCCGAATAGGTCTTTCTTACCCCTCTCTGGTAGCCGCCAGTTATATCGAGTCTCTATAGGTTGTTTAGTGCATGCTGCGCTGCCGCTCAGTCCACCATACCTATGTAGGCGAGGACCGCCGAATTCTAGCCTCGCCGTGTACTGGCCTCAGTACTGACGCTCCTCTTTTTTTTCCTTTGCCCTTTGTCGGCACCCCTTTTGTTTTAGCAGGTTTCGACGTCGTTAGCAGGGTTACCCTTCCGGCTTGGCCTGGGCAGGGTTATGGACGCCATTGGTTATTCTTCAGGGCTCTTAGCCCCATTTGCATCTTGTCCGTAGTTGGACGCTCTATTGTTTTCAAGGTGATTTGGATCTTTGTTCTGTATATCTGTATTCTTGACTCTTCGAGTCGCTGTTGTATATATATCTGTTCTGTGGGTCCCATCGAGGACTGTTATGTAATGTTATTACTTCGTTTTCCACCCGCACGAAAGTGCCTGGTGGGCACCTTTGAATCGTTTCTATGCGGGTTTGGCGGGAATCGCTGAAACTTGCATAGGGTTGATTCTGAGGGTGTTACAGAGTGGTATCAGAGCTCAGCAGTTGCGATACCCCACAAGTCCAGCCTGTAGGATAACCTAGCTAACGGCCGAAGTAGAGTGTCAAAACTATTTTTGAAAAATCGGTTGGATAGTTCTGGTTAGGTCTGCTTTTACTCCTTACCCCTCTGCTGCTCTCCTCTTACCTCTGCGTGTTTTGAATCCGCTCTCTTCTCTCTCTTCGAGTCCAGGATTTATCGTGGTTGGGTTCCATCGTACCTTCAGGTTTTTGCTTCCTCCTTTGGTAACGGTGTTGCTACATCTGGTATTCATGCTATCCGAGGAATCCTTCGTCTGGTGGACTTCTCTTTGCTCCTTCTCGTGCCTTCCGGTGTTTTCCGACGCGACGACATCATCTACGCCAGATCTGCTGCAGAGTCTGCATCACTCCTTTGTTTCTGAACCTCGATTGTCGAGAGCTCCAGTCTGATTCCGAGAATGGTTGCACGCTTTTCCACTGATTGTGCGGAGTAATAGTTTGGGTGCGTGATGGATTGGCCCCCATGCCGACTACTCACTCTATTCGCTTGTGTACATTGAAGTGGATGAGAATGCATCGGTTCTCTCTTTCTATCGAAGGGAGAGGTGGCTTTATTTGTTGATACCTCTACCTTCGACCTTTTGTTTCCCGGAGTGTTCTCTCGACGATCACGGACAACGACCTCTTGTTAGTGGTGTCGCGAGGATCTACACGAAGCGAGAAGACGCAGATCGCCGACCTTCCTTCCGGTACCATGAGGCGGATCTCCAGGGCGAGATCCATTGTTAGTGGTGTCGAATTGTGGCGCCCCGAAAAACCACTACTAGAAATTTGCGTGTCTTATCTCTTTGCATCATCATGACATCATCATGCATGTTTTTCATAAAACTATTTTACCAAAAACCTATTTTGTTTTCTATTTATCGCTTCCCTTTATTTCAAATATAAAACCCTAGTCTTCTAGATATTTTGTATTCTCTACAAACTATTTATAAAGGCTTAATAAAAATAAAAGTTTAATCTAATATAATAAAAATATTTTATAAACCGGGAGGGGCAGGCCGACCGTTTAGGCCAGCCCACCTACTACCCCAAGTGGCCCAGCCCGTTTCAAACCCTAACACTAGACACACCAAACCCTAACCTAATCCCAGAACCCTAACTACCCCAACCATTCCCCCACCCCACGCCGCCAGCCTCACAGCACCCGCAACACACACACACGCGCAGTGCACCCCATCAGCATCCCACGGCACACCCTGGCCCCGCAAGCCACACACACTCCAACCACCCTGTAACCCTCGCTCCCTACACGTCCCACGAACCCTCTCCCTCTCGCCTGGACCCACTCACGCGTGTCCCCCTGCTCCTCCTCCCGATCGATCCCCTCGCTCGCTCACAGGAAGCCCGACCCCGCCGCCTGTCGTGGTGGTTGCACGGCAGATGCCATGGGTAGGCTAAAGTACGGGGCCAATGGATGCTAGTGGGATCTGGGGAGGGAAGATGCAGCTGTCTTTACACTCAAGCTGCCAAAGTGATGGACTTTATTTTTATCTTGATGGGTTACAAGTGCTCCTTGAGCTGTATACAGAGGGACAATGTGAATCTCCCCAGCCTAACGGTGCTCAGAGCGTCTATCTCCCCCTCAGGGTCCAAACCTCCCCTTATAAAGGGGTGCCTTGGGCGCCCTTAGGGCTGACGAGGCAAGCATATTCGTGGAATATGCTTGTCCCAAAATGGTAGTTCGGCGGCCTCCTTTCCCTGTCGCCCTTCTAATGACGACAAGACTCCAGTGGCCCCCTCTTGCGTGCCTCGGGCTCCAGGACTGTCACCTCCGTGACCTCCTTCTGCCCCTCTGACGCTGTGCATCCTTGTCTCTTGTGCTTGGCCCTGTTCTGATTCCTTCTAGCCTGCAGCTATAGTTTGACCCTGGGCTTCTCCTTCTCCTGCAAGCTTCGTACTACTCGGCCTTACCTTGTGTTACTCGGCTCGTTCCTTACCTGCATGAAGATCATTTGGGTAACCCGGCCGATTCTCTCATTAACTCGGTCGGGTAACCACTTGGTACCTATACATGGGATTCTTGCCTCCGTTCATCGGCCGACATATCCATGATTCGGCCGACTTAGGCTGTAGCTCGGAAACCAGACGGGGACGGTACCTCTGTCTTTCCCCGTCTCTGACCTAGCCGAGGTTAACCCCCCGACATTAGTCCCCGAAGCTGGTGTGGCCCTGTCAATAGCTTTGGCCGGGTTATATCAGCTTCATCACTTTCTTCAGTCTTGCTTCCGAGCTATGGCCTCACCCGAGGTTTCCTCGTTCCTTCCCTCGTACGCCACGTCCTACGTGTCACCCCATCATTGCTCTTCTAGTTTTTAGGTCCTTCTACAGTGCTTACTGACAAGCTACAGTGAACCCTGTATCCGCTGCGCCGCCGCCGCGACGCCTCGTGTGCCGTTCCCCTTGGGATTGTAACCACTTTTCTTCGTCTGTGGCCGTTGGTGTGGCTCCACTCACCGTCGTGCGTTCGTGATGTCCCCACGATCTACACGGGTAACTGCCACACCCACGATCCCACTCCCCTGTTCAGGGCTCGGCTATAAAGAGGGGAAACGCGCCCGCAGGATTCATCTTTCCCCTTATCGCTCGCCTCCGTTCTCCTTCTTCCTTTCGCCTGCGTGTTCTCTTGCCGCTCCGCCGCCGCTCGTCAGCCAGAGCCTCCGCCGGCGAGGATTCCGCCGCGTCGTTCGGCCTTTCTCGCCCGCGCTCTGCAGCTGTGGCTCCGCCGCCGGTGAGTCCTCTCTGACCATCTTGCCCTGATCTTGCCCTAGATCGATCTGCTCCGTTTTCGTGCTCAGGCGACGGTTCCTCCGCTCTTCGCCATTGTTTTCGTGCTAAGTTCCGACGGGGCCTTGTAGCTCTAAGCTCCCCTCCGCCGCCAGTTTTTCCTCCGGCTATCTCTCCGGCGCACCCATGTCTAGTTCGTTTAGCGGCGCTCTTGTTGAGGACGATGACGCTGGCTCCGGGCCCGAGCGTGGATCGTGGCAGGGCTCTTCAGTCACGCGCCGTGAGATTGAATGGCTCATCCGAACTCGTCGGATTCCTGCTGAGGTTTCCTGTCGTTTACCCGGCAGCGAATCCTCTCCAATTATCAGAGAGGGCGAGTATGTGGTTTTCATGTCTCACTTCGCCCGCGGCTTCGGTCTTCCTCTTAGCGATTTCGCTAGAGACTTCCTCGATTACTTCGGCCTTCAGCCGCATCATCTTCCCGCGAACGCCATAGCTTCTCTTTCTGCTTTCATCTCCGCTTCGGAGGGTTACTTCGGCCTGTGGCCGTCAGTACATGTCTGGTCGAAGTTCTTCCAGATCCGCTCTAACGTTGTCCCTGACAAATCTCTGCACCCTTCCGAGAAGTTACTCACCCAATGTGGGGCGGCGTCCATAACACCTCGGAGGAAATCCGTGTTCCCTCGTGTCACTGGGTTGGAGTCGTGCAAGAAGTGGCACAAATCATTTTTCTACGTCAAGAACAGAGGGGCGGAAGACAGGATTCGGCTCCCTCCATTCTCAATTGGCCCACCTTCTAAAGTGAACTGGCTCTATAATCCGAGAAAAACTCACGCCTTGGCCGAGGCCTTTGAGATTCGGCTTAAAGAGTTGATTCGGGCCGGGTTATGCGGCGAAGACCTGATGGCAACTTTCATTAGTAGCCGGATCTGCCCCTTCCAGCAGCGGACCCACAAGCTGTGCTACATGAGTGGTCCCCTTGACCCTAACCGAGTCTCGACCGTGGAGCTGGATAACTACCTTATTCATAAGCGCGTCCGAGCTATCTTCAAGACTGAGATGCCTGAGGATTGGTCTTGGGGATTAAAACCATTCACTCGCGATCATCCGCCTCCCGAGGTAAGCTTAATCCGTATTGCTCTGTTACCCTCCTGTCTTTAGAAACTGGTTTATCTAATTCTCTTTTTCCTCGTCTTGCAGAGGTTCGCAGAGCAGAAAAACGAGGACGCCCAAGTTCTGCAGCTCCCTTGGCCTGCGGACAGGAGTACCCCGGATACTGGCGAGCCGGACTCTGAGGAGTTCGTCCCTAAATCAGATCCTGCTCCGACTCGAGCTCGCGGCAGAACTGCTGCGCATGACGAGGAAGGTGATTCGGACGAGGTCCAAATTCTTGAGGTAGTTGCCGCCACGCCTATTTCTTATGCATTTCCGGCTTCTACTTTCCCAGCTAATCTGGCCGGTCAGGTCCACGACGCCGAGCCTATTGCTTCCCGGCCTCCCGTTACCTCGGGGAAACGCGGGGCTCCTGCTGGTGCCTCGGAGGCGGTTCCTAAGAAGCGAATAAAGAGATCTTCTCCGAACCCTCCTAGGCGCAAAACTATGCCTGGGGTCGCCGGGTAAGTTCTTTTGCTTATATTTCTTGTTTTTCTCTCTGTTTCTCATACTGATGAATCTTCTTTCTTACTTTTGCAGTGCTCCTCTTTCTGTTAAACCCGGCGGTCCTAGTATGACTGACCGTCCGACTCGGCCGCCATCTCCTCCTCCCGCTGATGATACCAGAGTTCCTAGTCCTATTCGTCCTGCTTCTCCTCTAGCTCGGAATACTTCGCCTGTCCGCCACGAAGTCCCTGAGACCCCTTCCATTGCCTTGGATCCGACCCGACCCTCCGAGGTTTTCGTTGAGCCCGCCGCCCCTTCTATGGGCCCCAGCGCTGCTACTGAGCCTCCATCTACTTCGGCGGTTTCCACGGCCATCCCGACCTCGGCGGAACAGGTTGTTATCCCGGCGCCCTCTGCGACCTTATCCTCGGCTGTTCCCACGGACTCCGTCCCTACTTCCGAGGTGCCACTTCCTGCTGATGCCCCTTCTAAGGCAGAGAAAGCTGTTGCCGTCAAGACCTCTTCTTCTCAGAAAGGTCTTGCCGGCTCTTCTCAACCGAGTATCGCTGACGTGCTGCGTAAGGGAGCTGCACCTAAAGTCCCCGTTACCTCGGCCTCCGGCAGCCAGCTTGCTCTTCATAAGAGCCCTGCGACCGCCGTGCTCGGACAGCCTACCCGGGGTAAAGTTTTAACTCGGATAGCTAGTGGGAACAGCCTTGGAGCGCTGGTTGAATATGCCAATAACTGGAATGCTGCTGATCAGTTTGAGGGTAACCCGGCCAACCAGTCTTTTCAGCTTTCTGATATCAGCGGCCGTTTTGACCATGCTGCCTAGTTCATCATTGATACCAACAAAATGAATGAGGTAATTATTTTTTCCTCTGAGTCTTGAATTATTCTTCAGATGTTACCATATGCTCTAGTCCCCGAAACTTGCAAGGAAATAACTTGTTCTATACTTGGAAGTTTGATTTAATTTTATTTCTAAGGTTTGTTAATCCGGCCGTTTAGATCCGAGTTTAATTGTGTTTTATTCGGACCTATCCTAGCCTTGAATATCCAGCTATCTAGATCCGAGTTTAGTTCTGCTTGACTCGGATCTGGTTTAGCTTTGAATATCCATCCACCTGTAGCCGAATTAAGCTTTGCTCGATTTGGATCTGATTTAGCTTTGAATATCCAGCCACCTAGGTCTGAGCTAAGTCCTGCTTGACTCGGATCTGGTTTAGCTTTGAATATCCAGCCACCTAGAGCCGAATTAAGCTTTGCTTGATTTGGTTCTGATTTAGCTTCGAATACCCAGCCACCTAGATCTGAACCAAGTCCTGCTTGACTCGGATCTGGTTTAGCTTTGAATACCCCGCCACCTAGAGCCGAATTAAACTTTGCTTGATTCGGATCTAATTTAGCTTTGAATACCCAGCCACCCAGATCTGAGTTAAGTGCTGCTTAACTCGGATCTGGTTTAGTTTTGAATATCCAGCCACCTAGATCGGAGTTAAGTTCTGCTTAACTCGGATCTGGTTTAGTTTTGAATATCCAGCCACCTAGATCTGAGTTAAGTGCTGCTTAACTCGGATCTAGTTTAGCTTTGAATATCCAGCCACCTAGATCTGAGTTAAGTGCTGCTTAACTCGGATCTGGTTTAACTTTTACTCGTTGATTTATCATTGTGCCTCATTACTCAGGTTGCACATGACCGGCGAACTGCCGAGTTCCAGAGGTTGCTTTTTTCGCATCGTAAATTGGAAGAGAAGTACGAGAAAGTTCTGCCTGTGGCAAAGAAGACTGGTATGTTGATAATTCCTTTTCCTTATTCCGAACTTTCTCATGTATTCGTCCATAGACTGCCGGCTTACTTCTTGTTGAACAGGTAATGTTGATAACCTCAACATTCGCCTTCAAAAGAAAATCAAGGACCTGGAAGGTTAGTTTCCTTTCTATGTTACTCCTTCTCCTTTTAATATCTATGCTAAGTTTCCTTATTGCGTTTGGCTGTGGAAAAGCCGAGTTGCAAGACTTTGCAGTGTCGCAACAGGATTGCGTGCCCATGCCTGACGTGATGCTGCATTTTTTAGAACAACACGCAGTTCATTCGGCGCAATTACAAGAAAAGGATGATGAGATAGCTCGCCTGCGATCCGAGGTGAATACCATCAAGCTCTCTCAGAAGTCCGAGTTAGAAAAGGTCGACCAAGAATTTTCCGAGGAAAAGAATCGGCTGACTCTGGATCTGCAGAAGAACAAAGAACTCCTCGAAGCTGCCGAACTTAAAACCCGCGGTTTGAGCGAGGAAATTGCTCGTTTCGAGAAGAGTAAAGCTGCTTGGGCCAAAGACCTTCAGATAACGATGAGCTACATTCATCGTAAGTTATTCGGCATGGCCGAACTATTATTTTTCTTTGTCGTTCCTGCTGCCCTTTGACATGTCCATGTTTTGCGCAGATCACTTCCCCGAGGCCAAACCCGTGAGTTCTAAAGCTGTTCTTGCAGCTCGCGCACGCCGAGGTGAACCGGTTGCTGTTGAGTTCGAATATTCGATGGAGGATTTCTTGGTTGCTGTTGGTGCTGCAGTTGGTCCGATGAAAATTATGGGCCGGGACTTGGTGCGGGCCGCTATCCGAGCTTACCATGCACTCTGGCCGAATACCTCAGGGACTCCTGATATCAACGAAATTAAGTTATTGGTGACAAGGCTGATGGCATCTGAGAGGCAGCTGAGTCTTTGGAGAGAATCGGCCGGGCGTGCTGGTGCCGACATGGCCCTTACTGTAATCATGTCATGGTATGAAGATATCTCTCTTGACATTCTGAGGAATTTGCGCACTGGCTCCCGCTGGGTTGAAGATCCCACCTTTGTTGCTCTTCGGCAAGCTCGGGCTTTCCAGCTCGTCGAGTACGCCGACGTGCACACTTGGAATGAAGGGCCGAGTTTTCTCCCAGATCCGGATCAAGAGGTCGCGGCTGAGGGTGCTTCGGGTGATGATTCAGCTGAGCATGGGGAAGGTGAAGGTGATTCGGCCACATCCGATAGCTCCAGCTCAAGCTCAGATAGCAACGGTGATGCGCGGTCTTCCTCCAAAGGCACCGGGCATTCTACCGCACGTACTGACGCTCCTGAACAACCCCGGGAGACTGCCGAAGTTGCACTTGGGTCGGCGGAGGGCGAGGCGACCTCAGTCGAAGTTCCTCCTACTTCGGAGTGCCCCGCACCTGAGCAAGTGGCTGCCCCTCCAACGAACAACGCCTAAGTTATTTGCGATCCCTGGTATGCCGGGCGTATAATGTAGACGAAAAATTTGTCAGCTCGTTGTATGATTTGAATTTCTTTTGCTATGCATTGTTGAGACTCTTGGTTAAGTGGATGCTCATCCGAATTCTTGCCTTGCTGGCCTGTAACTTCTTGATCTTTTAGGGCTTAACTTTGCCGTTATTTTGATGATCTTATCCAGGCATTAGCGCTGAATATCCATGTTATTGCCCTGTTTTGAACATAAGTTAATTATTCCGTTGTGGAAGCAAACAACAACCGCTGGATCATTGTCTATTGTCTGAAATTCCCTTATATAAATCAAGTTTCGGGGATAGTATAAAACTGATATGATTGCATTCAGCATAAGTTTGAGGTATCAGATGGTAGTCCCCGAGTCGCTGCTTTATACGCCGAAGTTTAGGTGTCAATACGAAATTGACATATCATATGATAGTCCCTGAGTTATTGCTCTTGGCACCGGGGTCATATTCGTAACATGAAAGGAATACAACATACGGCAGTCCCCGAGTCACTGCTCTGGTCGCCAATGTTCAAGTATGTAACGCGAAAGAAATAAATATACCATATGGCAGTCCCCGAGTCATTGCTCTGGGTGTCGAGGTTCAAACATATAATACGAAATAATCATTACATATGGCAGTCCCCGAGTAACTGCTCTGGGTGCCGAGGTTCAAACATCTAATAGGAATTAACATAACATATGGCAGTCCCCGAGTAACTGCTCTGGGTGCCGAGGTTTGAATACATGATATGAAATAAATATATACCCTACGGCAGTCCCCGAGTCACTGCTCTGGGTGCCGAGATTCAAATACATCATTGGATTTCGACCTTGAGATGTAATGCTACGAGTAAAATGGCCGGAGTAAAGCCACATTCCAAGGGCGCTTCGTTTCTTCACCAGCTTTGTCTGCCTTGTTCTCTTCAGGGGACTGAGCATCGATCAGATAATATGCATCGTTGTGCAATGCTTTGCTTACAATAAATGGTCCTTCCCATGGGGGTGACAATTTGTGCATGCCGGCCGTGCGTTGCACTAGTCGGAGGACCAAATCTCCTTCTTTGAATACTTTTGGATTCACTTTCTTGCTGTGATACCGCCGTAAGTTCTGTTGATAAATAGCTGATCGTGACAATGTCAATTCTCTGGCTTCTTCCAACAAGTCTACGGCATCTTGCCGAGCTATTTCGTTTGTCTCCGAGGTTGTGTACTGAGCAACTCTTGGCGAGTCATATATTATGTCGGCTGGGAGTACGGCCTCTGCCCCGTACACCAGAAAGAATGGAGTATAACCTGTTGATCTATTCGGAGTAGTCCGAAGGCTCCATAACACGGCTGGGATTTCTTCGATCCAACACCCTGCCGACCTTTGCAAAGGTTCAACAAGTCGGGGTTTTATTCCTGATAGCACTAGTCCATTAGACCTTTCCACTTGTCCATTGGATGCTGGGTGAGCTACTGAGGCAATATCTAGTCTTATGTGCTTCTCTTGGCAAAATCTAGCGAAGGCTCCTTCTGCAAAGTTTGTGCCATTATCCGTAATAATGCTATGTGGGTACCCGTATCTCAAGATGATATCCTTGAGAAATTTCACTGCTGTGTGCCCATCACACTTTTTGATTGGTTTTACTTCAATCCACTTGGTGAACTTATCTACCATAACCAACATGTGGGTCATTCCTCCTCTCGCCGGCTTGAATGGTCCCACCATGTCTAAACCCCATACAGAAAATGGCCAAGTGATGGGTATTGTTTTTAACTCGGCTGACGGCATATGTATTCTGGTTGCGTATCTCTGACACCCATTGCACTTCTTAACTAATTCTTCTGCCTCTTTTAACGCCGTTGGCCAGTAAAATCCATGCCTAAATGCCTTGGCTACTAAAGCGCGAGATGAGGCATGGTGCCCACATTCTCCTTGGTGTATGTCTAGAAGAATTTCCTGACCTTCTATGGAACTCACGCACTTCTGCAATATGTTTGTTACACTTCTCTTATATAACTCATTGTTTATGATTGTATAGGCTTTTGCTCTTCTTATGGTTTGTCTAGCTAATACCTCATTACTCGGCAGCATGGCGTCTTTTAGGTAAGAAAATATGGGTTGCGCCCATATCGGTGTTACTCTTTCTGAAGTGATCTCACTGTCTATCTCCATGTTTTCTGCCGACGTATATACCCCGGCTCTCTCCATGATTGTGATTACCTCGGCTGTCCCCTTCCTTAGGGGTTCCGAGTCTTTCTGCTGATCTACCTCCATTGGCGTGTGATTTTCTGCAGAACTTGCTGGGACAAAGATTGATTCGGATTCTGGTGATGGGATTATTGATGGTTTCCTGAGGTGCTCCAAGGCAATACCTGGCGGAATTGACTGTCGGGTCGATCCTAATTTCGACAATGTGTCGGCAACGTCATTTTCTGCTCGTGGTATGTGGTGGAATTCACATCCTTCAAAGTATCCACTGATTTTTTGCACATGGAATCTGTATAAAGCCATATTAGCATCTAATGCGTCCCAACTGCCCGATACTTGCTGTACTACTAGATCCGAGTCACCGTAGCATAGGATTCGGCGTATACCGATTTCTTTTGCTACTTTTAATCCATGGACTAGCGCTTCATATTCAGCTACATTGTTGGACGCAGCAAAATGTATTTGCAGTACATATTTCAATTGATCTTTTTTAGGCGAGGTTAGCACTATTCCTGCTCCCAAACCATTCCTTAGTTTGGAACCATCAAAATGCATTGTCCAGTAATTTGGATCTGGCAATGGTGGCTCATACTGCACCTCGGCCCAGTCTACGAGAAAGTCGGCAACAGCCTGAGATTTGATTGCATATCTTCTATCAAATTGTGGAGCATACGGTGATAACTCGATCGCCCATTTTGCTATTCGGCCACTTGCATCTTTGTTGTTCAATATGTCGGCTATGGGCGCCTCACAAATTACTTTGACGGGGTGCTCTTCAAAGTAATGCTTAAGCTTTTTTGCCGACATATATATTCCATAAGCCATCTTCTGATAGTGCGGATAATTCTGCTTTGAGGCGGATAATACTTCACTCAGATAATACACCGGCCTCTGAATGGACTTACCATCTTCAAGTCGTTCCACTACGACCACAGTACTAACTACTCGGTTGGTAGCCGCCACATAGAGTAGCATAGGTTCTCTCGATAATGGAGAAGCTAAAATGGGTGCCGTAACTAGCATCTTTTTCAACTCATGAAATGCAAGGTCCGCCTGCGGAGTCCAGCTGAATTTGTCCGACTTTTTCATCAGTTGATAGAGTGGCAATGCCTTTTCTCCTAGCCGACATACAAATCGACTAAGCGAGGCCAAGCAGCCCGTGAATTTTTGTACATCGTTCAAACATCTGGGCAATTCCATTCTTTCTACTGCTCTTATCTTTGTTGGATTATCCTCGATACCTCGGCTGGACACCAGGAAACCGAGTAGTTTTCCTGCCGGCACGCCAAATGTGCATTTCTCTGGATTAAGCTTCATTCGGAATCTTCTCAGGTTCGCGAAAGTTTGCCGTATATCTTCTAGCAAGGTTTTGCTTTCCTTAGTTTTGATGACCACGTCATCCACATACACTTGTACATTTTTCCCTATCTGATCATGTAGGCATTTTTGCATGCATCTTTGGTACGTTGCTCCTGCATTTCGCAGGCCGAATGGCATTGTGCGATAACAATAAGCCCCGTACGGGGTAATAAATGCAGTCTTTATTTGATCGGCCGGATTTAACGGTATCTGGTGGAAACCAGAATACGCGTCTACAAATGATAACAGCTCACAGCCAGCGGTCGAGTCAATGACTTGGTCTATTCTAGGCAATGGAAAAGGATCTTTCGGACACGCCTTGTTCAGGTTAGTGTAGCCGATACACATTCGCCACACAATGGCTACATTGGGGTCATCTTTTTTCTTTTCTACTAACACCGGATTTGATAACCAATCCGGATATAGCACCTCCGTGATGAACCCGGCTGCGAGAAGCCGAGCTATTTCATCCCCTATTACTTTTCTCCTGTCTTCGGCGAAGCGGCGGAGAGGTTGCTTCACCGGCCTTGCTCCTGGCCTGACGTTTAAAGAGTGCTCAGCCAACTCCCTCGGCACACCTTGCAGATCTTGAGTTGACCATGCAAATATGTCCCGATTCTCACGGAGGAAGTTGGTGAGCTCGCCTTCCTATTTAGCGTCAAGGCCTGCACCAATAGTAACAGTGCGCTCCGGGAATTGCTCATCAATCTGAAATTTCTTCATCTCTTTGGTCGGCTGAAAAGAAACACTGCCATGAGGGTTGGCCAGTGCCGGCATGCTTAACTGTGCTGACTGAGCGAGGGCCGCTACCTCCTGAATCCTTTTCTTTTCTCTTGCTATAACCAATGACTCGGCCAAATTTGACCCGGCCGAAGCACACTCCATTGACTTCTTGTAATCCCCTGCAACTGTTATCACCCCTTGTGGTCCGGGTAACTTCATCTTTAGATAACCTATATGACAGCTGCTCATGAATTTGGCCAGTGCGGGCCGTCCGAGTAGGGCATGATAACAACTTTCCAGATCGACCACCTCAAATTCTAAATTTTCTGCTCTGCAGTTATCTCTTGTACCGAATAACACGTCCACTCGGACTTTACCGATGGGCTCACATGAAAGCCCTGGCACTATTCCATGGAAAGTTGTCCTCGTGGACTGCAGCATATTCTGTGATATTCCGAGCTTATGCATGGTATCTTTGTACATGATGTTGATACTGCTTCCATTGTCGATGAGTACTTTTGAGAATTTCACATTGATGCTTGGTCCCACAAACGTCGGATCCAACACAAGTGCATATGATCCTGGACTCGGCATTATCCTGGGGTGGTCTTTCATGCTCCAGGTCACCTCCTGATCAGACCATGGCTGGTATCTTGGCACTGCCGGTACAACTGCATTCACTTCCATATGCCGGCGCTGCACACTCTGCTTGTCCTGCTATTCTGTCGTGAACACACAATAAGACTGGTGATGTTCCCTGTAATCATTACGTCCAGCATTTGCCGGATTTATCCTTGATGGATAGCTCGCCGCGCTTCGAGGTGGTTCCCCTGCAACAACAACCTGGTGAGGATAAATATCGGTGATGTCGACGCCAACATAGACCCTGTGCTCGCCCAGGCCGATGAAAACCCCGTTGCGCGGGGGGGTCTTCCCCCTGAAGCTCCCTGCATTGTCTCTGACATAGTCGCAGAGGCCAAATCTCTGGACCAAGCCAGAAACAACGCGCTCGCCGGTGTTGATGAAGTTTCCCGTCCGGATCACAACTCCAGCTAGCACCGCTGCTGGCCCCACGGTGGGCGCCAACTGTCGTGGTGGTTGCACGGCAGATGCCATGGGTAGGCTAAAGTACGGGGCCAATGGATGCTAGTGGGATCTGGGGAGGGAAGATGCAGCTGTCTTTACACTCAAGCTGCCAAAGTGATGGACTTTATTTTTCTCTTGATGGGTTACAAGTGCTCCTTGAGCTGTATACAGAGGGACAATGTGAATCTCCCCAGCCTAACGGTGCTCAGAGCGTCTATCTCCCCCTCAGGGTCCAAACCTCCCCTTATAAAGGGGTGCCTTGGGTGCCCTTAGGGCTGACGAGGCAAGCATATTCGTGGAATATGCTTGTCCCAAAATGGTAGTTCGGCGGCCTCCTTTCCTTGTCGCCCTTCTAATGACGGCAAGACTCCAGTGGCCCCCTCCTGCGTGCCTCGGGCTCCAGGACTGTCACCTCCGTGACCTCCTTCTGCCCCTCTGACGCTGTGCATCCTTGTCTCTTGTGCTTGGCCCTGTTCTGATTCCTTCTAGCCTGCAGCTATAGTTTGACCCTGGGCTTCTCCTTCTCCTGCAAGCTTCGTACTACTCGGCCTTACCTTGTGTTACTCGGCTCGTTCCTTACCTGCATGAAGATCATTTGGGTAACCCGGCCGATTCTCTCATTAACTCGGCCGGGTAACCACTTGATACCTATACATGGGCTTCTTGCCTCCGTTCATCGGCCGACATATCCATGATTCGGCCGACTTAGGCTGTAGCTCGGAAACCAGACGGGGACGGTACCTCTGTCTTTCCCCGTCTCTGACCTAGCCGAGGTTAACCCCCCGACACCGCCGGCCCATGCCTCACCCACCTCGTGGTCGCCTTCAACCGCCCATCGGTCTCCTCCGGCCTCCCTCGTCGTCCGCCGCTGCCGTTGTGCTCCGCCCGAGCTTGCGCGCCACTCGCTGGCCCTTCCTCCTCTCTCCGTCGTTGCCCCGCCATGCAGAGCCCTGCGCCGCCCGCTCCACCTCTGCAGGCGTCCTGCTGCCGCGTTCGGCCCCACGCCCCGGCCTCCCTCGTCGGCCGCCGCATCGCTCCCCGCCCCGCCGCTCGAGCTCACCGCCCCGCCGCCATTCCCGGACCCTCCTCTGCCTCGCCACCGAGCCGCCTCTATCTCCGGCCAGGCGCCGCCAGGAGCCGCCTCCGCCTCGCCGGAACCCGAGTCCCCTGCCGCGACCCCCTCCTCCCGCATGCCTCCAGCGAGCCCCGCCGGCTCCGTTCTCCCCGTTCGCCTCCTCTGGCCGAGCTCGCGCCCGTCGTCGCCCTCCCTTCCCCAGCGGACCTGCGCTCCGGTCGTAGCCCTGCCGCACCGAGTACCTCCGGCCTCCCCTGCAGTGGCCATGGCTTCACCCTCCACCGCCGGTAACGGGTGGCGCTGTTGTCCCATGCTCGTCTCCGGCCCTTCCGTCCTCTGCCTCTCGGCAACCACGAACAAGGCGTGAACAAGTGGGTTTCCCTGCTATTGTTGTGCTGCTCAAACTGAAGGCGAACACTCGTGTTGGTGGCATGTGTGTGTGCTGTTGAAGATCCTCGAGCTACTCGTGTCGATGCAAGATCGTCGCAGGTTGGACCGAGTTCGACACCGACACCCGAGAACTTCTTCCCGGAACGGCAAGGCCTTTGTTCGTGGACACCGAACCTCTTCGTCAAGGGAAAACCCCAAGGTCGTCGACATGGAACTGACAAGGTCTACTACATGGATTCGAAGACCGATCCCGGCGCGCCCGAACCCCGTCGAACACTAAGACCACGGATGCGACAAGTTCTCCTTCCCGGATGCGAGCCCCGGATCCGAAGGCCGCCAAGTCCTTCCCGAATGCGAGATCGATTCCCGTCAAACCCTGAGCCCCTGTCGAACCCCGGACCCCGGAACCCCAAGATCGCCGATGCCCAAATGTGTGACCCTAAGCCCCTATTTTTTATAATAATATATACTTGTTGCATATTAAATTGTCATACTCGCATGCATATTGTGTGGTTTGGGGGCATTACACCGATTCACCATATAATTAAATATGGGGCCCATATGCGGGCAAATCTAGTCTTATATTGGCCTCATTTAAATTTGTGTAGCAAACCAGTGCTATATTTTGCCATGTTAAGACAACATTTAAATTGCAGGGTATCTAAATAACATGAACCATCTAATTAATTGTCGGGCCCCCGGTTCCGCTTAATATGGCCTAATTGCATCGCATCCTTGCCATGCCATACATCATACATGCATCATGCCCGATCTTCTGCCGTGGTATTAAATATTGCATCCGGTGTTTATTCTAGTGTTTTGGTTCTTCGCGGATAAGGCCGTTGAGTTGATGCGAGTGTCGACCCGATCTTCGGAAGAACGTTCGACAATTTTTTCAGGCGAGCATCTCCCCCTTTCTACCTATCTTACTTTTATAGTATTTATTCCCTCCTATTGATCTATTGCTATCTGTGTTGCGATGCGCTAGTTTTCGTACCCGTGATATCCCTTGCAGCCTTATATTGCCTTGGACACATCCTATTACCTGTTGTTTGGTAGATAGTTGGACTTGCGCATCGTAGTCGCTTGCTCAAGTACTGTTGCGTGTCGTCCAGTACCACAGTTGTTGGAGTGTTGCCGCATGTTTAAGGTTGGAGATGATCATGGCTTTCATTATCGTTTACTTTAATTACTGTTTAACAACTAAAATTTAAGTAGGTAAGCAGAGGCACAGGTGGGCAATAGATGTTATTTGGTTGTTAACCGTCCACTTGTGTCCCGTAGGACCCTGAGTACTTGATACCTGTTCCTTGAATATTCGCGCTATCCACATCCGGGAGGATTATGGGACCCCCCTCAGCCAGAGCTTGATTCATTCTTATTTCTTGGGGCCACAAACTAGTTTGAGGTTTTATTTACCATCCTGTACTTATGCCATGCTTTACTGCTTTATTTACGATTGTGCGAGGAGCACCTGTACTGTTTAGGATCGTGACCCGTTTTCGCGGTATCGACAAGCCCAGTTTTGGGTTCCCAGTCGTTTACAGCCGGCCCCACAAACCTTGAGTCCGTCTCGAAGTCAGCTAACTTTGTTGCGGGTATACTTAATGGGGTGGCCCCCTGAAATATTTCTGAATCTTGTGATTGCTTTGTCGTGAAAGCCTCGTTGGGTTTTGATTTGGTTTTTCCGAGGCTGATCGAGTGTGTGTTGCTATTTGTGCACCCCTGCAGGGTAAAACTTTCTGAAAGCCGTGTCCGCGGTTATGGACGACTTGGAGCACAGTATCTCGATCATAGACAACTATAACTAAAGTAGTGCTATAAATTTGACTTTATAATGACTAGTAATCAGCTTCACTATAATGGAATGGCTAAATAAAACTGCCAACAATTGCTTGTTTGGGTTGTCGCTTGCGACCATTGTATCTGACTAGTAAGTATTGCAACTACAACGGAATGGCTAAATAAAAGTACCAACAACTGCTGGGTTTTGGGATATCTCATGCTATTTGTATCTGACTAGTAAGTGTTGCAACTACAACGGAATGGTTAACTAAAAGTGCCCACTGCTTATTATATCAGGATGACTATCTATACCTGACTAGTAATTGCCGCAACTATAACGGAATGAGTAGAACTGCCAACGGTGTGAGTTCCTCGGTTGACTTCCTCGTTTGGTCTCGAGGGGGAAACGCCAGGATGGGTATGTCTGGTGGTAGCATCAGGTTGGTTCCGAATAGGTCTTTCTTACCCCTCTCTGGTAGCCGCCAGTTATATCGAGCCTCTATAGGTTGTTTAGTGCATGCTGCGCTGCCGCTCAGTCCACCATACCTATGTAGGCGAGGACCGCCGAATTCTAGCCTCGCCGTGTACTGGCCTCAGTACTGACGCTCCTCTTTTTTTTCCTTTGCCCTTTGTCGGCACCCCTTTTTTTTTAGCAGGTTTCGACGTCGTTAGCAGGGTTACCCTTCCGGCTTGGCCTGGGCAGGGTTATGGACGCCATTGGTTATTCTTCAGGGCTCTTAGCCCCATTTGCATCTTGTCCGTAGTTGGACGCTCTATCGTTTTCAAGGTGATTTGGATCTTTGTTCTGTATATCTGTATTCTTGACTCTTTGAGTCGCTGTTGTATATATATCTGTTCTGTGGGTCCCATCGAGGACTGTTGTGTAATGTTATTACTTCGTTTTCCACCCGCACGAAAGTTCCTGGTGGGCACCTTTGAATCGTTTCTATGCGGGTTTGGCGGGAATCGCTGAAACTTGCATAGGGTCGATTCTGAGGGTGTTACACCGAAGCACCTCCTGATCCATGATCTCCTCCTCCATGGAATCATAGTATGTGGTCATTTCTCTAGCCGGTGGAGCACATACAAGCCATGATATTGGGTG
Source organism: Avena sativa (assembly GCA_916181665.1). NCBI lineage: Eukaryota > Viridiplantae > Streptophyta > Magnoliopsida > Poales > Poaceae > Avena > Avena sativa. The sequence continues at coordinate 397,383,091 of OV702281.1, forward strand.
CAACCTTCTGAAAACGCTTACACATGATTTATACAACTAGTGCGCTTTAGCAACCAGATATCATGTTGATGCAGATTATTAGGCATAATTTCCACGATTAATTTCATAATATAAATCATGACAACAACAGCTACAATCACGTGAACCTCTAACATACTAGATGTATTGATCAACATGAACAGTAGCGAAGCATACGCACTAACAGCCATAGTAAAGCAACAGATCTAATGACGGTATAGGTATTGATCAATTGCCGATGAAGTCACTGTTGGTGCGGAGTTTGGTGCAGTCTATCGAAGAAGTGGGTGTTGAAGACGACGTGCACGAGCTCCGACTTGACGACCGGAAAGACGCATCGTGATGACGAACTTGAGCAGTTGCGCGGAGCGCTTCCCAAAAACCTTATCCGCCCTCTTCCGTATAGGATTGCAAAGGCGAGCGGTTCCGGAGACCTGCTCTCCCGACCGCCGGTGCACGCCGGCAAGCGGGATGGAGTAGACTACGGTGGCGACGCAAGTAGAGAGGATGGCAAAACCCTAGATTGCTTTTTTGTGGTGTTGTGGCGGTAGCTGCGCAGGATTTTATATAGAGCGGCTAAGGAAATCCTAACGGAGGCGAACGTGGGCCGAGTCCACATTGCGCACGTTTAGGTCGTTTAGTAGCCCACGATCTGATAGCGACCCGAATAAGCTAACCGTTTGACACGTGTGTCAAAACCTCACGGTTTTCCTGAGCAGCAAAATAAAGCTCGGCTCAGCGAGATTCCCGCAACCCGAGGCACGCACGCGTGTCGTGACGAGACGGGCGTTCGGGCGGGCGGGCGAGCGGCGACGTCGAAGGAGGAAGAGCGCGCGCGTGTATCTCTCTTATTGCCACTCACTTACAAAGTGGTACAACACTCCACCTGATAATGTGGTACAACTCTCCTTCAACTTCCCATGTGGGACTAAACTTGAGCCCCCACTCCACTTCCATGTGAGCTGCCACAAACATGGGCCCAAACATATATGGGCTGCCACAAATCTGGGCTTTGAGATTTAGGGAAAATCTGAAATACACATGGGCCTCAATGCACTAGCCCATTATTTCTAACAATCCCCTAGCAGATCTTAAATGCCCATTTGAAGATTTGCCAATTCTCGCTACTTGTTTATATACCAGTGTTTCAGCAGAGACTGTTAAGTTGAACTTCTGCCTAGAATCTTAAACTACGTCTATCAACAACTTGAACAATGGACGAACCTTGAATTGCAAGTTTGGTGCCAATAGATTTCACTCAAAATCATAACTAGTACCTGGGTGCCAGTATCCTATCCCGCGGGTTGGAGCATATGCGTCATACTTCCTGGTCTCTTCATGAGTTTACTAGAGATCACCAAAGTCTCATAGACCGTGACGTTTACAGTCAAGCTCATATAGGTGTGTTCTTTCAAGAATGCCTTGTAGGACAGCATCCTTGCTAATGAAAGCCAACAGAAACACATTAAAGCATGTTGCCAACCTGCCTTACATATTATGAGAGTTATGCATCTTCACATAGAGAGGGTTACCATCTACTCTCCTTAGTCAAACCACTAGCTTGTTCTTCCTAGGTCCTAATTTACGGGATCTCCGATCACATAGGTTGGGTTACCACTAGGTGTGACATCCATCTCAACTTGCTCACAGCGAAAGAGATATCAGGTCTTGTAGCACTTGCTAAGTACATGAGAGAACCAACAACTTGTGAATATTTTGAAGGGTTTCGCGGCATAGTAAATCAAAATTTTCTACGGATGCGAACAGAGGGAAGCCAAGATCTAATCTAGGAGATGCAAACAATGAGAGAGATTAGATTGGATCTTCATACCCTTGAAGATTCGCACAGCGGAACGTTCGTCGGAACGTGGGTGATGTAGTCGTACTCGCTTCTCCTCCTCGCGATCCGATCCGATCTAGCACCGCAAGTGGCGATGCCTCCGGGAGATGCACACGTGCAGCACCTCGACGTCTCCTCCTTCCTCGGTCCAGCAAGTATGATGGAGAGACGGATTGGATCTACAACGCGACGGCGCGGTGCAAGTGGTGGAGAGTTTCTGCACCAGGGCTTCGCCTACACGCAGTCGGGAGGGAGAGATAGAGGAGGGCAGCAGGGCGACTAGGCTTGAGGGGAAGGTGTGTGTGTGGGGGGGTGCGCCCCAGCCCTCTATATATAGAGGGGTGGGCGCCAGCCCTAACCCCTCCCCCAAGCCCTAGGCCGGCGGCCAAGGAGGGAGGAGTGGGGGGCAAGGAACCCCCCCCTTCTAGAAGCTCCAAACTAGGGTTTCCCCTTGTTTGGTCGGCTGGGCCCTATGGGGCCTTGTGCCCCTGGCCCAATGCAGCCAGGGCACTCCGTCATAGGCCCATGCCCCCTCCCGATAGGTGGGACCACGTTGGTACCCTTCCGGAAGGTTCTAGAAGCTTCCGGTGCAATACCGATTAACCCGGAACAATTCCGAACTCCAAAAACTGCACTGCCTTATATGAATCTTATTCTCCGAACCATTCCGGAACCTCTCATGATATCCCGGATCCCATCCGAGACTCCGAACAAAAACTCATAAACCAATTATCCAATCTATCCTAGCGTCGAGACACGTTAAGTGTGTGACCCTTCGGGTTCGAGAACATGCAGACATGATCTTCTATCAATAATCAACAGCGGGGTCTGGAAACCCATATTGACTCCCACACATTCATCGATGATCATATCGGATGAACCATGATGCCAGGATTCAAACAATCCCATATATATATTCCCTTCGTCTCGCGATATTTTACTTGCCCGAGATTTGATCATCGGTACCGTCATACCTAGTTCAATCTCGTTCACAGCAAGTACTTTACTCATTCCGTAATCCGATATCACTTTGTAATTAACTCCTTAACCACATGCTTGCAAGCGGTGTTGATATCGATTACCGAGTGGGCCCGAAGTATATCTCTCCGACTTGGGAGGGACAAATCCCATCTCGATACATACAACCCAATAGGTACTTTCCGATCACCTGAGAGACACCTTTATGATCACCCTCTCATAGGATGACGTTTGATGACCTCAAAGCTTTCTTCCGATACCAGGGAGTTGTATTATCTCATGGTCTAAGGAATACAATATTTGACATAAGAAAAGCTTCGCAAAGATGAACATGATGACACGATCTAATTGCTTCGCTTAGTTTGGGTCTTTCCATCATATCATTCTCCCAATGATATGATCTCATTATTAATCGACAACTCATGTCCATGGTTAGGAAACCTTAACCATCATTAATCAATGAGCTAGTCCATAGAGGCGTACTAGGGACACGGTGTTGTTCACAAACCACACAAGTATTAAAGTTTCCGCTTAATACAATTCTAGCATGGAATATAAACATTATCATGAACAAGAATTATAATAATAACATCTTTATTATTGCCTCTAGGGCATAATTCCAACAGTCTCCCACTTGCACTAGAGTCAATAATCTAGTTTACATTTGGCAACAATCTCACACCCATGGCACTAAGGTGCTGATCATGTTTTACACGTGGAAGAGGTTTAGTCAATGGATCTGCGACATTCAGATCTGTATGTACTTTGCTAATCTTCAGATCTCCATCTGCTATATAATCTCGGATTATATGAAACTTGCGGTTGATATGCTTGGTCTTTGGATGATATCTTGGTTCCTTAGCGAGTGCTATGGCGCCAGTGTTGTCACACAATATCTCCAGTGGGTCCAATGCACTTGGAACCACGCCAAGCTCAGTGATGAAGTTCCTGATCCAAACTCCTTCACTTGACGCTTCTGCAGCAGCCATGTATTCCGCTTCTACTGTAGATCCCGATCACGCTTTGCTTGCAGCTTCTCCAGCTCACAGCTCCTCCATTCAAAATATACACGTATCCTGTCTGAGTTTTAGAATCATCCTTGTCGGTGTCAAAACTAGCGTCGACGTAACCTTTTACGACGAGCTGTTCATCACCCCCATAGACTAAGAACATTTCTTTAGTCCTATTTAGGTACTTTAGGATGTTCTTCACGGCTGTCCAGTGTTCCACTCCTGGATCACTTTGATATCTGCTCATCAAACTAAGAGCATTAGACACATCCGGTCTAGTACACAGCATGACATACATGATAGAACCTATGGCCGAGGCATAAGGCACTTTGCTCATAGCTTCCCTATCATTTACCGTAGCTGGACATTGAGCCTTGCTCAATATCTTACTTGACAACATAGGCACTGGACCTTTCTTTGCCTTATCCATTCTGAACCTTTTCAGAACTTTTGTCTAGGTATGTACTCTGGCTTAAAGCTATCAGGCGTCTTTGTCTATCTCTGTAGATTTTGATGCCCAATATATAAGCAGCTTCACCTAGGTCTTTCATTGAAAAATACTTGTTCAAATAACTCTTCACATCGTTAAGCATGTTAATGTCATTTCCAATAATCAATATGTCATCCACATATAGTACCAGAAATGTCACCGAGCTCCCACTCACTTTGTTGTAGATACAAGCTTCGTAGCAATTTGGAACAAATCCAAAGCTCTTGATCACTTGATCAAAACGAAGGTTCCAACTCCGAGATGCTTGCTTCAGTCCATAAATGGAACGCTGAAGTTTGCATACTTTATCAGCATCCTTAGGATCGACAAAACCTTCGGGTTGCATCATATACAACTCTTCGTCAATGTTGCCATTGAGGAATGCAGTATTGACATCCATCTGCCATATTTCATAATCATGAAACGCAGCAATTGCTAATAAAATCCGAATGGACTTAAACATTGCTACGGGAGAGAAAGTCTCATTGTAGTCAACACCCTGAACTTGTCGAAAACCTTTTGCGACAAGTCGTGCTTTATAGACGGTAACATTACCATCCGCGTCCGTTTTCTTCTTGAAGATCCATTTGCACTCAACGGCCTTTCGGTCGCTAGGAGGGTCCACCAAAGTCCATACTTGGTTTTCGCTCATGGATCCCAATTCGGATTTCATGGCTTCTAGCCATTTCTCAGAGTCTGGGCTCATCATCGCTTCCTCATAGTTCGTAGGTTCACTGTCTTCTACCAACAAGACAGTCAAGACAGGGTTGCCGTACCACTCAGGAGGGGCACACGACCTTGTCGACCTGCGACATTCAGTAGCAGCATCGTCCGAAGCTTCATGATCCTTGTCATTAGCTTCCTCTATTGTTGGTGCAGGCGGCACTAGAACAATTTCAGGTGCTGCGCTACTCTCCAATTCAAGAGAAGGTTCAACAACCTCGTCTAGCTCTACTTTCCTCCCACTCACTTCTTTCGAGAGAAACTCCTTCTCAAGAAAGGAACCGTTCTTTGCGACAAACACTTTGCCTTCGGTTCTGTGATAGAAGGTATACCCAATAGTTTCCTTAGGGTATCCTATGAAGACGCATTTCTCCGCTTTGGGTTCGAGCTTGTCCGGCATCAACTTCTTGACGTAAGCTTCGCATCCCCAAACTTTAAGAAACGACAACTTAGGTTTAGCACCAAACCACAGTTCATACGGTGTCGTCTCAACGGATTTAGATGGTGCCCTATTTAAAGTGAATGCAGCGGTTTCTAATGCATAACCCCAAAATGATAACGGCAAATCAGTAAGAGACATCATTGATCGGACCATATCTAATAGGGTTCGATTCCGGCGTTCAGACACACCATTGCGCTATGGTGTTCCGGGTGGCGTGAGTTGCGAAATGATTCCGCTTGCTTTAAGATGCGTGAGAAAATCATAACTCAAATATTCACCTCCACAATCGGATCGTAGAAATTTAATCTTTCTGTTACGATGGTTCTCCACTTCATTCTGAAATTCCTTGAACTTTTCAAATGTTTCAGATTTATGTTTCATTAAATATATATACCCATATCTACTTAAGTCATCGGTAAAAGTGAGAAAATAGCGATATCCACCGCGCGTCGAAACACTCATCGGTCCGCATACATCGGTATGTATGATTTCCAACAAGTCCGTTGCTCGCTCCATCATACCGGAGAACGGGGTTTTGATCATCTTGCCCATGAGGCATGGTTCGCATGTGTCAAATGATTCAAAATCAAGAGACTCCAAAAGTCCATAAGAATGGAGTTTCTTCATGCGCTTTACACCAATATGACCTAGACGACAGTGCCACAAATAAGTAGTATTATCACTATCTACTTTGCATCTCTTAGCCTCAATGTTATGGATATGTGTTTCATCCCTTTCGAGATTCAGAAGAAATAAACCATTCACAACAGGTGCATGACCATAAAAGATGTTACTCATATAAATAGAACAACCATTATTCTACGATTTAAATGAATAACCGTCTTGCAATAAACAAGATCCAGAAATAATGTTCATGCTCAACGCAGGCACATAATAACATTTATTGAGGTTTAAAAGTAATCCCGAAGGTAAAACTAAGGAGAGCGTGCCGACGGCCATCACATCAACTCTTGATCCGTTGCCAACGCGCATCGTCACCTCATCCCTCGCAAGCCGCCGTCTATTCCGTAGCTCCTGTTTCGAGTTACAAATATTAGCAACTGAACCAGTATCAAATACCCATGCACTACAACGAGGGCTAGTAAGGAAAACATCAATAACATGTATATCAAATATACCTTTGATGGTGCCAGCCTTCTTGTCCGCTAAGTACTTCAGACATTTGCGCTTCCAGTGACCCTTTTCCTTGCAATAGAAGCACTCAGTGTCCGGCTTAGGACCAGACTTGAGCTTCTTCTCAGCAGGGGCAACGCGCTTGCCGCCGCCTTTCTTGAAGGGCTCCTTTGCACCCTTACCTTTCTTGAAGGTGGGGGGCTTGTTGACCATCAACACATGATTATCCTTTTTGATGTCCACCTCCGCAGCCTTCAGCTTTGCGAAGAGCTCGGTGATCGTATCAGTGGAACCAATCTGATTGTGAGTCACTACAAAAAATTTGTAGCTGGGAGGGAGTGATTGCAGAACCCTGTCAATCTTGAGCTCCTCTGGAATCTTGCAGTCCAGTTGCTCAAGGCGTTGAGTGTAGCCTGACATCTTAATGGCGTGCTCACTAACGGAACTCCCTTCCTCCATCTTGCAGTTAAAGAACTTCTCAGAGATCTCATATCTCTCAGAACGGGCCTGAGTCTGAAACATGGTTTTCAGCTCCTCGAGAATCTCAAAGGGCCCGGGATAGTCTTCAAAACGATTTTGAAGGTACGATTCCATAGCAAACAACATGGTGCTCTTAATCACACCATAATCATCTTTGCGCGACTGATAGACAGCTTTCTCATCAGCCGGCACAGTAGCAGCAGGGGCGTCACCTAACGCATTCTCAAGGACATAGTCCTTTTGACCGCTAGAGAGAATGATTCTCAGATTGCGGAACCAATTGGTGAAGTTAGACCCATTGTTTCTAAGCTTTTCCTTCTCAGCAAAAACGTTGAAGTTGAAGTTGGACTTAGCCATTTGATCTACAATATTTGCAAGTACAAATTAGACTATGTTCATGATAACTAGTTCAACTTTTAATCAAATTAATAGGTGAACTCCCACTAAATTCAACATCCCTCAAGTTGTTTAGTGAACACGATCCAAATTCACCACACCTAATCCGATCTTCACAAGAAGAGATGTGGCTTCAATGGTGGACAACGAAGTGTCGATCATATCATTCATATGACTCATGTTTAAACTTTCGGTTCGTGTGTTCCGAGGCCATGTCTGTACATGCTAGGCTCGTCAAGTTAAACCCAAGTATTTCCGCGTTTGCAAAACTGGCTTGCACCCGTTGTATGTGAACGTAGAGTCTATAGCACCCGATCATCACGTGATGCTTGGACACGACGAACTTTCGCAATAGTGCATACATGGGGAGAACACAGTTTTATCTTGATCTTTAAGTGAGGAATCATCTTATAATGCTACCGTCGCGATCTAATCATAATAAGATACATAAAAAGGATAAACATCACATGCATATAACTTTATGTGACATGGTATAACCAATCTTCGCGCAATGATCTCCATCTTGTGCGTGCCGGCATGATCTCCATCACTCCATCATGATTGCCTCCACCACGAATAGCAACTACAACTATTGCTAACTACTTAGCGATAAAGTGAAACTATTACATGGCGTATAAGAAGTTGACACACATGTCATACACAATTATAAATACAACCATATGGCTCCTGCCGGTTGTGTACTCATCGACATGCAAGTCATGAAACATTGCAAAACATGATCATCGCATACAATACACATATCACATCTTGGTCCATACCATATCACAGAAAACACTCCCTGCAAAAACAAGTTAGACGCCTCTACTTTGTTGTTGCATGTTTTACGTGGCTTATGGGAGTAGCAAGCTAAGAACGATTCTTACCTACGGAAAGCCACAACGGTGATATTATGGTTGCCAAACTCCGGTGTTAATCCCATGACAACTATAGTGAGAGAAACTGGCATCCACCAGCCGCATGTGTGGAACAAGCCACACGTCAAGTGCGGAGCCGGTCTCGCGAACGACGTCGCGTAAGGTTGGCCTGGACCGCTTCAATCTCACTATCCCGCGTCATAAGAAGAACACAAACAAGAGGCTTGCAACAGAAAACATCAACGCCCACAACAACCATGTTGCGTTCTACTCGTGAAACACATCTACGCATAGATCTAGCTCTAATACCACTGAAGGGTTTCACGGCATAGTAAATCAAAATTTTCTACGGATGCAAACAGAGGGAAACCAAGATCTAATCTAGGAGATGCAAACAACGAGAGAGATTATATTGGATCTTCATACCCTTGAATATTCGCACAGCGGAACGTTCGTCGGAACGTGGGTGATGTAGTCGTACTCGATTCTCCTCCTCGCGATCCGATCCGATCTAGCACCGCAAGTGGCGATGCCTCCGGGAGATGCACACGTGCAGCACCTCTACGTCTCCTCCTTCCTCGGTCCAGCAAGTATGGTGGAGAGACGGATTGTATCTACAACGCGACAGCGCGGTGCAAGTGGTGGAGAGTTTCTGCAGCAGGGCTTCGCCTACACGCAGTCGGGAGGGAGAGAGAGAGGAGGGCAGCAGGGCGACTAGGCTTGAGGAGAAGGTGTGGGGGGTGGTGCGCCCCAGCCCTCTATATATAGAGGGGTGGGCGCCAGCCCTAACCCCTCCCCCAAGCCCTAGGCCGGCGGCCAAGGAGGGAGGAGTGGGGGGCAAGGAAACCCCCCCCTTCTAGAAGCTCCAAACTAGGGTTTCCCCTTGTTTGGCCGACTGGGCCCTATGGGGCCTTGTGCCCCTGGCCCAATGCGGCCAGGGCACTCCCTCATAGGCCCATGACCCCTCCCGACAGGTGGGACCACGTTGGTCCCCTTCCGGAAGGTTCTAGAAGCTTCCGGTACAATACCGATTAACCCGGAACAATTCCGAACTCCAAAAACTGCACTGCCTTATATGAATCTTATTCTCCGGACCATTCCGGAACCTCTCGTGATATCCCGGATCCCATCCGAGACTCCGAACAAAAACTCATAAACCAATTATCCAATCTATCCTAGCGTCGAGACACGTTAAGTGTGTGAACCTTCGGGTTCGAGAACATGCAGACATGATCTTCTATCAATAATCAACAGCGGGGTCTGGAAACCCATATTGACTCCCACACATTCATCGATGATCATATCGGATGAACCACGATGCCAGGATTCAAACAATCCCATATATATTCCCTTCGTCTCGCGATATTTTACTTGCCCGAGATTTGATCGTCGGTACCGTCATACCTAGTTCAATCTCGTTCACAGCAAGTACTTTACTCGTTCCGTAATCCGATATCACTTTGTGATTAACTCCTTAACCACATGCTTGCAAGCGGTGTTGATATCGATTACCGAGTGGGCCCGAAGTATATCTCTCCGACTTGGGAGGGACAAATCCCATCTCGATACATACAACCCAACAGGTACTTTCCGATCACCTGAGAGACACCTTTATGATCGCCCTCTCATAGGATGACGTTTCATGACCTCAAAGCTTTCTTCCGATACCAAGGAGTTGTATTATCTCATGGTCTAAGGAATACAATATTTGACATAAGAAAAGCTTCGCAAAGATGAACACGATGACACGATCTAATTGCTTCGCTTAGTTTAGGTCTGTCCATCATATCATTCTCCCAATGATATGATCTCATTATTAATCGACAACTCATGTCCATGGTTAGGAAACCTTAACCATCATTAATCAATGAGCTAGTCCATAGAGGCGTACTAGGGACACGGTGTTGTTCACAAACCACACAAGTATTAAAGTTTCCGCTTAATACAATTCTAGCATGGAATATAAACATTATCATGAACAAGAATTATAATAATAACATCTTTTATTGCCTCTAGGGCATAATTCCAACATATTTCAGTTGATCTGTTGGTTCCTTCTTATTCTTTCGTAATGTCAAACTGAGATCATAAGGTGTTGGAGAAGTCTTGCCATCATTAAAGCCAAATCGGCTCAAGACCTTCTCAACATAATGAGATTGCGTTAAAATAATCCCATTCTCATTCTTAATAAGCTTGATGTTCAGAATCACATTAGCCTCTCCAGATCTTTCATATCAAAACTGTTTGACATGAAAGACTTGACTTTATTTATCACTTTCATGTTTGTACCAAAGATCAGAATGTTATCCACGTACAAACATAATATAACGCTATCGCCCCTACCATGGCGATAGTAAACACACCTATCAGCCTCATTAATGACAAAGCCAGCAGAAAGTAGAGTTCTGTCAAACTTTTCATGCCATTTCTTAGGTGCTTGTTTCAGGCCATATAAACATTTTAATAACTTACACACCTTTGTCTCTTCACCTTTTACCACAAACCCATCCGGCTGATCCATATAGATCTCCTCTTCCAACTCTCCATTAAGGAAAGATGTCTTCACGTCCATTTGATGAACGAGAAGACCATAAGAGGCAACCGGGGATAATAGTACTCGAATGGTGATTAGTCTAGCGACAGGTGAATAGGTGTCAAAGTAATCTTCGCCTTCTTTCTGTGTGTATCCCTTAGCTACAAGACGCGCCTTGTACTTCTCAATAGTACCATCAGGCCTTAGCTTCTTCTTGAACACCTACTTACATCCCATAGTTTTACAAACATAGGGTCGTTCTGATAATTCCCAAGTTCCATTAGAAAGAATCGAGTCCATCTTATTTTGGACAGCTTCTTTTCAATCATCTACATCAGGAGATGCATACGCCTCAGTAATGGATCTGGGAGTATCATCCACAAGGTACACAATGAAGTCATTACCAAAGGATTTTTCAACCCTCTGTCTCTTACTCCTCGTGAAAGGTTCATCGTCGTCCTTCTCAAGGAATTTCTGATGTGGTTGTTCAGAATTCTCAATAGATGCACTAGATTTAGGAAGTATTTCAGAAGAAATCCTACCAATGCTATGCATATATTTCATAGGAAAAATATCCTCAAAGAATGTTGCATCACGAGATTTTATTATAGTATCAACATGCATATCAGGTACCTCAGATTTAACCACTAGAAATCTATAGTCTACACTCCGTGGAGCATATCCTAGAAAGATACAATCCACTGTCTTGGGTCCAAGCTTGCGTTTCTTGGGAATCGGTATGTTGACCTTCGTCAAACACCCCCAAGTGCGCAGATACGAAAGTGATGGTTTTATCCCAACCCACTCCTCATAAGGGGTCTTTTCCTTATTCTTGTTAGGAACTCTATTCAGGACATGACATGAAGTCAATAAAGCCCCCCCCACCATGCCTTTGATAAACCAGCAGTGGCTAACATGGAATTCACCAAGTCAGTCAGCGTGCCGTTTTTTCCTCTCGGCAACCCCGTTTGATTGGGGCGAGTAGGGAGGCGTCCTCTCATGAATAATTCCGTGTTCCTCATAGAATTCATCAAATATTTTGGGAAAATACTCACCACCACGATCCGACCTAAGACGCTTGATATTTCTCTCTAGTTGATTTTCAACTTCGGCCTTATAAATTTTAAAGTAGTCTAAAGCCTCATCTTTAGTTTGCAACAAGTAAACATAGCAGAATTCAGTAGCATCATCTATCAATGTCATGAAATATCTCTTTTCACCTTTTGTCAACACACCATTCATCTCGTATAGATCAGAATGTATGAGTTCTAGAGGTGCCATGTTTCTCTCCTCGGCAGCCTTGTGAGGCTTTCGAGGTTGTTTTGATTGCACACAACTATGGCACTTCGAACCTTTGACAATAGTGAAATTTGGAATTAAACTCATACTAAACATCCGAGACATTAAACCAAAATTAATGTGACATAAACGAGAATGCCAAACATTGGTATCATTATTAACACCACCACAAATATGATTCACGGATTTATTACAAAACTCTAAAAGTGAAAACCGGAACAAGCCTCCGAACTCATAACCTTTACCAATAAATTGTCTATGTTTTGAAACAACGACTTTATTAGACTCTAAAATAACCTTAAACCCATCTCTACATAGAAGGAAGCCACTAACGAGATTCTTGTTCATAGTAGGGACATGCTGCACATTCATCAGCTACACGATCTTTTCAGAAGTAAACTTCTGATCCACCATGCCAACACCACGAACAGAAGCATGTGATCCATTTCCCATTAGGACGGATGAATCCTGAGCGACCTGATAAGAAGTGAACATAGAGATGTCAACATTAACACATGTATCAAGCCACCAACACGGTGATTGAAATACTGAAAGAACAGTAAATAAATTACCATACCCATCAGTATTGCTAGCGGTCACGACATTGACAGTCTTGGCCTTTTTCCCTCTGTGGTCTGCGTGTTCTGGACAGTCCTTGGAAAAGTGGTCGGTCTCTCCACAAGTGTAACAAGACAGATCACTCTTGTCCATGTTCATCTTCTTCTTCTTGAAGGTTGTAGTCTTTGCAGGCTTGTTAAAGGAGGGTTTGAAGTTCCCTTTGTTCTTGCCTACGGATTTGCCTTTCTACACAAAGTTAGCAGTAGCATGACCCTCTTCTTTCTCAGTAGTGTCCTTAGCCCGAGCCTTCTCCTCAACATCAAGGGACGCTATCAGATTTTTAACTGATATCTCCTATCTCTTGTGTTTGAGAGTTGTGGCAAAGTTCCTCCATGAAGGGGGCAACTTAGCAATAATGCAACCCGTCACAAACTTGTCGGGTAAGGTACACTTAAGGAGTTCGAGCTCTTTGGCAATACATTGTATCTCATGAGCTTGTTGAACCACATGAAGATCCTTTATGATCTTAAAATCATGAAAGCTCTCCATGATATACAGTTCCCTTCCAGCATCTGCAGCACCAAACTTTGCATCCAGTGCGTACCAGAGCTCCTTCCCGTCTTTTATGTGCATAAACACATCACACAGACGGTCAGCAAGAATGCTCAGAATACATCCCATAAAGACAATATTTGACATCCTCGAACTTCTTCTTATCCTCGTCAGATATAGTTCCTTCAGGTTTCCCTTTACTGATATGGAACACTTTCATCGTGGTTAGCCAAAGTTCATCCTTGTACTATCACCTCTTAAAGTGCACACCGGTAAACTTATCCGGCCTCAGTGCATCGGTAAAACCAGTCATTGTTAATTTAGGAAATTGTCTGCAATAATATTTTTGGATTGTTGGATTATTAGGCATAATTTTCACGATTAATTCCATAATATAAATCATGACAGCAACAACTACAATCACGTAAACCTCTAACAGACTAGATGTATTGATCAACATGAACAGTAGCAGAGCATACGCACTAACAGCCATAGAAAAACAACAAATCTGATAACGGTATACGTACTGGTCGATTGCCGATGAAGTCACTGTTGGTGCAGAGTTTGGTGCAGTCTGTCAAAGAAGTCGGCGTTGAAGACGACATGCATGAGTTCCGACTTGACGACCGGGAAGACGCGCCGTGATGACGAACTTGAGCAGTCGTGCGGAGCGCTTTCCAAAAACCTTATTCGCCCTCTCCCGTACAGGATCGCAAAGGCGAGCGATTCTGGATACATGCTCTCCCAACCGCCGGTGCACGCTGGCAAGCGGGATGGAGTAGACTACGGTGACGGGCGCAAGCAGAGAGGATGGCAAAACCCTAGATTGCTTTTCGGTGGTGTTGTGGCGGTAGCCGCACAGAACTTTATATAGTGCGGCTCAGGAAACCCTAACGGAGGCAAACGTGGGCCGAGTCCACGTTGCGCACGTTTAGGTCGGTTAGTAGCCCATGATCCGAGAGCGACCCGAATAAGCTAACCGTTTGACACATCTGTCAAAACCTCACAGTTTTCCTGAGCAGCAAAATAAAGCTCGGCTCGGCGAGATTCCCGCAACCCGAGCGGGCGGGCGAGCGTCGTCGTCGGAGGAGGAGCGCGCATATATCTCTCTTATTGTCACTCACTTACAAAATGGTGCAACACTCCACCTTATAAGGTGGTGCAACTCTCCTTCAACTTCCCATGTGGAACTAAACTTGAGCTCCCACTCCACTCAATGTGAGCTGTCACAAACATGGGCCCAAACACATATGGGCTGCCACAAATTTGGGCTTTGAGATTTAGGGAAAATATGAAATACACGTGGGCCTCAATGCACTAACCCATTATTTCTAACAGTATCGAACATATGTGACCCATCAGTTGTAACCTTTTGTTAACTATCTTCAATAATGGGATAAAAATGCCCTCTGCATCTGAGGCCAGTGTTTTCCCTTTTCAAAATATAAAATATTCTGCAATTTTGAACCATTTGTTTATGACATTGTTACACTTTGAAACATATTGCAATTCATCACTCTGTATCACATTCGCACTATGAAACATACTCTAAACCGCGTTTTCGCAATTTAGCTAGCCATAAGACATGTCTTTATCCAATACACTCCGAGTGGCATAGTGGAGCCCTATTGGTCCATTCTAACCAATCATGTATGCAAAATAAAGTGCCACAAAAATTGACACATGGTTGAAAGGGCATCGAATTATGGAAGGGCTTTCGTACCCAAATCAAGGACCCTTATGCACGTGGCAAAAAAAATGTACCATCACCGGCTAAAAGCAGTCCTTTTTTGAACGCTACTACCAGCTAAGCAGTCCTGGTTCTCTGCGTTCCAGGGTGTCAAGCTGTCGGTGAGGGAAGCAGAGTTCAATCACATGTAAATGGTGTCATCTTTCTTTTTCTTGATATCACATGTAATTCAGAACGCAGCGTTTGTGAGCTCGAGTTAAATGTAACTCTATTTACAGAAATCGAAAATAGCTTAGCAAAATTTTAAAAGACCTTGGTATTATGCATTAAGATTTTGCGCACTTGCTATATATCTTTTTATTTTGCTAAAATTTCACCCATACATTAATAATCATCAAAAAAAATATAAAGAGTCCCAAAAGTAATAAATAACAAATAGATTATTGAACCACCTAGCCTCTTCATCACCGGAGCCGGACAAAAACTTATTGTAATAAAACTTATAGTAGACATACAGAAAGTCGTTTGTGCTAAGACCCCAACCCCAAAGGACCGACACACTTGAGCAACCATGCTAACAATGACACCGTAGATCGAATGAGACTGACCTGAAACCACACCAACGAATACGAAAACCGGATAGATCCTAGGAGATCCGCCGACACACGAGTCCACGCGTCCTCGCCGGCGCTAGATGCACCACCAGAATGAGAATAGGATGAAGAAAGCCTTATTCTGACTTCAGAATGTAGCTGGCATCTCACATTTCCGAAGAAGGCACTGAAAACAAGCTATATATTTTTTTCCAAAACCTAGCTACATGTAGCTTGATCTCCCAAGTTATTTTTTCTTGATGTAATTCATTCATACTTGACAAAACATAAAGGTGCACGATTTGGATCGCGCTAGCTGCTCTCTTCATAGTATTTTTTTGGTTTTTTATTATTTTGTGTTTTAGGATTTTTGCAGAGTCAAATTTTGTCAACTTTTTTTTTACGAAATTCTACCGATCTATTAATAATCATCAACAACAGTACAAAGAGTCCTAAAAGTAATAAAAGTATAAAAAATAGTATTAATATTCATTATTCTAAATGCAAATATTATGAATATATAACTTATGAAGATTTCAATACTATAAAATTTATATAGTAGATACTTTCGCTTTTTGGTAAATATTTAAAATTTTAAATTGGCTAAACTCAGAATGTAATCTGAACGGCGGGACACGTATCGTCTCTCTCTAAAAAAAAATGACGTATCGTAGACCAGCCGATCATCATCAGGAGACGAAACTAGGAAGCGGTCGAACAAGTGCGTACGTCGCAATCACGTGTCCACTACCATGAAGCGTCCAAGTCCAAGGGCGCCACAAGTCCCCAGCGACCGTCCCGGTATTTGCATAGGCCAAGCGCGCCCTTTTGACCTGTGCGAGAGAAGTGGCCGCAAAGCAGAACAAGTGCCGTGCATCTTTTTTTAAGGGGAGCCTCTAACGCTCAGCTAGCTGAGAAATAGGCTAATTCTCAGCTAGCTGATGTCAGCGCGGTACATCCATGAACCATAGCTGCGCGTGGCGTTGCTTCTCTCCTCATGCGAACTGATCGTGTGCTTGTAAGAGCCTCTTTTCAACCTTTGTTTCATTTGTTGGACCAGATTATTTGTGGGCTTAGTAATTTTTGCATCCTCAAGCTAAACCCGTTGCTACCCCTAGAACTCACTAGCGACACCCGCTAGCCGCCCGCTCTTGCCTCTGCGGCCTGTAGTTTATACTTTTCTGATTAATGATGTACTGTTTTTTCCAGTATAGGCTATGCCGCTATGGATGTTTTATTGCCCGTCAGTTTGGCTGCCACATATTGGCTATTTGAACATATATAATCTAGTTTTATAGTTTGTTTTTGCTATAATAACACCTAAGAAGCTACTAGTACCTTATTCTGCCAAACCATTTTATATTTTATGACGGACAGTTAGTATTCAACAACCTGATATACGAAAAGAAAGGGAATAAAAACTACTAAAATCAATAACCATACATAGTTGCAACCCCACTTATTAACTCCCATCTGGAACGAATCACGACACAAAATCCAACATTGAATTCACAATTTTCTTAGTTAGAAACAAACTTGCAAGTAGAAAAAAACTCAGTTACAACCTGACTTGTAATTGAAAAAAGAACTTAGTTGCAACCCCATTTGTAACTGAAAAATGTATCAGTTGCAACCCGGCTTGCAATTCAAAAATATTAGTTGCAACCCTATTTGCAACTAGGGAAAAAAGTAAGTTAGATCATAACTCGCAACTAGAAAAAAGTCAGTTGCAACACTAGTCTCAACTGGGAAAAACTCAGTTGCATCTCCACTTGTAAATAAAAAAATCTCAATTGCAATCCTACTTGCAACTGGGAAAACTCAGTTGCAACCATATTTGCAACTAGAAAAACTTAGTTGTAACCCTATTTGCAACTGAAAAACAAAGAAGCATCAATTAAAAATCAATAAAAACAACGCAAGAAAGACTTACCTAACCCCACAAAGGACCATATATAGGGTGCTCAAGGCAACCCCATATAACACAACGTATAAAGGGACCCATGCGCAAGAAGTGCAACGACAATGGAGAACAAAAGGCCATGAATTGGTTGCCCCATAGATAAAATAGGAACACAAATCCTAAGAACCCGAATCCTGGCGCTCTTGGATCCGGCGGTTCAGTGAGCACTAACCTTACAAATCGGATTGCCACTATGATTTTTCTATAATCATGATTATAAAAAATATAGAAAAAAATAGTTGTACGATTTCTATGGTAAGAAAAAAAATACTATTTATATTAATACACAACTAGTTAAGTCCCCCACAAATTAGAAAATAAAATAGCCCCAAAATGGGGTTTACCTTCCTGAAAAATACAACAACAACGGAGCCATACAAAAATCCCATAACAGAAAAGAACAGGAATGAAAACACACTATAGAAAGGGCCCAAGTTCTAGGCAACACCAACCTAACAAATAAGCATTCAACATAAAAAGATGCAGCCCACTCCCAGACGGGCCATCCTTTGCCAAAAAATTAAAGTATTGAACTAGGCCACACACGAATCTTCGCACATACGCATCTAAGGGCTACAGATTTGACTGAGAAAGCTGACAAATAGCAAATCCCGTAAAGAAAGGGGACTACGAAAACAATCCTTTGTTGCAACCCCACTTACAACTGCCCCCTGAGAAAATCGAGTTGCATAACTCACAGTAAAGAAAGGGGACTACGAAAAAAATCCTCAGTTGCAACCCCACTTGCAACTGCCCCCTGAAAAAATCGAGTTGCATGTTGATATGCAACTCAAAGTAAAGAAAGGGGACTGCGAAAATAATCCTCAGTTGCAACCCCACTTGCAACTGCCCCCTGAGAAAAGCCAGTTGCATGTTGATATGCAACTCACAGTAAAGAAAGGGGACTGCGAAAATAATCCTCAGTTGCAACCCCACTTGCAACTGCCCCCTGAGAAAAGCCAGTTGCATGTTGATATGCAACTGACCATGAAAATAATCCTCAAATAATCCTCAGTTGCAACCCAACTTGCAACTGCCCCGTGAGAAAATCCAGTTGTATGTCGGTATGCAACTCTTAGTAAAGAAAGGAGACTACGATCCTCAGTTGCAACTACCCCCTAAGAAAAGCTAGTTGCATGTCGATATGCAATTCATAGTAAATAAAGGGGACCACGAAAACAAACCTAAGTTACAACCCCACTTGCAACTGCACCCTGACAAAAGCTAGAGTTGCATGTCGATATGCAACTCGTAGTAAAGAAATGGGACCACAAAAAATTCAGATGCAAAAACTCAAAAACATAAATGAAGGGACCACGAAAACAATCCTCAATTGCAACCCCTAATTGCAAGTTCCCCATGATACAAGTCAGTTGCATGTCGATATGCAACTCGTAGTAAAGAAAGGAGTCCACAAAAACAATCCTCAGTTATAATCTCACGTGCAACTGCCCCCTTAGAAAAGCTAGTAAAGAAATAGGACCACGAAAAGTCCATCTACAAAAACTCAAAAAAAGTAAAGAAATGACCATGAAAACAATTCTCAGTTGCAAGTTGCAACTGTTTCCTGAAGAAAAGCCAGTTGCATGTCGGTATGCAACTCATAGTAAAGAAATGGGACCACAAAAAGTCTAGAAGCAAAAACTCAAAAAAATAAAGAAGGGATCACATGAATAATCCTTAGTTGCAACCCCACTTGTAGCTGCCCCTGAAGAAGAGTCAGTTGCATGCTGATATGCAACTCGTAATAAAGAAAGGAGAACACGAAAAGTCCAGAAGCGACCACAAAAAGAATGAATCCTCGGTTGCAACCCTACTTGCAGCTGCCCCCTAAAAAAGCCAGTTGCGTGTAACTCATACTCCCTCTGTCCAGAAATACCCTGCATTCTGGGTTTAGTCAAGGTCAAATTTTGTGAAGTTTGACCAAACATATAGAAAAATTTATATACATCTATAATACAACATAAGTACCATTAGAATTGTTATAAGATATATTTTCATATTATATACATTCGGTGTTATAGATGTTTATAGTTTTTTATATATGTTCTACTAAACTTTATAAAGTTTGACTTTGACTAAACCTAGAATGCAGGGTAATTATTGACAAAGAAAGTAGTAAAGAAAGAGGATCACAAAAAGTCCAAAAATGCCCAGTACAAAGGCCAGGACAAGAGTCTTGTCCGGGACAAATAAAATACAATGCATGTTAGCACCAATCTCGATCGTACGGGATGAAATTAACGGAGCAGGAGATAAGTATGCAATCCCAATAAATATTATTTGTAAAGAATCAATTGCAACACATACATGAGAATCTATTCAAATATATACACCTAAACTTAAATACATTCAAAAACAAAAAATAACAAATCAATGTCTAGGTGTAAAAATAACCATTTCACATGTAACAACACATTTAAAAAATAGAAGAGAAAAGACAAAAAAATATGTTAGACCATCCATGAATAATTAGTACGAAAATAGTCTTGCATGAAATGTTGAATAATGATACTTCCTCCGTCTCATATTAATTGACTTAGATTCATCTAGATATGAATGTATCTAGTCAAGTTTTAGTGCTAGATATATCTGTATCTAGACAAATTTAGTCAACTAATATGGATTACAGAGTAATAATAATTATAATTATGAAACATGTTGAATAATAATAACAGGTGAGGGGTCAAAAATAAAAAAATAAAAGGAGAAAAAGAAAAACAAAAAAGCAATAACAACACGGAATGCCGTCATGCTAAAAAAAATCTCAAAACTAGCCAGCAGCCCATAGCAAAACAAAACGGGCCGGATTGGCACAGAAGCAACGCAAAGAAAGGACCAACACGGGGGCAAACAAGGCACCAACTGGAACCAACACGGGCCAAAGCTAGGGAACGCACGAACCACCAAGCGCGGATCTTGGCGCGGGAATACGATCGTACGATGTTTGAATTGACTGTGCTGTAAGTTAAATCTCAGCTAGCTGAGAATTAGCAAATCCCATTTAATAACGCACAAAGTAATTTGAACGTGCGGAAAATGATCGGTGGTTATGGGCTCTCCGTGCATATAGCGCCAACGTCCAGATCAGGATGCCGTTTAGGGGTGATTATATGTATTCAACGTCGAGATTTGACGTATGCCGACCGGGTGCCATGGTCTTGAAGTTTGGACTTTGTCAATTGCCTCTGTTCAAACTTCGGTTGCCCCTATATTTCAATCGGCTCAGGTTCACAAACATTGTGATCCTTCTCATCCATAATAAATGTTGTTGTACTCCCTCCGTCCAAGAATAGATGTCTTAGGTTTTTCAAATTTTAGATAAATCTATATAGTAAATAGTGTCTAGATCCATCTAAATTTTGATAAATTTGAGTCATCTATTTTGGGACGGAGGGAGTACTAAATTAGGGACACTTATTATAAATCAAAGAGAGTACAACAGTTACCAAGCCATGATTATAACAGTTTATCTGCCACTGCAAGAACCGGACAGAACCGAGCTAGCATGGAAAGTATTATTCCTACAAGAACATTGAAGGCTCAGATCATATGGACCCTTTTGCATCATGTGCACGTCGTTGGGCAACTCCATTAGTTTTGCTATTAACATGGTTGGTTCTGGAATCGAATGATGTGTCTTCTAGTCTCTCGGAGGACGGCAGGATCACTTGCTCGAGGCGCACCAGCTACCTTTTGCGGTCGGTGAAGAAGACATGGCTTTGCAAGTGCATTGCCACAGCTAGCTTAGCTGGCGAGAGCAGAGCATGGGCTTCTACAACGAGAGTCAACTAAACGTTGGCCATCTCGGCCATGACAAAGACATCCAAAGTCGTGGAGATGATCCTTTAAATGCATGTAGACACCAACCCACCCGTAGGCAGGTGGTTTGAATCTCCTTTTTTTTCATGTTGCGCCAACTTATAGTTTGCGGCCTGAGAACAACAAATCAAAGAACACCGTTTATTCCTAAGGTGTTTGAGTCAAACAATGTTGATCTTTGGCAGGTGTAGCCAAAAAGGAGTCTTCTTTCACCATTTTCAGGTCGTTGAGAAGAGTCTGGATTCTTATAGTAGCAACTTTATGAGGCCAAACATCTAGATTGCTGAAGAAATTTTCATTCCTGCATTTCTAGACACACCATAGAAAGGTATTAACAGATACTATGTCTCAAGAAGGGTGGTTCAGCTTCTTTAGGTTGAGAATTATGTTGGTCATAGAGTTGTTGTTTTGAATAAAAACATCACAGCGTATGTACCATGGCTTGTGAAACCATGCAGCTCTAGCAAATGTACATGTAAATAAAACATGGATGTCATATTCTAGGATTCCACATCTACAACAAAGATGGTTAATATGTGTTGAGTACCATACCTATAAGCTCTTTCTCCCGATGGAATTGCTCTTCGGAGGAGTCTCCAAAAAAAATTAACCCTTGGGATCATGATTTTTGGTTTCCATACTTCATCAAGTACCTTTTTTGTAGATTCATCAACTGGTTCAGGAGTTGGAAGACCTGCAGAAGAAAGAACATGCAAACAAGTTCTGTATATAGATTTTGAATTGCATTTTCCATTTGGTGTGGGTTTCCAATAGAGAATACCATCTCCATCGTTTGTTGGTAGAATGGGAGTGTTTTCGATAGCTCGGGTAGTGGGTTATAGGAAGAGATTTGATACGTCGTAAACGTATCTATAATTTTTTATGTTCCATGCCTGTTTAGTATCTACTTTGCTTTGCTTTGTCCATACTTTGAGGTGTTTTTATATGTTTTCTGGTACTAACCTATTAACAAGTTGTCACAGTGCCAGTTGCCTGTTTTCTGCTGTTTTTGGTTCCAGAAAAGCTAGTAAGGAAATATTCTCGGAATTGGACGGGGCAAAAGCCAAAGTCAATATTTTACCGAGGAGAACACAGAGTCCAGAGGAGAGACGGAGGGGAGCCACATGGCGGCCGCACCCCCCAGGCGTGGGCCCATCCTGAGCCGCGCCTGGGAGGGTGTGGGCCCCCTGGCCGCCCTCCTACCTCGCCTCTTTGCCTATAAGAAGACCCGATGCCTAAACCCTAAATACACTGACCAAAAATCCACAAAAAGTTCTGCAGCGCCGCCACCACCGAAGGGGAGATTCGGGGGACAGAAAGTCTCGGGACGGGGAAGTACCCCCGGAGCCATCTCCATCGATCTCCACCACCATCTCCATCACTGTTGCTGATTCCCATGATGAGGAGGGAGTAGTTCTTCCTCGAGGCTAAGGGCTCTACCGGAGCTATGTGTTCATCTCTCTCTATGCATGATCATATTGTGATCATGAGCTTTGTAATCAAGTAGATCTACCTTGCTACTCAAGTGCTTTAATATATCTCCAGCTCTCCCCACGTGTATGAAAGTGACAATGTGCATACCGTGGTGGCACTTAGGCTAGAGTCTACATAAATACTCATCGTGCTTTAATAGATCTATGATTTTCCCCTTGTTGGAGATATGCCCTAGAGGCAATAATAAATGTGGTTATTATTATATCTTTGTGTTGATGATAAATGTTTACATTCATGCTATAATAGTATTAACAAGGAAACATTGATACTTGTGTGATTTGTAAACTTAATTTGAAGTCCCTAGTATAGCCTCTATACATCACTAGCTTGTTGGTTGATAAATGATTGTGGTTTCCCTATCATGAACATTGAGATGTTATCAACAACAAGATCATATCGTTAGGAGAATGATATGATGGACATACTCCTAAAGATAAGCGTAGCATAAAGATCAAGTCATTTTAATAGTTCAATTGCTATATGCTTTCTGATACATAGTAACCTAATTCCTTCGACCATGAGATCATGCATATCACCTTTACCGGATGGATGCTTTGATGACATCAAACACCACACCGTAACTGGGTGGCTATAAAGGTGGCATTGAGTGTTCGGAAAGTATTGGTTGAGACACATGGATCAAGAGTGGGATTTGTCCATCCATATGACGGATAGATATACTCTGGGCCCTCTCGGTGGAATGTCATCCAATTAGCTTGCAAGCATGTGACTGGCTCACAAGGGATCACATATCACGGGAACGAGAAAAGAGTACTTATCGGTAACGAGGTTGAACTAGGTATGCAGAGATACCGACGATCATAACCTCGGATAAGTAAACTATCGTGAGACAAAGGGAAATTGGTATCGTATGTAAGTGGTTCATTCGATCGCAAAGTAATCGTAGAAATATGTGGGAGCCATATGAATTTCCAGATTCCTCTATTGGTTATTGTTCGGAGAAGTGTCTCGATCATGTCCGCATAATTCACGAACCGTAGGGAGACACACTTAAGGATTCGACGTTGTTTGAGTAGTTATGGTATTATGAGAAAGAGACCGAATGTTGTTCGGAGTCTCGGATGGGATCCGGGATATCACGAGGTGATCCGGAATAGTCCGGAGAATATGATTCATATAAGGAAAGTCCCGTTTCGGAGTTCGGGAATGATTCCGGTGTTTTCATCGGGAATGTTCTAGAAGGTTCCGGAATGTCCGGCACTCCGGAGGGGAAGGGGTACATGAATGTGTCATTGCATGTTGGAATGATTGCATCATGTACTAAGTGTCATCGCTGTTCCAAATAAAGGATTAATTCAAATCCTAGTTTGAAAAGTCAAATAGCTAGTTTGAAAAGTCAAACGGCTAAAATTGGAAAGAGGAAAAGAGGAGGAAGGGGGAAACCGAGTTGGGGAGGAGTTCCCTCCTCCAACCGGCGGCCCACCTCCAAGCCGAGTTGGGGAGGGACTCCTCTCCCTCCCCTTGGCACGGCCGGCCCCTCCACCTATATAAGGAGGGGCAGGGCTCCCTCCTCTAGACACACAAGTCCCTCACCTCAAACCCTAGAAGCTGCAGCCCTCCATAGCCGCCACCACCACCTAGGGTTTTGCCCTAGCCGCCGACTTGGGGGTCCCCGGAACCCTAGCCGCCGGCTCTAGCCCCTCCTCCTTGGTGTGTCTAAACCCTAGATCACCGAGGAGCTCTCTCATACTCCACCATACTCGCTCCGGCTTAAGGCGAAGCCCTGCGGGATTTCCCCTCTACTTCCGGTACCACGCCGTTGTGCTGCCGGAATCGCGAGGAGAGTGCTACAACCTCCGCTGCCTGCTGGAACAAGGGAGAGGAAGGTCTTCGTCGAGTACCGAACGTGTGACCGACTGCGGGAGCGCTGCCGGAACGCAGCGCTGGAAGGATCGTCTACGCGATCTTGAGATCGGGAAGAGTACGACTACATCACCCACGAGAATCCGCTCTCGTTAAACACTTTGGAATCTTCGAGGGTAAGTTATTCCATCGACTCGTTGCTACAATCTAGTAGATAGATCTTGGCTTGTTTGTTTGTATGCGATAGAAAATTTTTGTTTTCCATGCTACGAAACCCTACAGTGGTATCAGAGCCGTGTCTATATGTAGATCTGTTGCACGAGTAGAACACAATGGTCATTGTGGACGTTGATGCTTTTATTGTCGATTGCTTCTTGTGTACTTTGCATCTTGCGGTATGTTGGGATGAAGCGGCCCGGGCTAACCTTACATGACATCGTTCATGAGACTTGCTCCACGCTTGACATGCAACTTGTATTGCATAAGTGGCTTTGCGGGTGCCTGTTTCTCCTAGCATAGTTAAGATCCAATTTACAACGGGTGATTAACAATACTAGTATCAATGTTGTGGTTCTTGTTCGTAAGTTAGAACGACACTTATTGAAAGCCCCAAACCACGTAAAATATGCAAAGAAAGTAGAGGCGTCTAACTTTGTTTTGCAGGGGTGTGCAGTGATGTGATATGGCCATGATTGTGATTATATTTGATGTATGCAATGTTCCTTATTGTAAGTTGGCAACCGACAGGAGCCATATGGTTGTCTTTAATTTATGTTAAGACCCGCGTGTCTATTCAAAGTATTTGTAATAGTTGAAGCCGGTGGACGACAACCATGGAGAAGCGTCATTGACCTTGATGCAATGCCGGTGATGATGGAGATCATGTTCGTGCTTGAAGATGGAGATCGGAAGCACAAAGAAGAAAGGCCATATCATATCACATATTATGAATTGCATGTGATGTTAATCCTTTATGCATCTTGTATTGCTTAGTAGACGACGGTAGCATTATAAGATGATCCCTCATGCACATGAATTTCAAGTCATATAGTGTTCACCCTTAGTTAGCACCGTTGCTAAAGCTTGTTGTTTCGAAGCACCACGTGATGATCGGGTGTGTTAGATTCTGCAAGTGTATACAACGTGAGCAAGCCAGATTTGCTCATGCGGAAACTAAGGTTTGATCTTGACGAGCCTAGCATGTACAGACATGGTCTCGGAACACGGATCACCGAAAGGTAAAGCATGAATCATATAGTAGATATGATGAACATGTCGATTGTTCGCCATTGAAACTATGTCAACTCTCGTGATGATCGGTGTTGATGTAGTGGATTTGGTTCGTGTGATCACTAAAACAATGTGAGGGATATTGTTTTGAGTGGGAGTTCACCTAGGTTAATTTTATTATTAATTTGAACTCAATTTGTCATAAACTTAGTCTAAACTATTGCAAATATGTTGTAGATCAATGGCAGCCCTACCATCAATTTTAATGCGTTCCTAGAGAAAGAAAAGTTGAAAAACAATGGAAGCAACTTCGCGGATTGGTTCCGCAATTTGAGGATTGTCCTCACAGCTGGTAATTTGACCTATGTGCTGGATGCACCGCTGGGTGACCCACCTGCAGCTGATGCTTCCGATGAAGTAAAGAATGTTTACCTCGCTCGGAAGAATCAGTACTCCATAGTTCAGTGTGCTATCTTGTATGGTTTGTAATCGGAGCTTCAGAAAAGGTTTGAGAATTCAGACCCATATGATATTGTCGAGGATCTCAAATTGATTTTTGAGACTCATGCGGCAATTGAAAGCTATGAGGCTTCTGAAAAGTTCTTTAACTGCAAGATGGAAGAGGGCAGCTCAGTCAGTGAGCATGTGCTTAAGATGTCTGGGCACGCAAACAAACTTCAAAGCCTGGGTATAGTGATTCCTAATGCTTTGGGGATTTACCGTGTCCTCCAATCACTACCACCAAGTTACAAGAACTTTGTGATGAACTACAACATGCAGAACATGAACAAGCAGTTGCCAGAACTGTTTGCTATGTTAAAGTCTGCAGAAGTGGAGATCAAGAAAGAGCACCAAGTGTTGTTGGTCAATAAGACCACCAAATTCAAGAAAGGCAAGTCTAAGCAGAAGGGACACTTCAAGAAGGGTGGTAAAAAAGTTACCACGCCGGCGAAGAAGACCAAGGCTGGACCCAGGCCTGATACTGAGTGCTTTTACTGCAAGGGAGAAGGTCACTGGAAGCGGAATTGCCCAAAGTACTTGGCGGATCTGAAGAACGGCAACATCAAGAAGAAAGGTATATCTGATATACATGTTATTGATGTGTATCTCACTAGTACTCGTAGTAGTGCCTGGGTATTTGATACTGGTTCGGTTGCTCATATTTGTAACTCAAAACAGGTGCTGCAGAATAAACGGAAGCTAGCGAAGAACGAGGTGACGATGCGCGTGGGAAACGGATCAAAGGTTGATGTGATCGCGGTCGGCACGCTACCCCTTCATCTACCATCGGGATTAGTTTTATACTTAAATAATTGTTATTTGGTGCCTGCGTTGAGCATGAACATTATATCGGGATCTTGTTTATTGCGAGACGGTTACTTGTTTAAGTCCGAGAATAATGGTTGTTCGATTTATATGAGTAATATGTTTTATGCACATGCACCTTTGATAGATGGTCTATTTTTATTGAATCTCGATAGTGGAAATACACATATCAACAACATTGAGGCTAAACGTTTGAAATCAAGCGATAATTTGACCTATATGTGGCACTGTCGTCTTGGTCACATTGGAGTGAAACGTATGAAGAAACTCCATTCCGATGGACTTCTTGAATCACTTGATTTTGAATCACTTGAAAGATGCGAAGCATGTCTGATGGGTAAAATGACTAAGACTCCATTTTCTGGTATGATGGAGCGAGCTACAGACTTATTGGAAATCATACATACCGATGTGTGTGGTCCGATGAGTGTAGCATCGCGCGGTGGTTATCGTTATGTTCTTACCTTCACAGATGACTTGAGTAGATATGGGTATATCTATTTCATGAAACATAAGTCCGAAACTTTCGAGAAGTTCAAGGAGTTTCAAAGTGAGAATCAACGTAACAAGAAGATTAAATTTCTGCGTTCTGATCGTGGAGGTGAATATCTGAGTTACGAGTTTGGCGAGCATTTGAAGAAATGCGGAATACTTTCACAATTGACACCGCCGGGAACACCACAGCATAATGGTGTGTCCGAACGTCGTAATCGAACTCTCTTAGATATGGTTCGTTCTATGATGTCACTTACAGATTTACCGCTATCATTTTGGGGTTATGCATTAGAAACAGCCGCATTCACTTTAAATAGGGCACCGTCTAAATCCGTTGAAACGACACCATATGAATTATGGTTTGAGAAGAAACCTAGATTGTCGTTCCTTAAAGTTTGGGGATGCGAAGCCTATGTAAAGAAGTTACAGCCGGACAAGCTAGAACCCAAAGCGGAAAAATGCGTCTTCATAGGATACCCGAAGGAAACTATTGGGTATACTTTCTATCATAGATCCGAAGGCAAAATCTTCGTTGCCAAGAATGGATCCTTTCTAGAGAAGGAATTTCTCTCGAAAGAAGTGACTGGAAGGAAAGTAGAACTCGACGAGGTTGTCGAACCTTCTCTCTAAATTGCGAGTAGCGCAGCACCGGAAGAAGTTCCTGTGGTGCCTGCACCAATAAGAGAGGAAGCTAATGATGGTGATCATGAAACTTCGGTTGAAGTTGCTACAGAGCCTCGGAGGTCAACGAGAACTCGTACCACTCTAGATTGGTATGATCCCGTTATGAGTGTCATGTTGGTGGACAACACCGATGACCCCGAGACATATGAGGAAGCGATGATGAGCCCAGATTCCAATAAATGGCAAAAAGCCATGAAATCCGAGATTGGATCCATGTACGAAAACCAAGTATGGACTTTGGTGGACTTACCGGATGGCCGCAAGGCTGTCGAGAACAAATGGATCTTCAAGAAGAAAACAGATGCTGATGGTAATGTTACTGTCTATAAAGCTCGATTTGTCGCAAAAGGGTTTCGACAAATTCAAGGAGTTGACTACGATGAGACTTTCTCACCGGTAGCGAAGCTAAAGTCTGTTAGGATTATGTTAGCAATCGCTGCATATTATGATTATGAGATATGGTAGATGGATGTCAAAACAGCATTCCTCAATGGAGATATTGATGAAGAGTTGTATATGATGCAACCCAAAGGTTTTGTCGATCCTAAAGATGCTAACAAGGTATGTAAACTTCAACGATCCATCTATGGATTGAAGCAAGCATCCCGAAGTTGGAATCAACGTTTTGATAAGGTGATCAAAAGTTTTGGTTTTATACAAACTTATGGAGAAGCTTGTATTTACAAGAAAGTGAGTGGGAGCTCTGTAGCATTCTTAATACTATATGTGGATGACATATTGTTGATTGGGAATGATGTAGACCTTCTTAATAGTGTCAAGGAATATTTGAATAATAGTTTTTCAATGAAGGATCTTGGCGAAGCAGCTTACATATTAGGCATAAAGATTTATAGAGATAGATCGAAACGCCAAATATCATTGTCACAGAGTACATATTTGGACAAAGTTCTAAAGAGGTTTGGAATGGAAGATAGCAAGAAAGGGTTCTTGCCCATGTTGCCCAATACGACCTTGAGTAAAACTCAAAGTCCGACATCAACAGAAGATAGAGAAAGGATGAGTAAGACTCCCTATGCCTCAGCCATAGGATCTCTAATGCATGCCATGCTATGTACTAGACCCGACATTGCATATGCTGTTAGTTTAACTAGCAGATATCAAAGTGATCCAGGAGTGGATCATTGGACAGCGGTCAAAAACATTCTTAAGTACTTGAGAAGAACTAAGGATATGGTTCTTTCTTATGGAGGTGATGAACAGCTCGTTGTTAATGGTTACACCGATGCTAGTTGGAACACCGATCCGGATGATTCTAAATCACAATCTGGATACGTATTTATTTTGAATGGTGCAGCAGTTAGCTGGAGGAGTGCAAAGCAAAGCGTTGTGGCGAGATCTTCAACTGAATCGGAATACATGGCTGCTTCGGAGGCTTCACAAGAAGCGATATGGATGAAAGAGTTCATTACAGAGCTGGGTGTGGTTCCTAGTGCGCTGGACCCAATGTCTATCTACTATGATAACATGGGCGCCATAGCCAATGCGCAAGAACCAAGGTCACACAAGAAGCTGAAGCATATCAAGCTACGTTTTCACGCTATTCGAGAACATATCCAAGATGGGGATATAAAGATTTGCAAAGTACACACAGATCTGAATGTGGCGGATCCGTTGACTAAACCTCTCCCGAGGGCAAAACATGACCAGCACCAAACTGCCATGGGTGTTCGGTATATTACCATGTAATCTAGATTAGATGACTCTAGTGCAAGTGGGAGACTGTTGGAGATATGCCCTAGAGGCAATAATAAATGTGGTTATTATTATATGTTTGTGTTTATGATAAATGTTTACATTCATGCTATAATAGTATTAACAAGGAAACATTGATACTTGTGTGATTTGTAAACTTAATTTGAAGTCCCTAGTATAGCCTCTATACATCACTAGCTTGTTGGTTGATAAATGATTGTGGTTTCCCTATCATGAACATTGAGATGTTATCAACAACAAGATCATATCGTTAGGAGAATGATATGATGGACATACTCCTAAAGATAAGCGTAGCATAAAGATCAAGTCATTTTAATAGTTCAATTGCTATATGCTTTCTGATACATAGTAACCTAATTCCTTCGACCATGGGATCATGCATATCACCTTTACCGGATGGATGCTTTGATGACATCAAACACCACACCGTAACTGGGTGGCTATAAAGGTGGCATTGAGTGTTCGGAAAGTATTGGTTGAGACACATGGATCAAGAGTGGGATTTGTCCATCCATATGACGGATAGATATACTCTGGGCCCTCTCGGTGGAATGTCATCCAATTAGCTTGCAAGCATGTGACTGGCTCACAAGGGATCACATATCACGGGAACGAGAAAAGAGTACTTATCGGTAACGAGGTTGAACTAGGTATGCAGAGATACCGACGATCATAACCTCGGATAAGTAAACTATCATGAGACAAAGGGAAATTGGTATCGTATGTAAGTGGTTCATTCGATCGCAAAGTAATCGTAGAAATATGTGGGAGCCATATGAATTTCCAGATTCCTCTATTGGTTATTGTTCGGAGAAGTGTCTCGATCATGTCCGCATAATTCACGAACCGTAGGGAGACACACTTAAGGATTCGACGTTGTTTGAGTAGTTATGGTATTATGAGAAAGAGACCGAATGTTGTTCGGAGTATCGGATGGGATCCGGGATATCACGAGGTGATCCGGAATAGTCCGGAGAATAAGATTCATATAAGGAAAGTCCCGTTTCGGAGTTCGGGAATGATTCCGGTGTTTTCATCGGGAATGTTCTAGAAGGTTCCGGAATGTCTGGCACTCCGGAGGGGAAGGGGTACATGAATGTGTCATTGCATGTTGGAATGATTGCATCATGTACTAAGTGTCATCGCTGTTCCAAATAAAGGATTAATTCAAATCCTAGTTTGAAAAGTCAAATAGCTAGTTTGAAAAGTCAAACGGCTAAAATTGGAAAGAGGAAAAGAGGAGGAAGGGGGAAACCGAGTTGGGGAGGAGTTCCCTCCTCCAACCGGCGGCCCACCTCCAAGCCGAGTTGGGGAGGGACTCCTCTCCCTCCCCTTGGCGCGGCCGGCCCCTCCACCTATATAAGGAGGGGCAGGGCTCCCTCCTCTAGACACACAAGTCCCTCACCTCAAACCCTAGAAGCTACAACCCTCCATAGCCGCCGCCACCACCTAGGGTTTTGCCCTAGCCGCCGACTTGGGGGTCCCCGGAACCCTAGCCGCCGGCTCTAGCCCCTCCTCCTTGGTGTGTCTAAACCCTAGATCACCGAGGAGCTCTCTCATACTCCACCATACTCGCTCCGGCTTAAGGCGAAGCCCTGCGGGATTTCCCCTCTACTTTCGGTACCACGCCGTTGTGCTGCCGGAATCGCGAGGAGAGTGCTACAACCTCCGCTGCCTGCTGGAACAAGGGAGAGGAAGGTCTTCGTCGAGTACCGAACGTGTGACCGACTGCGGGAGCGCTGCCGGAACGCAGCGCCGGAAGGATCGTCTACGCGATCTTGAGATCGGGAAGAGTACGACTACATCACCAACGAGAATCCGCTCTCGTTAAACACTTTGGAATCTTCGAGGGTAAGTTATTCCATCGACTCGTTGCTACAATCTAGTAGATAGATCTTGGCTTGTTTGTTTGTATGCGATAGAAAATTTTTGTTTTCCATGCTACGAAACCCTACACCCCTCGTGTGTGAAAGTGATAGCGTGCGCGCCGTGTGTGGCACTTAAGCTAGATTATATATATTTGTTATGAGTTATATTTGGAGTTGGATGTCTCTATGAAATTCTGGTGTTTGTTGGAACCATCTAGCGCTCAAGGTGACATTATGGGGTTATCTAGATTGGGAAAGGCGGACTTTGAGGTGTGCTTTTATAGCCCTACCATGGATTAGAGTGTCCAACCGGAGAGTAGTTAAGAGTAGTATCATGAAGAGAATATAGTTATATGAGAGAGTGTTCACTAGTGAAAGTATGATACCTAGGCCTTGTTTCTAAACATTGAAACACCTTTCACAACTAGATCTGTTACATGTTTGCTTGCTTCCATCTTTTTGCCTTTAGTCTTGACCTCACCGTCAAGCTATTTTCTGGCACCGTTACCACTTGTATTTCACTATCTCTTCGCCGAACTAGTGCACCTATACACCTGACAAGTGTATTGGGTGTGTTGGGGACACAAGAGACTTCTTGTATCTTGATTGCAGGATTGCTTGATAGGGATACCTTTGACCACTTCCTCCCTGAGTTCGATAAACCTTGGGTAATCCACTTAAGGGAAACTTGTTGCTGTTCTACAAACCTCTACACTTGGAGGCCCAACAACTGTCTACAAGAATAGAAGTGCATAGACATCAAGCTCTTTTATGGCGCCGTTGCCGAGGAGGTAAGATAAAAGGTACTCACATCCTCCGGTGTGAGTGCTCGAAGTTATTTCCTTTAAATTCTGCAATTTTGTCTTTTTGTTTCTTGTTTTCACTAGTTAGGCTTAATGTAAAACAACAACAAAATTAGAGAGATATATAGTATTTATCTTGAGTTAGGACATGAAGTGTTTGAAGAGAAAATTAAAAAACCTATGGAACTTTATTTGCCTGCTAATAGCAATGTTATTAGTATGAATTTTTTGAACACCATTGTTACTAATGGTATGGAAACGTCTAAGCTTGGGGAAGCTAGTTTTTACGAGAAAGATCTTTTTAGTTCCCTAGCTTTAGGGAAGAAAGTTTGCTCTTATGATACTTTATCCCCCATATGTGGTAATTCTAATGATACTTGTGATATTTTATATCCACATACTGAAAGTTTTGCTTTTAAAATACCTATTGAAATTGTTGAACGTGTTATGAATAACTGCTATTTTGGAGATGGAACTGTCCATCCTAGTGATCATTTACTCTTTATACATGAATTATGCGAGTTGTTCAACTATGCAGGTGTTTCAATGGACCAGGTTAAGAGGAAGCTATTCCCTTTCTCACTTAGGGACAAAGCAAGGGAGTGGTATGAGCTATTAGATGATCCTCATCATTTGGAGTGGAAGGAACTTGAATCTTTCTTTTACTCTAAATTTTATCCTCCTCATGAAATTCATAAAGATAGGAATTATATTTATAAATTTCACCCTCATTATGGAGAAAGTATTGCCCAAGCTTGGGGAAGATTGAAGTCACTAATGCTCAAATGTCCCTTTCATGAGCTCCCCAGTAATATTATTATCAATAATTTTTATGCAAGGCTTTCAGGACATTACAAGGACTATCTTGATACCTGTTCAAAGGGATCCTTCACAAGTAAGAAGGTCAAAGCTAAGTGGGATCTTCTTGAAACAATTCAAAGCAATACCGAAGATTGGGATAACAACAAAGACACTTGCATGGAAAATTAAAATGTTATTAATGATTGCAATAAACATGCTCAAACTTCTGAAAGTACTATTTCTTATAAGCATGTTAATTTTTGTGGCATGCATAGACCTTGTGAGAAGAATCAAATGGAAGAAGAATATTGTATCACCCACTAGAATGAAAAAACCAGAACGTGGTATAAGGCTCTAAATGATCTTGGTAAAAAATATTGTGCCCTCTACCCTTTTATTTGTGAACTCTACTATGAAGTGGGTCATTTCAATTTTCAATGCTCAGGCCATAATAATAAACTTTCTAATCCAATGAGTACCGCAATCTTGTATTGTGATAACACGATCACTGATAATCAACATGATGAACTTACATTGTTTTTGGGGTGTGAAGAGTTATCAAGAAAAACTTCTTTGGTAGACATGAGTGCTTTTGGTATGAATTGCGTCCTGCATGGGTGTCATATTTATTGTGTTGATAATTGCCACGCGAATTCTTACATACAAAATCTTATAAAAGATGATATTTTACCAAAATATGACAGGACTAATATGAGTTTTGTTCTTATTAATGAAAGGGAGGAATCCTCCAAAGTTTCTTCTATTGTCTCTAACAATAAACCAGGGTATGTGGAGAAGCTTCCTTTCAAGCCTCTCCCTCCTAAAGAGGAGGAGAAGGATAGGAGGAGTAGAAGGAGAGAGGAAACGATACCTTCCCCTAAGCATGTTGCTCCTATCATAGTTTTTGCTGATGAGTCTGAACTAGATGATGTTCCTATGCCTATTACCTATATTAGTGATCATGACTGGGAAAAGCACACTACTTTTGATATTGAAAATCTCCTTGGCACCAATTCTGAAAATGATGATATTAATAATTGTTGTGTTATTAGTTCTATCCATGTTCCTTCCAATGATGATATGTTTACAAATGAACACACTTGGGAAGATAGCTATTCTATTGCTTATGATGATACTATACCTCCAATGTATGATGATTACAATGATGAGTATGATATTTTCAGTCCACCTACTATTGAGGAGAAAATTAATTATGATTACAATATGCCTCCTATATTTGATGATTATGGTGATGAGAATAATAATGATAGCTATTTTGTCGAATTTGCTCCCACTACAATTAATAAGTATGACTATGCTTATGTGGAGAGTAATAATCATTTTCTGCATGTGGCTCATGATAATAATGTTTTATGTGATACTGATATTGTTAATTTTATTCATGATGCTACTGGAAGTTATTATGAGAGAGGGAAACATGGTTTTATGCATCTCAACAATATTAAGTTTCCCCTCTTTATGTTGAAAATCTTGAAGCTGCACTTGATTTGCTTTCCTATGCTTGTTGCTTTGTGCTTTCATGACTTGTTTCTTTACAAGATTATTTTCCATAGGAAGTGGGTTAGACTTAAATGTGTTTTGAATTTGCTTCTTGATGCTCTCTTTTACTTCAATTTCATATTTCTTATGTGAGCATCTTCTCAAACTATCAAACCTAACTTAAAGGCGTTAAAGAAAAGTACTTGTTGGGAGATAACCCAAGATTTTTCTTGATTCTTGGAAGTCATTACTTCATTAATGACCTCTACTTATCCTTTTTGTTTGATTTTTTTTGCCAAGAATGACCTCTAATGAGAGGGAAGTAAGATTCGGGAGTTGCTGTCCTAAAACAGATTTTTGTGCTCCACCGTAAACATTCGTGAGGAATCTCTGTAAGTCGGATTGAGATGATATTTTACGAATAAATCCTCCAGTATGTTAGCTAACTTTCGTTAGTTCAACACTTTTTGATTTTAGCAACAGAAAGTCTTATAAAAAATCGGTTTCTACCTGCTGGTCTGTTTTGACAGATTTCTGCCATTATTTGCATTTGCTTCTTATTGATTCCTCTTTGGGTTCTTTTTGGGAAATTGAGCTTTTTAAAGGAATTGATATAGTAGCTTGTGTTTTTAGTGAAAGTTTTGCTGTTCTAAAGCTAAACCCAAAGGTCTATTATCTTTTGAATACACTAATATTGCTAATGAAGATTGTGTGAAGTTTTGTATGAAGGAAAAATTTTAGGTGTAAGGAAAGAATGATGTAATGAGATGAAGAATGGACAAAAGCTCAAGATTGGGGATCCCACCCCATGTCACCCCAATAAATATTCAAGAGGTACAAGCGTCAAAGCTTTGGGATGCCTAATGCATCCCCTTCTTTATCAATAAAAATCTCAGGTCTTTCTAGACACTTTGTTTTTATTGTTTCATGCACAGTTGTGTTGTTCTTGGAGCGTCTTAGTTTTCGTTTTTGGTTTTTCTTTGCTTAGGATTATTGAATAAGTTGGTTGGATTACAACACAGTTCTTTTGGAGAGAGACACACTCTGTTTTCATTGTTTAGAACACTCTAGTTTTCACTCTTATTGTTCTGTGAGTGTTCACTTTTGCTAGCACTGCGTTTAGCTTTAGTTTTCTTGAGCTTTTTGCTTAGAAATTTTTAGTTCTTCTTTGTGGATTTGTGAGACAAGATCACTGATATTTGTTGATTATTATCTTTGTGAGTTGTTCCAAATAAGTTGATTGGTGTTGGAAAAGAGTAGGAAGCTTCATGCTTATAGTGGTACAAAAGGGAGCTTGTTTTGACTGTGGCTTAGGCTTTATCATGTCATGCTAGATGTTGTTTTGACCTTATGCTTAGTGATTATTGTTGTAGCGTGACTTGTTCCAAACAATTAGGATTGCTTAATGTGCCTTGAAAGAATCATGCGTTGTTTTAGCATATAAAAGCATAGTATTGTGGTATTCTCCTTTGATGTTTTGTTTGGGTTGACTTGGCACATGCTCACACCATGTTATTACTATGAACCAGTCACCTTAGCCTCGATGATCATTTAATTTTTGACTTGTGGTACCACTTTATGCTTTGATTGATAGTGTTTTGTCGCTCTACATGATTATGGCCATTATTGCTCTCTTAGTTGGTTGCTCCCAATCTTTTGCTAGCCTCCACTTGTATTGAGTAAGCTCTACTCATGCATCCAACTCCCAAGAAACCAAGTTATTCCAAAGTGTCCACTATAAACTCCTATGCATCGTGTGTTACACCATTCCAAGTATATTCTTGTTTTCATCTATCTTCCAATTAAAAAGTATTTTGTTACGATAAAACTTAGTTATTAAAGCTCTCACAAACTTGATGGCACACTTTATTTTTCTTGCCCCTAATAAACTTGAACCATTGTGTCATCTATGTTGTATATGCTTGCACTTATACGTTGGAATTAGCGGAATCGTGCTATCATGGGGAACGCTTTCAACATTGCACTTGTACTTTGTACACAGTTGATATCATGCTCTTTTGTCTATGGATGTCGCCGGTGTGAAATAAAAGGGGGAGCTTGTAAGTCCATGGAGTTATGTATGTGTGTTAGAGAAACTCCTGGGCCGCTAGCCTAAGCCATGCCTAATCATGGTGGAAACTTGCAGCATCACCATAGTGAGCAATCTATGAAGCTTTCTTCTTATAAAAAAAGAGACATTGAAAAGAGGAAAGAGAGAAAAAAGCACCATTTTCCCATGTTAAATAAGAAGATTGCTGAGATGCTCATTGTCTCCTTGCCTTGTCATTTTGATTATGGGATAGCTCATGTATCATGTGCAAGGGGTACCCCGTTGGCGGTTCTCTATGATACAAATGAACTTACTATGACAAGAACTTACAGGTGACCAAAGTTGAGTAGAATGAGGTACGACCC
The DNA here is from genome assembly GCA_916181665.1 of Avena sativa. NCBI lineage: Eukaryota > Viridiplantae > Streptophyta > Magnoliopsida > Poales > Poaceae > Avena > Avena sativa. The sequence continues at coordinate 397,420,661 of OV702281.1, forward strand.
TCGTATTCAAGGGACATGAGATTGCCAACTTATACTTTGTCAAGCATATACTCCATAGTTTGTTCACTTTAACCTTAATCACTTCAATATGCTTATTATAGGGGCAATGAGAGCTGAAAGGTAACAAGTACCATAATTTTTGGAAGCTCTTTTTGAGACTTGAAATCCCTGCTTCCCTTTTTGTGCAGGGACTTTCTTCCACTATTATATTGAGTCTCCACATTCTATCCTTAGGCACCAATTAAGAGAGCATAGTTGCCATTCTTAGTTCTATGTGCATTGTCCCAAAACTTATTGATTGATGCATATTGTTGATATTGCTTGTTCTTGTGCTATTTGTATCTAGTCACTCTTATGAACTTTGAAGGTGTCCTATGCATCTATTTGCTACTCCATGAGGGATAAGCTGAATACCACTATGCCATGTTTTCTATATGTGAAACAAACAAACGTTTTTCAATGCATGCTATTCATGATCTTTGTTTATAACCTTTCATGTTGCATGCATAGTTACTTTGTCTTACTGTTAGATCTCCATCTTTCATGCTCATGTTTAGAGTTCTTTGATCCTAGATTTCAATGCTTGCAAATGTTTTGATCTTGATCTTGATGGTGCATGTCACCTAAAAAATTATTCATTTTATCACTTACCTACTCGAGGACGAGCAGGAGTTAAGCTTGGGGATGCTTGATACGTCGTAAACGTATCTATAGTTTTTGATGTTCCATGCTTGTTTACTATCTACTTTGCTTTCCTTTGTCCACACTTTGAGGTGTTTTTCTATGTTTTCTGGTACTAACCTATTAACAAGTTGCCACAGTGTCAGTTGCCTATTTTCTGTTGTTTTTGGTTCCAGAAAAACTAGTAAGGAAATATTCTCGGAATTGGACAGGACAAAATCCAAAGTCAATATTTCACTGAGGAGAACACGGAGTCCAGAGGAGAGACGGAGGGGAGCCACATGGCGGCCGCGCCTGGGCAGGGTGTGGGCCCCCTGGCCGCCCTCCTGCCTCGCTTCTTTGCCTATAAGAAGCCCCCGATGCCTAAACCCTAAATACACTAACCAAAAACCCACAAAACGTTCCGCAGCGCCGCCGCCACCGAAGGGGAGATTTGGGGGACAGAAAGTCTCTGTTCCGGCACCCTGACTGTAAGGTTCCCAACCTTTAATAAGGTAGAGATCCCTATGTTTAAAATGCTAGTCCCTGGATCAATAGCTAGCATCCATAGTTAAGATGTAATATCAAGAAACATAGGTCATAATACAACTTTATAACCAGGAATAAAATAATTTATTACATCTTACATAGCTCATTTGGCTATCTCACTACAATGCAGCAGAATATAACAATAGCATGGGGTCCTTCATCTTCAAAGTGCCACAGGCAGACATGTTGGTTGTAGACTTGTAATCCTAATCAACAAACTTTACTAACATCAAACGAACTTGCAACATAACAAGTTACAGCCACAAGGGTCAATACATTTGAATTGTATTGGCAAGTGATACTATGGTAGTATAGTGGAGTCTATCATCTATATGCATTTGGATAAGTGGAGCTTAGGCTTGGTTTGCTCAAAATAGATTTTCCTTATCATTTGAAAACACTAAGTTTTTGCTAGACAAAATCTTTCCCAAGGCATCTCCCAATAGAAATTGGTGATCCTTTAACTCTTGTTCAACCACAAGTTTTTAACTTAGAAATTTGGATGATGAGATTCTTGATAGCTTCCATGTCTTGATGCTCAAATTGTCCTTTACCAGGGACATGGATAAGTACTTAGATTTACACTCTGCAGAGGTTGTCCACTTTTCCCACAAGACTTGGTTTCACCAAGACAAGATCTTTCAGAAGCCTTCCCTTAGACCAGAATGGACGCGTTCCAACCTATCAAACCCCTACCACCAACTGTCCATTTGGCTAAGTTATTGCAACCTATATGATCCAGGCAGAGCCCATAATGCCAAGTGGCTGCACTTGAAGCTTCTCAACATTTTACATCTCAAATCGCTTTGTTCCTGGGTGGCCATCCACAAGTGAGATACACAAGGTAAACCATAGAAGTGGTCCTTGTGAACCACTCAACACAAACCAATCCTTCCATTCCACCCAGGTGATTCATTCACTTAGTTGTTTTATTAAACAAAACACAAGTCCTCAGACTTAGAAATTTTTCCATAGCATGATTATATATTCCACCCATGTTTTCTATTAGCTAAGCTAAGCATGACAGTAATAGGAATCTTAACTTAGGAAATTTCTATTAAGGTTTCATCTACTAGGATTTCCCATAGCATAGTTTATACTTAGCAAAATTTCATGCAAGTCCTACTTAGAAATATCACTAATGCATAGTGAAAATAATGGGACAAAGTATGAAGCATCACTTGCCTTTTTGGTAGATGGTATAAGTTCACTCCTTGAGATTTGCAATGTTCACACACTTCAAATCACTACAATTCAATCAAGCAAACAATATTTCAATCTACCACTCAAGCAATTCATCACATAAAATAATAGAAACAAAACAATGCATGCAAGCATGCCAAAGATGGTTTTATTTGAAAAAGTGGTTTCTAATGGTTCATAAACATTTGAAAACACCTAATGGTCATTTTGATAAAGTGGCAAAACCATTTGCAAAAGGTTTTACTTCATAAACCATTTTTAAACCAAATCATTATTTTATGTGGTGAAGAAATGCTTTTAATAAGGCAACATTCTATAGGTTTCACAAAATATGTTTTCAAACCATAAAACCTTGTGTTTAGGGTCAGAGAGTTTATTTCCAAAACATTTCTCAAAGGTTTTCTTCAAAAACCATTTTTAATAATTAAACCATATTTTTATTTGACTAGAAATGTTTTAAATCAAAGATTCATTCTTTTGTTTCACCAAATACATTTTTGAAACCACCAATTGATTTCTAGGGTCAGTAGGTTCAAAACAAACCATTTTCCTAAGATTTTATCCCCAAAATCATTTTTGAACAATTTTTATATTCTAAACATGCATACACAAGTTTCTGCAAAAACAATCAATTTAACAGAAGAATTTTACTAAACAAAGTTCATGGTCAGAAAGTACTTGTTTTGCTGAATCCATTGATATAAAATTTGCAAAATTTGGACGTGTGGTTTGAAAGTTATGAATTTTGCAAGTTTACTAATTCAATAGATCAAATTCTGTTTTAATTCAACACACTGGCCACGCGCCGCTTTCTTATTGGTGCGTACCGTTTCGCGCGGATCGGTCGCTGTGAGGCGTTAGATCTAAGTTGGATCGAGCGGCACAGATCTATCCGTAATGGTTCAGTTAAGTCATCTATCGTATCCCTACGATCTGCATCTAATGGCTGGAGACGATCTGACCATACTCTGGCGACGCTCAGCGGCAGCGCGCGGCGGCGACGCTCGGCTAGCGGCGGAGCTAGCGAAATAGGAAGCAAGGAAGGTAGAGAGGTGGCTCACCGTGATCGCCGTGGCACGGGGATGCTCAACCTGCTCGCGTTGGTCGAAGGGGCGCACGAGGTTGATCGGAATTCCTCGCCGGAGATGCTCCTGGCGTCGGGTGCGGTCAGACGTCGACGGGGCGAGGCTACAGAGCATGCTAAGACGAGTGGAAGACACGGTCAGATGCGCAAGGACGTGGCGATGATGCGTGCGTGAAAGAGAAGGAGAGGGGCGGTCTGGTTCTTACGCGAGGCTTCGCCGGAGAGGAAACAGACGGTGGTGGCGGTGGTCGTTGTCGTTGCCGAGGTTCTGGGGCACGCGGGGACGAGCGGGCGCCACTGGGAGGTTCTCCAAGATATGGGGATCGCGCTTGTGTGCTCGAGGAGGCGAGGGGCGACGTCTACTGGCCGGAATCGCTCGCGGAGCTCGCCGGAGACAGCGGCAGTGCAGAGCAAAATGGAGGCACCCTGGTGGCTCTCTGGCAACGGGGTTTGAGGGGAAATGAAGAGGAGAGGGAGGGGATTTATCAGGCGTGATCACGGGATTAATTCGTCGAGTAATTGCAGCGTATTTACTCCAAGAAGTTAACGGTAGGAACGGCCGGGAGGAGGGCGTGGTCAGCGGCGGGTGAAGACGATGACGACGTGGCGATGGGGTCCATTGTCAGCGAGTGAAAGAGAATGGGGGTGGGGTCCATCCGTCGGTGTCTCTTCGGGTTCGTTTGCGAGTGAATAACGGTTCGCTCGGTGAGAGGGAGAGGTGGGCTTCTGATGGGCTGAATGGGCTAGGTTAGTTGGGCTAGGTCATTTACATTTTTTTGTTCTGTTTGTTTTTCCTTTTCCCATTTCTTTAATTCTGTTTTGATTTTGAATAAACAATTCAAACACTCATTTGAATTCAAACCTTTGCCAAATTTTGTGAAGACTTCAATACTGATTAATAGTATATTCTGAAGTCAATTTTGGAATAAAACTTTATTCTTTTTGGGGTCTTTTTATTTATTTTAATTAGGCCCTTGTTTTAATTCAAGTAGGATTTAATAATATTTCCAAACACCATTTGATTTTCCAAAACCTTCCAAATCTTTTCAGTAGGTTTTTACTTGATTATTTGGGTGTCAAATAATTCATCTTGAATTATTTGGAAAGTATTTGATATGATTCATAAATCATTTGATTTGGGTATTTGTTTTAAATCCAATGGAATTAAATATAGTTTTAATTCCCTAAAGTTTATTTGGAAGGTTTTTCTTTAATATTATTTAAGTTGAATTAAACAACTTTTATTTCACTTGGGTAAATTCCAAAATATTATTTTCTCATGAGTTATATAATTATTCTTATTAGAGATTTGTCTTTGTTAAAATAGGGATAGAATGGTTAATGCCATTTTATTTTATTTTGGAAATTATTTATCCTTTTATTTTTTTTGTATTTGGATTATAATTCATTCCATTTGCTTATGGATTAGGCCAAGATTTAATTTGGTCTTTAAATATTCCTTATTTAATATTTCTTTCTTTATCTTATAAAATCCATATCTTTTTATTTAGAGATCCAAACTTGGTGATTCCAATTTGTGAAATCTTATTTGATATTTATTATCACTTTAAATCTTTTTAGGATTAATTGCCCACCATTTGGTTTTGATTTTAGATAAGTTCTTTATTAGCTTTGGAAATTACTTTCCTTATCTTATTTAAATTCATAAGATTTTATTTGTGGTTCCAATTTAAGTGAAACCAATTTCTATGGTCTTATAATATTTCTATTTGTATTTCTTGATCTTTTGTAAATGTTTGTTGACAAATTTTTATATGGATCAAAACCATAGGCTTGGTGATAACTTGCAAATGTTTTTATTCCATTAGGGTTTAGGGTTTGGATTTAATTTTCCAAGTGTTTAAATTTCCAGATGCATTTATGAAGGATGCATCTTGATTTGATTTTAATTGAATTAAAACCTTAACCAAAGTTTGTTCAAGATGGGATTTTAAGTTTCCATTTAGAAACAAAGTTTCTTTTCACCCTGATTTTCAACAATAATTTATTTTGTTTATTTATTTTTCACATTATAAGATTTGGAAAATCTTGGGATGTGACAGGCTACCACCCTTAAAATAAATCTCGTCCCGAGATTTGGGAAGGCTAGGGGTTACAAGTTGGCTCAAAGGAACTAGGGTACTACCACCCTTAAAAATTTTCCAACTAGATTACATCTTGGTTTGCTTGGGATCTTGTTGAAATTTCTCTGGACAAACATCTGCATAGTGTCCTTTGTTTCCACACTTGAAACATGTGACAAGGCTGAGATCCTTCATAGGCTTTATCTTGTGCTTCATCTTTTTTGGACAATTGCTTGCATATTGTCCTTGGTTACCACAATTGTAACATGTGATAAGATTGAGTTCTTCACGTATCTTCTGTGGACAAGTTGCTACATAGTGGCCTAGTGTAACACCCTCAGAATCGGCCCTATGCAAGTTTCAGCGCTTCCCGCCAAACCCGCATAGAAACGATTCAAAGGTGCCCACCAGGCACTTGCGTGCGGGTGGAAAACGAAGTAATATCATTACACAATAGTCCTCGATCGAACCCACAAAACATATATATACAACAGCGACTCAAAGAGTCAAGAATACAGATATACAATACAAAGATCCAAATCACCTTTAAAACGATATAGCGTCCGAGTACGGACAAGATGCAAATTGAGCTAAGAGCCCTGAAGAATAACCAATGGCGTCCATAACCCTGCCCAGGCCAAGCCGGAAGGGTAACCCTGCTAACGACGTCGATCTCAAAACCTGCTTAAACAAAAGGGGTGCCGACAAAGGGCAAAGGAAAAAGAGAGAGCGGTCAGTACTGAGGCCAGTACACGGCGAGGCTAGAATTCGGCGGTCCTCGCCTACATAGGTATGGTGGACTGAGCGGCAGCGCAGCATGCACTAAACAACCTATAGAGACTCGATATAACTGTCGGCTACCAGAGAGGGATAAGAAAGTCCTATTCGGAACCATCTTGATACTACCACCAAACATACCCATCCTGGTGTTTCCCCCTCAAGACCAAACGAGGAAGTCAACCGAGGAACTCACGCAGTTGGCAGTTTTATTTATTCAGTTATCGTTGCAGCAATTACTAGTCAGGTTTAGATAATCATCCTGATATAATAAGCAGTGGGCAGTTTTAGTTAACCATTCCGTTGTAGTTGCAACACTTACTAGTCAGATACAATTAGCATGAGATATCCCCAAACCCAGCAGTTGTTGGTACTTTTATTTAGCCATACCGTTGTAGTGGAGCTGATTACTAGTCATATCGGATACAAGTCAAATTATAACAGTAAACTTTAGTTATAGTTGTCTATGATCGAGAACTGTGCTCCAAGTCGTCCATAACCGCGGACACGGCTTCTCGAAAAGATTTAACCCTGTAGGGATGCACCAAAGTTTCCACATGCACCTACACCCTTGTTGTCGGATCAGGTAGGTACAAGATCCCAAAACATACACCCAACGGTATGTCGACAGGGTTTCGGACACGACGTTTCCCAGACCCAAAGCAAGCACGGGGGGCCACCCCACTAAGCTACCCGCAACGAAGTTGGCCGGCTCCGAAACGGACCCAGGGTTTGCGTCAGTGGCTGTAAACGACTGGGAACCCGAAAGTGTGACTGGGCTTGTCGATACCGCGAAAACACTCCGCTTCCCTAAACAGTACAGGGGCATTCCTCGCCCAATTTTAAATTAAGCAGTAAAGCATGGCATAAGTACAAGATAGTAATAAAGCTCCAAACTACTTTGTGGCCCCCAGTACAGTACTTGGAATCAGGTACTAAATCGCTGGGGGTGCCCATACACCCCACCTGTGGTTAGCGCGCTCGATCTCGGAACAGGTGTCAAGAACTCGGGGTCCTACGGGACACAAGTGAGCGGTTAAAATCCAAATATTGTCTATTACCCACCGGTGCCTCTGCATTTACCTACTTTCAATTTTAGTTATTAAACAGTAATTAAAGCCATGATCATCTCCAACATTAAACATGCGGCAATACTCCAACAACTGTGGTACTTGACGACACGCAACAACACTTGAGCAAGCGACTACGACGCGCAACTCCAACTATCTACCAAACAACAGGTAATAGGATGTGTCCAAGGCAATATAAGGCTGCAAGGGATATCTCGGGTACAAAAACTAGAGCATCGCAACACAGATAGCAATAGATCAACAGGAGGGAATAAATACTATAAAAGTAAGATAGGTAGAAAGGGGAAGGTGATCGCCTGAAAAACATTGCCGAAGTTTCATCCGAAGATCGGGGCGAAGCTCACATCAACTCAACGGCCTTATCCGCAAAGAAGCAAAACACTAGAAGAAACACCGGATGCACTATTTAATACTACGGCAAAAGATCGAGCATGATGCATGTATGATGTATGACATGGCAAGGATGCGATGCGACTAGGCAATATTAAGCGGAACCGGGGTCCTGACAATTAATTAATAGATTTATGTTGTTTAGATACCCCGCAATTAAATGTTGTAATAATAGGGCGAAGCATGGCATCGGTTCGCTACACCAATTTAAATGGAGTCCGGAATAGACAAAGTTATTCCGCATATCGACTCCCTATTTAATTACGCGGTGAATCGGCATAATGCCCCCAACCCACAGACAGGTATGCATGCATGAACAAATTAATATGCGACAGTTTTATATCTAGCATTTATAAAATAGGGGCTCGGGAAAGGTTCACACATCTGGGCTCGGGAGATCTTGGTTCCGGGGGTTCGGGGCCAGACTCAGGGTTCAACAGGGATCGAAGTTCAGATTCAAGATGGAGAACTTGTTGTGTCGTGACGGAGAACTTGGGTCCAAGCGGTCGATCTTGCCGTCGCGAAGATCTTGTCGGGTCCGCGTATCGGGTTGGTCTTGGCGTTCGGGATGCAGAACTTGGCGTTCTGCGGCGAAGTGCTTGTCGTACCGGTGGCGATCTTGGCGGTCATCGGGTCCGGGAGCGGTTCTCGGTGAACTGGTCGGTTCCATGTCGGCGTACTTGGCGTTGCGTGAAGAGGATCTCCGAGTTCAGGGTCTCGGCCACCGGATCCATGATCGGTCTTCGGGAGCGGCTCTGAGGCATCGAATCCGAGGTGTAGATCTTGGGGTCCAGCGGTGGCTGATCTTCTCGGTGGTGTCTTCTAGTGGCATCACGGTGGTTCTCGTCGGTGCCCTCGTTGGCCGATTTGGCATCGCGACGGTTATCTCCCGCGGCCTCGGTCTTGGGCCTCGGAACTTGAATGGCTCCGCGAAGATCTTGAAGTCCGTGACGATCTTGGATACGAGGGTAGATCTTGGCGACAAAAAGGCATCGGAGCACTTGTTACGGGTCGGTCATGTACTTCGGAGGACTTTGAAGCTCTTGGCGTAGCCCTCTGACTATCAAACCGAAACCTCCAAGAGGTGCCGGAGGAAGATGTGGCTAGCAAGACCACACCACACCAGATCGGCGGGAGCAGCCCAACTTGCTATAAGTTGAGAGGAACCAAACTAAGAGCTAGCATGCTCGGATGTTGGGGAGGCGGGGCAGACCGAGGGGAGGCGATGTGGAGCTCGGGACAAAACGGCGACCTGGCGTGGCATGGGGCAGGAGAGGATGTGCAGGTCGAGGCTGCCGGGCGCTGGGGCCACGATGTAGGGAGATGACGACGGGGTGGAGAGGGTGGCCGGAGGAAACGGCTGGGCTCCGGGGAGGCAGAGGTCGGGCGACGCGGGGCGTCGGAGATGGAGGGGACGGGACGCTGCAGGGGAAGGTCGGTGAGGCGAGGGAGGCAGCGGTGGGAGCTTGGCAGCGAGGTACTCAGGCGGGGAGGCAGCCAAGGCGAGGCCCACGCGGTGGGGTGAGGCGGTCGATGGCGGCGGCAACGGCCGGAGCGCCGAGATCGGCGGTGACGAGGCACGCAGAGGCGGCCGGCGACGTGCACGCGTGAGGCAGATGCGCTGTAGCGGCTTGACTTCCTCGCTGGCGGCGGTGGCGTCCTGGGGTTCCAGCGGCGGTGACAGGAGCTCTAGGGAGGAGGCACGAGCGGGAGAGGTCGACGGCCGGTGGTGGCGCGCTGGCTGGCGGCGAAGCTGAGGAGGGCCAGAGGAGGGAGGTGCATGGGCGTCGGCGGACGAGGTGGGGACTTGGCGCTGGCGGCTTGCCCTGGCGGTGGCCGGCAAGAGGAGAGGAGAGGGCAGCGGCGGCCGACGCTGGGATCCAGAGGGAGGAGAGAGCGAGGAGACGAGCGGGGATTGCGGGTGAGCGTGCGAGGATGGTTCGGTGGAGACTGGCAAGTGGGGCTGCATCGTTGTGGGGCTTGGGTGCGATCGGGCAGGTGGCCCTCGGGTGTGTACCGCGTGCGTGGTGTGCGTGTGTGTGTTTGTGTGCCTGGCGGCGGGGAGGGAAAAAGGGGTGGTGGCGGCTGGATGGGTAGGAGTAGGTGGGGTATTAGGGTTTGGGATCTAGGTTTTGTCTAGATGGGCCAGGTAGTAAACTGCTAGCTTGTCGGGCTTTTGGCCTGGCAGGCTGGCGGTCTCCCTGGACAAAAACAATTTTGATATTTAATATACTGTTACATTTTAAAGCCTTTTGTAAATGATTTTTAGACAAATCAAAATATCTGATGGCCGGGAGTTTGATTTGAAATAAGACGGGGATATTTAGGAAAACAAGATAGGCTTTTGTAAAATTGTTATTCAAAAAGATGCATGCTGATGTTATGATGATGTATAGAGATAACACATGTGATTTTCTAGTAGTGGTTTTTGCGGGGCGCCACAATTCGACACCACTAACAATGGATCTCGCCCTCGAGATCCGCCTCATGGTACCGGAAGGAAGGTCGGCGATCTGCGTCTTCTCGCTTCGTGTAGATCCTCGCGACACCACTAACAAGAGGTCGTTGTCCGTGATCGTCGAGGGAACACTCCGGGAACAAAAGGTCGAAGGTAGAGGTATCAACAAATAAAGCCACCTCTAACTCCGATAGAAAGAGAGAACCGATGCATTCTCATCCACTTCAATGTACACAAGCGAATAGAGTGAGTAGTCGACATGGGGGCCAATCCATCACGCACCCAAACTATTACTCCGCACAATCAGTAGAAAAGCGTGCAACCATTCTCGGAATCAGACTGAAGATCTCGACAATCGAGGTTCAGAAACAAGGGAGTGATGCAGACTCTGCATCGGATCTGGCGTAGATGATGTCGTCGCGTCGGAAAACACCGGAAGGCACGAGAAGGAACAAAGAGAAGTCCACCAGAGGAAGGATTCCTCGGATAGCATGAAGATCAGATGTAGCAACACCGTTACCAAAGGAGGAAGCGAAACCCTGAAGGTACGATGGAACCCAACCACGAGAAATCCTGGACTCGAAGAGAGAGAAGAGAGTGGATTCAAAACACACAGAGGTGAGAGGAGAGCAGCAGAGGGGTAAGGAGTAAAATCAGACCTAATCAGAACTATCCAACCGATTTTGCAAAAATAGTTTTGACACTCTACTTCGGCCGTTAGCTAGGTTATCCTACAGGCTGAACTTGTGGGGTATCGCAACTGCTGAGCTCTGATACCACTCTGTAACACCCTCAGAATCGGCCCTATGCAAGTTTCAGCGCTTCCCGCCAAACCCGCATAGAAACGATTCAAAGGTGCCCACCAGGCACTTGCGTGCGGGTGGAAAATGAAGTAATATCATTACACAATAGTCCTCGATCAAACCCACAAAACATATATATACAACATCGACTCAAAGAGTCAAGAATACAGATATACAATACAAAGATCCAAATCACCTTTAAAACGATATAGCGTCCGAGTACGGACAAGATGCAAATTGAGCTAAGAGCCCTGAAGAATAACCAATGGCGTCCATAACCCTGCCCAGGCCAAGCCGGAAGGGTAACCCTGCTAACGACGTCGATCTCAAAACCTGCTTAAACAAAAGGGGTGCCGACAAAGGGCAAAGGAAAAAGAGAGAGCGGTCAGTACTGAGGCCAGTACACGGCGAGGCTAGAATTCGGCGGTCCTCACCTACATAGGTATGGTGGACTGAGCGGCAGCGCAGCATGCACTAAACAACCTATAGAGACTCGATATAACTGTCGGCTACCAGAGAGGGATAAGAAAGTCCTATTCGGAACCATCTTGATACTACCACCAAACATACCCATCCTGGTGTTTCCCCCTCAAGACCAAACGAGGAAGTCAACCGAGGAACTCACGCAGTTGGCAGTTTTATTTATTCAGTTATCGTTGCAGCAATTACTAGTCAGGTTTAGATAATCATCCTGATATAATAAGCAGTGGGCAGTTTTAGTTAACCATTCCGTTGTAGTTGCAACACTTACTAGTCAGATACAATTAGCATGAGATATCCCCAAACCCAGCAGTTGTTGGTACTTTTATTTAGCCATACCGTTGTAGTGGAGCTGATTACTAGTCATATCGGATACAAGTCAAATTATAACAGTAAACTTTAGTTATAGTTGTCTATGATCGAGAACTGTGCTCCAAGTCGTCCATAACCGCGGACACGGCTTCTCGAAAAGATTTAACCCTGCAGGGGTGCACCAAAGTTTCCACACGCACCTACACCCTTGTTGTCGGATCAGGTAGGTACAAGATCACAAAACATACACCCAACGGTATGTCGACGGGGTTTCGGACACGACGTTTCCCAGACCCAAAGCAAGCACGGGGGGCCACCCCATTAAGCTACCCGCAACGAAGTTGGCCGGCTCCGAAACGGACCCAGGGTTTGCGTCAGTGGCTGTAAACGACTGGGAACCCGAAAGTGTGACTGGGCTTGTCGATACCGCGAAAACACTCCGCTTCCCTAAACAGTACAAGGGCATTCCTCGCCCAATTTTAAATTAAGCAGTAAAGCATGGCATAAGTACAGGATAGTAATAAAGCTCCAAACTACTTTGTGGCCCCCAGTACAGTACTTGGAATCAAGTACTAAATCGCTGGGGGTGCCCATACACCCCACCTGTGGTTAGCGCGCTCGATCTCGGAACAGGTGTCAAGAACTCGGGGTCCTACGGGACACCAGTGAGCGGTTAAAATCCAAATATTGTCTATTACCCACCGGTGCCTCTGCATTTACCTACTTTCAATTTTAGTTATTAAACAGTAATTAAAGCCATGATCATCTCCAACATTAAACATGCGGCAATACTCCAACAACTATGGTACTTGACGACACGCAACAACACTTGAGCAAGCGACTACGACGCGCAAGTCCAACTATCTACCAAACAACAGGTAATAGGATGTGTCCAAGGCAATATAAGGCTGCAAGGGATATCTCGGGTACGAAAACTAGAGCATCGCAACACAGATAGCAATAGATCAACAGGAGGGAATAAATACTATAAAAGTAAGATAGGTAGAAAGGGGAAGGTGCTCGCCTGAAAAACATTGCCGAAGTTTCATCCGAAGATCGGGGCGAAGCTCACATCAACTCAACGGCCTTATCCGCGAAGAAGCAAAACACTAGAAGAAACACCGAATGCACTATTTAATACTACGACAAAAGATCGAGCATGATGCATGTATGATGTATGACATGGCGAGGATGCGATGCGACTAGGCAATATTAAGCGGAACCAGGGTCCCGACAATTAATTAATAGGTTTATGTTGTTTAGATACCCCGCAATTAAATGTTGTAATAATAGGGCGAAGCATGGCATCGGTTCGCTACACCAATTTAAATGGAGTCCGGAATAGACAAAGTTATTCCACATATCGACTCCCTATTTAATTACGCGGTGAATCGGCATAATGCCCCCAACCCACAGACAGGTATGCATGCATGAACAAATTAATATGCGACAGTTTTATATCTAGCATTTATAAAATAGGGGCTCGGGAAAGGTTCACACATCTGGGCTCGGGAGATCTTGGTTCCGGGGGTTCGGGGCCGGACTCAGGGTTCAACAGGGATCGAAGTTCAGATTCAAGATGGAGAACTTGTTGTGTCGTGACGGAGAACTTGGGTCCAAGCGGTCGATCTTGCCGTCGCGAAGATCTTGTCGGGTCCGTGTATCGGGTCGGTCTTGGCGTTCGGGATGCATAACTTGGCGTTCCGCGGCGAAGTGCTTGTCGTACCGGTGGCGATCTTGGCGGTCATCGGGTCCGGGAGCGGTTCTCGGCGAACTGGTCGGTTCCATGTCGGCGTACTTGGCGTTGCGTGAAGAGGATCTCCGAGTTCAGGGTCTCGGCCACCGGATCCATGATCGGTCTTCGGGAGCGGCTCTGAGGCATCGAATCCGGGGTGTAGATCTTGGGGTCCAGCGGTGGCTGATCTTGTCGGTGGTGTCTTCTAGTGGCATCACGGTGGTTCTCGTCGGTGCCCTCGTTGGCCGATTTGGCATCGCGACGGTTATCTCCCGCGGCCTTGGTCTTGGGCCTCGGAACTTGAATGGCTCCGCGAAGATCTTGAAGTCCGTGACGATCTTGGATACGAGGGTAGATCTTGGCGACAAAAAGGCATCGGAGCACTTGTTACGGGTCGGTCATGTACTTCGGAGGACTTTGAAGCTCTTGGCGTAGCCCTCTGACTATCAAACCGAAACCTCCAAGAGGTGCCGGAGGAAGATCTGGCTAGCAAGACCACACCACACCAGATCGGCGGGAGCATCCCAACTTGCTATAAGTTGAGAGGAACCAAACTAAGAGCTAGCATGCTCGGATGTTGGGGAGGCGGGGCAGACCGAGGGGAGGCGATGTGGAGCTCGGGACAAAACGGCGACCTGGCATGGCATGGGGCAGGAGAGGACGTGCAGGTCGAGGCCACCGGGCGCTGGGGCCACGATGCAGGGAGATGACGACGGGGTGGAGAGGGTGGACGGAGGAAACGGCTGGGCTCCGGGGAGGCAGAGGTCGGGCGACGCGGGGCGTCGGAGATGGAGGGGACGGGACGCTACAGGGGAAGGTCGGTGAGGCGAGGGAGGCAGCGGTGGGAGCTTGGCAGCGAGGTAATCAGGCGGGGAGGCAGCCGAGGCGAGGCCCACGCGGTGGGGTGAGGCGGTCGATGGCGGCGGCAACGGCCGGAGCGCCGAGATCGGCGGTGACGAGGCACGTAGAGGCGGCCGGCGACGTGCACGCGTGAGGCAGATGCGCTGTAGCGGCTTGACTTCCTCGCTGGCGGCGGTGGCGTCCTGGGGTTCCAGCGGCGGCGACAGGAGCTCTAGGGAGGAGGCACGAGCGGGAGAGGTCGACGGCCGGTGGTGGTGCGCTGGCTGGCGGCGGAGCTGAGGAGGGCCAGAGGAGGGAGGTGCATGGGCGTCGGCGGACGAGGTGGGGACTTGGCGCTGGCGGCTTGCCCTGGCGGTGGCCGGCAAGAGGAGAGGAGAGGGCAGCGGCGGCCGACGCTGGGATCCAGAGGGAGGAGAGAGCGAGGAGACGAGCGGGGATTGCGGGTGAGCGTGCGAGGATGGTTCGGTGGAGACTGGCAAGTGGGGCTGCATCGTTGTGGGGCTTGGGTGCGATCGGGCAGGTGGCCCTCGGGTGTGTACCGTGTGCGTGGTGTGCGTGTGTGTGTTTGTGTGCCTGGCGGCGGGGAGGGAAAAAGGGGTGGTGGCGGCTGGATGGGTAGGAGTAGGTGGGGTATTAGGGTTTGGGATCTAGGTTTTGTCTAGATGGGCCAGGTAGTAAACTGCTAGCTTGTCGGGCTTTTGGCCTGGCAGGCTGGCGGTCTCCCCGGACAAAAACAATTTTGATATTTAATATACTGTTACATTTTAAAGCCTTTTGTAAATGATTTTTAGACAAATCAAAATATCTGATGGTCGGGAGTTTGATTTGAAATAAGACGGGGATATTTAGGAAAACAAGATAGGCTTTTGTAAAATAGTTATTCAAAAAGATGCATGCTGATGTTATGATGATGTATAGAGATAACACATGCGATTTTCTAGTAGTGGTTTTTGCGGGGCGCCACACCTAGCTCTTTGCAGTTGTTGCACCACACTTGGCTAATCTGCTTATACTTCTTCTTCTCTGGACATTCACTGGCATAGTGTCCCATTTCTTTGCAATGACCACATTGCACATGGCTTTTGTCCTTCTTTTTCTTGGGTTTCTCCAAAGCTAGGAGTGCTTCTAATTCATGTTCTTCATATGTTATCTCAAAGGTAGGAACAGTTCCTGGTCTCCTTGACCTTCTATTATTCCTTGGATAATACATATATCTCCTCTTTGGTCCTTTAAATTGAGTCATATTGCTGGGAGGTACAAGCTGAGATTTTCCTTTGTCTCCATCCTTCTTGATAGACTTGGCTCTCTCATGGTAGTCTGCAATCAGTTGTTGCACTCCACCTTCTTTCCTTTGTTGAACTATGGAATAGATGGGGCACTGGATGGGGACATGATTATTTCCTTCACATAAGTAACAAGTAGTTTGAGATGTGGGGCATTGGTCAATTGGGTGTTTCTCTTCACAATTGGGGCATTGATCTTCATGTTCTTTGGAAGTGTGATCCTTGTCTCCACAAATATTGCAAGCTTGGGTTCCTTCTAGAATATCATCCTTGTCATCCTTGTTGTCACAAACTCCTTTGGAATAGTTGTTTCCCATGTTGATCATTTGATCTGTCACCTTATGCATCAATTGGGTTTGGGTTTCCAAAAACCTTTGCATGGTTGGATCTACCTCACTGGTGTTGGCTATAAATTGAGCTGTCACTTGGTTCAACTGGGTTTGGGTTACTATGAGTTCTCTCATGTTGTCCTCTTGGTTGTTGTTGTTGTCACCATCCTTGATGTTGGAGTTTCTTGGAGAAGTCATCTGTTTGGATTGGGTTGGGATTAGAATAGGCAAAATATTTCTAAGGAATCAATTCTAATCACACACATCACAATTTACACAAGCAAAGTGCAAGCAATCAAAACATTCCACTCAAACAACAAGTTTCAAGCATATTTTTATGCAACCAAAAGTATTTTTGTTACACCACATAAGTTGGTGGGTTTGACTTAAACAAAATATGGTGGTCCATCTATATGGTTCACTTGAGATCTTTCCTTCCTTCTTGGTTGATTTTTCTTGAACAAGATTTTGTATCCTTGGAGAATTTTTTGAATCTTGGTCACAAAACTCCAAAGTGATGATGGTTCCTTCTAAGTTGTGTTTCCTTAGTCTTCAAGTCTTGAGCAATATTTCTTGTCTCACTTGTAGTCCTTAGTGATATCCAAGTTGAAGTCCTTGGTGAAAATAAAGTTTAAATCACCTGAAGATGTTGAAGTCATTTGAGTTGATGAAGTCCTTTGCACATGGTGAAGTCTTTGGCCATGGGGAAGGCTTTATCCATCAAGTTTGAAATAGAAGAGATGTAGAATCAAAACCAAAATGGTTGAGGAAAGAGTTTACAAGATTTTTTTTTGTAAATAAGTTTTGAAACAAATTCAACTCCTATTTTTCTAAGTTTTTTTTCAAATCCTAGGGTTACAATCCTACAGGCAACACAGTGCTCTGATACCATCTGTAAGGTTCCCAACCTTTAATAAGGTAGAGATCCCTGTGTTTACAATGCTAGTCCCTGGATCAATAGCTAGCATCCATAGTTAAGATGTAATATCAAGAAACATAGGTCATAATACAACTTTATAACCAGGAATAAAATAATTTATTACATCTTACATAGCTCATTTGGCTATCTCACTACAATGCAGCAGAATATAACAATAGCATGGGGTCCTTCATCTTCAAAGTGCCACAAGCAGACATGTTGGTTGTAGACTTGTAATCCTAATCAACAAACTTTACTAACATCAAACGAACCTGCAACATAACAAGTTACAGCCACAAGGGTCAATACATTTGAATTGTATTGGCAAGTGATACTATGGTAGTATAGTGGAGTCTATCATCTATATGCATTTGGCTAAGTGGAGCTTAGGCTTGCTTTGCTCAAAATAGATTTTCCTTATCATTTGAAAACACTAAGTTTTTGCTAGACAAAATCTTTCCCAAGGCATCTCCCAATAGAAATTGGTGATCCTTTAACTCTTGTTCAACCACAAGTTTTTAACTTAGAAATTTGGATGATGAGATTCTTGATAGCTTCCATGTCTTGATGCTCAAATTGTCCTTTACCAGGGACATGGCTAAGTACTTAGATTTACACTCTGCAGAGGTTGTGCACTTTCCCCACAAGACTTGGTTTCACCAAGACAAGATCTTTCAGAAGCCTTCCCTTAGACCAGAATGGACGCGTTCCAACCTATCAAACCCCTACCACCAACTGTCCATTTGGCTAAGTTATTGCAACCTATATGATCCAGGCAGAGCCCATAATGCCAAGTGGCTGCACTTGAAGCTTCTCAACATTTGACATCTCAAATCTCTTTGTTCCTGGGTGGCAATTCACAAGTGAGATACACAAGGTAAACCATAGAAATGGGCCTTGTGAACCACTCAACACAAACCAATACTTCCATTCCGCCCAGGTGATTCATTCACTTAGTTGTTTTATTAAACAAAACACAAGTCCTCAGATTTAGAAATTTTTCCATAGCATGATTATATATTCCACCCATGTTTTCTATTAGCTAAGCTAAGCATGATAGTAATAGGAATCTTAACTTAGGAAATTTCTATTAAGGTTTCATCTACTAGGATTTCCCATAGCATAGTTTATACTTAGCAAAATTTCATGCAAGTCCTACTTAGAAATACCACTAATGCATAGTGAAAATAATGGGACAAAGTATGAAGCATCACTTGCCTTTTTGGTAGATGACATGGTTATACCCTACGGGTATGTAACTTCAGCATACCTGGTCCAGCCCAAGGAAGGCCCACAATAGATATATGCTGGCCCATGAAGATTTTCGGGTGGCCAAGGCCCATGACGCTTTCGGATCCTTGGAGAACAAGACTAGCATAGATAGGAAATTCAAAGGGGTAAAACCCTAGAACTTGTAACCGACTAGGACTATGCCCGGGACCTGCCTAAGTCTATATAAAGGCCAGGAGGGCACGTACTAGATCTCTCGACTCATACTTTCGCACACACCTCCACGCCAGATCGAATCTGTGCACCCTGTAACCTTCGGTTCCGCCGTAATCAAGAGCAGACAAACATGAGTAGGGTTTTCCCTCCGGGGGCCTGAACCTGGGTAAATTTCGTGTCCCCTGGTTGCTTGTCTGTTAACCGTGCCACGATCTCCAGCATCCCCATCTTCTCCAAAACCCAAGTCCATAACAATGGGCATTGACGAGATTAAACCTCGTCAATTGGCGCCGTCTGTGGGAATTGGGGCTGCTGATTGTGCGATCGCGACGGTTCTGACCCGACCGATCTACAACTCCGCGGCGACAGAGAATCACCTCCTCTTCGGCACTTTCGACTTCACCGCCCACTCGCCGGCCACCATGAAAGATTTCGAGCCCGTAGGCGACGGACTCGAAATTTTATTCGAGAGCTTCTGCTTCCAGGTGGGACAAACTGGCACCCTCCGCCTTCCTGAGCGGGTGCCCGTGCCATCAATCAGGCCCGCCTCGTGGGCTCCACATCCCGTGCTACGCACGTCACCATCGACAGATGAGTTCTGCAACAGCAACAGCTGCAACTCCGATCTGTGCGATCCACCTTCGGATGAAGGGACCTACGGTTCCGGATCCGAAAGCTGCGGCACCAGCAAACCGATCTATGAGCGCTACCTATGCGTCGCAGTCATCCAGGAGCAACAAACGCCTAACCCGCCGCCCAACACGAACCCCAACCCGCAGGACGGAAACGGCGGAAACGGCGGGAACAGAAGAAGCCAGTCCCCCCCACCCTAAGGGGAAAACAACGGCCACGTCATCCAACTTAGCAAAGAAGGATGGGTCCAGGCACGCCGTGCCGTCGCAGGCGACATAGTCCTACCCGTGGACTCCCCACGTGACCTACTGATGGCGTACCACTACCTCCTCATCGAGGAGCACAAGAAGCAAGTCAAGATGCAGGAGACGCTCGACAAACGCAAACAAGTAGCCTCCGAGTCCAGCGCGCGACGAGCTGCGCTCTCTGCCATGGCATCCGGCTCTAGCACGAACGGAAACCAGGGAAACAAGCACCGCTCGCGGGTAGAGAACATGGATCCCAAAGAACGCCGTGATGTAACCCGAACTCTCCACACGTCGTTCATGGATATGGATGCCGACGGCAACATCATCCCGAAGACACCGCAAGCTGCGATCCTGGCAGCCACTGCATATCTCACGGCCCACCAACCTTCGGAAGGGGACCCGAAAAGAGCCATGCATAAGTCCGCACTCACCGGACTCAGACTCGTCGGAGCTGCGCTCCACGAAGACGCTCCTGCGCAGCCAAATAAGAAAGCTCCGGTCAGGCGCGACCGGAGCCCCACCCCTTCATCCGAAGAGGAGGAGGAGCATGACCTTCCTCGAAGGAAGAAGAGCTCGCATCGCCATAAACGCGACTACGACGCCAGAGACGCGCTTACACAGCGCAAAATCGACAAAGCGCGAGCCAAACGCGCCTGCTCGTCCGAGTCCGAGATGGATGAAGATGAAGGAGAACTCTGTGGAGCTCGATGCTTCAGTAGATCTGTTCGGCGAACACAGATGCCACGCAATTTCAAGCTTCCTTCGGATACTCCGAAGTTCAACGGCACGCAAGATCCAAAATCTTGGCTCAACGATCATCTGTCATCCGTCAAGCTGCACGGCGGTAAAAAAGAAACCGCCATGCAATGCCTCCAGCTGCAGCTGACAGGCGCGGCGCGGGTCTGGCTCAGCATCCTATCATCAGCATCCATCCGAAGTTGGGAGGAGCTAGCTTACAGCTTCATCCGAAATTTCAAGGGCACCAGCAAGAGGCCCGCCTCAATCGAAGAGTTGCGAGCCTGCACTCAGAGAACGGGGGAATCTATTCGCTCGTACATATTACGCTGGTCTACCACCAAGAACTCCGCAGCGCATATCTCCGAGGAGAGGGCCATCGACGCCTTCAGAGACGGCGTCAAACTCCAAGATTTCAAGGAAGAACTTGGGCGTGTCAAGCCCAAGACACTCGACCACCTCATGGAAATTACCAACAGTTGGGCAGACGGCGAAGATTGCATCCAGTGAGCGCAATCAGATGAAGAGGACGACTACGGCCGAAGGCGAGAACGCCGCAGCAACAGGAGATCGTGTGTCTATGAAGACCGTGACGGACCCGACATGGTCGCGGCTGGCTACGCCTGTAGGGTTTCGTAGCATGGAAAACAAAATTTTTTACCGCATACAACCAAACAAGCCAAGATCTATCTACTAGATTGTAGCAACGAGTCGATGGAATAACTCACCCTCGAAGATTCCAAAGTGTTTAACGAGAGCGGATTCTCGTGGGTGATGTAGTCGTACTCTTTCCGATCTCAAGATCGCGTAGACAATCCTTCCGGCGCTGCGTTCCGGCAGCGCTTCCGCAGTCGGTCACACGTTCGGTACTCGACGAAGACCTTCCTCTCCCTTGTTCCAGCAGGCAGCGGAGGTTGTAGCACTCTCCTCGCGATTCCGGCAGCACAACGGCGTGGTACCGGAAGTAGAGGGGAGATCTCGCAGGGCTTCGCCTTAAGCCGGAGCGAGTATGGTGGACTATGAGAGAGCTCCTCGGCGATCTAGGGTTTAGACACACCAAGGAGGAGGTGCTAGTGCCGGCGGCTAGGGCTTGGGGCTTGCCCAAGTCGGCGGCTAGGGGAGCCCTAGGCGGCGGCAACAGGAGGTGGCGGCGCCGGGCTAGGGTTTTGGGGTGGAGAACTTGTGTGTAGGAGGGGAGCCCTGCCCCTCCTATTATAGGTGGAGGGAGGCACGCCTGGGGAGGGGAGTCCCTCCCCAACTCGGACCCAAGGTGGGCCGGCGGTGGGAGGAGGAACTCCTCCCCCAAGTCGGTTTCAAACCTCCTTCTCCTCTTTCCCAAAACTAGCCGTTTGACTTTCAAACTAGCCGTTTGACTTTTCAAACTAGGATTTGAATAAACCCTCTATTTGGTACAGCGATGACACCAAGTACATAATGCAATCATACCAACTTGATATAACACATTCATGTACCCTTCCCCTCCGGAAGGCCGGACATTCCGGAACCTTCTAGAACATTCCCGATGAAAACACCAGAATCATTCTCCAACCCCGAAACAGGACTTTCCTTATATGAATCTTATTCTCCAGACCATTCCGGATCTCCTCGTGATATCCCGAATCCCATCCGAGACTCCGAACAACATTCGGTCTCTTACTCATCATTCCATAACTACTCAAACAACGTCGAATCCTTAAGTGTGTCTCCCTACAGTTCATGAATTATGCGGACATGATCGAGACACTTCTCCGAACAATAACCAATAGAGGAATCTGGAAGTTCATATGGCTCCCAAATATTTCTACGATTACTTTGCGATCGAATGAACCACTTACATACGATACCAATTTCCCTTTGTCTCACGATAGTTTACTTATCCGAGGTTATGATCGTCGGTATCTCTGCATACCTAGTTCAACCTCGTTACTGATAAGTACTCTTTTCTCGTTCCCGTGATATGTGATCCCTTGTGAGCCAGTCACATGCTTGCAAGCTAATTGGATGACATTCCACCGAGAGGGCCCAGAGTATATCTATCCGTCATATGGATGGACAAATCCCACTCTTGATCCATGTGTCTCAACCAATACTTTCCGAACACTCAATGTCACCTTTATAGCCACCCAGTTACGGTGTGGTGTTTGATGTCATCAAAGCATCCATCCGGTAAAGGTGATATGCATGATCTCATGATCGAAGGAATTAGGTTACTATGTATCAGAAAGCTTATAGCAAATGAACTATATTAAATGACTTGATCTTTATGCTACGCTTAACTATAGGAGTATGTCCATCACATCATTCTCCTAACGATATGATCTTGTTGTTAATAACATCCCTATGTTCATGATCAGGAAACCATGATCATATATTAACCAACAAGCTAGTTTAACAAGAGGCTTTACTAGGGACTCTTTTATGTTTACAAATCACACAAGTATTAATGTTTCCTGTTAATACAATTATAGCATGGTATGTAAACATTTATCATAAGTATGAAGATATGATAATAACCACTTTATTATTGCCTCTTGGGCATATCTCCAACAGTCTCCCACTTGCACTAGAGTCAATAATCTAGTTTCAAACCTTTGTGTATTCAACACCTATGGCTTTCCGGTGTTGTATGTACACTATTGCTAGTGGTCAACTGATCTCCGGATCTGACACTTCCAGGTCCGTGTGTAATTGCATGTCTTTGCGTCTCTACGCATCACTCATTCTCTAATGAGATGGCTTTGTATAATTTTGGTCCTTTGGTGAGACCTTTAGTTCTTTGGGGTTAAAACATGTTGATAATATTGTCGTACAATATATCTTCATAGTATTATCCCGCTGTGAACTACACCTAGTTTGATAACAAACTACTTGACACAAACGCCCTCTTTAGCTGCTATTATAGCAGTCATATACTTAGCCTTTTGTTGTAGTATCTGTCACAATGTCTTAACTTTGGAACTCATCCAAATCCATTATGGAGCTTACTTTCCATTATATTGTGCCACCCTTAGTTTAGATTGAGATAAACTTAATTTGTACTTTGCGACAAAACTAGTATCAATGTAGTACTTTTACAATGAACTAACCATCTATTTGTCACTTCTACAAATAATATACTCTTAGTTCTTCCAAAAGATCATAAAAATATCCTTACTATTGTCCAATGATCAATTTATGAATCATTCTGGTATATGCTCATAACATTTAGAGTACAGGACATATCTGGATTTGTACATATCACAGTATGATTGATATAAATACTATTTGTGCTTTCATACATCAAGTATCAATCTATACTTGAATCTTTGTTTCACTTACCAAGTGTCAATACACTTGAATATATCATCAATATTGAACTTATTCAATCCTTTCTGTGCAACAAGAACCTTTCTTGTAGTTTCTATATTGAACTCATTCATTATATCATCTATGTACTTTTGGCACAACCATATTAGCGTCTATTGATGCCAAATATTTGGGTTTTGCCTAAGCCTTTCATCGAGATGAAATTCTTAATATGTGTTAATAAAAGATACATCATTTCCAATCAACAATATGTCTTCCACATAATGTATTAGAAATATGTCTTAGCGCTCTGTAGGGGTCCCAATCTTAGATAAGATTGATCCCTCCTGTATTTACAATGCTAGTCCCTGGATCAATAGCTAGCATCCACAGTTAAGATGTAATATCAAGAAACAAAGGTCATAATATAACTTTATAACCAGGAATAACATAAGTTTATTACATCAAACATAGCTCATTTGGCTATTACATTACATTTGCAGCGGAATAACTATAAGTATGGGTCCATCATCTTCAAAGTGCCATAGGCAGATGTTGGTTGTAGACTTTGTAGTCCTAGTCAATCAAACAATCTTCATTTAAAATCAATCAACCTGCAACATTTCAAGTTACAGCCACAAGGGTCAATACATTTTGAATTGTATTGGCAAGCTTCACTTTTATGTATAATAAGAGTGGATCCTATCATTATATGCATATTTGGCTATGTAGAGTTTAAAGCTTGTTTGCCTAAAGCAATATTTTATCCTATCTTTTCAAAAAGGTTTTAAAGTCCTTTGTCAAATTTCTTTTCCAAGTTCCTTGAACTCCTTGGTAGAAACTCAAGTGTTCAAATCCTTGTCAAAATCTCTTGAGCACCTTGGTAAAACCAAGAACAACAAGTTTTATCAAAACTCATGAGTTCCTTGGTAACCCCAAGTACATCATGCTCTTGAGCACCTTGGTAACCCCAAGTGCAACAAGCTTAACAAAATCTCTTTGAATTCCTTGGTAGACACACAAGGGCATCAAGTTTTTATATTAGAAGTTGGAATGTCGAGATCTCCCATAGTTCAAACTTTAGTTGCTCAGTATTGTCCATAACCGGGGACACGGCTAAGTACTTAGATTTTATTAACTTCTGCAGAAGGAGTACACTTTACCCACATGTCACAATCCCATCCTTTTGCCACCAGTGGCCTACTGGATTAGTGCTCACCAAGATGGAGTACTGGCAGATTGAGAATGTGATGAAGTCTTTCCAAAAGGTCCTCCCATACATCATTGCTAGCTTTGTCTTCAGCCCCCATGAAGCATTCCAGATCCCCATGTCCAGTAACTAAAGACAATGTATGGGTCTTCCTAATGTAATTGACTAAGCCAGAGCCATAATAGCATGTGGTTGCACACGAAAGCCACAATTGGAGAAGCATGTTTGATCTCTAAGTTTCCTAGGTGGTTTCATTTTGGGGCACAACACAAAGTGATTGCCATAGACATGGTTCCCTTTTGTTGCCACCTTCTCCAAAACTTAAAGTATCCTCCACCTAGGTGGTTCATTGAGTCCTTGTTTTATTATGTAAAACACAAGTCCTTTTCTCAACCTTTGTAAAATCTCAACATGTATCTCTTTTTCAAATTATAGCATATAGCATGGCTAAGCATGTACAACTACAAGATTTTCTCTAAGGAAAGTAAGGGCATCCTATTAGGATTTAGCATAGCACAAATATAAATCATTTTCATGCATGTATTCAATCCACTAAGTATAATGAAAATAGTAGGATTTTTGTATGAGAGTGTAACTTGCCTTTTTGGTAGGGAATGATAGTCACTCCTTGATCTTGCTAGTCTCACACTTTGCTAATTTCACTACAAGTCAATCAAGCAATCATAGTATCAAGTAGCATTCCAAACCAATATACAAACAACATTTCACACACACAAAGCATGGATTCTAAGTCATGTATGGGAACATGCTTAAGATGGTTTTATTTACAAGGAAGGTCTCCACTAGGCTTATAAACTTTGTAAGGTCCGAATTGGTCATTTACCAAAGTGGCAAAGTCATTAGTTAGAGAGTTTGGCTCAAAATCTATTTTAAAATCCATTCAACTTTTTATGTGGTGGAAAATAGTTTTATTAACTCTAAAACCTTTTAAGTTTTCACCAAAACTTTCTAACTCTCTTAAGATTGGTTGTTTTGGGTCAGTAGCTTTGACTCAACATATTTTCTCAAAATTTTATTCCAAAAACCTTTTTCATAATAAAACCATTATCTTTATTTGGTTAGAATTAGGCTAATTTAATTAATCCATTCTTAATATTTTAAATTTTCATTTCCAAAACCATGGGTTGGTTCCTAGGGTCAGTAAGGTTACTACAAATCATTTTTCAAAGGTTTTGTCATTAAATTCAATTTTAAACCATTTTTATACTCTAAACAAGTACACAAATGTTTCTGCAAATTCAACCAAGCTAACAGATACTATTTTCAAAACCAAGGCCATGGTTAGCTAGGGCTTGTTCTCCTGAATCCAACGACATAAAATTTGTAAAATTTGGACGTGTGGATCCAAAGATATAAGGGTTTGAAGTTTGCAAAAGTTTTTGTTTTTCAAATCAGTTTTAAACAGATCAGTGACACGCGGCAGTTTTCTACTGGATGGTACCGGTTCGTCTGGATCGTGTGCTGCGGAGCGTTGGATTTAAGTTGGATCGTGCGGCACAGAACGCGTACCTCTTCGCGGTAAGTGATCTAATCGTACTCGTTCAAACTAGATCCTACGGTACTGGCTCGTTGGACCAAAAGTGAGCGGCGCCGACGGCGGCTAGCGGCGGCGCACGGCCAGGTGAGGGGTTCGCGGTGGTTCTAGGAAGCGAGAGAGGAGGAGAAGAAGTTCACCGGGTTCAGGAGGTCACGGTGGTGCTCGAGGAGGTGTTGGTCTGGCGAGGGGCGCTCTGGTCTTAGCAGGATTTCTCGCCGGAGTGGAGGACGGCGTCGGGTGGTCTCAGTCGTGGTCAAAGACGACGTTGTAGATCGTCCTAGGACAAAACAGGGGCATGGTTAAGTGCGGGAGGTCACGGAGAGGTCACGTGCATGAACGAGAAGGCATGGGGCGGACGGAATCTACCTGAGTTCTTGCCAGAGTTGAAGACAGTCGCGGCGGCGTCGGAAGCTTGACGTAGGCGATGTTCTGGGGCGCCCGCGGTTGAACAGAGGGTACTGGGAGATGCGTCAGGTAGTGGGGAGTGTGCTTGTGTGCTTGTGGAGGCAGGAGGGGGTGTGGCTCGGCCGGAATCGAGGGAGGACGATGGTCGGAGTTGCGGCGGTGCGAGCTCAATTTGCAGCAGCCTCGGGGCAGAGAGGGAGTGGCGAGTGAGGGGAAAGGAGGAGGAAACGCTGGCGATTAATAGGCCGTGGTCGCAGCGTGGTTAAGGCGTGGCATTACTGCGAATTGAAGCCGCGACATCAATGGTAGAAACGGCCGGCGTGGTCGTCGCGAGGAAGGAGACGGCTGGGAAAGTGGGGTCCGCTGGTCAGTGGGAAAAGAAAGGAAGGGAGGGTCCACCAGTCATTCTCTCAGTGGGTTTGATAACGCGTGCGAATCGTTTTCTTTCGGGGTGAGGGAGCTGGGCTGTTTCTGGGCTTGTTGGGCTGCCTGGGCTAGATGGTTGGGCTGCTCTATTTTTTTCTGTCTGAATCCTTTTTCTTTTCCTATTTCTGATTTCTGTTTTGAATTTCAAATCAAACAAACATCAACCAAATCAATTCAAACAACACTCAACTTTGTAATATTGAAATTAGTTCTGTTTAGTAATATGGTAAAAAGCCCAAAATAAATAATAATAACTTTATTAATCCATTCTTTAATTAAATAAAATGGAACTTTATTTATTTTACATGGTTTGATTTATTTAATAAAAATTCTCATTTGAAAACACTTTTCAAATCTAAATCAGTAGGTTTATTTGGAAATAAAGAATATTTGGAAGATTTGTTTTAAAACAAAATAACCTCTTATTTTAGGGTCCATTAGTAATTAAATAAAATAGACTTTTGTTATTAAAACCACTTGGGTTTGTTTTATTGAGAATATTATTTTAAAATCTAAAATAAAGCCAAAACACTTTAGTGTTGTTTTAACACTTTAGTAGTTTTTGATGGTTTATAATTGATAGAACCTTTATTAATAAAACTTGGATATTAAATCCTTATTAATTTATTTTAAATAGACCTTTGCTAATTTTATTTAGAATAAAATGTTTTTAATTCCAAAACTTGGCCAAGGTTTAATTTGGCTTTATAAAATAATCTTTATTTAAATCCATCTTTTCTTTTGAATACCAAATCTTTTATTTTAAAAGATCCAAAATTCTATTTCCAAAATATTTTTAGTTTCCTTTATTAAATGTTTATCTTTTAAGAATCCCTTTAGGATTTTATTTTATTCAAATGGGTTTGAAGTTCCAATTGGTTTTAAAAAGTTTCTTCTGGCTCTAAAAATCAAACAAAGTTTTATTTTATTCTTTTATTTTCACATTACAAGATTTGGAAAATCTTGGGATGTGACACGCTCCCACTTAATTTCTTGCAAATGCAAGCATCTTCATCGTCTCTGATGAATTTAAACTATTTTAACAATTTCATCATTGTGAAGATTCCAACTCCGCGATGCTCACTTCAACCATTGAAGTTTGCGTATGCTTTTAGCATCCTTTGAATTAACAAAACCCTATGGACCGTGTCATGCACACGTCCTAGGTAACAATTCTATTAGAAGAACTTGTTTTGTTTATTCAACTACCATATAACAAAATTATATGTAGTGGTTTCTACATAAATCCGTCTAGACTAAATATCACTATGAAAGATCAAATCTTGTCATATACAACCTTTGAACATTGTTGTGAACTCTTTCCCAACATGTCGACTATTTCATAGATGTGAAACATCCATGTCTATTTCTTTATAGATCCAAATACGACTGTAAGGTCTTGTACCTTTCCAGAGGGTCTTTCAAGTTCAAAGCTCGATATCTCGTATATGGAACTATCACGGATTTTATGGCTTCAAGACATTTGTCGGAGTCAGGGCCCATCATCGCTTCTTTGCATGTAGTCAGATCATTATTGTCAAATAATGATTTAACTCTCAGATCTTGGTATTTGATTGTTTACCCGACCTACTTGTTTCAATAGGAACTTAGATCTCCGTGACCACAACCTTTGAGGCACGTGAGCCATGAGCATTATTGCTGCCTCCGGAACACTTTTCGGTGCTGCGCAACTCTGATCATATAGCTAAGGTTCTTTTAACCCTATCAAAGTTCTATTGTCCTCCCACTTAACTTTTCACGAAAAATTCCTTCTCAAAGAAACTTGACGTTCTAAGCGACAAACACTTTTGTCTCCGGTGTTATGGAGGAATACTTAACAGTTATTCGAAATAACATACAAAGACAGGTTCATCCGACTTTGGTTGCAAATATCTTTCTTATGCATAGCATACCAATGTTTTAAGAAAGGACAACTTGGGTTTAATCCCAAACCATAACTTTATATGGTGTCATCTCAACGGATTATGATGGAGCTCTTTTCAGTGGAAAAACGGTAGTCTCTAAAGCTTTTAAACTTTAAAATATAATGGCAGTTTCTGAATTACACCTTCGATCTTACCATGTCGAACAAGGTTTAATTACATATCTCGAATGCTCCATACTCTTATGGTGTTTCGGGATATGCAAATCCACGGAACGATTCCTTGAATCTTAGGTATTATGCTAAACTTGTAACTCAAATATCTTCCTTTATGATCTTATCATAAACTATTTATATTCTTGTTACAATGATTTTGCACTTCATCTTGAAAGTCTTTGAACTTTTCAAATGTTTCATACTTCATCCTTATTAAGTAAATATTCATATATTCACTCAAATTTTCGGAGAAAGCATATGAAGTTGAAATCCATCGCTCTTGACGATACATAATGGACTTCATACAACAATATGTACAAGTTCCAATAAGCTAGTCATTCGTTCCCTTTTGGCCTATGAACGAAGTTTTAATTATCTCTAGGAAAGTTTCACAAGCGTCATTTGATCAAAATCAAATAGACTCCAAAATTCCATCCATATGGAGTTTCTTCATGTTTTCTTTCCAATATAATTTAAACGGCGATGTCACTTCCTAAGTTATCTTTCAATCAATTTGTCTTTTGACATTTTTAGCACTAGTTTTATGGATGTGATTTATCCAACGAGATTTGTAAATCATCCATCTTTTATGGATTACGGCAATTATTTGAACAACCCTTTTGTTCTCATAATACCTGATAAAACAAATCTTGAAGGCAAGCTTTGATGTTTAACGAGCAACACAATAACCCTTTATTTTTTCTCGATGAACATCATCACATATTCTTTTGCTAGTTACTTAGGCCATTGTAGTTCATGAATTGTGTTGTTTCGTATGAAGATTCACACCAACAAATTCAGTATCAAATACTTAAGAACCACATTGTTTAATAAGCAAAGAATATAGCCATAACATGTATATCATCTATATACTTAAACTGAACAATTCTAGTGTTTTCTTTTCTGCCATATATTTATGAGATTCTCTTTCAGTATTTCCTTTTCTGTTTGAAAGAATCTATCAACATCAATAGTGGAGTCATACATATGACACATAGTCCCAAGCGTGTATAGTTAAATACCAATGTCTTTGGACTTGCACTTTGAAGTAGATCACCATTATCAAATGTTTGGTGTTCTTTCAAATTCCTTTCTTTAGTAATCTCTTGGTGTAGTAAACATTTTACCTACATCAAATATTCACCCTCATCATGGAATTATCCATGATCAAGCTACTTTTAGCTTGTAACGGTGAATCGCGAGTATAATGTTGCTCTCCAAAACCTTTTGGAGGATTAGGACAACTAGTGTCTCCAACCTTTTGCAAATTCTCATCAAATATGAGAACATGACTTTTGCCATATTATACTCTATCATGTTGCAACTAAAACTTCGTTTCAGATATCACAATATCTTCCACACATCATGGTTTCTGAAACAACTCTTTCAGATCCTAGATAACCTTGATATTAAGACAATCCTTTGAATATCAAGAATCACGGAGACAAACATGATACTCATACACTAACTCTTGGAATTGTCACTCTTGTTTTAATACCAATTATTAAACTTCATGGAGTAACCGGAACTTACTGAAAGTTTGCAATAGGACTTTTAAACTTTAGATTAACACTTCAAAACAATACGATACCAGTTCGTAAAGTAATTAACCAGAATTCTATAGTTCTATCATCTCAATTAAAACTAAGCGCAAGGTGGTAAACGGATGCCAATGACTATAACAACTATGCAAATTCACTTTGATTTAATTTATGATAAATAGTGTTCAACTTTTAATCATACCACCGTTGAACTCTCACTCAAAACAATATCCCTCACATTGTTTTAGTGATCACACGAAACAAATCCACCACATCAAAACCGATCATCACGAGAGTTGATGTAGCTTCAATGGCGAACAATCAACATGTTCATCATATCTACTATATGACTCATGCTTTACCTTTCGGTGATCCGTGTTCCGAGACCATGTCTGTACATGCTAGGCTCGTCAAGATCAAACCTTAGCTTCCGCATGAGCAAATCTGGCTTGCTCACGTTGTATACACTTGCGGAATCTAACACACCCGATCATCACGTGGTGCTTCGAAACAACGAGCTTTAGCAACGGTGCTTACTAAGGATGAACACTTTAAAACTTGAAATTGTGTGCTTGAGGGATCATCTTATAATGCTACCGTCGTGAACTAAGCAATACAAGATGCATAAAAGGATTAACATCACATGCAATACATAATATGTGATATGATATGGCCTTTCTTCTTGTGCTTCCGATCTCCATCTTCAAGCACGAACATGATCTCCACCAGCTCCATGGTTGTCGTCCACCAGCTTCAACTATTACAACTACTTTGAATAGACACACGGGTCTTAACAAAATTAAGGACAACCATATGGCTCCTGCCGGTTGCCAACTTACAATAAGGAACATTGCATACATCAAATATAATAACAATCATGGCCATATCACATCACAGCACACCCCTGCAAAACAAAGTTAGACGCCTCTACTTTCTTTGCATGTTTTACGTGGTTTGGGGCTTTCAATAAGTGTCGTTCTAACTTACGAACATGAACCACAACATTGATACTAGTATTGTTAATCACCCGTTGTAAATTGGATCTTAACTATGCTAGGAGAAACAGGCACCCGCAAAGCCACTTATGCAATACAAGTTGCATGTCAAGCGTGGAGCAAGTCTCATGAACGATGTCATGTAAGGTTAGCCCGGGCCGCTTCATCCCAACATACCGCAAGATGCAAAGTACACAAGAAGCAATCGACAATAAAAGCATCAACGCCCACAATGACCATAGTGTTCTACTCGTGCAACAGATCTACATATAGACACGGCTCTGATACCACTGTAGGGTTTCGTAAAAAATTTCTACCGCATACAAACAAACAAGCCAAGATCTATCTACTAGATTGTAGCAACGAGTCGATGGAATAACTCACCCTCGAAGATTCCAAAGTGTTTAACGAGAGCGGATTCTCGTGGGTGATGTAGTCGTACTCTTTCCGATCTCAAGATCGCGTAGACGATCCTTCCGGCGCTGCGTTCCGGCAGCGCTTCCGCAGTCGGTCACACGTTTGGTACTCGACGAAGACCTTCCTCTCCCTTGTTCCAGCAGGCAGCGGAGGTTGTAGCACTCTCCTCGCGATTCCGGCAGCACAACGGCATGGTACCGGAAGTAGAGGGGAGATCTCGCAGGGCTTCGCCTTAAGCCGGAGCGAGTATGGTGGACTATGAGAGAGCTCCTCGGTGATCTAGGGTTTAGACACACCAAGGAGGAGGTGCTAGTGCCGGCGGCTAGGGATTGGGGCTTGCCCAAGTCGGCGGCTAGGGGAGCCCTAGGCGGCGGCAACAGGAGGTGGCGGCGCCGGGCTAGGGTTTTGGGGTGGAGAACTTGTGTGTAGGAGGGGAGCCCTGCCCCTCCTCTTATAGGTGGAGGGAGGCGCTCCTGGGGAGGGGAGTCCCTCCCCAACTCGGACCCAAGGTGGACCGGCGGTGGGAGGAGGAACTCCTCCCCCAAGTCGGTTTCAAACCTCCTTCTCCTCTTTCCCAAAACTAGCCGTTTGACTTTCAAACTAGTCGTTTGACTTTTCAAACTAGGATTTGAATAAACCCTCTATTTGGTACAGCGATGACACCAAGTACATAATGCAATCATACCAACTTGATATAACACATTCATGTACCCTTCCCCTCCGGAGTGCCGGACATTCCGGAACCTTCTAGAACATTCCCAATGAAAACACCGGAATCATTCTCCAACCCCGAAACAGGACTTTCCTTATATGAATCTTATTCTCCGGACCATTCCGGATCTCCTCGTGATATCCCGGATCCCATCCGAGACTCCGAAGAACATTCGGTCTCTTACTCATCATTCCATAACTACTCAAACAACGTCGAATCCTTAAGTGTGTCTCCCTACGGTTCATGAATTATGCGGACATGATCGAGACACTTCTCCGAACAATAACCAATAGAGGAATCTGGAAATTCATATGGCTCCCACATATTTCTACGATTACTTTGCGATCGAATGAACCACTTACATACGATACCAATTTCCCTTTGTCTCACGATAGTTTACTTATCCGAGGTTATGATCGTCGGTATCTCTGCATACCTAGTTCAACCTCGTTACTGATAAGTACTCTTTTCTCGTTCCCGTGATATGTGATCCCTTGTGAGCCAGTCACATGCTTGCAAGCTAATTGGATGACATTCCATCGAGAGGGCCCAGAGTATATCTATCCGTCATATGGATGGACAAATCCCACTCTTGATCCATGTGTCTCAACCAATACTTTCCGAACACTCAATGCCACCTTTATAGCCACCCAGTTACGGTGTGGTGTTTGATGTCATCAAAGCATCCATCCGGTAAAGGTGATATGCATGATCTCATGGTCGAAGGAATTAGGTTACTATGTATCAGAAAGCTTATAGCAAATGAACTATATTAAATGACTTGATCTTTATGCTACGCTTAACTATAGGAGTATGTCCATCACATCATTCTGCTAACAATATGATCTTGTTGTTAATAACATCCCTATGTTCATGATCAGGAAACCATGATCATATATTAACCAACAAGCTAGTTTAACAAGAGGCTTTACTAGGGACTCTTTTATGTTTACAAATCACACAAGTATTAATGTTTCCTGTTAATACAATTATAGCATGGTATGTAAACATTTATCATAAGTATGAAGATATGATAATAACCACTTTATTATTGCCTCTTGGGCATATCTCCAACAACGCCGACCGCCGCAATGACAATAGCCGCAACAGCGGAGGTTACCACGGAGGAAATCTCCGTGACAACGGACGACCAGCACAGTCGTGGCAATGCCGCGACCGCGACAACGGACCCTCAGCATTCGACAAACTTTCGGGTCCATGCACAATCCACTTCTACATCGACAAACAAGATGGCAAAAAGAAAGCCAGTCACATGCTCAAGGACTGCCGCGAGTTCCAGAAACTCAACGAAAGCATGGTGCAGATGAGGCAACAAGCCCCAATCCCTGCGTTCGGAAACGCACCCGCGCTAGGAGAAATAGCACACGGAGCTCCTCCACCGCCACCTATTAGAGGCCCAAACCAACCAGTCGCACCAGCGCAAAACAACGTCGGGGTCGGATACCCCCCACCAAAGGGAGAACTAAATATGATCCAGAAGGGACGCCCCACAAACAGGGTGCAGAAGAAAATCACCCGACAAATCAACTTGGCCGTGGCAACTCCGCCTGCAATCCCTGAGTACCTCAGCGGATCGGAGTCCTGCATCACGTTCACTCGCGCGGATCACCCTTGCCATATCCCTCGCCCAGGTCATGCTGCCCTGGTGCTGGAGGCGCAGATCGGAGGCTTCGAGATGAGTCGCGTCTTCATGGACGGCGGCAGCGGCATCAACCTAATGTTCGCAAGCACCCTAGCAGCTATGCGGATCCCGCAATGCAGCCTGGAACAATCAGACACAACATTCCACGGCATTGTCCCAGGAAAGGGCATATTCCCCCTGGGCAAAATAGGGCTCGACGTCATCTTCGGAAAGCCGGACAACTTTCGGCAGGAGCGACTTGAATTCGAAGTGGTGGACTGGCCGTCACAATACCACGCCATCCTGGGGCGTGTAGCAATCGCAAGGTTCCTGGCCGTCCCACACTACGCATACCTACTACTCAAGATGCCAGGACCAAGGGGCGTCATCACAGTCCATGGGAGCTTCACCCGGTCGGACCAATGCGACAGGGATTTCAACAAAATCTCCCAGTCTTTCGGCATGCAAGACGAGCTTGTAAGGCTCCGCGAGGTGACGGACAATGGGCTACCCCCAGTCACAAGGCAGAACGCACCTGACATGTCCTTCGACTCCACCGTCAACACGAAGAAAGTACAGGTCCATCCGACGGATGCCTCCAAGACGGCCTTGATCGCCAATGACCTCAACACCGCATAGGAAGGCGCGCTCGTCGAATTCCTCCGTGAGCGCTGGGAAATCTTCGCCTGGAGTCCTGCGGACATGCCAGGAGTTCCCAGGGAATTCGC
The DNA here is from genome assembly GCA_916181665.1 of Avena sativa. NCBI lineage: Eukaryota > Viridiplantae > Streptophyta > Magnoliopsida > Poales > Poaceae > Avena > Avena sativa. Next base: position 397,455,758 of record OV702281.1, read on the forward strand.
CGAGCACGCACTCAATGTCTTTCCAGACACCAAGCCAGTCAAGCAGTCCATCCGAAGACTGTCGGAGCCACGAGCCGAAGCTATCGGCAACGAAATCAATAGACTACTCGCTGCAGACTTCATCAGGGAAATCAAAGAAAGCGAGTGGCTTGCAAACACGGTGATGGTCCCGAAGAAGGACACGGACATCCTGCGGATGTGTGTGGACTTCACGTCACTAAATAAGCATTGCCCAAAGGACCACTTCCCCCTTCCACGGATCGACCAGATTATCGATTCGACTGCAGGTTGCGAGAAACTCTCCTTCCTCGACGCCTACTCAGGCTATAACCAGATTCGGCTCAAGGTCGAAGATCAGGATAAAACGGCGTTTATTACACCGTTCGGAGTATTCTGTTACAACACAATGCCCTTCGGGCTAAAGAACGCGGGTGCCACGTACCAGCGATGCATGCAGGCCTGCCTCAAGGACCAGATCGGTCGCAACGTCCAAGTTTATGTCGACGACATAGTAATAAAAACCAGGGAGGCAAAGACACTTATCGACGATCTCCGCGAGACGTTCGACAACCTTGATCGCTACAGGATCAAGCTCAATCCCGAAAAGTGCGCCTTCGGCGTCCCATCAGGTCAGCTGCTCGGGTACTTCATCTCTCAACGAGGGATCGAGGCGAACCCGAAGAAAATCAAAGCCATCATGACGATGGAAAAGCCAAATAACCTCAAGGGCGTCCAGCAGCTCGCAGGACGAGTAGCGGCGCTAAGCAGGTTCATCAGCCGTATGGGCGAGAAGGCCCTACCATTGTACCAGCTGCTGCGTAAAGCAGACAAGTTCGAGTGGACACCAGAAGCCAACGACGCATTCGAAAGCCTCAAGCGGCTCCTATCCACCTCACCCGTTTTGGTCACGCCAAAGGAGCGCGAGCCCCTGCTGCTGTACATAGCAGCCACACATCAGGTGGTCAGCACCGTACTCGTGGTCGAACGACCCGAAGAAGGCAAGACCCACGGAGTCCAGCACCCAATTTACTACCTCAGCGAGGTACTGACACCAACAAAGAAGAGGTACCCTCACTACCAGAAGCTAGCCTACGGCGTGTTCATGACGGCTCGACGGCTGAGCCATTACTTCCAGGAGCACCAAGTGATGGTCGTCAACGAAGCACCCCTGAACAGCATCCTGAATAATCCAGAGGCCACAGGATGGGTGGCCATGTGGGGCATCGAACTATCACCCTTGGACATCGTCTACGAGAAGCGACACGCAATCAAATCTCAAGTCCTTCCGGACTTCCTGGTACACTGGATGGAGCTGCAGCTGCCAGACACCCCAGACATGTCGCAATCCTGGACAATGCATTTTGACGGCTCCAAGCGCGAAGCCAGAGCAGGGGCAGGGGTCATACTGACCTCCCCGCAGGGTGACAAGATGAAGTACGTTCTTCGGATGAAATTCAGAGCCTCCAACAACGAAGCCGAATACGAAGCCCTCATCCATGACATGAGGATGGCAAAGATATGCGGCGCAACGCGCCTGGTCATCTACGGTGACTCCAACCTCGTCGTCCAGCAGATGATGAATGAGTGTGACGCACACGCCGAAAACATGGTCGCGTACCGCGCGCTCTACAACGCACTCGAAGGAGAATTCGACGGCTGCGAGCTTCGACACATTGGAAGAGAAAGCAACGAGGAAGCCGACAGACTCGCCAACATCGGCTCCACTTGCGCAAAGGTGCCACCAGGTGTGTTCCTCGAACAGATCTGCGTACCATCCATCAAGCGGAAATTCCCCAAGTGATCACCCGAAGAAGCAGAACACTCGGGAGCTACGCTACCTGAAGGACACGAAGGACCCGAAAAGCTGGTCAACCTAATGCAGGTCATGGCAGTCGAAGAAACTTGGACGCGAGCATACCTCCAGTTCTTGATAAACGGAGAACTGCCTAACAGCCCGACAGATGCTCGGCGCATATCTCGTCGGTCAAAAGCCTTCACCATCATCAACGGCGAGCTATACAAGCGCAGCATCACGGGTGTACTACAACGGTGCGTCACCATCGATGACGGCAAAGCCATACTCCAAGACATCCATGAGGGCATCTGCGACCACCACGCAGGCAGCCGCTCCCTTGTCGCAAAAGCTCTACGAGCAGGATTCTACTGGCCAACGGCCATGAGCAACGCAAAGGACATCGTCCGAAGATGCAACGGATGCCAACGGTTCGCTGATAAACCGCACACACCTGGGTCCGAGCTCAGACCCATACCCATAGCCTGGCCTTTTGCTCAATGGGGCCTCGACATGATCGGCAAACTGCCAAAATCATCGAAAGGGGGACACGTCTTCCTCCTGGTCGCAGTCGACAAATTCACCAAGTGGATCGAGGCCATGCCGGTCACCAACCAGAAAGGCAAAACTGCCGTCAAGTTCTTCGAGTCCATTGTCTACAGGTTCGGTGTACCACATAGCATCATCACCGACAACGGATCGAACTTCATCTCCGAAGAATTCCAGGACTTCTGCGAAGGCCTTGGGATCAACATCACATATGCCTCAGTGGCACACCCGCAAACGAACGGGCAAGTGGAAAAGGCCAACGGCCTAATCGGCGCCGGCATCAAGAAGCGCCTCATGAGCTCACTCGAACAAAAAGCTGGAAACTGGACGAAGGAGCTACCCTCCGTCCTGTGGAGCTTACGAACTATGCCAAACAGCTCCACCGGCTACACACCGTTCTTCATGGTACACGGATCCGAAGCCGTGCTACCAGCCGAAGTACGCCACCAGGCCCCACGGGTCGTCGCCTACAGTGAAGCCGAATCCACGGCTGCACTCGAAGACGCCGTCGATACACTCGACGAAGCACGAGATATAGCAGCAGCTCGATCAGCGGTGTACCAGCAGAGTCTCCGCAACTACCACAGCCGTCGGCTGCGTCCAAGGTCCTTCGTCGAAGGAGACCTCGTCTTGCGACTCAATCAAAAGCGACCGAACAAATTTGAGTCACCGTGGGAAGGACCCTACGTCATCACCGAAGTCATCCCAGGTGGCGCCTATCGCCTCAAGCACGTGGAGTCTGGAGTCGCATACTCCAACCCATGGAATATCTCGCACCTGCGACGATTCTATCCGTAGCAACCTACCCCCTTTTACTTTCAACAAGGCTTTCAGCCAAGGCTACTCAGCCGAACAATGTACCTCCTCCATTACGATATAAATAAAGCTAAGTGTCTCGCCCCAAATCTTCAGTCCATTACTTTTGCAACTTCACTACATGCTACAAACGCACTCGGGGGCTCCCCCACCTCACGATTTCATCGACTGAGGACCAAACGTGTACACCTGAATAGCTGACAACGTCAGGCAAACGAAAAGGACACACACCCAATCAAAGCACTGCGTGCTCACAACCAAGCAAACCTTTACAACAAAGGGCACAACACGCCCAGCCGAAATATACAAATTTTACATCTCTCTCTTTGTACAGGTACTACCTATGTTGAAGAATAACCTGGGCACGCTGCTCAAATAAATCTACAATCTGTTCGGCATACTGCCTTACAACCGCGTAATGCGGACGCATGTCCCACTCGCCACCATCAGGGCGAAGAGGTGGCCCAGCAGCCACATCAGCCAAATCCACGTCAGGCCGGTGCAGCCTCACAAGAGACAACGCAGCCTTCACTCCTGCAACAAGCTGCTGCCGCACCAACTCCTTGACATTGCTCACGTTCCGAAACTTCGATAGAAGACCCGCAAGGCTTGTCGGTACAACATCCAAAGGGAACATGACGTGCAGCACCGAGGCAAGCGATGTCTACACTTGGCGGAGCACCCGCGAAACTTGATGAACCCGATCCTGCACCGTCGCCAGAGCTATGGCACGATCGCGATCCATCCAGAAGAAGCCGCCAGCCTCCATGTCCTGTTGAGTCAAGCAATTGACCCGAACAGCAACACGCTCTTTTTCTTCCCTCGGAGCAAGGTTCGCACCTGCGGCGATCGCACAACACAAGAGTAAGGCCAGCAGGCTCATCCGAAGAAATGAGCTACAACTCGAACCAAAGAACAACTTACATTGCAGCTGCTCGGACAGCCGAACGAGCTCCGCCATCAAGTACTCCTCTCTGGCTGCACCACGATCCTCCTTGGACTTCCAAACGTCGGCATGACCGCGTAACCCGAGCAACTCCCTCTCCAGACTACGCACACGATCCCGAAGGAAAGTGAGCTGCGAGGAATCATCCAAGGATGGACGCAACGGCATTGCGGATGGGGCGTCAACAGGGTCACCACCCGAAGGAACCTAGAGCGGCAGCAAAAGAAAGGAACACAAACATTCAGCCAAGGATAGAGCACAACTCAGAGGAATTCATTAAATATATAAGGACACTACATGGCACAAGGATGGTGTTTCTTCAAGATATTTACAACAAAAACAGACTACAAACTATCCTACGTCTACTACGCCTAAGATGCAGGGCCCTGAGTCGCCTCGGAGCCAGACTGCCTAGCTTTGGCCACGCCCTGCTGCTGCAGTGCATACTCAGACATCAAATCAATGAGCTTGGGCCCATATCGCTTGCAGCGAGCAGAATAGGCAGCAAAGGCTACCTCGGATCCATCCGCAGCCGTCGACATACGAGAAGTGATCTGGGGCAGATCCAGCTCCGCTCCAGCCGCCATGGCCATCGCCAGCCCGACGGACGCGCTGATGCCCTTCTGTTTGCGTTTATACGCCGCAGGCGCTTCGGCTGACAGAGCCTCCGCCAGAGCATCCACATCGTCAAGGGCTGCGCCCTTCGGGACAAGCTCCTTGTAGAAGCGACCAAGGACTTCTTTCGCCTTGGCGAGGGAGTTGACGACGGTGCTGCAGCGGTCTTCGACCGCCATAGTGGCATCATCTAGAGCACTCCCGTGCTCCAGAGCACCGCGGTCGAACTCGATGCCTGCGGCATCTGAGATAAAAGAAGAAAAGCATGAAGAAAAGCAGCATAGAAGAAGACCCGAAGAAAAAGAAACAAGTACAAAACTAGCACTCACCCGAAATAGCCTTGGCAGCAGCCATGAGCTTCGCCGCCACCTCCTTTTCACGAGCAGCCGCAACCGTGGCCAGCTGCTCCTCACGATCTGCGGCTTCCTGCTGCAGACGCTCCTTCGCTTCGGCTGCCTTAGTCAGCTCTAGCTCGAGGCGTTCTTTCGCGCCAACGGCGGCTCTGGCCTTCTGCTCCGATTGACCAAGGATCTTCTTGAGAGCGTCAACCTCACGGAGAGACTTGTTATGCTCCTCTGCACTCAAAACAAACAAATGTCAAAGAACAGAACCAGGATAAATAAGAGAAGTGCTAAAAGGCAGATAGATACCTTGAAGCTGCCGAAGGTTTGCCTCCAGCACCAGGCGCTCCTGCACCAGCCGCTTGGCCTCCTGCACAAAAGGCTGAAGAAAAAGATAGCAGTAAGAAAAGGACTTGGGGGCTGCGCCCAACACAAAGGAGTAAAAAAAAAATTCGCACACGAAGATACTCGGGGGCTCCCCCCGTGATATGAAGCAGAAAAACTTACATGCTCTGATGGTGACTCCGAAGGACCGCCTACGAAATTCTGAGGCCCAACCACCTGCACCTCCTGCAACGGAGGATCCGGAGGCGCGCCACCCAAAGTCGCCACCGTCTGAGGAGGAGGAGACGCAACCTTCGACTCGCCCATCATCTCCCGCGCACCACCACTGGAGGAATCATGGGAGGAATGCCTGCACACGAACCAATCAGCACAAGCACAACAATCATGAAGGAAAAAAGAAAATAGTACAACAAGAAACTTACGAGCCCAGTGAGCTCAGGTCAAAGACAGGAGGAGACCTTCGGGCTCTCTTCTCCTTCTTCTTCTCTTCCTTCTTCTCCTCCTTCTTTTCTTCCTTCTTCCACTTCGATGGCGGGTGCGGCGCTACAGCCCGCACAGGAATGGCAGGAATGGGAGAGGAAGAGCCTCCATGACCACCACTATGATGCTCAAGGCCTAGAGGGTTTCTGGGAGTCGGAGGAGTCGAGGCATCCGAAGACTCGCTGGAGCTCCGTGACCGTTTTCGCGTATGGTCCTCACTCGAATCGTCGGCATCCTCCGCTGGAGATCGCGCCGACGGTAGCTCGTACACGGAATCAATCACTTCATTATCCGGGGCATTCGGATACCTTTAGGGCAACGGCGGTACCATGCCCGGCACTTTGAAGCTCTGCAAAATCAGAAGGAACTTTGTTAGCAAACAAAGGAAATACAAACACAGCCGACAAAAAGCACTACGTGCACAAATCTACACCTGCGGTACGGCCAACGTCGAATAAAATGGAGGAGTTAGCGACTTCCCCAGGATTTCTTCTCCGGCTTTGAACTTTAGCAGCACACGAAGGGCCCTGTCGAGATCCCCCTCGGACATTTTCTCACTCGAAACCCTCGTCGGATCATGGCGCCCAGAATAAAGAAACATCGGGTGCGCCCTCGCTTGGAGAGGCTGCACCCGACGCTCAAGAAACGTCCGGATGATGTCCACGTCGTTCACCTCCTTCTCTGGAATCAGTTGGAGATCCTCCACCCGACGGTAAAGGGCCTCTATCTCCGCCACCTCACCGTCCAAGATTTGGTTTTTCCAAGACCTTTTCTTCTCAATCATTTGGGAGGGGTCAAAGGGAACAAGACCAAAATCTTGCCCGGGCACTACGGAGTCGCGGATATAAAACCATCGCCTCCGCCAGTACTGAACAGATTCGGACATGGAAAAAGAAAAGAAGAGAAGATTGGGACTAAGGGAGATGATGCAACCCCCAATGGGATACACACCATCCGAACCAGACTGCCTCTTCACGGAATAGAGCTTCCGGAAGAGACCAAAGTGCGGCTCAATGCCAAGCCAGCACTCGCAAAAAGTGATAAAACACGCAATGTGGAGAAGAGAATTTGTAGACAGATGATGAAGCTGAATCCCATAGAAGAAGAGCAGTCCACGAAGGAAGTCATGGACTGGAAACGAAAACCCACGCAAAACGAAGGCGAGAAACATGACCCGGTACCCAGATGGGGGACGGGGGATTACCTCATTGCCAGGGAGTTTGACGACCTCCCTATCTTGCGGGATCAGGCCCCGCTCGCGAAGCTTGCGGAGATCGCTCTCCCGCGTCTCTGATCGCCGCCAGCCACCATCGGTGACGCGAGTAGCGGCGGTGCCCTTCTTTCCTCCGGCGGCGCTGGTCCCAACCGCAGATGAAGATTTCTTTGGTTTCCCCATTGCGCTACGGCGGCGCCGGCGGTGAAAACGTAGAAAGAACGACGAAAATGTGGAAGGAAATCCCAGCGCGAAGCAAGAATCGCTCGAGCGCAAGGAGGCAGTGAACACAAGAACTGGTGTGGTGAAAGAAAACCACGGTTTCCCTCAATGATTATAACAACAAAGACGACGCACGGTAGCCGTTCATCCAGAAGACCTAACGCCAACGGCAGATCTGACCGTACACGTGTCAAACTCACAACGAACCGTCGTCACCACGCCGTCCACTACGCGCGGAAATCGAGGAGACGCCGTAATTATCTCCACGCCGCGCGTGACCGGTCAATTCAAAGTCAGCAAGTGGGACCCACGTTCGTCCAGTCAAGTCATCTCTGGCGCAGCAGACGCTTGAGGTCATCGATCGTCAGCACTGATGTCATCAAAAGCTATACTAGCACCAACTACAAATCTTCGGCTCCACAGCTAAGAGTACTCACTCGAATCTTCGATTCGACTAAATACTCGGGGGGCTACTCCTATCAGGAGCGCTGGCCGCGCACCCGGAAGATGAATAAAGACAACATATTTCTTCGAGTCCTACGTCGAGTCTGCGACTCCACTATGGACTCGGGGGCTACTCCCATAGGAAGGATGGATTTAATCATCCGAAAATTTTTGAGTCCTACGGACTTAACAACCGAACAATGCTTGAACTAAAGTCTCTGCTCGAGTCAACGACTCGAACAGACCTCGGGGGCTACTCCCATAGGGAGCGCTGGTCGCGCACCCTATGAATTCTTCGACTGTGATCTTTCGGATCAACACGCAAAAACTTTTTGGCATCTCTGCCCCAACAAACGTTGAGTGAGCGACAATCTCCTTGACCACCCGAAACACCTCCGCGGTGACAAATGTTCGGATGCTGCGTCTGCAACGTAAAGATAAGACCTGCAGATATCATCTGACGGCCTGGCAACGTACATGAATGTGCTCTGCTAGTACAAATCCATGTCAACAGGCATGATGAAAAATCCCGACGGACGCGTTGGGTAAGTTAATTAAAATCACTGGAATTCACTCCTATAAGTCCTCCGCGGCCTGAGTCGAATTACCCTAGCATATGTTCCAGGTTCGAGTTGAGGGACTCGAACTTGAAGAAGATCGTGTTGTTTCGTCCTAAGACAATTAACTGACCCTGATCCGTCGGGTGAGTCAGGCATATGCGTCAGCAATCCCTACACACATATACTATTAATACATAGTTGCACCCGAAAGATGGAAGAGTCCTCAGCCGAATCTACGATTCGACTGATCACTCGGGGGCTACTGACATGGTTATACGCTACGGGTACGTAACTTCAGCATACCTGGTCCAGCCCAAGGAAGGCCCACAGCAGATATACGCTGGCCCATGAAGATTTTTGGGTGGCCAAGGCCCATGACGCTTTCGGATCCTTGGAGAACAAGACTAGCATAGATAGGAAATTCAAAGGGGTAAAACCCTAGAACTTGTAACCGACTAGGGCTATGCCCGGGACCTGCCTAAGTCTATATTAAGGCCAGGAGGGCACGTCCTAGATCTCTCGACTCATACTTTCGCACACACCTCCACGCGAGATCGAATCTGCGCACCCTGTAACCTTCGGTTCCGCCGTAATCAAGAGTAGACAAGCAGGAGTAGGGTTTTCCCTCCGGGGGCCTGAACCTGGGTAAATTTCGTGTCCCCTAGTTGCTTGTCTGTTAACCGTGCCACGATCTCCAGCATCCCCATCTTCTCCAAAACCCAAGTCCATAACAATGGGCATTGACGAGATTAAACCTCGTCAGTAGAGGGTATAAGTTAACTCCTTGATCTTTGCAATGTTCACACACTTCAAATCACTACAATTCAATCAAGCAAACAATATTTCAATCTACCATTCAAGCAATTCATCACATAAAATAATAGAAACAAAACAATGCATGCAAGCATGCCAAAGATGGTTTTATTTGAAAAAGTGGTTTCTAATGGTTCATAAACGTTTGAAAACACCTAATGGCCATTTTGATAAAGTGTCAAAACCATTTGCAAAAGGTTTTACTTCATAAACCATTTTTAAACCAAATCATTATTTTATGTGGTGAAGAAATGCTTTTAATAAGGCAACATTCTATAGGTTTCACAAAATATGTTTTCAAACCATAAAACCTTGTGTTTAGGGTCAGAGAGTTTATTTCCAAAACATTTCTCAAAGGTTTTCTTCAAAAACCATTTTTAATAATTAAACCATATTTTTATTTGACTAGAAATGTTTTAAATCAAAGATTCATTCTTTTTTCACCAAATACATTTTTGAAACCACCAATTGATTTCTAGGGTCAGTAGGTTCAAAACAAACCATTTTCCAAAGATTTTATCCCCAAAATTATTTTTGAACAATTTTTATATTCTAAACATGCATACACAAGTTTCTGCAAAAACAATCAATTTAACAGAAGAATTTTACTAAACAAAGTTCATGGTCAGAAAGTACTTGTTTTGCTGAATCCATTGATATAAAATTTGCAAAATTTGGACGTGTGGGTTGAAAGTTATGAATTTTGCAAGTTTACTAATTCAATAGATCAAATTCTGTTTTAATTGAACACACTGGCCACGCGTCGCTTTCTTATTGGTGCGTACCGTTTCGCGCGGATCGGTCGTTGTGAGGCATTAGATCTGAGTTGGATCGAGCGGCACAGATCTATCCGTAACGGTTTAGTTAAGTCATCTATCGTATCCCTACGATCTGCATCTAATGGCTGGAGACGATCTGACCATACTCTTGCGGCGCTCAGCGGCAGCGCGCGGCGGCGACGCTCGGCTAGCGGCGGAGCTGGCGAAATAGGAAGCAAGGAAGGTAGAGAGGTGGCTCATCGTGATCGCCGTGGCACGGGGATGCTCAACCTGCTCGCGTTGGTCGAAGGGGCGCACGAGGTTGATCAGAATTCCTCGCCGGAGATGCTCCTGGCGTCGGGTGCGGTCAGACGTCGACGGGGCGAGGCTACAGAGCGTGCTAAGACGAGTGGAAGACACAATCAGATGCGCAAGGACGTGGCGATGATGCGTGCGTGAAATAGAAGGAGAGGGGCGGTCTGGTTCTTACCCGAGGCTTCGCCGGAGAGGAAACAGACGGTGGTGGCGGTGGTCGTTGTCGTTGCCGAGGTTATGGGGCGCGCGGGGAAGAGCGGGCGCCACTGGGAGGTTCTCCAAGAGATGGGGATCGCGCTTGTGTGCTCGAGGAGGCGAGGGGCGACATCTACTAGCCGGAATCGCTCGCGGAGCTCGCCGGAGACAGCGACAGTGAAAAGCAAAATGGAGGCAGCCTGGTGGCTCTCTAGGAGCGGGGTTTGAGGGGAAATGAAGAGGAGAGGGAGGGGATTTATCAGGCATGATCACGGGATTAATTCGTCGAGTCATTGCAGCATATTTACTCCGAGAAGTTAACGGCAGGAACGGCCGGGAGGAGGGCGTGGTCAGCGGCGGGTGAAGACGATGACGACGTGGCGATGGGGTCCATTGTCAGCGAGTGAAAGAGAATGGGGGTGGGGTCCATCCGTCAGTGTCTCTTCGGGTTCGTTTGCGAGTGAATAACGGTTCGCTCGGTGAGAGGGAGAGGTGGGCTTCTGATGGGCTTAATGGGCTAGGTTAGTTGGGCTGGGTCTTTTACATTTTTTTGTTCTGTTTGTTTTTCCTTTTCCAATTTCTTTAATTCTGTTTTGATTTTGAATAAACAATTCAAACACTCATTTGAATTCAAACCTTTGCCAAATTTTGTGAAGACTTCAATACTGATTAATAGTATATTCTGAAGTCAATTTTGGAATAAAATTTTATTATTTTTGGGGTCTTTTTATTTATTTTAATTAGGCCCTTGTTTTAATTCAAGTAGGATTTAATAATATTTCCAAACACCATTTGATTTTCCAAAACCTTCCAAATCTTTTCAGTAGGTTTTTACTTGATTATTTGGGTGTCAAATAATTCATCTTGAATTATTTGGAAAGTATTTGATATGATTCATAAATCATTTGATTTGGGTATTTGTTTTAAATCCAATGGAATTAAATATAGTTTTAATTCCCTAAAGTTTATTTGGAAGGTTTTTCTTTAATCTTATTTAAGTTGAATTAAACAACTTTTATTTCACTTGGGTAAATTCCAAAATATTATTTTCTCATGAGTTATATAATTATTTTTATTAGAGATTTGTCTTTGTTAAAATAGGGATAGAATGGTTAATGCCATTTTATTTTATTTTGGAAATTCTTTATCCTTTTATTTTATTTGGATTTGGATTATAATTCATTCCATTTGCTTATGGATTAGGCCAAGATTTAATTTGGTCTTTAAATATTCCTTATTTAATATTTCTTTCTTTATCTTATAAAATCCATATCTTTTTATTTAGAGATCCAAACTTGGTGATTCCAATTTGTGAAATATTATTTGATATTTAATTATCACTTTAAATCTTTTTAGGATTAATTGCCCACCATTTGGTTTGGATTTTAGATAAGTTCTTCATTAGCTTTGGAAATTACTTTCCTTATCTTATTTAAATTCATAAGATTTTATTTGTGGTTCCAATTTAAGTGAAACCAATTTCTATGGGCTTATAATATTTCTATTTGTCTTTCTTGATCTTTTGTAAATGTTTGTTGACAAATTTTTATATGGATCAAAACCATAGGCTTAGTGATAACTTGGAAATGTTTTTATTCCATTAGGGTTTAGGGTTTGGATTTAATTTTCCAAGTGTTTAAATTTCCAGATGCATTTATGAAGGATGCATTCCACTTGATTTGATTTTAATTGAATTCAAACCTTAACCAAAGTTTGTTCAAGATGGGATTTTAAGTTTCCATTTAGAAACAAAGTTTCTTCTCACCCTGATTTTCAACAATAATTTATTTTGTTTATTTATTTTTCACATTACAAGATTTGGAAAATCTTGGGATGTGACACTGACGGGACGGGGAAGTGCCCCCGGAGCCATCTCCATCGAGCTCCACCACCATCTCCATCACCGTTTCTGATTCCCATTATGAGGAGGGAGTAGTTCTTCCTCGAGGCTAAGGGCTCTACCGGTAGCTATGTGTTCATCTCTCTCTCTATGCATGATCATATTGTGATCATGAGCTTTGTAATCATGTAGATCTACCTTGCTACTCAAGTGCTTTAATAGATCTCCGTCTCTCCCCATGTGTATGAAAGTGACAGCGTGCATACCGTGGTGGCACTTAGGCTAGAGTCTACATAAATACTCATCGTGCTTTAATAGATCTATGCTTTTCCCCACGTGTGTGAAAGTGACAGCGTGCACGCCGTGTGTGGCACTTAAGCTAGATTATATATATTTGTTATGAGTTATATTTGGAGTTGGATGTCTCTATAAAATTGTGGTGTTTGTTGGAACCATCTAGCGCTCAAGGTGACAGTGTGGGGTTATCTAGATTGGGAAAGGCGAACTTTGAGGTGTGCTTTTGTAGCCCTACCATGGATTAAAGTGTCCAACCGGAGAGTAGTTAAGAGTAGTATCATGAACATAATATATTTGTATGAGAGAGTGTTCACTAGTGAAAGTATGATCTCTAGGCCTTGTTTCTAAACATTGAAACACCATTCACAACTAGATATGTTACATGTTTGTTTGCTTCCATCTTTTTTCCTTTAGTCTTGACCTCACCGTCAAGCTATTTTCTAGCACCGTTACCACTTGTATTTCACTATCTCTTCGCCGAACTAGTGCACCTATACACCTGCCAAGTGTATTGGGTGTGTTGGGGACACAAGAGACTTCTTGTATCTTGATTGCAGGGTTGCTTGAGAGGGATACCTTTGACCACTTCCTCCCTGAGTTCGATAAACCTTGGGTAATCCACTTAAGGAAAACTTGCTACTGTTCTACAAATCTCTGCACTTGGAGGCCCAACAACTGTCTACAAGAATAGAAGTGCGTAGACATCAAGATTATCAATGAGAATTATGTTCCAAGCCTTTCTATTTGGCAGGCATATATCAACCTTGGGCCTGGATTGTGAGATTATCATACACTACAATCTAGGAGGTACACCCATGGAGTACTCCATAAAGAGATGTTTCACTCTGTAAGCTAATAGAAGGCATTTTGTTGGAGCAGGGGAATGAGGTTTTGAGCCTAGAACTAGAAGGCAGATTTTTGGATATTGGGCCTAGGCCTCCATATAGACCCGTCAACAAAATATTTGGACTTGAGAATCTGGTGAATGATGCTATTGGGCCTCTCAGCAATAAGCTAGGACGTCGAGTGGATGATCCCATGATTGACGGCCTACAGATTTCAAAATCCTAAACCTCCCTATTTTTTGACGCGCGTATATTCTTCTAAGCTATAAGGCAAATATGTTTTGAAGTAGGTTATGTGCTGACACCAGACCACCAAAAGGATCTGATGATAGCAGTAATATTAGAAAAAATTTTGAAAAGATAATTTTGGGCATGTAGACACTGACATTGAAGAGAAAACAAAGTTGATGAGTTCAACCCAGGATGCATTGGATAAATAGTTTGATTTGTAAGTTGAGAGTTTGGATTTGAATTTCCCTAAGATGAAGTTGTATGCTTCAGATCTATTTTTGTCAGGAGAATTAAAGGGTGTCCAAGGTGAGAGAAGGTTTCATCCATGAGAGGCACATGGTAAATAGAGATGATGACTTTTTTAGTATTAGAATTACCCATTTGTTGAGCACAATATATATTTGCTCCAATTTGGAAGTTGGCACAAGGCATAGCAGAAATCTTGGATGATATGTTTCATTCTTTGAGCTTCTAGGACGTTTGCAGCTCCACAAATGAGAAGATCATCAACGAACAGAAGGGAATGGATGGGGGAAGTTTGATCCAACAGATATGCGAGAGAGGTGTGAGCTTTCCTAGGAATCTTGCAGAGCTAGTGATAACACATTTATAGCAAGGAAAAAAGGTATGGTGAGAGAGGGGAACCTTGCCTGATACCTCTGGAGATGATAAAGATAACATAGGCTTTGGCCTTAATGATGATAGAGATTTTCTAGGAGGATACACAAGCATGGATAAGATTGATAAAATGACCATGCAACCCTTTACGTACAAGATATTTCACAATGAAGTTCCATTCTAACCCATCAAAAGCCTTAGAAAGGTCAATTTTAAGCATAAAAGCTTTTTTCTTCCAAGAGGATAATTGGAAGGAGTGTGTGATTTCCTAGGGAGCAATAATGTTATCACTAATTCTTCTCCATTCGATGAAAGCTTGCTAAGAGGGATGAACGTAGTCAGGGAGATGGGGTGTTAGTCTATTGGCGATGTAGTTTGCTATGATTTTGTAGATCACATTGTAAATACTAATAGGATGGTAGTCTTTTGGAACTAAGTGGAACCTATTTATTTGGAAATAAGGGCAATATGAGTGTCATGACATGGTCATGTATAGTAGCCGAAGTGAAAAAGTTTATTAACAGATCAAGGATATCATCCCCAATCCAATTTTAGGTTACGAGGTAAAATTTGAAGTAGAAACCATTTGGACCTGGAGAAGCATTTCTTTTCATATCTTTAAGCACTTCCCAAACCTCAGTTTTGTCAGGAATGGAGTAAGTTGGATCAGTTGACGTGGAACGGAGATCAGTATCCTACATGTTGCATTGTCTATGCATAGAAGAAGTGAAAATAGATCTAATGTAAGTGATGGTTGTGAAATATATCCATCCACATCCATATTTAAACTAGATATTATTCATACTTTTGATGAAATATCTCTCTAAACCCTGCCACTAATGCCTAATGATCAAAGGGGTATGCAATCCTGTCTTTCTATTTTTTTCCTGCCCAGGAAATGACGTTTGATGATGGGAATCACAACATTAAAGTCAAAGATACGATATTTCCAACAACTCAAAGAAACGAGGAGTGATGGAGAGGATCCAGAAGGTTTAATGACCAACTATATGGCGGGAATAAAATTCCGGCCTTATAGTTTCCACCGACACCGCTAGGTCAAACAGAACAACTTTCGTAAAGGAACCCCTATATAAAAAGGCCTCTAGCGACAAGAAAACGCTGCCCCATAGAACCAGAAACACAACACCGAAGAGCCGCCGGAGGATTAGATCTAGATCCAATCACACAACCCTTCTCCACCACCGTAGCCATAGTTCACCACTTGTAATAGTAGATCTCATCTCCAATTGGCGACATTGTAATACTATTACTATCAATCTCATGCTTTCCATTACAATGTTTATGATTGTTGATCTCATCTCTATGTGTGAGTAATCCTCCTTGGGCTAAGGGCTTCAGCCTAGACATGTAGTTTGTGAATGTTATTTATCATAGATGGGATCATGTGTTAGTTTGTATGACATGATGATTATTGTATCCTCTCTTGCCTCAATCTAAGGACTTGTTAGGTACCCAAGACCCCAAGGATTGATCTAGGTATAGGGAGTGTGAGTAATGACTAATCTACAGGATGGGAACCCCAGTGACAGAAAGGGTAGTACGGCTGTATGTGAGAGATTTACTTGGGATTAACGGTGATGTTACTATGCATATCATTACTTCTCTTTCTTTTATGGATGAGACTAATAGGTTATTGCTATAAGCGGTTGTGGAGGCAATAGCAATTATGGATGCACTACCCACATATAATTATCTTGCTCTAACAATTACATGCATACTTTATTATTATCTTTTATTCCTATTAGATGTTTTGCACAGCTACAGGTGAAACCGAAAGCCCCATGCCCACTCTTGTAGCACCCTGGGTAATCCACTACTAGAAAATCGCCGTGTTTTTGTCTTGTGCATCATTATAACATCATCATGCATGCCTTGTCATAAAAGTATAATACAACCCCTTCTTTATTTCAAAATACAAACCAGATCTATCTGGATATTTTATTTGTCTAAAAACTAATTACAAACATCTTTTAAATATTAAATAAAAAGTTTATATTATTTTGGGAGGCAGCCAGCCAGGCCCAAAAGCCCAGCCGGCCACCTCCAACCAAACCCTAATCCTAACCCTAGCCAAACCCTAGAATTCCACCTACCCTATTTCCTACCCCAGCTGCCGCCGCTAGGCAGCACACACACATACACGACGCACACCACCATGCCTGGTCAACCACCCACCCCGCCTGCACCCTGGCCCCACCTCCCTGCCCCACTCGCCCACTCCCCTCCCACCATATCTCCTCCCCCCGCCGCCAGATTAGCCCGCCTCCTGCACTCTCTCGCCCCGCACTCGACGCAACCCCCACCTCCCCGCTTCTCTCCTTCCTCCCGAGAGCCGCCGCCACCAGCGGGCCTCCTCCCGCTCGCGAGCAACCGTCACCCAACCCTGCTCCTCCCTGCTACCGTCCTGCGCATCGGCGCCTCCCTGGACCTCCTCGTCGCCTCCCCTGTCCCTGTTCCTCCTGCAGCGCAGGCCGCCGCCGTCCCTAGCGCAGGCCGACACCGTCGCTTCCTCCTCCGCCCTAGGTCACATCGACCTTCGTGCCACGCCTCCTCAAGCCTCGTTGTCGGTCGTGCGTCCTTTCCAACCCGCCGTCCCGCCTGCCTCGTCTTTTCCAGGCCCCGCCCGCGGCCGAGCTCGCCCGTGCCACGCCTCTGCCAGGCGACAGCGGCCACCTCGCTCAACTCCAGGCAGCGCCGTGCTGCCCGTGCTCACTGCCTCGCAACGTGGTTACCCCTTGCTGTGATCACCTGTTGCCTCGCATGTGCGTGCCCCATGTGCTACTGATGTTGGATGTGTGGTGATGGTTTATGTGATGGGGAGGTGCATTGTGTTGTTTTTGTTGCGGCTCGGGTACGACAATATCGCCAAGATCTTCGATGCGGAGACCCCCGCGTACGGGTACCGACGTAAGAGGTGGAACCCGAAGGTCTTTGTCATGGATCCACAAGAACTCCTTCAAGGACATCCGAAGACCTTGATCCATGGAAACCGAAGACCCTCAGTCCGGATTCTGAAGACCGATTCCGGTGAGCCGAAACCCGTCGAACCCCTAACCAAGATCGCCGAACCCATGTGTGACCCTTTCCTCAAAGCCCTACTTTTATAAATGACTATATACCTGTTGCATATAAGATATTCATGCTTGCATACATATTCGTGTGGGTTGGGGGCATTATGCCGATTCACCCATAGTTAAATATGCGCTCCATATGTGGACAAATCTAGTCTAATATTAGCCCCATTTAAATTTGTGCGTCGAACCGGTGATATAATTTTCCTTGTTAAGACAACATTTAAATGGCGGGGTATCTAAACAACAGGAACTTAATAATTGTCGGGACCCCGGTTCTGCTTAATATGGCCTAATTGCATCGCATGCTTGCCATGTCATACATCATACATGCATCATGCCCGATGTAACATCCCTAAAATCATGTTTCAAACTCAATCATATCATCCATGCATCCATGATCATATAGGATTCATTTCAACAAAAACAATTCAAAATCAGGAGCATATGAGCTCATTATTTTATGTGATCATCATTTGAAACAAATGCTACTCTCCTATGAGAGATTGTTATTCATGAAACCAAACCTTGTGCCTTTTTGCTTTCAGAGTGAGTTGCTAGATTTCTAAGGTTTAAACTAAAATTTTCAAAGCAAATACCATTTGAAAATCAATTTCAAAACCAATATGAATCAAGTGCTATGTCACTGTTATTTTATTTTATTCCCAAATGACCAAGCCAATTCAAAGTGACCACTTAGTTGTATGCCCAAAATTGTGACTGTTGCACACTGCAAAGATCCCAAAAAGTTTTGAATTCAAATAGAGTTTGAATTCATTTGAAACTCATTCCAGAAATTCAATTCAGAAAAAGAAAAATAGAAAGGAAATAGAAAAGGGCCGGCGCCAGGATTTGAGCCCAGCAACAGACGCAGCCCATTTAGCCCACCCGGGTCACCTCTCTCTCTCTCTCTCTCTCTCTCTCTCTCTCTCTCTCTCTCTCTCTCTCTCTCTCTCTCTCTCTCTCTCTCTCTCTCTCTCTCTCTCTCTCTCTCTCTCTCTCTCTCTCTCTCTCTCTCTCTCTCTCTCTCTCTCTCTCGCACGCGCAGACGCACCCACGTAGTCACTGACGCCAGGACCCCACCTCCCTTCTGTTTATTTCGCTGACAAGTGGACCCGTGACCCCGTCGTCGTCTTCGTCAATCACGCGCGCCTGCGCCGCTCACGCCGCCGTTACTCGCCGCAGTCACTGCCGCGTTGATTCCCCTTGATTCCGCGAGTAACGCCCCGCTCCGGCTATAAGAACCTCTCCCCCTCGCGGTCATTTCCCCCCACGCTACACTCTCTTCTCGCCACCAGGCTGCCCCTAATTCGCATTGCACCGCCGCAGCTCCGACGATCTCCGGCAGCAAATTCCGGTGAGTCCCGACCGCCCCTGTGCCTCTGATTCAAACGAATGTACCCAGCATGATCTCGTGCATCTTCTGACACCCTTTGCTTGCCTGCTCGTGACCCAGGAAGCCGTCCCCGTTCGTGCCCGCAACCGACCGAGCCGCCACTCAACTCCGGCGACCGATTACGGTAAGCAGAGTGCGCCCCTTGATCTCTCTCGCATACTAGGTTGATCGCCACCGTCTTGCGCATCTCCTAAACCACTTGGTTCGTGCTAGGGCGACGCGGAACCTCGGCAACCACTTCGACAGTAACTGCCCGACGCCGTGCACAACTCCGACGAGCTTCCCCAGCCTCTACAGCGCACCCCTTGACCAGCCGACACCACCTTGAGCATCAGCATCACACGGCGAGCTCGGTAAGACCCTTTCCCCTCTCCCGTGCGACCTAGAACGCCAGCGCCACCACTGACAGACGCACCGCCGCCTGTCGCCGCCGCCAGCGCCGCCACTAGATGGTCAGGCTGCTCAGGATCGTTAGATCCAGATCGTGCGGATAGGATAGAACGCAAGCGAAGCGATAAGATTAGATCTGAGCCGCGCGTTTAAGTTAGATACAACGGCTCAGAAGTGTGATCCGACGCGAAACGGTACGCGCCAATCAGATCGCGACGCGTGGCTAGGGTTTGGTTTAAAAACAGAATTTGAATCAGATTTATATCCAAATTTGATTTAGCTATAACTTTTGATTCCCACGTTAGATTTTGGCAAATTTTATACCGTTGGAATCAGGAAGACAAGCCCTTTCTAAATATGCAATGTGTTTAATGTTTAGCTTCTGTTAAAATGGTTTATTTTGCAAAAACATGTGTAGGGCTTATTTAGTTATATGAATTGTTTAGGAATTGTTTTAGTGTTAAATAAAATTTGGTTTGGCAAAGTTTTGACTTGTTTAGAACTCAGTACTATGCACTTGCTTGGTTGAGTTTCAAAAATCATCACTTAGCATCTTGCATGCATGCATATATATTTTTGCTTTTATATGACTTGTATGTGATTGTGGCTATATTCTTTGTGTAGACTTTGGTGCTAGTGATTGTGATTGTGAAGAGTGCTACTCTCCCAACTACCAAGGCAAGTGGTACTTCATGAATATTTCTATCCCTATATTTTTATACAAGCATTAGAAATAATTTGCTAAGTCTTGCATGTTACTATTTTTGCCAAATGCCATGTTGGGAAATCCTAAGTAGTTGTAGAATTGCTTGGAAATTTCTAAGTTAAGTACTATCTATGCCATGCTTAGCCTAGCTAGTAGAAAACAAGGGTTGGTAAATTATACATGCTATGATGAAAATATTTCCAAGTCTTTGGACTTATGTTTTTCTTAATAAAACAACTAAGTCAATGAATCACCTGGGTGGAAAGGGACTTGATTGGTGGTTTTTGGTTGAGTGGTTACACAAGGCCCATGGCTATGGTTTACCTTGTGTATCTCACTTATGGAAAGCCACCCAGGAACAAAGGGATTTTAGGGGCCAAGTGTTGAGAAGCTTCTAGTGTAGCCACTTGGCAATATGGGCTCTGCCTGGATCACATAGGTTGCTAGAACTTAGCCATTTGGACAGTTGGTGGTAGTGGGAATGATAGGTTGGAACGCGTCCATTTGGTCTAAGGGAAGGCTTCTGAAAGGTCCTGTCTTAGTGAAACCAAGTCTGGTGGGGAAAGTGCACAACCTCTGCAGATGGAAAAATCCAAGTACTTAGCCAAGTCCATGGCAATGGACAACTTGAGCATCAAGACATGGAAGCTATCAAGAATCTCATCACTCCAACTTCTAAGTAAAACTTGTGGCTGAACAAGGGTGAAGGACCTCAATGTCTATTGATGGTTCCTTGGGAAAAGTTCTGAAAAAGAAAAACTTAGTGATTTCAACTAATAGGAAAAACCTATTTTGAGCAAAGCAAGCCAAGCTACACTTAGACAAATTTCATATAGTAATATAGTCCACCTAAATTTTACTAAGGTATCACTTGCCAATACTATTCCAAAGTATTGACCCACTGTGGCTGTAACTTGTGATGTTGCAGGTTACTCTGATGAGGATTAGGTGTCATGAGTCTACACTCAACATGTTTGCCTGTGGCACATGAAGATGAAGACTTATATTTATTTGCTTATTCAAACTCTTGTAATAGGCCTGTGGCCTTTGAGTTGTAAAGACTATGTTTATCTCTGGGATGGATGTAATAAATGACCTTTGTATCTGTGTACTTCATCTTAAATTGTGGATGCTAGCAATGATCCAGGGACTAGCATTGCAATCACAGGGATCCTTTTCCTTTACAAAGGAGGGATCTTACAGATGGTGTCAGAGCACTGTGTTGCATGTAGGATTATGACCCTAGGATTGGAAACCACTAAGGAAAAATTTTCAGCTTCTACACTTGTCTATTCTTCTCGTAAACTTTTCTAATCTTCTCTCTCATCTCTATTTGTAGATGAAATCCATCAACGAAGCCGTAAGGAAAGGACCACTCATGAAAATGACTTTGGAGTGTGAGACAGAATTCCCCAAGGCTCTCAAGGACCTCATGGTTGCATTAGAGATACAAGGTGCAGCTGTGTACAAGGGTTTTCCAGTGATGGATGAAGGAGTGGAATACTGGTGGGTGCAACTTCACTTGTATAAAAACAGGGAAGACAACCATCAGAAAAAAGGATTCTGCATGTTCACCAATTAAGTGGTGCACCCTACATTATTTGAATCAGCAAGGGATGCAGCTTGGAAGACCATCAAAGAACTTGGTGATAGAGTCAAGTGCAGAATGCTCAACCTCCAAAATGATCTAAGGAAAGAGAAGGAACATACCCAAGAGTTGAAAGCTACCAACCAAACCTTAAGAGGAGACATTATAGACTTAGTGATGGAATCATGTGAGCAAGATAGGATGATTGCTTCTAGAAACATTGTGTTAGCCAACAGATCCAGTGAGATAGGATTGTAAACATACTTCGTTAGTTGGACCACCACCTATCACCTTATTTTCCAAAATGCTGCTTTAAAATAAGATTGAACCTTGGTTGTTGTAATGGTTTCATGTATGCATGACTTGTGTGTTTTGCTCCCCAAGGATATGTATGTGATGTTTTGTCTTATGCTTTATCTTGAATTGTGTTGTTCTAACTTTTCTATCTTATAAATAGATGCCTATTACCATCA
Organism: Avena sativa; assembly: GCA_916181665.1. Classification (NCBI taxonomy): domain Eukaryota; kingdom Viridiplantae; phylum Streptophyta; class Magnoliopsida; order Poales; family Poaceae; genus Avena; species Avena sativa. The sequence goes on from OV702281.1 coordinate 397,477,641, forward strand.
GCACTGTTGAGGAGTTCCAGGTTACCCGCTTTGGTCCTCGTATCGTTGAGCTTACCACTTTGGTCAATCTCCCTCTTCCCACCATCATGGTGCATCCCCTCACCAAGTTCGAGAGGAAGGACCTGTGGGGCTTCAAGGTGAACCAGCCCGGACGCCAGACGGAGCCTTCCACGGAGGCCATCGTCTTAAAACTCATGCACGATGACAGGGAGAGAGGACTTGAGGTAGTTATGTAGGACCTGATAGGACGTCTGCTAGGGCGACACTCCCGACAGGTTAGAGGTACCCACTTCCACGTCTTCGGAAGACGTGATGAGGATGGAGAGTCCATCGACTTCGAGGACGATTCGAGGGACGCAGCAGAGCCGATACGCCTGTACCTCTAGGACTTAGAGTCTCTCATTAGGCATGTGGACACGGACAGGACCAATGTCATGCTCAGCAATGATGAGCTCCAGGTGCAGCTTTGCGAGAAGGACAAGCTCTTCGCGCAGCAAGACGAGATAGTCAAGGAAATGGAGGCGAAGTTCGAGACCCAGGACAGGAAGTTCAAGAGTCAGGAGAAGCGTGTCCAGGATAGGAACAAGAAGATCCGGGACATGACTGAAGAACTGCAGTCCAAGGACTTCGAGCTAGAGCAGCAGCAGTCGGTGATTGAGAGGCTTCGTTCCCAGAAGAGGGCTCTCAAGGCCAAGATAGAGACCTTGACCACTAGCATTGAGGAGAATAAGACCGCGATGGAGAACGCAGGTCTTACCTTTGTCGAGGAGGAGATTGATGCCGATGAGTAGATTTGACTACTCATTTATCATTTATTATCGTACTTGTTATTTGAGAACTTGTTATTGGACCATACGACATGTGGATGGCTTGCTATTGGTGTGTTTTACTTTATGACCTTGTTATCTTGATGTTGAACTTTTATCTTTGTGTTGCATGCTATGTGTTTGCTTATGTGATGTAATGTGCATGAAAGCATCTATGGGTATCTCATTCTTATCTCTATTTGACCAAACCACAGATGCCTCCCCGTCGTGCAAACCCCAACCCCAACAACAACAACATCACTCCCGAAATGCAGCCAATGATGACTGCTCAAACACAACTGATGCAGAAGATGACAACGTTCATCCAGAACCAAAACAATAACAACAACAACAACAACCCTCCGGGCTTTGATATGCTTACCAGATTCTTGAGATTGAGGCCAGCAAAGTTCTCAGGAACGACTGATCCCATGGTGGCCAATGATTGGCTACGCTCAGTAAACAAGGACTTGGTAACCGTGGGCTGTACGGATGCTGAAAAGGTCAGATTTGCAGCACATCTGCTGGAAGGGCCAGCCGCCACTTGGTGGGACAATTTCCAGATCACCACTCCCATAGATGAAGTGACATGGGCTATCTTTGAGGATGGCTTTCGCACTGCTCATATCTCATTAGGAGTGATGAGTCTGAAAAAGAAAGAGTTCCACAATCTGAAGCAACGCCACCGCAGCGTGGCTGAATACATTCAGGAATTCAACAATCTGGCGCGTTATGCACCAGATGAAGTTGACACTTATGCCAAGAGAAAGGAAAAATTTCTTGAAGGCTTGAATGATGAGCTGAATCTGCAATTGGCTGTGGCCTATGTTCCCACTTATCAGTCGCTCTGTGACAAGGCTGCTATTTTGGAGAACAAAATGAAGCAAGTTGAGAGTAGAAAGAGAAAGCACTCCGACAAGCACATCTCGGGATCGTCTCACAAACGATCTCATTATGATGACAGCGGAAGCTCATGATCCCACAAGCATGGGAAATTCAACAAGCACCACAACCACAACCATCATGACAACAAGCATCACCATAGTCATGACAATGACAAGTACAAGAACCACAAGAGTGGACATAAGAGCCACCACAGTGGTAGTGGAAGTGGAAGTGGAAGTCAGCCTGTTAAGAGAGACATCAGTCAGGTTGAATGCTTCAAATGCAAGAAGATGGGGCATTATGCAAATGAATGCCCAGAAAATAAAATTGAAGGACCTAACAAGCCCAACCCTTTTCAGAAGGGACAGGTAAACCACATCAATGTGGAGGAGGTCTATGAGGAGCATGATGCTGTTGCTGGTAAGTTCAGACTCAATTCTATTCCAGCATTTGTACTCTTTGATACTGGTGCATCTCATTCATTCATATCAAGAGCATTTGTTGAAAGAAATGAACTACCGGTAGAAACTATTGGGTGTCCTATAAAAGTAAGTTCTCCTAGTGGAGAAATGATAGTGAATTCGGGATGTCATGATCTAGTCATAGAATTTGGGAAGTATAAGTTTCCCGTTAACTTGATAATTCTAAACTCCCAAGGATTGGATGTCATTCTGGGAATGGACTGGATGACTAAGTACAAAGGAGTGATAGATTGTGCCAACCATACTGTCTCACTTACAACTCCAGAAAATAAAAGGATCAGATTCAAGACCAACTTTGAAGCAAAAAAGAGTATGCTTAATTCTCTTAAGGGGGTTAGCATGGACAGTGTGCCAATTGTGAGTGAGTATCCGGATGTGTTTCCGGAATAATTACCGGGAATGCCACCAGATAGAGATGTGGAATTTCTTATAGATTTGGTACCAGGGTCTGGACCAATAGCAAAGAGACCATATAAAATGTCAGTTGATGAACTGAAAGAACTCAAGAAACAACTTGGAGAACAGTTGCAGAAAGGATTCATTCAACCAAGTTCTTCATCTTGGGGAGCCCCAGTTTTGTTCGTGGATAAGAAAGATAGAAGTCAAAGGTTATGCATAGATTACCGCTCACTCAACGAGGTAACTATCAAGAACAAATACCCTTTGCCTAGAATCAATGACTTGTTTGATCAGCTAGAAGGAGCATGTGTGTTCTCAAAGATTGATCTAAGGTCAGGCTATTTTCAACTCAAGATAAGGGAACAAGACATACCTAAAATAGCCTTCACTACAAGGTATGGATTGTATGAGTATACCGTAATGCCTTTTGGCTTGACCAATGCTCCAGCATACTTCATGAATATGATGAACACGGTGTTCATGGAATTCCTTGACAAGTTTGTTGTCGTTTTCATTGATGACATCTTAGTCTACTCCAAGAGCAAAGAAGAACATGAAGGACATTTGCGTTTGATACTTGAGAATTTGAGAGAGCATAAACTTTATGCCAAATTCAGCAAGTGTGAGTTCTGCTTGGAGGAAGTTGGATTTCTTGGTCATGTTATGACAAAGGATGGTGTAGCAGTTGATCCTGCTAAAGTTTCAGCTGTGACTGAATGGGAATCTCCCAAGTCTGTGAAAGAAGTTCGTAGTTTCCTTGGCTTAACAGGTTACTACAGAAGGTTCATTGAGAATTTCTCAAAGGTTGCTAAGCCTATGACTGAATTGTTAAAGAAAGATAAGAAGTTTGCTTGGTGTGAAGGTTGTGAACTCAGCTTTCAGGAATTGAAGAAGAGACTTGTGACAGCACCAGTCTTGTGTCTACCAGATTTGGAAAAAGATTTCCAAGTATATTGTGATGCATCTCATCAAGGTTTGGGTGCAGTACTTATGCAAGACGGTAAAGTTGTGGCATATGCCTCGAGACAACTCAAAACTCATGAAGTAAACTATCCTACTCATGATTTAGAGTTAGCCTCTGTCGTCCATACACTCAAAACATGGAGACACTATCTTTTGGGAAAGCGTTGTGAAGTGTTCACAGATCACAAAAGTTTGAAGTATATCTTCACCCAAAAGGAAATTAATATGAGACAAAGAAGATGGCTAGAACTTATCAAATACTATGACTTAAGTTTGCAATACCACCCCGGTAAAGCAAATGTTGTAGCAGATGCTCTAAGCCGTAAGGTTTTTGTGAATGGACTTACCAAAGGAGAATTGCTAGATGATATGTGTACCCAATTTAGAAAACTCAGATTGGAGACTGTGCCTGAAGGACATCTCATGTCTTTGGATGTTCAACCCACTTTGTTGGACAAGATCAAAGAAGCCTAGAAGATTGATAAAGAAATCGAAGAGATTAAAGAAAAGATTGGCAAAGGAAAAGCCAAAGGGTTCCATGAAGACGAACAGGGTACTTTATGGCATGGGAAACGTATCTGTGTTCCACAAGATCCGGAACTACGGAAAATGATTTTGCAAGAAGCACATAACTCTCCGTATTCCATTCATCCGGGTAACACCAAAATGTACATGGACATGAAAGAAAGATTTTGGTGGAATAATCTCAAGAAGGACATCGCCGAACACATTGCTTTGTGTGATGTATGTAGTAGAGTAAAAGCGGAGCATCAGAAACCACCAGGTTTGCTTCAACCACTACATATTCCTGATTGGAAGTGGGACAAGATTGGTATGGATTTCATTACCGGATTACCAAGGACCCGGTCAGGATACGATTCTATTTGGGTAGTAGTAGATCGCCTAACTAAAGTGGCTGATTTCATACCCGTGAAGACAACCTACACAAGTGCTAAGTTAGCCAAAGTTTACATGAGTAGAATTGTGTGTCTACATGGAGTACCCAAGAGTATTGTGTCTAATAGGGGAACTCAATTCACTTCCCATTTTTGGAGACAGTTACATGAGTCATTGGGAACGAGGTTGGAATTCAGTACTGCTTTTCATCCTCAAACTGATGGACAAACAGAAAGGACTAATCAGATTCTCGAAGACATGTTGAGGGCATGTGCCCTAGACTATGGAGCCAGTTGGGATGAAAGTCTGCCTTACGCAGAGTTTTCTTATAACAACAGCTATCAAGCCAGTATTGAAATGGAACCATTTGAGTTTCTCTACGGAAGAAAATGTACCACCCCATTGTTATGGAATGGTGTGGGAGAAAGAAGTTTATTCGGGCCAGATCTTATCAAAGAAGCCGAAGAGAAGGTCAAATTAGTTAAGGACAGGTTGAAGATAGCACAGTCCCGACAGAAAAGCTACGTAGATCCTAAGCGTAGAGAAGTCACCTACGAAGTCTGTGATAGAGCTTATCTTAGAATGTCACCACTTCGTGGAGTGAAAAGGTTCGGTGTCACATCCCAAATTTTAGATTTGGTCTTGCATATCATTCATGTCATTGCATCATATCTTTCCATGCAAAACCGTCGAGTAGAAAGGTTCGGCGGAACGCCACCTTCAAAACCCTATTTTGTTTCGCTACGAGTTTCCTGCGGGAGGCTTTAGAGAGACTTGCAACAACCACCCCTGTACGTTCGAGTTTTCGCGCAAACTTCGACTGAAGGTTGTGCCCCTCGATGATACGAACCCGTAGGCGCGAGAATCGCTCCAATCGGAGTTCGTATGCAAAAGACTCGGACGTTTTAGTGAACCGCCGGAAAACGGTCCGAAATTCCGGACCGATTTCCGAGTTCTAGTCCAACTCCGGACCGAATCAGTTTAGGATTTCGCGTGAGGCCCTCAAAAGGACCCACCTGGCCGCCGACCCCGCCCTGCCTCGTTTCCTGTGCCGCGCGACTCCCGAGACCCCGCCGCCATCGCCTCCTGCGCGCCGACCCGCCTGCCGAGGCGCCGCCGCGCCTCCCGGCCGACGCCATCCTCGCCGCCAGGTACTGCGCCACCGCCGTCGCCCCTCCGCGCCGCCGCGCCGCTTCTCACCACCGCCGCCGCCCTCCGCCGCACGAGCCCGCCGTCGCCGCTGCATGCCGCGCCAGCCGCCGCCGCTGCCGCGAGCTACTGCGCCGCCTGCGCCGCCGCCCACCCCCGCGTGCAGCCGCCGCCGTCGCCGCATGCTGCAGCTGCCGCCGCCACGCGCCGCCAGCGCCACCGCCTGCGCCGCGTCCCGCGCCTCGCTGCCCGCGCCGCTGCCGGCCACCGTGCCGCCGCCGCCTTGCTGCGCCGCCTCGCTGCGCGCACTAGCCGCTGCCTCGATTCGCGTGCGCGTCATCGCATGCGCGCTTGCATGCATGCGTACACGCACGTACGCGCGCCGCCTCGCGCGCGCGTTGTAGTTTTCTCGGACCCGTTCGTTGACCGTGTGTGTCCGTGTAGGAAGGATCTCGTCGCCGGATCCGATCGCCACCGCCGTCCGGAGCTCGCCGCACCTTCCGGAGTCCGATTCGCCATCCGTTTCCGGTAAGACAGCAGCCACCGTCAGATCTCAGATCAGCGGCTTAGATCGTTCGTTGACTGGTCAGCATCCCAGGCGTTGACTAGTCAGACGCCCAGTCAGCGCCCAGTCAAACAGACACAGTTGACTGGGTCAATTTCGTTAATCCCTTTAGTTGGCAGATTTCGGTAGAATCTTGTAAATTGCGTAGAAATTCAACCGCTTGGCCAAAATTTGCAAATAAAATATGTACGCGTTCAGTGAATCGTGTAGAATCTCGCTGTACCTTTGGTTCAGACTTTTACTGTCAGGTTTAGTACAGTTTAATCAAACTAGTTGGTGGCCTTTTCGGAGTAATAAATTCGTAGAAAAAGATCCGTAGCTCCAAAAATCGCGTGTGATATGTCCCTGAACTCGTGTGAACGAGGGGAATCTCATCATGAATTAAAAAGGATAGGCCTACAGTAAAAACTTCTGCAGTATTTGTCTAATGGCTTTCTGCAGTGTTTTAATTACTCGGGAAGTTCTACAACTCCTTTTTGAGTAATTCCAATTGGTACTGTTTCTATTCAGCGATGCCTTTGCGGTAGAATATTTCCAAGATTTTACAAACAGTATACTACCGGTAGTGAATTATTTAAGTTCTAGCTCTAGTTGTGAGCATTACTTTTGTCTATTAGTTTCCCTAGCGCTAAAACTATTTTTCATGCATGCAATCGGTAGTGTTATGTTATAGGATGTTGTGGTGCAGCTGTAGCACCAATTCACTTGCCGTTCTTGCATTCATGCATCATATTTGTTGCATATGTTGTGGATTGTTTGTTTATGAATGCAATTGTGTCGTGTAGATTGTGCTGAGTGCAACGCTTGTTCGTGTGAGGATTGTGCTCCAGACCGCTACAACCAAGGCAAGTAGCTGCTACTTTGTTCATGAATATCGTCCTACTATTTTCTATGCATTGTCGTGTATTTTGTAGATGCATGTGTAGGATGATACTATCGCTATGCTATGTCCTATTATGTGGTTGGACCCTCTTTGTAGATGAACCACCGTTGGTAGATGTGCTTAGCCATGCTTGATGAACGAGGGCTGGGTTACATCATTGACACTTGTTTTCTCAAAGTATTGGTTTGTGAAAACTAAAAACAACTTAATCAATGAACCCCCTGGGTGTGATGGTATTGATAAATTTTGGTGGTTTCATTGCGGAAAGGCACCCAGGTATCAAGAGAGAATGATTGGCTTCTTTATTGTGTAGCTTACGTGTATAACCATGTGCCAATAATGAAATGGGCGGTTGGTTGGACTTAGTAGGTTGTGGTAACTCGAACCCGCGTATCCAGAGATGTAGAATTTTGGTAGGTTGGACCGGTGCGCGTCGGGATTGAGGAGCTACTTCCCGAACAGTCTCTTCTTGGTCTTCTCCCTATCGTCACCCAAAATGAGAGTGACAGTACGAGCTGGGCTGGCCAAGTCACATGGGTAAAGTGTACTAACCTCTGCAGAGTGTATAATCTAATCGATTAGCCGTGTCCCCGGTTATAGACATCTGAGTTGCTAGATATTGATTCCATGACATGTTTCTCGCTCATTCTAATTTCATAATTGCTTTAATATTGTTGGGTTAACTTAATTGGGATCTTTTTAAATAAAATCAAACTGTTTATGAAAGTAGGACAAATGTATTTGCAAATGCAAGCCAGACACAGCTCCACTTGCCAAATATGCATGTAGATGTTAGTACTATTGTCTCCATTACTAGCTCTACTTGCCATACATTCCATGTATTGACCCTTCGGGGCTGCTACGTTTCATGTTGTAGGTTATTCCGATTCTGATTGATCGTTATAGGTCACGGTACTCCACTCGGCACTTGTTCACTTGTGGGCAATTTGAAGATTGGAGATTTTATTCGTTTTTGTTGCTACCTGAATAATTTGAGCTAGCTTTATGCTAAGCTTTCATTGTAATAATGGTACTCTGGATCTTTGTAGATCATGATACACGGTTATTTGCTATGATTATCTATCTTAGTCTATTGTGGGCCAATGAACCGATCCAGGGATTGGCATGTCACATAGAGGCCACGGTCTTTTCAGAACCGGGGTGTCACAGGATGGTATCAGAGCCTGTGTGTCGACTGTAGGATCGTGACCTAGGATTGGATTAGGAAGCCATAGAATTATTAAAGCCTATATTAACTCTGTCTTTCCTCTTATGCCTCTCACCCTCGTAAATTCTTACCATATGCTATTCTCACACTTTCCTCTTTTACTTGATAGATGGGAGACGTCAGGACTGAGTATGTCACCATGGAGTCACCAAGGCCCTTTGCAAGGCAGTTAGCTGAACTCTCTCAGTCATTGGGATTGCCACTGCCTATGTTCAAGGGAAGAAGGCTGTACACCTATGGATATGGAGAGGATGCATGGGAGATCACTACCTTCATATTCAGAGATGCCGCCTTGCCAAACCCCGCGCACTTGGTCTACACCAAGATATACTGCAACTGGGGACTTGGAATCAACTTGGCCATACATGAAGCCCTGTCTCGCCAGTGCCACTATGTCCGACACCTACTGCCTGCAGATTCACCTTACCGTGACTATGGAAGGCGTGATGAAGAAGGGAACATTGTGATTACCCCGGGCGACAGGAACAACATGCCGCCCCGTCGAAGGCACATTGAGGACATGGAAAGAAAGAATGGAGCTCTAGCAGAGAAGGTGAGGATGTTGAAGGAGATTGCAGACTTTACTAGCAATGGAATGGTGGTCCAAGGACAGGAAATAGACACTTTGCATGAAGCTGTGGGAGTTCTGGAGACTGCCCTGATAGCCAGAGATGAAACCATAGCACATCTTCATGGCACTGTGCAAGAGAATGCCCAGAACATACAACAATTGCAAGGGACCGTCCAGGAAAGGGACCAAACCATTGAAGCTATGACAACCCAGATTGCCGCTCTCCAAGCACAGCTAAATCCACCCTCTGATGATGACAATGGAGATGATGGCAACAATGGGGATGATGATGACAGTGAGGACGATGATGATGATGAGGACGAGGATGATGATGATGGAGATGATGATGGTGGAGGAGATGAAGCTATTGCTGTTGCAGCTGAGAATGAAGAAGAAGAGGAGGATCCCGAAGAGGTGGAGTATGAGGTCTCAAGTGATGGTTCAGGAGAGGTGTACACTCCGCCGCCATGGTTGTACCGCGAGCCGAAGCGCCAACGCATGACCGCAAGGACCTACCTCAATCTCTTCAAGAAGTAGATAGAAGTCCACCAATTAGTCCACGTTAGGCGAATTCGTTAGGATTAATCTCGATCATTGTGAAGCTTACTTCGTGTTAGTTTAAAAGTGTCTAGTTGCTTATTTGTGTACTCTAATATTCCAGGAATTATTTGTGCGAATTTTATGAAAAAGTTATGGCAATTTGGTTATCATCTGTGTTATTTTCGCTGCAGTTTTTCTGCTGATACAGCAGTACTGCGCGATTTTTCATATTTTTCTGGTAACTCGGAAAAATCTGAAAAAAATTGGGCTGATGCGAAACTCTCTGTGCCATATGCAAAAAAATTGTCTAATTTTTCTGACGAGTTTAAGTCAGGCGGAAAAATTCGTGAACGCTGCTGGACTGTTCTGACAGATTGCTGTTTTTGCTGATTAGTTGTTCTATTGTTTAGTTAACCATTGCCAACTCTTGTAAAACTATTTCAGTAGGTATATACTGCTAGGACAACACCTGGGATGTTGCTGGACCGCTTGTTTGTTGATGTGTGCTTGCTTGTGATTGTCTGCTATTGTTTGTTGTTGATTGATCATGTGCATGGGTAGAGTCCTATTATCGTAGTTGATTCTTTCTAAACTTACCTATGCTGAACCGCAGATGCCTCCTCGCCGCCAACCCACTGAGATGGAGCAGCTCATGGAAGCTCAGGCACAGCTGACTCAAGTGATGACCCAGTTCATGGCGAACCAGAACAACAACAATGGAAACAATCAGCCTCAGGGAGATGCTCTCACCAGATTTCTGAGGTTAAGGCCAGCTAAGTTCTCTACTGCAACGGAACCAATGGTTGCTCTTGATTGGTTGCGTTCAGTCAACAAGGATCTAGTAACTGTCGGTTGCACTGATGCTGAGAAGGTGAGGTTTGCCGCTCACCTACTGGAGGGACCAGCCGCTTCTTGGTGGGACACATTCCAGATCACCCACCCGCTGGATACCGTGACTTGGGCTATGTTCGAGGAAGGTTTCAGAACCAACCACGTGTCTTCAGGAGTTCTAAGCCTAAAGAGGAAGGAGTTCTGCAACTTGCGCCAAACCAATCGTTCCGTGGCCGAGTACATTGAGGAGTTCAACAACTTGTCCCGTTATGCACCTGAGGATGTTGACACTGATGCCAAAAGGAGGGAGAGATTCCTGGATGGCCTCAGTGATGAGCTTTCAGTACATCTACTTGTGGTTTACTGCCCCACTTTCCAGGAGCTTATGGACAAGGCCAGGATCTTGGAGGGGAAGCACAAGCAAGTGGAGAACCGCAAGAGAAAGAACAACAACCACCACTCTGGTTCACACCACAAGTCTCGCACTTCATATGATGGATACTCCAAGCATGGAGGAAGTGACCATGGGAGCCATGACTGCCGCGATGGACATCATCATGACAACCATAGGAGCAGCCACCACAACCACAAGGGAGGACACTCTCACCACTATGGAGGACACGGTGGACATGACCGCAACCGTGATCGCAACTTCGTGAAGAAGGATCTGAGTGAGGTGACGTGCTTCAAGTGCAAGCAGAAGGGGCACTATGCTGACAACTGTCCGGAGAGGAAAGGACTGAAGCCAACCAACGGCGAGAAGGCCACAGTGAACCACATGAATGTGGAGGAGATTCCAGATGAGCCTGACCTTGTGATTGGTAAGTTCCCAATCAACACTTACCCTGCAATTATACTTTTCGATACTGGTGCATCGCATTCATTCATATCAAAGGCATTTGTGGATAAGTATAAGTTACCTACTGAGTCCATGAAAAGGTCTATTAGAGTGAGTTCACCTGGAGGAGATATGATAGCTAGCGCGGGATGCCGCGACTTGACTGTGAGGATTGGAACACACAACTTCATTGCACATCTGGTAGTGTTGGATTCACAGGGATTAGATGTCATTCTGGGTATGGATTGGATGTCTATGCATGGGGGACACATAGATTGTGCACAGCGAGCTGTTTCACTCAAAACCCCGGATGGTAAGAGGATTAGATTCAAGTCGGCTGCACGACCGAGAAGGTGTAATTTGAATTCTCTTAAGGGGTTAGCATGGATACTGTGCCAGTGATTAGGGATTACCCCGACGTGTTTCCGGAAGAACTGCCAGGTATGCCACCTGACAGAGATGTAGAGTTTCTTATCGACCTGCTGCCGGGAACAGGACCAATAGCAAAGAAACCATATAAGATGGATGTCGATGAGCTGAAGGAATTGAAGAAACAGTTGAAGGAGCAGATGGAAAAGGGATTCATTCAGCCTAGTGCGTCGTCATGGGGAGCACCTGTTCTGTTTGTGGAGAAGAAAGACAGCACCAAGAGATTAGTGGTGGACTATCGTTCGCTGAATGAAGTAACCATCAAGAACAAGTACCCTCTGCCAAACATAAATGATTTGTTTGATCAACTGGAAGGAGCAAAGGTGTTCAGCAAGATTGATCTGCGATCTGGCTACTTTCAATTGAAGATCCGGGAGGAGGATGTACCGAAAACCGCCTTCACCACTAGGTATGGTTTATATGAGTATACAGTTATGTCTTTTGGACTAACGAATGCCCCGGCATACTTCATGACCATGATGAACAAGGTATTTATGGAGTATTTGGACAAGTTCGTGGTGGTGTTTATTGATGACATACTGATATATTCCAAGGATGATGCCGAGCATGAGAAACATCTGAGACTGATTATGGAGAAGCTGAGAGAACACAAGTTGTATGCCAAATTCAGCAAGTGTGAATTCTGGCTTAACACCGTTGGGTTTCTTGGACACGTAGTGTCAGGAGAAGGAATTGCTGTTGATCCAAACAAAGTGTAGAACGCAAGCGAAGCGGTAAGATTAGATCTGAGCCGCGCGTTTAAGTTATATCCAGCGGCTCATAAGTGTGATCCGACGCGAAACGGTACGCGCCAATCAGAGCGCGGCGCGTGGCTAGGGTTTGGTTTAAAAACAGAATTTGAATCAGATTTATATCCAAATTTGATTTAGCTATAACTTTTGTTTCCCACGTTAGATTTTGGCAAATTTTATACCGTTGGAATCAGGAAGACAAGCCCTTTCTAAATATGCAATGTGTTTAATGTTTAGCTTCTGTTAAAATGGTTTATTTTGCAAAAACATGTGTAGGGCTTATTTAGTTATATGAATTGTTTAGGAATTGTTTTAGTGTTAAATAAAATTTGGTTTGGCAAAGTTTTGACTTGTTTAGAGCTCATTACTATGCACTTGCTTGGTTGAGTTTCAAAAATCATCACTTAGCATCTTGCATGCATGCATATATATTTTTGCTTGTATATGACTTGTATGTGATTGTGGCTATATTCTTTGTGTAGACTTTGGTGCTAGTGATTGTGATTGTGAAGAGTGCTACTCTCCCAACTACCAAGGCAAGTGGTACTTCATGAATATTTCTATCCCTATATTTTTATACAAGCATTAGAAATAATTTGCTAAGTCTTGCATGTTACTATTTTTGCCAAATGCCATGTTGGGAAATCCTAAGTAGTTGTAGAATTGCTAGGAAATTTCTAAGTTAAGTATTATCTATGCCATGCTTAGCCTAGATAGTAGCAAACAAGGGTTGGTAAATTATACATGCTATGATGAAAACATTTCTAAGTCTTTGGACTTATGTTTTTCTTAATAAAACAACTAAGTCAATGAATCACCTGGGTGGAAAGGGACTTGATTGGTGGTTTTTGGTTGAGTGGTTACACAAGGCCCATGGCTATGGTTTACCTTGTGTATCTCACTTGTGGAAAGCCACCCAGGAACAAAGGGATTTTAGGGGCCAAGTGTTGAGAAGCTTCTAGTGCAGCCACTTGGAAATATGGGCTCTGCCTGGGTCACATAGGTTGCTAGAACTTAGCCATTTGGACAGTTGGTGGTAGTGGGAATGATAGGTTGGAACGCGTCCATTTGGTGTAAGGGAAGGCTTCTGAAAGGTCCTGTCTTGGTGAAACCAAGTCTGGTGGGGAAAGTGCACAACCTCTGCAGATGGAAAAATCTAAGTACTTAGCCAAGTCCATGGCAATGGACAACTTGAGCATAAAGACTTGGAAGCTATCAAGAATCTCATCACTCCAACTTCTAAGTAAAACTTGTGGGTGAACAAGGGTGAAGGACCTCAATGTCTATTGATGGTTCCTTGGGAAAAGTTTTGACAAAGAAAAACTTAGTGATTTCAACTAATAGGAAAAACCTATTTTGAGCAAAGCAAGCCAAGCTACACTTAGCCAAATTGCATATAGTAATATAGTCCACCTAAATTTTACTAAGGTATCACTTGCCAATACTATTCCAAAGTATTGACCCACTGTGGCTGTAACTTGTGATGTTGCAGGTTACTCTGATGAGGATTAGGTGTCATGAGTCTACACTCAACATGTTTGCCTGTGGCACATGAAGATGAAGACTTATATTTATTTACTTATTCAAACTCTTGTAATAGTCCTGTGGCCTTTGAGTTGTAAAGACTATGTTTATCTCCGGGATGGATGTAATAAATGACCTTTGTATCTGTGTACTTCATCTTAAACTGTGGATGCTAGCAATGATCCAGGGACTAGCATTGCAATCACAGGGATCCTTTTCCTTTACAAAGGAGGGATCTTACACCCGATCTTCTGCCATAGTATTAAATATTGCATACGGTGTTTCTGCTAGTGCTTTGCTTCTTCACGGATTAGGCCGATGAGTTGATGCGAGTGTCGACCTGATCCCCTGTGAACCTTCAGCAATGTTTTTCAAGCAAGCATTCTCCCCCTTTCTACCTATATTACTTTTATAGTCTTTATTTCCTCCTGTTGATCTATTGCTGACTGTGTTGCGATGCTTTAGTTTCCGTACCCGTGATATCCCTTGCAGCCATTATATTGCCTTGGACACCTCCTATTACCTTTTGTTTGGTAGATAGTCGGCCTTGCGAGTCATAGTTGCTTGCTCAGGTGTTGTTTCGATGTTCTCAAGTACCATCATTGTTGGAGAAATGCCGCATGTTTAATGTTGGAGATGATTATAACTTTAACTACCGTTTAATAACTAAAATTGAAGTAGGTAAATAATGCAGAGGCACGGGTGGGCAATAGATGTTATTTGGTTTTTAACCGTCCATTTGTGTCCCGTAGGACCCCGAGTACTTGATACATGTTCTTTGAATATCGCACTATCCGCATGTGGGACCATGAATCCCCCTAGCCAGAGCTTGAGTCATATATTATTTCTTGGGGCCACAAACTATTTTGGAGCTTTATTACTATCCTGTACTTATGCCATGCTTTACTGCTTTATTTATGATTGTGCGTGGAGCGCCTGTACTGTTTTGGATCGCGGCACGATTACGCGGTATCGACAATCCTAGTCACACTTTTGGGTTCCCAGTCGTTTACAGCCGTTCTCGCAAACCTCTGGGTCCGTCTCGGAGCCGGCCAACTTCGTAGCGGGTAGCTTGGTGGGGTGGCCCCCTGAAATTTATATGAATCTTGCAATTGCTCTGTCGTGATGCCTCGTTGGGTTTTATTTGGTTTTTCTCGAGGTTGATCGTGCGTGTGTTGCTATTTGTGCCCCCCTGCAGGGTAAAACTTTCTGAAAGCCGTGTCTGCGGTTATGGACGACTTGGAGCACAGTATCTCGATCATAGACAACTATAACTAAAGTAGTGCTATAAATTTGACTTTATAATGACTAGTAATTAGCTTCACTATAATGGAATGGCTAAATAAAAGTGCCAACAACTGCTGGTTTTGGGTTATCACCTGTTACCATTGTATTTGACTAGTAAGTATTGCAACTACAACGGAATGGCTAAATAAAAGTACCAACAACTGCTGGGTTTTGGGATGCGTCATGCTATATGTATCTGACTAGTAAGTACTACAACTACAACGGAACGGTTAACTAAAACTGCCCACGGTTTATTATATCAGGATGACTCATGATATCTATGTCTGACTAGTAATTGCCGCAACTATAACGGAATGAATAAAACTGCCAACTGTGTGAGTTTCTTGGTTGACTTCCTTGTTTGGTCTCGAGGGGGAAATACCAGGATGGGTATGCTTGGTGATAGTTTCAGGTTGGATCCGAATAGGTCTTTCTTATGCCTATCTGATAGTCGCCAGTGTATTGAGTCTCTATAGATTGTTTAGTGCATGCTGCGCTGCCGCTTCAGTCCACCATACCTATGTAGGCGAGGACCGCCGAATTCTAGTCTCGCCATGTACTGGCCTCAGTACTGACCGGTCTCTTTATCCTTTGCCCTTTGTCGGCACCCCTTTTGTTTAAGCAGGTTTTGAGAACGACGTCGTTAGCAGGGTTACCCTTCCGTCTTGGCCTGGGCAGGGTTATGGACGCCATTGGTTATTCCTCAGGGCTCTTAGCTCAATTTGCATCTTGTCCGTACTCGGACGCGGTATCGTTTTAAAGGTGATTTGGATCTTTGTATTGTATATATGTATTCTTGACTCATGGAGTCATGTGGTATATATCTGTTCTGTGGGTTCCATCGTGAACTATTGTGTAATGGTATCACTTCGTTTTCCACCCGCACGCAAGTGCCTAGTGGGCGCCTTTGAATCGTTTCTATGCGAGTTTGGCGGGAATCGCTGAGACTTGCATAGGGCCGATTCTGAGGGTGTTACAACTCTCTCCATCATCGACAACAACAAAAGATCGCAAACTCTTGGTTCGGTAAAACACAAAAAGAATTCTAAAACTCCCAAAGGTCCGTTAAAGTAACTTTACTATACTTTCTGCTTCCTAAGGATTCGATAACCTGGGTCTACTAGGGAAAAAGAGCTATACTTCATCCATAATCCGGATCGAAGGTATCAACCCTTTTTCTGGCGCCGTTGACAAGGAAGCAATAGCTATCCCGGTAAGGTTATTTGGAACCTTGCTAGTTTAAAATCTTTTTTTTAATTTTGTTAGTTTGCTTTTAGTCTTTATTTGAAAAACCGAAAAAATTAGTTAGTCTTTTATTTTTTGTTTTTACTATCATAACTTTTGTTTAAGGAAACCCCAAAACATAGGAAATATGGTTGAAAAGAAACTTGGGGAGTTTGCAACTCCCAACAATGATTATTTGCATACTCCTATTACCCAGCCAGCAATTACTGCTGAGGACAATGTAATTAAGCCCCACTATTTAAGTTTGGTTCAACATAATCAATTTGGAGGCGCTGTTGTTGAGGACACAGGTATGCAGTTGAACACTTTCACTGAAATATGTGATATGATGCGCATTAAAGATGTTGACCCCGATGCGGTCAAGTTGCATTTTTTCCTTTCTCTCTTAGAGGAAGAGCAAAAGAATGGTTGTTATCTTTGCCTAGAAATACTATTGCATCATGGGTGGAATGTACTTTTTTATTTATGACTAAATTTTTTCCACCTGCAAAGACTATGCAACTAAGATCTAATATTACTGGTTTTAGATAGGAAGAGCGTGAGCCACTAGCGCTTGCATGGGAGAGGATGAAAGAATGCATGAGAAACTGTCCCAGCCATGGGATGGAAGATTGGTTAATTCACCATCTATTTTATAATAATCTTAACCCTATGTCTAAGTATATGCTTGATACTGCAGCTGGAGGAACATTTATGGGCAAACAAATTACCGAAGCAAAGAAGCTGCTAGACAATATGCAAGACAACCATGCCCAATGGCATGTTGAAAGATCAAACACAAAGAAGGTGAACTCCATCACACCGTAGGAAAATGAAGAACTCAATGCTAAGCTGGATGAGCTCAAATTAGCCGTCAAGGGTAAGGAAACCCAGGTAAGAGCTATCCCAGAATCAAATATTGAAGAAATAGACTTCATAGCTCGTAATGATTATAAACCCTACTTGGAAGAAGAACTATAATCCTACATTATTCTAGTCCTGCAGGTAACTCTAATAATAATATAGGATTAAGTAATGGTAGTCTTCAAGAAACTCTTAAGTCCTTTATGGGCTCCCAAAAGGAGCAAAACAATATCCTTGTTAATATAACGGATAACCATGATAATATGCTTGGAAAATTGTCTAACCAAGCTGTACGTTTGAGGAATGATTTGCAGGCCCTCCAAGAAAGAACAAGGATTATTGAGGCACAACTAGGTAAGATAACCTAGAGTCAAACTCTCATTCTAGCTAAATTTGCAGGTAAAGCTGAGCCTAATCTAGTTGAAGACCTTAAGATGATACAAATCCAAAGGGAGGAGCCTGAAGAACTTGACTATAGCAATGCCCCTTCACCAAATTACACGGTTGAAGATCTTGTGAAAAGGATCAATATCAAGATTCCCGTAAGTGAAGGAAATAAGTAAGCTATGTATCAATAATACGTTAACCAGGTAGCAATAAAGGTACATGAGCTCGAGGAAGAATATAAGAAAATTGCTAAAAAAATTACCTATTAAGCTTGATTATATATTTGAGCCTACTATTAAAATTAAAATTGGGACTAGTGAGATAGCTACACTTTGTGATTTAGGTGCAAGTGTTTCAACAATTCCAAAGAGTCTTTTTAATAAGTTAAATCTTGGATCTTTTGAAATCACTGAGTTAAAATTATATCTAGCAGATTCTACCTACAAACAAGTAGTAGGAATTAAAGAGAATACTTTAGTTTACCTTAAAGTTATCATGCTACTATTGATTTTGTTATTGTTGACATGCCTAAAGATGTTGCTGCTCCTATCATATTAGGTCGTCCGTTCTTAAGAACTATTAAGGCTTTGATTAATCTACATGAAGAGAACCTGAAGCTTCAATTGCCTTCGCGGGATCCTTTTGTTATTCATTCCCCATGAAGAAGAAATCCAAGCATGATGAGAAGGATGCCGTCACTTTGAAGGCCAACTATTTTGCAGTGGGTGTTCTACTCATATGGCCTAAGTGAGCAACATCATGGTCAAGATTTTGACCATAAAAGAGCGCTTTATGGGAGGCAACGCATGTGAAATAAAGGTTTGAGTAAAGTTTTTAAGTTTTAGTTTAAGTTTCATGTTGAATAAAGAGTTCTAGAAAACTCCAGTTAAGGAGGAGAAGTTCGGTGGTACTGAAATACCTGTTTAATACATGATGTTGTTGGTCGAAAATTAAACTATCATTTTTCTATCAAAACATGGTGTTTCACTAAGTTCCGGGTCAAGAAATAATTCTCAAAGAAACAGGTAAATTTTGATGACTCCAGTAGGTTTAACGACCAACTATACAACGAGAATAAAAATTTCATCCGTATAGTTCCAGCTGTATAGATATATATGCCTTCGTCAATTTTCTTTTCTAGGCATGGAAGGTTTAACGACCAACTATACGGCAGGATAAAAATCCTGGACGTATAGTTCCGGCCATATAGATATCGCCGTAAGGAAGAAACCCTGAAATTTTGCTGTTAGACTAACTATATAGCGGGAACAAATGTTCCAGCCGTATAGTTCGTCCGACCACAAAACGCCATGAGAAGGTACCCCCAACACCAAAACTTCAATCCCTTTTCTCTCTTCTACCTCCATACTCTCTCGAAACCTCAAGAGATCTTCATCTCTACTCAATTTCGTTTGATTTCCTCACACACAAATGATCTACGGACTACGGTATGTTTATCCTCCGATTCTCCAATTACTTTTTGCAAATTCATCTCTGATCTGTTGTCATTACCAATCTAGGTTGAGACCTACTATGAACTAGTTACCATGTTTCTCTTGCCTAGATTATTATTTTAAGGAGATTCTTTAGTGTGCTATGATGAGGAATATGTTATGTTTATTACTGTTGGATCAAAAAGTTTTATTTTTGATTTTTTTTATTATTTTAGATGATTAACACAAGGAGCCAAACGCGTGCTCGTGCCGGCGCGAGTTCTTCTTGGGCTGCCGCTGCAGCCCAGGACCGCATGGGGATACGGTTTAGGAATGAGCTCCAACATGATCGCTTCGACATGATCACGAACCGAGAAGTGAAAACAACCAAGTGGGGTTGTCCTGTTATATTGAATCAACTCGGTATTTCTAATGACTTCAATTTACTTTGCAATAGAGTTGGCCTGCAAAACATTGTATTCCAAGATGTGCCTACTTATCGCCGGTTAACTATTGAATTTTTAAGTTCTTTAAAAAGCACTGTTAAAACATGGCACGAAGAGGACATGATTTTTTTCCGACTTATGAACAACAATTATACATTATCACTTGATGAATGGTGCAATTGTTTTAGTTTACCAAACAATGATGTTAATGCCTTACGCGCATCTTATGCCGACATGAGCCCTTCCCTGGATTATTATTATAATATAATGAGTTTCACTTCTAGAGTCAACAAGGGGAAGAATATTCAGCATCCTGCTATTCGCTATTTGTTCTATGTTATTGCTAACACCTTGCAGACACGAAATAAGTTTACAAGACTCAATTAGGAGGACATCTTGGTCCTCGCAAAAGCTTCTTTCAACAACTGAAGGGAATATGCCCGAGAGGCAATAATAAAGTGGTTATTATTGTATTCCTTATTTATGATAAATGTTTATTTTGCATCCTATAATTGTATTAATACAGAAACGTTAATACATGTGTGTTTAATAAACAAAAAGGAAGTTCCTAGTTATGCCTCTCTTATAAACTAGCTCGTTGATTAACAAGATGATCAAAGGTTTCCTGATCATGGACATTGGATGTTGTTAATAACGAGGTCACAACATTATTGGAATGATGTGATGAACATTCATACAAAGTATAGCATTACGATCAAGGTATTTGTGTTTATATTGCTATAACATCATACAAAGTAATCTTAGTCCTTAGACCATGAGATCATGTCAATCACTAACACCGAAAGAGTATCTTGATAACATCAAACGTCACACCATAACAGTATGACTATAAAGATGGGTTCAGTGCTACGAAGGTGTTATGTTGAGGCTCATGGATCAAGAGTAGAATTTTTCCATCCCGATGACGGAGAGATATACTCTGGGCCCTCTCGGTGATATCACATTAGTTAGCTTGCAAGCAAGTGATTTGATCACTAGAATGTTATATCACGGGAACGAGAAAAGAGTACATGTCGGTAATGAGATCAAACTAGGTATGGAGATACGGATGATCGAATATCGGACATGTAATATATCGTGAGACAAAGGGATTGACTTACATGCGTATAAGGTTCACACGATCGCAGAAGTCATCGTTGAATGTGTGGGAGTCAGTATGGATCTCCAGGTCCCGCTGCTGATTATTGATCGGAGAAGGGTCTCAATCATGTCTACATTATTCGCGAACCGTAGGGTGGCACACTTAAGGGATACCGACACAATTCAGAGCAAATGATATGCCAGAGAAAGAAAAGAAAGCGCAGGAATTTATTTCACTAGACACCGGAATCGTTTCGGTTGAAATTGCTGAAACTGGTTCTGCATGTGAAAATGAATACTAGCACGGGGTTTTATGTGAATGTTTTTAATTAAAGTAATTAACAAAATTCAGAATAAATAAATAAAATAGTTTTATTTAATGAGAGATTGCATTAAATTTTGTGGAAATTTAATGGGATTTGAGTGGGAATTTGAGTGGAGAAAATGGAGGGTCATATTTATGTTAGTGGAGCTTCCACCACATGAATGAGGGAGAGGTGGGGGCACCCTCTATGGCTGGCGGCCATGCCCCCTTGGGCTGCCCCCTCCCCTATATAAGGAGCCTCTCCTCTCACTTCTCACTCACACCTCCTCGTGAAGGATCTCTCTCCCCCCTTAAAATTTCCCCATGGTCTCGGATCAGCGAGATACATGTTCCCCGGTGACTTTTTCTGGAAGGATTTGTTGCTTCCGCTGCTTCGCTGGAGCGAGGGCATGGAGGTTGTCGGGGTACCCGGACGTGTGTGCGATCACGGATGCACCACTACTTTGCGGTGATGGACTTAATGGTGCTGGACCGGCTAGACCAGATGGACTTCATCATGATCTTGAGATCGGCAAGCGTTCGACTACATCATCCAAGAGTACAACCTCGTTAACGCTATTCGGTCTTCGAGGGTATGTATTCTATGGATGTATATCCACCCGTTGCTTGTATTTAGTAGATAGATCTTGGTACTTAGTTCCCATCGTAGGAATTTTTTTGTTTTCTATGCTGCGAACCCTTCAGTGGTATCAGAGCCGGATCTATGCGTAGATGCTTTGCACGGGTAGTACACATATGAATATGTGGGCGCTGATGGTCATGTTATTACTTCTTCCTTGTACTTTGGATATTGGTGGCATAGTGGGATGAAGCGGCCCGGACAAACTTTACATGTCCTCGCACATGAGACCTGTTCCACGCTTGACATGCAACTAGTTTTTCATAAGTGGCTAGCCGGTGTCTGTCTCTCCTACTATAGTCAATATCTAATTTGCAACGAGTTGTCAATAATTTGGTTATCCTCATTGTGGTTCTATGTTCGTAGGTAAGAACGGTTCTATCTTCGAAAGCCCTAAGCCACGTAAAACTTGCAATGGATAAATTAGAAGCGTCTAGTTTAGATTGTTGCTGGGCTAGTGTCATGATACGGTGATGTTGTAAGTAAAAGTATAAGTCGATACTCTTACAACACACATAACGTGTAAGTTACATAGACCTTGGCCTTACACATAAAGGAATGATGAAGATCATACCACGATGCACATGATAACGATCAAGTGCAAGGTGAAGGGAATATGCCCGAGAGGCAATAATAAAGTGGTTATTATCGTATTCCTTATTTATGATAAATGTTTATTTTGCATGATATAATTGTATTAATACGGAAACGTTAATACATGTGTGTTTAATAAACAAAAAGAAACTTCCTAGTTATGCCTCTCTTATAAACTAGCTCGTTGATTAACAAGATGATCAAAGGTTTCCTGATCATGGATATTGGATGTTGTTAATAACGAGGTCACAACATTAGTGTAATGGTGTGATGAACATTCATCCGAAGTATAGCATTACGATCAAGGTCATTGTTTTTATATTGCTATAACATCATACGAAGTAATCTTAGTCCTTAGACCATGAGATCATGTCAATCACTAACACTAGAAGAGTATCTTGATAACATCAAACGTCACACCGTAACAGGGTGATTATAAAGATGGGTTCAGTGCTATGAAGTTGTTATGTTTAGGTTCATGGATCAAGAGTGGAATTTGTCCATCCGATGACGGAGAGATATACTCTGGGCCCTCTCGGTGATATCACATTAATTAGCTTGCAAGCAAGTGATTTGATCACTAGAATGTTATATCACGGGAACGAGAAAAGAGTACATGCCTGTAACGATATCAAACTATGTATGGGGATACCGATGATCGAATCTCGGACATGTAATATATCGCGAGACAAAGGGATTGAGTTACATGCGTATAAGGTTCACACGATCAAAGAAGTCATCATTGAATATGTGGGAGTCAGTACGAATCTCTAGGTCCTGATGCTGATTATTGATCGGAGAGGGGTATCGATCATGTCTACATTATTTGCGAACCGTAGGGTGACACACTTAAGGGATACCGACACCATTCAGAGCAAATGATATGCCAGAGAAAGAAAAAGAACGCGCAGGAATTTATTTCACTAGACACCAGAATCATTTCAGTTGAAATTGCTGAAACTGTTCTGCATGTGAAATTGAAATGTTATAAGGGGTTTTATGTGAATGTTTGTTAATTAGAGTAATTAACAAAATTTTGAATAAACATATAAAAGATTTTTATTTAAATGAGAGCTTGCATTAATTTTGGTGGGAAATTAATGCATGTGAGTGGAATTGTGAGTGGAGCTTTGATACGTTGGAAACGTATCTATAATTTTTGATGCTCCATGCTTGTTTAGTATCTACTTTGCTTTACTTGTCCACACTTTGAGGTGCTTTTTACATGTTTTTTGGTACTAACCTATTAACAAGTTGCAACAGTGACAGATGCCTGTTTTCTACTGTTTTTGGTTTCAAAAAAGTTAGTAAAGAAATATTCTCGGAATTGGACGGGACGAAGGACAAAGTCAATAACTTTCCGTGGGGAACAAGAAGTCCAGAGGGGAGCCCGGAAGGCCAGCCAGGGGGGCCAGGCCCACCCTAGGCGCGGGTGGGCCCAGCCTCGCGCCTGGCTAGGGTTTGGGCACCCTGGCCGCCTCCCGGTCTCGCCCCTTCGCCTATAAGAAGCCCCCGATGTAGAAACCCTGAGTACTCGATCAGAAATCCACGAAACCATCTGTAGCCGCCGCCACCATCGTCCCGAGATCGGGGGGGATCTGAAGTTCTTCCTGGCACCCTGCCGGAGGGGAGATCATCCCGGAGGCCTTCTCTCCGGTATGATTTGTGAGTAGTTCCACCTTGGACTATGGGTCCATGTAGTAGCTAGATGGTTGTATATCCTCCTTTGTGCTTTCATGTATAGATCTTGTGAGCTCCGTTCATGATCAAGATCTAATCTATTTGTAATCATGCATGTTGTGTTTGTGGATCCGATGGATATTGAGATTATTATGTTGGTTTGATTAATGGTTTTACTTTATGATTCTATCATGTCTGTGTTGTTTGTGGTCTTGCATGCTCTCTGTTGCTAGTGGTTATCTTGGCCAAGTAGTTGCTAGTGACTCCAAGATGGGGTATTTATGCTTGGGTTCATGCCTCTAGTTTCCAAGGGAAGTGACAATAATATCTTCGGTTGTAGATGTGCTGTTGCTACTAGGTAGAAAACAACAGTCTCTTGTTCATGGAACATGTGGACTGTTTACCTTACACACTTTGCTTAAAGTAGTTGTCTGTTGCTTGCAACTTAATACTGGAGGGGGTTCGGATGATAACCTGAAGGTGGACTTCTAGTCATAGATGTAGTTGGATGACGGTCTATGTATATTGTTGTATTGCCCAATCAACCTCATAGGATCTTTCTGGCTAGTAATTGCATTGTTATGCCTTGCTTAGTTCCTGTCAATTGCCCCGCTGTAATTTGTTTACCCTTCATGTCATGTTGTTTATCTAAGGAGAGCACCTCTAGTGAACTATGGACCCCGGTCCAACCTTTACCATTGATAAATCTTCCACTGTTACTTGTTTACTTGCTGCAAACCATTACCTTCCACACCATACATTTAATCGTTTGTTACATCAAACCGGTGAGCTTGACAACCTCACTATTCGTTGGGGCAAAGTCTTGAGTTTGTGTTGTGCAGGTCTCCACGTTGTTTTCAACACCTGTGTGACGTTTCCTTCCTCCTTCTGGTTCGATAACCTCGGTCTCAACTGAGGGAAAACTTGTTGCTTGCTCTTCACACACCCTGCGCTTGGGGTTACCAACGAAGTGCCACGTCGAGCATCATCAAGACTTTCTGGCGCTGTTGCCGGGGAGGCTAAGGACGTCTTCACTAGGGGAGTCCTTCACTTCCTTTCTCTTTACTTTGTTTTTAGTTTGCTTTGTTTATTTTGTTTGGTTTTGTTTGCCTCTTTTTAAAAAACCCCAAAAAAATTAGTTTAGTTTAGTTTGGTTTGCTTGCCTTATTCAAAAACACAAAAAAATTAGTTCCTGCTCTAGTTGCTGGTCTTTTATTGCCTTGCTTGGTCATGCTTACTATCAATGGATGGTTTCTTTGAAACTAGTCCTTATTGGCAAGGTGGGTTCATGGAAGAAGAAAAGTATTATTATAAGGAGCACCGTTTGTCACAAAAAGGGAAACACCTTTGGGAACAAATTGATAAATTGAAAACTATTGCTAGAGAGGTGTGCTCTACTTATAATGTTACTTATAGTTTGATAAAGCTTGTTGCTGTAGAAGGTATAAACACCTCACTTTTAAATGTGAGTATAATGATAATGTTACCATATCCTCTTATCTTAAAGGAAATTATGACTTTTATGATGTGGAACAAATTGAAGAAATTATTGCTTTCAAGGGTGCATTTGAACTTGCTAGTTTGCTTGAAAATACTGATGATGCACCTTATGAATATGAGGTTTATGAGATACTTAAATTTTGCTTTGATAATTACAAGGAAGAAAATTTCTATATTCTTGAATATTTTAATAGATGCTTTCCACAAATGGAAGAGTCTAATGCCTTGCAGGAGCCTATGGAAGAAGAAATTGTTGAAATTGAAAGCTCATTAGATGAAAAAGAGGATGCGAGTGATGAACAAAGGGAGGAAGAATGGATCTACCCATGTATACCTTCTAATGAGAGTAACTCTTTACCTCTTATATTATTTGATTATCCCCCATGCTTACCAAGGGAGGATGAATGTTATGTTCCTGTGGATCCTTTTGAAATATCTACTTTGGATAAAACCTGCGGAGGTTTTAATCCCACTGTTTTTGAGTTTGATAGAAATTATGAGTTTGTAGATCATGAAAAGCATGCTTATTGTGATAGCTATATTGTTGAATTTATTCATGATGCTACTGAAAATTATTATGAGAGAGGAAAGTATGGTTGTAGAAGTTTTCATGGTACTGAAACACCTCTCTATGTGCTGAAAGTTTTGAAGTTGCCTTTGTTTCATCTTCCTATGCCTGTCACTTTGTTCTTTGTGAATTTATTTGCATACAAGATTCCTATGCATAGGAAGTGGGTTAGATTTAAATGTGTTTTAAATTTTCTTCTTGATGCTCTCTTTGACTTCAATTCATAATTCTTATATAAGCATCTTCTCAAGCTATCATGCCTAACTTAAAGGCGTTAAAAAAAGTACTTGTTGGGAGATAACACAAGAGTTTCCTTGAGTCTTAGAAGTTATTACTTCAGTAATGACCTCTCCTTATCCTTTTTTTTTGCTTTTTGTGCCAAGAATGACCTCTAATGAGAGGGAAATAAGATTTAGGGAGTTGCTGTCCCAAAACAGATTTTTGTCCTCCACCAAAAAAAAATCGTGAGGTGGCTCTGTAACTCGCATTGAGCTCAAAATTTACGAATAAATCCCCCAGTATGTTGGCTAACGTTCGTTAGTTCAACACTTTTTGATTTGAGCAACATAAGATGTTCGAAAAAATTTGTTTCTACCTGCTGGTCTGTTTTGACAGATTTCTGCCATTATTTGCATTTGCTTCTTATTGATTCCTTTTTGAGCTCTCTTTAGGTAAATTGAGTTTCTTTGAACGAGTTACTACAGTATCTTGTGTTTTTAGTGAAAAACCTTGTTGTTCCAAAGCTTTGCCAGTGGTCTAATATCTTTTGAATAAGCTAATGTTGCTAATGAAGATTGTGTGAAGTTTTGCATGAAGGAAAAATTTCAGGTGTAGAGGGAGAATGATGCATTGAGATGAAGAATGGACAAAAGCTCAAGCTTGGGGATTCCACCATGGTGTCACCCCAAGAAATATCCAAGAAGTACAAGCGTCAAAGCTTGGGGATGCCCAAGGCATCCCCTTCTTCATCAATAAAAAGCTCAGGTCTGTCTAGACACTTTATTTTTATTGTTTCATGCATAGTTGTGTTGTTTTTGGAGCGTCTTAGTTTTTGTTTGCTTTGTTTAGTTTGTTTAGTTTTCTTTAGTAGTTTGTACCCCCCGTTATCGTTGTGTTGTTTTGCAAATAAGTTTGCTTGGTGTTTGGAAAGGAGTAACAAGTTCTTGCTTGAAGTGCAAGAGGAGCTTGCATTGACTGTGACTTAGACTTTAGCATGACATGCTAGGTGTTGTTTTAGCATTATGCTTAGTGATTATTGCTGTAGCATGTCTTGTTCCAAACAATTGGGATTGCTTAGTGTGCCTTGAAGAAATTATGTGTTGTTTTAGCATGCAAAAGTATAGTATTGTGGTATTCTCCTTTGATGTTTTGCTTGGGTTGACTTGGCACATGCTCACACCATGTTATGACTATGACAAGTCACCATTAGCCTCTATGATCATTTAGTCCTTGACTTGTAGTACCACTCTTTGCTTTGATTAGTTTTCTTTGTTGCATTGCATAATTATGGCCATTATTGCTCTCTTAGTTGATTGCTCCCAGTATTTTGCTAGCCTCCACTTGTTAGAGTAAGTTCTACTCATGCTTCCAACTCCCAAGAAACCAAGTTATCCCAAAGTGTCCACTATAAACTCCTATGCATGGTGTGTTACACCACTCCAAAGTACATTCTTGTTTTCATCTATCTTCTAATTAAAAAACTATTTTGTTATGTGAAAACTTAGTGATTAAAGCCCTCACGAACTTGATGGCACACTTTATTCTTTGACCCTAATAAACTTGAACAGTTGTGACAACTTTGTTGTATATGCTTGCACTTATAAGTTGGAATTAGCAGAACCGTGTTGTCACGAGGAACATTTTCAACATTGCACTTGTACCTTGTTGTACTCAGTTGATATCATGTTCTTTTGTCTATGGATGTCACCGGTGTGAAATAAAGAGGGGACTTGTAAGTCCATGGAGTTTGTATCCTGTGTTAGAGAAACGCCTAGGCCGCTAGCCAAAGCCATGCCTAATCATGGTGGAAACTTGCATCATCACCATAGTGACATCTATGAAGCATTCTTCTTATAAAAAAAGAGACACATTGAAAGAGGAAAGAGAGAAAAAAGCACCATATTCCCATGGTACATAAGAAGAATTGATGAGATGCTCATTGTCTGCTTACCTTGTCATTTTGGTTATGGGAAAGCTCCTGTACCATGTGCAAGGGGTACCCCGTCGGCGGTTATCAATGATATGCAAATACTTATAGTGACAAGAACTTACCTGGACCCAAAGTTTAGTATGCATGAGGTGTGGCCCTCGTATTCAAGGGGCATGAGATTGCCAACTTATACTTTGTCAAGCATATACTCCAGCTTTGCCACTTTAAGCTTAACCACTTCAAGATGCTTATGATAGGGGCAATGAGGGCTGAAAGATAACAAGTACCATAATTTTTGGAAGCTCTTTTTGAAACTTGTAATCCCTGCTTCCTTTACAAAAAGGCCTTTTTTCCACCACTATTGAGTCTCCACCTTCTACCTTTAGGAACCATTAAGAGAGCATAGTTGTCATTCTGTGTGCAGTGTTCCAAAGCTTATTAATTGATGCATATTGCGTTATTACTTGCTCTTGTGCTATTTGTTTCTAGTCACCCTTGTGAACTTTGCAGGTGTCCTATGCATTATATTGCTACTCTATGAGGGACAAGTTGATTGCCACTATGCTATGTTTTCTGCATGTGAAACAAACAAACTTTTTTCAATGCATATTATTCATGATCTTTGTTTGTAGATTTCCATGTTGCATGCATAGTTACTATGTCCTATTGTTATAACTCCATCTTTCATGCACATGTTTAGAGTTCTTTGATCCCAACTTTCAATGCTTGCAAATGGTTGGATCTTTATTATGAGGGTGCATGTCACCTCAAAAATTATTCTTTTATCACTTACCTACTCGAGGACGAGCATGAGTTAAGCTTAGGGATGTTGATACGTTGGAAACGTATCTATAATTTTCGATGCTCCATGCTTGTTTAGTATCTACTTTGCTTTACTTGTCCACACTTTGAGGTGTTTTTTACATGTTTTCTGGTACTAACCTATTAACAAAGTGCAACAGTGCCAGATGCTTGTTTTCTGCTGTTTTTGGTTTCAGAAAAGTTAGTAAAGAAATATTCTCGGCATTGGACGGGACGAAGGACAAAGTCAATAACTTTCCGTGGGGAACAAGAAGTCCAGAGGGGAGCCCGGAAGGCCAACCAGGGGCCAGACCCACCCTAGGCACGGGTGGGCCTAGCCCCGCGCCTGGCTAGGGTTTGGGCACCCTGGCCGCCTCCTGGTCTCGCCCCTTCACCTATAAGAAGCACCCAATGTAGAAACCCTGAGTGCCCGATCAGAAATCCATGAAACCGTCTGTAGCCGCCGCCACCATCGTCCATAGATCGGGGGATCTGAAGTTCTTCCCGACACCCTGCCGAAGGGGAGATCATCCCAGAGGCCTTCTCTCCGGTATGATTTGTGAGTAGTTCCACCTTGGAGTATGGGTCCATGTAGTAGCTAGATGGTTGTATCTCCTCCTTTGTGCTTTCATGTATAGATCTTGTGAGCTCCATTCATGATCAAGATCTAATCTATTTGTAATCATGCATGTTGTGTTTATGGGGATCCAATGGATATTGAGATTATTATGTTGGTTTGATTAATGGTTTTATCTTTATGATTCTATCATGTCTGTGTTGTTTGTGATCTTGCATGCTCTCTGTTGCTAGTGGTTATCTTGGCCAAGTAGTTGCTAGTGACTCCAAGAGGGGGTATTTATGCTCGATAGTGGGTTCATGCCTCTAGTTTCCAAGGGAAGTGACAATAATATCTTCGGTTGTAGATGTGCTATTGCTACTAGGGAGAAAACAACGGTCTCTTGTTCATGAAACATGTGGACTGTTTACCTTACACACTTTGCTTAAAGCAGTTGTCTGTTGCTTGCAACTTAAAACTGGAGGGGGTTCGGATGATAACCTGAAGGTGGACTTCTAGTCATAGATGCAGTTAGATGACGGTCTATGTATATTGTTGTATTGCCCAATCAACCTCATAGGATCTTTCTGACTAGTAATTGCATTGTTATGCCTTGCTCAGTTCCTGTCATTTGCTTCGCTGTAATTTGTTTATCCTTCATGTCATGTTGTTTATCTACGGAGAGCATTTCTAGTGCACTATGGACCCCGGTTCAACCTTTAACATTGATACATCTTCCACTGTTACTTGTTTACTTGCTGCAAACCATTACCTTCCACACCATACGTTTAATCCTTTGTTACAGCAAACCGGTGAGCTTGACAACCTCACTGATTTGTTGGGGCAAAGTATTGAGTTTGTGTTGTGTAGGTCTCCACGTTGTTTGCAACACTTGTGTGACGTTTCCTTCCTCCTTCTGGTTCGATAACCTCGGTCTCAACTGAGGGAAAACTTGCTGCTTGCTCTTCACACACCCTGCGCTTGGGGTTACCAACAAAGTGCCACGTCAAGCATCATCAAGCTTCCACCACATAAATGAGGGCGAGGTGGGGGCACCCTCCTTGGCCGGCGGCCATGCCCCCTTGGTCTGTCCCCTCCCCTATAAAAGTACCCCCTCCTCTCACTTGTCACTCACACCTCCTCGCGAAGGATCTCTCTCCCCCTTTATAATTTCCCCATGGTCTCGGATCAGCGAGATACATGTTCCCGGTAGCTTTTTATGGAAGGATTTGTTGCTTACGCTGCTTCGTTGGAGCGAGGGCGCGGAGGTTGACGGGGTACCCGGACGTGTGTGCGATCACGGATGCACCACTTCTTTGCGGTGTTGGACGTGATGGTGCTGGACCGGCTGGACCAGATGGACTTCATCACGATCTTGAGATCGGCAAGCGTTCAACTGCATCATCCACGAGTACAACCTCGTTAACGCTATACGGTCTTCGAGGGTATGTATTATATGGATGTATATCCACCTGTTGCTTGTATCTAGTAGATAGATCTTGGTGCTTTGTTCCCATCGTAGGAATTTTTTTGTTTTCTATGCTGCGAACCCTTCGGTGGTATCAGAGCCGGATCTATGCGTAGATGCTTTGCACGGGTAGTACACATATGAGTATGTGGGCGATGATGATCATGTTATTGCTTCTTAGTTGTACTTTGGATATTGGTGGCATAGTGGGATGAAGCGGCTCGGACAAACTTTACATGTCCTCGCACATGAGACCTGTTCCACACTTGACATGCAACTAGTTTTGCATAAGTGGCTAGCGGGTTTCTGTCTCTCCTACTATAGTCAATATTTAATTTGCAACGAGTTGTCAACAATTTGGTTATCCTCATTGTGGTTCATGTTCGTAGGTAAGAACGGTTCTATCTTCGAAAGCCCTAAGCCATGTAAAACTTGCAATGGATAAATTAGAGGCGTCTAGTTTAGATTGTTGCTAGGCTAGTGTCATGATATGGTGATGTTGTAAGTAGAAGTATAAGTCGATACTCTTACAACACACCTAACATGTAAGTTCCATAGACCTTGGCCTTACACATAGAGGTATGATAGTGATCATACCATGATGCATATGATGGAGATCAAGTGCAAGAACCATATCATTTCACTTATTCACATGTGATGTTTGATTACATCTTATATTGATAGTTTAGCATTTTATTAGCATAATAAGATGATCCCTCATTTAGATATCAAGATAAAAATGTGTTCTCCCTTAAGTATGCACCGATTATGTTTCGTCGCTCCAAGACATCACGTGATGATCGGGTGTTCTTGGATTCACGATCATATTTTGGGTGTAAGACAGTTACACACACGAATACTAAGGTCCTTACTTGGCAAGCCTAGAATGTACAAACATGGCCTCGGAACACGGACCGAAAGGTTAAGCATGAGTTATATGGAAGATATGATGCCCATTTGATGCTCGCCTTTGAAGCTACACCGACTCACTTGATGATCGAACTTGGTGTAGTGGATTTGGTTCATGTAATCACGAAAAAGACACGAGGGATGTCGTTTTTGAGTGGGATTTCATTTCTAATTTGGATTAGTAGAACTAAATTTATCATAAATTAAATCAAAGTGAATTTGCATAATTTGTTGTAGTCATTGGCATTCGTTCACCACCTTATGCTTAGTTGTAATTGAGATAATAGAACTATAGAATTCTAGATATTTACTTTACGAACTGGCATCGTATTGTGTTGAGTGTCAATCTAAAGTTTAAAGTCCTATTGCAAACTGTTGGGGATATGCTATATGGGTATCCTCATAGCATGTCTCTTATCCGGATAACCCGGGTGTCCCATAGTTGGTAGCATGGCCCATGGACTGCTGGGCGGCCCAGTTAGATGGATCCGGAAGGGAGGCCCATACCGGATAAATGAAGGCTACGGTGGAGTCACCAGCGTACCCGGAGCCTTGGAGTACAAGACAAGCTAGACTAGTCATAGTCAGTGTAGGACTCTGTAACCTGTCCGGCTAGGACTTCTCCCTGTAACCATAGGACCTGGCGACTATATAACTCGGGCCTATGGGATCCTTTAGGGTAGATAACTTCAGATAACTGATTATAGATTAGCATACACCTCGCACAGCGAACCAATCCCTGTAACTCGGCGTATTGCCCTTATAGTGATTTATAGCAGGAGTAGGATTCTGCCACCGTTGTGGGATCTGAACTTGGGTAAGCTGTGTTATCTCGTACCTGTCAACCGTCCGCCTTCCCCCACGTCTCTAAACACGCACTGTGAGGACCCCTCCATGGCGTACTCGTCGGCAATACCACGATAGTTGGCGCCCACCGTGGGGCCTCTTCAGCGGGCGAGGACCAAGATCTTCGCGGGAATCGCCGAACCTGTAGCCATCGGTCATGTTCTCTTATCCGGCAATGTTCTGATCGTCCCTCACAACGAGTTCTGTATCCCGGCGAAGACGAACCCTACGCGATGTTCGATCATTCCTATCGGAGACATCCACCTCTTCGTCAGCGAAACCGACTCGGGCACTAGATCCCTGGGAGTCGGAGGAGCATCAAGGCCCGCACGGACCACCTACGGGCAGGATACGTTCGCGGAAGGATCGATGTCGGATCTCTCTTCGGAGTTTTCCGGCAAAGATCGGAAAAATTCAAGGCCCACCCAAACCGCCCCTGTGCAGGATATAACGGTGGAAGATGACTGCAAATCCGTCGGCTTCGCCCATGCGTCTGGACAGCAGAGATCCAAGTTCGTCGGCGTGGTTACCATCTTCGATCTAGCGCGTTGCGTTCAGAGAGAAGGCGAAAACCCCCGTGATTACCTCGCCAGGTGGCTCCGTATACGAGCCGACCTGGCCCACTACCCCAATGATGATGCTATGTATCACTTTGTGGAAGGACTAGACCATGGCACGCTTCTCCGACATTCTGTAAGACGGCAACAGGCGTCAGGGCGTCTCACTTTCGAAAGTATGGTGAACACCGTCAACAGCTACGCGGAGGCTGACGAGGCAGCTCAGGCGGATCTTGCGCTCATTGGCGGAGCGCCGCCACCTCAGCAACCGCCGCCACCACCTCCGGCCGCCATCGTCGCAGCCACGCCACCACCTCCAGTCATCATCGCTGCTATTGCACCTCCACCCCCATCATGGAGGAAGTCCTGGCACCCTCCGACTCTGTGATTGATGCGCTTTATGCCGACTTCAGTGCAGATTCAGAGGAGGTAGACTTCAGTCCAGAAGAACTAGACTCCGCCATGCAGGAGATGGAGGAGGAGTACACGCGCGACGAGCAAGCCAACAAAGCCGTCGCGTCTCGAGAGGTGTTCATCGGTATTGGGACGGTGATGGATGAAGATCAACCCGGACGAGCTCCTCCTACAGTGCTGGACAAGGGGAAGGGGCCACTTATTGCTGCTGACGATGATCGTGCAAAGGTCATGCCTCCTCTGCCTAACCCAGTGCAACAACCGCAGGAACTCGGCACCGACCCGAGCAACAACAACACCGCAAACTTGCCGCCTCCGGCATCTACGTCTGATGCTGCCCAAATTACTCCGGCTGATAGAGTGATGTACGGCAACCTCCTCGTCGAGCCACTAACCGTAGCTCATATCCTGAATGTGACCCAGCTTGACGAGAAACGCCAGCAGCTGCTGGAGGAAGCGCAGGCCGTCGCGGAGCAAGGCGCTAAGCTAGATCGAGATATGGTCAATGCGTAGAAGTACATATAGAAAGCTAGAGAAATGGAGGCCGAATACAAGACTCTGCTGCAACAGCAGAAGTCCAAGAAAGCTCCAGCTCGCGTCATCAACGATCCTGGTGTACGGTGAAACCTAGGATGGGCTCCCTCGAAGCTGGCACAGGCCAAGCCATACATTGACAGTGAAGGTAGGCAAGTGATGCCCACTCCCCTCCTCAACCTCGCTGTCGTAAAGACCCTTCTGGATCAGGATCGATCGCCTGAGGCGGTGGAACAGGTCTATGACCTAGTGGCCAAGGCGGTAAAACATCAGGAAAAGGCCACCTCTCAGAGGCTGGAGTCTGACCAAGCGTTTTGCCGATCTAGCCAACACAAGCCGCCAAGGGAAAGATCTCCTCTTGATGTCGGATCTCAGACGAGTTCATCAGAACGAAGATGGAGGGATGCGTGCAACAGGAAGGATGCTATTCCCATATCCTCCGACCACGGAGAAAATGCCCGACCTCGTCGCCCATCGCCACCGCCACGCTCTCCCCGGCATCGCTGTAACATCCCAAAAATACTAAACTTGGATCATCAAACTCTAATCATCAAAATTAGGGTTAACAAAAACTTTTCAAATTAAAAATATGAAAGCATGCATATGTGTATGCATTACCAATTTGGATTCTTTTGAATTGCCATGATTGTGTGTTTCTTTGCTTGTAGAAGGATTCTTAGGTGAAATAAACATCATCTAAACAATCCCCACACTTTTCCCAAAGACAAATAAATCAAAACAAACAAAATAAGTGAATGGTCACTTTGACCAATTTAACTCCCATGCCTACTTTGGCTATCTGTAACTTTCATAACTTAATAGAAACTTGTTTGAATCTTTGCACCCCTTGATAGTACTCATAACAAAGTACCAAGGCCCACTGTGTGATCATCCAAAAACATTTGAATGCATAGTTTAAAGGACAGTTTAAAATTGAATCTATATCATATGGGAAGATCCCACTTTTGCAAAAACCACTCAAACATGCTCAACTTTCAAAACCCAAGCATCCACAGACTCACCAGCACATGCCTAGCACACCCACCAAAAATCTTTTCAAAATTCAAAACTTGAATTCATGCGGCCATTTCATCAAACACCTTGCAGATTCAAATCAAACAAAATCACAACACTATAGTGTGCAGTGATTCTAGCCTAACTTGTTCCCTCTCTGGGCACCACTAGCCTTAGTAGATCATCTAACAACCTTAACTAATCTCTAGCATCACTGTAAGCTAGCCATTGTCATCAATGGTGAACAATCCGAGAGCACCATGGTCACCCCAGTGTGGACAGCAAGCTACAAGCAGCACTAGCCTCGCCAACCTTGTCTGGGAGCAAGCTAGCACCCCACCTCCACTCCCTGTCCCAGCCGCGAGTGATGCTAGCCCCTGGACCACACGCACAGACCATGCCAAGCCGCTCTGCAACCATGCCGAGAGCGCGCCCTATGCGCCAAGCTCGACAGACGCCCACAGACCGCGCGCCGCCCTCGCCGCGTGCACACGCTATAACCACCATCCCAGAAACCCCACAGACACGCCCGTTCGCCGCCGCGCGGACCACGCGTGCTGTGCGCCATTAAAACTCCCGTCGGGCACGCACAGAGCACCGCAGCATTCCGACCGATCAGCACCGCCCCACGCCTCGCCACCACGCCATTGAGCTTCGCCAGGGAGCACATCACCGCCCCTACCGTCACCCATGCCGATAGCCCTCTGTGCTGTCGACCGCGACGAGCTCAGCTTGCGCCCGTCGGTCCCCTCTCGCCACTATAAATAGAGGCCTCCCCCGCTCGAATTCTTCACACCATTCCACTCCTCTCTCACCCAGAACCGCCCCACCTCTGTCCCGGAGCAAGGCGAGCAGCGCATCGCCGGAATTGCGCCGGAGCTCGCCGCTGCAGAGAAGAAGGGCGCCGTCGATTTCGTCCACCCTAGGAGCTACCGCGACTACCCCTGAGTTCGCCGTCGTCGAATTCGTCATTTGCCCGCATCGCTGACCTTCGCCTGAGCCCCGATGAGCCTCCCACGACCCCCACTGAGCCGCTAGGGTTCGAGCTCGCCGGTGACTAGTTCGTCGTCGACGACAACCCTTAGCCGTTGATCTTACTTCTAATCCAACGCACCACATTGCCCGGTATCGCTTCGTGTTTAATGAGTCGCTGACCAATAGACCCGCCCTGTCAGTTGCGCCCCGCGCCACGGAGTGACACTAGGCCGGCCCATTAACCCTTCCCGCGCAGCCCACTCATTTGAATTTAGATTTTTCTATTTAGATTCAAACTCAGTTCTATACTTAATTTTAAAAATCAACCCAGCTCGATTCAGTGAACCAAATTGAATGAAACCAATTTTGTTAGAAATATTTTGAAATGCTTAATCCAAGCCTGTTGAATTCAAATCATTTGGATCTGTAGATCAACCTTGGTAAAAATAACAAGGCCGAAGCTTTTCTGCATTCAAACATTTTTCAAATTTAAACCATAATAGCTTTTGAGTTGATTCCAACTCTCAAAAATCACTTTTGACCATACCTTTCAGAATATATAAAAATATATGGGTTTACTTACAGAAATAATGTCCAAGTTATAAAAGAATGCCACATAGGAATTTCTAGTCACTTTATTTAATTAAAATAAAAGGGTTAAACCTTATTAAATTTTGACACCACTTTAAATCACATTCCCATGTACTGAACTATGTGGTGATGACATGTGTCAGCATGATCCCATGTTTGGTTTGGAGAATATTAAATCTTAAGTAGTTTTTCAATGAGTAGAAATTACTTTTCTAAAAATAAAATCATTAAGCCAAATGCTTTAGTCTTGTAATGTTAGTGATGATGCTAGATCATCTATAGAACCCCTTTGTGTGATGATTGAAAGTAGTTAAGTATTGTTTGGTGATTGTGTGCCTCGTATTTATTTATAGACGCTAGTACCGACCAAGGATACGAGGAGGAAGGAGGATACTACGAAGAAGAAGCCGAGGAGAACTTCAACCACTGCTCTGCTCAAGGCAAGCTTATACTAATGCTTGCAAGCTAACACTTGCAATTATGAAAGTAGATAACCTATGCAATGCACTAAGCATGCTGGGTTAGACATATTTGATGATACCCCCTCCTAGTTTTACTTGCAAGCTTTCTACTTTATTTCTTTATCAAAGCTTCTACTTAGAGTGTACTTAAGTAATTTGTAGATACTGGAAAGATAACTGAAGGTTGCATAAAGAGCATAAAATTTGGCCTGAGCTAGATAATCTTGATTTCATCCTAAGACATGAGATTGAACTTAGTTAGAACCCCACTAGTTTACCACCCTTCATTAGTACTCACCCCCACTTGTAGATGCTAGTGCTAAGCATAAAACTTGATCAACTTTAGATGGGAATACTTGGTGAAAATGGTTATGAAAACCTTAGAATGATGAGTCATTCTACTAAGATATTTTGACATGTGTTTCCGAACACCAGAGGATTTTGGTGATGAAAATGTTAAGGCATGAGCCTTAGCCCTTTATAAAACTGATGGTTGTCTGGATGCGATACCATTCCAATTTTACCGTACAACCACAATACCCGAAGATTGGGTAGGGCTTGACTGGAAACTTATATACCTTAGTATTGGTTCCCTCACGGCCAAGGTCTGAGCTGAGGCTACCTTGTGAAGATTGTCCACCTGTGCAGTACCCAAGATGAAAGTTGGTCATGGTTGGGAGGCCAAACTCACAGGAGAGGTGCCTATACTAGGGCGTGTAATTGAAAGGTTAGGATTGATTATCCGCATACTGAGTATGGTGAATTCAGGATTTGTTCCTGACGGATGTATAAAATGTTGTGGTGAAAGTGTACAATCTCTGTAGAGTGTCAAACTATTCGAATAGCCGCGTCCGCGGTTATGGACAGTTGGAGTGGCCATACTGTTCCCTCGTCAGATGTTTTCGAAATGACTTGTGAAATGAATTGAGAACGTGACTTGACCACAACAGAGTTGTGGCATGAGATACAAGTTCCCACTTAGGTGTTATAAAAATTCAACTAGCTTTCTTGCTTCTGAACTTAGTAGAGGTAAATCTGGCTTTTTGCAAAACAACCCTAGAGTTTAGTGTCCTATTACAAAAACCCCCTTCACTTGTTAGTATTAGTTTGCGAGTACTTAAAGAGTACTCATGGCTTTGTCCCTGGATATTCCCGTGGCCATACTATGAAGAGGAGTACCAGGATGATGGACCCCAAGAAGGTTACGACAATTAGGATCATCTCCCATCGTCAGCATTGTCTGTGACCCCGAAGATGGAGCTCGCATACGCTACCATTATTATTACGTATTTCCGCTGCTTGAGTTGTATTAAGAACTGGATCATGACATCCTTATTTGTGTAAGACCTTATGTATGGTTTGTAATGGATGATGTACTGTGGTATCCAATTCTGTTATGTCTCGCAAAAATGGTAATCCTGGGATTGCGATGTATGACATAACAGGCATTTGGGATTAAAAATCCGGGTGTTGACAAGTTGGTATCAGAGCCATCCTGACCATAGGAGACCCTAGTTAGACTGGACGTTTGAATCAAAAACTTAGTTTCAAAACCAAAGGAAGCAAATATTTACAAAAACTTATTCCCATTCTTATCACCTTTATTCTTTCATGAAAATTCTTGTCCCTCAAAAACTCTTGCAAAATACATAAAATTTGACACACTTGATCACTCTACTAACTTACTCATCCTATATTCTTAATAGATGGACATGAAGTACAGCAAGTTTTATCAGTTGGGGAATGGAGGAGACCTTATCTTTGAGAGGGATTTGGACCAGCTTTCGGAACTTCTGGAGCGTCCGCACCCCGAGTTCTTCGGAGCTCAGCTCAATGATCAAGGAGGAGAAGATCTGTAGTGGCTAATTGTTGCAAGTCTCCGAGGAAAGATTGAACCTCCCACTGCTGAGGGAATTCAGTTCACCTTAAGAGAGAACAACTGGCTTGATGAACTTGCCAGGGCCATGCAGGAAGCTCTTGCCCGTCTGTGTGGGCAGAGTATCAACCAGATCAAGGGTACCCGCTTTGAGTTTTTCCCAAGGCGTGATGCTAATGGACAGCCACTGGAATCCCCATACCACCCCGAACTGAAGACTCAATTAGACCACCTTAGCTTCATGATGTACGATCGTCAGCAGTAATTGGACAATTGCCGTGACTACTCCAACCACAAGTCCGCCATCATCAAGACGAAGGATCAGACCATCGCCATGCTAGCGAAGGATCGCAAGTCTCGCCGCTGTCAGCTCGACAAGAAGGAGCTTATCATTGCTCGTCTTCGCCACTGTATCTCGAATTTGGGGGAGACCATCCACGAGAGAGACATGCAGTTGGAGGAAAGGGAGAATGCCGGAGAGGATCTTCATGGAGACCCCTACTCCTATCTCAGCGATGATGATGATTTTCTGGAGGATCAGGCAATGGACTTGTTCACCGATGAGGATGATTTCGCCTTCATCAGTGACGATGAGGATGATGAGGATGACGACTACACCGACTCCGAAGGAGTAGTAGCACTTGAGCACTAGCGTAGTGAGTTGTATTCGGTCCCAGTGTATCGTAGTTTCCAGAATGGTTCTTAAAACCATCTGTTTACCTTTGTTGTGGTGTGTGTTTGTATCGTGTGCTATGAATGAATGAATGAAAATCATGTTGCTAGAAAATCTGAGTCAAACTTTAAAAACTTTTCAAAGTCCCGAAACCTTATAAATTTCCCTCTTTTCTCATGATATATCTCAATCTTCAGATGCCACGCGGAGGAAGTGGTTCATCCCCGGACCCGATGTTGCAGATCCTGCAAATGTTGGTTTCTGACCGTGAAGCTGAAAGAGCCGAATGTCAAGCCAACCTAGCCACCCTTCGGCAGATAGCTCAGCTGGCCCACAACAATCAAGGCCAAGGAAATCAGGACAACCATGGATCTAAGCTCAAGAATTTCCAGAACACCAACCCACCTGTTTTCACTAAGTCGGAAGAGCCCCTAAATGCAGACGATTGGCTGCAGACCATGGAAAACAACCTGGAAGTCGCCGGAGTGGAAGCTAATGAGAAAGTTCTGTTTGCCACCCACTATCTAGCCAGAGATGCCAGAGCATGGTGGAACAGTGTTCGTGCAATGACCGGAGGACAGATGATGACCTGGGAGGAATTCAAGGTCAAGTTCAACAGAACCCATGTGCCACCGGGTTTGATCAAGAGAATGAGAGATGAGTTCAGAGAACTGAAGTAAGGAAGGATAACCATAGTGGAATACCGTGACAAATTCTTGTCATTGGCTAGATATGCCCCGGATGAGATCGACACCGAAGCCAAGAAGAAGGAGAGATTCCTGAATGGTCTGCACGATGAGATGCAGACTGTGTTAGTCAATATCCCCTTTGCTGATATTGAAGCCCTTGTCGACTCTGCCATTCAGAGGGAAGGAAAGATCAACCAAGCCAATGAGAACCGCAAGCGTCGCATGATGCATCAGCCAGGAACTCATCAGACCCCCAATGAACCGTCCGACCTATCCCAACTGTGGAAACCCTAGGCCCGGAGGAAATCACAACAACCCCGGCAACTCTAGCAATTTCAACCATGCCCCACCCAAGTTCAACAACAACAATGCTAACGCCAACACCAACATTGCCCCGAGGACTGGAAGCAATGATGTGCCTGTTGCAGCAAAGGACAAGTCGTAGGTGACTTGTTATGACTGTGGAAATAAGGGTCACTACTCCAACGAGTGCCCCAACAAGAAGAATGCCGCAGCCCCCAATGCAAATGCCCCAGATCAGCAGCAGCGTCGTGTTCAGCCAGGAAGAAGGTTTGCCCCAGGGAATTTGCTCAACCGCAACGGCCGTCTTTTTCTCATGCATGCTGAAGAAGATCAGGAAGCACCAGACATCGTACTGGGTATGTTTTCTGTTAATTCAGTACTTGCTCGAGTGTTGTTTGATTCTGGTGCATCTCACTCATTTGTCACCGAAGAATTTGCATGCACTAGTAAAATTCAACCAACCAAACTGAAGCATGTCATGATTGTTAAAATCCCCGGTTGAACCACCAAGGCTAGGCAAATTTGCAAAGTCGTCCCCATTCGAATCCATGGCATAGATTTTTATGCTAATCTGATAGTACTCGAAACTAAAGGTTTGGAAGTAGTACTAGGAATGGATTGGATGTCCAAACATAAAGGATTGATTGACTGTGCCAAGAAAGCCATAACCATGACCAGTACAGCCGGAATATCAGTCGAGCATATATCTGAAACCTTACCGCGTCAATTCAAGTGCAACAAGAGTATAGCCCAACCTACCACTGACCAAGTCCGGATAGTCTGTGAATACCCCGATGTATTTCCTGATGTTTTGCCCGGTATGCCCCTAGATCAGGATATCGAGTTTATCATTGAACTAATCCCCGGAACAGGACCCATAGCCCAGAGACCATATAGTATGAACCCGTCTGAACTAGCAGAACTGAAGAAGCAACTAGATGCCATGCTGGAAATTGGATTGATTCAACCAAGTGCGTCACCTTGGAGATCACCTATTTTGTTCGTGGATAAGAAGGATGGAGGTAACCATTTGTGTACGGATTATCGGAAGTTGAATGATGTCACCATCAAGAACAAGTACCCTTTGCCCAAGATAGAAGATTTGTTTGATCAGTTGACCAGTGCCAAAGTGTTTTCTAAGATTGATCTTAGAACAGGCGATCATCAACTCAAGATTCGTGCAGAGGATATCCCCAAGACTGCCTTTACCACCCGTTATGGATTATACGAGTATACTGTCATGTCTTTTGGATTAACCAATGCCCCCGCTTATTCATGAATCTCATGAATAAGATTTTTATGGACTTCCTGGATAAGTTTGTAGTTGTTTTCATCGATGACATTCTGATTTATTCCAAATCGGAAGAAGAACATGAGCTACACCTAAGGACCATTCTTGGAACCCTTAGAGAGCATCAGTTGTATGCCAAGTTTAGCAAATGTGAATTCTGGTTACAGGAGGTAGGATTCCTCGGTCACATTATATCAGCCGGAGGAATTTCCGTTGACCCTGCAAAGGTGAAAGATGTCGAAGATTGGCAAGCCCCAACCACTCAAACCCAAGTTCGTGCATTTCTCGGATTGGCGGGATACTACCGCAAGTTCGTAGAAGGATTCTCGAGTATCGCGAGACCCATGACCCAATTGCTGAAGAAGGACAAGAAGTTTGAATGGACCGACAAGTGTGAAGCGAGTTTTCAAGAACTCAAGAGAAGATTGATTTCAGCCCCAATCTTAATCATGCCGGATATCACGAAGCCCTTCGACGTGTATTGTGATGCATCCAAGATCGGTCTCGGATGTGTGCTAATGCAAGAAGGCAAAGTTATATCTTATCTATCTCGACAACTGAAGAAACATGAGCAAAATTACCCAACCCATGACCTCGAACTCGCAGCCGTAGTTCTAGCCCTGAAGACATGGAGACATTACCTGATGGGAAACCGTTGTGAGATCTATTCGGATCACAAGAGTCTGAAGTATATATTCACTCAGAAGGAGCTGAATATGAGACAGAGAAGATGGATTGAGCTAATCAAGGATTACGACCTGGACATTCACTATCACCCTAGTAAATCCAATGTGGTAGCAGATGCCCTTAGCAGATTGCCGTGCCGCTTGAACTCCATGATTTTGAAGGAGCAACCAAGCTTGCACAAAGAGATGGAAGATTTTCGAATGGAATTAGTGAGTGAAGGATTTTTGTCTAGCATAGAACTTCAACCCACTTTGATCAGCCAGATCAAAGAGGCGCAGAAAGGAGATGCTAGTATCGACGGAATCAAGTGTCGTATCGGTACGGGCAAAGTACCCGGATTCACCGAAGACGAAGAAGGAGTTCTGTGGTACAAAGGACGCCTTTGTGTACCAGCAGATTCTGAATTAAAAGAAGTTATTCTGAAGGAAGCTCATGATACTCTTTATTCTATCCACCCCGGAGGTACTAAGATGTACCAAGATTTTAAAGAACAATTTTGGTGGCATAAGATGAAGAGAGAAATTGGAAGCTATATCGCCAAGTGTGATATATGTCAGCGAGTCAAGGCAGGACATCAAAGACCCGCTGGATTGTTGCAACCATTGCCAATTTCCGGAATGGAAATGGGATTCCGTTGGAATGGACTTTATCACTGGATTGCCTACTTCTAGTAGGGGAAATGACTCTATCTGGGTCATAGTGGACAGATTGTCCAAAGTCGCCCATTTCTTACCCGTAAAGACCACATATCAGAGTTGGAAGCTAGCGGAGTTATACATCGCTAGAATCGTCAGTTTGCATGGAGTCCCCAAGAACATCGTATCTGATCGAGGAACTCAATTTACCTCGAGATTCTGGAAGAAAGTCCAATAAGGTTTAGGAACCCGACTATATTTTAGCACAGCTTATCACCCTCAGACCGATGGACAAACGGAGCGAGTAAATCAAATACTCGAAGATATGCTGAGAGGATGTGTGTTAGAATATGGATCTAAGTGGGAAGATTGTCTACCGTTCGCAGAATTTTCATACAACAACAGTTATCAAGCTAGTTTGCAAATGGCCCCATTTGAATTCATGTATGGAATAAAATGTCACACCCCTTTGAACTGGTCGAAAGTAGGAGAGAGTCAGATTTTCAGACCTTACATCCTACGACAAGCAGAAGAGAAGGTTCACAAGATTCGTGAGCACCTCA
Source organism: Avena sativa (assembly GCA_916181665.1). NCBI lineage: Eukaryota > Viridiplantae > Streptophyta > Magnoliopsida > Poales > Poaceae > Avena > Avena sativa. Next base: position 397,521,403 of record OV702281.1, read on the forward strand.
AGACAGCCGAGTCCAGACAGAAGAGTTACGCCGACAAAAGATGTCGAGACCTCGCCTTTAACATCAGAGATTTTGTGTATCTAAAAGTGTCGCCATTGAAAGGAATGCAACGTTTCCAACTCAAAGGAAAGTTAGCCCCCAGATATATCGGACCCTTCAAGATTCTGAACCGTCAAGGAGAAGTGTCGTATCAATTGGAACTGCCTGAAGAGATGTCAGCCGTGCACGATGTGTTCCATATCTCATTACTTCGCAAGTGCCTCGAAGTTCCAGAGACGACTGAAGTGTTCAAGAATATCGATCACGGGACCATAGAGATCAGCGATGATCTGACCTATCCCGAAGTACCGATCCGTATTTTGGAAGAAGCCTTCAGAACCACCAGAACCCGAAGCATCAAGTTTCTCAAGATTCAGTGGAGCAACCACATAGAAGAGGAAGCTACCTGGGAGCGCGAAGATCACATCAGGACGGAGTTTCCCGATCTCTTCAAATCCTAGGTAATCTTTTTCGTCCTTTTTCAAATCTCGGGACAAGATTTTGTTTAAGGGGGGAAGGTTTGTAACATCCCAAAAATACTAAACTTGGATCATCAAACTCTAATCATCAAAATTAGGGTTAACAAAAACTTTTCAAATTAAAAATATGAAAGCATGCATATGTGTATGCATTACCAATTTGGATTCTTTTGAATTGCCATGATTGTGTGTTTCTTTGCTTGTAGAAGGATTCTTAGGTGAAATAAACATCATCTAAACAATCCCCACACTTTTCCCAAAGACAAATAAATCAAAACAAACAAAATAAGTGAATGGTCACTTTGACCAATTTAACTCCCATGCCTACTTTGGCTATCTCTAACTTTCAGAACTTAACAGAAACTTGTTTGGATCTTTGCACCCCTTGATAGTACTCATAACAAAGTACCAAGGCCCACTGTGTGATCATCCAAAAACATTTGAATGCATAGTTTAAAGTACAGTTTAAAATTGAATCTATATCATATGGGAAGATCCCACTTTTGCAAAAACCACTCAAACATGCTCAACTTTCAAAACCCAAGCATCCACAGACTCACCAGCACATGCCTAGCACACCCACCAAAAATCTTTTCAAAATTCAAAACTTGAATTCATGCGGCCATTTCATCAAACACCTTGCAGATTCAAATCAAACAAAATCACAACACTATAGTGTGCAGTGATTCTAGCCTAACTTGTTCCCTCTCTGGGCACCACTAGCCTTAGTAGATCATCTAACAACCTTAACTAATCTCTAGCATCACTGTAAGCTAGCCATTGTCATCAATGGTGAACAATCCGAGAGCACCATGGTCACCCCAGTGTGGACAGCAAGCTACAAGCAGCACTAGCCTCGCCAACCTTGTCTGGGAGCAAGCTAGCACCCCACCTCCACTCCCTGTCCCAGCCGCGAGCGATGCTAGCCCCTGGACCACACGCACAGACCATGCCAAGCCGCTCTGCAACCATGCCGAGAGCGCGCCCTATGCGCCAAGCTCGACAGACGCCCACAGACCGCGCGCCGCCCTCGCCGCGTGCACACGCTATAACCACCATCCCAGAAACCCCACAGACACGCCCGTTCGCCGCCGCGCAGACCACGCGTGCTGTGCGCCATTAAAACTCCCGTCGGTCACGCGTAGAGCACCGCAGCGTTCCGACCGATCAGCACCGCCCCACGCCTCGCCACCACGCCGTTGAGCTTCGCCAGGGAGCAAAACACCGCCCCCTACCGTCACCCACGCCGATAGCTCTCTGTGCCGTCGACCACGACGAGCTCAGCTTGCGCCCATCGGTCCCCTCTTGCCACTATAAATAGAGGCCTCCTCCGCTCGAATTATTCACACCATTCCACTCCTCTCTCACCCAGAACCGCCCCACCTCAGTCCCGGAGCAAGGCGAGCAGCGCATCGCCGGAATTACACTGGAGCTCGCCGCTGCAGAGAAGAAGGGCGTTGTCGATTTCGTCCACCCTAGGAGCTGCCGCGACCACCCCTGAGTTCGCCGTCGTCGACTTTGTCGTTTGCCCGCATCGCCGACCTTCGCCTGAGCCCCGGTGAGCCTCCCACGACCCCCACTGAGCCGCTAGGGTTCAAGCTCGCCGGTGACTAGTTCATCATCGACGACGACCCTCAGCCGTTGATCTTACTTCTAATCCAACGCACCACATTGCCCGGTACCGCTTCGCGTTTAATGAGTCGCTGACCAGTAGACCCGCCCTGTCAGTTGCGCCCCGCACCGAGTGACACTGGGCCGGCCCATTAACCCTTCCCGCGTAGCCCACTTGTTTGAATTTTGATTTTTCTATTTAGATTCAAACTCAGTTATGTACTTAGTTTCAAAAATCAACCCAGCTCGATTCAGTGAACCAAATTGAATGAAACCAATTTTGTTAGAAAGATATTGAAATGCTTAATCCAAGCCTGTTGAATTCAAATCATTTGGATCTGTAGATCAACCTTGGTAAAAATAACAAGGCAGAAGCTTTTCTGCATTCAAACATTTTTCAAATTTAAACCATAATAGCTTTTGAGTTGATTCCAACTCTCAAAAATCACTTTTGACCATACCTTTCAGAATATATAAAAATATATGGGTTTACTTACAGAAATAATGTCCAAGTTATAAAAGAATGCCACATAGGAATTTCTGGTCACTTTATTTAATTAAAATAAAAGGGTTAAACCTTATTAAATTGTGACACCACTTTAAATCACATTCCCATGTACTGAACTATGTGGTGATGACATGTGTCAGCATGATCCCATGTTTGGTTTGGAGAATATTAAATCTTAAGTAGTTTTTCAATGAGTACAAATTAATTTTCTAAAAATAAAATCATTAAGCCAAATGCTTTAGTCTTGTAATGTTAGTGATGATGCTAGATCATCTATAGAACCCCTTTGTGTGATGATTGAAAGTAGTTAAGTATTGTTTGGTGATTGTGTACCTCGTATTTATTTATGGACACTAGTACCGACCAAGGATACAAGGAGGAAGGAGGATACTACGAAGAAGAATCCGAGGAGAACTTGAACCACTGCTCTGCTCAAGGCAAGCTTATACTAATGCTTGCAAGCTAACACTTGTAATTATGAAAGTAGATAACCTATGCAATGCACTAAGCATGCTGGGTTAGACATATTTGATGATACCCCCTCCTAGTTTTACTTGCAAGCTTTCTACTTTATTTCTTTATCAAAGCTTCTACTTAGAGTGTACTTAAGTAATTTGTAGATACTGGAAAGATAAATGAAGGTTGCATAAAGAGAATAAAATTTGGCCTAAGCTAGATAATCTTGATGTCATCCTAAGACATGAGATTGAACTTAGTTAGAACCCCACTAGTTTACCACCCTTCATTAGTACTCACCCCCACTTGTAGATGCTAGTGCTAAGCATAAAACTTGATCAACTTTAGATCGGAATATTTGGTGAAAATGGTTATGAAAACCTTAGAATTATGAGTCATTCTACTGAGATGTTTTGACATGTGTTTCTGAACACCAGAGGATTTTGGTGATGAAACTGTTAAGGCATGAGCCTTAGCCCTTTATAAAACTGATGGTTGTATGGATGCGATACCATTCCAATTTTACCGTACAACCATAATACCCGAAGATTGGGTAGGGCTTGACTGGAAACTTATATACCTTAGTATTGGTTCCCTCACGGCCAAGGTCTGAGCTGAGGCTACCTTGTGAAGATTGTCCACCTGTGCAGTACCCAAGATGACAGTTGGTCATGGTTGGGAGGCCAAACTCACAGGAGAGGTGCCTATACTAGGGCGTGTAATTGTAAGGTTAGGATTGATTATCCGCATACTGAGTATGTTGAATTCAGGATTTGTTCCTCACGGATATATCGAATGTTGTGGTGAAAGTGTACAATCTCTGCAGAGTGTCAAACTATTCGAATAGCCGCGTCCGCGGTTATGGACAGTTGGAGTGGCCATACTGTTCCCCCGTCAGATGTTTTCAAAATGACTTGTGAAATGAATTGAGAACGTGACTTGACCACGTTGTGGCATGAGATACAAGTTCCCACTTAGGTGTTATAAAAATTCAACTAGCTTTCTTGCTTCTGAACTTAGTAGAGGTAAATCTGGCTTTTTGCAAAACAACCCTAGAGTTTAGTGTCCTATTACAAAAACCCCCTTCACTTGTTAGTATTAGTTTGCGACTACTTAAAGAGTACTCATGGATTTGTCCCTGGCTATTCCCGTGGCCAGACTATGAAGAGGAGTACCAGGATGATGGACCCCAGGAAGGTTACGACAACTAGGATCATCTCCCATCGTCAGCATTGCCTGTGACCCTGAAGATGGAGCTCGCCTATGCTACCGTTAATATTACGTATTTCCGCTTCTTGAATTGTATTAAGAACTAGATCATGAGATCCTTATTTGTGTAAGACCTTATGTATGGTTTGTAATGGATGATGTACTGTGGTATCCAATTCTGTTATGTCTCGCAAAAATGGTGATCCTGGGATTGCGATGTATGGCATAACAGGCATATGGGATTAAAAATCCGGGTGTTGACAATCGCGAAGACCCCAAGGCTCACCATCGTACGGATATGCCCCCGCCAAGGCAGAGCGACATCGTCATCCGCGACAACACGGAGAAGTCCCGTCATGATGGAGAGAGTAGCCAGGGACACAAGAGTAGGTCACGCCATGACCCTCCGCGTCCGACAAGCAACCGCGACAGGCGTGAGGCGTCGCAGGAGGGTAATAGCAAGAAGGATAACCCACCGCCACCTCCGCCTCCGTCACCACCCAGCAGTCACCATGGCGGAGAAAGAGAAAGACGAGACATCTCGTGCCTACCTCTCCCGCTGGCTGGATATGAAGAATTCCTGCGCAAGAGTGCATGCTTAGACCACCATGGCCGCCTTCATCGATGGGTTGGAAAGGGGCACGTTGCTCCGACATAAGCTGAAGCGCTTGCAGGACAATCACCAGCTTGACTTGAACCAGATGATTCGGTTGGCCAGTGAGTTCGCAGCTGCCGACGACGATGCTCGCGGCTCCTTGCCGGCAACGGCCGTTCCAACTCAAGCTCGGAGGAACAGAAGTACAATGCGGAAAACCGCTCCAGAAGAAAATAAACCTCCCGACATGGTCGCCATGACCTTTGCAGGACGAGGCGATGGCGGACAACGTGGCCAAGGACGGGGAGCTGGTTGTGGGTAGCAGCGAGGAAGTGAAACTACCTCGGCAGCGCACCGCATTCCCAAACCTACGAGGAGTACCGTGATGTGTCGTGCCTCGTACACCTCGATGTTAACGGTAAAGCCACTCACACCAATCAACACTTCAAGTTCGTTAACGACCTCAAGGAAGACCCGAAGTCCGGCTACAAGCAAAGTCGGAAGAACGAACCGCGAGGCAAGGGCAATGGGAAGAAGAAGGAGGAGGAGTCCAAGGATTCAAGTGACATGGATGAAGATGTTGACCCTAAGCACGCCGCCAAGAGCGACGACAAAGGCAAGAACCCCTTCGTAAAGAAGGCGCCAGTTTACCACACTTTCCATGGCACATCTTCCGCCCGACAACAGAAGACCTCTATGAGGATCCTGATGGCTACTCTGCCCCCAGTTCCCCAGTACCTGCGCTGGTCGGAGGTTCCAATTACTTGGGACAGGAAGGATCACCCAGACCTCATTCCTACGGAGAACCAATACGCCATGGTCATCAACCCCCTGATTGATGGCAATGAGTTCACCAAGTGTATGGTGGATAGTGGAAGCAGCATCAACATCATGTACCTGGATACACTACAGAAGATGAACTTGACGGAGGCAAACCTAAGGAGGACCAACACCATCTTCCACAGCGTAGTTCCTGGTCGAGAGGCTCGGTCCCTTGGGTGCATCACACTTCAGGTAGCTTTTGGCGATGTTAATAATTACCGCCAAGAGCGCATGACCTTTGAGGTGATCCCCTTCAAGAGCGTGTACCACGTTATATTCGGCCGCGACATATTCCACACCTTCATGGCAAAGCCATGCTTCGGTTACAAAAAACTCAAGATACCCGGACCAAACGGTGTCTTCATCGTATCCGGAAGCTTTACCAAGGCTAGGGACTGCGAGATTAATGAAGCAGCCTATGTAGAAGTTGTCCTCTACAACGAAGAATTCAAGGAGATCCAAAGCAAGGTCGATGACTCGGAGATGCCCGCGTCGAAGAAACAAATCTCCGACTCCGCTCCAGCATTCAAGGCCGCCATCGAGACCAAGACGGTGGAACTTGTGGCAGGCGATGCCTCCAAGACCACCGCCATTGGGACGAACCTGGATCCCAAATAGGAAAGCGCGCTCATCGAGTTCCTCCGTGAGAATAGGGACATCTTTGCCTGGCAACCTGCCGACATGAAATGTGTACCTAGGGAACTTGCCGAGCACAGATTAAACATTGATCCAAAATGCAAACCAGTGAAGCAACCTCTACGACGCTTTGGAGATGAGAAGAGACGCGCCATTGGCAAAGAGATAGCTAGGTTACTTAAGGCTAGTTTTATCCGGGAAGTCCTTCACACCCAATGGGTGGCCAATCCTGTACTTGTCCCCAAAAAGGGAACCAATGAATTAAGAATGTGCGTTGATTACACCGGCTTGAACAAAGCATGTCCCAAAGATCCGTTTGCTTTGCCTCGCATTGACCAAGTCATTGACTCGACGGCTGGCTCGGAACTTTTGTGTTTTCTCGATACCACTAGATCAAGATGAGGAAGTCAGACCGATTGTCCACTTCGTTCACTACTCCATACGACAAGTTTTGCTATGTCACGATGCCCTTTGGGCTGAAAAACGCAGGTGCTACATACCAGCGGACAATGCAACATTTCCTACACGATCAAATTGGTCGGAACGTTCACGCCTACGTGGACGATATAGCGGTGATGTCTAAAAAGTCAAATGACTTAATCGCCGACTTAAAAGAAACCTTTGATAATCTCTAGAAATACAACATGATGCTTAACCCTAAGAAGTGCGTCTTCGGGGTCCCAGCCGACAAATTGTTGGGCTTCATCATTTCCCAGCGTGGAATCAAGGTCAACCCGGAGAAAATCAAGGCCATTTTAAACATAAATCGTCCGACATGTCTAAAAGACATTCAACGACTAACAGGTTGTGTTGCAGCACTTAGTCGGTTCGTCAACCGACTTGGAGAGAAGGCTCTGCCGCTATACAAGTTGCTGAAGAAGGCGGATAAATTTACATGGACGGACGAAGCAGATGCAACATTAAAGCAACTCAAGGATATTCTTTCCTCAGCGCCCATCCTTGCAGCACCCGAGCCTGGAGAGCCCATGTTACTTTACATGGCGACAACCAACCGGGTAATCAGCATCGTCGTCGTGGTAGAGCAGAAGGAACCAGGCTATGAGAACGGAGTTCAACGACCTGTTTACTACGTAAGCGAGGCCTTGACGGAGTCCAAGCAGCGTTACCCGCACTACCAGAAAATAGCTTATGGAGTATTCCTTGCTTCTCGGAAGCTGAGGCATTACTTTCAGGAGCACCCAATCACAGTGGTGAGCAAGACTCCACTGTCCGACATTATCAACAATAGCGACGCTACAGGAAGGGTCGCAAAGTGGGGCATCGAGCTTGCCGCCTTCGAGATCACCTACAAGCGAGGCGACGCTATCAAGTCACAAGCCTTGGCGGATTTTATTGCAGATTGGACAGAGATGCCAGATGTTATTCCGTTGCCGGTACCATAGTACTAGGTGATGCACTTTGACAGATCAAAGATGCTCAACGGCTCGAAGGCTGGTGTATTGCTACAGTCACCAACTGGCGACAAGCTACACTACGTTCTGTAGATCCACTTCGAGGCTACAAACAACATGGAGGAGTATGAAGCACTCATTCACGGATTATGCGTAGCCAAGGATATTGGCATCAAGCGCATAGTTTACTGTGGAGATTCCGAGTTGGTTGCCAGTAGGTGGCTGGCACCTGGAATGCGCGGAACCCTATGATGGCGGCATATCGAGACGAAGTGGATGAGATAGCCAAGAGCTTCTTGGGCTACGAAGTCAAGTATGTACCTAGGGAGCAAAACGAGGCGGCTAATCTGCTATCTAAGCTTGGATCAGGGTGCAAACGAATTCCGCCAGGAGTTTTCCTAGAGCATCTACGGACACCATACGTGAAGGGAGCCGACATCGACAACCCGGATAGAGTTGACTCTTTCTTCCACATGGTGGCAAAGGTCCCTCCGGCTTGGACAAAGTTGTTCATGGAATATCTCGAACACGGAACTTTGCCGACAATGAGGTCGAAAGACGACAAATAGTACGTCAAGTGAAGGGCTATACCATAATCAATGGACAACTCTACAAAAGGAGCACTACTGGTGTATACCTAAAATGTGTTTCCCAGCTAGAAGGTATTGAAATCCTACGCAATATCCATCTCGGATATTGCAAGCATCATGCCGCTCCTCGATCATTGGTCGCGAAAGCTTTCTGGCAAGGATTCTACTGGCTGACCGCGAAGGCGGACGCCAACAAGCTGGTTGAGACATGCATGGGATGCCAGTATTATGCCCGACAACCACATGTTCCTGCTGAAGAATTGCGAACAATACCAATAACTTGGCCGTTTGCAGTCTGGGGGCTAGACATGGTGGGACCGTTACAGACGGCACCATGTGGGTTTATGCATCTGCTAGTAGCAGTTGATAAATTCACTAAATGGATAGAAGCTAAACCCATTAGAAAGCTTGATGGGGCACTGCCCTCAGGTTTGTCCGAGATCTAGTGGTGAGATTTGGTCTCCCACATAGCATTATCACCGACAACGGCAACAACTTGTCACTCGGAGAAGTGGAGGCTTATTATTGGGAGAAGGGCATCCGACTTGACCTTGCATCTGTGGAACATCCACAATCCAATGGTCAGGTTGAGCGAGCCAATGGATTAATTCTGCAGGGAATAAAGCCACGTCTTGAGGCACCGTTACATAGAGCAGCTAGAGCCTAGGCGGAGGAATTGCCATTTGTGCTGTGGAGTTTGCGAACTAAACCCAACAGATCCACCGCCTACACCCCTTATTTCATGGTATATGGAGCAGAAGCCATCCTACCTTCCGACATACTTCACGATGCACCAAGGGTTGCCGCTTACGACGAGGATGACGCTGAAGAATCCAGACGCCTAGATGTGGACCTTCTCGAGGAGGAGCGTGTTTTGGCATGCCAAAGATCCGCCATCTACCAGCAGAATCTACGCAGCTACCATAGTCGCCGCGTTCGGCATCGCTCGTTTAAAGAGAGGGATTTGGTGCTCCGACTTAGGCAGAAGAAGTCACACAAATTATCCCCGCCATGGGAAGGACCGTTCATCATAAGCAAGGCGCTGCTCAATGGGTCTTACTACCTCGTTGACAATCGTGAACTGAAGGATAGACCCAATGAGGATCATAAGCATAAGCAACATGACCCGGATGATGACTACCCGGAGCTTGATCGGCCATGGAACATAGCACAACTACGTCCTTTTTACACTTAGCATTTTTTATCTAATTGTGTACCTCTTATATGATCAATGAAATAAAGCTCTTTGGTTCACTCATATTTCTGAGTCATTTACCTCCTTTAGTGTTCATTTTTGGATCATATAAAACATTTATGCACAAGTTTTGCGATTGCACTGGTGAAAATTCCGCCTACGGGCGTTAGCTTAAGTTTTCTGGTCTACACGTTTTTTGTCGTTTTTATGTGGATTCTGGAGTAGTGACTTTTGGCACTTATTATCGGCAATTTTGTGCTTAGGTTATTGATGGTGCCATTGGGCATCATCACCTAGGCGCATAGTTCCGACAATGAGTCTTTCGACTCACGAAAAGTCAAGCATAAAAACCAAAGTAATGGATAAGCCAGCACTTGCTTAAAAAATATATACATGCTGGAAATAATTCTTGAGTAGCAGGACATACATCATTGTTTTTCGCCTTAAGTTAATACATAGTTTTTTCCGCATACGCATCACAAAGGAAACAAATATTACAGATTGTTTTTCATTCCTTTGGCGCAGGCGACTTGGAAGCAACGTCATCGGCAGCTGGAGAATCACCCTCAAAGTCGGCAGTATGAAGAGACTTGGAGGAGCTTTGGTTGCCGCCATCGATGGTATTCATCGGCACAAAGACGTTGACATCGAATAACTCGGCGACTCTGGTGTCATAACCCGCGAGTGAAGACAAGATGGATTCGTGGTTAATCGCTTTGCCATCGTCATCCACGTCGGGAATGCTAGAGGTTACCGTGTCGATGTCGGCATCTTCATATTGTGCCTTTACCATGGACAGCGCCATCCTTGCACCGGCCCGTGCACATGAAGCTTTCCAGCTTGTGATATGCTCCGGGGCTCGGCGCAGGATCTCCGAGAACTTCGTCACAGAGTCCTATGCCTTGATATTGATCTGGAGGGTCTTGGCAATCTCTTTGGCTTGCACGATGGCGGTGTTGATGAAGTTGTCGGCAAGAACCATGCATTCCTTTGCTGGAGGAGGCGACCGGGTTAAACCCATCGGAGCTGCAAATTCCGACAAAGGAGCACATGAGTTCAAAAGTTCAAAGTATCCAGACTACAGAAATCCAAGGCGGAGAAAGCTTACTGAAGATGCTGGCCTCATCTTGCCAGAGGGTATCCGCTAAGGAGTCCCGTTCTTGTTGGAGGACCTTGTACGCCTCATGATGGCGTTCATTCTGCTCATCGGCAGCTTTCTTCTGATCTCTTAAAATCGAGATCTCCTCCTTCAAGCGGTTCATCTCCTCGGTGGCGGAATCCTGCAAGGCTTTCATTGATTCCTCATGCATTTTTAGCATGTCCTTCCTCTCCTCCTTGAGGATTTTGTTCTCGCTATCTAGCTGCTGAATATGCTTGGATTGCTCGACAATATCCTTGGCCTTGGCAACATATTCTATAATTCAGAGAAAACAAAGTACGCAGTGAGTACTCGGAGAATGTGGGCACAAAACCAAGTCGGAATGCGAAAAATAAAACAGACGCTTGCTCTTGGTGATCTGTTCCTTCAAGAAGGCAGTTTTACCCTTTTCGGCTTCCAAGTCCGCGCGCATTTTCTGGTACTTGTTGTTGGCCATGCCCCTCCGAGCGTTCTCGTTCTATGGAAAAAAAGAAAAATTTTAAACGTAGTTTGGTCTACTTAGAGAATCTAGCTGGAAAATTTCCACCTAGACGCTCAGGGGCTACAGCGAGAGTTTTTAACTTAGCAATATGCTTAGTCTTTCTTTAAGCATCTAGTCGGAACTTATTCAGTTTTTGATTAGACACTTGGGGGATACAGTATTAAATTTTTAACTCGGTTATATGCTTAGCTTCTCTTTAATCATCTAGTCGCAACTAGTTTAGTTACAACTAGAGGCTTGGGGGCTACAGTATTGAAATTTATAAACACTGCGTATGCTACTCTTAAAGCACCTAGTAGGAATAATTCATTCCACCTATATGCTTGGGGGATACAGTGAGAAGTTTTCTACCTTAGTTACTCTTAGAGCATTCAGACACAAAAACCTATGGTTTTCCATCTAAATCCTCGGGGGCTATAGTAGGATACTCATATGAAATGAAAAAGGCAAATAAAACTTACAAGTGCAATGATCTTGAGGTTGGTAGCACTCTTGGCCAGCAGCTTGCCAAAGGATACACTGTTTCCTCGCAAGATTTCTTCTTGACAGAGGAGCTCCTCGAGACCGCACGTCGGAGATGTCGGCGCCGCACCAGGAACCAGAGTAGTGCTACCCGGCGTAAGTGCCGGATAGGCTATCTTTGGGAACTCTATGGGTTTCTGGGGGGGCGAGGATGCCGCCTTCGGCAGAAGTACCAGCTTCTACCACCACCTTACCGCTATCGATGGCATCCTTAGCCGGAGGTTCAGCCATTTGGTGGGCGGCACTTTCCTGCGTCACCTGCTCGCCGACAATAGCGAGCTCGGTAGAGGCACCTGAGTCCACTTCCATGGCGGAAGGGCCAGATGCTTCCTTAGACTGTGAGCTTGTCGGAGCGGAGGAGGGATTGACGGTAGGAGTGACAGGAGCGATGGTGGGAGATGCGTCACAATGCAGCATGTCCTTGATGGTTCTAGAAGCCCCCAATGTTTTGGAGGTCTTCTTCAAGCTGGTCATGGCTTTCTTCCTGAAACGTGCAAAATACATAAGTATAGGAATAAGACAGACAAATGGACAATGTCGTAGAGAAAGAAGCTTACACAAGTGGGGGTGCTTTGGCAAAGGGGATCCCGGTAATCTTTCTTTTCTCCACCTCCAGGGCGGTGGTAGTCTTTTTGGAGGCTCCACCCTCCGTCTTCTTCTTCTTGCCTCCGTTGGCAGCGTCAGAGGTGGAGCTCTTCTGCTTTCGTGCCACCGGAGCATCGTCGTCGGACAGGACGGTGACTTCCTTCATCTTTGGATCATAGATTTGAGGAGCCATGCTATCCTCATATATGTTGCTAAGCTGTTAAGTGAAGAACCACCGTGTTAGATGAGATGGCAATTGATAGACGGAAGAACTGGAGTATATGTCATGCACGGAAAATAAGCAGTTACCTTTGGGCACTTGCTCTCTAAGAACATGTCGTAGGTGATGGCGAAGCCACGCTTCTTGTCCTTTACCTTAACGATGCCCTTGAGGCGAAGCTTGACGGAGTCGCTCGAGAAGTTGTCCACGGAGATGCAGAGGCTATCCCTTCTATCGTTGGTATACTCGTGCATCATCTTCGAGCGGTGCTGCAGAGGCTGGATTCGCCTCACGAACCAGCACATGGATAGGTCCAAGCCGGTCAAACCCGTCTCTATGAACCACTCTATAAGCCTTATAGCGTGGGAAGCATCGATGTCGGAGGGAAGGGAGTCCTGATCTCCATGTTGAGGCTTCAGCGGTGGCTCCATCGATGAAGTCCGGGTACGTTACTTCTCGGTTATCTAGAGGGATATCTGGACCATAGAAGTAAGTACGTTGCCAGTTCTTGCAGGACTCGTGGCCGACAATGTCGGGGAACCGCCGACCAGGACGGATCTTGAAGCTAATGGTGCCACAATTTCTAAGTGCATCCTTGCTGGCCCTGGCTTCGTGTTTGACGGTGAAGAAATACACAAAGAGATCTAGCCTAGGCCTAATACCTAGGTAACCCTCACAAAGCGCCACGTAATTGCTAAGCGCTAGGATACTGTTGGGAGAAAGGTTTTGGGGCTGTACTCGGTAGTGATTCAAGACGGCAACGAAGAAGTTAGAGATGGGCAGAGAGACACCGCGTACCAATTGGGCTTTGAGGTACACCTTTTCTACGGCTTGGGGAGAAGGTGTGACCTCGCCGGCCGGCGCCGCCCACCAGGAGAGCCCCTCCGTCGCGGGGAGGTAACCCTCGACGATCAGCTCCTTGATGTCGCGGTCCGTAATATCCGAACTGCACCAGTCGCCTTTGTGGGAGTCGCCGTACTCCTCCAGTAGCTCCAGCGCCACTAGATTGTGGTCGCCGCCAGTGGAATCAACCACCGCAGGTACGGGGATGACCAGGCCCTCTAGGGGCATGACGATGGAGTTCGCCGGCTTTGCCGTGGCTTCGCTCGACGCCGCCATCGAGGGAGTAGGACCACTGCTGGCCATTGCGAGTGTTTGGAGGTGACTGGTGAGAATAGAGCTAGGGTTTTTCGCGAATTCCGTGGAGAGCTCGAGGGGGCGCTCGCTGGAGGAAGAAGATGATGCGAAGAGAGAATGAGGTGAAAAGTAAAATCTCCACCATAGTTACTATTTATGGTCTCCAGCATCAAGATTCGTGCAGCTTAATTGGACGGTTGCCGCGTAGACGACGTGTGCGCGAACGTGTGCGGAAATTTCGCCACGTCCCAACCCTCGCCGCCAACGGTTCGTATTGCTCGCGCGGGAAAATCGGACATGATTGCGTTCTCTGCATATGTGAGTTACGAGGCGTCGCTGACCTATGTCTGCGTCACCCTAGCTGTCATAGGCAGATGAACCATCACATCAGAAGATTCCGGCATGGACGGATCCAATCCAGCTACGGAAAAGTATGATGGAAGATTCAGCATTTCTCCGACTTATAAATTGAAGACAGAGAAAACCTTGCAGGGTTCTTTGGGAGGACTACAATATATTGCTTGACGATTTGCCAACATCCATCTAGACGGAGCATTCAACGTGAAGAGGCAAGACGGTGCAAGATCTCGGAGTTCTCCGGGGGCTACTATTGGGGATATGCTATATGGGTATCCTCATAGCATGTCTCTTATCCGGATAACCCAGGTGGCCCACAGTTGGTAGCATGGCCTACTGGGTGGCCTAGTTAGATGGATCCAGAAGGGAGGCCCATGCCGGATAAAGGAAGGCTACGGTGGAGTCACCAGCGTACACGGAGCCTTGGAGTACAAGACAAGCTAGACTAGTCATAGTCAGTGTAGGACTCTGTAACCTGTCCGGCTAGGACTTTTCCCTGTAACCCTAGGACCTGGCGACTATATAAGTCAGGCCTATGGGAGCCTTTAGGGCAGATAATTTCAGATAATCGAGTAGCGATTAGTATGCACCTCACACAGCGAACCAATCCCTGTAACTCCGCGTATTGCCCTTATAGTGATTTATAGAAGGAGTAGGATTCTGCCACCGTTGTGGGATCTGAACCTGGATAAGCTGTGTTACCTCGTACCCGTCAACCATCCGCCTTCCCCCACGTCTCTAAACACGCACTGTGAGGACCCCCTCCATGGCGTACTCGTTGGCAATACCACGACACAAACTTTCAGCAAACTCTGTTTACTCCGTGAAATTTAATAATTGGTATTAAATCAAGAGTAACAATTCCAGTGTTAGTATCTTAAGTATCATGTTTGCCTCCATGATTCTTGATTGTTTTAATATCAAGTTTATCTAGGAGCTGAAAGAATTGTTTTAGAAACCATCATGTGTGGCAGCTATAACGATATCTGAAACAATGTTTTGGTTGCAATATGATAGAGTATAATATATGTTCTCATATTGGATGAGAATTGCAAAGGTTGGAGATGCTAGACATCCTAATCATCTAAAAGGGTTTTGGAAAGTAATGTTATACTCACGATTCACCTTTATAAGCTACATTAGCTTGATCATGAAAGTCGTCATGATAAGGATGAATATAAGATGTATGTAAAGTGTTTACTACACTAAAAGATTACTAAAGAATGGATTTTGAAAGAATGTCGATCATTTGATGATGGTGATCTACTTCAAAGTGCTAGTCCAAAGGTATTGGTATTTGAATATACATGCTTTGGACTATGTGTCATGTAGATGGCGCCACTGTTGATGTTGGTAGATTCTTTTAAAAAAGTAAAAGGAAATGTTGAAAGAGAATCTAGAAAATATATTTGGCACAAAAGAAAAGACTGGAAATATCCAGTTTAGGTATATAGATGATATACATGTTATGGTTATATTCTTTGCTTGTTAAACAATGTGGTTCTTGGGTATTGGATACCGAATTGGTTGGTATGAAATTTTATACAGAACGACGCAATTCATGAACTGAAATGGCCTAAGTAACTAGCAAGAGAATATGTGATGATGTTCATCGAAAACAAACAAACCATTGTTTGTATTTCTCGTTGACATCAAAGTCTGCCTTCAAGATTTGTTTTAATAATCGTTATTTAAATCATGTATTATCAGAATAAATATTGTTCAAATAATTACCATATTCCATGTAAGATGGATGATTGACAAATCTAGTTGGAGAAATCACATCCATAAAACTAATGCCAAAATGTCACAAGACAAATGATTGGAAGATCACTTACGAAGTGATATTGCCATTTAAGTTATATTGGAAAGAAAACATGAAGAAACTCCATATTCATGGATTTTTGGAATCTTTGATTTGATCAAGTGACGCTTGTGAGACTTTTCTCGGGATAATTAAAACTTCGTTCAAAGGCTAAACAAGAACGAACGACTAAAATATTGGAATTTATACATATCGATGTATGTAGTCCATTATGTGTAGTCATAAGCGATGGATTACAACTTCATATGCTTTCTCCGGAAATTTGAGTGAATATTCACTTAATGAGAAAGAAGTATTTGAAAACGTTCAAAGACTTTCAAGATCAAGTGGAAAATCATTGTAACAAGAAAATAAATGATTTATGATTTTATCATAAGGGATTTATTTGAGTTGCAAGTGTAACAAGAAAATAAATAATTTATGATTTTATTATAAAGGGATTTATTTGAGTTGCAAGTTTAGAAAAACACCTAGATCTGCATCTCCCCAAACACCATAGGAATATGGAGTGTTTGAGATTTGTAGTAAAACCTTGTTTGACATCGTTGGATCAAAGGTGTTATTTATAAAACTGCCATCATGTTTTAAAAGATTAAAAGCTTTAGAGACTACCGCTTTTACACTGAAAAGAGCTCCATATTGATCCGTTGAAATGACACCATGTAAGTTATGGTTTGGGGTAAAACCCAAGTTGTCATTTATTAAATTTTGGTATGCTAAGCATAAGTAAGATGTTTACAACCAAAGTCGGATGAGCATGTCTTTGTAGGTTATTTCGAATAACCATTGGGTATTCCTCCATAACACCGAGGACAAAAGGGTTTGTCGCTTGAAACGTGAAGTTTCTTGAAAAATAATTTTTTCACAAAAATTTAAGTGGGAGGACAATAGAACTTTGATAAGGTTAAGGAACCTTAGCTATATGTGCTGAGTTGCGTAGCGCCGGAAAATGTTCCGGAGGCAGACGGAATGCTCATAGCTCACGTGCCTCAAAGGTTGCGATCACGGAGGTTGTCACATCCCAAGATTTTAGAAATCGGGACTGGAAAAAAATTGTTTTTACATACCATTCATGTGCATTGCATTGCATCCATGCAAGAATTGCAAGAATCGAATTCGAGAACCCTAACCCTAATAGGTTTTGCAAATATTGCTATAAGGAATAAATATGGATTTTATAAATCCAATATAATTGAACTCAATAAAAGATACAAAAATGATCCTAAAATGATCTACATGATTTTATAAAATTTTAGAAACAAATATCATCCCATTTGGAGTTTGTATGAAAAAGTTATAAAAGAAATATTAAAACAGAAAATAGAAAAAACGCAAAAAACTAAACTAAACCTAACCTACTGCGTGGCCCAGTCCACCTCGGCGCCTACCTAACGCTCGCCCCCTGCCCGAGCAGCACGCAGTAATAGCCGCAGCCCACCAGCGGCCCAGAAGCAGTCTAGCAGCGCAACCCGCAGAGCCCCCTCCCTTCTGTTTTTTCTCTTCTCCCGTACCCACTAACGCGTGGGACCCGCACCACCTTCTTCCTCCTCTGGCTGGGAGTCCACCGTGGGCACGTACCCGCGCCCGAACTAAAATCCACTCGATTTGGCCGAATTTTTTGCCTGTCCCGCATGTTTTGAGCTCCATATAAACCCCGAAGACCCCCTCCTCGGTTCTTTTCGCAGCATCCCCAAACCCTAGCTCGAATTGAGCACTGCCGATTTCGCCGTTGTCGACCGCCGCCAGATCGATCGGGAACACAGGGTTACGACCCTTCGCCACATCTCCGTGATGAATTCCTCGACGCAAAGAAAGCGATGATAACCCCCGAGAGGCGCTGATCACAGTGGACTAATCCTACAGGGAAGGAAGCCACCGAAGTGCCGCCGAAGATATCATCCGAGTGTCGCGCTGCCGTCCGCCGCCGACCACTGAAGGCCATGATGGTGTGAGGACGACCAAGTCACAGTAGCCATCCGATCGTCTCTAAATGACGCAGATTAGATCCTGATCTGAAGGGGTACCGGCCAATAAGAAACTGCCACATGTCCGCAACGTCATCGCTCCGTCATCATCAAGGTCAGCACCACGTCACTGCATAGTCAGCGGTCAAATCTAGTCAACTTTAGTCAATAGGAATTAATAATAAGACAGAAAATAGAGAGAACTTGTAAAAATTATAGGAAATTATGTACTTGTTCAAAAATTGTAAATAATATATGTTTGGATTCATAAAATTGTGTAGAACAATATTAGACGGTTAGATCTAATGGTTACAGTACATATTTACTGTCGTAATTTAATTGGTTTAATGGACATTTTAGACATGATAAACCATAGTAAATAATTTATAAATCTGAAAAATATGAATAACATATCCCTGGAATCACAGTCTCGTGTAGACTACAGATATGATTTTAGTTTGAATTTTAGACAATTCAAACTATTTAAATGATGTAAACCCTATTAAATAGTAATTAAATCATAAAAAAGATCTACAACTCCCATTAAGGTGAATCCAATTACTACTAGTTCGTATTAATGCCCTCTATCCAGTACACCCCAAACCCAAATTTAATTCGACAACTAGAGCAGAAGTTTTAACAGAACTATTAAAATCTCTATATTGGCAATCAAGATTTAATAACAAATACCTATTGCATCAAATGATCTCTTGCATGCATCATGTATTCTGATATTGTTCAGAGAACTAATTACAACCACTATGACAAATTAAATCATCATGCATGCATTTGTTTATCATGGTTTTATTGTATTGTGCATTATTGCATTGTTTTGAATGGTGTGCTGTTGTGCTTTGTTTGAAACGTTAGATTGCGAGGAGTGCAACTACTATGATTGCAATTATTGTGGTTATGATGAATGCAACCATTATATCTATGAGTATTGTGAGGTTTATCTAATCTACTACATCTACAACAAAGGCAAGTGGTGCTATCTTGGTCATAAATGTTCTACTGTTTTCCTATGCATTGTAGATGTTTTGTACAATTGCATATATAGAAATTGATATGTATATGCTATGCTATGTCCCATATTATTCCCTAGCATTCCTTGTTTATGAGACATCGTATTGGTAGATTGCTTAGCTATGTTATTTAGACGAGGAAAGGAATCACACCATGAGAAGTTATATGTTTTGAAATGCTTATATTTTGCTAAATGACAAACCAACATGATTTTAATGAACCATCTGGGCAGAATGGCATTGATTGGGTCATCAGAGTGAAGAATTATGGTGGGGAATGCCTCCCAAGGTACTGAGAAATAATTGGTTTTCTTTATTTGGTAGCTTACGTGTACAACCATGTGCCAATAATGAAATGGGCGGTTGGCTGGACTTAGTAGGTTGTGGCGACTCGAACCCTACGTAGCCATAGATATAGAATAGTGTACGTTGGTATGGTTCGTGGATGGGTTTGGGAAGCTCTTCACGAATGGTCTCGTCTTGGACTTCTCCCTATCATCACACAATATGAGTGTGGTGGTCCGAGCTGGGTTGGCCAGGTCACATGGGTAAAGTGTATAAACCCCTGCAGGGTATCTAAACTAAGTACTTAGCCGTGTCCTGGTTATGGTCAATTTAAGCGACCTAATACTGATGTTATGACATTTCTCACTCATCCCAATTTCTTAAGTACTTAAAACTTGTTGGGTGAACTTAATTGGGTAGGAGCACATGGGAGTGAACCAGAGTGTCCTATTTATCGTATTGGAAAACTACTTTGTTATAAATGATAGGATCAAACTATCGCTTTATGAAAATGAGCCTAAACTCCACTTGGCCAAATAAACATGTAGTTGATAGATCTGTTGTTAACCATTTTAGCCTACTTGTCATACGTTTCATGTATTGATCCTTCGGGGCTGCTACATTTCATGTTGCGGGTTATATCGTATCTGAGTGATCGTTCATAGGTCGCGAGACTCCACTCAATAATTGTTCGCCTGTGTCACATTTGAAGGATGGAGATCTACCTTGTATTCGTTTTCCGCTGTGTACTTGAATAAATAATGTAAATTCTGGATCATATTCGTTGTAGTTTATGATGCCCTATTATATTTGGTATCATTTTGTACTGTGTGTGCTAGTGAACCGATACAGGGATTGACACTATACACATGAACTCAGCCTTATCAGGCGAGGGTGTTACAAGATGGTATCAGAGCTGTGCGTTGACTGTAGGATCATGACATAGGAATGGGATAGGAAAGCCATATGAATTATAAACAATATTTCATTATATCTTCTTATCATCATATACTTCACTCTAGTATCTTCTTATCACTTCAATTATAATATAGAGAACCATATCATGCAATTGATGAGTGTACTTAGAATTATGCCTACCATCTAGTTCTTCATTAGGATGTTATCACTTTGCTATTTATCATATCAAAACTAATGGTATATCAATATTGTTGATTAGGATTGTTTGATTTTTTTTCTTGTATGTGCTTGTTATTGTTTGACTTTGTTGTGTATGGGTAGGAAATACTTCTTTTAGTCCTCTTCTATCAATAATCATCTATGTTGCCCCAAACAGATACCAAGTTCAATTCTCTTAAAAGAGTTAGCCTTGAGATTATACCCAATAGTGAGATAAGCCACTTAGAAGCTAGAAGATGATCATCGAGAAACCACCCATAACCTTGCTAGCTATTTCGAATCTCGGGACGAGATTCATCTTAAGGGGGTTAATATGTCACATCCCAAGATTTTAGAAATCGGGACTGGAAAAAAAATTGTTTTTACATACCATTCATGTGCATTGCATTGCATCCATGCAAGAATTGCAAGAATCAAATTCAAAAACTCTAACCCTAATAGGTTTTACAAATATTCCTATAAGGAATAAATATGTATTTTATAAATCCAATATAATTGAACTCAATAAAAGGATACAAAAATGATCCTAAAATGATCTACATGATTTTATAAAATTTTAGAAATAAATTTCATCCCATTTGGAGTTAGTATGAAAAAGTTATAAAATAAATATTAAAACAGAAAATAAAAAAACGAAAAAAACTAAACCTAACCTACTGCACGGCCCAGTCCACCTCGCCCCCTACCTAACGCTCGCCGCCTGCCCGAGCAGCGCGCAATAACAGTCCCAGCCCACAAGCGGCCTAGAAACAGCCTAGCAGTGCAACCCGCAGAGCCCCCTCCCTTCTGTTTTTTTCTCTTCTCCCATACCCACTGACGTGAGGGACCCGCACCACCTTCTTCCTCCTCTGGCTAAGAGTCCACCGTGGGCACGTACCCACGCCCAAACTGAAATCCACTCAATTTGGCCGAATTTGTTGCCCCTCCCGCATGTTTCGAGCTCCATATAAACCCCGAAGACCTCCTCCTTGGTTCTTTTCATAGCATCCCCAAACCCTAGCTCGAATTGAGCACTACCGATTTCGCTGCCTCCGGACGCCTCCAGATCGATCAGGAACGCAAGATTCCGACCCTCCCCTAGCCTTCCTGTCCCTCTGGTCCTCATCCCCATGGAGCACCGCTTCTTCCTAAACCGCTTTCCTCTCTCGCAGATCACCGGAGCCACCGAGATTGCACGCCGGAGTTCCCTGATGACCACCGCCTCCAGTCGCCCTTCACCACATCTTCGTGATGAATTCCGCGATGCAAAGAAAATGATGAGAACCCTCGAGAGGCGCTGATCACCGTGGACTAATCCTACACGGAAGGAAACCAACGAAGTGCCGCCAAAGATCACCATCCGAGCACCACGCTGTCGTCCGCCGCCGACCACTGAAGGCCACGACGGTGTGAGGACGACCAAGTCAGAGTAGCCGTTCGATCGTCTCTAAACGGCGCAGATTAGATCCCAATCTGAAGGGGTACCGGCCAATAAGAAACGGCCATGTGTCTACAATGTCATCGCTCCGTCATCAGCAAGGTCAGCACCGCGTCACTGCATAGTCAGCAGTCAAATCTAGTCAACTTTAGTCAATTGGAATTAATAAAAAGATAGAAAATAGAGAGAACTTGTAAAAATCATAGGAAATTATGTACTTGTTCAAAAATTGTAAATAATATATGTTTGGATTCATAAAATTGTGTAGAATAATATTACGTGATTAGATATAATGGTTACAGTACATATTTACTGTCGTAATTTAATTGGTTTAATGGACATTTTATACATAATAAACCATAGTAAATAATTTATAAATCTGAAAAATATGAATAACATATCCCTGGAATCACAGTCTCGTGTAGACTACATATATGATTTTAGTTTGAATTTTACACAATTTAAAGTATTTAAATAATGTAAACCCTATTAAATAGTAATTAAATCATAGAAAAAGATCTACAACTCCGATTAAGGTGAATCCGATTGATGCTGGTTCGTATTAATGCCCTCTATCTAGTACACCCCAGACCCAAATTTAATTCGACAACTAGAGAAGAAGTTTTAACAGAACTATTAAAACCTCTATATTGGCAATCAAGATTGAATAACAAATACCCTATTGCATAAAATGATCTCTTGCATGCATCATGTATTCTAATATTGTTCAGAGAACTAATTACAACCATTGTGACAAATTAAATCATCATGCATGCATTTGTTCATCATGGTTTTATTGTATTGTGCATTATTGCATTATTTTGAATGGTGTGTTGTTGTGCTTTGTTTGAAACGTTAGATTGCGAGGAGTGCAACTACTATGATTGCAAGTATTCTGGTTATGATAAATGCAACCATTATATATATGAAGATTGTAAGGATTATCTAATCGACTACATCTACAACAAAGGTAAGTGGTGCTATCTTGGTCATAAATGTCCTACTGTTTTCCTATGCATTGTAGATGTTTTGTAGAATTGCATCTGTAGGAATTGATGTGTATATGCTATGCTATGTCCCATATTATTCCCTAGCATTCCTTGTTTATGAGCCATCGTATTGGTAGATTGCTTAGCTATGTTATTAGACAAGGGAATCACACCATAAAAAGTTATATGTTTTGAAAGGCTTATATTTTGCCAAATGACAAACCAACATGATTTTAATGAACCACCTAGGCGAAATGGCATTGATTGGGTCATCAGAGTGAAGAATTATGGTGGGGAATGCCGCCCAGGGTACTGAGAAAGGATTGGCTTCTTTATTTGGTAGCTTATGTGTACAACCATGTGCCAATAAAATAGGCGGTTGGCTGGACTTAGTAGGTTGTGGCGACTCGAACCCTACGTAGCCAGAGATGTAGAATAGTGTAGGTTGGTACGGTGCGTGGATGGGTTTGGGAAGATCTTTCCAAATGGTCTCGTCTTGGACTTCTCCCTATCATCACACAATATGAGTGTGGTGGTCCGAGCTGGGTTGGCCAGGTCACATGGGTAAAGTGTACAAACACTTGGAGGGTGTCTCAACTAAGTACTTAGCCGTGTCCCCGATTATGGACAATTTGAGCGACTTGATACTGATGCTATGACATTTCTCACTCATCCCAATTTCTTAAGGACTTAAAACTTGTTGGGTGAACTTAATTGGGTAGGAGCACCTGGGAGTGAACCAGAGTGTCCTATTTATCGTATTGGAAAACTAATTTGTTACAAATGATAGGATAAAACTACCGCTTTATGAAAATGAGCCTGAACTCTACTTGGCCAAACAAACATGTAATTGATAGATCTGTTGTTAACCACTTTAGCCTACTTGCCATACATTCCATGTATTGACCCTTCGGGGCTGCTATGTTTCATGTTGCAGGTTATATCGTATTTGAGTGATCGTTCATAGGTCGCGAGACTCCACTCAACAATTGTTCGCTTGTGGCACATTTAAAGGATGGAGATCTACCTTGTATTCATTTTCCACTGTGTACTTTAATAAATAATGTAAATTTTGGATCATATTCATTGTATTTTATGATGCAGAGTTATATTTGGTATCATTTTATACTGTGTGTGTGCCAGTGAACCGATCCAAGGATTGGCATTATACACATGAACTCAGCCTTATCAGGCGAGGATGTTACAGAGGTCTAAGTTCCTATTGAACCAAGTAGGTCGGATAAACAATCAAATGCTAAGATTTGAGAGTTAATCATTATTGTTTGACAATGATGAACCAACTACATGCAAAGAAGCGATGATGAGCCCTGACTCCGTCAAATGGCTTGAAACCATAAAATCCGTGATAGTTTCATACACGAGAAATCAAGTTTTGAACTTGGAAGACCCTCCGGAAAGGTGTAAAAACCTATCGGTCATATTTGGATCTATAAAGAAATAGACATGGATGTCTCACACCTATGAAATAGTCGACATGTCGTAAATTATTTTACAACAATGTTCAAGGAGTTGACTATGACAAGATTTGATCTTTCATAGTGATATTTAGTCTGGATGGATTAAAGTAGCAACCACTACATATAATTTGGTATATGGTAGATGAATAAACAAAACAAATTTCTTCTAATAGAATTGTTACCTAGGACGTGTACATGACACGGTCCATAGGGTTTTGTTAAATTCAAAGGATGCCAAAAGGGCATGCAAACTTCAATGGTTGAAGTAAGCATCGCGGAGTTGGAATCTTCACCATGATGAAACTGTTAAAGGAGTTTTCATCTGGAGATGATGAAGATGCTTGCATTTGCAAGAAATTAAGTGGGAGCGCTGAGACATATTTCTAATACATTATGTGGAGGACATCTTGTTGATTGGAAATGATGTATCTTTTATTGACAAAGGTTAAGAATTTCATTTCGATGAAAGACTTAGGCAAAACCCGAATATTTAGCATGAATATCTACATCGATAGACTGTAACGCTAATATGGTAATGCCAAACATAAATATATGAGATATTGAAGGAGTTAAATATAGAAACGACAAGAAAAGGTTCTTGTCGCATGGAAAAGAATTGAATCAAGATTCAAGTGTATTGACACCTGATAAGTGAAACAATATTCAAGTGCTTTGACACTTGATGAGTGAAATCATAAGAATGTTTTTATCAATCATACCATGATATGTACACATCCATATATGTCCTATGCTCTAAGTGTTATGAGCATATACCAGAATGAATCACAAAATGATCATTAGACGATAGTGAGGATATTATTATGATATTTTGGAAGAACTAAGAATATATGTGTGTAGAGGTGACAAACAATTACAAATAGTTCATTGTAAAGCGTTACATTGATACTAGTTTTGTAACAAGATACAAATTAAGTTAATCTCAATTTAAACTATGGGTGGCACAATGTATTGGAAAGGAGATTCCATGATGGATTTGGATGAATTCTAAAGATAAGACATTGTGACGAATACTACAACAAAAGGCTAAGTATATGACTGCTATAGTAGCAGCAAAGGAGGGAATTTGTGTCAAGTAGTTTGTTATCAAACGAAGGTGTGGTTCGCAACGGACTAACACTAAAGATATATTGTATGACAATAGTATCGACATGATTTAACCCCCAAGGAACTAAAGGTCTCACCAAAAGACCAAATTTATACAATGCCTTCTCATTGGAGAATGAGTGATGCGTGAAGACGCAAAGACATGCAAATACACAAGGACTTGAAGCGTCAGATCCGTAGATTATGTTAACCACTTGAAAATTGCATATATGGAATACCAGAAAGCCATAGGTGTTCAATACGCAAAGTTTTCAAAGTAGATTATTATCTCTAGTGCAAGTGGGAGACTGAAGGGAATATTCCTGAGAGGCAATAATAAAGTGGTTATTAGCGTATTCATTATTTATGATAAATGTTTATTTTGCATGCTATACTTGTATTAATACGGAAACATTAATACATGTGTGTTTAATAAACAAAAAGAAAGTTCCTAATTATGCCTCTCTTATAAACTAGCTCGTTGATTAACAAGATGATCAAAGGTTTCCTGATCATGGACATTGGATGTTGTTAATAACGAGGTCACAACATTAGTGTAATGGTGTGATGAACAATCATCCGAAGTATATCATTACGATCAAGGTCATTGTGTTTATATTGCTATAATATCATACGAAGTAATCTTAGTCCTTATACCATGAGATCATGTCAATCACTAACACCGGAAGAGTATCTTGATAACATCAAACATCACACCATAACAGTGTGATTATAAAGATGGGTTCAGTGCTATGAAGGTGTTATCTTGAGGCTCATGGATCAAGAGTGGAATTTGTCCATCCCGATGACGGAGAGATATACGTTGGGCCCTCTCGGCGATATCACATTAGTTAGCTTGCAAGCAAGTGATTTGATTACTAGAATGTTATATCACGGGAACAAGAAAAGAGTACATGTCGGTAATGAGATCAAACTAGGTATGGAGATACCGATGATCGAATCTCGGACATGTAATATATCGCAAGACAAAGGGATTGAGTTACATGCGTATAAGGTTCACACGATCACATAAGTCATTGTTGAATATGTGGGAGTCAGTACGGATCTCCAGGTCCCGCTGCTGATTATTTATCAGAGAGGGGTCTCGATCATGTCTACATTATTCGTGAACTGTAGGGTGACACACTTAAGGGATACCGACACCATTCGGAGCAAATGATATGCCAGAGAAAGAAAAAGAAAGTGCAGGAATTTATTTCACTAGACACCACAATCGTTTCGGTTGAAATTGCTGAAACTGGTTATGCATGTGAAATTGAAATGTTATAAGGGGTTTTATGTGAATGTTTGTTAATTAGAGTAATTAACAAAATTCTGAATAAATATGTAAAATATTTTTATTTAAATGAGAGATTGCATTAATTTTGGTGGAAAATTAATGCATGTGAGTGGAATTGTGAGTGGAGATGTTTTTATGTGAGTGGAGCTTCCACCACATGAATGAGGGAGAGGTGGGGGCACCCTCCTTGGCCGACGGCCATGCCCCCTTGGGCTGCCTCCCTTCCCTATAAAAGGACCCCCTCCTCTCACTTGTCACTCACACCTCCTCGCGAAGGATCTCTCTCCCCCTTTAGAATTGCCCCATGGTCTCGGATCAGCGAGATACATGTTATCGGTGGCTTTTTTTGGAAGGATTTGTTGCTTCCTCTACTTCGCTAGAGCGAGGGCGTGGAGGTTGTCGGCGTACCCGGACGTGTGTGCGATCACGGATGCACCACTGCTTTGCGGTGCTGGACGTGATGGTGTTGGACCGGCTGGACCAGATGGACTTCATCACGATCTTGAGATCGCCAAGCGTTCGACTACATCATCCACGAGTACAACCTCGTTAACGCTATACTGTCTTTGAGGGTATGTATTCTATGGATATATATCCACTCGTTGCTTGTATCTAGTAGATAGATCTTGGTGTTTTGTTCCCGTCATAGGAAATTTTTTGTTTTCTATGCTGCGAACCCTTCACAAGGACCATATCATTTCATTTTTCACATGTGATGTTTGTTGCATCTTATATTGCTAGTTTGGTATTTTATTAGCATAATAAGATGATCCCTCATTTAGATATCAAGATAAATGTGTTCTTCCTTAAGTATGCACCGACAAATGTTTCGCCGCTTCAAGACATCATGCGATGATCAGGTGTACTTGAATCCACGAACATATCTCGGGTGTAAGACAGTTTTACACACGTGAATACTAAGGTTCTTACTTGGCGAGCCTAGCATGTGCAGACATGGCCTCGAAACACGGACCGAAAGGTTAAGCATGAGTCATATGTTTTGATATGATGACCATATGGATGCTCGCCTTTGAAGCTACACCGACTCACGTGATGATCGGACTTGGTGTAGTGGATTTGGTTCATGTAATCACCAAAAAGACACGAGGGATGTCGTTTTTGAGTGAGAGTCCATTTCTAATTTGGATTAGTAGAACTCAATTTATCATAAATTAAATCAAAGTGAATTTGCATAATTTGTTGTAGTCATTGGCATTCGTTCACCACCTTATGCTTAGTTGTAATTGAGATAATAGAGCTATAGAATTCTGGATATTTACTTTACGAACTGGTATTGTATTGTGTCGAGTGTCAATCTAAAGTTTAAAGTCCTATAGCAAACTTTCAGCAAACTCTGTTTACTCTGTGAAGTTTAATAATTAGTATTAAATCGAGAGTGAAAATTCCAGTGTTAGTATCTAAAGTATCATGTTTGCCTCCATGATTCTTGATTTAAATATCTAGATTATCTAGGAGCTGAAAGAATTATTTTAGAAACCATCATGTGTGGCAGATATAACGATATCTGAAACAATGTTTTGGTTGCAATATGATAGAGTATAATATATGTTCTCACATTGGATGAGAATTTGCAAAGGTTGGAGATGCTAGACATCCTAATCATCCAAAAGGGTTTTGGAAAGTAATGTTATACTCACGATTCGCCTTTATAAGCTATATTAGCTTGATCATGAAAGTCGTAATGATAAGGATGAATAGAAGATGTATGTAAAGTGTTTACTACACTAAAAGATTACTAAAGAATGGATTTTGAAAGAACGTCAATCACTTGATGGTGGTGATCTACTTCAAAGTGCAAGTCCAAAGGTATTAGTATTTGAATATACACGCTTTGGACTATGTGTCATGTATATGGCACCACTTCTGATGTTGATAGATTCTTTTAAAAGGAAAAGTAAATTGTAAGATCCCTCCTTTGCAAAGGAAAAGGATCCCTTTGATTGCAATGCTAGTCCCTGGATCAATGCTTGCATCCATAGTTTAAGATGAAGTACACAGATACAAAGGTCATTTATTACATCCATTCCAGAGATAAAATATAGTCTTTACAACTCAAGGCCACAGGCCTAATACAAGAGTTTGGAATAAGTAAATAATTATAAGTCTTCATCTTCATGTGCCACAGGCAAACATGTTGAGTGTAGACTCATGACACCTAATCCTCATCAGACTAACCTGCAACATCACAAGTTACAGCCACAGTGGGTCAATACTTTGGAATAGTATTGGCAAGTGATACTTAGTAAATTTTAAGTGGACTATATTACTATATGTAATTTGGCTAAGTGTAGCTTGGCTTGCTTTGCTCAAAAATAGGTTTTTCCTATTAGTTGAAAACACTAAGTTTTTCTTTTGTCAAAATATTTTCCCAAGAAACCATCAATAGACATTGAGGTCCTTCACCTTTGTTCACCCACAAGTTTTACTTAGAAGTTGGAGTGATGAGATTCTTGATAGCTTCCATGTCTTGATGCTCAAGTTGTCCATTGCCATGGACTTGGCTAAGTACTTAGATTTTCCCATCTGCAGAGGTTATGCACTTTCCCCACCAGACTTGGTTTCCCAAGACAGGACCTTTCAGAAGACTTTCCTTAGACCAAATGGACGCGCTCCAACCTATCATTCCCACTACCACCAACTGTCCAAATGGCTAAGTTCTAGCCACTTATGTGATCCAGGCAGAGCCCATATTGCCAAGTGGCTGCACTATAAGCTTCTCAACACTTGGCCTCTAAAATCCCTTTGTTCCTGGGTGGCATACCACAAGTGAGATACACAAGGTAAACCATATCCATGGGCCTTGTGTAACCACTCAACCAAAAACCACCAATCAAGTCCCATTCCACCCAGGTGATTCATTGACTTAGTTGTTTTATTAAGAAAAACATAAGTCCAAAGACTTAGAAATATTTTCATCATAGCATGTATATACTTTACCAACCCTTGTTTGCTACTAGCTAGGCTAAGCATGGCATAGTAACTTAACTTAGGAATTTCCTAGCAATTCTATAACTACTTAGGATTTCCCAACATGGCATTTGGCAAAAAAAAATAGTAACATGCAAGACTTAGCAAAATATTTCTAATGCTTGTATAAAAATATAGGGATGGAAATATTCATGAAGTACCACTTGCCTTGGTAGTTGGGGGAGTAGCACTCTTCACAATCACAATCACTAGCACCAAAGTCTACACAAAGAATGGTAGCACAAAATTACACACAATTCATATACAAACAAAAATACATATGCATGCATGCAAAAATGCTAAGTGATGATTTTTAAAACTCCACCAAGCAAGTGCATAGTACTGAATCATAACCAAGTTAAAAACTTGCTAAACCAAGTTTATTTTACACTAAAACAATTTTCTAAACAATTTCTATACTCAAAATAGTCTTAAAAAGTTTCTGCAAATAAAGTCATTTTAACAGAAACTATTCACTAAACACATTGCATAATAAGAAAGGGCTTGTCTTCCTGATTCCAACGGTATAAAATTTGCAAAAATCTAACGTGGGAATCAAAAGTTATAGCCTAATCAAATTTGAATCTAAATCTGTTTTAAAACCAAACCCTAGCCACGCGTCGCGCTCTGATTCGTCGGTACCGCTTCGCGTTGATCGACCAGCATGGACCGTCAGATCTAACTAAACGCGCACGGCTCAGATTGACACTTACCCCTTCGATGCATATCTAATCTAGAGCGCTGGATCTAGATCCTACGGCTGCTAATCAACTGACCACAACTGAGCGGCGCTAGCGGCGGCGACTGGCGGCGGCGCGTCTGTCGGCGGCGGCGCTGGCGTTCTAGGTCGTGCGGGAGTGGGGGAAGAGGCTTACCAGAACCGCAGGGAGCTGCTGATGCTCAAGGTGGCGATGGTTCGTCAAGGGGCGCGCGGACACGGCGAGGATTCCTCGTCGGAGTAGAGGCAGACGTCGGGCAGGCCTTGGCGTCGACGGAGGCGAGGTTCTGGAGCGAGCTAAGACAAACCAATGGTGCCGTTAGATGCGCACAAACCAGGCGAACTCATGAGTGTCAAAAAGGGGAGTAGGGGTGGTCGGAAACTACCAGGAGGGGTTGCCGGAGTTGCGCCGAGCCTCGGTCGCTTCCAGTGGTGGACAGTGACGGCGTCCTAGGGCGGTACAGAGAAAATGGAAGATATGAGAAGATGCGCAGAGGCATGTAGATCATACTCGCATGAAGCAGAGACCAAGGGGAGAACGATGCTCACCGGAATTGGTCGCCGGAGGTCGTTGGTGCTGCGGCGGTGTGGGCGCGATTACGGGCAGCCTGGTGGCATACTGTCAGAGCTGAGTGAGGGGAAAAGAGCGGAGTGGGGAGAGCATCTTATAGCCGGAGCAGGGGCGGAGATTACGCACGCATTCATCACCTATTAAGAGGATTAAAATCGCGGCAGAAGCGGGGAAGAAACGGGCGGCGACGTGTTCCTGCGCGGTATTTGGGGAAGACGACGGTGACGTGGACGGGGCCCGCTTGTTAGCGAAATAAGCAGAGAGGGAGTGGGGTCCAGGCGTCAGTGACTGCGTGGGTGAATATGCGCGTGCGAGAGAGAGAGAGGTGGCCCGGGTGGGCTAGCTGAGCCGCGTCTGTTGCTGGGCCAAATTCCTGGCGCCGACCCTTTTCCAATTCTTTTCTCTTTTCTTTTTCTAATTTGATTTTCAGGAATGGTTTTCAAATGAATTCAAACTCCATTTGAATTCAAATCTATTTGGGATTTTTGCAGTGTGCAACATACTCAAATCTAGGTATGAAACCATGTGGTTACTTTGAAAAGGCTTGGTCATTTTTGGAAAAACAAAATAACAGGGACATTGCACTTGGTTTGCAAATGTTCGAAAATGGTTTTTGAAACCATTTCTATTTTGTAAAATATTGTTCAAACTCTACACTCAAGCCAAACAATATAGAAGCAACCAAACTTGGTTTTTAAAGCACTAAGCTCTCAAGTGAGGATGGGCATCTGATTTAAGTTGGCTCACATAAAATGATAGCACTATGTGCTTCTGTTTTCTTGAAATGAGTTTAAAATTGATCTCAAATCTATATGCATGCATGAATGATATGAAATCTTTGAAATCATGAATTTAGGGATGTTACAAATCTAACCCCCTTAAGGTGAATCTCGCCCTCGAGATTCGGATTGGCTAGCAAATAGGTGAGGGTGGTCTTTCCGAAGATCATCTTCTCTTTCCCATGTTGCTTCCTCTTCGGAATGATGATTCCACTGCACTTTGCAAAACTTGATAGTCTTTGTCCTTGTGACTCTTTCTGCAGTCTCAAGAATTTTGATAGGTTTCTCTTCATAAGTGAGATCACTTTCTAGTTGCACTTCCTCCAAAGGTATAGTATCCTTCAAAGAAGTTTCTTCCATTTCTGGGTGACATTTCTTAAGCTGACTCACATGAAACACATTATGGACAGCTGACAGAGATTCTGGCAATTCAATTTCATAGGCAACTTCTCCTTTGCGACTTAGAATCTTGAATGGCCCAACATATCTTGGTGCCAACTTTCCTTTGACTCCGAATCTCTTCACTCCACGAAGTGGTGATACTCTAAGATAAGCTCTATCACCAACTTCGTAGGTGACCTCTCTACGCTTAGGATCTGCGTAGCTTTTCTGTCGGGACTGTGCTATCTTCAACCTGTACTTAACCAACTTGACCTTCTCTTCGGCTTCTTTGATAAGATCTGGTCCGAATAAACTTCTTTCTCCCACACCATTCCATAACAGTGGGGTGGTACACTTTCTTCCGTAGAGAAACTCAAACGGTGCCATCTCAATGCTGGCTTGATAGCTGTTGTTATAAGAAAATTCTGCGTAAGGCAGACTTTCATCCCAACTGGCTCCATAGTCTAAGGCACATGCCCTCAACATGTCTTCAAGAATTTGATTAGTTCTTTCTGTTTGTCCATCGGTTTGAGGATGAAAAGCAGTACTGAATTCCAACCTCGTTCCCAATGACTCATGTAGCTGTCTCCAAAAATGGGAAGTGAATTGAGTTCCCCTATCCGACACAATACTCTTGGGCACACCATGTAGACATACAATTCTACTCATGTAGATTTCTGCTAACTTAGCACTCGTATAGGTTGTCTTCACGGGTATGAAATGAGCCACTTGAGTTAGGCGATCCACTACTACCCATATGGAATCATATCCTGACCTGGTCCTTGGTAATCCGGTAATGAAATCCATACCAATTTTGTCCCACTTCCAATCAGGAATAGGTAGTGGTTGAAGCAAACCTGCTGGTTTCTGATGCTCCGCTTTCACTCTACTACACACATCACACAAAGCAATGTGTTCGGCGATGTCCCTCTTGAGATTGTTCCACCAAAATCTTTCTTTCATGTCCATGTACATTTTGGTGTTACCCGGGTGAATAGAATACAGAGAGTTGTGTGCTTCCTGCAAAATCAGTTTCCGCAACTCTGGATCTTGTGGAACACAGATACGTTTCCCATGCCATAAAGTACCTTGTTCGTCTTCATGGAAATTTTTAGCTTTCCCTTGGCCAATCTTTTCCTTAATCTCTTCAATTTCCTTATCAGTCTTCTGGGCTTCTCTGATCTTGTCCAACAAAGTGGGTTGAACATCTAATGACATGAGATGTCCTTCCGGCACAATCTCCAATCTGAGTTTCCTAAATTGGTACACAGATCATCTGGCAATTCTCCTTTGGTAAGGCCATTCACAAATACCTTACGACTTAGAGCATCTGCTACAACATTTGCTTTACCGGGGTGGTATTGCAAACTTAAGTCATAGTCTTTGATAAGTTCTAGCCATCTTCTTTGTCTCATATTAATTTCTTTCTGGGTGAAGATGTACTTCAAACTTTTGTGATCCGTGAACACTTCACAACGCTTTCCCAAAAGGTAGTGTCTCCATGTTTTGAGTGCATGGACAACAGAGGCTAACTCTAAATCATGAGTAGGATAGTTCACCTCATGAGTTTTGAGTTGTCTCGAGGCATAGGCCACAACTTTACCGTCTTGCATAAGTACCGCACCCAAACCTTGATGAGATGCATCACAATATACTTGGAAATCCTTTTCCAAGTCTGGCAGACACAAAACTGGTGTTGTCACAAGTCTCTTCTTCAACTCCTGAAAGCTGACTTCATAACCTTCAGACCAAGCAAACTTCTTGTCTTTCTTTAACAATTCAGTCATGGGCTTAGCTGCCTTAGAGAAATTCTCAATAAACCTTCTATAGTAACCTGCTAAGCCAAGGAAACTACGAACTTCTTTCACGGATTTGGGAGATTCCCATTCAGTCACAGCTGAAACCTTATCAGGATCAACTGCTACACCATCCTTTGTCATAACATGACCAAGAAAACCAACTTCCTCCAACCAGAACTCACACTTGCTGAATTTGGCATAAAGCTTATGCTCCCGTAACTTCTCAAGTATCAAACGTAAGTGTCCTTCATGTTCTTCTTTGCTCTTGGAGTAGACTAAGATGTCATCGATGAAAACGACAACAAACTTGTCAAGGAATTCCATGAACACATTGTTCGTCATATTCATGAAGTATGCTGGAGCATTAGTCAAACCAAAAGGCATTACGGTATACTCATACAATCCATACCTTGTGGTGAATGTTGTTTTAGGTATGTCTTGTTCTCTTATCTTGAGTTGAAAATAGCCTGACCGGAGATCAATCTTTGAGAATACACATGCTCCTTCTAGCTGATCAAACAAGTCATTGATTCTAGGCAAAGGATATTTGTTCTTGATAGTTACCTCGTTGAGTGAACGGTAATCTATGTATAACCTTTGACTTCTATCTTTCTTCTCCACAAACAAAACTGGGGCTCTCCAAGATGAAGAACTTGGTTGAAT
This sequence comes from Avena sativa, assembly GCA_916181665.1. Taxonomy (NCBI): domain Eukaryota; kingdom Viridiplantae; phylum Streptophyta; class Magnoliopsida; order Poales; family Poaceae; genus Avena; species Avena sativa. The sequence continues at coordinate 397,555,839 of OV702281.1, forward strand.
GAATCCCTTCTGCAACTGTTCTCCTAGTTGTTTCTTGAGCTCTTTCAGTTCATCAACTGACATTTTATATGGCCTCTTTGCTATTGGTCCAGACCCTGGTATCAAATCTATCAGAAATTCTACATCTCTAACTGGTGGCATTCCCGGCAATTCTTCCGGAAACACATCCGGATACTCACTCACAATTGGCACACTGTCCATGCTAACCCCCTTAAGATAATTTAGCTTACTTCCTTTAGATTCAAAGTTGGACTTGAACTTAATCCGTTTTCTTTCCGGGGTTGTGAGTGCAACAGTACGATTGGCACAATCCAGTACTCCTTCATACTTAGCCATCCAATCCATTCCCAATATTACGTCCAGTCCTTGGGAATCTAGGATTATCAGACTCATTGGAAATTTATGTTTTCCAAACTCTATTACTAGATCCCGGCATCCAAGACTTACTATCATATCTCCACCCGGAGAACTAACTTTTATTGGACACCCAATGTTTTCAGTTGGAAACCCATTTCTATCAACAAATGCTTTTGATATGAATGAATGCGATGCTCCAGTATCAAAAAGAACAAATACTGGAATAGAATTGAGTCTGAACTTACCGGCAACAGCATCAGGCTCCTCATAGACCTCCTCCACACTGATGTGGTTCACCTGTCCTTTCTGGAAAGGATTGGGCTTGACAGGTCCTTCAACTTTCTTTTCAGGGCACTCATTTGCATAATGCCCCATCTTCTTGCATTTGAAGCATTCAACCTGACTAATGTCTCTCTTGACAGGCTGACTTCCACTTCCACTACCATTACCACTGTGGTGGCTCTTATGTCCACTCTTGTGGTTCTTGTACTTGTCATTGTCATGACTGCGATGATGCTTGTTGTCATGTCGGTTGTGGTTGTGGTGCTTGTTGAATTTCCCGTGCTTGTGGGATCCTGATCTTCCGCTGTCATCATAGTGAGATCGTTTGTGAGACGATCCCGAGCTGTGCTTGTCGGAGTGCTTTCTCTTTCTACTCTCGACTTGCTTCATTTTGTTCTCCAATATTGCAGCCTTGTCATAGAGCGACTGATAAGTGGGAACATATGCCACAGCCAATTGCAGATTCAGCTCATCATTCAAGCCCTCAAGAAACTTTTCCTTTCTCTTGGCATCAGTGTCAACTTCATCCGGTGCGTAACGCGCCAGATTGTTGAACTCCTCAATGTATTCAGCCACGCTGCGGTGGCGCTGCTTCAGATTGTGGAACTCCTTTTTCAGGCTCATTATTCCTGATGAGATATGAGCAGTGCGAAAGCCATCCTCAAAGATAGCCTATGTCACTTCATCTATAGGGGTGGTGATCTGAAAGTTGTCCCACCAAGTGGCGGCTGGCCCTTCCAGCAGATGCGCTGCAAATCTGACCTTTTCAGCATCCGTGCAGCCCACTGTTACTAAGTCCTTGTTTACAGAACGTAGCCAATCATTGGCCACCATGGGATCAGTCGTCCCTGAGAACTTAGCTGGCCTCAATCTCAAGAATCTGGTGAGCATATCAAAGCCCGGAGGGTTGTTGTTGTTATTGTTGTTGTTGTTGTTGGGGTTGTTGTTGTTGTTATTGTTTTGGTTCTGGATGAATGTTGTCATCATCTGCATCAGCTATGTTTGAGCAGTCATCATTTGCTGCATTTCTGGAGTGATGTTGTTGTTGTTGTTGGGGTTGGGGTTTGCACGACGGGGAGGCATCTGTGGTTTGTTCAATAGAGATAAGAATGAGATACCCATAAATGTTTTCATGCACATTACATCACATAAACAAACAAAAAGCATGCAACCAGACAAAAGTTCAACAACAAAATAACAAGTTCACAAAGTAAAACACACAAGTAGCAAGCCATCCACATGTTGTATGGTCCAATAACAAGTTCTCAAATAACAAGTACGATAATAAAAGATAAACGAGTAGTCAAGTCTACTCATCAGCATCAATCTCCTCCTCGACAAAGGTAAGACCTGCGTTCTCCATCGCGGTCTTGTTCTCCTCGATGGTAGTGGTCAAGGACTCTATCTTGGCCTTGAGAGCCCTCTTCTGGGAACGAAGCCTCTCTATCACCGTCTGCTGCTGCTCTAGCTCGAAGTCCTTGGACTGCAGTTCTTCAGTCATGTCCCGGATCTTCTTGTTCCTATCCTGGACACGCTTCTCCTGACTCTTGAACTTCCTGTCCTGGGTCTCGAACTTCGCCTCCATTTCCTTGAATATCTCGTCCTGCTGCGCGAAGAGCTTGTCCTTCTCGCGAAGCTGCACCTGGAGCTCGTCATTACTGAGCATGACATTGGTCCTGTCCGTGTCCACGTGCCTAATGAGAGACTCTAAGTCCTGGAGATACAGACGTATCGGCTCTGCTGCGTCCCTCGAGTCGTCCTCGAAGTCGATGAACTCTCCATCCTCATCACGTCTTCCGAAGACGTGGAAGTGGGTGCCTCTAACCTGTCGGGAGTGTCGTCCTAGCAGACGTCCTATCAGGTCCTACATAACTACCTCCATGCCTCTCTCCCTGTCATCGTGCATAAGCTTGAAGACGATGGCCTCCATAGTAGGCTCTGTCTGGCGTCCGGGCTGGTTCACCTTGAAGCCCCAGAGGTCCTTCCTCTCGAACTTGGTGAGTGGATGCACCATGATGGTCGGAAGGGGGAGATTGAGCAAAGTGGTAACTCAACGATATGAGGACCAAAGCGGGTAACCTGGAACTCCTCAACAGTGCTGATGGTAATAGGCATCTATTTATAAGATAGAAAAGTTAGAACAACACAATTCAAGATAAAACAAAAGTCATAACATCACATACATATCCTTGGAAAGCAAAATCACACAAGTCATGCCTACATGAATCCATTACATCAACCAAGGTCCAATCATATTTTAAGGTAACATTTTGGAAAATAAGGTGATAGGTGGTGGTCCAACTAACGAAGTACGTTTACAATCCTATCTCACTGGATCTGTTGGCTAACACAATGTTCCTAGAAGCAATCAGCCTATCTTGCTCACATGATTCCATCACTAAGTCTATAATATCTCCTCTTAAGGTTTGGTTGGTAGCTTCCAACTCTTGGGTAAGTTCCTTCTCTTTCATCAAGTCTTTTTGGAGGTTGAGCATTCTGCACTTGAATCTAGCACTAAGTTCTTTGATAGTCCTCCAAGCTGCTTCTCTTGCTGACTCAAAGAATGTGGTGTGCACCACAGTGTTGGTGTACATGCAGAATCCTGTTTCTTTGTGGTTGTCTTCCTTGTTTTTGTACAAGTGAAGTTGCACCCACCAGTACTCAACTCCTTCATCCATCACTGGAAAGCCTTTGTACACAGCTGCACCATGTATTTCCATTGCCACCATGAGGTCCTTGAGAATTTTGGGAAACTCTGTCTCACACTCCAAGGTCATGGTCATGAGTGGTCCTTTCCTTACGGCTTCGTTGATGGAGTTCATCTACAAATAGAGATGAGATAGAGAAGATTAGAAAAGTTTACGAGAAGAATAGACAAGTGTAGAAGTAGTTGAAAATTTTCCTTAGTGGTTTCCAATCCTAGGGTCATAATCCTACAGGCAACACAGTGCTCTGATACCATCTGTAAGATCCCTTCTTTGTAAAGGAAAAGGATCCCTGTGATTGCAATGCTAGTCCCTGGATCAATGCTAGCATCCACAGTTTAAGATGAAGTACACAGATACAAAGGTCATTTATTACATCCATTCCAGAGATAAAATATAGTCTTTACAACTCAAGGCCACATACCTAATACAAGAGTTTGGAATAAGTAAATAATTATAAGTCTTCATCTTCATGTGCCATAGGCAAACATGTTGAGTGTAGACTCATGACACCTAATCCTCATCGGAGTAACCTGCAACATCACAAGTTACAGCCACAGTGGGTCAATACTTTGGAATAGTATTGGCAAGTGATACCTTAGTAAATTTTAAGTGGACTATATTACTGTAACATCCCTAAATTCATATTCCAAAACTCATTCATATCATCCTTGCATTCATCATCATTTAGGGTTTTTCTCAAAATCATTTCAAAAACAGGAGCATTTGTGGCACATTATTTTATGTATGAAAAACCCTAGCCTTTGTGCTACATGCTTTTGGGAAAGATGTTGTTATTCATTCAGAATGTCTTGAATTCAAACTTAAGTGGTCTCAAAAGCTTGAACAAAATATCAAAAGCAAAATATGAATTAAAACAAATTCTATGCCTATTATCACCTCTCATAAAGGCATAATTTAATTTATTTTCAAAAGGACCCAAGTGTTCTGAAAAGTTCAGATGTGTTTGACACTTATTTAAGAGCAAGTTTTATTTGACAAAAGTCCTGTAAAACTTTGGATTCAAACAGATTTGAATTTAGGTTTAAAAACCATTTCTAAAAATTCAATCTGAAAAATAAAAGGAATTGAGAAGGAAAAAAATAACCAAACCAGCCAATCTGGCCGACCCAGCCCAACACGGCCCAGACTAGCCCAGTAGTGCACACCCCGCGAATCGTTTTCTTTACCCACTCTCGCACCCACCAACTCACTGACAGAAGGGACCAGCTTCCACTCCCCTCTCTCCCTGACAACCGCGGCCCACCCGAGCATCGTCGTCTCCACCCCCCACGACCTGTTCGTCCCCAAAATTGACGCGGCCGTTTCCTGTTGATTACGCAGCTTAAATTCGCGTTAAGGCACGAGTGATTCTCGCTCGCGAGCAGGCTACATAAACCCCCTCTGCCCCCTCTCTCTTCTCCCCCAAACCCCAAGCACAGAACGCCCCCAGGCTGCGCACATTGCTCTCTGCAACCCCGCCGTCTCCGACGAGCTGCCGCAGCAATTCTGGCCACCTCCGACCACCCCTCTGCCTCTGCTTCACACAAACAGACTCCACTTGATCTCACGCATCTACTAACACTCTTGGTTTGCCCGCGGGTGACCCAGAACGTTGGCTACACAAACGACAGACCGCCACCGTCTCCTGCTTCAACTCCGGCGAGCTCCAGCGGTAAGTCCAGACCACCCCGAACCTTGACTTTCACGCACACATCTTCGCCGTGGTATCCTGCATCTGACCACATCCTCCGTTTGCCTCCTAGTGATCCATAACGTCGCCTTCGACCTCGAGCAGAGCCACCGTTGCCAGATCCAACTCCGGCGAGAAATTCACCGCAACCCCGAGCGCCCCTTGCCGAACTGTCCACAAGTTGAGCATCCCCACGTCCTTGCGGTCTCGGTGAGTACCTCCCCTATCCTCCTAGTGACCGGTACTGCCGGCGCCGCCACCGTCTGGTCGTCGCCGCCGCGCGCAGCCGCTAAGCGCCGCCAGATTTTGGCTTGGTAATTTAGGCCGTTGGATCTGTATCGTAGGGCTAGGATAGAATTTTAAACGAAGGGGTAGGCGCGCATCTGAGCCGCCAGATCCCACTTAGATCGTGCGGTCCGCAGGACCCGATCCAACCGAAGCGGTACGCGCCAGTGAGGCTACGACACGTGGCTAGGGATAATTCAAAAACAGAAATTTGAATCAGATTTAGATCCAAACTTCAAACAGCTATAACTTTTTATTGCCACGTTGGAATTTTACAAACTTTATACCGTTGGATTCAGTGAAACAAGACCTTTCTGAATATCCAATGTGTTTAACAAATAGTAACAGTTAAAATGACTTTATTTGTGGAAACATGTTTAAAGCTATTTTTAGTATAGATTTAGTATAGTAATTTGTTTTGGTGTCAAATAAGTTTAGTTGGCAAACTTGTGACTGGTTAAGTTTCTGTAAACATATGCATGCTTGGTAGAATTTTCAAAATCACCACTTGGTAGATTCTTGCATACATGCATTCATATTATTTTTGATTGTATATAATTGTGTGTAATGGTGTGCTACAAATTTTTGTGTAGATTTTGCTAGTGAATGTGATTGTGAGGAGTGCTACTCTCCCCATTACCAAGGCAAGTGATATTTTCATGAATATTTCTATCCTATGTTTTGTACTAGCATTAGATATTTTGCTAAGTCTTGCATGCTATTTTTTACCTAATGCTAAGTTGGGAAATCCTAAGTAGTGTAGAAATTGTAGAATTGCTAGGGAATTTTCCTAAGTTAAGCTATCTTACCATGCTTAGCCTAGCTATTTAGCAAACAAGGGTTGGTGAAAATCTATACATACTATGATGAAAATATTTCTAAGTCATGAGACTTATGCTTTCCTAATAAAACAACTAAGTCAAATGAACCTCCTGGGTGGAATGGAAGGATTGGGTTATGTTGAGTGGTTACACAAGGCCATGGAATTGGGTTGTGTATCTCACTTGTGGTATGCCACCCAGGCACAAAGGGATTTGGAGGCCCAGTGTTGAGAAAGCTTATAGTGCAACCACTTGGCAATATGGGCTCTGCCTTGATCATATAGGTTGCTAGAACTTAGTCACTTGGACAGTTGGTGGTAGTTGGGATGATAGGTTGGAACACGTCCATTTGACTAAGGAAAGGCTTCTGAAAGGTCCTGTCTTGGGAAACCAAATCTGGTGGGGAAATTGCACAACCTCTGCAGATGGAAAACCTAAGTACTTAGCCTAGTCCAAGGCAATGGACAACTGGAGCATCAAGACATGGAAGCTACAAGAATCTCATCACTCCAACTTCTAAATAAAACTTGTGGGTGAACAAGGGTGAAGGACCCCAATGTATATTGGTGGTTTCTTGGGAAGTTTTTGACAAAGAAAAACTTAGTGATTTCAACTAATAGGTAAAACCTATTTTCAAGCAAAGCAAGCCAAGCTACACTTAGCCAAATGCATATAGTAATATAGTCCACTCAAAATATACTAAGGTATCACTTGCCAATACTATTCCAAAGTATTGACCCTCTGTGGTTGTAACTTGTGATGTTGCAGGTTACTCCGATGATGAGTAGGAGTCATGAGTCTACACTCAACATGCTTGCCTGTGGCACATGAAGATGAAGACTTATGTTTATTTACTTATTCCTTAAACTCTTGTATTAGGCCTATGGCCCTGAGTTGTAAAAGACTATGTTTTATCTCTGGAATGAATGTAATAAACGACCTTTGTATCTGTGTACTTCATCTTAAACTGTGGATGCTAGCATTGATCCAGGGACTAGCATTGCAATCACAGGGATCCTTTCCTTTATAAAGGAGGGGTCTAACAGATGGTATCAGAGCACTGTGTTGCCTGTAGGACTATGACCCTAGGATTGGAAACCACTAAGGAAAATTTTAAATACTTCTACACTTGTCTATTCTTCTCGTAAACTTTTCTAATCTTCTCATTCTCATCTCTATTTGTAGATGAACTCCATCAACGAAGCCGTGAAGAAAGGACCACTCATGACCATGACCTTGGAGTGTGAAACTGAGTTTCCCAAGATTCTCAAGGACCTCAAGGTGGCAATGGAAGCACATGGTGCAGCTTTATACAAAGGCTTTCCTGTGATGGATGAAGGAGTGGAGTATTGGTGGGTGCAACTTCACTTGTACAAAAACAAGGAAGACAACCACAAAGAAAAGGGGATTCTGCATGTACACCAACACTGTGATGCACACCACATTCTTTGAGTCAGCCAGAGATGCAGCTTGGAAGACTATCAAAGAACTAAGTGCTAGAGTCAAGTGCAGGATGCTCAACCTCCAAAAAGACTTAGAGAAAGAGAAGGAACTTACTCAAGAGTTGGAAGCCACCAACCAAGAGTTAAGGGAAGATATAATAGACTTGGTGATGGAATCATGTGAACAAGATAGGTGGGTTGCCTCTAGGAACATTGTGATAGCCACCCGATCCAGTGAGATAGGATTGTGAGCACACTTCGTTAGTTGGACCACCATCTATCACCTTATTTTCCAAAAATGATACCTTAAATAAGTATGGACCTTGATTGATGTAATGGACTTATGTATGCATGACTTGTGTGATGTTTGTGTTCCATGGATATGTATGAATGTTTGACTTGTTTTATCTTAAAGTGTGTAGATCTAACTTTTTCAATCTTATAAATAGATGCCTATTACCATCAGCACCGTTGAGGAGCTCCAGGTTACCCGTTTTGGTCCCCGCATCATTGAGCTTGCCACTTTGCTCGATCTCCCTCTTCCCACCATCACGGTGTACCCACTCACCAAGTTCGAGAGGAAGGACCTCTAGGGCTTCAAGGTGAACCAGCCCGGACGCCAGACAGAGCCCACTATAGAGGCCATTGTCTTCAAGCTGATGCACGATGACAGGGAGAGAGGCATGGAGGTAGTCATGCAGGACCTGATAGGACGTCTGTTAGGCCGTCACTCCCGACAGGTTAGGGGCACTCACTTCCACGTCTTTGGAAGACGTGATGTTGATGGAGAGTCCATCGACTTTGAGGACGACTCGAGGGACGCGGCAGAGCCGATACGTCTCTACCTCCAGGACTTAGAGACTCTTCTCAGGCACGTAGACACGGACAGGACGAACATCATGCTCGGCAATGACGAGCTTCAGGTGCAGCTTCGCGAGAAGGACAAGCTTTTTGCGCAGCAGGATGAGATGAGCAAGGAAATGGAGACAAAGTTCGAGGCCCAGGACCGCAAGTTCAAGAGTCAGGAGAAACGCGTCCAGGATAGGAACAAGAAGATCCGGGACATGACCGAGGAACTGAAGTCCAAGGATTTCGAGCTAGAGCAGCAGCAGATGGTTATTGAGAGGCTTCGCTCCCAGAAGAGGGCTCTCAAGGCCAAGGTCGATTCCTTGACCACTACGATTGAGGAGAACAAGACCGCGATGGAGAACGCAGGTCTTACCTTCGTCGAGGAGGAGATTGATGCTAATGAGTAGACTTGACTACTCGTTTATCTTTCATATTCGTACTTGTTATTGTGAACTTATTATTGGACCATCCGACATGTGGATGGCTTGCCACTTGTGTGTTTTATTTCATGAACTTATCATCTGGTTGTTGAACTTTTATTCTTATGTTGCATTTTATGTGATTTGCTTGTGATGTATTGTGCATAAAACATCTATGGGTATCTCATTCTTATCTATTTGAACAAACCACAGATGCCTCCCCGTCGCGCAAACCCCAACCCCAACAACATCACCCCGGAAATGCAACAAATGATGAATGCGCAAACACAGCTTATGCAAATGATGACAACATTCATCCAAAACCAGAATAACAACAACAACAACAACCCCAATAACAACAACAACAACAACAACCCTCCGGGTTTTGATATGCTCACCAGATTTCTGAGATTGAGGCCATCAAAGTTTTCGGGGACAACTGATCCCATGGTGGCCAATGATTGGCTACGTTCCGTGAACAAGGACTTAGTGACCGTGGGTTGCACGGATGCTGAAAAAGTCAGGTTCGCAGCACATCTGTTGGAAGGACCAGCCGCCACATGGTGGGACAACTTCCAAATCACCACTCCTATTGATGAGGTGACTTGGGCTATCTTTGAAGATGGCTTTCGCACTGCTCATATCTCATCGGGAATGATGAGCCTGAAAAAGAAAGAGTTTCACAACTTGAAGCAGCGCCACCGCAGCGTGGCAGAATACATAGAAGAGTTCAACAATCTGGCGCGCTATGCACCGGATGAGGTTGACACGGATGCCAAAAGAAAGGAAAAGTTTCTGGAGGGCTTGAATGATGAGCTAAATCTGCAGCTGTCTGTGGCATATGTTCCAACTTACCAGTCTTTGTGTGACAAGGCTGCTATTTTGGAGAGTAAAATGAAGCAAGTCGAGAGTAGAAAGAGGAAACGCTCCGACAAGCACAGCTCGGGATCGTCTCACAAACGATCTCACTATGATGATAGTGGCAGCTCAGGATCCCATAAGCATGGGAAATTCAACAAGCACCACAACCACAACCGTCATGACAACAAGCATCATCGTAGTCATGACAATGACAAGTACAAGAACCACAAGAGTGGACATAAGAGCCACCACAGTGGAAGTGGAAGCCAGCCTAAAAAGGACATCAGTCAGGTTGAGTGCTTCAAATGCAAGAAGCTAGGGCATTATGCTAATGAGTGCCCTGAGAAGAAAGTTGAAGGACCTAACAAGCCAAATCCTTTTCAGAAAGGACAGGTTAACCACATCAATGTGGAGGAGGTCTATGAGGAGCCTGATGCCGTTTCTGGTAAGTTCAGACTCAATTCAATTTCAGCATTTGTACTCTTTGATACCGGTGCATCTCATTCATTCATATCAAAGGCATTTGTTGAAAGAAATGAACTATCGGTAGAAACCATTGGGTGTCCTATAAGAGTAAGTTCTCCGGGTGGAGAAATGATAGTAAACTCAGGATGTCATGACTTAGTCATAGAGTTTGGAAAACATAAGTTTCCAGCGAACCTAATAATCCTGAATTCCCAAGGATTGGATGTGATTTTGGGAATGGATTGGATGGCTAAGTATGAGGGAGTATTAGATTGTGCCAATCGTACGGTTACACTCACAACTCCAGAAGGAAAAAGAATAAAATTTAGATCTAACTTTGAATCTAAAGGAAGTAAGCTGAATTCTCTTAAGGGGGTTAGCATGGACAGTGTGCCAATTGTGTGTGAGTATCCGGATGTATTTCCGGAAGAGTTGCCAGGAATGCCACCAGATACAGATGTGGAGTTCCTGATAGATTTGGTACCAGGTTCTGGACCTATAGCAAAAAGACCGTACAAAATGTCAGTTGAGGAACTGAAAGAGCTCAAGAAGCAACTAGGAGAACAGTTACAGAAAGGATTTATCCAACCAAGTTCTTCATCTTGGGGAGCCCCAATATTGTTCGTGGAGAAGAAGGATAGAACACAAAGACTATGCATTGACTACCGTTCTCTCAATGAGGTAACCATCAAGAACAAATATCCTTTGCCTATAATCATTGACTTATTTGATCAGCTAGAGGGAGCCTGTGTGTTCTCAAAGATTGATCTCCGGTCGGGCTATTTTCAACTCAAGATAAGAGAGCAAGACATACCAAAAACAGCATTCACCACAAGGTATGGATTGTATGAATACACTGTGATGCCTTTTGGTTTAACCAACGCTCCAGCATACTTCATGAATATGATGAACAAGGTGTTCATGGAATTCCTTGACAAGTTTGTTGTTGTTTTTATCGATGACATCTTAGTCTACTCCAAGAGCAAGGAAGAACATGAAAGACACTTACGCTTGATACTTGAAAAGTTAAGAGAGCATAAACTTTATGCCAAATTCAGCAAGTGTGAGTTTTGGTTAGAGGAAGTTGGTTTTCTTGGTCATGTTATGACAAAGGATGGTGTGGCAGTTGATCCTGCTAAAGTTTCAGCTGTGACTGAATGGGAATCTCCTAAGAACGTAAAAGAATTTCGCAGTTTCCTTGCTTTAGCAGGATACTACAGAAGGTTCATTGAGAATTTCTCAAAGGTTGCTAAGCCAATGACTGAATTGTTAAAGAAGGATAAGAAATTTGCATGGTCTGAACGTTGTGAAGTCAGTTTCCAAGAATTAAAGAAGAGACTTGTGACAGCACCGGTTCTATGTCTGCCAGATTTGGAAAAGGATTTCCAAGTATATTGTGATGCTTCGCATCAAGGATTAGGTGCCTTGTTGATGCAAGACAGTAAAGTCGTAGCCTATGTCTCGAGACAACTCAAAACTCATGAAGTAAACTATCCTACACATGATTTGGAGTTAGCCTCTGTCGTCCATGCACTCAAAACATGGAGACATTACCTTTTGGGAAAACGTTGTGAAGTATTCACCGATCATAAGAGTTTGAAGTATATCTTCACCCAGAAGGAAATCAATATGAGACAAAGGAGATGGCTAGAGCTTATCAAGGATTACGACTTAAGTTTACAATACCACCCCGGTAAAGCAAATGTAGTAGCAGATGCTCTAAGTCGTAAGACGTTTGTAAATGGCCTTACCAAAGGAGAATTGCCAGATGACTTGTGTAAGCAATTCAAAGAACTCAGATTGGAGATTGTGCCTGAAGGACATCTCATGTCTTTGGATGTTCAACCCACCTTGTTGGACAAGATCCGAGAAGCTCAGAAGACTGATAAGGAAATTGAAAGGATTAAGGAAAATATTAGTCTAGGGAAAGCTAAGAGTTTCCATATAGACGAACAAGGTACTTTATGGCACGGGAAACGTATATGTGTTCCACAAGACCCGGAGTTGCGGAAACTGATTTTACAGGAAGCCCACAACTCTCCGTATTCTATTCACCCAGGAAACACCAAGATGTACATGGACATGAAAGAAAGGTTTTGGTGGAACAATCTCAAAAAGGACATCGCCGAGCATATTGCTTTGTGTGATGTGTGTAGCAGAGTAAAAGCGGAGCATCAGAAACCAGCTGGGTTGCTTCAACCACTGCCTATTCCTGAATGGAAGTGGGAAAATATCGGTATGGATTTCATTACCAGATTACCAAGGACCAGGTCAGGGTATGATTCCATATGGGTAGTAGTGGATCGCCTAACTAAAGTGGCTCATTTTATACCCGTGAAGACAACTTATACAAGTGCCAAGTTAGCAAAGATCTACATGAGCAGGATTATATGCCTTCACGGTGTGCCTAAGAGTATTGTGTCAGATAGAGGAACTCAGTTCACTTCCCACTTTTGGAAACAGCTTCATGAATCCTTAGGAACGAGGTTGGAGTTCAATACTGCTTTTCATCCTCAAACTGATGGACAAACAGAAAGGACTAATCAGATTCTTGAATACATGTTGAGGGCATGTGCCCTAGACTATGGAGCAAGTTGGGATGAAAGTTTGCCTTACGCAGAGTTCTCTTACAATAACAGTCATCAATCTAGTATTGGAATGGCACCATTTGAGTTACTCTACGGAAGGAAGTGTACCACCCCATTACTATGGAATGGTGTGGGAGAAAGAAGTTTATTTGGACCTGATCTCATCAAAGACGCCGAAGAGAAAGTCAAATTGGTTAAGGACAGGTTGAAGATAGCACAGTCCCGACAGAAAAGCTACGCGGATTCTAAGCGTAGAGAAGTCACCTACGATGTTGGAGATAGAGCTTATCTTAGGGTATCACCACTTCGTGGAGTGAAAAGATTTGGAGTCAAAGGAAAGTTGGCACCAAGATATGTTGGGCCATTCAAGATTCTAAGTCGCAAAGGAGAAGTTGCATATGAAGTTGAATTGCCAGAGTCTCTGTCAGCTGTCCATAATGTGTTTCATGTGAGTCAGCTTAAGAAATGTCACCCAGAAATGGAAGAATCTTCTCTGAAGGATACTATACCATTGGAAGAAGTTCAACTAGAAAGTGACCTCACATATGAAGAAAAGCCTGCCAAGATTCTTGAGACCGCAGAAAGAGTCACAAGGACAAAAACTATCAAGTTTTGAAAGGTGCAATGGAACCATCACTCCGAAGAGGAAGCAACATGGGAAAGAGAAGATGATCTTCGGAAAGACCACCCTCACCTATTTGCTAGCCAATCCGAATCTCAAGGGCGAGATTCATCTTAAGGGGGTTAGGATTGTAACATCCCTAAATTCATATTCCAAAACTCATTCATATCATCCTTGCATTCATCATCATTTAGGGTTTTTCTCAAAATCATTTCAAAAACAGGAGCATTTGTGGCTCATTATTTTATGTATGAAAAACCCTAGCCTTTGTGCTACATGCTTTTGGGAAAGATGCTGTTATTCATTCAGAATGTCTTGAATTCAAACTTAAGTGGTCTCAAAAGCTTGAACAAAATATCAAAAGCAAAATATGAATTAAAACAAATTCTATGCCTATTATCACCTCTCATAAAGGCATAGTTTAATTTATTTTCAAAAGGACCCAAGTGTTCTGAAAAGTTCAGATGTGTTTGACACTCATTTAAGAGCAAGTTTTATTTTACAAAAGTCCTGTAAAACTTTGGATTCAAACAGATTTGAATTTAGGTTTAAAAACCATTTCTAAAAATTCAATCTAAAAAAGAAAAGGAATTGAGAAGGAAAAAAATAACCAAACCAGCCAATCTGGCCGACCTAGCCCAACACGGCCCAGACTAGCCCAGTAGTGCACACCCCGCGAATCGTTTTCTTTACCCACTCTCGCACCCACCAACTCACTGACAGAAGGGACCCGCTTCCACTCCCCTCTCTCGCTGACAACCGCGGCCCACCCGAGCATCGTCGTCTCCACCCCCCACGACCTGTTCGTCCCCAAAATTGACGCGGTCGTTTCCTGTTGATTATGCAGCTTAAATTCGCGTTAAGGCACGAGTGATTCTCGCTCGCGAGCAGGCTACATAAACCCCCTCTGCCCCCTCTCTCTTCTCCCCCAAACCCCAAGCACAGAACGCCCCCAGGATGCGCACATTGCTCTCTGCAACCCCGCCGTCTCCAACGAGCTGCCGCAGCAATTCCGGCCACCTCCGACCACCCCTCTGCCTCTGCTTCACACAAGCAGACTCCACTTGATCTCACGCATCTCCTAACACTCTTGGTTTGCCCGCGGGTGACCCGGAACATTGGCTACACAAACGACAGACCGCCACCGTCTCCTGCTTCAACTCCGGCGAGCTCCAGCGGTAAGTCCAGACCACCCCGAACCTTGACTTTCACGCACACATCTTCGCCGTGGTCTCCTGCATCTGACCACATCCTCCGTTTGCCTCCTAGTGATCCATAACGTCGCCTTCGACCTCGAGCAGAGCCACCGTTGCCAGATCCAACTCCGGCGAGGAATTCACCGCAACCCCGAGCGCCCCTTGCCGAACTGTCCACAAGTTGAGCATCCCCACGTCCTTGCGGTCTCGGTGAGTACCTCCCCTATCCTCCTAGTGACCGGTACCGCCGGCGCCGCCACCGTCTGGTCGTCGCCGCCGCGCGCAGCCGCTAGCGCCGCCAGATTTTGGCTTGGTAATTTAGGCCGTTGGATCTGTATCGTAGGGCTAGGATAGAATTTTAAACGAAGGGGTAGGCGCGCATCTGAGCCGCCAGATCCCACTTAGATCGTGCGGTCCACAGGACCCGATCCAACCGAAGCGGTACGCGCCAGTGAGGCTACGACACGTGGCTAGGGATAATTCAAAAACAGAAATTTGAATCAGATTTAGATCCAAACTTCAAACAGCTATAACTTTTGATTGCCACGTTGGAATTTTACAAACTTTATACCGCTGGATTCAGTGAAACAAGACCTTTCTGAATATCCAATGTGTTTAACAAATAGTAACAGTTAAAATGACTTTATTTGTGGAAACATGTTTAAGGCTATTTTTAGTATAGATTTAGTATAGTAATTTGTTTTGGTGTCAAATAAGTTTAGTTGGCAAACTTGTGACTGGTTAAGTTTCTGTAAACATATGCATGCTTGGTAGAATTTTCAAAATCACCACTTGGTAGATTCTTGCATACATGCATTCATATTATTTTTGATTGTATATAATTGTGTGTAATGGTGTGCTACAAATTTTTGTGTAGATTTTGCTAGTGATTGTGATTGTGAGGAGTGCTACTCTCCCCATTACCAAGGCAAGTGATATTTTCATGAATATTTCTATCCTATGTTTTGTACTAGCATTAGATATTTTGCTAAGTCTTGCATGCTATTTTTTACCTAATGCTAAGTTGGGAAATCCTAAGTAGTGTAGAAATTATAGAATTGCTAGGGAATTTTCCTAAGTTAAGCTATCTTACCATGCTTAGCCTAGCTATTTAGAAAACAAGGGTTGGTGAAAATCTATACATACTATGATGAAAATATTTCTAAGTCATGAGACTTATGCTTTCCTAATAAAACAACTAAGTCAAATGAACCTCCTGGGTGGAATGGAAGGATTGGGTTATGTTGAGTGGTTACACAAGGCCATGGACTTGGGTTGTGTATCTCACTTGTGGTATGCCACCCAGGCACAAAGGGATTTGGAGGCCAAGTGTTGAGAAAGCTTACAGTGCAACCACTTGGCAATATGGGCTCTGCCTTGATCATATAGGTTGCTAGAACTTAGTCACTTGGACAGTTGGTGGTAGTTGGGATGATAGGTTGGAACGCGTCCATTTGACTAAGGAAAGGCTTCTGAAAGGTCCTGTCTTGGGAAACCAAGTCTGGTGGGGAAAGTGCACAACCTCTGCAGATGGAAAACCTAAGTACTTAGCCTAGTCCAAGGCAATGGACAACTGGAGCATCAAGACATGGAAGCTACAAGAATCTCATCACTCCAACTTCTAAATAAAACTTGTGGGTGAACAAGGGTGAAGGACCCCAATGTCTATTGGTGCTTTCTTGGGAAGTTTTTGACAAAGAAAAACTTAGGTGATTTCAACTAATAGGTAAAACCTATTTTCAAGCAAAGCAAGCCAAGCTACACTCAGCCAAATGCATATAGTAATATAGTCCACTCAAAATATACTAAGGTATAACTTGCCAATACTATTCCAAAGTATTGACCCTCTGTGGTTGTAACTTGTGATGTTGCAGGTTACTCCGATGATGAGTAGGAGTCATGAGTCTACACTCAACATGCTTGCCTGTGGCACATGAAGATGAAGACTTGTGTTTATTTACTTATTACTTAAACTCTTGTATTAGTCCTATGGCCCTGAGTTGTAAAAGACTATGTTTTATCTCTGGAATGAATGTAATAAACGACCTTTGTATCTGTGTACTTCATCTTAAACTATGGATGCTAGCATTGATCCAGGGACTAGCACTGCAATCACAGGGATCCTTTCCTTTATAATGGAGGGGTCTAACAGATGGTATCAGAGCACTGTGTTGCCTGTAGGATTATGACCCTAGGATTGGAAACCACTAAGGAAAATTTTAAATACTTCTACACTTGTCTATTCTTCTCGTAAACTTTTCTAATCTTCTCATTCTCATCTCTATTTGTAGATGAACTCCATCAACGAAGCCGTGAAGAAAGGACCACTCATGACCATGACCTTGGAGTGTGAAACTGAGTTTCCCAAGATTCTCAAGGACCTCATGGTGGCAATGGAAGCACATGGTGCAGCTTTATACAAAGGCTTTCCTGTGATGGATGAAGGAGTGGAGTATTGGTGGGTGCAACTTCACTTGTACAAAAACAAGGAAGACAACCACAAAGAAAGGGGATTCTGCATGTACACCAACACTGTGATGCACACCACATTCTTTGAGTCAGCCAGAGATGCATCTTGGAAGACTATCAAAGAACTAAGTGCTAGAGTCAAGTGCAGGATGCTCAACCTCCAAAAAGACTTAGAGAAAGAGAAGGAACTTACTCAAGAGTTGGAAGCCACCAACCAAGAGTTAAGGGGAGATATAATAGACTTGGTGATGGAATCATGTGAACAAGATAGGTGGGTTGCCTCTAGGAACATTGTGATAGCCACCCGATCCAGTGAGATAGGATTGTGAGCACACTTCGTTAGTTGGACCACCATCTATCACCTTATTTTCCAAAAATGATACCTTAAATAAGTATGGACCTTGATTGATGTAATGGACTTATGTATGCATGACTTGTGTGATGTTTGTGTTCCATGGATATGTATGAATGTTTGACTTGTTTTATCTTAAAGTGTGTAGATCTAACTTTTTCAATCTTATAAATAGATGCCTATTACCATCAGCACCGTTGAGGAGCTCCAGGTTACCCGTTTTGGTCCCCGCATCATTGAGCTTGCCACTTTGCTCGATCTCCCTCTTCCCACCATCACGGTGTACCCACTCACCAAGTTCGAGAGGAAGGACCTCTGGGGCTTCAAGGTGAACCAGCCCGGACGCCAGATAGAGCCCACTATAGAGGCCATCGTCTTCAAGCTGATGCACGACGACAGGGAGAGAGGCATGGAGGTAGTCATGCAGGACCTGATAGGACGTCTGTTAGGTCGTCACTCCCGACAGGTTAGGGGCACTCACTTCCACGTCTTTGGAAGACGTGATGTTGATGGAGAGTCCATCAACTTTGAGGACGACTCGAGGGACGCGGCAGAGCCGATACGTCTCTACCTCCAGGACTTAGAGACTCTTCTCAGGCACGTAGACACGGACAGGACGAACGTCATGCTCGGCAATGACGAGCTTCAGGTGCAGCTTCGCGAGAAGGACAAGCTTTTTGCGCAGCAGGATGAGATGATCAAGGAAATGGAGACAAAGTTCGAGGCCCAGGACCGCAAGTTCAAGAGTCAGGAGAAACGCGTCCAGGATAGGAACAAGAAGATCCGGGACATGACCGAGGAACTGAAGTCCAAGTATTTCGAGCTAGAGAAGCAGCAGATGGTTATTGAGAGGCTTCGCTCCCAGAAGAGGGCTCTCAAGGCCAAGGTCGATTCCTTGACCACTACGATTGAGGAGAACAAGACCGCGATGGAGAACGCAGGTCTTACCTTCGTCGAGGAGGAGATTGATGCTGATGAGTAGACTTGACTACTCGTTTATCTTTCATATTCGTACTTGTTATTGTGAACTTATTATTGGACCATCCGACATGTGGATGGCTTGCCACTTGTGTGTTTTATTTCATGAACTTATCATCTGGTTGTTGAACTTTTATTCTTATGTTGCATTTTATGTGATTTGCTTGTGATGTATTGTGCATAAAACATCTATGGGTATCTCATTCTTATCTATTTGAACAAACCACAGATGCCTCCCCGTCGCGCAAACCCCAACCCCAACAACATCACCCCGGAAATGCAACAAATGATGAATGCGCAAACACAGCTTATGCAAATGATGACAACATTCATCCAAAACCAGAATAACAACAACAACCCCAATAACAACAACAACAACAACCCTCCGGGTTTTGATATGCTCACCAGATTTCTGAGATTGAGGCCATCAAAGTTTTCGGGGACAACTGATCCCATGGTGGCCAATGATTGGCTACGTTCCGTGAACAAGGACTTAGTGACCGTGGGTTGCACGGATGCTGAAAAAGTCAGGTTCGCAGCACATCTGTTGGAAGGACCAACCGCCACATGGTGGGACAACTTCCAAATCACCACTCCTATTGATGAGGTGACTTGGGCTATCTTTGAAGATGGCTTTCGCACTGCTCATATCTCATCGGGAATGATGAGCCTGAAAAAGAAAGAGTTTCACAACTTGAAGCAGCGCCACCGCAGCGTGGCAGAATACATAGAAGAGTTCAACAATCTGGCGCGTTATGCACCGGATGAGGTTGACACGGATGCCAAAAGAAAGGAAAAGTTTCTGGAGGGCTTGAATGATGAGCTAAATCTGCAGCTGTCTGTGGCATATGTTCCAACTTACCAGTCTTTGTGTGACAAGGCTGCTATTTTGGAGAGTAAAATGAAGCAAGTCGAGAGTAGAAAGAGGAAACACTCCGACAAGCACAGCTCGGGATCGTCTCACAAACGATCTCACTATGATGATAGTGGCAGCTCAGGATCCCATAAGCATGGGAAATTCAACAAGCACCACAACCACAACCGTCATGACAACAAGCATCATCGCAGTCATGACAATGACAAGTACAAGAACCACAAGAGTGGACATAAGAGCCACCACAGTGGAAGTGGAAGCCAGCCTAAAAAGGACATCAGTCAGGTTGAGTGCTTCAAATGCAAGAAGCTAGGGCATTATGCTAATGAGTTCCCTGAGAAGAAAGTTGAAGGACCTAACAAGCCAAATCCTTTTCAGAAAGGACAGGTTAACCACATCAATGTGGAGGAGGTCTATGAGGAGCCTGATGCCGTTGCTGGTAAGTTCAGACTCAATTCAATTTCAGCATTTGTACTCTTTGATACCGGTGCATCTCATTCATTCATATCAAAGGCATTTGTTGAAAGAAATGAACTACCGGTAGAAACCATTGGGTGTCCTATAAGAGTAAGATCTCCGGGTGGAGAAATGATAGTAAACTCAGGATGTCATGACTTAGTCATAGAGTTTGGAAAACATAAGTTTCCAGTGAACCTAATAATCCTGAATTCCCAAGGATTGGATGTGATTTTGGGAATGGATTGGATGGCTAAGTATGAGGGAGTATTAGATTGTGCCAATCGTACGGTTACACTCACAACCCCAGAAGGAAAAAGAATAAAATTTAGATCTAACTTTGAATCCAAAGGAAGTAAGCTGAATTCTCTTAAGGGGGTTAGCATGGACAGTGTGCCAATTGTGTGTGAGTATCCGGATGTATTTCCGGAAGAGTTGCCAGGAATGCCACCAGATACAGATGTGGAGTTCCTGATAGATTTGGTACCAGGTTCTGGACCTATAGCAAAAAGACCGTACAAAATGTCAGTTGATGAACTGAAAGAGCTCAAGAAGCAACTAGGAGAACAGTTACAGAAAGGATTTATCCAACCAAGTTCTTCATCTTGGGGAGCCCCAGTATTGATCGTGGAGAAGAAGGATAGAACACAAAGACTATGCATTGACTACCGTTCTCTCAATGAGGTAACCATCAAGAACAAATATCCTTTGCCTAGAATCATTGACTTATTTGATCAGCTAGAGGGAGCCTGTGTGTTCTCAAAGATTGATCTCCGGTCAGGCTATTTTCAACTCAAGATAAGAGAGCAAGACATACCAAAAACAGCATTCACCACAAGGTATGGATTGTATGAATACACTGTGATGCCTTTTGGTTTAACCAACGCTCCAGCATACTTCATGAATATGATGAACAAGGTGTTCATGGAATTCCTTGACAAGTTTGTTGTTGTTTTTATCGATGACATCTTAGTCTACTCCAAGAGCAAGGAAGAACATGAAAGACACTTACGCTTGATACTTGAAAAGTTAAGAGAGCATAAACTTTATGCCAAATTCAGCAAGTGTGAGTTTTGGTTAGAGGAAGTTGGTTTTCTTGGTCATGTTATGACAAAGGATGGTGTGGCAGTTGATCCTGCTAAAGTTTCAACTGTGACTGAATGGGAATCTCCTAAGAACGTAAAAGAAGTTCGCAGTTTCCTTGCTTTAGCAGGATACTACAGAAGGTTCATTGAGAATTTCTCAAAGGTTGCTAAGCCAATGACTGAATTGTTAAAGAAGGATAAGAATTTTGCATGGTCTGAACGTTGTGAAGTCAGTTTCCAAGAATTAAAGAAGAGACTTGTGACAGCACCGGTTCTATGTCTGCCAGATTTGGAAAAGGATTTCCATGTATATTGTGATGCTTCGCATCAAGGATTAGGTGCCGTGTTGATGCAAGACGGTAAAGTCGTAGCCTATGTCTCGAGACAACTCAAAACTCATGAAGTAAACTATCCTACACATGATTTGGAGTTAGCCTCTGTCGTCCATGCACTCAAAACATGGAGACATTACCTTTTGGGAAAACGTTGTGAAGTATTCACCGATCATAAGAGTTTGAAGTATATCTTCACGCAGAAAGAAAATCAATATGAGACAAAGGAGATGGCTAGAGCTTATCAAGGATTACGACTTAAGTTTACAATACCACCCCGGTAAAGCAAATGTAGTAGCAGATGCTCTAAGTCGTAAGACGTTTGTAAATGGCCTTACCAAAGGAGAATTGCCAGATGACTTGTGTAAGCAATTCAAAGAACTCAGATTGGAGATTGTGCCTAAAGGACATCTCATGTCTTTGGATGTTCAACCCACCTTGTTGGACAAGATCCGAGAAGCTCAGAAGACTGATAAGGAAATTGAAAGGATTAAGGAAAATATTAGTCTAGGGAAAGCTAAGAGTTTCCATATAGACGAACAAGGTACTTTATGGCACGGGAAACGTATATGTGTTCCACAAGACCCGGAGTTGCGGAAACTGATTTTACAGGAAGCCCACAACTCTCCGTATTCTATTCACCCAGGAAACACCAAGATGTACATGGACATGAAAGAAAGGTTTTGGTGGAACAATCTCAAAAAGGACATCGCCGAGCATATTGCTTTGTGTGATGTGTGTAGCAGAGTAAAAGCGGAGCATCAGAAACCAGCTGGGTTGCTTCAACCACTGCCTATTCCTGAATGGAAGTGGGAAAATATCGATATGGATTTCATTACCAGATTACCAAGGACCAGGTCAGGGTATGATTCCATATGGGTAGTAGTGGATCGCCTAACTAAAGTGGCTCATTTTATACCCGTGAAGACAACTTATACAAGTGCCAAGTTAGCAAAGATCTACATGAGCAGGATTATATGCCTTCACGGTGTGCCTAAGAGTATTGTGTCAGATAGAGGAACTCAGTTCACTTCCCACTTTTGGAAACAGCTTCATGAATCCTTAGGAACGAGGTTGGAGTTCAGTACTGCTTTTCATCCTCAAACTGATGGACAAACAGAAAGGACTAATCAGATTCTTGAAGACATGTTGAGGGCATGTGCCCTAGACTATGGAGCAAGTTGGGATGAAAGTTTGCCTTACGCAGAGTTCTCTTACAATAACAGTCATCAATCTAGTATTGCAATGGCACCATTTGAGTTACTCTACGGAAGGAAGTGTACCACCCCATTACTATGGAATGGTGTGGGAGAAAGAAGTTTATTTGGACCTGATCTCATCAAAGACGCCGAAGAGAAAGTCAAATTGGTTAAGGACAGGTTGAAGATAACACAGTCCCGACAGAAAAGCTACGCGGATTCTAAGCGTAGAGAAGTCACCTACGATGTTGGAGATAGAGCTTATCTTAGGGTATCACCACTTCGTGGAGTGAAAAGATTTGGAGTCAAAGGAAAGTTGGCACCAAGATATGTTGGGTCATTCAAGATTCTAAGTCGCAAAGGAGAAGTTGCATATGAAGTTGAATTGCCAGAGTCTCTGTCAACTGTCCATAATGTGTTTCATGTGAGTCAGCTTAAGAAATGTCACCCAGAAATGGAAGAATCTTCTCTGAAGGATACTATACCATTGGAAGAAGTTCAACTATAAAGTGACCTCACATATGAAGAAAAGCCTGTCAAGATTCTTGAGACCGCAGAAAGAGTCACAAGGACAAAAACTATCAAGTTTTGCAAGGTGCAATGGAACCATCACTCCGAAGAGGAAGCAACATGGGAAAGAGAAGATGATCTTCGGAAAGACCACCCTCACCTATTTGCTAGCCAATCCGAATCTCGAGGGCGAGATTCATCTTAAGGGGGTTAGATTTGTAACATCCCTAAATTCATATTCCAAAACTCAGTCATATCATCCTTGCATTCATCATCATTTAGGGTTTTTCTCAAAATCATTTCAAAAACAGGAGCATTTGTGGCTCATTATTTTATGTATGAAAAACCCTAGCCTTTGTGCTACATGCTTTTGGGAAAGATGCTGTTATTCATTCAGAATGTCTTGAATTCAAACTTAAGTGGTCTCAAAAGCTTGAACAAAATATCAAAAGCAAAATATGAATTAAAACAAATTCTATGCCTATTATCACCTCTCATAAAGGCATAGTTTAATTTATTTTCAAAAGGACCCAAGTGTTCTGAAAAGTTCAGATGTGTTTGACACTCATTTAAGAGCAAGTTTTATTTTACAAAAGTCCTGTAAAACTTTGGATTCAAACATATTTGAATTTAGGTTTAAAAACCATTTCTAAAAATTCAATCTGAAAAAGAAAAGGAATTGAGAAGGAAAAAATAACCAAACCAGCCAATCTGGCCGACCCAGCCCAACACGGCCCAGACTAGCCCAGTAGTGCACACCCCGCGAATCGTTTTCTTTACCCACTCTCGCACCCACCAACTCACTGACAGAAGGGACCCGCTTCCACTCCCCTCTCTCGCTGACAACCGCGGCCCACCCGAGCATCGTCGTCTCCACCCCCCACGACCTGTTCGTCCCCAAAATTGACGCGGTCGTTTCCTGTTGATTACGCAGCTTAAATTCGCGTTAAGGCACGAGTGATTCTCGCTCGCGAGCAGGCTACATAAACCCCCTCTACCCCCTCTCTCTTCTCCGCCAAACCCCAAGCACAGAACGCCCCCAGGCTGCGCACATTGCTCTCTGCAACCCCGCCGTCTCCGACGAGCTGCCGCAGCAATTCCGGCCACCTCCGACCACCCCTCTTCCTCTGCTTCACACAAACAGACTCCACTTGATCTCACGCATCTCCTAACACTCTTGGTTTGCCCGCGGGTGACCCAGAACGTTGGCTACACAAATGACAGACCGCCACCGTCTCCTGCTTCAACTCCGGCGAGCTCCAGCGGTAAGTCCAGACCACCCCGAACCTTGACTTTCACGCACACATCTTCGCCGTGGTCTCCTGCATCTGACCACATCCTCCGTTTGCCTCCTAGTGATCCATAACGTCGCCTTCGACCTCGAGCAGATCCACCGTTGCCAGATCCAACTCCGGCGAGGAATTCACCGCAACCCCGAGCGCCCCTTGCCGAACTGTCCACAAGTTGAGCATCCCCACGTCCTTGCGGTCTCGGTGAGTACCTCCTCTATCCTCCTAGTAACCGGTACCGCCGGCGCCGCCACCGTCTGGTCGTCGCCGCCGCGCGCAGCCGCTAAGCGCCGCCAGATTTTGGCTTGGTAATTTAGGCCGTTGGATCTGTATCGTAGGGCTAGGATAGAATTTTAAATGAAGGGGTAGGCGCGCATCTGAGCCGCCAGATCCCACTTAGATCTTGCGGTCCGCAGGACCCAATCCAACCGAAGCGGTACGCGCCAGTGAGGCTACGACACGTGGCTAGGGATAATTCAAAAACAGAAATTTGAATCAGATTTAGATCCAAACTTCAAACAGCTATAACTTTTGATTGCCACGTTGGAATTTTACAAACTTTATACCGCTGGATTCAGTGAAACAATACCTTTCTGAATATCCAATGTGTTTAACAAATAGTAACAGTTAAAATGACTTTATTTGTGGAAACATGTTTAAGGCTATTTTTAGTATAGATTTAGTATAGTAATTTGTTTTGGTGTCAAATAAGTTTAGTTGGCAAACTTGTGACTGGTTAAGTTTCTGTAAACATATGCATGCTTGGTAGAATTTTCAAAATCACCACTTGGTAGATTCTTGCATACATGCATTCATATTATTTTTGATTGTATATAATTGTGTGTAATGGTGTGCTACAAATTTTTGTGTAGATTTTGCTAGTGATTGTGATTGTGAGGAGTGCTACTCTCCCCATTACCAAGGCAAGTGATATTTTCATGAATATTTCTATCCTATGTTTTGTACTAGCATTAGATATTTTGCTAAGTCTTGCATGCTATTTTTTACCTAATGCTAAGTTGGGAAATCCTAAGTAGTGTAGAAATTGTAGAATTGCTAGGGAATTTTCCTAAGTTAAGCTATCTTACCATGCTTAGCCTAGCTATTTAGAAAACAAGGGTTGGTGAAAATCTATACATACTATGATGAAAATATTTCTAAGTCATGAGACTTATGCTTTCCTAATAAAACAACTAAGTCAAATGAACCTCTTGGGTGGAATGGAAGGATTGGGTTATGTTGAGTGGTTACACAAGGCCATGGACTTGGGTTGTGTATCTCACTTGTGGTATGCCACCCAGGCACAAAGGGATTTGGAGGCCAAGTGTTGAGAAAGCTTACAGTGCAACCACTTGGCAATATGGGCTCTGCCTTGATCATATAGGTTGCTAGAACTTAGTCACTTGGACAGTTGGTGGTAGTTGGGATGATAGGTTGGAACGCGTCCATTTGACTAAGGAAAGGCTTCTGAAAGGTCCTGTCTTGGGAAACCAAGTCTGGTGGGGAAAGTGCACAACCTCTGCAGATGGAAAACCTAAGTACTTAGCCTAGTCCAAGGCAATGGACAACTGGAGCATCAAGACATGGAAGCTACAAGAATCTCATCACTCCAACTTCTAAATAAAACTTGTGGGTGAACAAGGGTGAAGGACCCCAATGTCTATTGGTGGTTTCTTGGGAAGTTTTTGACAAAGAAAAACTTAGTGATTTCAACTAATAGGTAAAACCTATTTTCAAGCAAAGCAAGCCAAGCTACACTTAGCCAAATGCATATAGTAATATAGTCCACTCAAAATATACTAAGGTATCACTTGCCAATACTATTCCAAAGTATTGACCCTCTGTGGCTGTAACTTGTGATGTTGCAGGTTACTCCGATGATGAGTAGGAGTCATGAGTCTACACTCAACATGCTTGCCTGTGGCACATGAAGATGAAGACTTATGTTTATTTACTTATTCCTTAAACTCTTGTATTAGGCCTATGGCCCTGAGTTGTAAAAGACTATGTTTTATCTCTGGAATGAATGTAATAAACGACCTTTGTATCTGTGTACTTCATCTTAAACTGTGGATGCTAGCATTGATCCAGGGACTAGCATTGCAATCACAGGGATCCTTTCCTTTATAAAGGAGGGGTCTAACAATTACTATATGTAATTTGGCTAAGTGTAGCTTGGCTTGATTTGCTCAAAAATAGGTTTTTCCTATTAGTTGAAAACACTAAGTTTTTCTTTTGTCAAAATCTTTTCCCAAGAAACCATCAATAGACATTGAGGTCCTGCACCTTTGTTCACCCACAAGTTTTACTTAGAAGTTGGAGTGATGAGATTCTTGATAGCTTCCATGTCTTGATGCTCAAGTTGTCCATTGCCATGGACTTGGCTAAGTACTTAGATTTTCCCATCTGCAGAGGTTGTGCACTTTCCCCACCAGACTTGGTTTCCCAAGACAGGACCTTTCAGAAGCCTTTCCTTAGACCAAATGGACGCGCTCCAATCTATCATTCCCACTACCACCAACTGTCCAAATGGCTAAGTTCTAGCAACTTATGTGATCCAGGCAGAGCCCATATTACCAAGTGGCTACACTATAAGCTTCTCAACACTTGGCCTCTAAAATCCCTTTGTTCCTGGGTGGCATACCACAAGTGAGATACACAAGGTAAACCATATCCATGGGCCTTGTGTAACCACTCAACCAAAAACCACCAATCAAGTCCCATTCCACCCAGGTGATTCATTGACTTAGTTGTTTTATTAAGAAAAACATAAGTCCAAAGACTTAGAAATATTTTCATCATAGCATGTATATACTTTACCAACCCTTGTTTGCTACTAGCTAGGCTAAGCATGGCATAGTAACTTAACTTAGGAATTTCCTAGCAATTCTATAACTACTTAGGATTTCCCAACATGGCATTTGGCAAAAAAAATAGTAACATGCAAGACTTAGCAAAATATTTCTAATGCTTGTATAAAAATATAGGGATGGAAATATTCATGAAGTACCACTTGCCTTGGTAGTTGGGGGAGTAGCACTCTTCACAATCACAATCACTAGCACCAAAGTCTACACAAAGAATGGTAGAACAAAATTACACACAATTCATATACAAACAATAATACATATGCATGCATGCAAAAATGCTAAGTGATGATTTTTAAAACTCCACCAAGCAAGTGCATAGTACTGAATCATAACCAAGTTAAAAACTTGCTAAACCAAGTTTATTTTACACTAAAACAATTTTCTAAACAATTTCTATACTCAAAATAGTCTTAAAAAAGTTTCTGCAAATAAAGTCATTTTAACAGAAACTATTCACTAAACACATTGCATAAACAGAAAGGGCTTGTCTTCCTGATTCCAACGGTATAAAATTTGCAAAAATCTAACGTGGGAATCAAAAGTTATAGCCTAATCAAATTTGAATCTAAATCTGTTTCAAAATCTGTTTTAAAACCAAACCCTAGCCACGCGTCGCGCTCTGATTCGTCGGTACCGCTTCGCGTTGATCGACCAGCGTGGACCGTCAGATCTAACTAAACGCGCACGGCTCAGATTGACACTTACCCCTTCGATGCAGATCTAATCTAGAGCGCTGGATCTAGATCCTACGGCTGCTAATCAACTGACCACAACTGAGCGGCGCTAGCAGCGGCGACTGGCGGCGGCGCGTCTGTCAGCGGCTGCGCTGGCGTTCTAGGTCGCACGGGAGTGGGGGAAGAGGCTTACCAGAACCGCAGGGAGCTGCTGATGCTCAAGGTGGCGATGGTTCGTCAAGGGGCGCGCGGACACGGCGAGGATTCCTCGTCGGAGTAGAGGCAGACATCGGGCAGGCCTTGGCGTCGACGGAGGCGAGGTTCTGGAGCGAGCTAAGACAAACCAATGGTGCCGTTAGATGCGCACAAACTAGGCGAACTCGTGAGTGTCAAAAAGGGGAGTAGGGGTGGTCGGAAACTACCAGGAGGGGTTGCCGGAGTTGCGCCGAGCCTCGGTCGCTTCCAGTGGTGGACGGTGACGGCGTCCTAGGGCGGTACAGAGAAAATGGAAGATATGAGAAGATGCGTAGAGGCATGTAGATCATACTCGCATGAAGCAGAGACCAAGGGGAGAACGATGCTCACCGGAATTGGTCGCCGGAGGTCGTTGGTGCTGCGGCGGTGTGGGCGCGATTACGGGCAGCCTGGTGGCGTACTGTCAGAGCTGAGTGAGGGGAAAAGAGCGGAGTGGGGAGAGGATCTTATAGCCGGAGCAGGGGCGGAGATTACGCACGCATTCATCGCCTATTAAGAGGATTAAAATCGCGGCAGAGGCGGGGAAGAAACGGGCGGCGACGTGTTCCTGCGTGGGATTTGGGGAAGACGACGGTGACGTGGACGGGGCCCGCTTGTCAGCGAAATAAGCAGAGACGGAGTAGGGTCCAGGCGTCAGTGACTGCGTGGGTGCATATGCGCGTGTGAGAGAGAGAGAGGTGGCCCGGGTGGGCTAGCTGGGCCGCGTCTGTTGCTGGGCCAAATTCCTGGTGCCGGCCCTTTTCCAATTCTTCTCTTTTCTTTTTCTAATTTGATTTTCAGGAATGGTTTTCAAATGAATTCAAACTCCATTTGAATTCAAATCTATTTGGGATTTTTGCAGTGTGCAACATACTCAAATCTAGGTATAAAACCATGTGGTTACTTTGAAAAGGCTTGGTCATTTTTGGAAAAACAAAATAACAGGGACATTGCACTTGGTTTGCAAATGTTTGAAAATGGTTTTTGAAACCATTTCTATTTTGTAAAATATTGTTCAAACTCTACACTCAAGCCAAACAATATAGAAGCAACCAAACTTGGTTTTTAAAGCACTAAGCTCTCAAGTGAGGATGGGCATCTGATTTAAGTTGGCTCACATAAAATGATAGCACTATGTGCTTCTGTTTTCTTGAAATGAGTTTGAAATTGATCTCAAATCTATATGCATGCATGAATGATATGCAATCTTTGAAATCATGAATTTATGGATGTTACAGAAATGCTGAAAGAGAATCTATAAAATATATTTGGTAGAAAAGAAAAGACTGGAAATATCCAGTTTAGGTATATAGATGATATACATGTTATGGTTGTATTCTTTGCTTATTAAACAATGTGGTTCTTGGATATTGGATACCGAATTGGTTGGTATGAAATTTCATACAGAATGACGCAATTCATGAACCAAAATGGCCTAAGTAACTAGCAAGAGAATATGTGATGATGTTCATAAAAAACAAACAAACCATTGTTTGTATTTCTCGTTGACATCAAAGCTTATCTTCAAGATTTGTTTTAATAATAGTTATTTAAATCAGGTATTATGAGAACAAAGATTGTTCAAATAATTACCTTATTCCATATAAGATGGATGATTTACAAATCTAGTTGGAGAAATCACATCCATAAAACCTAATGCTAAAATGTCGCAAGACAAATGATTGAAAGATCACTTATGAAGTGACATCATTGTTTAAATTATATTGAAAAAAACATGAAGAATCTCCATATTCATGGATTTTTGGAGTCTTTGATTTGATCAAGTGACGCTTGTGAGACTTTCCTCGGGATAACTAAAACTTCGTTCTAAAGGCCAAAGGAGAACGATCGACTAAATTATTGGAATTTATACATATCGATGTATGTAGTCCATTATGTGTAGTCGTAAGCGATGGATTTCAACTTCATATGCTTTCTCCGGAAATTTGAGTGAATATTCACTTAATGAGAAAGAAGTATGAAATATTTGAAAACATTCAAAGACTTTCAAGATGAAGTGGAAAATCATTGTAACAAGAAAATAAATGATTTATGATTTTATCATAAAGGGATTTATTTGAGTTGCAAGTTTAGCAAAACACCTAGATTTACATCTCCCGAAATACCATAGGAATATGGAGTGTTAGAGATTTGTAATGAAACCTTATTTGACATGGTTGGATCAAAGGTGTTATTTATAAAACTACCATTATGTTTTAAAAGATTAAAGCTTTAGAGACTACTGATTTTACAATGAAAAGAGCTCCATCTTGATCCGTTGAAATGACACCATGTAAGTTATGGTTTGGGGTAAAACCCAGGTTGTCATTTCTTAAATTTTGGTATGCTAAGCATAACTAAGATGTTTACAACCAAAGTCGGATGAGCATGTCTTTGTAGGTTATTTCGAATAACAATTGGGTATTCCTCCATAACACCGAGGACAAAAGGGTTTGTCGCTTGAAACGTGAAGTTTCTTGAATAAGGATTTTTTCGCAAAAGTTAAGTGGGAGGATAATAGAACTTTGATAAGGTTAACGAACCTTAGCTATATGTGCTGAGTTGCGAAGCGTCGGAAAACATTCCGGAGGCAACCAGAATGCTCATGAATCACGTGCCTCAAAGGTTGTGGTCACGGAGGTCTAAGTTCCTATTGAACCAATTAGGTCGGATAAACAATCAAATGCTAAAATTTTAGAGTAAATCATTGTTGTTTGATAATGATGAACCGACTACATGCAAAGAAGT
The DNA here is from genome assembly GCA_916181665.1 of Avena sativa. Lineage (NCBI taxonomy): Eukaryota > Viridiplantae > Streptophyta > Magnoliopsida > Poales > Poaceae > Avena > Avena sativa. Next base: position 397,586,494 of record OV702281.1, read on the forward strand.
GATAATGGACCCTGACTCCTTCAAATGGCTTGAAGCCATAAAATCCGTGATAGTTCCATACACGATAAATCAAGTTTTTTGAACTTGGAAGACCCTTCGGAAAGGTGTAAAAACCTATCGGTCGTATTTGGATCTATAAAGAAACAGACATGGATGTTTCACATCTATGAAATAGTCGACATGTCGTAAATTATTTTACAACAATGTTCAAGGAGTTGACTATGACAAGATTTGATCTTTCATAGCGATATTTAGTCTGGATGGATTAAAGCAGCAACCACTACATATAATTTGGTATATGGTAGATGAATAAACAAAACAAAGTTCTTCTAATAGAATGGTTACCTAGGACGTGTGCATGACACGATCCAAAGGGTTTTTGTTAATTCAAAGGATGCTAAAAATGGCATGCAAACTTTAATGGTTGAAGTAAGCATCGCGGAGTTGGAATCTTCACCGTGATGAAACTGCTAAAGGATTTTTCATCAGGAGACGGCGAAGATGCTTGCATTTGCAAGAAATTAAGTGGGAGCGCTGAGACATATTTCTAATACATTATATGTAGGACATCTTGTTGATTGGAAATGATGTATATTTTATTGACAAAGGTTAAGAATTTCATTTCTATGAAAGACTTGGGAAAAACCCGAATATTTAGCATGAATGTCTACATTGATAGACTGTGACGCTAATATGGTTGTGCCAAACGTACATATATAAGATATTGAAGTAGTTCAATATAGAAACTACGAGAAATGGTTCTTGTCGCATGAAAAATAATTGAATCAATATTCAAGTGTATCGACACTTGATAAGTGAAACAAGATTCAAGTGCTTTGACACTTGATGAGTGAAATCACAAGGATGTTTTGATCAATCATACCATGATATGTACACATCCAGATATGTCCTATGCTCTAAGTGTTATGAGCATATACCATAATGAATCATAAAATGATCATTGGATAATAGTAAGGATATTCTTATAATCTTTTGGAAGAATTAAGAATATATTCTATTTGTATAAGAGACAAATAGTTCATTGAAAAATGATACTATTTTTGTCACAAGATACAAATTAAGTTTATCTCAATTTAAACTCTGGGTGGCACAATGAAATGGAAAGAAGTTTCCATGACGGATTTGGATGGATTCCAAAGTTAAGACATTATGACGGATACTACGACAAAAGTCTAAGTATATGACGGATACTACAACAAGGAGGGCATTTTTGTCAAGTAGTTTGTTATCAAACTACGGTGTAGTTCACAATGGGATAACACTAAAGATATATTGTACGACAATAATATCGACATGATTTAACCCCAAGGAACTAAAGGTCTCACCAAAAGACCAAATTTATACAATGTCATCTCATTAAGAGAATGAGTGATGCGTGAAGACGCAAAGACATGCAAATACACACGAACCTGAAAGCGTCAGATCCGTAGATTATGTTAACCACGTGCAATCGCGTATATGGAACACCAGAAAGCCATAGGTGTTCAATACGCAAATATTCTAAACTAGATTATTGTCTCTTGTGCAAGTGGGAGACTAAAGGGAATATGCCCGAGAGGCAATAATAAAGTGGTTATTATTGTATTCCTTATTTATGTTAAATGTTAATTTTGCATGCTATAATTGTATTAATACGGAAACATTAATACATGTGTGTTAAATAAACAAAAAGGAAGTTCCTAGTTATGCCTCTCTTATAAACTAGCTCGTTGATTAACAAGATGATCAAAGGATTCCTGATCATGGACAGTGGATGTTAATAACGAGGTCACAACATTATTGGAATGATGTGATGAACATTCATCCGAAGTATAGCATTATGATCAAGGTCATTGTGTTTATATTGCTATAACATCATATGAAGTAATCTTAGTCCTTAGACCATGAGATCATGTCAATCACTAACACCGGAAGAGTATCTTGATAACATCAAACGTCACACCGTAACGGGGTGACTATAAAGATAGGTTCAGTGCTACAAAGGTGTTATGTTGAGGCTCATGGATCAAGAGTGGAATTTGTCCATCCCGATGACGGAGAGATATACTCTGGGCCCTCCCGGTGATATCATATTAGTTAGCTTGCAAGCAAGTGATTTGATCACTAGAATGTTATATCACGAGAACAAGAAAAGAGTACATGTCGGTAACGAGATCAAACTAGGTATGGAGATACCGATGATCGAATCTCGGACGTGTAATATATCGTGAGACAAAGGGATTGAGCTACATGCGTATAAGGTTCACAGGATCACAGAAGTCATCATTGAATGTGTGGGAGTCAGTACGGATCTCCAGGTCCCGCTGTTGATTATTGATCAAAGAGGGGTCTCGATCATGTCTACATTATTCGCGAACAGTAGGGTGACACGCTTAAGGGATACCGACACCATTCGGAGCAAATGATATGCTAGAGAAAGAAAAAGAAAGCACAGGAATTTATTTCACTAGACACCGGAATCGTTTCGGTTGAAATTGCTGAAACTGGTTTTGCATGTGAAAATGAATACTAGCAAGGGGTTTTATGTGAATGTTTTTTAATTAAAGTAATTAACAAAATTCTGAATAAATAAATAAAAGAGTTTTATTTAATGAGAGATTGCATTAAATTTGGTGGAAATTTAATGGGATTTTAGTGGAGAAAATGGAGGGTCTTATTTATGTGAGTGGAGCTTCCACCACATGAATGAGGGAGAGGTGGGGGCACCCTCTATGGCCGGCGGCCATGCCCCCTTGGGCTGCCCCTCCCCTATATAAGGAGCCCCTCCTCTCACTTATCACTCACACCTCCTCGTGAAGGATCTCTCTCCCCCCTTTAGAATTTCCCCATGGTCTCGGATCAGCGAGATACATGTTCCCTGTGGATTTTTCTGGAAGAATTTGTTGCTTCCGCTGTTTCGCTGGAGTGAGGGCACGGAGGTTGTCGAGGTACCCGGACGTGTGTGCGATCACGGATACACCACTATTTTGCGGTGCTGGACTTGATGGTGCTGGACCGGCTGGACCAGATGGACTTCATCACGATCTTGAGATCAGCAAGCGTTCGATTACATCATCCACGAGTACAACCTCCATTTTCGGGGGTATGTATTCTATGGATGTATATCCACCCATTGCTTGTATCTAGTATATAGATCTTGGTACTTAGTTCCATCGTAGGAAAGTTTTTGTTTTCTATGCCACGAACCCTTCAAAAACAACTTGTCACTCAACTTGGGCACAATTCGTGTGCGTTACTTGGAGCACCAATCCTCCCAAATCCAAGGGCCAATCACATGTGGAGGCATCATCACCGTGCTTGACATTGCCTTAGGCATCGACCTAGGTGAGTTGCAACCATTTCTAGGTGAGCGACGTGTTGCTTTCTCTACTTTAAAAGCTTGTGGAATGCTCACTAGGAGAGGTGGTGGTTATCACTTGCATATTGTAGGAGCTAGGAGTCTCTACCCCGCTCCTTTTCCTAATGGTCTTTTCTCTATCGAGGAGGGACGTTTATTATATGATGTGCAGTTTGAACAACACCAACTCGAGGAGGAGATTCCGGATGAGGATGAAGACCAAGAAGAGGAGCAAGAAGTCCCTGATCGAGAGGAGTATCCACCAAACCGGTTTTCTACATATCAAGATTTCCAAGAACTTGGAGGAACTGTGGAGGGGATGCATAATCTCGCCCTGAACCTCCGAGAAACCACTAGTAACTTATCAACTCAGTTTACGAACTGAAGCCACCAAAGAGCTGCCGGAGGAATAGATCTAGATCCAATCACACAACCCTTCTCCACCACCATAGCCATAGTCCACCACTTATAATAGTAGATCTCATCTCCAATTGGCGACATTGTAAGACTATTACTATCAATATCATGATTTCCGTTACAATGTTTATGATTGTTGATCTCATCTCTATGTGTGAGTAATCCTCCTTGGGCTAAGGGATTCGGCCTAGCCATGTAGTTTGTGCATGTTATTTATCATAGATGGCATCATGTATTAGTTTGTATGACATGATGATTATTGTATCCTCTCTTGCCTCAATCTAAGGACTTGTCAGGTAACCAAGACCCCAAGGATTGATCCAGGTATAAAGAGTGTGAGTAATGACTAATCTGCAGGATGGGAACCCCAGTAACAAAAAGGGTAGTACGAATATATGTGAGGGATTTACTTGGGATTAATGGTGATGTCACTATGCATATCATTAGTTCTCTTTCTTCTATGGATGAGACTAATAGGTTATTGCTATAAGCGGTTGCGGAGGCAATATCAATTGTGGATGCACTACCCATATATAATTATCTTGCTCTAACAATTGCATGCATACTTTATTATTATATTTTATTCCCATCAGATGTTTTGCACAGCTACAGGTGAAACCGAAAGCCCCGGGCCCTCTCTCTCCATCATCGACAACAACAAAAGATTGCAAACTCTTGGAACGTAAAAACACAAAAAGAATTCTAAAACTCCCGAAGGTCCATTAAAGTAACTTTACTATGATTTTTGCTTCCCGAGGATTCGATAACCTAGGTCTACTAGGGAAAAAAGAGTTATACTATATATGTAATCTGGATTGAAAGTATCAGTAAGTCACGAAGTATTTGCAATTATATCAGGCATAAAGTATGTTATGTCTGTCTGATCTTTAAATGACATGATTGTGTTCCCTCTCCTTCTTTTAGGAATTTGCTTTGTAAAAAAATCCAACAATTATGAATCAATCTACCTGCTAATACTAGTCATGCTTGATTTGCTTTGACATTGTGAGCGCTATGATCTCCTAGCAAAATGTAATATAGTCATTTGTTGAGTTTTTTTGAAACAAGGGGAGGTCCTGATTCTCCAAAAGGATGTAGACACTTCATTCATTGCAAGTAGTGGGAATACGTATCAGAGACACCACATGTAAAATTAAAGTTACATAAAGTTCCGCACATTTTGTAGAAAGAGACCCTAATCAAAGACAAACAAAAGCGATCAGGTCCTCCACCACCGGTCTCACCCATAAACATCAAGGAAAGATCGTTCACTCCACCTCCATGAACATACCACTTTGGGTGAAGTAGGCGATCCATGTCACGTTGGAACCAAAAGGCGTCCCAATAGGCATGCTGACATGTAGGTTGAAGAAACACTGCAAACTAAATATATCTTGATATGCCACTAACATCAATGAGGGAGTGTCCACCGTTCAGCCAAAGATAATCGTCGGCCAACAAAGGGTAAGTGAAAAGGGCATCCAATAATCTTGCTCACATGTAGCATCGAGAGGAGGGGCAGAGCCAAAAAAATGTTAGGGGGGCAAAACCATGACGATAGCAATTGATAATGGGTTTATCAAGATTTAAGTCCAAAAAATAGCATACTTAGAAATCATATTACTATATGGATGTAAAACTATTCTTAATATTAACATAGATATATAGTAAACAAACTTCAACAAATGTATGTTGGTACCTGATGCATGTAAAATGCATCCATGAACTTAGTTTATTGTGCCAAAATCCCCATTATCTTGCAAATTTATTATATTTATTGGGACTAACCTACTAATAGTTGCAAAATTACACAAGTTCTTGTTTCATACTTTGTTATGTAGGAAATACACGAATATAGAAGGAAACCGGTCATTATGGTGAAATTCGAAGTTTCCTAAAATTTGTCCCTATAGAATAGTTTTCGAAGATTGGCACGACACCCTTGAAGATGGCGTCAAATGGAAAAGTTAAAAACATGAAAGTTGTGGGGATTTTTTCCGCTGATGATCCTAGACATAAATTTGGCCTCGGTCGAAGTTCGAATGCGATATTTAGCCCTAGATTACTGAAGGGTACAAAAGCAGTTTCAGGATTCCGAGAGTTTGTGACGTGATTGACTCCAACTCTTCCCATACTTGATGGATTCGTCCAAGTCATGACCCAAGGAGCTCCCAAAGGACAGGTATGATCTCTATGAAGGTTTATAGGTGCCCAAGATCCTTTGTATCAAAGGGGCATCCATCCCATGGCCGAGATTGCATCTCAACCCTAACTCTAGAGGCATCTACCCATAGCCACAAAAATACTCCTACTTGGAAGATGAGGGATAAGTTCCTCAAGATTAGCACCATAGCCAAGGAAGAAGAAGGGACATGAGCCTCCGCCCCTAGGGCATCCGCCACTCTAGGAGGGGCACCGGGGCGCCGCCGCCTGATATGTCCAAAACGTATATACTTTCTCGAACACTTCGCTATTGTTTTTCCTCTATACATGTGTGATTTGGTTACAACAAACACGTACTAACACTGTTTTCAGCAGAATTACCTTGGTGTCTTGTTTTTGTGCAGAAAATGAACTATCAGGAAAAATCCCGGGAAATATGCCAAAAATTATATTTCACCAGAAGATCCACGGAGCCAGAAGAAGAGACGGAGGGAAGGCCTGTGGGGCCAGACCCACCCCAGGCGTGGGCCCACCTGACCCTGCGCCTGGAGGGGGTGCGGCAACCCAGGCACCTCCTCAGCCTCCCTCTGCGCCTATAAGTTGCCTTTCGACCTAAAAACCAAGGGGGGGTCGATAGTTTTCCAGAAAGAGTCCGCTCTGCCGGCGCCACCAGAAACCAAGATTGGGATCTAGAAACTCCGTCCTGGCACCCTGCTGGGACGGTGAATTTGGAGAGGATCATCGCCATCGTCATCACCAACGCATCTCCATCAACCACCGATGTTTCCCTCATCCATGAGTGAGTAATCCCCCGCTATAGGCTTGGGGATGGTAGGGATTGGATGAGTTCTATCATGTAATCGAATAAGATCTGTTAGGGCATAGTGCCTAGTATCTCTATTAGTGCTATCTGACTTTGTTGCAACTTGTTGTGCTTAATGCTTGTCACTAGGGCCCGAGTGCCATGATCTCATATCTGAACTTGTTATTGAATCATTATGATAGTATTGTTTGTGATCTTATATGCAAGTTGTGTACACATATCATTGTCCGGATCCAAATGCCCCAAAGTGACAATAATTGGGACAACCGGAGGGGATGGCTGTGGTGTGAGGATCACATGTGTTCATGGAGTGTTAATGCTTTGCTCCGGTGCTCTGTTAAAAGGAGCACCTTAATTGCCAGTAGTTCCCTAGAGGCCCTGCTGCCACGGGCTGGCTGGATAGAAGATGTTGTGCAAGTTCTCATTGCGAGCACATATGACTATATTTGGAACACATGCCTAGGATTGTTTAGTACTTGGATGCTTATTATTATTTATCTACAATGCCCTAGATCTTGAATTTACATGTTTAGACTCGTCCATGCAACGCCCATCCATCCATCCCTATGCCTACCGCACTCGAATCCTACTGTTACCGTTACTGTTACCACTACTCCTGTTTCACTGTTACGGTTTCTATTGTTGTTGCTTTGATGTTGCTACTATCAAACTGTTGCTACTGATAAACTTCTATGAGTAAGAACTATCCAGGTCCAGCCGAACTGACAACTCAGTTATTAAGGCTTGCAAGTATTCTTTGGCTCCCCTTGTGTCGAATCAATAAATTGGGTAATACTACCCGCGAAGACTGTTGCGATCCCCTATACTTGTGGGTCATCAAGACTATTTTCTGGCGCAGTTGCCGGGGAGCATAGCTTTATTTGTAAGTTCACTTGGATATATTATTGTTCACTACTACTCCTTTCATCATGGGGAAGTCTCGTGATGGAAAGTTCCCTATTTTACTATCCACTACAAGAAGAGGTACAGTCCTAAACACCTCTGCTGCTCTTGATTCACCGTCTATTATAAGTAAGCTTGTTACACCACCACCACATACTTATGCTACACACACTGCTACTACTGCTAAGTCTGAAACTGCTTTTGATGCTCATGATGTTACTTCTACTGTTCTTGATGCTACTATGGCTAGTCTAGGAAATATCAAAACTCCTAGTAAAGCCACTGTTACACCTGTTAGCTCACCTGAGTCTAGTGAGAGTTATGATATTAATGATGGTTACATTAAGTTCACTGATGATTTTGTTGAAGAGTAACAAAACACACACGGTACTAGTGCTATTAAGAGTCTCCTTGCCAGACGTACTATTATGCATAAGTTGTCCTCTGATCCTAAGTTTGCCACTTCTCCCATAGATATTAAAGATGAAGATTATGATTTCTCTCTTGATTTATCTTATTTAGATATTGTTGAGAAAGAACCTTTTTGTGGGACTGAAAAAGAGAGTGTTGTGGCTCATATGAATGAGCTTTCTACTGTGAGTGCTTTATTCTCTGATGATTTTAAGATGCGCAAGTACTTTGTTGCTAAGATCTTCCCTTTTTCACTAAAAGGAGAAGCTAGGGCTTGGTTTAATAGATTACCTCCTAGTTCCATTGATAGCCTTGATTGCTTGATTGCTTCTTTCTTCCAGAAATATTTTCCTCCCAGTGCTAGGCATGCTGCTTTGCAGAGACTTTTTGATTTTAAACAGGGAGAAGAAGAGAAATTGCCTGAGTCATGGAAAAGGTTTTGTGCCTTGATTCATGCACATCCTGGATGTCCATTACCTAAGAATGATCTTCTTTATATTTACTATAATGGACTAACTGATGATTCTAGGACCTACCTAGATAGCTTTGTTGATTGTGTTTTCAGGAAAAGGACTCCTACAGATGCTGAAGAATTAATGACTAAGATAAGCAAGAACTATGATGATTGGACTTCAACTGAGCTGAATGCACCTGAGCCTATTACTCCTGAACCAGTTGTACCTGAACCAGTTCCAACATCAACAACAAAGAAGAGGGGAGTTATTGCATTAAATGATGAAGTGATGAAGGAAGCTAAGAAGTGTTTAAAGCAGAAAGGTATTAGAGATGAAGATGTTAAGAATCTACCTCCTATAGAAGAATTATGTAAGCCAATTCCCCACTCGTCTACTATTGAGGTACACTCTCTCCAACACTTTGATGAAGGTGATATTCCTTATGGTAAGCCTCCTAATCAATGTTTAGAGGAACTTGACACTTTTATTGTTAAGCAAGGGTAATTTAATAAACAAGTTCAGAATCAGTTACCGGAAAACTCTAGAGCTATCCATGAGTTGAAACATATTGTGGAAAGAACTTCTAATGACATTAAAATGCTTTGTAAACACTTTCAAATGGTTCAAACCCAACTTGATCAAATTGCTAAGGTACAAAAGGATATGCTAGTTAATGCTTCAGGAGATAAACATGCTTATGGAATTATAACTAGGAGTGGTATAGCTACTCAAGATCCTTTATATCTTGAAGGACACCCTAAACGAATTGAGCAGGATTCTCAACAAGGTGAAGATAGTGGTAGTCCTCATAAGAGAAAGAAAAAGAAACATAAGATAGTTGAGGAACCACTTGAACCTGCTGTAGATCCTAATAGTATATCTATCACTGATGCTGGAACTGAGAGTGGTAATGATAAAAATGAGTCTCCTGATAAGGAGGAAGGTGAGGAAGAACCTGAGAAGCACACTAAGAACACTAGGTACACAAAGGAAGATTTTATTGCTAATAAACATGGTAAAGAGAGAGAACCTTGGGTGCAGAAACCTATGCCTTTTCCAGGTAAGAAACACAAGTCAAAGGAGGAGGAGCACTACAACAAGTTTTGTGAGTGGATGAAGCCTTTATTCTTGCAAATTCCTTTGACTGATGCTATTAGGTTGCCTCCTTATTCAAAGTATATGAAAGATATTGTCTCTAATAAAAGGAAGATTCCTAATGAGGAGATTTCTAATATACTTGCTAATTATTCCTTCAATGGTAAGGTTCCAAAGAAACTTGGTGATCCAGGTATACCAACTATTCCTTGCTCCATTAAGAATAATTATGTTAGAATTGCTTTATGTGATTTGGGAGCTGGAGTTGGTGTTATGCCTTTTTCTCTCTATAAGAGACTCCAGCTAGAAAAGTTGATACCAACTGATATTTCTTTGCAAATGGCTGATAAGTCAACTACTATTCCTGTTGGTATATGTGAGGATGTTCCTATTCAAGTTGCTCATAATTGCTTGGTTTTAACTGATTTTGTTGTGCTTGAAATGCCTGAAGATGATAATATGTTTATCATTCTTGGGAGACCTTTTCTTAATACTACAGGTGCTGTCATCAATTGCAATCAAGGAAAAGTAACATTCAATATTAATGACAAAGAGCACACTGTCTATTTTCCCAAGAAGGTTGTTAAGAGCTATTGCCTGAATTCCATTGAAAATATTGAGGGTATCAAGGTTGGAGAAATATATTGTCCCATTCGACAAGAAAATTTTGAAACTATTATGATTGGGACCATTGCTATCAAGTATGCAGTAACATAATCACCTTGTGGAATGCAAAGTTTTGTTTCATATAAGATTGTTTTGGTAACAAGACTTGATCAACCTTGTTAACAAAAAGATTTTAATGAATAAAATAATGTTTCCATTGTGGTTATACTTGCTTTCTTTTTCCTTTCTCCTTCCTAGTCTTTGCTTTAGCTTTAGTTTTGCTAGTTGTTTGCTTGTTTGAGTTTCTTAGAGCTCCTGTAGTTTGTCTTTTGGTTTGCTTTTGCTTCTTCTGAAAAAGCTATTTCTGCGAGAAAATCAATTTTCATACCCTGAAAATTGGCCAAAAATAAAGTTTCCCGAAAAATCCCAGAAAATTCAAAATAAATTTTTCATCAAAAAAAGGGGTAGAGTGGTACCTGAGGTGATCCAGGGGGCCACCCTAGGCCACCAGACCCCTGGTAGGCGTGGCCTACCAGATGGCGGCGCCTGGGGGGTCTGGCCCACCTGGGGCCCTCCAGGCTAGCTCCTCAAAGCCACCTTCTTTCTCTCTGCCGAAAAACACCAGAAAACTTGCTCAAGCTCGAGTTCTTGTTGTTCTTGCTCGCGATTTTCGATCTCCTTGTTCAGCCCATCTCAAGTGCTGATTTTTGGAGGGATTGCTCCTTGGTATGTGCCTCCTCCACTTGTCCAATTAGATTTGTGATTGGTAGATTGTATCTTGAGTATTTTGCTGCTATAGGTGACAGGTTGTTTGAGCTTGCATGCTTGTTCTTTGCTTAGAAACTTTGTTTTGATGCATGTGTAGTCCTCTAGCAAGTTCCTATAGTAGTTCCTCATCATTTATCAACTTAGAAATCACGTGGTTTGATGGTTGTCTAAAAATTTCAGCAAGAAAGATGAGTGCTTATCCACTGAACCAATATGACTTGATGGTGCATGAGCTAATGAAGGTTCATCATGAGGAGGCATTTTTCCCTTCCATATATCCATGCCATGAATTTATGAGAGTTGCGAGGATCCTCCAAGATTTCCAAACTATGGTTACAAATGCAGGGTTGGAACACTTTGTTGAAGGTTAACCAATCCAATATGTTAAGCTAACCATGGCTTTTGTGCAGGACTTCCGGTTCACTTGGTCTACTTCTAATCCCATGGTCCATTACAAAATATATAATATACCTGTTGACCTGCCTTTTGCTGATTTCGGTGCAGCAATTAGAGTACCTCAGTGGGGATCTTGTGAGAAGATCAAGGAGAGGCCTAAGTCACTTATTGATTTGTATATTGAGATTTGCCAAGGTTTCGACTTCTCAAAGGAAAGTGGTAAATTTTGGAACATTCAGCTCCCAGCTATTAGATACTTTTCCTATTTCATTACCAAGTGTGATCTTGCTAGAAAGATTGCTAGGAAGTTATCTTCTTTTGATCTAGCTTTTATCGCAGCTGCTCTGAATAGGAACAGTTCTTATAGTCTGGGTGCTTTGATAGCTCACCGTCTCACCACCAACCGTGAGAAGGGTGGAATTTGTGGAGGTCTCATTTCTTCTAGGTTGCTAGCTTTCCATGGTTTAGAGACTCATTATTCAGATTTTCAGTTCCCCATAGAGAAGCTTGATATTGAATCCATGATTCAGCATGGTTTTGTTTCCTTGGGGGCTAATGTGAAAAGTTTACCATATGAAATATCTTTTGCCCAGCAAGGTCGGAGAAAGGGTAGGACTGAGAAAATAGTTTATTTGCCTGCACCTGCTTTGTTTAACTTTGATAACAGGCAAGGATGGTCACTTACGAAGGAGGAGCTTGACACTTATGTGGGGTAACTCTCCCACAAAGAAGAGAATGTTGAAGAGGATGCCGAAGACAATTTGGTTCAGCCCTCCAACTTGGGAGAGTCTTCATACCAACAGTCCTCATTTGATTGGGGCGCGTCTTATTCTTCATCGTAGGTGCCTGACTATGATCATTCCTATGATGACCCACCGGCATGGGGGTATTATCCGCGTTATTGAGCCCCACTTAGGCCAAAAGCCTAAGCTTGGGGGGAGGTATACCGACGTTACTCTCATATATATATCATGTTCGGTCGGGTCTTTGTATATCCACTATTTTGCTTTATTTTTGGTTTTCTTGCTTCTTTCTAAAAACCCAAAAATACCAAAAATATTTTCGTTGTTTATTTTGGTTTGTTTCTTTGCTTTGGTTTGCCTTAAAAGAAAAATCCAAAAAGATTTTACTTTGTTTGGTTTGCTTTGTTTTTGTTTGGTTTTTCTTTGTTTGCTTGTTTCTAAAAAAACTTGAAAACACCAAAAATATTTGTTGTTCTTCTTTGGTTTTGTGAGTTCTTTGCAGGGTTCAGCCGTCCTCGGTGAATTTTGGTTTCATGTTAATTATTCAAGTCACACAAGTGAAGGGTAATAATAAAGATTAAGACAACTCGAGGTGTGGTAAGAGGCTGGTAATGAACTCTATTTGTTTCATTTTTGTACATATACTCATCATTGTGAGCATGCTTAGCCTTTTTGTGTAAGGTGTATGACATTATGGATGCTTAGTAGTTCTTGCTTGTCTATGATTAGCTCCAGCTTGCTAATAGTTTGTAGCATGTCATATGAATGTTTGCTTGCATTGTTTTATTCATACTTTGGTATGACATTGTGGTATCCTCCTCTGACTGTTCATGTGAATCGACTTGGCACATGCTCGCGCATGCATATGACTAATCAGTAGTCAGTAAGCCTCGATGATTTATTTTGCCTCAGAGTTCTTGTATCACTTTCATGCCATAGTTAGTCCTGTTTTATTGCAAGCATGATTATGACAGCTATTGCTCTCTCGTTTGTCGCTCCCTATCTATTGCTAGCCTTCACTTGCACTGAGTACGTGCTCTACCTCTGCTTCCAACTCTCCAAAACCAATATTGCCAGTTGTGTCCACCATACCTACCTATTAGCATCATTTTCTATTTCAGTGCATATTCCATATGTCGTGTTTTCTTCCAAAATAAAATGTTTGTCTGTTTTGAGAAAGTTAGTTAGTAAAGCTCTCACGAACTTGATGGCACACTTTATTCCTTGCGCTTAATAATCCTGAACCATTGTGACTAGTCCATAAAAGTTATATGCTTGCTAATTATATGCTGGGAGTCAGCAGAACCATGTTGTCACGGGGAACGCTTTCAACACTTTTTAGATATCTCATCCAGTTGATTCCTTGCTCTTTTGTTTGCGGATGTCGACGATGTGAAATAAAAGGGGAGGTTGTGAGTTCATGGAGTTTATACATTGTGTTAGAGAAATGCCTGGGACGCTAGCCTAAGCCATGCCTAATCATGGTGTAAACTTGCAGCATCACTATAATGAGCATCTACGAAGCGTCCTAAATAAAAAGCTATGTATATGGTAAATAAAAAGATTGTGGAGATGCTCATTGTCTGCTTGCCTTGTCATTTTGGTTATGGAAAAGCTCCTGTACCATGTGCAAGGGGTACCCCGTTGGCGGTTCTCGATGATATGCATGTATTTACAATGACAAGAACTTTCAGGTGACCAAAGTTTAGTAGCATGCAGAGCGACCCTCGTACTCAAGGGACTCGGGATTTCCAGTCTATGGTCTGTCAAGCATATGATTCAGAGTGTACCTCACTTTCACCTTCACCACATGAAGATGCCTATGATAGGGGCAATGAGAGCTCAAAGCTAATGAGTACCTTCCTTTCAGCATTGGGAAGCCTTTCAAACCTTCACAAAATCGTTTTCACAACCTTGTTGAGTCACCACTTATTCTATGAGAACCTTCTTGAGAGCATAGTTGTCATTATTGTGTTTGTTCCAAAACTTGGTTAATTATGTCATGACTTTGATGCTTGTATCTCTGGTATCTTTATCTCTAGTCTTCATGTGAACTTCAGAGGTGCCTTGGCATTTATATTGTGCTCTTCAAACAAAGGCAAGAGAGATACCACTCTATCATACCTTATTATGAGCATTGCAATGTTTCTTATGTTTATGTTTCATGCTACTTATTATTATTGAGTTGGTTTCTCTTCATAGCTTGCAATGACTATTGAGTAAACTTAGTTGCATACTATTTATTATGAATTGTCTAAGCATCTACTCCTGTGCTGAGAATATTAACATCATATGAAGCAATGTGTTCGTGAAAGTTCTTTTATCGCACTCAGTTTTCAACTGAATTGCTTGAGGACAAGCAATAAGCTAAGCTTGGGGGGAGTTGATACGTCCAAAGCGTATCTACTTTCTCGAACACTTTGGTATTGTTTTTCCTCTATACTTGTGTGATTTGGTTACAACTAACACGGACTTACGCTGTTTTCAGCAGAATTACCTTGGTGTCTTGTTTTTGTGCAGAAAATGAACTATCAGGAAAAATCCCGAAAAATATGCCAAAAATTATATTTCACCAGAAGATCCACGGATCCAGAAGAAGAGACGGAGGGGAGGCCTAGGGGGCAGACCCACCCCAGGAGCGGGCCCACCTGACCCCGCGCCTGGAGGGGGTGCGGCCACCCCAGGCACCTCCTCGGCCTCCCTCTGCGCCTATAAGTTGTCATTCGACCTAAAAACCGAGGGGGGTTCGATAGTTTTCCAGAAAGAGTTCCGCTCCGCCTTCTCCATCAGAAACCAAGATTCGGATCCAGAAACTCCGTTCTGGCACCCTGCCGGGACGAGGAATTTGGAGAGGATCATCGCCATCGTCATCACCAACGAATCTCCATCAACCACCGATGTTTCCCTCATCCATGAGTGAGTAATCCCCCGCTGTAGGCTTGGGGATGGTAGGGATTGGATGAGTTCTATCATGTAATCGAATAAGATCTATTAGGGCATAGTGCCTAGTATCTCTATTAGTGCTATTTGACTTTGTTGCAACTTGTTGTGCTTAATGCTTGTCACTAGGGGCCCGAGTTCCATGATCTTAGATCTGAACTTATCATTGAATCATTATGATAGTATTGTTTGTGATCTTATCTACAAGTTGTGTACACATATCATTGTCCGGATCCAAAGGCCCCAAAGTGACAATAATTGGGACAACCGGAGGGGATGGCTGTGGTGTGAGGACCACATGTGTTCATGGAGTGTTAATGCTTTGCTCCGGTGCTCTATTAAAAGGAGCACCTTAATTGCCAGTAGTTCCCTAGAGGCCCCGCTGCCACGGGCTAGCTGGATAGAAGATGTTGTGCAAGTTCTCATTGCGAGAACGTATGACTATATTTGGAGCACATGCCTAGGATTGTTTAGTACTTGGATGCTTATTATTATTTATATGCAATGCCCAATATCTTGAAGTTATATGTTTAGACTCGTCCATGCAACGCCCGTCCATCCATCCCTGTGCACATAAATTACCAAAATAACCTTTAAACATTTCCAGCTATAGAAAATTATAGAAAAATCATAAAAATATATTTAATATATTAAAATTATCACAAAAATAATATCCACCTAAGAAAAATATAACTTTACTTATTTAAGTTAATAAAATGCAAATAAATATTAAACATTATTAAATCTTAAGTGAAATTTCATTAAATAAGGATAAATCCTAAAAATAAATAAAAAATCATTTTTGTGTATAAAAAAACTTTACTATTTTATAAAAATACTAACTTAGAGTTTTTACAAATAAAATATAAATCAAATATTTAAAGACACTTAATTCTTTGAAGAATTTTATAAAACTAAAAGTAAGACTTAAAAATAAATAAAATTCATTTTTAA
Organism: Avena sativa; assembly: GCA_916181665.1. NCBI lineage: Eukaryota > Viridiplantae > Streptophyta > Magnoliopsida > Poales > Poaceae > Avena > Avena sativa. The sequence continues at coordinate 397,602,526 of OV702281.1, forward strand.
GATCTTTAATAAGTATATTTCACTAGAATAATACTATGTATATTATTTAAGAACATTTTAAGATAAATAAAATTCATTACTTATACCCACTTTGTTCATTCTTAAAATCATTTCTTAAGTAAGAAATAATCACATTTTCTTATAAAAAACACTAAAACCTTTAAAGTTTGATTACTAAGTCTAAATCCATAATTAAAATAAAACTTAAATATAACTATTAGCCTTTAAATGTTTTTAAATCTTAAATTCAAATTAAACTCCTTTTAAATAAATATTATATATCACTCATGTATAAGGGGGTAAATACTATCCATCCCTCAACCACTCTTAAAAAATGACTTTAAACTCAAATAAATTTGTAAGATCATCTAATTATGCTCCCATTAATAAATTGCATATTATTAAATTTATCTTTCACTTAAATTAAAAGGGATCGTCCTTAATCATATTTGCCAAAACCCTAAAACTAGATGCTATTCTAAAACTCATCATATCTCACAATTCACTTCTATTTTTACAGTTAACTTTGGTTTAAACAATCATAAACATCTCATTTGAAGTTTATTCATGTTTTAAAGTTAACTTTTGTCACTCGTATCATCAATTAAAATATGATAACTTAACACCATTCATAACCATCACCAACCCTAATGTAAAACCTAATAAACCTTAAGACTAATTAACCTTAACTAAATACTAGTTTCTTCAAATGTTATTCTTTTTTCCACTTCACACAAACAAGTCTATATTAGTTCCTTCAGCTCTTAAGAACTCAACTCAAGGACTTTTTATCCCAATCACCAGATAACAATTAATCATAATCACATCATTCTATTAGTATTTGTATATTTTGGTTTGTTAACACTTAAGTTCCTTATCAATGTCATTGCTTATGAAATAAACTTAAAGATAAACCCAATCTTAAAGAAGATACCTAAGATCAACTTATTCAAAATACTAAGGGTTTCACTTTGGGAATTATAAAATTGCATAGCATTACTTATGCATAATGGCATCCTGCTTCTTTAAACATTAGTCCTTACCGGACCAATGATGCTGATTTCAGATATTGGATCTTCTATTATCTCGAAGACCGTGAGTGCATATTCTTGCAATCACAAGAGGCAAGTTCACACTTGCTCATGTCCTTTGATTATTTTCTGTAAAGTATTTTGCAAATCCAGTGTTTTCATCACCTGCATTTGAAAAAGATCAGAAAACACTATTTTCATAGTAATATGATTATAGGTTATTTACCATGAGGTAATAATCTACTATGAAAGTTCCGGTGGTAAAGGAAGATATTATCTAGGACTTAACAACCAATATCGCTAGTGATTCTTGCGTCGTATATTACGCGTTAACCATGAGATTAGGAATGGGATGGAGAAGTCGGCTGGATCGGCTCCCTTTCGCATGCATTGGACACTGTTCTGGGCATTTGTAAGTTGCAGATCGTGGGTATAGCCGTTTTATACGGGGGAAGTCTACTGTGGATCTGTGCTAAGACAGATATCTAGTGTTAATGGTTGTTGTGTGTATCCAACTAAGGTATAGCCGTTTTATACGGGGAAAAGTCTACCTTGAGTTTGGACATCCAACAGTTGTGGTGTATGCGGGGTCACGGAGAAGGACAGTGATTGGCTTGGATCTTAGTCTGGGCCTCATACCAAGGAAGTGTGAACGAGCCTATAACTCGGATGTGCAACAAAGCTAAGATCTCTCATGGGTAAAGTGACGCACCTCTGTAGAGTGTAAGAACTGTAACTTGTTACTCCCTGTTCCGGGAAGGAGCTGCGAACGATGCGGGAAAGGAACTCCATGAAAGTTATGGTAAACCCGTGAAGGCTGATGGACATAGCTTTTCAGAATAAAAGCAACCTTTGAAGAAATGTTTACGAAAACTTGCATTGCCTACGACCTATAGTCTATGGCTGTAGATAGTGCATCAAACACTCCTCTTTAGTGAATTTGCTGAGTACGCTCGTACTCAACGTATCTTCTTAACCCTTGCTAGATCTCGGAGAAACCAATGACGTTTCCAGGAAATAAGTCACTTGAAGAGTTGAAGATATCTAAGGGAGATCAACGGAGTCGAAGACCTTACCGGAATCTATCGAAGACAAGCTAAAGCGTAGAATAGAAATAAAACTCCTGGAATCTAGAACCTACTTCTGTAGAACAATACTATAGTAGTACTTTCAAGCCTTATACATATATTAATAGAAGTACTTCTAAAGTAACTCCGAGTGGATCTTTCTGGTTCTTTCTGTATAATATTCCTCACTGTCCGAGGAAGCTCTCTGGATCTTTTGTAATATGCTATATGTAATATAAAGTGTTGTCTTGGACCCGCGATGTTTCTGTTGTACCACTCCGAGAGATATAATGCAGATGGAACGGTGTTCCATTGGTGTTATATCAACGACTATAGTGTACTACACCATGTAGTGGTATGCTGGGTCACCGCAGTTGGTATCAGAGCATATGCTTTGACCTAAGGTTGGAAACCTAGTAACTGGGTATAACCTGTAGGTTGGATAGTGACAATAGGAAGTCATCTTATCTACACCATATTTCCTTATAAAAGTGATGAATATTCACTTGAGAATAACTTTGTCACACCTTAGTGGAATTTTTGTGTTATTTTCCTGATAGAATGATTACCTATGTACCATGTGTAGTAGGAAGAAACTACCCAGTATTTCGTAAGTAGGCAATATATTTTCTACTAAATTATTCTATACTATAAATAAACTAGAGTAGTATATCACTAAGTCAGAGTATCTGATAAGGGAGTAGTAAATCATGGTGTTATCTTATTAAGAGAAGCCATGAAATGAAGTAAAACTCTGTTATTATCTTTATACTAGTGGTAAATACCAGGGGAGTATGCCCCAAAACCTTAAACAACATGTTATTGTAGGGAAAGTAACTAATGTTTTGTTTAACAAAAAGCGATTATATGAAGAATAGAATCTTATAGAGAGTAACAAATAGGGTTATGCTTATCTAACCCCATGTAATATGCCAAATCCATAATGGCATGAATGACAAGACATTATTCTTGTAGTACAAGTAGACCTATATAGGTTATGAAACTAGTTAAAACTTGAGAATTATTCATTGTTATAATAAATATGCTTAGAGAAGTTAAGATTAGAAACAAAGGGTAGAAATGTGAGGATGATGTTTAGTATGTAACTCCAAGGATAATTAAGTTATAACCAATTATAGAGTGATTTAACCAACTATCTCTAGAGTCAGATCAAATTTTACCAAAAGTTATCCCTTTGCAAATGGGCAAATGGTGTAATTTCAGAGGAAAAGAACATTATGAGCCATATAGATAGGTATATAACGGTAGAATTCCATACACTATATGTATAAAAAATTGTAGTGTATAACATCAAAGCCTAAGTACAAGAGATGTTTTACTCAAAGTACTGTTTCTATAGGCTTTTGATGTATGTTTGCTAGAGGTAATATTTGGATTTGTTGGATTTTATTGGATTTTATTGTGTGACTAGGTCTATGCATGAAGTTTGAACTTTATGGGCATATGCATGATGTTTCATGGAGCCCTTACTTGATGTACAGGTCTAGAAGGTAAAATGGGTTCGCGTGAGGGAGAGGCGATTTATCACTTTAATGTTGGAAAGATGAAGGCTCGTGAGATGTTGGTGATACAACAAAAGGAGGCTAACCAGGAAATTCTGAAGGAAGGATCAAGTCAAAAGCCGTATTTAACCACTAATGAAGAGGTTCTTCAGTATATAAGGAGTATGGAAGAAGGAAGAAAGGTTGAAACCGAGAGGCAGAACCAGTTTTATCGGGAGACATTAAAGGTTAGGCAAGGGAAGCAATTCAAGGAATTACATCCTAGGGTTAAACTAGTGGAATTCTTAGAAACCAAACCCTGGAGTTTTTCCATGATTGAAGAGCCTATGGAGGCAGATAATTAGTTAATGGATACATCCCGTAAGCTTAAAAGTGTGGGATGCAAAGATGAAGAAAAGGTGTGCTATGCAACTTATCTATTGACCGGAACCGCAGCCACATATTGGGAGAAATCCAAGTTTGTGATTCCGGAAGGAGGTGTCAATACCTGGGCTGAGTTCAAAAAGAAGTTTCGAGAAGAATTTGTTCATCGGGACAATGGTAAAAGGAAGGAGAATGAAGACTTAGAGAACAAGAATCTCCCAGTCCTGAAACATGTATGAGAATTTAACCGTTTATCCAAGTATATTAGTGAGAAAGTAAACAGGGAGGCGAAACGACAAAAGAAGTTCATGAAAGGACTACAAGCAATTATGAAAATGCAGCTCGGGATTCTGCGTGCAAAGGAGTTCCAGGAATTGGTGGATAGAGCACATATATCACGAGATGGTGAGATTGATGCACCTGAAGGAAATAAAAAGAGAATTCAAAAACAGACCACAACAGGTCAGGCCCAAGGACATATGATGAAGCATTATCCGGATCCACATATGACATACAAAACAGACAAGATATGTCACAACTGTGGAATTCGGGGCCACGTGTTGAAGGAGTGTCCAAAACCTAAGATAGTATGTTACCAATGTGGAGAATCAGGACACCTGAAGAAGAACTGCTTAAAATCACAATTAACTCGTGGATCGACATAAGGAGTAATAGAACCAATAATGGGGTTACCATCTACTCAAAATATTCAGCCTAAACCAAATGGAGAAAGTAATGTAGGAGCATTTCAGGGGAAATGTAGCAAGTGTGGAATCCTAGGACACAAGAAATCATGTTGTCCGGATCATCAGGAGGTTTATGGAACATCAGTGGGAGGAGACACAACATCCACCAAATTACCATCAAAGGAGGGTGTAGGTGAAGAAGGTACATCTTCAGGAAAACGGAAGTATGAAACCATAAATGAAGTCAATAATAACAACAATCACAACAAAGCAAGTGGTAAGTCAAAATAGTATTAATGATATAAGTTACCTTATACATGCATTTAAGGAGTTAGAGATTTTGCACCACTATTTCCCAAGTATGTGGGTGTACCATCTGTTCCTCAGAGAGCATTAGAAAATCTCAAGGGGGAGAGTGAATAATGAAGCATCCGAAGATGAGATCTGGAGTAAGGTTTAGGGAAAGCCAAAACATTTTTAAAAAGTAAGCCATAAGGACTAAGTATACCATAAATAAATGAATAATAGAGTCAAGCTATATTTATCCAAAGTATAAACCAGAATCTTACCTTAAGGAGACTTTCTAAAAACTTAGACACTTCTTGAATAGATGTCCTAATCTGAAAACACTCAAGAGGATTTGATCAGGGCTGAAGTGCTAGATTCCAAAGAAGTTTATACATCAAATGGAATTAGAAGTTGGCTCATTTCAAATCAGAAGAGGATCCACGGAAAAGCTTAAATGAAGATATAACAATTATCTTCCTCCCGGATTTAAAAGAGTCACCAGGATCTGAAGAAGTCAATCTTATCTTTCGAAACGTAAGAGGGTGCGAACTTCGAGGATGAAGTTTATTTTAAGGGGGAGAGTCTGTAACATTCCAGGATTAGCACCTACAAATAGAGAGGACATAGGTTTGTGCATTGCATTCATGCATAAGAAAATCCGGGGAATTTTTGCGCAAAACTAAAAGAGCTATGGAGGGGTCGGGATCTCTCTTGTACTGAAGGAAACTTCGGAGCAAGTGCGATAGATTTCGACATGACCTTTGTAGAATTCTTTGTTTCAGGGAAAATTTGTTCAAACATGTATTTTAATTTCAAATATGAAATTCAAATGAATATATAAAATTCACAAATAAGAATTGGAAATATTTAATAACTTGAAATAAAATTATTACATAAATAATATAACAATGATTCTTTATTAATATAAATATATATGCATATAGTATTATTCTACAATAGATAAATAAAAGAATTCTTTATATAAGACATTGTCTTTACAATTAGGAAACAAATAAGTAGGAAAAATAATTACATAATTGAAATAAATAACAACATTCTTTATTACAACAATATATATATGGCATTGTCCTTACAAAAGAATTGTAAAATAAAAAAATGAAATAAGTAAACTTTATTGAATAAAATACAATAGTACAATATTTTTACAAATTTTCAAACAGAATATAAATTACAATATATCAACATTATTCAATCAAAAAAGAAATTATATATATATATATAAGATAAATCCTAAACTATTGTTCCTAAGCTACTTCTTTATCTTGTATCCTTTATCCGAGATGGTTCCTGCAAAAAAAACACAAGGGTTAGTTTTGGGATTAGATTACTGTCACATCCCAAGATTTTCCAAATCTTGTAATGTGAAAATAAATGAATAAAATAAAACTTTGTTTGATTTTCAGGGCCAGAAGAAGCTTTTTGCTTTTAATTGGAACTTCAAACCCATTTGAATTAAAAATAAAATCCTAAAGGAATTTAAAGAGTTAAACATTTAATTAAAGGAAATTAAAAATGTTTTGGAATTACTATTTTGGATCTTTAAATAAAAGGATTTGGTTTTCAAAGAAATAGAAGTTTTATAAATAAAGATTATTTTATAAAGCCCAATTAAGCCTTGGCCAAACCTTTGAATTAAAACATTTTGTTTTTGAATAAAAATAGCAAAGGTTTGTTTAAATAAATTAATAAGGGTTTAATATCCAATTTTATTTAAATAAAAGGTTTTACCATTTTAATAAAAACATCAAAAAACTTATTAAGTTATTTTAAATAAGTTTCTCGAATATTTTATATTCTCGAATAAAAACCTACTGAAGTGTTTTGGTTTTATATTAGATTTCAAAATAAAGTTTCTAATAAAAAAAATCCTATTTGAATTAAATGAATTAAGTCTATTCATTTAATTGTTATTGGACCCTAAAATAAAGTGTTATTTTATTTTAAACAAGTTTCCAAGTATTCTTCATTTCCAAATAAAACCTACTGATTTGGTTTTGAAAATATTTGGATTTAAAATGGAGATTTTATTAATTAAATCAAACCCTATTTTATTAAATAACTAATGAACCATTTTATTTAATTAATGAATGGTCCTAAAAAGAATAAATATATTATTTTATTTTTGGGATTTGGTTTGTGTTGATAAACAGAACCAAAAACTCATTACAATTGTTTGAATTGTTTGAATTATTTGAATGCTTGAATAGTTGGATGAAATTCAAAACAGAAAATAAATTTGGAAAAAGAAAAAGGAATCAGACAGAAAAAAAATAGAACAGCCCACCGTCTGGCCCAGCTCCAACCCAACAGCCCACCTAGCCCACCTGTTCCCACACCCCGAATCGTTTTCTTTCACCCAGCAACTTACCCACCGAGCGACTGACTACTGGCCCCACCTCCACTTCCTTTCTCTCACTGCCAGAGGACCCCACACCACGCCCGCCCTTCTTCCCCACCCGTGGACCACGCCTTTCCCCCCCCTCGCCGGCCGTTGCAGGCGAGTTAAACCCGACGTAATTCGCATTGAAGGATGGATTAAACCCGCCATTGACCATGCCTGATAAAACGCCAGCACCTCCTCTCTCGTTCCCCTCTATCTCCTCCCCCAAGCACGCCCCTAGGCTGCCGTATTTCGCCAGACACTCCCTCTGTCTCCGACGACCCTTCTCGCTGATTCTGGCCAGCACACGCCCCCTTCTGCCTCCTCGAGCACGCAGATGTGATCAGCATTCCCCAGCGGATCTTTCTGCAGCCGCAACTCACCCGCGGGCGCCCCAGAGCGTTGGCTCCGCCCACCTCTGAGCACCACCGCGTCTACTGCAAACTCCGGCGAGTCTTCCTGGTAAGCTCGGACCTCCCCGATGACATTCAGTGATGCTGACATACTCCTTAGTACCAGGCGCGCCTAACACACCCTCTGCCTTGCTTCGGCGAGCCCTGTAGCCTCGCCCTGACAACGTCTGACCGCACCCGAGAACCAGAGCATCTCCGGCGAGGAATTCCGACGACACCCGTGCGCCCCTTGCCTTCTCGCGAGTACCTTGAGCTTCACCACGATCCCGCGATTCTGGTGAGCATCTCCTTCTTCTCCCTCGCTTCCTGCATCGTCGACAACCTCGCTGACAGAGCGCTGCCGCCGCACAGCCGCCGTCAGCGCCGCTCCTTTTAGGTCAAACGCGCAGCGACCGTTAGATGCAGATCCATTGGCTACGAAAGAATCACTTAACGCGAAGGGGTATGCGTTCAGGGTCGCACGATCGGACTTGATCCAACGCGCCAGAATAGCCAATCCAGACGAAACGGTATGGGCGAATGAGATTAAGACGCGTGGCACCAGACGTTTGAGAATAGAGTTTGAAATCAGATTTAAATGCCATTTTCAAACCTCTGTAACTTTCAAACCACACGTCCAAAAATTACAAATTTTATATCAATGGATTCAATGGAACAAGACCTAGCCAACCATGCCCTTAGTTTAGCAAATAGTATTTGTTAGTTTGCTTGTTTTTGCAGATTCTTTTGTGAGCTTGTTTAGAGTATAAAAATGGTTTAAAATTGATTTTAGGGTTAAAACTTTTGCAAAATGGTTTGTTGTGACCTTACTGACCCTAGGAACCAACCCATGGTTTTGAAAATGAAATTGGAAAAATTTAGAATGGATTAATTGAATTAGTCTATTTCTAGCTAAATAAAGATAATGGTTTTATTATGAAAAAGGATTTTGGAATAAAAACCTTGGGAAAATATTTTGATTCAAAGCTACTGAACCAAAACACCAAGACTTGAGAGTTAGAAACTTTTGGTGAGAAACTTAAAGATCTTTGATTTGATAAAACCATTTTCCACCATATAAAATGTTGAATGGATTTTAAAATAGTTTTTGGGCAAAACCCTCTAACTAATGACTTTGCCATTTTGGTAAATGACCAATTTGGAACTTACAAAGTTTAGAAGCCTAGTGGAGACCATCCTTGCAATAGAACCAACCTTTGCATGCTTATGCATGACTTAGATTCCATTACTTTGTGTGTGAAAAATTGTTTGTTTGACTTTGGTTTGGAATGTGAATTGAATTTGTGTTTGCTTGATTGACGTGCAGTGAAGTGTGAGACTAGCAAGATAAAGGAGTGAACCACCATTCCCTACCAAAAAGGCAAGTGATGCTTCATACTTTTTGTCCCATTACTTTCACTATGCATGGATTTTGCTAAGTATAGACCTTGCTATAAGAAAACCTAGTAGATGAATCCTTAGTAGGATTTTCCTAAGTTAAGATTCCTATTACTATCAAGCTTAGCCTAGCTAATAGAAAACATGGGTGGAATATATATTCACACTATGGAAAAATATTCTAAGTCTGAGGACTTGTGTTTTGTTTAATAAAAAAAACTAAGTCAATGAATCACCTGGGTGGAATGGGCTTGCTTGGTGGTTTTTGGTTGAGTGGTTCACAAGGCCCATGTTTATGGTTGACCTTGTGTATCTCACTTGTGGATTGCCACCCAGGAACAAAGAGATTTGAGATGTCAAATGTTGAGAAGCTTCAAGTGCAACCACTTGGCAATATGGGCTCTGCCATGATCATATAGGTTGCAAGAACTTAGCCATATGGACAGTGGGTGGTAGTATTTGATAGGTTGGAACGCGTCCATTTTGGTCTAAGGGAAGGCTTCTGAAAGATTTTGTCTTGGGAAACCAAGTCTTGTGGGGAAAGTGCACCACCTCTGCAGAGTGTAAAATCTAAGTACTTAGCCATGTCCCTGGTGAAGGACAATTTGAGCATCAAGACATGGAAGCAATCAAGAATCTCATCATTCAAATTTCTAAGTTAAAATCTTGTGGTTTGAACAAGGGTTATTTGAAATCTTCAATCTTTGATGGAGAGATGCCTTGAAAGGATCTTCAAATCTTTGATTGAGAAAAATGACTTTGCCAAGTAAAACTTAGTATTTTCAAAATGATAAGGAAAATCTATTTTGAGCAATGCAAGCCTCAACTCCACTTAGCCAAATGCATATAGATGATAGACTCCACTATACCACCATAGTATCACTTGCCAATACAATTCAAATGTATTGACCCTTTGTGGCTGTAACTTGTATGTTGCAGGTTTGATTGATTTTAGTGAAGATTGATTGATTAGGATTACAAAGTCTACAACCAACATCTGCCTGTGGCACTTTGAAGATGAAGGACCCCATGACTATAGTTATTCCGCTGTAATGTAATGTAATAGCCAAATGAGCTATGTATGATGTAATAAAATTATGTTATTCCTGGTTATAAAGTTATATTATGACCTTTGTTTCTTGATATTACATCTTAACTGTGGATGCTAGCTATTGATCCAGGGACTAGCATTGTAAACACAGGGGGCTCTATCTTATTAAAGATTGGGACCCCTAACAGATGGTATCAGAGCATTGTGTTGCCTGTAGGATTTGTAAACCTAGGATTGGACAAAAACCCTTAGAAAAATAGGAGTTGTACTTATTCCAAAAACTTATTTACAAAACACTTGTAAACTCTTTCCTCAACCATTTTGGTTTCAACTCTACATCTCATCTACTTCAACTTGATGGAAAACCTACCCATGGCCAAGGACTACACTATGTGCAAAGGACTTCTTCAACTTCTTCCACTCTAATGACTTCAACATCTTCAGCATATTCACCAAGGACTTCCAACTTGGATACCACTAAGGACTACAAGTGAGACAAGAAATCTTGCTCAAGATTTAGAGACTAAGGGAATGCAAAAGTTAGAAGGAGCCTACATCACTTGAAGTATTGTGACCAAAAGTTTTTCCAAGGAAACCAAGATCTCATGCAAGAAGAATCAACCAAGAAGGAAGGAAAGATCACAAGTGAACCATGTAGATGGACCACCATTTATAGTTAAGTCAAACACACCAACTTATGTGGAAGTAACAAAAATATTTTATTGCCTAAGTATGTGCTTGATCTTTGTTTGAGTGAAATGTTTTGGTTTGTGATTTCTTGCACATTGCTTGTGTGAATTGTGATGTGTGTGATTAGAATTGATTCCTTAGAAATATCTTGCCTATTCTAATCCCTACCCAACCCAAACAGATGACTACTCCAAGAGACTCCAACATCAAGGTTGATGACACCAACAACAACCAAGAGGACAACATGAGAGAACTTATAGCAACCCAAAACCAGTTGAGCCAAGAGACAACTCAGCTTTTAGCCAACAACAATGGACTAGACCCAGCCATACAAAGGATTTTGAAACTTCAATCCCAAATGTTGCAAGGATTAGTTACTCAAATGATCAACATGAGAGAAAACCTTTCCCAAGGAGCTAATGACAACAAGGGTGACAAAGATGCTAATCTAGAAGGAACCCAAGCTAGCAATAATCTTAGATACAAGGATCATGCATCCAAGGAACATGAAGATCAATGCCCCAAGAAGAGAGAAAGATCTCCCACCTATGAAGAACATGAACTAGAAGAACTCCTAGCTTTGGAGAGACCCAAAAAGAAGAAGAAGAAATGCCCCAACCCTAACAAGAAGGATATTACTCAAGTACAATGTTACAATTGCAAAGAGATGGGACACTATGCCAATGAATGCCCAGAAAAGAAGAAGAACCAAAGAAACAAACAAGAGGTAATGATACCAAAGGAAAAGAGAGATATCAGCCAAGTGATGTGTTTCAAATGCAGGGAACTAGGCCACTATGCAAACAATTGTCCAGAAAGGATGGAGAACAAGTTAAACAAGTCTATGAAGGATCTCAACCTTGGCCCATGAGTCAAGCATGGAAATTAAGGACATAAATGCAACTGTTTGCTTAGAGAAAGTATTTCTCATGATCCCAAGAAGGACAATATGTATTTTTTGTTTGAAAATTCTTAAGGGTGGTAGTACCCTAGTTGTTTTGAACTTGCTTGTAACCCTAGCCTCCCCAAATCTCGGGACGAGATTTATTTTAAGGGGGGAAGCTTGTCACATCCCAAGATTTTCCAAATCTTGTAATGTGAAAATAAATGAATAAAATAAAACTTTGTTTGATTTTCAGGGCCAGAAGAAGCTTTTTGCTTTTAATTGGAACTTCAAACCCATTTGAATTAAAAATAAAATCCTAAAGGAATTTAAAGAGTTAAACATTTAATTAAAGGAAATTAAAAAGGTTTTGGAATTACTATTTTGGATCTTTAAATAAAAGGATTTGGTTTTCAAAGAAATACAAGTTTTATAAATAAAGATTATTTTATAAAGCCCAATTAAGCCTTGGCCAAACCTTTGAATTAAAACATTTTGTTTTTGAATAAAAATAGCAAAGGTTTGTTTAAATAAATTAATAAGGGTTTAATATCTAATTTTATTTAAATAAAAGGTTTTACCATTTTAATAAAAACATCAAAAAACTTATTAAGTTATTTTAAATAAGTTTCTCGAATATTTTATATTCTCAAATAAAAACCTACTGAAGTGTTTTGGTTTTATATTAGATTTCAAAATAAAGTTTCTAATAAAACAAATCCTATTTGAATTAAATGAATTAAGTCTATTCATTTAATTGTTATTGGACCCTAAAATAAAGTGTATTTTATTTTAAACAAGTTTCCAAGTATTCTTCATTTCCAAATAAAACCTACTGATTTGGTTTTGAAAATATTTGGATTTAAAATGGATATTTTATTAATTAAATCAAACCCTATTTTATTAAATAACTAATGAACCATTTTATTTAATTAATGAATGGTCCTAAAAAGAATAAATATATTATTTTATTTTTGGGATTTGGTTTGTGTTGATAAACAGAACCAAAAACTCATTACAATTGTTTGAATTGTTTGAATTATTTGAATGCTTGAATAGTTGGATGAAATTCAAAACAGAAAATAAATTTGGAAAAAGAAAAAGGAATCAGACAGAAAAAAAAAATAGAACAGCCCACCGTCTGGCCCAGCTCCAACCCAACAGCCAACCTAGCCCACCTGTTCCCACATCCTGAATCGTTTTCTTTCACCAGCAACTTACCCACCGAGCGACTGACTACTGGCCCCACCTCCACTTCCTTTCTCTCACTGCCAGAGGACCCCACACCACGCCCCCCCTTCTTCCCCACCCGCGGACCACGCCTTTCCCCCCCTCGCCGGCCGTTGCAGGCGAGTTAAACCCGACGTAATTCGCATTGAAGGATGGATTAAACCCTCCATTGACCATGCCTGATAAAACGCCAGAACCTCCTCTCTCGTTCCCCTCTGTCTCCTCCCCCAAGCACGCCCCCAGGCTGCCGTATTTCGCCAGACACTCCCTCTGTCTCCGACGACCCTTCTTGCCGATTCCGGCCAGCACACGCCCCCTTCTGCCTCCTCGAGCACGCAGATGTGATCAGCATTCCCCAGCAGATCTTTCTGCAGCCGCAACTCACCCGCGGGCGCCCCAGAGCGTTGGCTCCGCCCACCTCTGAGCACCACCGCGTCTACTGCAAACTCCGGCGAGTCTTCCTGGTAAGCTCGTACCTCCCCGATGCCATTCATTGATGCTCACATACTCCTTAGTACCAGGCGCGCCTAACACACCCTCTGCCTTGCTTCGGCGAGCCCTGTAGCCTCGCCCTGACAATGTCTGACCGCACCCGAGAACCAGAGCATCTCCGGCGAGGAATTCCGACGACACCCGTGCGCCCCTTGCCTTCTCGCGAGTACCTTGAGCTTCACCACGATCCCGCGATTCTGGTGAGCATATCCTTCTTCTCCCTCGCTTCCTGCATCGTCGACAACCTCGCCGACAGAGCGCCGCCGCCGCACAGCCGCCGTCAGCGCCGCTCCTTTTAGGTCAAACGCGCAGCGACCGTTAGATGCAGATCCATTGGCTACGAAAGAATCACTTAACGCGAAGGGGTATGCGTTCAGGGTCGCACGATCGGACTTGAATCAACGCGCCAGAATAGCCAATCCAGACGAAACGGTATGAGCGAATGAGATTAAGACGCGTGGCACCAGACGTTTGAGAATAGAGTTTGAAATCAGATTTAAATGCCATTTTCAAACCTCTGTAACTTTCAAACCACACGTCCAAAAATTACAAATTTTATATCAATGGATTCAGTGGAACAAGACCTAGCCAACCATGCCCTTAGTTTAGCAAATAGTATTTGTTAGTTTGCTTGTTTTTGCAGATTCTTTTGTGAGCTTGTTTAGAGTATAAAAATGGTTTAAAATTGATTTTAGGGTTAAAACTTTTGCAAAATGGTTTGTTGTGACCTTACTGACCCTAGGAACCAACCCATGGTTTTGAAAATGAAATTGGAAAAATTTAGAATGGATTAATTGAATTAGTCTATTTCTAGCTAAATAAAGATAATGGTTTTATTATGAAAAAGGATTTTGGAATAAAAACCTTGGGAAAATATTTTGATTCAAAGCTACTGAACCAAAACACCGAGACTTGAGAGTTAGAAACTTTTGGTGAGAAACTTAAAGATCTTTGATTTGATAAAACCATTTTCCACCATATAAAATGTTGAATGGATTTTAAAATAGTTTTTGGGCAAAACCCTCTAACTAATGACTTTGCCATTTTGGTAAATGACCAATTTGGAACTTACAAAGTTTAGAAGCCTAGTGGAGACCATCCTTGCAATAGAACCAACCTTTGCATGCTTATGCATGACTTAGATTCCATTACTTTGTGTGTGAAAAATTGTTTGTTTGACTTTGGTTTGGAATGTGAATTGAATTTGTGTTTGCTTGATTGACGTGTAGTGAAGTGTGAGACTAGCAAGATAAAGGAGTGAACCACCATTCCCTACCAAAAAGGCAAGTGATGCTTCATACTTTTTGTCCCATTACTTTCACTATGCATGGATTTTGCTAAGTATAGACCTTGCTATAAGAAAACCTAGTAGATGAATCCTTAGTAGGATTTTCCTAAGTTAAGATTCCTATTACTATCAAGCTTAGCCTAGCTAATAGAAAACATGGGTGGAATATATATTCACACTATGGAAAAATATCCTAAGTCTGAGGACTTGTGTTTTGTTTAATAAAAAAAAACTAAGTCAATGAATCACCTGGGTGGAATGGGCTTGCTTGGTGGTTTTTGGTTGAGTGGTTCACAAGGCCCATGTTTATGGTTGACCTTGTGTATCTCACTTGTGGATTGCCACCCAGGAACAAAGAGATTTGAGATGTCAAATGTTGAGAAGCTTCAAGTGCAACCACTTGGCAATATGGGCTCTGCCATGATCATATAGGTTGCAAGAACTTAGCCATATGGACAGTGGGTGGTAGTGTTTGATAGGTTGGAACGCGTCCATTTTGGTCTAAGGGAAGGCTTCTGAAAGATTTTGTCTTGGGAAACCAAGTCTTGTGGGGAAAGTGCACCACCTCTGCAGAGTGTAAAATCTAAGTACTTAGCCATGTCCCTGGTGAAGGACAATTTGAGCATCAAGACATGGAAGCAATCAAGAATCTCATCATTCAAATTTCTAAGTTAAAATCTTGTGGTTTGAACAAGGGTTATTTGAAATCTTCAATCTTTGATGGAGAGATGCCTTGAAAGGATCTTCAAATCTTTGATTGAGAAAAATGACTTTGCCAAGTAAAACTTAGTATTTTCAAAATGGTAAGGAAAATCTATTTTGAGCAATGCAAGCCTCAACTCCACTTAGCCAAATGCATATAGATGATAGACTCCACTATACCACCATAGTATCACTTGCCAATACAATTCAAATGTATTGACCCTTTGTGGCTGTAACTTGTATGTTGCAGGTTTGATTGATTTTAGTGAAGATTGATTGATTAGGATTACAAAGTCTACAACCAACATCTGCCTGTGGCACTTTGAAGATGAAGGACCCCATGACTATAGTTATTCCGCTGTAATGTAATGTAATAGCCAAATGAGCTATGTATGATGTAATAAAATTATGTTATTCCTGGTTATAAAGTTATATTATGACCTTTGTTTCTTGATATTACATCTTAACTGTGGATGCTAGCTATTGATCCAGGGACTAGCATTGTAAACACAGGGGGCTCTATCTTATTAAAGATTGGGACCCCTAACAATTACTCTCAGAATTAGCATATTGATGATATGCTTAAGCTCATCATTGAGTGATTTGAAATGGAACAAGTGAAGGATCTGTTCTTGTTCTATCAAATGACCTCAGCACAGCATCATGGGTCAAAAAGGGGCAAGTTTCACCTTGGTAAAATAGTAAAAGAATCAAGCTTCCCCTTGGCAACATCTAAAAATGAAGCTCAACTTCAGATAATACCAAATTAGCTAAACACATTTAGGGCAAAAGATCTCACAGATGAAACCTGGACAAGGGGGAGGTTCCTGGACCATACCAGGCACACAAACAGGCAGCTCACACATGCATGCATGCATATGTGCTATCAACACCACAAGGCAACAACAAGTAGAGGAAAAGCACCAGCATAGTAGAGATACTACTATGTTTTCTCTTCACATCCACAACCAGACCAAGTCTCACACCTCTGTTCTTACCCCAAGCAATACAACCACCAGAAGCACTGCTTGTTTTCTCATAGCTTCATAGCACCACATCCCACCAACCACCAGTTCTGGTTGCTCCTTGGAGCCATCCAGGAGCTAGGAGGAGGAGGCAAGAAGCACTGGTAACAGATGATTTAACTCACCATTTCCACCACACCCATACAAACCACTAGAACACCAGAGTTACTTCTGATGTATTTCACCCAGCCACTAGTAGTCCAAAGAAGATCAGCCAACATCTCAAGCATCAGGATAGAAATAAAAGTAGATCTAGCAGGGAGCAAGGAGGAGAAGGATTTCTAAGACTAGATTCATAGAAACCTCCATGAGTAGCAAAACTAGGTCAACAACCACATCTTTGTAGCAGGTAAAACTCTACCATCATTTAAGCATTTGTATTACCTTCTGGCATAAGCATCTTGGTAAAACAAGGGAATAATCCACATCAAATCCACTCCTCTACCCTTCAACTAGATGATAATCTAGGAGGATTGGAGGAGGGTGTTCTCTCAGATCTACATAGAGATGCTATGTATATTCCTCATAGAGAATTAGAAAGCTACATCATAATCTATGTTCTTATATTAATTTGGCCTCGGCCTTTGCATCATTGGCAGGGGCAAGGGCATCAGGTCATATACACTATGATCATACCACTGTGCACACTCCAAGATGAGGCACCACAGTAGTAGGATCACAACCAGAGAAGCCACAAGGGATCTTTGACTGAGTTCATCTTTCAAATCTGGATTTGAAATTATCCCCAGAGCTACACTATAATGAAGTGTAGAATTACCACTGTGTATGGGACAACCAAAGAAAATATAATTAATCCTTAGTCATCCCAAGCCTAGGTCTCAGTCTTTGCATCCTTGACCTAGTCTAAAGCAAGGAGAAGATATAGCCAAGCAGCAGAGCTGTCACACTTATTGCCTAGCTAATACTGGGCACAATCCAAATGTGGGAAGCACCTCAGTAGGAACCTAGCCACAAGTGCCACTAGAGCCTGGGTTTACTAACTTGAGCTATAGTTTAGCATTCACCAACAATCTATAGATGAAGGGTCTCATTTAAATCATTTTTCTAAAGATAAACCTTAGGAATCAGACAGATATGTATTCACTGCTCAACATAACTGGAAGCTAGAATATTATCAACTTAATCATATATTCCACATCCTTTTTTTAAGCATTATACCCAGGAACCAATTTAGAAAAATGCTAACTGCCAATATAAGACAGAGCATGTTCAACTCCAACATATACTGGATCAGATGGACAGTATAGAACCACCAGCCCATACTAAACCAAATGGTTCAGTCAAGGACAATTCTTTTGAATCAACAAAATAGTGAACTATCCAAATGGATAGTTACAGAATTTAGTATACTGAATTTGTTCCACAATAGCCAATGTCTTATAGCAATGTGCTATTAACAAATTGAATAAAAACTCTAAACAGAGCTAGCATAACCAATTTCACAACACATGAGGACCATAGAACAATCAGTGATATTGCCATCACTAGAAGTAGATCATCACAGCACAACTATGGATCAAAGCCGTCAGCACGAAGGCTGGTCACAGAGAAGAGAGGGGGTAGAAGGAGCACCTACCTGGGGCAAGTCCTAGCTCGCCGAAAAGGAAGCAGAGGCCACGAGTGCAGCAGCACGGCGACACGGTGGGAACCTAAGCACCTGAACCGCGCAAAGTCGTCCCAGCAACATCTGCGGCGCGGCGAGTGTCGTAGCCAAACCGCAGCATCCAACACATCACCGGTGAACGGTGGAGCCGCGGGCACCACAAACCCTAGCACCAGTGAGGGTTCGAAACGACCTGGGGAAAGCATTATTCTCAAATCGAATTGGAGGGCCAGGTTCGTCTAGGGAAGGCAGAGCTCCGGCAGCCAACGGAGGCGGCCTGCCTCGTCGGAATCAAGCCGGCGGTGGCAGCGCCCAGTAGTGCGAGAAGAAAGAAGAGAGGAGGAGATAAGCTTCGGGAGGATGAGGTGAGTATGGGCTGGGTCGGTTTGACCGATCCAGTACCCCCCCTGCTGGGCTAATTTTCCCAATGTTGGGTACTAGGCCCATTTCAAAATAAAATAAGAAATGAAATAAAAGAAAAGAAAAGAAAAATAAATAAATTACCAAAATAACCTTTAAACATTTCCAGCTATATAAAATTATAGAAAAATCGTAAAAATATATTTAATATATTAAAATTATCACAAAAATAATATCCACCTAAGAAAAATATAACTTTACTTATTTAAGTTAATAAAATGCAAATAAAGATTAAACACTATTAAATCTTAAGTGAAATTTCATTAAATAAGGAAAAATTTGTGTATAAAACTAACTTTACTATTTTATAAAAAATACTAGCTTATTTTACAAATAAAATATAAATCAAATATTTAAAGACACTTAATTCTTTGAAGAATTTTATAAAACTAAAGGTAAGACTTAAAAATAAGTAAAATTCATTTTTAAGATCTTTAATAAGTATATTTCACTAGAATAATACAATGTATATTATTTAAGAACATTTTAAGATAAATAAAATTCATTACTTATACCCACTTTGTTCATTCTTAAAATCATTTCTTAAGTAAGAAATAATCACATTTTCTTATAAAAAACACTAAAACCTTTAAAGTTTGATTACTAAGTCTAAATCCATAATTAAAATAAAACTTAAATATAACTATTAGCCTTTAAATGTTTTTAAATCTTAAATTCAAATTAAACTCCTTTTAAATAAATATTATATATCACTCATGTATAAGGGGGTAAATAATATCCATCCCTCAACCACTCTTAAAAAAATGACTTTAAACTCAAATAAATTTGTAAGATCATCTAATTATGCTCCCATTAATAAATTGCATATTATTAAATTTATCTTTCACTTAAATTAAAAGGGATCATCCTTAATCATATTTGCCAAAACCCTAAAACTAGATGCTATTCTAAAACTCATCATTTCTTACAATTCACTTCTATTTTTATAGTTAACTTTGGTTTAAACAATCAGAAACATCTCATTTGAAGTTTATTCATGTTTTAAAGTTAACTTTTGTCACTTGTATCGTCAATTAAAATATGATAACTTAACACCATTCATAACCATCACCAACCCTAATATAAAACCTAATAAACCTTAAGACTAATTAACCTTAACTAAATACTAGTTTCTTCAAATGTTATTCTTTTTGCCACTTCACACAAAAAAGTCTATATGAGTTCCTTCAGCTCTTAAGAACTCAACTCAAGGACTTTTTACCCCAATCACCAGATAACAATTAATCATGATCACATCATTCCATTAGTATTTGTATATTTTGGTTTGTTAACACTTAAGTTCCTTATCAATGTCATTGCTTATGAAATAAACCTAAAGATAAACCCAATCTTAAAGAAGATACCTAAGATCAACTTATTCAAAATACTAAGGGTTTAACTTTGGGAATTATAAAATTGCATAGCATTACTTATGCATAATGGCATCCTGCTTCTTTAAACATTAGTCCTTACCGGACCAATGATGCTAATTTCAGATATTGGATCTTCTATTATCTCGAAGACCGTGAGTGCATAATCTTGCAATCACAAAAGGCAAGTTCACACTTGCTCATGTCCTTTGATTATTTTCTGTAAAGTATTTTGCAAATCCAGTGCTTTCATCACCTGCATTTGAAAAAGATCAGAAAACACTATTTTCATAATAATATGATTATAGGTTATTTACCATGAGGTAATAATCTACTATGAAAGTATCGGTGGTAAAGGAACATATTATCTAGGACTTAACAACCAATGTCGCCAGTGATTCTTGCACTGTATATTACGCGTTAACCATGAGATTTGGAATAGGACGGAGAAGTCAGCTGGATCGGCTCCCTTTCGCATGCATTGGACACTATTCTAGGCATTTGTAAGTTGCAGATCATGGGTATAGCCGTTTTATACGGGGGAAGTCTACCGTGGATCTGGGCTTACAAAAGACAGATATCTAGTGTTAATGGTTGTTGTGTGTATCCAACTAAGGTATAGCCGTTTTATACGGGGAAAAGTCTACCTTGAGTTTGGACATCCAACAGTTGTGGTGTATGCGGGGTCGCGGAGAAGGACAGTGATTGTCTTGGATCTTAGTCTGGGCCGCATACCAAGGAAGTGTGAACGAGCCTATAACTCGGATGTGCAACAAAGCTAAGATCTCTCATGGGTAAAGTGACGCACCTCTGCAGAGTGTAAGAACTGTAACTTGTTACTCCCTGTTCCGGGAAGGAGCTGCGAACGATGCGGGAAAGGAACTCCATGAAAGTTCTGGTAAACCCGTGAAGGCTGATGGACATAGCTTTTCAGAATAAAAGCAACCTTTGAAGAAATGTTTACGAAGACTTGCATTGCCTACGACCTATGGTCTGTGGCTTTAGATAGTGCATCAAACACTCCTCTTTAGTGAATTTGCTGAGTACGCTCGTACTCAACGTATCTTCTTAACCCTTGCTAGATCTCGGAGAAACCAATGACGTTTCCAAGAAATAAGTCACTTGAAGAGTTGAAGATATCTAAGGGAGATCAACGAAGTCGAAGACCTTACCGGAATCTATTGAAGATAAGCTGAAGCGTAGAATAGAAATAAAACTCCTAGAATCTAGAACCTACTTTTGTAGAACAATAATATAGTAGTACTTTCAAGCCATATACATATATTAATAGAAGTACTTCTAAAGTAACTCCGAGTGGATCTTTCTGGTTCTTTCTGTATAATATTCCTCACTATCCGAGGAAGCTCTCTGGATCTTTTGTAATATGCTATATGTAATATAAAGTGTTGTCTTAGACCCGCGATGTTTGTGTTGTACCACTCTGAGAGATATAATGCAGATGGAACGGTGTTCCATTGGTGTTATATCAACGACTATAGTGTACTACACCATGCAGTGGTATGCTGGGTCACCACATTCTTGATTGGATGATAGATGAAAACAAGAATATACTTAGAATGGTGTAACACACCATGCAAAGGAATTTATAGTGGACACTTTGGAATAACTTGGTTTCTTGGGAGTTGGATGCATGATTAGAGCTTACTCATACAAGTGGAGGCTAGCAAAAGACTGGGAGCGACCAACTAAGAGAGCAATAATGGCCATAATCATACAGAGCGACAAAACATTACTAATCAAAGCATAAAGTGGTACTACAAGTCAAGTAATAAATGATCATAAATGCTATGGTGACTTGTTCATAGTCATAACATGGTGTGATCATGCGCCAAGTCAACCCAAACAAAGCATCAAAGGAGAATACCACAATACTATGCTTTTGTATGCTAAAACAACGCATGATTCCTTCAAGGCACACTAAGCAATCCCAATTTTTTGGAACAAGTCATTATACAGCAATAATCACTAAGTATAAGGTCAAAACAACATCTAGCATGACATGTTAAAGTCTAAGTCACAGTCAAAGCAAGCTCCTCTTGTACTATTCAAGCAAGAACTTTCTACTCCTTTCCAACACCAATCAACGTATTTGAAAAAATACAGCGAGAACGGGGGTCCAAACTACTTTATCTAAGCAAACTAAATGAAAACTAAGACACTCCAAAAACAACACAACAGTGCATGAAACAATAAAAATGAAGTGTCTAGAAAGACCTTAGCTTTTATTGATGAAGAAGGGGATGCCTTGGGCATCCCCAAGCTTTGACGCTTGTACCTCTTGAATATTTCTTGGGGTGACATGTTTTGGCATCCCCAAGCTTGAGATTTTTTCCATTCTTCATCTCATTACATCATTCTCTCTCTACACCTAAAAATTTTCCTTCATACAAAACTTCACACAATCTTCATTAGCAACATTAGTGTATTCAAAAGATAATAGACCCTTGTGGTTTATCTTTAGAAAAGCAAAACTTTCACTAAAAACACAAGATACTGTATAAATTACCTCAAAAAATCTCAATTTCCCAAAAAGAACCCAAAAAGGAATCAATAAGAAGCAAATGCAAATAATGGCAGAAATCTGTCAAAACAGACCAACAGGTAGAAACCATTTTATTCCAAGACCTTTTGTTGCTCAAATCAAAAAGTGTTGAACTAATAAAAGTTAGCTAACATACTGGGGGATTTATTCAAAAAATATCAGCTCAATCCTATTTATATAGATTCCTCACAAATTTTTACGGTGGAGCACAAAAATCTGTTTCGGGACAGCAACTCCCCAAATCTTACTTCCCTCTCATTAGAGGTTATTCTTGGCACAAAAAGCAAATAAAAAGGATAAGTAGAGGTCATTACTGAAGTAATAACTTCCAAGACTCAATAAAAAATTTGGGTTATCTCCCAATAAGTACTTTTCTTTAACTCCTTTAAGTTAGGCACAAGAAGAAAGAATTAAATATTTTCAAATGAAGAAGCATTAAGATCAATACTTGCAAACTCTTCAACTAGGAAAGGTATCTCATCCAAATGAGTTTTAAAGGATCCCTTCTCATATCTCCTTGGTTCACTACTTTCATCAAAAGGATTTTTAGGAACAATCCAATCAAAATTATTTTCTAAAGCTTCATGCATTCCTACAAGTTTAAAAGGTATGGGTATCTTAATTTCCTCTTTGGGTTTGGTTTTATCTAAAGTAACCATAACATCTACACATGATCCTAGCATATTAAAACATTCAAAGATCTTCTTGGCTTCCTTAGCAACATCATTGAAATCTTTTGGTAAAGTTTTTAGGATAAAATCTCTCTTTTTAGGATCCTTTCCTTTTTTTAGTTTAAGGAACAAGATTTGCATCATGGGGTTAAGGTTAACAAACATATCCTCCAACATATGAACTAAAGAAGCTCTAGCAATTTCATAATTACGAGAAAGTTTTGCTATAGATATATCCTCAATATCCTCGTGTTTGCTAACATGATTAAAGAATTCTTCAATATTTTCTTTTCCAATTATAGAACCCCTACCTATTGAAAGGTATTTCAGGGTGAACTTGGGAATCAACATGGTGAGCTAGAGCAAGGTGACAACTAGAGCAGGAACTAATTTTTTGTGTTTTTGATAAGAGAAAGCAAACCAAACTAAACTATTTTTTGAGTTTTTGATAAAAAGAAGCAAACAAAACCAAGCAAAAGAAACTAAGCAAAACAAAGTAAAGAGAAAGGTTGTGAAGGACTCCCCTTTTGAAGACGTCCTTAGCCTCCCCGGCAACGGCACCAGAAAAATCCTTGATGAGTGTGTGAACACTTTGTTGGGAGACCCCAAGCGGAAGGTATGATGAGCACAGCAGCAAGTTTTCTCTCGGTAGAAACCAAGGTTATCGAACCAGTAGGAGGAAGGAAACGACTCAAAGGTGTTGCTAGCAACTTGGAAACCTGCACAACACAAACTCAAGACTTTGCCCCAACAAACAATGAGGTTTTCAATCTCACCGGTTTGCTGAAAACAAAGGATTAACTGTATGATGTGGAAGGAAATGGTGGTTTACAGAAAGTAAACAGGAACAATGGAAGATGTATCAATGGTAAAGATTGGACCAGAGTCCATAGTTCACTAGAGTTGTTCTCCTTAAGATAAACAAACATGGCATGCTGGGTAAACAAATTACAGCAGGGCATTTTACAGGACTGAGCAAGGCATAACAATGCAATACTAGACATTCATGATCCTATGAGATTCAATTGGGCAATACAACAAGATACATAGACCTCCATCCAACTGCATCTATGACTAGTAATCCACCTTCAGGTTATCATCCAAACCCCCTCCAGTATTAAGTTGCAAGCAACGGATAACTGCTTTAAGCAAAGCATGTAAGGTAAACAATCCACTTGTTCCATGAACAAGAGACCATTGTTTTCTCCTTAGTGGCAATAGCACATATACAACCTTAGAGATTTCTGTCACTTCCCTTAGATTAAATAGAGGCATGAACCCACTATCTAGCATAAATACCCCCTCTTGGAGTCACTAGCATCTACTTGGCCAAGATATCTACTAGAAACGGAGAGCATGCAAGATCACAAATACCACAGACATGATAGAATCAATAAGACAAAACCATTTATCAATCTGACATAGTAATCTCAATATCCATCAGATCCCCGCAAACACAACATGCATGATTACAAATAGATGATCTTGATCATGAATGGAGCTCACACGGTCTAAATATGGTAGCACAAAGGAGGAGATACAACCATCTAGCTACTACATGGACCCGTAGTCCAAGGTGGAACTACTCACACTTCATACCGGAGGCTGGCATGATGAGGAAGAAGGCCTCCGGGATGATCTCCCCTCTGGCAGGGTGCCGGGAAGAGCTTTAGATCCCCCCGATCTAGGGACGATGGTGGCGGCGGCTACAGACGTTTTAGTGGAATATTGATCAGGTACTTAGGGTTTCTGTATCGGGGGTCTTTATAGGCGAAGAGGCGAGGCAGGGGCATCTAGGGCGGCCGCACCCCCCTAGGTGTGGGCTAGGGTTAGTCGCGCGGCCAGGGGGTGTGGCCCTTGGTGGCTCCCCCGTCTCGTATTCTGGCTTTGTGTTCCCCACAGTAAAATATTGACTTTTGCTTTTGTCCCGTCCAATTCCGAGAATATTGATTTTCTGCCTTTCTGGAACCAAAAACAGAAGAAAACAGACAACTGGCACCGTGGCAACTTGTTAATAGGTTAGTACCAGAAAACATATAAAAACACATCAAAGTGTAGACAAATCAAAGCAAATTAGATACTAAACAAGCATGGAACATCAAAAATTATAGATACATTTCCGATGTATCAACCTCTTACACCCATGATTATCATTGGACCATTTGGGTGCCAAAGACTCTTGTTACTAACAAAAGGGGACCCATTACAAAATGGGTACCTAAAACCAAAGTTTGATTTTCTTGTAGGACTATGCTTCCGATGGAGCAAAATGGGTGCTTGATAGCAGTGCCACAAGTCATATGACCGGGAGAAAGTCCATCATGTCAGAGATAAGGCCAAATCTTGCCAACACTATGGTCTCCTACGGTGATAAAACAAGTTTTGAGGTATTGGGTTTTGGCAAAGTGGTGGTAACCCGGATGTATCCTTGGTTGACGTCATGCTTGTCAAAACCCTCGGACAATTTACTTTCAGTTCGTGATGTTGCCATTATGGGTTTTGCATCTTTCTTTAATAAGCACTCCGGGGTCCTCATGTGGAGCAAGTCTCTCAAGGTGGCTTTCGTAGGGTATATATAACATGACTTGTATGTGGTGGACTTTTCAGGGACCACCACTCCTCATGCTCTATGTCTCTATGCTAAAGACGATAAGGGCTGGTTGTGGCATCGCCGCCTAGCACATGTTAACATGAGAACTTTGCGAAGACTTCACTCTGAGGGCCACATCCTTGGTCTTAACGATGTTTATTTTGCCAAATATCGTGTGTGTAGGGCTTGTATTGAAGGAAAGATGCATGAAACTCCCCACAAAGCTCTCAATCAAATCACCACGGAAAGATGCTTGGAACTCCTGCACATGGACCTCTTTGGTCCTCCCTCTCACGATAGTCTTGGAGGGAAGAAGTATTGTTTGGTTATTATGGATGATTTCTCTAGATACACTTGGGTGTTCTTCTTCAAGTACAAAAGTGAGACTCAACAAACCGTCATCGACTTTTCTAATGAAGTTCAACGAAAACACAATGCAACCATTCTCTCCATCCGAAGTGATAATGGCACCAAGTTCAAGAACTATACCTTGGATGAGTTTCTTAGTGATGAAGGCATCAAACATCAATACTCCACTCCTTATACCCCTCAACAAAATGGTGTTTCCGAAAGGAAGAATCGTACTTTGATGGATGCGGCTCGGTCTATGCTAGCTGAATTCAAGTCTCCATACAACCTTTGGGCCGAGGCTATCTCCACCGCTTGTCATGCAACCAACCGGCTTTACCTTCATAAGAAAAAGAACAAGACCCCTTATGAGTTGCTCATAGGGAATGAGCCCAATGTTAGCTACTTTCAAGTGTTTGGTTGCAAGTGCTACATTCTCAAGAAAGGAGTTCGTTTGTCCAAGTTTGAATCCAAGGCACAAGAAGGAATTTTTGTTGGTTACTCAAATCAGTCCCATGCCTATAGAGTCTACAACAAAGCCAATGGAAGAGTTGAAGAGACGAGCAACGTGAAGTTTGATGAAGACAATGAGTCTCTTGTTAGGCAAGATGGTGTTCGTGATCCAAGTGACGAAATTCCTCCCAAGGCCATAAGAAGAATGGGTGTGGGTTTCTTCTGCCCCATTGAGGATCCCCTTGTGGCTGAAGGAGAAGAACCAAGTTCTACTCAAGTGGAGCCCTCACTCTCACAAGATCATCTTGCCCCCCAAGGACCCACTATTTTGGCTCAAGCTCCCTCAAGCTCTTCCGAAGCTCCTTATGCTCATGACTCTTCAAGCCCTGATACTCAAGTTCTTCATCAACAACATCTACCTCCCCAAGATGGGGCTCCTTCTCATGACATCTCCCAAGGTCAAGCTAGTCAAGAACAAGGCCAAGCTATTGTTGATCAAGGATCTCCCCCTTCCTCTCCAAATGATGACTCTCCCGAGGTGGAGATTTATGAAGATGATCCTCGTGTTCGTGCTTATAGTCAAGGAGGGGACTCAAATGGTGACAATGACCAAGTGGTTACTCAAGAATCTCGTGTTGATGCTCAAGCCCACCGTCAAGCTTATCGTCTCGCCAAGCTCATCCGAGATGGCCATATCCTTGATAATGTTGATGGAGATTTCAATAGAGGTTCTACTACTAGGTGGCAATTAGCCTCTTTTAGCTCTCACCATGATTTTATCTCTCATGTGGAACCACAGAAAGTCTTCGAGGCTCTTGAAGATGATGATTGGCTCGACGCCATGAATGAAGAACTTCACAACTTCAAGAGGAATAAAGTATGGACTTTGGTTGAGCGGCCTAAAGATTGTCATAATGTCATTGGAACCAAGTGGGTCTTCAAGAACAAGTGTGTTGCAAATGGGATAGTCGTGCGCAACAAGGCAAGGTTAGTTGCCCAAGGATACTCACAAGTTGAGGGCATCAACTATAATGAGACTTATGCCCCCGTTGCTTGTCTTGAATCCATTTGTATGCTTCTTGCTTTTGTCACTCATCATAACTTTAAACCGCAACAAATGGATGTTAAAAGTGCTTTCCTTAATGGATCTTTGAAAGAGTTGGTATACGTCAAGCAACCTCTGGGCATTGAGGATCCACTTTTCCCGAACCATGTCTACAAGCTCAATAAGGCACTCAATGGTCTCAAACAAGCCCCACGTGCATGGTATGATTGCCTTAGAGAGCTCTTGTTAGACCGTGGTTTCGAAGTGGGCCTCATTGATCCCAGTCTTTTTACTAAGAGAGTAGGAGTCCACTTGTTCGTTTGCCAAATCTATGTTGATTACATTATCTTTGGGTCTATTAACAAAGCTTTTAATGAGGATTTTGCCAAGCTCATGACCGATCGCTTCGAGATGTCTATGATGGGTGAGTTGGAGTTCTTCCTTGGATTCGAAGTCAAACAATTGAGGAAGGGGGCTTCATCAACCAAGCCAAATACATTCAAGACATGCTCATGAAGTTCAAGTTTGATCAAGTCAAAGGTGCCAAGACTCCCATGCCAACTAAGGTTAATCTTGAACTCGATCCCAAGGGTAAGGATGTGGATCAAAAACTTTATCGATCTATGATTGGTTATTTTCTCTATCTTTGTGCATACCAACCGTATATTATGTTGAGTGTGGGTAATGAACCCCAGACACATCTTCGTGGTGTCAAGCCATTTACTCTTATATAAGGTGGCCTCGGCCACCGACTCTTCGTGTTCCTTGGTTGTTTCCCTTGTATTTTTGTGCTTGGTTGTTCTTGTGTTTTCTTTTTTTTTTGGTTATTCATACTTCGAGCTCTCTATCCCAAGCCTTTCCTTCCCCAAGCCCCCTTCTATTCCCTGCACAAGTTCTTCCTTGACCTCTTCCAATCCTGGGAAGTCGTTTCTGGCGTCACCGGAAATTCCGGCCAGCTGCCAGAAGTACCGGTCAGTGGGAAGCTCTTCGGAACTTCTCTCTGACTTGGCTACTTCCGCCTATGCTCGGAACTTCCGGTGAGGCTCTATGACCTATATAATGCGGGGCCTGGGAAAATATGGGGTCTTCTCCCAGTTTTCTTCCCCATGACCCACGTTCTATTTGGAGCAGCCGCCAGCGACATCAACCCCGCGGAGGTGCTCCAGCCCCTCCGTCTTCGTCCGACCCCTTCTAGATCTTCTCTATGGGATCCTTCCCCACCTTGATCTCCCGGCATGGACCCTGGTATTTACCCTCAACTCCCTCCATTAATGGAGATCTTGCTCATACCATAGCTTGAGTTAGGGCTCATCTTGTCTAGGCTTGTTCTTTGGCTAGAAATTGTTGGGAGATCTTGGTAGGCCTAGGGATCCTTGCTAGAGTAGATTGAACCAATAAATTTGTGTTAATCCATACATGTGCACCCTAGATCTAATTCTTGCAGTTTCTTGTTGAACCGCTGTGTTCGTGACATCACCGGAACTTCCGGTGGGTCACAAACGGAACTTCCGGTGGTGACTTTGTCACCGTAAGTTTTGGATATTCACCGGAAGTTCCGGTGCATAGTATTTGGTTCCCTGCATGTATTGTTTCAATATCTCTTTGTTTCCTTATTCGTACTTGTGCACTTACCTCCCACATCCCTCTCTATTCTTTGCTTTCTTCTTAGGACAAGGTGGTTCCCGTAGAGGCAAGCGCAACCGTGTTCCTCCCGGTCATCTAGAGATTGATGAAGATCTAGAAGTTCTGCGACCTCCCACTCAGACTGCCCGTCAGAAAGCTACTGCTGCTCGCTGTGCTGCTGCTGCTGCTGAAGGGAAGCAACCTACTCTTGCTTCTCAAAAGAAGGCAATCGCAGCTGGGCCAGATACCTCCAAGGTCAAGATCTCCAAGTGGCCTCAGATAACCTATGCAGTGTTTCGTCGGGCTGATCCCTATCTTGTTCCGCATGATCCTCTTTGCTTGGATCCCCTTTTCCATAATCTCCTCCAAGAGGAAATATTTGTAGAGATCTATGCCACCAAGTCAAAGTTTGTTGTTGCCCCTCAGAAATACATCAATGTGGCTCATACGGAAAGCAAGCCTGAGTACTTTGGGGAAGCTATTGAGTTGTGTAGAAAGTTTGGATTGATCCCCATCATGGAGCACCATCAGAACTTTGATGAGACCTCTATTGCTTAGTTCTTCTCCACTCTTCACATGGATACGGATCCTATAAATGGCACCTTGAAGTGGATGACCAAGAATCAGCTATTGACTGCCACATGGTTGGAGTTTGGTGCTCTTGTAGGCTATCCTCTCTTGCCTGGAAAGGGTTCTAATGGTTGGCGTTGTCACTTATCCAAGGCTTCTTCACCTGAGGTTCTAGAGCCTCTCTACATTGAGGGTTGGGGTGTGTGTGGTCAGGTTAATCATCTCTAGCCAGTCTATGACATCGTGCGCAAGGTCTACCAAAACACCATCTCTCCCAAGGCAGGAAACTTTGATCAGATTCATGCCTTTCAGATTGACCTTATGCTCTAGACTCACCTTCACCGTGATTTTGACCAAAAGCTTGATGTTATGCACTTTATGTTCCACGAGATCTGGCTTGCTATGATTGAAAAACGCCCGTGTCCCTATGCTCCATACATTAAGACTCTTATCAACGCCAAGTGGAGGAAATCAACTGGTACCCACTACCCTCAGGACAACATCTCTATTCATGAGGAGAAGAAGCTGTGTGTGATGAAGCATGAGAAGCCTAGGACCCAAGATGAATAGGAAGAAGTTATCTGGAAGTCTGGGGCTGCTACTGGTGCCCCTTCAGGACGTGTTGGTTCTAGTGTTGGTGGTCCTAGTCTTGAGAGGCATCCATCTTGGGTCAAGAACCACTAAAGAAGGTGAAGAAGACATTTTGTTTCTTGTAGGACTGTGAGTACCAGGCTTATGTTGATCAGCTGCACAATTCTCAGAGGAAGAAGGCTATCTTGACTGTGCTCAACGCTCCTTGCTCTCCCGAGACTAGCTCCTTCACCGCGCCTAAATATGAGTGGGTCCGCAACTGCAGGTGGTATGATTCCGAGGATGAAGTCACTGGTCCCATGTCTGCTTGGAACAATGCCTCTTGGGACCCCGAGCCTTCTCCTCCTCCTTTCTTCGTCAGGGGAGATTAGAGTGGTATTTTCTCCCTTTTGGTGTCTTGATGCCAAAGGGGGAGAAAGTTATCTATTAGGTTGTTCGCGGGATTTGCATGGGTTGAGTCACGAGATCGTTACTTCTTTGATCCTTTCTTGCTCGTGAACTCTCTTTAGTTTACGTGTGCTTGTGGACCTCTTTATCTGTGCGACTTTGTGTTATTTGTGCCTCTATCTATGTATGAGACTATGTGATATGTTATGCATGTTGTTGGCTTATGGTTGGTTGTATATGGTGGTGGAGTTTCCTTCGATATCATTTCATCCATTGTCTCTCACCACATTTGTTTAGTGCAACGGTATGTCTCCGATCATTATCTTACTTGCACTTGTGCTGTTTTTCCAATGGAGAGGGGGGTTCCCCTTTATATGTGTGCTAGTTTTGTCCTTAGGGCTTTCTCTCTACCTTGCATACACATAGGGGGATCTCATTCTGTTCATTGCAAAATCTGATCTTTCTTATGCAAATCTTATGGGATTGTCATCAAACACCAAAAAGGGGGAGATTGAAAGGACTACGTTTTCCCTTGGTATTTTGGTGATGATGACAATCCCACTTGTGATTGATGACCCACAAGTGTAGGGGATCACAACAGTCTTCGAGGGTAGTATTACCCAATTTATTGATTCGACACAAGGGGAGCCAAAGAATACTTGCATGCCTTAACAACTGAGTTGTCAGTTCAGCTGCACCTGGAAATAGTTCTTCCTCACAACAACAACAACAACAACAACAACAACAACAACAACAACAACAACAACAACAACAACAACAACAACAACAACAACAACAACAACAACAACAACAACAACAACAACAACAACAACAACAACAACAACAATAGTGAAACAGTAGCAATAGTAATAGTAACGGTAACAGTAGGATTCGAGTGCGGTAGGCATAGGGATGGATGGACGGGTGTTGCATGGACGAGTCTAAACATGTAACTTCAAGACCTAGGGCATTGTAGATAAATAATAACGAGCATCCAAGTACTAAACGATCCTAGGCATGTGCTCCAAATATAGTCATGCGTGCTTGCAATGAGAACTTGCACAACATCTTTTGTCCTGCCATCCTGTGGCAGTGGGGCCTATAGGTAACTACTGGCAATTAAGGTGCTCCTTTTAATAGAGCATCGGAGCAAAGCATTAACACTCCGTGAACACATGTGATCCTCATACCATATCCATACCCTCCGGTTGTCCCAATTATTGTCACTTTGGGGCCTTGGGATCCGGACAATGATATGTGTACACAACTTGCAGATAAGATCATAAACAATACTATCATAATGATTCAATAATAAGTTCAGATCTGAGATCATGGCACTCGGGCCCTAGTGACAAGCATTAAGCACAACAAGTTGCAACAAAGTCAAATAGCACTAATAGAGATACTAGGCACTATGCCCCTAATATATCTTATTCGATTACATGATAGAACTCATCCAATCCCTACCATCCCCAAGCCTACAGCGGGGGATTACTCACTCATGGATGAGGGAAACATCGGTGGTTGATGGAGATGCATTGATGATGATGATGATGATAATGATGGCGATGATCCTCTCCAAATTCCCCGTCCCGACAGGGTGCCAGAACGTAGTTTCTGGATCCGAATCTTGGTTTCTGGTGGCGGCGGCGACGGAGCGGAACTCTTTTTGGAAAACTATCGAACCCCTCCCCCCTCGGTTTTTTAGGTCAATAGGAAACTTATAGGCGCAGAGGGAGGCCGAGGAGGTGCCTGGGGTGGCCACACCCCCTCCAGGTGCGGGGTCAGGTGGGCCCGCGCCTGGGGTGGGTCTGGCCTCCCAGGCCTCCCCTCTATCTCCCCTTCTGGCTCCGTGGATCTTCTGGTGAAAAATAGTTTTTGGCATATTTAACAGGATTTTTCCTGATAGTTCATTTTCTGCACAAAAACAAGACACCAAGGTAATTCTGCTGAAAACAACGTCAGTCTGTATTAGTTGTATCCAAATCACACAAGTATATAGGAAAAATAATAGCAAAGTGTTCGAGAAACTAGATACGTTTTGGACATATCAACTCCCCCCAAGCTTAGCTTATTGCTTGTTCTAAAGCAATTCAGTTGAAAACTGAGTCCGATAAAAGAACTTTCACGAACACTTTGCTTCATATGATGTAAATATTCTTAGCACATGAGTAGATGCTTAGACAATTCATAATAAGGAGTATGCAACTAAGTCTACTCAATAGTCATTGCAAGCTATGAAGAGAAACCAACTCAATAATAATAAATAGCATGAAACATAAACATAAGCAACATTGCAATGCTCATAATAAGGTATGATAGAGTGGTATCTCGCTTGCCTTTGTTTGAAGAGCACAATATAAATGCCAAGGCACCTCTGAAGTTCACATGAAGACTAGAGATGAAGATATCAGAGATACAAGCATCAAAGTCATGACATAATTAACCAAGTTTTGGAACAAACACAAGAATGACAACTATGCTCTCAAGAAGGTGCTCATAGAATAAGTGGTGACTCAACAAAATTGTGAAAACGGTTTTGTGAAGGTTTGAAAGGCTTCCCAATGCTAAAAGGAAGGTACTTGTTAGCTTTGAGCTCTCATTGCCCCTATCATAGGAATCTTCATGTGGTAAAGGTGAAAGTGAGGTCCACTCTGAATCATATGCTTGATAAACCATAGACTGGAAATCCCGAGTCCCTTGAGTACGAGGGTCGCTCCGCATGCTACTCAACTTTGGTCACCTGAAAGTTCTTGTCATTGTAAATACATGCATATCATCGAGAACCGCCAACAGGGTACCCCTTGCACATGGTATAGGAGCTTTCCCATAACCAAAATGACAAGGCAAGCAGACAATAAGCATCTCAGCAATCTTTTTATTTACCATATGCATAGCTTTTTATTGAGGAAGCTTCATAGATGCTCATTATGGTGATGCTGCAAGTTTCCACCATGATTAAGCATGTCTTAGGCTAGCGGCCCAGGCGTTTCTCTAACACAATGTATAAACTCCATGAACTAACAACTTCCCCTTTTATTTCACATCGTTGACATCCATAAACAAAAGAGCAAGGAATCAAATGGATGAGATATCCAAAAAGTGTTGAAAGCATTCCCCGTGACAACATGGTTCTGCTGACTCCCAGTATATAATTAGCAAGCATAAAACTTTCATGGACTAGTCACAATGGTTCAAGATTATTAAGCGCAAGGAATCAAGTGTGCCATCAAGTTCGTGAGAGCTTTACTAACTAATTTTCTCAAAATAGACAAACATTTTTATTTTGGAAGAAAACACGGCATATGAAATATGTACTGAAATAGAAAATGATGCTAATAGGTCGGTATGGTGGACACAGCTGGCAATATTGGTTTTGGGGAGTTGGAAGCACAGGTAGAGCTCATACTCAGTGCAAGTGAAGGCTAGCAATAGAAAGGGAGCGACAAACGAGAGAGCAATAACTGTCATAATCATGCTTGCAACAAAATAGGACTAACTATGGCATGAAAGTGATACAAGATCTCTGAGACTAAATAAATCATCGAGGCTTACTATCTATTGATTAGTTATATGCATGCGTGAGCATGTGCCAAGTCGATTCACATGAACAGTCAGAGGAGGATACCACAATATCATACCAAAGTATGAATAAAACAATGCAAGCAAACATTCATGTGGCATGCTACAAACTATTATCAAGCTGGAGCTAATCATAGACAAGCAAGAACTACTAAGCATCCATAATGACATACACCTTATGCAAACAGGCTAAGCATGCTCACAATGATGAGTATATGTACAAAAATGAAACAAATAGAGTACGCTACCAACTCTTACCACACCTTGAGTTGTCTTAATCTTCATTATTGCCCTTCACTTGTGTGACTTGAATAATTAACATGAAACCACAATCCACTGAGGACGGCTGAATCCTGCAAAGAACTCACAAAACCAAAGAAGAAGAACAAATATTTTTGGTGTTTTCAATTTTTTTAGATGGCAACCAACGCAAAACCAAAAAAAGCAAAAGAAAACCAAAAACAAAAACTAAGACGCTCCAAGAACAACACAACTGTGCATGAAACAATAAAAACGAAGTGTCTAGAAAGACCTGAGATTTTTATTGATGAAGAAGGGGATGCCTTGGGTACCCCCCAAGCTTTGACGCTTGTACCTCTTGGGTAATTCTTGGAGTGACACGGAGTGGCTCCCCACAAGCTTGAGCTTTTGTCCATTCTTCATCTCTCTCTACACCTGAAATTTTTCCTTCATACAAAACTTCACACAATCTTCATTAGTAACATTAGTTTATTCAAAAGATATTAGACCTCTGGCAAAGCTTTGGAACTTCAAGTCTTTTCATTAAAAACACAAGCTACTGTAGCAACTCCTTCAAAAATCTCAATTCACCTAAAGAGAACTCAAAAAGGAATCCATAAAAAGCAAATGCAAATAATGGCAGAAATCTGTCAAAACAGACCAGCAGGCAGAAACCGATTTTTGAGAAAATATTATGTTGCTCAAATCAAAAAGTGTTGAACTAACGAAAGTTATCTAACATACTAGGGATTTATTCGTAAATTTTGAGCTCATTCCGAGTTACAGAGACGCCTCATGAATTTTTATGGTGGAGGGCAGAAATCTGTTTCGGGACAGCAACTCCCCAAAACTTACTTCCCTCTCATTAGAGGTCATTCTTGGCACAAAAGCAAACAAAAAGGATAAGGAGAGGTAATTACTGAAGTAATAACTTCCAAGACTCAAGTAAACTTTTGGGTTATCTCCCAACAAGTACTTTTCTTTAACGCCTTTAAGTTAGGCACGGCGAAGAGCGAATATTGGAAAGGAGAAAAATAAAAGTGAGCAAGTATAACCACTATGAAAACATTATTTTGTTCATTAAAATCCTTTTGTTAACAAGGTTGATCAAGTCTTGTTACCAAAGCAATCTTATATGAATCAAAACATTGCATTCCACAAGGTGATTATGTTACCTCATACTTGATAGAAATGGTCCCAATCATAATAGTTTCAAAGTTTTCTTGTGGAATGGGACAATATATTTCTCCAACCTTTATGCTTTCAATATTTTCAATAGAATTCAGGCAATAGCTTCTGACAGCCTTCTTGGGAAATAGACAGTGTGCTCTTTGTCATTAATATTGAATGTTACTTTTCCTTGATTGCAATTGATGACAGCACCTGCAGTATTAAGAAAAGGTCTCCCAAGAATAATAGACATATTATCATCTTTAGGCATTTCAAGCACAACAAAATCAGTTAAAACCATACAATTATGAGCAACTTGAACAGGAACATCCTCACATATACCAACAGGGATAGTAGTTGACTTATCAGCCATTTGCAAAGATATATCAGTTGGTATCAACTTTTCTAGCTGGATTCTCACTTATAGAGACAAAAAGGCATAACACTAACTCTAGCTCCCAAATCACATAAAGCAGTTCTAACATAATTATTCTTAATGGAGCAAGGAATAGTTGATATACCTGGATCACCAAGTTTCTTTGGTACCTTACCATTGAAGGAATAATTAGAAAGTAGAGTAGAAATCTCCTCATTAGGAATCTTCCTTTTATTAGAGACAATATCCTTCATATACTTTGAATAAGGAGGCAATTTAATAGCACCAGTCGAAGGAATTTGTAGAAATAAAGGCTTAATCCACTCACAAAACTTGTTGTAGTGTTCTTCCTCCTTTGACTTATGTTTCTTACCTGGAAAAGGCATAGGTGTCACATCCCAAAATTTTCCAAATTTTGAAATGTGAAAAATAACCTAAATAAATAATTGTTGAAATTTAGGGTGAAAAGAAAAAAATTCTAAATGAAAACATCAAAACCTATTTTGATCAAATAGAATCCTAGAGGGATTTAAAAAGATAAACAAATAATAAATAAAGTTATAAAAGTTGGAATCACCATTTTTGGATCTTTAAATAAAAAGATATGGATTTTATAAGAAAAGGAAGAAATAAATAAATAAGGACTATTTCAAAGAGCCAAATTAAAACTTGGCCAAGCAAATAAAATAAAATATTTTTGTTTAATAAAAAGAGTTATTTAAATAAAATCATGAGGATTTATTATTATCCAATTTCATTTAGGTAAAGACTTTTCCCATTTTAAATGAACATTAAAACATAATAAAGTATTTTAAATAATAATTCAAAGTGAATTATTTTCAAATAAAACCTACTGAAAAGATTTGGTAAAATTTAGAATTCAAATAGAGTTTGGAAACATTAATAAAATCTTATTTGAATTAAAACAAGGGCCTATTTTAAATAATTAATATACCCAAAAAGAATAAAAGAGATATTCCAAATTTGATTTTATATTATGTTAAATAACAGTATTAAAATCTACACAAAGTTTGGTAGAGGTTTGAATTCAAATAGTGCTTGAATTGTTTGAATAAAAATCAAATCAAATAAATAGAAAAGGAAAAAAGAAAATATTATGTATAAAAAATGAATCGAAGCCAGCCCAGCGAGCCCAACTCATCCCTCACCGCAGAAAATGTTTCGCACCCAATAACATACCCGCGCAGTCGCTGACAGGGGGACCCCACACCCACTCCCTCTCTCTCGTTGTCAATGTGACCCCATGTTGTCAGTCTTCTCTCCCACCCGCGTCGACCGTTTCCCCCATCACTCGTCACCATTCAGGCGCGACTTAATTCTGTTAAATTCGAGTAAATGGCAGGGTTAATTTCTCTAGATTCCAACAAGACACGTGGCAGGGTTAATGAATTGCTTCTGGAAACTTAGTTGTTTTTGTAGAAACTTGTGTAGGCAAAATTTGAATATAAAAATTATTCTAGAAATATTTTTATGGTAAAATCTTTTGCAAATGGATTGTTTTGAACCTACTGACCATAGAAACCAACTTATGGATTTAAAAGCGTATTTTTTGAAGCCAAAGAATAAACCTTTGAATGAGAACATTTCTAGTCAAATAAAAATATTGTTTATGTGTTAAAAATACTTTTTGAGTAAAATCTTTGGAAAATGATTTGAATTAAACTCTCTGACCCTAAACACCAAGTTTTGCGACTTGAAAACATATTTTATGAACCTTAGTAAATTATTACTTGTTAAAAACATTTCTAGCAAATAAAAAAATATTGTCTGATTTAAAAATGGAATTTAGGTGGAACCTTTTTGCAAATGAGTTAATATTAAACCATTTAACCACAAGCACTAACATTTGTGTTTAAATAATATATTTGGCTAACCCTACAAATTATTACTTTGATATAAATAATTTTAGCAAAACAAAATGATTTAAATGGCCATTTTCACCAACTTGAATTTAAATGGTTTTACCACTTTTGCAAATGCCCAATGGGAGCTTTAAAATGTTTGGAGCCTAATAGAAACCACTTTTCCAAATAAAACCATCTTTTGCATGCTTGCATGCATTGCCTTGTTGAAAGGATACGGATGTCGCCTAGAGGGGGGTGAATAGGCGATTAAAACTTTTCCTAGAGTGGCCCAACAAAGGCGGAATAAAACTAGTGTTTACTTTGTTAAGCATAACCTAGAAATAACTAAGGTTCACCTATGTGCACCAACAACTTATGCTAAGCAATACAAGCAACAAAGTGATAGCAAAATATATATTACTTCAAGCACGAAGGCTATCACAATGTAAAGTGCATAAGTAAAGAGCTCGGGTATAGAGATAACCGAGGCACGCGGGGACACCGATATTTTACCGAGTTCCTCCCAACATGGAGTACGTCTCGTTTGGAGAGGGGGTGGTATCAAACCACCAACGCCACAAAAGGCCTCCCTTATTCTCCGGTGAATCTCACCCCAATGGGATCGATCCACGCTTCCACTATCGGTGCACTTGTCGGTGGCAACCGGAACCTCTCACAAGGTTGGGGCACAACTCCACAACTTAATTGGAGGCTCCCAACAAACGCCACAAAAGGCCACAATGCCACCAAGGCCACAAACCGTCTAGGGTTCCAAGAACCCAAGAGGGACAAGCTCCAATGAGTAAATCAAACCAAATTCTCCGAGGAGAACTCAAACCGATGCAACAAATGCAAATGGCAAGAACACCACAAATATGCCCAAATCCCTCACTCTCAAGTTCCAACAAAGCTACTAAAGCTATTGGGGGAACAAGAGAGGAGGAATCAAAGAGAGACACAAAATCCCCCAAAATCTAGATCCCCAAAGATACACTCACAAAGAGATGTTTTGGTTTGGTCAAAACGTAGATCTAGATCTCCTCCAACTACCCCTCGAAAATATGCAAGAATCAATGGAGGGGTGAGTAGAAATCAAGCTTAAGGAGTAAGGCAAATAGGGGCAAAGCTTTAGATCCAAAGAGGAGGAAGAAGTAGTCCTAAAAGGCAAAGGGGCAAAGCTATTTATAGGGCTAGGCAAAAAATGGTCGTTGGAGCCTGAATGAAGCGGTAGTACCGGAAGTTCAAGCGGTACTACCGGAGAGCTCCGGTACTACCGGACCAGGTAACGGACTTGGTACAGGAAGACCAACATTCAAACTGCATAGGCCCAGGCCACAGCGGTACTACCATTGGTGCTACCGTAAAGCGGTAGTACCGCCAATGGCAACCGATACTACCGGACGTGAAATGGAATCAGCAGTTTAGACGAAAAACTCTCTGTCACGCCAGGTAGTAAAATGCGGTACTACCGCATTTTACTACCTAGGCAGACAGAAGGTTTTTGCCAACGTTCAACAGTCTCTGCCCTCTGCGGTACTACCGCATTTTAGTACCGGAGCAGGCAGAAGCTTTTGACAAGTGGTCAAAAAGCTACTGTCGCGCTAGGTACTAAAATGCGGTACTACCGATTTTTAGTACCTAGCCCGGCAGAGGCTTTTTGACAGTTAGTCAAAACCTTCTGTCGCATCCGGTAGCAAAAAGCGGTACTACCGCTTTTTGGTACCGCACCAGGCAAATATTCAAACGACAATAACTTTTGACTGGAAGCTCCGATTGACCCGATTCCAATTGCGTTGGATAGAGGACGACAAGGGCTTCCCAATAAAAATTGGAAATATTGATTATCACCAAGTGAGAAAGTATCAAGTAGAATAATGTGATATACCTCACTTGGTGAGAAACCGAAAAGCCGCAAAAATCAAAATCGCAACAAGATACAAATGGGAGATCCGATTTTGATGAACAAGAGCTTGTTATGGAGATTACCACAAGCTCTATATCCTCACATGGATAAGACCAAATAACAACCAAATACGATGATGCAAGTATGCAAAGGTTTGAGCTCTCTCCGAACGATGTGACCAAATTACTCATACGAGAGCCCCTCTTGATAGTACGGTTATCTATCCTAAACCCGGTCTCACACACACGACGTGAGACCGGCAAAAGAGAAAACCTATCAAGATTATACCTTTGCCTTGAGCATTCCACTTGATCTTGATGTAGACGATCTTGCCCTTCTCAAGATGGAACGCCCTCCTTAATCCCTCATCATCGACCTCGCATATTGAGCTTGCCCAACATATCTTCTTTGCATTTCATCGACCTTGAAGCCAACACATGCTCCAAGCGATGCCAATGGACAAATCCTACAAGTATACCTTAATACACACATTAGTCCATAAAGATTGTCATTAATTACCAAAACCACACATGGGGGCCCAACATGTTCTTTCAATCTCCCCCATTTTGGTAATTGATGACAATCCCTTTAAGAGGGTTTATATAAGGAATATTAAATAATAAAATGGTAATACCAATATCAAATACTACAAAAGTATGTGATATTGGTACCACCACCATATATAGAGCAAACTCCCCCACAATCTATGCATGTGTGATGAACTTGAATTTCATTGCATATATTGCCAATCATTATCATTGGTGGAGTTTCCTCTATATATACCACATGCTAAGCAACAACAAAGATGCAAGAGCATGAGAGGCAAATGCACAAGAACAAACTCAATGCATAAACCAACTTCCCTTAAACCCTCTAAAACTTCTCCCCCATTGGCATCGATTGCCGAAATGGGTAACAAGTTCTAGAAGGCAAATATAGTAATAATTCCTCCAAAGGTGTGCCTTCGCACATATCCAATGATAAATACTTGGGAGGGAGTAGAACTATATCGAGGACCCGAAGACTGCAAAAATAAAGTCAAATGATGCAAGCAACTACAAGGTCCGACAAACCAATTGAAAACAACAAATGAGTTCAAATGGAAACTACAAGAGTGTCTTAAACAACAAATAGAGAAGCTCCCCAAGATTTGTGCACAATTTAAAATAAATGTATTGGAATACATAATGCACAAATATGGAATCCTTGCTCCCCCATAAGCATTTAAACCACAACAAATGTGAAAGAAAGCAAAGGAGTATTATTAAATGAATTAGATGAGCTCCCCAAAGAGAATGCACCAATTATGATAATTGCATTTGGGAACGAGGTGCATAGTCATGGACTCCTCACTCATCCAAATTCATTTAACAATACAAGACATGAAAGAACAAATATGAGTGTCCGAAGATGCAAACAAGAGGAACAAGCACTCATAGGAAAATAAATGTGGAAGCCACCAAAGAATCAAAAGGAATAGAAAGGTGGTCTCCAAGGATTAAAAAAAACTAAAATTATCTTCTCATATGTGTATATGTCTCTAAGTGGAAAATATCACAAATACATATTCCAAAGAAGAAATATGCACACATACAGAAGATTATACAAGAAAGCACATGAAAGGCAAAAATGAAGGCATAACATATATCAATAAGATTTTTGCTTCAAGGCATGGCCAAAGGCTCACATATATCTTATTGTACATTAATGAGCTTCAAA
The DNA here is from genome assembly GCA_916181665.1 of Avena sativa. Lineage (NCBI taxonomy): Eukaryota > Viridiplantae > Streptophyta > Magnoliopsida > Poales > Poaceae > Avena > Avena sativa. Next base: position 397,644,146 of record OV702281.1, read on the forward strand.
CACCGACACACTACATATATTACAACTATCACCAAGGGAAAAGGAGAAAGTTGAAATATATGGAGAAAGGCAACAAGTATCATAAGATAAAATAGACTAGCAAAAATCTCACTATTGCATATGGGAGAAGTTGATGAAATGATAGGCAATCAAATTGCTAGATTTACATATTTGGGATTGGAGGATCATATGCATGATTTTGTATAGTCCCAACTATATGTACTCATCTCAACTTATACACATTTACAATAGAGAGTTCTATTAAAACCAAGGCTAGAACTACAACAATTACAAACACATGAATTCATGCTAGAAGGCAACCGACTAACGGTTGGAATCAAGATATATGAGCATGAGAAAGAGATACTTGTTACCGAGATATAATTGGTAGGGTGTAGAGTATATGAATTCGTTGATCATCCTAGCTTGACTCAACTTTTCATGTATGCACCACTTCTTCAAAATTGAAAGACAAGCATCCAATATATCTCCAAAGTACCTAAAACACAATTAAGTACAAAATGGTCCCCAAACTTATTGGGTCCTAAGTAGTTAGAGAAACTACAATACATAGGAGAGACTCCACATAATTATGTGCACATTGATATGAAATTGAATTACATGCACAACTTAGCCGATGGGATTTGGTGGAGTTTCCCCTATATATTGGATCAAAGAAAGCAAGCATGCCATAATATAAACATATAGTAAATATGCATGCATAAAACTTTCAAGAACCAAAAGGGAGATACAATTTGAACAAAAACACCAAGTAAATCAAGATTGCACACAAAAGAGTGTGACAAGACAAGCGGTGTCCAAATTGTATCAAAGAACGAATTCAACACATGAAAGAACACAAGTTCAACAAATGAACTAGGATAAGACCAAAAGAGCAAAAGATAGATAGAAATAAAAATGCTCAAGGATTTATCTCATTCTAGCATGGTCAAATCAAGAAGCAAGGAATGAGACAAAACCAACTCCCAAATGGAGCAAGGTTTCAACAAGAAACCAAACTCCCCAAACTTCTCATGATGGCACAAAATACCAAAACGAAAAGATTGAGCATCTAAGCACATAAAACTCGATATGGATCAAACAAAGAAGCATAAAAGGATAGTTCTAGATAATATAGGAGAGCTCACCCATAAGTAGTGCATTATATAGAATTTTTTGCTTTTGAATGCAAAATGCACTCAAATGAGATCATCACTACTACCTACATTAAATAAAACACAAGAAGATACCAATAAAAATAAAAAGATCCACAAGAAGCAAGGAAGGCTTGGGAGACAACACAAAACATTTTCTTGGCCAAAGATAGGATAAAATTAAGCAAGGGCCAAGGTGAATATGATCAATAAATTCTACCATAAGTTGGGTACTCATTGTCCAAGGAAAAGAAATATTGGGAATAATTTTCCCAAGGTAGCTTGCATGTATATCCAAGATCATAGTCACAACAAGAAGCATATAAATAAATATAATAAATTAATCATGATACTTCGAACAAGATTCTTGGTAGCTTCCAATAGTCACACACTCACTAGTGATTAGAGTAACTTGAAGCAAATGGTTTCCATGAGGATATATATATATATCTAAAAATGAGGAAACACATACCAAGAACCATTCTCATATACAAGATCCAAAATAAGATCAATAAAGGCATTCAAGCAAATTGGAACTTGTATGAGCAAATGTGTCACATAGACGCTAGATAATTATCAATATCAATTCTAAGTGACACAACCTCAAATATTCACATTTTCTAGGATTGTAATATGCACTAAGCATATGACTCCCCCATAATGTGATACTACCATAAAACCAACACGAGGCAAAAAGGTCCAAATAGAGATAATTAATGGACATTATAGAACTTGAATTTCTCATGAGAATTGTACCACATAGAGAATATGTAAAATTGTAATATCAATACTAGGTGGTATTCCTCATGTATACACATTTTTAGGATTGTGGTATGCCCAAGCATAGCACTCCCCCAAAATGGGATAATCCATTAATCTCTCACAAGAGCCAAATAAGATACCAAATATAAACAAGTAAGGCTCAAGCACAAGAAACACACATACATGTTGTGCCACTTAATCATACACAAATATGATTGATATCTCAAGATAATTAAGTGGAAAGCACAACATGTACAAAAACATGGAAGATATAAAACCAACACATGCATAAGGGGGCGAGTAACTTTCAATGAAATGAGTTTAGCATATGTTACCGCAAGGAGGAACATTGGAAATATAATAGGAGCAATTTAATCCACATGACTTGGCTTGACAAAAATAATAATGAAGATCCCTTAATTCTTCATGATGTAGCCAAGACTCCAATGCCCTCCAACAAACACCTATTGATCAAGTTTTGGCTTGTTGGTCCCCAACCAAGTTGGGTCCTAAGAGGTTAGTCACAATAGGCTTGGCAACCCAAATGGACCTTTTCTTGACACCACATTGGGTACCAACAAATTTGGAAAATACATTGCCAACCTCATCCTTACAAAGAGAATAAACATCATCAATAATGATAGGGTTGGATGAGGATATACCAATAGTGCATGAGGAAGAAATGTGTCCCTTCTCGCGGCATATGTAGCAAGTTCTACTCTTGCCATCTTTCTTTTTGGATGAAGAAACAACTTGAGGAAGAGCTAGAGTCTTCTTAGGAGGAGGTCCATCTCTAACAATATGTAGAGCATGAGGCCGCTTCCCTTGTTGCTTCTTGCCAAGGGACTTTTTCTTCAATTGGAAAGATCTAACATGGTGCCCTTCTTCCTTGCACTTGAAGCAAACAATGTTGGCCGGATTCTTGACTCGATCTTGGCCATTCTTCTTGTTGTCCTTGTGCTTCAACATGATAGTGGACTTGTTCTTGACATTGGAGTTGTATCCAATCCCACTCTTGTCATTGGGGGATTTTTGCACACTCAAGATTTTGTTGAGTGTGACCTTCCCTTGATGACCCTTTTTCAAGTCATTTCTCAAAGAAGTGACTTGAGCCTTGAGCTCTTTGATTTCCTCTACATGATTAGTTTCAACACAAGTACTAGAGGAAGTAGATGCTACATTGTTAGAGCAACAAGGCATGGAATGTAATTCATCACGAGATATAGCATGGTTGTGAGAGGATGAATTACAAGGACTAACACATGGCAATATAACATTTGAAGTAGATATAGTGCTAATGTCCACATGAGGCCCACTAGATGTTACCTTTGACATGATGGCCTCATGAGCTACCTTTAGCCTACCATGAGAGACTAGAAGATCCTCATGCGAGCTCGAGAGCTTAACATGACTTTCTTCTAATTTCCCATAGTTGCTAGTTAGCAACGCAAGTTGAGCCTTTAGCTCAACATTCTCCTTCAAAGTAGATGCTTCACAAGAAATAGAGTTAGTAGCACAAGCATCATCACTATTTGCAAGAGGTGAGGGCAACTTGGCAAGCTCTTTTGAATATGAGGATTTAAGTTGCTCATGTGACTCGGTGAGTTTGATGAGCTCACCCTTTATGACCCTAGAGCCATTTTTGAGGTGCTCAAAATCCTCAAGGAGTTTAGCATAAGCAACTTGAGTCTCATCATTTTTATGTTTGAGATCACTTGCCACCTCAAGATCTCTATCATGAGATTCCTTTACTCTAGATAGCTCTAAAGCAAAGGTCTCCTCAAGAGATTCCTTGGTGGCTTGTTCCTCTTCTAGAGCTTTATTTAGGTTTGCAATTGTATTAGCATACTCACGCTCAAGACTACACATTTTATCAACGTTGTTATCATGCACCTCAATTTGTGTTTCTAACTTATCAATATGTTCTTTGCTCTTAATAGCAAAGTCCAAGACTTCAACAAAGTTAGAACAAGCAATATCCTTTTTAACAAGGGCACGATAAACAATCTCACCCTTCTCATATAAATCATCAATATCAAGCTCTTCTTCCACATTATCCACATCCTCCTCATCACAAGAGGTAATGGGTTCCAAAGTAGGAGTTACCTTAGAATCCCTAGCCATAAGGCATAGGTGGGTACCGGAAGAAGTTGAAGATGAGATTGCATTTGTGGCTTCACTCAAAACCATGTCTTGGCCCATAGAATCTTCGGTTTCCTCTACATGGTTAGCAACACAAGCACTAGAGGAAATGGAAGCATTTTTATCATGGCAACAAGACAACACAAGCATATCATCATGAGATTTATTAAAGTCATTTCTACATGATATGCAAGGACTATTAACACAAGCATGTAAGGAGTTTGTAGTGCTAGAAGTGTTAAAGTCCAAAGATAGATCATTGCAACTAGATAGAGACGAGGGATTACAAATAGTAAGCACACTATCCAAATTGCAATTTCTATCACCACTCACCATATCATTACCTTGTGAAAAGTCACATGTTGGTGAAGTGGTAGAGGATGAGAACTCATCTCGACCGGAAGTGGAAGCAACACAATCATCCTCAATAATGTTGGACACAACATATTTATCTTGAAGTTTTGTCCATAACTCATGAGCGCTCCAAAAAGGAATGATTGAAGATGTAACTACATAGCTCAAAGCGTTAACAAGCACATTAGAAGCTTGAGCATCGAGATATAAGTTTTTCTCATCCTCACTAGATAGATTTTTGAAATCCATTAGAGGAGAAAACCCTATATCTACAATACGCTCCAAATTTGGGTCCATGTCCCGAAAATGAATGAGCATGCCATTTTTCCATATATCATAATTTGTGCCATCAAATATAAACATGTCATTGTGCACTAATCCTCTAGCCGACATCTTTACTCTCAAGGCGGTGAAGCCTAAAATGAGAGACCGGGCTCTGATACCAATTGAAAGGATACGGATGTCGCCTAGAGGGGGGTGAATAGGTGATTAAAACTTTTCCTAGAGTGGCCCAACAAAGGCGGAATAAAACTAGTGTTTACTTTGTTAAGCATAACCTAGAAATAACTAAGGTTCACCTATGTGCACCAACAACTTATGCTAAGCAATACAAGCAACAAAGTGATAGCAAAATATATATTACTTCAAGCACGAAGGCTATCACAATGTAAAGTGCATAAGTAAAGAGCTCGGGTATAGAGATAACCGAGGCACGCGGGGACACCGATATTTTACCGAGTTCCTCCCAACATGGAGTACGTCTCGTTTGGAGAGGGGGTGGTATCAAACCACCAACGCCACAAAAGGCCTCCCTTATTCTCCGGTGAATCTCACCCCAATGGGATCGATCCACGCTTCCACTATCGGTGCACTTGTCGGTGGCAACCGGAACCTCTCACAAGGTTGGGGCACAACTCCACAACTTAATTGGAGGCTCCCAACAAACGCCACAAAAGGCCACAATGCCACCAAGGCCACAAACCGTCTAGGGTTCCAAGAACCCAAGAGGGACAAGCTCCAATGAGTAAATCAAACCAAATTCTCCGAGGAGAACTCAAACCGATGCAACAAATGCAAATGGCAAGAACACCACAAATATGCCCAAATCCCTCACTCTCAAGTTCCAACAAAGCTACTAAAGCTATTGGGGGAACAAGAGAGGAGGAATCAAAGAGAGACACAAAATCCCCCAAAATCTAGATCCCCAAAGATACACTCACAAAGAGATGTTTTGGTTTGGTCAAAACGTAGATCTAGATCTCCTCCAACTACCCCTCGAAAATATGCAAGAATCAATGGAGGGGTGAGTAGAAATCAAGCTTAAGGAGTAAGGCAAATAGGGGCAAAGCTTTAGATCCAAAGAGGAGGAAGAAGTAGTCCTAAAAGGCAAAGGGGCAAAGCTATTTATAGGGCTAGGCAAAAAATGGTCGTTGGAGCCTGAATGAAGCGGTAGTACCGGAAGTTCAAGCGGTACTACCGGAGAGCTCCGGTACTACCGGACCAGGTAACGGACTTGGTACAGGAAGACCAACATTCAAACTGCATAGGCCCAGGCCACAGCGGTACTACCATTGGTGCTACCGTAAAGCGGTAGTACCGCCAATGGCAACCGATACTACCGGACGTGAAATGGAATCAGCAGTTTAGACGAAAAACTCTCTGTCACGCCAGGTAGTAAAATGCGGTACTACCGCATTTTACTACCTAGGCAGACAGAAGGTTTTTGCCAACGTTCAACAGTCTCTGCCCTCTGCGGTACTACCGCATTTTAGTACCGGAGCAGGCAGAAGCTTTTGACAAGTGGTCAAAAAGCTACTGTCGCGCTAGGTACTAAAATGCGGTACTACCGATTTTTAGTACCTAGCCCGGCAGAGGCTTTTTGACAGTTAGTCAAAACCTTCTGTCGCATCCGGTAGCAAAAAGCGGTACTACCGCTTTTTGGTACCGCACCAGGCAAATATTCAAACGACAACAACTTTTGACTGGGAGCTCCGATTGACCGATTCCAATTGCGTTGGATAGAGGACGACAAGGGCTTCCCAATAAAAATTGGAAATATTGATTATCACCAAGTGATAAAGTATCAAGTAGAATAATGTGATATACCTCACTTGGTGAGAAACCGAAAAGCCGCAAAAATCAAAATCGCAACAAGATACAAATGGGAGATCCGATTTTGATGAACAAGAGCTTGTTATGGAGATTACCACAAGCTCTATATCCTCACATGGATAAGACCAAATAACAACCAAATACGATGATGCAAGTATGCAAAGGTTTGAGCTCTCTCCGAACGATGTGACCAAATTACTCATACGAGAGCCCCTCTTGATAGTACGGTTATCTATCCTAAACCCGGTCTCACACACACGACGTGAGACCGGCAAAAGAGAAAACCTATCAAGATTATACCTTTGCCTTGAGCATTCCACTTGATCTTGATGTAGACGATCTTGCCCTTCTCAAGATGGAACGCCCTCATTAATCCCTCATCATCGACCTCGCATATTGAGCTTGCCCAACATATCTTCTTTGCATTTCATCGACCTTGAAGCCAACACATGCTCCAAGCGATGCCAATGGACAAATCCTACAAGTATACCTTAATACACACATTAGTCCATAAAGATTGTCATTAATTACCAAAACCACACATGGGGGCCCAACATGTTCTTTCACTTGTTTCTGTTATTTTATGTGGTGAAATGTTTGAATGCTAGTTGAATATATGTTGGCTTGATTGAATTGTAGAGAAGTTAGAAGAGTGTGATATTTGCAAGATCAAGGAGTGAACCAATATTCCTTACTAAAAAGGCAAGTGACACTATCATCCATGTCCTACTATTTTCATTACACTTAGTGGAGTTTTGTAGCATGCATGATAAGACTACTATATTTCTATGCTATGCTATATCCTATTAGAATATCCTTATATCTTCCTTACTGAAACAATGTAGTTGTAGTATGCTTAGCCCTGCTATATATTTGGGATGGGATACATGATATGATTATATGAGGTGTTGGAAAAATATATGTTTTATATAATAAAACAAGTACTCAATGAACCACCTGGGTGGAAAGAGGATACTCAAGTTTTGGACAAGGTGGCAACAAAGGGAACCAGGTTTATATGGCTATCTTTTTGTTTGTGCACTAGAAGAAAACCACCCAGGGACTTAGAGATTGAACATGTTTCTCGTACAGTGGCTTCCGTGTACAGCCACATGCTATATGGGCTCTGGCTTAGTCAACTACATAGTGGAAGACCCATGCATTGGCATCTTCAGGTTAATTAGAATTGTGTATGGAAATATATACCTACATTGGTGCCTGGTAGACAAGCTAGCATTGTGTATTGGGAGGACTTCTATGGAAAGACTTTGTCACATTATTGATCTGTCGGTACTCCATTTGGTGAGTACTTATCCAGCAGCCACTGGTGGCGTCAAGACGAGATTGTGTCATGTGGGTAAAGTGTACAACTTCTGCAAAAGATCAAATTCTAAGTACTTAGCCGTGTCCCCGGTTACGGACATTTCTGAGCAACTAAGGCCTGAAGCTATGGAAAATCTCGACATTCCAATTTCTCAAAGTAAAACTTGATGGTGACAACAAGGGATTAGAAGCACTTGGAGTTTTCCAAGGAGATCAAAAAGATTTTCAAAAGATCAAAACTATTTTGAAAAGATAGGATAAAACTATATTGCTTTCTGCAAATGAGCCTAAACCCTACTTAGCCAAATATGCATGTAATGATAGGATCCACTTGTTTCTACATAGTAGTGAAACTTGCCAATACAATTCAAATGTATTGACCCTTGTGGCTGCAACTTATTATGTTGCAGGTTTGTTTGATGTTAGTGAAGTATGTTGAATAGGATTACAAGTCTACAACCAACATGATTGCCTGTGGCACTTTGAAGATGAAGAACTCCATGCTATATAGATATTCTGCTGCATTGTAATGTGATAGCCAAATGAGCTATGTAAGATGTAATGAATTATTTTATTCCTGGTTATAAAGTTGTATTATGACCTTTGTTTCTTGATATTACATCTTAATTGTGGATGTTAGCTATTGATCCAGGGACTAGCATTGTAAACACATGGATCTCTACCTTATTAAAGGTTGGGACCTCTACAGATGGTATCGGAGCACTATGTTGCCTGTAGGATTGTAACCCTAGGAATGGACAAAACCCCTTAGAAAAATAGGAGTTGTTTTTGTTCCAAAACTTATTTACAAACAATCTTGTAAACTCTTTCCTCAACCTTTTGGTTTTGATTCTACATCTCTTCCTTTTCAACTTGATGGACAAAGCCTCCACCATGACCAAGGACTTCAACTTAGACATCACTAAGGACTACAAGTGAGAACCAAGAGACATTAGATTGCCTACCAAAGACTTTGATAAACATGTTAGAGTATGGATCATATTGACCTATGAGGTATGACTATACTAGGTTGATTGTTTCAAGAAAACTTGTTGTTTCCTTCAACTCATGAGATAAACTCATAAGTTGTTAAGTGAATAGTTGCTTGTTGATTGTTTGATTGAACTTGATTGTTGTGGGTGGTGTGTTAGAACTTCTTTAGATCTATCTATCATTACTTATCCCTATCAAACCGACAGATGCCTCCCCGTCGTGCCAACCCCAACCAAAACAACAACAACAACATCACTCCCGAGATGCAGCAGTTGATGACATATCAAGCTCAAATAATGCAGATGATGACGCAGTTTATGCAAAATCAGAACAACAATAACAATAACAACAACAAAAACAATCAAAATAATCCTCCAGCACTTGACATGCTCACCAGATTTCTGAAGCTAAGGCCTACAAGGTTCTCTGGAACAACTGACCCAATGGTAGCCAATGATTGGTTACGTTTGGTGAATAAGGACTTAGTGACTATTGGCTGCACCGACAAGGAAAAAGTTAGGTTTGCAGCATATCTGCTTGAAGGGTCAGCAACAACATGGTGGGACAACTTTCAGATCACCACTCCCCTTGAGGATGTGACTTGGGCTATTTTTGAGGATGGTTTCCGTACAGCTCACATGTAACATCCCAAAAATACTAAGCTTGGATCATCAAATTCTAATCATCAAAATTAGGGTTAACAAAAACTTTTCTAAATAAACTCATGAGTGCATGCATATGTGTATGCATGGATTTTTAAATCTTTTAAAACCACCTTGTTTGTTTGTTCCATTGCTTGTAAAATGTTTCTTAGGTGAAATAAACATCATCTAAAACATTTCCCACACCTTTCCTAAAGACAAGTAAATCAAAACACATATATGAAATGAATGGTCATTTTGGCCAATTTAACTCCCATGCCTACTTTGGCTGTCTCAAACTTTCAGAACCTAACAGAAACTTTTCTGGATCTTTGCACCCCTTGAATGTACTCATAACAAGGTATCAAGGCCCACTTTGTGATCATCCAGAAACTTTCAAATGCATAGTTTAAATGACAATTCAAAATTGAATCTTTATCATATGGGAAGATCCCACTTTTTCAAAAACTACTCAAACAAGCTCAACTTTCAAAACCCAAGCATCTGCAGACTCAACAGCACCAATCTAGCAAACCCACCAAAAATCATTTCAAAATTCAAAACTTGATTTCATGCGGCCATTTCATCAAACAGGTTGCAGACACAAATCAAACAAAACATCAAACACTATTGTGAGCAGTGATTCTTGCCTAACTTGTTCCCTAGATAGCTCACACACAGCTCAGTAGATCATCTAGAAAGATTAGCCCAGCACTAGCACCCCTGTGAGCTTGCCATTGCCATCAATGGTGAACAGCCGAGCACCCCCTTGTCACCCCATTGTGGACAGCAGGCTAGAGGAAGAACTAGCCTTGCCAACCTTGTCTGGGAGGCAGCCCATCGTCCACCGCCACTCTCTGTCCCAGCCGCAAGTGTTGCCAAGCCCTGGACCACGCGCACAAGCCGCGCCCAGACCATGCCGAGCGTGCGCCAGAGCACCACCCTCGACCATCACCCACAGACCGCGTGCCACCCTCACCGCGTGCACACACAATCCCCACCGACCCAGGAGACCATCAGACATCCCCGTTTGCCGCCCCGTGCCGCACAGCCACCGTCCGCCATCGAAGACGCCGCCTCTGTGGCGCAGAGCACCGCCCATTCCAGACCAAACCACACCGCCCCATGCCTCGAGACCATGTCGTTGAGCATCGCCAGGAGACACTGCACCGTCCCCTACCCTTGCCCATGCCTTTAGCCGCATGTAACCTCGCCCCCGACAAGCTCACCATGCGCCCCGACGGTCCCCTCGCTCGACTATAAATAGAGGCCACCCCCGCACGATTTCTTCACACCATCTCACTCCCCTCTCCTCACTGATCGTGCCACACCATTCTCAGAGCAAGGCGAGCACCACCTCGCCGGAATTTCACTGGAGCCTGCCGCTGCCGGAGAAGAAGGGAGCCAGCGATTGGAGCCGCCCCAGGAGCTGTCGCGACCACCCCTGAGTTCGCCGTCATCGACTTCGTCATTCGCCCGCCTCGCCGACCCTCGCCAGCACCCCGGTGAGCCCCCTGCGACCCTCACTGGCCGCGCTAGGTTTCGTTCTCGCCGGAGTTGTCTCGCGTCGACGATGACTCCCAACCGTTAGATTATGTAACTACCTCGGTGAATTACGCTCCTAGATACAAGCCTGGATGAGCGGTAGTGGTTGAAATAGTACGGTGGGGCCCCAAAAGCCACTCACGGGTAGACCTTTCGGCCGTCCCAACCACTTCCAACTCAACGGGACCTGTACGGGCGGCGTAATCGGCAGGCAAAGGGATCAACTACATACACAAATGAGTATGTATGCAAGCCACCATACAAGAGTACATCAGAGCCATACCATCTAGAAAGAAAGGAAATATAGCAACGCCATACGGCAAGATTCAAATATCCTGAATAAAACTATAGTTTAGGATAACTCCTCATACAACACACATCAGAGTATCAAGCGGAAGCGGCAAACAAGGTCCGAGTACGGATAAGAAGCAAATCGGCATAAGATGCCATAGAAAGAAGCACATCCCGCCCACAGATCTCACGGATCCCCGTTCCCGGAATCTCTACACCGAACGATCGTTGCCCGCATCATCAGCCTCTTCCACCCAGTATCCGTCCTGCGAGGGTACCTGTTCATCTGAACCAATAATTTATCGTGTGAGACCCTAAGGGTACTCAGCAAGTCTTAATGCCTCTAAAGGGGACACAACCTGGGGTGACGCAATTGCAGCAAAAGATAATCCCTAGCAGTTCTATAGATAAACGCTAACCATCCGCCTAACCAAAAATAGACGGATGTCCGTGAATTGAAGACAACAGTTGTAACAGTAATATCACCAGATCCATCCTCCTCCCCGCTTACCGACGAGGAAGCGGACGAACAACCCCCCATCCGTTGGCAATTTTATTAACCATTCCATGAGTGTTGCACTATTTACTAGTCAATTACTTAGTCAAATTAAAAGCGGTACTTTAGTTATGCTTGTCTATGGTCGAGAAACTGTGCTCCAAGTCGTCCATAACCGCGGACACGGCTTTCAGAAAGTTTTACCTGGCCGGGGTGCACCAATAGCAACACACACTCGATCAACCTCGGAAAAACCAAATCAAAACCCAACGAGGCCTTCACGACAAAGCAATCACAGGATTCAGAAATATTTCAGGGGGCCACCCCTTAAAGTAGACCCACAACGAAGCCGGCCGGCTCCGAGACGGACTTAAGGTTGTGGGGACGGCTGTGAACGACTGGGAACCCGAAAGTGTGGCTGGGCTTGTCGACACCGCGGAATCGTGCCACGATCCTAAACGGTACAGTGTGCTCCTCGCACAAACGTAAATAAAGCAGTAAAGCATGGCATAAGTACAGGATCGTAATAAAACCTCAAACTAGTTTGTGGCCCCAAGAAATAAGACTGAATCAAGCTCTAGCTCAGGGGGGTCCCATATACCTCCCGGATGTGGATAGCGCGATAAATCTTGGAACGGGAATCAAGTACTCGGGGTCTTACGGGACACGAGTGAGCAGGAAAAACCAAATAGCAGATGTTGCTCACCGGTGCCACTTTCATTAGTTATCCCATTACTACTCAGGTTAAGTTGTTTAGGTACCTCGTTATCCATCAGACTCTCACATACCCTACACATGCTGTTCTACGACTCGCATGGCTCAAACAACTCCTGTAGTAATGGCTCATGGGATGGAGGAACTAGCTTGGTGGGGTTTAAAAGTAAAAGCTATGCAATACTTGGGATTCAGTTTAATGCAATCGCGACTCAATGATGCAAGGATAAGATAGAGGCAATAGGTACTGTATGTAGGCAAGCATGTGGTAGTACTTGCCTGGCAACTCAGTCGAAGCAAGAGACGGATCTGGGTAGTGCTCCTGGTTCTCTTGATATATCCCCTGCTCAGAGTCTATCCGAAGAAGAACCAAACAAACAAGGACCAACATAAATAGAGTGCACAAGCATAGGGATAAAATGCGACAGGCAAACAATCATGCCATGATGAATGATGCACAAGTTGCATGGCAATAAAGTGGCATGGCATGGGTGAGGTGTGGAAGACAAGAAGTAACATTTTAATGGGGTTTTGGTCCCATTTTATTGTCATAATAGTTGCTGTATACTTTATATTTATATGATGCATGCTGCAATTGAAGTCATGGATAGCATAAACAGAAAGGTCTCGTCGAGCTGATCATTTTAGACATATCATTTGTTAAATTCGGAGTTATAAATCAAAAGTTATTAATTATTTAAGTTCTAGTGGCATTTGTGGTAATTTACTCAACTTGGAATTTTAAATGTTCAAAATATATTTTGTATGAAAGATTTGAATTCCTCATATTTTTCTGATTTGAAAACATGTATTATATGCATTATTTGGATTTGTATTTGAAAAGTTACTATCAAACAGATTTGAATTTTTAATTTGAATTAATTTGAAAAGATTTGAATTGAAAACAGATACGCAGAAATACTCTTGTTACTCGCTCACAGCTAGCCACATCCAATGACCAGTGGGGCCAGCAGCTGACTCAGCAACACACGCGCGCAGGAAACGTTTTACACCGCGGCTAAACTAGTCCCTGAGAATGACAGGTGGGGCCGGTGTGCGCGCGGACCCTCATGCGGGCGCGCCAGCCGGGGCAGGACACGCGGCGGATCCCAGGGAGTGCGGGTTGAGATTACAAAAGGCTAGGGGGTGTTCTGCAAAAAGTGTAGAGAGGCTGACGGTGGGCTCGGCGGTACCGCGGGTTAAGCAGAAAGAAAACGGAGGGTCTATTTGCAAAACAACGGCCGTACTGTTGATCTTCTACGCGTCGCGTGGACAGATCGGTGCTCGCGAACGAGCGCGCGGCGCGGGGAATCGATCACGCGACCTGGGCGCGCGCGCAGGTAGCGGCGACCACTGGGCCAGGCTGGGGTTGGTGCAGGATGAGCGCGACACGGCTAGATAGGGTTCTGCGACGCGCTAAGCGAGCAGACGCACGCGCTAGCCGGTGCACCGAGGGTGCTCGACGAGCGGTCCGTCGCGAACAGGATGCAACGGCGGGGAAGGAGGTGTCAGGGGGGCTCAGCAGCTCACCGGGAGGTTGCTGGTGCGGTTGCTTCGGGCAGAGGAGCCGGCAATCAACGTCGTAGCAGGCGCCGGGCGGAGCTAGGGTTCCTTCGGGGTGGCGTCGGGCCGGGTGGCTCTGGTCCTCCTCCTCCTTCGCGACAGGGACCGGCGGCCTCCTGGGGATCTCCTCGCTCTTCCTCGACACCCAGAGCGCCACGCCACCGGCTGGTTCGAGGAAAACGTGGGGGACACCGACGATGGCCGGCGATGGGATAGGAGGTGGTAGGGGTAGACGGGGAGGACGGGACGGTCTGGGGTAGATCTGGGCGAGGCAGAGAGGTGAGAGAGGGGGTAGATAGGGACAGGAGAGAGAGGGGTGCCGTGGGGGAGTGGGGCAGAGAAAGGTGGCTTCGGCCACTTTTCCTCCTCCTCCTTCACGTGCTAGGTTCGGACAGAGGCAGGGGAGGTGGTGATCAGGGACGTCTCGGGGGGCAGGGTGGGGCCAAGGAGGTAGATTCGGTGTAGGGGCCCTTAGGGCAGAGAGAGAAGAAGAAAAGAGGAGAGGGGAGGCTCGGGCTAGGGTAGGGTTGGAGCTAGGGTAGGAGAAAGAGGGGGCATGGCTCGGCCTAGGGTTAGGTTTGGGTGGGGGTAGCTAGGGCATGGTGACCATGTGGACATGCTAGATTAGGTTTAGGGGTGGGTTAGCTAGAGAGGAGAGGGAGAGGGGGAACTTTGGGTTGTGATTAGAATAGGTGTGGTTTAGGTTTTTAGCTAGGATGGTTATGGCCATGGGGTAGGTTTAGGGTTTTGCTTAGAGGGGGTAGATAGGTTAGGGTTTTGGAGAGAGAGGGAGAGAGAGAGAGATGGATAGGTATTCTTTGAATCATGCATGCTCCAAATAAAGACCAAGCAAGATCAAAAGAAAAGAGGTAGAGAGAGGAAGGTGGGGTTTAGGTTTGTGCAAGCCACATAATCACATGTGCAAGCATGGGGTATGGGGATTAAGGTTTAGCTATAGGGGGATAGAGAGGTAGAGGATGTGAAGAAAACTACAAGCCAAAACAAGATTTAAACAAGGGAGAGATGATCCATGCAAGCAAAGCCAAAAACATTCCAAAGACAAGAAAAAGGTGGCACTTGCATGGCCCATGCAAACAATAATTGCCATGTAGTTATATTGTGAAAACAACATTAATTCATGTGGCATTATTCCTTGCATTTCCAAAAGGTGGGCAAAGGCCAAGCAAAAGATTATGGGTGGAATCCAACCAACCAACATGAGCTAGAGATAACTCAAATAAAATGCCAAGCTCATATTAATTGGATGGTGGAATTATAAGATGGTGAAAGAAAGGTGGTGGAGTTAATAAGAGATATGCCCCCAAATCAACTTGGGCATTTAGCAATATACCAAGAACCAAATACAATATCAAGAGGCAACTACAATTAATAATGCACATGAGATAAGAAGCAAACAAGAAGGGGTTTTATATGATGCTCAAATGCAAGGTGGCATGATGACATGAGCATGATATGATGATGATGCAACAATTCTATGTAGGAAGTGGCCCTTTTTATTACTAGAACAAGTAGCATTACAGGTGTTAGACAACTGGGATGCTACAACTCTCCCCCACTAACAGGAATCTCGCCCCGAGATTCTAGGAAGAAGAAGAAGACACAAAGAGAGAAGGATGGTTGGCACGGAGTTCATCTTCACGCTCCCATGTGGCTTCATCAACAGAATGGTGTGACCACTGCACCTTGCAGAACTTGATGGACTTGTTGCGAGTCCTTCTTTCTGCGGTCTCAAGGATTTTGGTGGGGTGTTCTTGATAAGACAGGTCTTCTTGGAGATCGATTAGCTCATGATCCACGGTCCTGCCGGGATCTTTGAAGCACTTCTTGAGCTGAGAGATGTGGAAAACATCATGTACTTTGAGTTTTTCCGGGAGCTCCAGGGCATAAGCAACTTCTCCTCTTCTACCACGAATCTTGAATGGACCAATGTATCTAGGAGCCAGCTTTCCTTTGATACCAAAGCGGTGTGTGCCTTTCATGGGAGTGACACGAAGGTACACGAGATCACCAGAGGCATACACCATGTCCGTGTGCTTCCTGTCATAATTGCTCTTCTGACGACTTTGAGCAATCTTCAGGTTCTCAAGGATGATATGCACCTTCTCCTCTGCCTGAGTTACGATATCAGGGCCAAACCAGATTCTTTCTCCTGCACCTGACCAACCAATCGGAGTTCTGCACTTGCGACCATAAAGAGCCTAGAATGGTGCCATCTTCAGACTCTTCTGGAAGCTGTTGTTGTAGGAGAATTCAGCATATGGAAGGCATTCCTCCCACTTCATGCCAAAGGAGATGACGCAAGCTCTAAGCATATCCTCCAGAATCTGATTGATCCTCTCCACTTGTCCTTGCGACTGAGGGTGGTAAGCAGTGCTGAAGTTCAACTTTGTTCCCAAAGCTTTTTGGAAACTTTCCCAGAACTTTGAGGTGAAGATGCTCCCACGGTCTGAACTGATTTCAAGTGGAACCCCAT
This sequence comes from Avena sativa, assembly GCA_916181665.1. NCBI lineage: Eukaryota > Viridiplantae > Streptophyta > Magnoliopsida > Poales > Poaceae > Avena > Avena sativa. The sequence continues at coordinate 397,660,730 of OV702281.1, forward strand.
ACAGAGAGACAATTCTGTTGATATAGAGCTCAGCCAACTGAATTCCAGAAATTGTTTCCTTGACGGGGAAGAAATGAGCCACTTTAGAAAGCCTGTCGATGACAACAAAGATTGCATTGTTGCCCTTCTGCGACCTTGGAAAACCAGTGATGAAGTCCATCTCTAATTTCTCCCATTTCCATTCCGGAGGTTGCAATGGCTGTAGAAGACCAAAAGGTTTCTGATGGACAGCTTTCACTCTGCGGCAGACATCACACTCCGAGACATACTTGGCACAATACCGTTTCAAACCAGGCCACCAATATTGTGTTTTCAAATCCATGTACATCTTTGTGCTGCCAGGATGGATAGAAAGAACCGAATCATGCGCCTCCTTGAGAACTTGGTCTCTCAAACCCGGGTAGTTTGGAACAAACATCCGGTGGTCGAAGAAAAGCGTGCCTTGATCATCGACGTGGAAGGACTCATACTTCGGAAGCTCAAGTTTAGAGATGATGTTTCTAGTGTGCGGATCACCCAGCTGACGAGAGCGAATCTTTTCTTCCAAGAGAGGAGTAGCCAGAAGGTTCAGGAGATGCCCTTGTTCCACAACTTCCAGGTTGAGCTGGCGGAATTCCTCGCACAAGAGGGGCTGCTGCTCTTCCATCATGAGGTTATTGACATAAGCTTTACGGCTGAGAGCATCTGCCATGACATTAGCTTTGCCCGGTGTGTAGTTGATGGTCACATCAAAGTCATTGATTGCTTCAATCCATCTCCTCTGCCGAAGGTTGAGATCAGGTTGAGTGAAGATATACTTCAAACTTTTGTGGTCAGAAAAGATCTCACAACGGTTGCCAAGCAAGTAGTGCCTCCATAGCTTCAAAGCAAAGACAACTGCTGCTAGCTCGAGGTCATGTGTGGGATAGTTGATCTCATGCGTCTTCAACTGTCGAGAGGCATAAGCAACCACTTGTTTCTCTTGCATAAGGACCGCACCCAATCCTTGCAAAGAGGCGTCGCAGAATATCTGGAAAGGCTTAGATGTATCCGGAGGAACCAAGACTGGTGTGGAAGTGAGCTTCTCTTTGAGTGTCTCAAAGCTTGCTTGACACGCAGGAGTCCACAGGTATTTCTTGCCTTTCTTGAGAAGATCGGTGAGAGGCTTTGCTATCTTTGAGAAGTTTTGAACAAAGCGACGGCAATAACTAGCCAAACCCAGGAAGCTCCGCACTTCTTTTACATTTGCAGGAGGAAGCCATTCAACAATTGTCTTCACGGTTTCCGGCTTGACTGCAATGCCCTTGGCAGAGATGACATGACCAAGATAGGTTACTTCAGGCAGCCAAAACTCACACTTTGAGAACTTTGCATACAAGCGGTTCTCGCGCAGCTTGTTTAGGACACAACGAAGGTGTTCTTCATGCTCTTCCTTGGACTTAGAATAGACCAAGATGTCATCCAGATAGACCACAACGAACTTATCCAGGTACTCCATGAAGACCGAGTTCATAAGCCTCGAGAAGGTAGCAGGAGCATTTGTGAGACCGAAAGACATCACCGTGTACTCATACAGGCCATAGCGGGTGATGAAAGCTGTTTTAGGAACATCTTCTTTGCGAATTTTGATTTGGTGATAACCACTCCTCAAATCTAGCTTAGAGAATACCACAGCTCCAGCTAACTGGTCAAAGAGATCATTAATCCGCGGAAGGGGATATTTGTTCTTGATGGTTTTAGCATTGAGAGCCCGGTAGTCAACACAAAGTCTATCAGTCCTGTCACGCTTCTTCACAAAGATTGTTGGGCTACCCCAAGAAGAGGTAGTGTGTTGAATGAAACCCAACTTCTCTTGTTCATCAAGTTGTCGCTTGAGTTCAGCCAACTCAGGAGGACCCATTTTATAAGGCCGCTTGGAGATAGGAGCCGTTCCAGGTTCAAGCTCAATTACGAACTCAACCTCACGATCCGGAGGCATACCCGGCAACTCTTCAGGAAAGACATCCGGAAACTCACAGACCACTGGGACTCTCTGAATAGCTTCCATAGCATCATCATTCAGAGCCGCCAAAGAGAAAAGCTGGACAGCAGGCGTCAGACTTGGCGAAAAGACTATATGGCCTTCAGGAATCTTCAAAGAAACCGAGCGTTCAGCACAATCAATCACAGCTGCATTTGCCGTCAACCAATCCATGCCCAAGATGATATCAATATCAGAATTGCCCAGAACAATTAAGGAAGCCGAGAACAAAGAGCCACCAATCTCAATTTGATTGCCATGACTGATATAAGCAGCCCTCATGTTTGAACCAGGAGATAGGACCATCAACTTCTTAAGGAGAGGATCCAAAGCTAACACATTCTCATTTGCAAACTTGTGAGAAACAAATGAATGCGATGCACCAGAATCGAACAAAACTCGTGCAGGGACTGAGTTCACAGAAAGCATACCCATCACGACTCCCGGTGCTTGCTCAGCTTGAGCGGCGTTGACACAATTGGCACGAACAACCGCAGACCCGGGCTTGGTGTTGATGTTGAGAGCCCGAGGTGGTGGTGCACGAACCGAAGGAGAGCTTGTTGCAGATCTTGGCGGGGGTTGAGGGAGAGCTTTGTTCTTCAACGGACAGTTCCAGTTGGGATGTCCATGATCTCCACATGTGAAACAAGCACCATGTGGACGTGGAGCAGAGTAGCCAGGGACTCCGCCAGGCGCTCCAGGGTAGTGGTTGTTGTAGCCCCTGGGAGCCGCAGTGGTGAAGTTTGGTGGCCTTGACGCGTAACTTGCAGGTCTTGGTGGAGCCGGGAGCGACGGTGGGGTGTTGGGAACCCAGACACGCCGCTTAGAAGGAGCTGCCATAACCGAAGAGCTTGATGCATCCCTGTTGTGTTTCTTGGACTCCTCGAACACTTGCCTGCTTGCTTCCTCTTGCAAAGCTGTGTGCTGTAGTTCCAGAAAAGATGCCGGCCTTGCATGTGTGATTGCATACTTGATCGATGCATTGAGCCCTTGCCTGAACCTCTTCTGCTTCTTCTTGTCATCAGATACCTCATCACCACCATAACGAGAAAGATTCATGAAGTTCCTGATGTAGGTGTTGACGTTATCATTTCCTTGCTTCAGGTTGAGAAAAGCTTCCTTCATCCTTTCCATCACAATCTCTGACAGAAACTGCTCCTTGAACGCTCCAGAGAACTGTCCCCAGGTAGGCTGAAACCCAGTGCAGCTTGCCTTCAAGTAATTTTCCCACCAGAGAGCTGCATCTCCCTTTAGAAGGTGAGTAGCACACTTTACCCACTCCTGCTCAGGAACATCAGCAGTCTCAAGAAGCCTTGACGTCTCACGTAACCAATCATCCGCATCCAGTGGGCGATCTGACACATCAAACTGACGAGGGTTGAATTTCAGGAAGCTCTTGATGTCTCCTCGCTTGGGAGGTGGAGGGAGTGGAGCAAACTCATTTCTCCTGACGCTTTCTTCCAAGCGCTGCTGGTTCTGCTGCATCGCTGCCAAGGCATTAGCTATGTTTGACAATGCGGCCCCCAACTCTGGTGGTATGTCCTCATCTGAACGGCGTGGTGGAGCCATCCTGAGATTGATATAAAACACAAGTCAGTACTATAATGGAGAATAATAATAATCCAAGATAGTACCAAAATGGAATTAACCAAGATTAAAGGATACAATTTACTGAGATGATATTAAAATATCAACAAAGTTCAAAGCACCTAAAAGATATTAAGCATATCGCACACGACTGAAAAGGAGTGTGGTACACAAATATATCAAAGAAAAATTTTCCACAAATTTCGTCATTAAAATACCAATAGATGCGCAAAATTTACTTAACGAATCAAGATTAGTGACTCTACTGATTCAATATACAAAAGCGAATGATAAAAGTAGTGGTATGGTCGCGACTCCATACCGCACTCAAATCATTACTCCGCACATGAACAAGTGGAACACATATCCTAACCCCTTCTTCTCACGTTGAACCTAAGATTGGTAACTACGGAAACAAACAACCCAACAAGACAACGTCGGTTAACAAAGGTTAAGACAGATCGCGTCGGTTTGCAAAAGCCTGTCGGTATGGAATGTACCAACAGTTGATAACCAAAAGGCTGATTAGATAATAACTTGGATGCAACAGATAGACAAGGGATTACACAAACACACACACACACACCCTATGGTACTACGGAAACCCAGAACACGTGAATCCTAGTTTGAAATTTTTAAGAAGAGGATTGAAAACGTTACACTTCCTTACCAGAAAAGGGTGGTGAGTAGATAAGAAGAAAAGTGGAAGCAGTCCTACTCTCGCGTTTTGTTTTTCCCTAATATACATAACTACCAAAAATATTTGCTAGACTGACAACGACCGTTTGGCTGAAACCCTGAAGGTCGGGATGGCTCTGATACCAATTGTAACTACCTCGGTGAATTACGCTCCTAGATACAAGCCTGTATGAGCGGTAGTGGTTGAAATAGTACGGTGGGGCCCCAAAGCCACTCACGGGTAGACCTTTCGGCCGTCCCAACCACTTCCAACTCAACGGGACCTGTACGGGAAGCGTAATCGGCAGGCGAAGGGATCAACTACATACACAAATGAGTATGTATGCAAGCCACCATACAAGAGTACATCAGAGCCATACCATCTAGAAAGAAAGGAAATATAGCAACACCATACGGCAAGATTCAAATATCCTGAATAAAACTATATTTTAGGATAACTCCTCATACAACACACATCAGAGTATCAAGCGGAAGCGGCAAACAAGGTCCGAGTACGGATAAGAAGCAAATCGGCATAAGATGCCATAGAAAGAAGCACATCCCGCCCACAGATCTCACGGATCCCCGTTCCCGGAATCTCTACACCGAACGATCGTTGCCCGCATCATCAGCCTCTTCCACCCAGTATCCGTCCTGCGAGGGTACCTGTTCATCTGAACCAATAATTTATCGTGTGAGACCCTAAGGGTACTCAGCAAGTCTTAATGCCTCTAAAGGGGACACAACCTGGGGTGACGCAATTGCAGCAAAAGATAATCCCTAGCAGTTCTATAGATAAACGCTAACCATCCGCCTAACCAAAAATAGACGGATGTCCGTGAATTGAAGACAACAGTTGTAACAGTAATATCACCAGATCCATCCTCCTCCCCGCTTACCGACGAGGAAGCGGACGAACAACCCCCCATCCGTTGGCAATTTTATTAACCATTCCATGAGTGTTGCACTATTTACTAGTCAATTACTTAGTCAAATTAAAAGCGGTACTTTAGTTATGCTTGTCTATGGTCGAGAAACTGTGCTCCAAGTCGTCCATAACCGCGGACACGGCTTTCAGAAAGTTTTACCCGGCCGGGGTGCACCAATAGCAACACACACTCGATCAACCTCGGAAAAACCAAATCAAAACCCAACGAGGCCTTCACGACAAAGCAATCACAGGATTCAGAAATATTTCAGGGGGCCACCCCTTAAAGTAGACCCGCAACGAAGCCGGCCGGCTCCGAGACGGACTTAAGATTGTGGGGACGGCTGTGAACGACTGGGAACCCGAAAGTGTGGCTGGGCTTGTCGACACCGCGGAATCGTGCCACGATCCTAAACGGTACAGTGTGCTCCTCGCACAAACGTAAATAAAGCAGTAAAGCATGGCATAAGTACAGGATCGTAATAAAACCTCAAACTAGTTTGTGGCCCCAAGAAATAAGACTGAATCAAGCTCTGGCTCAGGGGGGGTCCCATATACCTCCCGGATGTGGATAGCGCAATAAATCTTGGAACAGGAATCAAGTACTCGGGGTCTTACGGGACACGAGTGAGCAGGAAAAACCAAATAGCAGATGTTGCTCACCGGTGCCACTTTCATTAGTTATCCCATTACTACTCAGGTTAAGTTGTTTAGGTACCTCGTTATCCATCAGACTCTCACATACCCTACACATGCTGTTCTACGACTCGCATGGCTCAAACAACTCCTGTAGTAATGGCTCATGGGATGGAGGAACTAGCTTGGTGGGGTTTAAAAGTAAAAGCTATGCAATACTTGGGATTCAGTTTAATGCAATCGCGACTCAATGATGCAAGGATAAGATAGAGGCAATAGGTACTGTATGTATGCAAGCATGTGGTAGTGCTTGCCTGGCAACTCAGTCGAAGCGAGAGACGGATCTGGGTAGTGCTCCTGGTTCTCTTGATATATCCCCTGCTCAGAGTCTATCCGAAGAAGAACCAAACAAACAAGGACCAACATAAATAGAGTGCACAAGCATAGGGATAAAATGCGACAGGCAAACAATCATGCCATGATGAATGATGCACAAGTTGCATGGCAATAAAGTGGCATGGCATGGGTGAGGTGTGGAAGACAAGAAGTAACATTTTAATGGGGTTTTGGTCCCATTTTATTGTCATAATAGTTGCTGTATACTTTATATTTATATGATGCATGCTGCAATTTAAGTCATGGATAGCATAAACAGAAAGGTCTCGTCGAGCTGATCATTTTAGACATATCATTTGTTAAATTCGGAGTTATAAATCAAAAGTTATTAATTATTTAAGTTCTAGTGGCATTTGTGGTAATTTACTCAACTTGGAATTTTAAATGTTCAAAATATATTTTGGATGAAAGATTTGAATTCCTCATATTTTTCTGATTTGAAAACATGTATTATATGCATTATTTGGATTTGTATTTTAAAAGTTACTATCAAACAGATTTGAATTAATTTGAAAAGATTTGAATTGAAAACAGATACGCAGAAATACTCTTGTTACTCGCTCACAGCTAGCCACATCCAATGACCAGTGGGGCCAGCAGCTGACTCAGCAACACACGCGCGCAGGAAACGTTTTACACCGCGGCTAAACTAGTCCCTGAGAATGACAGGTGGGGCCGGTGTGCGCGCGGACCCTCATGCGGGCGCGCCAGCCGGGGCAGGACACGCGGCGGATCCCAGGGAGTGCGGGTTGAGATTACAAAAGGCTAGGGGGTGTTCTGCAAAAAGTGTAGAGAGGCTGACGGTGGGCTCGGCGGTACCGCGGGTTAAGCAGAAAGAAAACGGAGGGTCTATTTGCAAAACAACGGCCGTACTGTTGATCTTCTACGCGTCGCGTGGACAGATCGGTGCTCGCGAACGAGCGCGCGGCGCGGGGAATCGATCACGCGACCTGGGCGCATGCGCAGGTAGCGGCGACCACTGGGCCAGGCTGGGGTTGGTGCAGGATGAGCGCGACACGGCTAGATAGGGTTCTGCGACGCGCTAAGCGAGCAGACGCACGCGCTAGCCGGTGCACCGAGGGTGCTCGACGAGCGGTCCGTCGCGAACAGGATGCAACGGCGGGGAAGGAGGTGTCAGGGGGGCTCAGCAGCTCACCGGGAGGTTGCTGGTGCGGTTGCTTCGGGCAGAGGAGCCGGCAATCAACGTCGTAGCAGGCGCCGGGCGGAGCTAGGGTTCCTTCGGGGTGGCGTCGGGCCGGGTGGCTCTGGTCCTCCTCCTCCTTCGCGACAGGGACCGGCGGCCTCCTGGGGATCTCCTCGCTCTTCCTCGACACCCAGAGCGCCACGCCACCGGCTGGTTCGAGGAAAACGTGGGGGACACCGACGATGGCCGGCGATGGGATAGGAGGTGGTAGGGGTAGACGGGGAGGACGGGACGGTCTGGGGTAGATCTGGGCGAGGCAGAGAGGTGAGAGAGGGGGTAGATAGGGACAGGAGAGAGAGGGGTGCCGTGGGGGAGTGGGGCAGAGAAAGGTGGCTTCGGCCACTTTTCCTCCTCCTCCTTCACGTGCTAGGTTCGGACAGAGGCAGGGGAGGTGGTGATCAGGGACGTCCCGGGGGGCAGGGTGGGGCCAAGGAGGTAGATTCGGTGTAGGGGCCCTTAGGGCAGAGGGAGAAGAAGAAAAGAGGAGAGGGGAGGCTCGGGCTAGGGTAGGGTTGGAGCTAGGGTAGGAGAAAGAGGGGGCATGGCTCGGCCTAGGGTTAGGTTTGGGTGGGGGTAGCTAGGGCATGGTGACCATGTGGACATGCTAGATTAGGTTTAGGGGTGGGTTAGCTAGAGAGGAGAGGGAGAGGGGGAACTTTGGGTTGTGATTAGAATAGGTGTGGTTTAGGTTTTTAGCTAGGATGGTTATGGCCATGGGGTAGGTTTAGGGTTTTGCTTAGAGGGGGTAGATAGGTTAGGGTTTTGGAGAGAGAGGGAGAGAGAGAGAGAGATGGATAGGTATTCTTTGAATCATGCATGCTCCAAATAAAGACCAAGCAAGATCAAAAGAAAAGAGGTAGAGAGAGGAAGGTGGGGTTTAGGTTTGTGCAAGCCACATAATCACATGTGCAAGCATGGGGTATGGGGATTAAGGTTTAGCTATAGGGGGATAGAGAGGTAGAGGATGTGAAGAAAACTACAAGCCAAAACAAGATTTAAACAAGGGAGAGATGATCCATGCAAGCAAAGCCAAAAACATTCCAAAGACAAGAAAAAGGTGGCACTTGCATGGCCCATGCAAACAATAATTGCCATGTAGTTATATTGTGAAAACAACATTAATTCATGTGGCATTATTCCTTGCATTTCCAAAAGGTGGGCAAAGGCCAAGCAAAAGATTATGGGTGGAATCCAACCAACCAACATGAGCTAGAGATAACTCAAATAAAATGCCAAGCTCATATTAATTGGATGGTGGAATTATAAGATGGTGAAAGAAAGGTGGTGGAGTTAATAAGAGATATGCCCCCAAATCAACTTGTGAGATGAATTGAGACTTTGACTTGACTACAACAGAGTTGTGATATGAAATACAAGTTCCCACTTAGGAATTATAAAATTGTGACTAGCTTTGGAACTTAGTAGAGATAAATCTGGCTTTTGCAAAACAACCTAGAGCCTAGTGTCCTATTATCCAAAAACCCCTTTACCTGTTAGTACTAGTTTGCGAGTACTTAAAGAGTACTCATGGCTCTGTCCCTGGATATTCCCATGGCCAGACTATGAAGAGGAGTACCTGGAAGATGGACCCCATGAAGGTTACGACAACTAGGATCATCTCCCATCGTCAGCATTGCCTGTGACCCCGAAGATGGAGCTTCGCCTACGCTACCGTTACTATTACGTATTCCGCTGCTTGATGTTGTACTAAGAACTGGATCATGAGATCCCTATTTGTGCAAGAACTTATGTATCATTTGTAATGGATGATGTACTATGGTATCCAATTCTGTTATGTCTCGCAAAAATGGTAATCCTGGGATTGCGATGTATGGCATAACAGGCATCTAGGATTGAAAAATCCGGGTGTTGACAAGTTGGTATCAGAGCCATCCTGACCATAGGAGACCCTAGTTAGACTGGACGTTTGAATCAAAAACTTAGTTTCAAAACCAAAGAAAACAAATATTTACAAAAACTTATTCTCATTCTTATCTCTTTGATTCTTTCATAAAAAATCATGTTCCTCAAAAACTCTTGCAAAATACATAAAATTTTGACACACTTGATCAATCTGCTAATCTACTCATCCTCTATTTTTATAGATGGACGTGAAGTACAGCAAGTTTTACCAACTTGGGAATGGGGGAGACCTTATCTTTGAGAGGGATCTGGATCAGCTTTCGGAACTTCTGGAGCGTCCGCACCCCGAGTTCTTTGGAGCTCAGCTCAATGATCAAGGAGGAGAAGATCTGCAGTGGCTAATTGTTGCAAGTCTCCGAGGAAAGATTAAACCTCCCACTGCGGAGGGAATTCAGTTTACCTTGAGGGAAAACAACTGGCTCGATGGACTTGCGAGAGCAATGCAGGAAGCTCTTTCCCGTCTGTGTGGGCAGAGCATCAATCAGATCAAGGGTACTCGCTTTGAGTTTTGCCCAATGCGTGATGCAAATGGACAACCATTGGAAGCCCCATACCACCCCGAGCTGAAGACTCAATTGGACCACCTTAGCTTCATGATGTATGATCGTCGGCAGGAGTTGGACAACTGCCGTGACTATTGCAACCACAAGTCTGCCATCATCAAGACGAAGGATCAGACCATCGCCATGCTAGCAAAGGATCGCAAGTCTCGCCGCCGTCAGCTCGACAAGAAGGAGCGCATTATTGCCCGTCTTCGCCACCGCATCTCATCTCTGGAGGAGACCATCCACGAGAGAGACATGCAGTTGGAGGAAAGGGAGAATGCCGGAGAGGATCTTCGTGGCGACCCTTACTCCTATCTCAGCGATGACGATGATTTTCTGGAGGATCAGGCCATGGACTTCTTCACCGATGAGGATGATTTTGCCTTCATCGATGATGATGAAGATGATGAAGCCACAGAATCCGAGGAGTAGTAGCACCGAGCACTAGCGTAGTGAGTAGTAGTCGGTCCCACTGTATCGTAGTTTCCAGAATTTTCTTAAAACCATCTGTCTTTCTTTGTTGTGGTGTGTGTTGTACTGTGTGCTATGACTGAATGAATGAAAAATCAAGTTGCCAGAAAAATCTGAGTCAAACATTTAAAACTTTTCAAAGACCCAAGACCTTAGAAATTTCCCTCTTTTCTCATGATCTATATCAATCTTCAGATGCCACGTGGAGGAAGTGGTTCAGCCCCGGACCCGATGTTGCAGATCCTGCATATGTTGACTTCTGACCGCGAAGCTGAAAGAGCGGAACGTCAAGCTAACCTAGCCACTCTGCAACAAATAGCCCAGCTAGCCCACAACAACCAAGGCCACGGAAATCAGGACAACCATGGATCTAAGCTCAAGAATTTCCATAATACTAACCCACCCGTTTTCACCAAGTCAGAAGAACCCCTAGATGTCGATGATTGGCTGCAAACCATGGAAAACAACCTAGAAGTCACCGGAGTGGAAGCCAACGAGAAAGTCCTGTTCGCCACCCATTATCTAGCCGGAGATGCCAGGGCATGGTGGAACAGTGTTCGTGCAATGACCGGAGGCCATATGATGACCTGGGAGGAATTCAAGGTCAAGTTTAGCAGAACCCATGTGCCACCAGGTTTGATCAAGAGAATGAGAGACGAGTTCAGAGAGCTGAAGCAAGGAAGGATGACTGTAGTGGAATACCGTGACAAATTTTTGTCATTATCTAGGTATGCCCCGGACGAGATAGACACCGAAGCCAAGAAGAAAGAAAGATTCCTGAATGGTCTGCATGACGAGATGCAGACGGTGTTAGTCAATATCCCCTTTGCTGATATTGAAGCCCTTGTCGACTCTGCCATCCAGATGGAAGGAAAGATCAACCAAGCCAATGAGAACCGCAAGCGTCGCATGATGCATCAACCAGGAACCCATCAGACCCTAAAGTATCGCCCCAACCCATCTCCAGGATTTGCCCCAAGAACCAACAGACCCCCTATGACCCGTCCGACCTACCCCAACCGTGGAAACCCTAGACCCGGAGGAAATCACAACAACCCCGGCAACTCTAACAATTTCACCCGTGCCCCACCCAAGTTCAACACCAACAATGCTACCGCCAACACCAACACTGCCCCGAGGACTGGAAGCAATGTTGTGCCTGTCGTAGCCAAGGACAAGTCACAAGTGACCTGTTATGACTGTGGGAATAAAGGCCACTATTCCAATGAGTGCCCCAACAAGAAGAACGCTACAGCCCCCAATACCAATGCCCCAGCTCAGCAGCAGCGTCGTGTCCAGCCAGGGAGAAGATTTGCCCCAGGGAATTCACTCAACTGCAATGGTCGTCTTTTTCTCATGCATGCTGAAGAAGCTCAGGAAGCGCCAGACGTCGTTCTGGGTATGTTTTCTGTTAATTCAGTACTTGCAAGAGTGTTGTTTGACTCTGGTGCCTCGCATTCATTTGTCACCGAAGAATTTGCCTGCACTACTAAAATTCAACCGACCAAACTGAAGCATGTTATGATTGTGCAAATTCCCGGATCAACCACCAAGGCTAGGAAAATTTGCAAAGCCGTCCCTATCTGAATCCATGGCATAGATTTTTATGCTAATCTAATAGTTCTCGGAACTAAAGGTTTGGAAGTAGTACTAGGAATGGATTGGATGTCCAAACATAAGGGATTGATTGACTGTGCTAAGAAAGCCATCACCATGACCAGTACCACTGGAATATCAGTCGAGCATATATCTGAAACCTTACCTCGCCAATTCAAGTGTAACAAGATTCTAGCCCAACCTACCATTGACCAAGTCCGGATAGTCTGTGAATACCCCGATGTATTTTCCGATGTTTTGCCCGGTATGCCCCTAGATCGGGATATCGAGTTTATCATCGAACTAATCCCCGGAACAGGACCCATAGCCCAGAGACCCTATAGTATGAACCCGTCAGAACTAGGAGAACTGAAGAAGCAACTGGATTCCATGCTAGAAATTGGATTGATTCAACCAAGTGCGTCACCATGGATATCACATGTCTTATTTGTGGACAAGAAAGATAGAGGTAACCGTTTGTGTACGGATTATCGGAAGTTGAATGATGTCACCATCAAGAACAAGTACCCCTTGCCAAAGATAGAAGATTTGTTTGATCAGTTGACCGGTGCCCAGGTGTTTTCTAAGATTGATCTTAGAACTGGCTATCATCAACTCAAGATTCGTGCAGAGGATATTCCCAAGACTGCCTTTACCACCAGATATGGATTGTATGAGTATACAGTCATGTCTTTTGGATTAACCAATGCCCCCTCTTATTTCATGAACCTCATGAATAATATTTTTATGGACTTCCTGGATAAGTTTGTCGTTGTTTTCATCGATGACATTCTGATTTATTCCAAATCAGAAGAAGAACATGAGCTACACCTAAGGACCATTCTTCGAACCCTTAGAGAGCATCAGCTGTATGCAAAGTTTAGCAAATGTGAATTCTGGTTACAGGAGGTAGGATTCCTCGGTCACATTGATCAGCCAGAGGAATTGCCGTTGACCCTGCCAAAGTGAAAGATGTAGAAGATTGGCAAGCCCCAACCACTCAAACCCAAGTTCGTGCTTTTCTCGGATTGGCGGGATATTACCGCAAATTCGTAGAAGGATTCTCGAGTATCGCCCGACCCATGACCCAATTGCTGAAGAAGGACAAGAAGTTTGAATGGACAGACAAGTGTGAAGCGAGTTTTCAAGAACTCAAGAGGAGATTGATATCAGCCCCAATCTTAATCATGCCGGATATCACGAAGCCCTTCGATGTGTATTGTGACGCATCTAAGATTGGTCTCGGATGTGTGCTGATGCAAGAAGGCAAAGTTATATCTTATCTATCTCGACAATTGAAGCAACATGAGCAAAACTATCCAACCCATGACCTCGAACTCGCAGCAGTAGTCCTAGCCCTGAAGACATGGAGACATTACCTAATGGGAAACCGTTGTGAGATTTATTCAGATCACAAGAGCCTAAAGTATATATTCACTCAGAAGGAGCTGAATATGAGGCAGAGAAGATGGATTGAGCTAATCAAAGATTACGACCTGGACATTCACTATCACCCTGGTAAAGCCAACGTGGTAGCCGATGCCCTTAGCAGATTGTCGTGCCGCTTGAACTCCATGATTTTGAAGGAGCAACCAAGTTTGCACAAGGAGATGGAAGATTTTAGAATGGAATTAGTAAGTGAAGGATTTTTGGCTAGCATAGAACTTCAGCCCACTTTGATCAGTCGGATTAAAGAGGCGTAGAAGGGAAATGCCAGTATCGACGGAATCAAGCGTCGTATCGGTACGGGCAAAGTACCCGGATTCACCGAGGACGAAGAAGGAGTTTTGTGGTACAAAGGACGCCTTTGTGTACCAGCAGATTCGGAATTGAAAGAAGTTATCTTGAAGGAGGCTCATGATACTCTTTATTCTATCCATCCAGGAGGAACTAAGATGTATCAAGATTTGAAAGAGCAATTTTGGTGGCATAAGATGAAGAGAGAAATCGGAAGCTATATCGCCAAGTGTGATATATGTCAGCGAGTCAAGGCAGGACATCAAAGGCCAGCTGGATTGTTGCAACCTTTGCAAATTCTGGAATGGAAATGGGATTCTGTAGGAATGGACTTTATCACTAGAATACCTACTTCTAGTAGGGGAAATGACTCTATTTGGGTCATAGTGGACAGATTGTCCAAAGTCGCCCATTTCTTGCCCGTCAAAACCACATATCAGAGTTCGAAGCTAGCAGAGTTATACATCGCTAGAATCGTCAGTTTGCACGGAGTCCCCAAGAACATAGTATCGGATCGAGGAACTCAGTTTACCTCGAGATTCTGGAAGAAAGTCCAAGAAGGTTTAGGAACCCGCCTAGATTTCAGTACCGCGTATCACCCTCAGACCGATGGACAAACGGAGCGAGTAAATCGAATACTCAAAGATATGCTGAGAGCATGTGTGCTAGAATATGGATCCAAGTGGGAAGACTGTCTGCCGTTTGCAGAATTTTCCTACAACAATAGTTACCAAGCCAGTTTGCAAATGGCCCCATTTGAATTCATGTACGGAAGAAAGTGTCGCACCCCCTTGAACTGGTCGGAAGTAGAAGAGAGTCAGATTTTCGGACCCGACATCCTCCGAGAAGCAGAAGAGAAGGTTCACAAGATTCGTGAGCACCTCAAGACCGCCCAATCCCGACAGAAGAGTTACGCCGACAAGAGACGTAGAGACCTCGCCTTCAACACAGGAGATTTTGTTTATCTCAAAGTGTCGCCATTGAAGGGAATGCAGCGTTTCCAACTCAAAGGAAAGTTAGCCCCCAGATATATCAGACTTTTCAAAATTCTGAACCGTCGAGGAGAAGTATCGTATCAATTGGAACTACCTGAAGAGATGTCAGCTGTGCACAATGTGTTCCATATCTCGTTACTTCGCAAGTGTCTCGAAGTCCCCGAGAAGACCGAAGTGTTCAAGAATATCTATCATAGGACCATAGAGATCAACGATGACCTGACCTATCCCGAAGTACCCATCCGTATTTTGGAAGAAGCTTTTCGAACTACCCGAACCCGAAGCATCAAGTTTCTCAAGATTCAGTGGAGTAACCACACAGAAGAGGAAGCTACCTGGGAGCGCGAAGATCACATCAGGACGGAGTTTCCCGATCTCTTCAAATCCTAGGTAATCTTTTCGTCCTTTTTCAAATCTCGGGACGAGATTTTGTTTAAGGGGGGAACGTTTGTAACATCCCAAAAATACTAAGCTTGGATCATCAAATTCTAATCATCAAAATTAGGGTTAACAAAAACTTTTCTAAATAAACTCATGAATGCATGCATATGTGTATGCATGGATTTTTAAATCTTTTAAAACCACCTTGTTTGTTTGTTCCATTGCTTGTAAAATGTTTCTTAGGTGAAATAAACATCATCTAAAACATTTCCCACACCTTTCCAAAGACAAGTAAATCAAAACACATATATGAAATGAATGGTCATTTTGGCCAATTTAACTCCCATGCCTACTTTGGCTGTCTCAAACATTCAGAACCTAACAGAAACTTTTCTAGATCTTTGCACCCCTTGAATGTACTCATAACAAGGTATCAAGGCCCACTTTGTGATCATCCAGAAACTTTCAAATGCATAGTTTAAATGACAATTCAAAATTGAATCTTTATCATATGGGAAGATCCCACTTTTTCAAAAACTACTCAAACAAGCTCAACTTTCAAAACCCAAGCATCTGCAGACTCAACAGCACCAATCTAGCAAACCCACCAAAAATCATTTCAAAATTCAAAACTTGATTTCATGCGGCATTTCATCAAACAGGTTGCAGACACAAATCAAACAAAACATCAAACACTATTGTGAGCAGTGATTCTTGCCTAACTTGTTCCCTAGATAGCTCACACACAGCTCAGTAGATCATCTAGAAAGATTAGCCCAGCACTAGCACCCCTGTGAGCTTGCCATTGCCATCAATGGTGAACAGCCGAGCACCCCCTTGTCACCCCATTGTGGACAGCAGGCTAGAAGAAGAACTAGCCTTGCCAACCTTGTCTGGGAGGCAGCCCACCGTCCATCGCCACTCTCTGTCCCAGCCGCGAGCGTTGCCAAGCCCTGGACCACGCGCACAAGCCGCGCCCAGACCATGTCGAGCGTGCGCCAGAGCGCCACCCTCGACCATCACCCACAGACCGCGCGCCGCCCTCACCGCGTGCACACACAATCCCCACCGACCCAGGAGACCACCAGACATCCCCGTTTGCCGCCCCGTGCCGCACAGCCACCGCCCGCCGTCGAAGACGCCGCCTCTGCCGCGCAGAGCACCGCTCGTTCCAGACCAAACCACACCGCCCCATGCCTCGAGACCATGTCGTTGAGCATCGCCAGGAGACACCGCATCGTCCCCTACCCTTGCCCATGCCTTTAGCCGCCTGTAACCTCGCAACCGACGAGCTCACCATGCGCCCCGACGGTCCCCTCGCTCGACTATAAATAGAGGCCACCCCCGTACGATTTCTTCACACCATCTCACTCCCCTCTCCTCACTGATCGTGCCACACCATTCTCAGAGCAAGGCGAGCACCACCTTTCAAAATATATAAAAATATATAGGTTTACTTGCAGAAATAATGTTCAAGTAATAAAAGAATGCTACATAAGCATTTCTAGCCACTTTAATTAATTAAAATAAAAGGGTAAAACCTTATTAAATTGTGACACCACTTTAAATCACATTCCCATGGACTACAATATGTGGTGATGACATGTGTCAACATGATCCCATGTTTGGTTTGGAGAATATTAAATCTTAAGTACTTTTTCAATGAGTAGAAATTACTTTTCTAAAAATAAAAAGAATTAAATCAAGCCTTAACCTTGTAATGTTTGATATGAGGCTAAATCATCTATAGGACCCTTTGTGTGATGATTGCAAGTAGTTAAGTATTGTTTGGTGATTGTGTACCTCGTATTTATTCATAGACGCTAGTACCGACCAAGGATACGAAGAGGAAGGAGGATACTACGAAGAAGAAGCCGAGGAGAACTTCAACCACTGCTCTGCACAAGGCAAGCTAAAACTTGCAAGACACTCTACTTTGGCAAGCTTATACTGATATAGATGCAAGCTGATACTATACCTATGCAAGCCTTACCAATCAAGTTGACCTATGCAAGCTAACCCTTGCAAGATACCCTACTGATGCAACAAACCCATACTTGTTCTATGACTACTATATGCCTTAAGCATATGTGATCATACCCACTTGATAAACCAATCCTAGTTTTATGTGCAAGCTCCTCACTCTATTTCTTTATCAAAGCTTACTTAGAGTTTACTTAAGTGACTGGTAGATATTGGAAAGATGCTGAAGGTTGCATCAAGAGCATAAAATTTGGCCTAAGTTAGAAACCTTGATATCAGCCTGAGACATAAGGTTGTCCTTAGTTGAAACTCCACTAGTTACCACCCCTCATTAGTACTACCCCCACCTGTAGATGCTAGTGCTAAGCCTAAAACTTGATCAACTTTTAGATGGGAATACTTGGTGGAAAAATGGTTATGAAAACCTTGGAATGATGGATCATTCTATTGAAATGTTTTGGACATGTGTTTCCAAACACTTGAGAATTTTGGTGATAAAAATGTTGAGGCATGAGCCTTAGCCCTTTATAAACCTGATGGTTGTCTGGATGCGATACCATTCCAATTTTATCGTACAACCACAATACCCGAATATTGGGTAGGGCTTGACTGGAAACTTATGTACCTTAGTATTAGTTCCCTCATGGCCAAGGTCTGAGCTGAGGCTACCTTGTGAAGATTGTCCACCTGTGCAGTACCCAAGATGACAGTTGGTCATGGTTGGGAGGCCAAACTCACAGGAGAGGTGCTTATACTAGGGCGTGTAATCGAAAGGTTAGTATTGATTATCCGCATACTGAGTATGGTGAATTCAGGATTTGTTCCTGACGGATGTATCGAATGTTGTGGTGAAAGTGTACAATCTCTGCAGAGTGTCAAACTATTCGAATAGCCGCGTCCGCGGTTATGGACAGTTGGAGTGGCCATACTGTTCCCCCGTCAGACTTTTCAAAATGACCTGTGAGATGAATTGAGACTTTGACTTGACTACAACAGAGTTGTGATATGAAATACAAGTTCCCACTTAGGAATTATAAAATTGTGACTAGCTTTGGAACTTAGTAGAGATAAATCTGGCTTTTGCAAAATAACCTAGAGCCTAGTGTCCTATTATCCAAAAACCCCTTTACCTGTTAGTACTAGTTTGCGAGTACTTAAAGAGTACTCATGGCTTTGTCCCTGGCTATTCCCATGGCCAGACTATGAAGAGGAGTACCTGGAAGATGGACCCCAGGAAGGTTACGACAACTAGGATCATCTCCCATCGTCAGCATTGCCTGTGACCCCGAAGATGGAGCTTCGCCTACGCTACCGTTACTATTACGTATTCCGCTGCTTGATGTTGTACTAAGAACTGGATCATGAGATCCCTATTTGTGTAAGAACTTATGTATCGTTTGTAATGGATGATGTACTATGGTATCCAATTC
This sequence comes from Avena sativa, assembly GCA_916181665.1. Lineage (NCBI taxonomy): Eukaryota > Viridiplantae > Streptophyta > Magnoliopsida > Poales > Poaceae > Avena > Avena sativa. Next base: position 397,679,219 of record OV702281.1, read on the forward strand.
TGTTATGTCTCGCAAAAATGGTAATCCTGGGATTGCGATGTATGGCATAACAGGCATCTAGGATTGAAAAATCCGGGTGTTGACATCACATCTCATCTGGAGTGATGAACTTGAAGAAAAAGGAGTTCCACAATCTGAAACAACGTCACCTCGGTGTGGCTAAGTACATTGAGGAGTTCAACAATCTGGCACGCTATGCACCGGATGAAGTTGATACAGATGCTAAGAGGAAGGACAAATTCCTCGAAGGACTTAATGATGAGTTGAACCTGCAGCTGTCTGTTGACTATGTCCCAACTTATCAATCACTCTGTGACAAAGCCACCATCTTGGAAAACAAGATGAATCAAGTTGAGAACAGAAAGAGGAAGCATAAACTCAAGTATCACTCAGGATCATCACAAAAGAAGCGTTCATTCAAAAAGAGCAATGAAGATTCCGAACCACATCAGTACCACCACAACAACAATGGAAGTGATAATAATGGAAATGATACTAACAATGGAGATGACCTTGGTCAGAACCAACATGGCAATTACAGGAAGAAGGACATTAGCCAGTTGCAGTGCTATAATTGTAAGGAACTTGGACACTATGCATCAGACTGTCCTAAGAATAAAAATAAAAAGGATGCTAGAAACTCCAATGGAAATGACTCCAATGTGGCCTAGAAAGGACATGTGAACCACATTGACATGTATGGAACCCTTGAAGAAATAGAGGATGTGGATGTCAGGAATTATTTAACTCAGTTGAGTCAAATAAGGATTCCTTGTTGGATATCAATCATTGAACCCATAGTCAAGTGAATCATCAATGTAACCCTATAAGACTTTCTTTTAAGGGTGGTAGTACCCTAGTTGTCTTCAAGCCAACTTGAAACCCCTATCCTTCCCAAATCTCGGGACGAGATTTCTTTTAAGGGTGGTAGCCTGTCACATCCCAAAATTTTCCAAATTTTGAAATGTGAAAAAAAAATAAACAAAAATAATAATTGTTGAAATTTAGGGTGAAAAGAATTTTTTTTCTAAATGAAAACATCAAAACCTATTTTTATTAAATAGAATCCTAGAGGGACTTAAAAAGATAAACAAATAATAAATAAAGTTATAAAAGTTGGAATCACCATTTTTGGATCTTTAAATAAAAAGATATGGATTTTATAAGCAAAGGAAGAAATAAATAAATAAATAAGGACTATTTTAAAGAGCCAAATTAAAACTTGGCCAAGCAAATAAAATAAAATATTTTTGTTTAATAAAAAGAGTTATTTAAATAAAATCATGAGGATTTATTATTATCCAATTTCATTTAGGTAAAGACTTTTCCCATTTTAAATGAACATTAAAACATAATAAAGTATTTTAAATAATAATTCAAAGTGAATTATTTTCAAATAAAACCTACTGAAAAGATTTGGTAAAATTTAGAATTCAAATAGAGTTTGGAAACATTAATAAAATCTTATTTGAATTAAAACAAGGGCCTATTTTAAATAATTAATATACCCAAAAAGAATAAAAGAGATATTCCAAATTTGATTTTAGATTATGTTAAATAACAGTATTAAAATCTACACAAAGTTTGGTAGAGGTTTGAATTCAAATAGTGCTTGAATTGTTTGAATAAAAATCAAATCAGATAAATAGAAAAGGAAAAAGAAAAGATTCTGTATAAAAAAATGAATCGAAGCCAGCCCAGTCCAGCCCAGCGAGCCCAACTCATCCCTCACCGCAGAAAATGTTTCGCACCCAATAACATACCCGCGCAGTTGCTGACAGGGGGACCCCACACCCACTCCCTCTCTCTCGCTGTCAATGTGACCCCACGCTGTCAGTCTTCTCTCCCACCCGCGTCGACCGTTTCCCCCATCACTCGTCGCCGTTCTGCCGCGACTTAATTCTGTTAAATTCGAGTAAATGGCAGGGTTAATTTCTCCAGAGACCACGCTCGATTAAACGCCTCGCCCTCCTCTCTCTTTTCCCCCAGGCCCCATATTCTCTCGGCCACCAGGCTGCACGAATCGCAACCTCGAACCCCTCTGCTCCGACGAGCCACCGTGCAAATTCCAGCGAGAATGAACCTCCCCACTACCCCCCAGAGCACATGGGTGAGATCCCCATCATCTCCTGCATCTCTCGGCACCAACCCCACACCCTCCCGTGCCCCAGAGGCTCGACAACTTTGACACCTGAGCACCGCCGTGTCTGCCATCGCTCTGGCAAGCTTCCATGGTAAGCACAGACCGCCCCTGACCCTCTCGTTGATGCTCCCGTAATCGTCACACTCTCCCGCATCTAACGCAGCTTCCCTTTTTCCTTCGGGTGGCCCGTAACCTCGCCCCCGTCGACGAACAGAAGCACCTGGCGCCGCCGCAAGCTCCGGCGAGCAATCCACTCTGTTCCCGTGCGCCCTGTGCCCAACGGTGACAACCTTTAGCACCACCGTGCCACGGCGAGTCTGGTGAGAATCCTCTCCCTCTCCCGCGTGACCTAGTTCCTCGGCAACCTCCTCGTCTGAGCGTGCACCGCCGTCCGTCGCCGCCAGCGCCACCCATCTTTGGTCGAGCTGTTGTGATCCGTTGGATCTTGATCTGTTGGCTAGGATAGATTGGTTAGTCGAAGGGGTAAGTTGTCATCTGCACCATGCGTTGTTAGTTAGATCTGACGGCCAGCATTGATCGATCCGCACGAACCGTTACCGACCAATAACATTAAGACATGTGGCCAGAGTTTGTTTAAAACATAAATTTAGGTATGCAAACTTGCAAAATTCATAACTTTTAATCCACACGTCCAAATTTTACAAATTTTATATCAGTAGAATCAGCAGAACAAGTACTTTCCAACCATGCACTTTGTTTAATGAATTGCTTCTAGAAACTTAGTTGTTTTATCAGAAACTTGTGTAGGCATAATTTGAATATAAAAATTATTCTAGAAATATTTTATGGTAAAATCTTTTGCAAATGGATTGTTTTGAACCTACTGACCATAGAAACCAACTTATGGATTTAAAAGTTTATTTTGTGAAGCCAAAGAATAAACCTTGTTTGATTTAAAAATGGAATTTAGGTGGAACTTTTTTGCAAATGAGTTAATATTAAACCATTTAACCACAAGCACTAACATTTGTGTTTAAAGAATATATTTGGCTAACCCTACAAATTATTACTTTGATATAAATCATTTTAGCAAAACAAAATGATTTAAATGGCCATTTTCACCAACTTGAATTTAAATGGTTTTACCACTTTTGCAAATGACCAATGGGAGCTTTAAAATGTTTGGAGCCTAATAGAAACCACTTTTCCAAATAAAACCATCTTTTGCATCCTTGCATGCATTGCCTTGTTTCTGTTATTTTATGTGGTGAAATGTTTGAATGTTAGTTGAATATATGTTGGCTTGATTGAATTGTAGAGAAGTTAGAAGAGTGTGATATTTGCAAGATCAAGGAGTGAACCAATATTCCCTACTAAAAAGGCAAGTGACACTATCATCCATGTCCTACTATTTTCATTACACTTAGTGGATTTTTGTAGCATGCATGATAGGACTACTATATTTCTATGTTATGTTATATCCTATTAGAATATCCTTATATCTTCCTTACTGAAACAATGTAGTTGTAGTATGCTTAGCCCTGCTATATATTTGGGATGGGATACATGATATGATTATATGAGGTGTTGGAAAAATATATGTTTTATATAATAAAACAAGTACTCAATGAACCACCTGGGTGGAAAGAGGATACTCAAGTTTTGGACAAGGTGGCAACAAAGGGAACCAGGTTTATATGGCTATCTTTTTGTTTGTGCACTAGAAGAAAACCACCCAAGGACTTAGAGATTGAACATGTTTCTCGTACAGTGGCTTCCGTGTACAGCCACATGCTAAATGGGCTCTGGCTTAGTCAACTACATAGTGGAAGACCCATACATTGGCATCTTTAGGTTAACTAGAATTGTGTATGGAAATATATCCCTACATTGGTGCCTGGTAGACAAGCTAGCATTGTGTATTGGGAGGACTTCTATGGAAAGACTTTGTCACATTCTCGATCTGTCGGTACTCCATTTGGTGAGTACTTATCCAGCGGCCACTGGTGGCGTCAAGACGAGATTGTGTCATGTGGGTAAAGTGTACAACTTCTGCAGAAGATCAAATTCTAAGTACTTAGTCGTGTCCCCGGTTACAGACAATTCTGAGCAACTAAGGCCTGAAGCTATGGAAGATCTCGACATTCCAATTTCTCAAAGTAAAACTTGATGGTGACAACAAGGGATTAGAAGCACTTGGAGTTTTCCAAGGAGATCAGAAAGATTTTCAAAAGATCAAAACTATTTTGAAAATATAGGATAAAACTATATTGCTTTCTGCAAATGAGCCTAAACCCTACTTATCCAAAAATGCATGTAATGATAGGATCCACTTGTTTCTACATAGTAGTGAAACTTGCCAATACAATTCAAATGTATTGACCCTTGTGGCTGCAACTTATTATGTTGCAGGTTTGTTTGATGTTACTGAAGTATGTTGAATAGGATTACAAGTCTACAACCAACATGATTGCCTGTGGCACTTTGAAGATGAAGGACTCCATGCTATACAGATATTCTGCTGCATTGTAATGTGATAGCCAAACGAGCTATGTAAGATGTAATATATTATTTTATTCCTGGTTATAAAGTTGTATTATCACCTTTGTTTCTTGATATTACATCTTAACTGTGGATGCTAGCTATTGATCCAGGGACTAGCATTGTAAACACAAGGATCTCTACCTTATTAAAGGTTGGGACCTCTACAATAGGTTTCTGCACCCAAGGTTCTCTCTTTTTACCATGTTTATTAGCAATAAAATCTTCCTTTGTGTACCTAGTGTTCTTAGTGTGTTTCTCAGGTTCTTCCTCACCTTCCTCCTTGTCAGGAGACTCATCAATATTACCACTCTCAGTTTCAGCATCAGAGACAGATATACTATTAGGATCTACAGCAGGTTCAAGTGGTTCCTCAACTTTCTTATGTTTCTTTTTCTTCCTCTTACGAGGACTACCACTATCCTCACCTTGTTGGGAATCCTGCTCTATTCTTTTAGGGTGTCCTTTAGGATATAAAGGATCTTGAGTAGCTGCACCACTCCTAGTTCTAATTCCATAAGCATGTTTATTTCTTGAAGCATTAACTAGCATATCCTTTTGCACCTTAGTAAGTTGATCAAGTTGGGTTTGAACCATTTGAAAGTGTTTACAAAGCATTTTAATATCATTAGAAGTTCTTTCCACAATATATTTCAACTCATTGATAGCTCTAGAGTTTTCCAATAAATGATTCTGAACTTGTTTATTAAAATTACCTTGTTTAACAATGTAGGGGTCTCAACCTAATAAGTTAGATTCCTCCTGTGTTTTACAATGCTAGTCCCTGGATCAATAGCTAGCATCCACAGTTAAGATGTAATATCAAGAAACAAAGGTCATAATATAACTTTATAACCAGGAATAACATAATTTTATTACATCAAACATAGCTCATTAGGCTATTACATTACATTGCAGCGGAACAACTATAAGCATGGGGTCCTTCATCTTCAAAGTGCCACAGGCAGATGTTGGTTGTAGACTTTGTAATCCTAATCAATCAATCTTCACTAAATCAATCAAACCTGCAACATTACAAGTTACAGCCACAAAGGGTCAATACATTTGAATTGTATTGGCAAGTGATACTATGGTGGTATAGTGGTGTCTATCATCTATATGCATTTGGCTAATTGGAGTTGAGGTTTGCATTGCTCAAAATAGATTTTTCCTTAACATTTGAAAATACTAAGTTTTTGCTTGACAAAATCATTTTTCTCAATCAAAGATTGAAGATCCTTTCCAAGGCATCTACCAATCAAAGATTGAATATTTCAAACAACCCTTGTTCAAACCACAAATTTTTACTTAGAAATTTGAATGATGAGATTCTTGATTGCTTCCATGTCTTGATGCTCAAATTGTCCTTTACCAGGGACATGGCTAAGTACTTAGATTTTTACACTCTGCAGAGGTGGTGCACTTTCCCCACAAGACTTGGTTTCCCAAGACAAGATCTTTCAGAAGCCTTCCCTTAGACCAAAATGGACGCGTTCCAACCTATCAAACACTACCACCCACTGTCCATATGGCTAAGTTCTTGCAACCTATATGATCATGGCAGAGCCCATATTGCCAAGTGGTTGCACTTGAAACTTCTCAACATTTGACATCTCAAATCTCTTTGTTCCTGGGTGGCATACCACAAGTGAGATACACAATCCAAGTCCATGGCCTTGTGAACCACTCAACCAAACACCACCAAGCTATCCCATTCCACCCAGGTGATTCATTAACTTAGTTGTTTTATTAAACAAAACACAAGTCCTTTAGACTTAGAATATTTTCCCATAGTGTGAATATATATTCCACCCATGTTTTCTATTAGCTAGGCTAAGCTTGATAGTAGTAGGAATCTTTAACTTAGGAAAATCCTACTAAGGATTCATCTACTAGGTTTTCTTATAGTAAGGCCTATACTTAGCAAAATCCATGCAAGTTTTACTTAGAAAAATCACTAATGCATAGAGAAAGTAATGGGACAAAAAGTATGAAGCGTCACTTGCCTTTTTGGTAGGGAATGGTAGTTCACTCCTTGATCTTGCTAGTCTCACACTTCACTACAAGTCAATCAAGCAAACACCAATTCAATTTACATTCCAAACCAATAATCACTCAAACAAATTCACACACACAAGACAATGGAAACCAATTCATGCATGGGAGCATGCACAAGATAGTTTTATTTTGCAAAGGGGGTCTCTATGGGGTTTATAAACTTTGTAAGATCCAAATTGGTCATTTACCAAAGTGGCAAAGTCATTAGCAAGAGGGTTTTGTCCAAAAACTATTTTTAAATCCATTCATCATTTCATGTGGTGAAAAATGTTTTTATTAAGGCAAAACTCTTAAGTTGTTCACCAAATGAGTTGCTAATTTGCAAAACTTGGTGTTTTGGGTCAGTGGGTTTGATCAAACCATTTTCTTAAAATTTTCTTTCCATAAACATTTTTATAACAAAAACCATTCTTTTTATTTGGCTAGAAAATGGCTAAGTCAAGTAATCCAACCTAAATCTTACCAAAATCATTTTTTAACACCAAGGGTTGGTTCCTAGGGTTAGTAAGGTCACAACAATCCAATTTGCAAAGGTTTTAACCTTAAAATCATTTTTTTAACAATTTTTATACTCTAAACAAGCATACAAATGTTTCTGCAAATTCAAACAAGCTAACAAATACTATTTGCTAAACTAAGGGCATGGTTGGCTAGGTCTTGTTCTCCTGAATTCATTGATATAAAATTTGTAATTTTTGGACGTGTGGTTTGAAAGTTACAGAGGTTTGAAGTTTGCAAATAAATCTGATTCAAATCTGCTTTTAAACAGAATAGGTGACACGCGGCACACTCTGGTTGGACGGTACCGGTTCGGCCGGATCACGCGCGGTAGCCCTTGGATCTAGTTAGATCGTAGGTACTGAGCGCATACCTCTTCGCGACTAAATGATCTAATCCTGCTCGTTCAAACTAGATCGAACGGCTCTCAGTGCTTTGCCAAAAGCTGGCGGCGCGACGACGGTGGCTAGCGGCGGAGCGGCCAGTCGATGACGGCGTCGGCGGTACAGGAGGCAAAGGAGGGTGGGGAGATGCTCACCGGAATCGCTGACGCTCGCTGATGCTCAACGTGGTACTTGTCCGTCGAGGGGTGCTAGGGGGCAGCTGCGATTGCTCGCCGGAGTAGAGGGCAACGCCGGACGGCTCTGTCTGTGGTCGAAGGCGACATTGCAGATCACGTGGAGGCAAACAAAGGGCACGGTTAGATGCGTATGGTCGAGGGGATGACGCGTGTGTGAATGAGGAGGAGAGGGGCGGTCTGGTACAACCTGTGGGCGTCGTCGGAGAGATGGCAGACGCGGCGGCGTTCGAAAGCTTGATGTAGCCGACGCTATGGGGTGCCCGCGGTTGAGAGGAGGGTGCTGGGAGATGCGTCTGGTTGTGGGGGAGTTGTCAGCATGCTCAGGGAGGCTCGGGGCAGTGTCGTGTCGCCGGAATCGGCGCCGGACTTCGTCGGAGCAGAGGGTGCTCGGAGAGTAATTGAGGCGGCCTGGGGGCGTGCTTTGGGGAGAAGACAGAGGGGAATGAGAGAGGATGCGCTGGCGTTTAAAGGTGCTTGATCGCTGCGAGTTAAGGTGGCCGTGTTAAGGCGAATTCAAGCCACGAATCAAAGCCTGCAACGGCCGGCGAGGGGGAGAAGAGGTCGTGCGGGGTGTGGACGATGAACAGGAAAGAGTGGGGTCGGTCGATCAATGGGAAAAGAAACGAGGGGGAGGTCCACCGGTCAGTGACTTAACGGGTTGCTTCTGTGGTGAGGAAAAAACGGTTCGGGGGAGAGGGCAGATGGGCTGGACTGGGCTGGGGTGGGCTTTAGCTGGGCTGGTCGTTTTACTCTTATTTTTTTCTGTTTGCTTTGTTTTATCTTTTCTATTTTCTATTTTCTGATTTGAATTTCATCCAACTATTCAAGCATTCAAATAATTCAAACAATTCAACAATTGTAATGAGATTTTGGTTCTGTTTATCAATATAACCAATCTCAAAATAAAATAATATTTTTATTCATTTTTAGGATCTATTTAATAATTAAATAAAATAGACCATAGTCATTTAATCAAATATGGTTTGATTTATTTAATAAAATCTTCATTTGAAATCCAAATATTTTCAAAACCAAATCAGTAGGTTTTATTTGAAAATATTGAATACTTGGAAACTTGTTTAAAACAAATTAACCTTTTATTTAAGGGTCCATTATTAATTAAATACAATAGACCTTCATTATTAAATCAAATAGGATTTGTTTTATTGAAAACTTTATTTTGAAACTAATATAGTGCCAAAACCATTCAGTAGGTTTTATTTGTGAATATCAAATATTTAGAAAACTTATTTAAATTAATTTAATAAGTTTTGATGTTTTATTCAAAATGGTAAAACCTTTTATTTAAATAAAATTTGGATATTAATTCCTTATTATTTTATTTAAATAAACCTTTACTATTTTTATTCAAAACAAAATGTTTTAATTCCAAAGTTTGGTCAAGGTTTAATTTGGCTTTATAAAATAATCCTTATTTATGAATCCACCTTTTCTTTTGAAAACCAAATCTTTTTATTTAAAGATTCAAAATAGTAATTTTAAAACATTTTAATTTCCTTTAATAAATGTTTATCTTTATAAATCCCTTTAGGATTTTATTTGATTCAAATTGGTTTGAGGTTCCATTTGAATTCCAAAAAGTTTCTTCTGGCCCTGAAAATCAACAAAGTTTTATTTTAATCATTATTTTCACATTACAAGATTTGGAAAATCTTGGGATGTGACAAACAATAAACGTGTCAAGTTCCTCTAAGCATTGATCAGGAGGATTACCATAAGGAATATCACCTTCATTAAATTGGAGAGAGTGTACCTCAATAGTAGATGAGTGGGGATTTGGCTTACATAATTCTTCTATAGGAGGTAGATTCTTCACATCTTCAGCTCTAATACATTTCTCCTTTAGACACTTTTTAGCTTCCTTCATCACTTCATCATTTAATGCAATAACTCCCCTCTTCTTTGTTGTTGGTGGTGGAACTGGTTCAGGAACAACTGGTTCAGGAATAATAGGCTCAGGTGTATTCAGCTCAGTTGAAGTCCAATCATCATAATTCTTGCTTATCTTGTTCATTAATTCTACAACATCTGTAGGAGTCCTTTTCCTGAAAATACAATCAGCAAAGCTATCTAGGTAGGTCCTCAAATCATTAGTTAGTCCATTAATAAATATCAAGAAGATCATTCTGAGGTAATGGACATCCAGGATATGCATGAATCAAGGAACAAAATCTTTTCCATGACTCAGGCAATTTCTCTTCTTCTCCCTGTTTAAAATCAAAAAGTCTCTACAAAGCAGCATCTCTAGCACTGGGAGGAAAATATTTATGAAAGAAAGAAGCAATCAAGCAATCAGGGCTATCAATGGAACCAGGAGGTAATCTATTAAACCAAGCCCTAGCTTCTCCTTTTAGTGAAAAAGGGAAGATCTTAGCAACAAAGTACTTGCGCATTTTAAAATCATTAGAGAACAAAGCACTCATAGTAGAAAGTTCATTCATATGAGCCACAACACTCTCATATTCAGTACCACAAAAAGTTTCTTTCTCAACAATATCTAAATAAGATAAATCAAGAGAGAAATCATAATATTTATCTTTAATATCTATGGGAGAGGTGGCAAACTTAGGATCAAAGGACTTCTTAGGCATAATAGTACATCTAGCAAGGAGACTCTTAATAGCACTAGCACCATGTGTGTTTCGCCACTCTTCAACAAATTCATCAGTGAGCTCTATGTAACCATCATTAATATCATAACTCTCACTAGACTCAGGTGAGCTAACAGGTGTAACAGTGTATTCACTAGGAGTTTTGGTATTTCCTAGACTAGCCATAGTAGCATCTAGAAAAGGACCTAATGAACCACTCGCATCAAGCACAATAGAAGTAACATCATGAGTATAAAAAGCAGTTTCAGATTCAGCAGTAGTAGCAGTGTGTGTATCATGAGCATGTGGTGGTGGTGTGACAAGCTTACTTATAACAGACGGTGAATCAAGATCAACAGAGGTGTTTAGGACTGTACCTCTTCTTGTAGTGGATGGTAAAATAGGGAACTTTCCATCACGAGACTTCCCCATGATGAAAGGAGTAGCAGTGAACAATAATAGATCCAAGTGAACTTATAAATAAAGCTATGCTCCCAGGCAACGGCTCCAGAAAATAGTCTTGATGACCCACAAGTGTAGGGGATCGCAACAGTCTTCGCGGGTAGTATTACCCAATTTATTGATTCGACACAAGGGGAGACAAAGAATACTTGCAAGCCTTAACAACTGAGTTGTCAGTTCAGCTGCACCTGGAAATAGTTCTTACTCATAGAAGTTTATCAGTAGCAACAGCAACAGTAGCAGCAATAGTGAAACAGTAGCAATAGTAACAGTAACGGTAATAGTAGGATTCGAGTGCGGTAGGCATAGGGATGGATGGACGGGCGTTGCATAGACGAGTCTAAACATGTAACTTCAAGACCTAGGGCATTGCAGATAAATAATAACAAACATCCAAGTACTAAACAATCCTAGGCATGTGCTCCAAATATAGTCATGCATGCTCGCAATGAGAACTTGCACAACATATTTTGTCCAGCCAGCCCATGGCGGTGGGGCCTCAAGGGAACTACTGGCAATTAAAGTGATGCTTTTAATAGAGCACCGGAGCAAAGCATTAACACTCTGTGAACACATGTGATCCTCACACCATAGCCATCCCCTCCGGTTGTCCCAATTATTGTCACTTTGGGGCCTTGGGATCCGGACAATGATATGTGTACACAACTTGCAGATAAGATCATAAACAATACTATCATAATGATTCAATAATAAGTTCAGATCTGAGATCATGGCACTCGGGCCCTAGTGACAAGCATTAAGCACAACAAGTTGCAACAAAGTCAAATAGCACTAATAGAGATACTAGGCACTATTCCCCTAACAGATCTTATTCGATTACATGATAGAACTCATCCAATCCCTACCATCCCCAAGCCTACAGCGGGGGATTACTCTCTCATGGATGAGGGAAACATCGATGGTTGATGGAGATGCGTTGGTGATGACGATGGCGATGATCCTCTCCAAATTCCCCGTCTCGGCAGGGTGCCAGAATGGATTTTCTGGATCCAAATCTTGGTTTCTGGTGTCGGCGGCGGAGCGGAACTCTTTCTGGAAAACTATCGAACCCCCCCTCGGTTTTTAGGTCGAAAGGCAACTTATAGGCGCAGAGGGAGGCCGAGGAGGTGCCTGGGATGGTCACACCCCCTCCAGGCGCGGGGTTAGGTGGGCCCGCGCCTGGGGTAGGTCTAGGCCCCCCCAGGCCTCCCCTTTGCCTCCCCTTCTGGCTCCGTGGATCTTCTGTGAGAAATAGTTTTTGGCATATTTTCCGGGATTTTTCCTGATAGTTCATTTTATACACAAAAACAAGACACCAAGGTAATTCTGCTGAAAACAGCGTCAGTCTATGTTAGTTGTATCCAAATCACACAAGTATAGAGGAAAAACAATAGCAAAGTGTTCGAGAAAGTAGATATGTTTTGGACATATCAGTGATCTAACCTTGTGATTGAGTTTTAGGTCACTTGTTTTTTGATGGAGCTTTTGGAGTGTGTGGATGCCATTCTTGGGGTCTCGCAAAGACAGCGGTCTTTTGTTTTTCTCTTTCTCTCACTTTATTGTTTAGATCATCGTCTATCAAGAGGGGGTCCACCTCGGAAGGCTATGGGGAGTAATTTGTTCTTGCACAAACCATATTTGCACCACCACAGCCATCCTACCCATCAGCGAGAGAGCGAGTTTTTGAGCCGCTGGTGCTATTTTTGTCTGATCGGAATTTCCGTCCAGGAGCCGGAAGTTCTGCCCAGGGATCTCTATGGAATGGGTCCGGTTGTATTTCCGGCCCAACTTCTAGCAAAAGTTCCGCCCCCAGTTCAGAACCTTCTGTTTTGAAGTGTTCTAATTGACAGAACTTTCACCGGAAGTAGCACCAGAAGTTCTGGTCACAGGTCTTGACAAGTCTGACCGGATCCTTCGAACGGAAATTCCTATGCTATTTTCACTTAGTCTCTGCAAGGAACTTCCGCACAGGCATCAGAACTTCTGGTCAGGAAGTTCACGACCCAGTTGTTTCCGCTCCAAGTTCCGGTCAAGCTTAGTATGCTCTTGTCTGGGAGTTGTCTAATTGACGGAACTTGGCTTGGAACTTGACCCGGAAGTTCCACCGGAATTTTTGGTCGTGTCTGAGCGGAATTTCCGGTCGAGCTTTGGAGCGTGCGTCTGATACGCCCAATTTGCATCACCATTCTATATCATAATCTACCTCTATTCATTGATATTTGTCTTATTATGAGGTATTACTTATGTCTTTTCCACTGTTTTTGCATGTTGGATGATTCTTGGAGGATGGACTATCGGAGTCTAGATTCTGATGGAAAAGAAGGCATTTTGATGCAATTTCGCAAAGATCAGAAAAATACCAAAAAAATATGGGAAAATGTTATTTTTCCAGAAGATTGAGGAAGCCAGAAGGAGGAGCGAAGAAGGGCCGCAGGGGGCCCACACCCCCTAGGAGCGGGTCCACCCTGGGTCGCGCCTAGGGAAGGTGTGGCCCACCTTCCCGGCTCCCGACTCCGCCCCTTCGCCTATATCTTCCCTACGGAACCCTAAGGCTGAGGGGGCGACCACAGATAGATTTTTGCCGCCTCTGCGGGGCGGAAAACACCAAGAGAGAAAGATCTCTCCGGTAGATAGATTTCTGCCGAGGAAACTCCTTCCCGGAGAGGGGAGATCATCGCCATCAACACCGTCATCAAGCTAGGATTCATCAGGATCATCATCATCATCCACACCATCATCTCCACCAGCACCATCATCACCACTCCGTCCCACTGTAAAAATTGTGTTGGATATTGCTTTAGTTCTTAGGGGAAACTTTCCCGGTGTTAATTACTATTGTAGTTGATGCTTGTGAGTGGAACCATTGGATTATTGTTTATGTTCAGATTGTTATCCATCACCATATAATCTTTGATCTTGATCCATATGGTGTCTCGTGAGTAGTTCGTTTAGTTCTTGAGGACATGGGAGAAGTCATGTTGTTAGTAGTGGATTTGTGTTGAGTTATTATTCAATGGTTTAGTATTTAAATTGTGGTGTTATTATTCTAGTGGTGTCATGTGAACGTCGACTACATGATACTTCACCATTTATGGGCCTAGGGGAATTCATTGTGTATTTGGCTACTAATTGTGGGGTTGCCGAAGTGATAGAAACCTGAACCCCCGTTAGGACACCTTTGCACAAGGGAGTGTAGGATCTCAGAGTTTAAGGCTGTGTTTAGATTTATATCTTAATTACTTTCCTATAGTTACGGATGTTTGTAGGGGGTTTAATCACAAGTATGTATTAGTCCAAGTAAGGTCGGTACATTAGCACAGGTTCGCCCACACAACACTTACAACACCAAAGAAGATTACTCAGCTATATGAAGCGAAAGCACTTGACAGAATTCCCATGTGTCCTAGAGAACGTTTGGTCCTTATAAGTATTTTCACCGGCTTGTCCTTTGCTAAGAAAGGATTGGGCCACTTGCTGCGTTTGTTCTTTGTTACTTGCACTTTGTTTTGTTGCTTTATCAGAAAACCCCTAAAAATCAGTTTACTAAGTATTTGCAGAGAGTTCCTGCTCCATACCACTAGTCAACACCTTCTGCTCCTCGTTGGGATCGACACTCCTATTTATCGAAAGTACTATGATACACCCCTTATACTTGTGGGTCATCAAGACTATTTTTTGGCGCCATTGCCGGGGAGTGAAGCGCTATTGAAGAGTGGAACTGGTAAAGGAAAATTCTACTATGAGTATTGCTTTTTGTTACTGCTTGTTACTTTGTTTCCAAGATGGATAAACCACTTGATTTTATGTTTGGGAAAACTCCTACCACTTCTAGGGTAGTAGATGAACCACCTCCTGTTGAGATAGATCCTTTTAAGATACCTACAAGTATTGTTAACTGCGTTATGGATAATTATTATTTAGGGGATGGAATTGTCCATCCTGGTGATCACTTGCTTTTTGTCCATGAATTATGCAGGTTGTTTAAGTGTGCAGGTATCACAACTGAACAGGTGAAGAAGAAGTTACTCTCCATATCCTTGAAAGGGAGAGCTGAAGAATGGTATAAGCTGCTGAAGAATGGACAATCCATGGAATGGGAGGAAATGGGATATCTCTTTTATTCTAAATTTTATCCTCCCAGTGAGATTCATAAGGATATAAATCTTATATATAACTTTTGGCCTCGTGATGGAGAGAGTACAGATCAAGCTTGGGGGAGATTGAAGTTATTAATGCTTAAATGTCCTATTCATGAACTCCCTAACAATATTATTATCAATAACTTTTATGCTAGGCTTTCTCTTCATGATAAAGATTTACTAGATGCTTCTTGTGCTGGATCGTTCACATGTATGAAGGAAGAATCTAAATGGGATCTCTTAGACCGTATTCAAGAAAACATTGAAGCTTGGGAGAATGACAAAGGAAGAAAGTCAGGTATAAAATATGATTATGAATGCATTAAATCTTTTATGGGAATTGATGACTTCTATGATATTAGTAATGAGTTTGGTCTTGATTCCCAAAGTATTGCCAACTGTTTTAAGGTCTTTGCCTCTTACATAGAAATTCCCCAAAAGAAGTGGAATAAGTACCATGCTCCTTATAAAGATGTTGTTAATCATGTTCCTGTTAGAAGTACTGAAGTTTGTACTACTAATCATATTGTGCCTGAACCTCATGTTGAGAAAATACCTTTCCCAGCTAAGGTAAAGGAGTATTCTATGTTTATTAGTGCAAATAACAAAGGTACAAAGGAAACTGTGGAGCCTGATGAGAAATTGAATATTGAACCTGTGGTAGCTATTGTGAAAGATCTTGTCACTAGAAATATACAGGATGAGCATATTGTCTTCTGTGAATACACTACTAATATTGCTTCTCATCCTAAAAAGGCTAGAAAAGCTAGTGTCCATGTGCTTTCTGTTAGAATTGGTAATCATTGCTACTATGGTTTATGTGATATTGTGCTAGTTCTAGTGTTATTCCTTATGAGTTGTACAGGGAAATTATGCATGAAATTGGTCCTTGTGAGCTTTAGGACATTGATGTGGTTATTCACCTTGCCAATGGAGAGCAAGTTTGCCCCATTGGCATTGTAAGAGATGTGGAGGTACTTTGTGGTAAGATTAAATATCCTGCTGATTTTCTAGTACTTGGTAAAGAAGCTAGTAAAACCTATCCTATTATCTTTGGTAGACCCTTCCTGAATACTTGTGGGGCTATTATAGATTGTAGGAAGGATTTTTTTTGACTAAGTTCGATGGAGAGTCTTATGAGTTTAATTTTTCCAAATTTGCAAAAACTCCTTATGAAAATGAACGGCCTAATGATGATTTCAGGGTTAAACAACTTTCTGTTATTTCTCTTGCTCCTAATAATGCCTTGCAGCAGTTTATGGAAGATCAAGAAAGTGATGTATTCATGAAGGAAATAAATGAGATTGACGAAGTTTTCCTTCATCAGCCTGAGTTACTTAAGCATAATCTACCTGTGGAAGATTTGGGTACCACACTACCACCTAAAGAGGACCCTGTTTTCGAATTAAAACCTTTACCTAATGATCTTAAATATGCTTATCTTGACAATAATAAAGTGTATCCTGTTATTATTAGTTCTAAACTTTCAGGAAAGGAAGAAGAAAGGTTATTGGAAGTATTGAAGAAACACCGAGGAGCTATGGGTTATACTCTTGATGATTTAAAAGGAATTTCTCCTACTATATGTCAGCATGCTATTAATATTGAGCCTGATGCCAAACCAGTTGTTGAGCACCAACGCCGTCTAAATCCTAAGATCAAGGATGTGGTAAGAAATGAGGTATTAAAACTCCTTGATGCTGGTATTATTTATCCTGTTGATGACAGTCAATGGGTTAGCCTTGTTCATTGTGTTCCCAAGAAAGGGGGAATAACTGTTGTGCCTAATGAAGATAATGATCTTATACCTCAAAGAGTAGTGGTTGGGTATAGAATGTGCATTGATTTTAGAAAGATTAATAAAGCTACTAAGAAAGATCATTATCCTTTGCCCTTTATTGATCAAATGCTTGAAAGGCTGTCCAAAAAGACTCACTTTTGCTTTCTTGATGGTTATTCTGGGTTTTCTCAAATTGTTGTGAAAGCACAAGACCAAGAGAAAACTACTTTCACTTGTCCTTATGGTACTTATGCTTATAGGCGTATGCCTTTTGGTTTATGTAACGCTCCTGCTACCTTTCAGAGATGTATGTCTGCTATCTTTCATGGTTTTTGTGAAGAAATTGTGGAGGTTTTCATGGACGATTTTTCCGTCTATGGAACCTCTTTTGATAACTATTTGCACAACCTTGATAAAGTTTTGCAGAGATGTGAAGAAACCAACCTTGTTCTTAATTGGGAGAAATGCCATTTCATGGTTAATGAAGTGATTGTTCTTGGACACAAGATCTCTGAAAGAGGCATTGAAGTTGACAGAGCCAACATTGAGGCAATTGAGAAGATGCCTTGTCCTAGAGATATCAAAGGTATTCGTAGTATCCTTGGTCATGCTGGTTTCTATAGGAGGTTTATTAAAGATTTCTCCAAAATTTCAAAGCCCCTTACTAATCTTCTTCAAAAAGATGTACCTTTTGTTTTTGATGATGATTGTAAGGAAGCTTTTGAAACTTTGAAGAAAGCTTTGACAACTGCTCCTATTGTTCAACCACCTAATTGGAGTTTACCATTTGAAATTATGTGTGATGCTAGTGATTTTGCTATGGGAGTTGTCCTTGGGCAACGTGTTGACAAGAAGTTGAATGTTATTCATTATGCTAGCAAGACTCTAGATACTGCTCAAAAGAATTATGCTACTACTGAAAAAGAGTTCGTAGCTGTAATCTTTGCAAGTGATAAGTTTAGACCTTATATTTTTGATTCAAAGGTTACTATTCATACTGATCATGCTGCTATCAAGTACCTTATGACAAAGAAGGACGCTAAGCCTAGACTTATCAGGTGGGTTTTGCTTTTACAAGAGTTTGATTTGCATATTGTAGATAGGAAAGGTGCTGAAAATCCTGTTGCTGACAATTTATCTCGTTTGGAAAACATTTCTTTTGACCCATTGTCTGTTAATGATAGTTTTCCAAATGAGCAGTTGGCTGCGATAAGGGTAAGTCCGCATGAGAGTCTTTGGTATGTTGATTATGTTAACTTTATTGTTTCCAAGTATTTGCCTCCAACCTTTACAGCTCAGCAGATAAGGAAAATCTTTTATGATCTAAGGCATTACTTTTGGGATGACCCACACTTATATAAAGAAAGAGTAGATGGCATTATGCGAAGAAGTGTCCCAGAATTTGAACAACAAGAGATATTGAGAAAATGTCATGGCAGTTCTTATGGAGGACATCATGCAGGGGATAGGACTGCACAAAAGGTTTTACAACCTGGATTTTACTGGTCTACTCTTTTCAAAGATGCAAGGAAGTTTGTCTTATCATGTGATGAATGTCAACGAGTAGGTAACATTTCTAGACGCAATGAAATGCCTATGAATTATTCTCTTGTTATTGAACCTTTTGATTGTTGGGGATTCGACTTTATGGGACCTTTTCCCCCTTCAAAAGGGTACACTCATATTCTTTTTGCTGTCGGCTATGTTACAAAGTGGGTAGAGGCCATACCTACAAATAGTGTTGATGGTAAGACCTCTTTGAAAATGCTTAAGGATGTCATTTTTCCTAGGTTCGGTGTGCCTAGATATCTCATGACTGATGGAGGCTCTCAATTTATTCATGGGGTTTTTAGAAAAACTCACGCTAAGTATGATGTAAACCATATAATTGCTTCAGCTTATCACCCCCAAACCAGTGGGCAAGTAGAACTTTCCAATAGGGAAATTAAATCTATCTTGCATAAGACTGTCAATAGATCTAGAAAAAATTGGGCTATAAAGTTGAATGACGCTTTGTGGGCTTATAGAACTGCTTATAAAAATCGTATGGGGATGTCTCCTTACAAAATGGTCTATGGGAAAGCTTGTCACTTGACTTTAGAATTAGAACACAAAGCTTATTGGGCAGTGAAAGAGTTGAATAAAGATTTTAGACTTGCAGGTGAGAAAAGACTGCTCGAATTAATTAATCTAGATGAGTGGAGAGGTGAAGCTTATGAAAGCGTTACGCTATTTAAGGAAAAAGTAAAAAGATGGCATGATAGGAGAATTCTCAAAAGGGAGTTCCATGTTGGTGAGAAAGTTCTTTTGTATAGGTCTCGTCTCAGATTTTTTGCGGGGAAACTACTCTCAAAATGGGAAGGACCTTTTGTTATCAAGGAAGTATACCGTTCAGGTGCCATCAAAATTTCTTCTCTGAAGGATGACACAACACAGGTGGTTAATGGTCAAAGACTAAAACATTATATTTCTAGAGATTCTTATAATGAAGATGTGGATGTTATTCAAATGGTGACTCCAGAAGAATTTATCAGAAGCCAAACACCAGAAACTACGGAGTTCGTCCTTGAATAGGTAAAAGTGGTGAAAACAGAAGGTTCGTGAAACCCTAATATTTTTATATTTCTGATGTTTTTAATACATAAGGGAAGTTACGAGACAGAACAGAGGATGAACCGGAGGCCGGGATGGCCAAGGCCACCTGATGACCCACAAGTGTAGGGGATCGCAACAGTCTTCGCGGGTAGTATTACCCAATATATTGATTCGACACAAGGGGAGCCAAAGAATACTTGCAAGCCTTAACAACTGAGTTTTCAATTCAGCTGCACCTGGAAATAGTTCTTGCTCATAAAAGTTTATCAGTAGCAAAAGTTTGTAGTAGCAACAGCAACAGTGGAACAAGAACAATATTAACAGTAACAGTAACAGTAAACAGTGGGATTCGAGTGCGGTAGGCATAGGGATGGATGGACGGGCGTTGCATGGACGAGTCTAGACATGTAACTTTAAGATCTAGGGCATTGCAGATAAATAATAACAAGCATCCAAGTACTAAACAATCCTAGGCATGTGCTCCAAATATAGTCATACGTGCTCGCAATGAGAACTTGCACAACATCTTCTGTCCAGCCAGCCCGTGGCAGCGGGGCCTCTAGGGAACTACTGGAAATTAAGGTGCTCCTTTTAATAGAGCACCGGAACAAAGCATTAACACTCCATGAACACATGTGATCCTAACACCATAGCCATCTCCTGCGGTTGTCCCAATTATTGTCACTTTGGGGCCTTTGGAACCGGACAATGATATGTGTACACAACTTGCAGATAAGATCACAAACAATACTATCATAATGATTCAATAATAAGTTTAGATCTGAGATCATGGCACTCGGGCCCTAGTGACAAGCATTAAGAACAACAAGTTGCAACAAAGTCAAATAGCACTAATAGCGATACTAGGCACTATGCCCTAACAATCATATTCGATTACATGATATAACTCATCCAATCCCTACCATCCCAAAGCCTACAGCGGGGGATTACTCACTCATGGATGAGAGAAACATCGGTGGTTGATGTACATGTGTTAGTGATGATGATGGCGATGATCCTCTCCAAATTCCCTGTCCCAACAGGGTGCTAGAACGGAGTTTCTAGATCCGAATCTTGGTTTCTAGTGGCGGCGGCGGAGCGGAACTCTTTCTGGAAAACTATCGACCCTCCTCTGTTTATAGGTCGAGAGGCAACTTATAGGCGCAGAGGGAGGCCGAGGGGGTGCCTAGGGTGCCTGCAGCCCCCTAGGCGCGGCCAGAGGTGGGCCCGCGCCTGGGAGGGGTGTGGGCCCCCCAGACCCCTTCTCCGTCTCGTCTTCTGGCTCCATGGGTCTTCTAGTGAAATATAATTTTTGGCATATTTTCCGAGATTTTTCCTTGTAGTTGATTTTATGCACAAAAACTAGACACCAAGGTAATTCTGCTGAAAACAGCGTCAGTCCGTGTTAGTTGTATCCAAATCACACAAGTTTAGAGGAGAAACAATAGCAAAAGTGTTCGGGAAAGTAGATACGTTTTGGACGTATCAACTCCCCCAAGCTTAGCTTATTGCTTTTCCTCAAGCAATTCAATTGAAAACTGGGTGCGATAAAAGAACTTTCACGAACACATTTGCTTCATATGATGTAAATATTCTCAGCACAGGAGTAGATGCTTAGACAATTCATAATAAAGAGCATGCAACTAATTCTACTCAATAATCATTGCAAGCTATGAAGAGAAACCAGCTCAATAATAATAAGTAGCATGAAACATAAACATAAGAAACATTGCAATGCTCATAGTAAGGTATGATAGAGTGGTGTCTCGCTTGCCTTTGTTTGTAGAGCACAATATAAATGCCAAGGCACCTCTGAAGTTCAAGTGAAGACTAGAAGTAAAGATATCAGAGATACAAGCATCAAAGTCATGACATAATTAACCAAGTTTTGGAACAAACACAAGAATGACAATTATGCTCTCAAGAAGGTGCTCATAGAATAAGTGGTGACTCAACAAGGTTGTGAAAACGGTTTTGAAAGGTTTGAAAGGCTTCCCAATGTTGAAAGGAAGGTACTCATTAGCTTTGAGCTCTCATTGCCCCTATCATAGGAATCTTCATATGGTTAAGGTGAAAGTGAGGTCCACTCTGAATCATATGCTTGACAGACCATAAACTGGAAATCCCAAGTCCCTTGAGTACGAGGGCCGCTCCGCATGCTACTCAACTTTGGTTACCTATAAGTTCTTGTCATTGTAAATACATGCATATCATAGAGAACCGCCAATGGGGTACCCCTTGCACATGATACAAGAGCTATCTCGTGATCAAAATGACATGGCAAGCAGACAATGAGCATCTCAGCGATCTTTTTATTTACTATGTTTATAGCTTTCTATTGAGGATGCTTCATAAATTCTCATTATGGTGATGCTACAAGATTCCACCATGATTAGGCATGGCTTAGGCTAGCGGCCCAGGCGTTTCTCTAACACAATGTATAGACTCCATGAACTCACAAACTCCCCTTTTATTTCACATCGTCGACATCCGCAAACAAAAGAGCAAGGTATCAACTGGATGCTATATCCAAAAAGTGTTGAAAGCGTTCCCCGTGACAGCACGGTTCTGCTGACTCTCAGCATATAACTTTCATGGACGGGTCACAATGGTTGAAGATTATTAAGCGCAAGGAATAAAGTGTGCCATCAAGTTCGTGAGAGCTTTACTAACTAACTTTCTCAAAACAGACAAACATTTTATTTGGAAGAAAACACGGCATATAGGATATGCACTGAAATAGCAAATGATGCCAATAGGTAGGTATGGTGGACACTGTTGGCAATATTGGTTTCAGGAGTTGGAAGCATAGGTAGAGCTCATACTCAGTGCAAGTGAAGGCTAGCAATAGAGAGGGAGCGACAAACGAGAGAGCAATAACTGTCATAATCATGTTTTCAACAAAACAAGACTAACTAGGGCATGAAAGTGATACAAGAACTCTGAGGCAAAATAAATCATCGAGGCTTACTAAAGATTGATTAGTCATATGCATGCATGAGCATGTGCCAAGTCGATTCACATGAAACTTTCAGAGGAGGATGCCATAATATCATACCAAAGTATGAATAAAACAATGCAAGCAAACATTCATATGACATGCTACAAACTATTAGCAAGCTAGAGCTAATCACAAGCAAGCAAGAACTACTAAGCATCCATAATGACATACACTTTACACAAATAAGCTAAGCATGCTCACAATGATGAGTATATGTACAAAAATGAAAACAAATAGAGTTTGTTGCCAGCCTCTTACCACTCCTCAAGTTGTCTTAATCTTCATTATTGCCCTTCACTTGTGTGGCTTGAATAATAACATGAGACCAAAATCCACTGAGGACGGCTGAACCCGGCAAAGAACTCACAAAACCAAAGAAGAACAACAAATATTTTTGGTGTTTTCGATTTTCGAGAAACAAACAAAGAAAGAAAAAACAAACAAAAACAAAGCAAACCAGACAAAGCAAAATCTTTTTGGATTTTTATTTTAAGGCAAACCAAAGCAAAGGAAAAAAGAAACAAACCAAGAGAAACAACGAAAATATTTTTGGTATTTTTGTGTTTTTGAGAAAGAATCAAGAAGAACTAAAAAGAAAGCAAAACAATGATATATAAAGAATCGACCGAACATGATATATATATATGAGTGTGACATCGGTATACCTCCCCCAAGCTTAGGCTTTTGGCCTAAGTGGGGCTCAATCCCATGGTGCCCAAGTAGATGCACCTCCGTAGTATGACGATGAGGCTCCCTCGTCGTGGTACGAGCTCGAGGACTCCCCAAGGAGCAATCTCTCCAAAAATCAGCACTTAAGATGGGCTGAACAAGGAGATCGAAAATCGCGAGCAAGAGCAGCAAGAACTCGAGCTTGAGCAAGTTTTCCGGTGTTTTTCTGGAGAGAGAAAGAAGATGGCTTTGAGGAGGCAGCCTGGAGGGCCCCAGGTGGGCCAGACCCCCCAGGCACTGCCCACAGGTAGGTCGCGCCTACCATGGGTGTGGTGTCCTGGGGTGGCCCCCTAGGTCACTTCAGGTGTCCCTCTGCCCCTTTTTTCGAGGAAAAATTTATTTTGAATTTTCTGGGATTTTTCGAGAAGCTTTATTTTTGGCCAATTTTCAGGGTATGAAAATTGATTTTCTTGCAGAAATAGTTTTTTCAGAAGAAGCAAAAGCAAACCAAAATCCAAACTACAGGAGCTCTAAGAAACTCTAACAAACAAACAACTAACAAAACCAAAGCTAGCAAAATAAAGGCAAAGACTAGGAAGGAGAAAAAGTAAAAGAAAACAAAAATAACCATAGTGGAAACATTGTTTTGTTCATTAAAATCCTTTTGTTAACAATGTTGATCAAGTCTTTTTACCAAAACAATCTTATATGAAACAAAACTTTGTCTTCCACAAGGTGATTATGTTACCTCATACTTGATAGCAATGGTCCCAATCATAATAGTTTCAAAATTTTCTTGTGGAATGGGACAATATATTTCTCCAACCTTGATGCTCTCAATATTTTCAATGGAATTCAGGCAATATCTCTTAACAACCTTCTTGGGGAAATAGACAGTGTGATCTTTGTCATTAATATTAAATGTTACTTTTCCTTGATTGCAATTGATGACAGCACCTACAATATTAAGAAAAGGTCTCCCAAGAATAATAGACATATTATCATCTTCAGGCATTTCAAGCACAACAAAATCAGTTAAAACCATGAAATTATGAGCAACTTGAACAGGAACATCCTCACATATATCAACAGGAATAGTAGTTGACTTATCAGCCATTCGCAAAGATATATCGGTTGGTATCAAATTTTCTAGCTGGAGTCTCTTGTAGAGAGAAAAAGGCATAACACTAACTCCAGCTCCCAAATCACATAAAAGAGTTCTAACATAATTATTCTTAATGGAGCAGGGAATAGTTGGTATACCTAGATCACCAAGTTTCTTTGGAACCTTACCATTGAAGGAATAATTAGCAAGTAGAGTAGAAATCTCCTCATTAGGAATCTTCCTTTTATTAGAGACAATATCCTTCATATACTTTGAATAAGGAGGCAATTTAATAGCATCAGTCAAAGGAATTTGCAAGAATAAAGGCTTCATCCACTCACAAAACTTGTTGTAGTGTTCTTCCTCCTTTGACTTGTGTTTCTTACCTGGAAAAGGCATAGGTTTCTGCACCCAAGGTTCTCTCTCTTTACCATGTTTATTATCAATAAAATCTTCCTTTGTGTACCTAGTGTTCTTAGTGTGCCTCTTAGGTTCTTCCTCAGCTTCCTCCTCATCAGGAGCATCATTTTTATCATTACCACTCTCAGTTTTAGCATCAGAGACAGATATACTATTAGGATCTACAGCAGGTTCAAGTGGTTCCTCAATTATCTTATGTTTCTTTTTCTTTCTCTTACAAGGACTACCACTACTTTCACCTTGTTGAGAATCCTGCTCAATCTTTTAGGGTGTTCTTCAGGATATAAAGGATCTTGAGTAGTTATACCACTCCTAGTTCTAATTCCATAAGCATGTTTTATCTCCTGAGGCATTAACTAGCATATCCTTTTGTACATTAGCAAGTTGATCAAGTTGGGTTTGAACCATTTGAAAGTGTTTACAAAGCATTTTAATATCATTAGAAGTTCTTTCCACAATATCTTTCAACTCATTGATAGCTCTAGAGTTTTTCAATAAATGATTCTGAACTTCTTTATTAAAATGACCATGTTATACAATAAAAATGTCAAGTTCCTCTAAGCATTGATCAGGAGGCTTACCATAAGGAATATGTGGCATCCCGCAAAACCACTACTAGAAAATCGCGTCGTTTTTGTGCATTGCATCGTCATCATCATATGTTGTTTGTCTAAAACTATTTTCGCAAAGCCCTATTTGTTTTTCCGAACGCCCCTCTTTATTCAAACGCAAAACCCCGGGTCTCCGGATTATTTTGTTTGTCTGCTATTGGTTTGCAGAAGCCGTGTTTAAGACAAATAAAATATCAAAGTATTTTTAGTGGGGCAGTCGAACGGGCCGAATGACCCGAACGACCACCCCCAGAAATATAATCGGTCCACCTAATTACTAAACCTACCAACCTATCTACCCACACCCCCCCTCCACATCACCCCCACCAATGGCCTCCTGCCACCTCACCAGCCTCTCTTCCCTCCCTCTCTCTCTCTCCCCCTCTCTTCTCCCTGGGGCCCACCCCAGCACACACCCTGCACGCACACAACACAACGCACGCACGCCAGTCCCACCACTCACCCGATCCCTGGGCCCCACCTGTCCCGCGCCACGCGCCCACGCTCCTCTCCCTCCCTGCACCGTCTTCCCCGCACGCG
The DNA here is from genome assembly GCA_916181665.1 of Avena sativa. Classification (NCBI taxonomy): domain Eukaryota; kingdom Viridiplantae; phylum Streptophyta; class Magnoliopsida; order Poales; family Poaceae; genus Avena; species Avena sativa. The sequence continues at coordinate 397,704,934 of OV702281.1, forward strand.
CACGCTCCCACCTCGCCTCGCCGACGCCAGTACCCCGCCGCTCCTCCCCGCTTCCTCTCCAGCGCCGCCCCAGGCCTCCTCCCCGCCGGTCCTTCCCCCCTCTGTGCAAGCCGACCAGGCCCCACCCCTGTCGCCCTCTCTCCTGCCCCGCTCGCCCGCTCCTCCCTCTCTCTTCCATCCGCGTGTCGCGCCTCCACCGCCACCTTCGCCGCACCTCGCCGGGCCCCTCTCCCCGCGGCCACCCCCCTGCAGTGCTCCGCCCGCCTCCGCGCCGGCGAGCGCCGCGCCCGCCCGCGCCTGCGCCTTCCCCCTCGCCGGAACCCCCCCCCCCCCCCCCGAGCTCGCCTCCCGCGCCACCGCCTCCTCCGTCCGTCGGCCGCGCCGCGCCTCCCCCTCTCTCCGCCGGCCTTCCTCTCCCCTCCGGCGCCCTCCGGTCCTCCTCGTCGGCCCCCGCCACCGCCAGGCCGCGCCTCCGCTCGCCCCTCTCGCCCTCGTCCCGCCACCAACCGCCTCCACCGTCGCCAGCTGCCGCGTCCCCTCGCGCGCCCTCGCCGCCTCCGCGCGCCCTGCTCGCTCTCCGCCTTCCGCCGCCCAAGCCGCCTTCCCTTCCCCGAGCTTGCCGGCCATGGCGCCCCGCCGCTGTGTCCCTCGCCGCCGGCGCCCTCCTGCGCGTCGACGCTGGCCCGCGGCCCCTTCGCCTCACCGCCCTCTGCCTCGCCCCTCTCCTCCCTGTCCAGGACGTCTTGGCCAAGGTCCCTGCTTCGTTGCGCATGCGCCAGCGCCTCCTCCCCGATGCCTTCGCTGGGTGTTCTGCAGGTCGTCGACGCTACCCCCGTTCTCGGCAATGCAAGATGGTGATGTTGCCGAGACCGACGTGGTGGACAAGACCTACATCCGGGCAAGTACCTGCCTAGGTGGCCGACGACACTACCACCACGATGCCAACCGAAGACCGTCGGTGCCGTTCCAAGGTCATCATCGACAAGCGGATCCGGACCCGAAGGCCACATGGGACGACAAGTACTCCGACATGGACCCGATTGAAGCAAACCCGAAGACGGTAGATGCGACAAGTACTTCCCCAGATCCGATGCCCGAGGACCACGGATGCGACAATGTCTACCTCACGGAACACCGAGAACTTCCCCCCCGGAACGCCAAGACCGATCTGATTCGAGGACCCGACAAGACCTTCGCGACGACAAGAACGGCATCGACCCGGAAGAACCCGACACGCCCCGACACCGACCCAAGTCCCGTACCCGGACGCGCCAAGATCTGCTCCGCTAACCGAGAACGCTTCCGTCGAGACCGAACCCGTCGAACCCTGGACCCTGAGACCGAACCCCGAACCCCGGAGCCCCAAGATCTGCCGAACCCTAATGTGTGAACCCCTTCCCGGAACCCTATTTTATAATATAATAAACTTGTTGCATATTAACCATTCATCTCGCATGCATATCATTGGTTTGGGGGCCTTATGCCAATTCACCTAACAATTAAATATGGGGCCCATATGCGGGCAAATCCAGTCGTATATTGGCCTCATTTAAATTTGTGTAGCGAACCGGCGATGTATTTTGCCTTGCTAAAACAACATTTAATTTGCGGGGTAGTTGAATAACTTGAACCGTTAAATTAAATATCGGGACCCTGGTTCCACTTAATATTGACCTAATCGCATCGCACCTTTGCCATGTCATACATCATACATGCATCATGCCGATCTTCTGCCGTTGTATTAAATAGTGCATCCGGTGTTTCTTCTAGTGTTTTGCTTCTTCGCGGATAAGACCGTTGAGTTGATGCGAGTGTCGCCCCGATCTTCGGTTGAACCTTCGACAATGTTTTCAGGCGAGCATCTCCCCCTTTCTACCTATCTTACTTTTCTAGTATTTACTTCCTCCTGTTGATCTATTGCTATCTGTGTTGCGATGCTCTAGTTTTCGTACCCGTATTATCCCTTTTCAGCCCTATATTGCCTTGGACACCTCCTATTACCTGTTGTTTGGTAGATAGTTGGACTTGCGCGTCGCAGTCGCTTGCTCAAGTGTTGATGCGTGTCGTCAAGTACCACAGTTGTTGGAGAAGAGCCGCATGTGCGATGTTGGAGATGATCATGGCTTTATTTATTGTTCACTTTAATTACTGCTTAACAACTAAAATTGAATTAAGCAGAGGCATCGGTGGGTGATAGATAATATTGGTTTCCGACCGCCCACTTGTGTCCCGTAGGACCCGAGTTCTTGACACCTGTTCCGAGATCGAGCGCGCTAACCACAGGTGGGGAGATATGGGCCCCCCATTGATTATTACCTGATTTCAAAGTATTGTACTGGGGGCCACAAACTAGTTTGAGGTTTTATTTACGATCCTGTACTTATGCCATGCTTTACTGCTTTATTTACGTTTGTGCGAGGAGCACACTGTACTGTTTAGGAAGCGGAGTGTTTTCGCGGTATCGACGGTCCCCGTTTGGGGATTTGCTGTCGTTTACAGCCACTGACGCAAACCCTAAGTCCGTCTCGGAGACCGGCCGACTTCGTTGCGGGTGTCGACTTGGTGGGGTGGCCCCCATGTACTTGCTTTGGGTCTGGGAACGTCGTGACTTAGGCCCCGCCGACATACCGATGGGTGTATGTTAACTGATCTGGCAAAAAGGGTCGAAGTGCCTGTGGATACTTTGGTGCACCCCTGCAGGGTTAAATCTTTTCGAGAAGCCGTGTCCGCGGTTATGGACGACTTGGAGCACAGTGCTTGATCATAGACAACTATAACTAAAGTTTACTGTTATAAATTGACTTGTATCCGATTTGACTAGTAATCAGCTTCACTACAACGGAATGGCTAAATAAAAGTACCAACAACTGCTGGGTTTTGGGTTATCTCATGCTAATTGTATTTGACTAGTAAGTGTCGCAACTACAACGGAATGGTTAACTAAAATGGCCCACTGCTTATTTTATCAGAATGATTATCTATACCTGACTAGTAATTGCTGCAACGATAACTGAATAAATAAAACTGCCAACGGTGTGAGTTCCTCGGTTGACTTCCTCGTTTGGTCTCGAGGGGGAAACGCCAGGATGGGTTTGTTTGATGGTAGTATCAGGTTGGTTCCGAATAGGTCTTTCTCACCCCTCTCTGATAGCCGCTAGTTGTATCGAGTCTCTATAGGTTGTTTAGTGCATGCTGTCGCTGCCGCTTCAGTCCACCATACCTTTGTAGGCGAGGACCGCCGAATTCTAGTCTCGCCGTGTACTGGCCTCAGTACTGACGCTCCTCTTTTTCCTTTGCCCTTTGTCGGCACCCCTTTTGTTTAAGCAGGTTTTGATATCGACGTCGTTAGCAGGGTTACCCTTCCGGCTTGGCCTGGGCAGGGTTATGGACGCCATTGGTTATTCTTCAGGGCTCTTAGCCCCATTTGCATCTTGTCCGTAGCCGGACGCTCTATCGTTTTCAAGGTGATTTGGATCTTTGTATATTATATCTGTATTCTTGACTCTTTGAGTTGTTGTTGTATATATCTGTTCTATGGGTCCCATCGAGGACTGTTGTGTAATGTTATTACTTCGTTTTCCACCCGCACGAAAGTGCCTGGTGGGCACCTTCGAATCGTTTCGATGCGGGTTTGGCGGGTTTCGCTAAAACTTGCATAGGGCCGATTCTGAGGGTGTTACAGAGTGGTATCAGAGCTCAGCAGTTGTGATACCCCACAAGTCCAGCCTGTAGGATAACCTAGCTAACGGCCGAAGTAGAGTGTCAAAACTATTTTTCAAAATCGGTTGGATAGTTCTGATTAGGCCTGATTTTTACTCCTTACCCCTCTGCTATTCTCCTCTTACCCCTACGTGTTTTGAATCCGCTCTCTTCTTTCTCTTCGAGTCCAGGAATTCTCGTGGTTGGGTTTCCGTCGTACCTTCAGGGTTTCGCTTCCTCCTCTGATAACGGTGATGCTACGTCCGTTGTTCAAGCTGCCTTATGAATCCGTCTACGGTGTTACCCTTCTTTGTTCCTTGTTTGTGCCTTCCGGTGTTTTCCGACGCGACGACATCATCTACGCCAGATCCGATGCAGAGTCTGCATCACTCCTTTGATCCGAACCTCGCTTGTCGAGATCTTCAGTCTGAATCTTGAGGGTTGGTTGCATAATCTATCTGTTCGTGTACAGAGTAATGCTTTGAGTGTGGGATGGAGTCGCGACCATACCACTACTCTTATCATTTGCTTTGTATATTGAACGGTGGATCGATGCAATTCTACTCCTTCCATGGAAGCTAGAGGTGGCCCTACCTTTAACTTTGTTCGTTGTTTATCCGGAGTGTTTTCTTGACGAACGGGATCAACGACGTCTTGTTGGTGGTGTCGCCGTTTTCAAGACGAGGAAAGCATCATTGTTAGTGGTGTCGCGAAGATCTACACGAAGCGAGAAGACGCAGATCGCCGACCTTTCCTTCCGGTACCATGAGGCGGATCTCGAGGGCGAGATCCATTGTTAGTGGTGTCGAATTGTGGCATCCCGCAAAACCACTACTAGAAAATCGCGTCGTTTTTGTGCATTGCATCGTCATCATCATATGTTGTTTGTCTAAACTATTTTCGCAAAGCCCTATTTGTTTTTCCAAACGCCCCTCTTTATTCAAACGCAAAACCCCGGGTCTCCGGATTATTTTGTTTGTCTACTATTGGTTTGCAGAAGCCGTGTTTAAGACAAATAAAATATCAAAGTATTTTTAGTGGGGCAGTCGAACGGGCCGAATGACCCGAACGACCACCCCCAGAAATATAATCGGTCCACCTAATTACTAAACCTACCAACCTATCTACCCACACCCCCCCCTCCACATCACCCCCACCAATGGCCTCCTGCCACCTCACCAGCCTCTCTTCCCTCCCTCCCTCTCTCTCTCTCCCCCTCTCTTCTCCCTGGGGCCCACCCCAGCACACACCCTGCACGCACACAACACAACGCACGCATGCCAGTCCCACCACTCACCCGATCCCTGGGCCCCACATGTCCCGCGCCACGCGCCCACGCTCCTCTCCCTCCCCGCACCGTCTTCCCCGCACGCGCACGCTCCCACCTCGCCTCGCCGACGCCAGTACCCCGCCGCTCCTCCCCGCTTCCTCTCCAGCGCCGCCCCAGGCCTCCTCCCCGCCGGTCCTTCCCCCCTCTCTGCAAGCCGACCAGGCCCCACCCCTGTCGCCCTCTCTCCTGCCCCGCTCGCCCGCTCCTCCCTCTCTCTTCCATCCGCGCGTCGCGCCTCCACCGCCACCTTCGCCGCACCTCGTCGGGCCCCTCTCCCCGCGGCCACCCCCCTGCAGTGCTCCGCCCGCCTCCGCGCCGGCGAGCGCCGCGCCCGCCCGCTCCTGCGCCTTCCCCCTCGCCAGAACCCCCCCCCCCACCCGAGCTCGCCTCCCGCGCCACCGCCTCCTCCGTCCGTCGGCCGCGCCGCGCCTCCCCCTCTCTCCGCCGGCCTTCCTCTCCCCTCCGGCGCCCTCCGGTCCTCCTCGTCGGCCCCCGCCACCGCCAGGCCGCGCCTCCGCTCGCCCCTCTCGCCCTCGTCCCGCCACCAACCGCCTCCACCGTCGCCAGCTGCCGCGTCCCCTAGCGCGCCCTCGCCGCCTCCGCGCGCCCTGCTCGCTCTCCGCCTTCCGCCGCCCAAGCCGCCTTCCCTTCCCCGAGCTTGCCGGCCATGGCGCCCCGCCGCTGTGTCCCTCGCCGCCGGCGCCCTCCTGCGCGTCGACGCCGGCCCGCGGCCCCTTCGCCTCACCGCCCTCTGCCTCGCCCCTCTCCTCCCTGTCCAGGACATCTTGGCCAAGGTCCCTGCTTCGTTGCGCATGCGCCAGCGCCTCCTCCCCGATGCCTTCGCTGGGTGTTCTGCAGGTCGTCGACGCTACCCCCGTTCTCGGTAATGCAAGATGGTGATGTTGCCGAGACCGACGTGGTGGACAAGACCTACATCCGGGCAAGTACCTGCCTAGGTGGCCGACGACACTACCACCACGATGCCAACCGAAGACCGTCGGTGCCGTTCCAAGGTCATCATCGACAAGCGGATCCGGACCCGAAGGCCACATGGGACGACAAGTACTCCGACATGGACCCGATTGAAGCAAACCCGAAGACGGTAGATGCGACAAGTACTTCCCCAGATCCGATGCCCGAGGACCACGGATGCGACAATGTCTACCTCACGAAACACCGAGAACTTCCCCCCCGGAACGCCAAGACCGATCTGATTCGAGGACCCGACAAGACCTTCGTGACGACAAGAACGGCATCGACCCGGAAGAACCCGACGCGCCCTGACACCGACCCAAGTCCCGCACCCGGACGCGCCAAGATCTGCTCCGCTAACCGAGAACGCTTCCGTCGAGACCGAACCCGTCAAACCCTGGACCCTGAGACCGAACCCCGAACCCCGGAGCCCCAAGATCTGCCGAACCCTAATGTGTGAACCCCTTCCCGGAACCCTATTTTATAATATAATAAACTTGTTGCATATTAACCATTCATCTCGCATGCATATCATTGGTTTGGGGGCCTTATGCCGATTCACCTAACAATTAAATATGGGGCCCATATGCGGGCAAATCCAGTCGTATATTGGCCTCATTTAAATTTGTGTAGCGAACCGGCGATGTATTTTGCCTTGCTAAAACAACATTTAATTTGCGGGGTAGTTGAATAACTTGAACCGTTAAATTAAATATCGGGACCCTGGTTCCACTTAATATTGACCTAATCGCATCGCACCTTTGCCATGTCATACATCATACATGCATCATGCCGATCTTCTGCCGTTGTATTAAATAGTGCATCCAGTGTTTCTTCTAGTGTTTTGCTTCTTCGCGGATAAGACCGTTGAGTTGATGCGAGTGTCGCCCCGATCTTCGATTGAACCTTCGACAAGGTTTTCAGGCGAGCATCTCCCCCTTTCTACCTATCTTACTTTTCTAGTATTTACTTCCTCCTGTTGATCTATTGCTATCTGTGTTGCGATGCTCTAGTTTTCGTACCCGTATTATCCCTTTTCAGCCCTATATTGCCTTGGACACCTCCTATTACCTGTTGTTTGGTAGATAGTTGGACTTGGGCGTCGCAGTCGCTTGCTCAAGTGTTGATGCGTGTCATCAAGTACCACAGTTGTTGGAGAAGAGCCGCATGTGCGATGTTGGAGATGATCATGGCTTTATTTATTGTTCACTTTAATTACTGCTTAACAACTAAAATTGAATTAAGCAGAGGCATTGGTGGGTGATAGATAATACTGGTTTCCGACCGCCCACTTGTGTCCCGTAGGACCCGAGTTCTTGACACCTGTTCCGAGATCGAGCGCGCTAACCACAGGTGGGGAGATATGGGCCCCCCATTGATTATTACCTGATTGCAAAGTATTGTACTGGGGGCCACAAACTAGTTTGAGGTTTTATTTACGATCCTGTACTTATGCCATGCTTTACTGCTTTATTTACGTTTGTGCGAGGAGCACACTGTACTGTTTAGGAAGCGGAGTGTTTTCGCGGTATCGACGGTCCCCGTTTGGGGATTTGCTGTCGTTTACAGCCACTGACGCAAACCCTAAGTCCGTCTCGGAGACCGGCCAACTTCGTTGCGGGTGTCGACTTGGTGGGGTGGCCCCCATGTACTTGCTTTGGGTCTGGGAACGTCGTGACTTAGGCCCCGCCGACATACCGATGGGTGTATGTTAACTGATCTGGCAAAAAGGGTCGAAGTGCCTGTGGATACTTTGGTGCACCCCTGCAGGGTTAAATCTTTTCGAGAAGCCGTGTCCGCGGTTATGGACGACTTGGAGCACAGTGCTTGATCATAGACAACTATAACTAAAGTTTACTGTTATAAATTGACTTGTATCCGATTTGACTAGTAATCAGCTTCACTACAACGGAATGGCTAAATAAAAGTACCAACAACTGCTGGGTTTTGGGTTATCTCATGCTAATTGTATTTCACTAGTAAGTGTCGCAACTACAACGGAATGGTTAACTAAAATGGCCCACTGCTTATTTTATCAGAATGATTATCTATACCTGACTAGTAATTGCTGCAACGATAACTGAATAAATAAAACTGCCAACGGTGTGAGTTCCTCGGTTGACTTCCTCGTTTGGTCTTGAGGGGGAAACGCCAGGATGGGTTTGTTTGATGGTAGTATCAGGTTGGTTCCGAATAGGTCTTTCTCACCCCTCTCTGATAGCCGCTAGTTGTATCGAGTCTCTATAGGTTGTTTAGTGCATGCTGCCGCTGCCGCTTCAGTCCACCATACCTTTGTAGGCGAGGACCGCCGAATTCTAGTCTCGCCGTGTACTGGCCTCAGTACTGACGCTCCTCTTTTTCCTTTGCCCTTTGTCGACACCCCTTTTGTTTAAGCAGGTTTTGAGATCGACGTCGTTAGCAGGGTTACCCTTCCGGCTTGGCCTGGGCAGGGTTATGGACGCCATTGGTTATTCTTCAGGGCTCTTAGCCCCATTTGCATCTTGTCCGTAGCCGGACGCTCTATCGTTTTCAAGGTGATTTGGATCTTTGTATATTATATCTGTATTCTTGACTCTTTGAGTTGTTGTTGTATATATCTGTTCTGTGGGTCCCATCGAGGACTGTTGTGTAATGTTATTACTTCGTTTTCCACCCGCACGAAAGTGCCTGGTGGGCACCTTCGAATCGTTTCTATGCGGGTTTGGCGGGTTTCGCTAAAACTTGCATAGGGACGATTCTGAGGGTGTTACAGAATATCACCTTCATCAAAGTGTTGGAGAGAGTGTACCTCTATAGTAGATGAGTGGGGAATTGGCTTACATAATTCTTCTATAGGAGGTAGATTCTTCACATCTTCAGCTCTAATACCTTTCTCCTTTAGACACTTCTTAGCTTTCTTCATCACTTCATCATTTAATGCAATAAGTACCCTCTTATTTGGTGTTGGTGTTGGAACTGGTTCAGGAACATCTGGTTCAGGAATAATAGGCTCAGGTGTATTTAGCTCAGTTGAAGTCCAATCATCATAATTTTTGCTTATTTTAGCCATTAATTCTTCAGCATCTGTAGGAGTTATTTTCCTGAAAACACAATCAGCAAAGCTATCTAGGTATTTCCTAGAATCATCAATTAGTCCAATATAATAAATATCAAGAAGCTCATTCTTAGGTAATGGACATCCAGTATGTGCATGAATCAAGGCAAAGAACCTTGTCCATGACTTAGGCAATTTCTCTTCTTCTCCCTGTTTAAAATCAAATAGTCTCTGCAAAGCAGCATGTGTAGCACTAGGAGGAAAATATTTCTGGAAGAAAGAAGCAATCAGGGCTATCAATGGAACCAGGAGGTAATCTATTAAACCAAGCCCTAACTTATTCTTTTAGTGATAAAGGGAAGATCTTAGTAACAAAGTACTTGTGCATCTTAAAATCATCAGAGAATAAAGCACTCATAGTAGAAAGCTCATTCATATGAGCCACAACACTCTCATTTTCAGTCCCACAGAAAGGTTCTTTCTCAACAATATCTAAATAGGATAAATCAAGAGAGAAATCATAATCTTTATCTTTAATATCTATGGGAGAGGTGGCAAACTTAGGATGAGAGGATAGTTTAGGCATAATAGTACGTCTAGCAAGGAGACTCTTAATAGCACTAGTACCATGTGTGTTTCGGCACTCTTCAACAAAATCATCAGTAAACTCAATGTAGCCATCATTAATATCATAACTCTCACTAGACTCGGGTGAGCTAACAGGTGTAACAGTGTCTTCACTAGGAGTTTCGGTATTTCCTATACTAGCCATAGTAGCATCTAGAAAAGGACCTAATGAACCACTGACATCAAGCACAGTACAAGTAACATCATGAGCATCAAAAGAAGTTTCAGATTCAGCAGTAGTAGTAGTGTGTATAGCATGAGTATGTGGTGGTGGTGGTGTGACAAGCTTACTTATAACAGACGGTGAATCAAGATCAGCAGAGGTGTTTAGGACTGTACCTCTTCTTGTAGTGGATGGTAAAATAAGGAACTTTCCATCACGAGACTTCCCCATGATGAAAGGAGTAGCAGTGAATAATAATAGATCCAAGTGAACTTACAAATAAAGCTATGCTCCCCGGCAACGGCGCCAGAAAATAGTCTAGATGACCCACAAGTGTAGGGGATCGCAACAGTCTTCGCGGGTAGTATTGCCCAATTTATTGATTCGGCACAAGGGGAGCCAAAGAATACTTGCAAGCCTTAACAACTGAGTTGTCAATTCAGCTGCACCTGGAAATAGTTCTTGCTCATAGAAGTTTATCAGTAGCAATAGTTTGTAGTAGCAGCAGCAACAGTGGAACAAGAACAATAGTAACAGTAACAGTAAACAGTGGGATTCGAGTGCGGTAGGCATAGGGATGGATGGACGGGCGTTGCATGGACGAGTCTAGACATATAACTTTAAGATCTAGGGCATTGCAGATAAATAATAACAAGCATCCAAGTACTAAACAATCCTAGGCATGTGCTCTAAATATAGTCATACGTGCTCGCAATGAGAACTTGCACAACATCTTCTGTCCAGCCAGCCCGTGGCAGCGGGGCCTCTAGGGAACTACTGGCAATTAAAGTGATCCTTTTAATAGAGCACCGGAGCAAAGCATTAACACTCGGTGAACACATGTGATCCTCACACCATAGCCATCCCCTCCGGTTGTCCCAATTATTGTCACTTTGGGGCCTTTGGAACCGGACAATGATATGTGTACACAACTTGCAGATAAGATCACAAACAATACTATCATAATGATTCAATAATAAGTTTAGATCTGAGATCATGGCACTCGGGCCCTAGTGATAAGCATTAAGAACACCAAGTGACAACAAAGTCAAATAGCACTAATAGAGATACTAGGCACTATTCCCTAACAATCATATTCGATTACATGATATAACTCATCCAATCCCTACCGTCCCCAAGCCTACAGCGGGGGATTACTCACTAATGGATGATAGAAACATCGGTAGTTGATGGAGGTGCGTTGGTGATGACGATGGAAATGATCCTCTCCAAATTCCCCGTCCCAGCAGGGTGCCAGAACGGAGTTTCTAGATCCGAATCTTGGTTTCTGGTGGCAGCGGCGGAGCGAAACTCTTTCTGGAAAACTATCGACCCCCCCTCGGTTTTTAGGTCGAGAGGCAACTTATAGGCGCAGAGGGAGGCCGAGGGGGTGCCTATGGTGGTTGCACCCCCCTAGGCACGGACAGAGGTGGGCCCGCACCTAGCAGGGGTGTGGGCCCCCGGGCCCCTTCTCCATCTCGTCTTCTCGCTTCGTGGGTCTTCTGGTGAAATATAATTTTTGGCATATTTTCCGAGATTTTTCCTGATAGTTTATTTTCTGCACAAAAACTAGACACCAAGGTAATTCTGCTAAAAACAGCGTCAGTCCGTGTTAGTTGTATCCAAATCACACAAGTTTAGAGGAGAAACAATAGCAAAAGTGTTTGGGGAAGTAGATATGTTTTGGACGTATCACCACCCCATGTGCGGGCCCACCTTGCCCCGCGCCTGGAGGGTGTGTGCCTCCCCCGAGCTCCGACTCCGCCTCGTTTCCATGTCAAAACCTTCCTTATGCTTTGAAACTTTGTAATATATAACCCCCTGATTCCCCGAGGTTCTTGCATCGAGTTCTCGTCGTGTTTTTGTTTCAATTTGTTTCTGTCAGGCATATTCTCAGTTTTGGAGCTACAATGTCTTCCTATGGATCACCCATGGAGGATTCCTCTGCGATGTCCTCAACCCATACATGTATGAGTTGAAGATTCATCCCAAGGAGCTGATACTCAAAGATGGGAAGGTACAGATGAAAGAAGTTCAAGGCCCCAAGGGAGAAGGAAGTCTGGAAGACAGGATGGAAGCATTGGAGCAGGAGGTTTTCAGGTACAAGAAGATGGCCGAACGCGAAGTGGATGTTATTCACAAGATAAGTTCAGAACTCATCTTCAAACACGAGGAGGAGGTGGCTGAGCTCCGAGAAGAAATCTTCTCACTCCGTCAGACCACCAACCAATTACAAGCACATCTCTACGACATACAAAATCAAAACTGTGAGTATGAGTCTAGGTTTGATCGCATAAGCTCTGCTGCTAGTTTCAGGATTATAGAGACAAGGACATCCTTTTTGGATGGGGAACCATTGCCTTGGAAGTTTTATGATGATAAGAAAACACCACCACCACCAAAGGAGTAATTCGTCATCAGGTTTGGCATCCCCTTGGCTTGTTCCAAGCTTGGGGGAGTGTCGCGGTATCACCACCATTATCTTTTATCTTTTACCTTTTTAGTGGATTCATATCTTCGGTAGAGAGGTTATCTTATAGTTTGGTTTGCATGTGGAAGTATCTCTCCTTTAGTTGATTATCGATGTATCCCTTGGTGTGAGTGCCTTTATTTGAATATTAATGAGAAGTCTCAACTTTTACTTTTTACACTTCTTATTTTAGTTTGCAATCTCTATTATATGATGGATCTTGTTGATCAGTATTGGCATCACTTTGGGAGCATCAAGTGGATCTAAATTGGTTTTGGAAAACCGAGTTCTGGTCAGTAGCAATACATTTTTGATGTTTGAAAGAAAAGAGAAAAAGCTTACAGGTATTTTGTATCATTTATTTTCTTTCTTGTTGGCTCATAAGCTTAGTATTATCTATTTAAGATCTTTTGTGTCTTCAAGGAAGATTGCATGTTTGGCTTTATTACTTGTATGTTTGCTTGTTTCTTTCAACTCTCTTGCTTGCTACCCAGCCTTGCAAGCCAAAAACCTGTTTTGAGAAGGCATACTTCTCATGTTTCCAAACCCTTTGAACCAAAACCTTTGCCATTTGTATCCACCATATCTACCTAGTAGCTTTTGCTATTCCAAGCAAATTCTCAAGCTTCATCTACCTTTCGAATTAAAAAGTATTTTGTTATGTCAAAACTAGTTAGTAAAGCTCTCACGAACTTGATGGCACACCTTATTTTCTTTGCCCCTAATAGACTTGAACCATTGTGTCATCAAAGTTGTATATGCTTGCATCTATACGTTGGAATTAGCAGAATCGTGCCTGTCACGGGGAACGTTTTCGACATTGCACATGTACTTTGTACCCAGTTTGATATCATGCTCTTTTGTCTATGGATGTCAATGGTGTGAAATAAAGAGGGAACTTGTAAGTCCATGGAGTCTGTATTTTGTGTTAGAGAAACGCCTGGGCCGCTAGCCTAAGACATGCCTAATCATGGTGGAAACTTGCAGCATCACCATAGTGAGCTATCTATGAAGCATCCTCAATAAAAATCTATGTATATAGTAAATAAAAAGATCGCTGAGATGCTCATTGTCTGCTTGCCTTGTCATTTTGGTTATGGGATAGCTCCTGTACCATGTGCAAGGGGTACCCCGTTGGCGGTTCTCTATGATACGCATGTACTTACAATGACAAGAACTTACCGGTGACCAAAGTTGAGTAGCATGAGGAATGGCCCTCATATTCAAGGGACATGAGATTGCCAACTTATATTTCGTCAAGCATATACTCCATCTTTGTGCACTTTAACCTTAATCATCTCAAGATGCCTATGATAGGGACAATGAGGGATCAAAGCTAGTAAGTACCAAAATCTTTTGGAAGCTCTTTATGACTTGTAATCCCTGCTACCCTCTATGAAGGGACCTTTCTCCTATTTCCAAGTTGAGTTAGTAGACCTACTCCCTCTCTATCTCCAGCAAGCATTTGAGTTGTTGTGTTGCAAGCATTCATATGGTGATTTATTCAATCATGTCCCTATCTTCCTTGTTTGCACAAAACTTTTATCTATTGAGTATTACTCTAAAAGCCTTCATTGAAAAACCTTTTTGAGCAAAGAGTTCTCCTATTGAAAAACTTCTACAAAAAGATTTTTGTGAAACTGTTTGTCAGGTGTTCTCTGACCAAGAACAAGTTTGCAAATTCCAATTATGATTTATCATTATGCATATTTATGGTGACTGTTGTACTTGGTCGCAAGCTAAGTTATATAATGGTGAGTTGCTTTCTTCTATGAGTTGTGTAATGGTAAGTGTGATGCTTCTTGTTCGTATTCTTTTATCGACACTTCACTCCATAAACCTGTGGACATGTTTACTGAGCTTAGTTTTCGCTTGGGAACAAGCGAAGGTCTAAGCTTGGGGGAGTTGATATGCCCAATTTGCATCACCATTCTATATCATAATCTACCTCTATTCATTGATATTTGTCTTATTATGAGGTATTACTTATGTCTTTTCCACTATTTTTGCATGTTGGATGATTCTTGGAGGATGGACTGGTGGAGTCTGGATTCTGATGGAAAAGAAGGCGTTTTGATGCAATTTCGCAAAGATCAGAAAAATATGGGAAAATATTATTTTTCCAGAAGATTGAGGAAGCCAGAAGGAGGAGCGAAGAAGGGCCACAGGGGCTCACACCCCCCTAGGCGCGAGCCCACCCTAGGCTGCGCCTAGGGAAGGTCTGTCCCACCTGCCCGGCTCCCGACTCCGCCCCTTCGCCTATATCTTCCATACGGAACCCTAAGGCTGAGGGGACGACCACAGATAGATTTCTGCCGCCTCTGCAGGGCGGAAAACACCGAGAGAGAAAGATCTCTTCGGCAGACAGATTTCTACTGGGGAAACTCCTTCCCGGAGAGGGGAGATCATCGCCATCAAAACCGTCATCAAGCTAGGCTTCATCGGGATCATCATCATCCACACCATCATATCCACCAGCACCACTCCGTCCCGTTGTAACAATTGTGTTGGATATTGCTTTAATTCTTAGGGGAAACTTTCCTGGTGTTAATTACTATTGTAGTTGATGCTTGTGAGCGGAACCATTGGATTATTGTTTATGTTCAGATTGTTATCCATCACCATATCATCTTTGATCTTGATCCATATGATGTCTCGTGAGTAGTTCGTTTAGTTCTTGAGGACATGGGAGAAGTCATGTTGTTAGTAGTGGATTTGTGTTGAGTTATTATTCAATGGTTTAGTATTTAAGTTGTGGTGCTATTCTTCTAGTGGTGTCATGTGAATGTCGACTACATGATACTTCACCATTTATGGGCCTTGTGTATTTGGCTACTAATTGTGGGGTTGCCGGAGTGATAGAAACCTAAACCCCCGTTAGGACACCTATGCACAAGGGAGTGTAGGATCTCAGAGTTTAAGGTTGTGGTTAGATTTATATCTTAATTACTTTCATATAGTTACGGATTTTTGCAGGGGGGTTAATCACAAGTATGTATTAGTCCAAGTAAGGTCGGTACATTAGCACAGGTTCACCCACACAACACTTAGAACACCAAAGAAGAGTACTCAGCTATATGAAGCGAAAGCACTTGACAGAATTCCCATGTGTCCTCGAGAACGTTTGGTCCTTATAAGTATTTTCACCGGCTTGTCCTTTGCTAAGAAAGGATTGGGCCACTTGCTGCGTTTGTTCTTTGTTACTTGCACTTTGTTTTGTTGCTTTATCAGAAAATCCCTAAAAATCTGTTTGCTAAGTATTTGCAGAGAGTTACTACTCCATACCACTAGTCAACACCTTTTGCTCCTCGTTGGGATCGACACTCCTATTTATCGAAAGTACTACGATACACCCCCTATACTTGTGGGTCATCAGTGTCAATGGTCTTCGAGCCATTGGAGCTAAGCTGAGCGGAATTTCCGGTGGAGTCGCGGACAGTCCAACGATTCGGTTTGAAGGGGCCTATTTAAGGCGCCCTTCTTCTTCCTCCCACCTAACTCTTTTAATTTTCTCTCTCCTCCATTAATACCAGAGCTTTACCTCACTATATATCTCTCCCTAGCCACTCAAACCTCTTGATATTTTGAGGAGTGGGAGAGGTGGCCTAGATCTACACTTCCACCAAATATTTGATTCCCCCCACCTATCCTTTGTGGATCTTGTTACTCTTGGGTTTCTTGGAACCCTAGACAGTGTAGGACATCCTCGGAGCTGAGGGCATGCGTTGTGAAGCTCCGTGGTGTTGTTGAGGGCCTCCAATTGAGTTGTGGAGCTTCCGCCTCAACCTTGTTGTAAAGGTTTTGGTTGGCGCCTTCAAAGTCACCGGTTAGTGGATTGTGAGGCCTCCTTTGTGGGGGTTCTCACCGGAGAAGAAGGTGAGGCCTTTGTGGCGATTGGGTGACCTTGTGTGTGGCCCCGACACCTCTCCAACATAGACATAGCTTCCTTGGAAGTGAACTACGGGAATTACGTCTCCGTGTCCCCGCTCCGGTTATCTCGTTCCTTACCTTTACTACTTGCTCTTTACCGCTCTTGTGCTTGATGTTAGTTCTCTAGCATATAGGTTGTTCATCTAGTTGCATATCTAGATAACTTATCTTCTTGCCAAACCTAAAATTGATTAACAAATTAAAAATTGGTAGTCTCCTATTCACCCCTCTAGTTGATTCAAAGTCGGTATTTTCAGGTCCCTTCATGAAAGTTGTTCTGTTTGACCTAATGGAGTCGATGATAACTATACGACCGAAATTAATTTCCCGTCGTATAGTTGGTCGTTAAGTCTTCTGGATCCACTTCACGGCTCTTGGTTTCTTTGACGTGTTGGAAATCTCGTATCTTTAACTTTTATGTTGTGATTCCCATCATTATACGTCATTATCTGCGTAGGGAAAAATAATAAGAAAGGATTGCGTACCCATTTGATCATTAGGCATTAGTGACAGGGTTTAGAGAGATATTTCATCATATATATGAATAATATTTAGTTTAAATACGGACGTAGATGGCTATATTTCACAGCCATCAACCTCCCCAAGCTTAAACTTGATCATTCTCTAGCAAGAAAACAAAAATCAATAGGGAACTCAACATTTAAACTGAAAATAACGAATGATGATCTTACTCATGATTGGTAGTCTCATGTTTCCTCCACTTTATTAATCTGAAAAATCTTCAGCATAAATAGAGTAATGGCAAGCATATCATACGGGTTTCATGAATCCTTATAGCGCAGCAAAATTATTGTAAGCATGGATGATTCAAATGAGTAAACTTTATTCCATGTCATGTAATCAACTCATAAGCTTGCCTTTGAACAATAAAGTATAATTATGTAAATTGAGAATGTTAGAGTTCATCATAAAAAGCATATACACTACAGTATCTCAATTCTCCCACATCAATAAATCAATACTTTTCAAGCACTACTTTTCTATTCATTGTCCTTTAGGAATTTCAGTTCTTAAGTACTTGAGAGCATGTC
Source organism: Avena sativa (assembly GCA_916181665.1). NCBI lineage: Eukaryota > Viridiplantae > Streptophyta > Magnoliopsida > Poales > Poaceae > Avena > Avena sativa. Next base: position 397,722,211 of record OV702281.1, read on the forward strand.
AAGAATTTTCATTAGTTTATCGGGCTGTGATGGACACTCGTGGCATCACTAAGGTTTTTGTTCCTTTTGCATAATGATTACTCATATCAGCTAGAGGAGTGATTCCATTATGAACACATCTACCTGAGAGTGCCAAGAATCTTACCCATTATAGCATTGCTGCTACAAATGTTTAATCAACTCATAGCCGAAATCTAGGAGTTTCCTCCATGAATATCATTCGTAGGCTAGTGGAGTTATTGGCATCCCATGAAGTTTGACACGCATAAAGCTATATCATTCTTATGATTCACAAGTCAAACTTTGGCATGCTCACAAAAATAGCTAAACATTAATTCAATTGAACAAATCCTTTCAAATAAATCTATCAAGTCAATCATTATTTTCTGTGGTGTTGAGTGTCTCTGAGAATAAGCTTTCAATACTAAACACTACATCACCCAAGCCTTCAATTGTGAGACTTTTTCTTATTTCAATTGTTTAGCAAATTTTTAGGCAGGACTTGGTTAACTACAAGAGCTAACACAAAATGTACTCAACTAAATACCCATGCAATTTTTTTTACTACAATATAGAGACTCACTCCACCGATATAACATCTTATCATTTACTACTAACTAGCGTGGATTTCTGAAATTTCAAAAGTGGGGAGTCATAAGGCATACCTCTCATGTTTGGTTCCACTTATCTCTTCCCTTTTTATTTGTTTCTTGGAAACTCGAAGTAGATCACTCTCCTGCAAATACATGAGAAGCTCAAGGCGAAAAGAAAAGAAAGAGGGACATAAAGATAAATGGAGAAATCCTTTTGTGGTTTTTTTAGAAGGGGAATTAAAGAATAGAAAATTGGCGGCAAAGCTCAGCTTGAAAATCTCTAAAATAAAATAACTAAAGATAAAGTGTTGGGGAAACTAACACGAGTGCTTCTAAACACAAAAATAAAAATCATAACCTCAAAAATAAAATAAAGCAAATGAACGCCAAATAAAAATAGATAGAAAACCTCCCCAGGCTTAGGCTTTTGCAAGTCCTTTAAATCATTGAGGTGAGGGGGAAGTTGTAACTCTAGTCCGCAAATTGAGTTGATAAGTTACTTGTTGTTTCTCGGAGGTTCAGGGCGAGATTATGTATCTCCTCCATAGTCCCTCCAAGTTCTTGAAAGTCTTGATATGTAGAAAACCGGTTTGGTGGCTGCTCCTCCTGATGAGGAACTCCTTGCTCCTCCTCTTGGTCCTCATCCTCATCCGGAATCTCCTCCTCGGGTTGGTGTTGCTCAACCTGCAAATCATAAAGCACACGTCCTTCCTCGATAGATAAAAGACCATTAGGCAGAGGAGCGGGGTAGAGACGCCCAGCTCCAGCAATATGCAGGTAATAAAAACCACCTCTCCTAGTGAGCATTCCACAAGCCTTTAAAGTAGAGAAACCAACACGTCGCTCACCTAGCACAGGTTACAACTCACCTAGGTCGATGACACCTCCACATGTGATTGGTCCTTGGCTTTGGGAGGATTGGTACTCCAAGTAGCGCACAAGAATTGCGCATAAGTGGAGTGACAAGTTGTCATAGTTGAAAGCAGCTTTTGCGAGGACTAAGATGTCCTCCTCATTGAGTCTTGTAAACTCATTACACGCCTACAATGTGTTAGAAATAACATAGAACAAATAGCGAATAGCAGGATGTTGAATATTTTTCCCTTTGCCAACTCTAGAAGTAAAGCTCATCCTATAATAGCAGAGTTCAGGGGAAGGTTCTATGCTAGTAAAAGATGTGCGTAGAGCATTAGGATCATTGTTGGGTAAACCAAAACAATTGCACCATTCATCAAGTGATAATGAATAGTTGTTGTTCATAAATCTGAAAGAAATCATATCCTCTCCATGCCATGTTTTAACGGTGCTTTTTAAAGAACTTAAAAATTCAATGGTTAACCGGCGATAGGTAGGTGCATCATGAAATACAAAGTTTTGCAGGCTAACTCTATTGCATAGTAAATTAAGTTGGTTCAATATGACGGGACAAGCCTACTTGGTTGCCTTCACTTCTAGGTTTTTGATCATGTCAAAACGATCATGGTGGGACTCATTCCTAAATCGAATCCCCATGCGTTCCTGAGCTGCAGCCCGATAAGAACTAGCAGCGGCAAGAGCACGCGTTTGGATCCTTGTGTTCATCTTCTAAAAATAAATAAGAAGGACAAATATAAAACTTTTTGATCCAACAATAATAGTCATAGAATATTCCTCATCAATGCACACTAAAGAATCTCCTCAACATAATAATCTAAGAGAGAATCATGGCAACTAGTTCAAAATAAGTATCACCCTAGATTGATAATGACAACAGATCAGAGATGAATTCACGAAAAGTAATTGGAGGATCGAAGGAGAAACATACCGTAGATCACTTGTGTGCGAGGAAATCAAACAAAATTGAGTATAGGTGAAGATCCCTTGAGGTTTTGAGAGATTTTGGAGGTAGAAGAGAGAAAATGGATTGAAGTTTTGGTGTTTTGGGTACCTTCCCGTGCGTTTAAGTGGTCAGACGCAACTATACGGTCGCAACTATATGGCCGGAACAATTTGTTCCCGACGTATAGTTGGTCTGACTGCAAAAAAATAGGGTTTTTAGGGTTTCTTTCCTGACATCTGTAACTATACGGCCAGAACTTTTGTTCCTATCGTATAGTTGGTCGTTAAACCTTCTTTATCTGGAGAATAAAAATTGTCGATGGATCAAATAACTATACGGTCGAAACTATATGGCTGGAATATTTATTCTCGCCGTATAGTTAATCGTTAAAGGTACTGTATACATCAAAAAATTCTATTTCCTCAAGAATTAATTTTTAGACTAAAACTTAGCAAAACACCATGTTTTGATAGAAAAATGACAGACTAAATTGTCGACCAACATTGGCATGTATAAAACAGGAATTTTTAGTACCATAGAATCTCTCCTTCTCACTGGAGTTTTCTAGCACTCTTTATTCAACATAAAACTTAAACTAAAACTTAAAAACTTTACTCAAACCTTTATTTCACATGGGTTGCCTCCCATGCAGCGCTCTTTTATGGTCAATAGCTTGATCTTGATGTTCCTCACTTAGGCCAGATGAGTGGAACACCCACTCCAAAATAGTTGGCCTTCAAAGTGATGGCCTCCTTCTCATCTTGACTGGCTTTATTTTTTCTAGGAAAATGAATAACAAAAGGATCCCGCGAAGGCAATTGGAGCTTCACATTCCCTTCATGCAGATTGATCAAAGCCTTAATAGTTCTTAAGAAAGGACGGACTATTATGATAGGAGCAGTAGCATCTTCAAACATGTCAACAACAACAAAATCAATAAGAGCAGGACAGTCTTTAATGTATAATAAGGTATTCTCTTTAATTCCTACTGCTTGTTTGTAGGTAGAATCTGCTAGATGCAATTTTAACTCAGTGATTTCAAAAGAGCCAAGATTTAACTTATTAAAAAGACTCTTTGGAATTGTTGAAACACTTGCACCTAGATCACAAAGTGCAGCTATTTCATTAGTCCGAATTTTAATCTTAATAGTAGGCTCAAATATACCATCAATCTTAATGGGTAATTTTTCAGCAATTTTCTTATATTCTTCCTCAAGCTCGCATACCTTTATTACTACCCGATTAACGAAGTGTTGATACATGGCTTCCTAATTTCCTTCACTTACCAGAATCTTGATATTGATCCTTTTTACAAGATCTTTAATCATGTAATTCGGTGAAGGAGCATTGCTATAATCAAGTTCTTCAGGCTCCTCCCTTTGGATTCTTATTATATTGAGGTATTCTACTGAATTGGGCTCAGATTTACCTGCAAATTTAGCTAGAATGAGAGTTTGACTCTCAGTTATATTACCTAATTGTGACTTAACAATCCTTGTTCTTTCTTGGAGGGCCTGCAAATCATTCCTCAAACTTACAGCTTGGTTAGACAATTTTCCAAGCATAGCATCATGGTTCTCCGTTATATTAACAAGGATATTGTTTTGCTCATTTTGCAAGTCCATAAAGGACTTAAGAGTCTCTTGGAGACTACCATTACTTGATCCCATATTATTATTAGAGTTACCTGCAGGACTAGAATAATGTTTTTGTAAATTAGGATTATAGTTCTCTTCTAAGCAAGGTTATAATCATTACGAGCTATGAAGTCCATGTCTTCAATATTTGGTTTGGAGTAGCTCTTACCTGGGTTTCCTTACCTTTGAAGGCTAATATGAGCTCATCCAACTTAGCATTGAGTTCTTCATTTTCTTGAGGTGTGATGGAGTTCACCTTCTTTGTGTTTGATCTTTCCACATGCCATTGGGCATGGTTGTCTTGCATATTGTCTATCAGCTGCTTTGCTTTGGTAATTTGCTTACCCATAAATGTTCCTCCAGCTGCAGTATCAAGAATAGACTTAGACACAGGGTTTAGAGCATTATAAAATAAATGGAGAATTAACCAATCTTCCATCCCATGGCAGGGACAGTTTCTCATGCATTCTATCAATCTCCCATGCAAGCTCTAGTGGCTCACCCTCTTCCTGTATAAAACCAGTAATATTAGATCTTAGTTGCATAGTCTTTGCAGGTGGAAAGAATTTAGTCATAAATAAAGAAGTACATTCCACCCATGATGCAATAGTATTTCTAGGCAAAGATAGCAACCATTCTTTTGCTCTTCCTCTAAGAGAGAAAGAAAATAAGCGCAACTTGACCGCGTCAGGGTCAACATATTTAATGCGCATCATATCACATATTTCAGTAAAAGTATTCAAGTGTATACCTGCATCTTCAACAACAGAGCCTCCAAATTGATTCTGTTGAACCAAACTTAAATAGTGGGGCTTAATTTTATAATCTCCAACAATAATTGCTGGTTGAGTAATAGGAGTACGTAAATAATCATTGTTGGGAGTTGCAAACTCGCCTAGCTTCTTTTCAGCCATACTTCCTATGTTTTTGGATTATTTTAAACAAATACTAATGATGGTAAAAACAAGAATTAAAAGACTAACTATTTTTTTGGTTTTTCAAATAAAGACTGAAAGCAAACTAACAAAATTTAAAAACAAGAATCAAAACTAGCAAGGTTCCTACTAACCTCACCAGGGTAGCTATTACTTCCCCAGCAACGGCACCAGAAAAAGGGTTGATACCTTCGATCCAGATTACGGATGTACTATAGTTCTTTTTCCATAGTATACCTAGGTTTATCGAATCCTCGGGAAGCAGAAAGCAAAGTGAAGTTACTTAAACGGACCTTCGAGAGTTTTAGAATTCCTTTTGTGTTTTCACCAGACCAAGAGTTTGCGATCTTTTTATTGTTGTTGACAACGGAGAGAGAGGGCCTAGGGCCTTCGGTTTCACCAGTAGTTGTGCAAAACATATGATGAGAATAAAAGATAATAATAAAGTATGCATGTAATTGTTAGAGCAAGATAATTATATATGCGCATTGCATCCATAATTGCTATTGCCTCCGCAACCGCTTATAGCAATAACCTACTAGTATCATCCATAGAATAAAGAGAACTAATGGTATGCATAGTGATGTTACCGTTAATCCCAAGTAAATCCCTCACATACAGCCGTACTACCCCTCCTGTCACTAGGGTTTCCAACCTGCAGATCAGTCATAACTCACACTCCCTATACCTGGATCAATCCTTGGGGTCTTGGGTACCTAACAAGTCCTTAGATTGAGGCAAGAGAGGGTACAATAATCATCATGTCATACAAACTAATACATGATCCCATCTATGATAAATAACATGCACACAAAGCTATATGTCTAGGCTTAATCCCTTAGCCCAAGGAGAATTACTCACACATAGAGATGAAATCAACAATCATAAACATTGTAATAGAGACCATAAGATTGATAGCAAATAGTCTTACAATGTCGTCAATTGGAGAAGAGATCTACTATTACAAGTGGTGTAATATGGCTATGGTGGTGGAGAAGGTTTTGGAGATTAGATCTAGATCTATTCCTCCGGCGTGGTGGCTTCTGGTGGCAGGGAGAGTTGTGGTAAAAAAGAAGCGTGTTTTCTCATAGCCCTAAGCCTCTTTATATAGGGGGTGCCTTTACGAAAGTTGTTATGTTTGACCTAATGGAGTCGATGACAACTATACGGCCGGAATAAATTTCCCACCGTATAGTTGGTCGTTAAGTCTTCTGGATCCACTTCATGGCTCCTGGTTTCTTTGACGTATTGGGAATCTCATATCTTTGACTTTTATGTTGTGATTCCCATCATTAGACGTCATTATCTATGCAGGAAAAAATAACAAGAAAGTATTGTATACCCCTTTGATCATTAGGCATTAGTGGCAGGGTTTAGAGAGATATTTTATCAAATATATGAATAATTTGTAGTTTAAATGCGAACGTGGATGACTATATTTCACAGCCATCAGCCATCTTCTACTACTTGGCTGCAGGAACAAGTCGTTCAGGGTCAGCGTCTTGCTGGCTTGCAAGCGGGAGTAGCGAGCGATGGCAGTAAACCTAAGAATTCTTGGCAGCAGCAGATGGATGAATCGCTATTTGATCTGATTTCAAAGGCGAGACACACGGCGTGAAGTGGGCAATACTACATGATCGATGGAATAGCCAGTTAAACATGGGTAGACATGCAAATGGGCTATTGTCTATTGGGCTATGGGGAATACAAAACTAGATAGATCATTGATTTCTACCAGCGTTGGGCTCTAGACCTAATAAATACGTGATTAGCAATGGCCACCAGAACGCTCAACATAAAAAAATCAATGGCCACCAGAGTGCAATATATATACGTGTAGTTTTTGTTGGGGGAAAGACCATTAGGGGGTCTGACCCCTACTGCACCCCTTGGCTCCACCCCGACCGAGAGCTCCCCACCGCATACCAGATCAAGAGGGTGTAGGAGGTCTCAATCCTCCATGTTTCTTCGCTAATAGGAGGACATGATGGACAACTCCACTGTGAGCCTAATTCGTACCACAACCATGCTTATTGGAAAAATATTTTCCATATCCATCCTCCATGCCAACTTTCCATCTCGGAAGCCCACCGAAAGGACTCATTGACGAATGTCTAGTGCTGCATGCAAGAACTAGTAGGATAATGAAGCCCCACGACATAGGGCAGAAAGTCATTACTTCCTATAAAGCCCCATGCGCTACCCGACCATGTAGGGGCTCTTGCATGTGCACCTTCCTGGAGCATCCGATCAGGGTGAACAGAGACATTTTCATCTCCACTTTTGCCTGTAGCCATTGGATACAATTGAATATTTTCCAGCCCGCTCTTCTCAAAGCGAGTCCATGATAGCTGGGCCCATGAACATACTGGTCTGGCTATTGGAGGCAGCGAGGGTACTGGTATGCGTCGCCTTTCCTATGCGTGTGAGGGTCAAAATATCCCAGACCACCTCCCAATCGGCTCCTTCAGCTCATTCCCAATCCCCGCATGCTCTCCCCTGCCTGACCTATCGTCGCCTCCTCTCATCCCTGCTCCAGCTCTCCTTCCTGATCCGCCGCTATCTTCTCTCCTCCCTGCTTCAGCGTCTCGGCATCCTCTCCACCACCAGCACATGCGGATGCAGAGCAAGGGCGCCAACAACGACGCGGTGAGAGTGGATGGATCCAGACGGGGCTACCATGGTGGTGGACGGTAGGATTCGCTGCAGGCGCATATCTCGAAGGTCCAAGACGAGCAGACGCCGTAGGCGAGGACAACCGAGGTGGCGGGAGAGAAGAGGTGCTTGTTGGAGATATGCCCTAGAGGCGGTAATAAAAGTAGTTATTATTATATCTTTGTGTTTATGATAAATGTTTACATTCATGCTATAATAGTATTAACCGAAACATTAATACTTGTGTGATTTGTAAACTAGTTAGAGTCCCTAGTAAAGCCTCTTTGTAATACTAGCTTGTTGGTTGATAGATGATCATGGTTTCTTGATCATGAACATTGGGATGTTATTAACAACAAGATCATATCATTAGGAGAATGGTGTGATGGACATACTCCTATATATAAGCGTAGCATAAAGATCAAGTCATTTCATTAGTTCGTTTGCTACAAGCTTTCTCATACATAGTAACCTAATTACTTCGACCATGAGATCATGCTAATCACCATCACCGGAAGGATACTTTGATGACATCGAACACCACACCGTAACTGGGTGGCTATAAAGGTGGCATTGAGTGTTCGAAAAGTATGTGTTGAGGCACATGAATCAAGAGTGGGATTTGTCCATCCATATGACGGATAGATATACTCTGGGCCCTCTCGGTGGAATGTCATCCAATTAGCTTGCAAGCATGTGAATGTCTCACAAGGGATGACATATCACGGGAACGAGAAAAGAGTACTTATCAGTAACGAGGTTGAACTAGGTATGCAGAGATACCGACGATCAGACCTCGAATAAGTAAAATATCACGAGACAAAGGGAAATTGGTATCATACGTAAGTGGTTCATTCGATCACAAAGTAATCGTAGAAATATGTGGGATCCATATGAATTTCCAGATTCCTCTATTGGTTATTGATCGGAGAAGAGTCTCGGTCATGTCTGCATAATTCATGAACCATAGGGAGACACACTTAAGGATTCGATGTTCTTTAGTAGATATGGAATGTAAGTAGTGAGACCGAATGTTGTTCGGAGTCTCGGATGGGATACGGGATATCACGAGGAGATCCGAATTGGTCCGGAGAATAAGATTCATATAAGGAAAGTCCAATTCCGGAGTTCGGGAATGATTGCGGTGTTTTCACCGGAATGATCTAGAAGGGTCTAGAAGGTTCACCGGACCGGAAGGGGAAGGGTGCATGAATGTGTCATGACTAAGTGGAATGATTGCGACATGTACTAGGTCACTTGGTTGGGCGTTTAAAAGAAAGAAATTAAACTCCAAATTGAAAGTCAAAAGGCAAGTTTGAAAAGTCAAACTGGGACAATGTATCCTGGTGGAGGAAGGAAAGAATCCTTCTCTCCCTCCACCACAAGCCAAGTAGGAGAAGGAGTAGGGAAAGGATTCAAACTCCCCTCTCCCAAGCTGCCCTCCCTCTCATAAATAGAGGGGAAGGGGTTGCCCCCCAAGAGCACCACAACCAGCCCCTCCACACACCACCGCCGCGCCGCCGCCGACCACCTCCTCCTCTTCGGCTTCTAAACCCTGGTTTGCCGGGGAAATCCTAATACTCCACCATAACCTGCTCCGGCTTAGGTGAAGCCCTCCGGGATCTTCCCTCTACTTCTGACACCACACCGTCGTGCTGCCAGAATCGCGGGGAGAGAACTACAACCTCCGCTGCCTGCTGGAACAAGGGAGAGGAAGGTCTTCATCGAGTACCGAACGTGTGACCGACTGCGGAAGCACTGCCGGAATGCAGCGCCAGAAGGATCGTCTACATGATCTTGAGATCGACAAGTGTACGACTACATCACCCACGAGAATCTGGTCTCGTTAACCGCTTTGGAATCTTCGAGGGTGAGTACTCTAATCGACTCGTTGCTACAATCTAGTAGATAGATCTTGGCTTGTGTGTGTTCATGCGGTAGAATTTTTTTGTTTTCCATGCTATGAACCCCTATAGTACTGTAGGAGCGCATGGCTCAGCATGTCTCAACAAAGGCGGAATAAAACTAGCATTTACTTTGTCAAGCACAAAGTATATAAACTACGGTTCACCTATGTGCACGAACAACTTATGCTAAGCAAAACAAGCAACTATGTGATAGCTAGATATAAGAATTCAAGCACGAAGGCAAAGTAAAGTGCATAAGTAAATAGCTCGGATATAGAGATAACCGAGGCACGCGGAGACGATGATTTATTACCAAGTTCCTCCCATAAAGAGAGTACGTCTTGTTGGAGGGGTGGGCGGTACTAAAACCACCACGCCACAAAAGGCCTCACCCTATTCTCCTGTGAACCTCGCCACAAGAGGCCTGGTTCACTTCTTCACTATCAGTGCACTTGTCGGTGGCAATCCGTAACCTCTCACAAAGGTTGGGGCACTTCACTCAATTGGAGTCTCCCAACAAACAAGCTTGGGGAAAGCTCCACAACTTAACTGGAGGCCCCAAGTAATCCACAAATCTGCAAAATAACTAAACCATCTAGGGTTCCAAGAACCCAAGAGTAAAAAGCTTCTCACCTTTCACCTAATTGAATCCTCACCAAGGACTCAAAACGATGCACCAAATGCAATGGAAAGAACACACGAAGTGCTCAAGTCCTTCTCTCCCAAATTCCACCAAAGCTACAAAAGCTAGTGGGAGAATAAGAGAGGAAGAACATAAGAGGAAATCCACAAAAGAAACCCCAAAATCTAGATCCCAATATGTTCCCCTCACATAGAGGAGAGATGGATTGGTGGAGTTGTAGATCTAGATCTCCCCTTTCAAATCCCCCAAAAAGATTCAAGAAATATGGGAGGGATTGAGAGTATTTGCAAGCTCTTGAAGGTCAAAACAATGGAGGAGAGAGAGAATGCAAGCCACCAGCCTAAGGAGGAAGAAGAGGTATATTTATACCCCTCCCCAATGAAATATGACCGTTTGAGACCTTCCAGGCCGGATAATCCGTCCCTCCCCTGGATATTCCGGGTTCCCCGGGCCAAAAAATGGCTAAGGACTTCGCGGCGCGTCCCTCAGTATAGGGGAGGATATTTGGGGCGGATTATCCGCCCCCGAAGGGTCAGATAATCCGCCCCCATTACTGGGAGCCACGCCTCAAAGTCCTTAGCCGTTTTCCAAATATTGGGCCGGATAATAAGCCCCCATGGCCGGATAATCTGCCCCCTGAAAACTGGCAGGAACAACAAAACTGAAACCATCATAACTTTTTCATTCGGACTCCGATTTTGATGATCTTGGGCTCGTTTCGAAGATAGTAACAAGCTCTACAAGATCATGCAGGGAACCATCATAGTACAGCAAGGTATGACAGAACCAAATGATGAAAGGTTTAACCTATCTATAAAAGACAAACCGGTAAAACCTCCAATATCGAAAACACAATAGAGAATGCATATGAAATCCGTTTTCGGTGAACTTAAGCTTATCATAGAGATTGACACAATATCTAAATCCTCTCATGGATAAGAACCAAATAAGAACTAAGAAATATGATGCCAAGTATGCAAAGGTTTGAGCTCTCACCAAGGGATATAATCAAGTTACTCACTTGAGAGCCCCTCTTGATAGTACGGTTGTCTATCCTATAAAATGGTCTCCCCAACTAACACCACGATACCGGTAAGAAAGAAACCCTATCAAGATCAAACCTTTGCCTTGAATATTCCACACATCAAGATGGAGCACCTTTCTTGATTGCACTAGCTTGGTGAAGACTTGGAATTTGCTCCCCATACTGCACTATGGAAGAGCCTCTCTTTTAGGCATATCTTCACATATCCATGATCACCATAAGGATGGCAAGATACACTTGGGATCATCTTATTATTCACGACACACTTGCCATAGGCTCAACTTCTACTTGACCAATCTCCAGATCATTCCTTAAAACCTTGATCAACACTTGATCTTCTTCACTTTATTCTTATTCCAACCTTGAAGCCACCATATGGTTCAAGCATTGTCTATGGACAAATCCTACAAGTAAAACTCAATGCAAACATAATTCCATAAAACATTGTCATTAATTACCAAAACCACACATGGTGGCACACATGTTCTTTCAGTCATGATGTTCCATCACATGGTGGAGCGCGGCTGGATGAGTTACCTTTGCGGCGGTGCTCTCTGCTTGCGAAAATCAGTGGCTGGTGGAGGGCGAAACGAGGCTCTTCTCCGAGATGTAAAATAGGTACTTGATAATATATTTTGGACCATTTTCTATTGTGAGTAACACCTGAGTGGTAATGCTTGACTATGCTTTTATTCATGTGTCTACAGTCTATATGATACTTTGTGTTTTGGTTGTAGTTTTGTTGTCGGGTTTGCTTTGGGACATAGAGTGATTCTAGTTCAAGCCCTCTATTTGGCTGATCTAAGGTGAGCCCTTTCAGTCCCTCCATTGCTAAAACTACTCAGTGTAACCAGGACCTTTCATACGATAGTTAATTCTGCCATTATACCCATTACATTTTATATTCATATAATTTGTAATTTTAGTAATAATAAGTTCAGTAGCTACGTGTTTGATTGGCTTAGACAAATTTTGTTTTTTCTTACAACCAAATTTGCATGGGAGCTGAGCAGTACTACGCGTGGAGTTAGAGCTTGTGATGCCATCAGCTATCTGGACTACAGTTAGGGGCTTTCTCGCTAAGCAGCACGCCATTTGGGTCCAGATCTCATGATGCCATCGGCTAAGCTGGGCACTTTCTGCAGTCACGGGCTTGCTCATGGACGGGAGGACAACAGCTAGAGGTTTGATCCCACAATAGGTGTTGGGTCATGCCCTTCTTCTCTTATTCTCAAATAATCAAGTGAGCAAACTGAGAATTCTTGGTTTGTTTCGTATGGTTGATTGTTTTATTTTGTATTTTGTTGAAGTGACCAATATCAGCACCGCTCCTCCAATTCTTGATAGCAGGAAAAATTCTCTTCTTACCCTATGCGAAATTCTTTTATGTCCTATTCAGAAAACCATCATATTCCTTTGGTTCCAATAAAAATAGATTAGAATGCCAGGCGCACCGGGTCATCTAGTTGAGAAAAACTGGAACCAAGTCCAAAACCTAGACCTAGACTCATACCTATGTACAACATTTACCCAACTACCTCCATCCTTCCCACTCTGACCGATGAGGGAGAGGGGGGGATGCTAGGCTACTGAAAAGACATTTTCCTTCCTAAGTGGTTTTAGTGTAGTATTATAAAGAAATTGGTGGTTTTTGCCTTTTTCTCCCTAAGTGGTAGCTAGCTAATTAATCTAGTAATTGCTACTAGCGTAATGTGGCACTTGTTTCTAGATGACATGGTAATTTGTTTCAAAAACTTTATCACTATTGCAAGGTGATCCAACAATTAAATCCACGGTTCTGCATTTTGATAGGTAATCTTAGGAAGTTACGTTATAAACTATTAAGATATGCAAGTATTTATAATTATGATCACACATAAAATATTCAATGCGATAAAGGCTAGGGCATACGGTGGTAGTGTAGTGTAAATAATACTCTCACCCTCCATTTATTATAGTGTAAACAATACACTATAAGGTGGTAGTGTAGTGAACACAAATAAAATATTCAGTGCGAGTAGATACTAGTTAAGTGCCCGTGCGTTGCTATGGGACAATGATGACTATATATTTTATAAATGTTTCTGTCGAGTTTGAAATCCTTGTGTTATATTTTGTAAATGTTTGTGCATAGTTTAGAAACCTTGTGTTTTCCCATGTCTACCGTATTTCTCTCACCTCGGACCTCTTCGATGACCAACATGATTTTAACCTTCATCTCTGACACACATAATCTCTCAGTTGTTGTTTCAACTTTCTCCACTTCGTTCACTCAAAGGTGTTATGTCGTATCTTTTTAGCCTTGCATAGTACTCCTACCACTGAATATTATCATTGCTTCTATCATGCAGAGATTGATGGCGGTGCTTTTGTCATGTGTATCACACAAACTGCATTGGCTAGTTGGTTCTTTCTTTACCAAATTAAGCATAAATTTCTTGTGTTCTAGAAATAGAAGGAGCACGCGTCATGAAAATAGTACCATGAAGCTTTTGGGTGAATTTTGAAAGCAAGACCAGTTTCGTAAACTCTTGTATTTTTACTCATTATATTCATCAAATAAGAAACTTGTGTATGCAAATGTAATCTATTTTCCAATATGCTTGAGAAACTCACAAGATTAAATGAGCATATAACATATCTTCGGCCTGAACATGAATTTGGCATATTATATGGTGCCATAGTTATAAGCAATAAAATGGCATCACATAAAACTCCTAAAGTGACCCCCAACAATATACAACAAAGTTAGTTGATATATTCTAAACCGGCACCAAAGTGAAGCAATCAAAGAAACTAAGGTATGTATCTTCTGAATATGAAGGAGCACCAACTCATGCCCCATATTTCCTTGGTTTTTCAAGGCTAACCAAACAACCTCACGATGTGTCACTGTCATTTCAGCCTTGCTTTTACATGTCCCCTTGGTAATAGGAGGGTAAACATAGTGACATAGGCATGTTGTCAATCACTAGTGGACGCCATCCCATCTATGTCAGCCTCCGCAGATTTCTCTCATCACCTAGCAGACACCCCTATCAATTTGACAAGAATAATCTGAGAAGTAATACGAAATCTGTGTAAATCTACATGAAATAGTACAAAATCAACACTATAAATTAACTCTTTTACTTGTCCCTCTAATGCAAAATCAAGCAAAGTACAATACAAATAACTTATAATCAGTAAAAATCTCCGAAAATAAAACATGAAACATACACCTAAACTTGCAATGGCACCTCACTTAAAAATTCTGAACTCTTTGAAGGTAAGCTGGTGCTATTCAGTGTCCCAAGCAGTCTAGCAATAGGGTGCAATGCAACTCCAAAAAAATAAAACAGTGATTACTAAATTTATTTTCCTCTTTTTATATTGATAGCTAAGTGCCCCTGCTTAAGTGCATGATGGGCATCTTCCTATTAACATCCTCTTCCAGAAACTAAATATACACACATCATCAAGAAAATAGTTTGCATATTCCAAGTCTACATTCAGAACTTAAGCATACTAACACCGAAAGCAGTGCTAAGGAACAAGTGCAAATCATTAGTTTGGTGTATCCTTTTCTTAGGAATATCTCATTCATCCATCTAAAGGGCCATAGTGCGCATGGGAAATTTAATTGGATTAACAGATAAGGAAAGTGCATATCTCACATCAAAAAGATGCCGCGTCATGAAAACAAATTAGAATAAGTGGCAAAGAGTGACACATTATTTTGGAAAAAAACGTATGCACAATATTTAGCTCTAGAAATTAACCCTTGCCTAACGAACATAAATTATGAAACCCAAACAACAAGTAAATTTGAGTTGTTTGATGTCTCCCAAATTCCGACATAACAGATTTTGGATCATATGTATTTTCTTAAGGCAAGAACATACACCAAAGAAGAATCCCCAAGAAACGGGGTGTAACAAGCACCTTAACACGTCAATTAATCTTGCGCTCTAGCTAAAAGCATAGACTGGACCTACCTTTAATTACACTCCTTCCTCTGTAGTCCATGCTCTCTTTACTTCTTCTAAATATACCTAATAAAACTATATATCTGGCAACAAAACTGTAGACATCACCCGATGGGTGATTTCCTAAGAATTTATCCAAGTCCGAATCAATTGTTTGAAGTAGAATAAACCTTCCCTATTTAAAGACCACAAGATCCCAGTAAATGCCATGTTAAATTGCAGGAGAATTAATAAATTTATCTGTTCCACCCATGCATTCCAGGGTGACACGATGAAGACACACACGATGTCTCTATCCTTTGAGGTAACAACCAATTCTTGCTTCAATTCAAATTGTTTTCTGTAACAAAACTGGACCACATGTCAAAATAAAAAGTAAGACCGATTTAAGTATATCATACGGAAGAGACAATGAATTTATACATATAGCGTTGCGGGCATACAATTACTATTCATTCATGGTTAGATCGAATAAACAGAATGATGATTATCGACTTAAACTTGATTCAGAATGCATAGCCAATTGTTGTGTGATCTTGGCGTCACGACATCCTTAGCCATTGGTTTAAACCGCCATCATCCTGTCACCATCGCATTGCCCAAACAACACACCAGAGCCTCCTCTTCTTCGTCCTACAGTAAGTTACAAATCAACCAAATATGATCATATGCAATTCCTTTCCTCCCGAAGACAAAACAACTCAGAGCATCACTAATAAAGCATATAATAAGGTCCTTATGTTTGTGCTTAGCAACACATAGCATCATGCTACTCCTCTAGGCTCCTTGTTCAGTGACGATAACAGGCACACTAATACATTAGTGGTTCATGTTTACCATCTAAATCATGCAAGTGTGATATGAAAATACTCTAGTGACCATCCACAGAAATAATGGCCACAAATGCCATCCTTGATTATTTTCCGATGAGCATCGAGGCTGATTATAATGATACCAAATAGTGCGCCCATTTCTATCCTATTTGTATAACTAATGCATCTTGAATGGTCCTGCTAATCTATAATCTTAAGTAAGAACTAATACAATAGTTTTCTAGCCTTTCCCATGAATCCTTATATATTCGGCCTTGTGATACACATATTCTTGTAAATAGTGGCCGTACTCACTGAAAGTCTTGACGGATTTGGGGCCAACTTTGAGAACCCATCCAAACTTCAGGGATAGCATCAACAGGAACAATTTGTAGCATTAGCAGACAAATACCTAAGCATGTTTTGTTGCATGTTATCATGACTGAATTACCTTGCTTTCAGACCTGTTGCAGGCCTACAAACTCGATCGAGTTTGGCATCCATGTACCAGCTAGCCAAGGAGACACCGACTCCAACTCATTCCAACCTCGCACGCGAATAGGACGGCCACTGGCAATAGCCCATGGATCCTCTTCCGTTGCCCGTCGGTCGGCAATGATTAATTCTAAAATCTGTACATAAGCATATTACATACCCAAAAAGAGATGCAATGTCCATGTCCTCTTCATGTTTAAGTACATTCCTATAATTTTCCATGGATTACAGATCTTATGATAGGAAATTGCAGCATTTTAAATTGTACCCGATTAAGAGTTATGCTCTCATAATGTTGACCGAAAGTGCTTGTGGGCAGGGTCTTCGCCTTCGTGGCCTACTCTTTGAAATACTCCTGCAACATAGTATGATAGATTCCAAATCATTGTGAATCAAGTTGTACACTCACATAGTCATGAGTACTAACCTTTCGGCCACATCTATGTTCCTACTAATTGCTCTACACAACAACACCGACCTCGCGTAGCTCCTCACTCAATGTCCAAGAAATAATCACCAAGCAAAGAAACACAAAAGAGATCCTATATGGTCAGCAGAGAATTATGGTCTGTGGATCAGAGACCCAAACGAAGAATCAAAACAAGATAGTCTAGATACATGCAATTTCCTCTGCAATAGCATGAACACTCGAAGAGTGAAGCTAAATGAATCAAGAACTCATCAAAGTAGAGCCAAATGAACTACATAATCCATCTTGGCGACTCCATCTACATTCCAGATCTTTGGCCACAAGGCAATGACCACTCACCATCGTATATTTCCGGTTGAAACCAAATCATCAAATCTGAAACGGTCTATCTCCCCTAGTCTTGCAGGCAGCCTGTCCTTCTCTCCCCTCCGGTGGACATGGCTATAATCTGACAAGCCGTCGCTGACCCGGAACGTTTCCTCATGGACAGGCCCTCGCCACCTCTCCCCGCATCAATTACCGTCCAAGACTGGCCAGATTTCGACCAAGAATGGCCAGCCAGTCCTGAGACCCGACGACCCCCAATCAGCATATCGAGATCAAGCTCTACGCCTCTACCAGGTGCTTGAACGCCTGATGTTCGAGTTGGGTTTCCTCAGCAGGCCTCCGACATGGCCGGTGACTGGATATGGTTGGAGGAGTGCGGGAGGAGTCCTCTGCTGGTGGTGGCCGAGTTGGGAGGATGCCGCCGGTGGCTAGTGTAGGGGATGGAGGCGGGGAGTCAGGAGGGAGTTTGGATTGAGAGGAGATTAGTACGTGGGGGTTTGGGAGCGGAAAGGAGGGGATTGACTTGCGTTGATTGAGCTTTATTTTCATGCGAGACGGGATTGACGACGAAGCGCTCGACGTGTTGGCGGAGACGGAACGCGAAATATTTTTTAGGTAGTAGAAACTTTGGCGGAAATTACGTTGGAGAACCTACTCATACCCCTCCACTACATCTCACCCTCCATCTATCAATGGGATCGCCACCACTATATGTAACTTTGCATTAATTAACAATGTATATCCCTATTATCCTTTCATAATTCTCTGTAATTGCACAATGTATTATTTAAAAGGTGCATTGATTGTTCTTCAGAAGGTGCATTAATTACTTATCAAATTTCATTAATTCTTTGCCAAATAACAAAATGCTACTAATCACATGCATACAAATAAGAAATACTAATAAATTGTAAGGACACAATGCTAATTGCCACTTTTGCATAAGCGAGCAACATTACTTGACTATGTCATCATTATTATAACAAATATAAATAGCAAAAGTAAACAACAAAGCAGATTAGTTCATCCTCTATTCACAATTATTTTGTGTTTTGGGAGCTTTAAAAAATTTGACCAAATATCTACAAGAAAATATCAACATCTACAATATAAAATCTATTATAGTAGTATCATCACATATTATATGCATCTGGTATAATGATATTGATATTTTTTCTTATACTCGTGGTTAAATTTACAAAGTTTGATTTTGATTAAACTCAAAATGTGAACAAAGGGAGTAATTATCTACCTGGCACCAATAATCATTGCATCACAACAGATTTATTCACTCGCATATTCTTCTATCCAACATAAATTAAGTGCCTCTCCTATCAAAATAATTAATTCACGCAAGCCAACTAATTTCCGTATTTATTCCGAGATGATTGCATATACCTATTAGATGCATAATGACTATGTATTTCCAATTTTCTTTGACATATTCACATTTATCGTCATGTTTCTTAATTACTATTTCTACTTTGTCCATGGATCACCAAGCACCACCACATGGGCCAAATTTAGGGAAGGGGCATATCCAGGTTCTATTAGTTCTCGTCCATGTATCTTTTCTGCTAATAATGCGCTATCTTTTCTGCTAATAATGCGCTATCTTTTCTGCTAATAATGCGCTATCTAACAACTACATGCGTCTTTTGATACATACATGCTCTATGTTTAGCTTTTTTTAAGGAAACATGCTACTTCATTGATCAATGACAAAAAAGATACAATAACATGATCTAGTGGGACCATACTCGACTTCTCGCTACATTATGACCCTCCACATTATGGCATCTATGCTCACATTATGGCATCTATGCTCATACACTATCTCCGAAGCATTGAAACCACCATGATATTGTTCAATATCTCTAATGATTATACAGTAGCTCGATAAGTTCTTCTACTGGATATCCTTCACAACTAATCCATCCGTTTCATAATAATATAAGATGTTTTAGTTTTTGTGAAATGAATGTATCTAGACGTTTTTAGTGTGTGGTTAACTCCAAATTTACACGCTAAAATATGTTTAGATATATTTGAGTCAATAGCATTTTAGTACCACTTTTGTGCGTGATTTTACGGATTGGTACCACTTGGGCGACCAAAACCTACCACCTTGGTGCAAAGTTTTTTGCAATTCACGTAAATGATTGTCTAAGAGCAAATTGATAGAGAAAGTGACAGCGGGGCCCATAAGACAGGATGACATGGCATCGTAAAAATAGACAGATGCGCATATGTGAGATGGTTGCAAATTCTAGGCTTTTTTGAATTTTTTTTGGGCTATGTGTTAGTTGCTATCTCTCTTCTTCAACCACAAATTCATCCAGCACAACGATTCCGTACGACGGCGGTGCCTGGATATGGCCGTGTCCAAAAAGATCTAGGGAAAAATCACCCGTGCCTAGAGCCCCGCACCATTATCGATTCCTCCGCTTCCCTTCTCTACAGACTCCATCGTCGACTGGTTCGCCGGTGCATCCTGCCTCTACCTCCGCTCGGTCAGCCGTTGGCCACCGCACGCCCTCACGACACCTCGGCCGCCGAGCCATCCCGACCATCGTCGTGCAACGTCTGTGCACCCCAACCGCAAGGTGGAGGCAGAGCCTAGGTCCGGTTGAGACCCGCCGCCCCTGGGTGCGCTGTGTAGCCGCAATATATTCAAACTCTTTAGAGGCCGTGACCGAGCTGCAGGTCGCCGGCGGTGCTCAACATCGTACGTACCGAAAGAGAGCACCGCCGCGCATGCATGCTCCACTGAAGTGCCACTACAGGGAGGCCCGCATACGCCAGCAACCCCCCGCTCCAGCGGATGCCCAAGGGACGAGGAGCGCTGACAAACCATGGCGGCCTCCGTCCGAGCCAACCGGTGATGGTCCACCGAGGCCTAGTCAGGAGGAGGGCCAACCACGACGGCAGCTAGGTAGGAGGACTAGGCAGCAGCCAGCCGGTCGGCCACGCGCGACGGCGCTGACGGGCCCAGGGTGGAGGGGCAGGCACAGCGGCGGACACCCATGGATAATCTGTTTGACTTTTTAATTTTTTATATACTTATTCTTTTTAAGACACGGAGAAACTATAAAAAGTTCCAAGTTCAAAATCTGCGAGCCTGGTGTGTTTCTATGGTGCCACATCATCCTCATAGGTGGGTCTCATTGTCAATTTTAGTGTTAATTTGCTCTTAACCCGCCATTTGCGCGAATTGCAAAAAAGATACGCTATTAACTCAGATATATTTTGGTCGGTAGGACACAAAGTGGTACCAATCCGTAAAATTACACACAAAATTAGTACTAAAATGTTATTAACTCAGATATATTTGTTTCACAAAATTTAAAACATCATATATTTTGAAATGAAGGAAGTACAAGACAATCTTTTCTTTTGGAGGGAGTACATGACAATCCGACGCAACACAAACCTGATGTGTATAAAGATCTGCTGCCAAAGCAAAGGCTTCCAAGATGGCCATTGCTTCAACGTTGCCGAGTCGGCGATGCCATTAAAACTCAATGTCTTTTTTTTTTAATTAGACAAACTCAATGTCTCGGTTTTTTGTTTAGAATCAACTCAATGTCTAGCTGACGTCTGCATGCAGACGGTGGGCTTCGCGGCTGGCTGCATACGCGAAATGCAGTACTCCAAAAGGCCCAATGAAAGAAAAAATTCTACAAAGTCCACTGACGTCCCATGTACCTACGGCCCAAACAGAGAAGGGCTAGCCCACGCGTAGCGCAGATTTTACCATTTCCTACACCGCCTCCACCCCCACCCAAAGATACTCTACTCTACTTGCACACCCGGGGGCACTGCGCACCGAGCGGGAGGCAGACGGGAACAGTCCAGAGACACGCTCCTCCCACACAGAGCGTGAGAGAGGCCCGGAGCAGTCGGCGGCGGCGGCCACCTGCGGCGCGGAGATGAAGGAGAGAGGCGGGTCGAGGGCGGCGGTGGACGAGCGGTACGCGCAGTGGAAGTCGCTCATCCCCGTCCTCTACGACTGGTTCGCGAACCACAACCTCGTCTGGCCGTCCCTGTCCTGCCGGTAATCCTCGTCTCCTCCTGCGCCCTCCTCTCTTCCTCGCCTTCGTCATTTCCGCCCTTCCGTGCTTGTAGCCGTTGTCTCCATGTAGATTCATGCAGGGCTAGGGTTTTGGGGACACGGTACCGTTTCTAGGGTTTTGCTCCGTGGCGGTGCAGCCTGTGCTTGCAGTGGCTCCAGATCTGTGGTGTGGTTAGTGTTCTGGGCTAGTATGGTGACTAAGGTGGGAATTGTGGGGTTGAGTTATTGTTGTAGCATCTTAGGGTTTTTGGGTCTGGGGTTTTTGTTGCGTGCGACTATTCCAGATGGGGATTTGGAGCTTTTTGTTCATGCAATGCTCGCTTTGGTGGATTGTTTCGATGTGGTGGCTCCTGCTGGTGTCATCCATCTTGTTAATAGTTTGCTTTTTATATCTACTAGAGTACAGAAAATGAGCATCTGCTCTGCTGGTGATATCCCAAATCAATGCCATTCTGTTCGACAGCAATGCTGGTTCAGTTTTGTAGCCTTTTTTACATTCAGTAGTGGTTCTACAACTAATGATTTGTTGATCTCTTGGTTTGACTGGGAACAGGTGGGGTCCTCAGTTCGAGCAGGCTACCTATAAGAATCGTCAGCGCCTTTACCTATCAGAGCAGGTAAGTGCTTCCACAATCTGTTTTTTAGCGTCTGCAACTGATTCTTAGGCTCTCTTACATAATGAATATCTCTATTGTCTATTTGGATCTAACTATAGCATTTTTCTCAACCACACAATGGTTTCAGACAGACGGGAGTGTTCCTAATACCCTGGTTATTGCAAACTGTGAAGTTGTCAAGCCACGGGTTGCAGCTGCAGAACACATATCACAGGTCATTCAATGTTTTTTGGTTTTCTGTTACATTTTCAGTCTGTCAGTGCAGATAGCGTGATTTTTCAGACGCATGTATAGATCCTGCCTCTTATTCCCCTCTCAGTTCTGCATGCAGCTGTTAATTAGACTTTGCTCTCAGTTTCTCGTGTCAATGTAACCAGGGACGTAGACTCATAGCTGTTAGAACTGAATTCTCTCTCAGTTCTTACGTCCAGTCTATGTCTGCCGATATAGACTCATAAGAGTGAGAATGTCCAAGTGCCGAATCTCTTGAGTTCTTATTTCTTGGGACTTAGAATTATAAGTGGGAGATACTCCCCTTTAGCTTGGGGGGCCCTGTTTATAGGGAGGAGGAGAGATAGTGGAAGGACTATAATTTTACCCCCACCTTTTGGTGGTTTGCAGGGGGGGGGGGTATCTTTGAGCATCTGAAGATAACATTCCCACTGAGACTTGGGCCTATTCTCGATACCTTCATGTGGACATAGCAGATGAAGCTCAAGGCGCCTCATGGAGAGGCTCGTTAGTGAGTGGTGCAGATGTTTGGAGATTTTTGCCATGAAGGAGCTTGATGATGCATTCTGGTGGGCGCGAAGGTGTGGTCCACAGGGGCTATTGTTTTAGAGCGTCAGAGGAGTATGTCAAACAGGGGTAGCACAGGGACCCATCCTCCAGCAGATACCTTTACACCTGCATCAGTTGCATTGTTTAATTTCAACTTACCGAACTGCTGCCTGTGTATAATAGTTTGATTATGGTGGTTCCTCAGATTTTGTATGCATATGTAGCATATTTACATTAACATGCTTGAAAGGGCCTGAATTAGGAATTCTTCATACTGATCATTAATTGCTTCAACATTTAGCTGACCAGATATCTGTTTTGTACCGCAGTTCAATGAGGAAGCACGATCGCCCTTTGTAAAGAAGTACAAGACTATCATTCATCCTGGAGAGGTTAGAACCATATCTTGTTTTTGACGCAATTGCAGCTATTCTCTATTTAATCTTGCGGTTGCAACTTTATTTTATCTACTCCCTCCGTCCTGAAATAAGTGACTTGGATTTGTCTAGATTTGCGTGTATCTAGACACATTTAGTGTATATATATATATATATATGCGAATCTAGACAAATTCAAGTCACTTAGTTTTGGGCAGACAGAGTAACTTGTTAGTTGGTTACACGTTTCTTGCTATATTTTTTTCCTTTGTCTTGATTATTTCTCTTGTTCTTACTCGAATACCGTATACTTTATTTGTTAGCATTCTTGTGTTTTAGCTTGCATGTCTAGCTGTATAATTTTCACGACGCTTCATGTCATGTGTTAACTCAGTAGTTGATGTATTATTCTGGCTTATATGTTTTGTATCCAGGTTAACCGAATCAGGGAGCTTCCACAGAACAGTAGGATCATCGCCACTCATACGGACAGTCCAGATGTACGTCCAGGCCTTTATGCCGTTGCTTAGTTCTTGTGAAATAGTCTTAGCCTGTAACTACTGCAGTGACATTGTATGAATTTAAGCTTTCTACATTCACTTGCAGGTGCTTATTTGGGATGTTGAGTCCCAGCCAAATAGACATGCTGTCCTAGGAGCAACTGATTCTCGCCCTGATTTGGTATGTTTTCTTATTTTTAATTGTTTCGTGCATCTTGAGATGTTGAAAGGTGCATTTCCGCATATTGGACTTTGGAAAATCATAATAGGATGTGAATGGCATGAATAGTGAAATTACCCCTAATGTCCCTGATTTGTTATGTTTTCTTACTTTTATTCTTAACTGGTGTAATTTTGAGATGCTGAAATTGCATTTCTGCATGATGGATTGTGCAAAATCCTAATAGGATGTCCACATCAGGGATATGCGTAATAGATATTAGTAGAATGAGTTTTTTGGTGTACCCGTTGTACATTTACATATGCGAAAATATCTGGCAGAAAGCACCCTAATGGTGACAACTGTGGAAACAAGTGTCAGAAAAATATTTAATATATACCCTGTATAGACGCAATAATGTTCTACAAACATGTCAGCTTTAAGTTCAAATTGCATTTGGATTTTGGAAGGTATGGGAAAGGAAATTTCAGCATGGGCAGTGATTTTTACTGTTCGTCACTGTTTTTTTTGCACTGTTTCTCTTTTTCATAACTCTTGAATCTGATGATTTTGATATTAAAATTTTACAAGTACATAGAACATCAGCACCTTAATATGTATATTTTTTTGAGATTTTTTTGGAACTTCCACACAAAGTTTCCATGTGGTTTTTCCATAAGAGTGGTTTCTACTTGATATTCTCCCTTCATACATAGTGCTTAATACCTTTGACCATTTCTCAGATATTAAGAGGACATGAGGAAAATGCTGAGTTTGCTCTTGCCATGTGTCCAGCAGAACCATATGTGCTCTCAGGAGGTTAGCAAAATTCTTTCTTGTAATATGCCTGTGTCTTTTGTCCCTTCTGGATCTATTCAAATATCTGTGTTTTTGGCTGCCGATCTTATTTTACAATATGCTGTGGGAAAAGAGCTGTGAAGCTGGGAAAAGTTGTTTAGCCAAATGGTCAAATAGGGAAAAAGCTGGTTGATAAAGCGGCATTATCATAACCCATGGGCCACTGCAATGGCACACACAGTCCAAGTTTGTCTACATGTCCTCCAGTAATTTTGTCCACTGGAAAAAATGTCTCGCTGGGTTGGGTTCTCTTCCTCCCTCCCTCTACATGCCCCTATTTTTATGTTCCTCACAAAAGCACCCAAGAATTGTTTAGATGTTACGACTTGATATTACTGTTTATGTTCAAATGTCTTCTCTTTGTCCGTGTTGTCTGTGTTCTCCATGGTCCGTAAAGGACAGAAGCCAGATGTCAAATTTTCTGGCAGAGAAAACACAGTAGTGTTACTTCACTTGTGTGATTGTGTCCATCAACTTGAGAACAGAACTTTTGTTCCCTTGTAGCATGTACATCCGAGTCATGATAAGTCTAGTCCCGATTTAGCCGGCAACGGTAGATGGCATGATAACCTTAATAAACAGCTAAAAGAAAAGAAAAGAAAATATAGCCGAACCAGTCACCAAATCAGCCAATGCTATAACTGGTAGCTAATCTTAGTCTGGACCTTAAGACCATCTTTAAAATTTTATAGAGACCTAAAAGGCTAACATTCTCTTGTTAAGTTCAAAGGACCAAAGGGAGTAAGGAAAACAGCTGTTCCTTTCCTTTATTTTTTTGAGCAAACTGATGTGACAACTTGAGCTTTGGTTGACATGCAATTTTTAAATAGGAAAGGACAAGTCTGTGGTCTGGTGGAGCATCCAAGATCACATATCTGGACTTGGAGATTCCTCAAAAAGTGAGACTTCGCCAGGGGCATCAGGCAGCAAGCATAGCAAAACAGCAAACGAAAAGGATAGTCCTAAAGTTGATCCTCGAGGTGTATTCCACGGGCATGATAGCACTGTTGAAGATGTCCAGTTCTGCCCTTCAAGGTAAATAGGCTACACTGTTTTTCTTGTTTTCAGTAAAGCTATCACATGGTAATAGCTGATTTGATGTCTGTCCTGTGCGGCTGATCTTTATGGTTCTCCTTTTGTTTCTTGAATAAAGTGCACAGGAGTTCTGTAGTGTGGGTGATGATGCTTGTCTTATTCTTTGGGATGCTCGGACTGGTACCAGCCCAGCTGTTAAGGTGACAATCTTCTCTATCTTAAGCGGATCAACAATGTTTTGTGCAAGAAGTTTTCAAATCCCTCTTTCTCAAAATAGATGCTGCAGATTTGTCTAAGATTCACATGCATCTATACACTAAAATGCCTGCATCTAGACTAATCTGTGACAACTAATTCGAGGCAGAGGGAATATCTCAATGGTGCTAACAATATTTTGTGCAGATGTTTGAGATACATGTTTCAATGATATCCTCTTATCATTGTTAAAAATGAATCATTGTTAATGATGCCTCACATTGTTCAATTCATTTTGTCATTGTTGGTTTCTTGGCTTCCCTGTGCAAACCCAACTCACCATTGCCTCTAGCCTAACGTTTTGTGAGGGAATTAAACATGCCACGCTGAGCAACAGCAAGGCTTGGCAAGTGTGTTCAGATAACTGAACAGCTCTTAGTCACATCAGCCTTATATTTTACCCAGTGTTATGGTTATGTTTTCTCATTCTGCTGCTTTTATTTGAAGATGAAATCTGCTTCTTTTAATGTATTTGCCTTTTGTACTTGGCCAACATAATTTACCTCCGGTCTCATAAGTCATGATTATGGAACTGATTTAGTAGCTAATATTGTTTTAGCAATATTTTATTTATCTTATCTAATGGGGTTGAATCTCTTCTCAATGGGCGTAGCATCTTAATTTGTGAAACTGTTGTTTTTTTGTCCAGGTTGAGAAAGCTCATGGTGGAGATGTTCATTGTGTCGATTGGAATCTGCACGATGTTAACTATATCTTAACTGGGTATGGTTACACAATTGCCTTAATTATATGTATAATCTGTGACGAGATCTGTAGTTAGTTCAGATGTATTTGATGTTTAGCTTTCATCTACGTTTGTTTATTGTTTACACATTTAAATCACGGTTTTTCTTTCATATTTAGCTCTGCTGATAACTCAGTCCGTATGTGGGACCGGAGAAATCTGGGTTCTGGAGGAGCTGGTTCTCCAATTCACAAATTTGAGGGCCATAAAGCTGCTGTGCTTTGTGTTCAGGCATGTAAATAAAACCTTTTGGTCACCTATATGTTTTAGTGCGGGTATGAACATGGTTACTGTTCATGTATTTCAGTAGCTGTTGTCAATAATTCAGACCTTGTGCTTTCCAGTGGTCTCCTGACAAATCATCTGTGTTTGGAAGCTCTGCGGAAGATGGTTTCTTAAACGTGTGGGATCACGAGAAGGTATATTGTTAAACACTGGGCTACTTTGTGTCTTCTGAGATAACCAGGCAGAACTGTTGGCAATGGAGTTTATTGAACAGTCTTGAGACTAATACATGTTCGTGTTCTTTAGGTTGGGAAGAAGAAAAATCCCAATTCACCTGGCGGACTTTTCTTCCAACATGCAGGTCATAGGTATATATGTGACTCAAAATCCCTTTTCTTTCTTTTTGAATGGTTATAGCATGTTTGTTGGCATTTTCTCTGCCACGTTTCTTGAAGCAATTGAAAAAACGTCTCTTGTAGGATGTGCTACTTTGCTAGAATTTTCATGAATGTAATTTAACAAACCTGAGACTTAAATCCATTCATGGTGTCTAACTTAGGCTTACAGATGAATGTGTAATTTTGAATTTGAATGTATGCGAGAAACCTGGATAGGAAAAGCATGATTTCGTTTACATTCTCATTGTAACACAGCCTCTCAAAATAAAAATAAAAATAAAAATAAAATTGGGTTAGGTATTTATGCTCTTATGATCCTATGCACCCATGATTGTTAAGGGTAATCGTGTGCACCTGAAAAACCCCACATTGATTTAGAAGAGTTTCCCTTGTACTGTAACTGGACCTCCTCATGCCATTAGCCATACCCTTCATTGAGAAGTCTTCAGTATATTGAGAGTTGAAACTAATTGCATGTGTAGGAATGGTAAAACCATGTGATGTTTGAGGTCGATGCTGCACTTCCATTTTTCCATAATAGTCTTTTTCCCTTGTTCCATAGTAATTCTTTTAACTGTTCACTTTGCTAGGGACAAGATCGTAGACTTCCACTGGAACTCGTCAGATCCTTGGACCATTGTGAGTGTTTCTGATGATGGTGAGAGCACTGGTGGAGGTGGAACTTTGCAGGTACGTATAACTGTGCAGTCGTGGTGTAATCCAGACTACTTCGAACTGTACTTCCATAGTTAACTAGCTGAATGCGTACATACTGGATCTGTACATACTGGATCTTGTAATAGCTCGTGTATATAATTAGAGTTGTATATGCTTATGATTGGAAATATATTATACTCCTTTCGTTTCAAAATATAAGATGTTTTAGGTTTGTGAAGAAAATGAATCTAGACTTCTTTTAGTGTGTAGATTCATTTCAAAGTTGAGTGAACCTATATACTAAAACAAGTCTAGATTTATTTTCTTCACAAACCTAAAACATCTTATATTTTGAAATGTGAGGGAGTAGTTTGGATAACTCCCATATCAAAACAGTTTGGGTAATCTATATGATTAATCTGCACTATTATAATCTTGGTCTGTTGAAGCTAACAGTGTTGAACTATCTATTTCGTGGGATATTTAAGCCCTCAGTGATACGTGAAGTACCATTTTAACCTTAATTTTAATAATATGTATAATAGTGTAACTGTTATGTCGATGTTTTCCTTTGTTCGATACCAGGCTTGATATATTCTTATTACTACTGATGCAGATATGGCGGATGAGCGATCTGATCTACCGCCCGGAGGAGGAGGTGCTCTCAGAGCTGGAGAACTTCAAGTCTCACTTGGCCAGCTGCACTCCAAGGGGTTGAATTATGTAATTTGTGCAACCCAATCACGTGGTTGCTCTAGGTATCTTAGTTATCTGTCCATTTAGAACATTGGTTCTGTCATCTGATGTTAAACCTAGACTTGTACCCTTAAGGTCCTTGTGAGCTTATTTAACTTTCTGTATGACTTAAATCTGTATGCTCTGCAAACACACAGTAGAGCTGCATTTCTCTGTAGCCAGACTATTGGTGTATCGGGAAACATTCTACTGGTAGCTTCTAGTTTGGGCCTATTGAGATTGCTTGTAATGAGTTTGCATTGATGAATTGGTCAGTTTGTTCTCTACTGTGGTGTTGCCTCTTCATGATGTTATAGATTGTATTGTTGCTTCTTCCGTAACAAAAAAGTTTTTTGAATCCGTTATTTATCTCCTTTGTGCTTTATTTCTGTTAGACTTTCTAAGTAGGTGTACGATTAGATTAGATGTATTGGATCCAATATTAAAAATAACGTGCTAAAACAGAAATCCTTGGCCTCCTCCAAATATTGTAAATAGCGTTAAAAAAGTAGCTATAGCCAAAAAATAAAAGATTTGAACGGAAAGTGTCTTTTTGATCCAGAGTTACAGTGTTCTCTTTGTTTTAAAAAATTAAAAAATTATTTTTCTAAGTTCAAAATAATCTGAAAATAAATTCTGGCCATAGTCAATGTTAAACCTATAAGCATGCAAATTTGACAACTGAAATTCTTTATATTGTCAGCTACACAAAAATGACAAAATCTGAAAATTTTAGATATGAAAAACTGCATATTCAAATCTATCCTTTGGCCATTTCTGCATAGCTCATAATACAAAGTATTTTCCATTGGTATTTTGCATGTTTATGGAATACATCATTGGCTTCAGATTTTTTTAAAACTAAAAAATAAGATTTTATTTTATTTTATTAAAAACCAGGATGACTGGTGCCCATATGCACCAACCCCCTCTCAGATTTTAGCAAGAATAAAGTATTTATAGCCCAAAAGTGCTACTCCTTAATTTGAAAATAAGTGAATTGAGTTTGTTTAGATTTGTGATTATCTAAATGAACAATACATACATAACCATATACAAAAATAGTTCTCCAATTGATTAGAAGCCTAACATAACGTCCCATGGGGCAACAACATAGTATAAATTACTTATTAAAAAATCATTAGCAACAACATAGCTTAAATAGCACGGTAAAAAAATTAGCATGCTAACACTATGATGTTATAGCGCGATGTAAAATGCTATTATAAAAATAGAGACACAACAAGCAAAATTAATAAAATTTAACATGACATCTCTAGATGTTATAGCTTTTTTTCCATGACCAGATCTCGAAAAGTAACAAGAATGGTTATCCGAGTTGTGTAAGCTAATTCTTTCAAATGAGGTGTAGAAATGAGCATAATGATGACGATTTAGTTTTTTACCATACTATTCGGTCATGACCAAACTTGGATCCGAATTATCTGGTACCCAAATTTGCCAAGTAGTAGAACTGATAAAGGATATTTTCCGACTATATTTTGGAGAGACAAAATTTAAAGGAGAACGAAGTATAAAGTCCGATTTTTCGGGCATGACTACCCACCCCTACTTACTAGTGCATGCATAATGAATTTTAAATGGTGGCATCCTCTCCGGCAACAACAATAGTAAGAGCATCTCCACCCACACCCATAGGATCCTCCCACGGGGCCATTTTTCTATCCGGCCGGTGAAAATCGGTCCAACCACGCCCCAGCTCCTTGATTTCATCTGGATTTGGCCTAAATCCATCCGGCTAACACAGGACAAATCCACCGCGTCGGGGTTCGCCTGGGAGCGCTGGATGAAAAGAAAAAACTGAGTGGGCTAGTTCTGTCAGCGACAAAAGCCGCATTCCACTCACATATTCGCCTACCTGGCGCTTTGCTCACTCGTTTCCCCCTCGCAGTCGTTTCACTGCCGGCATCATCCTTGTCTGCTCCGCCACAAACAAGACTCCACAAAAAAGAACCAGCCGCCACCCATCCCCTTCTTCCGGGCCAAGTTTCTGCCACCGTGATTCACCGCCGGGTGTTCCGCGGCCATCTAAGGGCCCAACATGCCCAGTAGGTGTTCGCCGTTTTTCTTAGATTGGCCATGGACTCCGACGACGAGGAGCAGCTGTTCACCATGCTAATGGAGGAAGAGAAGGCCACAACCACCGCCGATGATGAGGAGCACATGATGATCCTCGCTTGCCTTGCCGGCATGTACGCGCAAGAGACAAAGCCACGACACGGCGGCTCAGCGCCAAGACCCAGAAGTGTAAGCCGAGGCAGCGCATGGAGGGCTACTGCATGTTGTACGCCGACTAATTTGCCGATGATCGATTGCACGGCTAGGCAGTGTTTCAGCGCCGATTCAGGATGGGCCGGAAGCTCTACCTCAAGATTGTGTATGCCATCCGAGACTTCGATACCCACTTCTAATGCAAGAAGGACTGCACCGTTATGGATGGATTTTCCTCGTTCCAGAAGTGCACAGTGGCTATGATAATGCTCGCATACGGAGCTCCCGGTGACACGTAAGTTGACTATCTCCGCATGGCCGAGTCCACCGCCATTGATTGTTTATATAAATTCAAAGGACAATGATTGTAGTGTTTGGACCAGAGATAACCCACTCTTGAAGACACTTCTTGAATCCTAGCAATCAATAAAGCCAGAGAGTTTCCTAGGATGCTTGGAAGTATCGATTGTATGCATTGGAAATGGAAGAACTGCTCGTTGCTTGGTAAAGAATGTAGAAATTCCACAAAGGAGGTTGAAGTGTGGTACTTGAGACAGTGGCTACAAAGGTGAAGGGAATATGCCCTGAGAGGCAATAATAAAGTTGTTATTATGTATATTCCAAGTTTATGATGAATGTTTATTTTGTGTGCTATAATTGTATTAATATGGAAATGTTAATACATGTGTGTTTAATAAACAAATAGAAAATTCCTAGTTATGCCTCTCTTATAAACTAGCTCGTTGATTAACAAGATGATCAAAGGTTTCCTGATCATAAACATTGTATGTTGTTAATAACGAGGTCACAATATTAGTGGAATGATGTGATGAACATTCATCCGAAGTATAGCATTACGATCAAGGTCACTGTGTTTATATTGCTATAACATCATATGAAGTAATCTTAGTCCTTAGACCATGAGATCATGTCAATCACTAACACCGGAAGAGTATCTTGATAACATCAAACGTCACACCGTAACAAGGTGACTATAAAGGTGGGTTCAGTGCTACGAAGGTGTTATGTTGAGGCTCATAGATCAAGAATGGAATTTGTCCATCCCGATAACAGAGAGATATACTCTGGGCCCTCTCGGTGATATCATATTAGTTAGCTTGCAATCAAGTGATTTGATCACTAGAATGTTATATCACGGGAACAAGAAAAGAGTACATGTCGGTAACAAGATCAAACTAGGTATGGAGATACCGATGATCGAATCTCATACATTTAATATATCGCGAGACAAAGGGATTGAGTTACATGCGTATAAGGTTCACACGATCATACAAGTCATCGTTGAATGTGTGGGAGTCAGTATGGATCTCCAGGTCCCGCTGTTGATTATTGATCGGAGAGGGTCTCGATTATGTCTACATTATTCGCGAACCGTAGGGTGACATAGTTAAGGAATACCGACACCATTTGGAGCAAATACTATGCCAGAAAAATAAAAAAGAAAGCGCAAGAATTTATTTCACTAGACACTGGAACTATTTCGGTTGAAATTGCTGAAACTGGTTCTGCATGTGAAATTGAAATGTTGTAAGGAGTTTTATGTGAATGTTTGTTAATTAGAGTAATTAACAAAATTCGGAATAAATAAATAAAAGAGTTTGATTTAAATGAGAGCTTGCATTAAATTTGGTGGAAATTTAATGCATGTGGGTGGATTTTTGAGTGGAGGCATTTTTATGGGAGTGGAGACTTTTCATTTTGAGTGGGAGCTCCACCCATATGAATGTGTAAGAGGTGGGGGAAGCCACCATGCCCCTTGGATGGCCCCTCTCCCTCTCCTCCTCTCATATCACACCTCCCCGTGAAGGATCTCTCTCCCCCTTTAGAATTTCCCCATGGTCTCGGATCAGCGAGATACATGTTCCCGGTGGCTTTTTCTGAAAGGATTTGTTGCTTCCGCTGCTTCCTGGAACGAGGGCGCGGAGGTTTTCGGGGTACCCGGACATGTGTGCGATCACGGATGCACCACTGCTTTGCGATGCTGTACTTGATGGTGCTGGACCAGCTGGACCAGATGGACTTCATCACGATCTTGAGATCGACAAGCGTTCGACTACATCATCCATGAGTACAACCTCGCTAACGCTATTCGGTCTTCGATGGTATGTATTCTATGGATGTATATCCACCCGTTGCTTGTATCTAGTAGATAGATCTTGATACATAGTTGTTCCCATCGTAGGAATTTTTTTGTTTTCTATGCTGTGAACCCTACAGTGGTATCAGAGCCGGATCTATGCGTAGATGCTTTGCACGGGTAGTACACATATAAATATGTGGGCGCTGATAGTCATGTTATTACTTCTTCCTTGTATTTTGGATATTGGTGGCATAGTGGGATAAAGCGGCCCGGATAAACTTTACATGTCCTCGCACATGAGACATGTTCCACGCTTGACATGCAAATAGTTTTGCATAAGTGGCTTGCGGGTGTCTGTCTCTCCTACTATAGTCAATATCTGATTTACAACGAGTTGTCAATAATTTGATTATCATCGTTGTGGTTCCATGTTCGTAGGTAAGAACGGTTCTATCTTCGAAAGCCCTAAGCTACGCAAAACTTGCAATGGATTGAAGGGAATATGCCCGAGAGGCAATAATAAAGTGGTTATTATCGTATTCCTTGTTTATAATAAATGTTTATTTTGCATGCTATAATTGTATTAATACGGAAACGTTAATACATTTGTGTTTAAAAAACAAATAGAAAGCTCCTAGTTATGCCTCTCTTATAAACTACCTCGTTGATTAACAAGATGATCAAACGTTTCCTGATCATGAACATTGGATATTGTTAATAACGAGGTCACAACATTGTTAGAATGATGTGATGAACATTCATCCGAAGTATATCATTACGATCAAAGTCATTGTGTTTATATTGCTATAACATCATACGAAGTAATCTTAGTCCTTAGACCATGCGATCATGTCAATCACTAAGACCGGAAGAGTATCTTGATAACATCAAACGTCACACCGTAATAGGGTGACTATAAAGATGGGTCCAGTTCTACGGATGATCAAGAGTGGAATTTGTCCATCCCGATGACGAAGAGATATACTTTGGGCCCTCTCGGTGATATCACATTAGTTAGCTTGCAAGCAAGTGATTTGATCACTAAAATGTTATATCACGGGAATAAGAAAAGAGTACATGTCGGTAACGAGATCAAACTAGGTATGGAGATATCGATGATCGAATGTCGAACATGTAATATATCGCGAGACAAATGGATTGAGTTACATGTGTATAAGGTTCACACGATCACAGAAGTCATCGTTGAATATGTGGGAGTCAGTACAGATCTCCAGGTCCCGCTGCTAATTATTGATCGGAGAGGGGTATCGATCATGTCTACATTATTCGCAAACCGTAGGGTGACACACTTAAGGGATACCGACACCATTCAGAGCAAATGATATGCCATAGAAAGGAAAAGAAAGCACATCAAATGTCACACCGTAACAGGGTGACTATAAAGATGGGTTCAGTGATACGAAGGTGTTATGTTGAGGCTCATGGATCAAGAGTGGAATTTGTCCATCCCGATGACGGAGAGATATACTCTGAGCCCTCTCGGTGATATCACAT
Organism: Avena sativa; assembly: GCA_916181665.1. Classification (NCBI taxonomy): domain Eukaryota; kingdom Viridiplantae; phylum Streptophyta; class Magnoliopsida; order Poales; family Poaceae; genus Avena; species Avena sativa. The sequence goes on from OV702281.1 coordinate 397,756,742, forward strand.
TAGTTAGCTTGCAATCAAGTGATTTGATCACTAGAATGTTATATCACGGGAACGAGAAAAGAGTACATGTCGGTAACAAGATCAAACTAGGTATGGAGATACCGATGATCGAATCTCGTACATGTAATATATCGCGAGACAAAAGGATTGAGTTACATGCGTATAAGGTTCACATGATCAGAGAAGTCATCGTTGAATATGTGGGAGTCAGTACGGATCTCTAGGTCCTGCTACTGATTATTGATCGGAGAGGGTATCGATCATGTCTACATTATTCGCGAACCGTAGGGTGACACACTTAAGGGATACCGACAGCATTCGGAGCAAATGATATGCCAGATAAAGAAAAAGAAAGCACATGAATTTATTTCACTAGACACCGGAACTGTTTTGGTTGAAATTGCTGAAACTGGTTCTGCATGTGAAATTGAAATGTTGTAAGGGGTTTTATGTGAATGTTTGTTAATTCGAGTAATTAACAAAATTCTAAATAAATAAATAAATAAGTTTTATTTAAATGAGAGCTTGCATTAAATATGATGGAAATTTAATGCATGTGAGTGGATTTTTGAGTGGAGGCATTTTTATGGGAGTGGAGGCTTTTCATTTTGAGTGGGAGCTCCACCCACATGAATGTGGAAGAGGTGGGGGCATCCACCATGTCTGGGCGCCATGCCCCTTGGGGTGCCCCCTCTCCCTATAAAAGGCCCCCCTCTCCTCTCACAACACACCTCCTCGTGAAGGATCTCTCCCCCCCTTTAGAATTTCCCCATGGTCTCGGATCAGCGAGATACATGTTCCCGGTGGCTTTTTCTGTAAGGATTTGTTGCTTCCCCTGCTTCGCCGGAGCGAGGACGCGAAGGTTGTCGGGGTACCCGGACGTGTGTGCGATCACGGATGCACCACTGCTTTGCGGTGCTAGACTTGATGGTGCTGGAACGGCTGGACCAGATGGACTTCATCACGATCTTGAGATCGACAAGCGTTCGACTACATCATCCACGAGTACAACCTCGTTAACGCTATTCGGTCTTCGAGGGTATGTATTTTATGGATGTATATCCACCTGTTGCCTGTATCTAGTAGATAGATCTTGGTACATAGTTGTTCCCATCGTAGGAATTTTTTTTTCTATGCTGCGAACCCTACAAAAGGATCTCTTGATTTAGCACTCCTTTGGTATCGCAGGATCCAACAACGACATTAATGTCTTGCAGTGCTCGCCTGTCTTCTCCAAGCTTGTTGAGGGTCATGCTCCTTCGGTGGACTACATGATCAATGGTCACCACTACAACAATGGATACTACCTGACAGATGACATCTATCCAAGATGGTCAACATTTGTGAAGACCATCTCAACCCTCTGATCGGCAAGCAATTCAACTTTGCCAAGGAACAAGAAGTTTGCAGTTGTCCAGTTCGCTGCTCTGACCTGGTCGCAAACACATATGTGGAAGGTGATGAATGCCTGTGTGATCTTGCACAACATGATCATTAAGAGCGAGCGAGACAAGCCAGTGGTTAACGAGAGCGAGCCGACACAACCATATTTTAGACATGTTCCTATCGCGGAACCTAATCACCAGGTACGAGCGTATGTGGACTGCCTACCCATACATGCAAGCATGATGATCTAGTGGAGCACATGCGGAGCCTCAAAGGTAACACCTAGTTTAAGATATTTTTGTGTTTAAAAAAACTTACCCACTCTGATCCATATTAGTTGACTTGGATTGTCAAAATTTGAATGAACCTATATACAAAATAGTGTCTAGATTCATACAAATTTAGACAAATCCAAATCAACTAATATTGATCGAAGAAAGTATTAAATTATATATAAAAAATAAAGACGGACATGTGGTTGGGGAGCTGGGACTTGTCAGCATCGCGATCGACGTAAAGTCACTCGGGATGGATCCAAGTCAGGTTGACCTGCCGCGGTTTGGATCTGGCCAGCAGAGTAGGTCGTGGGCACGTGACGTGAATCAAGGTAGACGCAACAAGTGGACTCCCATCGTTAGCCTGGACGGCTACTCCACGTGGTTCGCCGCTCATCCATCGCAACGGCAGTGGACGATAGATAGCCTCCCGCCGGTGCCCCCAAAGCAGGCCGCCGTAACGTTGTCGTGAGGTGTCATGCTGTAAAAGAGTCGTGTCGTGATACTCTCTGAAAACACAAACTTCGTCTCTTTCGTCAAAAAGGAAGGAAAGATATATAGTCGATCGGTTCTTGTTTGGGGCAGATCATCGGGCAATGTGGACGAGCTAGAGTGCTAATAAACGCGGACCGATGCGATGCTTTGCATTGATTCGGGCTCATGGGTTTCGGGATCTCCAACCTGGCACGGTCGATGGTCGGCTACGAGCGCACGAGGAGGTGGCACACGGTTTCTCTCTCTCCCTCCCGAGCAAGCATCCACGCTCCACCACCGGCCTCCGACTTCTCCCCGTAGCAATATATTGACCACGCCGAGCAGCCAAGCCAAGCAGGCCAAACACCAACGACACTAGCAGAGTCGCAGTTCCGCGCTCGTACGTGCACCGTCTCCTCATCGTCGATCCTTGCCGCGCGCGGTGCGAAATGGACGCCCCGGACGTGATGCCGGCGTGGTCGCTGGTCCGCGGCTACTTCTCCGGAGCCACGCTCTTCCTCCTGCTCAACGTGGTCATCGGCACCATCGCGCTCACCTCCCGCTCCCACCGCCGCCGCCACAACCACCACGGCGACGACGACCACCACCAGCAGCAGCAGCAGCGGCATCAAAAGGACTACATCGACCAGTACGCTCCCGCGCCGGCTGCCGCCCCGCTGGCGCGCACTTCGTCCGTGATGGAGCGCCTGCGCTCCCTCGGCCTCTACCGCTTCCGCTCCGGCGACTTCCCTCCCGAGTACAACTACAGCCTCTCATCAGCCGGCGACGACGACCGCAGCAAGCCGCAGGATCAGTACGCGCGGAGCCAGTCCGAGCCGGCCGCGAGGCCGCCGGTGAACAAGACGCGCAACGGGGCAGAAAAGGCGGCCAAGGCGAGGGTAGCCAAGAAGCCGATCCCGGAGGTCAAGAAGCTGGAGCGCGCCCCGGCGCCGGCGCCTGCACGGCTGGTGCAGCGCGTGCCCAGGGCTCCCGTGGCTCGAGCGGTGGCGACGGCGCCGGCGCCCGAGGCCGCTACGGGGACGTGCGTGGACGAGAGGGCGGACGACTTCATCAACAAGTTCCGGCAACAGCTGCAGCTCCAGAGGCTCAACTCGCTGCTAAATTACAAGGAGATGCTCAACCGCGGCGCGTAGCTAGCTAGACCACGCGCGGCCGGAGAAGATGCGCATGCAACCAGCCGCGGCGGCGTTCGAATAGTTAGTAGCTGGTCTCTTGCTGTTTGTTCATTCGATTGATTGGTGTGTAGCTGCGCCGTGTACGAGCTGTTGCAGATGTCGATCTGGATCCCTGCAAGTGCAGACATTACAGAAGAATCTTTTTATTTCCTCCCCTAAGCTCGTTCGCCCTGTTAATCCAAACAATACATGTGACAGAAGGAGGCGTCGAAGCGCAGCAAAGAATCCAACTGCTCCAGCCTGTTTGTGTGATTTCCTAGGACCCTGAGAGCTTTCGATGAACAGACCCATTTCCACATTTCAAAAGAGCAAAACCTAAAGAAAAATCTTGCAGAAAAAAAACGCGTGCGAGGGACGAGAAGAAGCCCACTTTTATTTACAAGCTCTTGCGTAGTTGCGCCCAAGATTCTATTCTATCCTTCCCGGGCTTCCTTTCCTTATGTCCAACTCTCAACATTTTTGTGATTACTTTTTTTTTTCAAACACGCAACAGGCATCAGCTTTACGCGTACTATATTGGAGGAAGCGAACAGAGCCATGGTGTTTGTGCTTAAACACACGCCGTTTCCAGCGAAAGGTTGTAGGATCAGAGGCACATTAATGGATTTGGTAGGTATTTCCATCTTTTCATGGATTTGAATTTCAAAGGAGCATAAGTGTTAATAAGGATTCGTTTTTGCGGTTGTGTTAGTCATGTCAGGCTCTTCAACACCTCCAGGAGAGCAGGATGAGCCGAGCGGTGGACCGTCTTGGTATGCTTCTGCAACACCTCCAGGAGTGGGTGCGATCTCGTCTGCGTCAGCGATGGAGAGAAGGATGGGCCACGCTGTTGCTTGTCTCTGTGCGCTTCGATCCCCAGCAACACCTCCAGGAGCGGGTGCGGGCTCGTTTGCGCCATCGATTGAGGGTTCCAGCTCGAGATTGAGGACACTGCTGATTGCCGAGGATGTGAAGTGGGGAGACCTAAAGCAGAGGCAAAGGCGTGGAGCTACGAAGGCGAAGGCGGAAATTGGTTCGACAAATCCTATTTCTCTCTCTCTCTGGCGAGGACAAAGGTATTGGCTCCGATCCTGGAGGAGAAGTTCAAAAGGAGAAAGCGCATGTGCGTGGTTCTCGACTTCTACTCTGCTACGCAGAAGGGGAAGGTGGTAGAGCAACTAAGCGAGGGAAATTTGTGACATAACAAATGAGAATCTCCGCGTGCTTGGGAAATTCATGGACTTACATGTCCGTTGGTTCCATTTTCATCATCGGTTCCCATTCAAGACCTTCAGTTCTGGATGCGGATACAGTCAGACTCCCTCGAAAGTGGAACTCCCTTTATGTTCTGATGCATGGTGACGACAACGACTCTGGTGGCTCTTCGACAAGGGACGACAAGCATCCATGAAGCACTGACTGAAGAAGGTCATGCGTAAAAACCAGGGAAATCTGTTCCTCAAGCTCAGCTGCAGTTCCATGTGCAAAAATTCGAAAGCGGAGTATGTGGACCCGGCTCGCTGACTATATCAATGGCAGGCCAATGCCGGTTGGGAAGGGCACATGTAAAACAGGGCGAGAAGAGGACGACGGCATGGCATGGGGATTTTTCTTTCGCCAAATTTGGGAAGACGATGCTACCAACTCCGGATCCACCTACCTACTATCCCGATTGGGTCCAGGAGGAGAGTTTGGTAGCCACTTGCGAGTTGGCGGAGGCGGACTGCTCGTCACCCTTGTTGCCACACAAACACCTATATACTTCCACATAGTTTAGATTGAGTGAGGAGTTACCGGGTTCGCTCTGATTGTTTTCGGCAACTATCTCGCGAGCAGCGGTGATGATCCGGACGGCGGCCTTCGTCGCGGCGTCGGGAAGCCTAGGCGTGGCGGCGGAAGGGATGCTTGACGATCGTCAGAAGCTTGGCGGGAGAGGGGAGGTGTGGTGGTTGTGTCAGTCCTTGTTGGGTGGGCGTGAGGTTTAGAACTCTCCGCTGGGTGAAAGCCTTGTCCTGGCGGTGGCCGGGTCCGAAGACGGTGACGCTCGTGGGAGCCTCATCTTTCTTGAAGTCGTCGTCGAAGCAGGTGTTTCTTACTCCTCCGCCCGGGCTCTCCGGGGGGGGGGGGGGGGACCCTAGATCCCTCACAGGATCGGGCGTGGGCAGCGCTCTTGTATCGCTTTGCCTTTTGGGGCCTCGCTTTGGACGTCCACCGTATAGAGGGACATGTAGTGTGTTTCGCTGGTTTTTGGCGGAGGCGGGTTCGTCTTCGGCCAGGCGGGGTGCGGTCCTAGGGCCGGTGTGGTTGTTGGAGCGGTGGCTCCGGTTTTTTGCCTCCGCCTGCTGCGTTGAGGTGTGGTGTCGATCTGGTTGGTCGTCGACCCGTGTGGAGCGCAACCTCGGGGCTGACGTGTGGTGTTGCGTTGTATCGGTTTTTGACCAGTTTTCCTCATAAACGGGCCATCTCTTCTACTATATCAATGAAAGGCAAAGCTTTTGGCTCGTTTAAAAAAAATGTTATTAACAATACAACAACATTAATCAATACAACAGCATTAGCCGTTTAGCGACTTTCTCCTTTCCTGAGGTACTAGAACACCCGGTTTCCAGCTAGGTTTGCACCATGGCTGGACTGGATGCGTGCGTAGGAGAGAAATACAATGTATATCTGCTTGAACAAAATACTACTCCCGGGCAGTATTTTCGGGAGAGTATCTTGAATTGTTGATACTATGTGCAAGATCGTTTCTTTCATTCTCTGCTTGATAGAAAGATGGTTTCATTCATGTCGCCGCGCATGCAAACCTGATGGTTGAACCCACGCAGCACCGACGACTCCCCGCTGCTTGCAATCCGCTGAGAGACGACTGCGGCGACCACGGCGGAGGCGCCTCCAAGCACGACCCGTTGAGTCTCTTGGACGACGACTGGTGGCGAGCCAGCACTGATCCCGTCCCCGTCGCCGACATACTCTTCCGGGCTTGCCGCCTTGCGTTTCCTCCCGCCTCCACTGACGTCCGGGGACGACCGCGACGGTGCGTAGTACGACGGCTCCACGTGCGTGCCGTCGCTGCCGGAGAGGAGCTGGTTGAGGGATGGGTGGACGGCGAGGTGGTCTGTGTCGTCGGTGTCGAAGATCTGCGTAACAGGGTAGTCGTCGAAGAGCTTGGAGATGAACGGGATCGTCGGGAGCCACCCAGGGGCGTCGGGGCTGCCGGTCTGTGGCTGCTGGTCCTGCGTGATCATGCTGCTGGTGCGGAAGGGTGTGAATAGGCCAGGGCCATCGTCAAAGGCGCGGCTGCCGCCGTCGGAGAGGTCGTAGTCGGCGAGCGTTAGCACCGGCACCATCGGTGGCGCCTGGCCGGTCTTCTTGTAGATCCGGCACAGAACCCAGTCATCCAACTGCACACATGTTCACAAAGGCGCCGCACAACACAGCACGCAAGAGGGCATCAACAATCAACATGAAGCGCGCACAGATAAGGGCGGCCACACCCGTAACGGAAGGAAGGAAAGCAAGTGGTACCCTCATGGAGACGCTGCCGCACTTGATGATGGGCTTGTAGGCGTCGAAGGCGGCGGCGAGGGGGTCGGCGGCGATGCGGTACTCGTGCATGACCCAGCCGGTCTTGTTGCCCCTGGGCGCGCGGCCCTGGTAGAAGACGAGCGCCTTCTTGACGCCGACGCCTTTCCCAATGGCGCCGTCGTGGATGGGCTTGTCGGTGCCGGCGGACTTCCAGTAGCCGGACCCGGCGGCGCGGTTGGGCCGCGTGCCGTTCGGGTACTTGCGGTCCCGCGGGCTGAAGAAGTACCACTCGCTGTCACCGTACGACGCCTGGCCTGCAATCTCAGCTCAGCTGTATCGTCAGTGCGTGCGCGGTGCTATGGGTAGCTAGATCAGTTAACATGCACGCATGGATGAGCTTATTACATGGGAGGTCCCATGGATCGAACTTGTAGACGTCGACGTCGGCGATGATGGGGGCGGGGCACTGCGCCGAGGCGGCGCGGTTGCGGAGGTAGTAAAAGATCAGCTCCTCGTCCGTCGGGTTGAACCGGAACCCCGGCGGCAGCGACATCGACATGACCCACTAGCCAGGTACCCACGTACGTCGATCGGGCAAGCGTACGTTCAGCCAGCGAGGGTTACCTTACGCCACGACCAGAACAGAAGGACGAGCTAGCGAGCGATCGAGCTCAGAATCTATCTCGAGACCCGAGTGGCCGGAGCTAGCAACTTGCTGCTTATATACATGCTCCTGGAGCGTGTGGATGGCATGACCGCGTGGTTCAGTGGTTTCCCCAGGGCCAAAACCGCCCCATCTCATTCGCGTCCGGCGTGACTCCACTTGGGGCGCGTGGGCGTGGCGTCTGAACGTTGCGTCGATGAGCTGCGTAACTGTATCTAGTAGCCGCGGGCCAGCTATCTCCCCCCCAGAGTGCGAGCTCCAGCGTATGGAATCCACACACCGGACGGGTGGGAGGTGTATTGCTTGTTCCGTCCATGGGTGCCGTGCGCCGCGTTATTTCCTTTTTCCTCGGGGCAACTGTTTTTTCGGACCCAAGATATCCACTTGTCCTGGGATGCCGATTTATATATTTTGTGCTGTCAAAGCATAGTATTAGTGCGAGGGTCTTCCGAAATAAATCAATTATTACATCCACCATGCTTGTGACCAAAATCAAAGAAGAAGCGAAGCTACTGTGCCTAGCAAAGGCGGTGAGTAATGTAGTGCCGCGAGAGTAATTTGTGCTTGATCTCTTGGCAAAGTGTGATCTTGTAAGACTTTAATTCCTTCTCTATCAATGAAAATGACAAATCGTTTTTCTTGTATTTAAAAAAAATACATAGTGGTAGAGTTTTCTGGGTAACTAGCATGCTGTGCGGGGCAAAACTTAATATGTTTATTATTTGGGCAAAAGATATTTTGTAAGGAGTGAGAGGGCGTACAATTGAGATACTCTCGAACTAGGCTTTCGCCCCGCTTTATAAATAAAGCCACATCGGCCGAACACATACAAGGTGGAGGGGGACCCCTTTTACAAGGCAGATCAAAATAAACAAGAAAGACGCGGAAGCCTAAACTTGCCACCGAGGACAACGAGCTGAAACTGGGGTGACCCAGGGCTCCACAACGACGCCCCCAAGAGGGTCACGACACACCGCGCCGCCGCCGTCGAGACCAAAAGTCAAGGGTTTTCACCCGGAGCCCTGTCGCGCGGGAGGTAGCCGCACCGACGCCCCCAAGAAGGTAACGATACCCGCAGGCACCGCCGCCGATGGTGCCGAAGCATAGAGCTTTCACCCGGAAAAACTTCCAACCGCTCCCCGGCAACTGCCACGCTCGTTGACCCCAAGAAAGGCTGCCGACACGCGATCTGGGAGTTGCCTTAGCCGAAGCGCCGCCAACACCAAAACCTCCCGTCGGCCTCTCCTCGCCATCCACATGACCGGGGGGAGGAGCCACCACCACTACCACGGCGCTCGCCGAAGAGCCACCCGCGCAGACCGCCTTTCGGAGCCGCCGCCCCGGCATCCCCGAGCTCTAGCCAAAGCTCCGACCAACACCGCATCGAGCCGCCGACGAAAGGGCCGGGTCAGGCTCACGGAAGTGAAGAGACCGAGGCACGGACAGCTTGGGGGAGGGGACCTGCCCTCCCTCACCCGCGGTGAGCGTCGTCCAGACACAGAAGAAGAGCCAGACAAGGCTGGAACATGCCCAGATCAGGCCCGGCCTGCCGGGGACGACCGAGGAGCCGCGGCCTTTTCTGTCACACAACAAAAGGCAGCGAGCCAGTCTACAATTGAGATACTAGAGGGATATCCCGCGTGTTGCAAGGGAGCTATCTTCAGTAACTATGTCACGTGAATGAACATGGATAAAACGCATAAAACACAAAGTAGTCTACAAAACTACGCAATGGTCAATTGACCATAGTAGTCAAGAGGCTAAATTTCATCGATGTGAAGGATTGTGCATTTGACCACTTAAAAATCATTAACATTCATGAATATACATCATTGATGTTGCATACAAATTAGTTAAAACAATAGATAAGATGAAACCAACGGGTTGAAAAAACTGATGACAAGGATAACTTGCATAAAGGGACGCCATTCATGTTATTTCCTATATTTTTGCAAAATGAGTTTGAGCGGCTGAAAATCATGTAATCTTAAATAATAGTTATATGATTTTCATTATTTAAAATAATTGATAGAATAACATTTGCTTAATTGAAAAGATTAAGAACGAAACTAATTGTGTTGTTCTAGTCGCACATGATAGCATGCAGTTAGAGATAGAGTATTAATAAATGTTAGTGGTGACACTAAAAAATAACCCCATGCGCCGCACTATTTTTGAACATCATACGCGAGCAGCTGCAAAAGTTGCTTACTTGGTGGATGAGCAATCGCAGCATCATTTTTTCGCGAACGCCGTATATGTATCGTGATAGGTGATATACAACAACGGCGTATTTTCATGCCACGCTGGGACAATGATGGTATTCTTATATTGCATCTTTTATTAAAATCAATTATTGGCCGTACGCTGGATAATGGTCAAGCACAACTCACTAACCGATTAGGCTTGTCTACCTGACAAGTGCGGCCTACCACTGCCCACCCGAGTCTAGTCCGTTATATGTGAGGAAATTGCATATAACACCAATTGTTGAAGATTTTGTTAAGCCTCATGGTAAATCTTCACGCATGTTAATATTTCATTTTTCCTTTCCCGCACCCCAACTAATCCGTAACCATGTGATAGCCTATTTTAGTCATAATTGATTTGTAGTTAAGGGCGTCGATTACTCACGAGAATTAGGGAGTACATAGGGAGGAAATGTGTTAAGTATTTCCTTTATGGGCTATTTGAGAAAATGCAGTCCAACAAGATGGGCACTAGGAAAACACTTGCTCAAATGGCCTAGAGTTGTCAGTCCCTACGCTCTATATATTAGAGCGAACCCTAGCCCCAATTTCCACTACAAATCCCCACTACATATACTCACCTTGCCACCCTCTAACTCCCCACCAAAGACAACACAAAACAAACCTTATATCTCACCCGATAGATAGTACGCAGGATGTTGTGGCCCATGAGACCCCGTCATACTCCTGTATTGGTGTGTCTGATCCACATGTTCATTCATCTTCCTCTCTACATATATTTGCTCGTATTGGTTTTTAGATCCGCCTCTTTGTTCTTCCTTCTCTTAATCATCTTCGTTATTTGTCTTGCAATTTCAAGTTGACGTCTGCCTAAAGGAGTCCTAACAACGACGAGCAGATCCGCTATGATGATGTTGGCACGCATAGTGATGCAGCCCGTCCTACCGACGACTACATCTACCCCGCCAAGTCTCCCAAGTGGACCAATGACTCGTGCCCGAGCCAAGCTCCTCAATGATAAGGTAAACTCGCTCCTCTCTATGTGTGACTTTGATTCTATCTTGGATGGATTTTTATTTGATGATCCACAAGTATAGGGGATCGCAACAGTCTTCGAGGGTAGTATAACCCAATTTATTGATTCGACACAATGGGAGCCAAAGAATACTTATAAGCCTTAACAACTGAGTTGTCAATTCAGCTGCACTTGGAAATAGTCTTGCTCGCAGTAGTTTATCAGTAGCAACAGTTTTGTAGTAGCAATAGCAAAGTAACAGCAACAATAGTAACAATAGTAGAAAACAACATGATTTGAGTGCGGTGGACATAGGGATGGATGGACGGGCGTTGCATGGACAAGACTATTTATGTAATTTCAAGATCTAGGGCAATTGCAGATAAACAAGATAAAGCATTCAAGTACTAAATAATCATATACATGTGTTCCATATATAGTCATACGCACTCGCAATGAGAGCTTGCACAACATCTTTTGTCCTGCCAGCCCATTGCAGCGGGGCCTCAAGGGAATCTACTGGTAATTAAGGTACTCCTTTTAATAGAGTACCGGAGGAAAGCATTAACACTCTGTGAACACATGTGATCCTCATATCATAGCCATACCCTCCGCCTGTCCCAATTTCCGTCACTTCGGGGCCTTTGGTTCCGGACAATAATATGTGTAAACAACTTGAAGATAAGATCACAAACAATACTATCATCATGAATCAATAACATGTTCAGATCTGAGATCATGGCACTCAGGCCCTAGTGACAAGCATTAATCATAAAAAGTTACAGCAATGTCAAAAAGCACTAACAAAGAAACTATGCACCATGCCCTAACAATCTTATTCGATTACATGATAGATCTCATCCAATCCCTACCATCCCCATAGCCTACATCGGGGGATTACCCACTCATGGATGGGGGAAACATGGATGGTTGATGGAGAGGCGTTGGTGATGATGATGGCGACGATCTCCTCCAATTCCCCGTCTCGGCAGGGTGCCAGAACGGAGTTTCTGGTTTCGAATCACGGTTTTTGGTGGTGGCGGCGCAGCGGAACTCTATCTAGAAAAACGTCGAACCCCCTCTGTTTTTAGGTCAGCAGGCTTTATGTAGGCGAAGGGGAGAACGAGGGGGTGCACGAGGTGGCCTCACCACCCCTAGGCGTGGCCTGTCCTGGACCGCGCGGCCAGGGGGTGTGGGTCCCTCGTGGCCCTCCTCCGTCTCGTCTTCCGGCCCCGTGAGTCTTCTGGTAAAATAGGAGTTTTGCGATATTTTCCGGGATTTTTCCTGAAAGTTGATTTCCTGCACAAAAACGAGACACCAAGGAAATACTGCTGAAAATAGCGCCAGTCTGTGTTAGTTGTATCCAAATCACACAAATTAGAGGAGAAACAATAACAAAAGTGTTCGAGAAAGTAGATACGTTTTGGAAATATCAACTCCCCCAAGCTTAGCTTATTGGTTGTCCTCAAGCAATTCAGTTAAAAACTGAGTGCGATAAAAGAAACTTTCACGAACACGTTTGCTTCATATGATGTAAATATTTTCAACATATGATCAGTACTTAGACAATTCATAATAAGAAGTATGCAAATAAGTCTACTCAATAGTCATGCAAGCTATGAAACGATTCCAACACAATAATAACAAGAAGCATGAAACATAAACATAAGCAACATTTCAATGCTCATAAGAAGGTATGATAGAGTGGTATCTCGTTTGCCTTTGATTGTGGAGCAAAACATCAATGCCAAGGCACCTCTGAAGTTCAAGTGAAGACTAGAAGTAAAGATATCAAAGATACAAGCATCAAAGTTATGTCATAATTAACCAAGTTTTGAAAACAAGCACATTACACTAAGAATGACAACTATGCTATCAAGAAAGTGCTCATAGAATAAGTGGTGACTCAACAAGGAAGTGAAAAGGTTTTGAAAAGTTTGAAATGCTTCCAAATGCTGAAAGTATGGTACTCATTAGCTTTGATCTCTCATTGCCCCTGTCATGGGCATCTTTAAGTGGTTAAGTTTAAAGTGAGGACCAATTTGAGTTATATGCTTGACAGACCATAAACTAGAAATCTCATGTCCCTTGAGTACGAGGGCCGTTCCTCATGCTACTGAACTTTAGTTACCGGTAGTCACTGTAAGTACATGCGTATCATAGAGAACCGCCAATGGGGTACCCCTTGCCCCATGATACAGGAGCTATCCCATATCAAAATGACAAGGCAACAGACAATGAGCATCTCATCGATCTTTTTATTTGCTATTTGCATAGGTTTTTATTGAGGATGCTTCATAGATTGCTCAATATGGTTATGCTGCAAGTTTCCACCATGATTAGGCATGGCTTAGGCTAGCATCCCAGGCATTTCTCTAACACATATACATAACTTCATGGACTTATAAGCTTCCCTTTTATTTCACACCGCCGACATCAGTAAACAAAAGAGCATGATATCAACTGGATAAGTATTTACAGGTGTTGAAAGAGTTCCCCGTGACAGCACGATTCTGCTAACTCCCAGCCTATAATTTTCAAGCATATAACTTTCATGGACAGTCACAATGGTTCAGTTTATTAAGTGCAAGAAAATAAAGTGTGCCATCAAGTTCGTGAGAGCTTTACTAACTAACTTTCTCATAACAAGCAAACATTTTATTTGAAAGAAAACAAGACATAATAAATATGCACGGAATAGCAATGATGTTAATAGGTAGATATGGTGGACACTTTTTGACATTTTTGGTTCTGGGGAGTTTGGAAACACGAGTAGAGCTCATACTCAGTGCTAGTGAAGGCTAGCAATAGAAAGGGAGCGACAAACGAGAGCAGTAACTGTCATAATTATGCTTGCAACAAAACAAAATTAATTATGGAATAAAAGTGATACAAGAACTCTAAGACAATATAAATCATCGAGGCTTAACTGACTTTTGTTCAGTCATATGCATGCATGAGCATGTGCCAAGTCGATTCAAATGAAACATTCAGAGGAGGATACCACAATGTCATACCAAGTTATGAATAGAACAATGCAAGCAAACATTCATGCGACATGCTACAAACTATTAGCAAGCTAGAGCTAATCATAAGAGACAAAGAACTATAAGCATCCAATAAATAACATACACCTTACATGAACAGACTAAGCAGGCTCACAATGATGGGTATATGTACAAAAATAAAGAATATCCCAAGTGAGAATTCACAATGGCTCTCCCGCTCGCACCACCGTAGGACCTTCTTCCTTGTTGCCGGCGATCTCCCTCACCGGCCTCCCCCCTTTTTGCTTCTCTCTTTGTGTCTCCTGTGGCCTTCTTCATCTGGTGGTCATGCTTCCTCCAACTTGGTGTTGGGACGTGACGTTTGCACCCATTTTGGATCAAGATCGCACCCAGATTGGTGCACTTTGCATCTGGTCAAATTGGATCACTCTTCAAACATCCGAAGGGTTTGGGATTGTGGGTCGTCCTCTGCTTGATGGTGAGTTGATCTCATTGGGATCTGAGGTAATTTTCCAAACTCATGTGGCTATTGTTGGATCGTGTTCTATTTCTCCTTCTAGGGACCACTCCTGCATGGCGGTGAATCCCGAGGAAAATTCAATGGTTTCTGATTCGATTAAGGCTACCTCTAGTAATGACTTCTTGTGTCGGGATCCTCAGACTGTTTGCCTTGCCAATCATTGGAAGATCTCTTATTCCATGACAAAGGATCTTGATCATGGCAGGATGAAAGCCTATGATGTCACTCTGGTTCTGTCATTGAGTGATTGGACTGCATCGCTCTACAATGCAAAGGGTCACAACATTGGCCAGATGAATGTCAAATCAATATCGAAGTTCAGTATTGGTGATAAATTGTATTTCCCTGAACATGTGGTTAGAATTGACATTAGGTTACCAGATACGTTGGGTACTGCTAGATCTGGCAAGGGTAGCTTGGTGCAATATGATCGGAAGGATTCTAGTTTGAGCCTATTTTCTGAATCTGTCAGGTCTGATCACAGTTCGTCTCATCAGGAGAGTCTTGATGATGCACGTTTTCTCGGGCTGAGTTTTTCTCATGGCATTAACTTTGCTAAGGATGTAATGTTTAAGTTTGACTCTCAGGTTCATCCTTCTTTTGATACTACTGCCTTCATTTTGGTTGTATCTTTTGGCAGAGCTAATTTTTGTTTGAATGAAGATAATGTGGGTGTTGCTCTGGAATCTGTCATTGGTGGGAGGGGTGGTAGTCTGAAGGTTTCTTCTCTATGAGATAGAGTTTTCTCCTTTTCTGTCGCATCTAAGCTGGTTGGCTTTCATATTCTTAAGATGCGTAGGTATGTTTGTTCATAGTTTAAATGTTTCTTTCATCTTTGGGGGAGAGGTGGCCCTAATTGGAGAAGAGAGTTTCATCTCTGGCAGTCTGAATCTGATGCGGAATGGACTTTAGTTAGCCCTGGCAAAAGGAGAGTTCAGTTGGTTTTGTCTGCTATGCATGGACATATGCCTAAATCCATTATCAGAGCTGCTGGTGCTACTAAGAGAAGTCTAAATTTTGCTGATGATATTAACTATCCGGCCTGTAAAGGTTACCAACCCTGTGTTCCTTTGGAGCAGGTTTGTTCGACTTCTACTGAGAGGAGCTCTGGATTGGAATCTGAACATATACAATCAGCCTCTATTCCTGTCTCACCTGGTAAGGACCCTGAGTCTTATGATTCTGAAGAGGATGTCACTCCTGAACTCACAGGGCTGGAGGAAGTTGTTGATGATATTGCCTTCAGATTCTGGGACTGTCGGAAGTGTTTAAGTATGGGCCATAAGGCGGAGGAGTTCGCTGCAAGCAATGTTTTCACTATGGGCACATAATGAAGGATTGTTTTAATCATTACTCTAAAAGGAAACAATAGTGGGTCCCTAAAAAGGCTTGTTCAGACAAGGTGGACTCTGTTACAACCTTGGTTAAGTTGGATG
Source organism: Avena sativa (assembly GCA_916181665.1). Taxonomy (NCBI): domain Eukaryota; kingdom Viridiplantae; phylum Streptophyta; class Magnoliopsida; order Poales; family Poaceae; genus Avena; species Avena sativa. The sequence continues at coordinate 397,772,430 of OV702281.1, forward strand.
ACCCTGTCGTTACAACTTCTAACCCCTTTTTATCCCCAAACCCTGGACTGGTACAGCCTTCTCCGCCTCCCCTCCCTCCTCCACCGCCAGATCGATTCCGCACAATGGCTAACTGGGAGGTGGTGCCACAACAATGGCTTCCCTGGGGTCATGAGATTATTGATGGTGGGGATACTAGGCTGCCTCGCACGTACTACTATGCATCACAAGACCCTCCGCCACAGCATCAAGCTTGGTGCGTGGCAATTGTGGAACCAAGGCCGCCTGCTCATCTGACGGATTTGTGGAGGAATCAGGTACACCGGTTTCTGGTTGGCACTCTTAATCGTAATGTGGTGGAAGATCAGCCTAGTTTGTTTGGTGTTGGTCTGTATTAACTTAGTGGCCCTACTGCTTGTCATGCCCTGGTGCAACATGGCCATTATCAGTTAAACAATAGCTTTGTCAGGTTTTTCTATGCTAGTGATGCTGAAAATCATAGATCTGAGCAAGGTTTTAGACATGGGTGGCTGATGTTCCTGGGAATCCCTCCTGATTATCGTAATGACACTGATATAGCCAATGTTGTTTACATGTTCGGGAAGTATCAATATTGGAACAATAATGATCCCATCAAAGAAAGAGTTTTGGTTTATGCTTCTTTCCCTTCTCCTGCACTGGTGCCTAGGGATGTTTACTTTGGGAAATTTGCATCTGTGGGGGTTATAATTGAATCTTGGACGGCTGCTGTGTTTATTCTCTCAGCACACTTTGCTGATGCTTTACCCCCAGATATTGATCAAATGCATTTGGATGGAAACCCTCACCCACTGCCTGGTAATCTCTTGGCTAATAACAATTTGTGGGTGGGTCCTCAATTTCCTGAGATTGGTTGGGATCATGTACCTGGGCATGAGGATCATGGAGGAGTAGGCAATCAAGACAACAACCCTCAGGATGATGATATGCAGGAAGACCCTGAAGTGCCTGATTCACAGGAGTCTCTAGTGGTTGATGATGATATTCAGGTGGCTTCAAGTGATGAGTTGGCTAATGTTCAGAACCTGGGATGCTGAACCTGAGTTTAGGGGTTGGGCATTTTGGGCCTCCCAATCAAGCTGCAAATGGGCCTGTTTTCTTTGATTTCCTTAATATTGGGATGGTGAGACATGGTGTTGGGCCTGTTCTTCCTCCAGATTTGTTGTGGAAGAGCATGTTTGAGAATATGCTGCCAATGTTGTGTTCTCAGAAGTTGCCACTATCTTTACGATGCTCTCCGTTTCAGATGCTGTCTTTCAAGCGATCATGGTCATATGCTTTTGTTCCTTGGGCTAGGACATTTGATAAAGGATGGGAACTGCCTGCAAGTCAACCTATGCTGAGTACTCCACGCAAGCTCATACATTTGAGGAGGGGTGATTGCTCTATTAATTTGGACACCTTTTCTCCAGTTCCTGATATCCAGCTGCCTTTTGCTACGATGACAGATGCATCTGTCAAGAAGTGTGCTGCTAGAAGGAAAAGACAAGTGGTACAACTGCCGGAGCGCCGTTTTACCAGGAGCTCTCCGGTGAGGGATGGTAAATGTCCTAAACCGATGTCTGATGTGCCAGTGCGTCCCAAAAAGAAAAGTCGTGCCAAGCTCTGGTTAGTGCAGGCTGAAGGTGAAGTGCAGCAGGATCCATAAGAAAAGGACAGAGTACATGATGAACCTGGAGAGAATGTGTCAATTCATGTTACCCCTATCAGGGTGATGCAGCAGGTTGGTGAACAGTTGGGCATTAATTCTTCTAGTTTAACCAGGGAGAAGCTTGAGGCTTTTCCATCTCAGAAGGGAGACAAAAAGATTAGTGATGATTAGGTTGTCATGTATGCTCAGGTCCGGGTTTAATGTGGTCTGGGGTTGGTGTCAGTGTCAGTTATGTCTGGGTGAACCTGTTTTATTTTGGTTTGTATGTCCTGTCTGGAACTTTGTCTAGTTTGGTGGCCAGTGTTGTCAGTGGAGTTGCCAGTCCCTTTGTCAATTTATGTGTGGACCTTGTGTGTCTATTTTGTTCAGTTGGGGCCAAGACTGGAATTATGTTTCAGGAGGTTTGTTTTATGCCCATAATGGTTTTTAATGTGTCAAATTTCTAAAAGGAAGTGGCGTGTGCTATACTGTAATGTGCGCGGGCTTAATTCTGATATGAGGCAGAAACAAGTTTTCAATAAAATTAATGAAAGCGAATGTGATATAGTTTGCCTGCAAGAAATGAAATGTGTGTCTTTTGATTGGAGTTTTATTAGGAAATTCTGCCCTAAACGGTTTGATAATTTTACTTTCTCTCCATCCATTGGTGCCTCTGGAGGTATCATTGTCCTCTGGAACTCTGTAGTTTTTGTTGGTGCTTTGAAGCAAGTTCAGAGTTTTGGTGTTAACATCGATTTCAAATCAGTACATAATAATGAAAGATGGACCTTAGTTTGTGTTTATGGATCCTGCTCAGGACAGGAAAGAGATATGTTTGTTGCCTGGCTTTACAGTTTGCAGATTGACCCGAAGGAGAACTGGTTATTATTATGTGACTTTAACTTTATTCGATCTTCTGATAATAGAAACAGGCCAGGGGGAAATGTTAACGATATGTTCCTTTTCAATGATATAATTGGGCATCTTGGTTTACTGGAATTACCGTTGAAGTGGCGTTCATTTACTTGGTCTAATATGCAAAATACACCATTACTTGAGTAGCTAGACTGGTTTTTTACCAGCTCAAATTGGATCAGTGATTTTCCTAACACTCTGGTTTTTCCTTTGGCTAAGACTGGCTCAGATCATGTGCCATGCATCGTTAATATTGACACTAATATTCCTAAAGAAAATTTATTTAGGTTTGAAAACCTATGGGTGGACCTCCCTGGTTTCTGTGAATGTGTCAAAAATTCTTGGAGTAAGCAGTCTAAGAAGTCATATACTTCGGCAGTCCTTGTTGACAAACTGAAAACTCTTAGATATGATCTTAAAATATGGAAAACTAGTTTGTCCAAGCTGAGATTATTAATTCAGGGGTATAATGCAGTGATACTGTACTTTGACACGTTAGAAGAGCACATACCACTTTTCTAGTCTGAAAATAATTTCAGGAGGATTGTTAAGGTTCATCTCGATGGTCTCTTGCTTGCTGAATGTAACTATTGGTGTAAGAGATGCACTATTAGATGGATTCAACAAGGTGAAGACAACACAAAGTTCTTTCACGCAATGGCCATGGAAAGATTTCGTAGAAATGCTATTACTGTTCTCGGAGACGAAAATGGGGTGGAGATTTCTGATCATGATTCAATGGCTGGCCTCTTATGGACTAGTTATAAAGATAAAATGGGACATTCTGATGGTATCTCAATGCAATTTGATTTGGCATAAATTTTGAATAGAGTGGAGGGTCTGGATGATTTGCTGAAGCCATTTAGTAAAAAGGAGATGGATGAGGTGGTGGCAGCAATGCCAACGGATAGGACTCCTAGACCTGACGGTTTTAATGGCCTGTTTGTAAAGAGATGCTGGCCCATTATTCAAACTGAGTTTTACCGCCTTGCGCATGATTTCCAGTATGGGATCCTGAATTTGGAAAATATTAATGGCTCCTATATTACTTTGGTTCCAAAAACTCAGTTCCCCCAAACTGTGAATGATTATAGTCCTATTTCACTGACAAATGTCTGTCTCAAATTCATCACCAAGCTTATTGCAAATCATTTGCAAGATAGAATTCTTGAGTGTATTCATAAAAATCAGTATGGGTTTTTACGTTCAAGATCTATACAGGACTGCTTGGCTTGGTCTTTTGAATATTTATTTCTATGCCAAGCCTCTAGGAAGCCCATCATTATTTTAAAGCTTTATTTTGCTAAAGCTTTTGACACCATTGAGCATGAGGCTATTTTGGAGATCATGAAACATAAAGGTTTTAATCAGAAGTGGATTGGTTGGATGCAGTCTATTCTTTCCTCTGGCAAGTCTGCTGTGCTTTTAAATGGCATTCCTGGTAAGCAGTTCCTTTGTAAGCGTGGTGTAAGGCAGGGGGATCCGTTGTCTCCTATCCTTTATACCTTGGGATCAGACTTGTTACAGTCTGTTGTTAATCATCTGGTGAGGAATGGTGAGCTGAGTAAGCCTATTGATATTTATGATCAGGATTTCCCAATTATTCATTATGCAGACGACACTCTCTTGATCATGCCTGCTGACTTGAATCAACTTAGAGCACTTAAAAGATTGCTTCAGCAATTCTCTGTCTCTATTGGCCTCAAAATAAATTACAGTAAGTCTCAGATGGTTTCTATTAATGTTCATGCTGATCTAATCACCATGCTTGCTGATGAGTTTGGTTGCCAAGTGGGTACAATGCCATTTACATACTTGGGGCTCCCGCTTGGGACAACTAGGTACTATAGCTGAGATGCAATCGATGGTCTATAGGCTTGAGAGGAAACTTACTTCAAGTTCTTGTTTTCTATCGCAAGGTGCACGAATACAGCTTATTAATTCCGACCTTGCTTCTATGCCTCTACACTTCTTATGCTCATTACAGTTGGCTAAGGGGCTCACTTTTCAGCTTGATCGTATCCTTCATTAGTGTCTCTGGAGGAGAAATCAGGATGTACCCACTCCATCTCTTGCATCCTGGGACATAGTGTGTCTGCCGAAGGATAAAGGTGGGTTAGGGGTGGTAGATTTTCAAAAGAAGAATGCCTCACTACTCATTAAATTCCTTGATAAATATTACAATAGCAAGGATATTCCGTGGGTGCATCTGGTGAAGAATACTTATTACTCAGATAAAGTTCCTCATGCTAAAAATCTTTGTGGCTCATTTTGGTGGAGAGATGTGCTTAAGCAAGTGGACAATTTTTGGGGTGTTGCATCGATATGCCAGGGGAAAGGAGACTCCTTTCTATTTTGGTTGGATAATTGGTCATTACAGGGGTCGATCCAGCAACTTAAAGATCATTTCCCTAGGTTATTCTCCTATGTTCTAAATGAGAATCTCTCTGCAGCTAAGGTTTATTCGACATCTGATATTCATAGTTTATTTTACCTACCTATGTCAGTGGAAGCTTTCCAGGAGCTTGGTGATATGCAGAATCTTTTGGCCAATAACCCTCTCTCTAGTCAGAATGATGTATGGACCTTCTGCTGGGGGGATACCTATGCGCCTAGTAAGTTTTACAAGCAGATACATGAGCATATTCAGATGCCCAGAGTTTATACTTGGTTATGGAGATCTTGTTGTACAATGAAGTTACTTTTTTTGCTTGGTTACTGCTTAAAGACAGACTTAATACTAGGGATTTGTTGAGGCGTAGACACTGGCATGTCACTGATGATGTTCATTGTGAGCTATTCCCTAATCAGGCATATGAGGACATGATCCATCTTTTTTTCCAGTGTAACTTTAGTGTGCGAATTTGGAACTACCTTCAGATTATTTGGCAACCTCTCTCGGATTTGCAGTTGATCATTGAGGGTGCTAAGAACTCTTTTGGGCATCTTTTTTCATGGAGGTCTTAATCATTGCATGCTGGAATATTTGGCTTCTTCGGAATGACAAAATCTTCAATAATCAAAGACCTACTTTTGCTAAATGGAGGGAGAAATTTGTATATGATATCAGCCTTCTGCAATATAGGATGAAGAAGAATCTTAGGGCCCCCTTTCTGTCTTGGGTGGCAAGTCTTCATTAGGCTGTATATAGTTGTAACTATATGTGGAAAGTTGTAAGTTTGTTTCAAGTTATAGGTAGGCAGTTCTAGGTCTCTTTTGTTGTAAGACTTTTTCCTGGTTTTATTAATAAATGATGTGGGCCTTTTTGCCCCACAGTCCTCAGTAAAAAAAAGATAAATAGAGTTCATTACCAGCCTCTTACCACCCCTCGAGTTGTCATTAATCATCATTATTGTCTTTCACTTGTGTGGCTTGAATAATAACATGAAACCAAACTCCAAAGGACTCACTGGGGACCGCTGAACCCTGCAACGAACTTCACAAAACTAAAGAAGAACAAGAAATATTTTTGGGTTTTCGATTTTTTTAAAGCAAGCACTCAAAGCAAAAACAAACAAAACAAACCAAAGCTAAAAGGAAAAGAAAAAATAAAGAGAAACAATGAAAATATTTTTGGTCTTTTTGTGTTTTGGAAAGCAGAAACAAAAACTAAAGAGAAAGCGAAACATGGATATACAAACTACCGATGGAACATGATATATAGATGAGTGTGATGTCGGTATACCTCCCCCCAAGATTAGGATTTTGGCCTAAGTGGAGATCAATCCCAGCCTGGCCAAGAAGGAGTGCCTCCATAGTGTGACGAAGAGGCCCCTTCGTCCTGGTACGTGCTCGAGGAAGCCCATGTATAGTGCACAGAGTAGTCATAAGAGGGTGCGTCCCCCTGGTAGTGCCCGTGGAAACCAAGCACGCGGAGCTGATCGTCCATCTCCTCCTTGGAGCGTGACCAAAGCCCCCTACAAATACTGAACAAAGTATACTATGGCAAAGAAATTTCCCTCTCGTCCCCGTCAGTAAACATCATCCTGTAAAATAGACTCTCAAGGCTAGAACCACCAGTAACAAAGTGATGTGCTTTCATGGTAGCTAGATCAAGCCTCTGTGGTGCTAGCACTGTATCATTCGGATCAACAGAAAGGTCTAAGGCAGAAACTACACGTGCAACAATAATAGCCCCATAGCCCCATAAATGAGTCCTCTAGCAGCTATACGGCGAGCAATGAGAGAACCAAGATTATACCCAGTCTCATTGTTAAGTGCAGCAGCTAGAAAGGCCAAATGATAGTTGGAAATATTGCTAGTGTTCTCCCTACCGAGAATTCTAGTGGCAAGATAGTAAGCAAAATATTTGAGAGCTGGGAGTTGAATATTTCTTATCTTCCTGCGCTGGGCTGTGCGGTCATCATCATTTGTTATCCCACGGTAAATCTCCAACAAATCAGCAGGTCGACCTTGAATCTTCTTCACCGTCCCAGCCATGCCAATACCTATAATGCTGCAAAATCTTTTCAATGTATAATGGTGATAGGCCTATCATAGATTTTGAATGAAACATCTGTCTTGTAAGGGGTGTTAGTGAAAGTGAAACTCTCCACAAAAGTATTGGTGGGCAAAGTATATTGCTCACTCTCATCCTGCATGTAATCGGTTATACCAACCCTCTGAACAAGAGTTAGGAAATAATCGAGGATCCCTGCAGCTTGCAAAAAGGCAAAACAAGGGAAGGTAGAAGGGTGTGCATCCCCATCATCTCCCTCATTACCAAAGTGTGACGTAATAAGATCTTCATTGTATGATGGCCTAGCTTGAGAGGCTGATCTCGAAGGCCTTCTCCTCCTAGGTGCATATCTTTCAAACACTTCTCCAAAGGTATGCTTGTCCATGGCCTTTTTTCTGAAATTTTTAGACAAACATCAAACCAAGTGATTTCCAAGCTAATAAATGATGGGGAATTACTATAAGAACTTGCTAGAGGGCTAAGAATGCATCAAAATGAAATCTCTAAGCATAGAACAAGCATGCAAGCTCACACAACCTGTCACCTACAGTAGAAAAATACTCAAGATACAATCCACCAATCAAAAATCTAATTGGACAAGCGGAGGAGGCACATACCGGAGAGCAATGCCTCCAAAAATCATCAGCAAAGATGGGCTGAGAAAGGAGATCGAAATTCGGGAGCAAGAAAAGCAGGAACTCGAGCATTGAGAAGTTTTCCGGTGTTTTTCGGGAGAGAGAAAGAAGTGGCAAGGAGGAGGCTAAGTGGAGGGCCAGGGTGGCCCATACCTGGGCCAGGCGAGCCCTAGGGTAGCCCACGCCACCAAGGGGTGTGCCGGCCAGGTGGGTCCCCCTGGGTCACTCCAGGTACCCCTCTGCCCCTTTTTTCATGAAAAATTTTAATATGAATTTTTTGGAATTTTTCAGGAAACTTTATTTTTGGCCAATTTTCAGGTTATGAAAATTGATTTTCTCGCAGAAAAAGATTTTTGAAAGAAACAAAAGCAAACCAAAACTAAAACTACAGAAGTTCTAAGACACTCTAAAAATCAAGCAACTATCAAAACAAAGACGAACAAAACAAAGAGCAAAGATTGGAATGGAGAAAATAAAAGGTGGGAAGGGATAATCATTGTGAAAACATTGTTTTGTTCATTAAAATCCCTTTGTTAATGATGGCACTGCATCAACGTGGAGCGCTTCGTCGGGAAACCCCAAGAGCAAGGTATGATGCAGCACAGCAGCAAGTCTTCCCTCAGGAAGAAACCGAGGTTATCGAACCAGTAGGAGGAAGGAAACGTCTCAAAGGTGTTGCAAGCAACGTGGAAACCTGCATAACACAAACTCAAGACTTTACCCTAACTAACAGTGAGGTTGTCAATCTCACCGGTTGCTGTAACAAAAGATTAACTATATGGTATGGAAGGTGAAAGAGGTTTGTAGCAAGTAAACAGTAACAGTGGAAGATGTATCAATGGTAAAGATTGGACCAGGGTCTATAGTTCACTAGAGGTGTTCTCCTTAGATAATCAAACATGGCATGCTGGGTAAACAAATTACAGCAGGGCAATTGAAAGGTCTGAGCAAGGCATAACAATGCAATACTAGACATAAAGATCCTATGAGATTCGATTGGGCAATACAACAAGATACATAGACCGCCATCCAACTGCATCTATGACTAGAAGTCCACCTTTGGGTTATCATCCGAACCCCCTCCAGTATTAAGTTGCAAGCAACAGACAACTTCTTAAACAAAGTGTGTAAGGTAAACAATCCACTTGTTCCATGAACAAGAGACCGTTGTTTTCTCCCTAGTGGCAAGAGCACATCTACAACCTTAGAGATTTCTGTCACTTCCCTTGATCAAATAGAGGCATGAACCCACTATCGAGCATAAATACCCCCTCTTGGAGTCACTAGCAACTACTTGGCAAAGATAGCTACTAACAACAGAGAGGATGCAAGATCACAAACAACACAGACATGATAGAATCATTAAGACAAAAACATTAATCAATCTGACATAGTAATCTCAATATCCATCGGATTCCCGCAAACACAACATGTATGATTACAAATAGAGGAGATCTTGATCATGAATGGAGCTCACAAGATCTAGACATGAAAGCACAAAGGAGGAGATACAACCATCTAGCTACTACATGGATCCGTAGTCCAAGGTGGAACTACTCATGCTTCATACCGGAGGCTGGCATGATGAAGAAGAAGGCCTCCGGGATGATCTCCCCTCCAGCAGGGTGTCGGGAAGAGCTTCAGATCCCCTATCTAGGGAAAATGGTGGCGGCGGCTACAAACGGTTTCGTGGAATATTGATCGGGTGCTTAGGGTTTAGGCACCGAGGGCTTCTTATAGGCAAAGAGGCGAGGCTGGGAGGCGTCCAGGGGGCCCACACCCTGCCCATGCGCGGCCCAAGGTGGGCCCGTGCCTAGGGGGGTGCAGCCGCCCTATGGCGCCCCTCTGTCTCTTCTCTGGACTCCGTGTTCTCCTCGGTGAAATATTGACTTTGGCTTTTGTCCCGTCCAATTCCGAGAATATTTCCTTACTAGCTTTTCTGGAACCAAAAACAACAGAAAACATGCAACAGGCACTGTGGCAACTTGTTAATAGGTTAGTACTATAAAACATATAAAAAGTACCTCAAAGTGTGGACAAAGCAAAGTAGATACTAAACAAGCATGGAACATCAAAAATTGTAGATACGTTTCCGAACTATCGGTTAACAATGTTGATCAAGTCTTGTTACCAAAACAATTTTATATGAAACAAAACTTTGCATTTCACTAAATGATTATGTTACCTTAATCTTGATAGCAATAGTCCTAATCATAACAGTTTCAATATTCTCTTGTGGTATGGGACAATATATTTCTCCAACTTTGATGCTCTCAATATTTTCAATTAAATTTAGGCAATAAGTCTTATCAATCTTCTTGGGGAAATAGACAGTATGCTCCTTGTCATTAATATTAAAAGTTACTTTCCTTTGATTACAATTAATGACAGCACCTGTAGTATTAAGAATAGGTCTCCCAAGAATAATAGACATATTATCATCTTCAGGCATCTCAAGCGCAACAAATTCAGTTAATACCAAATAATTATGAGCCACTTGAACAGGAACATCCTCACATATACCAACAAGAATAGTAGTAGACTTCTCAGCCATTTGCAAAGATATATCAGCTGGTATCAATTTTTCTAGTTGAAGTCTCTTGTAGGGAGAAAAAGGCATAACACTAACTCCAGCTCCCAAATCACACAAAGCAGTTCTAACATAATTATTTTTAATAGAGCAAGGAATAGTTGGGATACCGGGATCTCCAAAATTCTTTGGAACCTTACCATTGAAGGAATAATTAGCAAGCAAAGTAGAAATTTCCTCATTAGGAATCTTCCTTTTATTAGAGACAATATCCTTCATATACTTCGAATAAGGAGGAAACTTAATAGCATCAATCAAAGGAATTTGAAAAAATAAAGGTTTCATCCACTCAAAAAACTTGTTATAGTGTTCTTCCTCCTTTGACTTGTGTTTCTTATTAGGAAAAGGCATTGGTTTCTGCACCCAAGGTTTTCTTTCACTACCATGTTTATTAGCAACAAAATCTTCCTTAGTGTACTTAGTGTTCTTAGTGTGCCTCTCAGGTTCTTCTTCAGTTTCTTCCTTATCAGGAGCATCATTGTTATCATTACCACTTTCAGTTTCAGCATCAGAGACAGATATACTATTAGGATCTACAGCAAGTTCAGAAGGTCCTCAACTGTTTTATGTTTATTTTTCTTTATCTTAGAAGAAGTACCTTTATTTTCAGCTTGTTGAGAATCCTCAATTCTTTTAGGATGTCCCTCTGGATATAAGGGATCCTGACTGGTAGCACCACTCTGACACGTCGAAAACGTATCTATAATTTTTGATGCCCCATGCTTGTTTAGTATCTACTTTGCTTTGCTTTGTCTACACTTTGAGGTGTTTTTATATCTTTTCTAGAACTAACCTATTAACAATTTGCCATAGTGCCAGTTTCCTGTTTTCTTCTGTTTTTGGTTCCAGAAAGGCAGAAAATCAATATTCTCGGAATTGGACGGGACAAAAGCCAAAGTCAATATTTTGCCGTGGGCGTCACGAAGTCCAGAGGAGAGACGAAGAGGCGAACCAGGGCGGCCGCACCCTCCTAGGCGCGGGTGGGACCACCCCACGCCTGGGTAGGGTGTGGGCCCCCTGGCCGCCTCTCAGCCTCACCTCTTCACCTATAAGAAGCCCCCGATGCAGAAACCCTAGGAACCCGATCAAAACTCCATGAAACCTTCTGTAGATGCCGCCATCGTCGTCCCTAGGTCGGGGGGATCTGAAGTTCTTCCCGGCACCCTGTCGGAGGGGAGATCATCCCGGAGGCCTTCTCTCCGGTATGAAGCGTGAGTAGTTCCACCTTGGACTATGGGTCCATGTAGTAGCTAGATGGTTGTATCTCCTCCTTGTGCTTTCATGTATAGATCTTGTGAGCTCCGTTCATGATCAAGATCTAATCTATTTGTAATCATGCATGTTGTGTTTGCGGGGTTCCGATGGATATTGAGATTACTATGTCAGATTGATTAATGGTTTTGTCTATTTGATACTATCATGTATGTGTTGTTTGTGATCTTGCATGCTCTCAGTTATTAGTAGCTATCTTGGCCAAGTAGTTGCTAGTGACTCCAAGAGGGGGTATTTATGCTCGATAGTGGGTTCATGCCTCTAGTTTCCATGGGAAGTGACAGAAATCTCTTCGGTTGTAGATGTGCTATTGCTACTAGGGAGAAAACAACGGTCTCTTGTTCATGGATCAAGTGGATTGTTTACCTTACACACTTTTCTTAAAGCAGTTGTCTGTTGCTTGCAACTTAATACTAGAGGGGGTTCGGATGATAACCTGAAGGTGGACTTATAGTCATAGATGCAGTTGGATGGCGGTCTATGTATATTGTTGTATTGCCCAATCGAATCTCATAGGATCTTTTTGTATGGTATTGCATTGTTATGCCTTGCTCAGTTCTTGTCAATTTCCCTGCTGTAATTTGTTTACCGTTCATGCCATGTTGTTTATCTAAGGAGAGCACCTCTAGTGAACTATGGACCCCGGTCCAATCTTTACCATTGATACATCTTCCACTGTTACCTGTTTACTTGCTGCAAACCATTACCTTCCCCACCATACGTTTAATCCTTTGTTACAGCAAACTGGTGAGCTTGACAACCTCACTGATTTGTTGGGGTAAAGTCCTGAGTCTGTGTTGTGCAGGTTTCCGTGTTGCTTGCAACACCTGTGTGACGTTTACTTCCTCCTGCTGGTTCGATAACCTCGGTTTCTTACTGAGGGAAAACTTGCTGTTGTGCTGCTTCACACCCTGCTCTTGGGGTTCCCAACAGGCTCCACGTCAGCCATCACACTCCTAGTTCTAATTTCATACGCATGTTTATCTCCAGAAGCATTAACTAGCATATCTTTTTGTACGTTAGCGAGTTGATCAATTTGAGTTTGAACCATTTGGAAGTTTTTAACAAGCATTTTAACATAATTAGCAGTTCTTTCCACAATATCTTTCAACTCATTAATAGCTCTAGAGTTTTCTAATAAATGGTTCTGAACTTGTTTATTAAAATTACCTTGTTTAACAATAAAGTATCAAGTTACTCTAAGCATTGATCAGGAGGTTTACCATAAGGAATATCACGTTTATCAAAATGTTTGAGAAAGTGTACCTCAATAGTGGATGAGTGAGAAATTGACCTACATAATTCTTCTATAGGAGGTAAATTCTTCACATCTTCAACTTTAATACCCTTCTCCTTAAGACATTTCTTAGTGTAGAGGGAGTGTCCCAACCTTTACACAACATAAGGTGGAGTCCCCTGTGTTTACAATGCTAGTCCCTGGATCAATAGCTAGCATCCACAGTTAAGATGTAATATCAAGAAACAAAGGTCATAATATAACTTTATAACCAGGAATAACATAATTTTATTACATCAAACATAACTCATTTGGCTATTACATTTCATTGCAGCGGAATAACTATAGTCATGGGGTCCTTCATCTTCAAAGTGCCGCAGGCAGATGTTGGTTGTCGACTTTGTAATCCTAATCAAACAATCTTCACTAAAATCAATCAAACCTGCAACATTACAAGTTACGGCCACAAGGGTCAATACATTTGAATTATATTGGCAAGCTTCACTACTATGTATAATATGAGTGGATCCTATCAATACATGCATATTTGGCTAAGTAGAGTTTAAGGCTTATTTGCATAAAGCAATATTTATCCTATCTTTTCAAAATGGCTTTGGTCCTTTGTCAAATCTCCTTTTCCAAGTTCCTTGAACTCCTTGGTAGAAACTCAAGTGTTCAAGTCCTTGTCAAAATCTCTTGAGCTACTTGGTAACCCCAAGAGCATCAAGTTTTATTAAAATCTCATGAGTTCCTTGGTAACCCCAAGTGTTCATGTTTTCAACAAAATCTCTTGAGTTCCTTGGTAACCCCAAGTACATCAAGTTTTGTCAAAGTCTCTTGAGATCCTTGGTAACCCCAAGTGCATCAAGTCCTTAAAAGTTTTCTTTTAGAAATTAGAATGTCGAGATCTCCCATAGCTTCAAACTTTAGTTGCTCAGTATTGTCCATAACCGGGGACACGGCTAAGTACTTAGATTTTATTATCTTCTGCAGAAGGAGTACACTTTACCCACATGTCACAATCCCATCCTTTTGCCACCAGTGGCCACTGGATTAGCACTCACCAAGATGGAGTACTGGCAGATTGAGAATGTGACGAAGTCTTTCCAAAGGTTCCTCCCATACACCATTGCTAGCTTGTCTTCAGCACCCATGAAGCATTCCAGATCCCCATGTCTAGTAAACTGAAGACAATGCATGGGTCTTCCCAATGTAGTTGACTAAGCCAGAGCCATAATAGCATGTGGTTGCACACGAAAGCCACAATTGGAGAAACATGTTCAATCTCTAAGTTTCCTGGGTGGTTTCCTTTGGAGCACAACACAAAGATATTGCCATAGACATGGATCCTTTTGTTGCCACCTTCTCCAAAACTCAAAGTATCCTTGGCCACCCAGGTGGTTCATTGAGTCCTTGTTTTATTATATAAAATCACAAGTCCTTTTCTCAACTTCATAAAATCTCAACATGTATCTCTTTTCAGAATATATATAGCATGGCTAAGCATGTAACAACAACATTGTTTTCTCTAAGAAATGTATAGGGAATCCTATTAGGATTTAGCATAACATAAGTATAAAAATATCTTTTCATGCATGTTTCAAAGTCCACTAAGTATAAGAAAATAGTAGGACTTTAGATGATAGTGTAACTTGCCTTTTTGGAAGGGAATGGTGGTTCACTCCTTGATCTTGCTAGTCTCACACTTTGCTAATTTCACTACAATCAATCAAGCAAACACAAAATCAACTAGCATTCCAAACCAATAATCAATCAACAATTCACACACATAAAACAATGGAATCTAAGTCATGCATGTAAGCATGCAAGAGGTGGTTCTATTTGCAAAGATGGTCTCCACTAGGCTTCTAAACTTTGTAAGGTTCAAATTGGTCATTTTCCAAAGTGGCAAAGTCATTTGAAAAAGGGTTTTGTCCAAAACCAATTTTAAATCCATTCATTATTTTATGTGGTGGAAAACATTTTTACCAAAGCAACAACTTTAGGTTGTTCACCAAATAGTTGTGGTTTCTCAAAACTTGGTGTTTAGGGTCAGTAGGTTTGATCCAAAACATTTTCCCAAAGTTTTTACTCCAAAAACATTTTCAAAACCAAATCAGTAGGTTTTGTTTGGGAATATAAAATACTGGGAAACTTATTTTAAATAAATAAATAAGTTTTGATGTTTTGGAAATAGTAAAAACCTTTATTAATAAAACTTGGATATTAAATCCTTATTGATTTTATTTAAATAAACCTTTACTATTTTTATCAAAACAAAATGTTTTATTTCAAAAGCTTGGCTAAGTTTTAATTTGGCTCTATAAAATAATCTTTATTTATAAATCCATGTTTTCTTTTGAAAACCAAATCCTTTTATTTAAAAGATCTAAAATAGCAATTCCAAAATATTTTATTTTCCTTTTATTAAATGTTTATCTTTTTAAATCCCTTTAGGATTTATTTAATTCAAATAGGTTTGAAGTTCCAATTGAATTCAAAAAGTTTCTTCTGGCCCTGAAAATCAAACAAAGTTTTATTTTATTCATTTATTTTTCACATTACAAGATTTAGAAAATTGGGATGTGACACTTAGCTTCTTTCATCACTTGATAATTTAATTCAATCACTCCCCTCTTCTTTGGTGTTGGTGTTGGGAACAATTGGTTCAAGTGTGGTTGGCCCAGGTGTAATTGGATCAGTTGTAGTCCAATCATCATAATTCTTGCTTATTTTAGCCATTAATTCTTCAGCTTCTGCTGGAGTTCTTTTCCTGAAAACACAATTAGCAAAACTATCTAGGTATTTCCTAGATTCATCAGTTAGTCCATTATAGTATATATCAAGAAGCTCATTTTTAGGTAATGGACATCCCGAATGTGCATGAATCAAGGAACAGAACCTTGTCCATGACTCAAGCAGTTTCTCCTCTTCTCCCTGTTTTAAATTAAGAAGTTTATGCAAAACAGCATGTCGAGCACTGGGAGGGAAATATTTCTGAAAGAAAGTAGCAATCAAGCAATTAGGGATATCAATGGATCCAGGAGGTAAACTATTAAACCAAGCTTTAGCTTCAACTTTTAGTGAAGAATGGAAAATTTTAGCAACAAAGTAGGTGCGCATCTTAACATCATCAGAGAATAAGGCACTCATAGTAGAAAGCTCAGTCATATGTGCCATAGCCCTTTCATTCTCAGTCCCACAAAAAGGTTCTTTCTCAACAATGTTTATATAGGATAAATCAAGAGAGAAATCATAATATTTATCTTTAATGTTTATGGGAGCTGTGGCAAACTTAGCATCAGGGAACGGTTTAGGTATAATAGTATGTTTCTCAAGAAAACTCTTAATATCACTAGAACCACGCGTGTTTCGATATTCCTCAATAAATTCAGCAGTCATTTCAATATAACCATCATTAATATCATAACTCTCTCTAGACTAAGGTGAGCTAATAGTGTAATAGTGTCTTCACTAGGAGTTTCAGTGTTTCCCTATATAGTTCTAGCAATAGTAGCATCTAGGAAAGGACATAATGAACCACTCTCATCAAGCACAGTAGAAGTAACATCATGAGCATCAGAAGCAATTTAAGATTTAGCAGTAGTAGCAGCGTGTGTAGCATGTCTATGTGGTGATGGTGTAACAAGCTTACTTATAACAGACGATGAATCAAGAGCAGAAGAGGTGTTTAGAACTGTACCTCTTCTTGTAGTGGATGTTAAAATAGGAAACTTTCCATCACGAGACTTTCCCATGATGAAAAGGATAGAAGCAAACAATAATAAGTCCAAGTGAACTTACAAATAAAGTTATGCTCCCCGGCAACAACGCCAGAAAATAGTCTTGATGACCCACAAGTATAGGGGATCACAATAGTCTTCGAGGGTAGTATAACCCAATTTATTGATTCGACACAAGGGGAGCCAAATAATACTTATAAGCCTTAAAAACAAGTTGTCAATTCAGCTGCACCTGGAAATAGTCTTGTTCATAGTAGTTTATCATTAGCAACAGTTTTGTAGTAGCAATAGCAAAGTAACAGCAGTAGTAAAACAAAGGCAGTAGTAACAATAGTAGCAAACATCAGGATTTGAGTGCGGTAGGCATAGGGATGGATGGACGGGCGTTGCATGAACAAGACTATTGATGTAATTTCAAGATCTAGGGCAATTGCAGATAAATAAGATAAAGCATCCAAGTACTAAATAATCATAGGCATGTGTTCCATATATAGTCATACGTGCTCGCAATGAGAACTTGCACAACATCTTTTGTCCTGCCAGCCCGTTGCAGCGGGGCCTCAAGGGAATCTACTAGCAATTAAGGTACTCCTTTTAAAAGAGTACCGGAGCAAAGCATTAACACTCCATGAACACATGTGATCCGCATATCATAGCCATCCCTCCGGCTGTCTCAATTTCTATCACTTCAGGGCCTTTGGTTCCGAACAATAATATATGTAAGCAACTTGCAAATAAAATCACAAACAATACTATCATCATGAATCAATAACATGTTCAGATCTGAGATCATGGCACTCGGGCCCTAGTGACAAGCATTAAGCATAACAAGTTACAACAATGTCAAAAAGCACTAACAAAGATACTAGGCACCATGCCCTAACAATCTTATTCGATTACATGATAGATCTCATCCAATCCCTACCATCCCCATAGCCTACAGCGGGGGATTACTCACTCATGGATCGGGGAAACATGGATGGTTGATGGAGAGGCATTGGTGATGATGATGGAAACGATCTCCTCCAATTCCCCGTCTCGGCAGGGTGCCAGAATAGAGTTTCTGGTTTTGAATCGTGGTTTCTGGTGGTGGCGGTGCAGCGGAACTCTATCTAGAAAAACGTTGAACCCCCCTCTATTTTTAGGTCAGAAGGCTTTATGTAGGCGATGGGGTGACCAAGGGGGTGCATGAGGTGGCCTCACCATCCCCAGGCGCGGCCAGGGGATGTGGGGCCCTCGTGGCCCTCCTCCGTCTTGTCTTCCGGCCCCGTGAGTATTCTGGTAAAATAGGAGTTTTGTGATATTTTCCGGGATTTTTCCTGAAAGTTGATTTCTTGCACAAAAACGAGACACCAAGGCTGTCGGGGGAATAACTCCCAGTAGGATCATAAGGGGTAAAACATTGCCCAACTTGGCTTGTGCCGAGTGAAGAATAAATCTAGATGGGTAACAACGGTCAGGTAAGAAGGTCATGTACATCCGACATAAGAATTATGTCGGCCCGTATAAGACAAGTTTGTTTACCTTGCTGGAAGCAACGATCCGAGTCTCACGAGGGAAGGCTGAGTTAGAGAGGACGCGTGGCAGCTTTTCGAGTGAGGTTCAAGAGGGACCATGGTAAAGCATGGTCAAAAGAGAAGGGCGACGTCGAGTGACAAAAAAGGAGCCGGGTGACGCCTAAAGCAAGGGCTGACGTACAAAGTCATTGTATGATGCCAAAAGAACTGGAGGCTACGTACGAGAAGACCGTTAGCTGTCTATCTTTGACGACGTGGTCAAGGGGCTCAGGGCTAGCCCATGACCCAGCCCGTACATTGAGGACCAAGATCCAAACAGTAACCCTAGGACCCAAAGCGGTGTAACCTAGCTGGCCTTCGCCTATATAAAGAGGGGCATAGCTAGGGTTTGAGGAGGTTGGACCAAGTAGGAAACTAGTGCCCTGAGGCTTTGCTCAAACAACTCAAGGAGCACTTGTAAACTTCTAGTATCAATAAAAATCCTAAGTGTGGAGAGTTCATATTATTCTCGCGGCTAGACCGTGCACTCCCTCCCCGGTTACCACAAGCGTCCATTCGGCCCCCAACTTAAGACTAACCATGGCATCTACCGTGACACCACCATGACAGTTGGCGCCCATCATGGGGCAGAAGCAGGCGCTTGCTGAAGTTTTCATCCGGACGGGCAACATCATCGCCAAGACCGTCTAGCGCGTCTATTCCGGCCTCATCCAGAGGTTCGGGGCACTCAACTTTGTCAGCAACAATGCGGGCTGTTTCGGGACCAAGCCGTTCCCTAGGGGCGGTCGCTTCATCAAGTTCGGCGAGCACCAGGTCTACGTCGCGGTGCGTGTGGAGCGTGCGTACCCGGAGCACGTCATCCTGGTGCCAGATCCACCTGCGGTTCCTGTCGCAGGAAAACTTCACCAACTCGTCTCCGTCGAGGTAATGATGACAGCTCCTAGTCCACCAGCACCTCCAGTGGTTCTTGTTGTGAATGAGGAAGCTGAGGGAGGAAATCCAGAGGAAATGGCAAGGGCGGCAAGAACTGCAAAGGCACCGCTAGAAAAGCCAGAGAACATAGCTAGGAGTAAGAAAGCCAAAGAATTGCAAGAAGCAATAGAGAAGTTAGCAGAGCCAGTAGCGCTAGCGGCTGATCCGACACGTGTGTAGGCCGAGTTAGAGGAGGCCGGTATAAAAGTCCTAGAGAAGGCAAAGGAATTAGCGCAATTACAGCAATATGTGGATATCACGATTCGAGAGCTCAACTCGGCAAATCGAGTCAAGGGCGCTAAGACCTGGCTTGATGCAACAAGGTTGGGAGGAAGAAACCTCAACGAAGAATTGGCGGACGCAACATCAAAGGTAACACCAGAAAACAACAACGAAACAGCCATGCGGCCGACATACAATACTGCAGCAGCAAATCTGAGAGCTGTAGAGGCAGCAATGGCTAAGCTCCCCCATTTGACGGGTGAAGCAAAGAGGAAACAACATGAACGAGTCAATGATTTGGTAAGAGTAGAAGGGATTCTAAATGAAGCATACTACAGGGCGAATTCGGGTATAGCTGGGAGGTCACAGCTAGTTCACTCGGCGACTCCAATCTCAGCAAGATTAGCGGGTCATACAGCTTCCTCACCAGGAGTGGCGCCGAGACAGAGAAAATAAAAGAGTGTGGATTCAGGAAGGAATAAGCAAATGGTTACCTACGACCCGGCAATGGTTCAAGGAAACCCAACACATGCGCAAGGAACAAGAAGGAATATTGTTCAGGGAAAAAAGAACCAGGAAACTGCTAGACGAGAAAGGCAAGCAGGACAAAGAAATGACAATGGGGGGCAAAACTTTGCACCTCAACCTACGCGTGGAACTCACTCGACGGGAGGAGGAAACCCAACTCCGAATCCTGCACCAGCTCAACCCGAAAAGAGACAACAAAGTGTGGGAAAAGCAGTGCAGCAACCCGCAGACCCGAACGCAAACAGATACAATGATGGTTACTCGGCGATGGTAAATGACGGGTATGAATTGCCGGATCATGTACCAAGCAATGGGAGCCAGGCTCAGAGGGATAAATCTTCAGCCTGATGATGCAAGGCTAAAGCTCGATCGGGTAAAGATGGCAGAACTAATTGAATCACAAGGTCCATAGGGTCCACCATGTTTTGGCCCGAGGATCATGAAGGAGCCACCAGTGCCAAACTTTCAGCTGGCCAGGGGGACGAATACCTACGATGGAAGCACAAAGCCAGAAGACTGGCTCATAGATTATGGAACTGCTGTAAAGATCACACAGGGAAATTTGAGATGGGCAGTGCGGTATGTGCCGCAGATGCTAGAAGGACCAGCAAGGGTGTGGCTGAATAATTTGCCACCCGGAAGCATCAAGAGCTGGATTGATTTTCAGGAAGCTTTCATGAGCAACTTCACAAGCACATACAAGAGGCCGAATCACCCACAATAGCTTGCTATGTGCAAGCAAAGGCCAAATGAAACAGACAGGGAATACCTCACAAGGTGGTGCACAATGCGAAACTCTTGTGAAGGGGTGATTCTAATCTCAGGCCATTGCATGGTTTGCACAAGGATGCATACATGGAAGTGTACTGTGGCAAAGGTTACAAAGAGATATGCCGTCAAGCTTGGAAGAAACGATAAGAATTGCTGACACGTATGCGTTAGGAGATCCGACTCAGCCTCTGCTTATGTCGGCAGACGGGATGACTGAGACTCGTATCTACGGCGCAGCCAGATCGCAAAGGTGCCAGGAAAGGGCCGAATATAGAAGCAAAAGAAGAGATGAGAGACCAGACTACAGATATGGTTCAACTCAAGTTGCGGCTGTGAGTCAGGATCATACAGATGCTGGAAGTAGCCAACATCAAAGGACAAATGGGCAACAAAAGTGGATACCAAAGAATGATGGCAAAAAGCCATATGAACAAAGAAATCCATATCGGGACAGGCAGAAGTATACTTATGAAATGATGTTGGACCAATCGTGTAAATTCCACACACCAAGTCCGAGTAAGCCAGCAAATCACACAACAAGACAATGCACTTGGTTTCAGAAGGGAGACAAAGTGGATTCGCCGACTAAGCAATTACCACCACCTCCCCCTCCACCACTCACAGAGGAAATGCTCAAGTTGTTGGAACCGAGCATAGATATGAGAACAGGCAGCCGAGATATCATAACCAAGAAAGAAGAGAGGTTGTGCATCAGGTGCATAACCCAAGAGGTGATGACGCTCATGTCGGCCATGGAACCAGAAATGAGTACAGAGAGCATCGCCAGAGCTATGTCGTATTTGTCATGGAGCCGAATGACAAAAAGAGTCAACATAGACGGATGATGGAAGTGAATGCCACAATGCCAGAAATTCCAAAGTATATGCATTGGTCTGAACAAGAGATAACTTGGAGCATAAAGGATCACCCCAAGATCATGCCAACACCAGGAGGTTATGCTCATGTCTTGGATCCAATTTTCATGGGCCCTGATATCAACGTGAAGTTCTCCAAGGTACTAATTGACGATAGCAGTAGCATCAACATCATGTACAGGGATACCATGCTCAAGTTAGGCATCACTATGAACATGCTGGAGATGACTAAGACAACTTTCCATGGTATTGTGTCGGGATTGTCCTGTGAGCCAATTGGCAAGATCTGGGTTGACGTCTTATTCGGCAATAGAGAAAATTGTCGCACTGAAGCCATAGAGTTCGAGGTGGTTGACCTGGTCAGCTCATACCATGCCTTACTCGGCAGGCCGACTATGGCAAAGTTTATGGCTACTCCTCACACTGCTTACTTAAAGATGAAACTGCCAGGCCCATGCGGAGTTATCACAGTCGAAGGAGATTACAAGAGATCAATTGCTTGCGCCTCAGCCAGATCTTCTCTGGCCGAGTCACTGTTCATAGCACAGGAAAAGCATCAAATGATGGAAGTGGCAGCATTGGCCAAGGCAGTACAAATGTCCATGCCGGCACTCACTAACCCACATGGCAGTGTATCTTTCCAAGCTACCAAGGAAACAAAAAAGGTACAGGTTGATGAGGTTTTCCCAGAGCGCACAGTTACCATTGGTGCCGGGCTGACTGACAAATAGGAAAGCGAGCTCACGAGCTTCCTCCGTGAGAATCGGGATATCTTTGTATGGTCCACATAGGACTTGCAAGGAGTTCCGAGGGAGCTGACTGAGCACTCTCTTTATGTAAGGCCAGATGCCAAGCCGGTGAAGCAACCCCTCCGCCGCTTTGCCAATATAGGAGGAAAGTGATAGCCGCCGAGATAGCCAGGCTCTTGGTTGCCGGGTTTATCATGGAATTACTACACCCATATTGGTTGTCAAATCCAGTCTTGGTCGAGAAGAAAAAAGATTATCCGAATGTAGCAGTGGTGTGGCGCATGTGTATTGACTACACGAACCTCAATAAGGCGTGTCCAAAAGATCCATTTCCCCTGCCACGGATCGATCAAGTCATTGACTCTACTATAGGGTGTGAATTGTTGTCATTTGTGGATGCGTATTCTAGTTTCCACCATATACCACTGAATCCGAGTGATCAAATAAAGACAACTTTTATCAACCCGTATGGGGCTTATTGTTATCGTACTATTCCGTTTGGATTGAGAAACGCAGGTGCAACATACCAAAGGTGCATGCAAAAATGCTTGCAAGATCAACTGGACAAAAATGTAGTATACATCGATGACGTGGTGATAAAAACAAAACAAAGTCATACTCTAATTGAGGACTTACATCAAACATTCGCAAACTTAAGAATATTCTGGATGAAACTTAACCCGGAAAAATGCACATTTGATGTCCCGGCTGGAAAGTTACTCGGATTTCTCGTATCCAGCCGAGGAATGGAGGCTAACCCGACAAAGATCAGAGCCATCGAAAGAATGGAATTGCCAAAAACCCTCAACGATGTCCAGAAGTTCACATGATGCCTGGCCTCGTTGAGCAGATTTATCAATCGGCTAGGCGAAAAAGCCTTACCATTATATCAACTAATGAAAACATCAGGCAAATTCACATGGACACAGCAAGCTGATAGAGCTTTCCATGAACTCAAAAGATGTTGTCAATAACACTATTATTAGCGTCACCATTATCCAAAGAGCCAATGCTGCACTATGTCGCCGCAGCCAACAGGGTTGTAAGTGCAGTGATAGTTGTAGAGCGCGACAAAGAGGGAAAATCAGTCCAAAGGCCAGTTTATTACTTGAGCAAAGTGCTCTCTATATCAAAGCAAAATTACCCCCATTACCAAAAATGACATATGTGGTATGTA
Source organism: Avena sativa (assembly GCA_916181665.1). NCBI lineage: Eukaryota > Viridiplantae > Streptophyta > Magnoliopsida > Poales > Poaceae > Avena > Avena sativa. The sequence continues at coordinate 397,795,740 of OV702281.1, forward strand.
TGGCAGCAAAAAAGCTGAAGCATTATTTCCAAGAACACCCAATCCAGGTAATATGCGAGGCACCTATCTCGGATATATTGGGAAGCAAAGATGCTAGTGGCCGGGTGACAAAATGGGCCATAGAGCTAGCACCATATACTCCATAATATGATAGGCGAGATGCAATTAAATCTCAAGCGGTAGCTGATTTCTTCGTGGATTAGATGGAAATGCAATACAAGCTACCACTGCTAGATCCGGATTACTGGAAGATGCACTTTGACGGATCTGGGTGCCGTGATTGTGCTCACATCACCAAAGAGGGATCAACTTAGGTATGTGTTGCAGATATACTTTGCTGCATCCAATAATGTAGCCGAGTATGAAGCACTTGTTCATGGCATAAAAGTGGCCAAGGAAATTGGCATCAAAAGGATCATGTGTTTTGGTGACTCGGATTTGTTATCCAGCAAGTATCTGGACATTAGGACGCATTGGATGCAAACATGGCACTATATCGTTTTCATGTGCAACAGATTTCGGGATACTTTGACGGGTGTGAATTTCATCACATACCCAGAGCAGAGAATGAGGCAGCAGACGTACTATCCAAGTTAGGCTCATCTCGGCAAGCAATCCCACCAGGAGTAGCATTGGAACATCTCAGAAAACCATCGATCAAGCCGTCACCAGAGTCCGAGTCAATTAGGATCATCCCGGCAAACCAGGAGTCAGACGCTGTTCCGATGGACATTGACTCAGGGGAAGATTCGAGTAACTCGGGGACTGTTCCACTCACCTCAGGGGCTGCCGAATCACACTCGGGGACTCCTCAGGTTATGTAGGCAGAGCATGTGTCGGCTAAGCCAATGGAAATTGATGAAGAAACGGATCCGACACCATTGATACCAGCCTGGGTGTAGCCAATATTCAACTACTTGAAAGATGGAACTTTGCCAGATGATGAGATAATGGCAAGGCAAACAGAGAGAAGAGCAAAAGCATACACAATAATCAACAAGGAGTTGTACAAAAGGAGTGTGACGAGTGTATTGCAGCGTTCCATAAGTCTAGAGAAAGGCCAAGAAATATTGTTGGACATTTCACCGAGAATGTGGGCACCATGCATCGTCAAGAGCATTGGTAGCCAAGGCATTCCGACATGGATTCTACTGGCCAAGTGCACTAGCAGAGGCACAGAAACTTGTGAGAAAATGCAATGGTTGCCAGCATTACACATCAAAGTCACACTTACCAACATCCGAGTTAAAAACTATACCAATCACTTGGCCATTCGCAGTGTGGTGCCTGGATATGGTAGAACCATTCAAACCAGTGAGGGGTGGCATGACTCACATACTCGTCATGGTTGAAAAGTTCACCAAATGGATAGAAGTGAAGCCCATCAAAAAATTGGATGGAAAAACAGCTGTCACATTCCTAAAAGATATAATCTTGAGATACGGTTACCCGCACAGTGTGATCACGGATAATGGCACAAACTTTGCCGAAAGAGCTTTCGCTCTCTTCTGTGGAAAAAAGAGAATAAGACTTGACGTAGCGTCAGTCGCTCATCCAGAATCAAATGGACAAGTTGAATGAGCTAACGGCTTAGTCCTATCCGGGATAAAACCCCGCCTAATGGAACCACTCTAGAGATCACCTGGTTGCTGGATCGAGGAACTACCCTCAGTACTGTGGAGTTCAAGAACAACTCTGAATCGATCAACAGGCTATACGCCGTTCTTCCTTGTGTATGGGGCAGAAGCAGTTTTGCCTGCCAACATAGAGTATGACTGCCAAGAGTAAGGCAATACTCGGAAGTCGAGGTGAAAGAGGAACGAGAAAATGGAGTTGACTTACTCGAAGAAGCAAGAGAATTTGCATTGTCCAGATCCGCCATATACCAACAAAGTCTCCGACGCTATCATAGCTGGAAAGTTCAACCTCGTGTTTTCCGAGAAGGGGATATGGTGCTCAGACTAGTTCAACGCACAGCTGGGATGCATAAACTATCACCCCCATGGCAAGGACCATTCATTGTGAGCAAAGCATTGCACAATGATTCATATTATCTGATAGATGCTCGTGAAGCACAAAAGAGCAAGGCGGACAGATCAGGTGATGAGACCAAAAGGCCGTGGAATGTGGCATTGCTCCGTCCTTTCTACACTTAGGAGAAGCAGTGTATGTATCTCTCGAACTCTCATATGTCGGATACTTATGTTGGCTATGTGCTGATAATAAAATGGTATGACTCGAAAAACTGACTCAGGGACTACCCCTTATGTTTATTCTTGAAAACTTTATGTCGGCTAGCATTGACACTTAAGACTTATCTCAGAACAAGTAATGTTTTCTCGGATAGAATCAACTCTTCGACTATGCTGTTGTCCGAAAACACGGCTTCATGGCAATCAAGAGGAAAAGCTCAACGACGAGTAAACATGAACACTAGATAAGTAAAGGGGAAAACGCGAGTTGACCCTATGTATGTTTTTAACTAACCCACTGCAGGATATATTGGTGTGTATATCGAATGATCCTAGGTCAAGTGGTCTAGTTTGATATCCGCTAACTCAATCCTTAGAACTTTGAGACTCTAATGTCGAACACCAAAAAAGGTAGACAAGAGCCAAATTCAAGGAAAAGGGGAACGACAAAATGAAACTCGGGGACTTGCCCTTGGATGATTCACATTCAGAGCAGAATAAAAGTTTAAGCCTTATCAAAAGGCGCATACCCAAAATATGTGCACTGTATATTACATATGTACCCAGCATACCGGGGATCTTATCAAAGTTAAGTGTTTTTTCATAACCAGCTTAAGAAGCAGTTGGGCTCAGAGGAGTGTTCTTGGGGCTGGAGCTGGGAGCATCATCTGGAGCGTCTGCCGAGTCAGGTACGTCGGTGGCCAAGTCTGCAGGACCGTCTGACTCGGTGGCCTTGCTGTCAGCACCTTCATCGTCGACAGTCTCGGCAAGAGGCTCGCCAAGGTTGAGGAAGCTAGGCCCATCACACCATGAATGCACCAGAGCATACTCGACCATGGCATAAGGTCGCTCCTGGCTCTTCTTGATGAGCTCAAGATCGTGGATCCACTTACCTTCAGCCCTCATGCGCTCGAGAACATCAAGGTTGATATCCTTGTACCATGAGAGCACAAAGGCAAGGGCCTTGTCCGCTGCAGCTCGACTGGCCGACTCATGCCATTGATCCAGCATGTCCTCAGTAAGAAGCAGCTTGGCATCCAAGGGATCGATAAGCGCGGGCACGTCTTCATCCTGCCAGAGCATCCTGAACGCATGGATTACCGACTTAAGCAAGTCGACACCACTTGACTTCAGAGTGGTGGCACACTCTGACAGTGCCTCCATGTGCTCATCAATAGTGATCTCGCCATCAGCAGGAGCTCCACACTCGGCTCGAACCTTTTTCATGGCCCTTACCGCGAACATCTCAGCCTCGGGGAAATTCTCTACAAATGCGAAAGAACATTAGCAAAACAATGAAAAAGAGGCAGAGAGTAAGGATATGAGTATAGTGAAAAGGGTAACAACTCACTACCGAGAAAAGAATTGATGGTGCCAAGTTTGCTTTGCCAAATCTTAGCCTTGGTCTGAAGAGCGTCCAAGTCCTGGTGCGCCGACTTAACCGCCAACTCGGCCTCTTTGAGCAACTGGTTGGTCTTCTCGGCACTGGTAGTGTGTTGGCCATCCTTCTCGACAAGCTCCTCCCGCAAGCCCTTCACCTCGGACTGGTGCTTCTGCTCCATATCTGCCATCTGCTTCTTCAGCCGAGTCACCTCGTCTCGCTCCTTTTGGAGCTCGATCTGGTGCTTCTCTGCTTATTCAGAGCATGTGACTTGTCAGTAACAGCAAGCTATCCCAGATCCGTCGAGATAAAAATGAAAAGGGAATAAGCATAAATGAAGGGCGGTGACAAATTTTCTAAGAGCTTACTTTCAGCATCGCTGATCTGTAAGTGCAAAGCATCGATGGTAGATTGGGCAGAAGCTGTGGAAAAATAACGTAAAAAATTCAAGAAGATGAAACAAGAAGGGTTTACCGAATAAAAGCAAGACGAGTAAGGAAAAGTACCTTGGCCCTGAGCCTCAGCTTTTAGATTTTGGTGAGCAAGCTCAAGCTTTATATACTCCAAGAGCAGAGCCTGATGCACCTTGGTCCGCTCGTTGTGCATGAGCTACACAAAAAAGAGATATTCAGGAGGTGTGCGATCAAGCTTTAATTCGAATAAGAGTTGGGTTCTAACTTAGAGCTTACAGCCGACTAAATTCCTTACTCGGCAGTAACCTCGGGGACTAGGGATCATGTATAATAAAAAGATATTCAATATGCAAAAGGGTAAGAAAGTTGCGTACCTTGTTCACTTCATCTGCTTTGGCCATCAGGGAGATGGCTTGCTGCATCATATCCGAGACGGCCTTGGGGCCCAGCTTCATCTTCTTACTAGCACCAGAGCTCACCTCTAGCTCCCCAACCGTGTTCCAGGCAACGGCGTAACACTCTGCAGAACCAAGGCCGTTCCCGCTGAGCGTCCGAGTCAGGACTTTCCCTCTCTTCAGGGTAGTTCCCACCCCGGCGCGAGTAGTAGCAGCGCTGGTATGCAAGCCGCCAGCTCTGGAAGCATTGCCAGATCCGGCAGCTGCAGATTTGCCCAACTTTCCCGCTGGAGCGGGTGCCGTTGTTGATGTTGTGGGCCGAATCTGTGGAGCGGTGCCTTGGGTGTGGATCAGAGTCAGTTGCTTGGTCGATGAGGGATTGATGGATGAGGAACGAGCCTGGCCTTGGGCAGCAGGCCAAGTCTGGTCTTTGGCCAGAGAGGTAGCAGGAGCAGGTGTGGAACTGGTTGGGGAAGAGACAGGAGCCGAATAAGCAGGCTCAACGACATTCTCACGGGCAACAACTGGATCAACAGGTACACTAGAAACTGGGGGGCTATCGACAGGGGTTCTCTTGGCGCCAATATTGCTGGCACCAGGCTCGAGGGTCTGTTCTGGCAAAACAACTGGAGAGCTAGGCCGGATCTCCTCCGACGGGTGCACCGCCGGGTCGGCCTCACTTTGAGACGCGTGAGTCTCAGTAGTGGGGGCAGTGACCCGGACGGGGATCTGCACTGCGGTGCCGGCACGAGGAAGAGAAACGGGCCTCAATGGCAAAGAAGCCATGCTAGGTGCAGCTTGGCTAGCAGAAAAAACCGTCGCGCTGAAAATAAGAACAAAGGCCTATAAGAAAACAATCACAAAACAGGAAAGAAAAATGAAAGGTAACAAGCATAAAAACTTACCTGGAGATGATCGGGTCGCGCGGGACGCGGCGAGTGACCCGGCGACCAGCGGCTTTGCGATTCTGGGACAAAGTGGCAGCGGGAGGAGCGGTAGGATCGACTCGGCGCTTCTTGGTAGGTTGAGTGCTGGAGGAGGCTCCACGTTGCTTACTCGACTTGGTGGCAGGGATCTTGCCGACTCCGCCCACAGCGAGAGGGGGAACCTCATGTACCTGGCCAGCTGCATAAGTAAATACGAGCTCATTCGGATAAGTCTGAAAGTTAAGGTCAAAAGACAAGTACCTCCAGAACTTCACAGTCACCATCTTCATCATCGTCAAACCAATCTCGTAAGGGGTTTCGAGTAGAGGTCTTACCCGGAGTAGAGGCGGCAGCCGCATGCAGATTTGGCATGAAGCACTCCAGGTCGAACTCAACCTCATTAGAGTCGGAGCGATCCTTGTAATAGCCCCCAGGAGGGACAGTACTATCATCAAACTGGTGAACAAGATTCTGCGGAAGACAAAAATAATGAAGTCAATAAACAAACGGAACAACAAGTGAAGAAAAGAATAGTTATGTCGGCTTGAAGATTACTCGAAAGCTTACCTAGGGGACAGGCCTATCCCGGCTGAAAGGGGGGCAACTCTAGGCCCAGTTTTCCGCCAAGGTCATCTTGAAAATCGAGCTAACTCGGTGGGCCACAGAGTCATTGGTGAGCTCCAGCGTGGAGTGCCGGGTAGGATCTTGTGGGTCGCTCATGAAAATCCTAATACATTATTTAATGATTTATATTTGATCCTTAAGTAGTCATATCCTAGTATTCATTACACAACCCATGAATAACAAGTTATAAATATAACATTAAGTAATAAGAATGTAACAACTAATTCTTGATCTATCTTAATCTCATCTACTTATACCATGAGTATCATGGTAATACCTGACTTTAACTCTCTAGTGAGATTGAGTAGGAAAGAAACCAAAGTCAAGATCATTCACCATATATCTTTCTTTCCATATCAATCCTTATCATCTCTATTGAATCCTATCCTTATATTTGTTGTTCATCAATGTTGAGTAATCAACTATTGATTCACCAATTATTAATCTATCAATACTTGATCTATCAACTCTTGTTCTTATCATAACATTCACTTTAAATCCTATAGAGAAGGAGGTAAGAAGAGGTAAATAGTAATACTAATTTCAGATATCATCTATAGGATGGGAGTGCTTGAAGTGAATTAAATCAATAGGATTATTGATGGAGTTAACTCACTCCTGAATGGATATAAGATTTATCTTGAATAAAGATATATGTGGTAACAAAGAAGATTATAAGGATGAACATTGAAGATAGTTACCAAGGGGTAATCCTATTGGATCAAGTAGGTTTAGTCAAAGAATAATACCTTCTACTCAGTAGAGATACTGAGAAGATAATTATAATACAACTGTAATGTTGTATGGATGAAAGCCTTGATTAGCCAACTGGAAACCTAAACCATAAAGGATCAAAGGATTATAATGATCATGCTTTAGTCACCAATATTGAATGCTTATATCATGTATAAGTGACATTGGTGGATAGAACATGATTGAACCCTAGTATAGATATGTATCCTAAGTCAACCATGATAAGTCACCATGATAGGATGTGAAGTTTGAATATAAGCTACTGGGGTAAAGTAGATATAAGATAATATGACTAAGCTAAAGCCAGAGTAGTATGGAGTTATTGAAGTAGTGTTATTTCTCTTAAAGGATAGTAAACTTTTGAGGAGAGTAGTTTGATATATACATCTACTAGAGTAATATTAGTGGTGGGTGATTAAGGAAGTGTATGAATGGAGTAGAAGTAACTACTTGTTGGATTGGAGATTATCAGCAGTAGAGTAGTTGATATAACCAAGGTATGGATATGAGAGGATTGTGAAAGCTTCAGTGTCAAGCTCATTGGATTTATAAATGGATTTGGAAGAATAAAAGGTGGATAAGAATATTCTTGTGAAGTAAAGCTCATCATGTTAACACATGATGATGGATAGGAAGAAGTAGTATATCTAGGAAAGGAATTCCTTAATTAGAAGTCAAGAATTATGAATTAGGGAGGTAGGAATTCTTGGTAAAACATTCAACCTTAAATCTATAATGAAACTTATTATCTATTCTATATATTGGATCAATCATCTTATTTCCATAATGTTTATAGGAATATTTTTCTATAGCAAATCACTCAAGAATATCTTTGGCACTTTCAAACCTCTAAATCATGTGTACCACATGATTGGAAATTACTATAACCATTATGCCCAATATTATATCCATATATTAATCGCACTTAAGCAAGTAATGAATAGTTAGTTCTAGAAAACAACTATGCATATTTTAAATAAGAAGGGTGGTTAGGATTCTCCTGTTAGTAGATTTTGAATAATAGAATTCACCATTCTGAGAACCCTAATAATTAAATTCTCTTATATAATGATTGTTATATAATAATAAAGATGGATACATGCTTTGGATATATTTAGCTACCTTAAACCATTATCATTACATTCATTAGGAGGAAATAAAAATCATTCTATAAGTGTATAATATGATTAACAAATCCCTAAAACCATAACTCCTATATTAGTTATAATAAAATATATACATTGCTATTTCCTAAATTCATGAGAATAATATTAATCATATTATTTCCCTAGAACTTTATGTATCATATAATAATAAAAGGATTACCATATATATATTTCCCTCCAAACTATAAATTAACTAAAACTAAGTTTTATAAATAAATAAGGAAAGATCATTTAATAATACATGGTTTATTATGGAAAGAAAATGAATAACAAAGTTCCTTACCAAATATTAGAATATCTATGAAAACAAAATAAAGAAATATAAGGTTATATAATAAAAGTCCTCAAATTGAATCTAAATAACTTTATGATTGCTGCAAGTATTTAGCAAAGAAATTCCATTAAGAAATGTCAAAATAATTGCTTAAATAAAAAGCTAGAAAAGAAAACAGAATATAGAAAATATAAAAGAAAAAGAAGGGGAACAGGTTAGCCTAGTTCCTGGCCCTTGGCCCAACTTCCCTCCTTCTTATCTGTCGCCCACGTACAACCCACAAAGGGCCAACAGCCAGCCCAACTTATCTTCCTCTCTGGCTGACCGGTGGACCGCCAAGGGACTGCGGGTTGAGTCTGAAGTTTCACCAGGGGGTTTTTCGCAAAATCGCCAACCGTTGTCTTCCTCGCAACGTCACAAGCTGCTGCATGTTGACATCTCCGCCATCTGCCGCCGTGACGTCCGTCTCCATTCAGATTCATGCCGCCGCTGATCAACGTCTATATAATCCCAGCGCTGCCACCGGATGTCAACACCCGGATTTTTCAATCCTAGATGCCTGTTATGCCATACATCGCAATCCTAGGATTACCATTTTTGCGAGACATAACAGAATTGGATACCATAGTACATCATCCATTACAAACGATACATAAGTTCTTACACAAATAGGGATCTCATGATCCAGTTCTTATAACAACATCAAGCAGCGGAATACGTAATAATAATGGTAGCGTAGGCGAAGCTCCATCTTCGGGGTCACAGGCAATGCTGACGATGGGAGATGATCCTAGTTGTCGTAACCTTCCTGGGGTCCATCCTCCAGGTACTCCTCATCATAGTCTGGCCATGGGAATAGCCAGGGACAAAGCCATGAGTACTCTTTAAGTACTCGCAAACTAGTAATAACAGGTAAGAGGTTTTTGGATAATAGGACACTAGGCTCTAGGGTTGTTTTGCAAAAGCCAGATTTATCTCTACTAGGTTCCAAAGCTAGTCACAATTTTATATCTCCTAAGTGGGATCTTGTAACTCATGTCACAACTCTGTTGTGGTCAAGTCAAAGTCTCAATTCATCTCACAGGTTATTTTGAAAAGTCTGACGGGGGAACAGTATGGCCACTCCAACTGTCCATAACCGCGGACGCGGCTATTCGAATAGTTTGACACTCTGCAGAGATTGTACACTTTCACCACAACATTCGATACACCCGTCAGGAACCAATCCTGAATTCACCATACTCAGTATGCGGATAATCAATCCTAACCTTTCAATTACACGCCCTAGTATAAGCACCTCTCCTGTGAGTTTGGCCTCCCAACCATGACCAACTGTCATCTTGGGTTCTGCACAGGTGGACAATCTTCACAAGGTAGCCTCAGCTCAGACCTTGGCCGTGAGGGAACTAATACTAAGGAATATAAGTTTCTAGTCAAGCCCTACCCAATAATCGGGTATTGTGGTTGTACGATAAAATTGGAATGGTATCGCATCCAGACAACCATTAGTTTTATAAAGGGCTAAGGCTCATGCCTCAACATTTTTATCACCAAAATTCTCAAGTGTTTGGAAACACATGTCCAAAACATTTCAATAGAATGATCCATCATTCTAAGGTTTTCATAACCATTTTTATATCAAGTATTCCCATCTAAAAGTTGATCAAGTTTTATGCTTAGCACTAGCATCTACAAGTGGGGGTAGTACTAATGGGGGGTGGTAACTAGTGGAGTTTCAACTAAGTACAACCTCATGTCTCAGGCTGATGTCAAGGTTTTTAACTTAGGCCAAATTTTATGTTCTTTATGCAACCTTCAGCATCTTTCCAAATCTACCGGTTACTTGAGTAAACTCTAAGTAAGCTTTGATAAAGAAAGAAAGTAAGAAGCTTGCGAGTAAAACTAGGATTTGTTTATCAAGTGGGTATGATCACATATGCTTAAGGCATATAGTAGTCATAGAACAAGTATGGGTTTATTGCATCAGTAGGGTATCTTGCAAGGGTAAGCTTGCATATGGTATAGTATCAGCTTGCATCAATATCAGTATAAGCTTGCTAAATTTCAAGTGTTAGCTTGCAAGGTTAATAGCTTGCCTTGAGCAGAGCAGTGATTGAAGTTCTCCTCGGCTTCTTCTTCGTAGTATCCTCCTTCCTCCTCGTTTCCTTGGTCGGTACTAGCGTCTATGAATAAATACGAGGTACACAATCACCAAACAATACTTAACTACTTGCAATCATCACACACAAGGGTCCTATAGATGATTTAGCCTCATCTCTAACATTACAAGGTTAAGGCTTGATTTAATTCCTTTTATTTTTAGAAAAGTAATTTCTACTCATTGAAAAACTACTTAAGATTTAATATTCTCCAAACCAAACATGGGATCATGTTAACACATGTCATCACCACATATTGTAGTCCATGGGAATGTGATTTAAAGTGGTGTCACAATTTAATAAGGTTTTACCCTTTTGTTTTAATTAATTAAAGTGGCTAGAAATGCTTATGTAGCATTCTTTTATTACTTGAACATTATTTCTGCAAGTAAACCTATATATTTTTATATATTATAAAAGGTACGGTTATGTGATTTTTGAGAGTTGGAATCAACTCAAAAGCTATTATGGTTTAAATTTGAAAAATGTTTGAATACAGAAAAGCTTCTGCCTTGTTATTTTTACCATGGGTGATCTATAGATCCAAATGACTTGAATCCAACGGGCTTGGATTCAGCATTCACAGACCTTTCCAACAAAATTGGTTTCATTCAATTTGGTGCACTGAATCGATCTGGATTGATTTTCGAAGTTGGGTACAGAAGTGTGTTTGAATTGAAATAGAAAAAGGTTTAATTTGAATAACTGGGCTGCGCGGGAAAAGTTACTGGGCCGGCCTGCTAAGCGCAGTGCTCCCGCGGGCTGCTTAAGTGGGTGTCCCCACTCATCAGTGACACGGGGCTGGGCGAAGCGGTATGGGGCGACGTGGATCGTTCGATCTAGTTCTAATCTAACGGGTGGGAGTCATCGTCGACGCGAGACAACTCCGGCGAGAGTGAAACCTAGCGCGGCCAGTGAGGGTTGATGGGGGCTCACCGGGGTACTGGCGAGGGTCGGCGAGGCGGGCGAACGACGAAGTCGACGACGGCGAACTCAGGGGTGGTCGCGGCAGCTCCTGGGGCGGCTCCAATCGCTGGCTCCCTTCTTCTCCAGCAGCGGCAGGCTCCGGTGAAATTCCGGCGAGGTGGTGCTCGCCTTGCTCTGAGAATGGTGTGGCACGATCAGTGAGGAGAGTGGAGTGAGATGGTGTGAAGAAATCGTGCGGGGGTGGCCTCTATTTATAGTCGAGCGAGGGGACCGTTGGGGTGCACGGTGAGATCGTCGGGGGCGATGGTACAGGCGGCTAAAGGCATGGGCAAGGGTAGGGGACGGTGCGGTGTCTCCTGGCGATGCTCAACGACATGGTCTCGAGGCATGGGGCGGTGTGGTTTGGTCTGGAACGGGCGGTGCTCTGCGCGGCAGAGGCGGCGTCTTCGACGGCGGGCGGTGGCTGTGCGGCACGGGGCGGCAAACGGGGATGTCTGGTGGTCTCCTGGGTTGATTGCGATCGTGTGTGCACGCGGTGAGGGCGACACGTGGTCTGTTGGTGATGGTCGAGGGTGGCGCTCTGACGCATGCTCGGCATGGTCTGGGCGCGGCTTGTGCGCGTGGTCATGGCTTGGCAACGCTCGCGGCTGGGACAGGGAGTGGCGGTGGACGGTGGGCTGCCTCCCAAACATGCTGGCTAGGCTTGCTGCTTCTCCTAGCTTGCTCTCCACAATGGGGTGACAAGGGGGTGCTCGGCTGTTCACCATTGATGACAATGGCAAGCTCACAGGGGTGCTAGTGCTGGGCTAATCTTTCTAGATGATCTACTGAGCTGTGTGTGAGCTAACTAGGGAACAAGTTAGGCAAGAATCACTGCTCACAATAGTGTTTGATGTTTTGTTTGATTTGTGTCTGTAACCTGTTTGATGAAATGGCCGCATGAAATCAAGTTTTGAATTTTGAAATGATTTTTGGTGGGTTTGCTAGATTGGTGCTGGTGAGTCTGCAGATGCTTGGGTTTTGAAAGTTGAGCTTGTTTGAGTGGTTTTTGAAAAAGTGGGATCTTCCCATATGAAGAAGATTCAATTTTGAATTGTCATTTAAACTATGCATTTGAAAGTTTCTGGATGATCACAAAGTGGGCCTTGATACCTTGTTATGAGTACATTCAAGGGGTGCAAAGATCCAGAAAAGTTTCTGTTAGGTTCTGAAAGTTTGAGACAGCCAAAGTAGGCATGGGAGTTAAATTGGCCAAAATGACCATTCATTTCATATATGTGTTTTGATTTACTTGTCTTTAGGAAAAGTGTGGGAAATGTTTTAGATGATGTTTATTTCACCTAAGAAACATTTTACAAGCAATGGCTCACACAAACAAGGTGGTTTAAAAGAATTTCAAAATCAATGTATACACATGTGCATGCATTCATGAGTTTATTTAGAAAAGTTTTTGTTAACCCTAAGTTTGATGATTAGAAATTGATGATCCAAGCTTAGTATTTTTGGGATGTTACAAACCTTCCCCCTTAAACAAAATCTCGTCCCGAGATTTGAAAAAGGATGAAAAGATTACCTTGGATTTGAAGAGATCGGGAAACTCCGTCCTGATGTGATCTTCACGCTCCCAGGTGGCTTCCTCTTCTGTGTGGTTGCTCCACTGAATCTTGAGAAACTTGATGCTTCGGGTTCGGGTAGTTCGAAAAGCTTCTTCCAAAATACAGATGGGTACTTCGGGATAGGTCAGGTCATCGTTGATCTCTATGGCCCGGTGATCGATATTTTTGAACACTTCGGTCTTCTTCGGGATTTCGAGACATTTGCGAAGTAACGAGATATGGAACACATTGTGCACAGCTGACATCTCTTAAGGTAGTTCCAATTGATACGATACTTCTCCTCGACGGTTCAGAATTTTGAAAGGTCCGATATATCTGGGGGCTAACTTTCCTTTGAGTTGGAAACGCTGCATTCCCTTCAATGGCGACACTTTCAGATAAACAAAATCTCCTATATTGAAGGCGAGGTCTCGACGTCTCTTGTCGGCATAACTCTTCTGTCGGGATTGGGCGGTCTTGAGGTGCTCACGAATCTTGTGAACCTTCTCTTCTGCTTCTCGGAGGATGTCGGGTCCGAAAATCTGACTCTCTCCTACTTCCGACCAGTTCAAAGGGGTGCGACACTTTCTTCCGTACATGAATTCAAATGGGGCCATTTGCAAGATGGTTGGTAACTATTGTTGTAGGAAAATTCTGCAAACGGCAGACAGTCTTCCCACTTGGATCCATATTCTAGCACACATGCTCTAAGCATATCTTCGAGTATTTGATTTACTCGCTCCGTTTGTCCATCGGTCTAGGGGTGATACGCGGTACTGAAATCTAGGCGGGTTCCTAAACCTTCTTGGACTTTCTTCCAGAATCTCGAGGTAAACTGAGTTCCTCGATCCGATACTATGTTATTGGGGACTCCGTGCAAACTAACGATTCTAGCGATGTGCAACTCCGCTAGCTTCGAACTCTGATATGTGGTCTTGACGGGAAAGAAATGGGCGACTTTGGACAACCTGTCCACTATGACCCAAATAGAGTCATTTCCCCTACTAGAAGTAGGTAGTCCAGTGATAAAGTCCATTCCTACAGAATCCCATTTCCATTCCGGAATCTGCAAAGGTTGCAATAATCCAGCGGGTCTTTGATGTCCTGCCTTGACTCGCTGACATATATCACACTTGGCGATATAGCTTCCGATTTCTCTCTTCATCTTATGCCACCAAAATTGCTCTTTCAAATCTTGATATATCTTAGTTCCTCCTGGATGGATAGAATAAAGAGTATCATGAGCCTCCTTCAAGATAACTTCTTTCAATTCCGAATCTGCTGGTACACAAAGGCGTCCTTTGTACCACGGAACTCCTTCTTCATCCTCGGTGAATCCGGGTACCTTGCCTGTACCGATACGACGCTTGATTCCGTCGATACTGGCATTTCCCTTCTGCGCCTCTTTAATCTGACTGATCAAAGTGGGCTGAAGTTCTATGCTAGCCAAAAATCCTTCACTTACTAATTCCATTCGAAAATCTTCCATCTCCCTATGCAAACTTGGTTGCTCCTTCAAAATCATGGAGTTCAAGCGGCACGACAATCTGCTAAGGGCATCGGCTACCACGTTGGCTTTACCAGGGTGATAGTGAATGTCCAGGTCGTAATCCTTGATTATCTCAATCCATCTTCTCTGCCTCATATTCAACTCCTTCTGAGTGAATATATACTTTAGGCTCTTGTGATCCGAATAAATCTCACAACGGTTTCCCATTAGGTAATGTCTCCATGTCTTCAGGGCTAGAACTACTGCTGCGAGTTCGAGGTCATGGGTTGGGTAGTTTTGCTCGTGTTGCTTCAATTGTCGAGATAGATAAGATATAACTTTGCCTTCTTGCATTAGCACACATCCGAGACCAATCTTGGATGCGTCACAATACACATCGAAGGGCTTCGTGATATCCGGCATGATTAAGATTGGGGCTGAAATCAATCTCCTCTTGAGTTCTTGAAAACTCGCTTCACATTTGTCGGTCCATTCAAACTTCTTGTCCTTCTTTAGCAATTGGGTCATGGGTCTGGCGATACTCGAGAATCCTTCTTCGAATTTGCTGTAATATCCCGCCAATCCGAGAAAAGCATGAACTTGGGTTTGAGTGGTTGGGGCTTGCCAATCTTCTACATCTTTCACTTTGGTAGGGTCAACGGCAATTCCTCCGGCTGATACAATGTGACCGAGGAATCCTACCTCCTGTAACCAGAATTCACATTTGCTAAACTTTGCATACAGCTGATGCTCTCTAAGGGTTCCAAGAATGGTCCTTAGGTGTAGCTCATGTTCTTCTTCTGATTTGGAATAAATCAGAATGCCATCGATGAAAACAACGACAAACTTATCCAGGAAGTCCATAAAAACCTTATTCATGAGGTTCATTAAATAAGCGGGGGCATTGGTTAATCCAAAAGACATGACTGTATACTCGTACAATCCATATCTGGTGGTAAAGGCAGTCTTTGGAATATCCTCTGCACGAATTTTGAGTTGATGATAGCCAGTTCTAAGATCAATCTTAGAAAACACCTGGGCACCGGTCAACTGATCAAACAAATCTTCTATCTTGGGCAAGGGGTACTTGTTCTTGATGGTGACATCATTCAACTTCCGATAATCCGTACACAAACGGTTACCTCCATCTTTCTTGTCCACAAATAAGATAGGTGATCTCCATGGTGACGCACTTGGTTGAATCAATCCAATTTCTAGCATGGAATCTAGTTGCTTCTTCAGTTCTCCTAGTTCTGACGGGTTCATACTATAGGGTCTCTTGGCTATCGGTCCTGTTCCGGGGATTAGTTCGATGATAAACTCGATATCCCGATCTAGGGGCATACCGGGCAAAACATCTGGAAATACATCGGGGTATTCACAGACTATCCGGACTTGGTCAATGGTAGGTTGGGCTAGACTCTGGTTACACTTGAATTGGCGAGGTAAGGTTTCAGAGATATGCTCGACTGTTATTCCGGCGGTACTGGTCATGGTGATGGCTTTCTTAGCACAGTCAATCAATCCTTTATGTTTGGACATCCAATCCATTCCTAGTACTACTTCCAAACCTTTAGTTCCGAGTACTATTAGATTAGCATAAAAATCTATGCCATGGATTCGGATACGGACGGCTTTGCAAATTTGCCTAGCCTTGGTGGTTGATCCGGGAATTTGCACAATCATAACATGCTTCAGTTTGGTTGGTTGAATTTTACTAGTGCAGGCAAATTCTTCGGTGAAAAATGAATGCGAGGCATAGAGTCAAACAACACTCTTGCAAGTACTGAATTAACTGAAAACATACCCAGCACGACGTCTGGCGCTTCCTGAGCTTCTTCAGCATGCATGAGAAAAAGACGGCCATTGTGGTTGAGTGAATTCCCTGGGGCAAATCTTCTCCCTAGCTGAACACGACGCTGCTGCTGAGCTGGGGCACTGGCATTGGGGGCTGTAGCATTCTTCTTGTTGGGGCACTCGTTGGAATAGTGGCCTTTATTTCCACAGTCATAACAGGTCACTTGCGACTTGTCCTTGGCTGCGACAGGCACAGCATTGCTTCCAGTCCTCGGGGCAGTGTTGGTGTTGGCGGTAGCATTGTTGGTGTTGAACTTGGGTGGGGCACGGGTGAAATTGCTAGAGTTGCCGGGGTTGTTGTGATTTCCTCCGGGTCTAGGGTTTCCACGGTTGGGGTAGGTCGGATGGGTCATAGGGGGTCTGTTGGTTCTTGGGGCAAATCCTGGAGATGGGTTGGGGCGATACTTTGGGGTCTGATGGGTTCCTGGTTGATGCATCATGCGACGCTTGCGGTTCTCATTGGCTTGGTTGATCTTTCCTTCCATCTGGATGGCAGAGTCGACAAGGGCTTCAATATCAGCAAAGGGGATATTGACTAACACCGTCTGCATCTCGTCATGCAGACCATTCAGGAATCTTTCTTTCTTCTTGGCTTCGGTGTCTATCTCATCCGGGGCATACCTAGCTAATGACAAAAATTTGTCACGGTATTCCACTACAGTCATCCTTCCTTGCTTCAGCTCTCTGAACTCGTCTCTCATTATCTTGATCAAACCGGGTGGCACATGGGTTCTGCTAAACTTGACCTTGAATTCCTCCCAGGTCATCATCTGGCCTCCGGTCATTGCACGAACACTGTTCCACCATGCCCTGGCATCTCCGGCTAGATAATGGGTGGCGAACAGGACTTTCTCGTTGGCTTCCACTCCGACGACTTCTAAGTTGTTTTCCATGGTTTGTAGCCAATCATCGGCATCTAGGGGCTCTTCTGACTTAGTGAAAACAGGTGGGTTGGTATTCTGGAAATTCTTGAGCTTAGATCCATGGTTGTCCTGATTTCCGTGGCCTTGGTTGTTGTGGGCTAGTTGGGCTATCTGTTGCAGAGTGGATAGGTTGGCTTGACGTTCCGCTCTTTCAGCTTCGCGGTCAGAAGTCAACATTTGCAGGATCTGCAACATCGGGTCCGGGGCTGAACCATTTCCTCCACGTGGCATCTGAAGATTGATATAGATCATGAGAAAAGAGGGAAATTTCTAAGGCCTTGGGTCTTTGAAAAGTTTTAAATGTTTGACTCAGATTTTTCTAGCAACTTGCTTTTTCATTCATTCACTCATAGCACACAGTACAACACACACCACAACAAAGAAAAATAGATGGTTTTAAGAACCATTCTGGAGACTACGATACAGTGGAACCGACTACTACTCACTACGCTAGTGCTCAGTGCTACTACTCCTCGGAGTCTGTGGCTTCATCATTTTCATCATCATCGATGAAGGCGAAATCATCCTCATCGGTGAAGAAGTCCATGGCCTGATCCTCCAGAAAATCATCGTCATCGCTGAGATAGGAGTAAGGGTCTCCACAAAGATCCTCTCCGGCATTCTCCCTTTCCTCCAACTGCACGTCTCTCTTGTGGATGGTCTCCTCCAGAGATGAGATGCGGTGGCGAAGACGGGCAATAATGCGCTCCTTCTTGTCGAGCTGACGGCGGCGAGACTTGCGATCCTTTGCTAGCATGGCTATGGTCTGATCCTTCGTCTTGATGATGGCAGACTTGTGGTTGCAATAGTCACGGGAGTTGTCCAACTCCTGCTGACGATCATACATCATGAAGCTAAGGTGGTCCAATTGAGTCTTCAGCTCGGGGTGGTATGGGGCTTACAGTGGTTGTCCATTTGCATCACGCCTTGGGAAAAACTCAAAGCGAGTACCCTTGATCTGATTGATGCTCTGCCCACATAGATGGGAAAGAGCTTCCTGCATTGCTCTGGAAAGTCCATCGAGCCAGTTGTTTTCCCTCAAGGTAAACTGAATTCCCTCCGCAGTGGGAGGTTCAATCTTTCCTCGGAGACTTGCAACAATTAGCCACTGCAGATCTTCTCCTCTTTGATAATTGAGCTGAGCTCCAAAGAACTCGGGGTGTGGACGCTCCAGAAGTTCTGAAAGCTGATCCAGATCCCTCTCAAAGATAAGGTCTCCTCCATTCCCAAGTTGGTAAAACTTGCTGTACTTCACGTCCATCTATAAAAATAGAGGATGAGTAGATTAGCAAAGTGATCAAGTGTGTCAAAATTTTATGTATTTTGCAAGAGTTTTTTTGAGGAACATGAATTTTTATGAAAGAATCAAAGAGATAAGAATGAAAATCAGTTTTTGTAAATATTTGTTTTCTTTGGTTTTGAAAATAAGTTTTTGGTTCGAACGTCCAGTCTAACTAGGGTCTCCTATGGTCAGGATGGCTCTGATACCAACTTGTCAACACCCGGATTTTTCAATCCTAGATGCCTATTATGCCATACATCGCAATCCCAGGATTACCATTTTTGCGAGACATAACAGAATTGGATACCATAGTACATCATCCATTACAAACGATACATAAGTTCTTACACAAATAGGGATCTCATGATCCAGTTCTTAGTACAACATCAAGCAGCGGAATACGTAATAATAACGGTAGTGTAGGCGAAGCTCCATCTTTGGGGTCACAGGCAATGCTGACAATGGGAGATGATCCTAGTTGTCGTAACCTTCCTGGGGTCCATCCTCCAGGTACTCCTCATCATAGTCTGGCCATGGGAATAGCCAGGGACAAAGCCATGAGTACTCTTTAAGTACTCGCAAACTAGTAATAACAGGTAAGAGGTTTTTGGATAATAGGACACTAGGCTCTAGGGTTGTTTTGCAAAAGCCAGATTTATCTCTACTAGGTTCCAAAGCTAGTCACAATTTTATATCTCCTAAGTGGGATCTTGTAACTCATGTCACAACTCTGTTGTGGTCAAGTCAAAGTCTCAATTCATCTCACAGGTTATTTTGAAAAGTCTGACGGGGGAACAGTATGGCCACTCCAACTGTCCATAACCGCGGACGCGGCTATTCGAATAGTTTGACACTCTGCAGAGATTGTACACTTTCACCACAACATTCGATACACCCGTCAGGAACCAATCCTGAATTCACCATACTCAGTATGCGGATAATCAATCCTAACCTTTCAATTACACGCCCTAGTATAAGCACCTCTCCTGTGAGTTTGGCCTCCCAACCATGACCAACTGTCATCTTGGGTTCTGCACAGGTGGACAATCTTCACAAGGTAGCCTCAGCTCAGACCTTGGCCGTGAGGGAACTAATACTAAGGAATATAAGTTTCTAGTCAAGCCCTACCCAATAATCGGGTATTGTGGTTGTACGATAAAATTGGAATGGTATCGCATCCAGACAACCATCAGTTTTATAAAGGGCTAAGGCTCATGCCTCAACATTTTTATCACCAAAATTCTCAAGTGTTTGGAAACACATGTCCAAAACATTTGAATAGAATGATCCATCATTCTAAGGTTTTCATAACCATTTTTCTATCAAGTATTCCCATCTAAAATTTGATCAAGTTTTAGGCTTAGCACTAGCATCTACAGGTGGGGGTAGTACTAATGGGGGGTGGTAACTAGTGGAGTTTCAACTAAGTACAACCTCATGTCTCAGGCTGATGTCAAGGTTTTTAACTTAGGCCAAATTTTATGCTCTTTATGCAACCTTCAGCATCTTTCCAAATCTACCGGTTACTTGAGTAAAATCTAAGTAAACTTTGATAAAGAAATAATGTAAGAAGCTTGCGAGTAAAACTAGGATTGGTTTATCAAGTGGGTATGATCACATATGCTTAAGGAATATAGTAGTCATAGAACAAGTATGGGTTTGTTGCATCAGTAGGGTATCTTGCAAGGGTTAGCTTGCATATGGTATAGTATCAGCTTGCATCAATATCA
The DNA here is from genome assembly GCA_916181665.1 of Avena sativa. Lineage (NCBI taxonomy): Eukaryota > Viridiplantae > Streptophyta > Magnoliopsida > Poales > Poaceae > Avena > Avena sativa. The sequence goes on from OV702281.1 coordinate 397,815,826, forward strand.
GTATAAGCTTGCTAAATTGCAAGTGTTAGCTTGCAAGGTTAATAGCTTGCCTTGAGCAGAGCAGTGATTGAAGTTCTCCTCGGCTTCTTCTTCGTAGTATCCTCCTTCCTCCTAGTATCCTTGGTCGGTACTAGCGTCTATGAATAAATACGAGGTACACAATCACCAAACAATACTTAACTACTTGCAATCATCACACACAAGGTTCCTATAGATGATTTAGCCTCATCTCTAACATTACAAGGTTAAGGCTTGATTTAATTCCTTTTATTTTTAGAAAAGTAATTTCTACTCATTGAAAAACTACTTAAGATTTAATAATCTCCAAACCAAACATGGGATCATGTTGACACATGTCATCACCACATATTGTAGTCCATGGGAATGTGATTTAAAGTGGTGTCACAATTTAATAAGGTTTTACCCTTTTATTTTAATTAATTAAAGTGGCTAGAAATGCTTATGTAGCATTCTTTTATTACTTGAACATTATTTATGCAAGTAAACCTATATATTTTTATATATTCTGAAAGGTATGGTTAAATGTGATTTTTGAGAGTTGGAATCAACTCAAAAGCTATTATGGTTTAAATTTGAAAAATGTTTGAATACAGAAAAGCTTCTGCCTTGTTATTTTTACCATGGGTGATCTATAGATCCAAATGACTTGAATCCAACGGGCTTGGATTCAGCATTCACAGACCTTTCCAAAAAAATTGGTTTCATTCAATTTGGTGCACTAAATCGATCTGGATTGATTTTTGAAGTTGGGTACAGAAGTGTGTTTGAATTGAAATAGAAAAAGGTTTAATTTGAATAACTGGGCTGCGCGGGAAAAGTTACTGGGCCGGCCTGCTAAGCGCAGTGCTCCCGCGGGCTGCTTAAGTGGGTGTCCCCACTCGTCAGTGACACGGGGCTGGGCAAAGCGGTATGGGGCGACGTGAATCGTTCGATCTAGTTCTAATCTAATGGCTGGGAGTCATCGTCGACGCGGGACAACTCCGGCGAGAACGAAACCTAGCGCGGCCAGTGAGGGTTGCTGGGGGCTCACCGGGGTACTGGCGAGGGTCGGCGAGGCGGGCGAACGACGAAGTCGATGACGGCGAACTCAGGGGTGGTCGTGGCAGCTCCTGGGGTGGCTCCAATCGCTGGCTCCCTTCTTCTCCGGCACCGGCAGGCTCCAGTGAAATTCCGGCGAGGTGGTGCTCGCCTTGCTCTGAGAATGGTGTGGCACGATCAGTGAGGAGAGGGGAGTGATATGGTGTGAAGAAATCGTGCGGGGGTGGCCTCTATTTATAGTCCAGCGAGGGGACCGTTGGGGCGCACGGTGAGCTCGTCGGGGTTGATGGTACAGGCGGCTAAAGGCATGGGCAAGGGTAGGGGACGGTGCGGTGTCTCCTGGCGATGCTCAACGACATGGTCTCGAGGCATGGGGCAGTGTGGTTTGGTCTGGAACGGGCGGTGCTCTACGCGGCAGAGGCGGCGTCTTCGACGGCGGGCGGTGGCTGTGCGGCACGGGGCGGCAAACGGGGATGTCTGGTGGTCTCCTGGGTTGATGGCGATCGTGTCTGCACGCGGTGAGGGCGGCGCGCGGTCTGTGGGTGATGGTCGAGGGTGGCGCTCTGGCGCATGCTCGGCATGGTCTGGGCGCGGCTTGTGCGCGTGGTCCATGGCTTGGCAACGCTCGCGGCTAGGACAGGGAGTGGCGGTGGACGGTGGGCTGCCTCCCAGACATGCTGGCTAGGCTTGCTGCTCCTCCTAGCTTGTTGTCCACAATGGGGTGACAAGGGGGTGCTCGGCTGTTCACCATTGATGACAATGGAAAGCTCACAGGGGTGCTAGTGCTGGGCTAATCTTTCTAGATGATCTACTGAGCTGTGTGTGAGCTAACTAGGGAACAAGTTAGGCAAGAATCACTGCTCACAATAGTGTTTGATGTTTTGTTTGATTTGTGTCTGCAACCTGTTTGATGAAATGGCCGCATGAAATCAAGTTTTGAATTTTGAAATGATTTTTGGTGGGTTTGCTAGATTGGTGCTGGTGAGTCTGCAGATGCTTGGGTTTTGAAAGTTGAGCTTGTTTGAGTGGTTTTTGAAAAAGTGGGATCTTCCCATATGAAGAAGATTCAATTTTGAATTGTCATTTAAACTATGCATTTGAAAGTTTGTGGATGATCACAAAGTGGTCCTTGATACCTTGTTATGAGTACATTCAAGGGGTGCAAAGATCCAGAAAAGTTTCTGTTAGGTTCTGAAAGTTTGAGACAGCCAAAGTAGGCATGGGAGTTAAATTGGCCAAAATGACCAGTCATTTCATATATGTGTTTTGATTTACTTGTCTTTAGGAAAAGTGTGGGAAATGTTTTAGATGATGTTTATTTCACCTAAGAAACATTTTACAAGCAATGGCTCACACAAACAAGGTGGTTCAAAAGAATTTCAAAATCAATGTATACACATATGCATGCATTCATGAGTTTATTTAGAAAAGTTTTTGTTAACCCTAAGTTTGATGATTAGAAATTGATGATCCAAGCTTAGTATTTTTGGGATGTTACACCGGAGAACCCTAGACCCCAATTCCCCTTTCTTCCTCCTCAATTTCCTCTTTGACCGAACGCTAGTTCCAGCCAGGGTTGTTTGTCGCTGATGTTTCCGGCCATCCCGAGCTTCGCCGTGATGCCTGGAAGGCTCGTATCGTTGGACTCTATCGTTTGCCCCTGTCAGCACAAGCCGGTAAGGTCCCAGACGCTCGGATTGAGATCTCCGTTCCCAACTCTGGCCACCATTTTCCCCGTTGATTCCGGCTACCCCGAGCCTTCCCGAGCCCACCAAAGGCATCCTGGTGAGCCACTGGTTCTTCCAGTACATTTGATTATCTATATTTCGCTCTAGTTCGCTCCCACCACAAGCACCCGACATCGCCACCGTTGTTTGCCGTCGTTGCCCAACTTCCGGTGACCATTAACTAGCGGCGTCGCCACTGTTAGGTTCCCCATCGTGCCCTCTTTCCGATAAGCATAAGCACTTCCCCGCGCGCTCACCAAATTGCGAGATCAACCAACGATCAGAGAGGATCGGCTCTGGTGACGTCATGCTCGCATAATCCCATGCCTAGTCAGCCAGTTTGACAGTCTTTGCACGCGTGGCTGATGATGTGGCCACAGGCCCACTAGTTAATGACTAGGGTTATATATATGTGCGGTATAAAAGGTTCTGTGTCTGTTTAGCAAATTGATAAAACAATATTAATTCAAATATAAACATTCTAGAAATTGAAATAAAGTAATTAAATCTTGTAAATTTAGTATCTTTTGTTTTATAATTCAGAAAAATATGTTTAATATATGAAAATTTTCAGAAAAATAAAATATATAACATTAAACGATTATCAAACATTATTATGTTAACAATTTAAATAATTACTATTTAATAAAGATTTTATAAGTATTAATACTTTGATAATTCATATTTTAATATTGGTAAATGTTAAAAATGTAAATAAAATACCAAAAAATCCTAGAAAAATAAGAACTATAATATAAAACTATAATCATGCATTATTATTTCACCTAATTAAATATTTATTACTTATTAAGTATTTATAAAATAATAAATCTTATAAAAATCATATCTTATTATTTATAAATCACAAAAATAAATGTAATATACCAAAATGATCACAAAAATAATACCTACATGTCAAAAATAGAATAATCCACTTTTGAGGTAAATAAAAAATTTAAAACACTTTAACAACTTGAAGCTAAACCTATTTCCTTAGTTAATAATTCATATAAGGGTAAATAAAAATTGCTAATATTTCTAAAATTATTAATTATCCAGTAAATAGTATTAGTATTAAATATTGATAATATGAAGTCAAAATGGTTAAAAACATTTTAAATACAATCTTATTGAATTATCCTTCAACCATAAGTATAGATTATTTTCTAAAAGGATCCTTATCCATTTTAAAATCTTCAAGAATAATTTGTGACTAAATTTAATCGTTTCCATTTACTTCAACCACAAATTTACAAAAATATCAAAACACTATAGTTAATATGTTTAAACCTAAAGCATCTCTAGTCTAAACTATTCAAACAAGCATCAACAACATCAATCACATTCTATTAATCCTATTCTAAAAACTATCAAGATTGTTTAAACCTTAATAAAGAAATCTTTTGTTCAAAATTTATTCTTTTTGCCACTTAAGTCAACAGATGACAATTAATCATAATCACATTACTTTATAATTTACTTGTACACTTAGGGTTGATAACACTTAAATTCTTTATAAGTGACATTACTTGTAAGGTAAAAATTTAAAGATGAACAATTATAGTATGAGAATTCTTTGATTACCATTCCACATTTGTGTATCTTGGTGTTGTATACCATTATAACTGCATGTTGTTTCACACACACTCACAAGCCTTAATAAAAAGCACAAGTATGAAACTTATTTAAAAGGATAACACATTCTAAAGGAACTATTTCCAGTATCCAAACCCTAGAACAACGTTATCCCCGGGATTCGAGTTTACGAAATTGAATTACATTATTTATGCATAATAGCATCTTGCTTCTTTAAACATTAGTCCTTACTGGACCAATGATGCTGATTTCAGATATTGGATCTTATATTGTCTTGAAGAACGTGAGTGCTGTCGTGGTATTGCCGACGAGTACGCCATGGTGGGGTCCTCACAGTGCATGTTTAGAGACGTGGGGTAAGGCGGACGGTTGACGGGTACGAGGTAACACAGCTTACCCATGTTCAGATCCCACAACGGTGGCAGAATCCTACTCCTGCTATAAATCACTAAAAGGGCGATACGCCGAGTTACAGAGATAGGTTCACTCTGCGAGGTTGTATGAATCGATACTAAGTTGTGCCCTAAAGGCTCCCATAGGCCCGACTTATATAGTTGCCAGGTCCTGGGGTTACAGGGAAAAGTCCTAGCCGGACAGGTTACAGAGTCCTACACCGCCTATTACTAGTCTTGTGTATCTTGCACTCCAAGGCTCCGGGTACGCTGGTGACTCCACCGTAGCCTTCCTTTATCCGTCATGGGCCTCCCTTCTGGATCCATTTAACTGGGCCGCCCAGCAGGCCATAGGCCATGCTACCGACTATGGGCCACCCGGGTTATCCGGATAAGTGACATGCTATGAGGATACCCATATAGCATATCCCCAACAGCAGCCCCCGGAGAACTCCAAGATCTTGCGCCGTCTTGCCTTTTCAGATGAAAGCTCCGTCTAGTTTGATGTCGGCAAATCGTCAAGCAACATCTTGTAGTCCTCCCAAAGAACCCTGCAAAACTTTCTCCGTCTTCAGCTTGTAAGCCGAAAAAATGTTGAATCTTCCATCGCACTTTTTCATAGTCAGATTGAATCCGTCTATGTCAGAATCTTCGATGCGACGGCTCATCTACCCATGTCAGCTAGGACGACGTAGGCTTAGGTCAGCGACGCCTCGTAACTCACACATGAAGAGAACATAATCATACCCGATTTTCCCGCGCCAGTGATACGAACCGTTGGCGGTGACGGTTGGAGACGTGGCAAAATTTCCGCGCACGTTCACGAACACGTCGTCTACGCGACAACCGTTCGATCAATCCGCACGAATCTTGACGCCGAGGATGATAAATAGTAACCATGGGGAATTTTCCACTTTTTACCTCATTCTCCTCGCATCATCTTCTTCCTCCAGCCGCGCGTCTCCTCGAGCTCTCCGCAAGAAACCTCGAAAAAACCCTAGCTCCCATCTGCACCAGTCGCACCCAATCTTCACTCCATGGCTAGCAACAGCACCTCCCCATTAATGGCGGCGTCGAGTGAAGCCACGGCATAGCTGGCGAGCTCCGTCATCGTGCCCCTAGAGGGTTTGGTTATCACCGCATCGGTGGTGATCGAATCCACCTGCGGCGACCCAAATTTGGCGGCGCTAGAGCCACTGGAGGAGGAACCAGACTCGCACAAGGGCGACTGGCGCGGCTCGGACATCACCGACCGCGATATCCAAGAGATGGTCGCCGAGGGATACCTCCCCGCGACGGAGGGGCTTGCCTGGCGGGCGGCGCCGGCCGGCGAGGTGACACCTTCTCCCCAAGCCGGAGAAAAGGTGTACCTCAAAGCTCAAATGGTACATGGCGTCTCCCTGTCCATCTCCAACTTCTTCCTCTCCGTCTTAAACCACTATAGGGTCCAGCCCCAGAACCTTTCCCCCAATAGTATCTTAGTGCTTAGAAACTACGCGGCACTTTGCGAGGGATACTTAGGGATAAGGCCTAGGTTAGACCTCTTTGTGTACTTCTTCAACGTCAAACATGAAGCCGGACATAGCATGGAAGAGCTTAGGAACTGCGGCACCATAAGCTTCAAGATTCGACCTGGCCGGCGGTTCCCTGACATCGTCAGCCACGAGTCCTGCAAGAATTGGCAACACACGTACTTTTACGGCCCAGACATTCCTCTGGCTGGCCGAGAAGTAACGTACCCGGACTTCATGGACGGAGCCGCCGCTGAAGTTTCCACATGGAGATCCCAAGCCTCCCTTCCCTCCGACCTCGATGCCTCTCGTGCTATAAGGAGGATCGAATGGTTCATAGAGACGGGTTTAAACGGCTTGGACCTAGCCATGTGCTGGTTCATCAGGCGAATCCAACCTCTGCAGCACCGCGTGAAGTACATGCACGAGTATACGAGCGACAGAAGGGATAGTCTCCGCATCTCCGTGGACAACTTCTCGAGCGACTCCGTCAAGCTCCGCCTTAAGGACATTGTCAAGGTGAAGGATAAGAAGCATTGCTTCACCATCACCTACGACATGTTCGTAGACGACAAGTGCCCAAAGGTACGTATTTATTTTCCGTGTACGACATATGCTCCAGTTTTTCTGTCTTGCAAATACCATCTTATCTAACACGGTGATTTCTTACTTAACAGCTTAGCGATATAGAGGAGGGCAACCTGGCTGCCCAAATCTACAATCCAAAGATGAAGGAAGTTACGGTCGTGTCCGATGACGAGGTCCCGTTGGCGCGAAAGCGGAAGAGCTCCACCTCTGATGTTGCCGACAGAGGCAAGAAGAAGAAGACGGAGGGTGGAGCCTCCAAGAAGACTACCGCCGCCCTGGAGGCGGAAAAGAGAATAACCACCAGGATTTTTGCCAAAGCACCCCCACTAGTGTAAGCTCCTCATTCTCCAACATTGTCTATTTATCTGTCTTGCTCCTGTACTTATGTATTTCGCACGTTTCATGAAGAAAGCCACGACCAGCCTCAAGAAGACCTCCAAAACTTTGGGGGCTTCTTGAAATATCAAAGATATGCTGCATCGCGATGCCTCCCCCGCCATTGCCCCTGCTACTCCTGCCGTCAAGCCCTCGTCTTCTCCAACAAGCTCACAAGCTAAGGATGCAGCAGGCCCTTTCGCCATGGAAGTGGACTCTGGCACCTCTACCGAGCTTGCTATTGTCGGCGAGCAGGCGACGCAGGAGAGTACCGCCCATCAAATGGCTGAAGCTCTGGCTAAGGATGCCACCGATGGCGGCAAGGCGATGGTGGAAGCTGGTACTTCTGCCGAAGGCGGCGCCCTTGCTCCCTAGAATCCCTTCGAGTTTCCAAAGATAGTCTACCCGACGCTTACGTTGAGCAGCACAACTCCCGTTCCTGGAGCAGCACCAACATCTCCGACGTGCGGTCTTGAGGAGCTCCTCCGACAAGCAGACATCTTACGAGGAAACATCATTTCCTTTGGCAAGCTGCTGGCCGAGAGCGCTACCAATCTTAAGATCATTGCTCTGGTAAGTTTTACTTTGCCTTTTGCATTTCATATGAATATCCCACTGTAGCCCTCGAGGATGTAGACGGAAAACCATAGGCTTTTGCGTCTAGATGCTCTAAGAGTGAGTAAGCTAGAAAACTTCTCACTATAGCCCCCAAGCATTTAGATGGAATGAAATGTTCCGACTAGATGCTTTAAGATTAGCATACGCAGTGTTTATAAATTTTAGTACTGTAGCCCCCAAGCTTCTAGTTGTGACTGAATTAGTTCCGACTATATGCTCAAAGAAAAGCTGAGCATGTTCCTAAGTTAAAAACTCTCGCTGTAGCCCCCGAGCATCTAGGTGGAGGATTTCTGGCTAGATGCTCCAAGCAGACTAATCAACGTTTTAACTTTGTCCTTTTTTCCACAGAACAAGAATGCTCGGAGGGGCATGGACAATGATAAGTACCATAAGATGCGTGCAGATCTTGAAGCCGAAAAGGGTAAAACTGCCTTCTTGAAGGAACAGATCATCAAAAACAAGTTTGTTTTCTTTTTGCGCATTCCATCTTGTTTTTGTGCCTACATTCTCCGAGTACTCAATGTGTACTTTGCTTTCTCCGACTTTGCAGAACATGTTGCCAAGGCCAAGGACATTGTCGAGCAGTCCAAGCACATCTAGCAGCTGGACATCGAGAACAAAATCCTTAAGGAGGAGAGGAAAGACATGCTGAAAATGCATGAGGATTCGATGAAAACCCTGCAGGAATCCGCCACCGCGGAAATCAATCGCTTGAAGGAGGAGATTGCGATCTTAAAAGATCAGAAGCAAGCTGCCGATGAGCAAAATCACCGCCACAGCGAGGCGTATAAGCTCCTCCAACAAGAGAAAGAATCCCTGGCGGACACTAGTAGTGCTCCTTTCACGTAGGATTTCCATACCTTCTAGCTGGGAAACACACTTTAGGTATACACCAGTAGTGCTCCTTTGTAGAGTTGCCCATTGATTATGGTATAACCCTTTGCTCGTCGTACTATCTGCCGTCTTTCGACTTCATCGTCGGGCAAAGTTCCGTGTTCGAGGTATTCCATGAACGGTTTTGTCCAAGCCGGAGGGACCTTAGTCACCATGTTGATGAAAGAGTCAGCTCTATCCGGGTTGTCGATGTCGGCCCCCTTTAGGGATGGTGTGCGCAGGTGCTCTAGGAAAACTCCTGGCGGAATTCGCTTGCGCCCTGATCCAAGCTTAGACAGCAGATCAGCCGCCTCGTTTTGTTCCCTAGGTACATACTTGACTTCGTAGCCCAAGAATCTCTTGGCTATCTCGTCCACTTCGTCTCGATATGCCGCCATCATAGGGTTACGCGCTTTCCAGGTGCCAGCCACCTGCTGGGCAACCAAGTCAGAATCTCCACAGCAAACTATGCGCTTGATGCCAATATCCTTGGCTACACACAATCCATGAATGAGTGCTTCATACTCCACCATGTTGTTTGTAGCCTCGAAGTGGATTTGCCGAACTTAGTGTAGCTTGTCTCCTGTTGGTGACTATAGCAAGACACCAGCCCCCGAGCCATTGAGCAGCTTTGATCCGTCAAAGTGCATCACCCAATACTCTGGTTTCGGCAACAGAGTAGCATCTGGCATCTCCATCCAATCTGCAACAAAATCTGCCAAGGCTTGTGACTTGATAGCGTCGCGTCTCTTGTAGGTGATCTCGAAGGCGGCAAGTTAAATGCCCCACTTTGCGACCCTTCCTGTAGCGTCGCTGTTATTGATAATGTCAGACAGTGGAGTCTTGCTCACCACTGTAATTGGGTGCTCCTGAAAGTAATGCCTCAGCTTCCGAGTGTAAGGTTCCCAACCTTTAATAAGGTAGAGATCCCTGTGTTTACAATGCTAGTCCCTGGATCAATATCTAGCATCCACAGTTAAGATGTAATATCAAGAAACATAGGTCATATACAACATTATAACCAGGAATAAAATAATTTATTACATCTTACATAGCTCATTTGGCTATCTCATTACAATGCAGCAGAATTTAACAATAGCATGGGGTCCTTCATCTTCAAAGTGCCAGAGGCAGACATGTTGGTTGTAGACTTGTAATCCTAATCATTAACTTCACTAATATCAATCAAACCTGCAACATAACAAGTTACAGCCACAAGGGTCAATACATTTGAATTGTATTGGCAAGTGATACTATGGTAGTATAGTGGAGTCTATCATCTATATGCATTTGGCTAAGTGGAGCTTAGGCTTGCATTGCTCAAAATAGATTTTCCTTATCATTTGAAAACACTAAGTTTTTGCTTGACAAAAATCACCCAAGGAACCACCAATAGAAATTGGTGAACCTTAAACCCTTGTTCAACCACAAGTTTTTAACTTAGAAATTTGGATGATGAGATTCTTGATAGCTTCCATGTCTTGATGCTCAAATTGTCCTTTGCCAGGGACATGGCTAAGTACTTAGATTTTACACTCTGCAGAGGTGGTGCACTTTCCCCACAAGACTTGGTTTCACCAAGACAAGATCTTTCAGAAGCCTTCCCTTAGACCAAAATGGACGCGTTCCAACCTATCATTCCCCTACCACCAACTATCCATTTGGCTAAGTTATTGCAACCTATATGATCCAGGCAGAGCCCATAATGCCATGTGGTTGCACTTGAAGCTTCTCAACATTTGACATCTCAAATCTCTTTGTTCCTGGGTGGCCATCCACAAGTGAGACACCAAGTTTTCCCCAGCATGCTGGACTTGGTGATGCCCAAGTTTCCCCCAGCATATTGTACTTGCATGACCACTCAACACAAACCATTCCTTCCATTCCACCCAGGTTATTCATTCACTTAGTTGTTTTATTAAACAAAACACAAGTCCTCAGACTTAGAAATTTTCCATAGCATGAATATATATTCCACCCTTGTTTTCTATTAGCTAAGCTAAGCATGATAGTAGTAGGAAGCTTAACTTAGGAAATTTTCTCTAAGGTTTCATCTACTAGGTTTTCCCATAGCATGGTTTATACTTAGCAAAAATTCCATGCAAGTCCTACTTAGAAATATCACTAATGCATAGTGAAAATAATGGGACAAAAGTATGAAGCATCACTTGACTTTTTGGTAGAGAGTATGAGTTCACTCCTTGATATTTGCAATGTTCACTCACTTCAAATCACTACAATTCAATCAAGCAACAATATTTCAATCTACCATTCAAGCAATTCATCACATAAAATCATAGTAACAAAACAATGCATGCAAGCATGCTAAAGATTGTTTTATTTGTAAAAGTGGTTTCTAATGGTTCATAAACATTTGAGAACACCTAATGGTCATTTTATAAAGTGGCAAAATCATTTGTATAAGATTTTACTTCATAAACCATTTTTAAACCATGTCATTATTTTATGTGGTGAAGAAATGCTTTTAATAAGGCAACATTCTATAGGTTTAACAAAATATGTTTTCAAACCATAAAATCTTGTGTTTAGGGTTATAGAGTCTATTTACAAAACATTTCCCAAAGGTTTTCTTCCAAAATCATTTTTAACAATTAAACTATATTTTTATTTGACTAGAAATGGTTTAAATCAAAGATTCATTCTTTTGTTTCACCAAATACATTTTTGAAACCACAATTTGTTTCCTATGGTCAGTAGGTTCAAAACACACCATTTGCCAAAGATTTTACCCCCAAAATCATTTTAGAGCAATTTTTATATTCTAAACATTGCATACACATGTTTCTACAAAAACAAACATTTTACCAGAAGATTTTTATTAAACAAAGTGCATGGTTGGCTAGGGCTTGTTTTTCTGAATCCATTGATATTAAATTTGCAAAATTTGGACGTGTAGATTAAAAGTTATAGATTTTACAAAATTGAGCAACTAATAGATCAAATTCAGATTTTAAACCTGATTCTGTGACACGCGGCGCTATCCTATTGGAGCATACCGTTTCGTGCGGATCGGCAAATATGGGCCGTTAGATTTTAGTTGCATCGCACGGCACAGAGGTGCTACTTACCCCTTCGTCTAGTTTCTATCCTAGCCGCTGGATCCTAATCGCACGACACATAGCACACTTGCCAAAGACGGACGGCGCTGGCGGTGGCAAGTGGCGGCGGTGTGTCTGGCTACGGCGGAGCTGGCGCTAGAGGAGGCAAGGAGGAGTAAGGAGATGCTCACCAGGCTCAGGAGATCACGGCGAAGCTAAAGTTACCAGCGGGAAGGCAAGGGGCGCACGAGTTGCGGTCAATCTCTCGCCGGAGCTGCGCGGCGCCTCGGGTTCGGTCAGTCGTTGTCGAGGGTGATGCTACGATGCACAAAAAGGCAAGGTATGAACGGCATTAGCTGCGCACGAGGTTGGCGATCAAGCGTGCATCATCGAGAGGAAGAAGGGCGGTCAGCACTCACTGGAAAAGGCTGACGGAGCGGAGGCAGACGGTGATGGCGGTGGTCGTCGTCGCTGCCGAAGTTCTAGGGCGCGCGGGGGCGAGCTGGTGCTACGAGGTGGTTCGCCAAGAGATGGGGAGCAGGTGAGAGTGGTCTAGGGGCAAGGGGCAGTAAGGGGTTGCCGGAATCGTCACCGGAGAGTCGTCGAACAGAGGACGGTGTAGAGAAGAATTGGGCGGCCTGGGGGCACCGGTGGGGTGTGGTCTGGGGGAGAAGGGAGAGGGAAGCCTGGCGCTTATCACTGCGTGGTCACGGCGAGGGATTAACGCGGCATTAAGGGGAATTCAAGCGAGGAATTAAACGGCAGGAACGGCAGCGGCGTTGGGGGAAGAAGGGGTCGTCGCGGGTAGGGTAGAAAGCTGACAGGTGGGGCGTGTCTGTCCGCGTGAGAGAGAGAGGGGGAGTGGGGTCTACACGTCAGTGTCTCCGCGGGTTCTTTTGCAAGTGAGGAAAAACATTTTGGGGGAGGGGGATAGGTGGGCTGGTTGGGCCTAGTTGGGCCAGTGGACAGTTGGGCTAGTTTGTTCTCTTTTTTTTGTTCTGTTTGTTTTTCTTTTTCCTTTTCCTTTATTCTGTTTTGGTTTTGTTTAATCAATTCAAACCTCAATTTGAATTCAAACCTTTGCCCAAATTTGTGTAGGTTTAAATATTGATTAGTAGCACATTCTGATGTCAATTTTGGGAATTTACTTTATTCTTTTTGGGGTCTTTTTAATTAATAAAAAGGGCCTTGTTTTAAATCAAAATAGGATTTAATAATGTCTTTAATTTCCATTTGACTTCTAAATTCTTCCAAAACTTTTCAGTAAGTTTTGTTTACTTAAAAGGGTGTCAAATAATTCATCTTGAATTATTTGGAAAGTATTTTAATATGATTCATTAATCATTTAAGATTGGGTATTTGTTTTGATTTCAATGGAATTTGGTTTATGCCATTTTATTTTATTTTGGAAATTATTTATCCTTTTATTTTATTTGGATTGGGATTATAATTCATTCCATTTGCTTATGTATTAGGCCAAGGTTTGATTTGGTCTTTAAATAATCTTAGTTAGCTTTGGAAATTTAATTTCCTTATCTTATTAAATTCATAAGATTTTATTTATGGCTCCAATTTAAGTGAATCCAATTTATATGGTCTTATAATATTTCTATTTGTCTTTCTTGATCATTTGATAATGTTTGTTTGACAAATTTTTATATGGATCAAATCCATAGGTTTGGAGATAACTTGGAAATGATTTTCTTCCATTAGGGTTTTAGGATTTGGATTTATTTTCCAAGTGTTTTAATTTCTAGATACATTCATTGAGGAATGCATTTCCCTTGATTTGGATTTTATTGAATTCAAACTTTATTTAAAGTTTGTTCAAGATGGGATTTTTAAGTTTCCATTTAGAAACAAAAGTTTCTTTTCACCCTGATTTTCAACAAAAATTTATTTTGTTTATTTATTTTTCACATAACAAGATTTGGAAAATCTTGGGATGTGACAGGCTACCACCCTTAAAATAAATCTCGTCCCCAGATTTGGGGAAGCTAGAGGTTACAAGTTGGTTCAAAACAACTAGGGTACTACCACCCTTAAAAATTTTCCAACTAGATTACATCTTGGCTTGCTTGGGATCTTGTTGGAACTTCTCTAGGCAAACATCTGCATAGTGTCCTTTGTTTCCACACTTGAAACATGTGACAAGGCTGAGATCCTTCATAGGCTTGTTTATCTTGTGCTTCATCTTTTCTGGACAGTTGCTTGCATAATGCCCTTGGTTACCACAATTGTAACATGTGATAAGATTAAGTTCTTCACGTATCTTCTGGGGACAAGTTGCTACATAATGGCCTAGCTCTTTGCAGTTGTTGCACCACACTTGGCTAATCTCCTTATCCTTATTCTTCTCTTGACATTCACTGGCATAGTGTCCCATTTCTTTGCAATGACCACATTGCACATGGCTTTTGTCCTTCTTTTTCTTGGGTTTCTCCAAAGCTAGGAGTGCTTCTAGTTCATGTTCTTCATATGTTATCTCATAGGTAGGGATGTTTACTGATCTCCTTGACTTTCTATTATTCCTGGGATAATGCATATGTCTCCTCTTTGGTCCTTTAAATTGGGTCATATTGTTAGGAGGTACAAGCTGAGATTTTCCTTTGTCTTCATCCTTCTTGGTAGACTTGGCTCTCTCATGATAATCTGCAATTAGTTGTTGCACTCCACCTTGTTTTCTTTGTTCAACTATGGAATAGATGGGGCATTGTACAGGGACATGATTATTTCCTTCACATAAGTAACAAGTAGCTTGAGATGTGGGGCATTGGTCAATTGGATGTTTCTCTTCACAATTTGGGCATTGATCTTCATGCTCTTTGGAAGTGTGATCCTTGTCTCCACAAATATTGCAAGCTTGGGTTCCTTCTAAAATAACATCTTTGTCATCCTTGTTGTCACAAACTCCTATGGAAGAGTTGTCTCCAATGTTGATCATTTGAGTGGCCATCCCTTGCAACAATTGGGATTGAATTTTCAAAATCCTTTGTATGGCTGGGTCTAGTCCATTGTTTTTGGCTAAAAGCTGAGTTGTCACTTGTCTCAACTGGGTTTGGTTTGCTAGTAGTTGTTCTCTCATGTGCATCTCTTGGTTGCTGTTGTTGTCACCATCCTTGATGTTGGAATCTCTTAGAGAAGTCATCTGTTTGGGTTGGGTTTGGGTTAGAATGGGCAAAAAGATTTCTAAGGAAATAATTCTAATCACACACATCACATTTCACACAAGAAATGTGCAAGCATCCACAAACAAACATTCCACTCAAACAACAAAGTTCAAGCACATTTTTAGGCAACCAAAAATATTTTTGTTACACCACATAAGTTGGTGGGTTTGACTTAAACTAAATATGGTGGTCCATCTATATGGTTCACTTGAAATCTTTCCTTCCCTCTTGGTTGATTCTTCTTGCATGAGATCATGGTTTCTTTGGAAAAATTCTTGTGTCTTGGTCACAAAACTCCAAAGGTGATGATGGTTCCTTCTAAGTTGTGTTTCCTTAGTCCTCAAGTCTTGAGCAACATTTCTTGTCACACTTGTAGTCCTTAGTGATATCCAAGATTGAAGTCCTTGGTGAAAATGATGAAGATGTTGAAGTCATTAGAGTTGAAGATGTTGAAGTCATTAGAGTTGATGAAGTCCTTAGATCATGGTGAAGTCTTTGGCCATGGGGTAGGCTTTGTCCATCAAGTTTGAAATAGAAGAGATGTAGAGTCAAAACCAAAATGGTTGAGGAAAGAGTTTACAAGATTGTTTGTAAATAAGTTTTGGAACAAATACAACTCCTATTTTTCTAAGGTTTTTTTTCCAATCCTAGGTTTACAAATCCTACAGGCAACACAATGCTCTGATACCATCTGTAAGGTTCCCAACCTTTAATAAGGTAGAGATCCCTGTGTTTACAATGCTAGTCCCTGGATCAATAGCTAGCATCCACAGTTAAGATGTAATATCAAGAAACATACGTCATAATACAACATTATAACCAGGAATAAAATAATTTATTACACCTTACATAGCTCATTTGGCTATCTCATTACAATGCAGCAGAATTTAACAATAGCATGGGGTCCTTCATCTTCAAAGTGCCACAGGCAGACATGTTGGTTTTAGACTTGTAATCCTAATCATTAACTTCACTAATATCAATCAAACCTGCAACATAACAAGTTACAGCCACAAGGGTCAATACATTTGAATTGTATTAGCAAGTGATACTATGGTAGTATAGTGGAGTCTATCATCTATATGCATTTGGCTAAGTGGAGCTTAGGCTTGCATTGCTCAAAATAGATTTTCCTTATCATTTGAAAACACTAAGTTTTTGCTTGACAAAAATCACCCAAGGAACCACCAATAGAAATTGGTGAACCTTAAACCCTTGTTCAACCACAAGTTTTTAACTTAGAAATTTGGATGATGAGATTCGTGATAGCTTCCATGTCTTGATGCTCAAATTGTCCTTTGTCAGGGACATGGCTAAGTACTTAGATTTTACACTCTGCAGAGGTGGTGCACTTTCCCCACAAGACTTGGTTTCACCAAGACAAGATCTTTCAGAAGCCTTCCCTTAGACCAAAATGGACGCGTTCCAACCTATCATTCCCCTACCACCAACTGTCCATTTGGTTAAGTTATTGCAACCTATATGATCCAGGCAGAGCCCATAATGCCATGTGGTTGCACTTGGAGCTTCTCAACATTTGACATCTCAAATCTCTTTGTTCCTGGGTGGCCATCCACAAGTGAGACACCAAGTTTTCCCCAGCATGCTGGACTTGGTGATGCCCAAGTTTCCCCCAGCATACTGGACTTGCATGACCACTCAACACAAACCATTCCTTCCATTCCACCCAGGTGATTCATTCACTTAGTTGTTTTATTAAACAAAACACAAGTCCTCAGACTTAGAAATTTTCCATAGCATGAATATATATTCCACCCTTGTTTTCTATTAGCTAAGCTAAGCATGATAGTAGTAGGAATCTTAACTTAGGAAATTTTCTCTAAGGTTTCATCTACTAGGTTTTCCCATAGCATGGTTTATACTTAGCAAAAATTCCATGCAAGTCCTACTTAGAAATATCACTAATGCATAGTGAAAATAATGGGACAAAAGTATGAAGCATCACTTGCCTTTTTGGTAGAGAGTATGAGTTCACTCCTTGATCTTTGCAATGTTCACTCACTTCAAATCACTACAATTCAATCAAGCAACAATATTTCAATCTACCATTCAAGCAATTCATCACATAAAATCATAGTAACAAAACAATGCATGCAAGCATGCTAAAGATTGTTTTATTTGTAAAAGTGGTTTCTAATGGTTCATAAACATTTGAGAACACCTAATGGTCATTTTATAAAGTGGCAAAATCATTTGTATAAGATTTTACTTCATAAACCATTTTTAAACCATGTCATTATTTTATGTGGTGAAGAAATGCTTTTAATAAGGCAACATTCTATAGGTTTAACAAAATATGTTTTCAAACCATAAAATCTTGTGTTTAGGGTCAGAGAGTCTATTTCCAAAACATTTCCCAAAGGTTTTCTTCCAAAATCATTTTTAACAATTAAACTATATTTTTATTTGACTAGAAATGGTTTAAATCAAAGATTCATTCTTTTGTTTCACCAAATACATTTTTGAAACCACAATTTGTTTCCTATGGTCAGTAGGTTCAAAACACACCATTTGCCAAAGATTTTACCCCCAAAATCATTTTAGAGCAATTTTTATATTCTAAACATGCATACACATGTTTCTGCAAAAACAAACATTTTACCAGAAGCTTTTTATTAAAAAAAGTGCATGGTTGGCTAGGGTTTGTTTTTTTGAATCCATTGATATGAAATTTGCAAAATTTGGACGTGTAGATTAAAAGTTATAGATTTTACAAAATTGAGCAACTAATAGATCAAATTCAGATTTTAAACCTGATTCTGTGACACGCGGCGCTATCCTATTGGAGCATACCGTTTCGTGCGGATCGGCAAATATGGGCCGTTAGATTTTAGTTGCATCGCACGGCACAGAGGTGCTACTTACCCCTTCGTCTAGTTTCTATCCTAGCCGCTGGATCCTAATCGCACGGCACATAGCACACTTGCCAGAGACGGACGGCGCTGGCGGCGGCAGGTGGCGGAGGTGTGTCTGGCTACGGCGGAGATGGCGCTATAGGAGGCAAGGAGGAGTAATGAGATGTTCACCAGGCTCAGGAGATCACGGCGAAGCTCAAGGTACCAGCGGGAAGGCAAGGGGCGCACGAGGTTGCAGTCAATCTCTCGCCGGAGCTGCGCGACGCCTCGGGTTCGGTCAGTCGTCGTCGAGGGCGATGATACGGTGCACAAAAAGGCAAGGTATGAACGGCATTAGCTGCGCACGAGGTTGGCGATCAAGCATGCATCATCGAGAGGAAGAAGGGCGGTCAGCACTCACCGAAAAAGACTGACAGAGCGGAGGCAGACGGTGGGCGGCGGTGGTCGTCGTCGCTGCCGAAGTTCTAGGGCACGCGGGGGCGAGCTGGTTCTACGAGGTGGTTCGCCAGGAGATGGGGAGAAGGTGAGAGTGGTCTAGGGGCAAGGGGCAGTAAGGGGTTGCCGGAATCGTCACCGGAGAGTCGTCGGACAGAGGACGGTGCAGAGAAGAATTGGGCGGCCTAGGGGCACCGGCGGGGTGTGGTCTGGGGGAGAAGGGAGAGGGAAGCCTGGCGCTTATCACTGCGTGGTCACGGCAAGGGATTAACGCGGCATTAAGGCGAATTCTAGCGAGGAATTAAATGGCAGGAACGACAGCGGCATTGGGGGAAGAAGGGGTCGTCGCGGGTTGGGGAGAAAGCTGACAGGTGGGGCATGTCTGTCCGCGTGAGAGAGAGAGGGGGAGTGGGGTCTACGCGTCAATGTCTCCGCGGGTTCTTTTGCGAGTGAGGAAAAACGTTTCGGGGGAGGGGGATAGGTGGGCTGGTTGGGCCTAGTTGGGGCAGTGGACAGTTGGGCTGGCTTGTTCTTTTTTTTTGTTCTGTTTGTTTTTCTTTTTTCTTTTCCTTTATTCTGTTTTGGTTTTGTTTAATCAATTCAAACCTTTTCCCAAATTTGTGTAGGTTTAAATATTTATTAGTAGCACATTCTGATGTCAATTTTGGGAATTTACTTTATTCTTTTTGGGGTCTTTTTAATTAATAAAAGGGGCCTTGTCTTAAATCAAAATAGGATTTAATAATGTTTTTAATTTCCATTTGACTTCTAAATTCTTCCAAAACCTTTTAGTAAGTTTTGTTTACTTAAAAGGGTGTCAAATAATTCATCTTGAATTATTTGGAAAGTATTTTAATATGATTTATTAATCATTTAAGATTGGGTATTTGTTTTGATTTCAATGGAATTTGGTTTATGCCATTTTATTTTATTCTGGAAATTCTTTATCCTTTTATTTTATTTGGATTGGGATTATAATTCATTCCATTTGCTTATGGATTAGGCCAAGGTTTGATTTGGTCTTTAAATAATCTTTGTTAGCTTTGGAAATTTAATTTCCTTATCTTATTAAATTCATAAGATTTTATTTATGGCTCCAATTTAAGTGAATCCAATTTATATGGTCTTATAATATTTCTATTTGTCTTTCTTGATCATTTAAGAATGTTTGTTTGACAAATTTTTATATGGATCAAATCCATAGGTTTGGAGATAACTTGGAAATGATTTTCTTCCATTAGGGTTTTAGGATTTGGATTTATTTTCCAAGTGTTTTAAGTTCCAGATACATTCATTGAGGAATGCATTTCCCTTGATTTGGATTTTATTGAATTCAAACTTTATTTAAAGTTTGTTCAAGATGGGATTTTTAAGTTTCCATTTAGAAACAAAAGTTTCTTTTCACCCTGATTTTCAACAAAAATTTATTTTGTTTATTTATTTTTCACATAACAAGATTTGGAAAATCTTGGGATGTGACACCGAGAAGCAAGGAATACTCCATAAGCTATATTTTGGTAGTGCGGGTAACGCTGCTTGGACTCCATCAAGACCTCGCTCACATAGTAAACTGGTCGTTGAACTCCGTGCTCATAGCCTGGTTCCTTCCGCTCTACCACGACGACGATGCTGATAACCCGGTTGGTTGCCACCATGTAAATTAATAGGGGATCTCCAGGCTCGGGTGCTGCAAGGATGGGCATTGAGGAAAGGATCTTCTTGAGCTTCTTCAATGCTGCATCTGCTTCGTCCGTCCACGTGAATTTGTCCGCCTTCTTCAGCAACTTGTACTGCAGCAAGGCCTTCTCTCCAAGTAGGCTGAAGAACCGACTAACTGCTGCAACACAACCTGTTAGTCATTGAATGTCCTTTAGGCATGTCGGACGGTTTATGTTTAAGATGGCCTTGATTTTCTCCAGGTTGATCTTGATTCCGCGTTGGGAAACGATGAAGCCCAACAATTTGCTGGCTGGAATCCCGAAGACGCACATCTTAGGGTTAAGCACCATGTTGTATTTCCGGAGATTATCAAAGGTTTCTTTTAAGTCGGAGATTAAATCATTTGACTTTTTAGACATCACCGCAATATCGTCCACATAAGCGTGAACGTTCCGACCAATTTGGTCGTGAAGGCAACGTTGCATTGTCCGTTGGTACGTAGCACCTGCGTTTTTCAGCCTAAAGGGCATCATGACATAGCAAAACGTGCCGTATGGGGTAGTGAACGAAGTGGCCAATTGGTCCGACTTCCTCATCTTGATATGATGAACCCGTTTGGGACCCGACATCAAGAGGAGATCTGTCCCTTGGCAGCTTGTATTGGCTAGATTGGCAGAGCGCTGAGTCAGACTCAAGCCTCTGAGAGGTGGCCTTTTCCTGCTGCTTCACCGCCTTGGCCACTAGGTCATAGACCTGTTCCACTGCCTCAGGCGATCTATCCTGCTCTAGAAGGGTCTTGGCGACGGAGAGGTTAAGGAGTGGGGTGGGCATCACCTGCTTGCCTTCAGTGTTAATGTATGGCTTGGCCTGTGCCGGCTTCGAGGGAGCCCATCCTAGGTTGCGTCGTACACCAGGATCGTTGATGACGCGAGCCAGAGCTTTCTTAGCCTTCTTCTGCTGTAGCAAAGTCTTGTACTCGGCCTCCATTGCTCTAGCTTTCTCTATGGACTTCTGTGCGTTGACCAGATCTCGATCTAGTTTAGCGCCTTGCTCCACGATGGCCTGCGCTTCCTCTAGCAGCTGCTGGCGCTTCTCGTCAAGATGGGTCATGTTCCGGGTATGAGCAACGGTTAGTGGCTCGACGAGGAGATTGCCATACATCACTCTATCAGCTGGAGTGACTTGGGCTACTACAGACGTAGATGCTGCAGGCGGCAAGTTTGCGGTGTTATTGTTGCTCGGGCCGGTGCCGAGTTCCTGCGGCTGCTGCACTGGGTTAGGCGGAGGAGGCATGACTTTTGCGCAATCATCGTCAGCAGCAACAAGTGGCCCCTTCCCCTTTTCTAGTGCTGTAGGCGGAGCTCGTCCGGGTTGATCTTCATCCATCGTCGTCCCAATGGTGACGAACACCCCTCGGGATGTGACGGTGTTGTTGGCTTGCTCGTCGCACGAGTACTCCTCCTCCATCTCCTGCATAGCGGAGTCTAGCTCTTCTGGACTGAAGTCTATCTCCTCTGAATCTGCACTGAAGTCAGCATAAAGCGCGTCAATGACAGAGTCAGAGGGTGCCAGGACTTCCTCGATGACGAGCGGTGGAGGTGCGACGGCCTCGACGATGACTGGAGGTGGTGGTGGTGCTGTGACGAGGGCGGTGGGAGGCGGTGGCGGCGGCTGCTGAATCGGAGGTTCTCTGTCTCTGAGGGCAAGCTCCATCTGGGCTGATGCGTCAACTTCCGCATAGCTGTTGACGGTGCTCACCATCTCTTCGAGTGTAAGGCGTCTTGTTGCCTGCTGCCGTCTTAAAGAATGTCGGAGAATCGTGCCACGGTCTAGTCCTTCCACGAAGTGATACAAAGCGTTATCATCGGGGTAGTGGGCTAGATCGGCTCATATACGGAGCCACCTGGCCAGGTAATCGCGGGGGTTTTCGCCTTCTCTCTGAACGCAGTGCGCCAGATCGAAGATGGTAACCACGCCGACGAACTTGCATCTCTACTGTCCAGACGCACGGGCGAAGCCAGCGGATTTGCAGTGATATTCCACATTTATATCCTGCACAGGGGCGGTTTGGGTGGGCCTTGAATTTTTCCGATCTTTGTCGGCAAAATCCGAGGAGAGATCCGACATCGATCCTTCCACGAACGTGTCCAGCCCGTAGGCGGTCCATGCGGGTCTTGATGCTCCTCCGACTCCCAGGGAACTAGTGCCCGAGTCGGTTTCGCCGATGAAGAGGTGGATGTCTCCGATAGGAACGATCGAACACCGCGTAGGGTTCGTCTTTGCCGGGATCTAGAACTCGACAGGAGGGACGACCGGAACATTGCCGGAGAAGAGAACGCGACCGATGGCTACGGTTTTGCCGATTCCTGCGAAGATCTTGGTCCTCGCCCGCTGAAGAGCCTGAAGCGCCTCTTGCCCCACGGTGGGAGCCAACTGTCGTGGTATTGCCGACGAGTATGCCATGGAGGGGTCCTCACAGTGCGTGTTTAGAGACGTGGGGTAAGGCGAACGGTTGACGGGTACGAGGTAACACAGCTTACCCAGGTTCAGATCCCACAACGGTGGCGGAATCCTACTCCTGCTATAAATCACTATAAGGGCGATATGCCAAGTTACAGAGATAGGTTCGCTGTGCGAGGTTGTATGAATCGATACTAATTTGTGCCCTAAAGGCTCCCATAGGCCCGACTTATATAGTCGCCAGATCCTAGGGTTACAGGGAAAAGTCCTAGCCGGACAGGTTACAAAGTCCTACACCGCCTATTACTAGTCTTGTGTATCTTGCACTCCAAGGCTTCGGGTACGCTGGTGACTCCACCGTAGCCTTCCTTTATCCGGCATGGGCCTCCCTTCTGGATCCATCTAACTGGGCCGCCCAGCAGGCCAAAGGCCATGCTACCGACTATGGGCCATCCGGGTTATCCGGATAAGTGACATGCTATGAGGATACTCATATAGCATATCCCCAACAAGTGCATAATCTTGCAATCACAAAAAGCAAGTTCTCACGTGCTCATGTCCTTTGATTAATTTATGTAAAGTATTTTGCAAATCCAGTGTTGTCATCACCTGCATTTGAAAAAGGGACAGAAAACACTATTTTCATAATAATATGATTATAGGTTATTTACCATGAGGTAATAATCTAGTATGAAAGTTCCGGTGGTAAAGGAACAACCAATGTCGCTAGTGATTCTTGTGACGTATATTACGCGTTAACCATGAGATTTGGAATGGGACAGAGAAGTCAGCTGTATCATTTTCCTCTCGTATGGAGGCAAGACGGCCTTAACGTGACGTTGTGATTCCTTGTGTGGCCAGTCCTTTGTTTAAACTTAAAAAATTCATAACTTTCAAACCACACGTCCAAATTTCACAAATTTTATATCATTGGAATCAGGAGAGAAAATCCTTTCCATTTATGCAATGTGTTTAATGTTTTTCCTCTGTAAAAATGGTTGTTTTTGCAGAAACATTTGTAGGCATATTTTGTGTATAGTAATTATTTGAAAAATGTTTTGTTGTTCAAATAAAGTTTATTTGGCATGTTTTGAACTTGTTTATGATTCAGTATTGTATACTTGTCTTGTTTGGTGTAGAAATTCATCACATGGCATTTTGCATGCATTCACATATTTATGTTTGTATATATTTTGTATGTGATTTGGTGCCATTATTTTATGTGTAGATTTTGGTGCAAATAGTGATTGTGATTGTGAGGATTGTTGCTACTCCCCAAACTACCAAGGCAAGTGGTGCTTCATGATTTTTCCTATGTTTTTAAACTATGCACTAGAAATATTTTTGCTAGACTTGCATGAATATTTTGATCTATATGCTATGCTTGGGAAATCCTAGTAGTTGTAGAATTGCTAGAAATTTCTAAGTTAAGATGCTTATCAATGCCATGCTTAGCCTAGCTAGTAGCAACCAAGGGTGGTTACATATTCATGCTATGAGAAAATATTTCTAAGTCTTTGGACTTGTGTTTTGCTTAATAAAACAACTAAGTAAATGAAACACTTTGGTGGAATGGAAAGAATGGTTTGTGTTGATTGGTTAAACAAGGCCCATGTATATGGTTTACCTTGTGTATCTCACTTGTGGAAAGCCACCCAGGAACAAAGGGATTTGAGATGCCATATGTTAAGAAGCTTCTAGTGCAGCCACATGGCAATATGGGCTCTGCCTGGATCACATAGGTTGCAATAACTTAGCCATTTGGACAGTTGGTGGTAGTGGGATGATAGGATGGAACGCGTCCATTTGGTCTAAGGGAAAGCTTCTGAAAGGTCCTGTCTTGGTGAAAATCAAGTCTTGTGGGGAAAGTGCACAACCTCTGCAGATGGAAGAATCTCCTCATCCCAATTTTCTAAGTAAAAACTTGTGGGTGAACAAGGGTGAAGGTTCACCAATTTATATTGGTGGTTCCTTGGGAAAAATTTATAAATGAAAAACTTAGTGATTTCAACTAATAGGTAAAAACCTATTTTGAGCAAAGCAAGCCTAAGCTACACTTAGCCAAATGCATATAGTATCTAGTTGCCAATATTAAACTAAGGTTTCACTTTCCAATACTATTCCATTGTATTGACCCACTATGGCTGTAACTTGTGATGTTTTAGGTTATTATGATGGTGATTAGGGGTCATGAATCTACACGCAACATGCTTGCCTGTGGCACATGAAGATGAAGACTTATTTATCTTATTATATATTTGAACTCTTGTATTAGGCCTATGGCCATGGAGTTTGTAAAAGACTATGTTTGTCTCTGGAATGATATGTAATAATGACCTTTGTTTCTGTGTACTTCATCTTAAACTATGGATGCTAGCATTGATCCAGGGACTAGCATTGCAATCACAAGGATCTTTTCCTTTATAAAGGAGGGATCTTACAATTTTATTCCGAAAAACTATGACAATCAGCCTTCACAAGTTGACCAGAACTTGCATGGAGTTCCTTTCCTGCCGCGTTCGTAGCTCCTTCCCGGAACAGGGAGTAACAAGTTACAGTTCTTACACTCTGCAGAGGTGCATTACTTTACCCATGAGAGATCAACTCCTTGTTGCACAACCGGGCGTACTTTCCCGTCCACAATTCCATGATGTGGGGCCCAGTAGTTGGTCCAAGACAATCACTGCCCCCTTCGCGACCCCGCATGCCTCCTTGGTGTACACCATGCCCACATAATGAATTACGACAATGGTTTGTATAAACCGTTAGATGCCAGAACTATCGTGGGACGATGAGGGTTCCCACCCATATGCTGCATATCCTCTACGAATTACCAATTAATATGCACGCTACGAGGATAACAGCCACGACCTGCACATCCGGCATCATGCGAGAGGAAGAAGATATAGCTGACTTCTCTGTCCCATTCCAAATCTCATGGCTAACGCGTAATATACGGCGCTATAATCACTGATGTCAGGGGTTATTAAGTCCTTACTTGATCATCATTGTTGCAAATAGAACCCTAAGTTCTATTGCTCCATTATATCACCACTTAGGATGATATTTATGATTTCTTTATTTATGAAAATAATATTTTCTTTCTTTTATAGCATATATGATAACACACAATTTGCAAATACTTTGATAAAGACTCTTCAAAGGACATGAGCAAGTGATGAACTTGCCTTGTGATGGCAAGGTAGTGAAGTCTGATGCTTGCACTGGACCTTGAGCTTCTAGTTTTACAAAAACATCATTATTGCCCGGTAAGGACAATATTTAAAGAAGCAAAATGATTATGCAAGTAATGTAATGCATTACTTAATTCTATATGCATTTTCCCAATATAAGGTGCCTTTTAATAAAGCATTTATTATTTTTTATATTTATTGCATATATTGAATTATTTAATTTAATTTCCCTTTTTATTTGACTTTTATTGATTTAATAATTCTTTTAGGAATTATTAATTATATAATAAATTTTAATATTAAATATCTATTTAGTATTTTTCAAAAATACTATAATATTAGTAAATAATGAAAGTGATTTTTATTTATTTTTATCATCTTCCAATAATTTTGTAAAATTACATAAGGAATATATAAATTACAAAATTCTTATAAAAATTTAAATGTCCAAAATTTTATATCTTATTTTATTTGGATAGAGTGGATTATTGTGAATCCAAAAATATTTTATTTATAATTTTTGGACTTTTATTTTATTTTATAGAATTTTATTAAGGTCAGGGGAATTTTGGTCTTTTTCAATCGATTAAAACAGTTTTTTAAACAACTTGGGTTGGCCTTTTGGGATTATTGGGCCAGTGCGGCCCAATAGGGCAAGTCAAACTACCACCTCGAGGGGTTTTGGCCCACCCAGCCCATTCTATCTGCCTCATCCTTGTTCTCACCCTTCTTCTTCCCCGACCCCGCGGGCTCTGGCGCCGCAGCTAGCGATGGCCGCCGTTGAGGCTTCCCCTGGCCACTACCGTGGTGCAGGGCAAGGTTTGCGGCTCCGCTTGTTCGTCTAGTCCAACTCGATTTGCCTCAGGGGCTTTCCCGTGGTCAGATTCACTCTGTTACTGAACCCTAGGGTTAGGGAATGGTGTTGTCGCCACCGCCATGGTCCCGCCTGCAGTGGTGTGCTAGGCTCGTGTGCTGCTGTGGCAGCTGAAGGGTTTCGTAGCATGGAAAACAAAAAATTTCTACCGCATACAAACAAACAAGCCAAGATCTATCTACTAGATTGTAGCAACGAGTCGATGGAATAACTCACCCTCGAAGATTCCAAAGCGTTTAACGAGAGCGGATTCTCGTGGGTGATGTAGTCGTACTCTTCCCGATCTCAAGATCGCGTAGACGATCCTTCCGGCGCTGCGTTCCGGCAGCGCTCCCGCAGTCGGTCACACGTTCGGTACTCGACGAAGACCTTCCTCTCCCTTGTTCCAGCAGGCAGCGGAGGTTGTAGCACTCTCCTCGCGATTCTGGCAGCACAACGGCGTGGTACCGGAAGTAGAGGTGAGATCTCGCAGGGCTTCGCCTTAAGCCGGAGCGAGTATGGTGGAGTATGAGAGAGCTCCTCGGCGATCTAGGGTTTAGACACACCAAGTAAGAGGTGCTAGAGCCGGCGGCTAGGGTTCCGGGGACCCCCAAGTCGGCGGCTAGGGCAAAACCCTAGGGGGCGGCGGCGGCTATGGTGGGCTGCAGCTTCTAGGGTTTGAGGTGAGGGACTTGTGTGTACTAGGAGGGAGCCCTGCCCCTCCTTATATAGGTGGAGGGGCCGGCCGACCAAGGGGAGGGAGGGGAGTCCCTCCCCAACTCGGCTTGGGTGGTGCGCCGGCTTGGGGAGGAGGACTCCCTCCCCAACTCGGTTTCACCTCCTCCTCCTCTTTTCCACTTTCCAAATTTAGCCGTTTGACTTTTCAATTTAGCTATTTGACTTTTCAAACTAGGATTCGATTAATCCTTTATTTGGAACAGCGATGACACTTAGTACATGATGCAATCATACCAACTTGATACAACACATTCATGTACCCTTCCCCTCCGGAGTGCCAGACATTCCGGAACCTTCTAGAACATTCCCGATGAAAACACCGGAAACATTCCCCAACTCCGAAACGGGACTTTCCTTATATGAATCTTATTCTCCGGACCATTCCGGATCTCCTCGTGATATCCCGGATCCCATCCGAGACTCCGAACAACATTCGGTCTCTTTCTCATTCATTCCATAACTACTCAAACAACGTCGAATCCTTAAGTGTGTCTCCCTACGGTTCGTCAATTATGCGGACATGATCGAGACACTTCTCCGAACAATAACCAATAGAGGAATCTGGAAATTCATATGGCTCCCACATATTTCTATGATTACTTTGCGATCGAATGAACCACTTACATACGATACCAATTTCCCTTTGTCTCACGATAGTTTACTTATCCGAGGTTATGATCGTCGGTATCTCTGCATACCTAGTTCAACCTCGTTACCGATAAGTACTCTTTTCTCGTTCCCGTGATATGTGATCCCTTGTGAGCCAGTCACATGCTTGCAAGCTAATTGGATGACATTCCACCGAGAGGGCCCAGAGTATATCTATCCGTCATATGGATGGACAAATCCCACTCTTGATCCATGTGTCTCAACCAATTCTTTCCGAACACTCAATGCCACCTTTATAGCCACCCAGTTACGGTGTGGTGTTTGATGTCATCAAAGCATCCATCCAGTAAAGGTGATATGCATGATCTCATGGTCGAAGGAATTAGGTTACTATGTATCAGAAAGCATATAGCAATTGAACTATTAAAATGACTTGATCTTTATGCTACCCTTATCTATAGGAGTATGTCCACCATATCATTCTCCTAACGATATGATCTTGTTGTTGATAACATCTCAATGTTCATGATAGGGAAACCACGATCATTTATCAACCAACAAGCTAGTGATGTATAGAGGCTATACTAGGGACTTCAAATTAAGTTTACAAATCACACAAGTATCAATGTTTCCTTGTTAATACTATTATAGCATGAATGTAAACATTTATCATAAACACAAAGATATAATAATACCTACATTTATTATTGCCTCTAGGGCATATCTCCAACAGTCTCCCACTTGCACTAGAATCATCTAATCTAGATTACATGGTAATATACCGAACACCCATGACAGTTTGGTGTTGGTCATGTTTTGCCCTCGGGAGAGGTTTAGTCAACGGATCCGCCACATTCAGATCTGTGTGTACTTTGCAAATCTTTATATCCCCATCTTGGATATGTTCTCGAATAGCGTGAAAACGTAGCTTGATGTGCTTCAGCTTCTTGTGTGACCTTGGTTCTTGCGCATTGGCTATGGCGCCCATGTTATCACAGTAGATAGACATTGGGTCCAGTGCACTAGGAACCACACCCAGCTCTGTAATGAACTCTTTCATCCATATCGCTTCTTGTGAAGCCTCCAAAGCAGCCATGTATTCCGATTCAGTTGAAGATCTCGCCACAACGCTTTGCTTTGCACTCCTCCAGCTAACTGCTGCACCATTCAAAATAAATACGTATCCAGATTGTGATTTAGAATCATCCGGATCGGTGTTCCAACTAGCATCGGTGTAACCATTAACAACGAGTTGTTCATCACCTCCATAAGAAAGAACCATATCCTTAGTTCTTCTCAAGTACTTAAGGATGTTTTTGACCGCTGTCCAATGATCCACTCCTGGATCACTTTGATATCTGCTAGTTAAACTAACAGCATATGCAATGCCGGGTCTAGTACATAGCATGGCATACATTAGAGATCCTATGGCTGAGGCATAGGGAGTCTTACTCATCCTTTCTCTATCTTCCGCCGATGTCGGACTTTGAGTTTTACTCAAGGTCGTATTGGGCAACATGGGCAAGAACCCTTTCTTGCTATCTTCCATGCCAAACCTCTTTAGAACTTTGTCCAAATATGTACTCTGTGACAATGATATTTGGCGTTTCGATCTATCTCTGTAAATCTTTATGCCTAATATGTAAGCTGCTTCACCAAGATCCTTCATTGAAAAACTATTATTCAAATATTCCTTGACACTATTAAGAAGGTCTACATCATTCCCAATCAACAATATGTCATCTACATATAGTATTAAGAATGCTACAGAGCTCCCACTCACTTTCTTGTAAATACAAGCTTCTCCATAAGTTTGTATAAAACCAAAACTTTTGCATCAAAACGTTGATTCCAACTTCGGGATGCTTGCTTCAATACATAGATGGACCGTTGAAGTTTGCATACCTTGTTAGCATCTTTAGGATCGACAAAACCTTTGGGTTGCATCATATACAACTCTTCATCAATATCTCCATTGAGGAATGTTGTTTTGACATCCATCTGCCATATCTCATAATCATAATATGCAACGATTGCTAACATAATCCTCACAGACTTTAGCTTCGCTACTGGTGAGAAAGTCTCATCGTAGTCAACTCCTTGAATTTGTCGAAACCCTTTTGCGACAAGTCGAGCTTTACAGACAGTAACATTACCATCAGAATCTGTTTTCTTCTTGAAGATCCATTTGTTCTCAACAGCCTTCCGGCCATCCGGTAAGTCCACCAAAGTCCATACTTGGTTTTCGTACATGGATCCAATCTCGGATTTCATGGCTTCTTGCCATTTATTGGAATCTGGGCTCATCATTGCTTCCTCATATGTCTCAGGGTCATCGGTGTTGTCCACCAACATGACACTCATAACGGGATCATACCAATCTGGAGTGGTACGAGTTCTCGTTGACCTCCGAGGCTCTGTAGCAACTTCAACCGAAGTTTCATGATCATCATCATTAGCTTCCTCTCTAATTGGTGCAGGCACCACAGGAACTTCTTCCGGTGCTGCGCTACTCGCAATTTCGAGAGAAGGTTCGACAACCTCGTCGAGTTCTACTTTCCTTCCAGTCACTTCTTTCGAGAGAAATTCCTTCTCTAGAAAGGATCCATTCTTGGCAACGAAGATTTTGCCTTCGGATCTATGATAGAAGGTATACCCAATAGTTTCCTTCGGGTATCCTATGAAGACGCATTTTTTCGCTTTGGGTTCAAGCTTGTCCGGCTGTAACTTCTTTACATAGGCTTTGCATCCCCAAACTTTAAGGAACGACAATCTAGGTTTCTTCCCAAACCATAATTCATATGGTGTCGTTTCAACGGATTTAGATGGTGCCCTATTTAAAGTGAATGCGGCTGTTTCTAATGCATAACCCCAAAATGATAGCGGTAAATCTGTAAGTGACATCATAGAACGAACCATATCTAAGAGAGTTCGATTACGACGTTCGGACACACCATTACGCTGTGGTGTTCCCGGCGGTGTCAATTGTGAAAGTATTCCGCATTTCTTCAAATGCTCGCCAAACTCGTAACTTAGATATTCACCTCCACGATCAGAACGCAGAAATTTAATCTTCTTGTTACGTTGATTCTCTACCTCACTTTGAAACTCCTTAAACTTCTCGAAAGTTTCGGACTTATGTTTCATGAAATAGATATACCCATATCTACTCAAGTCATCTGTGAAGGTAAGAACATAACGATAACCACCGCGCGATGCTACACTCATTGGACCACACACATCGGTATGTATGATTTCCAATAAGTCCGTAGCTCGCTCCATCATACCAGAAAATGGAGTCTTAGTCATTTTTCCCATCAGACATGCTTCGCATCTTTCAAGTGATTCGAAATCAAGTGATTCAAGAAGTCCATCGGAATGGAGTTTCTTCATACGCTTCACTCCAATGTGACCAAGACGACAGTGCCACATATAGGTCGAGTTATCGCTTGATTTCAAACGTTTAGCCTCAATGTTGTTAATATGTGTATTTCCACTATTGAGATTCAATAAGAATAGACCATCTATCAAAGGTGCATGTGCATAAAACATATTACTCATATAAATCGAACAACCATTATTCTCGGACTTAAACAAGTAACCGTCTCGCAATGAACAAGATCCCGATATAATGTTCATGCTCAACGCAGGCACCAAATAACAATTATTTAAGTATAAAACTAATCCCGATGGTAGATGAAGGGGTAGCGTTCCGACCGCGATCACATCAACCTTTGATCCGTTTCCCACGCGCATCGTCACCTCGTTCTTCGCTAGCTTCCGTTTATTCTGCAGCACCTGTTTCGAGTTACAAATGTGAGCAACCGAACCAGTATCAAATACCCAGGCACTACTACGAGTACTAGTGAGATACACATCAATAACATGTATATCAGATATACCTTTCTTCTTGATGTTGCCGTTCTTCAAATCCGCCAAGTACTTTGGGCAATTCCGCTTCCAGTGACCTTCTCCCTTGCAGTAAAAGCACTCAGTATCAGGCTTAGGTCCAGCCTTGGTCTTCTTCGTCGGTGCGGTAACTTTCTTACCACCCTTCTTGAAGTGTCCCTTCTGCTTAGACTTGCCTTTCTTGAATTTGGTGGTCTTATTGACCAACAACACTTGGTGCTCTTTCTTGATCTCCACTTCTGCAGACTTTAACATAGCAAACAGTTCTGGCAACTGCTTGTTCATGTTCTGCATGTTGTAGTTCATCACAAAGTTCTTGTAACTTGGTGGTAGTGATTGGAGGACACGGTAAATCCCCAAAGCATTAGGAATCACTATACCCAAGCTTTGAAGTTTGTTTGCGTGCCCAGACATCTTAAGCCCATGCTCACTGACGGAGCTGCCCTCTTCCATCTTGCAGTTAAAGAACTTTTCAGAAGCCTCATAACTTTCAATTGCCGCATGAGTCTCAAAAATCAATTTGAGATCCTCGACAATATCATATGGGTCTGAATTCTCAAACCTTTTCTGAAGCTCTGATTCCAAACCATACAAGATAGCACACTGAACTATGGAGTACTGATTCTTCCGAGCGAGGTAAACATTCTTTACTTCATCAGAAGCATCAGCTGCAGGTGGGTCACCCAGCGGTGCATCCAGCACATAGGTCAAATTACCAGCTGTGAGGACAATCCTCAAATTGCGGAACCAATCCACAAAGTTGCTTCCATTGTTTTTCAACTTTTCTTTCTCTAGGAACGCATTAAAATTGATGGTAGGGGCTGCCATTGATCTACAACATATTTGCAATAGTTTAGACTAAGTTTATGACAAATTGAGTTCAAATTAATAATAAAATTAATCTAGGTGAACTCCCACTCAAAACAATATCCCTCACATTGTTTTAGTGATCACACGAACCAAATCCACCACATCAACACCGATCATCACGAGAGTTGATATAGTTTCAATGGCGAACAATCGTCATGTTCATCATATCTACTATATGATTCATGCTTTACCTTTCGGTGATCCGTGTTCCGAGACCGTGTCTGTACATGCTAGGCTCGTCAAGATCAAACCTTAGTTTCCGCATGAGCAAATCTGGCTTGCTCACGTTGTATACACTTGCAGAATCTAACACACCCGATCATCACGTGGTGCTTCGAAACAACAAGCTTTAGCAACGGTGCTAACTAAGGGTGAACACTTTATGACTTGAAATTCATGTGCATGAGGGATCATCTTATAATGCTACCGTCGTCTACTAAGCAATACAAGATGCATAAAGGATTAACATCACATGCAATTCAAAATATGTGATATGATATGGCCTTTCTTCTTTGTGCTTCCGATCTCCATCTTCAAGCACGAACATGATCTCCATCATCACCGGCATTGCATCAAGGTCAATGACGCTTCTCCATGGTTGTCGTCCACCGGCTTCAACTATTACAACTACTTTGAATAGACACGCGGGTCTTAACATAAATTAAAGACAACCATATGGCTCCTGCCGGTTGCCAACTTACAATAAGGAACATTGCATACATCAAATATAATCACAATCATGGCCATATCACATCACTGCACACCCCTGCAAAACAAAGTTAGACGCCTCTACTTTCTTTGCATATTTTACGTGGTTTGGGGCTTTCAATAAGTGTCGTTCTAACTTACGAACAAGAACCACATCATTGATACTAGTATTGTTGATCACCCGTTGTAAATTGGATCTTAACTATGCTAGGATAAACAGGCACCCGCAAAGCCACTTATGCAATACAAGTTGCATGTCAAGCGTGGAGCAAGTCTCATGAACGATGTCATGTAAGGTTAGCCCGGGCCGCTTCATCCCAACATACCGCAAGATGCAAAGTACACAAGAAGCAATCGACAATAAAAGCATCAACGCCCACAATGACCATTGTGTTCTACTCGTGCAACATATCTACATATAGACACGGCTCTAATACCACTGAAGGGTTTCGTAGCATGGAAAACAAAAATTTTCTACCGCATACAAACAAACAAGCCAAGATCTATCTACTAGATTGTAGCAACGAGTCGATGGAATAACTCACCCTCGAAGATTCCAAAGCGTTTAACGAGAGCGGATTCTCGTGGGTGATGTAGTCGTACTCTTCCCGATCTCAAGATCGCGTAGACGATCCTTCCGGCGCTGCGTTCCGGCAGCGCTCCCGCAGTCGGTCAAACGTTCGGTACTCGACGAAGACCTTCCTCTCCCTTGTTCCAGCAGGCAGCGGAGGTTGTAGCACTCTCCTCGCGATTCCGGCAGCACAACGGCGTGGTACCGGAAGTAGAGGGGAGATCTCGCAGGGCTTCGCCTTAAGCCGGAGCGAGTATGGTGGAGTATGAGAGAGCTCCTCGGCGATCTAGGGTTTAGACACACCAAGGAGGAGGTGCTAGAGCCGGCGGATAGGGTTCCGAGGACCCCCAAGTCGGCGGCTAGGGCAAAACCCTAGGGGGCGGCGGCGGCTATGGTGGGCTGCAGCTTCTAGGGTTTGAGGTGAGGGACTTGTGTGTACTAGGAGGGAGCCCTGCCCCTCCTTATATAGATGGAGGGGCCGGCCGGCCAAGGGGAGGGAGGGGAGTCCCTCCCCAACTCGGCTTGGGTGGTGCGCCGGCTTGGGGAGGAGGACTCCCTCCCCAACTCGGTTTCACCTCCTCCTCCTCTTTTCCACTTTCCAAATTTAGCCGTTTGACTTTTCAATTTAGCTATTTGACTTTTCAAACTAGGATTCGATTAATCCTTTATTTGGAACAGCGATGACACTTAGTACATGATGCAATCATACCAACTTGATACAACACATTCATGTACCCTTCCCCTCCGGAGTGCCGGACATTCCGGAACCTTCTAGAACATTCCCGATGAAAACACCGGAAACATTCCCCAACTCCGAAACGGGACTTTCCTTATATGAATCTTATTCTCCGGACCATTCCGGATCTCCTCGTGATATCCCGGATCCCATCCGAGACTCCGAACAACATTCGGTCTCTTTCTCATTCATTCCATAACTACTCAAACAACGTCGAATCCTTAAGTGTGTCTCCCTACGGTTCGTCAATTATGCGGACATGATCGAGACACTTCTCCGAACAATAACCAATAGAGGAATCTGGAAATTCATATGGCTCCCACATATTTCTACGATTACTTTGCGATCGAATGAACCACTTACATACGATACCAATTTCCCTTTGTCTCACGATAGTTTACTTATCCGAGGTTATGATCGTCGGTATCTCTGCATACCTAGTTCAACCTCGTTACCGATAAGTACTCTTTTCTCGTTCCCGTGATATGTGATCCCTTGTGAGCCAGTCACATGCTTGCAAGCTAATTGGATGACATTCCACCGAGAGGGCCCAGAGTATATCTATCCGTCATATGGATGGACAAATCCCACTCTTGATCCATGTGTCTCAACCAATTCTTTCCGAACACTCAATGCCACCTTTATAGCCACCCAGTTACGGTGTGGTGTTTGATGTCATCAAAGCATCCATCCAGTAAAGGTGATATGCATGATCTCATGGTCGAAGGAATTAGGTTACTATGTATCAGAAAGCATATAGCAATTGAACTATTAAAATGACTTGATCTTTATGCTACCCTTATCTATAGGAGTATGTCCACCATATCATTCTCCTAACGATATGATCTTGTTGTTGATAACATCTCAATGTTCATGATAGGGAAACCACGATCATTTATCAACCAACAAGCTAGTGATGTATAGAGGCTATACTAGGGACTTCAAATTAAGTTTACAAATCACACAAGTATCAATGTTTCCTTGTTAATACTATTATAGCATGAATGTAAACATTTATCATAAACACAAAGATATAATAATAACTACATTTATTATTGCCTCTAGGGCATATCTCTAACAGCAGCCGCCATGGCTGGGGCAGGGTGCAGCGCCCTCTGGGGTGCTCCCTGTGCCACCGCGGTTCGTCGGCTAATCTGCCTTCTCTTCGATTCATCAGCGAGGACCTCGGGTAAGTTGCTTCTGTGGTTCTTTTTCATGCTACTACCATGAATCTCTCTGTGTGTCTAGTGGCTTCTCGTGCCTAGTGATGATGTTCTGATTAGGGTTCATCTTTTAATTAGGGTTCTTGTTCTGATTAGGGTTCATGACCCCCTGTTGATCATATCGATGATGCTTTAGATCTAGTGTTGATCATACTTGAGCATGAAGAATGATTGTTTGCTGTGGATCATGATTTGTAGTGGCTTTGATGATGCTAGTGGCTTGTCAGATTTATTCCAGTGGTAATCCACTATGATCCTATGCTAGTGTTTCTATGGAATCCCTGATTGGATTATTTTGTTGATCTGAGACTTATTCTACTGTCAGAATGCATGTACTAATAGTAGTTTCTCTCAGTAGTTGCTTACTGCAATTATAATGGTAGGCTTGTATGAGATTATAGACATTGAATATGATCATTACATGTAATGATGTTTTTCTGTGGATGTACAGATGAATTTGATGTTGATTCCTGGTACTTGGCTTCAGGAAAATGATATTTATTGGTTTGTCCCTTTTATCTGTGGGAACTAAGCAAAGATTGGTTTTAGATCCTATAAAATTGTCCTTGTGATACCACTATGATCTGGCACACAAGTGATTGGGTTTTATCTCTGGGCTTAGCCTTGACAATACTTGTGATTAATACTGGCAAGATAAAATGAAAGCTTTTCTTGATTCTCCTGCCTATGATGTTGGTCTGAGGCTCTAGGATTTAATGCCTAGTTAGTTGAGCAATTAGTTTGTTTGAAACTTGTAGGATTCGAGGTTCTACTCTCTCTGGGAGATGTGCCCTGATCTGATAAGATCAAATGAATAATGATCTAAGTTGCAAAAATTAACACCAGACTCTGTGATGCTGGTCTGAGAGTTTATTGCTTGTGGCTGAGTTGGATTTCTTATCTTTATACTTGAAATCTCTAGGATAGATTCACCTCTCTTGGGTGATTATTGAGAGATCATTTCATAAAGCAACACATGCTTTTGTTTAGATAATATGATGAAATCATGTGATGGTTTTATGAGGCTCATGACAAAATCTGATTATGGTGTAGTAGCTTGATGATGAAGATCTTGATCTTGATCTGTTGGATTCCTGTGCTTGCTCTTGAGCTAGACTGCTCCTCCTAGCTCCTGGGCTTGGCCTTGTTGTCCACCTGATTCTTTCCCCTCCTTATGTCACCATCCTGGTGATGTTTGGGTTGATCTGGGTGGTTTGGTTTGGCTGTTGTTCTTGGTTTGGCTGTTGTCGACACTGGTTGTGCTTGTGTGCTATGTAGTGAAGAGATGCACTGATGTGCTCCTCCATGGTTGTGCTGTGGTTTTGTGAGATTGGGCTTTGCTTGTGAGGTTGACAGCACACCATGTGCATGCCGGTGTGTGTCCAGCTTGTATGCCTGCTATGCACTTGTGGATAGGTTCAGAAATTTTGAACTTACTGCTACCAGATTACTTTCACCTGGCTGGTAAATTGGCCCCTCTTGGCTGTCATTTGACTTCTGGCTTTGAATTTATGAAAGATGAAATCTTTCATATTGGTGAAACTTGCCCCTTTATAACATTTCTCAATGATGAATTTGTCAAGTGCATTTCGGTGACATATCTGAGAGAAATACTATTAACACTAATCCTCTTTTGTTTTATTTAGTATTTGTTTTGCAGACAAAGATAAATATGAAGATTTAGTGTAAATTTAGATATAGGATAGTTAGTAGATATTCAAATGTAATTTTCTTATTCTTTTGTAATTTTTCTTTTATTAATCTTGTAATCTTTATTTTATTTAATTGTAATAAAGATTATATTATTATTAATAAAGAATATTCTTATTCTTTATTCTTTTTTAAATTTTGAAGTTTGGAATGACTTCAGTAGATTACATTCTTTGTAACTTATTTATGTATTAATAATATGAAATGAATTTCATATTCAATATTGTTTTTGGATAAGATTTAAGTTATAATACTTATCTCTTAATTAATTTAAGATTCAAATCATATATCTAAATCATTTAAATTATAATTCAAACACTCAAGTTTAAAATTCAAATTCATTTTAAACCCATAACTCCTTAAGATCATCTCAAAGTTTATAATAATCACCGTGTAAGACTAAACCTAATCTCAAAGTATGAAAGAAACATTGATCACTTAGGTTGTTTTATTTGGCAAAAATTTTACCCACATTTTCACAAATGAATGCATGTAACAATACATATTCCTAAATCTACCCTTCGTTAGGTCCTAAATACTGGGATGTTACACAAGACGACCTTAACATGACGTTGTGATTCCTTGTGCGGATCCAACATATGGGTGGGCACCCTTACGCCCCACACTTTTGGTGTCTAGATTATCTATGAATGGTTTTAGGGGTATGTCCATTAAAAGGGTACTTGCCTGGGCAGCACCAGGTCATAAAGTCTTTGGGAACTCATCAGGGTTTTAGCCTGCCCGAAAGGGGGCTTAACGGAGGTGAGCCGGCCCCGAAGAATCGTGTAGACATATGAGGTCGCGGAGAGGGCAGTGATTGGCTTGGATCTTAGTCTGGGCCTCATACCAAGGAAGTATGAACGGGTTCGCGGCCCGGATGTGCAAAAAAGCTAAGATCTCTCATGGGTAAAGTAACGCACCTCTGCAGAGTGTAAGAACTGTAACTTGTTACTCCCTGTTCCGGGAAGGAGCTACGAACGCGGCGGGAAAGGAACTCCATGAAAGTTCTGGTAAACCCGTGAAGGCTGACGGACATAGCTTTTCAGAATAAAAGCAACCTTTGAAGAAATGTTTATGAAAACTTGCATTGCCTACGACCTATGGTCTGTGGCTGTAGATATAGTGCATCAAACACTCCTTTTCTAGTGAACTTGCTGAGTATGATCGTACTCAACGTATCTTCTTAACCCTTGCTAGATTCTGAAGCCATTAAGACGACGTCTACATCAAGTTATGCTCCAGGAATCATCACGAGAAGCTAAAGTTCTTCAATAAAGTCAAGAAAGTCAATATATACATCAACTTAAGTGATGACAAAGTTACTGATTAGATAGGAATATAATCTCTAGCCATAGAACCTATTTCTATAGTGTATTACAATAGCAGCAATGCCAGACCATTAGTTAAGATATTAGTCTTAATAGTATGATAGTTTTTGAGTTGTTTATTTCTGATTCTTCTTTGTAAGAAGTTTCTTTCTCTCTCTTTAACCTAGAGTGTTCTCTGGATCTTGTGTAAAGAGTTGAGTTGTAACCTATAGTCATGTCTTGGACCTGCTGTGTTTCTGTTGTACCATTTTGAGGGATGTAATACTAGTGAACGATGTTTCATTGGTGTTATGTCAACGACTATAGTGTACTACATCATGAAGTGGTATGCTGGGTCACCGCACTAATGTCGGGGGAATAACCCCCCGGTAGGATCATAAGGGGTAAAACATTGCCTAGCTTGGCTGTGCCGAGTGAAGAATAAATCTGGTCGGGTAACAACGGCCGGGTAAGAAGGTCATGTACGGCCGACATAAGAATTATGTCGGCCCGTATAAGACAAGTTTGTTTACCTTGCAGGAAGCAATGAGCCGAATCTCACGAGGGAAGGCTGAGTCAGAGAGGACGCGTAGCAGCTTCCCGAGTGAGGTTAGCACAGTCAAAAGAGAAGGGCGACGCCGGGTGACACAAAATGAGACGGGTGACGCCTAAAGCAAGGGCTGACGTACAAAGTCACTATATGATGCCAAAAGAACTGGAGGCTACGTACGAGAAGACCGTTAGCTGTCTATCTTTGAGGACGTGGTCAAGGGGCTCAGGGCTAGCCCATGACCCAGCCCGTACACTGAGGACCAAGATCCAAACAGTAACCCTAGGACCCAAAGCGGTGTAACCTAGCTGGCCTTCGCCTATATAAGGAGGGGCATAACTAGGGTTTGAGGAGGTTGGACCAAGTAGGAAACTAGTGCCCTGAGGCTTTGCTCAAACAGCTCAAGGAGCACTTGTAAACTTCTAGTATAAATAAAAATCCTAAGTGTGGAGAGTTCATCTTGTTCTTCGTGCGCGGCTAGACCGTGCACTCCCTCCCCGGTTATCACAAGCGCCCATTCGGCCCCCAACTTAAGCCTACCCATGGCATCTGCCGTGACACCACCATGACAAAGGCAATTCTGCTGAAAACAGCATCAGTCCGTGTTAGTTGTATCCAAATCACAGAAATTAGAGGAGAAACAATAGCAAAAGTGTTCGGGAAAGTAGATACGTTTTGGACGTATCACTATTCAATAACAATTCTTTGTGTATCCTCATGTATGATTCCCAAGATCTAGGACAAGTTGGATCATCATCACAACGAAACAAAGACGAGGACCCTAAACCAGGCAAACCTACGCCAGAACTGGCACACCAGTTCCACCACCCAAATGGACCCAACGATCCGACGCCAGCTCTAGCAGACCAAGTTGAAACTGGCGCCCCGTTGGAATGTTCTTTGGTATACTGAGTCGGTGTTCGCCGACCCAACTCGGCACCGCTAAAAGCAACTCGACGCCAAACTCTCGCCCACCAACTTCATCGCCAAAATCCCCCTGTATGCTTGCAGATTTAGTTTTGATGCCTTCGAACATTCCTTTTACCTACCCCTTCACCCTAGCAACTATATATAACCCATGTGGATAATTATTTGTTGCTTAGACTTCATAATAGAACGAGAAAACCCTATAGATGACACCCTTCTAGTTTTGGTCTCATCTTCCTTCCAAGGAAGCCATATTATAAGCCATATCTTTGGTCTTTGCCCATGGCATCCAAGTTGTATAAAGCCTTCTCCTTGAGTTGTTTCTAGGTGAATTTGTCAAGATCCTCACTAAAGTACTTTCCCTCTCCATTTGGGATTGAGAGTCCTTTGTTCGATATCGATCCCTAGGCGTGCATTGTATCAGGCCAGTAGCCACCAGAGTTAGCTAGTGGCTTGTATAGTGTTGGGTTTTGGTCTGTGTTCATCGTGTTCTTTGCGTGGCGTAAATTTGTTTTTACCTCCTCTCTCCTTTTCCTCACGAATCCCCTGCCTTCCCTTGAAAAATCATGAAAGATCAGGCCAACCTATGGTTAACCCACAACCCATTGGCATCAAATCCTTAAGTTTCTCATGGATTTCTCCTGGATATGGTCTTTCCACCATAAATTCGAAATTTTTGAAAAATAGCCCAATTTTTACCTCGGATTGATATCTCAATTTGGTGAGTACTAAGTGGTTTTGGTCCGTGGATCTCTTGCTTTAGGTTCCGATATATGTTGCTTGCCCTTCCCTAGCCTCAATTTGGTCAATTTACCATTGAATCGACATATAAAAGTTTTTGGAGTTCGTCCCGAGCTCAAACCGGTTGCAACCCAGTGAGATGATTTCCATGCTGAACTCGCCATCGAATAGTTCCGCATAGAAACAAGCGCCACCGGTTTGGCCGCCAAAATTTCCCTATATAGATTTTTCGACCATTTTCCCTTTTATTTGTTTATGTTTCATGTGCATTTCTTGACACTAACAACAAGCTTCCGCAATCATCACTCCCGCTATTCGACACCACGAAACTCAAACACCTTCATCCACCAACGATTGCAAGTTTCTCATCAACACATACCGAAGGTATAACTTGCACCACCCTTGTTAACCCAATTTATTCCTTTATGTGTTACCTATCCTTCTGAGAGTATCTCATTTTGTGTTTGCCCAAGCATTGTGAACTTGTCCTTGGATAGTGATAGTGTGTGTAAGCAAAATAAAAAGTTGACAAGCGAACCGAACAAATGAAGAAACTCCATAATGAGACAATACAATTGAGCAACAAGTTCTTCATCAAGCTACAAGGCTCAAAAAACACAAGAAAAAAATATGATATCTGAAGAAGGTGACCTCGTATGGATACATCTTCAAAAACACCGCTTCCTCAAAGAGCAAGACTCCAAGGTAAGGCTCAAGGTAATGGTCCCTTCAAGGTCCTCAACATAATCAACAATAATGCCTACATAATCGACATCCTAACATCCAAGTACCTTGTGAGTAACACATTCAACGTGGCATACCTTACACCATATCATGGATATAGGAAGATCACGAGTCAAGGATGACTATTTCCCAAGGGGGAGCTGATATAGCATGTCCTACTAACGACTCTACATCCACCCCGCCAAGTCCCCCCCCCCCCCCCCAATGGACCAAAGAACCGTGTTCGAGCCAATCTCCTCAATCATAAGGTGACCTCAATCCTCTCTTTGTGTGACTTTGATTCCACCTTGGGTGGATTGCTACTCCATAACAATGCTCTATGTATCCTAGTATGAGCCCCAAGAGCTATGCCAAGTTGGATCATCATCATGTCAGAGAAGGAGATGAGGAACCCGGACCGCGCAAACCGGTGCCAGAACCGGCACGCCGGTTCCACCGTCAAAATGGACCCGACAAATAGGCACCAACGATTGCATACCAAGTTTAAACCGGTGCCCCCACCAAAATTATCTTCAATATATGGAGTCAGCATCCGCCGACCCCAGCTTGGCGCTGCCAAAACCAAATCGGTGCTAGACTCGGCCCCGCCAACTTTACCGCTGACACCCCCTTGTCTATGCA
This sequence comes from Avena sativa, assembly GCA_916181665.1. Classification (NCBI taxonomy): domain Eukaryota; kingdom Viridiplantae; phylum Streptophyta; class Magnoliopsida; order Poales; family Poaceae; genus Avena; species Avena sativa. Next base: position 397,858,235 of record OV702281.1, read on the forward strand.
TAGATCTGGGTTTGATGCCCTAGAATATTCCATTTACCTACCCTTGCCCCGGCTACTATATATAGATTGTGTGGCTCATCCTTTGTTGCTTAGACTTGATAATAGAACTAGAACACCATAGAGAGGCACCCTTCTAATTTTGTTCTCATCTTCCTTCCAAAGAATCCATATTATCATCCACCTCTTCAGACATTTCCCATGTCATCCAAGTTGTACAAGGCCTTTTGAAGGAAATATGCCCGAGAGGCAATAATAAAAGTGGTTATTATCAAATTCCTTATTTATGATAAATGTTTATTTCTCATGCTATAATTATATTAATATGGAAACGTTAATACATGTGTGTTTAATAAACAAATAGAAAGTTCCTAGTTATGACTCTCTTATAAACTAGCTCGTTGATTAACAAGATGATCAAAGGTTTTCTGATCATGGACATTGGATGTTGTTAATAACGAGGTCACAACATTGTTGGAATGATGTGATGAACATTCATCCGAAGTATAGCATTACGATCAAGGTCATTGTGTTTATATTGCTATAACATCATACGAAGTAATCTTAGTCCTTAGACCATGAGATCATGTCAATCACTAACACCGGAAGAATATCTTGATAACATCAAGCGTCACACCGTAACAGGGTGATTATAAAGATGGTTTCAGTGCTACGAAGGTGTTATATTGAGGCTTATGGATCAAGAGTGGAATTTGTCCATCCCGATGACGGAGGTATATACTCTGGGCCCTCTCAGTGATATCATATTAGTTAGCTTGCAAGCAAGTGATTTGATCACTAAAATGTTATATCACGGGAACGAGAAAAGAGTACATGTCGGTAACGAGATCAAACTAGGTATGGAGATACCGATGATCGATCTCGGACATGTAACATATCGCGAGACAAAGGGATTGAGTTACATGTGTATAAGGTTCACACAATCACAGAAGTCATCGTTGAATGTGTGGGAGTCAGTACGGATCTCCAGGTCCCGCTGCTGATTATTGATCGGAGAGGGGTCTCGATAATGTATATATTATTCGCGAACCATAGGGTGACACACTTAAGGAATACTGACACCATTTGGAGCAAACGATATGCTAGAGAAAGAAAAAGGAAAGCGCGGGATTTTATTTCACTAGACACCGGAACTGTTTCGGTTGAAATTGCCGAAACTGGTTCTGCATGTGAAATTGAAATGTTGTAAGGGGTTTTATGTGAATGTTTGTTAATTAGAGTAATTAACAAAATTCTGAATAAATAAATAAAAGAGTTTTATTTAAATGAGAGCTTGCATTAATTTTGGTGGGAAATTAATGCATGTGAGTGGAATTGTGAGTGGAGGTGTGTTTATGTGAGTAGAGCTTCCACCACATGAATGAGGGAGAGGTGGGGGCACCCTCCTTGGCCGGCGGCCATGCCCCCTTGGGCTGACCCCTCCCCTATAAAAGGACCCCCTCCTCTCACTTCTCACTCACACCTCCTCGTGAAGGATCTCTCTCCCCCTTAAGAATTTCCCCATGGTCTCGGATCAGCGAGATACATGTTCCTGATGGCTTTTTCTAAAAGGGTTTTTTGCTTCCGCTGCTTCGCTGGAGCGAGGGTGCGGAGGTTGTCGGGGTACCCGGACATGTGTGCGATCACGGATGCACCACTACTTTGCGGTGCTGGACTTGATGGTGCTGGACCGGCTGGAACAGATGGACTTCATCACGATCTTGAGATCGGCAAGCGTTCGACTATATCATCTATGAGTACAACCTCATTAACGCTATTCGGTCTTCGAGGATATGTATTCTATGGATGTATATCCACTCATTGCTTGTATCTAGTAGATAGATCTTGGTACTTAGTTGTTTCCATCGTAGGAAATTTTTTGTTTTCTATGTTGCGAACCCTACACCTTCTCCTTGAGTTGTTTATAGATGTAGTTGTTAAGATCCTCACCAAAGTACTTGCCCCTCTCTATTTGGGATTGAGAGAGTAATTTTTTCTATACCAATCCTCATGCGTGGATTGTATTGGGACGATAGCCACCGGAATGAGCTAACGTTTTATAGTGTGTTGGATTTTGGTGTGTGTTCATCATGTTCTTCGCGTGGCGTGAGTTCCTTTTCACCTCCTCTCCCCTTTTCCTCGCGAATCCCCCGCCTTCCCTCGAGAAACCTTGAAATATAAAACAACCCCGTGGTTAACCCACAACACATAGGATGGCTCGTAGATCTAGCAGCTCCGACGTGATGCTAATGTCGTACAGAATAAAGAGGCGCTCAAGAGCTACGACAGGAGATAGGATAATTTTTGTAATTAGGTATAGTTTTAGTTTTTGGAGGCAGTACTTTTGAACACAGAGGATCTCAAGACCTTCTATATTATTGGTAGATACTACCTCCAATGCAATGAATAGAGAGGGACTCAAATCTTGTGTAATGTGATGCAATGGATAAAGTTTTCTATCTCAATGAACTGGAATTTTCGATTTGATTGGAATTAGCATTCTATTTTGATTAATGTTATTGTAATTAATTTTTTTGCATCGCTGATGGTGTACAAAGTGAGGCACGCGCAATAGATAACACACCATTAAAATTCTGTGATCTTATGTAATATATTGAAGAGTATCTGGTCTGGTGTTGTGATAGCGCTAGCTCAGCGAATGACGATTCACCGAGCCAAAAAAAAGCGCCGCATATCCACTTTTTCCGATGCAGTTATCCCTGGTGTTTTTTTGCTGTGTTGGCATGAGCGCGACGATTAGGCATGTGCCTTGGCATTTATAAGCGCATGGTCCTTCCCTCCATGTTGTAGTGTGATGAAGTGGACAATGGAATAGTTGAAATTAACGATGATGTGGATAGATTAAATGTTGGTACAAGTTATCACTAATCAAGGATAGTGATACAGTTGTACGAACGACACCTCCTCAAGACCTAAAAATATCCCAAGTGGACCCATGTCGAGAGAGAGAGAGCTAGAACTCTTCAAGATAAGGTGAATTCGCTCATAACTGTGTGCAACTTTGATAATCCCTTGGATGTAATGCTACTTATTCTAGTATGCTATGTGTGATTAGGTACATGCCACGAAAAGTGCATCTAATGTTCTCTAGCGGGTTTTGGTTTTGGATGATTGATAATAACACTAATTATGGGACTAACTATTAGATTTAGTGTACATAGGCACACAATCCTAGAATGATCCTAGAACCATGAGTACATGTCCTCAAGAAGCATCAGATGCCACCTACATCAATAGCAGACGTTCTTTAGGAACCACATTGCATACATCAATAACAATGGGATCTGGAAACCCATGATGCCCCCCCATACATTCCATGAATTACTTGATCGCTTGAACCTTAAATGTCGAGTCTCATTCCCTTTGCTCTTGGATACCTGGTTTGTCCAAGATCTGATCTTCGGTATCTCGATACCTAGTTCGATCTTGTTACCGACAAACACGTTTACTCATTCCTTTGATATTATATTCCCATGAACTAGTCACATGCTTTGCAAGCTTTATAGATGTAATCTCACCAAGTAGGCCAAGAGTATCTATTTGCACACGAATAGACAAATCCTGAGTGCATATGCCTCAACCTACCCCTTCAGAATACCTGAGAGACACATTTATGATCACCCTGTGATGGTGTGATGCTTGATGCAGTCAAGGCATCCTCCTGTGATAGTCATTAGATATGATCTTACGGTCAAAGGAATGGGCTACTACGTTTTAGTAGTTATCACAATTTTGAACATTGTGAATGGATCTCCATGATCGAGAAACCTCGATCATCAGTTGTCCAATGAGCTAGTTGACTAGACGTTACTAGGGACTTGGTTTATTTACATACCACATATGTATTAATGTTTCCACTTAATACCGTTATATCATGGTATAAAACTATTATAAACATTTGAGATATGACAATAAAACATCTTCATTATTTGCCTCTAGGGCATATCTTCTTTAGTTTCCTCTAACATTTGTTTCAAAAAAAGTTACTTCTGTTAGTAGATTTGCCCAAAATGAAATAGAGAATATACCTCAATCCTGGGAGAGATTTTGTGAATTGAAGAGGAAACGTTCTTGGCATGATTTAGCTGATAGTTAATTGCTTGATATATTTTATAATGGATTAATTGAAAATATAGATCATATCTATATAATATTTTAGGCAAAGGACTATATCACATGCTAAAGAATTATCGGGTATCATCGCCCAAGACCATCAAGATCAGAATATTGAAGCGGAGGTAAAGGTTAAATTGCCTCCCAAAAAGAGGGGTATTCATAAATTATTAGAAGAAGATATGAAAGAATGTATTAAATCTATTGAAGAGAAAGGATTAAATGATGTGAGTTGAAAATATTGTGTGATAGAAGTATTTAACTTTTCACAGATGGGCCATATTTTTCAATCCAGGTAAACTTTATCTTGTATGATAAAGGTATTAAATTTCCTATGGTTAGCATGTTGTTGCACTATTTTACTTGAGTAACCTAAACAACATCGACATGCCCAATTATTATGTTTGTTGTTGTACTCAAATTTTGTGTTGAATGAAAAGCGGTCCGATTGGCTATATGCGGACCTAAAAACGATTTGCTATACCCATCATATGAAAGGCAAAAGAGACGACTTCGAGGAAAAAACGCCACGTGGTTCCGTGGCTTAGCTTGCTAGTTTGAAACATGTCAAAACAGACCTTGCAAAAAAGCACCAATAAAATTATTTTTTGGAGCATGAATATGACACCATAGTAAGACAACATGAAAGGCAGCCAATCGCCGTTATGCCGCCTAACTCACAAGTAATAACACGGATAAGCAGACAAAGAGAGCGATAATGAAGTGCTACCTCTATCCTAAATCGTAAAACATTTTGATAAGCTATTTTAGCATACCAGAAGGTGTTTTATTTGGAACGGAGGTAGATACAGAGTGTGACTCGCTTACGAGTTACGAAAGATAAAAAGAATACTCTTTGGAAATCGAAAGAGCTCGGACGTCCATGCATCGGCAATTCGGCATCATCATTGGCCCAGCTTGTCGTTGTTGCATTTCGCAATTAAGCTCGATTTGATCATGTAAAAAGTCACCTGAGGGAATAAAAACCGTCATCATTGAAAAGGCATACATGTCGTTCCGTGGATTAGCTTTGCCAGTTTTAATTTGTCCAAGGACTTCCTCCATTCTGTAATATTGTATTAGATGTTTTAATTTTTTGAAGTAATATATCTAAACGTCTTTTAGTGTGTAAGTTTACTATAAATTTATATACTAAAATATCTAGATATATTTATTTCATAGAAAATAAAACATATTATATTTTATAACAGGGAGAGTACGTATAACAAAGTATCAACAATATTATCCTTTTAGGCGTGACAATGACACCGACGTTGTAAAAGGCAACACGAAAGGCAGCCGATTGCCGCTCATCTCACAAGTAGTAACAAGGATAAGCAAACAAATAGAGCGATAATAAAATGCTAACTTTGTCCCAATTTATAAGACGTTTGAAAGGTTATTTTAGATACCAAAACGTCTTAATTTCGAACATAGTGTGACTGGCCTAGGAAAGATAAAAAAATACTCTCTCAATTCATCTTAATGGTCTCAACTTTTTCTAGATTCGTATATATCTAGTAAAATATTTAAACTAGATGCATTTACATTTATACAAAATTAAGACAATTAATATAGATCGAAGCGAGTACTTTATTTTATGAAAATCGAAAGAGCTCAGACGTCCGGACATCGGCATCGGCATCATTGCCCCAGCTCGCGTTGTCGCATTTCGCAACTAATCACGACTGGTTCATGCACAAAGGATTACAGGAAGACAAGCATCTACTAGTCTCTCTCTGATGCCAATATTATTCTTATCCAGCAGAATGCTCTATGGGGTCGTCACCATATCCGGAAACATTCATCATTGAGACATGGAGAATAGGCAATCTCAATGATCATACCCGAAAACGATCATATCGCTGGTTGCCGTCGAAGGAGAATAGGCAATCTCAACGATCAATTTTTTTGCTACACGGTCGCCGACGAGGTTTTGGTAAAATCTTCGGCAAGGTTCAGTCCTGCTATGTATAGAAAAAACTGAACTATTTGTAGCAAAAATGTATGTTTATAGCAAAAACCGTGCTACACGGTCGCCGACGAGGTTTTGGTAAAATCTTCGGCAAGGTTCAGTCCTGCTATGTATAGAAAAAACTGAACTATTTGTAGCAAAAATGTATGTTTATAGCAAAAACCGGATTTTATGATTTTTTGGAAACACGTGTCAGCAAGAAACCGGTGGATTTTGAGAAATTATTCTCGTATAGTACTGCCTCATGTAAAAGGGATCACAGGACGACATGTCTCTACCAGTGTCTTTCTGATGCCAATATTATTCTTATCAAGCAGAATGCTCTCTGGGACCGTCACCGTATCCGGAAACATTCATCATTGAGTCATGGACGGATGGACCCCTAACAAACACATGATAACATATCAACGATCCATAACCAACAAATTAACCATGCGGCATCTTTATCACCAAAACTTCGTATTTATACAATATATAGAGCGACATACCAACAATAACATAGACAGGCTACCTACCACGGGAATGAACCATAGCAAACCAAACAAGCAGATTACATCCAAGGACATGTAGGCTACATGTCTCAATCGAGTCAGTCTAGGAAAACGATCGTATCGCTGCGTTGCCGTCGAAGGAGAATGCGCAATCTCAGCGGTAGTGTTGCAGCAGCCGGTTGGCTTCCCGTACGCCGCTCAGGTAGGCCGCGTGCGTCGTCGAGTAGTGCGTCCGGTGCGTCGCCTCGCCGGCGAACAGAACCCGCAGCGGCGTCCCACTCCCACCGGCCTCCAGTTCACGTGGGAGAGGCTCGGCCATCCGATCAAAGTCATCGCCGCTCGATCCGACGGCCACGTAGCTGTAGGACCCGAGAAACAGAGGGTCCGTGGCCCACCCGCTCCTCTTGATCGTCTTCACCCTCCACCGTGACGTTGCCCCCGCGGCTGCTGCCGGGAGGAACGAGTCCAGCGTTGCGTGGACCGCGCGGATGACGTCGTCGTCGGGGAGGGACTCGAGGTGCGAGGCCTCCCGCCCGGCGAACCACGCGAGCGCCACGCTAGAGTCTGCGTGGACGGGGCAGATCGACTCGGTGCCGCGCATCCACCAGGGAATCTTCGCCACGTGCCCGAGGAAGGCCATGTGTAGGAACGGGAAAGCTGGCGGCGCCGCCCTGGCTAGCTGCTCGTGACCGCCTTCCTGTTCCGCCTCCAACTTGATGAACAGCTTGTTCACGACACCGAAGCCGAGACGCGAGACGGCTTCCCGCTTGAACTGTGGCAGCGGCGGGTCGAAGGCGATAGCGCCCGGGGCGGACACGTCCTTGCCGATACTGGCCTTGAGGACGCCCAGCGAGACCGTGAGGATGACGTGATCGGCGGTCAGCGTCGTCGTTCCGTCGGCGAAGTGGAGGCGCACTGGGGTTTCGCTCCAGTCGACACGACGCAGTCGGAGACCGAGGCGGAGAGTATCGGGTGGGAGCGCGGCGACGAGGTGATCGACCACGCGGGTGTACCCACCTGGGATCGTGACGTGGTCCCCGGGGAAGTCGCGGTACTCGCCCTCGGCGGCGAGGTCGAGGTCGGCGAGGTCGTCGGCAGAGGTGTCTGTGCGCTCCCGGTTGATGTGCATGGCGAGCAGCGCGTCCTCGACCTCCTCCAGCTCCTTGCTCCCGCCGGGAGGACGCGCCGCCTGGTACGCCCGCAAAACCCGCCGCAGGTACTCCTCCACGCCGCCACCTCCACTCCCAGCCTCGCCGGCACGAGCGTCGTCCATCATCCCCCTGTACAGCTCCTCGATCGGCTTGGCCACCGTGTCCGCGTCGACGACGTTGCCGCCCTCGGCGACGGTCAGCACGCGGTCGGGGAACCCGCCGTCCATGCGCTCGTACGGGAGGTCGGCGGCATCGTCCTGGAGCGCGCCCGCGTCGCGCGCCACCGCGTGCACGGGGCTCCCGACGACGCCCTGCACCCACGTAGCGCCCATCTCGACCCGGTGGCCGGCGAACTCGGAAGTGAATACCCGGCCGCCGGCCCGGCTGCCGGCCTCTACCACTACCACCTCAAACTTGTCCCGGCTCGCGTCGCACAGCTGCCGCGCCGCCGACAGCCCGGCTATGCCGGCTCCCACTATGACAATCCGAGGCTTCTTTGTCACCATCCTGGCCTGTCGCGCGAGCGCCTTGCCAACGTTTCGCGCTGGTCACTGCCCCCACTGGTTTCTTGTCTTCCGTCTGAAACTGCAAAGCCACGAGCACGATCGAGCAGCTAATTATAGAAGGACACGAACCCAAGTGAGAGGAGTGCACGAGTTGCACGACGCACGTGAAAAGAGGGCGGTACAGGGTACATCGTACTTACTACTAGTTACTACTCTGTTTAAAAATATAAGATATTTTACTTTTGTGAAAAAAGTGTATTCAGACTTAAGTTTACTTCGAATCTATGTATTAAAAAAGGTCTAAATACACCCTTTTTATATAAAACTAAAACATTTTATATTTTAAAACGGAGGAAGTATAACGCAACGCAAGCGACACGACGAGGCGACAAGCGAGGCCGTCGGTCGTCGCTGATTTATACTACTTCTTCTATTTTAAAATAGATATCTTAGATTTATTAAAATTTAAATAAATCTATATATTAAATACTGTCTACATTAATTTAAATTTTGATAAATTTAAGACATCTACTTTAAGAAAAAAAATTAGCGAGATTAAAAGGAAAGTACTGAATTATAGGTCCTACGCGTCTATCTATATTATTAATTTAACCAACAAAATATAATTTATATATTACAAAAAATATACCATAAGAAAATATAACCTCTAAAGTTTATAATGGTATAATTTTTATGATATATTGTTTATATTTTGTTGTTCAAATTGGCAACCTAGTTATCAGCGCGGGACTTAGAGCATCTCCACTCGCCTATCCAGAACGCCGATCTAGACGCCGAGTTTATGTCCGGACGCCGAAAATCAGCTCAGTCGCGTACCTAAGGACTTGTGTTCGTTCGGATTTGGACCAACTTTTGTCCGGACTACCCAGGCCGTTCCTAGGATCCCGGGTACGCCCTGGGAACGCCGCACGCAGCGAACTTGGTGAAAAAACCCGACCCGCCGAGTCAGCGACGGAAGCCAAGTCATCGTCATTCCCGCCGTTTCCCTTTTTCCCGCTCTCGCCGTTACACCCCTCCCGCCCTCGCCGCCCAGCTCGGCCTATAAAAAACGTACGTCTCGCCGGAGTTCCTCACACTCTCTCATAGCTTCCCAGCTCACCAGCCCAAAACTCTGGCGAACACACAACTCTCCCCTCCTCACTTAGCCACGTTCGAGCGCTGGTGCAGCGGCGAACGGCTTCGGTCGGCGCATGCTCCGGGCTTGGGAGGCGTGCATGCTCTACAAAGCCGGCTACATGATGCCGTCGGACACGCGGAATCCTCCGGGATGGAAGCTTAGCGCCGGCGGCATCCCTATCCCGCCGGCGCCGACGTCGGACAAACTGCCCTACGAGATCCAGGAGTCCATCGCGGCGATGGACGATCCCTCCGCCGTCGAGATCCCCGACAACCTCTTCTACTGGGAGACGTTCTTTGCCAAACGTCGCGCCCAGGAGCTCGCCCGCCACGAGGGGCTGCCGAACGAGTCGCTGCCGAAGCGCAACAACGCGGCCGGTCGCCGGCATTTTTGGAGCGCGCCAGGCCGGACGCTCAAGGCGGTGCTGGAGCACATCAACGCCGGGAACACGCCGCGTCTCGGCTTCCCGCGCACACCCACGCCGGCCGCCAGGTCGGGGCGGCGTCCTCTGGCGAACTGGATGCCGAGGAGGATGGCCAGCCTGAGCTCCTCCTTGATACGTCCAAAACGTATCTATTTTCTCGAACACTTTTGTTATTATTTCTCCTCTAAACTTGTGTGATTTGGATACAACTAACACGGACTGACGTTGTTTTCAGCAGAATTACCTTGGTCTTGTTTTTGTGAAGAAAATCAACTATCAGGAAAAATCCCAAAAAATATGCAAAAAAATTATATTTCGCTAGAAGACCCACGAAGCCAGAGGACGAGACGGAGAAGGGGCCTGGGGGGCCACACCCCTGCCAGGCACAGGCCCACCTCTGGCCGTGCCTAGGGGGATGCATCCATCCCAGGCACCCCTTCGGCCTCCCTCTGCGCCTATAAGTTGCCTCTCGATCTAAAAACCAAGGGGGTTCGATAGTTTTCCATAAAGAGTTCCGCTCCGCTGCCGCCACCAGAAACCAAGATTCGGATACAGAACTCTGTTTTGGCACCCTGCCGAGATGGGGAATTTGGAGAGGATCATCGCCATCGTCATCATCAACGCATCTCCATTAACCACCGATGTTTCCCTCATCCATGAGTGGGTAATGCCCCGCTGTAGGCTTGGGGATGGTAGGGATTGGATGAGTTCTATCATGTAATCGAATAAGATCTGTTAGAGCACAGTGCCTAGTATCTCTATTAGTGCTATTTGACTTTGTTGCAACTTGTTATGCTTAATGCTTGTCATTAGGGCCCGAGTGCCATGATCTCAGATCTGAACTTATTATTGAATCATTATTATAGTATTGTTTGTGATCTTATCTGCAAGTTGTGTACACATATTATTGTCCGGATCCAAAGGCCCTAAAGTGACAATAATTGGGATAACCGGAGGGGATGGCTGTGATGTGAAGATCACATGTGTTTACGGAGTGTTAATGCTTTGCTCCGGTGCTCTATTAAAAGGAGCACCTTAATTGCCAGTAGTTCCCTAGAAGCCCCGCTGCCACGGGCTGGCTGGACAGAAGATGTTGTGCAAGTTCTCATTGCGAGCACATATGACTATATATGGAGCATATGCCTAGGATTGTTTAGTAATTGGATGCTTATTATTATTTATCTGCAATGCCATAGATCTTAAAGTTACATGTTTACACTCGTGCATGCAACGCCCATCCATCCATCCCTATACCTATCGCAATCGAATCTCACTGTTTACTGTTACTGTTAATATTGCTCATGTTTCACTATTGTTGTTGCTACTACCAAACTGTTTCTACTGATAAACTTTTGTGAGCAAGAACTATTTCTAGGTGTAGCTGAATTAACAACTTAGTTGTTAAGGCTTGCAAGTATTCTTTAGCTCCCCTTGTGTCGAATCAATAAATTGGGTAATACTACCTGCGAAGACTGTTGCGATCCCCTACACTTGTGGGTCATCAAGACTATATCCTGGCGCCATTGCCGGGAGCATAGCTTTATTTATAAGTTCACTTGGATCTACTATTGTTCACTGCTATTCCGTTCATCATGGGTAAGTCTCGTGATGGAAAGTTCCCTATTTTACCATCCACTACAAGAAGAGGTACAGTCCTAAATACCTCTGTTGCTCTTGATTCACCGTCTTTTATAAGTAAGTTTGTCACACCACCACCACATACTCATGCTACACACACTACTACTACTGCTAAATCTGAAACTGCTTTTGATGCTCATGATGTTGCTTCTACTGTGCTTTATGCGAGTGGTTCATTAGGTCCTTTCCTAGATGCTACTATGGCTAGTCTAGGAAATACCAAAACTCCTAGTGAAGACACTGTTAGACCTGTTAGCTCACCTGAGTCTGGAGAAAGTTATGATATTAATGATGGTTACATTGAGTTCATTGATGAATTTGTTGAATAGTGCCGAAACACACATGGTACTAGTGCTATTAACAGTCTCCTTGCTAGACGTACTATTATGCCTAAATTGTCCTCTGATCCTAAGTTTGCCACCTCTCTCATAGATATTAAAGATAAAGATTATGATTTCTCTCTTGATTTATCCTATTTGGACATTGTTGAGAAAGAACCTTTTTGTGGGACTGAAAATAAGAGTGATGTGGCTCATATGAATGAGCTTTCTACTATGAGTGCTTTGTTCTTTGATGATTTTAAGATGCGTAAGTACTTTGTTACTAAGATCTTTCCTTTTTCACTAAAAGGGGAAGCTAGGGCTTGGTTTAATAGGTTACCTCCTGGTTCCATTAATAGCCCTAATTGCTTGATTGCTTCTTTCTTCCAGAAATATTTTCCTCCCGGTGCTAGACATGCTGCTTTGCAGAGACTTTTTGATTTTAAACAGGGAGAAGAAGATAAATTGCCCGAGTCATGGAAAAGGTTCTGTGCCTTGATTTATGCACATCCTGGATGTCCATTGCCTAAGAATGAGCTTCTTGATATTTATTATAATGGACTAACTGATGATTCTAGGACATACCTAGATAGCTTTGTTGATTGTGTTTTCAGGAAAAGAACTCCTACAGGTGCTGAAGAATTAATGGCTAAAATAAGCAAGAATTATGATGATTGGACTTTAATTGAGCTAAATACACCTAAGCCTATTACTCCTGAACCAGTTGTGTATAAACCAATTCCAACACCAACACCAAAGAATAGGGGAGTTATTGCATTAAATGATGAAGTGATGAAAGAAGCTAAGAAATGTCTAAAGGAGAAAGGTATTAGAGCTGAAGATGTAAAGAATCTACCTCCTATAGAAGAATTATGTAAGACAATTCCCCACTCATCTACTATTGAGGTACACTCTCTCCACTTTAATGAAGGTGATATTTCTTATGGTAAGCCTCCTGATCAATGCTTAGAGGAACTTGACACATTTATTATTAAACAAGGTAATTTTAATAAACAAGTTTAGAATCATTTATTGGAAAACTCTAGAGTTATCAATGAGTTGAAAGATATTGTGGAAAGAAATTCTAATGATATTAAAATGCTTTGTAAACACTTTCAAATGGTTCAAACCCAACTTGATCAACTTGCTAAGGTACAAAAGGACATGCTAGTTAATGCCTTAGGAGATAAACATGCTTATGGAATTAGAACTAGGAGTGGTATAGCTACTCAAGATCCTTTATATCCTGAAGGACACCCTAAAAGAATTGAGAAGGATTCTCAACAAGGTGAAAGTAGTGGTATTCCTCTTAAGAGAAAGAAAAAGAAACATAAGATAGTTGAGGAACCACTTGAACCTGCTGTAGATTCTAATAGTATATCTGTCTCTAATGCAAACTGAGAGTGGTAATAATAATGATGCTCCTGATAAGGAGGAAGTTGAGGAAGAACCTGAAAAGCACACTAAGAACACTAGGTACACTAAGGAAGATTTTATTGCTAATAAACATGGTTAAGAGAGAGAACCTTGGGTCCAGAAACCTATGCCTTTTCCAGGTAAGAAACACAAGTCAAAGGAGGAAGAACACTACAACAAGTTTTGTGACTGGATGAAACCTTTATTTTTGCAAATTCCTTTGACTGATGCTATTAAGTTGCCTCCTTATTCAAAGTATATGAAGGATATTGTCTCTAATAAAAGGAAGATTCCTAATGAGGAGATTTCTACTTTGCTTGTTAATTACTCCTCCAATGGTAAGGTTCCAAAGAAACTTGGTGATCCAGGTATACCAACTATTCCTTGCTCTATTAAGAACAATTATGTTAGAACTGCTTTATGTGATTTGGGAGTTGGAGTTAGTGTTATGTCTTTTTCTCTCTACAAGAGACTCTATCTAGAAAAATTGATACCAACTGATATATCTTTGCAAATGACTGATAAGTCAACTACTATTTCTGTTGGTATATGTGAGGATGTTCCTGTTCAAGTGGCTCATAATTGCTTGGTTTTAACCTATTTTGTTGTGCTTGAAATGCCTGAAGATGATAATATGTCCATTATTCTTGGAAGACCTTTTCTTAATACTGAAGGTGCTATCATTAATTGTAATCAAGGAAAAGTAACATCCAATATTGATGACAAAGATCATACTATTTATTTCCCCAAGAAGGTTGCTAGAAGCTATTGCCTGAATTCCATTGAAAATGTTGAGATCATAAAGGTTGGAGAAATATATTGTCCCATTCCACAGGAAAATTTTGAAACTATTATGATTGGGACCATTGCTATCAAGTATGAGGTAACATAATAACCTTGTGGAATGCAAAGTTTTGTTTCATATAAGATTGTTTTGGTAACAAGACTTGATCAACCTTGTTAACAAAATGATTTTTATGAACAAAATAATGTTTTCACTATGGTTATACTTGCTTTCTTTTACTTTTCTCCTTCCTAGTATTTTCCTTTCTTTTGCTAGCTTTGGTTTTGTTAGTTGTTTGCTTGTTAGTTTGTCCTAGAGCTTCTGTAGTTTGGCTTTTGGTTTGCTTTTGCTTTTTCTGAAAAAACTGTTTCTGTGAGAAAATCAATTTCATACCCTGAAAATTGGCCAAAAAAAAGTTTCCCGAAAAATCCCAGAAAATTCAAAATAAATTTTTCCTTGAAAAAAGGGGCAGAGGGACACCTGAAGTGACCCAGGGGGCCACCCCAGTCCACCACACCCATGGTAGGCGCGGCCTACCTGTGGGTGGCGCCTAGGGGGGTCTGGCTCACCTAGGCCCCTTCAAGGTGCCCCCTCACAGCCATCTTCTTTCTCTCTCCCGAAAAACACCGGAAAACTTGCTCAAGATTAAGTTCTTGCTGTTCTTGCTCGTGATTTTCTATCTCCTTGCTCATCCCATCTTTGCTGCTGATTTTTGGAGGGATTGCTCCTGTGTATGTGCCTCCTCCACTTGTCCAATTAGATTTGTCATTGATAGATTGTATCTTGAGTATTTTGCTGCTATAGGTGACAGGTTGTGTGAGCTTGAATGCTTGTTATATGCTTAGAGATTTCATTTTGATGCATGTGTAGCCCTCTAGCAAGTTCATATAGTAGTTACTCATCATTTATCAACTTGGAAATCACTTAGTTTGATGTTTGTCTAAAAAATTCAGAATAGAGTGGTCATGGACAACCACACATTTGGAGAGATATTTGAGAGTAATGCACCTAGAAGGACAAGGCCTTCAAGATCATCCCCCCATGCTAGGCCCTCATACAATGAGGATCTCATCACTCCACGATTTAGCGACGAGGGGGTGAGGGGGATGCGCACCCCTCCGCTTTTCCTTCCCAAACCTTCTTGCGGGTTGTTGGGATTCTTGATGATTTTATGACCTTGGTTCGGAGGGCTGGTCTAACAAGTCTTATGCAGGATGAGAGCGCGAAATATGCTACGCTCACTAAAACATTTGCGGAGAGCTTCTCCTTTACTAACAACATGTTTAGTCCAGATGTTTCTTTCAAAGTTTATGGCAGGTCTTACCATATGACATTGATGAAATTTTGTGAGGCTCTCGGACTTGGTACAGCTGGGTCAGCAAAGAAGATTCCAACTCAACCCACTGATTTGTTGGAGCTTTACCGCGGGATAACCAATGATGATAACCATAGGGCTCAACTGGGAAAGATAAGAAACATTCAGCTTTCAGCCATCTGGTACTTCACTTACTATCTTGCCACTAGTGTTCTTGGTAGGGAGAACACTAGTAATATGTCCAGCTATCATTTGGCCTTTTTAGCTGCTGCGCTCAACAATGATACCAAGTACAATCTTGGTTCTCTCATTGCTCGTCGTTTAACTGCTAAGGGACCCATTTATGGGGGAATTATAGCTATACGTGTTGCTACTGCCTTGGACATTGCTGTTGATCCAAATGATATAGTTTTGGCTCCTCAGAGGCTTGATCTTGCTGCCATGAAGGCGCACCACTTTGTCACTAATGGCTCTACCCTCGAGAACTTGGTCTATAAAATGTTGTTTATTGACGGGGAAGAGAGAGAGATCCCTCTCCCCCAAACCACTTTGTTCAATATTTCTCAGGGACCTTTGTCACGCTCTAAGGAGGAGATGGATGACAAGCTGCGCTCTCTTAGCTTCTATGGACACTTTCAGGAGGAAGCACCCTCGTATGATCCCGCTGTACACTACACTAGAGAGTCCTCGAGCTCGTACCAGGACGATGGAGCCTCCTCGTCGTACTACGTAGGTGCATCTACTTAGGCACCTTGGGATTGAGCCCCACTTAGGCCAAAAGCCTAAGCTTAGGGGGGGGGTATACCGACATCACACTCATCTATATATCATGTTCGGTCGGTCCTTTGTATATCCATTGTTTCGCTTTCTTTTTGGTGCTTCTTTCTCAAAAACACAAAAATACCAAAAATGTTTTTGTTGTTTCTCTTGCTTTGTTAGCTTCTTTTTGGTTTGCCTTTTCTTTGTTTGGTTTTGCTCTGTTTGCTTTCTTTAAAAAATCGAAAACACCAAAAATATTTGTTGTTCTTCTTTGGTTTTGTGAGTTCTTTGCAGGGTTCAGCCGTCCTTAGTGGATTTTGGTTTTCATGTTATTATTCAAGTCACATAAGTGAAGGGCAATAATGAATATTAAGACAACTTGAGGAGTGATAAGAGACTGGTAACGAACTCTATTTGTTTCATTTTTGTACATATACTCATCATTGTGAGCATGCTTACTATGTTCATGGTAAGGAGTGTGTTACTGATGGATGCTTAGTATTTCTTGCCTGTCTATGATTAGCCCCAGCTTTCTAATAGTTTGTAGCATGTCATATGAATATTTTCTTGCATTGTTTTATTCATATTTTGGTATGAAATTGTGGTATCCTCCTCTGAATGTTTCATGCGAATCGACTTGTCACATGCTCACGCATGCATATGACTAATCAATAGTCAGTAAGCCTCGATGATTTATTTTGCCTCAGAGTACTTGTATCACTTTCATGCCATAATTATCCTGTTTTGTTGCAAGCATAATTATGACAATTATTGCTCTCTCGTTTGTCGCTCCGTCATTATTGCTAGCCTTCACTTGGATCGAGTATGAGATCTACCTGTGCTTCCAACTCTCCAAAACTAATATTGCCAGCTGTGTCCACCATACCTACCTATTAGCATTGTTTGCTATTTCAATGCATATTCTATATGCCATGTTTTCTTCCAAATAAAATGTTTGTCTGTTTTGAGAAAGTTAGTTATTAAATCTCTCACGAACTTGATGGCACACTTTATTCCTTGCACTTAATAATTCTGAACCATTGTGACTTGTCCATGCAAGTTATATGCTTGTAAATTATATGCTGGGAGTCAGCAGAACCGTGCTGTTACGAGAAACGCTTTCAACACTTTTTGAATATCTTATCCAGTTGATACTTTGCTCATTTGTTTGCGGATGTCGACGGTGTGAAATAAAAGGGGAGCTTGTGAGTTCATGGAGTATATATATTGTGTTAGAAAAAACGCTTGGGCCGCTAGCCGAAGCCATGCCTAATCATGGTGGAAACTTGCAGCACCACCATAATGAGCATTCTATGAAGCATCCTCAATAAAAAACTATGCACATAGTAAATAAAAATATCGCTGAGATGCTCATTGTTTGCTTGCCTTGTCATTTTGATCACGAGATAGCTCCTATATCATGTGCACGGGGTACCCCGTTGGCGGTTCTCTATGATATGCATGTATGTACAATGACAAGAACTTGCAGGTGACCAAAGTTGAGTAGCATGCGGAGCGGCCCTCGTACTCAAGGGACATTGGATTTCCAGTTTATGAACTATCAATCATATAACTCAGATTGGACCTCACTTTCACGTTAACCACATGAAGATGCCTATGATAGGGGCAATGAGAGCTCAGAGTTAATGAGTGCCTTCCTATCAGCATTAGGAAGCCTTTCAATGTTTCAAAACCGTTTTCACAACCTTGTTGAGTCACCACGTATTCTATGAGCACCTTCTTGATAGCATAGTTGTCATTCTTTGTGTTTGTTCCAAAACTTGGTTAATTATGTCATGACTTTGATGCTTGTATATCTGATATTTTACCTCTATTCTTCACTTGAACTTCAGAGGTGTCTTGGCATTTATATTGTGCTCTACAAACAAAGAAAAGCGAGATACCACTCTATCATACCTTACTATGAGCATTGCAATGTTGCTTATGTTTATGTTCCATGTTACTTATTATTATTGAGTTGGTTTCTCTTCATAGCTTGCAATGATTATTGAGTAGACTTGATTGCATACTTCTTATTGTGAATGGTTTAAGCATCTACTCCTGTGTTGGGAATATATACATCATATGAAGCAAATGTGTTCGTGAAAGTTCTTTTATCGCACTTAGTTTTCAACTGAATTGCTTGAGGACAAGCAATAAGCTAAGCTTGTGGGGAGTTGATACGTTCAAAACGCATCTACTTTTTAGAACACTTTTGCTATTATTTCTCCTCTAAACTTGTGTGATTTGAATACAACTAATACGGACTGACGCTGTTGTCAGCAGAATTACCTTGGTGTCTTGTTTTTGTGCAGAAAATCAACTATCAGGAAAAATCCCGGAAAATATGCACAAAAATTATATTTCACCAGAAGACCTACGAAGCCAGAAGACGAGACGGAGAAGGGGTCTGGGGGTCCCACACCCCTACCAGACGCGGGCCCACCTCTGGCCGCGCCTAGGGGGTGCAGGCACCCCTTCGGCCTCCCTCTGCGCCTATAAGTTGCCTCTCGACCTAAAAACCGAGGGGGGTTCAATAGTTTTCCAGAAAGAGTTCCGCTCTGCCGCCGCCACCAGAAACCAAGATTCGGATCCAGAAACTCCGTTCTGCCACCCTGCCGGGACGGGGAATTTGGAGAGGATCATCACCATCATCATCACCAACGCGTCTCCATCAACCACCGATGTTTCCCTCATCCATGAGTGAGTAATCCCCCGCTGTAGGCTTGGGGATGGTAGGGATTGGATGAGTTCTATCATGTAATCGAATAAGATCTGTAAGGGTATAGTGCCTAGTATATCTATTAGTGCTATTTGACTTTGTTGCAACTTGTCATGCTTAATGCTTGTCACTAGGGCCCGAGTGTCATGATCTCAGATCTGAACTTATTATTGAATCATTATAATAGTATTGTTTGTGATCTTATCTGCAAGTTGTGTACACATATCATTGTCCGGATCCAAAGACCCCAAAGTGATAATATTGGGACAACCGGAGGGGATGGTTGTGGTGTGAGGATCACATGTGTTCAAGGAGTGTTAATGATTTGCTCTGATGCTCTTTAAAATGAGCACCTTAATTGCCAGTAGTTTTCTAGAGCCCCGCTGCCACGGGCTAGCTGGACAAAAGATGTTGTGCAAATTTTCATTGCGAGCACGTATGACTATATATGGAGCACATGCCTAGGATTGTTTAGTACTTGTATGCTTGTTATTATTTATCTGCAATGCCCTAGATCTTGAAGTTATATGTTTAGACTCATCCATGGAAGGCCCGTACATCCATCCCTATGCCTACCGCACTCGAATCCCACTATTTACTGTTACTGTTACTATTGCTCCTGTTTCACTATTGTTGTTGCTTTGTTGTTGCTACTATCAAACTGTTGCTACTGATAAACTTCCGTGAGCAAGAACTATTTCCAGATGCAGCTAAATTGACAACTTAATTGTTAAGGTTTGCAAGTATTCTTTGTCTCCCCTTGTGTCGAATCAATAAATTGGATAATACTATCCGCAAAGACTGTTGCGATCCCCTACACTTGTGGGTCATCACTCCTCCTCCACCTCGGCCTCCCACTCATCGGGCTCCATGGCCCTCCGTACACTGATGGGTCCTTCGTCGGCACTGCGTCCACTTAAGCGCGAGGCGGTGTCGCTTGTGCGCTCGCCGCCGCGGACACGCTCGTGCGGCATCGTCATCGGCGAGCCACGCGTGCCGACGTTGCCGCCGCCCACTGGCCGTCTTCGCCTTCGCCGCCCACTGGCCGCCTTCGCCTTCGTCGCCCGAGGATAGCGCCTTGAGGATGGCGTTGGAGCAGTCGCTCCGCGACTGGCGCTGCAGTCACCGGTGGTGGAGCCGTCCTCGCCGGACATCCTGGAATGGTCCAGGACGGACTGGGAGGAGACGAAGCGGCAACGCGTCCATCGCCTGCAGCAGCAGGCCGAGGAGCAGGCGGCCTGGAGGCAGGCGTGATCCGGGCACGCGCTCGCCTACCAGGGCGCCCCTCTCTTCGTCCTTGACGACGACGAGGAGGACGGTCCTTCTTACCCGCTCTGGAGGTGCGGCGACCCCGGCCAGGGGAGCTCCCGTCCGCCCCAGCCGTCGAGCGACGACGATGACAGCAGCGGCCTTTTTAATGTTTTTTAGTTTATTAGTTTAAATTCGATGTAATCCGCCTATATTCGTCCATTTTTAATGAAATACGTCTGAATTTACCAAACTTCGCTGAAATTTAGCCGAACGTAGAAACTCGGCCTGAAAACACGAGTAAAAAACTCGGTGTTCCCATGCCGAAATCAAGTTCCGTCCGGAAAAAATTTGGTTCGCATTTTGGCCTGGTTTTAGCTAACGAGTGGAGACGCGGGTACATAGACGTAGAGCTGCTCTCGCTGTCCGCACAAGACATGGCGGTAGATCTCTCTCTCGAAAAAAAGTCACACCATCTCCACCCGTGTCCCGTGTACGACATACGCAATCTCGGATTGGTCGGATGGGAAGCGCCAGCGCAAACAGCCGTCTGGGAGGTCATGTCCCCGATACGGTCCTCCGGTTTTTTTTTCCTTTTTCTCTTATAGAGTATTAGTTAGCCATGTTTCTAAACATAAAATAACCATGTTTTAACATTGACTTCCTCTTTCATAAATACACTATCTATCCTAGTTCGGTGGGAAACAGATTTCCGGACTAGCATCTAGACGTTCATCTAGAGGGATGGATCCAACGGTGCAAGGTTAGGCTATATAATGACCCCGACCACATCACCTCTCACCCCACCCCAGAGAGCCCTAATGTTGCCGCCATCACTACCTCAATCCTCCTTGTCTCTGCTCGTTGCCGCCACTCGCCGTTGCAGCCATGTCTAGCCCTTCCTCAACGCTGCCCGAAAGCTTCTGGCAGAGCTCCTTGATGTTGCCTAGCCTAGCTCCGCTGATCTGATCTGACCCACGGCGAGCAGTGCATCGCTACATTTGCCTCTGGAAGCCGATCTAAGGCCATGGCAGCAAGCACGCTACTTACCTTTGGTGTCTCTTGCTTCCGTCTCTCATGTGAGGAAGCATGTGTTTGTTTGTTTTTTGGTACCGATGCTTTAATTGGTAAGGCATGAAGCCTCGTTAAATTATGAATGAAGCAACTAAAACTGTTTCCCAGTACACTGAATGAACCAACCAAATTTTATTTTAGGTATCGAAGCTTTGAATGATAATGAAGCTTTATCAAATTATTAATGAAGAAAAATGATTTCACCAATTGGAAAAAGGTAAGAATCGATCATATGAGAATGGGCCGGTGTTTCCTAGGCGTGTTACAAAAGTTCCATCAGTCTACCCTTTTGTTTCCATTGCATGAAATAATGCTTCCATTGCCTTCAAATATATTCACCGGATTGAAACAAACAAGAAACAATTCAAAACAATCAACAAATAATTCGGATATTTGTTACTGGAAACATAATGTAATTTATGAGATTTATACCCTAAAAATCTGGGACCAGTTTCCTTAACGTGGCGTAATTTACGGAACTACTAACTATCCTGTGGCCCACCCATGCTTTTTTCTCGGCAATATCTCACACTCCGGAGAGAATTAATCCCACGGTGTTGAAGCAGTCCGACGGGAAGCTAGGATCGGACACCGATTCCTAGTGGTGCCCAAGAATCATCAACTCGTCATTGCTATCCATAATCTATGAATAAAAAAAAGAGCAATCAATCACCACAAGAGTCTATTTAATTTATAAAGGCAAAAAATCTAAAATATAGCTTACCGAGCTAAACGCCTGAACACCTTGCGTGCAAGGTGAGCGTACGAGATCGCCGCTAGTTCTTTGCCTCAAAGGACAAGCACCAACGCCCTGTCGAAGCTAACTGGCATCTTAGGCGAGACAGAGAAGGGTCATCGGCCTGCGGAATCTGATTGTATTCAAGACGATACAACTATCAGCGGGATGATCCAGATTAGCGGCGGCGGCCAAATGGTGGCGAGAGCCAAAGACATAGTGGTGGGAGAGTTTGAGGGAGGGTGTGAATGGACGAGAAAGCGCCACCTAACTTCCAGCGTCGAAAGGTGGGAGGCAACGATGGCAGGTGATTTAGTGGGGGTGTCTCAAGCAGGGAAGAGGCGAGGTGGTCGGGGAAGGGGAGAATGGACTAAGTTGCTGGCATGTGGTACTGTTATATGTTGATCCAAATTTTATAAAGTATATGCCAACTTCTGACGAGTGGAGTGAGGCCTGTCGCCGGAGACTTGAACGGTACGGTACGGATCGTTGAAGGCCTAGATTTCCACCGCTATATAAATCTCTTGTAAGCCGCCGGTTGGAGTCAGTTGTATTTGTGAAATCCCTAGCGTTTGTAAACACTCTCCGATATAGTGAAGTTTCGCTGGCTGGCGCACATGGTTTTTTTTTCTCTTTGTTGGAGAAGTTTTTTCACGTTAAATCTATGTCTCCTTACTGTAATTTCATTTTCGTTCTTCGTTATTTACTTGTTGCAATTATATCAGTACCCTTCCGTCGGTATCCCTCCTGTCGGGATCCGACGTTCCATGGGCAGTGGCCTGTGTCCGGTGCTCAAAGAAGACACGACACTATATCAACCACGACTAGACACGTTTTTATGTGTAGCATGGTCAACAACTGATTGAGGAGGGCTACGGGGACATGGATAGGATCTCTGAATTATTCTGTATACAAGCAAGAAGGGGTAAATTCTCTTTTTTTTTCAAAATGAAAGGGGTGGATTTTCGTTTTTTGGAAAGGAGCATCGCAAGATACCAATTACACCCGGCCTCTACAACAACGCATTACCCTAATAGTAATACGGATGCACATGGCCAAAAAAAAGAATTACAGGAAAAAAAGAAAGTCTGATCTATGCCCTACAACAGCGACCAAACACCACCAAGGCAGCACCAAAAATCTATCCTTTCCAAAAGCGACGCCTCCAAGAAGGAAACGGTGCACTAGCATCGTCATCGTCCTGATCATCGATCATAGGTTTTCACCCTGGAGAAAGTCCGCGCTGACAAAAAAATGTCTTCAACAAGGTCATTGTCAACCAATTAAGGCCAGACCTTGGATTTTCACCCTGCAGCTTGAACTCTGGAAATCTCCTGTACTGTCGCCCCCACTTTCCAATGTCGTTGCTCCAAGACCTAGAACACCAAGCCAAAACCTCATCGCGAACAGGATTTACACCACCATTACCATTCTTCAGACCTTGGCTTTCATATCATTCTCCACGACTGACTTTACCATGGGACTAATAGCATGTCCTTAATGGGAACAGTCTGTAAAGCTTCACAACACTTCCTCTGAAACCAAACGGTCAGATAAAACATGGTTGCACGCGACCGAGATCCATCCAAACAAACTCCAGCATCTCATCCATTGGAGTTCACCAACGAAATCTTCCGGAACACAACACTCCGACCAGATCGATGAAGTCATGGAGCAGGTAGATCTTTGTCCTAGCGCGAGAGGGATCTTAGGACCAACCTCCTTTATTCAAAGCCAGACCGAAAGCTCCCACACCACCGGTCTTCACCGGTCACCAAGACCCACCGGAATAGAACGACAGATCCATGGTGTCCCAGGCCGCCATAACCGCTAGCTCGACGAAGAGACAACACCGCAGGTGGAGACTAGATGAGCGAGCACCGACCCGCAGCCCACCGTCCTAGATCGGATCAGATGGGCCGCTAGTCCGCCGCGCCACGTCGCTGCATCACCGCTCCATCCCAACCGCCGCCCCTCCACCTCGCCAAGAGCGGATGCGGCACCAGCTCCTTACGCAGGCCCCGTCCAATGCCGGGGAATCCCTCCCTTCCACCATGCTGGGGCTCGGAAGCCGGATCCCTGCCGCCCCCATCACCGGCGCCACGCTCTTAGGCCGACGGGCCTCCGAGGGCGACGAGGAGGGAGGGGCAAGGAGGGGGAGGAGGCGGCGGCGCTAGGGTTAGGCCCCCTCGGTCGCCAGGAGGAGGCGACGCGAGGGGAGCGAGAGGAGTTGCCTCGTACAGTCGTAGGGTGGATTCTCGAATTTGTGTGCTCAAATGATATTCTCTCGGTAAAATTTTACGAATCACTTCATTTCACTGGTTTTAGTTAAAAACAAAGAATAGGACCGTTGGAACCAAGACGTTCATTTCCACTTCGCCATGAAATCAAACACACCGACAGCAGGAACGGAGGGTGTACATGCGACCGTACGAAGTTCCGCCAGCGCAACTTGCTCTCTCGTCGAACAAACGACGCCTAACTTTTTTGTCGTTTATAAAGGCTACAAACTGCATACGTGATGCTAGTAGTACCTGCTATAAACCCATCTCTCGTCGGTTTGCTTCCCTGTGATATATAGCCATAGGCACATCTTGATAAGCTTTGTTTACTTGCACAACCGTACGGAGATATCAGCTTTCAATAATTTGAGCAACTTACATGGGTCCTGCATTTTCCCCAGTGCCTAACACTCTCTTAGGAAATATAAGTTTTTAGTAAGTATCACATATGCATGTGCGATTATGCACGAGTGTTGCTACGGGTCAATTTGTATTTATTGTTTTTGGGTCATCCAAAATTTTATTAGTACTCCCTCTGTACGGGATTGTAAGGCCGGAGTACTAGAACAATTAATAGCATTTGTTGCCACTCTGAAATGGATCGTTTCACTTCATCCGCCATAGAAAGTGGTCCCGTAAAAACCACCTTGATAATACAAACTGCCTCCTCCTCTCAATATCTGATGCTTCCAAATATCTTCCTTCCTCAAATCCCAGGCCACCTTCACGGCAGTGCGCGGAGCAATTCAGCGCCAGGCGCAGTTGTCGAGCTTCACAGCGTACAATGTGCAAATCATGCGAGACCTCGCCATGTGCACCTTCATGGGCTTGGTGGTTGTCTCCATCGATGTCGCCGTGCACACGCCTAAAGTCCTCTATGCTTAAAATTACATAAACCTTATATTATGGTTCAGTTTAAAAACGTTTTAAAGCAACACACAAGTAAAGACATAGAATAGCAAGCAAAAAATACACAATACTATATAGGACTTTCAGGGTGGCAAATTACCATATAAAACTATCCTATCTGATTTGATTGTTTCTTCATCCTGTATTTAAGTGATGCAAATGCAAAGTTTGTCTACAACCAGATGACCGTCTCAAATAAGGACTTACTAAAATGAAGGGATCCCGCTGTGGGCGGGGGAAAAACATCATCGCGCAAATGAAGGCCGTAGAACCCAACTCAATGACTATATGCGTAGGGAGCGTATCGACGTCATTGGGCTGCAGGAAATGATTCACGCCTACTTCTCATAGAGGGACCTCACCTCCATCAATAGCTGGGGGTATTTTGCTTGGAACTGGGCCTGCACCAATGGACATTCTAGAGGCCTCCTCCTTGGGATAAATAAGGACAACCTAGAACTTTCTTCTTAGGCTAAGGGATAATTCTAACTCACATCCAACATGGTCGAACTTAAATACATGAAGGCTTGGACGGTGATGGTAGTTTGTGGCCCCGTATATCATAGAAGACATACACATTCATTGGGGAATTAGAGGCTTCCATTGATTCTTGTGAGCTCCCGATGCTCGCCCAGGTCGGGGGGTGGGGGGGGGGGGTAGGATTTAACCTCATCCAAGGAGCTAAAGACAAGAACAACTCCAACATAATGTGGGAAAGAGTCAATCATTTTAGAAATTTCATCACTAATCTTGCTCTTCGAGAGGTGCATCATGTTTGGGCACGACTCACTTGGACCAACTATCAACTTGAACTGGTCTGATATGTCCTTGACATGGTGTTCATTTGCCAGACCTGGGATTCCCTCTTCTGCACCTACTTTCTTAAAGAAGAAATGAGACTCGGATTGGATCACTACCCTTTGATCCTCCTTTAGGGAGATGGTCCGGTGTAACAAAGAAGACGCTTTTTCTTCGAGTATGGGTGGATGGAGGAAGAAGGTTTCAAGGATATGGTCCTTGTACCATATATTTCCATCCTGAGGGAGGAAACCCTAGGGGCGACCCCAGCCTCAGGACTAGGATAATTTCTTAAGGGCTGGGGGCAGCTGAGGGATTGAGGCAAGGGAAAAAGGTGGAGATCCTTCATGAAATCCAAATCTTAGATGCTATGATAGACTAGGTAGGATTAGTTGACGCAGGCTGGTGATGCATGTAAAATGCATACATGAACTTTATAGTTTACTGATTCATATTCCCACATATTTACAATTTATATGATGTTATATCCATGTTTTACATTGATTTATGGGCATTTACCAATGGTCCCCTTTATTTGCTTTATAACTCTGCACGACAGGAACACCTTGTTTTGCATATTTTTATCTTTTGGGGACATAACCGAAGGCAAATGGACCGGGGATTTTTGAGGTGAAGAGAAGCATATGGAGCACAAGAACTATGAGAGGGGATGCCCGAGGCCCAAACGAGCCCAGGTGGCATGGGCCCCACCCTGGGTCGTGCCACCTAGTCTCGTTTCCTCCTCGAGCATCCACAACCATCCATCTTCATCTCAGCCTTGAAGTCTTTACCTAAAAACGCCTATAAAAATACCCCTTAAGATGATCTCGGAGGAGGCGGCATAGAAATACAGAAATACCAAAACAGAGACCGAACCAACGAAGATTGGAGGGGGAAACACTACTAGAGCCGCCACTGGTGGGATCTCTAGCATCTCTGGCTTTATCACCGTGATGAAGAGGGAGTAGTCCACCTCTGTACTATGGGTTAATGTCAGTAGCTTCATCCATTTCTCTCTTCATCTATCATTGTTCTAGTACCATATGAGCTTCCCAACATGATTATGGTCATCTATGTAATTCCTATATGGTGAATCTTTATTCTATGAGTTGATATTTGAGATTGGAATTCTGTTATGTGTGAGATGTATCGGTAGATGCAAATTATGTACCATGTTCTTAAGTACTTGTTTTGATCCAACATGTACGGGAGGGCATGTGTGGGGGAACGTGTGCATTAGTTGGAGTAACATGGTGGTGGCGATTGGATAGTGACAACAAAATTTAAGATCCACTGTGTTTTTTACCTTTTTTGTTACCTCACTAGGGATTAAGTGAATGAATGTGTTATTATCATATACTGACAACCCAGATGATCTTGTTTGTTCAAGGTAACACATTTGTTATTCAAACATGATGTCAAAGTACCTAAGGATATACTCTGTTTATTCTTAATTCTAGATTGCATGAAGTTTTCCATTTCTAGAGAAGTATAAGTGAGAATGTGAGATGTGTTGCATCATATTTAAAATAAGATGTGATGCCCATATGAATGTTTATCATACACATAATGAAGTTTCATCAATATTGTATTGCTTACGAATTGTTTTATATCCACTACACTTTATGAGAGAATAGACAAGTGAACCCATGAAACCCCCGGTCCAACTTTTACTATAAGAAACAATCTTTCATTTACTTTCATTGCTTTTATATTTGTTGCATCAATTAAATCCCAAACCCCCAAAAAAACTTTTACTATTAGCAAACACAAACAAAAAACCCAAAATACCTTTACATTATTGTTTTTACTTTCTTATCTAGTTATAGTTTGCTTTTAATTTTATTTATTGATAGTTTATTTTAGTTTACTAATACAAAACCTTATGATTGACAACCACAAGATGGAGTTGGGGACACATGGAAAATACATTGTTTTGTAGTTTGCTTGAAGAAGAAAATAGGAGAAGTCCCTAAGCTAATTCCCGGAGAGTTTGATATAAACCCTCGAGTCACCCTTGTGGGTAAAAGATGCTTGCTACAATACCCTGCACTTGGAGTCCCAACGAGTTGGTACACACGGAGTTGTTGCCATCAAGAATACTTTCTCGCGCCATTGTCGGGGAGTTGCAAGAGACAATTCATAGTAGCATCTTCATCAAGTTTTGGAGCACAAGATAATTCCCTCAACAAATGCTAGAACCTTTTGTGGAACCATCTTTATCAACTTGCGCAAACACCCAAGCTTGGGGAGGTTGCACCATTGCGATCTTTTTTTATTTTATATTTACAAAGCACTTTATTTATCTTGTTTTTTCCTTTATTTTCTTTTAGTCTTATTTTTACCTTTATATTATAAACAAAAATCCATAAAAATTAGTGTAATTTTACTATTATTGCAAGCATGGAGAAACAAACTTATTGGCCTTTTAGTGTTAAGAATTTCCCTCAAAAGGATGATTTCCCTATGGAACCTTTTGAGCTTGATCATGCTATAATTCAAATAGTCTATGAGAATCATTTTTATGGAAAGCCTAAAGAGACTCCTTGTTACATTTAAAGAAAATTTAATGATAGGTGCAAAGCTTTGAAGGTAAGTAATAGCAATAACAATATAATCAAAGCTCAACTTTTTCCCTACTCACTTGCTGGAAAAGCTCTATATTGGGTATTAAAATGGCTAGTGGGAAACTTCACATCATGGTTTAATATCAAAGCTTTGTTTGTAGAAAGGTTTGGTTCCCATAAAATATTGAGTCACCTTAGAGAGATAATATTTTATTTTAAACAATTAGATGATGAACTACTTGTAAAAGTTTGGGAGAGATTTTTGAGACTTGCTTATGGAACTGGGCATGGCCTGAGAGATTGGATGATAAGGCATACATTTTAATTTTTGTTTTTTGTATATAAATAGCTACATGCAGATATGCTCTATTTTGAGTTTTTGTGTTATGTTTATAGTTTTGGGAGCACTTGTTTTAAAATTATGCAAAACTGCGACAGACACGTGAAACCACTGGATTACTCGTCGGACACAGATCGTACAAGAAGGATCATATGCGCGAAAGTTTCCAACATGGATAGGTGACAATGATGAGCCAACATATGCTTGATATATATATATATATATATATATATATATATATATGTCAATAATTAAATACAGTGTGAGGTTTTTCCATAATTTTAAATGAGTACTACAAAAAAAACTATAAACATAGGACAAAAGCTCAAAATAGATCATAGCTCCATGTAGTTACTTATTTACAAAAATAAAAAAATCACATTTCGAAGTTTCCAAAATAAATTATAGGTAGCCAATAATATATACTATAAGAGCATGAAGACTATTAATGCAAAATACTTTATACGAGAAATAGTGGCCTAGCATGGCGACTAACTCCGCACGCCCATCATGTCCTTATATCATCAATGGAGAGCACAAAATCTGGTCACGAGGGCAGAAAACCAACGAAATGATACTAGCAGCCGCCACACCAGAGATCATAATTTTTTTAGCACACCATAGAGCGTTGTCACATGAATACACAAAAGCAAACATCCATAATGAAAACCACACTCTGTTTGCCCACAACAAGCTTCACAATGTTTACCACGTTAGAACACCACAATTAATGACCGAGAGGGCATTGCCTCATTCGTAACAAGGAGGGTGGCTAGGTGGCGCCAATGTCGCTTGGGCCCTGTTATTAGTTCAGTTCATGGACCCTATCAACACCCGGATTTTTAATCCCAGATACCTGTTAGGCCATACATCGCAATCCCAGGATTACTATTTTTGTGAGACATAACAGATTGGATATCACAGTACATATCCATTAAAAACTATACATAAGATCTTACAACAATTAAATGATCACATGATCTAGTCTTAATACAATCATAACAGCGGAATAACGTAATAATAACGGTAGCATAGGTGAGGCTCCATCTTCATGGTCACAAGCAATGCTGACGATGGAAGATGATCCTAGTTGTCATAACGTTCCTGCGGTCCATTCTCCTGATAGTCCTCTTTATAGTCTGGCCACGGAAATAGCCAGGGACAAAGCCATGAGTACTCTTTAAGTACTTGCAAACTAATACTAACAAGTGAGATGATTTTGGGTAGGAAGTACTAAGCTCTAGGTTATTTTGCAAAAAGCCAGATTTATCTCTACTGAGTTCAGAAGTAAAGAAAGCTAGTTGAAAGTTTTAGAACACCTAAGTGGGAACTTGAATTTCATATCACAACCCTGTTGTGGTCAAGTCAAAGTTATGATTCATTTCATAAGTCATTTTGAAAATATCTTATGACGGAACAGTATGGCCACTCCAACTGTCCATAACTGCGGACGCGGATATTCGAATAGTTTGACACTCTGCAGAGGTGGTACACTTTCACCACAACATTCGATACATCCGTCAGGAACAATCATGAAGTCACCATACTCAGTATGCGGATAATCAATCCTAACCTTTCAATTACACGCCCTAGTATAGGCACCTCTCCTGTGAGTTTGGCCTCCCAACCATGACCAACTGTCATCTTGGGAACTGCACAGGTGGACAATCTTCACAAGGTAGCCTCAGCTCAAACCTTGGCCGCAAGGGAACCCATACTAAGGTATATAAATTTCCAGTCAAGCCCTACCCAAATTTCGGGTATTGTGGTTGTACGGTAAAATTGGAATGGTATCGCATCCAGACAACCATCGGTTTTATAAAGGGCTAAAGCTCATGCCTCAACTTTTTCATCATCAAAATCATCTGGTGTTTAAAACATAGGTCAAAACATTTCAGTAGAATGACTCATCATTCTAAGGTTTTCATAACGATTTTCACCAAGTATTCCCATCTAAAGTGGTCAAGTTTTAAGTTTAGCAGTAGCATCTAATAGTGGCGGTAAACACTAATGAGGGGCGGTAAACAAGTGTATCTTATCTAAGTTCAATCTCATGCCTTAGGATGACATCAAGATTTATCTAACTTAGGCCAAGTTTTATGCTCTTGATGCTACCTTTAATAAACTTTCTAAGTTCTACAAGTCACAAAGTAAACTCTAATAGAAAGCTTTGATAAAGAAATAAAATAACTAAGCTTTCAAGTAAAACTAGGATTATGTGTTATCAAGGGGTATAACTAAAGCATGCCTAATGCATTGCATAGATCACATGGTTTTCACAGTTGCAAGTGTTAGCTTGCAAAGTTGCAAGTATAGGCTTGACTTGTGCAGAGCAGTGGTTGAAATTCTCCTCGGCTTCTTCCTCGTAGTATCCTCCTTCCTCCTCGTATCCTTGGTCGGTACTAGCGTCTATAAATAAATATGAGGTACACAATCACCAAACAATACTTAACTACTTCTATTTATCACACCAAGGTTTTCACTAGATGATCTAGGATCATCACAAGCATCACAAAGATTAAGACAATAGTTTGATTTCCTTTATTTTAGAAAAGTAATTTCTACTCATTGAAAAACTACTTAAGATTTAATATTCTCCAACTAAAATATGGGATCATGTTTACACATGTCATCACCACATATTTCAGTATTTGGGAATGTGATTTAAAGTAGTGTCACAATTTAATAAGGTTTAACCTTTTTATTTTAATTAAATAAAGTGACTAGAAATGCCTATGGGCATTCTTTTATTACTTGTTCATTATTTATGCAAGTAAACCTAGATATTTTTATATATTCAGAAAGCTTTTTGGTTGAATTTTGAAAAATGTTTGAATACAGAAAAGCTTCTGCCTTGTTATTTTCACTATAGGTGATCTACAATTCTAACTGGTTTGAATCCAACGGGATAGGATTAAGAATTCCAGTACCTTTCTAACAAAATTGGTTTCATGCATTTTGGTTCAGTGAATCGACCTGGGTTGATTTTTGAACCTAGGTACAGAACTAGGTTTGAAATTAAATTGGAAAATCTAAATTCAAACTAACTAGGTTGCGCGGGATGTTAACTGGGCTGTCCCGGTGCACAGCGCAAGCGCGGGTGAGTTTAAGTGGTTGTCCCCACCAGTCAGCAAGACAGGGGGGTGCGAAGCGGTACGGGGTGATCTAGACCGCACGATCAAACTCTAATCCAACGGCTGTGACCTATCGTCTCCGTCGGGCAATGCCGGCGAGACAGAACCCTAGCACGGCTAGTGGGGGTCTACGGGGGCTCACCGGGGCTCAGGTGAGGGTCGGCGATGGGGGTGAACGACAAAGTCGACGACGGCGAACCTCCTGGTACCGGCGGCTTCTCCTGGGGCGGCTCCAATCGCTGGCTCCTTTCTTCCTCCTCTGCGGCAGACTCCAGCCAAATTCCGGCGACCTACTGCTCGCCTTGCTCTGGGGATGAGGTTGGGTGCTTCTGAGAGAGAGGGGAGTGTGTTGGTGTGAAGAATTCGGGCGGGTGTGGCCTCTATTTATAGTGCCAGAAGGGGACCGAAGGGCACAGGTGGAGCTCGTCGGTGTCATCGGCACAGTGGTCTAACGACATGGGCGACGATATTGGGCGGTGTTGTGATCCCTAGCGAAGCTCAACGACGTGGTTACGCGGCGTGGGATGGTGCGAGACGGTCGGAACGTTGCGGTGCTCTAGGCGGGTCCGACGGAAAGTTTTATGGCGCACGGACTCTCCTGGTCATGCTGCGACGAACGGGCGTGTCTGTAGGGTTTCTAGGGTGGTGGTGATCACGCTTGCACGCGGCAAGGGCAGCGCGTGGTCTGTGGGTGAGTGTCGAGGGTGGCGCTCTGGCGCGCTCTCGGCATGGTGCATAGGCATAGGGCGCGTCGTGTCTAGAGTGGTCCAGTGGCTTGCTGCTCGTTGGCATTGGACAGGGGGTGGCGGTGGACGCTGGTGAGTGTCCCAGACAAGGTTGGCGAGGCTAGAGCTTCTACTAGCTTGCTGTCGACAGTGGGGTGGCAAGGTGAGGCTCGGCCTGCTCACCATTGATGGCAATGGCAAGATCACAGTGGTGCTAGAGCTTGCTAACTAAGCTAGATGATCTACTAAATGTCTGTTGTGAGCTAGAGAGGGGACAATTTAGGCCAAATCACTACTCACAATAGTGTTTGATGTTTTTTGATTTGTGTTTGCAAGGTGTTTGATGAAATGTCCGAAAGAGATTCAAATTTGAATTTTTGGTTCAAACTTGGTGGGTGTACTAGTTACATACTCAGTAGTCTCTGGTTAGTTGGAAAGGTCAAGGGGAATGGGTTTGGTTGGTTTTTGAGAATTGGGTGATCTTCCCATATGTTAAAGATTCAATTTTAAATTGTCATTTGAATAAAGTTGCCAAATGTTTCTGTAAGTTTGAAAGGTGGGCTTTGGTTCACTTTTCCTTGGTCTAGCAAGGGGTGAAAAGAAATGTAATTGTTTCTGTTTGAAATCTTGGACTAGAAACACTCAAAGTGGCCTAGTGAGCAAGATTGGTAAAAATTACCATTGGCCTTATTTGGTTTGTTTTTGATTTTTCTCTTGATTTGTTTCTGCATGGAAATGTTTTAGATGATGTTGTTTTAATCTTTAAACCATTCCTTGCTATTTAGAACAATCACACAAGTCCATTCATGCATTCGTACAATCGTTACATACACACATGCATTCATATGATGTTAATTAACAAAAGTTTTTGTTAACCCTAATTTTGGTGATTGGAATTGGATAATCATTGTTCAATATTTTTGGGATGTTACAAATCTTCCCTCCTTAAACAAAATCTCTTCCCGAGATTTGAGAAAGAAGAAAAAAGACAACTAGGATTTAAAGAGATAGGGAAACTCTGTCTTGATGTGATCTTATCTTTCCTAGGTAGCTTATTCTTCAGTGTGGTTACTCCATTGAATCTTGAGAAACTTGATGCTTCGGGTCCTGGTGGTCCTGAAAGCTTCCTCCAAAATACGGATGGGTACTTCGGGATACGTCAGGTCATCGTTGATCTCTATGGTGCAGTGATCAATGTTCTTGGAAACTTCAGTCTTCTCCGGGACTTCAAGGCATTTGCGAAGCAATGATATATGGAACAAATTATGCATTGCTGACATCTCCTCTGGCAGTTCCAGTTGATACGATACTTCTCCTCGACGATTCAAAATCTTGAAAGGCCCGATATATCTGGGGGGCTAACTTTCCTTTGAGCTAGAAACGCTGCATTCCCTTCAAAGGCGACATTTTGAGATACACAAAATCTCCGATATTGAAGGCTAGGTCTCGACGTCTCTTGTCGGCATGACTCTTCTGTCTTGACTGGGCGGTCTTGAGGTGCTCATGAATCTTGTGGACTTTCTCTTCTGATTCCCGTAGGATGTCGGGTCCGAAAATCTGACTCTCTCCTACTTCTGACCAATTTAAAGGGGTACGACACTTCATTCCATACATGAACTCAAATGGGGCCATTTGCAAACTAGCTTGATAACTGTTGTTGTACGAAAATTCTGCGAAAGGTAGACAGTCTTCACATTTAGATCCATACTCTAGCACACAGGCTCTCAACATATCTTCGAGTATTTGATTTACTCGTTCCGTTTGTCCATCAGTCCGAGGGTGATACGCGGTGCTGAAATCCAATCTCGTTCCCAATCCTTCTTGGACTTTCTTCTAAAATCTCGAGGTAAACTGAGTTCCTCGATCCGACACAATGTTCTTGGGGACTCCGTGCAGACTGATGATTATAGCGATGTACAAATCCGCTAGCTTCGAACTTTGGTAGGTGGTCTTGACTGGTAAGAAATGGGCTACCTTGGACAGTCTGTCAACTATGACCCAAATAGAGTCATTTCCCCTACTAGAAGTAGGAAATCCGGTGATAAAGTCCATTCCAACTGAATCCCATTTCTATTCCGGAATCTATAAGGGTTGCAACAGTCCTGCGGGTCTCTGATGTCCGGCCTTGACTCTCTGACAAAGATCACACTTGGCGATGTAGCTTCCGATTTCTCTCTTCATTTTATGCCACCAAAATTGTTCCTTCAAATCTTGATACATCTTTGTTCCTCCGGGGTGGATAGAATAAAGAGTATCACGGGCCTCTTTCAAAATAGTTTCCTTCAATTCTGAATCTGCTGGTACACAGAGACGTCCTTTGCACCACAACACTCCTTCATCTTCGGTGAATCTGGGTACTTTGCCTGTACCGATACGACGTTTGATTCCATCGATACTAGCATTTCCTTTCTGTGCCTCCTTGATCTGACTGATCAAAGTGGGTTGAAGTTCTATGCTAGCCAAAAATCCTTCACTTACTAATTCCATTCTAAAATCTTCCATCTTCTTGTGCAAACTTGGTTGTTTCTTCAGAATCATGGAGTTCAAGCGGCACGGCAATCTGCTAAGGGCATCTGCTACCACATTGGCTTTACCGGGGTGATAGTGGATGTCTAGGTCATAGTCCTTGATTAGCTCTATCCATCTTCTCTGCCTCATATTCATCTCCTTCTGAGTGGATATATACTTTAGGATCTTGTGATCCGAATAAATCTCACAATGGTTTCCCATGAGGTAGTGCCTCCGTGTCTTTAGGGCTAGAACCACGGCTGATAGTTCAAGATCATTGATACACCCAATTTGCATCGCCTTTCTATTTCATAATGTACCTCTATTCATTCATATTTGTCTTATTATGAGGTATTACTTATGGCTTTTCATCTGTTTATGGATGTTGGATGATTCTTGGAGGATGGACTGCCGGAGTCTGGATTCTGATGGAAAAGAAGGCGTTTTGGTGCAATTTCGCAGAGATCAGAAAAATACTGGAAAAATATGGAAACATATTATTTTACCAGAAGACGAAGGAAGCCAGAAGGAGGGACGAAGTGGGGCCTCAGGGGGCCCACACCCCCTAGGCGCGGGCCCACCTGACCCCGCGCCTAGGGCAGGTGTGGCCCACCTGCCCGACCTCCGACTCCGCCCCTTCGCCTATATCTTCCCTTCTAAACCCCAAGGCTCGGGGAGCAACCACAGTTAGATTTCCGCCGCCTCTGGGGGGCGGAAAACAACGAAAGAGAAAGATATCTCCGGCAGACAGATTTCTTCCAGGATAATTCCTTCCCGGAGAGGGGAGACCGTCGCCATCAACACCGTCATCAAGCTAGGCTTCATCGGGATCATCACCATAATCATCCACACCATCATCTCCACCAGCACCATCACCACCACTCCGTCCCGCTGTAACAATTGTGTTGGATATTGCTTTAGTTCTTAGGGGAAACTTTTACGGTGTTGATTACTATTGTAGTTGATGCTTGTGAGTGGAACCATTGGATTATTGTTTATGTTCAGATTGTTATCCATTACCATATCATCTTTGATCTTGATCCATATGATGTCTTGTGAGTAGTTTGTTTAGTTCTTGAGGACATGGGAGAAGTCATTTGTTAGTAGTGAATCTGTGAAGAGTTATTATTCAATGGTTTAGTATTTAAGTTGTGGTGCTATTCTTCTAGTGGTGTCATGTGAACGCCGACTACATGACACTTCACCGTTTATGGGCCTAGGGGAATGCATTGTGTATTTGGCTACTAATTTTGGGGTTGCCGGAGTAATAGAAACCTGAACCCCCGTTAGGACACCTTTGCACAAGGGAGCGTAGGATCTCAGAGTTTAAGGTTGTGGTTAGATTTATATCTTAGTTACTTTCCTGTAGTTACGGATGTTTGTAGGGGGGTTTAATCACAAGTATGTATTAGTCCTAGGAAGGGCGGTATGTTAGCACAGGTTCACCCACACAACACTTACAAACAACAGAGAAGATTACTTAGCTATTTGAAGCGAAAGCACTTGACAGAATTCCCATGTGTCCTCGAGAACGTTTGGTCCTTATAAGTATTTCCACCAGCTTGTCCTTTGCTAAGAAAGGATTGGGCCACTTGCTCTATTTGTTCATTACTTCTGTTACTTGCTCTTTGTTTTATTGCCTTGTCAGAAAACCACTAAAAATCCGTTTGTTAAGTATTCACAGGGATTTCCTGCTCCTTACCACTGTTCAGCACCTTCTGCTCCTCGTTGGGATCGACACTCCTATTTATCGAAAGTACTACGATACACCCCCTATACTTGTGGGTCATCAAGACTATTTTGTGGCGTCGTTGCCGGGGAGTGAAGCGCTATTGAAGAGTGGAACTCGTAAGGGAAACTTTCACTATGAGTATTGCTCTTGTTACTGCTTGTTACTTTGTTTCCAATATGGATAACCCACTTGGTTTTCTATTTGGGAAAACTACTACCACTACTAGGGTAGTAGATGGACCACCTCCTGTTGAGATAGATCCTTTTAAGATACCTACAAGTATTGTTAATTGTGTTGTGGATAATTATTATTTTAGGGATGGAACTGTCCATCCCGGTGGTCGCTTGCTTTTTATCCGTGAATTATGCGGGTTGTTTAAGTGTGCATGTATCACAACTGAACATGTGAAGAAGAAGTTACTCTCCATATCCTTAAAAGGGAGAGCTGACGAATGGTATAAGCTGCTAAATAATGGACAATCTATGGAATGGGAGGAGATGGAATCTCTCTTTTACTCTAAATTTTATCCTCCCAGTGAGATTCATAAGGATAGAA
Organism: Avena sativa; assembly: GCA_916181665.1. Taxonomy (NCBI): domain Eukaryota; kingdom Viridiplantae; phylum Streptophyta; class Magnoliopsida; order Poales; family Poaceae; genus Avena; species Avena sativa. The sequence goes on from OV702281.1 coordinate 397,895,613, forward strand.
ATCTTATATATAACTTTTGGCCTCTTGATGGAGAGAGTATAGCTCTACCTTGGGGGAGATTGAAGTTAAAATGTCCTATTCATGAACTCCCCAACAATATTATTCTCAATAACTTTTATGCTAGGCTTTCTCTTCATGATAAATATTTACTAGATGCTTCTTGTGCTAGATCATTCACACGAATGAAGGAAGAAGCTAAATGGGATCTTCTAGACCGTATTCAAGAGAACACTGAAGCTGGGAGAATGACAAAGGAAGAAAGTCAAGTATAAACTATGATTATGAATGCATTAAATCTTTTATGGGAACTGATAGCTTCTGTGATATTAGCAATGAGTTTGGTCTTGATCCTCAAGTTCTTGTAAAATGTTTTAATGCTTTTGCCTCTTATATTGAGATTCCCAAGAAAGAGTGGGACAAGTACCATGCTCCATATAAAGACATTGTTACCCATGTTCCTGTCAGTGTAGAGGTTTGTACTGTTGATCCTATTTTGCCTGAACCTTATGTTGAGAAGATCCCTTTTCCCTCCAAGGTAAGGGAACATTCTATTATGGCTAATGTGGTTAGCAAAAGTGCAAAGAAAACTATAGGGTCCGATGAGCTTATTGATATTGAGCCTGTGGTAGCTATTGTGAAAGATCTTGTCACTAGAAATATAGAGGATGAGCATATTGTCTTCTGTGAAGATGCTACTAATATTGTTTCCCATCCTATGAAAGTTAGAAATCTAGTGTCCATGTGCTTTCTGTTAAAATTGGTAGTCATAGCTGTTATGGTTTATGTGATATTGGTGCTAGTTCCAGTGCTATTCCTTATGAGCTTTACAGGGAAATTATGCATGAGATTGGTCCTTGTGAGCTTGAGGACATTGATGTGGTTATTCACCTTGCTAATAGAGAGCAAGTTTTCCCCATTGGCATTGTAAGAGATGTGGAGGTCCTTTGTGTCAAGATTAAATATCCTGTTGATTTTCTAGTACTTGGTAAAGAAGCTAGTAAAACCTATCCTATTATATTTGGTAGACCCTTTCTGAATACTTGTGGGGCTATCATTGATTGTAAGAAGGAAAAAGTTTTGACTAAGTTTGCTGGAGAGTCTTATGAGTTTAATTTTTCCAAATTTGCCAAAACTCCTTACGAAAATGAACTGCGTGATGAGGATTTTAGGGTTGAACAACGTTCTGCTATTTCTCTTGCTCCTAACAATGCCTTGCAGCAGTTCATGGAAGATCATAAAAGTGATGCCTTCATGAAGGAAATAAATGAGATTGACGAGGTTTTCCTTCGTCAGCCTGAGTTACTTAAGCATAATCTACTTGTGGAAGATTTGGGTACCACACTACCACCTAAAGGGGACCCTGTTTCGAATTAAAACCTTTACCTGATGATCTTAAATATGCTTATCTTGATGATAAGAAAGTATATCCTGTTATTATTGGTTCTAAACTTTCAGGAAAGGAAGAAGGGAGGTTATTGGAGATATTGAAGAAACACCGCGGAGCTATGGGCTATACTCTTGATGATTTAAAGGGAATTTCTCCTACTATATGTCAGCATGCTATTAATATAGAGCCTAATGCAAAACCAGTTGTTGAGCACCAACGTCGTCTAAATCCTAAGATGAAGGATGTGGTAAGGAATGAGGTATTAAAACTCCTTGATGCTGGTATTATTTATCCTATTGCTGATAGTATATGGGTTATCCATGTTCATTGTATTCCCAAGAAAGGGGGAATAACTGTTGTGCCTAATGAGGATAATGAGATTATACCCCAAAGAGTAGTGGTTGGGTATAGAATGTGCATTGATTCTAGAAAGATTAATAAAGTTAATAAGAAAGATCATTATCATTTGCCCTTTATTGATCATATGCTTGAGAGGTTGTCCAAAAAGACTCACTTTTGCTTTCTTGATGGTTATTCTGGGTTTTCTAAAATTGTTGTGAAAGCACAAGACCAAGAGAAAACTACTTTCACTTGTATTTATGGTACTTATGCTTATAGGCGTATGCCTTTTGGTTTATGTAATGCTCCTGCTACCTTTCAGAGATGTATGTCTGCTATCTATCATGGTTTTTGTGAAGAAATTGTGGAGGCTTTCATGGACGAATTTTCCATCTATGCGACTTCTTTTGATAACTGTCTGCACAACCTTGATAAAGTTTTGTAGAGATGTGAAGAAACCAACCTTGTTCTTAATTTGGAGAAATGCCATTTCATGGTTAATGAAGGGATTGTCCTTGGACACAATATCTCTGAAAGAGGTATTGAAGTTGACAGAGCCAAAATTGAAGCAATTGAGAAGATGCCTTGTCCTAAGATATCAAAGGTATTCGTAGTATCCTTGGTCATGCTGGTTTCTATAGGAGGTTTATTAAAGATTTCTCCAAAATTTCAAAGCCCCTTACTAATATTCTTCAAAAAGATGTACCTTTTGTTTTTGATGATGATTGTAAGGAAGCTTTTGAAACTTTGAAGAAAGCTTTGACAACTGCTCCTATAGTCCAACCACCTGATTGGAGTTTACCTTTTGAAATCATGTGTGATGCTAGTGACTTTGATGTGGGTGCTGTCCTTGGACAACATGTTGACAAGAAGTTGAATGTTATTCATTATGCTAGCAAGACTCTGGATACCGCTCAAAAGAATTATGCTACTACTGAAAAAGAGTTCTTAGCTGTAATCTTTGCTTGTGATAATTTTAGACCTTATATTGTTGATTCTAAGGTTACTTTTCATACTGATCATGCAGCTATTAAGTACCTTATGACAAACAAGGACGCTAAGCCTAGGCTTATAAGGTGGGTGTTGCTTTTGCAAGAGTTTGATCTGCATATTGTGGATATGAAGGGTGTTGATAATCCTGTTGCTAATAATTTATCTTGTTTGGAAAGCATTTCTTTCGACCCTTTTCCTGTTAATGACAGTTTCCAAATGAGCAATTAGCTGCAATAGGGGTAAGTCCGCATGAGAGTCCTTGGTATGCTGATTATGCTAACTTTATTGTTTCCAAGTACTTGCATCCAACCTTTACAACTTAGCAAAGAAGGAAGTTCTTTTATGATCTAAGGCATTACTTTTGGGATGACCCTCATTTATATAAAGATGGTGTAGATGGTATTATGCGAAGATGTGTTCCGGAATTTGAACAGCAAGAGATATTGAGAAAATGTCATGGCAGTTCTTATGGAGGACATCATGCTAGGGATAGGACTGCATAAAAGGTTTTACAATCTGGATTTTATTGGCCTACCCTTTTTAAAGATTCAAGGAAGTTTGTCTTATCATGTGATGAATGCCAACGAGTAGGTAACATCTCTAGACGCAATTAAATGCCTATGAATTATTCCCTTGTTATTGAACCTTTTGATTGTTGGGGATTTGACTTTATGGGGCCTTTTCCTCCTTCAAAAGGGTATACTCATATTCTTGTTGTTGTTGACTATGTTACAAAGTGGGTAGAAGCCATACCTACAAACAATGTTGATGGTAAGACCTCTTTGAAAATGCTTAAAGATGTCCTTTTTCCTAGATTCGGTGTGCCTAGATATGTCATGACTGATGGAGGCTCTCATTTTAGTCATGGGGGTTTTAGAAAAACTCTCGCTAAGTATGATGTAAACCACAGAATAGATTCAGCCTATCACCCCCAAACTAGTGGGCAAGTAGAACTTTCCAATAGGGAAAATAAATCTATCTTGCAGAAGATTGTCAATAGGTCTAGAAAAAATTGGGCTAAAAAGTTGAATGACGCTTTGTGGGCTTATAGAACTTCTTATAAAAATCCTATGGGGATGTCTCCTTACAAAATGGTCTATGGGAAAGCTTGTCACTTGCCTTTAGAATTAGAACACAAAGCTTATTGGGCAGTGAAAGAGTTGAATAGAGACTTTAGACTTGTTGGTGAGAAAAAACTACTCGACTTAAGTAATCTAGATGAGTGGAGAGGTGAAGCCTATGAAAATGCTAGGCTCTTTAAGGAAAAAGTGAAAAGATGGCATGATAGGAGAATTCTCAAAAGGGAGTTCCATGTTGGTGAGAAAGTTCTTTTGTATAGGTCTCGTCTCAGATTTTTTGCAGGGAAACTACTCTCCAAATGGGAAGGACCTTTTGTTATCAAGGAAGTGTACCGTTCAGGTGCCATCAAAATTTCTTCTCTAAAGGATGACACAACACAATTAGTTAATGGTCAAATACTAAAACATTATATTTCTGGAGATTCTTATAATGAAGATGTGGATTTTATTCAAATGGTGACTCCAGAAGAACTTATCAGAAGCCAAACACCAGAAACCTGCAGAGTTCGTCCTTGAATAGGTAAAAGTGGTCAAAATAGAAGGTTCGTGAAACTCCAATCTTTTTATATTTTTGATGTTTTTAATACATGAGGGAAGTTACGAGACGAAACTGAAGAGGAAACGGAGCCCGGGGTGGACAAACCCACCCCAGGCGTGGGCCCAGCCTGACCGTGCCTGAGGGGGGGGGGGTGTTCCACCCCCGAGCTCCGACTCCGCCTCGTTTTCATGTCAAAACCTTCCTTATGCATTGAAACTTCGTAATATATAACCCCCCGGGTTCCCCGAGGTTCTTGCATCGTGTTATCGTCGTGTTTTCGTTTCGATCTGTTTCTGTCAGGAAAATTCTCAGATTTGGAGCCTCACTGTCTTCCTCTAGATCACCCATGGAGGATTCTTCTGCGGACGTCCTCAACTTGTACATGTATGAGTTGAGGATTCATCCCAAAGAGTTGATCCTCAAAGAGGGGAAGGTATAGATGAAATAAGTTCAAGGCCCTAAAGGAGAGGGCAGTCTGGAAGACCGGATGGAAGCGTTGGAACAAGAAGTTTTCAGGTACAAGAAGATGGCGAAACGCGAAGTGGATGTTATTCACAAGATAAGTTTAGAACTCATCACCAAGCACGAGGGAGAAGTTGCTAAGCTCCAAGAAGAGATCTTCTCACTCCGTCAAACCACCAATCAATTGCAAGCATAGATCTATGACATACAGAATCAAAACTGTGAGTATGAGGCTAGATTTGATCGCATAAGCTCCGCTGCTAGTTTCAGGATTGCAGAGACAAGGACATACTTTTTGGATGGGGAACCATTACCTTGGAAGTTTTATGATGACAAGAGAACACCACCACCACCGAAGGAGTAATTCATCATCAGGTTTGGCATCCCCTTGGCTTGTTCCAAGCTTGGGAGAGTGTCGCGGTATCACCACCATTATCTTTTATCTTTTACCTTTTTAGTGGATTCATATCTATGGTAGAGAGGTTATCTTATAGTTTGGTTTGCATGTGGAAGTATATCTCCTTTAGTTGATTATCTTATATCCCTTGGTGTGAGTGCCTTTATTGAATATTAATGAGACGTCTCATCTTTTACTTTTTGCACTTCTTATTTTAGTTTGCAATCTCTATTATATGATGGATCTTGTTGATCAGTATTGGCACCACTTTGGGATCATCAACTGGATATAAATTGGTTTTGGACAACCGAGTTCTGGTTAATGTCTTTAGTTTGAAAGAAAAATAAAGAAAGGAAAAGCTTACAGGTATTTGGTATCATTTGTTTTCTTTCTTGTTGGCTCATAAGCTTAGTATTCTTTATTTAAGATTATTTTGTATCTTCAAGGAAGATTGCATGTTTGTCTTTATTACTTGTATGTTTGCTTGTTTCTTTCAACTCTCTTGCATGCTACCCAGCCTTGCTAGCCAAAAACCTGTTTTGAGAAGGCATACTTCTCATGTTTCCAAAATCCTTTGAACCCAAAACCTTTGACATTTGTGTCCACCATATCTACCTAGTAGATTTTGCTATTCCAAGCAAATTCTCAAGCTTCATCAACCTTTAGAATTAAAAAATATTTTTGTTATGTGAAAACTAGTTAGTAAAGCTCTCATGAACTTGATGGCACCCCTTATTTCCTTGCCCCTAATATACTTGAACCATTGTGAACATCGAAGTTGTATATGCTTGCATCTATACGTTGGAATTAGCAGAATCGTGCCATCACGGGGAACGTTTTCAACATTGCACTTGTACTCTGTACACATTTGATATCGTGCTCTTTTGTCTATGGATGTCAACAGTGTGAAATAAAGAGGGAACTTGTAAGTCCATGGAGTTTGTATTATGTGTTATAGAAACGCCTGGGTCGCTAGCCTAAGCCATGCTTAATCATGGTGGAAACTTGCAGCATCACCATAGTGAGTCATCTATGAAGCATCCTCAATAAAAAGCTATGCACATAGTAAATAAAAAGATTGCTGAGATGCTCATTGTCTGCTTGCCTTGTCATTTTGGTCATGGGAAAGCTCCTGTACCATATGCAAGGGGTACCCCGTTGGCGGTTCTCAATGATATGCAAATACTTACAATGACAAGAACTTACCTGGGCCCAAAGTTGAGTATGCATGAGGAGTGGCCCTCATATTCAAGGGACATGAGATTGCCAACTTATATTTCGTCAAGCATATACTCCATCTTTGTTCACTTTAACCTTAATCATCTCAAGATGCTTATGATAGGGGCAATGAGGGCTCAAAGCTAGTAAGTACCATAATCTTTTGGGAGCTCTTGATTACTTTTAATCCCTGCTACCCTCTAAGAAGGGACCTTCCTCCCACTTCCAAGTTGAGTCAGTAAACCTACTTCCTCTCTATCTCCAGCAAGCTTTTGAGTTGTTGTGTTTCAAGCATTCATATGGTGATTTATTCAATCATGTTCTCTATCTTACTTGTTTGCACAAAACTCTTGTCTATTGAGTATTACTTTGAAAGCCTTCACTTGTGAAAAACCTTTTTGAGCAAAGAGTGTTCCTATTTTGAAACTTCTACAAAAAGATTTTGTGAAATTGTTTGCCAGGTGTTCTCTGACCAAGAACAAAATTTTGCCAATTCCAATTATGATTTATCTTTATGCATCTCTATTGTGACTGCTGTACTTGGTTCCAAGCTAAGTTATATAATAGTGAGTTGCTCTCTTCCATGAGTTATGCAATGGTAAGTGTGATGCTTCTTGTTCGTATTATTTTATCGAAACTTCACTCCATAAACCTGTTGACATGTTTACTGAGCTCAGTTTTCGCTTGGGGACAAGCGAAGTCTAAGCTTGGGGGAGTTGATACGCCCAATTTGCATCACCTTTCTATATCATAATTTACCTCTATTCATTGATATTTGTCTTATTATGGGGTATTACTTATGGGTTTTCATCTGTTTATGCATGTTGGATGATTCTTGTAGGATGGACTGCCGGAGTCTGGATTCTGATGGAAAAGAAGGCGTTTCGGTGCAATTTCGAAAATATCAAAAAAATACCAGAAAAATATGGAAACATATTATTTTACCAGAAGACGAAGGAAACCAGAAAGAGGGACGAAGTGGGGCCTCAGGGGGGCCACACCCCCTAGGCGCAGGCCCACCTGACCCCGCGCCTAGGGCAGGTGTGGCCCACCTGCCCGGCCTCCGACTCCGGCCCTTCGCCTATATCTTCCCTTCGAAACCCTAAGGCTCGGGGAGCGACCACAGATAGATTTCTGCCGCCTCTAGGGGGCGGAAAACACCGAGAGAGAGAGATATCTCTGGCAGACAGATTTATACCGGGGGAATTCCTTCCCGGAGAGGGGAGACCATCGCCATCAACACTGTCATCAAGCTAGGCTTCATGGGGATCATCATCATCATCCACACCATCATCTCCACCAGCACCATCACCACCACTCCGTCCTGCTGTAACAATTGTGTTGGATATTGCTTTAGTTCTTAGGGGAAACTTTCTCGGTGTTGATTACTATTGTAATTTATGATGTCTTGTGAGTAGTTCGTTTAGTTCTTGAGGACATGGGAGAAGTCATGTTGTTAGTAGTGAATCTGTGATGAGTTATTATTCAATGGTTTAGTATTTAAGTTGTGGTGCTATTCTTCTAGTGGTGTCATGTGAACGTCGACTACATGACACTTCACCATTTATGGGCCTAGGGGAATGCATTGTGTATTTGGCTACTAATTGTGGGGTTGCCGGAGCGACAGCAACCTAAACCCCCGTTAGGACACCTTTGCACAAGGGAGCGTAGGATCTCAGATTTTAAGGCTGGGGTTAGATTTATATCTTAATTACTTTCCTGTAGTTACGGATGTTTGTAGGGGGGTTTAATCACAAGTATGTATTAGTCCTAGGAAGGGCGGTATGTTAGCACAGGTTCACCCACACAACACTTACAAACAACAGAGAAGAGTACTCAGCTATTTGAAGAGAAAGAACTTGATAGAATTCCCATGTGTCCTCGAGAACGTTTGGTCCTTATAAGTATTTCCACCGGCTTGTCCTTTGCCAAGAAAGGATTGGGCCACTTGCTTCATTTGTTCGTTACTTCTGTTACTTGCTCTTTGTTTTGTTGCCTTGTCAGAAAACCACTAAAAATCCGTTTGCTAAGTATTCATAGGGATTTCCTGCTCCTTACCACTGTTCAACACCTTCTTCTCCTCGTTGGGATTGACACTCCTATTTATTACTACGATACACCCCATATACTTGTGGGTCATCAATCATGAGTAGGATAATTTTGCTCATGCTGCTTCAGTTATCGGGATAGATAAGATATAACTTTTCCTTCTTGCATTAACACACATCCGAGACCGATCTTGGATGCGTCACAATACACATCAAACAGCTTTGTAATATCCGACATGATCATGATTGGGGCTGAAATCAATCTCCTGTTGAGTTCTTGAAAACTCGCTTCACACTTGTCCGTCCATTCAAACTTCTTGTCCTTCTTCAACAATTGGGTCATGGGTCTGGCAATACTCGAGAAGCCTTCTACGAACTTGCGATAATATCCCGCTAATCCGAGAAATGCACGAACTTGGGTTTGAGTGGTTGGGGCTTGCCAATCTTCAACATCCTTCACCTTTGCAGGGTCAACGGCAATTCCTCCGGCTGATACGATATGGCCAAGGAATCCTACCTCCTGTAACCAGAATTCACATTTGCTAAACTTGGCATACAACTGATGCTCCCTAAGGGTTCCAAGGACGGTCCTTAGGTGTAGCTCATGTTCTTCTTCTAATTTGGAATAGATCAGAATGTAATCGATGAAAACAACGACAAACTTATCCAGGAAGTCCATAAAATCTTATTCACGAGGTTCATGAAATAAGCGGGGGCATTGGTTAATCCAAAAGACATGACAATATACTCGTATAATCCATATCTGGTGGTAAAGGCAGTCTTTGGAATATCCTCTGCATGAATCTTGAGTTGATGGTAACCAGTTTTAAGATCAATCTTAGAAAACACTTTGGCATCGGTCAACTGGTCAAACAGATCCTCTATCTTCGGCAGTGGATACTTGTTCTTGATGGTAACATCATTCAGCTTCCGATAATCTGTACACAAACGATTACCTCCACCTTTCTTGTCCACAAATAAAACAGGTGATCTCCATGGTGACGCGCTTGGTTGGATCAATCCTATCTCTAGCATAGCATCCAGTTGCTTCTTCAGCTCCACTAGTTCAAATGGGTTCATGCTATACGGTCTCTGGGCCATTGGTCCGGTTCCAGGGATTAGTTCAATGATAAACTCGATATCCTGATCTGGGGGCATACTGGGCAAAACATCTGGAAATACATCAGGGTATTCATAGACTATTCTGACTTGGTCAATGGTGGGCTGGGCTAGACTCTTGTTGCACTTGAATTGACAGGGCAAGGTTTCAGATACGTGCTCTACTGTTGTTCCGGCTGTACTGGTCATGGTGATGGCTTTCTTGGCATAGTCGATTAATCCTTTATGTTTCGACATCCAATCCATTCCTAGTACTACTTCCAAACCTTTAGTTCCAAGTACTATTAGATTAGCATAAAAATCTATGCCATGGATTCAGATAGGTACGGCCTTGCATATTTGTCGAGCTTTGGTGGTTGAACCAGGTATTTGAACTATCATAACATGCTTCAATTTGGTGGGTTGAATCTTACTAGTGCATGCAAATTCTTCGGTAACAAATGAGTGCGATGCTCCAGAATCAAACAACACTCTGGCAAGTACTGAATTAACAGAAAACATACCCAGCATGACATCTGGCGCTTCTTGGGCTTCTTCAGCATGCATGAGAAAGAGACGGCCGTTGCGGTTGAGCGAGTTCCCTGGGGAAAACCTTCTTCCAGGCTGAACACGACGCTGCTTTTGAGCTGGGGCATTTGCATTGGGGGCTGCGGCAATCTTCTTGGGGCACTCATTGGAATAGTGACCCTTGGTTCCACATTCATAACAAGTCACCTGAGACTTGTCCTTTGCTGCAATAGGCACAACATTGCTTCCAGTCCTTGGGGCAGTGTTGGTGTTGGTGGCGGCATTGTTATTGTTGAACTGGGGTGGTGCACGGTTGAAATTGCTGGGGTTCCCGGGATTGTTGTTGTTTCCTCCAGGCCTTGGGTTTCCACGGTTGGGGTAGGTTGGACGGTTCATCGGGGGTCTGTTGGTTCTTGGGGCAAATCCTTGAGATCGGTTGGGGCGATACTTTAGGGTATGATGGGTTCCTGGTTGATGCATCATGCGACGCTTGCGGTTCTCATTGGCTTGGTTGATCTTGCCTTCCATCTGAATGGCGGAATCCACTAAGGCTTCAACATCAGCAAATGGGATATTGACCAACACTGTCTACATCTCATCATGCAGACCATTCAGGAATCTCTCCTTCTTCTTGGCTTCGGTATCTATCTCATCCGGGGCATACCTAGCCAATGACAAAAAAAATTCACAGTACTCCACTACGGTCATCCTTCCCTGCTTCAGTTCCCTGAATTCATCTCTCATCCTATTGACCAAACACGGTGGCACATGGGTTCTACTAAACTTGACTTTGAATTCCTACCAAGTCATCATCTGTCCTCCATTCATGGCGCGAACGCTATTCCACCATGCTCTTGCATCGCCGGCAAAATAGTGGGTAGCAAACAGTACTTTCACGTTGGCTTCCACTCCTGCACCTTCTAGGTTGTTCTCCATGGTTTGCAGCCAATCATCTGCATCGAGGGGCTCTTTAGACTTACTGAAAATGGGTGGGTTGCTGCTCTGGAAATTCTTGAGCTTGGACCCATGGTTGTCCTAATTTCCATGGCCTTGATTGTTGTTGGCCATCTGAGCTATGTGTTGAAGGGTGGCTAAGTTGGCTTGATGTTTGGCTCTTTCAGCTTCGCGGTCAGAAACTAACATTTTCAAGATTTGCAACATCGGGTCCGGGGATGAACTGCTTCCTCCGCGAGGCATCTAAAGATTGAGATAGATCATGAGAAAAGAGGGAAATTTCTAAGGTTCAGGGTTTTGGTGTTTGAAAAGTTTTTTCAAAGTTTGACTCGGATTTTTCTAGCAACTTGCTTTTTTCATTCATTCATTCATAGCACACGATACAAACACACACCACAACAAAGGAAAAAAGATGGTTTTAAGAACCATTTTGGGAAACTACGATACAATGGGACCGAGTACAACTCCCTAATGCTAGTGCTCAAGTGCTACTACTCCTCGGAGTCGGTGTCCTCATCATCCTCATCATCATCAATCAAGGCGAAGTCATACTCATCGGTGAAGAAGTCCATGGCCTGATCTTCCAGAAAGTCATCATCGTCACTGAGATAAGAGTAGGGGTCTCCACGAAGGTATTCCCCTGCATTCTCCCTCTCCTCCAGCTGCATGTCTCTCTCGTGGACAGTCTCCTCTAACTCTGTGATCCTATGGCGGAGACGGGCAATGATTCGCTCCTTCTTGTCGAGCTGACAGCGACGAGACTGGCGATCCTTCACTAGCATGGCAATGGTCTGATCCTTCTTGGCGGCGATGGCGTACTTGTGATTCGCATAGGAGCGGGCATTGTCTAACTCCTTTGGACGGTCATACGTCATGAAACCGAGGTGGTCCAATTGAGTCTTTAGCTCATGGTGATAAGGGGCCTGCAGTGGTTGTCCCATAACATCACGCCTTGGATAGAAGTCAAAGCGGGTACCCTTGATCTGATTGATACTCTGTCCACATAGACGGGCAAGAGCTTCCTGCATGGCCCTGGCAAGTCCATCGAGCCAGTTGTTCTCTCTCAAGGTGAACTGAATTACCTCGGAGGTGGGGGCTTCAATCTTTCCTCGGAGACTTGCAACAACTAGCCATTGCAACTCCTCTCCTTCCTGATCGTTGAACTGAGCTCCGAAGAACTCGGGGTGTGGACGCTCCAGCATTTCCGACAGCTGGTCCAAGTCACGCTCAAAAATGAGATCTCCTCCATTCCCCAACTGATAAAAATTGTTATACTTCACGTCCATCTATAAGAAGGTAGGATGAGTAAGTTAGTAGAGTGATCAAGTGTGTCAAATTTTAGGTAAGTTTGCAAGAATTTTTTAGGAACATGAATTTTCATGAAAGATTCTAAGTGGTAAGAATGAGAATAAGTTTTCATAAATACTCACTTCCTTGGTTTTGAAACTAAGTTTTTGATTCAAACGTCCATTCTAAACTAGGGTCTCCTATGGTCAAGATGGCTCTGATACCAACTTGTCAACACCCGGATTATTAATCCTAGATGCCTGTTATGCCATACATCGCAATCCCAGGATTACCATTTTTGCGAGACATAACAAACCATACATAAGGTCTTACAACAATTAAAGGATCACATGATCTAGTCTTAATACAATCATAGTAGCGAAATAACATAATAATAACGGTAGCGTAGGTTAGGCTCCATCTTCATGGTCACAGGCAATGCTGACGATCGGAGATGATCCTAGTTGTCATAACCTTCCCGCGGTCCATTCTTTTGATAGTCCTCTTTATAGTCTGGCCACGGGAATAGCCAGGGACAAAGCTGTTGGGGTTCGTAGCATGGAAAACAAAAAAATTCTACCGCATGAACACACAATCAAGATCTAATCTATGATCAAGCCAAGATCTATCTATGTTGGGGAGGTGACCCCGGATAGGGTAGAGATGGGGAAAGACGGAAGGGTGTTCCCCGTCTAATTTCTGAGTTATAGTCTGAGTCGGCCGAATACTGTAGAGGTCGGCCGAGATAGGAAAGGGCAGGACCCTTATGATAATGGCAAGGCATTACCCGACCGAGATACTGAGTAAGTCGGCCGGGTTAGCCCGAGTAATCTTAATGCAGGTGAAGGACAAGCCGAGTCACGTGAGGCAGGGCCGAATGATACGAAGCTTGTAGGAGAAGGAGAAGCCTAAAGTCAAACTCTAGCCGCAGGCTAGGGAGAATCTGAGCGGAGCCAAGCACAAGGGACAAAGGCGCAGAGCGACAGACGGGCAGAAGGAGGTCACGGAGGTGACAGTCCTGAAGCCCAAGGCACGCAGGAGGGGCCCTCTGGAACCTTGCCGTCATTAGAAGGGCAACAGGGAAAGGAGGCCGCCGAACTACAATATTGGGACAAGCATATTCCTTGAATATGCTTGCCACGTCAGCCCTAAAGGAACCCAAGGCTCTCCTTTATAAGGGGAGGCTTGGACCCTGAGGAGGGCATCGGCTCATTTGGTACCGTTAGGCTGGTAAAGTTCTTCTTTTCTCCTGGTAAACAGCTCAAGGAGCACTTGTAGCCCAAGGAAGGAGAAATAAAGATCTTTGCCTTAGTCTTTTGTGTGTAGAATCAACTACATCTTCCCTCCCAGATCCCTCTAGCATCCATCGGCCCCATACTTTAGCCTACCCATGGCATCTTCCATGCCACCACCACGACAGTTGGCCCCCACCGTGGGGCCAGCAGCGATGCTAGCTGGAGTCATGATCCGGACGGGAAACTTCATCAACACTGGCGAGCGCATTGTCTCTGGCTTGGTCCGAAGACTTGATCTCTGTGACTACGTCAGCAACAACGCAGGCAGCTTCAAGGGAAAAACTCCTCCACGCAACAGCGTCTTCATCAACTTGGGCATGCACCAGATCTAAGTCGGCGTCGACATCTCCGGTGTTTATCCTCACCAGGTTGTTGTTGCAGGAGAACCTCCCCTTAGAGCCGCGAGCAGTCCGCGCGGAGCGCGCCCTGTCAGCAGCGTCGAGGTGATGGTCGCAGCAGGGGTGCAGGCGGGAGTAACAGGCGCAGGATCCGGCAGAGACCCGGCGGCGGGCGTGTAGGTCGCGCCCAGGCAGACAGCTCCGCAACCCACAGAGGTAATCCCTTCAATAGCCAACCAGACCGAGGTGCAGGAGACAACCCCAAAGGCACCAAGGATAAGAGGGACACCTCTAGAAAGACCAGAAAACATTCTTCAGGCAACCATAGATAATCTGACTACACATGTAGCAGCGATACTTGATCCGGCAAATGCTCAGGCAGAGTTGGAAGAAACCAGGCAAAAGGTGCTGGTAGAGGCAAAGAAGGTGTCGGCCTTGCGAGAGTCCTTAAATAGGACCCTGCGAGAGTATGCCAAAGCAAACAAGCTTGACGTCGCCCCCGAGCGGGTTGACGAGTTGAGATTGAGAGGAAAGAACCTCATAGATGATATCAACAAGGAGCATGATGCTCATAAGGCAGAATCAGTTGATTTAGGCTTGTCGAGGTACAGTACCCCGGCAAAGAACCTAAGAGCGGCAAACGCTGCAGCATTAGAGTTAGAAGGATTGACCGGCAAAGCCCGGCAGAAACAGCAAGAAAGAGTGAATGAGCTAGTGCGCATTGCGAACCAGCAGGATGAAGAAATGCTCAGAGCAGACCCGGCGAGGCCAGGGGCCTCACGAATGGTTCACTCGGCTGGAGCAGCACCTGCCTTATCTGTGGCAGCAGCATCTTCACCCGGAAACAATGCACGAAAAGATAGAGCAGTAACTTCGGGAAAGAGAAACAAGCAAATTGTTCCATATGATCCGGCGATAGCCGGAAAAGCAAACGAGAACAGAGGCAATGGAAGCCGAGGTAACAGTGGCGAGAGAAATCCCGGCCGTGCTGAGAAAGGCGGCGGAAGCCGAGGCAATGGAGATCTCGGCAGAGGAGAACTCGGAAGAGGAAATCACGAGAACAATACCCCGGTCGAAGGAAGGAGAGAACCGTCGCTCAACCCACAGCCGAGGCATGAACCTCGGCCGGAAAGAGAAGCGAGACCAGCTCGCCACAATCAGGTGAATGAAAGGTACAATGATGGTTATTCCGAGATGGAATATGCGATCCGTGGTGGAAATAACCACTATGGAATGCAGGAGAGAGTTCTGTACAAAGACTTGCCGTCAAATGATGCCAGAGTAAAACTAGACCGGCTATACCGATCAGAGTTGCTAGAAGAACAGGGTCCACCAGGTCCGACATGCTTCGGACCACGGATCATGGGCGAACCGCCTGTGCCGAACTTTCAGCTGGCCAGAGGCACAAAAACATATAATGGGAGCACCAAACCACAGGATTGGTTGATCGATTATGCCACCGCTGTAAAAATAGCAGGTGGAAACTTACGATGGGCAGTGCGGTATGTCCCGCAAATGTTGGAAGGACCAGCTAGAGTATGGCTGAATAATCTGCCAGCAGGCAGCATCAACTGTTGGTTGGATTTTGAAGAAATGTTCGTTAGCAACTTTACCAGTACTTACAAGAGGCCAAACAGGCCGCAGCAGCTAGCCATGTGCAAGCAAAGGCCGAATGAGACGGACATAGAGTTTTTAACTCGGTGGTGTAACCTGAGAAACTCGTGTGAAGGAGTTATAGAATCACAAGCAATAGCTTGGTTCGCTCAAGGATGCCGCTATGCCTGTGTGTTATGGCAGCGACTGCAAAGAGATATGCCAACCACATTGGCAGAAACCATCAGAATAGCGGATTCCTATGCATTGGGAGATCCGACGCAACCAGAATTAATGTCGACAGATCATCGGGAGCATCAAGACCAATATGCAAGAGATATGGCCGGGTCATCCAGGCGCAATGACTTCAGAGGAAGAAGAAGAGAAGAGAGACCGGATTATAGATATGGTTCAGCCCAGGTGGCAGAAGTAGTGCAAGATCAGCCGAGTCACGGAACTACTCAACGGCAAAAGAATGGTCCTCAGCAATGGACACCAAGGAATGAAGGAAAAAGACAGTGGATACCAGAACAAAAGAAGCAATGGCAGGAGAGGCCGAAGTACACGTTCGAGTCTATGTTAGATCAGCCGTGTAAATTTCACACGTCAAACCCAGCCAGACCTGCCAACCATACGACCCGCCAATGTGCATGGATGAAAAATGCAATGGGTAACCCCACAGGCATACAGGCAGCGCCTCTCCAGGCACATCAGCAACATCAGCCACAGTTGACTGGAGCAAATGCACAACAACTGATGTTACCACCTCCTCCCCCGAGGTATGAAAACTCGGACCGGAGGGATGCGGTGCATCAAGTGATAAACCAAGGTCCGGATGGAAGGACAAATCCAGGAAATAATGGACGCAATGATTACAGAGAACATCATCAGTCGTATTGCGTGTTCACAACAGAGCAGCAAGACAAGCAGAGTGTACAACGCCGGCATATGCAAGTAAATGCAGTTATGCCGGCAGTACCAAGATATGTGCCGTGGTCGGATCAAGAAGTAACTTGGAGCATAAAGGATCACCCCAAGATAATGCCGAGTCTGAGGTCGTATGCACTCGTGTTAGATCCGACATTTGTCGGACCAAGCATCAATGTGAAATTTTCGAAGGTACTTATTGACAATGGGAGCAGTATCAATATCATGTACAAAGATACAATGCATAAACTCGGAATATCGCAGAACATGCTGCAGTCCACGAGGACCACTTTCCATGGGATAGTACCAGGGCTTTCATGCGAACCCATTGGTAAGGTTGCGGTGGATGTGTTATTCGGCACAAGAGATAACTGCAGAGCAGAAAACTTAGAGTTTGAAGTGGTGGATCTAGAGAGTTGTTATCATGCTCTACTCGGACGGCCAGCATTGGCCAAATTCATGGGAAGCTGCCATGTAAGTTATCTGAAGATGAAGTTACTCGGACCACAAGGGGTGATAACAGTAGCAGGGGATTACAGGAAGTCAATGGAATGTGCTTCAGCCGGGTCAAATTTGGCCGAATCATTGGTAATAGCAAGGGAAAAAAGAAGGATTCAGCAGGTAGCATCCCTCGCTCAGTCGGCACAGCTGAATATGCTGGCATTAGCCAACCCACATGGAAGTGTCTCCTTTCAGCCGACTAAAGAAACAAAAAAGTTCCAGATAGATGAGCAATTCCCAGAGCGCACCGTAACTATTGGTGCCGGCCTAGATGCTAAATAGGAAAGCGAGCTCACCAACTTCCTCCGTGAGAATCGGGATATCTTTGCATGGTCAACTCAGGATCTGCAAGGTGTGCCGAGGGAGTTGGCTGAGCACTCTCTGAATGTAAGGCCAGGAGCAAGGCCGGTGAAGCAACCTCTTCGTCGCTTCGCCGAAGACAGGAGAAAAATAATAGGGGATGAAATAGCTCGGCTCCTTGCGGCCGGGTTCATCATGGAGGTGTTGTATCCGGATTGGCTATCAAACCCGGTGCTAGTAGAAAAGAAGAAGGATGATCCAAATGTAGCCATTGTATGGCGAATGTGTATCGATTACATGAACCTGAACAAGGCATGTCCAAAAGATCCTTTTCCTTTGCCTAGAATAGACCAAGTCATTGATTCGACCGCTGGTTGTGAAATATTATCATTTGTAGACGCGTATTCTGGTTTTCACCATATACCGTTAAATCCGGCCGATCAAATAAAGACTGTGTTTATTACCCCGTACGGGGCTTATTGCTATCGCACCATGCCATTCGGCCTGCGTAACGCAGGAGCAACATATCAGAGATGTATGCAAAAATGTCTACATGATCAGATAGGAAAAAATGTTCAAGTGTATGTAGATGATGTGGTTATCAAAACCAAAGAAAGCAAAACCCTACTGGATGATATCCGACAGACTTTCGCGAACTTGAGAAGGTTCCGAATGAAGCTTAATCCGAAAAAATGCACATTCGGTGTGCCTGTAGGAAAACTGCTCGGTTTTCTCGTCTCTAGCCAAGGTATAGAGGCCAACCCAACAAAGATAAAAGCAGTGGAAAGGATGGAATTGCCGAGATGTCTAAACGACGTACAGAAGTTCATAGGTTGTTTAGCCTCGCTTAGCCGATTCGTATGTCGGCTGGGCGAGAAAGCACTACCACTTTATCAGTTAATGAAAAAATCTGATAAGTTCATTTGGACACCACAAGCAGACAATGCATTTCATGAATTAAAAAAGATGTTGGTCACAGCGCCGGTCTTGGCTTCTCCATTATCGAAAGAGCCTATGTTGCTCTACATAGCAGCCACCAACAGAGTAGTGAGCGCTGTGATCGTGGTGGAACGAATTGAAGATGATAAATCAGTACAAAGGCCGGTGTATTACCTAAGCGAGGTACTATCAGCCTCAAAACAAAATTACCCACATTATCAGAAGATGGCATATGGGGTATACATGTCAGCAAAGAAACTTAAACATTACTTCGAAGAGCACCCCATCAAGGTAATTTGTGAAGCACCCATAGCCGACATATTGAGCAACAAAGATGCAAGTGGCCGGATAGCAAAATGGGCAATTGAATTGTCACCTTATGCTCCGCAATTCGATAGGCGAGATGCAATCAAATCTCAGGCTGTGGCCGACTTTTTCGTAGATTGGGCCGAGGTACAATATGAGCCACCATTACCAGATCCGAATTATTGGACGATGCACTTTGACGGTTCCAAACTAAGAAATGGTTTGGGGCAGGAATAGTGTTAACCTTGCCAAAAAGAGACTTGCTGAGATATGTGCTGCAAATACATTTTGCCGCGTCAAACAATGTGGCCGAATATGAAGCACTGGTACATGGATTGAAGGTGGCGAAAGAGATTGGCATACGCCGAATCTTGTGCTATGGAGATTCAGATCTAGTAGTACAGCAAGTCTCAGGCAATTGGGATGCGTTGGATGATAATATGGCCTTGTATAGGATTCATGTGCAAAAACTCAGTGGATACTTCGATGGATGTGAATTTCATCATATACCTCGGGCAGAAAACGACGCCGCAGACACATTGTCAAAACTCGGATCAACCAGACAGTCAATTCCCCCAGGTATCGCCCTAGAGCACCTAAGGAAGCCATCAATAACACCATCTCCAGAGTCTGAATCCATTTTTATTCCGGCAAAATCAAGAGAGGATAATGTGCCGATGGAAATTGACAAGCAATGTAACCCGGAATTTCCAAAGATAAAGCCAGCCGATGCAAGGATAAGTATGGAGACATCCGAGGTAGTTATGTCGGCAGAAAATATGGAAATAGATAGTGAGACTACACCAGAAAAAATCAAACCTGCATGGGCACAACCCATATTCTCTTTCCTTAGGGATGCGGTTTTGCCGAGTAATGAGGTATTGGCAAGACAAACAGTGAGAAGAGCTAAAGCCTATACAATCATAAACAATGAGCTGTATAAAAGGAGTGTCACAAGTGTGTTGCAAAGATGTGTGAGCTCGGCGGAAGGCCAGGAGATCCTCCTAGATATACATCAAGGAGAATGCGGACATCACGCCTCATCCCGAGCTTTAGTGGCCAAAGCATTCAGGCATGGGTTTTATTGGCCAACAGCGTTGAAAGAGGCCAAAGAATTGGTCAAAAAATGTAACGGTTGCCAAAGATATGCCAGCAAAATACATATGCCTTCGTCCGAGTTAAAGACAATACCAATTACTTGGCCATTTTCTGTATGGTGCTTAGATATGGTGGGACCATTTAAGCCGGCCCGAGGCGGGATGACCCACATATTAGTCATGGTGGACAAGTTCACAAAATGGATTGAAGTGAAACCAATAAAGAAATGTGATGGGCCCACAGCAGTGAAATTCCTCAAAGATATTATCTTAATATATGGGTACCCACACAGTGTTATTACAGACAACGGTACAAACTTTGCAGAAGGCGCCTTCGCTAGATTCTGTCAAGAAAAGCACATAAGACTAGATGTCGCCTCTGTGGCTCACCCATCGTCCAATGGGCAAGTAGAAAGATCTAATGGACTAGTACTGTCCGGAATAAAACCACGACTCGTCGAACCACTGCAAAGGTCGGCAGGATGTTGGATTGAGGAACTACCAGCAGTACTATGGAGCCTCAAGACTACCCCAAACATATCAACAAGTTATACACCATTCTTTCTAGTGTATGGGGCAGAAGTTGTGCTTCCAGCCGACATAATACATGACTCGCCAAGGGTTACCCAATATACAACCGCTGAAGTAAATGAGGTAGCTCGGCAAGATGATGTCGATCTGCTAGAAGAAGCCAGAGAGCTGGCGTTATCAAGATCAGCTATCTACCAGCAGCACTTGCGACGATATCACAGCAAGAAGGTGAATCCAAGAGTGCTCAAAGAAGGAGATTTAGTTCTCCGGCTGGTGCAACGCACGGCCGGCATGCACAAGCTGTCGCCTCCATGGGAAGGACCATTCATTGTGATCAAAGCATTGCACAATGATGCATATTACCTAATCGATGCTCAATCACCGGGAAAGAACAGGGCAGACAAAGCCGGCGAAGAATTGAAAAGACCATGGAACGTAGCCTTACTTCGGCCATTTTACTCGTAGGAGTCATCCATGACATATTGTAAAATGATGCTTCAGGATGGAGCACCAACTATGTATTGAACCTCGGCGTCCAGAGCAGTGACTCGGGGACTGCCATATGTTGTTTTTAAATTTCATGTTATGTATCAAACCTCGGCACCTTGAGCAGTGGCTTGGGGATTGCACTATATTATTTTTAAGTATGGTTTATGTATTAAACCTCGGCGTCCAGAGCAGTGACTCGGGGACTGCCGCAGGCTGTTTTTAATTTCATGTTATGTATCAAACCTCGGCACCTTGAGCAGTGGCTCGGGGACTGCACTATATGGTTTTTAAATATGGTTTATGTATTAAACCCCGGCACCTTGAGCAGTGACTCGGGGACTACCCCAGATTTTTTCTAAGTTTGATTCAGGTATTGGACCTCGGCGTCAAAGCAGTGGCTCGAGGACTGACATATATTGTTTTTTAATTTTGTGCTATGTATTAAACCTCGGCACCTTGAGCAGTGACTCGGGGACTGTCCTATATTGTTTCTAAGTTTGGTTTATATATTAAGCCTCGTTTCCTTGAGCAGTGGCTCGGGGACTACGGTACGTTATTTTTAAGTATGGGTTATCATTTGTCGCAAGAGTGGGAATTAAACTTCAGCTCCCAGTGTGATATTATTTCGCTCCCCCCAAATACGGTCTTCAAGGTTTACGCCCAGATTAAACAGTCCAAATCAAAGTAGTTAGGTGGCAAAGATTATCAAAGTCTGGCAATAATGGACGCCAAACTACGGGAGAACAAAAGCAAATACACACTCCAAACTCAGGAAATTAAAAGCCGCCAAAGCAAGGACTCGGACAAACAGGACCAGTTAAACAAAGTAATAACGATTACAACCACATGTGTCTCAGCGGCACACGGCAAGAGAAATTCATACCGCACAAAAGACGGACAAGTGTTTGACATACATCATACGCCCGACATACCAGGGGTAAGAAATGACTTAAAGTTCTTTAGATGGAGAGGCAGTGACTTGGTCAGGGGCTGGGCACTCCGAGGTAGGTGGAACTTCGGCCGAGGTTGCCTCGCCCTCCACAGACCCAGGAGCGACTTCAGAGGAAGCCCGAGGCTGTTGAGGAGCGTCAACTTGCGCAGTGGAATGCCCAGTACCTTTGGAGGAGGATCGCGCGTCGCCGTTGCCATGCGAGCTCGAACTGGAATCACCAGAAGCAGCCGAGTCACCCTCATCTTCGCCTTGTTCAGCTGAGTTATCACCCGAGGCATCCTCAACCTCAACCTTGACCTCGTCCTCCGGATTAGGAAGGAAACTCGGACCTTCATTCCAGGTGTGCACGTCGGCATACTCAACAAGTTGGAAGGCACGAGCTTACCGGAGAGCGACAAAGTCTGGGTCTTCAACCCATCGGGAACCAGTGCGCAAATTTCTCAAAATATCAAGAGAGATATCTTCATACCATGACATGATGACAGTGAGAGCCATATCAGCACCAGCTCGTCCAGCCGATTCCCTCCAAAGACTTAGCTGTCTCTCAGATGCCATTAATCTTTCCACCAATAATTTGACTTCATCAATATTAGGAGTCCCAGAAGTATTTGGCCAAAGAACATGGTAGGCTCGGATAGCTGCCTGCACCAAATCCCTCCCCATTATCTTCATCGGACCAACTGCAGCGCCAACAGCAACCAATAAATCTTCCATCGAGTACTCCGAGTCCGTATCAACAGGACCACCTCGGCGCACACGAGCACTAATCACCGCTTTAGAGCTCACGGGCTTGGCTTCTGGAAAATGGTCTGCGCAAAACACGACTGCATCATTCAGCAGTAAGAAAGGGAAAAAGATAACTCGGACGCGGTCAGAAGCTTACGATGAATATAGCTCAGCATTATCTGAAGATCTTTAGCCCAGTCAATCTTGCTCTTCTCAAAGCGAGTGATCTCCTCGCTCATCCCCTGTGTCTTTAGTTCGGCAGCCTCGAGGAGCTCTTTATTTTTCTGCAATTGCAGAGCTAGCCGATTTTTCTCCTTGGAGAACTCCTGGTCGACCTTTTCTAATTCAGACTTCTGAGAGAGCTTAAGGGACTCCACCTCGGCACGCAAGCGAGCTATCTCGTCATCTTTATCCTTCAGCTGCACCAAGTGAGTAGCGCTTTGTTCTAAAAAATGCAGCATCACATCAGGCATGGGCGTACAATCTTGGTGAGATGCTGCAAAGGTTTGTAACTCGGCTTTACCAAAGCCAAAAGAGTTAAAAGAAACTTAGTGCACATTTCAAAGGGGAGTATATAAAACAAAAGAGTAACTAACCTTCCAGGGCCTTGACCTTGTTCTCCAGACGGATGTTAAGATTATTGATGTTCCCTGTTTACCAACAAAGTGAGCCAACATCTCATGTACAAAACAATAAGAGCTTCGGAGATGACGCAAGAGTTTGTCGACTTACCAGCTTTCTTCACCACAGGAATAACCTTCTCGTACTTTTCTTGCATTTTTCTATGCGCAAAAAGCAGCCTTTGGAATTCGGTGGTCCGCCGGTCATGTGCAACCTAAGCAATAAAGCAAATAGTAAACGGATATTCGAAGCTAAGACAGATCCGAGTCAAGCAAAACTTAACCCGGATCTAGGTGGCTAGATATTCGAAGCTACGACAGATCTGAGTCAAGCAAAACCTTAACCTGGATCTAGGGGGCTGGATATTCGAAGCTAAGACAGATCCGAGTCAAGCAAAACTTAACCCGGATCTAGGTGGCTGGATATTCGAAGCCATGACAGATCCGAGTCAAGCAAAACTTAACTCGGACCTAGGTGGCTGGATATTCAAGGTTCAGACAGACCCAACTCAAGAAGAATTTAATGCAAATCTAGTTGGATGGAGGTTCAAACTCTAAGATAAAAATGAACTAAGTAAAACATCATAAAACTTCCAAACGAATAACAAGTTATTCGGTTGCAAGCTTCGGGGACTAGAGTATATATAATAGCATCCGGAAAACTAATCAAAACCCCATAAAAACAATTACCTCATTCATCTTGTCACTTTCAAGAACGATCTTGGCAGCCTGATGTAGGCGGCTGCTGATATCGGAGAGTGGAAATGGCTGGCTGCTGGGACTACCCTCGAACTGATCGGCGGCGTTCCAATTGTTGGCATACTCGACCAACGAGCCGAGACTGTTCCCACTCTCCATGCGAGTCAGAACTTTACCTCGGACATGTTGGGTAACAACCGCCACCGCCGGACTCTTGTGAAGAGCAAGCTGTCTATCAGCGGCCGGGGTAACAGTGCTCTTGGCAGAGGAAACCCCCTTGTGCAGCGCATCAACAATTGTAGGCTGAGATGAGCTGGCAAGTCCTTTCTGAGAGGGCAACGGTTTGGTAACAATGACCTTTCTTGCCTTAGGAGAGGCGTCAGAAGGAGCCGATACCTCGGCACTTGGAGCAGCGTCCTTGGGAGCCGGAGGAATTACGGTTGCAGAGGGCGCCGAGATATCGATATGCTCGGCTGGAGTTGGTGTCACAGTAGAGACCGCGGGGGTCAGAGGAATCTCAATAGAAACATCGGGGTTCATGGAGGAGGCAGCAGGTTCGGTAGGAATGTCTGTGGGCCAAGATGTATCGGCATCAACAGGAGAAATCTCAGGCGCATCATGGCGAGGTGGCGTCTGATTCGGAGCAGGAGGGGAAGCAACGCGAGCAGGACTCGGAACTCTGGTATCCTCAGGAGGCGGAGGAGAAGGCGGCCGAGTCGTACGACTCATCATGCTGGGACCTCTAGGCTTAATAGAGAGAGGAGCCCTGCAAAGACAGAAGAGGTCAAGTTAGAAGGGAGAAAGAGAGAAACAAGAAATACAAACAAAAGTAACTCACCCAGTAACCCCGGGCATAGTTTTACGCTTCGGAGGGTGCTGGGCTGACTTCTTTGTTCGCTTCCTGGGAGCAGCTTCTGAGGCATCAGCTGGAGCTCTGCGTTTCCCCGAGGTAACGGGGGGCTGGGAGGCAAGAGGCTCGACGTTGTGAACCTGACCGGCCGGATTAGCTGATAAAATAGAAGCCGGAAATGCATAAGAAATTGGCATTGCGGCAACTACCTCTAGAACTTGGACCTCGTCCGAATCACCTTCCTCTTCCTGGGCCGGGGCCTTGCCGCGAGCGCGAGCAGGAGCGAGATCCGACTTGGGAACAAACTCTTCTGAGTCCGGCTCCCCGCTGTCCGGTGTATTCCGATCCGCAGACCACGGGAGTGTCAAAACCTCGACGTCCTCAGTCTGCTGCTCCGCAAACCTCTGCAGGACAAGAAAGACAAAAATTAGCAAAAAGAGTCACGGACGCGATTAGGAAGAAAAACACAAAGACATAAACTCACCTCGGGAGGGGGATGCTCGCGGGTGAACGGCTTCAACCCCCAGGCCCAGTCCTGTGGCATATCCGTCTTAAAGATAGCCCGGACACGTTCGAAGATGAGGTAATTGTCCAGCTCCACCATCGAGACTCGGTTGGGATCAAGAGGACCGCTCATATAGCAGATCTTGTGTGTGTGTTTCTGGAAGGGGCAGATCCGGCTGCTGATGAAGGTAGTCATCAGATCCTCACCGCGTAGCCCGGAGCGAATCAGTTCCTTCAGCCGAATCTCAAAAGCCTCGGCCAGAGCATGACTCTTCTTCGGATTATAGGTACAGTTCAGCTTGGAAGGAGTGCCGATGGAAAAGGCAGGAAGCCAAATCCTATCCTCATTCCCAGAGTTCTTGACATAAAAGAATGACTTATGCCACTTTTTGCATGATTCCAAACCTGCGACGCGAGGAAATCCGGATTTCCTCTGAGGTGTGATTGACGCGGCACCACATTGGGTAAGCAGTTTCTCGGAGGGATGAAGAGATTTGTCTGGGACCACGTTGGATCGAATCTGGAAAAACTTTGACCAAACGTGCATAGACGTCCATAGGCCAAAGTATCCCTCCGAGGCACAGATGAAGGCAGAAAGAGAGGCAATGGCGTTAGCAGGCAGGTGATGCGGCTGCAGGCCGAAGTAATCGAGGAATTCCCTAGAAAAATCACTGAGGGGGGAGACCAAACCCGCGAGAAAAATGTGACATGAAGACTACATACTCGCCCTCCCTAAGAACAGGAGAGGTTTCGCTGCCGGGTAAGCGACAAGCTACCCCGGCAGGAATCCGACGAGTTCGGATTAGCCACTCAATCTCTCGACGGGTGATGGAAGAGCCCTGCCACGAGCCACGCTCGGGCCCAGAGGCAGCATCGTCATCCTCGATAAGGGCACCGCTGACAGAGCTCGACATCTGGTCGCCGGAGAAATTTACGGAGGAAGAACTAGCGGTGGAGGCAAACTTAGAACTGCACGGCCCCGTCGTAATTCTACGCGGCGGCGGAGCAGCGAAGGAGCTACCGCGCGAAAACGAAAGGGAAACAGAGGAGTCTAGAGGAGAACCTAGGCGATGGGACCGGAAGAACTCACCGGCGACGATGCCGGAGCAAGCGAACTGGGACGAGACAGACGGAGCAGTGCGGCGGGGTCCTCGCCGTCGGAGATCCAGATGGACGCATGGCGACGGAGTCGTGAACGGGCGCAAAAGCCAGAGGAAGAAGAAGGGCGCAGGTGAGCGGAGGGGGAAAGTGAATCTCCCAGCCCCGCGCCCCTCTTTATAACCGAGCCGCCCGCGAGGTAGTGGGATCGTGGGTGTGGCGGTTAACCGTGTAGATCGTGTGCGCCGCATGAACGCACAACTCTAAGCGGAACCGCACCAAGGGCCACACGGTGGAAAAGAAGGTCATGATCCCCAACGGAAACGGCACGCGAGGCATCGCAGCACCGGCGCGACAGGCGTAGTAGTAACTGTAGCCTGTCAGTAAATACTATAGAGGAACAAAAAACTAGAGAAACAATGATGAGTATGACACGTAGGACGAGGCGTACACGAGAAGATACAATGATACCTCGAACGAGAAAAAGATAGCTCGGAAACAATGAAGAACGAAAGTCGTGAAACTGATACGGCCAGGCCAAAGTTGTCGACGGGGCCATACCAGCTTCGGGGACTAATGTTGGGGAGGTGACCCCGGATAGGGTAGAGACGGGGAAAGACGGAAGGGTGTTCCCTGTCTAGTTTCCGAGTTATAGTCTGAGTCGGCCGAATCCTGTAGAGGTCGGCCGAGATAGGAAAGGGCAGGACCCTTATGATAATGGAAAGGCCTTACCCGGCCGAGATACTGAGTAAGTCGGCCGGGTTAGCCCGAGTAATCTTAATGCAGGTGAAGGACAAGCCGAGTTACATGAGGCAGGGCCGAATGATACGAAGCTTGCAGGAGAAGGAGAAGCCTAAAGTCAAACTCTAGCCGCAGGCTAGGGAGAATCTGAGCGGAGCCAAGCACAAGGGACAAAGGCGCAGAGCGACAGACGGGCAGAAGGAGGTCACGGAGGTGACAGTCCTGAAGCCCGAGGCACGCAGGAGGGGCCCTCTGGAACCTTGCCGTCATTAGAAGGGCGACAGGGAAAGGTGGCCGCCGAACTACTATATTGGGACAAGCATATTCCTCGAATATGCTTGCCACGTCAGCCCTAAAGGAACCCAAGGCTCTCCTTTATAAGGGGAGGCTTGTACCCTGAGGAGGGCATCGGATCATTTGGTATCGTTAGGCTGGTCAAGTTCTTCTTTTCTCCTGGTAAACATCTCAAGGAGCACTTGTAGCCCAAGGAAGGAGAAATAAAGATCTTTGCCTTAGTCTTTTGTGTGTAGAATCAACTACATCTTCCCTCCCCAGATCCCTCTAGCATCCATCGGCCCCATACTTTAGCCTACCCATGGCATCTGCCGTGCCACCACCACAAAAATCTACTAGATTGTAGCAACGAGTCGATAGAATACTAACCCTCGAAGATCCAAAGCAGCTAACGAGAGCAGATTCTCGTGGGTGATGTAGTCGTACACTTCCGATCTCAAGATCGCGTAGATGATCCTTCCGGCGCTACGTTCCGGCAGCGCTTCCGCAGTCGGTCACACGTTCGATACTCGATGAAGACCTTCCTCTCCCTTGTTCCAGCAGGCAGCGGAGGTTGTAGCACTCTCCTCGTGATTCCGGCAGCACGACGGCGTGGTGTCGGAAGTAGAGGGGAGATCTCGCAAGGCTTCGCCTTAAGCCGGAGCGAGTATGGTGGAGTATGAGAGAGCCTTGGTGATCTAGGGTTTAAAGGGCACCAAGGGGAGGGCTTGGCCGGCGGCTAGGGTTTGGGAAAACCCTAACTCTCCGAGTTAGAGGAGGCCCTAGGCGGCGGCAGCAGGAGGTGGCCGGCGACTTGGGGCTAGGGTTTGGGTGTGAGAGGTGTGTGGAAGAGGGGCACCCCTGCCCCTCCTTTTATAGGTGGGAGGGAGGCGCGGTTGGGAGGAGGGAGTCCTCCTCCAACTCCTCCTCCTTGGCCGGCGGGTGGAGGGAGTAGGACTTCCTCCCTAAGTAGGTTTCCTACTCTCCCTCCACCAAGCAAACTTGCCGTTTGACTTTTCAAATTGGCGTTTGACTTTCAAACTAGGATTTGAATTCTTCCTTTATTTTGCCCAGCCAAGTGACCTAGTACATGAAGCAACCATTCCACATTGTCATGACACATTCATGTACCCTTCCCCTCCGGAGTGCCGGACCTTCCGGACCCTTCTAGAACATTCCCGATGAAAACAACGGAATCATTCCCCAACTCCGAAACAGGACTTTCCTTATATGAATCTTATTCTCTGGACCATTCTGGATCTCCTCTTGATATCCCGGATCCCATCCGAGACTCCGAACAACATTCGGTATCTTTCTCATCATTCCATAACTACTCAACAACATCGAATCCTTAAGTGTGTCTCCCTACGGTTCGTGAATTATGCATACATGATCGAGACACTTCTCCGATCAATAACCAACAGAGGAATCTGGAAATTCATATGGCTCCCACATATTTCTACGATTACTTTGCGATCGAATGAACCACTTACATACGATACCAATTTCCCTTTGTCTCACGATAGTTTACTTATCCGAGGTTATGATCGTCGGTATCTCTGCATACCTAGTTCAACCTCGTTACCGATAAGTACTCTTTTCTCGTTCCCGTGATATGTGATCCCTTGTGAGCCAGTCACATGCTTGCAAGCTAATTGGATGACATTCCACCGAGAGGGCCCAGAGTATATCTATCCGTCATATGGATGGACAAATCCCACTCTTGATCCATGTGTCTCAACCAATTCTTTCCGAACACTCAATGCCACCTTTATAGCCACCCAGTTACGGTGTGGTGTTTGATGTCATCAAAGCATCCATCCAGTAAAGGTGATATGCATGATCTCATGGTCGAAGGAATTAGGTTACTATGTATCAGAAAGCATATAGCAATTGAACTATTAAAATGACTTGATCTTTATGCTACCCTTATCTATAGGAGTATGTCCACCATATCATTCTCCTAACGATATGATCTTGTTGTTGATAACATCTCAATGTTCATGATAGGGAAACCACGATCATTTATCAACCAACAAGCTAGTGATGTATAGAGGCTATACTAGGGACTTCAAATTAAGTTTACAAATCACACAAGTATCAATGTTTCCTTGTTAATACTATTATAGCATGAATGTAAACATTTATCATAAACACAAAGATATAATAATAACTACATTTATTATTGCCTCTAGGGCATATCTCTAATAGCAGCCGCCATGGCTGGTGCAGGGTGCAGCGCCCTCTGGGGTGCTCCCTGTGCCACCGCGGTTCGTCGGCTAATCTGCCTTCTCTTCGATTCATCAGCGAGGACCTCGGTTAAGTTGCTTCTGTGGTTCTTTTTCATGCTACTACCATGAATCTCTCTGTGTGTCTAGTGGCTTCTCGTGCCTAGTGATGATGTTCTGATTAGGGTTCATCTTTTAATTAGGGTTCTTGTTCTGATTAGGGTTCATGACCCCCTGTTGATCATATCGATGATGCTTTAGATCTAGTGTTGATCATACTTGAGCATGAAGAATGATTGTTTGCTGTGGATCATGATTTGTAGTGGCTTTGATGATGCTAGTGGCTTGTCAGATTTATTCCAGTGGTAATCCACTATGATCCTATGCTAGTGTTTCTATGGAATCCCTGATTGGATTATTTTGTTGATCTGAGACTTATTCTACTGTCAGAATGCATGTACTAATAGTAGTTTCTCTTAGTATCTCCGGATCTGACACTTCCAGGTCCGTGTGTAATTGCATGTCTTTGCGTCTCTACGCATCACTCATTCTCTAATGAGATGGCTTCGTACAAATTTGGTCCTTTGGTGTGACCTTTAGTTCTTTGGGGTTAAAACATGTTGATAATATTGTCGTACAATATATCTTCATAGTATTATCCCGCTGTGAACTACACCTAGTTTGATAACAAACTACTTGACACAAATGCCCTCTTTAGCTGCTATTATAGCAGTCATATACTTAGCCTTTTATTGTAGTATCTGTCACAATGTCTTAACTTTGGAACTCATCCAAATCCATTATGGAACTTACTTTCCATTATATTGTGCCACCCTTAGTTTAGATTGAGATAAACTTAATTTGTACTTTGTGACCAAACTAGTATCAATGTAGTACTTTTACAATGAACTAACCATCTATTTGCCACTTCTACAAAATAATATACTCTTAGTTCTTCCAAAGGATCATAAGAATATCCTTACTATCGTCCAATGATCATCTTATAAATCATTCTGGTATATGCTCATAACATTTAGAGCATAGGACATATCTGGATTTGTACATATCACAGTATGATTGATATAAATACTATTTGTGATTTCATACATCAAGTATCAATCTATACTTGAATCTTTGTTTCACTTATGAAGTGTCAATACACTTGAATATATCATCAATATTGAACTCATTCAATCCTTTCTGTGCGACAAGAACCTTTCTTGTAGTTTCTATATTGAACTCATTTAATACATTATTTATGTACTTTCGGCACAACCATGTTAGCGTCTATTGATGCCAAATATTTGGGTTTTGCCTAAGTCTTTCATCGGGATGAAATTCTTAATATGTGTTAATGAAAGATACATCATTTCCAATCAACAATATGTCTTCCACATAATGTATTACAAACATTTCTTAGCGCTCCCACTTAATTTCTTGAAAATGCAAGCATCTTCATCGTCTCCGACGAATTTAAACTCCTTTAATAGTTTCATCATAGTGAAGATTCTAACTCCGCTATGCTTACTTCAACCATTGAAGTTTGCATATGCTTTTAGCATCCTTTGAATTAACAAAACCCTATGGACCGTGTTATGCACATGTCCTAGGTAACAATTCTATTAGAAGAACTTGTTCTGTTTATTCAACTACCACATAACAAAATTATATGTAGTGGTTGCTACATTAATCCGTCTAGACTAAATATCGCTATGAAAGATCAAATCTTGTCATAGTCAACCTTTGAACATTGTTGTGAACTCTTTCCCAACATGTCGACTATTTCATAGATGTGAAACATCCATCTCTATTTTTTATAGATCCAAACACAACTGTAAGGTCTTACACCTTTCTCGAGGGTCCTTCAAGTTCAAAACTTGATTTCTTGTGTATGGAACTATCACGAATTTTATGGCTTCAAGCCATTTTACGGAGTCAGGGCCCATCATCGCTTCTTTGCATGTAGGCCGTTCATTATTCTCAAATAATGATTCAACCCTCAAATCTTGGTATTTGATTGTTTACTCGACCTACTTGGTTCAATAGAAACTTTGACCTCCGTAACCACAACCTTTGAGGCACGTGAGCCATGAGCATTGTTGCTGCCTCCGGAACACTTTTCGGTGCCGCGCAACTTTGCACATATAGCTAAGGTTCTTTTAACCTTATCAAAGTTCTATTGTCCTCCCACTTAACTTTTCACGAAAAATTCCTTCTCAAAGAAACTTGACGTTCTAAGCAACAAACACTTTTGTCTCCAGTGTTATGGAGGAATACTTAACAGTTTATACAAAGACAGGTTCATCCGACTTTAGTTGCAAACATCTTTCTTATGCATAGCATACCAATGTTTAAGAAAGGACAACTTGGGTTTTATCCCAAACCATAACTTTATATGGTGTCATTTCAACGGATTATGATGGAGCTCTTTTCAGTGGAAAAACGGTAGTCTCTAAAGCTTTTAATATTTTAAAATATAATGGCAGTTTTATGAATTACACCTTTGATCTTACCATGTCAAACAAGGTTTAATTACATATCTCGAACACTCCATACTCTTATGGTGTTTCGGGAAATGCAAATCCACGGAACGATTCCTTAAATCTTAGGTATTATGCTAAACTTGTAACTCAAATATCTTCCTTTATGATCTTATCATAAACTATTTATATTCTTGTTACAATGATTTTGCACTTCATCTTGAAAATCTTTGAACTTTTCAAATGTTTCATACTTCATCCTTATTAAGTAAATATTCATATATTCACTCAAATTTTTGGAGAAAGCATCTGAAGTTGAAATCCATCGCTCTTGACTACACATAATGGACTTCATACAACAATATGTACAAGTTCCAATAAGCTAGTCATTCGTTCCCTTTTGGCCTATGAACGAAGTTTTAATTATCTCTAGGAAAGTTTCACAAGCGTCATTTGATCAAAAATCAAAAAGACTCCAAAATTCCATCCACATGGAGTTTCTCCATGTTTTCTTTCCAATATAATTTAAATGGCGATGTCACTTCCTAAGTGATCTTTCAATCAATTTGTCTTTCGACACTTTTAGCACTAGTTTTATGGATGTGATTTCTCCAACGAGATTTGTGAATCATCCATCTTTTATGGATTACGGCAATTATTTGAACAACCCTTTTGTTCTCATAATACCTGATAAAACAAATCTTGAAGGCAAGCCTTGATGTTTAACGAGCAACACAATAACCCTTTGTTTGTTCTCGATGAACATCATCACATATTCTTTTGCTAGTTACTTAGGCCATTGTAGTTCATGAATTCTGTTGTTTCGTATGACGATTCATACCAACAAATTCAGTATCAAATACTTAAGAACCACATTGTTTAATAAGCAAAGAATATAGCCATAACAAAAAAGGAAATATTGAAAAGGATTATGTTTAAAGATTCTCTTAAAAGATTTTTTTCAAACAGAAAAGGAAATATTGAAAGAGAATCTCATAAATATATGGCAGAAAAGAAAAGACTAGAATTGTTCAGCTTAAGTATATAGATGATAGTTTTACTTGCAAAAGTGGTTTCTACTAGGCACTAAACATTATAAGGTTCAAAGTGGTCATTTACAAAAGTGGTAAAACCATTTGCAAAAGGTTTTTATCTATAAACCATTTTTAAATCAACTCATTATTTTATGTGGTTGAAAATGCTTTTATCAAAGCAATATTCTTTAAAGAGTTCACCAAATATATTTTAATTCTCAAAACTTGGTGTTTAGGGTCAGAAGGTTTGAATCAAATCATTTCCCAATGGTTGCAAAGTACATGATCTGCTGAATCCATTGATATAAAATTTGCAAAATTTGGACGTGTAGAATTAAAGTTATGAATTTTACAAATTTGCATATCAATTAGATTCTAATTCTGTTTTTAAACAAAACCCTGTCCACATGGCTGTTTCCTATTGGTCGGTACTGCTTCGGGTGGATCGAGCTCTCTGGACCACTGGATTTCATTTAAATCATACGGCGCTTATCAACTCGCACCCCTTCGGTTTAAGATCTAATCATAGC
Source organism: Avena sativa (assembly GCA_916181665.1). Lineage (NCBI taxonomy): Eukaryota > Viridiplantae > Streptophyta > Magnoliopsida > Poales > Poaceae > Avena > Avena sativa. Next base: position 397,928,992 of record OV702281.1, read on the forward strand.
CAGACGCTTTGCATCTAACGGTTCACAGCAGCTCGACCAAGAGCTGGCGATACAGGAAGCGAGGGAGAGGGGGAGACGGCTCACTGTGTTCGCCTTGACGTGCTGATGCTCCACCTGTTCATGAGGAGGCAGGGGACGCACGGGGACGAAAGAAATTGCTCGCCGGAGTTGCTGCGAGCGGCGGGTGGCTCTGTTTGCTGTCGGAGGTGAGGTTGCAGATCACCCTAAAGCAAGATAGGGGTATGGTTAGACGCGCACTGATCTGGGGAAGATAGGTGCATCATCAGGAGGTGCTGGGGCGAACGGAGGTTGCTTGGGAAGGTCGCCGGAGAAGGGACAGACGCGGCGGTGCTCAGGTGAGGATGAAGCCGATGCTACGGGGCACTCGCGGGTGAATGGAGCACACGGGAAGATGCGCCAGGAGGTGGGGAGCAAGCCGTGCAGAGGGAGGCGAGAGGCGGCGGGGTGTGGCCGGAATTGCTCTGGGACGTCGTCGGAGACAGTGGGATGCGAGCTCGAATTAGAGCATCCTAGGGGCAGAGGGAAGGCGCTGTTTGGGGGGGAAAGAGAGAGCGGAGAGGGGCGTTTATACACGCGTGATCACAGCGAGGTTTTACTCAGCCAATTACGCGTATTGACGCCGGCAGTAACACGGCAGCAACGGCAGGACGACGTGGTCGCGAGATTGAAGACGACTGTGTGGCAGTGGGGTCCATCTAACAGTGAGGGAGAGAGAGTGGGAGTGGGGTCCACTGCTCAGCGTCTCTGTGGGTGAGTTGTTCAGTGAAAAACGGTTCAGCGCGAGGTGAGTAGGTGGGCTGGACTGCTGGGATTGCTGGGCCTGTTTGCTGGGCTGTTTTGTTTCATTTTTTTTATTCAGAAGATTTTTCCTTTTTCTATTTGAATTTCTGTTTTGATTTTATTCAAACAATTCAAACACCCAAATGAATTCAAACCTTTGCCAAACTTTGTGTTTATTTTAATTCTGTTTAACAACACAAATCAAAGTCCAAAACAAAATAATTTTTATTCTTTTTAGGATCCACTTATAATTAAATAAAATAGACCTTAGTCATTAATTCATATAGGATTTTATTTATTTTAAAACTCTATTTGAAGTCTAAATATTATCAAAACCATTTCAGTAGGTTTTATTTGAAAATATAAAACACTTGGAAATCTTACAATAAAATAAGAAGTTTTAATGTTTATTTAAAATGGAAAAGCCTTTACTTTAATAAAATTGGATAATAATAAATCCCCATTATTTTATTCAAATAAACCTTTATTCTTTTTATCAAATTGAAATATTTTATTTCAAAAGCTTGGCCAAGATTTAATTTAGCTCTATAAAATAATCCTTATTTATAATTCTACCTTTTCTTTTGAAAACCAAATCTTTTTATTAAAAGATCCAAATATAGTAATTCTAACTATCATAATTTTATTTATTAATTGTTTATCTTTTTAAATCCTTTTAGGATTTTATTTGATCAAAATAAGTTTTGATGTTTCCAAATGGAATCAAAAAGTTTCTTCTCACCCTAAATTTCAACAATTGTTTATTTTGTTTATTTATTTTTCACATTTCAAAATTTGGAAAATTTTGGGATGTGACAGGCTACCACCCTTAAAATAAATCTCGTCCCGAGATTTGGGAAGGCTAGGGTTACTATTGGAGATATGCCCAAGAGGCAATAATAAAGTGGTTATTATCATATCTTCATACTTATGATAACTATTTACATACCATGCTATAATTGTATTAACCGGAAACATTAATACTTGTGTGATTTGTAAACATAAAAGAGTCCCTAGTAAAGCCTCTTGTTAAACTAGCTTGTTGGTTAATATATGATCATGGTTTCCTGATCATGAACATAGAGATGTTATTAACAACAGGGTCATATCATTAGGAGAATGATGTGATGGACATACTCCTATAGTTAAGCGTAGCATAAAGATCAAGTCATTTAATATAGTTCATTTGCTATAAGCTTTCTGATACATAGTAACCTGATTCCTTCGACCATGAGATCATGCATATCACCTTCACCGGAAGGATGCTTTGATGACATCAAACACCACACCGTAACTGGGTGGCTATAAAGGTGGCATTGAGTGTTCGGAAAGTGTCGGTTGAGACACATGGATTAAGAGTGGGATTTGTCCATCCATATGACGGATAGATATACTCTGGGCCCTCTCGGTGGAATGTCATCCAATTAGCTTGCAAGCATGTGACTGGATCACAAGGGATCACATACCACGGGAACGAGAAAAGAGTACTTATCAGTAACGAGGTTGAACTAGGTATGCAGAGATACCGACGATCAAAACCTCAGATAAGTAAACTATCGTGAGAAAAAGGGAAATTGGTATCGTATGTAAGTGGTTCATTCGATCGCAAAGTAATCCTAGAAATATGTGGGAGCCATATGAATTTCTAGATTCCTCTATTGGTTATTGATCGGAGAAGTGTCTCGATCATGTCCGCATAATTCACGAACCGTAGGGAGACACACTTAAGGATTCGACGTTGTTTGAGTAGTTATGGAATGATGAGTAAGAGACCGAATGTTGTTCGGAGTCTCGGATGGGATCCGGGATATCACGAGGAGATCCGGAATGGTCCGGAGAATAAGATTCATATAAGGAAAGTCCTGTTTCGGAGTTGGGGAATGATTCCGGTGTTTTCATCGGGAATGTTCTAGAAGGTTCCGGAATGTCCGGCACTCCAGAGGGGAAGGGGTACATGAATGTGTCATTACAAGTTGGAATGATTGCATCATGTACTAGGTGTCATCGCTGTCCAAAATAAAGGGTTTATTCAAATCCTAGTTTAAAAAGTCAAACGGCTAGTTTGAAAAGTCAAACGGCAGTTTTTGGAAAGAGGAGGAGAGGTGGAAACCGAGTTGGGGAGGAGTTCCCTCCTCCAACCGGCGGCCCACCTCCAAGCCGAGTTGGGGAGGGACTCCCCTCCCCTTGGCCGCACCTCCCACCTATAAAGGGAGGGGCAGGGCTGCCCCTCCTAGCACACAAGTTCCCTGCCCCAAACCCTAGCTTGGCGCCACCACCTCCTGCAGCTGCCGCCGCCTCCTAGGGTTGCCCTAGCCGCCGACTTGGGCTACCCCAAGCCCTAGCCGCCGGCTCTAGCACCTCCTCCTTGGTGTGTCTAAACCCTAGATCACCGAGGAGCTCTCTCATAATCCACCATACTCGCTCCGGCTTAAGGCGAAGCCCTGCGAGATCTCCCATCTACTTCCGGTACCACGCCGTTGTGCTGCCGGAATCGCGAGGAGAGTGCTACAACCTCCGCTACCTGCTGGAACAAGGGAGAGGAAGGTCTTCATCGAGTACCGAACGTGTGACCGACTGCGGGAGCGCTGCCGGAACGCAGCGCCGGAAGGATCGTCTACGCGATCTTGAGATCGGCAAGTGTACGACTACATCACCCACGAGAATCTGCTCTCGTTAACCGCTTTGGAATCTTCGAGGGTGAGTTCCTCTATCGACTCGTTGCTACAATCTAGTAGATAGATCTTGTCTTGTTTGTGTGCATGCGGTAGAATTTTTTTGTTTTCCATGCTACGAACCCCTACAGTGGTATCAGAGCCGTGTCTATATGTAGATCTGTTTGCACGAGTAGAACACAATGGTCATTGTGGGCGTTGATGCTTTTATTGTCGATTGCTTCTTGTGTACTTTGCATCTTGCGGTATGTTGGGATGAAGCGGCCCGGGCTAACCTTACATGACATCGTTCATGAGACTTGCTCCACGCTTGACATGCAACTTGTATTGCATAAGTGGCTTTGCGGGTGCCTGTTTCTCCTAGCATAGTTAAGATCCAATTTACAACGGGTGATTAACAATACTAGTATCAATGTTGTGGTTCTTGTTCGTAAGTTAGAACGACACTTATTGAAAGCCCCAAACCACGTAAAATATGCAAAGAAAATTAGAGGCGTCTAACTTTGTTTTGCAGGGGTGTGCTGTGATGTGATATGGCCATGATTGTGATTATATATGATGTATGCAATGTTCCTTATTGTAAGTTGGCAACCGGCAGGAGCCATATGGTTGTCTTTAATTTCTGTTAAGACCCGCGTGTCTATTCAAAGTAGTTGTAATAGTTGAAGATGGTGGACGACAACCATGGAGCAGCGTCATTGACCTTGATGCAATGCCGGTGATGATGGAGATCATGTTCGTGCTTGAAGATGGAGATCGGAAGCACAAAGAAGAAAGGCCATATCATATCACATATTATGAATTGCATGCATCTTGTATTGCTTAGTTCACGATGGTAGCATTATAAGATGATCCCTCAAGCACACAATTTCAAGTATTAAAGTGTTCATCCTTAGTAAGCACCGTTGCTAAAGCTCGTTGTTTCGAAGCACCACGTGATGATCGGGTGTGTTAGATTCTGCGAGTGTATACAATGTAAGCAAGCCAGATTTGCTTAGCGGAAGTTAAGGTTGATCTTGACGAGCCTAGCATGTACAGACATGGTCTCGGAACACGGATCAACGAAAGGTAAAGCATGAGTCATATAGTAGATATGATGAACATGTTGATTGTTCGCCATTGAAGTTGCATCAACTCTCGTGATGATCGGTTTTGATGTGGTGGATTTGGTTCGTGTGATCACTAAAACAATGTGAGGGATATTGTTTTGAGTGGGAGTTCAACAGCAATATGATTAAAAGTTGAACACTATTTATCATAAATTAAATCAAAGTGAATTTGCATAGTTGTTGTAGTCATTGGCATCCGTTTACCACCTTGCGCTTAGTTATAATTGAGATGATAGAACTATAGAATTCTGGTTAGTTACTTTACGAACTGGTATCGTATTGTTTTGAAGTGTTAATCTAAAGTTTAAAAATCCCATTGCAAACTTTCAATAAGTTTTGATTACTCCATGAAGTTTAATAGTTGGTATTAAATCAAGAGTAACATTTCCAATGTTAGTATATAAGTATCATGTTTGTCTCCATGATTCTTGATATTCAAAGGATTGTCTTAATATCAAGGTTATCTAGGATCTGAAAGAGTTGTTTCAGAAACCATGATGTGTGGAAGATATTGTGATATCTGAAACGAAGTTTTGGTTGCAACATGATAGAGTATAATATGGCAAAAGTCATGTTCTCATATTTGATGAGAATTTGCAAAAGGTTGGAGACACTAGTTGTCCTAATCCTCCAAAAGGTTTTGGAGAGCAACATTATACTCGCGTTTCACCGTTACAAACTAAAAGTAGCTTGATCATGGATAAATCCATGATGAGGGTGAATATTTGATGTAGGTAAAATGTTTACTACACCAAGAGATTACTAAAGAAAGGAATTTGAAAGAACACCAAACATTTGATAATGGTGATCTACTTCAAAGTGCAAGTCCAAATACATTGGTATTTAACTATACACGCTTTGGACTATGTGTCATATGTATGACTCCACTATTGATGTTGATAGATTCTTTCAAACAGAAAAGGAAATACTGAAAGAGAATATCATAAGTATATGGCAGAAACGAAAAGACTAGAATTGTTCAGCTTAAGTATATAGATGATATACATGTTATGGCTATATTCTTTGCTTATTAAACAAAGCGGTTCTTAAGTATTTGATACTGAATTTGTTGGTGTGAATCGTCCTACAAAACAACACAATTTATGAACTACAATGGCCTAAGTAACTAGCAAAAGAATATGTGATAATGTTCATCGAGAACAAATAAAGGGTTATTGTGTTGCTCGTTAAACATCAAAGCTTGCCTTCAAGATTTGTTTTATCAGGTATTATGAGAACAAAAGGGTTGTTAAAATAATTGTCGTAATCCATAAAAGATGGATGATTCACAAATCTCGTTGGAGAAATCACATCCATAAAACTAGTGCTAAATATGTCGAAAGACAAATTGATTGAAAGATCACTTAGGAAGTGACATCGCCGTTTAAATTATATTGGAAAGAAAACATGAAGAAACTCCATGTGGATGGAATTTTGGAGTCTTTTGATTTTTGATCAAATGACGCTTGTGAAACTTTCCTAGAGATAATTAAAACTTCGTTCATAGCCAAAAGGGAACGAATAACTAGCTTATTGGAACTTGTACATATTGTTGTACGAAATCCATTATGTGTAGTCAAGAGCGATGGATTTCAACTTCATATGCTTTCTCCGAAAATTTGAGTGAATATATGAATATTTACTTAATAAGGATGAAGTGTGAAATATTTGAAAAGTTCAAAGATTTTCAAGATGAAGTGCAAAATCATTGTAACAAGAATATAAATAGTTTATGATAAGATCATAAAGGAAGATATTTGAGTTACAAGTTTAGCATAATACCTAAGATTTAAGGAATCGTTCCGTGGATTTGCATTTTCCCGAAACACCATAAGAGTATGGAGCATTCGAGATATGTAATTAAACCTTGTTTGACATGGTAAGATCAAAGGTATAATTCATAAAACTGCCATTATATTTTAAAGATTAAAAGCTTTAGAGACTACCGTTTTTTCCACTGAAAAGAGCTTCATCATAATCCGTTGAAATGACACCATATAAAGTTGTGGCTTGGGATAAAACCCAAGTAGTCCTTTCTTAAAACATTGGTATGCTATGCATAAGAAAGATGTGTGCAACCAAAGTCGGATGAACCTGTCTTTGTATAACTGTTAAGTATTCCTCCATAAACACCGGAGACAAAAGTGTTTGTTGCTTAGAACGTCAAGTTTCTTTGAGAAGGAATTTTTTCGTGAAAAGTTAAGTGGGAGGACAATAGAACTTTGATAAGGTTAAAAGAACCTTAGCTATATGTGCAAAGTTGCGCAGCGCCGAAAAGTGTTCCGGAGGTAGCAATAATGCTCATGGCTCACGTACCTCAAAGGTTGTGGTCACGGAGATCCAAGTTCCTATTGAAACAAGTAGGTCGGATGAACAATCGAATACCAAGATTTGAGAGTTAAATCATTATTTGACAATAATGATCCGACTACATGAAAAGAAGCGATGATGAGCCCTGACTCCGTCAAATGGCTTGAAGCCATAAAATCCGTGATAGTTCCATACATGAGAAATCAAGTTTTGAACTTCAAGGACCCTCGAGAAAGGTGTAAGACCTTACAGTAGTGTTTGGATCTATAAAGAAATAGACATGGATGTTTTACATCTATGAAATAGTCGACATGTTGGGAAAAAGTTCACAACAACGTTCAAAGGTTGACTATGATCAGATTTGATCTTTCATAGTGATATTTAGTCTAGACGGATTAGTGTAGCAACCACTACATATAATTTTGTTATATGGTAGTTGAATAAACAAAACAAGTTCTTCTAATAGAATTGTTACCTAGGACATGTGAATAACATGGTCCATAGGGTTTTTTGTTAATTCAAAGGATGCTAAAAGCGTATGCAAACTTCAATGGTTGAAGTAAGCATCACGGAGTTGGAATCTTCACAATGATGAAATTGTTAAAAGAGTTTAAATTCATCAGAGACAATGAAGATCCTTGCGTTTGCAAGAAATTAACTGGGAGCGCTAAGACATATTTCTAATACATTATGTGGAAGACATATTGTTGATTGGAAATGATGTATCTTTTATTAACACATATTAAGAATTTCATCCCGATGAAAGACTTAGGCAAAACCCAAATATTTGGCATCAATAGACGCTAATATGGTTGTGCCGAAAGTACATAGATGATGTATTGAATGAGTTCAATATAGAGACTACAAGAAAGGTTCTTGTCACACAGGAAGGATTGAATAAGATTCAATATTGATGATATATTCAAGTGTATTGACACTTGGTAAGTGAAACAAAGATTCAAGTATAGATTGATACTTGATGTATGAGATCACAAAGAGTATTTATATCAATCATACTGTGATATGTACAAATCCAGATATGTCCTATGCTCTAAATGTTATGAGCATATACCAGAATGATTCATAAGATGATCATTGGACAATAGTAAGGATATTCTTATGATCTTTTGGAAGAATTAAGAGTATATTATTTGTAGTAGTGACAAATAGATGGTTAGTTCATTGTAAAAGTACTACATTGATACTAGTTTTGTCACAAAGTACAAATTGAGTTTATCTCAATCTAAACTAAGGGTGGCACAATATAATGGAAAGTAAGTTCCATAATGGATTTGGATGAGTTCCAAAATTAAGACATTGTGACAGATACTACAACAAAAGGCTAAGTATATGACTGCTATAATAGCAGGTAAAGAGGGCATTTGTGTCAAGTAGTTTGTTATCAAACTAGGTGTAGTTCACAGTGGGATAATACTATGAAGATATATTGTACGACAATATTATCAACATGTTTTAACCCCAAAGAACTAAAGGTCACACCAAAGGACCAAATTTGTACGAAGCCATCTCATTAGAGAATGAGTGATGCGTAGAGACGCAAAGACATGCAATTACACACGGACCTGGAAGTGTCAGATCCAGAGATCAGTTGACCACTAGCAATCGTGTACATACAACACCGGAAAGCCATAGGTGTTGAATACACAAAAGTTTGAAACTAGATTATTGACTCTAGTGCAAGTGGGAGACTGTTGGAGATATGCCCAAGAGGCAATAATAAAGTGGTTATTATCATATCTTCATACTTATGATAAATGTTTACATACCATGCTATAATTGTATTAACCGGAAACATTAATACTTGTGTGATTTGTAAACATAAAAGAGTCCCTAGTAAAGCCTCTTGTTAAACTAGCTTGTTGGTTAATATATGATCATGGTTTCCTGATCATGAACATAGAGATGTTATTAACAACAGGGTCATATCATTAGGAGAATGATGTGATGGACATACTCCTATAGTTAAGCGTAGCATAAAGATCAAGTCATTTAATATAGTTCATTTGCTATAAGCTTTCTGATACATAGTAACCTGATTCCTTCGACCATGATATCATGCATATCACCTTCACCGGAAGGATGCTTTGATGACATCAAACACCACACCGTAACTGGGTGGCTATAAAGGTGGCATTGAGTGTTCGGAAAGTGTCGGTTGAGACACATGGATCAAGAGTGGGATTTGTCCATCCATATGACGGATATATATACTCTGGGCCCTCTCGGTGGAATGTCATCCAATTAGCTTGCAAGCATGTGACTGGCTCACAAGGGATCACATACCACGGGAACAAGAAAAGAGTACTTATCAGTAACGAGGTTGAACTAGGTATGCAGAGATACCGACGATCAAAACCTCGGATAAGTAAACTATCGTGAGAAAAAGGGAAATTGGTATCGTATGTAAGTGGTTCATTCGATCGCAAAGTAATCCTAGAAATATGTGGGAGCCATATGAATTTCCAGATTCCTCTATTGGTTATTGATCGGAGAAGTGTCTCGATCATGTCCGCATAATTCACGAACCGTAGGGAGACACACTTAAGGATTCAACGTTGTTTGAGTAGTTATGGAATGATGAGTAAGAGACCGAATGTTGTTCGGAGTCTCGGATGGGATCCGGGATATCACGAGGAGATCCGGAATGGTCCGGAGAATAAGATTCATATAAGGAAAGTCCTGTTTCGGAGTTGGGGAATGATTCCGGTGTTTTCATCGGGAATGTTCTAGAAGGTTCCGGAATGTCCGGCACTCCAGAGGGGAAGGGGTACATGAATGTGTCATTACAAGTTGGAATGATTGCATCATGTACTAGGTGTCATCGCTGTCCAAAATAAAGGGTTTATTCAAATCCTAGTTTAAAAAGTCAAACGGCTAGTTTGAAAAGTCAAACGGCAGTTTTTGGAAAGAGGAGGAGAGGTGGAAACCGAGTTGGGGAGGAGTTCCCTCCTCCAACCGGCGGCCCACCTCCAAGCCGAGTTGGGGAGGGACTCCCCTCCCCTTGGCCGCACCTCCCACCTATAAAGGGAGGGGCAGGGCTGCCCCTCCTAGCACACAAGTTCCCTGCCCCAAACCCTAGCTTGGCGCCACCACCTACTGCAGTTGCCGCCGCCTCCTAGGGTTGCCCTAGCCGCCGACTTGGGCTGCCCCAAGCCCTAGCCGCCGGCTCTAGCACCTCCTCCTTGGTGTGTCTAAACCCTAGATCGCCGAGGAACTCTCTCATAATCCACCATACTCGCTCCGGCTTAAGGCGAAGCCCTGCGAGATCTCCCATCTACTTCCGGTACCACGCCGTCGTGCTGCCGGAATCGCGAGGAGAGTGCTACAACCTCTGCTGCCTGCTGGAACAAGGGAGAGGAAGGTCTTCGTCGAGTACCGAACGTGTGACCGACCGCGGGAGCGCTGCCGGAACGCAACGCCGGAAGGATCGTCTACGCGATCTTGAGATCGGCAAGTGTACGACTACATCACCCACGAGAATCTGCTCTTGTTAACCGCTTTGGAATCTTCGAGGGTGAGTTCCTCTATCGACTCGTTGCTACAATCTAGTAGATAGATCTTGGCTTGTTTATGTGCATGCGGTAGAAAACTTTTGTTTTCCATGCTACGAACCCCTACAGTTACAAGTTGGCTTCAAGGCAACTAGGGTACTACCACCCTTAAAATAAAGTCTCATAGGGTTACATTGATGGTTCACTTGACTATGAGTTCAACACTTGATATCCAGACAAGGAATCCTTATTTGACTCAACTGAGTTAACTAATTTCTGACATCCACTTCTTCTATCTCTTCAAAGTTTCCATCCATGTTGATGTGGTTCACATGTCCTTTCTGGATCACATTGGAGTCATTTCCATTGGCTTTTCTAGCATCCTTTTTCTTTTTCTTCTCAAGACAGTCTGATGCATAGTGTCCAAGCTCCTTACAATTATAGCGCTGCAACTGGCTAATGTCTTTCTTCTTGAAAGTGTCTTGTTGATTTTGACCAAGGTCATCTCCATTGTCAGTATCATTTCCATTATTCTCACTTCCATTGTTGTTGTTGTGATACTGATGTGGTTCAGAATCTTCATTGCTCTTTTTGAATGAATGCTTCTTTTTTGATGATCCTGAGTGATTCTTGAGTTTATGCTTCCTCTTTCTGTTCTCAACTTGATTCATCTTGTTTTCCAAAATGGTGGCTTTGTCACATAGTGATTGATAAGTTGGGACATAGGCAATGTAGGTTCAACTCATCATTAAGTCCTTCAAGAAATTTCTCCTTTCTCTTAGCATCTGTGTCAACTTCATCCGGTGCATAGCGTGCCAGATTGTTGAATTCTTCAATATACTCAGCCACACTAAGGTGACGCTGTTTCAGATTGTGAAACTCCTTTTTCTTCAAGTACATCACTCCAGGTGAGATGTGAGTTGTTCTGAACCCATCCTCAAAAATATCCCAAGTCACATCTTCAAGGGGAGTGGTGATTTGAAAATTATCCCACCATGTTGCTGCTGGTCCTTCAAGCAGAAATGCTGCAAACCTTACTTTTTCTTCATCGGTGCAGCCAACAGTCACTAAGTCCTCGTTTACTGAACGTAACCAATCATTGGCTTCCATTAGATCAGTTGTTCCAGAGAATCTTGCAGGCCTAAGTTTCAGAAACTTGGTGAGCATATCAAGTGCTGGAGGATTATTCTGATTGTTGTTGTTGTTGTTGTTGTTGTTGTTGTTGTTGTTCTTCTGATTCTGTATGTATGTGGTCATCTCCTGCATCAGTTGTGTCTGAACTGCCAACATCTTATGCATCTCAGGGGTGATGTTGTTGTTGTTTTGGTTGGGGTTGGCATGACGGGGAGGCATCTGTTGGTTTGATAGGGATAAGTAATGATGGATAGGTTTTAAGAAGTCCTAACACACAACTCAAAACAACCAAGTTCAATCAAACAATCAAACAATCAACAAGCAATTTATCCACTTAACAACTAATGAGCTTAACTCATGAGTTGAAGGAAACAACAAGTTTTCTTGAAATAACAACTTAGTATAGTCATACCTCATAGGTCAATATGATCCATACTCTAACATGATATCAATGTCTTTGGTAGGCAATCTAATGTCTCTTGGTTTTCACTTGTAGTCCTTAGTGATGTCTAGGTTGAAATATTTGGTGAAACTAAAGTTGAAATTACTTGAAGATGTTGAAGTCATTAGAGTTGATGAAATCTTTTGCACATGGTGAAATCTTTGGCCATGAGGTAGGCTTGTCCATCAAGTTGAAATAGAAGATATGTAGAGTCAAAACCAAAATGGTTGAGGAAAGATTTTACAAGATTGTTTGTAAATAAGTTTTTGAAACAAATTCAACTCCTATTTTTCTAAGGGGTTTTGTCCAATCCTAGGGTTACAAATCCTACAGGCAACACAGTGCTCTGATACCATCTGTAAGGTTCCCAACCTTTAATAAGGTAGAGATCCCTGTGTTTACAATGCCAGTCCCTGGATCAATAGCTAGCATCCACAGTTAAGATGTAATATCAAGAAACAAAGGTCATAATACAACTTTATAACCAGGAATAAAATATTTCATTACATCTTACATAGCTCATTTGGCTATCACATTACATTGCAGCAGAATAATTATAAAGCATGGGGTCCTTCATCTTCAAAGTGCCACAGGAAGTCATGTTGGTTGTAGACTTGTAATCCTATTCAACACACTTCACTAACATCAAACAAACCTGCAACATTATAAGTTGCAGCCACAAGGGTCAATACATTTGAATTGTATTGGCAAGTTTCACTACTATGTAGATATAAGTGGAACCCATCATTTACATGCATATTTGGCTAAGTAGGGTTTAGGCTCTTTTGCAGAAAGCAATATAGTTTTATCCTATCTTTTCAAAATAGTTTTTGATCTTTTGTCAAATCTTTCTGAACTTCTTGGAAAACTCCAAGTGCTTCAAAATCCCTTCTTGTCACCATCAAGTTTTACTTTGAGAAATTGGAATGTCGAGATCTTCCATAGCTTTAGGCCTTAGTTGCTCAGAATTGTCCATAACCGGGGACACGGCTAAGTACTTAGAATTTGATCTTCTGCAGAAGTTGTACACTTTACCCACATGACACAATCTCATCTTGATGCCACCAGTGGCCGCTGGATAAGTACTCACAAAGATGGAGTACTGGCAGATTGAGAATGTGACAAAGTCTTTCCATAGGAGTCCTCCCAATACACAATGCTAGCTTGTCATCCAGGCACCAATGTAGGGTTTCAAGTTCCCTTACACAATTCTAGTTAACCTGAAGATGCCAATGCATGGGTCTTCCACTATGTAGTTGACTAAGCCAGAGCCCATTTAGCATGTGGCTGTACACGGAAGCCACTGTACGAGAAACATGTTCAGTCTCTAAGTCCCTGGGTGGTTTTCTTTTAGTGCACATACAAAAAGAGATGGCCATATAAACATGGTTCCTTTTATTGTCACCTTGTCCAAAGCTTGAGTATCCTTGTCCACCCAGGTGGTTCATTGAGTACTTGTTTTATTATATAAAACATATGTCTTTTCAACTCTTCATATAATCATATCATGTATCCCATCCCATTATATAGCAGGGCTAAGCATACTACAACTACAATGTTTCCACTAAGGAATAAATAAGGGTATCCTATTAGGATTTAGCAGAGCATAAAATATAGTAATCCTTATCATGCATGTTACAAAAATCCACTAAGTGTAATGAAAATAGTAGGACTTGCATGATAGTGTCACTTGCCTTTTTAGTAGAGAATGTTGGTTCACTTCTTGATCTTGCTAATATCACACTCTTCTAATTTCACTACAAATCAATCAAACAAACACAATTTCAACTAGCATTCAAACCAATTCTCACACATAAAATAACAAAAACAAGGTCATGCATACAAGCATGCAAAAGATAGTTTTATTTAGAAAAGTGGTTTCTACTAGTCTCTAAACATTGTGAGGTTCAAAAGTGGTCATTTTCTAAAGTGGTAAAACCATTTTAAAAAGGTTTTATCTATAAACCATTTTTAAATCAAAACAATATTTTATGTGGTTGAAAATGCTTTTAGCAAAGCAATATTCTTTAAAGTGTTCACCAAATATATTTTAATTCTCAAAACTTGGTGTTTAGGGTCAGAAGGTTTGAATCAAATCATTTCCCAAAGGTTTCACTCAAAAATCATTTCTAAATCTTAATACATATTTTTATTTGACTAGAAATGAGCTAATTCAATTATTTATTCTTTAACTTCACAAAATGCATTTTTAAATCCATAAGTTGGATCCTAGGGTCAGTAGGTTCACAACAAACCATTTTGCAAAGATTTCACATTAAAATTTTATCTAGAACAATTTTTATATTCAAAATAAGCATACACATGTTTCTGCAAATTCAACCAATTTACCAGAAGAAAATCATTAAAACAAGTGTATGGTTACAAAGTACATGATCTGCTGAATCCATTGATATAAAATTTGCAAAATTTGGACATGTAGAATTATAGTTATGAATTTTACAAATTTGCATATCAATCAGATTCTAATTCTGTTTTTAAACAAAACCCTGTCCACGTGGCTGTTTCCTATTGGTCGGTGCCGCTTCGGGTGGATTGACCTCTCTGGACCGCTGGATTTCATTTAAATCATACGGTGCTGATCAACTCGTACCCCTTCGGTTTAAGATCTAATCATAGCCAGACGCTTTGCATCTAACGGTTCACAGCAGCTCGACCAAGATCTGGCGGCGCTCGCGGCAGCAGACGGCGGAGCACGCTCTGCTCGCGGTGGAGCTGGCGATACAGGAAGCGAGAGAGAGGGGGAGAGGGCTCACCGTGTTCGCCTTGACGTGCTGATGCTCAACCTGTTCACGAGGAGGCAGGGGGCGCACAGGGACGAAAGAAATTGCTCGCCAGAGTTGCTGCGAGCGGCGGGTGGCTCTGTTTGCTGTCGGAGGTGAGGTTGCGGATCACCCTAAAGCAAGATAGGGGTATGGTTAGACGCGCACTGATCTGGGGTAGATAGGTGCATCATCAGGAGGTGCTGGGGCGAACGAAGGTTACCTGGGGAGGTCGCCGGAGAAGGGACAGACGCGGCGGTGCTCAGGTGAGGATGAAGCCGACGCTACGGGGCACTCGCGGGTGAATGGAGCACACGGGAAGATGCGCCAGGAGGTGGGGAGCAAGCTCGCGTGCAGAGGGAGGCGAGAGGTGGCGGGGTGTGGCCGGAATTGCTCTGGGACATCGTCGGAGACAGTGGGATGCGAGCTCGAATTAGAGCAGCCTAGGGGCAGAGGGAAGGCGCTGTTTAGCGGGAAAGAGAGAGCGGAGAGGGGCGTTTATACACGCGTGATCACAGCGAGGTTTTACTCAGCCAATTACGCGTGTTGACGCCGGCAGTAACTCGGCAGCAACGGCAGGGCGACGTGGTCGCGAGATTAAAGACGATTGCGTGGCAGTGGGGTCCATCTGACAGTGAGGGAGAGAGAGTGGGAGTGGGGTCCACTGCTCAGCGTCTCTGTGGGTGAGTTGTTCAGTGAAAAACGGTTTAGCGCGAGGTGAGTAGGTGGGCTAGACTGCTGGGCTTGCTGGGCCTGTTTGCTGGGCTGTTTTGTTTCATTTTTTTATTCAGAAGCTTTTTCCTTTTTCTATTTGAATTTCTGTTTTGATTTTATTCAAACAATTCAAACACCCAAATGAATTCAAAACTTTGCCAAACTTTGTGTTTATTTTAATTCTGTTTAACAACACAAATCAAAGTCCAAAACATAATAAGTTTTATTCTTTTTAGGATCCACTTATAATTAAATAAAATAGACCTTAGTCATTAATTCAAATAGGATTTTATTTATTTTAAAACTCTATTTGAAGTCTAAATATTATCAAAACCATTTCAGTAGGTTTTATTTGAAAATATAAAACACTTGGAAATCTTAAAATAAAATAACAAGTTTTAATGTTTATTTAAAATGGAAAAGCCTTTACTTTAATAAAATTGGATAATAATAAATCCCCATTATTTTATTCAAATAAACGTTTATTCTTTTTATCAAATTGAAATATTTTATTTCAAAAGCTTGGCCAAGATTTAATTTGGCTCTATAAAATAATCCTTATTTATAATTCTACCTTTTCTTTTGAAAACCAAATCTTTTTATTAAAAGATCCAAATATAGTAATTCTAACTATCATAATTTTATTTATTAATTTTTTATCTTTTTAAATCCATTTAGGCTTTTATTTGATCAAAATAAGTTTTGATGTTTCCAAATGGAATCAAAAAGTTTCTTCTCACCCTAAATTTCAACAATTGTTTATTTTGTTTATTTATTTTTCACATTTCAAAATTTGGAAAATTTTGGGATGTGACAGGCTACCACCCTTAAAATAAATCTCGTCCCGAGATTTGGGAAGGCTAGGGTTACAAGTTGGCTTCAAGGCAACTAGGGTACTACCACCCTTAAAATAAAGTCTCATAGGGTTACATTGATGGTTCACTTGACTATGAGTTCAACACTTGATATCCAGACAAGGAATCCTTATTTGACTCAACTGAGTTAACTAATTTCTGACATCCACTTCTTCTATCTCTTCAAAGTTTCCATCCATGTTGATGTTGTTCACATGTCCTTTCTGGATCACATTGGAGTCATTTCCATTAGCTTTTCTAGCATCCTTTTTCTTTTTCTTCTCAGGACAGTCTGATGCATAGTGTCCAAGCTCCTTACAATTATAGCACTACAACTGGCTAATGTCTTTCTTCTTGAAAGTGTCTTGTTGATTTTGACCAAGGTCATCTCCATTGTCAGTATCATTTCCATTATTCTCACTTCCATTGTTGTTGTTGTGATACTGATGTGGTTCAGAATCTTCATTGCTCTTTTTGAATGAATGCTTCTTTTTTGATGATCCTGAGTGATTCTTGAGTTTATGCTTCCTCTTTCTGTTCTCAACTTGATTCATCTTGTTTTCCAAAATGGTGGCTTTGTCACAGAGTGATTGATAAGTTGGGACATAGGCAACAGCTAGCTGTAGGTTCAACTCATCATTAAGTCCTTCAAGAAATTTCTCATTTCTCTTAGCATCTGTGTCAACTTCATCTGGTGCATAGCGTGCCAGATTGTTGAATTCTTCAATATACTCAGCCACACTAAGGTGATGCTGTTTCAGATTGTGAAACTCCTTTTTCTTCAAGTACATCACTCCAGGTGAGATGTGAGTTGTTCTGAACCCATCCTCAAAAATATCCCAAGTCACATCTTCAAGGGGAGTGGTGATTTGAAAATTGTCCCACCATGTTGCTGCTGGTCCTTCAAGCAGAAATGCTGCAAACCTTACTTTTTCTTCATCGGTGCAGCCAACAGTCACTAAGTCCTTGTTTACTGAACGTTACCAATCATTGGCTTCCATTGGATCAGTTGTTCCAGAGAATCTTGCAGGCCTAAGTTTCAGAAACTTGGTGAGCATATCAAGTGCTGGAGGATTATTATGATTATTGTTGTTGTTGTTGTTGTTCTGATTCTGTATGTATGTGGTCATCTCCTGCATCAGTTGTGTCTGAACTGCCAACATCTGCTGCATCTCAGGGGTGATGTTGTTGTTGTTGTTTTGGTTGGGGTTGGCATGACGGGGAGGCATCTGTTGGTTTGATAGGATAACTAATGATGGATAGGTTTTAAGAAGTCCTAACACACAACTCAAAACAACCAAGTTCAATCAAACAATCAACAAGCAATTTATCCACTTAACAACTAATGAGCTTAACTCATGAGTTGAAGGAAACAACAAGTTTTCTTGAAATAACAACTTAGTATAGTCATACCTCATAGGTAAATATGATCCATACTCTAACATGATATCAATGTCTTTGGTAGGCAATCTAATGTCTCTTGGTTTTCACTTGTAGTCCTTAGTGATGTCTAGGTTGAAATATTTGGTGAAACTAAAGTTGAAATTACTTGAAGATGTTGAAGTCATTAGAGTTGATGAAATCTTTTGCACATGGTGAAATCTTTGGCCATGAGGTAGGCTTGTCCATCAAGTTTAAATAGAAGAGATGTAGAGTCAAAACCAAAATGGTTGAGGAAAGAGTTTACAAGATTGTTTGTAAATAAGTTTTTGGAACAAATTCAACTCCTATTTTTCTAAAGGGTTTTGTCCAATCCTAGGGTTACAAATCCTACAGGCAACACAGTGCTCTGATACCATCTGTAAGGTTCCCAACCTTTAATAAGGTAGAGATCCCTGTGTTTACAATGCTAGTCCCTGGATCAATAGCTAGCATCCACAGTTAAGATGTAATATCAAGAAACAAAGGTCATAATACAACTTTATAACCAGGAATAAAATATTTCATTACATCTTACATAGCTCATTTGGCTATCACATTACATTGCAGCAGAATAATTATAAAGCATGGGGTCCTTCATCTTCAAAGTGCCACAGGCAGTCATGTTGGTTGTAGACTTGTAATCCTATTCAACACACTTCACTAACATCAAACAAACCTGCAACATAATAAGTTGCAGCCACAAGGGTCAATACATTTGAATTGTATTGGCAAGTTTCACTACTATGTAGATATAAGTGGAACCCATCATTTACATGCATATTTGGCTAAGTAGGGTTTAGGCTCTTTTGCAGAAAGCAATATAGTTTTATCCTATCTTTTCAAAATAGTTTTTGATCTTTTGTCAAATCTTTCTGAACTTCTTGGAAAACTCCAAGTGCTTCAAAATCCCTTGTTGTCACCATCAAGTTTTACTTTGAGAAATTGGAATGTCGAGATCTTCCATAGCTTCAGGCCTTAGTTGCTCAGAATTGTCCATAACCGGGGACACGGTTAAGTACTTAGAATTTGATCTTCTGCAGAAGTTGTACACTTTACCCACATGACACAATCTCATCTTGATGCCACCAGTGGCCGCTGGATAAGTACTCACCAAGATGGAGTACTGGCAGATTAAGAATGTGATAAAGTCTTTCCATAGGAGTCTCCCAATACACAATGCTAGCTTGTCATCCAGGCACCAATGTAGGGTTTCAAGTTCCCTTACACAATTCTAGTTAACCTGAAGATGCAAATGCATGGGTCTTCCACTATGGAGTTGACTAAGCCAGAGCCCATTTAGCATGTGGCTGTACACGGAAGCCACTGTACGAGAAACATGTTCAATCTCTAAGTCCCTGGGTGGTTTTCTTCTAGTGCACATACAAAAAGAGATGGCCATATAAACATGGTTCCTTTTGTTGTCACCTTGTCCAAAGCTTGAGTATCCTTATCCACCCAGGTGGTTCATTGAGTACTTGTTTTATTATATAAAACATATGTCTTTTCAACTCTTCATATAATCATATCATGTATCCCATCCCATTATATAGCAGGGCTAAGCATACTACAACTACAATGTTTCCACTAAGGAATATATAAGGGTATCCTATTAGGATTTAGCATAGCATAAAATATAGTAATCATTATCATGCATGTTACAAAAATCCACTAAGTGTAATGAAAATAGTAGGACTTGGATGATAGTGTCACTTGCCTTTTTAGTAGAGAATGTTGGTTCACTTCTTGATCTTTCTAATATCACACTCTTCTAATTTCACTACAAATCAATCAAACAAACACAATTTCAACTAGCATTCAAACCAATTCTCACACATAAAATAACAAAAACAAGGTCTTGCATGCAAGCATGCAAAAGATAGTTTTATTTAGGAAAGTGGTTTCTACTAGGCTCTAAACATTGTGAGGTTCAAAAGTGGTCATTTTCTAAAGTGGTAAAACCATTTGAAAAAGGTTTTATCTATAAACCATTTTTTAAATCAAAACAATATTTTATGTGGTTGAAAATGCTTTTAGCAAAGCAATATTCTTTAAAGTGTTCACCAAATATATTTTAATTCTCAAAACTTGGTGTTTAGGGTCAGAAGGTTTGAATCAAATCATTTCCCAAAGGTTTCACTCAAAAATCATTTCTAAATCTTAATCCATATTTTTATTTGACTAGAAATGAGCTAATTCAATTATTTATTATTTAACTTCACAAAATGCATTTTTAAATCCATAAGTTGGTTCCTAGGGTCAGTAGGTTCACAAAAAACCATTTTGCAAAGATTTCACATTAAAATTTTATCTAGAACAATTTTTATATTCAAAATAAGCATACACATGTTTCTGCAAATTCAACCAATTTACCAGAAGAAAATCATTAAAAAAAGTGTATGGTTGCAAAGTACATGATCTGCTGAATCCATTGATATAAAATTTGCAAAATTTGGACATGTAGAATTATAGTTATGAATTTTACAAATTTGCATATCAATCAGATTCTAATTCTGTTTTTAAACAAAACCCTGTCCACGTGGCTGTTTCCTATTGGTCGGTGCCGCTTCGGGTGGATTGACCTCTCTGGACCGCTGGATTTCATTTAAATCATACGGTGCTGATCAACTCGTACCCCTTCGGTTTAAGATCTAATCATAGCCAGACGCTTTGCATCTAACGGTTCACAGCAGCTCGACCAAGATCTGGCGGCGGCAGACGGTGGAGCACGCTCTGCTCGCGGCGGAGCTGGCGATACAGGAAGCGAGGGAGAGGGGGATAGGGCTCACCGTGGTCGCCTTGACGTGCTGATGCTCAACCTGTTCACGAGGAGGCAGGGGGCGCATGGGGACGAAAGAAATTGCTCGCCGGAGTTGCTGCGAGCGGCGGGTGGCTCTGTTTGCTGTCGGAGGTGAGGTTGCAGATCACCCTAAAGCAAGATAGGGGTATGGTTAGACGCGCACTGATCTAGGGAAGATAGGTGCATCATCAGGAGGTGCTGGGGTGAACGGAGGTTACCTGGGGAGGTCGTTGGAGAAGGGACAGACGCGGCGGTGCTCAGGTGAGGATGAAGCCGACGCTACGGGGCACTCGCGGGTGAATGGAGCACACGGGCAGATGCGCCAGGAGGTGGGGAGCAAGCTCGCGTGCAGAGGGAGGCGAGAGGCGGCGGGGTGTGGCCGGAATTGCTCTGGGACGTCGTCGGAGACAGTGGGATGCGAGCTCGAATTAGAGCAGCCTAGGGGCAGAGGGAAGGCGCTGTTTGGGGGGAAAGAGAGAGCGGAGAGGGGCGTTTATACAAGCGTGATCACAGCGAGGTTTTACTCAGCCAATTACGCGTATTGACGCCGGCAGTAACTCGGCAGCAACGGCAGGGCGACGTGGTCGCGAGATTGAAGACGACTGCGTGGCAGTGGGGTCCATCTAACAGTGAGGGAGAGAGAGTGGGAGTGGGGTCCACTGCTCAGCGTCTCTGTGGGTGAGTTGTTCAGTGAAAAACGGTTCAGCGCGAGGTGAGTAGGTGGGCTGGACTGCTGGGCTTGCTGGGCCTGTTTGCTAGGCTGTTTTGTTTCATTTTTTTTATTCAGAAGCTTTTTCCTTTTTCTATTTGAATTTCTGTTTTGATTTTATTCAAACAATTCAAACACCCAAATGAATTCAAACCTTTGCCAAACTTTGTGTTTATTTTAATTCTGTTTAACAACACAAATCAAAGTCCAAAACAAAATAATTTTTATTCTTTTTAGGATCCACTTATAATTAAATAAAATAGACCTTAGTCATTAATTCAAATAGGATTTTATTTATTTTAAAACTCTATTTTAAGTCTACATATTATCAAAACCATTTCAGTAGGTTTTATTTGAAAATATAAAACACTTGGAAATCTTAAAATAAAATAAGAAATTTTAATGTTTATTTAGAATGGAAAAGCCTTTAATTTAATAAAATTGGATAATAATAAATCCCCATTATTTTATTCAAATAAACTTTTATTCTTTTTATCAAATTGAAATATTTTATTTCAAAAACTTGGCCAAGATTTAATTTGGCTCTATAAAATAATCCTTATTTATATTTCTACCTTTTCTTTTGAAAACCAAATCTTTTTATTAAAAGATCCAAATATAGTAATTCTAACTATCATAATTTTATTTATTAATTTTTTATCTTTTTAAATCCTTTTAGGTTTTTATTTGATCAAAATAAGTTTTGATGTTTCCAAATGGAATCAAAAAGTTTCTTCTCACCCTAAATTTCAACAATTGTTTATTTTGTTTATTTATTTTTCACATTTCAAAATTTGGAAAATTTTGGGATGTGACAGGCTACCACCCTTAAAATAAATCTCGTCCCGAGATTTGGGAAGGCTAGGGTTGCAAGTTGGCTTCAAGGCAACTAGGGTACTACCACCCTTAAAATAAAGTCTCATAGGGTTACATTGATGGTTCACTTGACTATGAGTTCAACACTTGATATCCAGACAAGGAATCCTTATTTGACTCAACTGAGTTAACTAATTTCTGACATCCACTTCTTCTATCTCTTCAAAGTTTCCATCCATGTTGATGTTGTTCACATGTCCTTTCTGGATCACATTGGAGTCATTTCCATTGGCTTTTCTAGCATCCTTTTTCTTTTTCTTCTCAGGACAGTCTGATGCATAGTGTCCAAGCTCCTTACAATTATAGCACTACAACTGGCTAATGTCTTTCTTCTTGAAAGTGTCTTGTTGATTTTGACCAAGGTCATCTCCATTGTCAGTATCATTTCCATTATTCTCACTTCCATTGCTGTTGTTGTGATACTGATGTGGTTCAGAATCTTCATTGCTCTTTTTGAATGAATGCTTCTTTTTTGATGATCCTGAGTGATTCTTGAGTTTATGCTTCCTCTTTCTGTTCTCAACTTGATTCATCTTGTTTTCCAAAATGGTGGCTTTGTCACAGAGTGATTGATAAGTTGGGACATAGGCAACAGCTAGCTGTAGGTTCAACTCATCATTAAGTCCTTCAAGAAATTTCTCCTTTCTCTTAGCATCTGTGTCATCTTCATCCGGTGCATAGCGTGCCAGATTGTTGAATTCTTCAATATACTCAGCCACACTAAGGTGACGCTGTTTCAGATTGTGAAACTCCTTTTTCTTCAAGTACATCACTCCAGGTGAGATGTGAGTTGTTCTGAACCCATCCTCAAAAATAGCCCAAGTCACATCTTCAAGGGGAGTGGTGATTTGAAAATTGTCCCACCATGTTGTTGCTGGTCCTTCAAGCAGAAATGCTGCAAACCTTACTTTTTCTTCATCGGTGCAGCCAACAGTCACTAAGTCCTTGTTTACTGAACGTAACCAATCATTGGCTTCCATTGGAGCAGTTGTTCCAGAGAATCTTGCAGGCCTAAGTTTCAGAAACTTGGTGAGCATATCAAGTGCTGGAGGATTATTCTGATTGTTGTTGTTGTTGTTGTTGTTGTTCTTGTTGTTCTTGTTGTTGTTGTTCTGATTCTGTATGTATGTGGTCATCTCCTGCATCAGTTGTGTCTGAACTGCCAACATCTGCTGCATCTCAGGGGTGATGTTGTTGTTCTTGTTTTGGTTGGGGTTGGCATGACGGGGAGGCATCTGTTGGTTTGATAGGATAACTAATGATGGATAGGTTTTAAGAAGTCCTAACACACAACTCAAAACAACCAAGTTCAATCAAACAATCAACAAGAAATTTATCCACTTAACAACTAATGAGCTTGACTCATGAGTTGAAGGAAACAACAAGTTTTCTTGAAATAACAACTTAGTATAGTCATACCTCATAGGTCAATATGATCCATACTCTAACATGATATCAATGTCTTTGGTAGGCAATCTAATGTCTCTTGGTTTTCACTTGTAGTCCTTAGTGATGTCTAGGTTGAAATATTTGGTGAAACTAAAGTTGAAATTACTTGAAGATGTTGAAGTCATTAGAGTTGATGAAATATTTTGCACATGGTGAAATCTTTGGCCATGAGGTAGGCTTGTCCATCAAGTTTAAATAGAAGAGATGTAGAGTCAAAACCAAAATGGTTGAGGAAAGAGTTTACAATATTGTTTGTAAATAAGTTTTTGGAACAAATTCAACTCCTATTTTTCTAAGGGGTTTTGTCCAATCCTAGGGTTACAAATCCTACAGGCAACACAGTGCTCTGATACCATCTGTAAGGTTCCCAACCTTTAATAAGGTAGAGATCCCTGTGTTTACAATGCTAGTCCCTGGATCAATAGCTAGCATCCACAGTTAAGATGTAATATCAAGAAACAAAGGTCATAATACAACTTTATAACCAGGAATAAAATATTTCATTACATCTTACATAGCTCATTTGGCTATCACATTACATTGCAGCAGAATAATTATAAAGCATGGGGTCCTTCATCTTCAAAGTGCCACAGGCAGTCATGTTGGTTGTAGACTTGTAATCCTATTCAACACACTTCACTAACATCAAACAAACCTGCAACATAATAAGTTGCAGCCACAAGGGTCAATACATTTGAATTGTATTGGCAAGTTTCACTACTATGTAGATATAAGTGGAACCCATCATTTACATGCATATTTGGCTAAGTAGGGTTTAGGCTCTTTTGCAGAAAGCAATATAGTTTTATCCTATCTTTTCAAAATAGTTTTTGATCTTTTGTCAAATCTTTCTGAACTTCTTGGAAAACTCCAAGTGCTTCAAAATCCCTTGTTGTCACCATCAAGTTTTACTTTGAGAAATTGGAATGTCGAGATCTTCCATAGCTTCAGGCCTTAGTTGCTCAGAATTGTCCATAACCGGGGACACGGCTAAGTACTTAGAATTTGATCTTCTGCAGAAGTTGTACACTTTACCCACATGACACAATCTCATCTTGATGCCACCAGTGGCCGCTGGATAAGTACTCACCAAGATGGAGTACTGGCAGATTGAGAATGTGACAAAGTCTTTCCATAGGAGTCCTCCCAATACACAATGCTAGCTTGTCATCCAGGCACCAATGTAGGGTTTCAAGTTCCCTTACACAATTCTAGTTAACCTGAAGATGCCAATGCATGGGTCTTCCACTATGTAGTTGACTAAGCCAGAGCCCATTTAGCATGTGGCTGTACACGGAAGCCACTGTACGAGAAACATGTTCAATCTCTAAGTCCCTGGGTGGTTTTCTTCTAGTGCACATACAAAAAGAGATGGCCATATAAACATGGTTCCTTTTGTTGTCACCTTGTCCAAAGCTTGAGTATCCTTGTCCACCCAGGTGGTTCATTGAGTATTTGTTTTATTATATAAAACATATGTCTTTTCAACTCTTCATATAATCATATCATGTATCCCATCCCATTATATAGCAGGGCTAAGCATACTACAACTACAATGTTTCCACTAAGGAATATATAAGGGTATCCTATTAGGATTTAGCATAGCATAAAATATAGTAATCCTTATCATGCATGTTACAAAAATCCACTAAGTGTAATGAAAATAGTAGGACTTGGATGATAGTGTCACTTGCCTTTTTAGTAGAGAATGTTGGTTCACTTCTTGATCTTGCTAATATCACACTCTTTTAATTTCACTACAAATCAATCAAACAAACACAATTTCAACTAGCATTCAAACCAATTCTCACACATAAAATAACAAAAACAAGGTCATGCATGCAAGCATGCAAAAGATAGTTTTATTTAGAAAAGTAGTTTCTACTAGGATCTAAACATTGTGAGGTTCAAAATTGGTCATTTTCTAAAGTGGTAAAACCATTTGAAAAAGGTTTTATCTATAAACCATTTTTAAATCAAAACAATATTTTATGTGGTTGAAAATGCTTTTAGCAAAGCAATATTCTTTAAAGTGTTCACCAAATATATTTTAATTCTCAAAACTTTGTGTTTAGGGTCAGAAGGTTTGAATCAAATCATTTCCCAAAGATTTCACTCAAAAATCATTTCTAAATCTTAATCCATATTTTTATTTGACTAGAAATGAGCTAATTCAATTATTTATTCTTTAACTTCACAAAATTCATTTTTAAATCCATAAGTTGGTTCCTAGGGTCAGTAGGTTCACAACAAACCATTTTGCAAAGATTTCACATTAAAATTTTATCTAGAACAATTTTTATATTCAAAATAAGCATACACATGTTTCTGCAAATTCAACCAATTTACCAGAAGAAAATAATTAAACAAAGTGCATGGTCGCAAAGTACATGATCTGCTGAATCCATTGATATAAAATTTGCAAAATTTGGACGTGTAGAATTAAAGTTATGAATTTTACAAATTTGCATATCAATCAGATTCTAATTCTGTTTTTAAACAAAACCCTGTCCACGTGGCTGTTTCCTATTGGTCGGTACCGCTTCGGGTGGATCGAGCTCTCTAGACCGCTGGATTTCATTTAAATCATACGGCTCTGATCAACTCGTACCCCTTCGGTTTAAGATCTAATCATAGCCAGATGATTTGCATCTAATGGTTCACAGCAGCTCGACCAAGATCTGGCGGCGGCAGACGGCGGAGCACGCTCTGCTCGCGGTGGAGCTGGCGATACAGGAAGCGAGAGAGAGGGGGAGAGAGCTCACCGTGTTCTCCTTGACGTGCTGATGCTCAACCTGTTCACGAGGAGGAAGGGGCGCACGGGGACGAAAGAAATTGCTCGCCGGAGTTGCTGCGAGCGGCGGGTGGCTCTGTTTGCTGTCGGAGGTGAGGTTGCAGATCACCCTAAAGCAAGATAGGGGTATGGTTAGACGCGCACTGATCTGGGGAAGATAGGTGCATCATCAGGAGGTGTTGGGGCGAACGGAGGTTACCTGGGGAGGTCGCCGGAGAAGGGACAGACGCGGCGGTGCTCAGGTGAGGATGAAGCCGACGCTATGGGGCACTCGCGGGTGAATGGAGCACACGGGCAGATGCGCCAGGAGGTGGGGAGCAAGCTCACGTGCAGAGGGAGGCGAGAGGCGGCGGGGTGTGGCCAGAATTGCTCTGGGACGTCATCGGAGACAGTGGGATGCGAGCTCTAATTAGAGCAGCCTAGGGGCAGAGGGAAGGCGCTGTTTGGGGGGGAAGAGAGAGCGGAGAGGGGCGTTTATACAAGCGTGATCACAACAAGGTTTTACTCAGCCAATTACGCGTATTGATGTCGGCAGTAACTCGGCAGCAACGGCAGGGCGACGTGGTCGCGAGATTGAAGACGACTGCGTGGCAGTGCGGTCCATCTGACAGTGAGGGAGAGAGAGTAGGAGTGGGGTCCACTGCTCAGCGTCTCTGTGGGTGAGTTGTTCAGTGAAAAATGGTTCAGCGCGAGGTGAGTAGGTGGGCTGGACTGCTGGGCTTGCTGGGCTGTTTTGTTTCATTTTTTTATTCAAAATCTTTTTCCTTTTTCCTTTTTCTATTTGAATTTCTGTTTTGATTTTATTCAAACAATTCAAACACCCAAATGAATTCAAAACTTTGCCAAACTTTGTGTTTATTTTAATTCTGTTTAACAACACAAATCAAATTCCAAAACAAAATAAGTTTTATTCTTTTTAGGATCCACTTATAATTAAATAAAATAGACCTTAGTCATTAATTCAAATAGGATTTTATTTATTTTAAAACTCTATATGAAGTCTAAATATTATCAAAACCATTCCAGTAGGTTTTATTTGAAAATATAAAACACTTGGAAATCTTAAAATAAAATAACAAGTTTTAATGTTTATTTAAAATGGAAAAGCCTTTACTTTAATAAAATTGGATAATAATAAATCCCCATTATTTTATTCAAATAAACCTTTATTCTTTTTATCAAATTGAAATATTTTATTTCAAAAGCTTGGCCAAGATTTAATTTGGCTCTATAAAATAATCCTTATTTATAATTCTACCTTTTCTTTTGAAAACCAAATCTTTTTATTAAAAGATCCAAATATAGTAATTCTAACTATCATAATTTTATTTATTAATTGTTTATCTTTTTAAATCCTTTTAGGATTTTATTTGATCAAAATAAGTTTTGATGTTTCCAAATGGAATCAAAAAGTTTCTTCTCACCCTAAATTTCAACAATTGTTTATTTTGTTTATTTATTTTTCACATTTCAAAATTTGGAAAATTTTGGGATGTGACAATCAAGAATCATGGAGACAAACATGATACTCATACACTAACACTTGGAATTGTCACTCTTGATTTAATACCAATTATTAAACTTCATGGAGTAACCGGAACTTACTGAAAGTTTGCAATAGGACTTTTAAACTTTAGATTAACACTTCAAAACAATACGATACCAGTTCGTAAAGTAACTAAGCGCAAGGTGGTAAACGGATGCCAATGACTACAACAACTATGCAAATTCACTTTGATTTAATTTATGATAAATAGTGTTCAACTTTTAATCATATTGCTATTGAACTCCCACTCAAAACAATATCCCTCACATTGTTTTAGTTATCACACGAACCAAATCCACCACATCAAAACCGATCATCATGAGAGTTGATGTAGCTTCAATGGCGAACAATCAACATGTTCATCATATCTACTATATGACTCATGCTTTACCTTTCGGGGATCCGTGTTCCAAGACCATGTCTGTACATGCTAGGCTCGTCAAGATCAAACCTTAGCTTCCGCATGAGCAAATCTGGCTTGCTCACGTTGTATACACTCGCAGAATCTAACACACCCGATCATCACGTGGTGCTTCGAAACAACGAGCTTTAGAAACGGTGCTTACTAAGGATGAACACTTTAAAACTTGAAATTGTGTGCTTGAGGGATCATCTTATAATGCTACCGTCGTGAACTAAGCAATACAAGATGCATAAAAGGATTAACATCACATGCAATTTATAATATGTGATATGATATGGCATTTCTTCTTGTGCTTCCGATCTCCATCTTCAAGCACGAACATGATCTCCATTATTAACGGTGTGGCGTCAAGGTCAATGGCGCCGCTTCATGGTTGTCTTCACCAGCATCAACTATTACAACTACTTTGAATAATAGACACGCAGGACTTAATGGAAACAACCATATGGCTCCTGTCGGTTGCCAACTTACAATAAGGAACATTGCATACATCATATATAATCACAATCATGGCCATATCACATCACATCACACCCCTGCAAAACAAAGTTAGACGCCTCTAATTTTATTTGCATGTTTTACGTGGTTTGGGGCTTTCAATAAGTGTCGTTCTAACTTACGAACAAGAACCACAACATTGATACCAGTGTTGTCAATCACCCGTTGTAAATTGAATCTTAACTATGTTGGGAGAAATAGGCACCCGCAAAGCCACTTATGCAATACAAGTTGCATGTCAAGCCTGGAGCAAGTCTCATGAACGATGTCATGTAATGTTAGCCCGGTCCGCTTCATCCCACCATCCCGCAAGATGCAAAGTACACAAGAAGCAATCGATAACAAAAGCATCAACGCCCACAATGACCATTGTGTTCTACTCGTGCAACAGATCTACATATAGACACGGCTCTGATACCACTGCTGGGGTTCGTAGCATGGAAAACAAAAAAATTCTACCGCATGCACACACAATCAAGATCTAATCTATGATCACGCCAAGATCTATCTACTAGATTGTAGAAACGAGTTGATAGAATACTAACCCTCGAAGATCCAAAGAAGTTAGCGAGAGCAGATTCTCGTGGGTGATGTAGTCGTACATTTCCGATCTCAAGATCGCGTAGACGATCCTTCCGGCGCTGCGTTCCGGCAGCTCTTCCGCAGTCGGTCACACGTTCGGTACTCGATGAAGACCGTCCTCTCCCATGTTCCAGCAGGCAGCGGAGGTTGTAGCACTCTCCTCGTGATTCCGGCAGCACGACGGCGTGGTGTCGGAAGTAGACGGGAGATCTCGCAGGGCTTCGCCTTAAGCCGGAGCGAGTATAGTGGAGTATGAGAGAGCCTTGGTGATCTAGGGTTTAGAGGGCACTAAGGGGAGGGCTTGGCCGGCGGCTAGGGTTTGGGGAAACCCTAACTCGCCGAGTTAGAGGAGTCCCTAGGCGGCGGCAGCAGGAGGTGGCCGGCGACTTGGGGCTAGGGTTTGGGTGTGAGAGGTGTGTGGAAGAGGGGCACCCCTGCCCCTCCTTTTATAGGTGGGAGGGAGGCGCGGTTGGGAGGAGGGAGTCCTCCTCCAACTCCTCCTCCTTGGCCGGCGGGTGGAGGGAGTAGGACTTCCTCCCTAAGTAGGTTTCCTACTCTCCCTCCACCAAGCAAACTTGTCGTTTGACTTTTCAAATTGGCGTTTGACTTTCAAACTAGGATTTGAATTCTTCCTTTATTTTGCCCAGCCAAGTGACCTAGTACATGAAGCAACCATTCCACATTGTCATGACACATTCATGTACCCTTCCCCTCCGGAGTGCCGGACCTTCCGGACCCTTCTAGAACATTCCCGATGAAAACACCGGAATCATTCCCCAACTCCGAAACAGGACTTTCCTTATATGAATCTTATTCTCCGGACCATTCCGGATCTCCTCGTGATATCCCGGATCCAATACGAGACTCCGAACAACATTCGGTCTCTTTCTCATCATTCCATAACTACTCAACAACATCGAATCCTTAAGTGTGTCTCCCTACGGTTCTTGAATTATGCGTACATGATCGAGACACTTCTCCGATCAATAACCAATAGAGGAATCTGGAAATTCATATGGCTCCCACATATTTCTACGATTACTTTGCGATCGAATGAACCACTTACATACGATACCAATTTCCCTTTGTCTCACGATAGTTTACTTATCCGAGGTTTTGATCGTCGGTATCTCTACATACCTAGTTCAACCTCGTTACCGATAAGTACTCTTTTCTTGTTCCTGTGGTATGTGATCCCTTGTGAGCCAGTCACATGATTGCAAGCTAATTGGATGACATTCCACCGAGAGGTCCCATAGTATATCTATCCGTCATATGGATGGACAAATCCCACTCTTGATCCATGTGTCTCAACCCATACTTTCCGAACACTCAATGTCACCTTTATAGCCACCCAGTTACGGTGTGGTGTTTGATGTCATCAAAGCATCCTTCCGGTGATGGTGTTTAACATGATCTCATGGTCGAAGGAATTAGGTTACTATGTATCAGAAAGCTTATAGCAAATGAACTATATTAAATGACTTGATCTTTATGTTACGCTTATCTATAGGAGTATGTCCATCATATCATTCTCCTAATGATATGACCCTGTTGTTAATAACATCTCTATGTTCATGATCAGGAAACCATGATCATATATTAACCAACAAGCTAGTTTAACAAGAGGCTTCACTAGGGACTCTTTTATGTTTACAAATCACACAAGTATTAATGTTTCCGGTTAATACAATTATAGCATGGTATGTAAACATTTATCATAAGCATGAAGATATGATAATAACCACTTTATTATTGCCTCTTGGGCATATCTCCAACAAAAGCCATGAGTACTCTTTAAGTACTCGCAAACTAATACTAACAAGTGAGATGGTTTTGGGTAGGAAGTACTAAGCTCTAGGTTATTTTGCAAAAAGCCAGATTTATCTCTACTGAGTTCAGAAGCAAAGAAAGCTAGTTGAAAGTTTTAGAACACCTAAGTGGGAACTTGAATTTCATATCACAACCCTGTTGTCGTCAAGACAAAATTACAATTCATTTCATAAGTCATTTTGAAAACATCTGATGACGTAACAGTATGGCCACTCCAACTGTCCATAACCGCGGACGCGACTATTCGAATAGTTTGACACTCTGTAGAGGTGGTACACTTTCACCACAACATTAGATACATCTGTTAGGAACAATCCTTAAGTCACCATACTTAGTATGCGGATAATCAATCCTAACCTTTCAATTACACGCCCTAGTATAGGCACCTCTCCTGTGAGTTTGGCCTCCCAACCATGACCAACTGTCATCTTGGGAACTACATAGGTAGACAATCTTCACAAGGTAGCCTCATCTCAAACCTTGGCCGCAAGGGAACCCATACTAAGGTATATAAATTTTTAGTCAAGCCCTACCAAAATTTCGAGTATTATGGTTGTACGGTAAAATTGGAATGGTATCGCATCCAGACAACCATCAGTTTTATAAAGGGCTAAGGCTCATGCCTCAACTTTTTTCATCATCAAAATCATATGGTGTTCAAGACATAGGTCAAAAAAATTCAGTAGAATGACTCATCATTCTAAGGTTTTCATAACCATTTTCATCAAGTATTCCCATCTAAAGTGGTCAAGTTTTAAGTTTAGCACTAGCATCTAATAGTGGGGGTAAACACTAATGAGTGGTGGTAAACAGGTGTATCTTATCTAAGTTCAATCTCATGCCTCAGGATGACATCAAGATTTATCTAACTTAGGCCAAGTTTTATGCTCTTTATGCTACCTTTAATAAACTTTCTAAGTTCTACAAGTCACTAAGTAAACTCTAATAGAAAGCTTTGATAAAGAAATAAAATAACTAAGCTTGCAAGTAAAACTAGGATTATGTGTTATCAAGGGGTATAACCAAAGCATGCCTAATGCATTCCATAGATCACATAGTTTTCATAGTTGCAAGTGTTAGCTTGCAAAGTTGTAAGTATAGGCCTGCCTTGTGCAGAGCAGTGGTTGAAGTTCTCCTCGGCTTCTTCCTCGTAGTATCCTTCTTTCTCCTCGTATCCTTGGTTGATACTAGCGTCTATAAATAAATACAAGGTACACAATCACCAAACAATACTTAACTACTTCTATTTATCACACCAAGGTTTTCACTAGATGATCTAGGATCATCACAAGCATCACAAAGATTAAGGCAATAGTTTTATTTCCTTTATTTTAGAAAAGTAATTTGTACTCATTGAAAAACTACTTAATATTTAATATTCTCCAACTAAAATATGAGATCATGTTGACACATGTCATCACCACATATTTCAGTATTTGGGAATGTGATTTAAAGTAGTGTCACAATTTAATAAGGTTTAACCTTTTTATTTTAATTAAATAAAGTGACTAGAAATGCCTATGGGCATTCTTTTATTACTTGTTCATTATTTCTGCAAGTAAACCTAGATATTTTTATATATTCATAAAGGTCTAGTAAAATGTGATTTTTGAGAGTTGGAATCAACTCAAAAGCTTTTATGGTTGAATTTTGAAAAATGTTTGAATGCAGAAAAGCTTCTGCCTTGTTATTTTCACTATAGGCGATCTACAATTCTAACTAGTTTGAATCCAACGGGATTGGATTAAGAATTCGAGTACCTTTCTAAAAAAATTGGTTTCATGCATTTTGGTTTAGTGAATCGACCTGGATTGATTTTTGAATCTAGGTACATAACTAGGTTTAAAACTAAATTGCAAAATCTAAATTCAAACTAACTGGGTTGCGCGTGATGTTAACTGGGCCGTCCCATGGTGCACAGCGCATGCGCGGGTGAGTTTAAGTGGCTTTCCGCACAAGTCAGCGAGACAGGGGGTGCGAAGCGGTACAGGTTGATCTAGACCGCACGATCAAACTCTAATCCAATGGCTGTGACCTATAGTCTCCGTCGGGCAATGCCGGCGAGACAGAACCCTAGCGCGGCCCGTGGGGGTCTACGGGGGTTCACCGGGGCTCAGGCGAGGGCCGGCGACGGGGGCGAACGACGAAGTCGACGACGGCGAACCTCCTGGTACCCGCGGCTTCTCCTGGGGCGGCTCCAATCGCTGGCTCCTTTCTTTCTCCTCCGCGGCAGACTCCAGCCAAATTCCGGAAACCTGTTGCTCGCCTTGCTCCGGCGGTGAGGTGGGGTGCTTCTGAGAGAGAGGGGAGTGTGTTGGTGTGAAGAATTCAAGCGGGGGTGGCCTCTATTTATAGTGCCAGGAGGGGACCAAAGGGTGCGGGTGGAGCTCGTCGGTGTCGTCGGCACAGTGGGCTAACGGCATGGGTGACGATAGGGGTGGTGCTGTGCTCCCTGGCGAAGCTCAACGGCGTGGTTACGCGGCGTGGGACGGTGCGAGACGGTCTGAACGTTGCAGTGCTCTGGGCGGGTCCAACGGAAAGTTTTATGGTGCGATGAACGGGCATGTCTGCGTGGTTGCTGGGGTGGTGGTGATCACGCTTGCACGCGGCAAGGGCGGCGCGTGGTCTGTGGGTGAGTGTCGAGGGTGGCACTCTGGCGCGCTCTCGGCATGGTGCAGAGGCATAGGACGCGGCGTGTCTAGAGTGGTCCAGTGGCTTGCTGCTCGTTGGTATTGGACAGGGGGTAGCGGTGGACGGTAGTGAGTGTCCCAGACAAGGTTGGCGAGGCTAGAGCTTCTCCTAGCTTGCTGTCGACAGTGGGGTGGCAAGGTGAGGCTCGGCCTGCTCACCGTTGATGGCAATGGCAAGCTCACAGTGGTGTTAGAGCTTGCTAACTAAGCTAGATGATCTACTAAATGTCTGTGGTGAGATAGAGAGGGGACAAGTTAGGCCAAATCACTGCTCATAATAGTGTTTGATGTTTGTTTGATTTGTATTTGCAAGGTGTTTGATGAAATGGTCAAAAGAGATTCAAATTTGAATTTTTGGTTCAAACTTGGTGGGTGTACTAGTTACATACTCAGTAGTCTCTAGTTAGTTGGAAAGGTCAAGGGGAGTTGGTTTGGTTGGTTTTTGAGAATTGGGTGATCTTCCCATATGTTAAAGATTCAATTTTAAATTGTCATTTGAATCAAGTTGCCAAATGTTTCTGTAAGTTTGAAAGGTGGGCTTTGGTTCACTTTTACTTGGTCTAGCAAGGGGTGAAAAGAAATGTAATTGTTTCTGTTTGAAATCTTGGACTAGAAACACTCAAATTGGCCTAGTGAGCAAGATTGACAAAAATGACCATTGAACTTATTTGGTTTGTTTTTTATTTTTCTCTTGATTTGTTCCTGCTTGGAAATATTTTAGATGATGTTGTTTTCATCTTTAAACCATTCCTTGCTATTTAGAAGAATCACATAAGTCCATTCATGCATTCATACAATCATCACATACGCACATGCATTCATATGAT
This sequence comes from Avena sativa, assembly GCA_916181665.1. Taxonomy (NCBI): domain Eukaryota; kingdom Viridiplantae; phylum Streptophyta; class Magnoliopsida; order Poales; family Poaceae; genus Avena; species Avena sativa. The sequence goes on from OV702281.1 coordinate 397,963,767, forward strand.
GTTAATTGACAAAAGTTTTTGTTAACCCTAATTTTGGTGATTGGAATTGGATAATCATTGTTCAATATTTTTATGACGTTATAGACCCTGTCTGCAGCTATCATTTTAGCATTGTCCCTTTCCTTCATGCTAAAATGTTTTTCCCATGCGATGCTTCTATGAAGTCCATTCAATGGTGCAAACCATTGTCTGTATTTTATTTTTATTTTTCTTGTTTTTCTATGGTGTTTTGCGATCATGCCAAACAGTCATGTCTAACATTATTTTTAATTGTTGAGCACATGTTTATAAACTTGCGCCATAGATTTGAAATCACCAGCTCACTAAGGTTTCCAAATCAAACTGCTATGGAATACTTACCTCTCACAAAAAAAGCCAGTGGCCGGACAAAATAAAACAACCAAAAGCAAACAACCAGGACATTCAGACCACCATGACAGTAAAACAAATACCACTATAATAAACCATGATAGTTAGCCAGTTACACCCCTGCCCAAGAGAAATTTACGGTTCTACCACCATGACAGGGCTAAAACATTTATCCGATATCCAAACCATGCATGTTACCACCATGGCTAACCACATAACTCCACCACAGGCTAACCACCATACACACACGAAAGGGCAGACGGAATGACAAGGTTGTCACTGCGTAAACAGTCCCAGCCATTTCATAATGATCCCGCCTATATATCCAATGGCACCGACCCGTGTGCAGAGGTAGCCCAAATTCGCATTGTACTTTATATTCTAGCCTACACACATTTTTTTGATTTGAGTATAGTAAATAGTGCACGTTTTCAAAACTAGTCATATTTTTTTGTGTAGCCTCGGATACCAAGAACTTAGCAATAAACTTTGCATGCTTATAGTATATATCATTGAAATATATTTTCGAATTTTTTAAATTAAAGGACTCCTGGAGCTCGAGAGCCATTTGTCTAGGCTCATCATAGCAGGACGTCATAGCAAATACTCAAAAATATGATTGCAAAAAACTTATAGAAGATTTGATTTTGTTAGAAAAACATAACAGGTCTAGGCATTTTTACTTTAACTGGTTCGACCAAATGTTTCGGTATTCGATTTGTTGTCTTGGAGTGGAGTCAAGGTACATGGTCTCAAATAAGGAAAATGATACTATTGCCCCGGGGGATTGTTTCGTTCGATCCCCCGGGTCGTTGCAGCGACGGGCGACACGTGAGGCCATGCCTGTTTCTCTTCTCTGCCTCCTTCCTCATGCAGACGCGCTACAGCTCCACCGCCGCGCCGTGCACCCCAGCAGCTCCGGCCGCCGGCCGCGCACCCGCCCCTGTAGCTCCCAGCTGCGGCGCCGCCATGGGCCTCCATTCCCTCGCCGCTGCAAGGCTCGCCGCCATGGACCTCCCTCCGCCGCCTCGCCGGCTCGGGTAGCTCTGGCCACCGCGCCACACACCCGCCCCTACAGCTCCCCGCCACCGCGCTGCCATGGGCCTCCACCCCCCGCCGGCCACTACTGCCTTAGAACCATAGAGGCCGCCTGCTCCGCCACCTCCCATGGTGTCGCCCATGAATCTGTGCTCTTCCCCAACGTTGGTAGCATTGCTATGTGTGGACGGTGGCGATGCTACACACCATGACCGAATATGCTACATACGACTTCTGGTGTTGCTACCTATGGCGGCAGTCGTTGCTACCCTGCGGTGAGCGGCGGTGCTACCTTCGGCGAGAGGTCCTGCTACAGATGGCGACCGGCCCTGCTACATACGGCTTCTGGTGTTGCTACCAGCGGCGAGTGGCGCTGCTGCATTGCATTTTTTCTTACAAGTTTTTGCTCCGGCGATGTCTCCGGCGAAGTCGGCTTTTGCTACATTAGCTTAATTATATTGCTACATATGTTTTCTAATTTTGCTACAATAGCACAAACTTCTTGCTACGAGGTATCCGACGAGGTCTCCGGCGATTCTCCAGCGAAGTCGATTTTGCTACATTAGTTCAATTTTTTTTTTTGCTACATGGTCTCCGACGAACTCTCCGGCGAGATCTAGTATGTCTGTTATTTTTCTGGACCGAACAGTTTTCTGCTACATGTAGCAAAAGCGAGGCTATTTGTAGCAAAAACGGACTGTTTTATAGCAAAAGCAGGTTTTAGGCATAAAATGATGGACACGTGGTTGACTGTGGACCCGGGGATGAAAACCACCGGTCCCCCGGGACGCGTAGTAGTGCCCCTCAAATAAGCATTGTACAACCTACCTAAGTTAGAATAACAATCCATTGAGTATACGGAAAACCAGTGGCGGAGCTAGCCCAACTAGGTAGTCTGGGCAAACTACAAAGCGTTCTGGCCTATGATTCTTTGCCCACTATTTTTTTTTAATTTACTAGTATACACCTTTAATAACTATACGTAGTATTCTGGCTAGAGCCCGGACAACTGCCTGGCCTCGCCGGCCTGAAGCTCCGCCACTGCGGAAAACATTAGATGCAGCCGTTGGTTTTGTGAAAAAACAAATGGCAAAATAAAACCCTAGAAGTAGATAATAAAGTGTTCTATCAACATGCAAAATATGAGCTATACCTTATATTCTTAGTTGTGCAAAAACGATAAAAAGATATAAAAAGTGTGAACATCGCAAAATTTCAAAACCCCAAGTTCTATCTGATTTTGCCTTTTTTGCACAGCCAGGAACATAAGATATTTGGAGTTGATGTTTTGTATGTTGATAGAACACATCGTTATCTACATCTCGGTTTTTTATTTATCTTGAACTTTAAACTATTGTTTTTAAATTTTGAAGAAAAAAACGAGCTGCCTAGCTCAGGCTTCAGGCTACAAAAATCCACCCACCTCGTATATAGCTATGCAATCATGAGAGGGAACTCTAATTAGAAATATTGTTAAGTCAAGGTCGCGGCCCCTAGCCGCTAATGAAATTCATGTGTACTATATGCATATGTTAGTGTTTGATGGTACTTGACTAGTGACTAGTTGTAGACTTGTAGTACCTGACGAATATATGCTTTTCAAACAAGTAGCTGGGAAGTTTATTAAAAAAAACAGTAGCTGGTGGCCTGGGCAGATATACTGCCAAAACATTATTTCATCACATAACACAACCATCAGAAGGTTCTATCAGATGCAAACTTATCACATGCTCACAGCTTTAAGAAACCACGGTAATACACCACTCATCAAAAGCCATTATTCACAGGTGCAAAACAAATTAAATCTCACGATTGTTTGATCATTCACTTTGTTCACAAACTAGGTAGCCCCTTTAAAGCATGCAGGTAGAAACTTGGTTCCCTTGGTCTTCTTCTTGCCGTCCTCTGGTAGCTTCGGCCCCTTACTGCTGGCGGTGGCAGCCACATCGTCGTCGATGACCTTCCCGGTCACGACCGGCGGGACAGGCAAGTTCTCCTCCGCGGGCTGCTCGAGCTCCCACTCACCAGTTGGCCCCAGCACCAGCCCCTTGTTCTTTTCCACCCACCACGACTCGGGCACGAGGTTGTCGTCCTTGAGGAAGGCCGACGACTTGTTCACCAGCGCCACGCTCCGCTTCACCTGGAGCTTGAACTCGCCGTCCTCCCCATTCCATCCGGCCACCGTGTGCAGGATGCCCTGCAGGTTGTGGTAGTCACCGACGTTGGTGGTGTCGGACTTCAGGTGGGGAGACTTCTTGGAGTTCACGGAGAGCACGTCGCCGACGTTGGCGTAGCCGAGGAGGTTGCTCGGGTAGAGCGGGATGAGGTCGGGCTTATTCCTGACGTGCAGCGCGCGGAGGTTGGGCAGCTCGTCGAACCGCTTCTTGAACTCCGGGTTCCCGATCTGCGGGCTCCCGAACACGATGGCCGTGACCGGGATGTACACGTCGCCGACCTTGGAGACGCCGTTTACCACCATGTCGAACGCGCAGAGGGTGGCCAGCGACGCGCCGAGGCTGTGTCCGGTGCAGACGATGCTGAGGCTGTCGCCCTTGTACTTTGCGACCAGCTCCCGCACCGCGGCCAGCAGCTGGTCGCGCGCGCTGTACTTGGAGAAGGGCGAGCGCTCGTCGGTGGAGGTGTATATGACGTACCACCCCTTCATGACGCGGGCGTGGCTGCGGGCAGGGTCGCCGTCGGGCAGGATGGCGTCGGGGGCGACCAGGTCGGGCTTGAGCACGTCGATCCACTCCAGGTTCCGGATGGTGCCGCGCAGCGCGATGTAGATGACGCGCTGGCCCGTGGCGGCCGCGGCGGCGTCGTTGGAGACGGCGACGTAGCCTATCCAGTTGGACTCCTTGCTCCAGGCCTCCCGGGAGAGCGAGTGGACCATGAACCCCGCGGGCAGCGACGTGGCCGCGGTGGCGTAGAGGTTGGCGGCGACGGAGATGTCGGCCGCGGCGGGGAACTGCGTGCGGCTGAAGAGCGTGGCCCTGGAGAAGCGGCAGGTGCCGCAGTACTTGGAGTGGGCGTCGGAGTTGAAGGAGTCGTAGGTGACCTGGCAGAGGTCGCCGCAGAGGAGGACGAGGCGGCGGAGCGTGTGGTCGAGCGGGTCGATGAGGCCGTCCCAGTGCGCGGAGCCGAGCAGCTCAGGCCACGACGCCTTGGCGCCGACCAGGGCGCCGGACAGGAGAACGCCTTGGCTCGCGTCCATGTGTGCGCGCCGGGGCGTCGGTGGGAAGAAGCTAGATTAGGTAGCGAGCAGCGACTGGCCAGGGCAGGGCCGGTCTAGGATCAGGAGATGCTAGTAGTACTGTACTGGGCGACCGGAGGATGTGTGGATTCGCGCCAAGGGGAAATAGCGAGTGGTTGGTGGCGCGAGGTGAAGGGCCCGGAACATTTGCACCACGACCCCTGTTTCAATGTGCCACGCTGCCATTTCGGGGCGGGACCGCGGCAGTGCGCGCCCATCATTACCTTCTGTTCATGTTTTCTTGTTTTGCCACTTGTGGTAGATTTTTCCATGAATGATGTGTCCACAGTTCGCCCTGCTCACTCCGATTCATATTAATTTATTCAAATTTATCTAGATTTGAATAAATCTAGATACTAACTTTGTTCGGATTATTAGTCTTAAGGATTTTTTTATATTGTTTAAGGGCTTTTTTATATTGTTTGAGATTACAAGGATTATCTAATTTATTAGTCTCTCTCATCCAATGCATGTTCTTCTTTTTCTCCCACTTTTCTCGTGCATGTAAAACTATTGATGCATGAAAGAGAGTAATGGAATGTCTGGGTATTAGCAACTTGGCCCTTAGGACTAATAATCCTAAACAGAGGTAGTGCTCCTAAGGGCTTTTTTATATTGTTTGAGATTACAAGGATTATCTAATTTATTAGTCTCTCTCATCCAATACATGTTCTTCCTTTTCTCCCACTTTTCTCATGCATGTAAAACTATTGGTGCATGAGAGAGAGTAATGGAATGTCTTGGTATTAGCAACTTGGTCCTTAGAACTAATAATCCCAAACAGAGGTAGTGCTATTTAGTATATAAGTTTATCTAAATTTTAACAAATCTTCAATTAATATGTATTGCGGAGAGAGTAGAAGGAATCTCCGATCGACTTTGCCCTTGTGTCTCGAACAGGGGAAGATCACCATGGTCCATTTTATTAGATTATTCACGACAAAATTATAAAGAATCAACCAAATTTGCAACAACTCACTAAACCTATAGCACCGATGAAGGGGTGTCCATGAAATAGGTGTTAGAGTATTATACGGAAACTGTTGCTATGGTAGTTTAGGATAGTTAGGACTCTAGCCTAACTTAACTTATACTCCAAGATGATCCCATGTATGCCTATGTATACTCGCCCATGAGGCTCAATAATACATCAATCATATTTCTTCAATCCCTCTTTATCGTTATACTTGGTATCAGCCCTAAATTCGATCCTACCCTAGAGCCACCGCCAAAAACCCTAGTGTCATCGCCGCCTCTCCCAAACCTTGTGTTGCCCCCTCCTATGGCGCCGCGCTAGCCGAGCAACACGCTTTCGCCATGCTGCCCCTGGTGGTCGATCTCCATGATCTCCGCCAGAGGCTGCGCAACCCATACGCAGGGTTCGTCCGCCGATCTGTGATCGGTTTCCCTGTAAGTATCTTTTTCTGATCTCTTGATCGATTTTCTTTTTTGGTTTACCGATCTTAGATCGGATTGAGTCCACTACAAAAAATGTAGTATCCTATGACCTTTTGAATGTGACCCCGAAAGAAATCGTCATAGATTTATGACGATATTGCTGTAGATGGCCATGGGCTGTTTGGGAGGGGCAAAAGATAGAAAATGTATGATGATTTGGCCCAGAAACGTCTTAAATTCATTACACGAAATCATCATAACCTTCTATGTACTATTTGGAGCTTACTACAACGATATAAAATCATCATGGTCACTTATGACGCTATAATAACGTTGTAGTATGTTAATGTAACTACCTCGGTGAATTACGCTCCTAGTTACAAGCCTGGATGAGCGGAAATGGTTCAAATAGTACGGTGGGGCCCAAATGCCACTCACGGGTAGACCTTTCGGCCGTCCCAACCATTTCCAATTCATCGGGACAAGAACGGGCGGCGTAATCGGCAGGCGAAGGGATCAACTACATACACAAATGAGTATGTATGCAAGCCACCATACAACAGTACATCAGAGCCATACCATCTAAAAAGAAAGGAAATATAGCAACGCCATACGGCAAGATTCAAATGTCCTAGATAGATATAATAGTTTAGGATATCTCCTCATACATCACACATCAGAGTATCAGGCGGAAGCGGCAAACAAGATCCGAGTACGGATAAGAAGAAAATCGGCATAAGATGCCCCATAAACAAGCACATCCCGCCCACAGATCTCACGGATCCCCGTTCCCGGAATCTCTACACCGAACGATCGTTGCCCACATCATCCGCCTCCTCCACCCAGTATCCATCTTGTGAGTGTACCTGTTCATCTGAATCAAATAATTTATCGTGTGAGACCCTAGGGGTACTCAGCAAGTCTTTATGCCTCTAAAGGGGACACAACCTGGGGTGACGCAATTGCAGCAAAAGATAAACCCTAACAGTTCTATAGATACTCGCTAACCATCCGCCTAACCAATGATAGACGGATGTCCGTGAATTAATGACAACAGTTATAACAGTAATATCCACCGATCCATCCTCCTCCTCGCTTACCAACGGGGAAGCGGACGAACAACCCCCCATCCGTTGGCAATTTTATTAACCATTCCATGAGTGTTACACTATTTACTAGTCAGTTACTTAGTCAAATTAAAAACGGTACTTTAGTTATGCTTATCTATGATCGAGAAACTGTGCTCCAAGTCGTCCATAACCGCGGACACGGCTTTCAGAAAGTTTTACCCAGCAGGGGTGCACAAATAGCAACACACACTCGATCAACCTCGGAAAAACCAAATCAAAACCCAACGAGGCCTTCACGACCAAGCAATCACAGGATTCAGAAATATTTCAGGGGGCCACCCCATTAAGCTACCCGCAATGAAGTTAGCTGACTCCGAGACGGACTCAAGGTTTGGGTGGACGGCTGTAAACGACTGGGAACCCGAAAGTGTGACTGGGCTTGTCGATACCGCGAAAACGTGTCCCGATCCTAAACAGTACAGGTGCTCCTCGCACAATCATAATAAAGCAGTAAAGCATGGCATAAGTACAGGATAGTAAATAAAACCTCAAACTAGTTTGTGGCCCCAAGAAATAAGAATGAATCAAGCTCTGGCTCAGGGGGGTCCCATAAGCCTCCCGGATGTGGATAGCGCGAATAATCAAGGAACAGGAATCAAGTACTCGGGGTCCTACGGGACACAAGTGAGCAGGAAAAACCAAATAGCAGATATTGCTCACCGGTGCCACTTTCAATAGTTATCCCATTACTACTCAGGTTAAGTTGTTTAGGTACCTCGTTATCCATCAGACACTCACATACCCTACACATGCTGTTCTACGACTCGCATGGCTCAAACAACTCCTGTAGTAATGGCTCATGGGATGGAGGAACAAGCTTGGTGGGGTTTAAAAGTAAAGGCTATGCAATACTTGGGATTCAGTTTAATGCAATCGCGACTCAATGATGCAAGAATAAGATAGAGGCAATAGGTGCTATATGTATGCAAGCATGTGGTAGTGCTTGCCTGGCAGCTCAGTTGTAGCGAGGGACGGATCTGGGTAGTGCTCCTGGGTCTCTTGATATATCCCCTGCTCAGCGTCTATTCGAAGAAGAACCAAACAAACAAGGGCCAATATAAATACAGTGCACAAGCATATGAATTAAATGCGACAAGCAAACAATCATGCCATGATGAATGATGCACAATTTGCATGGCATGGGTGAGGTGTGGAATACAAGAATAAGTCATTTTATTGAGTTTTGGCCACATTTTATCCTCATAATAGTTGCTGTTTGCATTATATTTATATGATGCATGCTGCCAAACAGAACATGGACTGCATAAACAGAAAGGTCTCGTCGAGCTGATCATTTTAGACATATCATTTGCTAAATTTGGAGTTATAAAACAAAAGTTATTAATTAATTAAGAAAAGGGCATTTCATTGTAATTTTAGTCAACTTGAAAATTTAAAGTGTTCAAAATATATTTTGGATGGCATATTCGAAATCCTCACATTTTTCTGATTCAAAAACATATATTATTTGTATTATTTGGAATTATGAATTTAAATTTATTTTAAAGTCAAAATAATTAAAAGGGGGTCAAAGTCAAAGGTTTGACTAGATAGAGTCAAATCTGGTCAAATTCGAAAACATGGTTGAATTCATATTTGGAAAACATTTACTTTTCATTTTGAAAGTTTTTACAAATTCGAATTATTTCACAATATATGAATTTAGTTAGATTTAAACATTTCCTGAAATTTTATTTGTATTAAAGGTTTGGCAAACTTTTGTCACGCAGCTGAAAACTACCCCCAGTCAATGACGAGTGGGCCAGAGGGCGAGAAGGGGCCACCGCGCGCAAGACTGAGCGATGCCTGACACGTGTGCATGGCGGGGATTGCGGGTTGAGGAAAACAAAAGTGCGGGTGCCTTTTTACAAAAAGGGGGAGAGGGAGGGACCGCGGGTTAGATAGAAGGGAAGGTCAGGGGCTTCTTTGCAAAACGTCTACGAGCTGTCGCTGACGAAACTGAAGAACTGATCGCGAATTAGGCTAGCTGAATCGAATCTTGTGACGAATATGCCGACCAAACCATTGAGAATTTTGCTTCGACGTAAAGACCAAAGTTGTAGAGGAGAGAAAGATTTACAAGTTTCATTCAGGGTGGTTCTACAGAGGAGGCCTGCATAGACCGGCAAACGGAGAAGAACAGAGACAAAACTCATGCAGAAAACTGACGAAACTGAATTTCAAAACGCGAAAACAGCCCACTGAACCCTGTCTTCAGGAGACGATGGCGAGCAATCATTTGGGAATTTGGTGATGCCGCAAAAATGAAAATTGTAGAGGGACGATAGGGCTACAACTTTCGTGTTTGGAGCTACGCCAACGGAGGTCTGCAGCGGACGGGGCAAGGAGATGAACAGAGGAGCAGAAACGGCTTGGGCGGGCTGACGAACTCCGACAGTTCGACGACGGAAACCGTGATCTGGCGAGGATGAAACCGAGAGATTGAGAGGTAAAACTGGAGTGATTCTTCTTGGAATGGAAAGAGGGGACATAGGAGAAGAGGTTAGAGGCGAGGACACGCATCGAGAAGGGCCGAGACAGCGGAAAAGGACGCGGGAACAGAGGACGTTGAGGCGCTGCAATATGGCCGCTGCTGCCGTCGCAGAGTGCGACGTGCGCGTCGTGCGCCAGAGCGCGAGCGCCAGAGGCGGGCGAGGCCAGCGAGGTGAGGCGAGGGGAAAGAGGGGGTCTCACCACCGGGGCCGGAGACGGTGAAGACAGGCGCTGGCGAGATGACGGCGAGGTACACGGCCGACGACGGTCGGGGTCGGGGAGCAGACAATGGCGGCGCCGGTGAGTTCTCAGGGATGCCGAGGCGATGTAGAGGTCCACCGGATCGATCTCCCACCTTGGCTTCACCACACGGACACCACCACGTCAACACGATCGATCTCCTGCCATGGTGGAAGAAAGAAGAGCAGATGGGTGGGGATGGCGGCGCGAGGATGGAAGAAGGGAGGCTAGGGTTGGGAGGCCGCTCGGGGATAGATAAGAAGGAGGGGAAGGCGAGTGCGAGGTGACGAGGACAACGGAGTGGAGACGGCCACCTGCCCGCTCCGTCGGGGCGCACAGAGAGGAAGGAAACGGGGAGGAGAACGAAGCACAGTAACGGCATCGGGGTGAAGGGGTACTGGGCCAGGGGAGGAGAGTTGGGCCGGAGGGGAAAAGAGGGTCGGGCAGATAAGAGGGCTGGGCTTCTTCTACTCTCTCCAGCCCTTTTGTTTATTAAATGTTTGTTTGTTTTTATTCTATTACAATTTCAAACCAGCTTCAAATTTCAAATTCTTTTGAACTTTTTCCCAGGGGATTTTGAACAGAGGGTTTGACCATGAGGAGAGGCAAGAGAGAACAAGAGGCATAAGGAGAGAGAATGCCCACATACATATTCATTTTGGGCATTTTACTAGAATTGGGATTTAGGGTTTAGAAAATGGAACAAAAACATTTGGAAAAATAATGGACCCTAGCAAGTGGATCCCATCTTGTAGGAACAAAATAGTGGGAGATAAAAAGAGAGAAGAAGGTAATGGTGATAGCATTATACAATCAAGACAAAACATTGCAAGGTTTGATATGATGCTCAAATGCAAGGTGGCATGATGACAAGAGCATGACATAATGATGCAACAATTATATGTAGGAAGTAGCCATTATATTACTAAACCAAGTAGCATTACAAATGTTAGACAATTGGGATGCTACAACTCTCCCCCACTAAACAGGAATCTCGCCCCGAGATTCTAGGAAGAAGAATAAGACACAAAGAGGGTAGGATAGTTGGCACGGAGTTCATCTTCATGCTCCCAAGTGGCTTCATCAACGGAATGGTGCGACCACTGCACCTTGCAGAACTTGATGGACTTGTTGCGAGTCCTTCTTTCTGCGACTTCGAGGATTTTTGTGGGGTGTTCTTGATAAGACAGGTCTTCTTGGAGATTGATTAGCTCATGATCCACGGTCCTGCCGGGATCCTTGAAGCACTTCTTGAGCTGAGAGATGTGGAAAACATCATGGACCTTGAGTTTTTCCGGGAGCTCAAGAGCATAAGCAACTTCTCCTCTTCTTCCACGAATTTTGAAAGGACCGATGTATCTAGGAGCCAGCTTTCCTTTGATACCAAAGCGGTGTGTGCCTTTCATGGGAGTGACACGAAGGTAAACGAGATCACCAGGGACATACACCATGTCTGTGTGCTTCCTGTCATAATTGCTCTTCTGGCGACTTTGAGCAATCTTCAGATTCTCAAGAATGATATGCACCTTCTCCTCCGCTTGAGTTACAATGTCAGGGCCAAACCAAATTCTTTCTCCTGCACCTGACCAACCAATCGGAGTTCTGCACTTGCGACCATAGAGAGCCTCAAATGGTGCCATCTTCAGACTTTTCTGGAAGTTGTTGTTGTAAGAGAATTCAGCATAAGGAAGACATTCCTCCCACTTCATGCCAAAAGAGATGACGCAAGCACGAAGCATATCCTCCAGAATCTGATTGATCCTTTCAACTTGTCCTTGCGACTGAGGGTGGTAAGATAGCTGAAGTTCAACTTTGTTCCCAAAGCATTTTGGAAACTCTCCCAGAACTTGGAAGTGAAGATGCTCCCACGGTCTGAACTGATCTCAAGCGGAACCCCATACAGAGAGACAATTCTGTTGATATAGAGCTCAGCCAACTGAATCCCAGAAATTGTTTCCTTGACGGGGAAGAAATGAGCCACCTTAGAGAGCCTGTCAATGACAACAAAGATTGCATTGTTGCCCTTCTGCGACCTTGGAAAACCAGTGATGAAGTCCATCTCTACTTTCTCCCATTTCCATTTCGGGGGTTTCAATGGCTGTAGAAGACCGAAAGGTTTCTGATGGACAGCTTTCACTCTGCGGCAGACATCACACTCCGAGACATACTTGGCACAATATCGTTTCAAACTCGGCCACCAATATTGTGTTTTCAAGTCCATGTACATCTTTGTGCTGCCAGGGTGGATAGAAAGAACCGAATCATGCGCCTCCTTGAGAACTTGCTCTCTCAAACCCGGGTAGTTCGGAACAAACATCCGGTGTTCAAAGAAAAGCGTGCCTTGATCATCGACGTGGAAGGACTCATACTTCGGAAGCTGAAGTTTGGAGATGATCTTTCTGGTGTGCGGATCACCAAGCTGACGATAGCGAATATTTTCTTCCAAGAGAGGGGTTGCTAGAAGGTTCAGGAGATGCCCTTGTTCCACAATTTCAAGCTTGAGCTGACGGAATTCCTCGCACAAGAGAGGCTACTGTTCTTCCATCATGAGGTTGTTGGCATAAGCTTTGCGGCTGAGAGCATCGGCCATGACATTAGCTTTGCCCGGAGTGTAGTTGATGGTCAAATCAAAATCATTGATTGCTTCAATCCATCTCCTCTACCGAAGGTTGAGATCAGGCTGTGTGAAGATATACTTCAAACTCTTGTGGTCAGAAAAGATCTCACAACGGTTTCCAAGCAAGTAGTGCCTCCATAGTTTCAAAGCAAAGACAACTACTGCGAACTCGAGGTCATGTGTAGGATAGTTGATCTCATGCGTCTTCAACTGTCGAGAGGCATAAGCAACAACTTGTTTTTCTTGCATAAGGACCGCACCCAATCCTTGCAAAGAGGCGTCACAGAATATCTGGAAAGGCTTGGATGTATCCGGAGGAACCAAGACTGGCGTGGAAGTGAGCTTCTCTTTGAGTGTCTCAAAGCTTGCTTGACATGCAGGTGTCCAAAGGTATTTCTTGCCTTTCTTGAGGAGATCGGTAAGAGGCTTCGCTATCTTCGAAAAGTTCTGAACGAAGCGACGGCAATAGCTAGCCAAACCAAGGAAACTCCGCACTTCTTTGACATTAACAGGAGGAAGCCATTCAACAATTGTCTTCACAGTTTCCGGGTTGACTGCAATGCCCTTGGCAGAGATAACGTGACCAAGATAGGTTACTTGAGGCAGCCAAAACTCACACTTGGAGAACTTTGCATACAAGCCGTTCTCACGAAGCTTGTTTAGGACACACCGAAGGTGTTCTTCATGCTCTTCCTTTGACTTAGAATAGACTAGGATGTCATCCAGATAGACCACAGCGAACTTATCAAGGTACTCCATGAAAACCGAGTTCATAAGCCTCGAGAAGGTAGCAGGTGCGTTTGTGAGACCGAAAGACATGACCGTGTACTCATACAGGCCATAGCGGGTGGTGAAAGCTGTTTTAGGAACATCTTCCTTGCGAATCTTGATTTGGTGATAACCACTTCTCAAGTCAAGCTTAGAGAACACCACAGCTCCAGCTAGCTGATCGAAGAGATCATTAATCCGCGGAAGGGGATATTTGTTCTTGATGGTTTTAGCATTGAGAGCCCGATAGTCAACACAAAGTCTATCAGTCCTGTCCCGCTTTTTCACAAAGATTGTTGGGCTACCCCAAGAAGAAGTACTGTGTTGAATGAAACCCAACTTCGCTTGTTCATCAAGCTGACGTTTGAGTTCAGCCAACTCAGCAGGACCCATTTTATAAGGCCGCTTGGAGATAGGAGCCGTTCCAGGTTCAAGCTCAATTACAAACTCGACCTCACGATCCGGAGGCATACCCGGCAACTCTTCAGGAAAGACATCTGGGAACTCACAGACCACCGGAACACTCTGAATAGCTTCCATAGCATCATCATTCAGAGCCGCCAAAGAGAAAAGCTGGATAGCAGGAGTCAAACTTGGAGAAAAGACTATATGGCCTTCAGGAATCTTCAGAGAAACCGAGCGTTCAGCACAATCAATCACAGCTGCATTTGCTGTCAACCAATCCATGCCCAAGATGACATCAATGTCAGAATTGCCCAGAACAATTAAGGACGCCGAGAACGAAGAGCCACCAATATCAACTTGATTGCCATGGCTGATATGAGCAGCCCTCATGTTTGAACCAGGAGATTGTACCACCAACCGCTTAAGGAGAGGAACCAAGACTAACTCATTCTCATTTGCAAACTTGTGAGAAACAAAAGAATGCGATGCACCAGAATCAAACAAAACTCGTGCAGGGACTGAGTTAACGGAAAGCATACCCATCACAACTCCAGGTGCATGCTCAGCTTGAGCGGCGTTGACACAGTTGGCACGAGCAACAGTAGACCCGGGCTTGGTGTTGATGTTGAGAGCCCGAGGTGGTGGTGCACGAACCATAGGAAAGCTTGCCGCAGATCTTGGAGGGGGTGGAGGAAGAGCTTTGTTTTTCAACGGACAGTTCCAGTTTAGATGTCCAGAGTCTCCACACGTGTAACAAGCACCAGGTGGACGTGGAGCAACGTAGCCAGGGACTCCGCCAGGTGCTCCAGGGTAGTGGTGGTTGTAGCCCCTGGGAGCAGCAGTGATGAAGTTTGGTGGCCTTGTCGCGTAGCTTGCAGGTCTTGGTGGAGCCGGGAGCGATGGTGGGGTGTTAGGAACCCAGACACGACGCTTAGAGGGAGCTGACATAGCTGAAGAGCTTGGTGCATCACGGTTGTGTTTCTTTGACTCCTCAAACACTTGCCTACTTGCTTCCTCCTGCAGAGTTGTATGCTGAAGTTCCAGAAAATATGCCGGCCTTGCATGTGTGATTGCATATTTAATCGATGCATTGAGCCCTTGCCTGAACCTCTTTTGCTTATTCTTGTCATCAGAGATCTCATCGCCACCATAACGAGAAAGATTCATGAAGTTCCTGATGTAGGTGTTGACATTGTCATTTCCCTGCTTGAGGTTGAGAAACGCTTCCTTCATCCTTTCCATGACAATTTCTGACAGATACTGCTCTTTGAACGCTCCAGTGAACTGTTCCCAAGTAGGCTGAAAACCAGTGCAGTTTGCCTTCAGGTAATTCTCCCACCAGAGAGCTGCATCTCCCTTCAGAAGGTGAGTAGCACACTTTACCCATTCTTGCTCAGGAACATCAGCAGTCTCCAGTAGCCTTGACATCTCACGCAACCAATCATCAGCATCAAGTGGTCGATCAGAAACATCAAATTGGCGAGGGTTGAACTTCAGGAAGCTTTTGATGTCTCCTCGCTTGGGAGGTGGAGGTAGTGGAGCAAACTCATTCCTCCTGACACTTTCCTCAAAGCGCTACTGGTTCTGCTGCATTGCTGCCAAGGCATTGGCGATGTTTGACAACGCGGAACCCAGCTCAGGTGGTATGTCCTCATCAGAACGGCGTGGTGGAGCCATCCTGTGATTGATATAAAACACAAGTTAGTACTATAATGGAGAATAATAATAATCCAAAATAGTACCAAGATGGAATTAACCAAGATTAAAGGATACAATTTACTAAGATGATATTAAAATATCAACAAAGTTCAAAGCACCTAGAAGATATTAAGCATATCGCACACGACTGAAAAGGAGTGTGGTATACAGTGTTGGAGATATGCCCTAGAGGTAATAATAAATATAGTTATTATTATATATCTTTGTGTTTATGATAAATGTTTACATTCATGCTATAATAGTATTAACAAGGAAACCATTAATACTTGTGTGATTTGTAAACTTAATTTGAAGTCCCTAGTATAGCCTCTATACTTCACTAGCTTGTTGGTTGATTGATGATGTGGTTTCTTTGTCATGAACATTGAGATGTTATCAACAACAAGATCATATCGTTAGGAGAATGATATGGTGGACATACTCCTATAGACAAGCGTAGCATAAAGATCAAGTCATTTCAATAGTTCAATTGCTATATGCTTTCTGATACATAGTAACCTAATTCCTTCGACCATGAGATCATGCATATCACCTTTACTGGATGGATGCTTTGATGTCATCAAACACCACACCGTAACAGGGTGGCTATAAAGGTGGCATTGAGTGTTCGGAAAGTATTGGTTGAAACACATGGATCAAGAGTGGGATTTGTCCATCCACATGACGGATAGATATTCTCTGGGCCCTCTCGGTGAAATGTCATCCAATTAGCTTGCAAGCATGTGACTTGGTCACAAGGGATCACATATCACGGGAACGAGAAAAGAGTACTTATCAGTAACGAGGATGAACTAGGTATGCAGAGATACCGACGATCATAACCTCGGATAAGTAACATATCGTGAGACAAAGGGAAATTGGTATCGTATGTAAGTGGTTCATTCGATCGCAAAGTAATCGTAGAAATATGTGGGAGCCATATGAATTTCCAGATTCCTCTATTGGTTATTGTTCGAAGAAGTGTCTCGATCATGTCCGCATAATTCACGAACCGTAGGGAGACACACTTAAGGATTCGACGTTGTTTGAGTAGTTATGGTATTATGAGAAAGAGACCGAATGTTGTTCGGAGTCTCGGATGTGATCCGGGATATCACGAGGTGATCCGGAATGGTCCGGAGAATAAGATTCATATAAGGAAAGTCCCGTTTCGGAGTTCGGGAATGATTCCGGTGTTTTCATCGGGGATATTCTAGAAGGTTCCGGATTGTCCGGCACTCCGGGGGGGAAGGGGTACATGAATGTGTCATTACATATTGGAATGATTGCATCATGTACTAAGTGTTCTTGCTGTCCCAAATATAGGATTAAATTGAATCCTAAAACAGAAAAGTCAAATGTCCAGTTTGAAAGTCAAACTGCCAAAAACAAGAAACTGTGGGAAACAAGCAAGAGGAGTTGGAGTCGACTTGGAGGAGGAGTTTCTCTCCTCCAAGCCGGCGGCCAGCCTAGGCCGAGTTGGGGAGGGACTCCCTCCCCCCCCTGGCGCGCCAACCCCTCCCACCTATATAAGGAGGGGCAGGGCTCCCCTCCTACACACAAGTTTCCTATCCTCTAAACTAAACCCTAGATCTAGACCCCGGTTTAGAGCTATTCGGTTTAGAGCCTTCTAATTGGTTTAGAGCCCTCTAATTGGTGTGTCTAATTACTAGACCACTAATAGCCTCTCTCATAAGCTCCACCATACTCGCACCGGCTTAAGGCGAAGCCCTGCGGGATTTCCCCTCTACTTCCGGTACCACGCCGTTGTGCTGCCGGAATCGCGAGGAGAGTGCTACAACCTCCGCTGCCTGCTGGAACAAGGGAGAGGAAGGTCTTCGTCGAGTACCGAACGTGTGACCGACTGCGGGAGCGCTGCTGGAACGTGGCGCTGGAAGGATCGTCTACGCGATCTTGAGATCGAAAAGAGTACGACTACATCACCCACGAGAATCTGCTCTCGTTAAACACTTTGGAATCTTCGAGGGTGAGTTATTCCATCGACTCGTTGCTGCAATCTAATAGATAGATCTTGGCTTGTTTGTTTGTATGCGATAGAAAATTTTTGTTTTCCATGCTACGAACCCCTACAGTGGTATCAGAGCCGTGTCTATATGTAGATCTGTTGCACGAGTAGAACACAATGGTCATTGTGGGCGTTGATGCTTTTATTGTAGATTGCTTTTTGTGTACTTTGCATCTTGCGGTATGTTGGGATGAAGCGGCCCGGGCTAACCTTACATGACATCGTTCATGAGACTTGCTCCACGTTTGACATGCAACTTGTATTGCATAAGTGGCTTTGCGGGTGCCTGTTTCTCCTAGCATAGTTAAGATCCAATTTACAACGGGTAATCAACAATGCTAGTATCAATGTTGTGGTTCTTGTTCGTAAGTTAGAACGACACTTATGGAAAGCCCCAAACCACGTAAAATATGCAAAGAAAGTAGAAGCGTCTAACTTTGTTTTGCAGGGGTGTGTAGTGATGTGATATGGCCATGATTGTGATTATATTTGATGTATGCAATGTTCCTTATTGTAAGTTGGCAACCGGCAGGAGCCATATGGTTGTCTTTAATTTCTGTTAAGACCTGCGTGTCTATTCAAAATAGTTGTAATAGTTGAAGCTGGTGGACGACAACCATGAAGAAGCGTCATTGACCTTGATGCTATGCCGGTGATGATGGAGATCATGTTCGTGCTTGAAGATGGAGATCGGAAGCACAAAGAAGAAAGGCCATATCATATCACATATTATGAATTGCATGTGATGTTAATCCTTTATGCATCTTGTATTGCTTAGTAGACGACGGTAGCATTATAAGATGATCCCTCATGCACATAAATTTCAAGTTCTAAAGTGTTCACCCTTAGTATGCACCGTTGCCAAAGCTTGCTGCTTCGAAGCACCACGTGATGATCGGGTGTCTTTGATTCCGCGGGTGAATACAACGTAAGCAAGCCAGATTTGCTTATGCGGTAGCTAAGGTTTGATCTTGACGAGCCTAGCATGTACAGACATGGCCTCAGGAACACGGATCGCCGAAAGGCAAAGCATGAATCATATAGTAGATATGATGAACATGATGATTGTTCGCCATTAAAACTATATCAGCTCTCGTGATGATCGGTGTTGATGTAGTGGATTTGGTTCGTGTGATCACTAAAACAATGTGAGGGATGTTGTTTTGAGTGGGAGTTCACCTAGTTTAATTTCATTAATTAATTTGAACTCAATTTGTCATAAACTTAGTCTAAACTATTGCAAATATGTTGTAGATCAATGGCAGCCCCTACCATCAATTTTAATGCGTTCCTAGAGAAAGAAAAGTTGAAAAACAATGGAAGCAACTTCGCGGATTGGTTCCGCAATTTGAGGATTGTCCTCACAGCTGGTAATTTGACCTATGTGCTGGATGCACCGCTGGGTGACCCACCTGCAGCTGATGCACCCGATGAAGTAAAGAATGTTTACCTCGCTCGGAAGAATCAGTACTCCATAGTTCAGTGTGCTATCTTGTATGGTTTAGAATCGGAGCTTCAGAAAAGGTTTGAGAATTCAGACCCATATGATATTGTCGAGGATCTCAAATTAATTTTTGAGACTCATGCGGCAATTGAAAGTTATGAAGCTTCTGAAAAGTTCTTTAACTGCAAGATGGAAGAGGGCAGCTCCGTCAGTGAGCATGTGCTTAAGATGTCTGGGCACGCAAATAAACTCCAAAGCTTGGGTATAGTGATTCCTAATACTTTGGGGGTTTACCGCATCCTCCAATCACTACCACCAAGTTACAAGAACTTTGTGATGAACTACAACATGCAGAACATGAACAAAGAGTTGCCAGAACTATTTGCTATGTTAAAGTCTGCAGAAGTGGAGATCAAGAAAGAGCACCAAGTGTTGATGGTCAATAAGACCACCAAATTCAAGAAAGGCAAGTCTAAGCAGAAGGGACACTTCAAGAAGGGTGGTAAGAAAGTTGCCATGCCGACGAAGAAGACCAAGGCTGGACCCAAGCCTGATACTGAGTGCTTTTACTGCAAGGGAGAAGGTCACTGGAAGCGGAATTGCCCAAAGTACTTGGCGGATTTGAAGAACGGCAACATCAAAAAGAAAGGTATATTTGATATACATGTTATTGATGTGTATCTCACTAGTATTCGTAGTAGTGCCTGGGTATTTGATACTGGTTCGGTTGCTCATATTTGTAACTCGAAACAGGAGCTGCAGAATAAACGGAAGCTAGCGAAGAACGAGGTGACGATGCGCGTGGGAAATGGATCAAAGGTTGATGTGATCGCGGTTGGCACACTACCTCTTCATCTACCATCGGGATTAGTTTTATACTTAAATAATTGTTATTTGGTGCCTGCGTTGAGCATGAACATTATATCAGGATCTTGTTTATTGCGAGACGGTTACTTGTTTAAGTCAAAGAATAATGGTTGTTCGATTTATATGAGTAATATGTTTTACGCACATGCACTTTTGATAGATGGTCTATTCTTGTTGAATCTCGATAGTGGAAATACACATATCAACAATATTGAAGCTAAACGTTTGAAATCAAGCGATAATTTGACCTATATGTGGCACTGTCGTCTTGGTCACATTGGAGTGAAACGTATGAAGAAACTCCATTCCGATGGACTTCTTGAATCACTTGATTTTGAATCACTTGAAAGATGCGAAGCATGTCTGATGGGTAAAATGACTAAGACTCCATTTTATGGTATAATGGAGCGAGCTACGGACTTACTGGAAATCATACATACCGATGTGTGTGGTCCAATGAGTGTAGCATCGCGCGGTGGTTATCGTTATGTTCTTACCTTCACGGATGATTTGAGTAGATATGGGTATATCTATTTTATGAAACATAAGTCCGAAACTTTCGAGAAGTTTAAGGAGTTTCAAAGTGAGGTAGAGAATCAGCGTAACAAGAAGATTAAATTTCTACGTTCTGATCGTGGAGGTGAATATCTAAGTTACGAGTTTGGCGAGCATTTGAAGAAATGCGGAATACTTTCACAATTGACACCGCCGGGAACACCACAGCGTAATGGTGTGTCTGAACGTCGTAATCGAACCCTCTTAGATATGGTTCGTTCTATGATGTCACTTACAGATTTACCGCTAACATTTTGGGGTTATGCATTAGAAACAGCCGCATTCACTTTAAATAGGGCACCATCTAAATCCGTTGAAACGACACCGTATGAATTATGGTTTGGGAAGAAACCTAAATTGTCGTTCCTTAAAGTTTGGGGATGCGAAGCCTATGTAAAGAAGTTACAGCCGGACAAGCTTGAACCCAAAGCGGAAAAATGCGTCTTCATAGGATACCCGAAGGAAACTATTGGGTATACCTTCTATCATAGATCCGAAGGCAAAATCTTCGTTGCCAAGAATGGATCCTTTCTAGAGAAGGAATTTCTCTCGAAAGAAGTGACTGGAAGGAAAGTAGAACTCGACGAGGTTGTCGAACCTTCTCTCGAAATTGCGAGTAGCGCAGCACCGGAAGAAGTTCCTGTGGTGCCTGCACCAATAAGAGAGGAAGCTAATGATGGTGATCATGAAACTTCGGTTGAAGTTACTACAGAGCCTCGAAGGTCAACGAGAACTCGTACCACTCCAGATTGGTATGATTCCGTTATGAATGTCATGTTGGTGGACAACACCGATGACCCCGAGACATATGAGGAAGCGATGATGAGCCCAGATTCCAATAAATGGCAAGAAGCCATGAAATCCGAGATTGGATCCATGTACGAAAACCAAGTATGGACTTTGGTGGACTTACCGGATGGCCGGAAGGCTGTCGAGAACAAATGGATTTTCAAGAAGAAAACAGATGCTGATGGTAATGTTACTGTCTATAAAGCTCGACTTGTCGCAAAAGGGTTTCGACAAATTCAAGGAGTTGACTACGATGAGACTTTCTCACCGGTAGCGAAGCTAAAGTCTGTGAGGATTATGTTAGCAATCGCTGCATATTATGATTATGAGATATGGCAGATGGATGTCAAAACAGCATTCCTCAATGGAGACATTGATGAAGAGTTGTATATGATGCAACCCAAAGGTTTTGTCGATCCTAAAGATGCTAACAAGGTATGCAAGCTTCAACGGTCCATCTATGGATTGAAGCAAGCATCCCGAAGTTGGAATCAACGTTTTGATAAGGTAATCAAAAGTTTTAGTTTTATACAAACTTATGGAGAAGCTTGTATTTACAAGAAAGTGAGTGGGAGCTCTGTAGCATTCTTAATACTGTATGTGGATGACATATTGTTGATTGGGAATGATGTAGACCTTCTTAATAGTGTCAAAGAGTATTTGAATAATAGTTTTTCAATGAAGGATCTTGGCGAAGCAGCTTACATATTAGGCATAAAGATTTATAGAGATAGATCGAAACGCCAAATATCATTGTCACAAAGTACATATTTGGACAAAGTTCTAAAGAGGTTTGGAATGGAAGATAGCAAGAAAGGGTTCTTGCCCATGTTGCCCAATACGACCTTGAGTAAAACTCAAAGTCCGACATCGGCAGAAGATAGAGAAAGGATGAGTAAAACTCCCTATGCCTCAGCCATAGGATCTCTAATGTATGCCATGCTATGTACTAGACCCGACATCGCATATGCTGTTAGTCTAACTAGCAGATATCAAAGTGATCCAGGAGTGGATCATTGGACAGCGGTCAAAAACATCCTTAAGTACTTGAGAAGAACTAAGGATATGGTTCTTTCTTATGGAGGTAATGAACAGCTCGTTGTTAATGGTTACACCGATGCTAGTTGGAACACCGATCCAGATGATTCTAAATCACAATCTGGATACGTATTTATTTTGAATGGTGCAGCAGTTAGCTGGAGGAGTGCAAAGCAAAGCGTTGTGGCGAGATCTTCAACTGAATCGGAATACATGGCTGCTTCGGAGGCTTCACAAGAAGCGATATGGATGAAAGAGTTCATTACAGAGCTGGGTGTGGTTCCTAGTGCGCTGGACCCAATGTCTATCTACTGTGATAACATGGACGCCATAGCCAATGCGCAAGAACCAAGGTCACACAAGAAGCTGAAGCATATCAAGCTACGTTTTCACGCTATTCGAGAACATATCCAGGATGGGGATATAAAGATTTGCAAAGTACACACAGATCTGAATGTGGCGGATCCGTTGACTAAACCTCTCCCGAGGGCAAAACATGACCAACACCAAACTGCCATGGGTGTTCGGTATATTACCATGTAATCTAGATTAGATGACTCTAGTGCAAGTGGGAGACTGTTGGAGATATGCCCTAGAGGTAATAATAAATATAGTTATTATTATATATCTTTGTGTTTATGATAAATGTTTACATTCATGCTATAATAGTATTAACAAGGAAACCATTAATACTTGTGTGATTTGTAAACTTAATTTGAAGTCCCTAGTATAGCCTCTATACTTCACTAGCTTGTTGGTTGATTGATGATGTGGTTTCTTTGTCATGAACATTGAGATGTTATCAACAACAAGATCATATCGTTAGGAGAATGATATGGTGGACATACTCCTATAGACAAGCGTAGCATAAAGATCAAGTCATTTCAATAGTTCAATTGCTATATGCTTTCTGATACATAGTAACCTAATTCCTTCGACCATGAGATCATGCATATCACCTTTACTGGATGGATGCTTTGATGTCATCAAACACCACACCGTAACAGGGTGGCTATAAAGGTGGCATTGAGTGTTCGGAAAGTATTGGTTGAAACACATGGATCAAGAGTGGGATTTGTCCATCCACATGACGGATAGATATTCTCTGGGCCCTCTCGGTGAAATGTCATCCAATTAGCTTGCAAGCATGTGACTTGGTCACAAGGGATCACATATCACGGGAACGAGAAAAGAGTACTTATCAGTAACGAGGATGAACTAGGTATGCAGAGATACCGACGATCATAACCTCGGATAAGTAACATATCGTGAGACAAAGGGAAATTGGTATCGTATGTAAGTGGTTCATTCGATCGCAAAGTAATCGTAGAAATATGTGGGAGCCATATGAATTTCCAGATTCCTCTATTGGTTATTGTTCGAAGAAGTGTCTCGATCATGTCCGCATAATTCACGAACCGTAGGGAGACACACTTAAGGATTCGACGTTGTTTGAGTAGTTATGGTATTATGAGAAAGAGACCGAATGTTGTTCGGAGTCTCGGATGTGATCCGGGATATCACGAGGTGATCCGGAATGGTCCGGAGAATAAGATTCATATAAGGAAAGTCCCATTTCGGAGTTCGGGAATGATTCCGGTGTTTTCATCGGGGATATTCTAGAAGGTTCCGGATTGTCCGGCACTCCGGGGGGGAAGGGGTACATGAATGTGTCATTACATATTGGAATGATTGCATCATGTACTAAGTGTTCTTGCTGTCCCAAATATAGGATTAAATTGAATCCTAAAACAGAAAAGTCAAATGTCCAGTTTGAAAGTCAAACTGCCAAAAACAAGAAACTGTGGGAAACAAGCAAGAGGAGTTGGAGTCGACTTGGAGGAGGAGTTTCTCTCCTCCAAGCCGGCGGCCAGCCTAGGCCGAGTTGGGGAGGGACTCCCTCCCCCCCCTGGCGCGCCAACCCCTCCCACCTATATAAGGAGGGGCAGGGCTCCCCTCCTACACACAAGTTTCCTATCCTCTAAACTAAACCCTAGATCTAGACCCCGGTTTAGAGCTATTCGGTTTAGAGCCTTCTAATTGGTTTAGAGCCCTCTAATTGGTGTGTCTAATTACTAGACCACTAATAGCCTCTCTCATAAGCTCCACCATACTCGCACCGGCTTAAGGCGAAGCCCTGCGGGATTTCCCCTCTACTTCCGGTACCACGCCGTTGTGCTGCCGGAATCGCGAGGAGAGTGCTACAACCTCCGCTGCCTGCTGGAACAAGGGAGAGGAAGGTCTTCGTCGAGTACCGAACGTGTGACCGACTGCGGGAGCGCTGCTGGAACGTGGCGCTGGAAGGATCGTCTACGCGATCTTGAGATCGGAAAGAGTACGACTACATCACCCACGAGAATCTGCTCTCGTTAAACACTTTGGAATCTTCGAGGGTGAGTTATTCCATCGACTCGTTGCTGCAATCTAGTAGATAGATCTTGGCTTGTTTGTTTGTATGCGATAGAAAATTTTTGTTTTCCATGCTACGAACCCCTACATACAGATATATCAAAGAAAAAAAATTTACACAAATTTCGGCATTAAAATACCAATAGATGCGCAAAACCACTTAACGAATCAAGATTAGTGACTCTACCAATTCAATATACAAAAGCGAATGATAAGAGTAGTGGTATGGTCGCGACTCCATCCCGCACTCAAATCATTACTCCGCACATGAATAAGTGGAACACATATCCTAACCCCTTCTTCTCACAACGAACCTAAAGATTAGTAACTACGGAAACGAACACCCCAAACAAGATAACGTCGGATAACAAAGAGTAAGACAGATTGCGGCGGTATACAACGAATCAGATAGATCGCGTCGGTTTGCAAAAAGCCTGTCGGTATGGAATGTACCAACAGTTGATAACCAAAAGGCTGATTGTGATAACAACTTGGATGCAACAGATAGACAAGGAATTACTCACACACACACACACACACACACACACAACCTATGGTACTACGGAAACCCAGAACACGTGAATCCTAGTTTGAAATTTTAAGAAGAGGATTGAAAACGTTACACTTCCTTACCAGAAAAGGGTGGTTGGGTGGGTAAGAAGAAAAGTGGAAGCAGTCCTACTCTCGCGTTTTGTTTTTCCCTAATATACATAACTACCAAAAATATTTGCTAGACTGACAACGACCATTTGGCTGAGACTCTGAAGGGCGGGATGGCTCTGATACCAATTGTAACTACCTCGGTGAATTACGCTCCTAGTTACAAGCCTGGATGAGCGGAAATGGTTGAAATAGTACGGTGGGGCCCAAATACCACTCACGGGTAGACCTTTCGGCCGTCCCAACCATTTCCAATTCATCGGGACAAGAACGGGCGGCGTAATCGGCAGGCGAAGGGATCAACTACATACACAAATGAGTATGTATGCAAGCCACCATACAACAGTACATCAGAGCCATACCATCTAAAAAGAAAGGAAATATAGCAACGCCATACGGCAAGATTCAAATGTCCTAGATAGATATAATAGTTTAGGATATCTCCTCATACATCACACATCAGAGTATCAGGCGGAAGCGGCAAACAAGATCCGAGTACGGATAAGAAGAAAATCGGCATAAGATGCCCCATAAACAAGCACATCCCGCCCACAGATCTCACGGATCCCCGTTCCCGGAATCTCTACACCGAACGATCGTTGCCCACATCATCCGCCTCCTCCACCCAGTATCCATCTTGTGAGTGTACCTGTTCATCTGAATCAAATAATTTATCGTGTGAGACCCTAGGGGTACTCAGCAAGTCTTTATGCCTCTAAAGGGGACACAACCTGGGGTGACGCAATTGCAGCAAAAGATAAACCCTAAAAGTTCTATAGATACTCGCTAACCATCCGCCTAACCAATGATAGACGGATGTCCGTGAATTAATGACAACAGTTATAACAGTAATATCCACCGATCCATCCTCCTCCTCGCTTACCAACGAGGAAGCGGACGAACAACCCCCCATCCGTTGGCAATTTTATTAACCATTCCATGAGTGTTGCACTATTTAGTAGTCAGTTACTTAGTCAAATTAAAAACGGTACTTTAGTTATGCTTGTCTATGATCGAGAAACTGTGCTCCAAATCGTCCATAACCGCGGACACGGCTTTCAGAAAGTTTTACCCTGCAGGGGTGCACAAATAGCAACACACACTCGATCAACCTCGTAAAAACCAAATCAAAACCCAACGAGGCCTTCACGACCAAGCAATCACAGGATTCAGAAATATTTCAGGGGGCCACCCCATTAAGCTACCCGCAACGAAGTTAGCTGACTCCGAGACGGACTCAAGGTTTGGGTGGATGGCTGTAAACGACTGGGAACCCGAAAGTGTGACTGGGCTTGTCGATACCGCGAAAACGTGTCCTGATCCTAAACAGTACAGTTGCTCCTCGCACAATCGTAATAAAGCAGTAAAGCATGGCATAAGTACAGGATAGTAAATAAAACCTCAAACTAGTTTGTGGCCCCAAGAAATAAGAATGAATCAAGCTCTGGCTCAGGGGGGGTCCCATAAGCCTCCCGGATGTGGATAGCGCGAATAATCAAGGAACAGGAATCAAGTACTCGGGGTCCTACGGGACACAAGTGAGCAGGAAAAACCAAATAGCAGATATTGCTCACCGGTGCCACTTTCATTAGTTATCCCATTACTACTCAGGTTAAGTTGTTTAGGTACCTCGTTATCCATCAGACACTCACATACCCTACACATGCTGTTCTACGACTCGCATGGCTCAAACAACTCCTGTGGTAATGGCTCATGGGATGGAGGAACAAGCTTGGTGGGGTTTAAAAGTAAAGGCTATGCAATACTTGGGATTCAGTTTAATGCAATCGCGACTCAATGATGCAAGAATAAGATAGAGGCAATAGGTGCTATATGTATGCAAGCATGTGGTAGCGCTTGCCTGGCAGCTCAGTTGTAGCGAGGGACGAATCTGGGTAGTGCTCCTGGGTCTCTTGATATATCCCCTGCTCAGCGTCTATTCGAAGAAGAACCAAACAAACAAGGGCCAATATAAATACAGTGCACAAGCATATGAATTAAATGCGACAAGCAAACAATCATGCCATGATGAATGATGCACAATTTGCATGGCATTAAAGTAGCATGGCATGGGTGAGGTGTGGAATACAAGAATAAGTCATTTTATTGAGTTTTGGCCACATTTTATCCTCATAATAGTTGTTGTTTGCATTATATTTATATGATGCATGCTGCCAAACAGAACATGGACTGCATAAATAGAAAGGTCTCGTCGAGCTGATCATTTTAGACATATCATTTGCTAAATTTGGAGTTATAAAACAAAAGTTATTAATTAATTAAGAAAAGGGCATTTCATTGTAATTTTAGTCAACTTGAAAATTTAAAGTGTTCAAAATATATTTTGGATGGCATATTCGAAATCCTCACATTTTTCTGATTCAAAAACATATATTATTTGTATTATTTGGAATTATGAATTTAAATTTATTTTAAAGTCAAAATAATTAAAAGGGGGTCAAAGTCAAAGGTTTGACTAGATAGAGTCAAATCTGGTCAAATTCGAAAACATGGTTGAATTCATATTTGGAAAACATTTACTTTTCATTTTGAAAGTTTTTACAAATTCGAATTATTTCACAATATATGAATTTAGTTAGATTTAAACATTTTCTGAAATTTTATTTGTATTAAAGGTTTGGCAAACTTTTGTCACGCAGCTGAAAACTACCCCCAGTCAATGACGAGTGGGCCAGAGGGCGAGAAGGGGCCACCGCGCGCGAGACTGAGCGATGCCTGACACGTGTGCACGGCGGGGATTGCGGGTTGAGGAAAGCAAAAGTGCGGGTGCCTTTTTACAAAAAGGGGGAGAGGGAGGGACCGCGGGTTAGATAGAAGGGAAGGTCAGGGGCTTCTTTGCAAAACGTCTACGAGATGTCGCTGACGAAACTGAAGAACTGATCGCGAATTAGGCTAGCTGAATCGAATCTTGTGACAAAAATGCCGACCAAACCATTGAGAATTTTGCTTCGACGTAAAGACCAAAGTTGTAGAGGAGAGAAAGATTTACAAGTTTCATTTAGGGTGGTTCTACAGAGGAGGCCTGCATAGACCGGCAAACGGAGAAGAACAGAGACAAAACTCATGCAGAAAACTGACGAAACTGAATTTCAAAACGCGAAAACAGCCCGCTGAACCCTGTCTTCGGGAGACGATGGCGAGCAATCCTTTGCGAATTTGGTGATGCCGCAAAAATGAAAATTGTAGAGGGACGATAGGGCTACAACTTTCGTGTTTGGAGCTACGCCAACGGAGGTCTGCAGCGGACGGGGCAAGGAGATGAACAGAGGAGCAGAAACGGCTTGGGCGGGCTGACGAACTCCGACAGTTCGACGACGGAAACCGTGATCTGGCGAGGATGAAACCGGGAGATTGAGAGGTAAAACTGGAGTGATTCTTCTTGGAATGGAAAGAGGGGACATAGGAGAAGAGGTTAGAGGCGAGGACACGCATCGAGAAGGGCCGAGACAGCGGAAAAGGACGCGGGAACAGAGGACGTTGAGGCGCTGCAATATGGCCGCTGCTGCCGTCGCAGAGTGCGACGTGCGCGTCGTGCGCCAGAGCGCGAGCGCCAGAGGAGGGCGAGGCCAGCGAGGTGAGGCGAGGGGAAAGAGGGGGGCTCACCACCGGGGCCGGAGACGGTGAAGACAGGCGCTGGCGAGATGACGGCGAGGTACACGGCCGACAACGGTCGGGGTCAGGGAGCAGACAGTGGTGGCGCCGGTGAGTTCCCAGGGATGCCGAGGCGATGTAGAGGTCCACTGGATCGATCTCCCACCTTGGCTTCACCACACGGACACCACCAAGTCAACACGATCGGTCTCCTGCCATGGTGGAAGAAAGAAGAGCAGATGGGTGGGGATGGCGGCGCGAGGATGGAAGAAGGGAGGCTAGGGTTGGGAGGCCGCTCGGGGATAGATAAGAAGGAGGGGCAGGTGAGTGCGAGGTGACGAGGACAACGGAGTGGAGACGGCCACCTGCCCGCTCCGTCAGGGCGCACAGAGAGGAAGGAAACGGGGAGGAGAACGAAGCAGAGTAACGGCGTCGGGGTGAAGGGGTACTGGGCCAGGGGAGGAGAGTTGGGCCGGAGGGGAAAAGAGGGCCGGGCAGATAAGAGGGCTGGGCTTCTGCTGCTCTCTCCAGCCCTTTTGTTTATTAAATGTTTGTTTGTTTTTATTCTATTACAATTTCAAACCAGCTTCAAATTTCAAATTCTTTTGAACTTTTTCCCAGGGGATTTTGAACAGAGGGTTTGACCATGAGGAGAGGCAAGAGAGAACAAGAGGCATAAGGAGAGAGAATGCCCACATACATATTCATTTTGGGCATTTTACTAGAATTGGGATTTAGGGTTTAGAAAATGGAACAAAAACATTTGGAAAAATAATGGACCCTAGCAAGTGGATCCCATCTTGTAGGAACAAAATAGTGAGAGATAAAAAGAGAGAAGAAGGTAATGGTGATAGCATTATACAATCAAGACAAAACATTGCAAGGTTTGATATGATGCTCAAATGCAAGGTGGCATGATGACAAGAGCATGACATAATGATGCAACAATTATATGTAGGAAGTAGCCATTATATTACTAAACCAAGTAGCATTACAAATGTTAGACAATTGGGATGCTACAGTTAAGCACTAGGGTGACTGTGCTGCCACCTCCTCGATGTGATCCACGCGTCGCTTCTACGTGGTAATTTTAATTTTCTTTTGACTTGTTGACTAATCTGACATGTGGGTCCCGCTTTTTTGTTAATTTTAATTTTATTTTGGGCCGTTTGTGTTACTTGTGTACCGGGTGGGTTGATTTGCTTGGGTCGGGCCCAAATCGTATTATGCAAAAAATGTTTGCGCGAATGAGGACTTGAACCCACGACCTAGCGTTGTGAGGAAGTTGTCGTAACTGATATGCTATAGTTGTGTTGTTGTATATAGCATAAAAATTATTCTATCTATACTATGAAAAGTAATGTGCTTAACAAATAGACCACACTCCAACGGAGCAGCACAGTTAGCAGAAAACATACCATGCTCCCACGGCGGTGGAGGGATCTATACCAGTGGTGACCGGCAGATGGGGTGGGGTCATCTAGCATCTGCACGCATGGTTGACCGGTGGAGGGGAGGAGGGGGTTATTCGCCTCGACCACGACACGCGGGGGTCTGGGGCGGTTGCCGGCGGAGGGGTTGCGGCGGTGGAGACCGGAGGAGAGACTGAGGTGGTGGTGATTGGAGGAGGGGATGCAACAGTGGTGACCGGCGGAGGAGGTGGGGGCATCGACATCGGCTAGCACCCTCTCGTGTTCCAGCCTTGAAGCTCTGTTACCTCGCCCGCGGCAAGCCCTGAAGCTCTGTTACCTCACCCACGGCGAGCCACTAAAGCTATCACGGTATGCACCCCTCTCCTCTCTCCCCTGTTAATTTATGAGATTGGCAGTGATATGAGTAGAACTACTAGTTGGTATTGATATACTTCCCTGTTAATTTTAAAGGCTGGTTTCATTAGGGTTTCAAAATCCATAGTTTCAGATGATGTTTAGAATCAATTCAAGCCCAATTCTTCAGGGGGGTTTTGCCTTTAGCTAGATGTAGGCATAGGACTATATTGTTGGAGCTTATCTAGGTTTTGGTTTAATTTCTGCTAGCTACTATTAGTGTGTACACTTCAGTGCAATTCTAACTTGCAACATTTTTGGTCTTTTGTAGATGGACAAAAGCCGGATAAAAAAGGAGTTAGAAGGCTTTCTTTTGAGTGTCTAAGGGGAGTGAATGAGTTCATGTGATTTGTTCACAGAAGTGTTCCCGATGATGCTCATTTTTTATGCCCATGCCCCAGCTGTATGAACCGTGTTGAACAAACTCTAACAAATATAGAGGCTCATATGCTAATGTGTGGGATGTCATGCATGTATGATAAGTGGATCCATCATGGAGAGACTTTACATCCAGAACCTGGAGCTGAACCTGAACCCGGTGAAGGCGCACATCATGTTGATGATGGCAGTGAGTTTGTACAAGATGATGTTCTGCAAGAGGATGTTGGTTTGGAGACAGAGGATGGCTATGAGGATGATAGAATCCATGATCTGTTTAGGGATTTGTACGAGTCTGAACTGCAAGGTGCTGCAGAGCATAAAATCTATGTTGTGCTGATAGAGGAGGCCAAGCGCACAGCTAGTGATGGTGGGACATTGTCCAGGTTTTCTTTTATTGTGAAGTTAATACACGTCAAGTCCTTCTACCGAATCAGCAATGTTGCCTTCAACGCAATACTCCGTATCTTAACCATCCAATACCCTAAAAGTGCAATTCCCAAATCTTATGAAGAAGCATTGGGTATAATCGGTAGATTTGGGCTTGGTAATGATTCAATCCATGTCTGCCCGGACAACTGTATCTTGTTTCAGAACATGTTTGCTAAGCATGACAGGTGCTCGAAATGTGATGCCTCTAGGTGGAAAGATGCAGATGGGAGGAAGCAGATACTGGAGAAGGTGTTGAGGTACTTCCCTTTGATTCCAAGGCTATAGAGGATGTTCATTTTGAAGCAACAGTCGGAGGATGTATAGTGGCCCAAGCTAAAGCGGCAACCCATGGATAATGAACTTATCCATCGAGCTGACGGAAAGGCATGGAAAGATTTTGATGATAAACATAAAGAGTTTGTAGTCGATGCGAGGAACATCAGACTCAGCCTTTCCATAGATGGCTTTAATCCATTTGGAATGAGATCGAAATATATCATGTGGACGGTATTTGTCGTGCCATGCAATCTTCCACCATGGGAATGTATGGATCAGTCCAACTTCATGATGGCTTTGCTAATCCCGGGTCCAAAATCTCCAGGAAATGATTTTTATGTTTTTGTGGAGTCCCTCGTAGAAGATTTGCTCAAACTCTGGGAGGGTGTCAGTACCTATGATGCCCCGAGTCCTAATAAGTTTGATCTCTATGCTGCGGTAATATGGTGTATCCATGATTTCCCAGCACTGCACACTTTGTCGGGGAGGCTCACGTCTGATTATCAAGAATGTGTGTTGTGACAAGGATTCGTGCCCGGGAAGAATAAGGAACAAGATATGTTGGACCGGGAGGTAGACGTTTTCTTCCCCACCACTATCCTTGGCGAAAAAGCAAGGATTTCAATGGAAAAATTGAAACTCGTGACCAGCAGGCGGAGTTCACTAAAGAAGAGCTTGAGCAACGACTTCACAATGTGAGACCTAGAAAACATCAAAAGAAAGAGAAGTGTGAGGATGGTCAATGTTGGGACCGGAGGGCTATTTTGTGGGACCTCCCTTACTGGGCAGATCTCAAGTTGAGGCACAACCTTGATGTAATGCATATCGAGAAACATATATGTGATAATATGCTTGGCACATTTATGAACATTGACAGGAAGTCAAAGGATACAGTTAACTCTAGTCTTGATTTGGAAGACATGGGCATAAGAGAATATTTGCATCTACGGCCTGTTGAAGGTGGAGAGTCGTTTGAGATGCCAGAAGCATGGTATACAATGAATAAAGAAGAAAAGCTTGCATTCTGTGAATTTATAAGAGCAGTGATATTTCTAGATGGGTATGCCGCTAACCTAGCAAAATGCGTGTCTCCTGATGGATGCAATCTCCAGGGACTTAAAACTCATGATTGTCACATCCTCCTCCAAAGGATTTTACCGACACTCTGTGGAATTTTGGATAAAGAAATATATGAAGCAGTTGCTGAGCTAGGGAATTTCTTCAGACAGTTGTGCTCCAAAACATTGAAGCTATCTATTCTTGAAAGACTCGAAAAAGAAATCATAGTTATCCTTTGCAAGCTTGCAAAGATCTTTCCTCTGGCCTTTTTCATGGTGATAGTTCATTTGACCGTGCATTTACCCAAAGAGTCAATTCTTAGAGGCCCCGTACAATACAGCTAGATGTACCCTGTCAAAATAAGGATGCTTACATTTAAGAGTTATGTACGAAACACCGCCAGGCCTGAAGGGTCGATTGCCGAGGCATATGTTGTTGATGAGTGCCTTACATTTTGCTCGAGGTACTTCGAAGATGTGGAAACAAGATTCAATCGTCCAGAAAGAAATAGAGAACGGGATGATTCGCACATTGGTGAGGGATCTGTTTTCAACCATGGTGTAAACCTTCTTGGAGGGTCGGAGTACTCGGAGGCTGGTGATGACTACGACAAGATGCATTGGTATGTGCTAAGGATTTTCCCCGAGGTTCTACCATATATCGAGTATGTCATCTCTTGTGCATGCACCCTTATCTTTTTTCTTGAGTTGGAAGGAACCCATTTGCAAGACTGGTGATTTAACTAACTTTATGTTTTTGTTGGCATTGGAGGTTGTGCAAAGAAGAGCTGAATAAGAAAGATATCTGCATCAATGTTGATAGATGGCTTGCGAAGGGATTTGCTAAGTGGTTTAAGAACCATGTGAGATCTTTAGTGTTGGAATCAATTGCCAAATGTTTTTTTGTGTTTTTGTTATTAACCCTGGTTTAATTATGCAGATTGGAAAATTCCATGAGGACAATAAGGACAATGATAATCTTTTTGCTTTGGAATGCTATCCAGATAGGCGAGTGAGGCTATATTCAGCGTGTATTGTTGACGGTGTCTGCTACCACATTGTTGATCGTGAGAAAAATAGAAACAAGCAGAACAGTGGAATAGTTGCCAAGGGAGACCATGATGGTGAAGAGATGGCCTTCTATGGTCAGCTCAAAAGCATCATAAGGCTCCAGTACAACTCCAGTAGAGGCGTACATTAATCGGTCATCTTGTTCTGTTGTGATTGGTTTGATCTTGGTGGCAGAAAGAAGACAGGGATCCAAAATGCTGAACACTGCAACAGCATTAACACTGGAAGGTGTTGGTATAAGAGTGATCCATTTATTCTAACAACAAAAGCAACAAAGGTGTTCTATGTGCTAGACACTGATTTGCGTGGAAATTGGCAAGTTGTGCAAAAGTTTCAGCACAGACATTTGTGGAGTGTGAAAGAAACTGAAATAGAGAAGGGTCTCAATAGTAGAGGTGGTATAACATACCAAGATGATAACATTGAGGAAGTTCTAGTGCAAGAGAAATAACCCGGTGTGCATACTAGATTGTGAAGGAGACGGTAACGAAACTTACTTGATGCTTCATTCATAGAAAACATTAGGAAAAGAAGGATGATGAAAACATGGTAGATGACACAATCCTCTAGTATTGTAGCGATGGTGAAGATAAAAGGCAGAGCCATTTCGACGATGATGATTAGTAACAATATGCAAGGTAAATTCTATCCTACATTATCTTTTATTTTTTATTTCATTGCTAGTGGCTCACTGGAAAAATTGCTAAACTTTGTGGCAAATTCTATTCTTTGTTGCAGTGGTGGTGAGGAGCAAGATCAGGAGTAGTGGTGGTGAGGAGCAAGATCAGGAGCAAGATCTTGTACTTTTAGTTGGCTGTTGTGTAGTCATTTAATTTCCTATTTCTGGATGATCATGTCCTGTCTGGCTATTATTGCCTTGTAATCTTGACTTTTCATTTTAATTTCTGGATGATCATGTGTAATCTTGTCATTTTAGTTTTGAATCTGTGAGTTATGAATATCATTGTGAGATCTCAATTTGTGAGTGCATATCACTTTGAGTTCTGAATTTGTCCAGAGGTGGGCGAGGAAGATATATGCGAGAGGGTGATGCCAGAGGTGGGCCTGGGTGGCCACACCACCTTGCCGCGCGGCCCAGGGGGACCCGCGCCTAGGGGTGGTGTGGGCCCCCTGTGGCCCATCTCCACTCCCTCTTCTGGCTACCCTCGTATTCTAGAAAAATAGTAATTTCCATATATTTTCTAGAATTTTGTGACCTTCGGAAATATTGCATCTGGATAACGCTTTTTCCAACAGAATTCTGACTATGGCAGTTAATTATCCAAAAATCATCAAAGATGCAAAATATATGAAATAACATAAGTATCATCTCTAAATATGAAATATATCAATGAATAACAGTAAATTATGATATAAAATAGTGATGCAAAATGGACGTATCAACTCCCCCAAGCTTAGACCTCGCTTGTCCCCAAGCGAAAACTGAACTCAGTAAACATGATCACAGGTTTATGGAGTGAAGTGTTGATAAACAGAATACGAACAAGAAGCATCACATTTATCAATACAAAAATCATAATAGAAAGCAACTCACTCTTATATAACTTAACTTGCAATGAGTAAGGGAGTCACAATAAAGGTGCACAAAGAAAATCATAATTGGTGATGGCAAACTTTTTTCTTGGTCAGAGAACAAATAACAAATCATACTTATTTTTGAGCAAAACTTTTATAATGAAGCTTATATTGCAGGAGCCTCTTGCTCAAACATAATGGTCTTTTCACCAACAATGATAACTTTCAAAGTTATATTCATTCGGATAAGAGCATTGTGCAAAACAAGGAACATAAGAAACAAGATTGAATAAATCAACATATAGATGATTGAATCATAACAACTCAAATGCTTGCTTGAGATAGAGAGGAATAGGCTTACTGACTCAACATAAAAGTAATAGATAGGCCCTTCGTAGAGGGAAGCAGGGATTAACAAGTTTTATAAAGCTTCCAAAAATTATGGTACTCATTAGCCTTGAGCTCTCATTACCCCTATCATAAGCATCTTGAAGTGATTAAGGTTAATGTGAGGGCAAATGTGAGTTATATGATGGACAAATCGCAAGTTGAAAATCTCATGCCCCTTGAATACGAGTACCGAGACCTCATGCTACTCAACTTTGGTCCCAGGTAAGTTCTTGTCATTGTAAGTATATGTGTATCATAGAGAACCACCAACGGGGTACCCCTTGCCCCATGACACAGGAGTTATCCCATATCAAAATGATAAAACATACAGTGGGCATCTCAGCGATCTTTTTATTTGCTATTTGCATAGTTTTTTATTGAGGATGCTTCATAAAATGCCCACTTTGGTTTTCCTGCAAGTTTCCACCATGATTAGGCATGGCTTAGGCTGGCCGCCGAGGCGTTTCTCTAACACATATACAAACTCCATGGACTTACAAGCTCCCATCTTATTTCACACCGACGGCATCGATAACAAAAGATCATGATATCAACTAAATAGGAATAAGTGCAATGTTGAAAGCATGCCCCATGACAGCATGGTTTTGCTAACTCCCAACTTAAAATTTGGAAGAATATAATGATCATATATGGTCACAATGGTTCAAATTTATTAAGTGCAAGAAAATAAAGTGTGCCATCAAGTTCATGAGAGCTTTACTAACTAATTTTCTCATAACAAACTTTTAATTTGGAAGATAGATAAAACTCGAGAATTTACTTGAAATAGCAACAATGCTAATAGGTAGATATTGTGGACACAAATGCAATAGGTTTTGGTTCAAGGTTTGGATGCACGAGAAGAATTCCCTCTCAGTACAGGTTTTTGGCTAGCAAGGTTGGGTAGCAAGCATAAGAGTTGAGTGAAACAAGCAAACATACATGTGATGGAAACAATCATGCAATCTTCCTTGGAAGCACAGATGATCTTAACTTGAGAATACTAAGCTTATGAACCAATCAAGAAAGAAAGATAATGAAATAATATACCTACAAGTACTTTTTCTCTTTTCTACTCAAACCTCATAATATTGTTGCTACTGACCAATGCTAGGTTTGCCAAAACCAACTAAATTTACTTGATGCTCCCAAAGTGATACCAATGATAATAACAAGATCAATCATATAACAGAAATTACAAACTAAAATAAGATGTGCAAAAAGTAAATGATAAAACTTCTCATTAATATTCCAAAACGGAACTAACACCAAGGGATACATAGATAACCAACTAAAGGAGAGATACTTCCACACTGCAAACCATCCTATATGATAACTTCCCTACTCATGATATGACTCTACTAAAAAGGTAAAAAGATAAAAGATAATGATGTGATACCGCGGCACTCCCCCAAGCTTGGAACAAACCAAGGGGATGCCAAAACCGATGACGAATTACTCGTTTGGTGGTGGTGATGATTCCTCGATAAGCTTTTCAATCAATTTATTCAAATCCTCAATCTCGAAGGTGAGATTACGAATCATATCCGAATTGTGCTCAATATGGTTCATGAACATGTCGAGTTGTGAGTCCCAGATTCTTTCCCCACTCTTCCTCCTTGAAGTATTCTTTCCCTACATGGTTAGAACGAGGCATATCCCAATTGGAGGGTAACTTTCCCTTAGGCATCTTTTGGAATTGATGCTCATGTATAAGAATATGGAAGGGGTTCTTGATGCGTTGAGGAAGTGACCGTGGAGCTAAGCAATGTCGCGGAGCTCTCCCTCCAGTGCTCATCCGTGCAGTCCTCTTGACCTTGACATGGTTTGCCACCACTCCAATGCTTGCAATTGTGGCGTGGGTGTGCGGATGCTGGTCTTCCTCCACTTCTTCTTCAACCTCAATCTCCTCCTCCTGCTTGGGGTCTTGGAGCTTGTCTTTCGCAGGCTTCTTGCCCTTGTCGTCGTTAGCAAAGATCATAGTGCTTCTAAACTTGAGAATAGCTCCTAAGAGAAACAGATCGAAGCAAAAACACGATGAGAAAACAATATATGGACCTCGGGAGATCCGAGGGATTATGTATTACAAAGTTTAAGAGAAAACGAAGGTAATGGGATAAAACGGGTCGGAGACGAACTCTGAGGCAGCCACACCACCTAGTGACGAACTCCGAGGCGGCTAGGTGGGAGAAAACGCATTTGGTCTTTAATAAATTCTTTCGGAGTCACCACTTGAATAATATCAATATCTTCGTTATAAGAATCTCCAAAAATATAATGTTTGAGCTTTTGACCATTCACTACTTGCGTAGTGTTGTCTCTCAATGAAGAAATTTTCATTGCACCTGAATGATACACCTCTTCAATAATAAAGGGTCCTTCCCATTTTCAGAGTAATTTTCCTGCAAAAAATCTAAGACGAGACCTATACAATATAACTTTCTCACCAACATGGAACTCTCTCTTAAGAATTCTCCTATCATGCCATTTTTTTACTTTTTCTTTAAAGAGTCTAACATTTTCATAAGCTTCACTTCTCCACTCATCTAAAGAACTCAAGTCAAGCAATCTTTTCTTACCAACAAGTTTAAAATCTCTATTAAGTTCTTTCACTGCCCAATAAGCTTTGTGCTCTAATTCTAAGGGCAAGTGACAAGCTTTTCCATAAACCATTTTGTAAGGAGACATTCCCATAGGATTTTTATAAGCAGTTCTGTAAGCCCATAAAGCATCATTCAACTTACTAGCCCAATTTTTTCTAGATTTATTAACAGTCTTTTGCAAGATAGATTTAATTTATCTATTTGATAATTATACTTGCCCAATTGTTTGGGGATGATAAGATAAAGCAATTCTATGATTAACATCATATCTAGCAAGGGTCTTCCTAAAACCACCATGAATAAAATGAGAACCTCCATCAGTCATAAGATATCTAGGCACACCAGACCTAGGAAAAATAACATTCTTAAGCATTTTTAAAGAGGTCTCACTATCAGCACTTTTTATAGGTATGGCTTCTACCCACTTAGTAACATAATCAACAACAACAAGAATATGAGTATAACCTTTTGAAGGAGGAAAAGGACCCATAAAGTCAAATCCCCAACAGTCAAATGGTTCAATAACAAGAGAATAATTCATAGGCATTTCATTGCGTCTAGAAATATTACCAACTCTTTGACATTCATCACATGATAAAATAAACTTCTTGCAACTTTAAAAAGAGTAGGCCAATAAAAACTTAATTGTAGAACCTTTTGTGTGGTTCTATCTCCAGCATGATGTCCTCCATAAGTACTACTATGACATTTTCTCAATATCTCTTGCTGTTCATATTCTGGAACACATCTTCGCATAATACCATCCACTCCTTATTTATATAAGTGTGGGTCATCCCAAAAATAATGCCTCAAATCATAAAAGAATTTTCTTCTTTGCTGATTTGTAGAAGTTGGAGGCAAATACTTGAAAACAATAAAGTTAGCATAATCAGCATACCAAGGACTCTCTCGCGAGCTCACCTTTATTGCAGCCAACTGTTCATTTGGAAAACTACCATTAACAGGAATAGGATCAAAAGAAATGTTTTCCAATCGAGACAAATTATCAGCAACAGGATTTTCAGCACCTTTCCTATCTACAATATGTAAATCGGACTCTTGTAAAAGCAACACCCATCTAATAAGCCTAGGCTTAGCATATTTCTTTGTCATAAGATATCTAATAGCAGCATGATCAATATGAATAGTAACTTTTTAATCAACAATATAAGGTCTAAACTTATCACAAGCAAAGACTATAGCTAAGAACTATTTTTCAGTAGTAGCATAATTCCTTTGAGAAGCATCAAGAGTCTTACTAGCATAATGAATAACATTTAGCTTCTTATCTATTCACTGTCCAAGAAGAACACCTACAACGAAGTCACTAGCATCACACATAATTTCAAAGGGTACATTCCAATCAGGTGGTTGGACAATAGGAGTAGTAGTTAAAGCTTTATTTAGAGTTTCAAAAACTTCCTTACAATCATCACCAAAAACAAAAGGTACATCTTTTGGAGAATATTAGTAAGAGGCTTTGATATCTTGGAGAAATATTTAATAAACCTCCTATAGAAACCAGCAT
Source organism: Avena sativa (assembly GCA_916181665.1). NCBI lineage: Eukaryota > Viridiplantae > Streptophyta > Magnoliopsida > Poales > Poaceae > Avena > Avena sativa. The sequence goes on from OV702281.1 coordinate 398,003,674, forward strand.
GACCAAGGATAATATGAATACCTTTAACATCCCTAGGATAGGGCATTTTATCAATTGCTTCAATTTTGGCTCTATCAACTTCAATACCTCTTTCAAAAAAATTATGTCCAAGGACAATTCCTTCATTAACCATAAAGTGGCATTTCTCCCAATTAAGAACAAGATTAGTTTCTTCACATCTCTGCAAAACTTTATCAAGATTATGCAAAAAATTATCAAAAGAAGTTCCATAGATGGAGAAATCATCCATAAATACTTCCACAATTTCTTCACAAAACCATGAAGATAGCAGACATACATCTTTGAAAAGTAGCAGGAGCATTACATAAACCAAAAGGCATACGCCCATAAGCATAAGTTCCATAAGGACACGTAAAAGTGGTTTTCTCTCGATCTTGCTTTCTAACAACAATTTGAGAGAACCCAGAATAACCATCAAGGAAAAAAATGAGTCTTCTTAGACAACCTTTCTAACATTTGATCAATAAAAGGTAAAGGATAATGATCTTTCTTAGTAACTTTGTTAACCTTTCTAAAATCAATGCACATCCTATAACCAACTACTACTCTTTGAGGAATAAGCTCATTATTTTCATTAGGCACAACAATAATTCCTCCTTTCTTAGGGACACAATGAACAGGACTAACCCATATACTATTAGCAATATGATAAATAATACCAGCATTAAGAAGTTTCAATACCTCATTTCTTGCCACTTCCTTCATCTTAGGAATTAAACGGCGTTGATGTTCAACAACTGGTTTCACATAAGGTTCCATATTAATAGAATGCTGACATATAGTAGGAGAAATCCCTTTAAAACCATCAAGAGTATAACCCATAGCTCCTCGGTGTTTCTTCAATACTTCCAATAATCTTTCCTCTTCCTTTCCTGAAAGTTTAGAACTAATAATAACAGGATATATTTTCTTATCATCAAGATAAGCATATTAAAGATCATCAGGTAGAGGTTTTAGATCGAAAACATGATCCTCTTTAGGTGGTAATGTGGTACCCAAATCTTCCACATGTAGATTATGCTTAAGCATCTTAGGTTGACGAAGAAGAATCTCGTCAATCTCATTTCTTTCTTCCATGAAGATCTCACTTTCGTGATCTTCCATATATTGCTGCAAAGCATTATTAGGATCAAGAGCAATAGAAGCAAGTTGTTCAACTCTAAAATCCTCATTAGGCAATTCATTTTCATAAGGAGCTTTAGAAAATTTAGAAAAATTAAACTCGTAAGATTCTCCATCAAATTTAGTTAAAATTTTCTCCTTACAATCTATAATAGCTCCACAAGTGTTCAAGAAAGGTTTGCCAAAAATGATAGGACAAGTTTTACTAGCAGCTGAACCAAGTACTAGAAAATCAGTAGGATATTTAGTCTTACCGCAAAGAACTTCCACATCTCTTACAATCCCAATTGGAGATATGGTCTCTCTATTAGCAAGATGAATAACCACATCAATTTCTTCAAGTTCACAAGGACCAATTCCATGCATAATTTCTTTGTAAAGATCATAAGGAATAGCACTTGAACTTTCACAAATATCACATAAACCATAATAGAAGTGATCACCTATTCTGACAAAAAGCACAGGAACACTAGCTTTCCTAGTTCTACTAGGATGTGAAACAATATTAGAAGCATCTTCACAAAAGATAATGTGTCCATCTTCTATATTTTTAGTGACAAGGTCTTTCACTATTGCTACTGCAGGTTCAACATTTATTTGTTCATCAGGTTCTAAAACTTTCTTTGTACTTTTGTTAACCACACTAGTTATCATAGAATGTTCCTTTACCTTAGCAGGGAAAGGTATTTTCTCAATATAAGGTTCAGGAAAAATACGATCAACAATACAAACTTCAATATTTCTAGCAGGAACACAATTAAAAATATCTTTATATGGCGCATGGTACTTGTTCCATTCCTTTTTTAGAATATCAAGATAAGAGGCAAAGGCCTTAAAACATTTTGCAAGAATATGAGAATCAAGACCATAAACATCACTAATATTATGAAAGTCATCAGTTTCCATAAAAGATTTAATGCATTCATAATCATAATTTATACCTGACTTTATTCCTTTGTCATTCTCCCATGCTTCTGTATTTTCTTGAATACGGTCAAGAAGATCCTATTTATCTTCTTCTTTCATATGTGTAAATGATCCAGCACAAGAAGTATCCAAGAAATCCTTATCATGAAGAGAAAGCCTTGCATAGAAGTTATTAATAACAATATTACTGGGGAGCTCGTGAATGGGACATTTGAGCATTAGTAACTTCAATCTCCCCCAAGCTTGGGAAATACTCTCTCCAGCATGAGGCCAAAAATTATATATTTGATTCCGATCTTTATGAATCTCACTAGGAGGATAGAATTTAGAATAAAAGAGAGGTACAATTTCATCCCATTCAATAGATCGGCCATTCTTCAGCAACTTATACCACTCCACAGCTCTGTCTTTCAATGATATATAGAATAGCTTTCTCTTAACTTGATCCATTGTAATACCTGCAAACTTGAACAACTCGCATAATTCATGTATAAAGAGCAAATGATCACCAAGATGGACAGTTCCATCTCCAAGATAGCAATTATTCATAACGTGTTCAACAATTTTTGTAGGTATTTTATAAGGATCTAATTCAGCAGGCGGTGGTTCATCTACTACCTTAGCAGTGATAGTAGTTTTCCCAAATAGGGAACCAAGTGTGTTATCCATAATGAAATAAAATAACAAACAGAAATAAAAACAATACTCACAGTATAAATTACCTTTACCAATTCCACTCTTCAATAGCGCTTCACTCCCCGGCAACGGCGCCAGAAAATAGTCTTGATGACCCACAAGTATAGGGGGTGTATCGTAGTACTTTTTATAAATAAGAGTGTCGAACCCAACGAGGAGCAGAAGGTGTTGACAAGCGGTTTGGATCAAGGATTCACTATAAATACTAGCAAACAGATTTTTAGGTTTTTTTTTTGGTAATGCAGATAAATAAAGTGCGAGTAAATAAAAGACAATAATAATTGCAGCGAGTGGACCAATCCTTTCTTCAGCAAAGTACAAGCCGATTGTATTACTTATGATGACCAAACGTTCTCGAGGACACATGAGAATATTGTCAAGTGCTTTCGCTTCATATAGTCGATTAATCTTCATTGGTTGGATAAGTGTTATGGGGGTGAACCTATGCTAATGTACTACCCCAACTTGGACTAATACATACTTGTGATTATACCCCTTGCAAGCATCCGCAACTATAAGAAATAAATTAAGATAAAAATCTAACCACATCATTAAACTCTGAGATCCTACACTCCCTTATGCAATGGTTTTCTAATGGGGGTTTAGGTTTATGTCACTCCAGCAACCCACAATTAGTAGACAAGTACACAATGCATTCTACTATGCCCATAAAGGTGAAGTATCATGTAGTCAACGTTCACATGACACCACTAGAAGAATAGAACCACAACATAAATATCAAACCATTAAATATTACTCAACATAATTCCACTACTAACAACATGACTTCTCCCATGTCCTCAAGAACTAAACGAACTACTCACAAGACATCATATGGATCAAGATCAGAGATGAAATAATGATAAGTAACAATATGATTATGAACAATAATCCAATGGTTTCACTCAATAGCATCAACTACAACAAGTAATCAACACCGGGAAAGTTTCCCCTATGAACTACACAAGATTCAACCCAATTGTTACAGCGGTATGGCGTGGTGGTGATGGTGCTGGTGGTGATGATGATGAGGATGATGATGATGATCCCGATGAAGCTCAGCTCGATGACGGTGTTGATGGTGACGATCTCCCCTCTCTAGGAAGGAATTTCCCCGACAGATTTATGCCTGTCAGAGAGCTTTTTCTCTCTCTATAGTTTCCGCCCCGCAGAGGCGGCGAAATATTTCTGTGATGGCTGCCCCCGTCTTAGGTTTTCGGGAGGAAGATATATGCGAGAGGGCGACGCCAAAGGTGGGCCAGGGTGGCCACACCACCTGGTCGCACGGCCTAGGGGGGACCCGCGCCTAGGGGTGGTGTGGGTCCCCTGTGGCCCATCTCCACTCCCTCTTCTGGCTACCCACGTCTTCTGGAAAAATAGGAATTTCCATATATTTTCTGGAATTTTCTGACCTTCGGAAATATTGCATCTAGATAGCACTTTTTCCAACAGAATTCTAACTCCGGCAGTTAATTCTCCAAAAATCATCAAACATGCAAAATAGATGAAATAACATAAATATCATCTCTAAATATGAAATATATCAATGAATAACAATAAATTATGATATAAAATAGTGATGCAAAATGGATGTATCAAGGACCTCATACTATTGTTGTAGTGTGAACTGCCATCGCACTATACAAGTGATCTTGTTAGGTATAGGATCCCAAACACTTTTATTTGGATCACGAGATCATCACAACTAGATACAAGTACCATTTTCAATTGATCACGGGATCATTTCAAACAAAAATCAACCTGATCATTTCATCACAACTAGATACAAGTAGCATTGTACATTGATCACAATATCATTTCAAACAAAAAGCAACCTGATCGTTTCATCACAATCTGATCATGTCATAGATACAAGTAGCAAAGGATCATTTCATAGATACTAGTAGCAAAGGATCATTTCATAGATACTAGTACTAGCAACCTGATAGCTAGGAACAAAAGTAACCGATGGTTGTGAAATATAGCCATCCACACTCACATTTAAACTGGATATTATTCATATATTTGATGAAATATCTCTCTAAACCCTACCACTAATACCTAATTATCAAAGGGGTATGCAATCCTTTCTTTCTATTTTTTCCTGCACAGAAATGACGAGTGATGATGATGGGAATTACTACACTAAAGTCAAAGATACAATATTTCCAACAACTAAAACAAACCTGGAGCCGTGAAGTGGAGGGAGTGGCTTTAACGACCAACTATATGGCAGGAATTTTATTCTGGCTGTATACAGAGTCACTGCATTGTAAGTCGGCACGATGCAACTTTATTTACCTTCTAGATTCATTATGGAACTGAATAATTGTTATTATATTCCAATGCTCAGTCGAAACATTATTTCTGCTTCATGTTTGATGAGGCAAGGCTATGAGTCGAATATTAAAAATAATGGTTGTTCTTTTTATTTGAATGACATGTTTCACGGCTTTGCACCCGTTCAGGACAGGTTATTTATTTTAAATCTTGATGGCGAGTCGGTTTATAACATAAATGTTAAAAGGTTGAAACCAAATTATCTGAATATGACTTACTTTTGGCACTGTCGGCTTGGTCATATAAGTTGGAAATGCATGAAGAAGCTCCATGATGATGGACTCCTAACTTCGTTCGACTTGGAGTCATTCGAGATATGCGAATCTTGACTACTCGGCAAAATTTCCAAGACACCTTTTGCGAAGAGTTGTGAAAGGGCGTTCGATTTGTTGGGACTAGTACATAGTGATGTATGTGGACCAATGAGCACGACATCCAGGGGTGGTTATGAGTACTTCATTACCTTCACTGATGATTTGATTCAGTATGGATATATCTACTTGATGAAACATAAGTCAGAAGCCTTTGAAAAGTTCAAAGAATTCTAGAATGAAGTACGGAATCAACTCGACAAGAAAATAAAGTTTCTTCGGTCAGACCGAGGGGGCGAGTACATGAGCCATGAGTTTAATGACCATCTGAAAATTTGTGGAATAGTTCCTCAACTTACTCCGCCAGGAACGACGCAGAGGAACGGTGTGTCAGAAAGGCAGAATCGGACCTTATTGGACATGGTACGATCAATGATGAGTCGGACAGATTTGCCTTTGTCATTTTGGGGTTATTTTCTAGAAACAGTGGCATTCACACTAAATAGAGTATCATCAAAATCGGCACATAAGACACTGCATGAGATGTGGACATGCAAAAGGTCGACTTTGTCTTTTCTTAAGATTTGGGGTTGTGAAGCATTTGTCAAGCGACTTCAGTCGGACAAGCTTACGACCAAGTCGGATAAGTGTATTTTCGTGGGTTATCCGAGGGAAACCTTGGGTTGCTACTTCTACAATTGAGAAGAGGGCAAAGTGTTTTTCGCTCGGAACAGTGTCTTCCTTGAGAAAGAGTTTCTCAGTCGGGGAGTCAGTGGGATCACAGTGCAACTCGAAGAAATTCAAGAGGAACCGGCTAGTAGCGAGTCAGCAAAAACCTTAGAGGTTGAGCCGAAAGCAGCACCTGTACTACAAAGATCAGCAAGATTACGAAGTGTTCGTGATGTATTACTGTTAGACAGTGATGAGCTGACAAATTATCCGAAAGCTATGGCAAGATCCGATTCCGAGTCATGGCTTGGAGCCATGAGATCCGAGTTAAAGTCCATGGATGAAAATCAAGTTTGGAACTTGGTTGATCTGCCAGATAGTGCAAGGCCCGTCGAGTGCAAATGGGTCTTTAAGAAGAAAACTAATATGGATGGAAATGTTCCCGTGTATAAATCATGGCTTTTCGCGAAGGGGTTCCGACAGGTTCAAGGAGTTTACTACGACAAGACTTTCTCGCCCATCTTAAGCCAGTTCAGATCATGTTAGCTATAGTAGCCTATTTCGACTATGATATATGGCAGATGGATGTCAAAACGGCTTTCCTTAATGGAAATTTAACTGAGGACGTGTATATGATACAGCCCGAGGGTTTTGTCGATCCGGCTAATGCTGACAAGGTGTGCAAACTTTAGAAATCCATTTATGGGTTGAAGCAAGCATCTCGGAGTTGGAATTTTTGCTTTGATGATGTAGTCAAATCGTTTGGCTTCATCAAGAGTGATCATGATTCTTGTTTATACAAGAAGTTTAGTGGGAGCAAAGTAAACTTTATAATCTTATATGTGGATGACATATTACTGATTGAAATGATGTCAATATGTATGATGTCCATATGTTGCAAGAAACCAAGGAATCATTGGAAAGGAGTTTCTCAATAAAAGACTTGGGTGAGGCAACATATATTCTCGGAATCCGGATCTATAGAGATAGATCAAGACGGCTCATTGGATTGAGTCAGAGTACATATTTGGACAAAGTGTTGAAAAAGTTCAACATGGAATCGTCTAAGAAGGGATTCTTACCAATGTACCATGGTGTAAAACTTAGCAAGACTCAGTGTCCTTCGACAACTGATGAGCAAAGTCGGATGAGTGCGATTCCGTATGATTCTGTAGTCGGATCCATCATGTATGCCATGATTTGTACTAGGCCGGATGTTTCGTATGCTCTAAGTGTTGTGAGCAGATACCAGGCTAATCCTGAAGAAATCCACTGGACAACGGATAAAAATATCCTAAAGTACTTAAGAAGGATTAAGGATATGTTTTTGGTTTATGGAGGTGAAGATGAACTCAGTGTAAAGGGTTACACGGATGCTAGTTATCTTACCGACTCTGATGATTCTTGTTCGCAATCCGGGTATGTGTTTGTGATAAACGGAGGGGCTGTGAGCTGGAAGAGTTCCAAGCAAGAGACTGTGTCTGCATCTACAACAGAGGCTGAGTATATTGCTTCCTCGGAGGTAGCAAAGGAAGCTGTTTGGATGAGGAATTTCCTCATAGATCTTGGTGTGGTTCAGGGCTCATCCAATCCGTTAGGCGTGTATTGTGACAATAATGGTGCTATTGCACAAGCCAAGGAACATAGACAACACCAGAAGAACAAGAACATACTCATGCGGTACCACCTGATTCGCCAGTTCGTGGATCTGGGTGATATCAAGTTATGCAAGGTACACATAGATGCAAATATTGTGGATCCGTTTACAAAGCCACTACCACGGCCGAAGTATGAGGCACACCTAAGAGCTATGGGCATTAGATGCTTAGACATGTGATGTCGGAAGATTGACTCTAGTGCAAGTGGAAGACCGTTGGGAATATGCCCTAGAGGCAATCATGTATGATGTGATTCCCATTGTACTCATAAATATATTAAGTTGTCCTTGTAGAAACATCTGATGTGTATCATTGAATATGTGATTCAGTTGTGGAACTATGCATTCATGTTGGTTTCACTAAATATCCTTGGTCATCGAGGTTGTGCTGGACACACAACTTAGACCAATGTAAAAGTCGGCTGATGACTCAGTTCCACTTGTCATGAGCATGGAGATGCTATTCCAACTTACACAGATTTAACTAAAGAGTTTAACGAGTTGGATTGAACTATATTGAGGTACAACAAACAATTTATCATTTGTATATCTCAATCAATATAATCCTTAGATCCGAGGTTGTTGCACAGTCTAAGTTGAGGATCACCGACTTAGGTTCTATCAAACGTTGATCCGTAACTAGGAAGTTATAAAGGCAGAGTTCAGGTCAACTAAGAATCAAGCTGCGTGATGTGAATAACTAATATGGTATTTTGCCCCTCCAGTTGGAGAGAGATTCTTTGGGCCCTCTCGGATGATATGATTCAGAAAGCATGGTCATGCACGACTCGGTTAAGTGTTAACCGAGGTGAACAACTAAGAGTTAGTCGGATGAATCACTTATCTTGGATCGAGAAGAGAGTCAGACTATTTAAGGGATGGCAATTATTCGCCTATAGTCTGACAAGGTATATCGTGAGGCAAAAGGGACTCGGACATAAGTCGCATTGGAAAGGCATGTCGTCATGACTCTTTGGTACTTGGGAGTTGGCACGTTCTGCTAGGAGCCGCTACTGAATGATCGATTGAGAGTCGAACTCCAATCATGTCCAAGTTATCATGAGCCTACGGGGTCACACACTTAAGAGCGGGAGCAAGTTCGGATTGGATCTGAACCAGAAATCTGGTTGGGTTATACCCGAGCCGGATTTTGGACTGAGTTAGTGAGTCGGACTCACGGTGACTAATATGGGATTTAGTGAATGGACCACAGGTGAGTGGATCCCATGTTCACTCCCTGTATATAGTGGGGTGCAGAAACCCAGGAGAGTGAATGGTTAGGTCATTCCATGCATTGGAAACCCTAGCCCCATAGCATTCATACCGCCGTTACGAACATAGCAGTTCGCCACCGGCGCTTCTCCTTGTACGTGTGGATACCAGTAGAGGTGTTGTACGATCAACACCATGACGATCGTGATCAGATCGGATCGTGAGTACTGCATTCAACTGACGCGCTTCATCAGTAATCAGTAACTATGCGTCTAGTGGTAATCCTGGTGGCTTCCTACCTCGGCTAGTTCTTGGGATCACCAAGTTAGAGGGAAAAGTTTTGTTTTATCTCTACATGGACCAACACCCCCTTCTCCATAATTTTAAGTGTAAGATCATCGGGTGTAATCCTCATTGGATATTTTTTACCGGCATAGGTCCATATACCAGCTAGCCGAGCTTGAAGGGGTTAAACATGAATCCGCAGAAAATAAGTCAGAATCTGGAGACCCTGAAAGAACATGTTGGGCCCCCATGTGTGGTTTTGGTAATTAATGACAATCTCTATGGACTAATGCTTGTATCAAGTTGTACTTGTAGGAATTGTCCATAGGCAATGCTTGAACCATATGTTGGTTTCAAGGTTTGGATAAGAAGTGAAGAGGATCATGTGGTGACCAAGGTGTTCAAACAATGGTCCACAAATTGGTCATGTGAGAGTTAAAGCTATGACAAATATTTCTTGAATAATAAGATGGAGTGATATCTCTGGTGTACCTTCAAGGCATCAACATAATGAATAAAATAAGAAATGATGTGCAAGCTAAATATGTGCAATATCTAGAAGATATCATGCTTAAAGCTTGCCATCCTCGGTGATCATGGATCGATGAAGACAAGGTCAAAGTAAAGGTTTCCCCATGTTGTATGGGGGAGTAACTTGCAAGCCTTCATCAAGCAAGTGCGTACAAGAGCAATCAAGAAAGGTGTTCCATCTTGAGAAGGACAAGACCGTCTACATCATAATCAAGTGGAATATGTGCAAGGCAAAGGTATGATCGTGATAGGGTTTCCTTCTTATCGGTCTCGTAGTGTTAGTTGGGGAGACCGGTTTATAGGATAGACAACCGTACTATCAAAAGTGGCTCTCAAGTGAGTAACTTGATCATATCTTTCAAAGAGAGCTCAAACCTTTGCATACTTATCATCGTCCTTTCTTGGTTGATTATTTGGATCTTATCCATGTGAGGTTCTAGAGCTTGTGGTAATATTCATAACAAGCTCTAGTTCATCAAAACGGATTTCCCTTTTATATCATATTGTGTTTTTGATCTTTGAGGTTTTACGGTTTCTCACCAAGAGAGGTATCTCACATTATAATACATGAAATGTTCTCTCTTGGTGGTATCCAATATTTCCACTTTTTGTTGGGTAGCCCTTGTTGTCCTCTTTCCAACAAAATTGGTTTCGGGTCAATCGGAGTTTCCAAACTCTAGATATCGCCATTTGAAGTTTGCCTCTTATTTGGTCCTCACCGGAGTCTCCGGTCTGTGTGGACCGGAGTCTCCGGTGTAGTCCGGAGTTTCCGGATGTGTCTCCGGTGGTGACTTCAGAATCAGGGCTAGGACATACTGTATGGGGGTCCGGAGCCAGGTCCGGAGGCTACCCCGGAGTCTCCGGTGTTTCCTCAGTCTGGAGTCTTCGGTGTTGGAAGACCGGAGTCTCCGGTCTTGTCGAGGAAATCCCTCCCTTGATTCTTGCATATACTTTAGGGATTTGAAAGAGGAAATCTAGATCTACAATCCCACCAATCCATCTCTCCTCTAAGTGAGGGGAACATCTTGGGATCTAGATCTTGGAGTCTTTTGTGGATTTCCTCCATTGTTCTTCCTCTCTTATTCCCCCACAAGCTTTTGTAGCTTTGGTGGAATTTGGGAGAGAAGGATTTAAGCACTACTTGTGTTCTTGCCATTGCATTTGGTGCATCGGTTTGAGTTCTCCCCGGAGGATTTGGTGAGTGAAAGTTGAGAAGCTTTTTACTCTTGGGTTCTTGGAACCCTAGATGGTTTGTTGGTGTTGCAGGTTGTGGCCTTGGTGGCATTGTGGCCTTGGTGGCGTTTGTTGGGAGCCTCCAATTAAGTTGTGGAGAAGTGCCCCAACCTTGTGAGAGGTCCCGGTTGCCACCGACAAGTGCACCGATAGTGGAAGCGTGGATCGATCCCATTGGGGTGAGATTCACCGGAGAATAAGGGAGACCTTTTGTGGCGTTGGTGGTTTGATACCACCCCCTCTCCAAACGAGACGTACTCCGTGTTGGGAGGAACTCGGTAAAATATCGTTGTCCCCGCGTGCCTCGTTTATTTCTATACCCGAGCTCTTTACTTATGCACTTTACATTGTGATAGACTTCGTGCTTGAAGTAATATATATCTTGCTATCACTTTGTTGCTTGTATTGCTTAGCATAAGTTGTTGGTGCACATAGGTGAACCTTAGTTGTTCTAGGTTGTGCTTTACAAAGTAAACACTAGTTTTATTCCGCCTTTGTTGAGCCACTCTAGGAAAAGTTTTAATCGCCTATTCACCCCCTCTAGGCGACATCTGTATCCTTTCAGACCCAACAATCGTCAGTGCGTAGCTTTTTGATTCGGTCCAGCAGAGGCTTGATCTCCTTCATTTCTTCGGCTGAGGGGCGCTCCTCCCAGGAACCGAGTCTTCAGCAAGTTTTCATCGGGTCAAAGGGGGCTAACCCGAAGTTTTGACCTTCGACTTGCTGGTCCTTGATATAGAACCAATTTGTTTTCCAACCTTGGACAGAGTCCGTATTTTTCAAATCAAAGTACTCTATGTCTAAACGAACATAAATTATCACGCCTCCGACATCGTGGACGGCAGTGTCGGTGGCATTGCGACGAACAAAGTAAAAATGCTTTCACAAGCCTCAATGAGGATGGATATCAAGGAAACACTCGCACAAGGCGATAAAAAAGTGATGTGGAGGATGGAATTCGGCATAAACTGATAGAGTTGTATGTCGTAAACATAGAGAAGCCCATAGAGGAATTCATGGGCAGGAAGAGAAAGGCCACGAAAGAGGAAAGACATGAACATTACCCGCCATCCTGCCTACAGTGCGGACATACCCTCGTCGCCGGGTAACTTGCAGGAGCCCTCCTCTAGCAGGTGGAAGTTGCGGGACTGCGCAGCTCGCGCGCGGTGCACTTCGATGGCATCCACTCAATGTTCTGAGCTTTCTTCGTGATGGGGTCAATAGCGGACGAAGCTCCTTTGGATCGACCCATGGTTTTCTCAGAAGGAGTGGTGCGAAAAGAGGAGGAGAAAGCAGAGCTGCGTAGGAACGATGAGCGCTTTGAGCGGCGGAACAGAGAGAAGGATGATGGCAAAGGCAAAAGAAGGGCAGTAAATCCCTAATTTATTCAATATAAGGGAATGCGGTGTTAATGCGCGCTGTCGATTGAAAGTTTTGAAGCGCCAAAGGGAATAAGATCGCGGTAAATCCACTGGCGGCCGCACAGTAATAGTAGCACCGCTACGCCATCGATGCATCAGCATGCACTGAATAGTAGGACCCACAAAGAGATATGTCCCATCGATAGAACTACAACACACCATCTATGATGTCATGTGTGGTCAAAAAAGCAAAGCAGCAAAGTTCATCCGAGTAAAACACTGTAACATCCCTAAAATCATGTTTTCAAAGCTTTGCATATCATCCATGCATTCATGATCATTTAGGGTTTAATTTCAAAGTCATTACAAAATCAGAAGCATTTGGGTGCTTGTTATTTTATGTAATCAAGCATTGATTCAATGCTACTCTCCATTGAGATAATATTTGATTTAAAACCATTGCTGTGTGTTCCAAAGGATTGTTTGATGAGTTCCAAGCTTGGACAAAATTTTCCAAAACAAATTTTGGTATTAAAACCATTTTCAAATCTTTATCAAATCATGTGCTGAGGCACTGTTTATTTTGATTTTTCAAAAGGACCAAGCTAGTCTAATGAGACAGCCTGAATATGTGCCCAGAAATATGAAGTTTACACTTTACAAAAATCCAGAAAAGATTTGGAATTCAAATGCTTTTGAATTTGTTTGAAAAGGATTCCTGAAAATCAATTTAGAAAAAGAAAAGGGATTAGAAAATAGCACTGGGCCTGGCTCCACCTATTCGGCCCAACAGGCAAAGCAGCCCACCCGGGGATCTTCTTTTCTCTCTGTTTCTCACCGCGCTCGCGCACACCCCCTCATTGACCACTGGGCCCCGCAGCCACGTCACCTCGTCGTCCCCAAATCACGCATGCGACCAGCGCCGCCGCGGCCGTTTCCTCCCGACGCAAATGCTCTTAAATCCCATTGATGCCATGCGTGATTCTCGCCCCTGCTCCGGATACTTAACCCCCACCCCTCTGCGACCATTTCCCCTCACTCAGCGCCCCTACTCCGCCACCAGGCTTCCCTCACTCTCGCTTGCACCGCCACAGTACCGAGCCACTCCGGTGTGCGATTCCGGTGAGCACTCCCCTCCCCTTGCCTTCTAATCTTGCCAGTATGATCACTGCAACCTTGTGCATCTTCTAACACCATAGGTTTGTGCTGGGACCATCCAGAGCCTCGCCAACGTCGACGACTGCACATGCCCGACGAAGCCCGCAACTCCGACGAGCTCCCCTGGTTAGTACTGACCGCGCCTTTCCCTCTCGTTGACACTCGCATGACCAACATCGTCTTGCGCATCTGACGCACTTCTCCTCTTGCCTTGGCATGACCTGTAACCTCGCCAGCGACGACAAACAGAAGCGACCGTCGCCAGAAGGATCTGCGGTGAGCAATCTCCGTCGACCTCGAGCGCCCCTTCACCAACCAAGCACACCTTGAGCATCAGCAGCGCACGGCGAACTCGGTGAGCTATCTCTCCCTCTCCCGCGCGACCAAAATCACTGGCAATGTCTCTAACAGAGCCGCAGCCGCCACTCGCCGCCGCTGGCGCCGCCAGACTTTGGTCGCTTGGTCCACAGCCGCTAGATCCAGATCCAACGCGTGAGATAGATCACTTAACGAAACGTTTTCTTTAGATCTGAGCCGCACAGCGTCACTTAAATCCTACGGCCCGCATCGATCGATCCACGCAAATCGGTATCAGCCAATCAGAACACGCCGCGTGGCTAGGGTTTTGTTTTAAAAACAGAATTTAGATCTATTAGTGTTTCAAACTTGTAAAATTCATAACTTTTGATCCACACGTTCAAATTTGACAAATTTTATATCATTGGAATCAGGAGAGATAATCCTATTTGTTTATGCAATGTGTTTAATGTTTTGCCTCTGTAAAAATGGTTGTTTTTACAGAAACATTTGTAGGATTATTTTGTGTATAGTAATTATTTGAAAAATGATTTGTTGATCAAATAAAGTTTATTTTGTTGATCAAATAAAGTTTATTTGTCTATACTTGTCTTTATTGGTGTAGGAAATCATCACATGGCATTTTGCATGCATTCATATATTTTTGTTTGTATATATTTTGTTATGTGATTTTGGTGCCATTATTTTATGTGTAGATTTTGGTGCAAATAGTGATTGTGATTGTGAATATTGTTGCTACTCCCCAAACTACCAAGGCAAGTGGTGCTTCATGATTTTATTCCTATATTTTTCACCTATGCACTAGAAATATTTTGTATAGGATTTGCATGAATATTTTGGATAAGTATCTATATGCTATGCTTGGGAAATCCTAGTAGATATAGAATTGTTAGAAATTTCTCTAAGTTAAGATGCTTACCATTGCCATGCTTAGCCTAGCTAGTAGCAACCAAGGGTGGTTTTATATTCATGCTATATGAAATATTTCTAAGTCTGTGGACTTGTGTTTTTGTTTAATAAAACAACTAAGTGAATGAAACACCTGGGTGGAATGGAAAGAATGGTTTGTGTTGAGTGGTTACACAAGGCCCATTTCTATGGTTTACCTTGTGTATCTCACTTGTGGAAAGCCACCCAGGAACAAAGGGGTTTGAGATGCCAAATGTTAAGAAGCTTCTAGTGCAGCCACATGGCATTATGGGCTCTGCCTGGATCATATAGGTTGCAATAACTTAGCCATTTGGACAGTTGGTGGTAGTGGGATGATAGGTTTGGAGCGCGTCCATTTGGTCTAAGGGAAGGCTTCTGAAAGGTCCTGTCTTGGTGAAAATCAAGCCTTGTGGGGAAAGTGCACAACCTCTGCAGATGGAAGAATCTAAGTACTTAGCCATGTCCCTGGTATTGGACAACTTGAGCATCAAGACATGGAAGCTATCAAGAATCTCCTCATCCCAATTTCTAAGTTAAAACTTGTGGTTGAAAAAGGGTGAAGGTTCACCAATATCTATTGGTGGTTCCTTGGGAAAGTTTTGCCAAAGAAAAACTTAGGGTTTTCAACTGATAGGTAAAACCTATTTTGAGCAAAGAAAGCCTAAGCTACACTTAGCCAAATTGCACGTAGTATCTAGATGCCAATATTATACTAAGGTATCACTTGCCAATACTATTCCAATGTATTGACCCACTATGGCTGTAACTTGTGATGTTGCAGGTTATTCTGATGATGATTAGGGGTTATGAGTCTACACTCAACATGCTTGCCTGTGGCACATGAAGATGAATACTTATTTATGTTATTCTATATTTGAACTCTTGTATTAGGCCTGTGGCCATGGAGTTGTAAAAGACTATGTTTGTCTCTGGAATGATATGTAATAATGACCTTTGTATCTGTGTACTTCATCTTAAACTGTGGATGCTAGCATTGATCTAGGGACTAGCATTGCAATCACAGGGATCTTTACCTTTATAAAGGTGGGATCTTACAGATGGTATCAGAGGACTGTGTTGCCTGTAGGATTATGACCCTAGGACTGGATTAGAAACCACTAAGGAAATTTTTTCAACAATTTCCACACTTGTCTTTTTCTTCTCGTAAACTTTTCTAATTCTCCTTTCTCATCTCTATTTGTAGATGAACTCCATCAACGAAGCTGTAAGGAAGGGACCACTCATGACCATGACCCTTGAGTGTGAGACTGAATTTCCAAAGGCCCTCAAGAACCTTATGGTTACCATGGGAATACATGGTGCAGCTGTGTACAAAGGTTTTCCTGTGATGGATGAAGGAGAAGAATATTGGTGGGTGCAACTTCACTTATACAAAAATAAGGAATACAACCACAAAGAATCAGGATTCTGCATGGTCACCAACTCAGTGATGCACACCACATTCTTTGATTCAGCAAGGGATGCAGCTTGGAAGGCCATCAAAGAGCTTGGTGAAAGACTCAAGTGCAGAATGCTCAACACCCAAAATGACCTTAGGGAAGAGAAGAAGCATACCCCAAGAGTTGGAAACTACCAACCAACAGCTGAGGGAAGACATCATAGACTTGATTTGGGAATCTTGTGAACAAGATAGGAAGATGGCTACTAAGGATTCTTTGATAGCCATTTTGTCTAGTGAGTGAGAGTTGTAACGTACTTCATTAGTTGGACCACCACACTTTTCATTCTATTTCCAAATTTTTCGTCTAAGTTATGTTGAACCTTGGATGCTTGTAATAGATTTATGTATGCCAAGACTTGTATTTTTGGTTTGCAAATGATATGCTTGTACTACTTTGTCTTGTGTATTTCTGTTGATGTTGTTTTCTAACTTTTCTCTCTTATAAAATAGATGCCTAATGTTACTATCAGCACGGCTGAAGAGTTCAAGGGAACTCGTTTTGGCACCCATCTTATTGAGCTCACTAGTGTGCTCAATCTTCCGCTTCCTAGCATCATGATGCTTCCCCTCACCAAGTTCGAGAGGAAGGACCTTTGGGGCTTCAAGGTTACTCAGACAGGACGCCAGACTAAGCCAGCCACGGAGGCCATCACCTTTAAGCTTATGCATGATGACAAGGAGAGAGGCCTAGAGGCAGTCATGCAGGATTTGCTTGGACGCTTGCTAGGGAGACACTCTCGGGAGGTTAGAGGTACTCACTTCCACGCCTTCGGTAGACGTGACGAGGATGGTGAGGCTATTGAATTCGAGGATACCGCTAGAGAGACGGCAGAGCCGATTCGTCTGTACCTCCAGGACCTAGAGGTTCTTCTTAGGCACCTAGACACTGATAGGACCAACGTCATCCTTAGCAATGACGAACTCCAGGTGCAGCTTCGTGAGAAGGACAAGATCTTCGCGGAGCAAGATGAGATAGTCAAGGAAATGGAGGCCAAGTTTGAGAGTCATGATAGAAAGTTCAAGAGTCAGGAGAAAAGAGTCCAAGATAGGAATAAGAGGATTCGAGACATGACTGCAGAACTAGAAGCCAAAGACTTAGAGCTCGAGCATCAGAGGGTGTGATTGAGAGATTTCGTGCACAGAAGAGGGCTCTCAAAGCCAAAGTAGAGGCCTTGACTACCAATGTCGAGGAATACAAGACCGCTATGGAGAATGCAGGTCTTACACTTGTTGATGAGGAGGTTGATGCAGAGGAGTAGTGATGACTACTCATTTACCATGCTTTTGATTATTGAGTCGCAGTGACCATCCAACATGTGGATGGCTTGCTATTGGTGTGTTTACTTTTCAAAACTTGTTGTCTACGTTGTTGAATTTTTGTTATTTTGATGCTTGTTTATGATTGTATGTGTGATGTATTGTGCATGTTAAGCATCTATGGGTATCTCATTCTTATCCTTATTGAAAACCACAGATGCCTCCTCGACATGCCAACCCCAACCCGAACAACAACAATGTCACCCCAGAGATGCAGCAGCTGATGACAGCTCAGACACAGCTGATGCAGATGATGACCACCTTTATGTAGAATCAGAACAACAACAATAACAACAACAACAATCAGAACAATCCACCAGGTTTTGACATGCTTACCAGATTCTTAAGACTGAGGCCTGCTAAGTTCTCAGGAACTACTGACCCCATGGTGGCCAATGATTGGCTACGCTCAGTAAACAAGGATTTGGTAACTATTGGTTGTACTGATGAGGAGAAAGTCAGGTTTGCAGCTCACTTGTTGGAAGGACCAGCAGCTACTTGGTGGGATAACTTCCAGATCACCACTCCCATTGAGGATGTGACATGGTCTATCTTTGAAGATGGTTTCCGTACAGCTCACATCTCATCCGGAGTGATGAGTTTGAAGAAGAAGGAATTTCATAATCTGAAACAACGCCACCGCAGCGTGGCTGAGTATATTGAGGAGTTCAACAATCTGGCGCGTTATGCACCGGATGAAGTTGACACTGATGCTAAGAGGAAAGAGAAGTTCCTCGAAGGACCGAACGATGAACTGAACTTGTAGCTATCTGTGGCCTATGTCCCCACCTATCAATCTCTTTGTGACAAGGCTGCCATCTTGGATAGCAAGATGAAACAAGTTGAAAGCAGGAAGAGGAAACACCACTCTGACAAGCACAGCTCGGGATCGTCTCACAAACGTTCCCATTATGATGATACTGGGAGTTCTGGATCCCACAAGCATGGACAGTG
Source organism: Avena sativa (assembly GCA_916181665.1). NCBI lineage: Eukaryota > Viridiplantae > Streptophyta > Magnoliopsida > Poales > Poaceae > Avena > Avena sativa. The sequence goes on from OV702281.1 coordinate 398,022,178, forward strand.
TGCCAATTGTGAGTGAATATCCGGATGTGTTTCTGGAAGAATTGCCGGGAATGCCACCAGATAGAGATGTGGAATTTCTGATTGATTTGCTACCAGGATCTGGACCAATAGAAAAGAGACCGTACAAGATGTCAGTTGATGAGTTGAAAGAACTCAAGAAACAACTTGGAGAACAGTTGCAGAAAGGATTTATCCAACCAAGTTCTTCATCTTGGGGAGCACCAGTTTTGTTTGTGGAAAAGAAAGATAGAAGTCAAAGGTTATGCATAGATTACCGTTCACTCAATGAGGTGACTATCATGAACAAATACCCTTTGCCTAGAATCAATGACTTGTTTGATCAGTTAGACGGAGCCTGTGTGTTCTCAAAGATTGATCTCCGATCAGGTTATTTCTGTCAACACCCGGATTTTTAATCCCAAATGCTTGTTATGCCATACATCGCAATCCCAGGATTACCATTTTTGTGAGACATAACAGAATTGGATACCACAGTACATCATCCATTACAAACCATACATAAGGTCTTACACAAATAAGGATCTCATGATCCAGTTCTTAATACAACTTCAAGCAGCGGAATACGTAATAATAATGGTAGCGTAGGCGAAGCTCCATTTCGGGGTCACAGGCAATGCTGACGATGGGAGATGATCCTAGTTGTCGTAACCTTCCTGGGGTCCATCCTCTAGATACTCCTCTTCATAGTCTGGCCACGGGAATAGCCAGGGACAAAGTCATGAGTACTCTTTAAGTACTGGCAAACTAATACTAACAAGGAAAAAGGGGTTTTGGATAATAGGACACTAGGCCCTAGGGTTGTTTTGCAAAAAGCCAGACTTATCTCTACTAGTTCAGAATCAAGAGAAGCTAGTCACAATTTTATAACTCCTAAGTGGGATCTTGTAACTCACGTCACAACTCTGTTGTGGTCAAGTCAAAGTCTCAATTCATTTCACAAGCCATTTTGAAAACATCTGACGGGGGAACAGTATGGCCGCTCCAACTGTCCATAACCGCGGACGCGGCTATTCGAATAGTTTGACACTCTGCAGAGATTATACACTTTCACCACAACATTCGATACATCCGTCAGGAACAAATCCTGAATTCACCATACTCAGTATGCGGATAATCAATCCTAACCTTTCAATTACACGCCCTAGTATAAGCACACCTCTCTTGTGAGTTTGGCCACCCAACCATGACCAACTGTCATCTTGGGTACTGCACAGGTGGACAATCTTCACAAGGTAGCCTCAGCTCATACCTTGGCCGTGAGGGAACTAATACTAAGGTATATAAGTTTCCAGTCAAGCCCTACCCAATCTTCGGGTATTGTGGTTATACGATAAAATTGGAATGGTATCGCATCCAGACAACCATCAGTTTTATAAAGGGCTAAGGCTCATGCCTCAACATTTTCATCACCAAAATCATCAGTTTGTTCGGAAACACATATCCAAAACATTTCAATAGAATGATCCATCATTCCAAGGTTTTCATAACCATTTCTCCACCAAGTATTCCCATCTAAAGTTGATCAAGTTTTATGCTTAGCACTAGCATCTACAAGGGAGGATAAGTACTAATGAGGGGTGGTAAACTAGTGGAGTTTCAACTAAGTACAACCTTATATCTTAGGATGATATCAAGGTTTCTAACTTAGGCCAAATTTTATGCTCTTTATGCAACCTTCAAATATATATTTCTAGAATCTATAAGTCACTTAAGTCAACTCTAAGTTAAATCTTTGATAAAGAAATAAAGTAGAAAGCTTGCAAATAAAACTAGGATTGGGTTATCAAGTGGGTATGATCACATATGCTTAAGGCATATAGTTGGCATGGTAACAAGCAAGTATTAGCTTGCACAATTGCAAGTATAAGCTTGCATGGGTCAACTTGATTAGTAAGGCTTGCTAAAGTAGAGTATCTTGCAAGTGTTAGCTTGCCTTGTGCAGAGCAGTGGTTGAAGTTCTCCTCGGCTTCTTCTTCGTAGAATCCTCCTTCCTCCTCGTATCCTTGGTCGGTACTAGCGTCTATAAATAAATACGATGCACACAATCACCAAACAATACTTAACTACTTGCAATCATCACACAAAAGGGTCCTATGGATGATCTAGAATCATCACTAACATTACAAGATTAAAGCTTGGTTTAATTCCTTTTATTTTTAGAAAAGTAATTTCTACTCATTGAAAAACTACTTAAGATTTACTATTCTCCAAACCAAACATGGTATCATGTTGACACATGTCATCACCACATATTTTAGTCCATGGGAATGTGATTTAAAGTGGTGTCACAATTTAATAAGGTTTTACCCTTCTATTTTAATTAATTAAAGTGGCTAGAAATGCCTATGTGGCATTCTTTTATTACTTGGTCATTATTTCTGTAAGTAAACCTATATATTTTTATATATTCTGAAAGGTATGGTTAAATGTGATTTTTGAGAGTTGGAATCAACTCAAAAGCTATTATGGTTTTAATTTGAAAAATGTTTGAATGCAGAAAAGCTTCTGCCTTGTTATTTTTACCAAAGATGATCTACAGATCCAAATAACTTGAATCCAACGGGCTTGGATTCAGCATTCCTAGACCTACAAAATTGGTTTCATTCAATTTGGTTCAAAGAATTGACCTGGGTTGATTTTTGAAACTGGGTACAGAAGTGTGTTTGAAATAAAATGGAAAAGATTAAATTCAAATAACTGGGCTGCGCGGGAAGCGATACTGGGCCGGCCTGCTAAGCACAGCGCTTCCGCGGGCTGTTTAAGTGGCTGTCCCCACGCGTCAGTGAGACAGGGGGTGCGAAATGGTATGGGGCGATGTGGTGTGTTCGATCTGGTTCTAATCCAACGGCTGAGGGTCATCGTCGACGTTGGGCAACGCCGGCGAGACAGAAACCTAGCGCGACCAGTGGGGGTTGTTGGGGGCTCACCGGGGTTCAGGCGAGGGTCGGCGAGGCGGGCGAACGACGATGTCGACGACAGCGAACCTCCTGGTACCGGCAGCTTCTCCTGGGGCGACTCCAATCGCTGGCTCCCTTCTTCTCCAGCAGCGGCGGGCTGCGGTGAAATTCCGGCGCTGTGCTGCTCGCCTTGCTCCTGGAACGGGGTGGAATGATTAGTGAGGAGAGGGGAGTGAGATGGTGTGCTCAATTCGGCTGGGGGTGGCCTCTATTTATAGTGGCGAGAGGGGACTGACGGGGCGCACGGTGAGCTCGTCGTGGTCGACGGTACAGAGGGCTATCGGCGTGGGAGACGGTAGGGGGCGGTGCGGTGCTCCCTGGCGATGCTCAACGACACGGTGGCGAGACGTGGGGCGGTGCGGTTTGGTCGGAACGCGGCGGTGCTCTGCGCGTGCCTGACGGAGAATTTAATGGCGCAAAGCGCGCGTGGTCCGCGTGGCGGCGAACGAGCGTGTCTGCGGGGTTGCTAGGACGGTGGTGATCACGTATGCACGTGGCGAGGGCGGCGCACGGTCTGTGGGCGTCGGTCGAGCGTGGCGCACGGGGCGTGCTCTCGGCATGGTTGCTGGCGAGCTGGGCGCGGTCAGTGCGTGTGGTCCAGTGGCTGGCAAAGTTTGAGCGCTGGACAGGGAGTGGCGGTGGGGTGTTGGCTTGCTCCCAGACATGCTGGCTAGGCTTGTTTATTTTCCTAGCTCGCTGTCGACATGGGGGTGACAAAGGTGCATTCGGCCTGCTCACCATTGATGGCAATGCCAAGCTTATAGTGATGCTAAGGGTGTGCAATTGAGCTAGATGATCTACTAAAATCTAGTTGTAACCAGAGAGGGAACAAGTTAGGCTTCAATCACTGCTCACAATAGTGTTTGGATTTTGTTTGATTTGTGTCTGCCAAGTGTTTGATGAAATGGCCGCAAGAACTCAAGTTTTGAATTTTGAAAAGATATTTTGTGGGTGTGCTAGGTTGGTGCTGGTGAGTCTGCAGGTGCTTGGGTTTTGAAAGTTGAGCTTGTTTGAGTGGTTTTTGAAAAAGTGGGATCTTCCCATATGATAAAGATTCAATTTTGAATTGTCATTTAAACTATGCATTTGAAAGTTTCTGGATGATCACAAGGTGGGCCTTGATACTTTGTTATGAGTACAATCAAGGGGTGCAAAGATCCAGAAAAGTTTCTGTTAGGTTTTGAAAGTTTGAGACAGCCAAAGAAGGCATGGGAGTTAAATTGGTCAAAATGACCATTCCCTTATTTTATTTGTTTTGATTTACTTGTCTTTGGGAAAAGTGTGGGAAATGTTTAGATGATGTTTATTTCACCTAAGCATCAATTTACAAGCAATGGAACACACAAACAATGTGGTTCAAAAGAATTCAAAACGAAATGCATACTCACATGCATGCTTCCATAATTTTATTTAGAAAAGTTTTTGTTAACCCTAATTTTGATGATTAGAGTTTGATGATCCAAGTTTGTATTTTTGGGATGTTACAATTTCCTGCTCAAGATAAGAGAACAAGGCATACCTAAGACAGCTTTCACCACTAGGTATGGATTGTATGAGTATACCGTGATGCCATTTGGTTTGACCAATGCACCAGCATACTTCATGAATATGATGAACAAGGTGTTCATGGAGTTCCTTGACAAGTTTGTTGTCGTTTTCATCAATGACATTTTGATCTACTCTGAGAGCAAAGAATAGCATCAAGGACATTTACGTTTGATACTTGAGAAGCTTAGAGAGCATAAGCTGTATGCCAAATTCAGCAAGTGTGAATTTTGGTTAAATGAAGTTGGATTTCTTGGACACATTGTGTCAGGAGATGGTGTAGCAGTTGATCCTACTAAAGTGTCACCAGTAACTGAATGGGAATCTCCTAAGTCGGTAAAAGAGGTTCGTAGTTTCCTTGGCTTGGCAGGATACTACAAAATATTTATTGAAAATTTCTCCAAAGTAGCTAAACCAATGACAGAGTTACTAAAGAAAGACAAGATATTCGCTTGGTCTGAAGGATGTGAACTCAGTTTCCAAGAATTGAAGAAGAGACTAGTGACAGCACCAGTCTTATGTCTGCCAGATTTGGAGAAGGATTTCCAAGTATATTGTGATGCATCTCATCTTGGATTAGGTGCAGTGCTAATGCAAGAAGGGAAAGTTGTGGCTTATGCCTCGAGACAACTCAAAACTCATGAGGTAAATTACCCAACTCATGATTTAGAGTTAGCCTCTGTTGTCCATGCACTCAAAACATGGAGACATTATCTTTTGGGAAAGCGATGTGAAGTGTTCACAGATCACAAAAGTTTGAAGTATGTCTTCACCCAGAAAGAAATTAACATGAGACAAAGAAGATGGCTAGAACTCATCAAGGACTATGACTTGAGTTTGCAATACCACCCCAGTAAAGCAAATGTTGTAGCAGATGCTCTAAGCCGTAAGGTTTTTGTGAATGGCCTTACCATGGGAGAGTTGCCAGATGATCTGTGTGCCCAGATTAGAGATCTTAGATTGGAGATTGTGCCTGAAGGACATCTCATGTCATTGGATGTTCAACCCACTTTGTTCGACAAAATCAAAGAAACCCAAAAGACAGACAAAGAAATTGAGGAGATCAAGGAAAAGATTGGCAAAGGAAAGGCCAAAGGATTCCATGAAGACGAACAGGGTACTTTATGGTATGGAAAACGTATCTATGTTCCACAAGATCCGGAGCTTCGGAAACTGATCTTACAAGAAGCACACAACTCACCATATTCCATTCATCCGGGTAACACCAAAATGTACATGGATATGAAAGAAAGGTTTTGGTGGAATAATCTCAAGAAGGACATCGCTGAACATATTGCTTTGTGTGATGTATGTAGTAGAGTGAAAGCGGAACATCAGAAACCCGCAGGATTGCTAAAACCACTACCTATTCCTGATTGGAAGTGGGACAAGATTGGCATGGATTTCATCACTGGATTGCCAAGGACCAGGTCAGGATATGATTCTATTTGGGTAGTAGTGGATCGCCTAACTAAAGTGGCTCATTTCATACCCGTGAAGACAACCTATACAAGTGCTAAGTTAGCCAAGATCTATATGATTAGGATTGTATGTCTGCATGGAGTACCCAAGAGTATTGTGTCTGATAGGGGAACTCAATTCACTTCTCATTTTTGGAGGCAATTACATGAGTCATTGGGAACGAGGTTGGAATTCAGCACTGCTTTCCATCCTCAGACTGATGGACAAACAGAAAGGACCAACCAAATACTTGAAGATATGTTGAGGGCATGTGCCCTAGACTATGGAGCCAGTTGGGATGAAAGTCTGCCTTACGCAGAATTCTCTTACAATAACAGCTATCAAGCCAGTATTGAGATGGCACCATTTGAATTTCTCTATGGGAGAAAGTGTACCAACCCATTGTTATGGAATGGTGTGGGAGAAAGAAATCTGTTCGGACCAGAACTAATCAAAGAGGCTGAAGAGAAAGTCAAACTAGTTAAGGACAGATTGAAGATAGCATAGTCCCGACAAAAGAGCTACGCAGATCCTAAGCGTAGAGAAGTCACCTATGAAGTAGGTGATAGAGCTTATCTTAGAGTGTCACCACTTCGTGGAGTGAAGAGATTTGGAGTCAAAGGAAAATTGGCCCCAAGATATGTTGGACCATTCAAGATCCTGAGTCATAAAGGAGAAGTAGCTTATGAGATTGAATTGCCAGAATCATTGTCTGTCGTTCACAATGTGTTTCATGTGAGTCAACTTAAGAAATGCCATCCAGAGATGGAAGAGACTTCTTTGAAGGATACTATACCTTTGGAGGAGGTTCAATTGGAAAGTGATCTCACTTATGAGGAAAAACCTATCAAGATTCTTGAGACTGCAAAAAGAGTTACTCCGACTAAGATTATCAAATTCTGCAAAGTTCAATGGAACCATCATTCCGAAGAAGAAGCAACATGGGAAAGAGAAGATGATCTTCGGAAAGACCACCCTCACCTATTTGCTAGCCAATCCAAATCTCGAGGGCGAGATTCACCTTAAGGGGGTTAGATTTGTAACATCCCTAAAATCATGTTTTCAAAGCTTTACATATCATCCATGCATTCATGATCATTTAGGGTTCAATTTCAAAGTCATTACAAAATCAGAAGCATTTGGGTGCTTGTTATTTTATGTAATCAAGCATTGATTCAATGCTACTCTCCATTGAGATAATATTTGGTTTAAAACCATTGTTGTGTGTTCCAAAGGATTGTTTGATGAGTTCCAAGCTTGGACAAAATTTTCCAAAACAAATTTTGGTATTAAAACCATTTTCAAATCTTTATCAAATCATGTGTTGAGGCACTGTTTATTTTGAATTTTCAAAAGGATCAAGCAAGTATAATGAGACATCTTGAATATGTGCCCAGAAATATGAAGTTTACACTTTACAAAAATCCAGAAAAGATTTGGAATTCAAATGCTTTTGAATTTGTTTGAAAAGGATTCCTGAAAATCAATTTAGAAAAAGAAAAGGGATTAGAAAACAGCACTGGGCCTGGCGCCACCTATTCGGCCCAACAGGCAAAGCAGCCCACCCGGGGATCTTCTTTTCTCTCTGTTTCTCACCGCGCTCGCGCACACCCCCTCGCTGACCACTGGGCCCCGCATCCACGTCACCTCGTCGTCCCAAAATCACGCCTGCGACCAGCGTCGCCGTGGCCGTTTCCTCCCGACGCAAATGCTCTTAAATCCCATTGATGCCGTGCGTGATTCTCGCCCCTGCTCCGGCTACTTAACCCCCACCCCTCTGCGACCATTTCCCCTCACTCAGCACCCCCACTCCGCCACCAGGCTGCCCACACTCTCGCTTGCACCACCGCAGTACTGAGCCACTCCGGCGTGCGATTCCGGTGAGCACTCCCCGCCCCTTGCCTTCTAATCTTGCCAGTATGATCACTGCAACCTTGCGCATCTTCTAACACCATTTGTTCGTGCTAGGACCATCCAGAGCCTCGCCAACATCGACGACTGCACGTGCCCGACGAAGCCCGCAACTTCGACGAGCTCCCCTGGTTAATACTGACCGCGCCTTTCCCTCTCGTTGACATTCGCGTGACCAACATCGTCTCGCGCATCTGACGCACTGCTCCTCTTGCCTTGGCATGACCTGTAACCTCGCCAGCGACGACGAACAGAAGCGACCGTCGCTAGAAGGATCTGCGGTGAGCAATCTCCGTCGACCTCGAGCGCCCCTTCGCCAACCAAGCACACCTTGAGCATCAGCAGTGCACGGCGAACTCGGTGATCTATCTCTCCCTCTCCCGCGCGACCTAAATCACCGGCAACGTCTCTGACAGAGTCGCCGCCGCCACTCGCCGCCGCTGGCGCCGCCAGACTTTGGTCGCTTGGTCCACAGCCGCTAGATCCAGATCCAACGCGTGAGATAGATCACTTAACGAAACGTTTTCTTTAGATCTGAGCCGCACAGCGTCACTTAAATCCTACGGCCCGTATCAATCGATCCGCGCGAATCGATATCAGCCAATCAGAACACGCCGCGTGGCTAGGGTTTTGTTTTAAAAACAGAATTTAGATCTATTAGTGTTTCAAACTTGTAAAATTTATAACTTTTGATCCACACGTTCAAATTTGACAAATTTTATATCATTGGAATCAGGAGAGAAAATCCTATCTGTTTATGCAATGTGTTTAATTTTTTGCCTCTGTAAAAATGGTTGTTTTTACAGAAACATTTGTAGGCTTATTTTGTGTATAGTAATTATTTGAAAAATGATTTGTTGATCAAATAAAGTTTATTTTGCTGATCAAATAAAGTTTATTTGTCTATACTTGTCTTGATTGGTGTAGGAAATCATCACATGGCATTTTGCATGTATTCATATATTTTTGTTTGTATATATTGTGTTATGTGATTTTGGTGCCATTATTTTATGTGTAGATTTTGGTGCAAATAGTGATTGTGATTGTGAAGATTGTTGCTACTCCACAAACTACCAAGGCAAGTGGTGCTTCATGATTTTATTCCTATATTTTTCACCTATGCACTGGAAATATTTTGTATAGGATTTGCATGAATATTTTGGATAAGTATCTATATGCTATGCTTGGGAAATCCTAGTAGATATAGAATTGTTAGAAATTTCTCTAAGTTAAGATGCTTACCATTGCCATGCTTAGCCTAGCTAGTAGCAACCAAGGGTGGTTTTATATTCATGCTATATGAAATATTTCTAAGTCTGTGGACTTGTGTTTTTGTTTAATAAAACAACTAAGTGAATGAAACACCTGGGTGGAATGGAAAGAATGGTTTGTGTTGAGTGGTTACACAAGGCCCATTTCTATGGTTTACCTTGTGTATATCACTTGTGGAAAGCCACCCAGGAACAAAGGGGTTTGAGATGCCAAATGTTAAGAAGCTTCTAGTGCAGCCACATGGCATTATGGGCTCTGCCTGGATCATATAGGTTGCAATAACTTAGCCATTTGGACAGTTGGTGGTAGTGGGATGATAGGTTTGGAGCGCGTCCATTTGGTATAAGGGAAGGCTTCTGAAAGGTCCTGTCTTGGTGAAAATCAAGCCTTGTGGGGAAAGTGCACAACCTCTGCAGATGGAAGAATCTAAGTACTTAGCCATGTCCCTGGTATTGGACAACTTGAGCATCAAGACATGGAAACTATCAAGAATCTCCTCATCCCAATTTCTAAGTTAAAACTTGTGGTTGAACAAGGGTGAAGGTTCACCAATATCTATTGGTGGTTCCTTGGAAAAGTTTTGTCAAAGAAAAACTTAGTGTTTTCAACTGATAGGTAAAACCTATTTTGAGCAAAGCAAGCCTAAACTACACTTAGCCAAATTGCATGTAGTATCTAGATGCCAATATTATACTAAGGTATCACTTGCCAATACTATTCTAATGTATTGACCCACTATGGCTGTAACTTGTGATGTTGCAGGTTATTCTGATGATGATTAGGGGTTATGAGTCTACACTCAACATGCTTGCCTATGGCACATGAAGATGAAGACTTATTTATGTTTTTCTATATTTGAACTCTTGTATTAGGCCTGTGGCCATGGAGTTGTAAAAGACTATGTTTGTCTCTGGAATGATATGTAATAATGACCTTTGTATCTGTGTACTTCATCTTAAACTGTGGATGCTAGCATTGATCCAGGGACTAGCATTGCAATCACAGAGATCTTTACCTTTATAAAGGTGGGATCTTACAAACACATGGAGTCTATGCTCTGATGCATGCACCCGAACATAGACTCGGGGGCTACTCCCATCGAGAGCGCTGTCGCGCACCAGATAAAATTCAACATAGTATATTCCTCGGACGGAGGATCTACTTTGATCCTATGCTCTGATGCAAGCATCACACCATAGTCTAGGGGGCTACTCCCATCGGAAGCACTGTCATGCAGCCGATAGAACAAATCCTCCTACGAAGTCGACATTTTTAGCATACGGCCAACATAAAATTTGAGCCTACGCTCGAATCCAAGTATTCAACTACAGCCTCGGGGGGCTACTCCCATTGGGAGCGCTGTCGGGCACCCGATAGATATTCTAAAGAAAACCTATGAGTATTACATACTTGTATCCTTGTACGTTACTCCCATCGGTAGTATTCGGCAAAATACTAAAAAAGTTGATAACTTCAGCAATTCCAATAGCCAAACAAGGCAATCGATAAAAAAATTCTCAGACCGCATGTGCCGCGATAATATGTCTGAATGCGGTGTCCACGACATAAAGGTAAGACCCCGGGTGTTATCCTGATGTGGCTTGGTAATCGTACACGAATGCGTTCTGCCAATATTTATCCGTATCTATGATACCATGAAAAGTACTGATAGATGCATCGTGTACCTAAAATATAAGCACCAGGATTCAACATTCGATAAGACCTTCGCGGACCGAACTGAATTACACCGGCAAATACCGAATTCAATCCTAGGGACTTGAATTTTATGTAGGTTCACATTGTTTTTTCCAAGAGCAATTTAGTGGTTCCCGATCCGTCGGATGCACCAGACTTGTTTTACCAAATTCCTATAGAGCTTCAATAAAAACATCTGCTTACATAAAAAAAACTCGGCTAAAATAGCTAAACAGAATTAAGACTCGACCGGATCTGCGGTTCAGATAGAGTCTCGAGGGCTACTGACATGGATATGACCTATCGGGTCCCTATGTTTAGTTACCCTAGGCGTATAAAAGCTTATGGACCACGAAGGCCCAACAAAGTCCAAGAAGCACCCGATGGAATAAAGACTTCCCTTAACTGCTAAGGAATATTCAGAAACCGACATATAGTTCGTATTGTAAATATTAACTTGTAACCACTCCGGCTATGGATTCAGGACCCAGCTTCTCATATAAAGGCTGAGAGGACATGCCGGAGAGGGCACCTTAGTTTTCCAGCAATCCACCGTAAGCTAGATCGCAACTAGCGAACCGACGACTTTGTAACCGAGCTTTCTCAATAATAAGACTACATCGACTTCCTTATTTGTCTGACCAGCCGACGAAATCCTCAACGCTATCTTTTCCACGAAACCCTAAGTCCATAACAATAGGCATTGCCGAGGTTACCCCTCGTCACTCCCTATATCTGAAAGGATTTTATTTTTTGAATTATTTATTATTTTCTTTTATTTTTTTGTAAAACTAGAAAGGCAATCTAGGGGATGGAGTTGGTGCAGGCCAGTTACCCGTGGCGCACCACTATGTGGTGCCCTATGGATAAGTGGTCGTGACTTACCTGTAGGGCACTTCTCAGCCGTGCGCCACGGCTATTTACCCTTGGGGCATAATCTACCTTGTGCATCATGGGTATATGGATTACCTATAGCTATTTTCCTAGCAGTGAAGAATTAAATCTTAAATCAATAATTTGATTAATGATTTGTCTTTACTGTTAGGTTATGTTCGATAATTTCGATTGCCCCACACATAGTTTCACATAAAAAAGAGCTCATATGGTGCTTCTAGGTATTTTTTTGTCAAATATGCCCAAATCTAGAAACTTCAACTGAATTTGACCACTCCTCGAAACTAATTCGGAATCTGACCCCTGGGGTCGGCGCCATTTTAAATGGAGCCGAAGTTGTACAGGTCGGCGCGCACATATCAGAAAATCGAACCGAAGTAGGTCGACTCCGTTTGAAACGGCGTCGACCTCCCTAGGTTGCCACCCTGTTGTCACTGTTGGTGTCGGCGTGTATAACTTTGGCTCCGTTTAAAATGACGCTGACCCTAGGAGCCAGATTTCGAATTAGTTTCGGGGAGGGGTCAGATTCGGTTGAAGTTTCTCAAAAAGATCAGATTTAGCAAAAAAATACTGCTTCTAGCACCGGTGGAGGGTGTAGGTGGTCGTGTGTCCGACGGATCTCCTGAGATCTGATCGCTTTTGTGTTCGTTCATGCGGTTTTATGTTAGTCTCCTTCAATCAAAGGTTTTTATTATTGATGATGGTTGTTGCTCTGGTCAAGACAGCACGTGTCTTTAGCTTATCCTAGCATTTATATAATCGACTCTGTTTTTATTTGATAGTTTATATATTAATGTTGATGATTATTATTACTCTCTCCAGTTTGGTTTAGTAGGCTCGCACGTAGTTTAAGAACAACTTTGATCAATAATTTTGATCAATAAATTTTACATAATATATCATAAAAATTATACCATTGAATTCATCTTCAAAAATAGTCTTAAATGGTATATTTTTTAAGACATATATTGCATATTTTAGAGGTATATACACTTTTGGTCCCACAACTTGCCTGGTAGGAGCAGATTAATCCCATATCTTGCAAAGAGTGCAAAACTGGTCTTACAACTTGCATAGCTGGGACTAATTAGTCCAATTTCACCGAATTTCATGTTTTTGAACCAATTTGAATGGAAGGACACTTCTGTAGAAAACCCCTCAAACTATGGCTAAGTGAACTAAAACTAAACTTGACACGTGACGTTTTAATTTTTATTAAAAGACTCCTACTCCCTTCGATCCATATTACTTGACTTGGATTTGTCAAATTTAGATAAATCTATATACTAAATAGTGTCTAGATTCATCTAAATCTAAATATATTTGAGTCAACTAATATGGATCGAAGGGAGTATATATTTTTTCACTGGCATATTCGAGGTGCAAACTACATCTTTTAGGAAAACTCGTGCATACCAATACGTCACAGAAGGATTCTTCGTATGATCAAGCACGTTAGGTTATTACACACACTTAGCTGGTATATGGCTTTTTTCATAAAAGTTAAAACGCTATACATGTCAGGTTTTAGGTTTAGTGCAGTTAGCCATAGTCTGAGGGGTTTTCTACAAAAGCGTCTGTCTAGTCCAAATTTGGTATTCCATCCGATCTATATTAGTTGACTTAAATTTTAACAAATCTAAATCAACTAATATGGATCGGAGGGAGTAAAAAAAGTGAAATTCGATAAAATTGGCTAATTCTCCGAGCTATGCAAGTTATGGGACTAGTTTTACACTATTTGCAAGATGTAGGAATAATTTGCTCCTATCATGCAAGTTATACAATCAAAAGTGTATATATCTATATATTTTATTGATTAAAATTGATAGTTAAAGATTTTTTTAAACCACATAGTACTTACTTTTAATAAATCGGACTAGAGGGAGTAGATCGGTGGTGCCGAGTATTGGGCTGACATATGCCCATAAACATAGGCCATGATCATTCTGCAGCTGGACCAAGGGAATCCTTCCGGGTCTTCCCGACAGCTCTGCTGCACGTGGGCCAACGTGACCCGCTCGACTTCCGCTCTAGGCCACGACGGGACCCAGCTGAGCAATCGTGCTTGATCGCGCCCATCCAGACCGTCCACGTTTCCCGAAACAAGCACCCAGACACCACGCGGACAGCCCAGATGTTCAATACTCCAATCGTGGATCAGAGGAGGTCGCCAGACAGACAAAACCGCTAATCAAATCAAATCACACATCCCCGGGGGTCGGGGGACAGCAATAGGCGCGATCGCTGAAGCCACAGCCAAGCTCTGCAGCGCCTGCGCATCCGATCGAATCCAAGGTACGCGCGCGCTACTCGGATCTCGCCGTCCTTCCTCCTCTTCCTCTTTCCGCGCTCGATCCGTTCCAGTCCTAGTCTCGTCCGCTCGCCGCGGCACGCTGAAGCTCTCGCGTGCGCGCCACAGATTTGCTTGGTTGGCCAGCCTAGGAGGAGCAGAAAGGTGGCACCGGGTTTCGATTCTGGGCTCCAGATCGGCCCCGTAGTAGGTAGTTTTAAGGCATTCGTCCGTTTTCTTCCTCTGGTTCTCTGTAGCTTGCTCTGTCTCTGTGTGTGTGTGCACGGCTGCCTTGCGTGCAGTTCTGATGCTTCTGGATATCGATGATCGGATCAACCGATGTAGAAGCATGTAGATTAGTCAACGGGACGCCGAGGGAGGGGCGAGTTTGTCAGAATGCTGTCTCTAGAACTGGAAGAACCGGTCTAAGGTCCGGCGTTCAGTTAATTAGCTCTTGTCTGGTTCAGTGTTCTTAGAGCATTGCTTCAAATGAGAAGATGCAACCATTGAAAAGCAAGTTTAGCATAGTTGAATTAGCATGTCATAGTCGTCTAGGGATTTTCTTCAGTTTGAATATACTTTGCTAACTTAGTACGTATGTTGATTTGGTATATCAGGCTTCTAAAATTCAGAAACATGGTTGTCGCAAATGGCAACGCCGACATGGAGGAAGGAACCCTTGAGATCGGGATGGGTATGCATTTTCTATTTGTCCCCGTAAAAGTATCTTCACGTGAATAGGAGGATATCAACACTTTGGACTGATAATCTGGTGGGGATAAGACACACCTTTTAATCGTTCTCTTTGTATTGCAGAGTACAGGACAGTTTCTGGAGTTGCTGGTCCTCTTGTGATTCTTGATAAAGTGAAGGTATCCTATATGCATACCAATTTTCGTGATTTAATATTTTATAATATTTATTATTGATCCTGAAACTGTCATTTCAGGGTCCTAAATACCAAGAAATCGTCAACATACGATTGGGAGATGGCACAACTAGGCGTGGCCAGGTGCTTGAAGTTGATGGAGAGAAAGCTGTGGTTCAGGTATTTATATATTATTAGTGTGATAGTACTAGAGCAGCACGAAGAATGATGATTACAATACTTTTTCTTCACAAGTTGTCCACTCATCATCTATCCATGGGATCTTTTATTCAATTTTTTATAGTATAATTTGATTCGAAAGAGAGATGACATATTGTGTTTATATCATGTTTTAAGCAACCTCCAAAGACTACACTCATTTTCTGTCTTTAGCCATAACGATCTTTATCGTAGTGGAGACGATTATGCGGCATTACCATCACATTATCTCAATTTAAGCATCATTGAACAATGGGTTACCTTTTTTAAGCAAAAATTAGTTGCCTTTGTCTTTACTTCGCTTTCAGTTCACCTTTTGGTTAGTGTACAGTTTTTTCCTTTTTTAACATGACATTGAGGAAAATTCAAACCTCGACTATATGTTAGTGTACAGTTTTTTTCTTTTCTACATACCTTTTTTTCATTGTTCATGAAACTTTAGAAATTCACTGGCAGGTTTTCGAGGGAACTTCTGGTATTGATAACAAATATACAACTGTGCAATTCACTGGTGAGGTAACAACGATTTTCCCAGAAACAAGTGCCAATTGGTCTCAATGGAATTCTTTTTATTCAACTACGGCTGGCTAATTCTGAAAAAAATCAAACATATTTGTTCAGAATTTTGGCTTGTTCATATTTCTTTTATTTGCAATTTTTAAGGTTCTAAAAACTCCGGTATCATTGGATATGCTTGGTCGTATTTTCAATGGTTCTGGGAAACCTATAGATAACGGGCCACCAATTTTACCAGAGGCATACCTGGACATTTCCGGTAAGAGTTAGCTGATTCAAATGTGCGGTAAATTTTAGAAAACCTAGATTTTGATATTGTTTTGTTAATATGGTGCAGGAAGTTCTATCAATCCCAGTGAACGAACATACCCTGAAGAAATGATTCAGACTGGCATATCTACAATCGATGTCATGAATTCTATTGCTCGTGGTCAGAAGATCCCACTGTTCTCCGCTGCAGGTCTCCCACACAATGAAATTGCTGCTCAGATTTGCCGTCAGGCTGGTCTGGTAAAGCGTAAAGAGAAGACCGATAATCTCTTGGAGGTATATATAAAGCCAAAATAATTATTAGCTACCCATAGTATTTGCTTAATTGTAGTTTGTATAACTCTTTGCACTACTAGAAATAATTATAATGAACATGAAGCTGAAATAACCAACTAACTTTGATGGTTCTGCTCCATCAACCAGGCTTCTGTCATGATGATTGAACTTTTCTATGGACTATCCAAACCTTTCTCACTGTGCTGAAAATTTCTACACACACTTAAAGTGATTAGTTTTGATAATTGATCGATCTTGAAAATAATTATCTACTTGCATCTATGATTTTTTTCTAAAGTACATGATATGATATAATACGTTGTTGGCTCATCATTGCAAATTGACGATCAATGGATTGTAGCAATCAATCTCTATATATTAATCTGCGTCCTCTTGGAATGGCCACTTGGTCAGCCAACCATAGTTTACAACATTGAAATGTTGATTTCTGTGGTATTTGTTCTAACTTCCCAAGAAGTAGCTATTAAATACATATATTGTTTAGAATCTTGGTTTGTCTTACATTGCGAAGTTAATATTATTCTCAGTTAAAGTGACTTATTTTAAACAGAACGTATTAATTAATATTATTCTCAGTTAAAGTGACAACATTAATTTGAATAACAGAACTTATTAATTAATATTATTATCAGTTAAAGTGATTTATTTTAAACATTCTATCCATGTTTACTCCATGCTAGATCAGTATTTTGACATTCACACATCTGCTACAATTGTTGTAGAATGCCGAGGAGGACAATTTTGCTATTGTCTTTGCAGCTATGGGAGTAAACATGGAGACAGCACAATTTTTCAAGCGTGACTTCGAGGAGAATGGTTCGATGGAGAGAGTTACCTTATTTCTTAATCTGGTACATCCACATAAACTTCCCCCCCCCCCCCCCCCTTTTTTTTTGTTCCTTCAATTGTTTGCTCTTAGGATTGTGCAAAATCTGCCAACTAACCCCTTTCTTTTTTTCATAGGCAAATGATCCAACAATCGAGCGCATTATTACTCCAAGAATTGCACTCACCACAGCAGAATACTTGGCATATGAGTGTGGGAAGCATGTTCTTGTCATCCTGACTGACATGAGTTCATATGCAGATGCACTTCGTGAAGTAAGGGCGCTTATCTTCAGTAATATTTTCCTTGATTTTACAGTAGAACATGTTTACTTGACAACTCTCTTCCATTAACTGGAGTTAGCACAAGATTTCTGTTATCAACACATAACCCTGAATATTTTTGGATCACGCATCTTAATTTTACTTGTTACAAGAAATCTCAACATGTTCTTGCAGAAAACTCCATTTAGGAAAATTTTCATCTAATTCAGTTTTAAAAGATTGCCAATTGCTATTTTTGTATTATCATTAGTAGCGGAATATTCACTATACTAGATTATACTTTATGTTATAATAACTTGGTTAAACTTGGATTTATACATTTTGTTTTAGCTAATGATAGTTATGAAATAAGATCTTAGCAAAACATAAAGTTATTGGCAGTGGTTTCTAATCGTTTAATGGTTTTGATCTAACCGATCCTTAGTGTATTGTCCTGATTCATGCTCAGATCCCTAATTCCCTTACTCTACATGGACGTACAGTTACCTTTGCCTTTCTTCCTATCAGGTTTCTGCTGCTCGAGAGGAAGTACCTGGAAGGCGTGGTTATCCCGGTTATATGTACACTGACTTAGCGACTATCTATGAGCGTGCTGGTCGTATAGAAGGAAGAAAAGGATCAATTACACAGATACCTATTTTGACCATGCCTAATGATGGTCAGTTTGTGATATATTCTTACTTTTCATCGAATGTTATATGAGCTGATGTATTTTCTCTCGATAATGTTGAAAGAAGCTACATTCGTACCATATGTTCAGTATTGCTGGCAACCCTTTTTGTTGTTACAAGTTTTTTACTCTTGTAGATATTACCCATCCAACTCCTGACCTTACTGGCTACATTACCGAGGGGCAGATCTATATTGACAGGCAGCTACACAATCGGCAGGTATTCCACAATGCCCAGTTATCCACTCACTTTGTAGATCTCTAAATGGACACCAAACTTCGTACATGTTCTAAGGCTGTCATTAGGATTCCTGATTCGAACAAGAAACATGATTAGACTTGCAATAGTAATTTGATGAGACAATGCTTTTTTTTTTGCCGAGGCAAGAGGCATATATAGAAGTGTAGAACACTTATGGGAAATGAATTATTTACCTGGCTCTTCATATTGAGGAAAGAGTGCTTGTTGCCTTTCCTTCAGAAAAATAAAATGATAGTTTCTCTGTAAGACAAATTTTACAATGAAATGGAAAAAATATTGCTCTAATAATGTTTGTAGCTCATAACTGAGTAGTATTATGCCTGATGGTGCCTGATATCTATATGACAGATTTATCCACCAATCAACGTCCTTCCCTCACTTTCGCGGCTCATGAAGGTATGGTTCTGCTACTAAAGAAACTGTTGCAATTGACACCTATGTTATAGTGATGCCAGCATAATCAATGAGGTCCATAACTGCTTACTTATTCTGGATCCGTTGCAGAGTGCTATTGGCGAAGGCATGACTCGACGTGATCATTCTGATGTCTCGAACCAGGTACGCTAGAGATTCCCATAATCTACAGCCTGCTCAATCTTACTCCAGAATATGGATATGTTAATCGTATGTTTTCCTTCCAGCTATATGCCAACTACGCCATAGGCAAGGACGTGCAGGCGATGAAGGCGGTGGTCGGAGAGGAGGCGCTGTCATCAGAGGACTTGGTAATCTAGAGCATGCACTGACTTTCCTCCTTATTTTCTCATTTCTTTTCAAGCTCCTTATCAACTGAACTCTTGGAATATGATGGCAGCTCTACCTTGAGTTCCTCGACAAGTTTGAGCGGAAGTTTGTGGCTCAGGGAGCATATGACACGCGAAACATCTTTCAATCGCTTGACCTCGCCTGGACCCTACTCCGCATCTTCCCCCGCGAGCTGCTCCACCGTATACCGGCGAAAACCCTTGATCAGTTCTACAGTCGTGATGCTTCCCACTAGGTCATAAACTTGGGCGCTATCTTGGAAATTGATGGTGGTTGTGCAATAAAGCCATGCCAGTGGCTAGGTGAATATATGTTGTGCTATTTGTTGTTTAAATTTGTGCTAGCATTAGAAAGACGTCATTTATTTTGACAAAAACATGATTTATAGTAATTCGGGTGTTAACATTGTTACCCGAATCGCATCATGTATCATATTGCTGAGGACATTTGGAACAAAGAAAGGAATAATCGACGACAAGTTGAGCCGGGTATTATGAAGTTTGAATAGAGAGTGAAATGATTTGTATTCAGTCATCATGCACTAACTTCTAGCTTCTAGTTAGTTCATACTACTAAGCACTAGTTGTGTGCGTCTTGGTTTTCCTTGTAGACTCTCCTCCTTTGCATGCGTTTGTTTTTTAAGGTAAAAATCATATAGATGCCTCGTGCTCGCTTTAAATTAATAAAGCCCTAGGTATACTAGGCCAAAAGCCAAATACTCCCTCCGTACTGAAAAGATGTCAAAAATCAGTTTAAATTCGGATGTATTTCTATGTTAAATAGTGTCTACATATATTTGAATTTAGATAAATTTGTGACATCAAGTAGTTTAGTTACACCAACACAACAAAGCAATTTTCTTTTGAAACCCCATTTGACTTTTTTTTCTACCAGAGAAAAGAGATTAGGTTCCACCAAACACCAAGCATCTCTCTGACACCACTAAACATGAACCGAGCGAACACACATTATGATTGGTATCTAAGGATCGGTTCGGGAACGAAGTGAAATGGAATGTCATGATTCTATTTCAGAGGAATGGAATAGCGTTCATGCGTTCGGTTGGGACCAATAAATGGAACGGAATTGTTCTATCACATGCGTTCTGCTGGGAGAATTAAAGAGTAGAATATATACACGTAAAACTGCTAAATATTTCATTGATTTAAGCATAAAACTAATCTTTTGTCTCGAAGTTGTAATTAACGGTGGCCAATTGTTCTATTTTCTCAAAATTAAAATTACTAGTGGCAAATCAACACATCCTCCCCGCCGCCGACCTGCTTGCTCCCTGCACACCGAAGCTCGTGCTCCCCTTAGGTCCATGTCTTTTGTGGGTGTGGTCATTAGAAGAGGACGGAGACGCCTTGACATATTTTATGGTATATAATAGAGATTAAACCAAGAAGGTGCCAGAGGTTAAGGACAAGCGCTGAATCATTTAGTCATGAGCGAGATGTTAAGACTCCTTGAGTTTATAAGTGATGCCGCCCAACACATGGTAATCATAATTGGTCCACATCAACATCATGATACGCCAAATATTCCAATTAAGGTGAACACCTTTCATCTTTTGCCTTCCTTTGGTCATCACTTGAATGGGATCCTACTTGAGACAAGTGGTAATGCTATGACTAGGCCCATGGCCATGCTGCCAAGAGGATGCAACAAGGATGAACCAGGAGCCAAGACCCCCAAGCATGAGGCCTGGAAGAGGATACGCAAGAAGATGCTGGAGCCAGACTAGAGTCTCTGCCCCAGCACACCGAAGTCTCCGGCCCATCTTCGGGTCGATCCCCGAACCAGCGCCAGGGGTAGTCTGAATGCCCCTCCGGAGACGACACCGGAGATTGACCGGAGTCTCCGGCCCACAACGAAGTCTCCGGACCTGTACACCGGAATCTCCGGACCGAGTGTGTCGGGCCTGCGCGCCTCAGGTTGGTCCTGGCCCATGTAACGCCCAGAACTTTCTATTTATGTCCGTTTTACCCCTAGCTCGTGGCTGTCCTATATATAAGCCCCCACCCCTCCTTGAAACCCTAGAATGGAATAGATGATGAGTTGAGACACATGGCTTATAACAAACCCTGGATGGGAACCCCCTCTCATTAGATTATCTATGAGTTGTATCAAGGCCTTCTTAATTGAAGTCGTCAAGGTGCTCTTCTAGTTCTTGATCTCTCCCATGTATGGATTCCAGTAGTGCTAGGTCTCTCCCCTTTGGGATTCTACTTGGTTGATACTCTCTCCCTATGTGTGATTCTATCAAGATCTTGCCAATCTCTCGCAAGGTATTCTACCTTTGGTCTCTCCCTTTGTGATTCTATTGGGGTGGTGGTTCGGGCCAACAAGAGCAAACCGATTTGGGTGTGGTGTGCGTTTGTATCTTCGATTTCCCTCTCGTGTTCATCGTGTTCTTCGCTCTCCTCCCCCAAATTCCCTCGAATCTATGAAGATCAGGCCGCATAATTGGTTATAAGCCACATCATATGGTATCAGAGCCTTTAGTTGCCATGGATCCACCGATTTTCTTTTTCTTGCCTAAATTCGAAAATTTCCACCAAAAATAGCCATATTCATGATTTGGATCGATATGGATTTTGAGAGCGTTTTGGTAGGTTTTGATCTATAGATCCGCCGCTATACTCGTTGATCTATCTTCCTTTGCGTTCCCATAGCCTAATTCCTTGACTTCCCCGTCAATTTTGAGGCTTTCCTTCAAGTTTTCCGCCCAAAATCGCGCCCCGGACGAGTTCTTGATGTTCTGGAATCGCCCAGCCGGAGTCTCCACCCCGGGATCAGAGTTTCCGGTGTTAGTGAACTCAGATCGGAGTCTCCGGACCCCCATACCGGAGCCCCCCCCCCCCCCCCCCCCCGAGACAGAAAAATTGTTTCACTGTTTTAAGCATAACTTTTGCATTCGAACTCGGATTTTGGTGTTCTTTAGCTCGTTTTGAAGAGGATAAGGAGCTCTACATCATCATACACATTGTTCATGCTATATACTACAACAAAAATCCATGACCAAGGTTGAATATCATCGATGAAAGGTATATCAATTCCACGATCTCCTACTTGCATTCCTTTGTGAGCCACATCTTTGCGATCTAACAAGCACCTATTGAGACTAGTTCCTCCTATGATTTCTTGGGCTTTGCACATTTGATACCTTTTAGTATTCCGAGCAAACGTTGTGAGCGCTATCTCATATAGTTATCTTGTATAGTTGTTGGCACAAGGAAAAGCAAGTGGAAAAAAGAATCAAAAAAAAGAAAAAAGATACAAAAGACAAAAAAATATACATGTGCCATATAGAATAGGAAGCGCAAGATCAATGACAAACTTATAGGTGGTACTTATTGCGCAAATCTTGTAGCCCTTCAATTTTTGTGCAATCGAACTAGCGTTTCTCCTTGTACTTGTGCGGCATGAGCTTATAATCCTTGCTAGGCCTTCATTTGGTTCTTAGCTCGCTTTTTCCATTGCACAAGTCCCATTTATCCCACTGTGTGTGTTTCATTGATCTTAATTCCTATCTTGTGGATCGACTTGTTTGCTTTGTGATCACCGTGGTTCTTTACTTGCCTTTACAAATCTTGATTTCCGGTTGTTCCAATTTGCATGACCACTTTCCATACCTAAGCTCCTCATAAGCCGTGTGTGTTTGGTGTTTATTGTGTTCGCTGATACAACGCCACTTATCCTTTGTATTTGGTTTGCTCTTGGTCCATACCATTGATCCAATACTATCTACAAGGTGAGCTAAGGCGTAGCATCCTTGAATCCAGTTTCCAATATATCACACTTGGTATTGTGAGAAACATGTATAGGGACTCTGGAACCGACGAGGAAGAATCCATGATGAGCCACGACAACGACGAATCCATAAGCATCGATGACATGACGGAGCACTACACCAACATTGGCTCTGCATGCTTGGAGGACTTCGACTACTACACTAACGACTCACCAAGCATGGAGAACATGGAGCACCATGAGGACTTCGACCTCTCAAGCATGGAGGACATCAGACACTTCATCAACTATGATGGCGACTCCCTCTTTAGCTATGATGACTCCTTCCACCACATGGAGACCGAGAACTCCCACGCCATTCAAGCGGAGGCACATATCCAAGAGGCCAACAAGGACAAGATCTTCAAGTCGCATCCTTCAAAAGGAACTACAGACCATGAGGGTTGTCCATCAAGATACCCATCAAGTTCAAGAAGGCTCGACAACTCAACAAGGACCAATACACATGACCCAAGACAAGTGTGTCGCCAACAACAAGAGCTCAAGAGCATCCATGCTATATGCGCTACAAGCTCAAGACCGTGTATAAGTCCTCTCCGCCATGAGAACAAGAAAGCAAGCTACCGTTCGCGCCACCAAGCTACATCAACAAAACAAGTTCGACATGAGGTGCCCAACTACAATAATATCAACGACACCACTTCTCCTCCGAGGACGACTACTACACAAGTTTCAAGACCCTCAAGAGAGAATACCTCATATGGCGTTGGTGCTACCTTACAGACAAACAAGGCGAACAAGCAAACAAGCCGTCATCCTCACCATGAAGCTTCCAAAGCCAAGAACTTTCACGACAAACCTTCTTCAAGGAAGTTGATACGTCGCAAACGTATCTATAATTTTTGATGATCCATGCTTGTTTTATATCATTTGTCATATGTTTTGTCTACACTTTGTGAGGTGTTTTTATATGCTTTCTAGAACTAACCTATTGACAAGATGCCACAGTGCCAGTTGCCTGTTTTCTGCTGTTTTTGGTTTCAGAAAGCTAAAAAATGAATATTCACGAAATTTGACGGGACAAAAGCCAAAGTTCATATTATTTCTTGAACAATACAAAAAATCGAAGACGAGACGGAGGAGGACACCAGAGTGGCCACACCCTAGGTCGGAGCGGGTCCCACCCTGGCCGCACCCACAGGGGGTGTGGCTCCCTTATCCTTCCACCGACCTTGCCTCATTCGCCTATAAGAAGCCTCTGACCCAAAAACCCTAAAGAACCGACCAAAAAGCCACGAAAAGTTCCGCATCGCCACCGCCACCGAAGGGGAGATTCGGGGGACAGGAAGTCTCTGTTTCGGCACCCTGCCAGGATGGGGAAGTGCCCCCGGAGCCATCTCCATCGATCCACCACCATCTTCACCACCGTTGCTGATTCCCATGATGAGGAGGGAGTAGTTCTTCCTCGAGGCTAAGGGCTCTACCGGTAGATATGTGTTCATCTCTCTCTTTATGCATGATCTTATTGTGGTCATGAGCTTTGTAATCAAGTAGATCAACCTTGCTACTCAAGTGCTTCAATAGATCTCTGCTCTTCCCATGTGTGTGAAAGTGACAGCATGCATGCCATGGTGGCACTTAGGCTAGAGTCTACATAAATACTCATCGTGCTTTAATAGATCTATGTTTTTCCCACGTGTGTGAAAGTGACAGCATGCACACCGTGTGTGGCACTTAGGCTAGATTACATATATATTTATCATGAGTATATTTTGAGTTGGTTTTCTCTATGAAATTGTGGTTTTTGTTCGAACCATCTAGTGCTCAAGGTGACAGTGTGGGGTTATCTAGATTGGGAAAGGCGGACTTTGAGGAGTGTTGTTATAGCCCTACCATGGATTAGAGTGTCCAAACGAAGAGTAGTTAAGAGTAGTATCATTAAGAGAAGATATTTATATGAGAGAGTGTTCACTAGTGAAAGTGTGATCCCTAGGCCTTGTTTCTAAATATTGAAACACCGTTTACAACTAGATTTTCTGCATGTTTGCTTGCTTCCTTCTTGTTGCCTTTAGTCTTTACCTCACCGTCAAGCTATTTTCTGGCACCGTTACCGCTTGTATTTCACTATCTCTTCGCCGAACTAGTGCACCTATACACCTGACAAGTGTATTGGGTGTGTTGGGGACACAAGAGACTTCTTGTATCTTGATTGCAGGGTTGCTTGAGAGGGATACCTTTGACCACTTCCTCCCTGAGTTTGATAAACCTTGGGTAATCCACTTAAGGGAAACTTGATGCTGTTCTACAAACCTCTGCACTTGGAGGCCCAACAACTGTCTACAAGAATAGAAGTGCATAGACATCAAGCTATTTTCTGGCGTCGTTGCCGGGGAGGAAAGGTAAAAGGCACTCACACACGTTACCCCACGGCAACAGCAAGCCAGAAAGCTATTTTCTAGCGTTGTTGCCGGGGAGGTAAGGTAAAAGGTACTCACATCCTCCGGTGTGAGTGCTCGAAGTTATTTCCTTCATATTATGCAATTTTGTCTTCTTGTTTCTTGTTTTCACTAGTTAGGCTTAATGGAAAACAACAACAAAATTAGAGAGCTTTATAGTATCTATCTTGAGTTAGGACATGAAGTGTTTGAAGAGAAAAATAAAAAACCTATGGAACTTTCTTTGCATGCTAATAGCAATATTATTAGTATGAATTTTTTGAACACCATTGTTGCTAATGCTATGGAAACGTCTAGGCTTGGGGAAGCTAGTTTTTATGAAAATGATCTTTTTAGTCCCCCAGCTTTGGAAGATAGTTATTCTATTTCTTATGATGATACCAAACCTCCAATCTATGATGATTACAATGATGAATATATTTTCAGTCCACCTACTATTGATGAGGAAATTTATTGTGATTACAATATGCCTCCTATTTTTGATGATTATGGTGATGAGAATATTAATGATAGCTATTTTGTTGAATTTGCTCCCACTGCAATTAATAAGAGTGACTATGCTTATGTGGAGAGTAATAATTATTTTATGCATGTGGCTCATGATAAGAATGTTTTATGTGATAGTTATATTGTTAATTTTATTCATGTTGCTACTGAAAGTTATTATGAGAGGGGAACATGGTTTTATGCATCTCAACAATATTAAGTTTTCCTATGCTTGTTTTCCTCTTTATGTTGAAACTTACTATGCATGGTGTGTTACAACATTCCAAGTATATTCTTGTTTTCATCTATCTTCCAATTAAAAAGTATTTTGTTATGTGAAAACTTAGTGATTAAAGCTCTCACAAACTTGATGGCACACTTTATTTTCTTGCCCCTAATAAACTTGAACCATTGTGTCATCTATGTTGTATTGCTTGCACTTATACGTTGGAATTAGCAGAACTGTGCTATCACGGGGAACGCTTTCAACATTGCACTTGTACTTTGTACACAGTTGATATCATGCTCTTTTGTCTATGGATGTCTCCGATGTGAAATAAAAGGGGAGTTTGTAAGTCCATGAAGTTATGTATGTGTGTTATAGAAACGCCTGGGCCGCCAGCCTAAGCCATGCCTAATCATGGTGGAAACTTGCAGCATCACCATAATGACATCTATGGAGCTTTCTTCTTATAAAAAAAGAGACATGTTGAAAAGAGAAAAGAGAAAAAAAGCACCATTTTCCCATGGTAAATAAGAAGATTGCTGAGATGCTCATTGTCTGCTTGCCTTGTCATTTTGATTATGGGATATCTCCTGTATCATGTGCAAGTGGTACCCCGTTGGCGGTTCTCTATGATACACATGTACTTACTATGACAAGAACTTACAGGTGACTAAATTTGAGTAGCATGAGGAGCGGCCCTCGTATTCAAGGGACATGAGATTGCCAACTTATACTTTGTCAAGCATATACTCCATATTTTGTTCACTTTAACCTTAATCACTTCAAGATGCTTATGATAGAGGCAATGAGAGCTGAAAGCTAACAAGTACCATAATTTTTGGAAGCTCTTTTTAAAACTTGAAATCCCTGCTTCCCTTTATTAAGGGCCTTTCTTCCACTATTATATTGTGTCTCCACCTTCTATCCCTTAGGCACCAGTTAAGAGAGCATAGTTGCCATTCTTAGTTCTATGTGCAGTGTACCAAAACTTATTGATTGATTCATATTGTTGATATTGCTTTCTCATGAAATATTTGTATCTAGTCACTCTTATGAACTTTGAAGGTGTCCTATGAATTTATTTGCTACTCCATGAGGGACAAGCTAAATGCCACTATTCTATGTTTTCTGTATGTGAAACAAACAAACGTTTTTCAATGCATGTTATTCATGATATTTTTTGTAGCCTTTTATGTTTCATGCATAGTTACTTTGTCTTACTGTTAGAACTCCATCTTTCATGCTCATGTTTAGAGTACTTTGATCCCAGCTTTCAATGCTTGCAAATGGTTTGATCTTGATTTTAATGGTGCATGTCACCTCAAAAATTATTCTTTTTATCACTTACCTACTCGAGGACAAGCATGAGTTAATCTTGGGGACAGTTGATACGTCGTAAACGTATCTATAATTTTTGATGCTCCATGTTTGTTTTATATCATTTGTCTTATGTTTTGTCTACACTTTGAGGTGTTTTTATATGCTTTCTGGAACTAACCTATTGACAAGATGCCACAGTGCCAGTTGCCTGTTTTCTGCTGTTTTTGGTTTCAGAAAGCTAAAAAATAAATATTCTTGGAATTGGACGGGACAAAAGCCAAAGTTCATATTTTTCCTGGACGATACGGAAAATCGAAGACAAGACAGAGGAGGACCCCAGGGTGTCCACACCCTAGGTGGGCGTGGGGTCCCACCCTGGCCACACCCACAGGAGTATGGGCCCCCTAGCCTTCCATCGACCTTTCCTCCTTCGCCTATAAGAAGCCTCCGACCCAAAAACCCTAAAGAATCGACCAAAAATCCACGAATAGTTCTGCAGCGCCGCCGCCATCGAAGAGGGGATTCGGGGGACAGAAAGTCTCTATTCCGGCACCCTGTCGGGACGGGGAAGTGCCCCCGGAGCCATCTCCATCGATCTCCACCACCATCTTCATCACCGTTGTTGATTCCCATGATGAGGAGGGAGTAGTTCTTCCTCAAGGCTAAGGGCTCTATCGGTAACTATGTGTTCATCTCTCTCTCTCTCTATGCATGATCTTGTTGTGGTCATGAGCTTTGTAATCAAGTAGATCTACCTTGCTACTCAAGTGCTTCAATAGATATCTGCTCTCCCCATGTGTGTGAAAGTGACAGTGTAGGCTAGAGTCTACATAAATACTCATCGTGCTTTAATAGATCTATGCTTTTCCCCACGTTTGTGAAAGTGACAACAGGCACACCATGTGTGGCACTTAGGCTAGATTACATATATATTTATCATGAGTATATTTTGAGTTGGTTTTCTCTATGAAATTGTGGTGTTTGTTGGAACCATCTAGCGCTCAAGGTGATAGTGTGGGGCTATCTAGATTGGGAAAGGCGGACTTTGAGGAGTGTTGTTATAGCCCTACCATGGATTAGAGTGTCCAACCGGAGAGTAGTTAAGAGTAGTATCATTAAGAGAAGATATTTATATGAGAGAGTGTTCACTAGTGAAAGTGTGATCCCTGGGCCTTGTTTCTAAATATTGAAACACTGTTTACAACTATATTTTTTGCATGTTTGCTTGCTTCCGTCTTGTTGCCTTTAGTCTTTACCTCACCGTAAAACTATTTTCTGGCACCGTTACCGCTTGTATTTCACTATCTCTTCGCTGAACTAGTGCACCTATACACCTGACAAGTGTATTGGGTGTGTTGGGGACACAAGAGACTTCTTGTATCTTGATTGTAGGGTTTCTTGAGAGGGATACCTTTGACCACTTCCTCCCTGAGTTCGATAAACCTTGGGTAATCCATTTAAGGGAAACTTCCTGCTATTCTACAAACCTCTGCACTTGGAGGCCCAACAATTGTCTACAAGAATAGAAGTGCGTAGACATCAGAAGCCTCCTACATAAGCTACAAGATTGTCAACAAATGAGAAGGACGCTATGGCTCTCTACTTTGTGAAGTTGGATGAACCCATCAAGAAGACCTCTCATGAAGTTGACGCTTTCAAGACATGGTGCCAAACCTTGGACAAGGGTTGTGAGGTGGAGGATGGTGAGCATGGGATTTCCCTTAACCAAAGAAGGCGCATGGAGTTGAGGAAACCGAGCCTATTCCCATATGCTTTAGTAATGATGTGGTACCAATCCCATGTGAGTTTGAGAGCCACTTAGCCCACTTGAGTGAGAGAAAAAGTGAGACAAGTGACTCCACCATATGTGAGATTGTGTGCTTCCAGTTTAAGGACATGAGTGATACACCGAGTGAGTTGAGAGTGGTAGTTGATAGGGCAAGTGAGGCCATTACAATTTCTAACAACTTACCCTCTGATACGTCGGAAACGTATCTATAATTTTTTATGTTCCATGCTTGTTTAGTATCTACTTTCCTTTGCTTTGTCCACACTTTGAGGTGCTTTTCGTATGTTTTCTGGTACTAACCTATTAACAAGTTGCCACAGTGCCATTTGCCTGTTTTCTGCTGTTTTTGGTTCCAGAAAAGCTAGTAAGGAAATATTCTCGGAATTGGACGGGACAAAAGCCAAAGTCAATATTTTACCGAGGAGAACACGGAGTCCAGAGGAGAGACGAGGGGGGCACCACAGGGCAGCTGCACCCCCCAGGCGCGACCTAGGGTAGGCCCACGCCTGGGCAGGGTGTGGGCCCCCTGGACACCTCCCAGCCTCGCCTCTTCGCCTATAAGAAGCCCTCGATGCCTAAACCCTAAGTACCCGATCAATATTCCACGAAACCGTCTGTAGCCGCCGCCACCATCATCCCTAGATCAGGGGGATCTGAAGCTCTTCCCGACACCCTTCCGGAGGGGAGACATCCCGGAGGCCTTCTTCTTCATCATGCCAGCCTCCGGTATGAAGCGTGAGTAGTTCCACCTTGGACTATGGGTCCATGTAGTAGCTAGATGGTTGTATCTCCTTGTGCTTTCATGTCTAGATCTTGTGAGCTCCGTTCATGATCAAGATCTCATCTATTTGTAATCATGTATGTTGTGTTTGCGGGGATTCGATGGATATTGAGATTACTATGTTAGATTGATTAATGGTTTTGTCTTATTGATTCTATCATGTCTGTGTTGTTTGTGATCTTGCATGCTCTCCATTGTTAGTAGCTATCTTGGCCAAGTAGTTGCTAGTGACTCCAAGAGGGGGTATTTATGCTCGATAGTTGGTTCATGCCTCTACTTAATCAAGAGAAGTGACAGAAATCTCTACGGTTGTAGATGTGTTGTTGCCACTAGGGATAAAACAACGGTCTCTTGTTCATGGAACAAGTGGATTGTTTACCTTACACACTTTGGTTAAAGCAGTTGTCTGTTGCTTGCAACTTAATACTAGAGGGGGTTCAGATGATAATCCAAAGGTGGACTTCTAGTCATAGATGCAGTTGGATGGCGGTCTATGTATATTGTTGTATTTCCCAATCGAATCTCATAGGATCTTTTTGTCTAGTATTGCATTTTTATGCCTTTCTCAGTCCTGTCAATTGCCCTGCTGTAATTTGTTTACCCAGCATGCCATGTTTGTTTATCTAAGGAGAACACCTCTAGTGAACTATGGACCCCGGTCCAATCTTTACCATTGATATATCTTCCACCGTTAATGTTTACTTGCTGCAAACCATCAACACCTTCCACACCATATAGTTAATCCTTTGTTACAGCAACCGGTGAGATTGACAACCTCACTGTTAGTTGGGGCAAAGTCTTGAGTTTGTGTTGTGCAGGTTTCCACGTTGCTTGCAACATCTTTGAGACGTTTCCTTCCTTCTACTGGTTCAATAACCTCAGTTTCTTACTGAGGGAAGACTTGCTGATGTGCTGCATCATACCTTGCTCTTGGGGTTTCCCGACGAAGCGCTTTCAGGCGCCATCAACAAGTTTTTTGGCGTTGTTGCCGGGAGGCTAAGGACGTCTTCACAAGGGGAGTCCTCCTCAACCTTTATCTTTACTTTGTTTTTAGTTTGCTTAGTTTCTTTTGTTTGGTTTTGTTTGCCTGTTTTCATCAAAAACTCCAAAAAAATAGTTTAGTTTGGTTTGCTTTCTCTTATCAAAAACACAAAAAAATTATTTCCTGATCTAGCTACTGCTACTGCTATTTTTGGCTTGCTCCACTTTTGCCAAAATGAACTCTGCTGAGAACACCAAGTTATGTGACTTCACTAGCACAAACAACAATGATTTACTTAGCACTCCTATTGCTCCACCTGCTCCTGATGCTACCTTTTATAAAATTAAGCTTGATTTGTTGAATCTTGTGATGAGAGAGCAATTTTCTGGTGCTAGTTCTGATGATGCTGCTGCCCATCTCAATAGCTTTGTTGAACTTTGTGAGATGCAAAAGTATAAGGATGTAGATGGAGATATTATTAAGATCAAGTTGTTTCCTTTCTCCTTGAGAGGAAAAGCTAAAGAATGGTTGCTATCCTTGCCTAGAAATAGTATTGATTCTCGGATTAAGTGTAAAGATTCTTTTATTGGAAAGTACTACCCTCCTGCTAAGATTATATCTACGAGAAGTGATATTATGAAATTTAAACAACTTGATAATGAAAATGTTGCTCAAGTTTGGGAAAGAATGAAATCTTTGGTCAAGAATTTTCCCACTCATGGACTTACTGCTTGGATGATTATCCAGACTTTTTATGCAGGTTTGAACTTCTCCTCAAGAAACCTGTTAGATTCAGCTGCTGGAGGTACCTTTATGACCATCACCTTGGGTGCTGCAAAAAAACTCCTTGATAATATGATGGTTAATTATTCTGAATGGCACACTGTGAGAGCTCCACATGGTAAGAAGGTAAATTCTGTTGAAGAAACCTCCTCTTTGAGTGAAAATACTGATGTTATTATGGCTATGCTTGTTAATGGGAAAGCTCCTTTAGATCTAAATAATGTTATTTGGTTGCTCAAGAAGAGCAAGTTGATATGAACTTTGTTAGAAACAACAATTTCAACAACAATGCTTATAGGAATAATTTTGGTAGCAACAACAATTATATGCCTTATCCTCCTAATAATGGCAATTCCTATGGAAACTCCTACAACAATGCTAGAAGTGCTCCCTCTGAACTTGAAGTCATGCTCAAAGACTTTATTAGTAAACAAACCACTTTCAACAGGACTGTGGAGGAAAAGCTTTTAAGTGTTGATAAAAATATTTCCTCTTTGTCTGAAGCACAATCCTCCTTGATTAATAAAATGGCTGCTAAACCTGAAACCATGGAAAGTACCTTTGCTGCTACTCATGCCATACAAGTTACTATTGATGAAAATGTTAGACTGTTAGCCCAACTTCATGCTAAGTGGGAAAGGGAAGCTAAAATTGATAGAAACAATAGTGTGTGCACCATCACCACTAGAATGGATATCACTAAACCACAATAAGTCCCTATTCCTCCTCCTATAATGCCTAAGGCCAATGATTCTACTACTAGTGATGCTAAGTTTGATTTTGATCTTGATGGTTGCAATATTTCTGAAGTGATTTTGTTCCTGTAAAAACTTGCTAGAAGTCCTGATGCTAGTGATATGCATGTTGCTTTCACCAAACACATTACAAATGCTCTTGTTAAGATTAAGGAAGAGAAGTTAAAACACAAAGCTTCTATTCATAAGAAATTAGAAGATAGTTGGGAACCCATTATTAATATGCAAGTGAATGACTTTGATGTCAAAGCTTCATGTGATCTTGGTTCTAGTGTCTCTATTATGCCTAGGAAGATTTATGAAATGCTTGATTTGCCACCTTTGGAAGATTGTTATTTGGATGTCCCACTTAATGATAATACTAAGAAGAAACTCATGGGGAGTGTTAATGATGTTCTCATTATGGTTAACAATGCTTATGTCCCTATTGATTTCTATGTTTTGGATGTTGAATACAATGCTTTTTGTCCTATTACTTTGGGAAGACCTTTTCTTAGAACTGTTGGTGCCATCATTGATATGAAAGAAGGCAGCATTAAATATCAATTTCCATTCAAGAAAGGTATTGAACACTTACCTATGAGGAGAGAGAAGTTGCTTTTTGCTCCTCCTCTCAAAGCAAGGTTTAATGTTAATGCTTCTTCATTTGAAAATACTTGATTTCTTGCTTCTTGTGCCTAACTTAAAGGCCTTAAAGAAAAGTACTTGTTGGGAGATAACCCAAGAGTTTCCTTGAGTATTGAAAGTTATTACTTCAGTAATGACCTCTACTTATCCTTTTTGTTTGCTTTTTGTGCCAAGAATGACCTCTAATGAGAGGGAAGTAAGATTTGGGGAGTTGCTGTACCGAAACAGATTTCTAGCCTCCACCATAAAAATTCATGAGGAATCACTGTAAGTAGGATTGAGCTGAAAATTTATGAATAAATCCCCCAGTATGTTATCTAACTTTCATTAGTTCAACACGTTTTTATGTGAGAAACATAAGGTCTTCGAAAAAATCGGTTTCTACTTGCTAGTTTGTTTTGACAGATTTCTGCCATTATTTGCTTTGCTTCTTATAGATTCCTTTTTGGGTTCTTTTTGGGAAATTGAGCTTTTTGAAGGAGTTGCTATAGTATCTTGTGTTTTTAGTGAATTTTTTTGCTGTTCTAAAGCTAAATCCAAGGGTCTATTATGTTTTGAATACACTAATGTTGCTAATGAAGATTGTGTGAAGTTTTCTATGAAGGAAAATTTCAGGTGTAGAGAGAGAATGATGTAATGAGATGAAGAATGGACAAAATCTCAAGCTTGGGGATGCCACCCCGGTGTCACCCAAGGAAATATACAAGAGGTACAAGCGTCAAAGCTTGGGGATGCCCAAGGCATCCCCTTCTTCATCAATAAAATAGGTCTTTCTAGACACTTCGTTTTTATTGTTTCATGCACTATTGTGTTGTTCTTGGAGCATCTTAGTTTTCGTTTGCTTTTCTTAGTTTGTTTAGTTTGCTTGAATAAAGTAGTTTGGACCCCCGTTCG
The DNA here is from genome assembly GCA_916181665.1 of Avena sativa. Taxonomy (NCBI): domain Eukaryota; kingdom Viridiplantae; phylum Streptophyta; class Magnoliopsida; order Poales; family Poaceae; genus Avena; species Avena sativa. The sequence continues at coordinate 398,056,059 of OV702281.1, forward strand.
TGTTGTGTTGTTTCAAATAAGTTGATTGGTGTTGGAAAGGAGTAGAAAGTTCTTGCTTGAAAATGCAAGAGGAGCTTGCATTGACTGTGACTTAGACTTTAGCATGTCATGCTAGGTGTTGTTTTGACATTATGATTAGTGATTATTGCTGTAGCATGACTTGTTCCAAACAATTGGGATTGCTTAGTGTGCCTTGAAGGAATCATGCGTTGTTTTAGCATGCAAAAGCATAGTATTATGGTATTCTCCTTTGATGCTTTGTTTGGGTTGACTTGGCACATGCTCACACCATGTCATGACTATGAACAAGTCACCATAGACTCTATGATCATTTAGTCCTTGACTTGTATTACCACTCTATGCTTTGATTAGTAATGTTTTGTCGCTCTGCATGATTGTGGCCATTATTGCTCTCTTAGTTGGTTGCTCCTAGTCTTTTGCTAGCCTCCACCTGTATGAGTAAGCTCTACCCATGCTTACAACTCCCAAGAAACCAAGTTATTCCAAAGTGTCCACTATAAACTCCTATGCATGGTGTGTTACACCATTCCAAGTATATTCTTGTTTTTATCTATCTTCCAATTAAAAAAGTATTTTGTTATGAGAAAACTTAGTGATTAAAGTTCTCACGAACTTGATGGCACACTTTATATTCTTTGACCCTAATAAACTTGAACCATTGTGTCATCTATGTTGTATATGCTTGCACTTATACGTTGGAATTCGCAGAACCATGTTTTCATGGGTAACGTTTTCAACATTGCACTTGTACTTTGTACATAGTTGATATCATGCTCTTTTGTCTATGGATGTCGCCGGTGTGAAATAAAAAGGGAACTTGTAAGTCCATGGAGTTATGTATTTTGTGTTACAGAAACGCCTAGGCCGCTAGCCTAAGCCATGCCTAATCATGGTGGAAACTTGCAGCATCACCATAATGAGCAATCTGTGAAGCATCCTCAATAAAAACCTATGCAAATAGCAAATAAAAAGATCGTTGAGATGCTCATTGTCTGCTTGCCTTGTCATTTTGGTTATGGGAAAGCTCATGTACCATGTGCAAGGGGTACCCCGTTGGCGGTTCAATATGATACACATGTACTTACTATAACAAGAACTTACAGGTGACCAAAGTTGAGTAGCATGAGGTGTGGCCCTCGTATTCAAGGGACATGAGATTACCAACTTATACTTTGTCAAACATATACTCCATAGTTTGTTCACTTTAACCTTCATCACTTCAAGATGCTTATGATAGGGGCAATGAGGGCTGAAAGCTAACCACTACCATAATTTTTGGAAGCTCTTTTTGAAACTTGAAATCCCTGCTTCCCTTTATGAAGGGCCTTTCTTCCACTATTATATTGAGTCTCCATCTTCTACCTTTAAGCAACAGTTAAGAGAGCATAGTTTCCATTCTTAGTTCTATGTGCAGTGTCCCAAAACTTATTGATTGATGCATATTGTTGGTATTGCTTGTTCTTGTGCTATTTGTATCTAGTCACTCTTATGAACTTTGAAGGTGTCCTATGCATCTATTTGGTACTCCATGAGGGACAAGCTGAATGCCACTATGCCATGTTTTCTATATGTGAAACAAACAAACGTTTTTCAATGCATGTTATTCGTGATCTTTGTTTGTAGCCTTTCTTGTTGCATGCATAGTTACTTTGTCTTATTGTTAGAACTCCATATTTCATGCTCATGTTTAGAGTTCTTTGATCCTAGCTTTCAATGCTTGCAAATGGTTTGATCTTGATTTTGATGGTGCATGTCACCTCAAAAATTATTCTTTTACCACTTACCTACTTGAGGACGAGCATGAGTTAAGCTTGGGGATGCTTGATATGTCGGAAGCGTATATATAATTTTTGATGTTCCATGCTTGTTTAGTATCTACTTTGCTTTGCTTTGTCCACACTTTGAGGTGCTTTTCGTATGTTTTCTGGTACTAACCTATTAACAAGTTGCCACAGTGCTAGTTGCCTGTTTTCTGCTATTTTTGGTTTTAGAAAAGCTAGTAAGGAAATATTCTCGGCATTGGACGGGACAAAAGACAAAGTCAATATTTCACCGAGGAGAACACAGAGTCCAGAGGAGAGACGGAGGGGCGCCACAGGGCGACTGCACCCCCCAGGCGCGGCCTAGGGTGGGCACGTGTCTGGGCAGGGTGTGGGCCCCCTGGCCGCCTCCCTGTCTTGCCTCTTCGCCTATAAGAAGCCCCGATGCCTAAACCCTAAGTACCCGATCAATATTCCATGAAACCGTCTATAGCCGCCGCCACCATCGTCCCTAGATCGGGGGGATCTGAAGCTCTTCTCGGCACCCTACCGGAGGGGAGATCATCCCGGAGGCCTTCTTCTTCATCATGTCAGCCTCCTGTATGGAGCGTGAGTAGTTCCACCTTGGACTACAGGTCCATGTAGTTGCTAGATGGTTGTATCTCCTCCTTGTGCTTTCATGTCTAGATCTTGTGAGCTCCGTTCATGATCAAGATCTCATCTTTTTGTAATCACGCATGTTGTGTTTGCGGGGATCCGATGGATATTGAGATTACTATGTCAGATTGATTAATGGTTTTGTCTTATTGATTCTATCATGTTTGTGTTGTTTGTGATCTTGCATGCTCTCCGTTGTTAGTAGCTATCTTGGCCAAGTAGTTGCTAGTGACTCCAAGAGGGGGTATTTATGCTCGATAGTGGGTTCATGCCTCTACTTAATCAAGGGAAGTGACAGCAATCTCTACGGTTGGAGATGTGTTATTGCCACTAGGGAGAAAACAACAGTCTCTTGTTCATGGAACAAGTGGATTGTTTACCTTACACACTTTGGTTAAAGCAGCTATCTGTTGCTTGCAACTTAATACTGGAGGGGGTCGGATGATAACCCAAAGGTGGACTTCTAGTCATAGATGCAGTTGGATGGCGGTCTATGTATATTGTTGTATTGCCCAATCGAATCTCATAGGATCTTTTTGTCCAGTATTGCATTGTTATGCCTTGCCCAGTCCTGTCAATTTCCCTGCTGTAATTTGTTTACCCAGCATGCCATGTTTGTTTATCTAAGGAGAACACCTCTAGTGAACTATGAACCCCGGTCCAATCTTTACCATTGATACATCTTCCACTGTTACTGTTTACTTGCTGCAAACCATCATCACCTTCCACACCATACAATTAATCCTTTGTTACAGCAACCGGTGAGATTGACAACCTCACTGTTAGTTGGGGCAAAGTCTTGAGTTTGTGTTGTGCAGGTTTCCACGTTGCTTGCAACACCTTTGAGACGTTTCCTTCCTCCTACTGGTTCGATAACCTCGGTTTCTTACTGAGGGAAGACTTGCTATTGTGCTGCATCATACCTTGCTCTTGGGGTTTCCCGATGAAGCGCTTTCAGGTGCCATCACCCTCTACCTCTAGTGTGTTTTCTCATGATGTGCTAGGTACCTTGGAGCAAGAGATGCCAAGCTTGGAGATGTTGGTTCCTCCTATCAAGAAGATGTACATGGTGGATGAAGATGATGCCATCTCCATATATGATGAAGAATTCGTCCACATGGAGGCCACCCATACCACAACACCCACTTAAAATGAGAGGTACAACCAAGGTAAACATACGGGTGTTGTTGATGCCATGATCCCACTAGTGGACATGATGAATTGTGAGGATATGCATGCTATGGACTCTACTTGTGACATTTCATATGCTTCATTCCTATTCCCATGTGATGCTTTGCATTTGCATAATGTTGATCATGTGGAATTATTTGAGTGCAATGATATTGCCATAGATGTGCCATGCTACAAATATTTCTTTTATCCCACAATTTTTGCGACAAACTTGATGAACAATTGCTCTTTCTCTATGTTTGTCGGCAACCATTGACATGGTTATACCCTGCGGGTACATGACCTCAGCATACCTAGTCCATCCCAAGGAAGGCCCACGACAAATATACGTCAGCCCATGAAGACTTTCGGGTGGCCAGGGCCCATGACGCCTTCGGATCCTTGGAGAGCAAGGCTAGAGTAGATAGAATATTCAAAGGGGTAAACCCTAAAACCTGTAACCGACTCGATCTGTGCCTAGGACCTGCCTAACTCTATATAAAGGCTAGGAGGGCACGGCGAGGAGGGCACCTCATACCCTCGCATATACACCTCCACGCCAGATTGCATTTGCGCACCCTTGTAACCTTCGGTTCCGCCGTAATCAATAGCAGACAAGCAGGAGTAGGGTTTTCCCTCCAGGGGCCTGAACCTGGGTAAACCTCGTGTCCCCTTGTTGCTTGTTTGCTAACCGTTCCGCGATCTCCAGCATCCCCATATTCTCCAAAACCCAAGTCCATAACAATGGGAATTGACGAGATTAAACCTCGTAAATTGGCACCGTCTATGGGAACTGGGGACGCTGATTGTGCGATCGTGACGGTTCCAACCCGAGTGATCTACAACTCCACGGCGACAGAGAGTCATCTCCTCTTCGGCGCCTTCGACTTCACCGCCCACTCACCGGCCACCATGAAGGACTTCGAGCCTGTTGGCGACGGACTCGAGATCCTGTTCGGGAGCTTCTGCTTCCAGGTGGGACAAACCGGCACCCTCCGTCTCCCAGAGAGGGTGCCCCTGCCATCGATCAGGCCCGCTTCATGGGCTCCACACCCCGTGCTACGCACATCACCATCAACAGATGAGTCCTATGACAGCAGCAGCTGTAACTCCGATCTGTGCGATCCACCATCGGATGAAGGGACCTACGGTTCCGGATCCGAAAGCTGTGGCAACAGCAATCCGATCTACGAGCGCTACCAGTGCGTCGCGATCATCCAGGATCAGGAACACAATCCTCCACCCAACCCTCGGGGTAGAAACGGTGGAAACAGAAGAAGCCAATCCCCCCACCCAACGGGGACAACAACGATCGGGTCATCCACCTCAGCGAGGAGGGGTGGACCCAAGCACGCGAGGCCGTAGCAGGCAACAAGATCCTGCCCGCGGACGCCTCACGGGACCTGCTGATGGCATACCACATGCTCCTAATCGAGGAGCACAAGAAGCAGGTCAAGATGCAGGAGGTGCTTGACAAGCGCAAGCAAGCATCCTCGGAGTCCAGTGCACGGCGAGCTGCGCTCTCCGCCATGGGCATTGGCTCCAGCTCGCATGGCAACCACGATAACAAGCACTGTTCTCGGATGGAGAACATGGACCCCAAGGAGCGTCACGAGGTGACTCGAGCCCTCAACGTGTCCTTCATGGAGATGGATGCCGACGGCAACGTCATCCCGAAGACACCGCAAGCCGCAATCATGACGGCCACCGCGTACCTCGCGTCTCACCCACCTTCGAAGGGGGACCCGAAAAGGGCCATGCATAACGCGCTTACCGGACTCATACTCGTCGGAGTTGCGCTCCACGAAGAAGCTCCTGCAGAGCCAAAGAAGAAGGCTGCGGTCAGGTTCAACCGCAGTCCCACGCACTCATCCGAAGATGAAGAGCATGACCTTCCTCGAAGGCACAAGAGCTCGCGCCGTCGCAGCCGCGACTACGACGCTCGAAGCGAGCTAACTCAGCGCAAGATCGACAAGGCGTGCGCCAAGCGTGTATGCTCGTCTGAATCCGAGGAGGATGATGACGAAGGAGAACTCTGCGGAGCCCGATGCTTCAGCAGATCTGTCCGGCGGACACGGATGCCGCGAAACTTCAAGCTTCCTTCGGATACTCCGAAGTTTGACGGCACACAGGACCCCAAGGCGTGGCTCAGCGACCACTTGTCATTCGTCAAGCTGCACGGCGGAAACAAAGAAACAGCCATGCAATGCCTTCAGCTGCAGCTGACAGGCGCAGCTCGGATCTGGCTTAGCAGCCAATCCTCACGATCCATCCAAAGCTGGGAGGAGCTGGCGTACAGTTTCGTTCGAAACTTCAAGGGCACCAGCAAGAGGCCCGCCTCGATCGAGGAGTTGCGGGCCTGCACCCAGCGAACGGGTGAATCCATTCGCTCGTACATACTGCGCTGGTCCAACACCAAGAACTCCACAGCACACATCTCTGAAGAGAGAGCCATCGACGCCTTCAAGGACGGCGTCAAACGCCAGGACTTCAAAGAAGAACTCGGGCGCGTCAAGCCCAAGACACTCGACCACCTCATGGACATCGCCAACAGGTGGGCCGACGGCGAGGACTCCATTCTGAGCGCACTCGGAGGAGGAAGACGACTACGGCCGGCGACGTGAACGCCGTAGTAAGAGAAGATCGCGCGTCTACGACGATCGTGACGGACCCGACATGGTCGCGGCTGGCTACACCGACCGCCGCAGCAACGGCAACCACAACAGCGGCGGATACCGCGGAAGCAACTTCCGCGACGGAGGACGCCCAGCGCAGTCGTGGCAGCGTCGCGGCTGCGACGATGGACCCTCAGCATACGAAAAACTGTCGGGTGCATGCACCATCCACTTCTACATCGACAAGCAGGATGGTAAGAAGAAGGCAAGCCACACGCTCAAGGACTGCCGCGAGTTCCAGAAACTCAGCGAGAGCATGGCCTAGTTGAGGTAGCAAGCCCCGAACCCTGGATACGGGAACGTACCCACACCAGGCGAGATCGCACATGGAGCTCCCCCACCACCACCCGCGGGAGGCCCGAACCACCCAATCGCATCGACGCAAAATAACGGTGGGCACGGGTACCCCGCGCCGAAAGGATCGCTGATGATCCAAAAAGGGCACCCAACAAACAGGGTGCAGAAGAAAATCACCCGCCAAATTAACCTGGCCGTGACCGCTCCACCCGCCATCCCTGAGTACCTCAGCGGATCGAAATCATGCATCATGTTCAGCCGTTCGGATCACCCTTGCCAGGTCCCTCGCCTAGGTCATGTGTTGGAGATATGCCCTAGAGGCAATAATAAATGTAGTTATTATTATATCTTTGTGTTTATGGTAAATGTTTACATTCATGCTATAATAGTATTAACAAGGAAACATTAATACTTGTGTGATTTGTAAACTTAAATTGAAGTCCCTAGTAAAGCCTCTTCATAATACTAGCTTGTTGGTTAATAAATGATTTTGGTTTCCCTATCATGAACATTGAGATGTTATTAACAACAAGATCATATCGTTAGGAGAATGATATGATGGACATACTCCTATAGATAAGCGTAGCATAAAGATCAAGTCATTTTAACAGTTCAATTGCTATATGCTTTCTGATACATAGTAACCTAATTCCTTCGACCATGAGATCATGCTTATCACCATCACCGGAAGGATGCTTTGATGACATCAAACACCACACCGTAACTGGGTGGCTATAAAGGTGGCATTAAGTGTTCGGAAAGTATTGGTTGAGACACAAGGATCAAGATTGGGATTTGTCCATCCATATGACGGATAGATATACTCTGGGGCCTCTCGGTGGAATGTCATCCAATTAGCTTGCAAGCATGTGACTGGCTCACAAGGGATCACATATCACGGGAACGAGAAAAGAGTACTTATCGGTAACGAGGTTGAACTAGGTATGCAGAGATACCGACGATCAAAACCTTGGATAAGTAAACTATCATGAGATAAAGGGAAATTGGTATCGTATGTAAGTGGTTCATTCAATCGCAAAGTAATCGTAGAAATATGTGGGAGCCATATGAATTTCCAGATTCCTCTATTGGTTATTGTTCGGAGAAGTGTCTCGATCATGTCCGCATAATTCACGAACCGTAGGGAGACACACTTAAGGATTCGACGTTGTTTGAGTAGTTATGGAATAATGAGTAAGAGACCAAATGTTGTTCGGAGTCTCGGATGGGATCCAGGATATCACGAGGAGATCCGGAATGGTCCGGAGAATAAGATTCATATAAGAAAAGTCCTGTTTCGGGGTTGGAGAATGGTTCTGGTGTTTTCATCGGGAATGTTCTAGAAAGTTCTGGAATGTCCGGCACTCTGGAGGGGAAGGGTACATGAATGTGTCATAACAAGTTGGAATGATTGCATCATGTACTAGGTGTCATCGCTGAGCGAAATAAAGGGATAAATCAAATCCTAGTTTGAAAAGTCAAACGCCAATTTGAAAAGTCAAACGGCTATTTTGCTTGGTGGAGGGAGAGTAGGAAACCTACTTGGGGAGGAGTTCCTCTCCCTCCATCCGCCGGCCTTGGACTCCCCTCCTTGGCCGCCGCCCTCCACCTATATAAGGAGGGGTAGGGCTGCCCCTCCAGGCTCACAACTTGCACTCCGCAAACCCTAGCTCCAAGCCGCCGGCGCCGCCACCACCTGCTGCTGCCGCCGCCTAGGGCTAAACCCTAGCCGCCGAGTTGGGGCACCCCCTTGCCCTAGCCGCCGGCCTAGCCTATTCTCCTTGGTGCGTATAAACACTAGATCACCGAGGGCTCTCTCATAGTCCACCATACTCGCTCCGGCTTAAGGCGAAGCCCTGCGAGATCCCCCCTCTACTTCCGGTACCACGCCGTCGTGCTGCCGGAATCGCGAGGAGAGTGCTACAACCTCCGCTGCCTGCTGGAACAAGGGAGAGGAAGGTCTTCGTCGAGTACCGAACGTGTGACCGACTGCGGGAGCGCTGCCGGAACGCAGCGCCGGAAGGATCGTCTACACGATCTTGAGATCGTCAAGAGTACGACTACATCACCCACGAGAATCCGCTCTCGTTAAACACTTTGGAATCTTCGAGGGTGAGTTATTCTATCGACTCGTTGCTACAATCTAGTAGATAGATCTTGGCTTGTTTGTTTGTATGCGGTAGAAAATTTTGTTTTCCATGCTACGAATCCCTACATCATGCTGCCCTGGTGCTGGAGGCGCAGATTGGCGGGTTCGACATGAGCCGCGTCTTCATGGACGGTGGCAGCGGCATCAATCTGATCTTCACCAGCACCTTGGCAGCAATGCGGATCCTGCTGTGCAGCCTGGAACAATCTAACACAACGTTCCACGGAAGGGTGTATTACCCCTAGGAAAGATATGGCTCGACGTCATCTTCGGCAAGCCGGATAACTTCCGATGCGAGCGACCCGAGTTAGAAGTGGTGGACTGGCCATCACAATACCATGCCATCCTCGGGTGCGTGGCATTCACACGATTCCTGGCAGTACCGCACTACGCGTACCTGCTACTCAAGATGCCAGGACCCAGGGGCGTCATCATGGTCCATGGGAGATTCACCCAATCGGACCACTGCGACAGGGACTTCAACAGAATCTCCTAGTCATTCGGCATGCAGGGGGAGGTCGTAAGGTTCCGTGAGGTGACGGACAATGGGGCACCCCTAGTCGCAAGACAGAACGCACCAGACATGTCCTTCGACTCCACCGTCAACACAAATAAGGTGCAAGTCCACCCAACAGACGCCTCCAAGACGGCGCTGATCGCCAACGATCTTAGCCCCGCATTGGAAAGCGCGCTCGTTGAATTCCTCCGTGAGCGCTGGGAAATCTTCGCCTGTTGTCCTGCGGACATGCCAGGAGTTCCCAGGGAATTCGCCGAGCACGCACTCAACGTCTTTCCAGACGCCAAGTCCGTCAAGCAGTCCATCCGACGACTGTCCGAACCTCGGGCCGAAGCCATAGGAGTCGAAGTCAACAGACTACTCGCTGCAAACTTCATCCGGGAGATCAAGGAGAGCGAGTGGCTCGCCAATACCATGATGGTCCCCAAAAAGGACACGGACATCCTGCGGATGTGCATGGACTTCACATCGCTGAACAAGCACTGTCCGAAGGATCACTTCCCTCTCCCTCGGATCGATCAGATCATCGATTTGACTGCAGGATGCGAAAAACTCTCCTTCCTCGACGCCTACTCAGGCTACAACCAGATCCGACTGAAGGTCGAAGATCAGGAGAAAACGGCGTTCATCACGTCGTTCGGAGTGTTCTGCTACAACACAATGCCCTTCGGGCTGAAGAACGCGGGCGCCACGTACCAACGATACATGCAGGCATGCCTGAAGGACCAGATCGGCCGCAATATCCAAGTCTATGTCGACGACATAGTCATCAAAACAAGGGAGGCGAGAACGCTCATCGACGATCTCCGCGAGACATTCGATAATCTTGACCGCTACAAGATCAAGCTCAACCCTGAAAAGTGCGCCTTCGGCGTCCCATCTGGCCAGCTGCTCGGCTACTTCATCTCCCAGCGGGGGATTGAGGCGAACCCGAAGAAAATTCGGGCCATAATGGCCATGGAAAAACCAAAGAACCTCAAGGGCGTCCAGCAGCTTGCCGGGCGAATCGCGGCATTCAGCAGGTTCATCAGCCGCATGGGCGAAAAGGCTCTGCCGTTCTACCAGCTACTACTCAAAGCAGACAAATTCGAGTGGACGCCTAAGGCGGACGACGCATTCGAAGATCTAAAGCGGCTGCTCTCTACCTCGCCGGTCCTGGTCACGCCAAAGGAACGCGAGCCTTTACTGTTGTACATAGTAGCCACACACCAGGTGGTAAGCACCGTACTGGTGGTCGAGAGACCCGAAGAGGTCAAGACCCATGGGGTCCAACGCCCAATCTACTACCTCAGCGAGGTATTGACGCCGACAAAGCAGAGGTACCCTCACTACCAGAAACTCGACTACGGCGTGTTCATGACGGCTCGTCGGCTGAGCCACTACTTCCAGGAGCACCAGGTGATGGTCGTCAACGAGGCACCCCTGAAGAGCATCCTGAACAATCCGGAGGCCACAGGACGCGTGGCCCTGTGGGGCATCGAGCTGTCACCTCTAGACATCGTCTATGAGAAGTGCCACACGATCAAATCTCAAGTCCTCCCGAACTTCCTCGTACACTGGATGGAGCTGCAGCTGCCAGACACCCCAGACATGACGCGCTCATGGACAATGCACTCCGACGGCTCCAAGCGCGAAGCCAGAGCAGGAGCCAGAGTCATACTGACCTCCCCGCAGGGCGACAAGATGAAGTACGTGCTCCGGATGAAGTTTCGAGCCTCCAACAACGAGGCCAAATACGAGGCCCTCATCCACGGCATGCGGATGGCCAAGATCTGCGGCGCAACACGCCTCGTCATCTACGGTGACTCCAACCTCGTCGTCCAGCAGACAATAAACGAGTGCGACGCGCATGCCGCCAACATGATCGCGTACCGCACACTCTACAACGCACTCGAAGGAGGCTTCGACGACTATGAGCTTCGGCACGTTGGGAGAGAAAGTAATGAAGAGGCCGACAGACTCGCCAACATCGGCTCCACCTACGCACGGGTGCCACCAGGTGTGTTCCTCGAATAGATCTGCGTTCCATCCATCAAACGGAAATTCCCAAAGGGATCACCCGAAGAAGCAGAATACTCGGGGGCTGCGCTACCCGAAGGACAGGAAGGACCCGAAAAGCTTGACACAGAGGTCGATGTGGTCAACCTGATGCAAGTCATGGCAGTCGAAGAAACTTGGACGCGGCCATACCTAAGGTATCTGATAGACGGAGAACTGCCTGATAGCCCGACATATGCCCGGCGCATATCTCGACGGTCCAAGGCCTTCACCATCATCAATGGCGAGTTGTAAAAGCGCAACATTTCGGGTGTACTCCAAAGGTGCGTCACCATCGGTGACGGCAAAACCATACTCCAAGATATCCACGAGGGCATCTGCGGCCATCACGCGGGCAGCCGCTTTTGTCGCCAAAGCTCTACGAGATAGATTCTACTGGCCAACGGCCATGAACGACGCCAAGGACATCGTCCGAAGATGCAACGGATGCCAGAGGTTCGCAGACAAACCGCACGCACCCGGATCAGAGCTCAGGCCATACCTTTGGCCTGGCCTTTCGCCCAGTGGGGCCTCGACATGATCGGCAAACTACCAAGGTCCTCGAAAGTAGGTCACGTCTACCTCCTGGTCGTAGTCGACAAATTCACCAAGTGGATTGAGGCCATGCCCGTCACTAACCAAAAGGGCAAAACTGCCATCAAGTTCTTTGAATCGATTGTCTACAGGTTCGGCGTGCCGCATAGCATCATCACCGACAATGGGTCGAACTTCATCTCCAAAGAATTCCAGGACTTCTGTGAAGGCCTCGGAATCAACATCACATACGCCTCCGTGGCGCACCCACAAACGAACGGGCAGGTCGAGAAGGCCAATGGCCTCGTCGGTGCTGGCATCAAGAAGCGCCTAATGAGCCCACTCGAGCGACTCGCAGGAGCCTGGACACAAGAGCTACCCTCGGTTCTGTGGAGCCTGCGCACAACGCCAAATAGCTCAACCGGCTACATGCCTTTCTTCATGGTGCACGGAGCCGAGGCCGTGCTACCAACAGAGGTACGCCACAAGGCCCCACGGGTCGTCGCCTACAGCGAAGCCGAATCGACGGCCGCACTCGAAGACGCCGTCGACACACTCGACGAGGCACGCGACATAGCAGCAGCCCGATCAGCGGTGTACCAACAGAGTCTCCGCAACTACCACAGCCGACGGCTGCGCCCAAGGTCCTTAGTCGAAGAAGACCTAGTCTTGCGACTCAAGCAAGAGCGACCGAAGAAATTCTAGTCACCATGGGAAGGACTCTACATCGTCACTGAAGTCATCCCAGGTGGTGCCTATCGCCTCAAGCACGTGGAGTCTGGAGTCGCATACTCCAACCCATGGAACGTCGCACAGCTGCGACAGTTCTACCCCTAGCTACCTCCCTCTTTTACTTTCAATAATGCTATTCAGTCAAGGCTACTTAGCCGAACAATGTACCTCCTCCATTACGATATGAATAAAGCTAAGTGTCTCGCCCCAAAATTCTGTCTATTGTTCGCATTTTACTCCACGTTACAACACACTCGGGGGCTCCCCCCACCTCACGACTTTGTCGACTGAGGATAACGCGTGTACAGCTGAGTAGCTGACCACGTCAGGCTAACGAAAAGGGCACGTATACAAATAGATCACTGCGTGCTAAACAACAACTAAACCTTTACAAAAAAGGGCAGAACACGCCCAGTCAAATATATACAAATTTTACATCTTTCTTTTTTACAGGTCCTACCTATTCTGAAGAATAACCTGAGCACACTGCTCAAACAGATCTATGATTTGTTCGGCGTACTGCCTTACAGCCGCATAATGCGGACGCATATCCCACTCGCCACCATCTGGCCGAAGAGGCGGCCCTGCCGCTACAGCAGATAGATCTAAATCAATATGATGTAACCGCACAAGGGAGAGCGTGGCCTTCACCCCCGCGACGAGCTGATGCCGCACCAGTTCCCTGACACGATGCACATTCCAAAACTTCGACAGCAGGCCAGAGAGAGTCGACGACGCATCATCCAGCGGAAACATTACATGCAGAACCGACGCCAGTGAAGACTTCACTTGACGCAGCACCCGCGATACCTGGTGGACACGATCCTGCACTGTCGCAAGGACCATGGCACGGTCACGGTCCATCCAGAAGAACCCGTCGGCCTCCATGTCCTGCTGAGTCAAGAAGTTGATCCGAACAACAACACGCTCCCCTCGAAGCAAGGTTAGCACCTGCAATACTTGCAAAGATTAAGGTGAAAGGCCAACAGGCGCATCCGAAATAATGGGCAACAGCTCGAAAAACTCACACTGAAGCTGTTCGGACAAACGAAGAAACTCCGCCATCAAGGACTCCTCCCTGGCAGTGCCTCGATCCGCCTTGGATTTCCAAACATCGGCATGGCCACGCACCCCAAGCAACTCTTTCTCAAGGCCACGAATGCGGTCTCGAAGAAACACAAGCTGCGACGCATCAACCAGGGATGGCCGCAGCTACGGCACAGACGAAGTGTCAACGGGATCATCACCCGAAGGCCCCTAGAGCAAAAGAAGACAAGGATATAAACGAGCAGACGAAGGAGCACAGAACTCGGAAATTCATTATGTACAGCAAAAGCCACTGCGTGGCACAAGGATTGTTCATGGACATAATTACAAGAAAGGAAGCAAAATCTATCCTACAACTACAACGCCTAAGAAGCTGCATCCTGAGTAGCCTCGGAGCCGGACTGCCTCCCCCTGGCCTCTCCCTGCTGCCTCAACGCGTACTCGGCTAGCAGGTCAATCAACTTCGGCCCATAACGCGTACAACAAGCATCATAGATGGCGAAGGCTACCTCGGATCCGTCAGCAGCCGTCGGCATCCGGGAGGTGACCTGAGGAAGATCCAGCTCCGCTCCAGACGCCAAGGCCATTGCCAGCCCGACGGACGCGCCAATGCCTTTCTGCTTGCGCTTGTACGCCGCAGGCGCTTCGGCTGACAGCGCATCCGCCAAGGCATTGACATCCTCGAGGGCCACGCCCTTGGGGACGAGCTCCTTATAGAAGCGCCCGAGAACCTCCTTGGCCTTGGCAAGCGAGCCGACCACGGTACTGCATCGGTCTTCGACCGCCGCAGCAGCATCATCCAGAGCACTTCCGTGCTCCAGAGCACCGCGATCAAACTCGATGCCCGTGGCATCTAAAGAAACAAAGGAAACAGCATAAATAAAAGAACCGCAAATAAAGACAAGGAAGCCGAAAAGGGAAGACAAAGAAACACACCCGAAACAGCATTGGCAGCCGCCATCAGCTTGCTGGCTACCTCTCTCTCACGCGAAGCCATGGCGGTGGCAAGCTGCTCCTCGCGGTCCGTCGCTTCCTGCTGCAAGCGCTCCTTGGCCGCAGCTGTGTTGGCCAGCTCCTACTCGAGGCGCCCTTTCGCAGCAACGACATCCTCGGCCTTCTTCTCCGCTCGCCCGAGGCCCTTTTTGAGAGCATCAAGCTCACAGAGAGTGTTGTTGTTGTCCTCTGCAATCAGCAGAACACTTATCAGATCGCAGGAGAAGAAATGCAAGAGGAAGCAAAAGATCAACCCATGTACGCACCTTGAAGCCGTTTGAAGCTGGCCTCCAATGCCAGGTGCTGCTGCACCAGCTGGTAGGCGCCTTGCACAAAAGGCTGAAAAAAGAACTACTCGTCAAAAGAACGGCTCGGGGGCTACGCCCAAAGAACGAGCAAAGCAAGTTAAATGTACGAAAAATGCTCGGGAGCTCCCCTCGAGAATCAAAGAAAAAAATGATCAGCAGATCTTACTGCAGATACTCGGGGGCTCCCCCCGAGACAAGAAGCAAAAAACAAACACGAGCAGCAGATCACCCAAAAGACGCCCGGGGGCTCCCCCCGAGGCACAAAGAAACAATGATCAACAGATCATCCGAAAAGGCTCGGGGGCTCCCCCCACGGTAGAAAACAAAACAACTTACGTGGTTAGACGTCGACTCTGAAGGTTTGCCTGCAGTCTTCTGAGGGACAACCACCCGATCCTCCTGCGGAGAAGGGTCCGGAGCAGCGCCCTCAGAGGTGGCCACCGTCTGAGGAGGAGGAGGAGGAACAACCTTCGACTCCCCCACCATCTCCCGAGCGCCATCGCTGGAGGAGCTGTCGGAAGAGTGGCTGCAAAGGAAAAACATTAGACAAGAGCAATCAAATCAAACAGAAAAGAGAAAGCAAAAAGCAACCAAAGTGCACTTACGAGTCGATCTCACTCAAGTCGAATACAGGCGGGGTTCTCCTGCCCTTCTTCTCCTCTTTCTTCTATTCCTTCTTCTCTTCCTTCTTCCGCTTCGTCGGCTGGTGCGGTACCACAGCCCGCATAGGCATGGCCGGAATAGGAGAGGAAGAGCCCCCATGGTCCCCGATGTGACGCTCGAGGCCTAGCGGATTCCTAGGCGTCGGAGGAGTTGAAGCATCCGACGACTCGCTGGAGCTCTGTGTCCGCTTGCGAGTGTGATCCTCGCTCGACTCGTTGGCCTCTTCAGCCGGAGATCGCGCCGACAGAAGCTCAAACATGGAGTCCACCACCTCATTGTCCGGTGCATCCGGGAACACTTCGGGCAATGGAGGCGACATGCCTGGCACCTTGAACTCCTGCGCAAAAAGACAGCAAAAAAAATTCAGCACAAAAGGCGAAAAGATAAACGCAGTCGAAAAATAGCGCTACGCGCACGTTCCAGATCTACACCTGCGGAACCGGACGAGAAGCGGACAACGAAGGGGTCAGCGACTTCCCCGGGATATCTTCTCCGGCCTTGTATTTCAGCAGCGGGGGAAGAACCCCGTCAAGATACCCCTTGGAGAACTCCTCAGCCGAAACCCTAGTAGGATCGCGATGACCCGAATAAAGAAACATCGGGTGCGCCCTAGCCTGGAGCGGCTCCACCCGACGTTTGAGCAAGGTGCGGATGATATCCACACCGTTCACCTCTTTCTCCGGAATCAACTAGAGATCCTCCACCCGACGATAGAGTCCCTCTATTTCCGCCACCTCGCCATCCAAGATCTGGTTCTTCCAGGACCTCTTTGGCTCGATTTTTTGGGAGGGGTCGAAACGAGCAAGACCAAAATCCTTCCTAGGTACCGTGCAGTCGCGGAAGTAAAACCATCGCTGAAAGGATCGTATGGGCACCTAGAGGGGGGGGTGAATAGGTGCTACTTCAAATTTTCTTCTTTTTCAAATTAAGGTTTGACAATAAGGTAAATTCTCTAGATAATGCAACTAAGGTGAATTTACCTATATGACAAATATGCAAGAACTACCACAACACAAAGTAGGAACAAGTAAGTAAAGTGCGGTAAAGGATAAAAGTAACCAAAGTGGTGGACGCGGAGACACAAGGATTTGTTTCCTGTAGTTCCTTCCTTTTGAGGGGAAGTACGTCTACGTTTGGAGAGGGGGTGGTTTCAAACCACCAACGCCACGAAAGACCTCCCTTGTTCTCCGATGAATCTCACCCCAACGGGATCGATTCACCTTCCACTATATCGGCAACCTTCAAGGTGGAAGTCGGCATCGTTACAAGTTTGGGGCACACATTCACAACTTAATCGGAGGCTCCCAAATACAAGCAAGCTGTCAAAGCAATCAAAGACAAGCTTGTAAGAACCAAAACAAGAACTAGGGTTTCCAAGAAAACACTAGAACAAAGGGGCCCTCAATGAAATGAGGGGGAAATGAAGATCGCTTTTGGTGAAGTAGTAGATCGAGGCCTCCTCCTTCGATTCTCCAAAGATCAAGGACTTTGGGTGGTGGAATGAGGAGATCTTGAAGATTGGGTGGCTCCAATGGTGGTCTTGACTTTAATGTGGCTAAGCAATTTGTCCCAAGGTAGGTGGAGGGGTATTTATACCCCTTCACGAAATATGGCTATTGGAGTCATTAATGCACTGGTAGTACCGGTACTCAAGCGGTAGTACCGCTGTCAAGCGATACTACCGGTCCAGTACCGGACCCGGTACCGGAGATGCTTCAGTTGGTCGAGCCTTCTTCAGGTTTGGCCGGTATCGACCTTGCGGTACTACCCCAAAGCGGTAGTACCGGTCGTATGACGCGGTAGTACCGGTCCCAAGTACCGCTTGGTACTGAGCAAAACAGAGAGGGGTGGCTTTTCTTCAGAACGGTCTGGTACTGCCGAGCGGTACGACCGTATCCAAGCGGTAGTACCGCTTGTCTCAAGTGGTACTACCGGTTGGACCGGTAGTGCCGCTCCATGGTACCGGGTGGTACTGACTAAGACCCACCCTTATCAGTTTTGCACGGCCAACCGGTACTTGAACCGGTAGTACCGGTGTCAAGCGGTAGTACCGGTCGTATTTCCGGTACTACCGTTTGACACATTGGTTTTTCGCAAAGGGAACTGTTATGCCAATATTTGTGTCACACCCTTATCAACCCTGTGATACACTTAGCACACGATTAAACCGATAAGTGTGTTGTTATCAAACATCAAAATCAGAGGGATAGGAAAATGCTCTTTCAATCTCCCCCTTTTTGGTGTTTGATGACAATACACTTTTGCAAGATGATTTAAATGGGGAGCATATGAGATTTGTAAAATAGAGACGGGGCTCCCCCTAGATGTGTGGAGACAAACCTCCCCCTCTATTTTACAAACCCAACATGGGTGCACAAATATTGATACTAGCATTTGAAGTCATACCTTTGCATAATAACATGTGATGAGAAATATAGAGACAATAGATAACGCATATCATCACAAGATGGATCCAATGAAATAAACCACATAGTCTCATAATATGGATCCATGATATAACCATAACATAACCACATAGTCTCACACATAAATAGAGGGAAATCGAAGTTCACAAGCAATAAAAGGATCAAAATAAGAACGAGCTTGTGACTTCCCATGCAACACCCGTGCCTAAAGTGCAACTTCTCCCCCTTTGGCATCAAGATGCCAAAAAAGGACAAGTGCAAGACTACCGTCCCGACAGTCAATCATCCTCCTCCTCCTCATCCTCAAGGTCCTCCTCGTAAGGGGGTGGGGCGCGGTGCGAGGAAGAGACATCATCATCCCAACGGCTGTGCTGAGAGATCCACTGATCTTCTGGAGTGATGTTGGTCTTGGACCCCTCGGATACGGTCAAACCCTGAGCATCCATCATGTCCTTCTGCCGAGCACTGGCTTTCTTGGCATACACGTGCGCCTCATACATGCGCTTCTGGTTGTCAACCTGGAAGCAGAAGATATTCTTGAGCTTGACCTCCATCCTTTTGGCCCAAGAGGGCTTAGCATTCTTGCGATGGGAGACAACATAGTCAGTGTCATGCCCACTGTCAGCATCCTCAGATTCATCCTCTTCCTCCTCACCCGCCGCAACACGTGGTTTAGCATGTGTCTTGATCTTGAGTGCCTTTGGCCTGTGCAGAATGAGAGAGCGAGTGGAGAGTGTCCTAGCAATGACGGGGAACTTTGACACAATGAGGGCCATAATATAAGGAGCAAATGGTGGAACCCTCCGAGAGTGTGCAGCAGCAACCATCTCATTCCATATGAAGTCTGACACATCAAGAGGGGTGCCTGAGTCTCGGTTGAGGAAAGTGTTGAACAACAAGTCTACAGAGAACCCATGTATCTCATCCTTGTTGCCCGCACGAGGAGCAACAGTCTCACGGAAAATGCGATGGAGAATGTCATACGTGGGGAGAAGATCCTTGATCTTGCCAGCTATCCCACGGCCCTGAATATACAGAGGTGTAAGGACATCCTTCTTGGAGGGGTGATCCTGCATGTGACAGCGAAAACCACAAGGAATGTCCCGGCCGCGATCTTCATACCCCAATATTGCAGCAAACTCCACAAGTGTAGCTTCCTTGACAGCACCTTGAGTCATCCAGGTGATCTTCCGAGTACGGCCAGTGTGGAAATGTGCAGTGGCATAAAGCTGAGCAATAAGGAGTGGATCATAGTCATACTGGAACTCCATAATGGGGAACAAGCCAAGGTGAGAGCAGATTTCCTTAGCTTCAGCAAAGTAGTCAAGATTCTTGTTAATGTGCCCCATGTCAATCCACTGCTGAGGCACCACCATCTGGATATTGGTCAAAAGAACCTCATGATAAACACGCTCTTGGAAATCATCGAAGAAGAGACTGTCTTCCCTGGCCTCGCTCCGGTTGCGGGAGTATGGATTTTCAATCCGGAGAGCCCTAAACTCTGACTCAGAGATGTCTGACAGTTTCCTTGGCCCTGATGGACCTGAGCTGAGACTTTTGGTACGCCCAGCGGAAGAGGGGCGCTGACACGCCCAGCAGAGCGCTTGGTGACCCCTCACGACCCCCACGGCCACCTCGAGTGGCAGGCAACTTGGAACGGTGTCTTGACTGTGGCATAACCTCTTCCTCAGACTCCGTCTCTTCCTCAACAATCTCACGGCTAGCTTTAGAACGCTTACGCGCACCCCTAGAACCACCTGCATCTGTGAAAGCACGAGGGAGGATAGTAAGGGGGTAAGGGCACAAGAATCACAAATGGCAAACGAGAGAACTGAATATTGAACAGAAAAAATGCAGTCAGTTTGGGCCGGTACTACCGGACCTGACGACCGGTAGTACCGCTTGCAAGCGGTAGTACCGGAAAAAGTTCCGGTACTACCGGTTGAGCGGGCCGGGTTCATCAGATCTGATAGGAACGGACCAAAGTGACGGCAAAAACTGTAAAATAGACGATTCTACTCGGTAACAAGGGAAGCATATGGTAGTACAACCTTACAACATGTCAATTTCTCCACAAATCTAAGCCAAAACCTAGATCTAATGAGGAAATTAAACGGAGAGAGAAAGGGCGGTTGGTTGTACCGGGATCCATGGCGGTGGAAAGAGGTGGGAGCCCGCCAAGAGGCCGAATCCAAGGGGAATCCGGGGAGAGGAGGGCGCGGCAGGGCTCCGGCGGCTTCAAGGTCTCCGGCGGCGGCGCGGGTATGAGTGGATGGCGTGGGGATGAATGAGGCACTGAGGGGTGCCTCCCCACGCGCGTCCAATATATACCAGGAAAACGCCGACCGGTAGTACCGGTTGCTGAAGCGGTAGTACCGCTTGGAAGCGGTAGTACCGGTTCCCCAACCGGTAGTACCGGACATGCGGGCGGTAGTACCGTTCTTGGAGCAGTTTCCAGGAAACGACCTAGGAACTACCCAGGTCCAGTAGTACCGCTCGTACATCCGGTAGTACCGGTCCCATCTGATTCCAAAGCCAGGAAACAAAGGTGATTCTTGTGCGGATAGAGAGAGGGTTTTTGTGAGGGAGTGAGGAGGCTTGGGTTGAGACAAGTGTGCTGGGAAGCACATTCACTCTGAAAATCGAGAAAAAGATGTCAAAAACCAAACTAGAGTGCATGAGACTAAGAACGGCGACGACAACTCAAAAGATGACAACCATGAGTTAAAAATCAATTCAAAGATGACAAACACGAGTATGCACATCAACCTCTCCATTGAGAGGGGGCGGTGGCCTAGGCCACCATGTTTGAGTATACTCGGCTTGGCACCACGAAGATATATCTTGGGTCCATACCGAAACTCATCATTAAGCTCACATATCACAAAATGATATTAAGAGGAATGATTTTGTTCACTTTGCGCATAATGGGGGGAGGGATGGTCCAATCAATTAGTACCTCACTCCCCCTATGTCCATGCCTACACCTAAACCAAATATGGGTCGAGTATTAGGTGAGAGTGCAAGATAATCAAGTCAAGCTCCTTGAATCTACGATATTTAGTTCATTCCTCAAGAAGCAAAACCTTTCTTCATCAAGTGGCTTCGTGAAGATATCGGCAAGTTGATCTTTGGTTGAAACATAGGACAAATCAATATCACCTCGAGCAACATGATCTCTAATGAAGTGGTGACGAATCTCAATATGCTTTGTCCTTTTGTGATCCGCCGGGTTGTATGCAATTTTGATGGCACTTTCATTGTCACATAGAAGAGGCACTTTGTCACAATGGACACCGTATTCCTTTAAAGTTTGCCTCATCCATAGCAATTGAGTGCAAGCACTAGCGGCAGCAACATACTCGGCTTCGGCGGTGGAGAGAGATATACAATTTTGCTTCTTAGAAGACCAACATACCAAGGACCTACCAAGGAATTGGCAAGCCCCGGATGTTGATTTTCTATCATCCTTGTCCCCCGCCAATCCGAATCCGTGTATCCACAAAGAGCAAATGTTGAGCCTCGAGGATACCAAAGACCATAAAATGGGGTATGAACTAAATATAGAAAGATTCTCTTGACCACCATTAAATGGCTTTCATTAGGAGCCGTTTGATATCTTGCACACACACCTACACTCAACACAATATCGGGTCTAGATGCACAAAGGTAAATCAAAGAACCAATCATGGACCGGTATACCTTGTGATCCACATCTTTACCATTTGGATTTTGTTCTAGATGAGTCTTTGTAGCCATGGGAGTAGGAGCTCCATTTAAATCTTGCATTTTGAATATCTTGAGCATGTCTTGAGTATACTTGGCTTGATTGAAGAATGTCCCTCCTCTAACTTGCTTGATCTCAAAGCCAAGAAATACTCTCAACTCTCCCATCAAAGACATCCGGAACCTACTAGCCATAAGCTTTGAGAATTCATCATTAAAAGCTTTGTTAGATGAGCCAAAGATAATATCATCAACATATATTTGGCATACAAAAATCTCCCCATTGACCCTCTTAGTAAAAAGAGTGGGATCGATTTTCCCAACCTCAAAGCCACGGTCAAACAATAACTCTCTAAGGTGCGCATACCACGTGCGTGGGGCTTGCTTGAGCCCATAGAGCGCCTTATCAAGTTTGTAGACATGGTTTGGGAAGTTGGGGTCCTCAAATCCCGGGGGTTGCTTAACATATACCAATTCATTTAATGGACCATAAAGAAATGCACTTTCTACATCCATTTGTTGCAACTTAAAGTTATGATGTGCCGCATAAGCAAGAAGGATACGGATGGACTCAAGGCGAGCCACGGGTGCATAAGTCTCTCCATAATCAATGCCTTCAATTTGAGAATACCCTTGTGCAACCAATCTAGCCTTGTTCCTTACTATAATTCCATGCTCATATTGCTTGTTCTTGAATATCCACTTTGTTCCAATAACATTGCGGCAATCCTTTGGCTTCTCAACTAACTTCCATACTTTGTTTCTCTCAAAGTTGTTGAGCTCTTTATGCATAGCCTCTAACCAATCCAAATCTTCAAGAGCTTCCCACACTTTCTTTGGTTCAATCATGGAGATGTGAGCTTGGTGTTCACTGAACCTCTTCAATTGTGCTCTTGTGGAAATACCTTTCCTTAGATCACCAACTACATTTTGTAGAGTGTGATCTCTTATTTCCAACATTCTTTCCTTTTTAGCTTCGCGACGAGCGTGGATCTCCGTGTTGTTTCTTGGAGGACCCTCTTCATCATTTTGATCCTCGTCTTGACCATCATCTTGACCTTGATCATCATTGGAGTCATCCTCTACATTGGGAGGCAAAGATTGACCTTGGTCTTGATCAAGTGCACTTCTAGCGTCAATTTGAGCTTGTCTCAAAGCAGCTTGTACGGATCTTCCTTGACAAATTGACTTGGCACCACTTGACAATCCGTCGAATGGACCAAGCTCCCCTTGACTAGAGTTGACACATTGATCACCATGTTGAGGGTCCACATCTTGTCTTTGGCTTGAGTCAATATCCTCTTCGGTGGATGGAGCATGTTGAGGTTGTGAAGATGAGGGCTCCACTTGAGTGGATCATAGTTCTTCTCGATCCGCCATAAGGGTTTCCTCAACGGGGCGGATATATCCCACACCCATTCTTCCTATGGCATCCTGAGGCATTTCATCATCTGCATCACAAGCATCAACACGCCCCCCTTGGGGACCATCATATTATTCGAAGGTCACACTACAAGATTCTATGACGGCTCCGGAGAGCTTGTCATAGATTCTATAAGTGTGAGATTCGAGACCATACCCAACAAAAATACCCTCTAATGCTTTAGACTCGAATTTAGACAAACGAACACCTTTTATGAGATAGAAACACTTACAACCGAACACCCGGAAGTAAGATATGCTGGGCTTGTTACCGGTAAGTATTTCATATGGAGTCTTGTTGATTTCTTTGCGGAGGTAGAGCCGGTTTGAAGCATGGCAAGCGGTGGAGATGGCTTCGGCCCAAAAGTTGTATGGAGATTTAAACTCCGCCAACATGGTCCTAGCCATCTCAATAAGAGTCCGGTTATTCCTTTTGGCCACACCATTTTGTTGAGGGGTGTATGCAGCGGAATATTGATGTTTAATCCCCTCATCACTAAGGAAATCATTCAAGGTGTAGTTCTTGAACTCGGTGCCGTTGTCACTTCTTATGATCAACATGGGAACATTGTATTGCCGTTGAACCAAGTTGATGAAGTCTATAAAAGTCTTTTGAGTCTCACTCTTCAACTTGAAGAAATAAACCCAAGAGTATCTTGAAAAGCCATCAACAATCACCAAGCAATATTTCTTCCCACCAAGACTTGCATGAGATGAAGGACCAAATAGGTCCACATGGAGGAGTTCCAAGATCTTGGTAGACTTGATTTGGTTCTTAGGCTTGTGAGGAGCGTCATGCATCTTCCCTAGAACACATGCCCTGCAAACACGATCTTTGGCAAAGGAAACATTTTCTTTTAGTCCCACAATATGGCCCTCCTTGTGGAGACTTTGCAAAGTTCTCATATTGACATGGGCCAGTCGGCGATGCCATAACCAACCCACACCGGCCTTTCCAAATAAGCACATCACACTTGTAGTGGCTTGCCCCGAAAAGTCCACCACATACAAGTCATGTTCGACATACCCAACGAAAGCGACCTTGAGAGACTTGCTCCACATGAGCACCACAAAATCATTATGTATAAAGACGGAAAAACCCATCTTTCCAAGAGCACAGACTGAAAGTAAATTGTACCCAAGGGTCTCAACAAGCATGACGTTCACGAGTGTAATGTCATGAGCAACCACAACTTTGCCAAAACCCATTACCTTAGACTTTGACTTGTCGGCATATGTCACGGTGATTTGATCATCATTTGGCTTTAAGTCCTTGACAATAGACGAGCTTCCGGTCATATGACTTGTGCAACCACTATCAAGCACCCACTTTGACCCTCCGGAAGCATAAGTCTACAAAAGATCAAGCTAATTTTTAGGTACCCATTTTTCAATGGGTCCTCTTTTGTTAGCAACAAGGGTCTTGGGAACCCAAATAGACCAAGCAATATAACCATCGTAAGGGCCAACATATTGTGCATACAAATCACCATAATAATCACGCATTAGAACATAGTGAGGGTTAGCACTTCCCGCAAAATCATCATGAGACATAGTTTTACCACTTATGGTCTTACTCTCCACAATGGTCTTGTTGGTCTCTTGTGCGGGCATGTCCTTCTTATTATTGTTCTTCTTCTTGGTTTTGGAAACAAAACCAATGCCCCCTTTATCACCACTGCGCCTTTGCTTGCTCAAAAGATCATCAATGGACTTGTTGCCTTGTGGAAATGTGGCCTTAGCAAGCTCCCCCTTCAACCTAGCATTTTCTTCAAGAATAGTTGTGCTACTAGATGGAATGAAGTTACTAGGTGAAGGAATATTGGCCAATTGAGTTTGAAGCGTTTCATGGGACTTTGTGAGTGACAAGAGTTCACTCTCCAAGACCTTGTGAGCCTTGTTAAGCAAACTAAAGTCCTCAGCAAGTTTTTCATGAACCACACCAAACTCAATCTTGTCCTTTTTAGCCCTTTTATATTTAGCAATAGCATGATCACGCTCTTTGATGAGTTTGTTAACAATAATGGCATTGGCCTCATCAAGCCCTTCAAATTTTAATTCAAGTGACAACCTAGTTTCTTGTTCTTCTTCTAGAGCATTGTTTAAAGCCTCTAGCTCAATCATATGTTCATGCCCAAGTTTACATCTTACATCTATCAGCTCTTGAGTATGTGAGAGTTGATCTAAGATGTTCCCAAAATGTAGCTTAGCATCACCTTCTAGGTTAGTCATAAACTCATCAAAGGCAATTAATTCATTTTTAACATCAAGAGACATCTCATCATCAATTTCATCATTATCTAAGTGAGTAGAATGGGATGATGAGGATACCTCCGTTCCTCTTGCCATAAGGCAAGTGACGTTCTTGGTGGAAGAGTTCTCATTTGGAGAATCGAAGAGTGAGAATGTCGGAGTAGAAGTGGTGGCTAGAGCAGCCACACCATGAGAAGTTTCCTCTTCCTCATCTTCATCATCTTCATTGTCAGAGGAGTATTCTTCATGAGTGATCAAGACAATTTCTCCCGACTTCTTGTTGATGGGATTCTTTTTGATGAAGGGTTTCTTGTAAGGTGCCTTGAGAGTCTTCTTCAACACAAGCTTACCACCATGATCTTCTCTCTTCTCATAGGGGCAACTTGCCACAAAGTGATAGCGGTCACCACAATTGAAGCAAGTTCTCAACCTAGTAGTATTCTCTCTTTTCCCATTTGGATTGCTTCTCCGTTGCATTTCCATCTTGGCCTTGGCGGGGTTCTTCCAAAAGTTATTTACATAGAAAGCCATATATTGACCATGAGAAATCTTGACTTCATCGGGATGGTCCATGGAAAGCCCTTCATCACTATCATCTTCATCCCCATGTTCCACAACTTTGGCCTTCAAAGCAACATTGACAACATTTCTCATACCAAGGGCACGAGCACGGGCATCTTTGGCATTCTTGGCGGCAACCTTGAAAGCGTCCATCTCTTGCATAACTTCATTTGAGGTCATGATATGGTAGTTGTGTCTTCCTTGTAGGCTCTTCAAGTCGGTGGGCTCAAAAGGCATGAGTGCACTCACATATTTCCTTTTTATCCATGCATCATCCACATGTGAGGCACTCACATTCCTAAAAGTGGTGGCGGTGGTCTTGAGCCTTCGGTACATGTCTTCGTGATATTCACCTTCTTTCATGTAGAAGCCTTCGGCTTCATTGCTTAAAGCATCATATCGGTTCCTCCTCATACTCTCATTTCCAACAAACAACACAGTGATAGCATCCCAAGCTTCCTTGGCAATGCTAAAGTGCTCAATGTGTGGATAGTCCTTTGTCCCCAAACCTTGTTGAATCATATGCAAAGCAGTGGCATTGAGTTGACTATTAACAATCTCTCTTCTTGTCAAGTTGTTTGGATCCCCAATAAAGAGTCCATGCTCGATGATGTTCCATAATTCAATGCAAGAGCTGCGCATATGAGTCCTCATTAGTGATTGCCATTGAGCAAAAGTAGTAGATTCTTCAAGCTTAGGTGGGTCACCTCTATTGTATACATGAGGGTGAGGGATTGGAGGGTCGGGAGAGTACCATGAATCACGGTGCTCACCTTTCCCACCATCATTGTGTGTGGAGGAATTAACGTTGTCTAGTTTACCCCCCACCACCATACCCTCGGGGGATACTGACGTATTCCCCTTAGGTAAAATGGATGGTTGATCCTCTTGAGGAGATGGGGGTGATGAGCCTTATTTGTCTTTAAGAAGTTGCTCAAGCATCTTCTTGACTTCGTTGACCAAGGAAGAGCTCAATCTTGTTTCCAAGTTTTTGAGATCTTCCATGGTCACCGGGGTCGGCTCACTACCACCATCCCCATCATTGCTACCCATATTCTCTTAGGCGGTAAAGCCCGAATAAAGAGCCGAGGCTCTGATACCAATTGAAAGGATCGTATGGGCACCTAGAGGGGGGGGTGAATAGGTGCTACTTCAAATTTTCTTCTTTTTCAAATTAAGGTTTGACAATAAGGTAAATTCTCTAGATAATGCAACTAAGGTGAATTTACCTATATGACAAATATGCAAGAACTACCACAACACAAAGTAGGAACAAGTAAGTAAAGTGCGGTAAAGGATAGAAGTAACCAAAGTGGTGGACGCGGAGACACAAGGATTTGTTTCTCGTAATTCCTTCCTTTTGAGGGGAAGTACGTCTACGTTTGGAGAGGGGGTGGTTTTAAACCACCAACGCCACGAAAGGCCTCCCTTGTTCTCCGATGAATCTCACCCCAACGGGATCGATTCACCTTCCACTATATCGGTGAAAGAACATGTTGGGACCCATGTGTGGTTTTGGTAATTAATGACAATCTTTATGGACTAATGTGTGTATTAAGTTATACTTGTAGGATTTTTCCATTGGCATCGCTTGGAGCATGTGTTGGCTTCAAGGTCGATGAAATGCAAAGAAGATATGTTGGGCAAGCTCAATATGCGAGGTCGATGATGAGGAATTAAGGAGGGCGTTCCATCTTGAAAGGGCAAGATCGTCTACATCAAGCTCAAGTGGAATGCTCAAGGCAAAGGTATAATCTTGATAGGTTTTCTTTTTTGCCGGTCTCACATCGTGTGTGTGAGACCAGGTTTAGGATAGATAACCGTACTATCAAGAGAGGCTCTCATATGAGTAATTCGGTCACATCGTTCGGAGAGAGCTCAAACCTTTGCATACTTGCATCATCATATTTGGTTGTTCTTTGGTCTTATCCATGTGATTATATAGAGCTTGTGGTAATCTCCATAACAAGCTCTTGTTCATCTAAATCGGATCTCCCATTTGTATCTTGTTGCGATTTTGATTTATGCGGCTTTTTGGTTTCTCACCAAGTGAGGTATATCACATTATTCTACTTGATACTTTCTCACTTGGTGATAATCAATATTTCCACTTTTTACTGGGAATCCCTTGTCGCCCTCTATCCAACGCAATTTGAATCGGGTCAATCGGAGCTTCCAGTCAAAAGTTATTGCCGTTTAAATATTTGCCTGTTAGGCTGTTTTCTGGGCCAAGCGGTAGTACCGCCCGGACGGGCCGGTACTACCGCCCGGGCCTAAAAACGGCCCGATTTCTTTCTGTCTCGCTAGGTACCTAAATTCGGTACTACCGGCCGGCCCGGTAGTACCGCCCGGTGGACCGGTAGTACCGTTCGGCCCAGATATTTTCCCAGATCTAGATCTGTGCGCTCCGCTCGTTTTGGCTGTTTCCTCGCTGCTGGACTCCGCGTCCGCCCGCCCCCACCACCTGGCGCGCTGCTGCTGCTCTGCCCGCCTCGCATCTGGCGTCGCTGCGCGCGCGCTGCCGCGCTTGGCTGCTGGGCCCGTTGCGCCGCGCTCCTCACTCGCCGCTTGCGCGCGCGCGCTGCCGCGCATGCACCGCTCGCACTGCTGCATGCTGCTGCTGGCCCGCGTGGGCCCCGCCGCATGCAGTGCTGCTGCTGCGCGCGCGTGGCCGTACCGCTGCGCTGCTGCTTCGCTGCTTGCTGCCATGCAGCTGCTGCCTGCTGCTGGCTGGCCCACGCGGGCCCCGCGACCGCCTGCTGCTGCGCATGCATTGCCGCTGCTGCTCTCTCTCTAGCTCGCTCGCTCGCTGTTGTCCGGTTTGCTGGGTGCGGTAGTACCGGGTTTTTGCGGTACTACCGGACCGTCGAGAAAAATTGCCCCAACGGCCATATTTTGGCTAGCCCTATATAAGTCTTTTGTCCATTTTCATTTAGGGTTACTTCTTCCTCCTTTTCTTGGCCAAACTTTGCCCCCATTTGCTCTACTCCTTAAGCTTGATTTCTACACACCCCTCCATTGATTCTTGCAAATATTTGAGGGGTTGTTGGAGGAGATCTAGATCTACGTTTTGACCAAACAAAAACATCTCTTTGTGAGTGTATCTTTGGGGATCTAGATTTTGGGGGATTTTGTGTCTCTCTTTGATTCCTCCTCTCTTGTTCCCCAATAGCTTTAGTAGCTTTGTTGGAACTTGAGAGTGAGGGATTTGAGCATCTTTGTGGTGTTCTTGCCATTTGCATTTGTTGCATCGGTTTGAGTTCTCTTTGGAGGATTTGGTTTGAATTGCTCATTGGAGCTTGTCCCTCTTGGGTTCTTGGAACCCTAGACGGTTTTGTGGCCTTGGTGGCATTGTGGCCTTTTGTGGCATTTGTTGGGAGCCTCCAATTAAGTTGTGGAGTTGTGCCCCAACCTTGTGAGAGGTTCAGGTTGCCACCGACAAGTGCACCGATAGTGGAAGCGTGGATCGATCCCATTGGGGTGAGATTCACCGGAGAATAAGGGAGGCCTTTTGTGGCGTTGGTGGTTTGATACCACCCCCTCTCCAAACGAGACGTACTCCATGTTGGGAGGAACTCGGTAAAATATCGGTGTCCCCGCGTGCCTCGGTTATCTCTATACCCGAGCTCTTTACTTATGCACTTTACATTGTGATAGCCTTCGTGCTTGAAGTAATATATATCTTGCTATCACTTTGTTGTTTGTATTGCTTAGCATAAGTTGTTGGTGCACATAGGCAAACCTTAGTTGTTTCTAGGTTGTGCTTTACAAAGTAAACACTAGTTTTATTCCGCCTTTGTTGAGCCACTCTAGGAAAAGTTTTAATCGCCTATTCACCCCCCCTCTAGGCGACATCCGTATCCTTTCAATCGGAAACCTTCAAGGTGGAAGCCAACACCGTTACAAGTTTGGGACACACATCCACAACTTAATCGGAGGCTCCCAAATACAAGCAAGCTGTCAAAGCAATCAAAGACAAGCTTGTAAGAACCAAAACAAGAACTAGGGTTTCCAAGAAAACACTAGAACAAAGGGGCCCTCAATAAAATGAGGGGGAAATGAAGATCTCTTTTGGTGAAGTAGTAGATCGGGGCCTCCTCCTTCGATTCCCCAAAGATCAAGGACTTTGGGTGGTGGAATGAGGAGATCTTGAAGATTGGGTGGCTCCAATGGTGGTCTTGACTTTAATGTGGCTGAGCAATTTGTCCCAAGGTAGGTGGAGGGGTATTTATACCCCTTCACGAAATATGGCCGTTGGAGTCATTAATGCACCGGTAGTACCGGTACTCAAGCGGTAGTACTGCTGGCAAGCGGTACTACCGGTCCAGTACCGGACCCGGTACCGGAGATGCTTCAGTTGGTCGAGCCTTCTTCAGGTTTGGCCGGTATCGACCTTGCGGTACTACCCCCAAGCGGTAGTACCGGTCCGGGCGGTAGTACCGGTCCCAAGTACCGCTTGGTACTGAGCAAAACAGAGAGGGGTGGATTTTCTTCAGAACGGTCTGATACTGCCGAGCGGTACGACCGTATCCAAGCGGTAGTACCGCTTGTCTCAAGCAGTACTACCGGTTGGACCGGTAGTGACGCTCCGTGGTACCGGGTGGTACTGACTAAGACCCACCCTTATCAGTTTTGCATGGTTCCAACCGGTAATTGAACCGGTAGTACCGGTGTCAAGCGGTAGTACCGGTCGTATTTTCGGTACTACCATTTGACACATTGGTTTTTCGCAAAGGGAACTGTTATGCCAATATTTGTGTCACACCCTTATCAACCCTGTGATACACTTAGAACACGATTAAACCGATAAGTGTGTTGTTATCAAACATCAAAATCAGAGGGATAGGAAAATGCTCTTTCAGTCGCCTCCGCCAGTACTGCACAGACTCGGACATAGAAAAGGAGAAGAAAAGAAGATTGGATTTGACGGATATGATGCAACCCCTAATGAGATAAACACCATCAGAGCCAGATTTCCTCTTCACGGAATAGAGTTTCCGGAAGAGGCCAAAGTGCGGCTCGACACCGAGCCAGCACTCGCATAAAGTGATGAAACAGGCGATATGAAGAAGAGAGTTGGGAGAAACATGATGCAGCTGGATACCATAAAGAAAAAGCAATCCACGGAGGAAATCGTGGACTGGGAAGGAAAAGCCCTGAAGGACAAAAGCGAGGAACATAACCCGAAACCCAGCGAGGGGACGGGGAATTACCTCATTGCCGGGAAGTTTGACGACCTCCCTATCCTGCGGGATCAGGCCCCGCTCACGGAGCTTGCAGAGATCACTCTCACGCATCTCCGATCGCCGCCAACCACCATCGATGACACGGGCGATGGCGGAACCCTTATTGCCGCCAGCAGCAGCACTGGTGCCAACTGCAGACGAGGACTTCTTCGGCTTCCCCATTGCAGAGCACCGGTGACGGCGTTGAGCGCGCAGAATCAAGGAAGGAAAAGCTCGAGGAAATTCCAGTGCGCAACGAGAACACTCAGAGAAGAGGGGAGTAGTGAAACAAGAATGGCTGCGGTGAAAACAAATTCACCTTTTCCCCAATGATTATAAGGACGAGAACGATGCACGACGACCGTCCATCGGGAAGACCTAGAGCCAACTTCAAGATCTGGCCGTCCACATGTCAGCACAACAGCGAACCGTTGCTCACACGCCGTCCACTATGCGCGGAAATCGAGGCGACACCGTAATTATCTCCACGCCGCGCGTGACCGGTCAACTCAAGGTCAGAAGGTGGGACCCATGTTCATCCAGTCACGTCATCTCTGGCGCCGCAGACGCTTGAGGTCACCGATCGTCAGCACTAACGTCATCAAAAGCTATACTAGCAACGATTACAATTCTTCGGCTACACAACTAAGAGTACTCACTCGAATCTACGATTCGACTAACTACTCGGGGGCTACTCCTATCAGGAGCGCTGGCCGCGCACCCGAAAATAAACAAAACACTACATCACTAAACTATTTCTTCGAGTCCTACGTCGAGTCTACGACTCCACTACGGACTCGGGGGGCTACTCCCATAGGGAGGATGGATTCAAGCATCCGAAAAATTTGTGTCCTACGGACCTGAAGCTGAACAATGGCTGAATTAAAGTCTCTGATCGAGTCTACGACTCGAACAGACACTCGGGGGCTACTCCCATAGGGAGCGCTGGTCGCGCACCCTATGAATTCTTTGACTGCGATCCTTCGAATCAGCATGCAAAACTTTTCGGCAACTCTGCCCTAATTAACGCTAAGTGAGCAACGTCCTCCTTGGCCACCTGAAACACCTCCGCGGTGATAAACATTTGGATGCTGTGTCTGCGACACAAAGATAAGGCCTACATATATCATCTGATGGCCTGGTAACGCACACGACTGCGCTCTGCTAGTAAGAATCCGTGCCAACAGGCGCGATGAAAAATCCCGACGGACGCGTTGGGTATATCATTTAAATTCACTGGAATTCCACTCCTGTAAGTCCTCCGCGGCCTGAGTCGAATTACGCCAGCATATGTTCTGGGTTCGAGTCGAGGGACTCGAATCTGATCGTGTTGTTTTGTCCTAAGACAGTTAACTGACCCTGATCCGTCGGGAGAGTCAGGCACACGCATCAACAATCCCTACACACTCAAATCATTCTCTTGAAAAACAGAGATAGCTGCACCCGAAGGATTGAAGAGTCCTCAGCCGAATCTACGATTCGACTGAACACTCGGGGGCTACTGACATGGTTATACCCTGCGGGTACACGACCTCAGCATACCTAGTCCAGCCCAAGGAAGGCCCGTGACAAATATACGTTAGCCCATGAAGACTTTCGGGTGGCTAGGGCCCATGACGCCTTCGGATCCTTGGAGAGCAAGACTAGAGTAGATAGAATATTCAAAGGGGTAAACCCTAAAACCTGTAACCGACTCGATCTGTGCCTGGGACCTGCCCAACTCTATATAAAGGCTAGGAGGACACGGCGAGGAGGGCACCTCATACCCTCGCATACACACCTCCACGCCAGATTGCATCTGCGCACCCTTGTAACCTTCGGTTGCGCCGTAATCAAGAGTAAACAAGCAGGAGTAGGGTTTTCCCTCCAGGGGCCTGAACCTGGGTAAACCTCGTGTCCCCGTGCTTGTTTGCTAACCGTTCCGCGATCTTCAGCATCCCCATCTTCTCCAAAACCCAAGTCCATAACAATGGGCATTAACGAGATTAAACCTCGTCAACCATACTCATACTTTGGAAATGCTTGATCATGCATGTTTCTCATTGTCTTTCGTTTTTGATTGCAATAATGCTCATATGGTTCATATTGAGATCACCCCCATAGCTTTCTCAACTTTTGGAGATTTTGCTACATTCCATGACAAGTATGTTCCCACCTTTTGCTTGCATAATCACCATGCCTTCTATGATATATTGTTTCATGCTAATGGTGATGTGCACAAGAGAATACACATCATGATGGATGGTGTGTTTATCTATCACGCACACACGTCCTTCCGTTTATCTATGGTGTGTGTAGGTACCCATGTTCCAATGTCAACCTCGATTGAGCACGAGTTGGCAAAATGAGCTCTAGAGAGCATCCATCAAGACATAACGAGCACACCTCCTTCCTTACAAGAAGATGACGAAATATTGTCGAGGTCAACTCTTTTTCAAGAGGGGGAGTTAATGCAGCCCAACACATGGTAATCACCATTGGTCCACATCATGATACGCCAAACATTCCAAACAAGGTGAAATCCTTCCATATTTTGCCTTCCTTTGGTCATCACTTGAATGAGATCCTACTTGAGACAAGTGCCAATGCTATGACTAGGCCCATGACCGTGATGTCAAGAGGATGCGATAAGGATGAAACAGGAGCCAAGACCCCCAAGCATGAGGCCTGGAAGAGGAGACGCAAGAAGATGATAGAGCCAGACCGGAGGCTCTGCCCTAGCAAATCGGAGTCTCCGGCCCATCTCCGGACCGACCCCCGAACCAGCGCCAGGGACAGTCTATATGCCCCTCCAGAGACGACACTGGAGATTGACCGGAGTCTGCGGCCCACACCGGAGTCTCCGGACATCTACACCGGAATATCCGGACCGAGTGTTTCGGGCCCGCGCCTCAGGTTGGGCCTGACCCATGTAACGCCCAGAACTTCCTGTTTATGCCCATTTTACCCCTAGCTCGTGGCTGACATATATATAAGCCCCTACCCCCTCCTTGAAACCCTAAAATGGAATAGATGATGAGTTGAGACTCGTGGCTTAGGACAAATCCTGGATGAGAACCCCCTCTTATTATATTATCTATGAGTTGTATCAAGGCCTTTTTAATTGAAGTCGTCAAGACACTCTTCTAGTTCTTGATCTCTCCCATGTATGGATTCTAGTAGTGCTAGGTCTCTCCCCTTTGGGATTCTACTTGGTTGCTACTCTCTCCCTACATGTGATTCTATCAAGAGCTTGCCAATCTCTCACAAAGGATTCTACCTTTGGTCTCTCTCTCTCTTTGTGATTCTATTGGGTTGGTGGTTCGGGCCAACGAGAGCAAACCGATTTAGGTATGGTGTGCGTTTGTATCTTCGATTTTCCTCTCGTGTTCATCGTGTTCTTCACTCTCCTTTCCCAAATTCTCTCGAATCTATGAAGACCGGCCCATAAAAGTAGTTATAAGCCACATCAATAAGGACATGTACAATGATAGAGAAGGCAAGTCTTCTCTTAATATTTCACGTCATCTAGAGAAGACAACAAAATTTAGTCGTACAACACATTAACTCGTATTGTCATCTCTAAAGATAAATGTGAATTAACTAATTTTAGTAAAAAGTTATTTTAATAAGGAAAGACATATAATACAATGGAGAAAATGCCCTTCTAGGGATCATCTCTTAACTAATGAAACTAAGGAAACCCAATCTTTTTTTTCTTAATTCTCTCTCCTCCAAGATGTCACCCTATTATACATGACCTATTGTCCAGAAGAACCCAGACCGAATGGTATGTGTGACTCACAGCACTATTTTAGTTAAAATATTTGCAAAAGTCGAGTAGTAACTTTTTTAGAAAAAATATTTTATCCTTGTCTAAACAGGCATGTTCTAGTCGGTAGGTGTGAGACCAAATCTTGTACGACTTACTAGGTTGGGTAGAAAAACCGATAAGCGAACACCGGACATAAAAAGACCAAGATCAAAACAAAATAGACCAAGATTGAAAAGACCATAAAAAATTGATAACAATTTATAGAACGAATTTAGCTCGGTCAATTCAGTCACCAATTCCCGATAATCGAAATGGATCGAACTGACTAAACTTTCAAGTAAGAGTGACCTAGTTCCAAGACCCTAGTTACCCATCCGAGTAGATTCATCCACCTTAACTGAGGCAGATTCAGTTATGTTGAATGTTTATTCCTGCCAATTGATATAAATGTGTGTAATTGTGTATTAGATTTTATTCTCAAATTTACATCTAAGACGCTACCAAATATTTTCCAAGTTTTCTACCGTCAATATCTACGACACAGTTCGGTCACCGCGGAACCAAGCCCGAATTATCAGGTACCTGAATTTATCCGTAGTACAACTGACAAGTAATTTTCAGTCATTGTTTTCGAAAAAACGAATTCAAAATAGACCGAAATCCAAAGATTTTCGGTCATGACAGCCACCCCTACGACTTACTAACTGGAATCAGTCTTTTCTGAGTTTTCCGTCTCCGAAGCCCCACTTCTCTACCTGTTGTACTCGGACCTGATTTACGTGGAACAAAAGCTTTCGATCTCTCTCTCTCTCTCTCGAGCCTTTCCCCCGACGCAAGAATAAACGGGAGCGAAAAAGCCCACGGCCCCTTCCCCTCTTTCCCCCCTGCTTGCGGCGGCGCGACCGTAGGGGAACTCAATCGAAAACATGGCGGCCGCCGCCGCCTTCCGCTCGAAGCGCAAGCTCCTACCGTATCTCCACCGTTTCCTCCACTCCGCCGCCTCACCCTCGCCCAATCGCTTCCTCCGCCACGCCTCGCCGGTGCCCGGCGCCGCCGACCACTCCCCCTTCTTCCGCCTCCCCGCCGCGCGCGTCTCCACGCTCCCCACCGGCCTCCGCGTCGTCACTCAGGCCTATCCGGCCGCCACCCGCATGGCTTCCGTCGGCGTCTGGGTCGACGCCGGCAGCCGCTTCGAGCTGCCCGGCACCAACGGTACCGCGCACTTCCTCGAGCACATGGCCTTCAAGGGCACCGCGCGCCGGCCCACCGCGCACGCCCTCGAGGTGGAGATCGAGGACATGGGGGCGCGCCTCAACGCCTACACCTCCCGCGAGCAGACCACCTTCTTTGCCGACGTGCAGGGCCGCGACGTGCCCGCCGCGCTCGACGTGCTCAGCGACATCCTCCAGAACCCGTGCTTCCCGCAGCAGGCTATCCAGCGTGAGCGCGGCGTCATCCTCCGCGAGATGGAGGAGGTAAGCTGTCGAGCCCTTTTTTTCTTTTTTGCTGCGTTGCCCCCCTTTTCCCCTACACTGTTTCAATAAGATCCTTTACTGAAATCGGGGGGAAACCCCTTTAATAAAAAATGCAATAAGATTGCTCAATTTACCAGTCCATCGATCTGTTTCTGACATAGTTTGATCTTTATTTTCTTATTCAAATATTTGAAAGTTTGATACAGTACATGCTTACATAATACATATTATGTTTATGGGTAGACAGGTGCAAGGAATGATGGAGGAGGTCATATTTGATCACTTGCATACTGCAGCATTTCGGAACCATCCACTGGGGGACACAATATTAGGTCCTAAAGAGAACATTCATTCGATCTCGAAGAAAGATTTGAAGGCGTATATTTCAACTCATTATACATGTCCTAGAACGGTATGGTTATCTTCCTTTTTAAAATAGTTTTTAGCCATTTTCAACTTGGAAAGTTAATAAAAGTTTTTTGCTGGTTCCCTTAGGTTGTATCTGCTGCTGGAGCTGTCGATCACGATGAGGTTGTTGATAAAGTCAGAGAATTGTTTACAGGATTCTCTACTGATCCAACTACTGCAGATCAGCTTGTTGAGGCAAACCCGGCTGTTTTTACTGGCTCAGAGGTCTGCTTTTAGTTTATCTAGACGTTATTTTGGTAATTTATTAGGCTATGTGAATGATCTTTATCTGTTGGATTTTATATATCATTAGGTTCGTATAGAGGATGCCGAGATGCCTCTAGCGCATCTTGCAATTGCTTTCAAGGGTTCATCTTGGACTAACCCTAGATCAATTCCTCTTATGGTTGCCCAAAGCATATTGGGATCTTGGAACAGAAGCATTGGTATAGGGAACTGCTCAGGGTGAGAAGGATTTTCATTGATCGATCAATAATTTTCCTTTCTAGTTTCTTATTACTGAATTTGTCGCTATGCTGATGTTATATGTTGAAATGCTAGGTCTTCCTTGGCTCGTGGCATCAGCAATGGTGGGTTAGCTGAGAGCTTGATGGCGTTCAACACTAACTATCGTGATACAGGATTATTTGGCATCTATACTACTTCTCCGGTAAACTTTGTTTCTCAATCTTGTGTTTCAGTTGCCTGAACATTTGAATCACTTAAATAAATTGCTTAAACTCCGATGTGATTATTTTCCTAATATCTTGATGTCAGCTAATATGAGTAACAGTTATCTTTATTTTTAAGTTCACTGCTATATTTTCCATTTCAGTGCTGACTTTAATATTGTTTAGTTTAAATATGACGTTTCTAGTGGCGGTATTCTTCTACTATATGTAAATAAATTTGTTAATTAAGCATTGAATTTGTGTATACTTGCCACCTATGGGGCATGTGCAAGGATTACGAGTCGACGAGTCGCAACTTGTCGCTGGGGTGGCGACAAGGAGACTAGTCGTGACTAGTCTCGACTAGTGCTAGACTAGTCGATACGTAGTCGACTTTAACTACTAAAAAATACTAAGCAACTAGTCTACTGATAGTAGTATATTAACAAGTTGACAATATATTTTGATGGCATTGGGGAGCACAGCCGTGAAGGAGAGAGATTAGGGCGGGGAGAGGAGCCCAGCAGCGTCCAGCAAGGTGAGGGAGGCGGCGGCTCCGGGGGTGACCTGGTGGCGGCCAGGTGAGAGGCGGCGCAAGGGGAGGGTGGCCAGGAGAGAGGCGGCTGGGTGGGGGAAATAACGATCTGTGGGGGGTTAGGGTTTTCACTCACACGGGGGCCTTTTTGTTCCTAGGCAACTAACTTGTCGATCGACTCAAAATCATAGACTTGTCGTGAATAGTCAATGACTAGTCAACTTGTCGACCGACAACCTCAACTAGTCGAGTCGCTCTAGGCTGTCGACATCGAAGTTGCGACTGGTAGACAAGTCGCGACTTGTCGAGCGACTCGTAATCCTTGGGCATGTGTAAGCTGTGATCTAAAACATATGATTGATTAGCAAACTCCGAGATCTTTCTTTTTAGGAAACTTATTATTTACCCTCATAGCATCTGAATTGGCTACAAGTTTGAAAAAACATGACAACCACTAGTTTGTGTGCTATGCAAAGTATCTTCAAATTTTATTATTCAATTATGCTAGCAGCGGAGATGTGTTTTCAGTTAAGCTATGGTTTAGACCAAACGACTCCCCTTTAAAATGTCATCTTACAATTTTTTAATTATGATTGCAGCCTGATGCACTACATGACCTGTCACGGTTAATAATGGAAGAATTTAGAAGACTTGCATTTAGAGTGTCAGAGACAGAGGTTGCTCGTGCTCGTAATCAGGTACTGTGGTCTCTCGGGTGTTTATACATTTCTCTTCTAATGCCTGGCTTTCTATGTGAATATTCATGGAAGAAAAAATTTACACGGTTTCTCCTACATTATTTTTATTAATAAATATTACTCCCTCCGATCCAAATTAATGGACTCAGATTTGTCTAGATTCTGAGACTACAATTTGGTTGATTTGAACATGCACTTGTAGTGTTCCAGTTTGTTTAATAGGGCCATGCTTTTCTGTGGTATTACATGCATTTGGGTCGCAGGTGGTAATATACTCCCTCCATCCTGAAAAGGCTGTCGCAGATTTGTCTAAATTCAAATGTATCTAGACACTATTTAGTATATAGATTCATCCAAATTTTGACAAATTTGCGACACCCTTTTCAGGACGGAGGGAGTATATGTTT
Source organism: Avena sativa (assembly GCA_916181665.1). Lineage (NCBI taxonomy): Eukaryota > Viridiplantae > Streptophyta > Magnoliopsida > Poales > Poaceae > Avena > Avena sativa. The sequence continues at coordinate 398,095,180 of OV702281.1, forward strand.
TTGCTTTATTATCGTTCTGTCTTTCAGTTATCTGTTGTCCCTTAAATTATGCTGTTATTGTTGCGAAGCTCATGTTGCCCTACTTCACAGCAACAGTGACAAGGTGGCTACATGTAATATAGTTAAAAATGTGACTGATGATTAATCTATTGTATCTTCGTCAACAGTTTAACAAGTAACAAGCTCATCAATAGCAAACCCCAACCCCCTTTGAGCAAAAAATAAATAAATAGCAAACCCTAAACCCTGCTTTGAGCAATAAATAAATAAATAGCAAACCCCTTCCCTTTTTTTTGAAAACAGCTTATGCTTAATGATCTATAGGATATTGCATTATGTTGTTTGGATAGAATCATTAATTATGATGGATGTTATGCAAACATCTTCTCCAATTGGAACATCGACCTGCAATCCTGTAGTTGTCACTTGCAAAGCAGCGAGCCTCACGTTTTTTCTTGGCCTCACTTGCAAGCAGCATGTTCTTTATGCACTGGTTTTAATTATTAAAGAAGTAGGTAACAAAAACTACCATTTTTATCCTTTTCAGTTGAAATCTTCTCTTCTACTTCACATTGATGGATCAACTTCGGTTTCTGAGAATAATGGTCGCCAGGTATGTATAATCTAATTTTGTCTTGGCCTTCTCAGTACCAATAGGTACTATTCTCCAGATTAACAAAACTTGCCCACAACCATCTCATGTAGATGCTGACTTATGGACGAGTTATGCCATTCTTGGAGCTTTTTGCTCGGATTGATGCTGTTGACTGCGCTGCAATAATGGAAACAGCCAAGGAGTTCATAGTTGATAAGGTAGGTAGATCATTCAAGGCTCAGTTTTTGGTTGCTGAAATGTAAACGCACTACTAAATAAAGTAAGAAAAAGCTGGTTGGCAAACATGATTATCATAATCCACCAGAATACCAAATATGGCCTAAAACTCGGTGTCTTTGCTAATAATAATGCAGTGTTGACAAATAGTCGAGTCATTATAAAGTTTATGCACTTATTACTTGTTTGACATTTATTTTCAGGATGTTGCCGTTGCTGCAGTGGGACCGATCTCTAATTTGCCAGAGCTGAGTTGGTTCCGCTCACAGACAAGTTCTGATGACGAATTTAGTGCAAGAATATTCTCGCTGGGCGCATAAAATAACTGAAGCTGCTGCTCCGGGATGGTGTTGTTGTAACTCTAGTACTGTTTACGAATTGATAGCTAGCTTCAAGAGTTTTAGGCATTCCTTACAGATATGTGGGTTCATTTATCCCTGTACCCAATTTGTTTGATATTAAATGTGGAAATAGTAACATTTTTCTTAGATTCTTGCATCCACGCTATTTTGAACTTGGAACCATCTTCAAGCTTCACTTAAGGGCTCTCTGGTCAAAGTAATTTATCCGAATTTTGAAGGATTCCATATTTCCATCCTTGGGAAAATTCCCAGCTTGTTTGGTTTGTAGAATTACGAACCATATAATTTCTTTCCAAAGGAAAATTTTCCCCTGAGTCCAACCTTATACTCCGTGGTGCAACCAAATGGGATCTATTACTCCCTCCGATCTATAATAAGATCTATAATAAGTGTTAGTACAGTTTTCTGTGCTTTTGAGTCCCATATGAATTTGTATGGCAATGCCAAAACAGTTCTATGTTTTCTATATTCCTGCTTTTTAGAATTTCATATCAAAGAGGCTCTAATATAATGAACTCTTATTGGGCCCTAGAGGCCAGATTGTTGTCCTAGCAATGTGCCCTCTTGTTTCATGAACAGGCACGAAAATTCGAGAAAAAAAATGAACAAGGCACGATCGAGTGGATATAGACGCACTGTGAGCTCACTCAATACATGGGGATAAAGATGTACAGTAGGGCATTGCAGTCTGCCATGTCTTGTTTCGTTCACCCAGTCGGGCTGACAGCCATCGCCAGACTTTCACCAGCTATTCTTCAGTTTCAGTGAACGAATGCTGACCAGTGATCACTGCATCGTTTTGGCTTTTCACCACTGCAGTAATGCAGTTAGTGGCAACAGGACGCAGATGCTGCTGTTCCTATGCGACAGATTTTGTTTCAGCAGAAACCATCCGTTGCATGGTTGGGCGTGGCCAGCAGTCTCGGCTCTCCTTGGCGCCGTTCCCTGGAGCTGGAAGGACAAATGGGCTCACGCCGCTCACGTTCCCGCGCCACCACCACCCCCGCGCCCCTCCCATCCATCCTGGACCTCTCTCACGTAGTCATGTGGCTCCTCCCCCATTAACCCTTCTTCACGCTTCCGGCCATTGCACAATCAACTCCTCCTTCCCCTGCATCCCTTGGTGTCGGTGCTACATACACTTTGGCGGGCCATTCTCGACCGGAGTCCTGACTGTCTCACCATTTCTCTGACTTTTGTTTCATGGCACTACGCGTGCTCTTCTTGATACTGGCGCTCCTCGCAGCTGCCTGTGTCTCCTCTCGCGGGACGAGCCCAGACGCCGTGGCGCTGCTCGCGTTCAAGTCGGCGTGCGCCGGCCGTGGCACCGCCGCGCTCGGTTCCTGGACGGCGTCCTCCGACCCCTGCTCCAGCGGGTGGCGCGGAGTCACCTGCCAGCCCTCGTCGTCCTCCTCCGTCCCTCCTCGCGTCCGTGGTGTCGTTCTTGAAGGCCTAAACCTCGGTGGGAACGCCGGGGCCCTCGCCGCGCTCGCGGGACTCCCTTCGCTCTCGTTCCTCAGCCTCAAGAACAACAACTTCACGGGACCGCTCCACGCTGTCGACTTCTCCCCGTTGGCGCCGCACCTCAAGCTCCTCTACCTCTCCGGCAACGCCTTCTCCGGGCGGTTTCCCGACTCCATCCTACGTCTTCGCCACCTGCGCCGTCTCGACCTCGACCGCAACCGACTCGCTGGCACGGTCCCGCCGGAGATCGGCCGTCGCCTCTGCGCGCTCGTGACGCTGCGTCTCGCGCGCAACTCGTTCGTCGGTCCCCTGCCCGCCTCTCTGGAAGCGATGGGAAAGCTTGCTGAGCTCAACGTCTCGGGAAACCGCCTGAGCGGGCAGATTCCGAAGCGCCTCGCGGCGGCATTTCCCGCGTCGTCGTTTGCGGGCAACCCCGGGCTTTGCGGTTCCCCGCTGCGCCGCCGGTGCAACAATCGACAGCAGCAGAGACAGAGAGGCGATGGCGAGAAAGGAAACGAAGAGATGGGGAGGAATTCCCACTACCGGTGGATGGTGGTGATGATCATGGCGGCCGTGGGCGCAGCCGTCGCCACGCTGATCGCCACGGCACTGTGCGCCGTGCTGTGGTTGAAGAAGAAGAAGCCCACGGCGCCGCGCGCCAGCTCGCGCACCACCAGCTCGACGTCGGCGTCGCGGGAGGAGACGGTGCGCTTTGACGGGTGCTGCGAGGAGTTCGACGTGAGGAGCCTCATGATGGGGGCCGCGGAGATGCTGGGCAAAGGCGCGGCCGCGACGACATACCGTGTGTTCATGGGAGGCCAGAACGACGTGAACGACGACGGCCACGACGCCGGGGTGGAGAGGACGACGGATGGCGAGTCGGTGGTGGTGAAGAGGCTGAGGAGGAGGGAGGGCGCGACCCGGGAGGACGGGAGGCGACGGAGGGAGCTGGTGAGGGAGATGGGCTCGTGGCGGCACGCCAACATCGTCAACCTGCGCGCCTTCTACGCGTCGGCGGAGGAGCTCCTCCTCGTCTTCGACTACGTCCCCAACGGCAGCCTGCACAGTCTCCTGCATGGTCAGTAGCCTCTCTTTCTGTCGTACTTGCAAATCTGTCACGTCACGTACATCTCTTTCGTTCTAATGTACTGTCTGCACGAGTGAGCAGAGAACCTGGGGCCGGCACGAGCCCCTCTGGACTGGCAGACGAGGCTGAAACTGGCGCAGGGCGCGGCGCAGGGCCTCGCCTACCTCCACGGCGCGTCCGGCTCCAGGCTCGCCCACCGGCACCTCACCTCCTCCAACATCCTCGTCGACGCCGGCGGCGACGCGCGCGTCTCTGACTTCGCCCTGCTCCAGCTGCTCGTGCCGGCGCCACAGTCTGAGAAGGCCCTGCAGAAGCAGGACGTGCGCGCCTTCGGGGTCATCCTGCTGGAAATCCTGACGGGCCGTTCGGCGGAGGACGGGAAGGTGGACCTGCCGCGGTGGGTGCGGACGGTGGTGCGGGAGGAGTGGACCTCCGAGGTGTTCGACATAGAGTTGCTGCGGACCAGGGGCGCCGAGGACGAGATGGTGGCGCTCCTCCAGGTGGCGCTGCTCTGCGCCGCCGACGACCCGAGGGAGCGGCCGAGGATGGCGGTGGTGTCCAAGATGATCGAGGACATCAGGGACAGGGGGAGCAAGAGGAGCAAGTACTCTGCTTCTCCGTCGCAGGCTGGCTGTTCGTACGAGTCGTCTCCTTGCGTTTCAGAGGACACAACAAGGTCTACTACTGCTGCCTCAAGCTCTTGACGCACCAGTCACCGGCTAGATCTGTGTTCGTTTCCGATATCTCTCCCAAACAATGTCAACTCGAGAAAACATGTTGGCAAAGTAGATAATTTATTCGCAAAGAGCAACTGATAAAAACGTTCGCATCGATCGACCCCGTAGTGGTACCTGAATATTCATTCATAATGGACTGCGCTAGCTTCACATGTCTACTTTCTAGTGTACATTTAACCGAAGTAGTAGTATTTATTAATTTTACTATAATTAAGGCCTTTATGTATCTTAGGCAAAATGCTCACGTGACATATAGTACGACATAGTCTATGCATAATGTTGATCTGACATATCAATTAGCTAAGATATAACCATTACACGAGTAATCATAGAAACAAAGAGCTGATAATCCAATCATACGCATGCATGAGAGCAAAATCATTAAATTAAGATACAACTCCTAAAAGAGATGCATTGGAGAGGTTATCTCTTATGGTTTTATATCTCCTATGATAACGTGCTAAGATATGTTGCAATGTAAAAGGTATAAGTCAACTTAACGTTGTCATTTCCCCCCGCTTTCTCTCTCCTTCCCCTTCTCATTGAGAGTAGCTAGGTTCCCTCCGGATCCTCTCCACCTCCTCTCTGGCAGCTTTGCTAGCCTAAGACAATGAGGGAGAGGAGGTCAGGCCCCTGTACAAGTCTAGATTTTTCTGCAATAGTTTGTTTGGCGCTATGTTACTATGTTAGCGTGACATTATGCCGTGTATCTGGAGGTCCTGGTGGTTGGAAGTGTCTGTTAGAGTATGTAATATATGGTCGTATACGATATGGAGTAGTACCCCAATCGTATACGTACGTCTACTGTCCACGCCACTCCTGCTGTGACTGCGGGAGGGAAGAGAGGCACTAGAAGGGGACGCAGTCACTGCCCCTAGGTGCCAGCCATGATCATGTACACGCAGATGATGATGCCAAGGAGGTCAAGATGACGGAAGCGCAAGACTTTAATTCCAGTCGCAAGCGTCCGCTTCACTCCGGCTCCGACTGAGGGGGATGTTAGAATACGTATACGTGTATCAACTAGAGATACTAGGACTCTACAACTTGTACTCCAAGTCTCCACCTACCCCGTGTACGTCTATATATACTCCCATGGAGGTCAAATCAATACAACGAAATATTAGGGATTTAATATTTTCCACATGGTATCAGAGCCATCCTCTTCCCTTCCCTAGCCGCCGCACAACCCTAACACCTCAGGCCGCCGCCACAGCCCTACCGCCGCCGCTATCTGCTGTCGCCGCCGCACCTGCTGCCGCCGCCCTACAACAAAAACCAACAAGCCAAAAACCGCCGCCGTTGTCGTTTCTTGCCGCCACCGCCGCAAAAACAACAAAACCCTAGACGCATAAAACAAAAACCACATCAGATCGTCGCCGCTGCAAGCCTCTTGCCGCCGCTGCGTCTACAAATAGTTGCTCTCTATGGGATCTTCCTCCGCTCTAGTCTCTCTGATGCTGCACTGGGATCTCCACCATCCCAGCTTCTTACGCGCGATAACGCGCTCGTCTGGAATGCCCTCGTCCTTCCTGCACTTCGTGGCGCTCACGTCCTCGCTCTTGTCGAGGGCACTGAGAAAGCCCCGGAGGAACTGATGGAAGCTGAAGATGCCAGGGGAAAGAAGATCACCGTTGAGAACCCCGATTACACCTCCTGGGTCGCGCGTGATCAACAGGTCCTTCGGTGGCTTCTCAATGCCCTGTCACCGGACGTCCTCGCCCATGTCATCGGACTCGAGACCTCTGCAGAAGTGTGGGCTGCTGTAAACAATCTCGTCTCGCCCAAGTCCAAGACCAGAATTCAGGAGATTCGTTCTGTCCAAGACCAGAATTCAGAATTCAGACTGCAGGCAAGCCTCTTGATGATGATGAGCTCATCTGGTACATCCTCAATGGTCTCAATACTGCATACAATAGCCTGGTTACAACCGTTCGTGCCAACCCCAATACCACCCTCACAGAGCTCCTTGGACAACTACAAGCATACGACAAGCTGCACAAACCTGCCGACGATGGTGGCTTCCTCTCCTCTGCCAACATCGCTCGTAGTGGTAACAGTGACCCTCGCCGTGATGATCGCCCTCGTCAGTATGACAATCGCCAGGACTATCGTGACCGCCAAGACCGCCCTCGCCAGGACAACCGTGAACGTCGCGATGACCGTCGTGGGCGCTTTGATGATGATCGCCGCCGTGACAATGGTGGAGATGATCGTCGTGGATGCTATGATGATCGTCGCCGGGACGGTAGTGGAGGTGACCTTCATGGTGATGGCGGTCGACGCAATGGTGATGGTCGTCGCAGAGATCGGGTCCCTACTCCCTTTGTTGACGCCACTTGTCAGATTTGCAAAAAATATGGGCATCCCGCCCGTGACTGTTGGTGGCACTATCAAGATGACACTGATGATGAGGGAGACGAAGGCAACAAAAACTCCAACATGGCCTTTTATGGTGTTGATACCAACTGGTATCCTGATACTGGCTCCACCGACCACGTCACTCCAGAATTGAGCAAGCTCACTCTCCATGACAAGTATCAGGGCCGAGATCAAGTTCACACTGCAAACGGTAACGGTATGCATATTAGCCATATTGGTCGTTCAGTCTTATGCACCCCGAATAATTCTTCTCAGCTTAACAATGTTCTTCATGTTCCACAAGCTGCTAAAAACTTACTATCTGTCCACAAATTTACCCTTGATAATGATGTCTATATTGAGTTTCATCCTTTCTTTTTCTTGATAAAGGATCGCGCAACACGGAGAATCCTGTTTAGAGGACCTTGTCATGGTGGCCTCTATCCTCTCATGCCTGTCGCAAATGGGTCTTCAAGGCATGCCTTCATCTCAATAAAGCCGTCTTCCTCCACTTGGCATCGACGTTTAGGACATCCTTCTTCGTTTGTTGTTCATCAAATTCTTCGAAAACATGAACTCCCGTATTCCCCTAAAATAAATCCATATGTGTGTGATTCGTGTCAACTAGCCAAGAGTCATCAGTTGCCTTATCCTATTTTCACTAGTGTTTCAACTGTTCCCTTGGAACAAGTGTTCTCTGATGTATCGGGTCCTGCACCTGATTCTGTTGGCAAACACAAATATTATGTAAGCTTTATTGATGATTACAGTAAGTTTACTTGGATCTATTTACTTAAAAAGCGTTCTGATGTTTATCAAGTTTTCATCAATTTTCAATAATATGTTGAACGCAAGTTTGCTCGAAAAATTGTTACTATGCAAACTGACTGAGGTGGTGAGTATGAGAAGCTTAACAGTTTCTTTAAAACTATTGGCATCACCCATCATGTTTCCTGTCCTCATGCTCACCAACAAAATGGTTCTGCTGAGCGCAAAAATCGTCACATAGTGGAGGTTGGTCTCTCCCTTCTTGCTCATGCCTCTATGCCTCTAAAATTTTGGGATGAAGCGTTTCTCACAGCCACCTTTCTCATCAATTTACTCCCTAGCAAAGTACTTAATTTTGAGTCCCCCACTGAGCGCCTCTTAAACATCAAACCAAACTATGATGCTCTACGCTTTTTTGGCTGTGCGTGTTGGCCCAACCTTCGTCCCTATAATACACGAAAGTTAGCTTTCCATTTCAAAAAATGTGTCTTCCTGGGATATAGTCCTCTCCATAAAGGTGTCAAATGTCTTGATCTTCAAACTGGACGTGTATATATTTCTAGAAATGTGGTTTTCGATGAAAATGTTTTTCCCTTCGTTGCATTACATCCAAATACTGGCTCTCGCCTTCGCGACGAAATTCTCTTACTTCCTTCATCATCACCTTCTATTTTGGGGGATGCAGAAACTAACGATTATATGCATGCTATAGTACCTATTATTGTTCCTCCTCCTATTGCCTTGCAGGATGCTGCAAGTACTAGTGAAAATTCTGCTCAAAACAGTGCCTCGGCTGCTTCTCAATCCATTGCTCAAAGTCAGTCACATGAAGACGAAACTGGCGCTGAAATTGATGTTGATTCTTCAGAACCTGCTGCTGATCACGAGACAGATCCTGCTGCTGATCCCGATGCAGATATTCCCGCCCACTCCTCGGATGCCGCGCCCAGCTCACCTGCCCCTTCGCGCGCTCGTCAGCCTCCTGCCCCTCCCGCATCCCGCCCACGCGCGGACGCGAGCGACGCTGCCTCTCCCAGCTCGCCGCGTGGAGGCCTGTCCCCTGCCCGCGCAGATGGCACTGGATTCTCTGCATCGCCCATCCCTGTGGCCTCTCCTGCCAGCGCTGGATCTTCTGCATCCAATGACTCCTCACCGACACCACCGACACCTCCTCCTGTGCCTCGCACACGGTTTCAAAAAGGTATTATCCAACGCAAAGTGTATACTAACGGTACTATCCGATATGGTATGTTGTCCTCTACAGGTGAACCAAAAGGCTTGACTGATGCTCTTAATGACACGCACTGGCGCACTGCCATGCAAGACGAATATGATGCACTCATGGCAAATAAAACATGGACACTGGTTTCTCCTAGCACCAATAAAAATATTATTGACTGCAAATGGGTCTATCGCATCAAGCGATGTGCTGATGGAACAATTGATCGTTACAAGGCTCGGTTAGTTGCCAAAGGATTCAAACAACCGTATGGCGTTGACTATGAAGACACCTTCAGTCCTGTTGTTAAAATAGCTACTATTCACATTGTTCTTTCCATCTCTATTTCTCGTGGATGGAGTTTGCGGCAGCTGGATGTAAAGAACGCGTTTCTATATGGTGTTCTGGAAGAGGAGGTCTACATGAAGAAACCCCCAGGTTTTGAACATCCTGATGCCCCTCATCACATCTGCAGGCTGGACAAGGCACTTTATGGACTCAAGCAGGCTCCTCGAGCTTGGTATTCCAGGCTAAGTAACAAGCTCCAAGATTTTGGTTTCATTCCATCCAAGGTTGACACTTCTCTGTTTCTGTATGACAAATCTGGAATTACAATTTTTTACTAATTTATATTGATGATATTATTGTAACCAGCTCCTCAGATGCTGCCATCTCCGCACTACTCAAGGATCTTAATGTTCATTTTGCTATAAAGGATCTTGGAGACCTTCACTATTTCCTTGGTATGGAGGTCAAAAGAACACATGGTTATTTTCTCCTTACTCAAGACAAATATGCTCGTGATCTTCTCGCCAAGGTTGGGATGCTTGACTGCAAGTCCGCACCCACTCCTCTGTCTTCGTCCGAGCCATTGTCTCTTCATGAAGGTACTCCTCTTGGTGCTGATGATAGCTCTCAGTATCACAGTATTGTTGGGGCACTTTAGTATCTCACCCTTATCCGTCCAGACTTGTCCTTTTCTATCAATAAGGTTTGTCAATATCTGCATGCACCAACCACTGCCCACTGGACAGCAGTCAAACGTATACTTCGCTATGTAAAGGATACCCCGGCTCTTGGACTCACTTTTCAGAAATCATCATCCACTCTTCTTAGTGCTTTTTCAGATGCAGATTGGGCTGGCTGTCTTGATGATCGCCGCTCCACTGGTGGTTTTGCTGTTTTTATTGGTCCAAATCTGGTATCCTGGATAGCTAAGAAACAAGCAACTGTCTCTTGTTCTAGTACTGAAGCTGAGTACAAAGGCCTTGCTAATGCTACTACAGAATTGATTTGGGTTGAGGCTATTCTTGCTGAACTTGGTGTCACCCTACATGAGAAGCCCTGTCTTTGGTGTGATAATCTGGGTGCCACTTTCTTGTCAGCTAACCCAGTTTTTCATGCTCGCACCAAACATATTGAGATTGACTACCATTTTGTTTGAGAACGTGTCGCCAACAACAAGCTTGCAATCAAGTTTATCTCTACCAGAGATCAGATTGCTAAGTCCTGCCTGTTCAGCGTCTATATGAGTTTCAGCGTAATCTAAACCTCTTCCGTGATTTAGATTAAGGGGGATGTTAGAGTATGTAATATATGGTCGTATACGATACGGAGTAGTACTCCGATCGTATACGTACGTCTACTGTACTACCACATATAGAGATTTTTTCTACCTATATAACACGCAACCGATAGGCCGAGAGGGCACGCATTGTTCCACAAAAACCAATAGTGTCGAGCCACTCTTGCGGCCAGTGGTGGTGACTTCCCCTAATGTGGTGCTCCATTGGTTGGAGCTGAAGGCGGAGGTGAAGGTCTCTTATGCTCCTCCTTCCAATAAGCTTGGGTGAGCTCTTATTCAACCTGTTCTTTCTGGATTTGGTTGCGGCGGACACGGGGGCTGCAAGATCTGGAGCTCTCCTAAAGCTTCAACTTGCAAATTTTATCAGCAACAATGAAGTTGCGCCACTGCTTCGTCTGTCCAAAGGAGCCACTTCGCGCCTTAGAGATGGTTGCTCCGATGGATCTTATCCTTCCTCTATGCCAGAGAACCACATCAGAGGATCTTCTTCAACCTCAGCACGACACCTTGCGTCAACCTCGCCCCAATTAATCTCGTCCCTGATGACATTCTCAGCGAACGTTGCTCTAAGGTTCAGTCATGAGAGCGGTGAAGTAGGGCTCAATTGCTTTTTTTGTTTTCTTCTAGGATCCTTTTCAAAAAAGTAAGGCCATGCTGTAATTTTGTTTTCCCTTTGGGTTCTCCATGTAAGTTGTACCACCACGTGGAGTGAAGCTTAGCCCTTGTTAAGAAAAAACTAAGACGACTTAAACAAAAGCTAATCTCAGTCTATTCATTTTTTTCAAAAAGAGAAAAAACTCAGCCTCTACATCAATTGATGCATACACCTTTTATTGTATTGTTGGAAGAGTTTACGGATTATTACAACTCATATGTCGTCCAAAGTCTCAACAAAAATAAGCCACTTAAAGAGAGCTAAGATCAAACGGTGAAATAACATCTCTATGCTAAACGCCGGTCAAATCGCCAACCACGTCGGCTGTAAAATTTTCGTGCAACCATCTCCAAGCGGGTGCACCCAATATCCATAGCCTGGTGCTCCTCCGCCGGGAAAGACCACATATAGATCCAATACGTAGCCATAGAAATAACCTCTATAAAAGATAGGAAACTTTTTTTTTGTTAAAGACAAAATCATTGCGGCCATTCCATATTGCCATAATAAGGCTCACACACCAACTCTAATGTGTTTGTTATCCTTCTTATGCAACTCCGGCGACCAAATCGGCGAGCTCCGCGGTAGATCCAGCCTCCTAGCAACGGCATGTGAATGATTCGAGGCGGTGGCGGGGTAGGGGCAGCTGTTGCGGAAGCTCCCGCATCGGCGGGGATGACGATGGAGGCCGGCGGTGCAGGGAGCTCTCCTCTGAAGAGCAAGCCAAGATCGTTCAGTTGGAGGGCACGAGGAAGCGGGCGGCCTGGCGGAGGACCAATCATGTCTTGTCCTTGTCGCCGTCCTTGCGCAGTACGTGCCCCCCCCACCCTACCACCCGCCATCGCCGGAGCACATCCCCTCCATCCACGTGTACGCCCACGCCAATGACGGCGACACGGGGTCCTCGTGTGGCCATGCTCCTTTGTCCCTCGTCTACTCCGTCATGGAGACGTTGAGATCTTCGTCGGAGTATCTCCCTCCACCGAAGAATCAGAGGGGGAACGAGTTGTCTTCCGTGACTTCGCCGACAATGACGAGGCGGAGTGGCTCATGATGGAGACGCAGTTGCATTGGTGCAGCGCTCTGCCGCTGCGGCCAAGATGCGCGAGAAGAAAGCCGTCGACGCCGTCGTCCTATAGGTGCAGGGGTTCAAGGCGAGGGAGAAGGAGCTCTCCACGCGTGTCGTGAAGCCCGAGGTCATCGACCTCGGGGACGACTGAGCATGCAGTGCTCCTCTATCCCAATGTCATTGCGCGTACGAGCTCCCATGAGGCCATCCGAAGCTCGATTTTGATCTTAGAGTTAGCAGCAGTGCTGCCCTCTAGTTTAGTTTCAGTTTATATCTTTTGATTTGCTGCAATATGAAAATTATCGTATGATCAAACAATAGGTTCGTCGTTGAATTTTTCCACGAGTGCAAAATTTAAAATTTTACAGTTTCAAGTTGTGTTTGTGTTCTTTGCGAACCATATACGAGTAAAACGAGAATACAGGGCCTTGTACTCATGTGATACAAGTCACAAAAACAGCGTATCTATTAGAGTTGCTCTTAGCACGACACATATAACAACGTGGTATACTGGTATACAATCATAGATAAATTCAGGCTCCCGGCCTCTCCATCCACAATTTGGTTAGAACCATGGAGCCTTGGCCTGATATGCCACGAGATTCCTCCATGGCACCCGTAATATGAATTAAGATTTGTTACAATTTTAAGGAGGCTATGGAATGAGAAACCCTAAAGAAAGCTACATGTAACCATTATAACTTTTACTTAAGCATAGATTCTACACGACGGTGAAGCCTTCGTGGGAGACTGGTCAAGCATCTCACTGACCAGTCAAGCATGTCTTACCGACTGGTATGGCCTAGCACCGCTAAGCGGTCTGCTCCCTGCAACTTTCGCAACTGTCCTATGTCCAACTTATCACTATAACTCTCACTATGGTAGAGGGGGTGGTAGGTGGTGTCGACATCAAGATGTAGAATCTTCCACAATGCGTTGAACACGGTGAAGGCGTTGTACGTTGTATTAAGAATTTTGGGTTTTTTCAATGTCATTAGTTTTTCAATCTCATAAACTTTGGAGTTTCTTCGTGGGACAGTGTTGACAACAATGTCTTGTACACTCATCCTTTTGAGTACAAGTGTGGACTTAGGCCACATCACCTCATCACATAAAAGTGTGGGAACACCGACATTGCGTTACTCGGGTGCCATCACAAATGGCGATAATGCACCTTCTGACATGGTTATACCCCGCGGATACACGACCTCAGCATACCTGGTCCATCCCAAGGAAGGCCCACGGCAAATATACGCCGGCCCATGAAGACTTTCGGGTGGCCAAGGCCCATGACGCCTCCGGATCCTTGGAGAGCAAGACTAGAGTAGATAGGAAATTCAAAGGGGTAAACCCTAAAACCTGTAACCGACTAGATCTGTGCCTGGGACCTGCCTAAGTCTATATAAAGGCCAGGAGGGCACGACCTAGATCTCTGACCTCATACTTTCGCATACACACCTCCACGCCAGATTGCATCTGCGCCCCCCTGTAATCACCGGTTCCGCCGTAATCAAGAGCAGACAAGCAGGAGTAGGGTTTTCCCTCCGGGGGCCTGAACCTGGGTAAACCTCGTGTCCCGTGTTGCTTATTTGTTAACCGTTCCGCGATCTCCAGCATCCCCATCTTCTCCAAAACCCAAGTCCATAACAATGGGCATTGGCAAGATCAAACCTCGTCAATTGGCGCCGTCTGTGGGAACTGGGGACGCTGATTGTGCGATCGTGACGGTCCCAACCCGAGCGATCTACAACTCTACGGCGACGGAGAGTCACCTCCTCTTCGGCGCTTTCGACTTCACCGCCCACTCACCGGCCACCATGAAGGACTTCGAGCCCATAGGCGACGGACTCGAGATCCTGTTTGGGAGCTTCTGCTTCCAGGTGGGGAAAACTGGCACCCTCCGCCTCCCAGAGCCGGTGCCCCTACCATCAATCAGGCCCGCTTCATGGGCCCCACACCCTGTGCTACGCACATCATCATCAACATATTAGTCCTACGACAGCAGCAGCTGCAACTCCGATCTGTGCGATCCGCCATCGGATGAAGGGACCTACGGTTCTGGATCCGAAAGCTGCGACAGCAGCGGACCAATCTACGAGCGCTACCAATGCGTCGTAGTCATCCAGAGTGACGTGGATCAGCGAGCGCCCAACCCGCCGCCCAACCCGCCACCTAACCCGCAGGATCGAAACAGCAGGAACAGAAGAAGCTAGTCCCCCCCCACCCAAAGGGGACAACGCAGGCCAGGTCATCCGCCTTAGCAAAGAAGGATGGGCCCAGGCACGCGCCGCCGTGGCAGGCAGCACGATCCTGCCTGCAGATGCCTCACGGGACCTGCTGATGGCATACCACTTGCTCCTGATCGAGGAGCACAAGAAGCAGGTCAAGATGCAAGAGGTGCTTGACAAACGCAAGCAAGCAGCCTCTGAGTCCAGCGCGCGACGAGCTGTGCTCTCCGCCATGGGAATCGGCTCCAGCTCGAACGGCAACCACGACAACAAGCACCGCTCCCGGACGGAGAACATGGACCCCAAGGAGCGCCGTGAGGTGACCCGAACCCTCCACGCATCCTTCATGGAGATGGATGCCGACAGCAACATCATCCCGAAGACGCCGCAAGCTGCGATCATGGTAGCCACCGCATACCTCGCGTCCCACCCACCTCCGGAGGGGGACCCGAAAAGAGCCATGCACAAGTCCGCACTCACTGGACTCGGACTCGTCGGAGCTGCGCTCCATCAAGAAGCTACGGTCAGGTTCGACCGCAACCCCACTCCTTCATCCGAAGAAGAGGACCATGACCTTCCTCGAGGGCACAAGAGCTCGCGTCATCGCAGCCGCGATTACGACGCCAGAGACGCGCTCACACAACGCAAAATCGACAAAGCGCGAGCCAAGCGCGCATGCTCGTCTGAATCCGAGATGGACGAAGACGAAGGAGAACTCTGCGGAGCCCGGTGCTTTAGCAGATCTGTCCGACGGATACGGATGCCGCGAAATTGCAAGCTTCCTTCGGATACTCCGAAGTTCGACGAGACACAGGACCCCAAGGCGTGGCTCAGCGACCACCTGTCATCCATCAAGCTGCACGGTGGAAACAAGGAAACCGCCATGTAATGCCTTCAGCTGTAGCTGACAGGCGCAGCTCGGATCTGTCTTAGCAGCCTATCTTCAGGATCCATCCGAAGCTGGGAGGAGCTGGCTTACAGTTTCATCCGAAACGTCAGAGGCACCAGCAAGAGGCCCTCCTCGATCGAGGAGTTGCGAGCCTGTACTCAACGAACGGGCGAATCCATTCGATCGTACATACTGCGCTGGTCCAACACCAAGAACTCCGCGGCGCACATCTCCGAAGAAAGGTCCATCGACGCCTTCAAGGACGGCGTCAAGCGCCAGGACTTCAAGGAATAACTTGGGCGTGTTAAGCCCAAGACACTCGACCACCTCATGGACATCGCCAACAGGTGGGCCGACGGCGAAGATTCCGTCCACCGGGCACAATCGGAGGAAGAGGACGACTACGGCCGACGACGGGAGCACCGTAGCAAGAGGAGACCACGCGTCTACGACGATCACGATGGACCCGACATGGTCGCGGCCGGCTACGCCGATCGCCGCAACGACGCCAACCGCAACAGCGGCGGATACCGCGGAGGCAACTTCCGCGATGGAGGACGCCCAGCATAGTCGTGGCAGCGCCGCGGCCGCGACGACGGACCCTCAGCATATGAAAAACTGTCGGGTCCATGTACCATCCACTTCTACATCGACAAGCAGGATGGTAAGAAGAAGGCAAGCCACATGCTCAAGGACTGCCGCGAGTTCCAGAAGCTCAGCGAAAGCATGATTCAGATGAGGCAGCAAGCTCCACCCCCTGGATTTGGGAACGCACCCGCACCAGAAGAGATAGCGCATGGAGCTCCTCCACCGCCACCCGTAGGAGGCCCGAACCAACCAGTCGCACCAGCACAGAACAACGTTGGGCACGGGTATCCCCCGCCGAAAGGAGCACTGATGATCCAGAAGGGGCGCCCAACGAATAGGGTGCAGAAGAAAATCACCCGTCAGATCAACCTGGCCGTGACAGCTCCACCCGCCATCCCTGAGTACCTCAGCGGATCGGAGTCCGGCATCATGTTCAGCCGTTCGGATCACCCTTGCCAGGTCCCTCGCCCAGGTCATGCTGCCCTGGTGCTGGAGGCGCAGATCGGAGGTTTCGAGATGAGCCGCATCTTCATGGACGGCGGCAGCGGCATCAACCTGATGTTCGCAAGCACTCTAGCAGCAATGCGGATCCCGCTGTGCAGCCTGGAACAATCAGACACAACGTTCCACGACATCGTCCCAGGAAAAGGCATATTCCCCCTGGGAATGATATGGCTCGACGTCTTCGGCAAACTAGACAACTTCCGATGCGAGCGACGCGAGTTCGAAGTGGTGTACTGGCCATCCCAATACCACGCCATCCTCAGGCGTGTAGCATTCACAAGGTTCCTGGCAGTACCACACTACGCGTACCTGCTACTCAAGATGCCAGGACCCAGAGGCATCATCATGGTTCACGGGAGCTTCACCCGATCGGACCACTATGACAGGGACTTCAACAGAATCTCCCAGTCATTTGGCATGCAGGAGGAGCTCGTAAGGCTCCGCTAGGTGACGGACAACGGGGCACCCCCAGTCGCACGACAAAACACACCTGATATGTCTTTCGACTCCACCGTAAACACAAAGAAGGTGCAGTTCCACCCGACGGATGCCTCCAAGACGGCGCTGGTCGCTAACGATCTCAGCCCCGCATAGGAAAGCGCGCTCGTCGAATTCCTCCGTGAGCGCTGGGAAATCTTTGCCTGGTGTCCTGCGGACATGCCAGGAGTTCCCAGGGAATTCGCCGAGCACGCACTCAACATCTTTCCAGACACCAAGCCCGTCAAGCAGTCCATCCGGAGACTATCCGAGCCGCGGGCCGAAGCCATCGGGATGGAAATCAACAGACTACTCACTGCAGACTTCATCAGGGAGATTAAAGAAAGCGAGTGGCTCGCCAATACAGTGATGGTCCCCAAAAAGGACACGGACATCCTGCGGATGTGCGTAGACTTCACGCCGCTGAACAAGCACGGCCCAAAGAACCACTTCCCTCTTCCTCGGATCGACCAGATCATCGATTCGACCGCGGGATGCGAAAACTCTCCTTCCTCGACGCCTACTCGGGCTACAACCAGATTCGACTGAAGGTCGAAGACCAAGAGAAAACGGTGTTCATCACGCCGTTCGGAGTGATCTGCTACTACACAATGCCCTTGGGCTAAAGAACGCAGGTGCCACGTACCAGCGGTGCATGCAGGCATGCTTGAAGGACCAGATCGGTCGCAATGTCCAAGTCTATGTCGACGACATAGTCATCAAAACCAGGGAGGCGAGAACACTCATCGACGATCTCCGCAAGACGTTCGATAATCTCGACCGCTACAGGATCAAGCTCAACCCCGAAAAGTGCGCCTTCGGCGTCCCATCGGGTCAGCTGCTTGGCTACTTCATCTCCCAGCAAGGGATCGAGGCTAACCCGAAGAAAATACGGGCCATAATGGCCATGGAGAAACCAAATAATCTCAAGGGTGTCCAGCAGCTCGCAGGGCGAATAGCGGCATTGAGCAGGTTCATCAGCCGCATGGGCGTGAAAGCCCTGCCATTCTACCAGCTACTACGCAAGGCAGACAAATTCGAGTGGACACCCGAAGCGAACGACACATTCGAAGATCTGAAGCGGCTGCTCTCCACCTCGCCCGTCTTGGTTACGCCAAAGGAGCGCGAGCCCCTACTGTTGTATATAGCAGCCACACACCAGGTGGTAAGCACCGTGCTGGTGGTCGAGCGACCCGAACAAGGCAAGACCCATGGGGTCCAACGCCCAATCTACTACCTCAGCGAGGTATTGACGCCAACAAAGCAGAGGTACCCTCACTACCAGAAACTCTCCTACGGCGTGTTCACGACGGCTCGTCGGCTGAGCCATTATTTCCAGGAGCACCAGGTGATGGTCGTCAACAAAGCACCCCTGAACAGCATCCTGAACAATCAGGAGGCCACATGACGCGTGGCCCTGTGGGGCATCGAGCTGTCACCCCTAGACATCGTCTACGAGAAGCGACTCGCAATCAAGTCTCAGGTCCTCCCGGACTTCCTTGTACACTGGATGGAGCTGCAGCTGCCAGACATCCCAGACATGTCACAGTCATGGACGATGCATTTCGACGGCTCCAAGCGCCAAGCTAGAGCGGGAGCCGGGGTCATACTGACCTCCCCGCAGGGCGACAAGATGAAGTACGTCCTTCGGATGAAATTCCGAGCTTCCAACAACAAGGCCGAATACGAAGCCCTCATCCACGGCATGAGGATGGCAACGATCTGTGGTGCAAACGCGCCTGGTCATCTACGGTGACTCCAACCTTGTCGTCCAACAGATGATGAATGAGTGCGATGCACACGCCGAAAACATGATTGCGTACCGCGCACTCTACAACTCACTCGAGGGAGAATTCGACAGCTGCGAGCTTCGGCACGTTGGAAGAGAAAGCAACGAGGAGGCCGACAGACTCGCCAACATCGGCTCCACCTGCGCAAGGGTGCCACCAGGTGTGTTCCTCGAACAGATCTGCGTGCCATCCATCAAGCGGAAATTCCCCAAGGGATCACCAGAAGAAGCAGAACACTCGGGGGCTACGCTACCCGAAGGTCATGAAGGACCCGAAAAACTGGACACAGAGGTCGCCGTAGTCAACCTAATGCAGGTCATGGCAGTCGAAGAAACCTGGACACGGCCATACCTCCAGTACTTGATAGACAGAGAACTGCCTGATAGCCCAACGAATGCCCGGCGCATATCTCGCCGGTCAAAAGCCTTCACCATCATCAATGGCGAGCTGTACAAGCGCAGCATTTCGGGTATACTACAAAGGTGTGTCACCATCGGTGACGGAAAAACCATACTTCAAGACATCCACGAGGGCATCTGTGGCCATCACGCAGGCAGTCGCTTCCTTGTCGCCAAAGCTCTATGAGCTGGATTCTACTGGCCAACGACCATGAACGACGCAAAAGACATCGTCCGAAGATGAAAAGGGTGCCAAAGGTTCGCCGACAAACCACACGCACCCGGGTCAGAGCTTAGGCCCATACCTTTGGCCTGGCCCTTCGCCCAATGGGGCCTCGACATGATCGGCAAACTTCCAAGGTCCTCAAAAGGGGGGCATGTCTACCTCCTGGTCGCAGTCGACAAATTCACTAAGTGGATCGAAGCCATGCCGGTCACTAACCAAAAGGGCAAGACTGCCGTCAAGTTCTTTGAATCCATTGTCTACAGGTCTGGCGTACCGCATAGCATCATCACCGACAATGGATCGAACTTCATCTCCAAAGAATTCCAAGACTTCTGCGAAGGCCTCGGAATCAACATCACATACGCCTCTATGGTGCACCCGCAAACGAACAGGCAGGTGGAAAAAGCCAACGGCCTAATCGGCGCTGGCATCAAGAAGCGCCTCATAAGCCCACTCGAGCGACTCGCCGGAGCCTGGACGAAAGAGCTACCCTCCGTCCTATGGATCCTGCGCACCACGCCGAACAGCTCAACCGGCTACACGCCGTTCTTCATGGTGCACAGAGCCGAAGCCATGCTACCAGTCGAAGTACGCCACCAGGCCCCCCGGGTCGTCGCTTATAGCGAAGCCGAATCCACGGCTACACTCGAAGACGCCGTCGACACACTCGACGAAGAACGAGACATAGCAGCAGCTCGATCAGCGGTGTACCAGTAGAATCTCCGCAACTACCACAGCCGACGGCTGCGCCCAAGATCCTTCGTCGAAGGAGACCTAGTCTTGCGACTCAAGCAAGAGCGACCGAAGAAATTCGACTCGCCATGGGAAGGACCCTACATCGTCACCGAAGTCATCCCAGGTGGCGCCTATCGCCTCAAGCACGTGGAGTCTGGAGTCGCATACTCCAACCCATGGAACGTCGCACAGCTGCGACGATTCTACCCCTAGCTACCTACCCCTTTACTTTCAATAAGGCTATTCAGCCAAGGCTACCCAACCGAATAATGTACCTCCTCCATTACGATATAAATAAAGCTAAGTGTCTCGCCCCAAAATTTTGTTTTCTATTCGCACTTTTACTCCATGCTACAAACGCACTCGGGGGATCCCCCCACCTCACGATTTCGTCGACTGAGGATAACACGTGTACACCTGAGTAGCTGACCACGTCAGGCTAACGAAAAGGACACGTATGCGAACAAAGCACTACGTGCTCAAACAACAACCAAACCTTTATACAAAGGGCAATACACGCCCAGTCAAATATATACAAATTTTACATCTATCTCTTTTAAAGGTACTACCTACTCTGAAGAATAACCTGAGCACGCTGCTCAAACAGATCTACGATCTCTTCGGCATATTGCCTTACACCCGCGTAATGCGGACGCATATCCCACACACCACCATCTGGCCGAAGGGGTGGCCCAGCCGCTACAGCGGAAAGATCTACATCAGGATGATGCAGCCTCACAAGGGACAGCGCAGCCTTCACCCCTGCGACGAGCTGCTGCCGCACCAATTCCTTGACACGATGCACATTTCGAAACTTCGACAGAAGACCAGAGAGGGTTGACGGTGCAGCATCCAGCGGAAACATCACATGCAGAACCGACGCGAGTGAAGTCTGCACCTAACAAAGCACACGTGATACTTGGTGAACGCGATCTTGCATCGTCGCAAGGACCATAGCACGGTCACGATCCATCCAGAAGAACCTGCCGGCTTCCATGTCCTGTTGAGTCAAGCAATTGACCTGAACAGCAACACGCTCCTTCTCCTCCCTTGGAGCAAGGTTAGCACCTGCAATACTTGCAAAAAAGTAAGATGCAAGGCCAGCAGGCGCATCCGAAGAAATTGGCAACAACTCGAAAAACTTACACTGAAGCTGCTCGGATAATCGAAGCAACTCCGCCATCAAGTACTCCTCTCTGGCAGCACCTCGATCCGCCTTGGATTTCCAAACGTCAGCATGGACACGCACCCCAAGCAACTCTTTCTCGAGACTACGCACACGGTCTCGAAGAAACGCAAGCTGCGACGCATCATCCAAGGATGGCCGCAGCCGCGCTGCAGGCGAGGTGTCAACGGGATCAGCACCCGAAGGACCCTAGATCAACAGAAAGGCAAAGACATGAACACGCAGACGAAGGATCACAGAACTCAATAAATTCATTAAATGGAGCAAAAGCCACTACGTGGCACCAGGATTGTTCATCAAATAATTACAACAAAAGAAGCTACAACTATCATATAACTACAGCGCCTACAAAGCTGCACCCTGAGTAGCCTCGGAGCCGGATTGCCTCGCCTTGGCTTCCCCCTGTTGCCGTAGCGCGTACTTGGCCAGCAGATCAATCAGCTTCGGCCCATAACGCTTACAGCCAGCAGCATAGGTAGCGAAGGCTACCTCGGATCCATCAGCAGTCGTCGGCATCCGGGAAGTGACCTGGGGAAGGTCCAGCTCCGCTCCAGCCGCCAAGGCCATTGCCAGCCCGACAGATGCGCCGATGCCCTTCTGCTTGCGCTTGTACGCCGCAGGTGCTTCGGCTGACAGTGCCTCCACCAGAGCATCAACATCATCAAGGGCCGCGCCCTTGGGGACAAGCTACTTGTAGAAGCGCCCAAGGACCTCCTTGGCCTTGGCAAGCGAGTTGACGACGGTGCTGCAACGATCTTCGACCGCCGCAACAGCATCATCCAGAGCACTCCGGTGCTCCAGAGCACCGCAATTAAACTCGATGCCTGCGGCATCTAAGACAACAAGGAAGAAGAATGAACGACAGCACCACAAAAGAAAGACAAGGAAATCAAAAGAGGAAGGTGAAGATACTCACCCGAAACAGCCTCGGCAGCCGCCATAAGCTTGCCGGCCACCTCTCTCGCGCGCGAAGCCGTGGCGGTGGCAAGCTGCTCCTCGCGGTCCGTGGCCTCCCGCTGCAGGCGCTCCTTAGCCTCGGCCGCAGTGGCCAGCTCCAGCTCGAGGCGCTCCTTCGCACCAACGGTGGCCTCGGCTTTCTTCTCCGCTTGACCGAGGCTCTTTTTGAGAGCATCAATCTCACGAAGGGAGGTGTTGTGCTCCTCTGCATTTAAAAAATACAAACGTCGGATAACAGGACAAGAATACAAGAAGAAGCAAAGACCAAGGCATAAAAGTACCTTAAAGTTGTTTGAGGTTGGCCTCCAGCGCCAGGTGCTGCTGCACCAGTCGTTTGGCATCTTGCACAAAAGGCTGCAGAAAAAAGACCTACTAGTCAAAAGAAGGACTCGGGGGCTACGCCCAAAAGAAAGAGCAGAAGCAAACTACACACACGAGAGCGCTCGGGGGCTCCCCCGAGACCCGAAGGAAGAACAAACAACAAAACTCCTTTACAGATGCTCGGGGGCTTCCCCCGTGGCAGGAGGCAAAACTACTCACATGATCCGACGGCAACTCCGAAGGTCCGCTTGCAGTTTTCTAAGGCGCAACCACCTGAACCTCCTGCGGAGAAGGGTCTCGAGCAGCGCCTTCAGAGGTAGCCACCGTCTGAGGAGGAGGAAACACGACTTTTGACTCCCCCATCATCTCCCGAGCACCATCGCTAGAGGAGTCGTTGGAGGAGTGGCTGCACAAGGACAAATTAGCACAAGTACAAAGTAAACAGGCAAAAAAAGGCAGTGCAGGACTAAGGAAACTTACGAGTCAAGCTCGCTCAGGTCAAAGACAGGAGGGTTCCTCCGGACCTTCTTCTCCTCTTTCTTCTCTTCCTTCTTTTCTTCCTTCTTCCGCTTCGCCGGCGGGTGCGGTGCCACAGCCCACACGGGAACGGCAGGAATCGAAGAGGAAGAGCCTCCATGCCCATCACTGTGACATTCAAGCCACAGCGGATTCCTAGGAGTCGGAGGAGTCGAGGCATGCGAAGACTCGCTCGAGCTCCGTGTCCGCTTGCGAGTGTGTTCCTCGCTCGACTCATTGGCCTCTTCAGCCGAAGATCGCGCCGATGGCAGCTCGGACATGGAATCCACTACCTCATTGTCCGGTGCAGCCGGAAATAATTCGGGAAGCGGTGGCGACATGCCCGGCACCTTGAACTCCTGCACAGAAGAAGAAAATTTGTTAGCAAACAAATTCAAAAACAATGCAGTCGAAAAAAGCGCTACGCGCACAACCCGAATCTACACCTGTGGAACAGGACGAGAAGCAGAAAACGGAGAAGTCAGCGACTTCCCCGGGATATCCTCTCCAGCCTTGAACTTCAGAAGCGGGCGAAGGACACCATCGAGATCTCCCCTGGATAATTCTTCAGCCAAAACCCTCGTTGGGTCATGACGACCAGTATAAAGAAACATCGGGTGCGCCCTAGCCTGGAGCGGCTGCACCGGACGCTTAAGAAAAGTGCGCATGATATCCACACCGTTCACCTCCTTCTCCGGAATCAGCTGGAGATCCTCCACTCGATGATAGAGAGCCTCTATCTCTGCTACCTCGCCATCCAAGATCTGGTTTTTCCAGGACCTCTTCGGCTCGATCTTTTGGGAGGGGTCGAAAGGAACAAAACCAAAATCCTGCCCAGCCACTGTGGAGTCGCGGATATAAAACCATCGCCTCCGCCAGTACTGGACAAATTCGGACATGGAAAAAGAGAAGAAAAGCAGATTGGGTTTGAGGGAGATGATGCAACCCCCAATGGTATAAACACCATCCGAACCAGATTGCCTCTTCACGGAATAGAGTTTCTGGAAGAGGCCAAAGTGCGGCTCGATACCAAGCCATCACTCGCAGAAAGTGATAAAACAAGCAATGTGAAGAAGAGAATTGGGGGAAAGATGATGCAGTTTGACGCCGTAAAGAAAAAGCAGTCCACGAAAGAAGTTGTGGACTGGGAAGGAAAAGCCGCGAAGAACGAAGGCGAGGAACATAACCCAAAACCCAGCGAGGGGACGGGAGATTACCTTGTTGCCTGGGAGTTTGACAGCCTCCCTATCCTGCGGGATCAAGCCCCGCTCACGAAGCTTGCGGAGATCACTCTCCCGCGTCTCCGATCGCTGCCAGCCACCGCCGGTGACACGGGTAGTGGCAACACTCTCCTTCCCTCCAGCAGCGCTGGTACCAACCGCAGAAGAAGACTTCTTCGGCTTCCCCATTACGGTACGGCGGCGCCGACGGCGAGAACGTAGGATGGAAGAAGGAAATGTCCGAGGATATTCTAGCGCACAGCAAGAACTCTCAGAGAACAAGGGAGCAGTGAAACGCGAATAGCTGCGGTGAAAATAGACTAATATTTTACCCCAATGATTATAAAGACGAAGACAATGCACGACAACCGTCCATCGAGAAGACCTAACGCCAACGGCAGGATCTGGCCATACATGTGTCAGCATCGCAACGAAACCGTCGCTAACACGCCGTCCACTACACGCGGAAATCGAGGTGACGCCATAATTATCTCCACGCCGCGCGTGACCGGTCAATTCAAGGTCAGAAAGTGGGACCCATGTTCGTCCAGTCAAGTCATCTCTGGCGCAGCAGACGCTTGAGGGTGCAGCAGACGCTTGAGGTCACCGATCGTCAGCACTGACGTCATCAAAAGCTATACTAGTAACAGTCACAATTTCTTCGGCTTCAAAGCTCAGAGTACTCACTCGAATCTACGATTCAACTAATTACTCGGGGGCTACTCCTATCAGGAGCACTGGCCGCGCACCCAAAAAATGAACAACACGCTATAGCACTGAACTGTTTCTTTGAGTCCTACGTTGAGTCAACGACTCCACTACGGACTCGGGGCCTACTCCCATAGGGAGGATGGATTTAAGCATCCGAAATTTTTTGTGTCCTACGGACCTGACACTGAACAACGGCTGAATTGAAGTCTCCGCTCGAGTCTACGACTCGAACAGACACTCGGGGGCTACTCCCATAGGGAGCGCTGGTCGTGCATCCTATAAATTTTCGACTGCGATCCTTCGGATCAGTACGCAAAAACTTTTCGGCAACTCTGCCCCAATTAACGCTAAGTGAGTAGCATTCTCCTTGGCCACCCGAAACACCTCCGCGGTGATAAAATTCGGATGCTGTGTCTGCGACGCAAAGATAAGACCTACAGATATCATCTGATGGCCTGGTAACACACATGATTGCGCTCTGCTAGTATAAACCCGTGCCAACAGGCGCGATGAAAAATCCCGACGGACGCGTTGGGTACATCAATTGAATTCACTGGAATTCCACTCCTGTAAGTCCTCCGTGGCCTGAGTTGAATTACGCCAGCATATGTTCCGGGTTCGAGTCGAGGGACTCAAACCTGAAGAAGATCGTGTTGTTTTGTCCTAAGACAGTTAACTGACCATGATCCGTCGGGAGAGTTAGGCACACGCATCAACAATCCCTACACATTCTCTTGAAAGACAGAGTTGCACCCGAAGGATTGAAGAGTCCTCAGCCGAATCTACGATTCGACTGATCACTCGGGGGCTACTGACATGGTTATACCCCGCGGATACACGACCTCAACATACCTGGTCCAGCCCAAGGAAGGCCCACGGCAAATATACGCTGGCCCATGAAGACTTTTGGGTGGCCAAGGCCCATGACGCCTTCAGATCCTTGGAGAGCAAGACTAGAGTAGATAGGAAATTCAAAGGGGTAAACCCTAGAACCTGTAACCGACTAGATCTGTGCCTGGGACCTGCCTAAGTCTATATAAAGGCCAGGAGGGCACGACCTAGATCTCTGACCTCATACTTTCGCATACACACCTCCACGCCAGATTGCATCTGCGCCCCCCTGTAATCACCGGTTCCGCCGTAATCAAGAGCAGACAAGAAGGAGTAGGGTTTTCCCTCCGAGGGCCTGAACCTGGGTAAACCTCGTGTCCCGTGTTTCTTGTTTGCTAACCGTTCCATGATCTCTAGCATCCCCATCTTCTCCAAAACCCAAGTCCATAACAATGGGCATTGACGAGATCAAACCTCGTCACCTTCATTTTTGGATGGATGACCCACACTCACCAATAATTCAACCTGTGCTGCATGCGATGTGAAGGGATGCCCCTCCACTAAGATACGAAGTTCCTAGTCTCTTACTACGAGGAATTCCTAGTGCAACCAAGGGGAATCATGCAAAGAGTCAGCCCCATTGATTGGTGCGATTAAGTCGATGTGCATATACCTGTCCAACACTCTAAACCCACTTTCTGGAAGGCTAGATCCTGTTCACTAAGCTATTGTCTTGCTTGGGGACGAGTGCCGATGAGTGTATTTTGCATCATGTTTTATCAAATGATTTTTATGTAGGGGTTCGTAGCATGGAAAACAAAAAAATTCTACCGCATACAAACAAACAATCCAAGATCTATCTACTAGATTGTAGCAACGAGTCGATGGAATAACTCACCCTCGAAGATTCCAAAGTGTTTAACGAGAGAGAATTCTCGTGGGTGATGTAGTCGTACTCTTGCCGATCTCAAGATCGCATAGATGATCCTTCCGGCGCTGCGTTCCGGCAGCGCTTCCGCAGTCGGTCACACATTCGGTACTCGACGAAGACCTTCCTCTCCCTTGTTCCAGCAGGCAGCGGAGGTTGTAGTACTCTCCTCGCGATTCCGGCAGGACAACGACGTGGTACCGGAAGTAGAGGGGAGATCTCGCAGGGCTTCGCCTTAAGCCGGAGCGAGTATGGTGGACTATGAGAGAGAGCCTCGGCGATCTAGGGTTTAGACGCACCAAGGAGGAGCAAGGCCGGCGGCTAGAGTTTGCCTAGGTGGCGGCGGCTTGCCCTAGGCGGCGGCAGCAGCAGGTGGCGGCGCTGGCGGCTAGGATTAGGGTTTGCGGGGCGTGGTGTTGTGTGTTTGGAGGGGCAGCCCTGCCCCTCCTTATATAGGTGGAGGGGGCGCGCCAAGGGGAGGGGAGTCCCTCCCTAATTCGGTCTCCAAGTGGGCCGGCGGTGGAGGGAGGGAACTCCTCCCCAAGTAGGTTTCCTACTCTCCCTCCACCTCACAAAATAGCCGTTTGACTTTTTCAAATTGGCGTTTGACTTTTCAAACTAGGATTTGATTTAACCCTTTATTTTGTTCAGCGATGACACCTAGTACATGATGCAATCATTCAAACTTGTCATGACACATTCATGTACCCTTCCCCTCCGGAGTGCCGGACATTCCAAAACCTTCTAGAACATTCCCGATGAAAACACCGGAACCATTCTCCAACCCCGAAACAGGACTTTCCTTATATGAATCTTATTCTTCGGACCATTCCGGATCTCCTCGTGATATCCCGGATCCCATACGAGACTCCGAACAACATTCGGTCTCTTACTCATCATTCCATAACTACTCAAACAACGTCGAATCCTTAAGTGTGTCTCCCTACGGTTCGTGCATTATGCGGACATGATCGAGACACTTTTCCGAACAATAACCAATAGAGGAATCTGGAAATTCATATGGCTCCCACATATTTCTACGATTACTTTGCGATCGAATGAACCACTTACATACGATACCAATTTCCCTTTGTCTCACGATAGTTTACTTATCCGAGGTTATGATCGTCGGTATCTCTGCATACCTAGTTCAACCTCGTTACTGATAAGTACTCTTTTCTCGTTCCCGTGATATGTGATCCCTTGTGAGCCAGTCACATGCTTACAAGCTAATTGGATGACATTCCACCGAGAGGGCCCAGAGAATATCTATCCGTCATATGGATGGACAAATCCCACTCTTGATCCATGTGTCTCAACCAATACTTTCCGAACACTCAATGCCACCTTTGTAGCCACCCAGTTACGGTGTGGTGTTTGATGTCATCAAAGCATCCTTCCGGTGAAGGTGATATGCATGATCTCATGGTCGAAGGAATTAGGTTACTATGTATCAGAAAGCATACAGCAATTGAACTATTAAAATGACTTGATCTTTATGCTACGCTTATCTATAGGAGTATGTCCACCATATCATTCTCCTAATGATATGATCTTGTTGTTAATAACATCTCAATGTTCATGATAGGGAAACCACAATCATTTATTAACCAACAAGCTAGTATTATAAAGAGGCTTTACTGGGGACTCTATTTTAGTTTACAAATCACACAAGTATTAATGTTTCCTTGTTAATACTATTATAGCATGAATGTAAACATTTATCATAAACACAAAGATATAATAATAACTATATTTATTATTGCCTCTAGGGCATATCTCCAACATTTTATACTAGTGAGGATTTTAGTATTTTACGACATCCACACGTATTAGTTCACCAGGATCCCATATTTAAAGAGGTTGATGTAAAAGTACATTGGATCTATCATTTTAAGCATAAATATGTTGATTGAAAGACTTAAAATCCTTTCATACAAATATCCATATCTGGAAGAAATGCCAAGGAGAAAAGAAACGAAACAAGATGTACTGACACTTTAACGAGCATTGGTATGATCGGAATGACCGTGTCGTGCAACCATACCATGTGCCTACGAGACCGCCTTGTCAATTATTTTTACTCTGTGCAATCGGATCAGAGATCAGAGCTACAGAGACGCCACAAATCACCGATGCCTCACCTCCGAAAGGGATCCAGAGGGGAATTTGCAAAAGGACATCTATCTCTATTGCTACTCAAATCTTGTAGGCTTGGGCATCGATCTTTATCATCAACCACTGCATCTCCGTCTGCATCACACTCATCGTTAACAATGTATCCATCACCATTTACCCCATTATTGTTGTTGTAATTTCAAACCCTATTGTGGGTCTGCATGTGTATTCATTAAAACCTTCATACTCCATATATATTATCATGATGATGTTGATTGCCTATGAGTGGGTAGTTTCCTTTGTTCTTGGGAAGATGCAGAAACTCTAACACTATTATGAACTTAAATAAAGATTGTGTGTGTATTTATTTGTATAAGTGTGTATTCAGTTGTCTCTCCCTTGATCTGGATGTAATTGGTATCCCCGTGATATTAATATATACTCTTTTTCAAAGAAAAGTTGTCTCTCTTGATATTATGCAAACGTCGTCTGCATAGTATTTTTCCCTTCAGGAACTTGAAAGGGATTTCCATAGGTGTAAGTGAGATAATACGCTGCTCTCAAAGTTCATGCATCAATGGGGGATAAAGGATATAAGCATGGGGTAACCCTTAAATGCTAGTGGAATCATGCTAACCTATTGTGGTTATAATAGGTGAGGCGGACGAGACTTCTGGGCCAACCTTTATTTGGGATTCCACCATGCACATGAATATAAATAGACATATATATATATATATATATATATATATATATATATATATCATAATCATGTTCTACTCAAATGTTAGTGGTACGGTGGATACAAAATTTCCGAAGAACGCTTTAGGACTGTTACAGGTTCACCACATTTCATCGCTTACTCTATGTTGGCGACATCTACTTGTTCACTCTTTTTAATATTGTTTTGTTCTCATTAACAAAAACTTTCGATAACTCTTGCTTAAAATAAAAGACAACTTGTAAGTACACTTTGGTAATTCCATAATGAGAGACATAAATACCATTACAAGCAACAACTCTTTGTGGTTCCATGCTCTCAAAACTAGCTACACACAAGTTGTGCACTTGCAAACAACAACATACCATGTGGCCTTGCCATGGGCCCCCTCTAGAGCCTCATGGCTTCCCTCGTTAACTTCCGGTGTCCATAGTCTTCTCTCCGGTAAAAAAAAATGACTTGAATTTTGTCCTCGATTTATTTGGGTTCTAAAGGTCCGTGAAACAGGATAATAGAAAACATATGTTTTTCACCTCGCAGAATTAAATACGAACGAAAGGGGTTTGGAAATAAAATCCTAATAAATCATCTATATGAAGGAAAATAATACAACAACAATGTAACTAATACTAAACTAATGCAATATTGATGCAAATATGATGATGCAAAATTCATGTACCTGTTAGAACGGTGGCAACAAGAGGAGCAAAGTAAGGGAGTAACGAATATGAGAAATTGCATAAAAATGTGGCCTCCAATTCTAGCACATGGAACACACATAATATTTTTATGCCCTGGAGGGGCCGACCAGTAAGGATAACAGTCAAAGTGAGTTTGCAACGAGATTCACATGTAACAAAAGAAGTCAAATAGATAGAAAATTATCTAGACCGAACGGTAGACGGTCTCATGTTCGTTCGGTCGCTAGAGTTAATGAAAGTTTGCCCATTGGCAAAAAATTAATGGCATAGTCCAAATTTCAGCGTGCACTAGAGTCATAGTTCGTACAAACTCTTACTAATTGTAAGGAATCCAACTCACAAACTATGTCTAATTGATGAAATACAATTACCTAGTCTTCTTTATCCAATTTATTTTTGAACCAACTAGAAAATTTTGCATGGTATTAGGGAAACTCCAATGCCCCCCATAAACGGATCGGCGGCCGTCCATATCTGTCCGGCCAGAGAGGGGAAAGACCAAATGGTGCCCAAATAGAACGCGTGTTGCGTCCATTTTCATCCCAAATTTGGGATGGCTTTGCGGTGGCACGGACAAATCGCATGTCCTCTTGTTCGGCTCGGGCCTGCTATCCAAACACACATCAGCCACAATAGACCTCGCCAACCCTACCCATCCACACACATCTCGCCCTAACGTCATTGGGCTGCGTACGATTCCGCCACCAGTTTTGGCCGTTTGACCGGGCCTCTCAGTGTTGTTCTAGGGTCGACTTGGTACGCCGCGAATCCCTATGTTCTCACCGCCACTACCTCCAACAAGCTCGTAGCCCTCGCTGCCCGCAACCTATTCAGCCATTTGCTGCACCGCCCAACTAGGTAGTTTTGTACTCCACTTTATTAAGTTCATATAAATGATTTATTTTCTTACACAACCTTTGTAGACCATGGATATCTCGGATGATTTCTTCAACCATGTCATTGACATGTCGTCGGTCAAATCCAATGGTGACACCAAGCTCCGGGTGGCAATGGCACTTCTCGTCCATGACCATGAGGTGAACTAGAGGCTGTGGTTCAGGGGATCGGTGTCAGAAGGCGTACAAGTTTTGTAGAGCAGTGGTTTAGGTGTTGGAACGTGAATACTTGATACAACCAAATACTACTGACACTGCCCGGCTCTTGTTAATCAACCCAAGTAGGGGGTTTCCTAGTATGCTAGGGAGCATAGATTGCATGCAATGGGAATAGAAGAACTGTCAACTTTGCATGGTAAGTTCAATAATACAAAGGACATGCTGAAGGGTTCATGGTCATACTTGAGGCGGTTGCCTCGCAAGATCTTTGGATTTGGCACTCCTTCATCAGCATGGCAGGCTTCCACAATGACATCAACGTGCTTCAACGCTCTTTGGTGTTCACTAGGCAGGAGGATGGCCATGCTCCAGAGGTGAGCTATGATATATGTGCCACCCTTATGACAAGAAGTACTATCTCCCCTATGGTATATATCCGCCCAGGACCATTTTTATGAAGACAATCCGCAAACCTAGTGACAAGGCCAAGAGTAGGATGTGGAGCAGGCATTTTGTATGCTCCAATCTTATTGGGCTATTGTTCAGCACCCTGCTAGGACATGGAGCAAGGAGCAGATGTGAAAGGTTACGACAATTTATGTAACTATGCACAATATGGTTGTTGAGGATGAGCATGATGACTGTGTATATGACCAAGGGTGGGAGTTTCAGGATGAGTTCGTTTCGCAGTGGCCCACAGTCCACTGAATGACTCCGCAGGTTTTTTTAAGTCCATCATGACATGTGAGACCGTGCAACTCACAGCCAACTCCCAAAAAAATTGGTTAAACATATGTAAAATCATGTTGGAAACCACTAGTACTTTATTTATTTATTTAAATTCTAATGATTATAACAAACTATGCTTGAACTATGCATGGTTGACTACTTTTTCTATTTTTATGACTATATGAAGCCTAAATTTGATTCTCCAATATTTAATATGTATTTTTGTGCAAAAATGGTGAAACAAATGGTCAAAACAAGGACAAATGAGGGCTCCATTGGATGCACCTGCCTGTTCTAGGAGGACATCTCAAATGAGGGCTCCAAAATAGATGTCTTAGATTTTTTAAAAATTAAATAAATTTAGACATTATTTAGTATATAGATTTATCGAAATTTTTAAATTTAAGACATCTATTTTAAGACAGATGGAGTAACAATGAATATAAATATCTTGCCCAAAATATGGCTACCTTGCGTGCTCTTTCAGTTCGTTGCTCCCAATTTTCGAGATGACGTGCCCCTTTTTGCTTCCTGTTTTTATTGAGAATGGTATCACTCCACTTGGTTAATGCGAACTTTTCTTGTGTTCTTTATTATCTGGTGTATTTTTTTGTGTGACACCACGTCACCCCACTTTATAGACCGCTGTCCGATGCATTTTGTTCGTTTGTTGGTGACCACCTGTACAAAGTCGTTTGTTTGTTACATCAGTAATCTGACACCACTGGATACTCCCACTAGCCACTGTCCATGTCGTTTGTTGTTTGTTTGTTAAACAATGGAAATTTCTCCGCTGTAAAAAAAGATATAACTTGCTGATTTGCTATCACCACAACAGCTTAGTACTCCTACTTCAGGAAACAATAATAGGTCCAGTTTAGCGAAAGCCAAAACTGTATAATTTTGGAATTGTCAATTTTTTAAAAAAACATGAAGATGGTATACAAATAAATATTCATCATGCAATAATCTTCCGATTTGCGAATTCAACTTTTAACTTGATTTGCAAATTCAGTTTTGCAAAATTATTAGTTTATCATATTCTAGATGTTCACTATCCATTTCTTTTCTTTTTCTTTTGCAAGTTTCCAAAAATGTGGAATAATTCATTGAGCTCCAAGTAAATCTATATCATATGCACTTATACATGTTTATCTAAAATATAGACCATATAGGCATATATGACATACAAAAAGAGATGATATATTAACGGATAATGCTCAAGTTATATAGCATGCACATGACTGAAGTTTCAGGCCATAAGTAGTCATTTTTACGAGGTTTTTGACGCACATGATACAAAATGACTTAGATCTGTTGATTTCTTACATTGTAGTAAATGTTTACAGATTAAATTAAACATAGGAAAATTGCATATGACTCATATTTAGAAATATTGTTTCTTAAATATAGACATGTTTCTATCCCAGGGAGCTTGGTATAACAATAAAACCCGGCTTTCCGAGTTAGAAAGAGACACATTGCCTACTACCCTACAATGATCTCAAATATAGGTTTGGAAGAGGCGACAAGTGAGAGGGAGTGTTGTGCATGCAGTTCAATATCACCTTTGTTTCACATGATTCTGTAGTCAAAGGAACAAAAATAGTACATAAACATGAAAAAATGCACATATAAAACAAGAGCTCTAACATTTACATGAATTTTATATACTTACATGTTTAGTTCACATGAATATGGAAACAAAAAAAAATCATAATAAACATAGTCCAATTGGTGGGAAACCAGCAGAAAAGCAACATTAGGATCTAACTATGCCGATAGAGAAAATCATGTTTTTCAGCCTTAAAATGAGGTTCAAGTAGATTGTAGAAAGCATAGGGTTTCCTTTTGATACTAAAGACAATAATTATTTATTATGTTTATTATATATAGTCTTTTGATCAAAATAGAGGAATGTTGAGTAAAAATTGTAGCCCTGTACTTCTTCCTATTTCCTCCATGAGTGACGTTGAGAATGACGTGAGAAACGACAAAAAATGACACTCTTTTGGAATTCAGCAAGAAATAACAATTCGCAGGGGATTGAACTTGGACAAGTCAATGACAAATAGCTTGGCATAAAAATCAGAAATTTCATGGATAAGAATGAAGATTCTATTGTCAACTCCAAGAACTATGGTGTTCAACTTTGAAGGGTGATGTCAAAACGCTCCATTGCTAACCTACTTGAAACCCTCCTCGGTTCTATGCCATTCAACTTGGAACTCAAGTAGCTCAATGGAAAAGTCAATTGCGTTGATTTGAACAACCTTTTATTTAACAACATAGATGAGATAGAAGGAGCATCATTTGGTCCGGAACCAGCAAGATATGAAGGGAGCAATACAAAGTAAATCGAGAACTTATTTCCCGAGTGGATGTATAAACCTAACACTTGGGTTCAACACCTAGGTTCAAATACTAATGGACTTTAATTTAGGTTCCTTTTTATATATGAGGACTAGGCTTTACCAGTACTCATGCAATTTATCATGAGGACTAGACTTGGTTCTTACTAAGGATAAAACTCCCAATACTCATGCTTAAAGGTTGTATGCATCCTTAGTTGGTTCAAGGTTGTGGAAGTAGAATTTTCCCCCAATTTTAAAGATAAAATTTGGGACCTCTCGCATCACTCCCTAGGGCGGCACTAGGAAAAATAACCTAGGTGTCACCAAAGTTCTCGCCCCATGGAGGATCCCCTTCCAACGCTACTGCCGACATCGGTCGCGGTGGAGATGGGCACAACGCCAAAGGTGCACAAGCTAGGGGATCATGGCAGTGGATCCAGAGGGCGTATTGGGTGATTCCCAGCAGACGTGTAGCACGAAATGATCGAGGCAACACACCGTGGCCCCATTTGGCAGTGGCAAACCTATCCATTATCGGTATTGACTGCTGTCTAGGAGTGGATGGAGGCGTTGGCCGTGGATCTCGCACCCGCCCAAATCCCTCATCCGCATGATCCAGGGTTGTCGGGACTCCATAGGCGTTTCGATGGCTGCATTCACCTCCACGACGCGGCTCTGGAAGGATAGAGAGATACTAGTTCGGGAAGGTGTGACTGACGGTAAAAACTGACCCACCTGTAGGGATACGGGTAGGCTACACTAGCGCAAATCAAAAAAATTCTACCACGTATACCAGGATTACTGTTGTCATAGATCACGGGATTACCACTAGACGCGCGGTTGCGGAATTGATGAAGCGCGTCGAGGCAGAACAGACGTTCCACGTCTCCTCCTTTTCCTCGTCCCACGAGAAGCTCCCCTTGCGCAGCTCGTCCAAGCGCTACAGATGCAGCGCCTCCGAGGTATCCACACGTACAGGGTGGAAGCGTCAAACGTCGGACTGCTAGGTCCGTGCGTGCAACACAGGTGTGAGGAGTGGCGGCTGGGAATGATCTGAGGTCTAACCCTGGTCAGCTCGCCCCACCCTCTCTTATATAGGCGTCTCTAGTGGGCTTCTACATTAGCAGCCCATTAGTAGCCTAAGCCTGGTCTAATTCGGATCCAATCCCCATTAGGCTTCCAGCCCCTTAAGTGTGTGATCCTATAGGTTCATATGCGCATAGACATGACACGAATACACTTATTCTGTCAATAGTTGGTAGCGGCCTCTAGCAAGACGTGCCAACTCCTAAACGCATACAAAGATCATATCAGACGAACCATCACAAGGTTTAGTACATGTCTTTCCCTTTGCCTCACGATATTTGGTCTAGCTCCAAGCTAACCTCCCTTTCTCGATACCGTGATTCAGAATCTCTTTACTAGGTTAACTCTTAACCATAGGTAGCACGGCCATGCATTTCTGGATCCGATCACTCGAGGGTCCCAGATATATCTCTCTCAAGTAGAGAGGGGCAAATCCCATCTTGATTGACCATGCCTTGCAGCATGCTTTAGGACAAACCCGAAAGCTACCTTTATAACTACCCTATTACGGTGCAGCGTTTGATAGCCCCAAAGTAGGTCGATCCACATCTCAAGTACATGCGACAATCTCAGGTCTAAGGACAAAACGTACACGATGTGTAGAGAGAGAGCTACAACTAATTGCCAGTCTCAGGTTGGGTTAGTCCAACCCCATGTTCATAACATGTGTCCACATCATTGGTTTGACATCTCCATGTCTATGACTTGCGAAACATAGTCATCAACCAATCGATGTGCTAGTCTAATATTCATGTGTGTCCTCACATGAACTCCGACTAGGGACAACTCTTAAATAACCATACAAGTAAAGAGTTTCACAAACAATTCACATAATTGCCAATCAATACGAGCTGCCTGATATGGATATTCAAGGAACATTACAATAACTCATGGATACATATGAAATATAATCATATCTATGATTGCCTCTAGGGCATATTTCTTTCAGTCTCCCACTTGCACTAGAGTCAATCTAAAATGTATCTAATACCAATTGCTCTTGTGTGCGCTTCATGCGCGGGTTGCAGGAGAGGCTTAGTCAAAGGATCAGCAACATTTGAGTCCGTATGTATTTTGCATATCATGACACTACCATCCTCAACAAACTCTCGAATCTGATGGTAACGCATGCGAATATGTTTGTTCTTCTGGTGCTGTCTAGGTTCCTTGGCTTGTGCAATAGCACCATTGTTGTCACAATAAACATCCAAGGGATTGGACATGCCCTGAACCACACCGAGAGCGATTAGGAAATTCCTAATCCAAACAGCTTCCTTTACGGCCTCCGAGGCAGCAATATATTCAGCTTCTGTTGAAGAGGAAGTCACCGTATCTTGCTTGGAACTTTTCCAGCTCACAGCACCACCATTCATGACAAACACATAACCTGATTGCGATTTCGAATCATCTGAGTCGTTAAGGTAACTCGCATCTGTGTAACCCTTTACACTGAGTTCATCCTCACCTCCATAAACTAGGAACACATCCTTAGTCCTTTTTAAGTACTTAAGGATGTTCTTTACCGATGTCCAGTGACCTTCACCTGGATCAGCCTGGTATCTGCTCGTAACACTTAGAGCATAGGAAACATATGGGCGAGTACAAATCATTGCATACATGATGGATCCAATAGCCGAAGCATATGGAACCCTACTCATGCGCTCACGCTCATCAGTAGTCGAAGGACACTGAGTCTTGCTGAGTTTTATGCCATGAGACATGGGCAAGAACCCCTTCTTAGCCTCTTCCATGCTGAACCGTTTCAACACTTTGTCAATGTATGTACTCTGGCTTAATCCAATTAGCCTCCTTGATCTATCTCTATAGATCTTGATGCCCAGAATATATGCCGCTTCTCCCAAGTCCTTCATCGAAAAACTATTTTTCAATGAGGTCTTAACAGACTCGAGCATAGGAATGTCATTTCCAATCAGCAATATGTCATCTACATATAAGATTAGAAATACCAGCGCTCTCCCACTTTCCTTCTTATAAACACAAGGTTCTTGTTCGTTTTTTATGAAGCCAAACTCCTTTACAACTTCATCAAATCGAATATTCCAACTCCGAGATGCTTGCTTCAGCCCATAAATGGACTTCAGAAGTTTGCATACCTTTCCAGCATTGTTTGGATCGACAAAACCTTCGGGCTGCATCATATACACGTCCTCAGTTAGGATTCCATTTAGGAAAGCCGTCTTGACATCCATCTGCCATATTTCATAGTCGAAATGTGCAGCAATAGCTAGAATTATCCGTATAGATTTAAGCATCGCTACGGGCGAGAAAGTCTCGTCGTAGTCAACTCCTTGAACTTGTCCAAAACCTTTTGCAACAAGTCGAGCTTTATGGATGTGAACATTTCCATCCATATCAATCTTCTTCTTATAGATCCATTTGCACTCGATGGCTTTAAAACCATCAGGCAGGTCAACCAGGTTCCAAACTTGATTGTCTCCCATGGACTCTATCTCGGATCTCATGGCAATCAGCCATTTCTCAGAGTCTGGGTCCACCATCGCTTCTGCATAGGTCACAGGCTCATCATTGTCTAACAATAATAATTCCCGCGCTTCGCGGAGCCTCGCCGACCTTCGTGGTTGTGGTGCTTCTGTTGCCACGGGTTCCTCAACTTGTTCTGCTACAATAGCATCACTCGTAGAAGCATCCCCAATTGGCTCTTCTTGAACTTCTTCAAGTCGCACCGACCTTCCACTTGTTCCCTTTGTGAGAAACTCTTTCTCTAG
The DNA here is from genome assembly GCA_916181665.1 of Avena sativa. NCBI lineage: Eukaryota > Viridiplantae > Streptophyta > Magnoliopsida > Poales > Poaceae > Avena > Avena sativa. The sequence goes on from OV702281.1 coordinate 398,133,335, forward strand.
GAAAACACCGCTAAGAGCGACAAACACTTTGCCCTCCTCTCGGTTGTAGAAGTAATACCCTAAAGTTTCCCTCGGATATCCCACGAAAATGCACTTATCCGATTTGGGTGTTAGCTTGTCTGACTGAAGTCGCTTGACAAATGCATCACAACCCCAAATCTTTAGAAAAGACAAACTGGGATTCTTTCCAGTCCACATCTCATATGTTGTCTTAACTACGGATTTAGATGGTACCCTATTAAGTGTGAAAGCTGCCGTTTCTAGAGCGTAACCCCAAAATGACAATGGTAAATCCGACTGGCTCATCATAGATCGAACCATGTCCAACAAAGTTCGATTACGCCGTTCGGATACCCCGTTCCTTTGAGGTGTTCCGGGCGGCGTAAGTTGTGGAACAATTCCGCAACTCTTAAGGTGATCGCTAAACTCGTGACTCAAATATTCACCTCCACGATCAGATCGCAAGGCCTTTATTTTCTTGCCACGTTGATTCTCTACTTCACTCTGAAACTCTTTGAACTTTTCAAAAGTTTCAGACTTATGCCTCATCAAGTAGACATAACCATATCTACTGAAATCATCAGTGAAAGTAATGAAGTAGTGATATCCTCCTCTGGCTGTCGTGCTCATTGGCCCACATACATCGGTATGTATGAGTTCCAACAAGTCTGTCGCTCTCTCGGGTAAACCCGAAAAAGGTGACTTGGTCATCTTTCCAAGTAAACAAGCCTGACATGTCTCGTATGATTCAAAATCAAACGAAGTTAGAAGACCATCACCATGGAGCTTCTTCATGCGCTTTTCACTTATATGCCCCAAACGACAATGCCATAGATAGGTAGGACTCAAATCATTAGGCCGAATCCTTTTAGCACTAAAATTGTAAACAGATGCATCATCAAGATTTAAAATAAATAACCCATTCACGATGGGAGCATTAGCCATAAACATATCATTCTTAGAGATTACACAACCATTGTTTATACTCGCAAATGAATATCCATCCTTCATCAAACATGAAGGTGATAAAATGTTTCGACCCATTTTGGAATGTAATAACAATTATTCAACTCCATAATAAATCCTGACGGAAGGTGAATTTGCATGACGCCGACGAACAATGCAGCAACCCTTGCTTTATTTCCGACGCGAAAATCCACTTCGCCTTTCTGCACTTCTCTAGTCCTTATTAGCCCCTGCATCGAATTGCAAATATGAGCAACCGATCCGGTATCAAATACCCAAGAGTTAACATGGGAATCAGCGAGAAGAATGTCCACAACATTTACAACAAGCGTACCTGAGTTGGAAGTACTCTTACTTCCACTCTTCTTCCAAGAAGCCTGGTACTTGCTGCAGTTTCTCTTCCAGTGGCCATGTTCATGACAAAAGAAGCACTCAGTGTCTTCTACAGGTCCAGCCTTTTGCTTGGGTGCAGACTTAGGGATCGTATCCTTAGCCTTGCCCTTCTTCTTCTTCCAAGAAGTACCCTTTTTCTTGAAGCTAGGCTTGTTCTGCACAGCCATCACATGGCTATGCCCTGCACACTTCTTCATGTCACTTTCTGCTGTTTTAAGCATCCCACATAATTCATTAAGGCCCTTCTCCACCCCATGCATATGGTAGTTCGAAATGAACTACCCATAGCTGGATGGAAGAGACGCCAAAATGAAGTCAGTGGCCAACTCTTGGCCTAGTGGAACAAGCTTTTCCAAATTCTGACTGTAACCAACCATTTTGATCACATGGGGGCCTACAACTGCTCCCTCTGCTAGCTTGCATTCGACAAAGGACTTGGCAACATTGTACCTCTCAGTCCTTGCCTGATCTTGGAACATGTCCTTAAGCGCAACGATCATATCATAGGCATCCTGATCCTCAAACTTCTTTTGGAGTTTAGGTTCCATGCATGCAAGCATAAGGAAGCTAACCTCAAGAGAATCATCACATGCTCTCTTGTAGGCGTTCTTTAGGGCAGCAGATGCATTATCAGCAGGTTCATCGGGGATTGGGGTATCCAGAACCGTTTCCTTTTTATCAGACCTGAGAACAATTCTCAGGTTACGGACCCAGTCCGAATAGTTTGTTCCATTTAGTTTATCTTTGTCAAGAATCGAACGCAAAGAGAAAGGTGATGTAGTGTTCGGTGCCATTGATCTACAACAGAAAACATGCAAAATACTAAGCCATGTAACCATGAAAGAGTAAAACATATTAAACAATTTAATAGCCTATACTCCCACTTAAATCAATATCCCTCTATTGATACTAAGTGATTCAATATCCACAATTAACAAGTCAACTAGTGAGCTTTAGCATCACTGCTAGAAGACAAGGTAAATCGGTAAGCAACACTTGCTAATCATATCACATATGACTCTTGTTGTTGGGTGACATCTCTATGTCAAAACTAGGCGCCCAACCTTTATGCCCCAAGGTCCTTAACTGTTAAGATGACCTTGTCAATTTCACCAACCCTTATGTGTGTAGGTATCCGATACAAACCCATCCAGCCAAGGAAAACCGCGGCACCCTAATTTCATAGGCCCACCAACGATTGTACAGGGCATAGGATGGTTCAAGGTTTGGTTGGGAGGGCATGGTTTAACTTAAACTTTGTGAGGGATCGTTCTACTTCTATCATCTAAGCATGCATAGTAGTAAAACGCATAAGAATAACATTCACATAGATGTGACACAGTATGGCCCATTTTCTCATGGTGATCTCCATCGCCATAGAACCTGTCCACCATGATGATCTCCATCTTCATGTTCCATGTGAGCCATCCTCCAAGTAATGAGTCCTCCAAGAACTAATACAAGCTATTACTCCTAACATCTAGTAATCAAAATTACATAGTATTGGGATCATCACAAGTTGGCACGCAGGCCATTACAATAATTGACAACACACATGGCTCCAGCCGTGTTTCCCTACTCACGACACGCAGGTCATGATAAATTTCATACATGCATCACATACATATATGGGCCATACTGATCACATACATCCTGCAAAAACAAGTTATGCATAGAATCGCATTCTACCGGATCATGTGACATTGCAGCACCTAGTTACCTTAACGAGATACAAAAGGGGCTACGATTAAGGGGGTCTAGGGGGTCTCCCCCTGCGGGGTTAGAAGGGGCAGCGACCCTCGCGGTATCTTCACAATTTTCTTCAAGGATTTTGATCGGCAAATCAAATTTACCATAAACCGACTCCTGTCCCGATTCAATCAAACTCCTTTGATAACGGTACATCGATTTTAGATCTAGGTTCCGATTCGATCAATCATATTGATCTTCGCGTGATTCAACATGATTTATGTGTCACTGTCTACCCCGATGGCGGAAACCGAGCGGTAGGGGTAAGTCGTTCGACAACCTCAGAATTACGATCACAGAAAGCAAGATCATAGATCAATCCTGAACCACCGCCATATAAACGATCACATCATTCATATCAATCTGCATATCACCATATGCAAACATCCCGAAACTATAACTGAACAGCATCGGCTCTGATACCACTGTAGGGATACGGGTAGGCTACACTAGTGCAAATCAAAAAAATTCTACCACGTATACCAGGATTACTGTTGTCATAGATCACGGGATTACCACTAGACGCGCAGTTGCGAAATTGATGAAGCGCGTCGAGGCAGTGCAGACGTTCCACGTCTCCTCCTTTTACTCGTCCCACGAGCAGCTCCCCTTGCGCGGCTCGTCCAAGCGCTACAGATGCAGCGCCTCCGAGGTATCCACACGTACAGGATGGAAGCGTCAGACGTCGGACTGCTAGGTCCGCGCGTGCAACACAGGCGTGAGTAGTGGCGGCTGGGAATGATCTGAGGTCTAACCCTGGTCAGCTCGTCCCACCCTCTCTTATATAGGCGTCTCTAGTGGGCTTCTACATTAGCAGCCCATTAGTAGCCTAAGCCTGGTCTAATTCGGATCCAATCCTCATTAGGCTTCCAACCCCTTAAGTGTGTGACCCTATAGGTTCATATGCGCATAGACATGACACGAATACACTTATTCTGTCAATAGTTGGTAGCGGCCTCTAGCAAGACGTGCCAACTCCTAAACGCATACAAAGATCATATCGGACGAACCATCACAAGGTTTAGTACATGTCTTTCCCTTTGCCTCACGATATTTGGTCTAGCTCCAAGATGACCTCCCTTTCTCGATACCGTGATTCGGAATCCCTTTACTAGGTTAACTCTTAACCATAGTTAGCACGGACATGCATTTCTGGATCCGATCACTCGAGGGGCCCAGAGATGTCTCTCTCAAGTAGAGAGGGGCAAATCCCATCTTGATTGACCATGCCTTGCAGCATGCTTTAGGACAAACCTGAAAGCTACCTTTATAACTACCCTGTTACGGTGCAGCGTTTGATAGCCCCAAAGTAGGTCGATCCACATCTCAAGTACATGCGACAATCTCAGGTCTAAGGACAAAACGTACACGATGTGTAGAGAGAGAGCTACAACTAATTGCCAGTCTCAGGTTGGGTCAGTCCAACCCCATGTTCATAACATGTGTCCACATCATTAGTTTGACATCTCCATGTCTATGACTTGCGAAACATAGTCATCAACCAATCGATGTGCTAGTCTAATATTCATGTGTGTCCTCACATGAACTCCGACTAGGGATAACTCTTAAATAACCATACAAGTAAAGAGTTTCACAAACAATTCACATAATTGCCAATCAATACAAGTTGCCTGATATGGATATTCAAGGAACATTACAATAACTCATGGATACATATGAAATATAATCATCTCTATGATTGCCTCTAGGGCATATTTCCTTCACCACCTTGGTCATGGAAGATGTGAAACCCTGGCGCATGGCTTAATAGGAATGATAGCATACTCATACCAACAAGTTGCAACTTCTTTTCTGGAAGCTCGTATGAAAAGAACTCTGAGGTTAAGCGTGTTTGGCCTAGAGAAATTTGAGGATGGGTGACCGACTAGGAAGTGGTACCGGGTGCGCACGAGTCAGGACAAAGTGCGCAGAAAATACTAGTGTTGGTTTGTGGGGTTAGTATAGAGATCCTATTGAGCTTCCAGGAGTGACAATTGTTGGTCCGGAGAGGCCAGGGGTATTACAAGTGGTATCAGATCCGATCCTCGCGGTTATATGGGCGTGTGCGGATTAGTGGCGGACATGTGGAGCATGGCGTGTGTGGCCCAGAGTGGACATGGCATGGCACATGTGCCGGCATTGGACGCACAAATGTGTGCCAAGAGGGGATGTTCCTAGATTGTGGTTGATCGATGAGGGCGTCGATCTTCTAAGGGTGGGTGTATGTGAAACCCTGGCCTATGGCTTAATAGGATTGATAGCATACACATACCAATAAGTTGCAACTTCTTTTCTGTAAGCTCATCTGAAAAGAACTCCGAGGTTAAGCATGCTTAGCCTAGAGCAATCTGAGAATGGGTGACCGACCGGAAAGTGGATGTCCCTGATTGGAACGATCGAGCAGCGGGTGGGGTTCATCTTTGCCGGGATCCAGAACTCATCGGGAGGGACGATCGGAACGTTGTCGGAGAAGAGAACGTGACTAATGGCTATAGTTTCAATGATTCCCACGAAGATCTTGGACCTCGCCCGTTGTAGACAGCTTGAAGCGCCTCTTGCCCCATGGTGGGCGCCAACTGTCGTGGTATTGCCGATGAGTACACCATGGAGGGGTCCTCACAAAGCGTGTTTAGAGAGGTGGGGGAAGGTGGCAAGTTGGAAGGTACGAGGTAACACATCTTACCCATGTTCAGATCCCACGACGGTGGCGGAATCCTACTCCTACTATAAATCACTATAATGGCAATACGCTGGGTTATAGGGATCGGTTCACTATACGCGATATGAATTGATTGATGCCCTAAAGGCTCCTCTAGATTCGACTTATATAGTTCGTCAGATCCTAGGGTTACAGGGAATGTCCTAGCCCGATAGGTTATAGAGTCCTACAGAGAATACAACTAGTCTTACGTGTCTTGCAACCCAAGGCTCCGGGTACGTCAGTGACTTCCTCATAGACTTCCTTTATCTGGCATGGGCCTCCCTTCTGGATCCCTTTAACTAGGGCCCCCAGCAGGCCATGGGCCTTGCTACCAACTATGGGCCGCCCGGATTATCCGAATTAGAGACATGCAATTGTGACACCCATTTAGCATATCCCCAACACCTTCCTATGCAGGAGTGAGGTTGGTCCCCACAGTGACTTGCTGGCTCGAGTCACCATGATGAGCTCGACTTGCCGAGTGTGTGTGGAGGCTTTGAAGGTAGTTGGTGTGGAGCTCATCGTGGTTGGATTTCTTCAAAATGGAGGGGTTGTACTTGTTGAGGCTACTCGTGTACTTGGAGAGTTCATCTAAATGGTTTATCTCCTCGAAGATTACGGCATCAGCGAGCTGGGCGCCTTTGTCTTCGCACTCTAGGGCCATGTCGGGGTCACCAGGCACGGTGATGATGTCGTGCGGGCCGGTTAGCTTCATCATGTTATAGGAGTAGTGGGGAGCCTCCATGAACTTGGTGAGTGTCTTTCACCCAAGCACACGGTGGTATGGGCTACAAAAGTTCACCAGCTTTAAGATGATCCGCTCCATGCAAAAGTTGGCTAGGGTCCCAAAGGTGACTGGCAGCGTCACCTTGCCGATTGGATAGGCCTTTCGGCCCAGGACGATCCCGTGGAAAGTGCAGAGGGTGGATTCGACCATTGACTGTGAGAGTTGCAGTCGCTTGAAGATGTCCAAGTACATTATGTTGATGGATCTTCCTTGTCAGGGATCACCCCCGGGTAGGCTAACCGGACAAGAATTAGGGGCAATGTAACTACCAGCTGGCTAATCCCAGCCGGATGTAAAAACTCAAGAGAAGGTCAGGAAGAAGGCCAAACGCAGAGCAAACCATCAAACCAATCAGCTGGATAAGAAGACGTGGGCAAGACACCTAGCCGGATGGATCTTACTAGCCGGACAAGGTAGCCGGTAGGATCATACCAGCCGGAAAGACCAAGACAGACGAGACAGCTAGCCGGCTAGGTCCACCTATCCGGACAGTCAGGACAAACGGATGACGCAGGGCACAGTATCTCGCAGCCCTAGCAGACAAAGGCATGACAGAAGGACAGAGGCAGTGGCACGGACGCCGGAGAAGACGACTCGTACCCGTGTCGGGCACGAACAGGTGCCGCCGCCCATGTCGGCCGAGGCGGCCTCCACTGTTTCCGTGCCGGGCGGGGGGCATGGCACTATGCAAGACGCCAGGGAGGCGGTACACTGTACTGAATAGTCGCCCGGGCCCGACTATGGGACCCGCCAGTCAGCTGAATCTTTGCCCATGCCGCCTCGGCCTATATAAGAGGCGGCAGGGGCATCGTAGCAAGGGCTGGACCCTCATTCTTATAGTTAGACCACAGATACAACTCAAGGAGCCCTTGTAGCTCTCAGTGTTCATCGAGATAGTCAGATCGGCAGGAGTAGGGGTGTTACCTCACCACGAGGGCGCCGAACCTGGGTACTTCTTGCGTCCCTGACGCATGCTTGTGCCCAATCCCGCCTGTGGACGCCGTCGCTCGCTTCCCTGCTCGCTCCCACACCACTATATAGCCTGCTTAGGCACTGTCGTTTCCTTAACAATGCTAGTTAGCGCCCACCATGGGGCAAAGATGGCGGCGACCGGAGTAACGTTCCGCACGGGACCCCATACTTCATCCGGCGAGCGCGTGGCCTCCTACCTCGTGCTCAATCTAGGCAAGTTCAACTGTGTCATCGACAACGCCCGCTCCTTCGCCGGCTCTAGTTTCCCGGTAGGCGGCTCCATTCCGTTGTTCAGCGACCTGCCAGTCTACGTCGCCACCGTGCGGAGGATTTCCCTCGGGAGATCGTCTCCTTCGGCGAGTCGCTGCCCTCAGCCGGCAGCGCGCTCGTTCCACCTCGCAGCGTGGAAGTGATGATGGCTGGCTCCGGCCATGGCCGTCGTCCCGCTCTCGAGCGCACCATCAACGTAGCCGTCATGTCCACTCCCGTGCATGGAAAGGGAGTGGTGGAAGAGGTTATTGAGGAGCTCCTCGCTCTGGTTCACCTAGGAGAGGACCCGGACGAGGTGGCTACGAAGATCGAGACGACGCGAAAGCGTTTGCTTCTCCAAGCCCAGGGCCTGGCCTCCACCAAGTACCAGATGGAAAGCAACATGCGGGAGTACCATCGCGCCCACGGTCTCACCCCGGCTAACCAAGATCCTAGCCGGCTGGGGTCTGTGTAGCGTCGCGGGGAGACCTGGGTGCCCGTTTCGAGCAAGACGTCGAGCCGAGCCCTCACATGTACTTCCCACCGCTTGTGTATGATACCGCGGTCAAGAATGTCTACGCGGCGCGATCCGTCGCGAAAGAGCTACCCCACCTGGAGGGGGAGGAAAGGATCAGGCGGTTTCAGCAGGTGCAGCACCTGCTACGCGTGGCTGACGAGCAGGCTGAGGCCGCTTGGCTCGTGTACAAGGCAGGAACCGGCTCCAGAGGGAACCATCCGGCTGGTGGCAGCCGGAGAGGACCCCACCAGACCGATTACTCCACGTCTCCAGGCCATCCCCGTGTGCGCTCGTGCTCCAAGCGACGCCAATCCGGTAGCAGCCAACCCCGCGGCGACCAGGGCGCCACGAGTCAACCACCGACTACGGCATCGTCACTAAATCCGGCTAATCAGGACCACCCTCCACCCCCTCCCCCATCCCAACTCACCGGTCGGGTGGGAGCGCCCAATCCGGTTGAGCCGGGCGCATGCGGCAGAATTGACCTCCTGGCGCAAGCTCGCGTCATTGAGGAGGAAGACGCAACCGGACCAGTGTGCTTCGGGCCACGCATCCGGAAGGATCCATTCCCCGACAAGTTCTCCCTGCCACAAGACACCCCTAAGTACGACAACAACATGAAGCTAGAGGACTGGCTGACCGACTATGCCACGGCAGTCGGAATCGCCCACGGCAACAAGCGTGTGGCGGTTCTCTATGTGCCCCTCATGTTGACCGGTTCGGCGAGAACCTGGCTCAACAGCCTCACGCCCAACATCATCAATGCTTGGTCTGATTTCGAGAAGGTCTTCATCCGGAACTTCAACGGCACCTACAAGCGTCCGGGCAGGCCTCGCGATCTATCTCTATGCATCCAAGGGGACCGCGAGTCGGATCGCGAGTATCTCGCCCGCTGGACCGAGCTGCACAACTCCTACGAAGGGGTGGTGGAGAATCAAGCAATTGGTTTCTTCATAGAAGGGTGTCGAGAGGGCACGATGCTGCGCCATCGGCTGCTGTGCGATGATCCCAAGACCATGGCAGAGCTGATGACCGTTGCTGACCAGTACGCCATCGCAGACACAGCAATGAAGAAGACCCTCCGGGTGAATGCGGAAGGCCGAACAGTTCCCACCGAGCCGACTCGAGAGAAGCAAGTTAGGCAAGGCAGAGACGCCGGATCGTCCAGGCGGCCTGGCGGCGACAACCGCTAACAGGGCAAGCGTCCGGTTGAGCAGGAGAACCCCCGCTACCACTAGAGACAAGTCAACGCGGTGCAAGGCGTGTCGGCTGGCAATGACAAGAGGCAAAGGAACACCTTCACCTTCGAGCAGATGTTCGATGGGCCGTGCAAGTACCACAGCGGCGCCTTCAAGCCAACTACTCACACCACTCAGCAGTGCAGCTGGACCCGACAGATCAAGGAGAAGGCTAGCTTGCCCCCTCTACCACACCCCCTCCTGGTGAACCCCCACCGTCGGCTAGGGCAGCCGGAAACAACAACAGCAACGGGGCCTACCCTCAGTAGCACGAGAACTACCACATCTTCGCGGCCGAGCCGACTGATAGTCGCAGTCGGAAGTAGCACACTGCGGAGGTGAACGCTACCGTTCCTCCTGTCCCCCTGCGCCTCAACTGGTCCGAGACTCCAATCAACTGGAGCCGGGAAGACCAGCCAGATCTTCTTCTGAATCCTGGGGGCCATGGGATGGTGCTAGACCCTCTTCTCATATCTGACGTGTGCACTTGCCGATTCTCTCGCGTGCTAGTAGATGGTGGGAGCAGCCTCAACCTGCTCTACTGGTCTCCCATGGAGAAGCTGGGAATCCGGGAGTGCGACCTGCAGCTCTCGACCACTGTGTTCCACGGCGTCGCGCTTGGGCCATCGTGTGTCCCGCTGGGCAAGATCCGGCTGGACGTCATATTCGGTTTGGAGGAGAACTTCCGGCGCGAGCCATCAGGTTTGAGGTGGTAAACCTCGCCAACACCTACCGTGTCCTTCTTGGGAGCCCTGCCCTCGCAAAGTTCATGGTGGTCCCCCATTATGCATACCTCAAGATGAAGTTGCTAGGGCCAAATGGTGTGATCACTATGGCCGGATGCTACAGGCGGTCCATGGCATGTGCAAAGGAAGGCGCGAATATAGCCGAGTCCCTGCTCATCGCCGAGGAGAAGCGCGAGATGATGCCCAACGTTGCCATGCTGCAGCAAGAGGTGCCGGCTACCTTGAAGCCGACTGGGTACATGGCGTTCCAGCCGTCCAAGGACACCAGGCAGATCCCGCTCGATCCGGCTGATCCCTCCAAGTGCGTCACCATTGGTGCCGACTAGCCAACCCAGTCCTGGTGTTGAAGAAGAATAATACTTGGCGCATGTGTATAGACTACACGATCTTGAACAAGGCCTGCTCGAAAGACCCTTTTGCTTTTCCCCATATTGATCAAGTGATTGACTCTACGGCCGGCTGTGATTTGCTCTCCTTTCTCGACTGTTATTCCGGTTATAATCAGATCTGGTTAAATCCGGCTAGCCAATTGAAAACATCGTTCATCACCCCATATGGGGCTTACTTCTATGTAACCATGCCATTCGGCCTTAAGAATGCAGGGGCTACCTATCAGCGTTACATGCAGACATGCTTGCACTCGCAGATCGGCCAGAATGTGCACTCTTACATGGACGATGTCGTCATCAAGACGAAGGAGAAGCAGACCCTGCTAGAGGACCTCAGCGAGATGTTCGCGAATCTTCGCATGTACCAGATGAAGCTGAACTCGGAGAAGTGTGTGTTTGGCGTGCCAGCCAGACAGCTCCTTAGTTTCCTCGTGTCAAGCCAAGGGTCGAGGCCAATCCGGAGAAGATCGAGGCCTAGGAGGAGGGGGGCACCAAAGGGGGTGGCCGGCGGCCATGGGGCTGCCCCCTCCCATGTGGGTGGACACTCCACTCACTCAAATGCCTTTCAATTCCCTCCACTAAAAAATCCCACTCAAATTCCCATTAAATTTCCACCAAATTTAATGCAAACTCTCATTAAATAAAAATCCTCTTATTTATTCAGAATTTTGTCAATTACTTTAATGACAAACATTCACATATAACCCCTTGCTGGTATTTCATTTCACATGCAAATACACTTTCTGCAATTTCACCCGAAAACCTGTTTTGGTATCTAGTGAAATAAATTTCCGCGCTTGTTATTCTTTCCGGCATGATACTTTTGCTCCAAATGGATGTCGGTGTCTCTTAAGTGTGCCGCCCTATGGTTCGCGAATAATGTAGACATGATCGAGACCCTTCTCCGATCAATAATCGGAAGCAGGATCTGGATACCCATACTAACTCCCACACATTTAACGATGACTTTCTTGTGATCGTCGGAACCTTTTACGCTAGTATCTTAATCCTTTTGTTTCGCGATATATTACATGTCCGAGATTCGATCATCGGTATCTCCATACCTAGTTTGATCTCGTTACTGACATGCACTCTTTTCTCGTTCCCGTGATATAACATTCTAGTGATCAAATCACTTGCTTGCAAGCTAACAATGTGATATCACCGAGAGGTCCCAGAGCATATCTATTCGTCATTGGGATGAAAAAATTGCACTCTCGACCCATGGGCCTCAACATAACACTTTAGTAGTTCTAAAGCCATCTTTATAATCACCCAGTTATGGTGTGACGTTTGATGTTATCAAGAAACTCTTCCGGTGTTAGTGATTCACATGATCTCATGATCTAAGGATTAGGATCACTTCGTAAGTTGTTATAGCAATATAAACTCAGTGACTTTTGATCGTAATGCTATACTTAGGATGAATGTTCTTCACACCATTACACTAATGTTGTGACCTCGTTATTAACAACATCCAATGTCTATGATCAGGAAACCTTGATCATCTTGTTAATCAAAGAGCTAGTTTATGAGAGAGGCATAACTAGGAATTTTCTGTTTGTTTATTAAACACACATGTATTAACGTTTCCATATTAATACAATTATAGCATGCAAAATAAACATCTATCATATACTTGGAATACACATAATAAACACTTTATTATTGCCTCTCATGGCATATTCCCTTCATGGTCACCATGTTGCATCCAGATCCTTAGTGGCAAAAGCTTTTAGACACGGATTCTTTTGGCTTACAGCTAAGGCGGATGCCGACAAACTGGTTAAAACATGCGGATGCTGCCAAAAGTACGCCCATCAGGCACACGTTCCGAATGAACAACTGCGAACAATCCCTATTACATGGCCATTTGTGGTCTGGGGGCTTGATATGGTGGGGCCATTTCACACGGAAAAATGTGGATTTACTCACCTACTAGTGATGGTGGATAAATTTACAAAATGGATTGAGGCTAAACCTGTAACAAGTTGCGATGGAGCCACAACCAGAAAGTTCGTTGAGGACGTGATCATCTGATTCGGATATCCGCACAGTATAATTACTGACAACGGGAGCAATTTTTCCATGAGAGAACTTGTCGAATTCTATGAAGAACAAGGGATCTGACTCGATATTGCACCAGTCGCACATCCACAAGCTAATGGACAAGTCGAAAGAACTAACGGTCTTATTTTGCAAGGACTCCGACCTCGTCTCGAGGCACCGCTTCGTCGGGCCGCGGGGGCTTGGGTAGAAGAATTACCATCTATGATATGGAGCTTACATACAAATCCTAACAGATCAACCGGATATACTCCTTTCTTCTTGGTCTATGGTGCAGAAGCAGTTCTTCCAAGCGATCTAATTCATCAGTCTCCACGAGTCAAAGCGTATATCGAAGAAGATGCAGAAGTTTCTCAACAAGATGATCTCGATATAATTGAAGAAGTATGCGTCATTGCTGAGCAGAGATCTACAGTCTATCATCAGAAGTTATGCAAGTATCATAGTCACAGAGTTCAAAACCGTTGTTTTAGAAAAGACGATTTGGTTCTCTGACTTGTGCAAAAAAGAAAGCACAAACTTTCCCCGATTTGGGAAGGCCCTTTTATGATTAGCAGAGTTTTGCATAATGGGTCGTATTATTTAACCGATATAAGACCAGTCAAGGAAAGAACGGATACTCGGAAGAGAAAGAGAGCTGGCGGTAGCACGGACCCGAATGAAATAGATCGTCCATGGAATATTGCACAGCTACGTCCCTTCTATTCTTAGTTATATTTCCTTGTAATCATATATGTGCATGTTCAAAGTGAAATAAAGTATTGGTTTCCTCATATATTATCTTTGAGAAGTTTTTTGCCATCTTATTTCCAAAAGAGAATGTCAATTTCAAAAATCTCAGAATGCTTGAAAGTACTTAATGCTCATGTTCGTTCTGGTTATGATTTTTGAATATCTAAAAAATGTTACCTTAGGGTAAAAAATTCAATTTATTGTCAATACTTCGGTTTTTTATCTGATTGCTTAGACGCGAGTATTTTCCGAGTAATGAATTGTTGGTACTGGAAGCCGACTTTGTTTTCGAGTTTAAACTGGTTTAGCAATTGCGCTTCGTTGCAAGGCAAAGTTTCTGTGCTAAAGGTTGGCCGGCTCATGAAAGGGACGAGGCAGAGATCCAGATAAAACGACAAGTATAGGCATAAACCAAAAGTGATTCAAAACATTTCAAGCACATGCATAAAATATATAAACATAAGTGCTATGATAGTAAGAGCATCAGTTTTTATAGACCAACACAAATCAAAATATTGTTCCCATCATTACATTGCCGAAAGTTTAGAATAATGCATAAAAACTGTTTATGATGCAGATTCAGTTGGTGGTGATGAAGAAGGTGGAGCGTTGGAGTTGACAACGTTGTCGCCCTGAATCTCAGACTCGGAAGCTGCTTCAGCAAGCTATCTTCTGGCTCTTAAGGCGAGGGAGGCACAACGACGGATCCAAAGAACAACGTCGTATAGTTGGTCATCTCCACCACACGACAAGCATAACCTGCACAGGAATCTTGGATTGCCTTGATGTCCTGCGGGTTACCCTCACCGTCCTCCTCGGTGATACCTTTGGTGACATGCCAGATTTCCATATCGCTGTGGTGGCTCATCACCATGGTAAGAGCAGTCTGGGCAGCAGTCCGAGCGTAGGAGATCTTCTAGTCCTCGATAAGCTTCAGAATCTCCTTGGCCTTGTCCATCACCTCTTGCACTGACATCGTGTGCAAGTCGAAAAGCTTGACCGACTCGCCAGCCTCTTCAAGAGTCTAGCGGAAGTCAAACAAGATATCTTCGACGAGCTTGATGAGCTCGACGCGAGGTTCGGAGGTAGGAGAGTCGGAAAGATTCAGGGGGCTGTGAAAGAACCAAAATTCAAAATTCGACTGAAAAGAAAGTCAAAAAATCAACGCAAAATGTAAGTTGGAAATCTTACCTAGCATAGAATGATTCCACTGGGAATGATCCTCACAGAGGCTGTTCAGCTCGCTCTCTGTGGCCTAGGCCAGATCTGTGGCATCCCGCAAAACCACTACTAGAAAATCGCGTTGAATTTGTGCATTGCATCGGCATCATCATATGTTGTTTGTCTAAAACTATTTTCGCAAAGCCCGTTTTGTTTTCTAAAACGCCCCATCTTTATTCAAATGCAAAGCCCGGTTCTCCGGATTAATTATTTTGGCCGCTATCGGTTTGCATACGGCCCGTTTAAAACAAATAAAAAGTTTAATTATTTTAGCGGGGGCAGTCGAACGGGCCGTTTCGACCCGAACGACCACCCCCAGGATTTTACAAACGGTCCACCTCTAATCCTATTCCTACCAACCTATCTAGCCAGCCCTTGCCTCCACATCACCCTGGCCAATCAACAGATGCCACCTCACCCTCTCCCTATCCCCCAACCAACCAGACCCCGCCACATCACTCCCTCACCTCTCTCTCTCCCTTCCCTCACACTCACCCTGGCCCCAGCCACGCGCCCCGCCCCATCCTTTCTTCCACCTCCCGCACGTCCTCTCCCCACCCCGCCCCGCGTTCTCCTCTCCCCTCTGGCGCCGACCCCGGCCTCCCTTAGCGACCCGCGAGCGCCCCTGCAGCCTCCAGCCGCCACCGCCGCTCCCTCCTTCCCCCTCGCCGGCGCGCCGCCCGCTCGCTCCCGCCCGCTCGAGCCGCGCCCCGTCGTCGGCGACCGCCCCGCCGCGCCAGGCCGCCTCTCCCCTGCACCGCCGCGCCCCCCCAAGCCTCCTCCCACCGTCGGCCTCCACCACCGCCTGGCCCCGCCGCTGCTCGCCCAACACCCCGCCCCGCACGGCGTCGTCCCTCCCACGCGCCAGGTCCCACCTCCCCGGAGCCGGCCACAGCTCGCGCCGCCGCGCCAGGCCCCGCCTTCCCCGTCGCGCCCTCCGCCAGCTTCTCCCCGCCGTCCCCGCGGGCAGGACCTCGCCCCGAGCGCCGCCGCGTCCGGCGCAGCTCGCCCCGCCCGCCGTCCGATGCCGGACCGCCCCGACCTCCGCGTCCTCTGCCTCGGACCACCACGCGCCCGCCCTGTCTCCCCTCCGGTAGCCCCGCCCTGACAGCAACGCCGCCGCCCCAGCTGTTCTGCAGTGACGCCTTGGCCGCCCCGCTGCTGAAGGCAGAGGCCCAGTACCTTCCAAGTTTGACAAGTGAACAAGTTACCGATGCACCACATCAACAGGGGACGACAAGTATTTCGTCATGGGCCCGGGTGGAGCAAACCCGAAGATGGTAGATGCGACAAGAACTCCGATAGGGACCATCCGATGCCAAGGTCTTCTTCCCGGACCTGATCCCGAAGACCGACCCCGGCGCCGAAGCTGAGAAACCCCGACAAGGACCACGACACGGATGCTCCGAGTTCTCCATCGAGGAAACCAAGGTCGTCGCCCTGGAACCGAAGGACGACAAGTTCTTCACCCCGGACACCGAGACCCCGGTGCGACAAGTGCTTCATCCCGAATGCCATGACCGTCGACATGACCCGAAGACCACGGATGCGCCGAGATCTACCCGCTTCCGAGAACGCTCCCGCCGATCCCGATCCCGTCGAACCCTGGACCCCGAGACCGACCCCGAACCCCGGAACCCCAAGTTCGTCGAGACCCCCCAATGTGTGAACCCCTTCCCGCAAACCCTATTTTATAATATAACAAACTTGTTGCATAATTAAATCATTCTACTCGCATGCATATTTGTGTGGTTTGGGGGCCTTATGCCGATTCACCTTATAATTAAATATGGGGCCCATATGCGGGCAAATCTAGTCTCATATTGGCCTCATTTGAATTTGTGTAGCGAACCGGTGCTATCTTTTGCCATGCTAAAACAACATTTAAATTGCGGGGGTTCTAAATAACTCGAACCATCTAATTAAATGCCGGGACCCCGGTTCCGCTTAATATGACCTAATTGCATCGCACCTTGCCATGTCATGCATCATACATGCATCATGCCGATCTTCTGCCGTTGTATTAAATATTGCATCCGGTGTCTCTTCTAGTGTTTGCTTCTTCGCGGATAAGGCCGTTGAGTTGATGTGAGCTTCGCCCCGATCTTCGGAGGAACCTTCGACAATGTTTTCAGGCGAGCATCTCCCTCTTTCTACCTATCTTACTTTTATAGTATTTATTCCCTCCTGTTGATCTATTGCTATCTGTGTTGCGTTGCTCTAGCTTTCGTACCCATAATATCCCTTGCAGCCCTATATTGCCCTGGACACATCCTATTACCTGTTGTTTGGTAGATAGTTGGACCTGCGCGTCGTAGTCGCTTGCTCTAGTGCTGTTGCGTGTTGTCAAGTGCCACAGCTGTTGGAGAATTGCCGCATGTTTAAGGTTGGAGATGAACATGGCTTTAATTATTGTTCACTTTAATTATTGTTTAATAACTAAAATTGAAGTAAGTAAGCAGAGGCATCGGTGGGTGATAGATAATGATGGTTTCCGACCGCCCACCTGTGTCCCGTAGGACCCCGAGTTCTTGACACCTGTTCCGAGATCGAGCGCGCTAACCACAGGTGGGGAGATATGGGCCCCCCATTGATTATTACCTGATTTCAAAGTATTGTACTGGGGGCCACAAACTAGTTTGAGGTTTTATTTATTATCCTGTACTTATGCCATGTTTACTGCTTTATTACGTTTGTGCGAGGAGCACACTGTACTGTTTAGGATCGGGCCACGTTTCGCGGTGTCGACAGTCCCCGTTTGGGGATTTGCTGTCGTTCACAGCCGTTTGCCCAAACCCCAGTCCGTCTCGGAGACCGGCCGACTTCGTTGCGGGTGTCGACTTGGTGGGGTGGCCCCCACGTACTTGCTTTGGGTCTGGGAACGTCGTGACTTAGGCCCCGCCGACATACCGATGGGTGTATGTTAACTGATCTGGCAAAAAGGGTCGAAGTGCTTGTGGATACTTTGGTGCACCCCTGCAGGGTTAAATCTTTTCGAGAAGCCGTGTCCGCGGTTATGGACGACTTGGAGCACAGTGCTTGATCATAGACAACTATAACTAAAGTTTACTGTTATAAATTGATTTGGTATCCGATATGACTAGTAATCAGATTCACCACAACGAAATGGCTAAATAAAAGTACCAACAACTGCTGGGTTTTTGGGTTATCTCATGCTATCTATATCTGATTAGTAAGTGTTGCAACTATAACGGAATGGTTAACTAAAAGTACCCACTGCTTACTTTATCAGGACGATTATCTATACCTGACTAGTAATTGCCGCAACTATAACTGAATAAGTAAAACTGCCAACTGCGTGAGTTCCTCGGTTGACTTCCTCGTTTGGTCTCGAGGGGGAATACCAGGATGGGATTGTTTGGTGTTAGTATCAGGCTGGTTCCGGATAGGTCTTTCTTACCCCTCTCTGATAGTCACCAGTTGTATCGAGTCTCTCTAGGTTGTTTAGTGCATGCTGCCGCTGCCGCTCAGTCCACCATACCTATGTAGGCGAGGACCGCCGAATTCTAGTCTCGCCGTGTACTGGCCTCAGTACTGAGTCTCCCTTTTTTCCTTTGCCCTTTGTCGGCACCCCTTTTGTTTTAGTAGGTTTTGGAATCGACGCCGTTAGCAGGGTTACCCTTCCGGCTTGGCCTGGGCAGGGTTATGGACGCCATTGGTTATTCTTTAGGGCTCTTAGCCCCATTTGCATCTTGTCCGTAGACGGACGCTCTATCATTTTCAAGGTGATTTGGATCTTTGTATATTATATCTGTATTCTTGACTCTTTGAGTCGCTGTTGTATATATCTGTTCTATGGGTCCCATCGAGGACTGTTGTGTAATGTTATTACTTCGTTTTCCACCCGCACGAAAGTGCCTGGTGGGCACCTTCGAATCGTTTCTATGCGGGTTTGGCGGGTTTCGCTAAGACTTGCATAGGGCCGATTCTGAGGGTGTTACAGAGTGGTATCAGAGCTCAGCAGTTGCGATACCCCACAAGTCCAGCCTGTAGGATAACCTAGCTAACGGCCGCAGTAGAGTGTCAAAACTATTTTTGAAAAATCGGTTGGATAGTTCTGATTAGGTCTGATTTTACTCCTTACCCCTCTGCTATTCTCCTCTTATCTCTACGTGTTTTGAATCCGCTCTCTTCTCTTTCTTCGAGTCCAGGAATTCTCGTGGTTGGGTTCCGTCGTACCTTCAGGGTTTCGCTTCCTTCTTTGGTAACGGTGTTGCTACGTCTGGTCTTCATGCTATCCGAGGAATCCGTCTACCGTGGTACCATTCTTTGTTCCTTGTTTGTGCCTTCCGGTGTTTTCCGACGCGATGACATCCTCTACGCCAGATCCGATGTGGAGTCTGCATCACTCCTTGTTTTCGAACCTCGCTTGTCGAGATCTTCAGTCTGAATCCTGAGGGTTGGTTGCATAATCTATCTGTTCGTGTACAGAGTAATGCTTCGAGTGCGGGATGGAGTCGCGACCATACCACTACTCTTATCATTTGCTTTGTATATTGAATGGTGGATCGATGCAATTCTTACTCCGTCCATGAAAGTTAGAGGTGGCCTTACCTGTAACTTCGTCCGTTGATTTCCGGAGTGTTCTCTTGATGATTAGGACAACGACCTCTTGTTAGTGGTGTCGCGAGGATCTACACGAAGCGAGAAGACGCAGATCGCCGACCTTCCTTCCGGTACCATGAGGCGGATCTCGAGGGCGAGATCCATTGTTAGTGGTGTCAAATTGTGGCATCCCGCAAAACCACTACTAGAAAATCGCGTTGAATTTGTGCATTGCATCGGCATCATCATATGTTGTTTGTCTAAAACTATTTTCGCAAAGCCCGTTTTGTTTTCTAAAACGCCCCATCTTTATTCAAACGCAAAGCCCGGTTCTCCGGATTAATTATTTTGGCCGCTATCGGTTTGCATACGGCCCGTTTAAAACAAATAAAAAGTTTAATTATTTTAGCGGGGGCAGTCGAACGGGCCGTTTCGACCCGAACGACCACCCCCAGGATTTTACAAACGGTCCACCTCTAATCCTATTCCTACCAACCTATCTAGCCAGCCCTTGCCTCCACATCACCCTGGCCAATCAACAGATGCCACCTCACCCTCTCCCTATCCCCCAACCAACCAGACCCCGCCACATCACTCCCTCACCTCTCTCTCTCCCTTCCCTCACACTCACCCTGGCCCCAGCCACGCGCCCCGCCCCATCCTTTCTTCCACCTCCCGCACGTCCTCTCCCCACCCCGCCCCGCGTTCTCCTCTCCCCTCTGGCGCCGACCCCGGCCTCCCTCAGTGACCCGCGAGCGCCCCTGCAGCCTCCAGCCGCCACCGCTGCTCCCTCCTTCCCCCTCGCCGGCGCGCCGCCCGCTCGCTCCCGCCCGCTCGAGCCGCGCCCCGTCGTCGGCGACCGCCCCGCCGCGCCAGGCCGCCTCTCCCCTGCACCGCCGCGCCCCCCAAGCCTCCTCCCACCGTCGGCCTCCACCACCGCCTGGCCCCGCCGCTGCTCGCCCAACACCCCGCCCCGCACGGCGTCGTCCCTCCCACGCGCCAGGTCCCACCTCCCCGGAGCCGGCCACAGCTCGCGCCGCCGCGCCAGGCCCCGCCTTCCCCGTCGCGCCCTCCGCCAGCTTCTCCCCGCCGTCCCCGCGGGCAGGACCTCGCCCTGAGCGCCGCCGCGTCCGGCGCAGCTCGCCCCGCCCGCCGTCCGATGCCGGACCGCCCCGACCTCCGCGTCCTCTGCATCGGACCACCGCGCGCCCGCCCTGTCTCCCCTCCGGTAGCCCCGCCCTGACAGCAACGCCGCCGCCCCAGCTGTTCTGCAGTGACGCCTTGGCCGCCCCGCTGCTGAAGGCATAGGCCCAGTACCTTCCAAGTTTGACAAGTGAACAAGTTACCGATGCACCACATCAACAGGGGACGACAAGTATTTCGTCATGGGCCCGGGTGGAGCAAACCCGAAGATGGTAGATGCGACAAGAACTCCGACAGGGACCATCCGATGCCAAGGTCTTCTTCCCGGACCTGATCCCGAAGACCGACCCCGGCGCCGAAGCTGAGAAACCCCGACAAGGACCACGACACGGATGCTCCGAGTTCTCCATCGAGGAAACCAAGGTCGTCGCCCTGGAACCGAAGGACGACAAGTTCTTCACCCCGGACACCGAGACCCCGGTGCGACAAGTGCTTCATCCCGAACGCCATGACCGTCGACATGACCCGAATACCACGGATGCGCCGAGATCTACCCGCTTCGGAGAACGCTCCCGCCGATCCCGATCCCGTCGAACCCTGGACCCCGAGACCGACCCCGAACCCCGGAACCCCAAGTTCGTCGAGACCCCCCAATGTGTGAACCCCTTCCCGCAAACCCTATTTTATAATATAACAAACTTGTTGCATAATTAAATCATTCTACTCGCATGCATATTTGTGTGGTTTGGGGGCCTTATGCCGATTCACCTTATAATTAAATATGGGGCCCATATGCGGGCAAATCTAGTCTCATATTGGCCTCATTTGAATTTGTGTAGCGAACCGGTGCTATCTTTTGCCATGCTAAAACAACATTTAAATTGCGGGGGTTCTAAATAACTCGAACCATCTAATTAAATGTCGGGACCCTGGTTCCGCTTAATATGACCTAATTGCATCGTTGCCATGTCATGCATCATACATGCATCATGCCGATCTTCTGCCGTTGTATTAAATATTGCATCTGGTGTCTCTTCTAGTGTTTGCTTCTTCGCGGATAAGGCCGTTGAGTTGATGTGAGCTTCGCCCCGATCTTCGGAGGAACCTTCGACAATGTTTTCAGGCGAGCATCTCCCTCTTTCTACCTATCTTACTTTTATAGTATTTATTCCCTCCTGTTGATCTATTGCTATCTGTGTTGCGTTGCTCTAGCTTTCGTACCCGTAATATCCCTTGCAGCCCTATATTGCCCTGGACACATCCTATTACCTGTTGTTTGGTAGATAGTTGGACCTGCGCGTCGTAGTCGCTTGCTCTAGTGCTGTTGCGTGTTGTCAAGTGCCACAGCTGTTGGAGAATTGCCGCATGTTTAAGGTTGGAGATGAACATGGCTTTAATTATTGTTCACTTTAATTATTGTTTAATAACTAAAATTGAAGTAAGTAAGCAGAGGCATCGGTGGGTGATAGATAATGATGGTTTCCGACCGCCCACTTGTGTCCCGTAGGACCCCGAGTTCTTGACACCTGTTCCGATATCGAGCGCGCTAACCACAGGTGGGGAGATATGGGCCCCCCATTGATTATTACCTGATTTCAAAGTATTGTACTGGGGGCCACAAACTAGTTTGAGGTTTTATTTATTATCCTGTACTTATGCCATGTTTACTGCTTTATTACGTTTGTGCGAGGAGCACACTGTACTGTTTAGGATCGGGCCACGTTTCGCGGTGTCGACAGTCCCCGTTTGGGGATTTGCTGTCGTTCACAGCCGTTTTCCCAAACCCCAGTCCGTCTCGGAGACCGGCCGACTTCGTTGCGGGTGTCGACTTGGTGGGGTGGCCCCACGTACTTGCTTTGGGTCTGGGAACGTCGTGACTTAGGCCCCGCCGACATACCGATGGGTGTATGTTAACTGATCTGGCAAAAAGGGTCGAAGTGCTTGTGGATACTTTGGTGCACCCCTGCAGGGTTAAATCTTTTCGAGAAGCCGTGTCCGCGGTTATGGACGACTTGGAGCACAGTGCTTGATCATAGACAACTATAACTAAAGTTTACTGTTATAAATTGATTTGGTATCCGATATGACTAGTAACCAGATTCACCACAACGGAATGGCTAAATAAAAGTACCAACAACTGCTGGGTTTTTGGGTTATCTCATGCTATCTATATCTGATTAGTAAGTGTTGCAACTATAACAGAATGGTTAACTAAAAGTACCCACTGCTTACTTTATCAGGACGATTATCTATACCTGACTAGTAATTGCCGCAACTATAACTGAATAAGTAAAACTGCCAACTGTGTGAGTTCCTCGGTTGACTTCCTCGTTTGGTCTCGAGGGGGAATACCAGGATGGGATTGTTTGGTGTTAGTATCAGGCTGGTTCCGGATAGGTCTTTCTTACCCCTCTCTGATAGTCGCCAGTTGTATCGAGTCTCTATAGGTTGTTTAGTGCATGCTGCCGCTGCCGCTCAGTCCACCATACCTATGTAGGCGAGGACCGCCGAATTCTAGTCTCGCCGTGTACTGGCCTCAGTACTGACGCTCCCTTTTTTCCTTTGCCCTTTGTCGGCACCCCTTTTGTTTTAGCAGGTTTTGGAATCGACGCCGTTAGCAGGGTTACCCTTCCGGCTTGGCCTGGGCAGGGTTATGGACGCCATTGGTTATTCTTCAGGGCTCTTAGCCCCATTTGCATCTTGTCCGTAGACGGACGCTCTATCATTTTCAAGGTGATTTGGATCTTTGTATATTATATATGTATTCTTGACTCTTTGAGTCGCTGTTGTATATATCTGTTCTGTGGGTCCCATCAAGGACTGTTGTGTAATGTTATTACTTCGTTTTCCACCCGCACGAAAGTGCCTGGTGGGCACCTTCGAATCGTTTCTATGCGGGTTTGGCGGGTTTCGCTAAGACTTGCATAGGGCCGATTCTGAGGGTGTTACAAGATCCCTCTGACTATCAAAGTCCTTCCGAAGATCATCCAATTGTTTATCTCGAAGGGCCAGCAGCTTCTCGAGCCTCACGGTCTCATGATTGCTTGACTCTATGACAACAACTATAGATTTCTCCGATTCAATGGTTAGCTTCTCAAGCTTGTCCCGGAGCTCAGCATTTTCCAGTTCCAAGACCTTGTAGTTCTCGGATTTCTCCACCATCTTGCTGGACTCGCACAACAGTTCTGCAAAGGGGAAAATATCAGTCGGACAAAACAAGTTTGACTATGACAAAAGCTAACTAACAAAGACGAAGTAGGAAAAGTTTACCTTCTGCTTCATATTTCTCAACTTTTAACTTTGAATTCTCAAGGCGCAAGGCTTTGATCTCCTTCGTTTATTACAGATGTTCTTGAGCAATTCCTGGTTGGAAGATGCAATTTTCTGTAAGTTTAGAGACAAAATACCGTCAGATGGCTACTAAGACTCGGGCTGCAAATTTATCTAAGTAAAAATACAGCACGAGCCTTGTGGGCTACACTACATTGTTCTTTTGCAACCTAAAAGCATCAACTCGGATCCAACGATGTTTATCCGACTTTATGCTTGGGGGCTAGAGGATATGATAATAAAATAAATGCAAATAAGAATTGGAAACTTACAATGTGTTCCAAGTGCAACTTCTCAAATCCGAGTTTAGTGTTGTGAAACACTTTCTCGGCAAGGGAGAGGGAGGAAACATCTATCGCTGGGAGTTCGCCAGACTCTATCTTAGCATCCCGAACCAAAATTTGGTCCAGGAGACTAACCAGCTTGACGTCCTCCTGCTCCTGGCTTGCTGCCTCTACGGTTAAGGTTTGCTTCTCAAGGCTGGACTGAGCCAGCCTAAGGATCTCTTCCTTCTTATTCCTCTTTAGGCCAGAGATAGTAGAGCCGACCACTTTATCCAACTTTCCTGTAGACATTACCATGGGATCATTACCCTGGACGGGTTCACCCTTGTTAGTTGCTTGGCCACCAACGGTGACCAAGGCTTGCGAGATGTTGCCAACATCAGGAGAGGCGGAAGCCTCCTGTGCTGATGGAGTACTAGATGACAAGCTTCTGCTGACGCAGTTGCTTGCCCGGATTTCTGTCTGGATTTGTCTTACTCTTCAAAGACACTTTATCTCTAGAGCATGAAAATCCGAATATCAGGTGTGCTCTGGAGAAAAAGAAAGGTACAAGGTACTGAAAACAAAAGACAAGGTGCTTACTTTTTAACTACTGGCAGCACTTGGCTACCAGCAGCGATAACAACTTCCTTCGCCTTACTCTTCTTGGACGCGGAGGCGGTAACTTCTTGCACCTCATCATCCTTAGTCGCCTCCGGATCGTCTAAGAGATAGCCCTCTAGTGGATCTAGCTCAGACTCGGGGAGTTTCTCGAACTAACAAAGTCATCGATGAAAATAGAGTCGGAGAAAGATAGAACATAAAAACTGACAAAACACGAAAGCAGAGTAGAAATATTTATCAGAGTCAGAGGAAGGTTGGACGTAAACATCTTCATGGAGACATCCGGAACTTTTCGTTCCACTCTCTCCTTGATCAAATACTACATGATGGTCTTGTAGTCCTTCGCCGGAATCCGGTGTGGGCTCACCCACATGTTGTCCTTCTTGTCGCTGGTGAAGGTATGCATGATGTGATCTCCATGATGCTGCAGAGGCTGGATCCGTTGATCCAGCCAGCAGTGGATCAAGTCAGACCCGCGGAGGCCCTTGTGCTTCATCAGAAACTCAATCCGCCTCTTGGCGAGGATCAAGATATCCGACAATTCTGGAGCTTCCGAGTCCCATGACTTCTGGTGGGGACGGCACCGTCAGTGAATGCCGTAAGACCTTCCACCTTTCTAGGAGTCGGAATATCCTTGTGATAAAAGAAAGTTCCGGCCCAGCGTTTGACGGATTCTCTAGCGTTAATCCTAGGATAAACACGGTTTCTCCTAAGGACTAAGCTAAGGGTGCCAGTGGTGTAAGGAACACCGGTGCTATGGAGTTCTTCTGGGTACCATATTGTACCGGAAAAGGGTGAGACTTGGCCTAATGCCAAGAAACCCCTCGCACAAAGCTGCATGAGTGCTAAGATCGAGCAGAGAGTTGGGAGGAAGGTTATGGAGCTGCACACCATAATGATTGAGGACCTCGATGAAGAAGTCCGACGGTGGCAGGCTGAGGCCGCGGTCGATGTGCATGCCGAACAGCACCCGCTCGCTGTCGCACGGGGCGGGAACAGCATGCCCTGAGACGCTCCGCCACACGCCGGCGATGATGAATCCTTCGTCCTCCATGACCTGGAGTTCGGCGTCGTCCATGACGTTGGTGAAAGAACATGTGGGCCCCCACGTGTGGTTTTGGTAATTAATGATAATCTTTATGGACTAATGTGTGTATTAAGTTATAATTGTAGGATTTGTCCATTGACATCGCTTGGAGCATGTGTTGGCTTCAAGGTCGATGAAATGAGAAGAAGATGTGATGTACAAGCTCAAAATGCGCCATCTATAGAAGATCTCGTGTTTGAGGCTTGCCATCCTCGGTGATCATGGATCGATGATGAAGAATCAAGAAAGGCGTTCCATCTTGAGAAGGTCAAGATCGTCTACATCGAGCTCAAGTGGAATGCTCAAGGCAAAGGTATAATCTTGATAGGTTTTCCCTTTTGCCGGTCTCACGTTGTGTGTGTGAGACCGGGTTTAGGATAGATAACCGTACTTGAAGGGAATATGCCCTGAGAGGCAATAATAGAGTGTTTATTATGTGTATTCCAAGTATATGATAGATGTTTATTTTGCATGCTATAATTGTATTAATACGAAACATTAATACATGTGTGCTTAATAAACAAACAGAAAGTTCCTAGTTATGCCTCTCTCATAAACTAGCTCGTTGATTAACAAGATGATCAAGGTTTCCTGATCATGGACATTGGATGTTGTTAATAACGGGATCACAACATTAGTGTAATGGTGTGATGAACATTCATCCGAAGTATAGCATTACGATCAAAGTCATTGAGTTTATATTGCTATAACAACTTACGAAGTGATCCTAATCCTTAGACCATGAGATCATGTCAATCACTAACACCGGAAGAGTTTCTTGATAACATCAAACGTCACACCGTAACAGGGTGATTATAAAGATGGATTCGGAACTAATAAAGTGTTATGTTGAGGCTCATGGATCGAGAGTGGAATTTTTTCATCCCGATGACGGATAGATATACTCTGGGCCCTCTCGGTGATATCACATTGATTAGCTTGCAAGCAAGTGATTTGATCACTAGAATGTTATATCATGGGAACGAGAAAAGAGTGCATGTCAGTAACGAGATCAAACTAGGTATGGAGATACCGATGATCGAATCTCGGACATGTAATATATCGTGAAACAAAGGGATTAAGATACTAGCGTAAAAGGTTCCGATGATCACAAGAAAGTCATCGTTGAATGTGTGGGAGTCAGTATGGGTCTCCAGATCCCGCTTCTGATTATTGACCCGAGAGGGGTCTCGATCATGTCCGCATTATTCACGAACCATAGGGTGACACACTTAAGAGACACCGACATCCAATTGGAGCAAAAGTTTCATGCCGAAAGAATGAACAAGCGCAGGAATTTATTTCACTAGATACCGAAACAGGTTTTCGGGTGAAATTGCATAAAGTGGTTATGCATGTGAAATAGAATTCTAGCAAGGGGTTATTTGTGAATGTTTGTCATTAAAGTAATTGACAAAATTCTGAATAAAATAAAAGAGTTTTATTTAATGAGAGTTTTCATTAAATTTGGTGGAAATTTAATGGCATGTTTGAGTGGGATTTTGACTGGAGGGAATTTAAAGGAATTTTGTGAGTGGAGTGTCCACCCACATGAAGAGGGGAGGGCAAGAGGGCAGCCCCCATGCGTCGGCCACCCCCTTGGGGTTCCCCCTCCTCCTATAAAAGGCACCCTCTCCTCACTTCTCACTCACACCTCCTCATGAAGGATCTCTCTCCCCCTCTAGAATTTATCCCCATGGTCTCGGACTAGCGAGATACATGTTCCCGGTGGCTATTCGGCAAGAAAGAGTTGTGCTTCTGCTGCATCGCTGGAGCGAGGAGGCGAAGGTTGCTCGGTTCCACCAACGTGTGTGCGAGCACGGATGCGCTGCTAATTTGCGGCGCTAGGACTTCCTCTCGATCTTGAGATCGGCAAGAGATCGTCTACATCAACCATGAGTTGAACTCGTTAAGCTTTGTCGGTCTTCAAGGGTATGTTCTCTACGGATATACATCCGCCCGTTGTTTGTATCTAATAGATAGATCTTGGTACATAGTTCACATCGTAGGAAATTTTTTGTTTTCTATGCTGCGAACCCTACAGTGGTATCAGAACCGGATATATGCATAGATGCTTTACACGGGTAGTACACATATGAGTACGTGGGCGATGATGATCATGTTGTTGCTCCTTAGTTGTAATTTTGGATATTGGTGGCATAGTGGGATGAAGCGGCCCGGACAAACTTTACATGTCCTCGCACATGAGACCTGTTCCACGCTTGACATGCAACTAGTTTGCATAAGTGGCTAGCGGGTGTCTGTCTCTCCTACTATAGTCAATATCTATTTTGCAACGAGTTGTCAACAATTTGGATATCCTCGTTGTGGTTCATGTTCGTAGGTAAGAACGGTTCTATCTCGAAAGCCCTAATCCACGTAAAAGTTGTAATGGATAAATTAGAGGCGTCTAGTTTAGATTGTTGATGGGCTAGTGTTATGATATGGTGATGTTGTAAGTAGAAGTATGATATGATACTCTTACAACATACATAACGTGTAATCTCCATAGACCTTGGACTTACAGATATAGGTATGATAGTGATCATACCACGATGCACATGATAGAGATCATATGCGGAAACCATATCATTTCACTAATAAACATGTGATGTTTGATAGCATCTTATATTGCTTGTTTAGCGCTTTGTTAGCATAATAAGATGATCCCTCATTTAAATATCAAGATAAGAATGTGTTCTTCCTTTAGTATGCACCGATTATGTTTTCATCGCTCCAAGACATCACATGATGATCGGGTGTTCTTGGATCCACGACCATATTCGGGTGTAAAATAGTTACACACGCGAATACTAAGGTTCTAACTTGGCGAGCCTAGCATGTATAGACATGGCCTCGGAACACGGACCGAAAGGTTAAGCATGAGTCATATAGTAGATATGATGCCCATTTGATGCTCGCCTTTGAAGCTATACCGACTCACGTGATGATCGGACTTGGTATAGTGGATTTGATTCATGTAATCACCAAAAGGCACGAGGGATGTCGTTTTTGAGTGGGAGTTCATTCGTAATATGGATTAGTTGAACTCAATCTATCATACACTTAGTCTAAACTTTACAAATTCTGTTGTAGATGGCACCACCTACTTTTAATTTCAATGTGTTCATGGAGAAAGAGAAACTTGCCATGAATTTGAGGATTCTCCTCTTTGCTGCACAAAAGCAATACGTGCTAGAAGTGCCACTAGGCCCCCCACCTTTTGAGGATGCCCCTCATGAGGAGAAGAATGTCTATCAGACTCGTCAGGAGGACCACAGCTTAGTTCATTGCGGCATATTGTATGGGCTAGAGCCAGAACTTCGAAAGAGTTTCGAAAACGGCAATGATTTTGATACAATGGGTGAGTTGAAAATGATTTTTGACACACATGCTGCTGTAGAGAGCTACAACGCTTCAGAAAAGTTCTTTAGCTGCATGATGGAAGAGCACAGCTCCGTTAATGAGCATGTACTCAAGATGTCGGGTTACGTCGATAAGCTTGTGTCCTTGGGAATAACGATTCCCATTGACTTAGGCATCCATCATGTTCTGTAGTCTCTACCACCTAGCTATAAGAGCTTTGTGATGAACTATAATATGCAAGGCATGAAGAAGTCACTCCCCGAGCTTCTGTCAATGCTTAAAACTACAGAAGTGGAGATCAAAAAGGAACATCAAGTGTTGATGATCAATAGGAACACTGGTTTCAAGAAAGACAAGAAGGGAAAACGGAAGGGTAGTAAGGGCGGCAAGCCTGTTGCCGTGCCTGAAAAGAAACCCTGAGTTGGACCTAAGTCTGATACCGAGTGCTACTATTGTAAGGGGACTGGCCACTGGAAGCGCAACTGCCCCAAGTATTTGGCAGACAAGAAGGCCGGCAAGGCAAACAAAGGTATATATGATATACATGTTATTGATGTGTACTTGACTAGTGCTCGCAGTAGCACCTAGGTATTTGATACCGGTCAGTTGCTAATATTTGTAACTCGAATCAGGGGCTGCGGAACAAGCGACCGCTAGCAAGGGGTGAGGTCAAGATGCGTGTCGGCAATGGATCAAGCGTTGATGTGATCGCCGTCGGAACGCTGCCTCTCCATTTGTCGTCGGGATTAGTTATAAACTTGAATAATTGTTATCTGGTGCCTGCACTGAGCATGAACATTGTATCTGGATCGTGTTTGATGCGAAGTGGTTATTCATTTAAATCCGAGAATAATGGTTGTTCCATTTATATGAATGAAATCTTTTATGGTCATGCACCAATGATGAATGGTTTATTTCTATTAGATCTCGATGATAATATTACACATATTCATAATGTTGATGCTAAAAGGATTAAACTTAATGATGATATATCCGCATATATGTGGCACTGCCGTCTAGGTCATATTGGCGTTAAACGTGTAGGGTCGCAGCATAGAAAACAAAAAATTTCCTACGATGGGAACTATTTACCAAGATCTATCTACTAGATACAAACAATGGGCGGATGTATATCCGTAGAGAACATACCCTTGAAGACCGACAAAGCTTAACGAGTTCAACTCGTGGTTGATGTAGACGATCTCTTGCCGATCTCAAGATCGAGAGGAAGTCCTAGCGCCGCAAAGCAGCAGCGCATCCGTGCTCGCACACACGTACAAGACACCGGGCAACCTCCGCCTCCTCGCTCCAGCGATGCAGCGGAAGCACAACCCTTTCTTGCCGAATAGCCACCGGGAACATGTATCTCGCTAGTCCGAGACCATGGGGGATAAATTCTAGAGGGGGAGAGAGATCCTTCACGAGGAGGTGTGAGAGACAAGTGAGAGGAGGGGCTCCTTTTATAGGAGGAGGGGGGCACCCAAGGGGGTGGCCGCCGGCCATGGGGTCTGACCCCTCCCCTCCTTCATTCATGTGGGTGGACACTCCACTCACAAAATGTCCTTTAAATTCCCTCCACTCAAAAGTCCACTCAAATTCCCATTAAATTTCCACCAAATTTAATGCAAACTCTCATTAAATAAAACTCTTTTATTTTATTCAGAATTTTGTCAATTACTTTAGTGACAAACATTCACAAATAACCCCTTGCTAGAATTCCATTTCACATGCATAACCACTTTATGCAATTTCACCCGAAAGCCTGTTTCGGTATCTAGTGAAATAAATTCCTGCGCTTGTTTATTCTTTCGGCATGAAACATTTGCTCCAACTGGATGCCAGTGTCCCTTAAGTGTGTCACCCTACGGTTCGCGAATAATGCGGACATGATCGAGAACCTTCTCCGATCAATAATCAGTAGCGGGACCTGGAGATCCATACTGACTCCCACACATTCAACGATGACTTTTCCTGTGATCGTCGGAACCTTTTACGCTTGTATCTTAATCCCTTTGTTTCACGATATATTACATGTCCGAGATTCGATCATCGGTATATCCATACCTAGTTTGATCTCGTTACTGACATGCACTCTTTTCTCGTTCCCGTGATATAACATTCTAGTGATCAAATCACTTGCTTGCAAGCTAACCAATGTGATATCACCGAGAGGGCATAGAGCATATCTATCCGTCATCGGGATGAACAAATTCCACTCTTGATCCATGATTCTCAACATAACACTTTAGTAGCTTTGAAGCCATCTTTATAATCACCCAGTTACGGAGTGACGTTTGATGTCAACAAGAAACTCTTCCGGTGTTAGTGATTGGCATGATCTCATGGTCTAAGGATTAGGACAACTTCGTAGTTTGTTTATAGCAATATAAACTCAATGTCTTTGATCGTAATGCTATACTTCGGATGAATGTTCATCACACCATTACACTAATGTTGTGATCTTGTTATTAACAACATCCAATGTCTATGATCAGGAAACCGTGATCATCTTGTTAATCAACGAACTAGTTTATGAGAGAGGCATAACTAGGAACTTTCTGTTTGTTTATTAAACAAACATGTATTAACTTTTCCGTATTAATACAATTATAGCATGCAAAATAAACATCTATCATATACTTGGAATACACATAATAATCATTTTATTGTTGCCTCTCAGGGCATATTCCCTTCAAAACGCATGAAGAAGCTCCATTCAGATGGACTTTTGGAATCACTTGATTTTGAATCATTTGATACATGTGAGCCATGCCTTATGGGCAAGATGACTAGAACGCCGTTTTCCGGTTCAATGGAACGGGCGACAGATTTATTGAAAATCATACATTCTGATGTATGTGGTCCAATGAGTGTGTCGGCGCGAGGTGGATATCGTTATTTTGTTACTTTCACGGATGATTTGAGTAGATACGTTATATCTACTTGATGAAACACAAGTCTGAAACCTTTGAAAAGTTGAAGGAATTTAAGAATGAAGTGGAAAATCATCGTAATAGAAAGATCAAATTTCTACGGTCCGACCGTGGAGGTGAGTATCTAAGTTACGAGTTTAGCACTCACATGAAAGAGTGTGGAATTGTTTCACAACTCACGCCTGCCGGAACACCACAGTGAAATGGTGTGTCGGAACGTCGTAATCGTACTTTATTAGATATGGTTCGATCTATGATGTCTCTGACAGACTTGCCGTTGTCATTTTGCAGTTATGCAGTAGAAACTGCTGCATTCACTTTAAATCGGGCACCATCTAAATCCGTTGAAAAGACACCGTATTAATTGTGGTTTGGAAACAAACCTAAGCTGTCATTTCTTAAAGTTTGGGGATGCGATGTTTATGTGAAGAAACTTCAACCGGATAAACTCGAACCCAAAGCGGAAAAATGCGTCTTCATAGGATACCCTAAGGAAACTATTGGGTATTCCTTCTATCACAGATACGAGGGCAAGGTTTTTGTTGCCAAGAATGGATCCTTTCTAGAGAAAGAGTTTCTCCCGAAAGGTGTGAGTAGTCGGAAGGTAGAACTCGAAGAGGTTATTGAACCTTCTCTTTAAAGTATGGAGAGTAGCGCAGCGCCGGAAGTTGTTCCGGAGTTGGCTTCACCTATTGAAGAAGGAACTAATGATAATGATCATGAAACTCCGAAAGAGAGTACTACCGAACCTCGCAGGTCTAGCAGGACGCGTGCAGCTCCCGAGCTGTACGGAAATCCTATCATGAATTTCATGGTTGATGAAAATTATGACCCTGCGACGTATGAAGAAGCGATGATGAGCCCGGATTCCAACAAATGGTTAGAAGCCATGAAATCCGAGATGGAATCCATGTATGAAAATCAAGTTTGGAACTTGGTGGAATTACCTCACGACCGAAAGGCCGTGGAGAACAAATGGATTTTCAAAAGGTAAACTGATTCTAATGGTAATGTGACCGTCTATAAAGCTCGACTTGTCACAAAGGGGTTTCGACAAATTCAAGGAGTTGACTACGATGAGACATTCTCTCCCGTAGCGATGCTAAAGTCAGTTAGGATTATGTTAGCAATTGCTGCATATTTCAATTATGAGATATGGCAGATGGATGTCAAAACCGAGTTTCTCAATGATAATATTGAAGAAGAGTTGTATATGATACAACCAAAGGGTTTTGTCGATCCTAAGGATGCTAACAAGGTGTGCAAGCTTCAGGGATCCATCTATGGATTGAAGCAAGCATCTCGAAGTTGGAATCTCCGCTTTGATGAGGTGATCAAAGAGTTTGGATTTGTCCAAACTTATGGAGAAGCTTGTATTTATAAGAAAGTGAGTGGGAGCAATGTGGCATTTCTGATATTATATGTGGATGACATATTATTAATCGGAAATGATATAGATCTTTTAAACAATGTTAAAAGTTATTTAAACAGCAAATTTTCAATGAAGGACCTAGGTGAAGCGTCATACATATTAGGCATAAAGATCTATATAGATCTAGACGCCTAATAGGGCTATCGCAAAGTACATACCTTGATAAGATTTTAAAGAAGTTTAAAATGGATGGAAGTAAGAAGGGGTTCTTACCTATGTTGCAAGGCAAGACATTGAGTAAGACTCAAAGTCCGGCTTCGGCGGAAGAAAGAGAGATAATGGACAAGGTCCCCTATGCTTCAGCCATAGGCTCTATAATGTACGCCATGCTATGTACAAGACCGGATGTGTCACATGCTATTAGTTTGACTAGTAGGTACCAATTAGATCCAGGTTCCGAACACTGGATAGCGGTCAAGAATATCCTTAAGTACTTACGAAGAACTAAGGATATGTTTCTTGTATACGGAGGTGAAGAAGAGCTCGTCTCTAAGTGTTATTTTGAGGCTAGCTTTGACACCGATCCGGATGACTCTAAGTCTCAATACGGATACGTATTTCTCATGAATGGCGGAGCGGTTAGTTGGAGGAGCTCCAAACAACCTGTGGTGGCGGGATCAACAACGGAGCCGAATATGTTGCTCCTTCAGAAGCGGCTCAGGAAGCAGTTTGGATGAAGGAGTTCATATCCGAACTAGGAGTGGTTGCAAACGCGTTGGACCCAATGGTGATCTATTGTGACAACAATGGTGCCATTACCAATGCCAAAGAGCCAAGGTCTCACAAGCATTCCAAGCATATTAAGCGCTGGTTTCACTCCATCCGCGAGCATGTCAAGGATGGAGATATAAAGATTTGTGAAGTACATAATGATCTCAATGTAGTAGATCCGTTGACTAAAACTCTCCCTAGAGCAAAACATGATCAACACCAGAACTCGATGGGTGTTAGATTTATCACTATGTAACTAGATTATTGTCTCTAGTGCAAGTGGGAGACTGAAGGGAATATGCCCTGAGAGGCAATAATAAAGTGTTTATTATGTGTATTCCAAGTATATGATAGATGTTTATTTTGCATGCTATAATTGTATTAATACGGAAACGTTAATACATGTGTGTTTAATAAACAAACAAAAAGTTCCTAGTTATGCCTCTCTCATAAACTAGCTCGTTGATTAACAAGATGATCAAGGTTTCCTGATCATGGACATTGGATGTTGTTAATAACGGGATCACAACATTAGTGTAATGGTGTGATGAACATTCATCCGAAGTATATCATTACGATCAAAGTCATTGAGTTTATATTTCTATAACAACTTACGAAGTGATCCTAATCCTCAGACCATGAGATCATGTCAATCACTAACACCGGAAGAGTTTCTTGATAACATCAAACGTCACACCGTAACAGGGTGATTATAAAGATGGATTCAGAACTAATAAAGTGTTATGTTGAGGCTCATGGATCGAGAGTGGAATGTGTTCATCCCGATGACGGATAGATATACTCTGGGCCCTCTCGGTGATATCACATTGATTAGCTTGCAAGCAAGTGATTTGATCACTAGAATGTTATATCACGGGAACGAGAAAAGAGATGTCAGTACGAGATCAAACTAGGTATGGAGATACCGATGATCTAATCTCGGACATGTAATATATCGTGAAACAAAGGGATTAAGATACTAGCGTAAAAGTTTTCGACGATCACAAGAAAGTCATCGTTGAATGTGTGGGAGTCAGTATGGGTCTCCAGATCCCGCTTCTGATTATTGATCCGAGAGGGGTCTCGATCATGTCCGCATTATTCATGAACCATAGGGTGACACACTTAAGTGACACCGACATCCAATTGGAGCAAAAGTTTCATGCCGAAAGAATGAACAAGCGCAGGAATTTATTTCACTAGATACCGAAACAGGTTTTCGGGTGAAATTGCATAAAGTGGTTATGCATGTGAAATAGAATTCTAGCAAGGGGTTATTTGTGAATGTTTGTCATTAAAGTAATTGGCAAAATTCTGAATAAAATAAAAGAGTTTTATTTAATGAGAGTTTGCATTAAATTTGGTGGAAATTTAATGGCATGTTTGAGTGGAGGGAATTTAAAGGAATTTTGTGAGTGGAGTGTCCACCCACATGAAGAGGGGAGGGCAAGGGGGCAGCCCCCATGCGCCGGCCACCCCCTTGGGGTTCCCCCCTCCTCCTATAAAAGGCACCCCTCTCCTCACTTCTCACTCACACCTCCTCGTGAAGGATTTCTCTCCCCCTCTAGAATTTATCCCCCATGGTCTCGGACTAGCGAGATACATGTTCCCGGTGGCTATTCGGCAAGAAAGAGTTGTGCTTCTGCTGCATCGCTGGAGCGAGGAGGCGAAGGTTGCTCGGTGCCACGAACGTGTGTGCGAGCACGGATGCGCTGCTAATTTGCGGCGCTAGGACTTCCTCTCGATCTTGAGATCGGCAAGAGATCGTCTACATCAACCACGAGTTGAACTCGTTAAGCTTTGTCGGTCTTCAAGGGTATGTTCTCTACAGATATACATCCGCCCGTTGTTTGTATATAATAGATAGATCTTGGTACATAGTTCACATCGTAGGAAATTTTTTGTTTTCTATGCTGCGAACCCTACAGTACTATCAAGAGGGGCTCTCGTATGAGTAATTCAGTCACATCGTTCGGAGAGAGCTCAAACCTTTGCATACTTGCATCATCGTATTTGGTTGTTATTTGGTCTTACCCATGTTAGGATATAGAGCTTGTGTTAATCTCCATAACAAGTTCTTGTTCATCAAAATCGGATCTTCCGTTTGTATCTTGTTGCGATTTTGATTTATGCGGATTTTCGGTTTATCACCAAGTGAGGTATCTCGCATTATTCTACTTGATACTTTATCACTTGGTGATAACCATTATTGGGAAGCCCTTGTCGTCCTCTATCCAATGCAATTGGAATCGGGTCAATCGGATCTTCCAGTCAAAAGTTATTGCCGTTTGAATATTTACCCGTTAATCTGTTTTCTGGGCCGAGCAGTACTACCTCCCGCCCCTGAGAGCGGCCCGTTTTCTTTCTGCCTTGCTAGGTACCTAAATTCGGTACTACCGGCCGGCCCGGTAGTACCCCTCGGGTGGGCCGGTACTACCGGCCGGCCTAGATATTTTTCCCAGATCCAGATTCAGCTCTCGCCCAGCTCGTCTGCCCCGTTTCCTACGCGCGCGTTGACTCCGCTGTTGCCGCCTCGCTGCGCGCGCAGCGCCCGCTCGCCCACGCGTTGTGGCCCCACCCCGCGCGCCGCCTGCCCAGATTCTCGCATACCCCGCGCTGGCGCTGCGCCTGCTGCTGCGCTGGCCCACCTCGCCGCGTGGGCCCGCTCGCCCCGCCTCTGGCGCTGATGCTGCGTCGCTCGCCCGCCAGCGCGCACCTGCTGCCCGCGTTGACCGCTCGCGCTGGGGCCTACTCGCTTCCGCATCTGCTGCTTCTGCCGCGTTTGCTGCCCCTGCCTCGCGCGCTCGAGCACCTGTCGCGCGCCGACCCGCGCCTGCTGCGTCTGCCTGCTGCGTTGGGCCCCTCTACCGCGCTGGGCCAACTGCTGCATGCCCGTTCCCTGCTGCCTGACTCGCTCATTGTGTGCTTTGCTGTTTTCGGTCCGGTAGTACCGGTCCGATCCGGTACTACCGGCCAGTCCAGGAAAAACGCCCCAACGGGCAGAATCTGCCCGTTTCTTTAAATAGCTTTGCCCCTTTGTCTTTTAGGGTTGCTTCTAGCTCCTCCTTTTGTCTAAGCTTTGCCCTCATTTGCCCTTACTCTTTGAGATTGATTTATACTCACCCCTCCATTGATTCTTGCATATATTTGAGGGGTAGTTAGAGGTGATCTAGATCCACGTTTTGACCTAACCGATTCATCTCTTTGTGAGTGCATCTTTGGGGATCTAGATTTTGGGGGATTTTGTGTCGCTCTTTGATTCCTCCTCTCTTGTTCCCCCAATAGCTTTAGTAGCTTTGTTGGAACTTGAGAGTGAGGGATTTGAGCACCTTTGTGGTGTTCTTGCCATTTGCATTTGGTGCATCGGTTTGTGTTCTCCTCAGAGGATTTGGTTTTAATTACTCATTGGAGCTTGTCCCTCTTGGGTTCTTGGAACCCTAGACGGTTTGTGGCCTTGGTGGCATTGTGGCCTTGGTGGCGTTTGTTGGGAGCCTCCAATTAAGTTGTGGAGAAGTGCCCCAACCTTGTGAGAGGTTCCGGTTGCCACCGAAAAGTGCACCGATAGTGGAAGCGTGGATCGATCCCGTTGGGGTGAGATTCACCAGAGAATAAGGGAGGCCTTTTGTGGCGTTGGTGGTTTGATACCACCCCCTCTCCAAACGATACGTACTCCATGTTGGGAGGAACTTAGTAAAATATCGGTGTCCCCGTGTGCCTCGGTTATCTCTATACCCGAGCTCTTTACTTATACACTTTACATTGTGATAGCCTTCGTGCTTGAAGTAATATATATCTTGCTATCACTTTGTTGCTTGTATTGCTTAGCATAAGTTGTTGGTGTACATAGGTGAACCTTAGTTGTTCTAGGTTGTGCTTAACAAAGTAAACACTAGTTTTATTCCGCCTTTGTTGAGCCACTCTAGGAAAAGTTTTAATCGCCTATTCACCCCCTCTAGGCGACATCCGTATCCTTTAAGCTGGGGACCCAGAGGCCCCACATCTTATTCTCATCCACCGCCAACGAACCCTCTACCGCTCCTGAATTCGAGGCAGATGCCATTGCTCTTGGAGAAGAAGGATTGTGGGGGAGAGAGATTTTTCCTTGAGGCGTGTAGATGGGAATGGCTGCGGAGCGCTCGAGGAGTACGAGGAGACAATGAATGAATCGGTGGAGAGATAAATCTGAGAGAAGGGTTTTCTCTTCTCTTTTATTTACCTCTGCGCCAAGATTCATGCGTTGATACGCACGATTTATGCCACGCGTATAGGAGAGAGGTGGGTAACTTCCTCGCGACTCCTCCGCCCCCTCGATTCTCGCGTGAGCATTGAAACGGTGCTCTGTTCCGTAAGGAGCGGACCCACTAATGGTCGTGTCAATGGGACTCTTGTCAGTGACAAGACCTGATCTGAAAAGTTGTCAGCCCACACGCCGCTGAAAAATCCAGCTCATGTTTCAAACTGAGCAAGGAAAATACTGAAGTAAAAATACAACATATCTAACTCAACTGACTCGGAATCCTACACTACTGAATGAAGTTTTCGGGAACCCTTCAAGATTCTCAAGACGAAGAAACCATCAAGCTAGACGATTTATCCAACTTTGGATCTTGGAGACTTCCGGGGGCTACTGTTGGGGATATACTTTCCGGGTATACCCATAGGACTCGCTGACCAGGGTGGCCCACAAACAGGTTAGAGCTTTGCTTCACAGGCAGCCCAGTCAGAGAAAGAGGAGGAGCCAGTTCCGTCTACGACAAGGCCCAGAAGAGTTACCGACTTAGGCCTGTAGTATTACTTGCAGTCCAAGATGCATCTAGTTACCGACTCTATAACATAGCCGGATAGGTGTAACATAGCCGGATAGGTATCTCCTGTAACCCTAGGTACCAGTGACTATATAAACCGGCCCTATGGGAGCCTTTAGGGCACAACCAATCTTACTACCACAATCACAACTCGCACAGGCGAACCTCTCTTGTAATCCGCTGTAACATCTGGCTTATGTCGATATATGGTTTGCTAGCAGGAGTAGGATCCGATCACCGCAGTTAGATCTAAACCTAGGTAAACTTGTGCTCACTGCTCCTGGAACATTCGACGTCTCACCTCCCATCTTTCCAACGCCACTAGGACCCCCTATGGTGTACTTGTCAACAATCCGATGACAGCCGGCCTACGGGAGCCTTTAGGTCAATGTCAACAATAGACAAGTGCATAGCACAACTCGCACACAGCGAACCCCACAATCCTGTAACTCGGCGTGTTGTCATTATAGTGATTTATAGCAGGAGTAGGATCTTGCCACCATCGTGAGATATGAACCTGGGCAAGCTGTGTCACCTTGTACCCGCCAACCTTCCTCCTTCCCCCACGTCTCTAAACTCGCCGTTGGGATACCCCTATGGCGTACGTGTCGACAATACCACGACATTATCCTTACCTCTTATATCAACTATTTGTAAGTCATACTCTTGTAGTAATAGGACCCATTTAATTAAACAAGGCTTCACATCTTTCTTAGACAAGAGATGTCTGAAGGCTTTATGGTCGGTATGCACAATTCCTTTGGAGTTCATAATGTAGTGTCTAAA
The DNA here is from genome assembly GCA_916181665.1 of Avena sativa. Lineage (NCBI taxonomy): Eukaryota > Viridiplantae > Streptophyta > Magnoliopsida > Poales > Poaceae > Avena > Avena sativa. Next base: position 398,173,108 of record OV702281.1, read on the forward strand.
CTTATCACAGGCGAAGACCACGGCTAGAAATTCTTTTTTAGTTGTTGCATAATTCCTCTAATCTTCATTAAATATTCGACTAGCATATTGGATAACATTTAGGTTTAGTCCTTCTCATTGGCCCAGAACAACCCCAATAGCATAGTCACTAGCATCGCACATAATTTTAAATGGTTCATCCCATTTAGGTGGTTGAATAATAGGTGCATAAACTAGTGCCTTTTAACTATTCAAAGGAATCAATACAATTTCTATCAAAAGAAAAAGGGGTATCCTTGTTTAAAAGATAAGTTAAAGGTGAAGCAAGTTTAGCAAAATCCTTAATAAAACGCCGATAAAATCTCGCATTCCCAAGAAAGTTCTTAACCCCTTTTATGTCTTGTGGTATTGGTAACCTTTCTAAGGTAATCATACTTGGATCATCAACCTCAATTCCCCTTTCAGAAATTTTATGACCGAACCGGTTGTGTTCCCAGTTGATAACTAACTTTGTTTGTCTACACTGCTATAATACTCTGGTAAGATTATAAAGACATTGTTCAAAATCAGTTCCATAAATAACAAAGTTGTCCATGAGAACTTCCATAGAGCTTTCAATAAAACTATTAAATATCTTCAAAACACATTCTTGAAAAGTTGCAGTTGTGTTGCACAAAGCAAAGGGCATCAGCCTGTAAGCATAAGTTCCACAAGGGCAAGTAAAAGTGGTCTTCTCTTGGTCCTCGGGTTGGATAGCAACCTGAGAATACCCTGAGTCAAGAAAACAAAAATAGGAGTTGCTAGATATTCTTTCTAAAATTAAATTCATGAGAGGTATTTGATTATGACTTTTCACAGTTTCCTTGTTTAATTTGTTGAAGTCTATACACATTTTGTACCCTGCTATTATTCTAGTAGGGATTAACTCATCCTTGTCATTATTAATTAGGGATTTCTATTTTCGTGCCCTTGGTTCGCTAGTTGTACTCACTTTTCCCCAAACGCTTAACTTTTCCCCACTTCTACCCATCTCCTTGTCTGAAACTCTCAAACGGTCTAAAACTCGTTGTTCGATAACCTTGACATTACATGCTGACAAGTGGGGCCACGTTCAGTCATGTCCCGTAATGGACACCTCTCTCCATTTATACAGATCAGCGTGGGACCCATAGCTTATCAACGTGAGCGCTGGACCCACAACTTATCCAGGTTGGCGTTGCAAGATGGGACCCCGAGCCAGCTGATATTGAGAGTTTATCATTTTCACCTTTGAACACTGTGAAATCAAACTTAGGACATGATGTTGTACTAAGAAAATATTGAGAGTTTATCATTTTCATAGAGTGAAATATAATGCATAAACTTGGATATACAAAAATTATACACCTTTGAACACTACGAAATCGTACTTAGGACATGCTAATGTTGTGCTCATAAAATATTGAGAGTTTATCATTTTTATAGAGTGAAATATAATGCATAAACTTGCGTATACAAAAATTATACACCTTTGAACATTGTGAAATCGCACTTAGGACATGATAATATTGTGCTAAGAAAATCTTGAGAGTTTATCATTTTCATAGAGTGAAATATAATGCATAAACTTGCGTATACGAAATTATACACCTTTGAACACTATGAAATCGCACTTATTACATGATAATGTTGTGCTAAGAAAATCTTGAGGGTTTATCATTTTTATAGAGTGAAATATAATGCATAAACTTGCGTATACAAAAATTATACACCTTTGAACACTGTTAAATCGCACTTAGGACATGATAATATCGTGGTAACAAAATCTTGAGAGATTATCATTTTCATAGAGTGGAATGTAATGCATAAACTTGCATATACGAAAATTATACACCTTTGAACACTTCGAAATTGCACCTAGGATGTGATAATGTTGTGCTAAGAAAATCTTGAGAGATTATCATTTTCATAGAGTGGAATGTAATGCATAAACTTGCATATACGAAATTATACACCTTTGAACACTTTCCCTTCAAATTATATTCAAAATCATTTGTTTATGGAGTTAAAGTACCAGTGGCAAACTCATTATTTTGCATGGATAGAGGGGTGTCCCCCGACAGATATATGGGTTATCATGTTCGCTATATCACAAAGGATTAATGGTTGGTAGGCATGATCCGCGTGACAACTGTCTCGACCAATCAAACTGTAGCAGCCAAGATGAGCACAGGTGTGAGAGTTTGTGACTAAGAGAGACGGAAAAACTGAAATGAACTTAAAAACCAAGGGAAAACGGATAAAGGGATTCAAACAGAAAATATAAAGAGATTTTAAAAAATGGAAAATGCATCTTTTATAGAATAAAATACATCTTGGCATACATCAAACTATTTGCAATTCAAATATCCATGAGTGTGACAATTATTGCCTTATTCAGATATGTTTTGGGAAGAGGCTTGAGTAGAAAGCCATAAACTTTCATAGATAGTAGGTGATTTGAGAAGTGGTGATCTAGGTTAAAACTTGATTTTTATACATTTCGTATGGTCGCAGGTCATATAATAAGACTCCCTGAGTAGGTGCCACTATGTTTTGATATTTTTAAATTTGTTGTTCATAAAATGACTTAGTTAGCTAGCTAAAACCCATTCATTGAATCTCCGTTGACCAGCCACCGGAGGGTAAAACTGAGCATATTGCATGCGACAGTGTTAGTACCGGAGGAAAATACGGATTATAACCAAATTGCTAGTGCTACTCTCAAGGGTATAACCGAGTACAACTAAGTTGCCAGGGTTAGACACGAGGGAAAAAACGTGACGCATGGTACGCGTGTTGCGGTGCACGGTGCAGTAGCGTACGCGGTTACGCGGTGCACGATGGTGCAACGAAACGCCCCTTCCCTTCACCTTTATAGAGGCCTCCTCACTCTCACTCATTACTCACTCGCTCGCTCACTCACGCAATAGTCTCCACTGTCCCATCACCTTCTACAAACCCCTAAGAAAACCCCAACCGCGCCGGCGATGGAGAAGAATGACGCAGTGGACATCGTCGCCTCCAAGGCCACCGGTAAGGAGGCCCCCATCCCCGTGCAGGCCCCCGTCGAGGCATCGAAGGCAGCTGGCGTCCCCATACAAGCCCCCGCCCCTGCTTTTGTCATAGCCGCCGGCGAGGAGGCCCCCGCCGATCTCAGGCAGATCCCGCTCGACTGGGACCCCTACGAGAAGGAGAAGTACATCTGGCCGGAGAACCCCAACGACACCAGCATTGTCGACCCATGGTCAAAGGTAACTAGGGTTTTCTCCCCTTCCATTTTCTTCCCCCATTCCCATCGTTAATCGTTGGATGCCCGATCGTGTGTTATTAGGGTTCGGTTATTCGTATTTTCAATCGTTGGATGATAGGTCCTTTTATAGAAGCTAATCCTCTTGTGTTAGATCTCGTGTTTCGATGAATCCTCTGTAGGGGTTCGTAGCATGGAAAACAAAATTTTTCTATCGCATACAAACAAACAAGCCAAGATCTATCTACTAGATTGTAGCAACGAGTCGATGGAATAACTTACCCTCGAAGATTCCAAAGTGTTTAACGAGAGCGGATTCTCGTGGGTGATGTAGTCGTACTCTTCCCGATCTCAAGATCGTGTAGACGATCCTTCCGGCGCTGCGTTCCGGCAGCGCTCCCGCAGTCGGTCACACGTTCGGTACTCGACGAAGACCTTCCTCTCCCTTGTTCCAGCAGGCAGCGGAGGTTGTAGCACTCTCCTCGTGATTCCGGCAGCACAACGGCGTGGTACCGGAAGTAGAGGGGAGATCCCGCAGGGCTTCGCCTTAAGCCGGAGCGAGTATGGTGGAGTATGAGAGAGGGCTATTAGTGGTCTAGGGATTAGACACACCAATTAGAAGGCTCTAAACCGAAGGCTAGGGCAATTAGAAGCTCTAAACCAAAACGGCTCTAAACCGGAGATTAGAGGATAGGAACTTGTGTGTCTAGAGGAGGAGGCCCTGCCCCTCCTTTTATGGGTGGGAGGCGCGGCCAAGGGGAGGGGAGTCCCTCCCCAAGTCGGCCTTGGTTGGCGCGCCGGCTTGGGGAGGAGACTCCTCCCCCAAGTCGGTTCCCAACTCCTCTTGCTTGTTTCCCACAGTTTCTTGTTTTAGCCGTTTGACTTTCAAACTGGACATTTGACTTTTCTGTTTTAGGATTCAATTTAATCCTTTATTTGGAACAGCAAGAACACTTAGTACATGATGCAATCATTCCAATATGTAATGACACATTCATGTACCCCTCCCCCCTCCCGGAGTGCCGGACATTCCGGAACCTTCTAGAACATTCACCGGAATCATTTCCGAACTCCGAAACGGGACTTTCCTTATATGAATCTTATTCTCCGGACCATTCCGGATCACCTCGTGATATCCCGGATCCCATCCGAGACTCCGAACAACATTCGGTCTCTTTCTCATAATACCATAACTACTCAAACAACGTCGAATCCTTAAGTGTGTCTCCCTACGGTTCGTGAATTATGCGGACATGATCGAGACACTTCTCCGAACAATAACCAATAGAGGAATCTGGAAATTCATATGGCTCCCACATATTTCTACGATTACTTTGCGATCGAATGAACCACTTACATACGATACCAATTTCCCTTTGTCTCACGATATGTTACTTATCCGAGGTTATGATCGTCGGTATCTCTGCATACCTAGTTCAACCTCGTTACTGATAAGTACTCTTTTCTCGTTCCCGTGATATGTGATCCCTTGTGAGCCAGTCACATGCTTGCAAGCTAATTGGATGACATTTCACCGAGAGGGCCCAAAGAATATCTATCTGTCATATGGATGGACAAATCCCACTCTTGATCCATGTGTCTCAACCAATACTTTCCGAACACTCAATGCCACCTTTATAGCCACCCAGTTACGGTGTGGTGTTTGAAGTCATCAAAGCATCCATCCAGTAAAGGTGATATGCATGATCTCATGGTCGAAGGAATTAGGTTACTATGTATCAGAAAGCATATAGCAATTGAACTATTGAAATGACTTGATCTTTATGCTACGCTTATCTATAGGAGTATGTCCACCATATCATTCTCCTAATGATATGATCTTGTTGTTGATAACATCTTAATGTTCATGATAAGGAAACCACAATCATTTATCAACCAACAAGCTAGTGAAGTATAGAGGCTATACTAGGGACTTCAAATTAAGTTTACAAATCACACAAGTATTAATGTTTCCTTGTTAATACTATTATAGCATGAATGTAAACATTTATCATAAACACAAAGATATAATAATAACTATATTTATTATTGCCTCTAGGGCATATCTCCAACAGTCTCCCACTTGCACTAGAGTCATCTAATCTAGATTACATGGTAATATACCGAACACCCATGGCAGTTTGGTGTTGGTCATGTTTTGCCCTCGGGAGAGGTTTAGTCAACGGATCCGCCACATTCAGATCTGTGTGTACTTTGCAAATCTTTATATCCCCATCCTGGATATGTTCTCGAATAGCGTGAAAACGTAGCTTGATATGCTTCAGCTTCTTGTGTGACCTTGGTTCTTGCGCATTGGCTATGGCGCCCATGTTATCACAGTAGATAGACATTGGGTCCAGTGCACTAGGAACCACACCCAGCTCTGTAATGAACTCTTTCATCCATATCGCTTCTTGTGAAGCCTCCGAAGCAGCCATGTATTCCGATTCAGTTGAAGATCTCGCCACAACGCTTTGCTTTGCACTCCTCCAGCTAACTGCTGCACCATTCAAAATAAATACGTATCCAGATTGTGATTTAGAATCATCCGGATCGGTGTTCCAACTAGCATCGGTGTAACCATTAACAACGAGTTGTTCATCACCTCCATAGGAAAGAACCATATCCTTAGTTCTTCTCAAGTACTTAAGGATGTTTTTGACCGCTGTCCAATGATCCACTCCTGGATCACTTTGATATCTGCTAGTTAAACTAACAGCATATGCGATGTCGGGTCTAGTACATAGCATGGCATACATTAGAGATCCTATGGCTGATGCATAGGGAGTCTTACTCATCCTTTCTCTATCTTCTGCCGATGTCGGACTTTGAGTTTTACTCAAGATCGTATTGGGCAACATGGGCAAGAACCCTTTCTTGCTTTCTTCCATTCCAAACCTCTTTAGAACTTTTTCCAAATATGTACTCTATGACAATGATATTTGGCGTTTCGATCTATCTCTGTAAATCTTTATGCCTAATATGTAAGCTGCTTCGCCAAGATCCTTCATTGAAAAACTATTATTCAAATATTCTTTGACACTATTAAGAAGGTCTACATCATTCCCAATCAACAATATGTCATCCACATATAGTATTAAGAATGCTACAGAGCTCCCACTCACTTTCTTGTAAATACAAGCTTCTCCATAAGTTTGTATAAAACCAAAACTTTTGATTACCTTATCAAAACGTTGATTCCAACTTCGGGATGCTTGCTTCAATCCATAAATGGACCGTTGAAGTTTGCATACCTTGTTAGCATCTTTAGGATCGACAAAACCTTTGGGTTGCATCATATACAACTCTTCATCAATATCTCCATTGAGGAATGCTGTTTTGACATCCATCTGCCATATCTCAAAATCATAAAATGCAGCGATCGCTAACATAATCCTCATAGACTTTAGCTTTGCTACCGGTGAGAAAGTCTCATCGTAGTCAACTCCTTGAATTTGTCGAAACCCTTTTGCGACAAGTCGAGCTTTATAGACAGTAACATTACCATCAGCATCTGTTTTCTTTTTGAAAATCCATTTGTTCTCGACAGCCTTACGGCCATCCGGTAAGTCCACCAAAGTCCATACTTGGTTTTCGTACATGGATCCAATCTCGGATTTCATGGCTTCTTGCCATTTATTGGAATCTGGGCTCATCATCGCTTCCTCATATGTCTCGGGGTCATCGGTGTTGTCCACCAACATGACACTCATAACGGGATCATACCAATCTGGAGTGGTACGAGTTCTCGTTGACCTCCGAGGCTCTGTAGCAACTTCAACCGAAGTTTCATGATCACCATCATTAGCTCCCTCTCTTATTGGTGCAGGCACCACAGGAACTTCTTCCGGTGCTGCGCTACTCGCAATTTCGAGAGAAGGTTCGACAACCTCGTCGAGTTCTACTTTCCTTCCAGTCACTTATTTCGAGAGAAATTCCTTCTCTAGAAAGGATCCATTCTTGGCAACGAAGACTTTGCCTTCGGATCTATGATAGAAGGTATACCCAATAGTTTCCTTCGGGTATCCTATGAAGACGCATTTTTCCGCTTTGGGTTCAAGCTTGTCCGGCTGTAACTTCTTTACGTAGGCTTCGCATCCCCAAACTTTAAGGAACGACAATTTAGGTTTCTTCTCAAACCATAATTCATACGGTGTCGTTTCAACGGATTTAGACGGTGCCCTATTTAAAGTGAATGCGGCTGTTTCTAATGCATAACCCCAAAATGATAGCGGTAAATCTGTAAGTGACATCATATAACGAACTATATCTAAGAGAGTTCGATTACGACGTTCGGACACACCATTACGCTGTGGTGTTCCCGGCGGGGTCAATTGTGAAAGTATTCCGCATTTCTTCAAATGCTCGCCAAACTCGTAACTTAGATATTCACCTCCACGATCAGAACGTAGAAATTTAATCTTCTTGTTACGTTGATTCTCTACCTCACTTTGAAACTCCTTAAACTTCTCGAAAGTTTCGGACTTATGTTTCATGAAATAGATATACCCATATCTACTCAAGTCATCCGTGAAGGTAAGAACATAACGATAACCACCGCGCGATGCTACACTCATTGGACCACACACATCGGTATGCATGATTTCCAATAAGTCCGTAGCTCGCTCCATCATACCAGAAAATGGAGTCTTAGTCATTTTTCCCATCAGACATGCTTCGCATCTTTCAAGTGATTCAAAATCAAGTGATTCAAGAAGTCCATCGGAATGGAGTTTCTTCATACGTTTCACTCCAATGTGACCAAGACGACAGTGCCACATATAGGTCGAATTATCGCTTGATTTCAAACGTTTAGCCTCAATGTTGTTGATATGTGTATTTCCACTATCGAGATTCAATAAGAATAGACCATCTATCAAAGGTGCATGTGCGTAAAACATATTACTCATATAAATCGAACAACCATTATTCTCGGACTTAAACAAGTAACCGTCTCGCAATAAAGAAGATCCCGATATAATGCTCATGCTTAACGCAGGCACCAAATAACAATTATTTAAGTATAAAACTAATCCCGATGGTAGATGAAGGGGTAGCGTGCCGACCGCGATCACATCAACCTTTGATCCGTTTCCCACGCGCATCGTCACCTCGTTCTTCGCTAGCTTCCGTTTATTCTGCAGCACCTGTTTCGAGTTACAAATATGAGCAACCGAACCAGTATCAAATACCCAGGCACTACTACGAGTACTAGTGAGATACACATCAATAACATGTATATCAGATATACCTTTCTTCTTGATGTTGCCGTTCTTCAAATCTGCCAAGTACTTTGGGCAATTCCGCTTCCAGTGACCTTCTCCCTTGCAGTAAAAGCACTCAGTATCAGGCTTAGGTCCAGCCTTGGTCTTCTTCGCCGGTGTGGTAACTTTCTTACCACCCTTCTTGAAGTGTCCCTTTTGCTTAGACTTGCCTTTCTTGAATTTGGTGGTCTTATTGACCAACAACACTTGGTGCTCTTTCTTTATCTCCACTTCTGCAGATTTCAACATGGCAAAGAGTTCTGGCAACGTCTTGTTCATGTTCTGCATGTTGTAGTTCATCACAAAGTTCTTGTAACTTGGTGGTAGTGATTGGAGGACACGGTAAATCCCCAAAGCATTAGGAATCACTATACCCAAGCTTTGAAGTTTGTTTGCGTGCCCAGACATCTTAAGCACATGCTCACTGACGGAGCTTCCCTCTTCCATCTTGCAGTTAAAGAACTTTTCAGAAGCCTCATAGCTTTCAATTGCCGCATGAGTCTCAAAAATCAATTTGAGATCCTCGACAATATCATATGGGTCTGAATCCTCAAACCTTTTCTGAAGCTCCGATTCCAAACCATACAAGATAGCACACTGAACTATGGAGTATTGATTCTTCCGAGCGAGGTAAACATTCTTTACTTCATCGGGAGCATCATCTGCAGGTGGGTCACCCAGCGGTGCATCCAGCACATAGGTCAAATTACCAGCTATGAGGACAATCCTCAAATTGCGGAACCAATCCGCGAAGTTGCTTCCATTGTTTTTCAACTTTTCTTTCTCTAGGAACGCATTAAAATTGATGGTAGGGGCTGCCATTGATCTACAACATATTTGCAATAGTTTAGACTAAGTTTATGACAAATTGAGTTCAAATTAATAATGAAATTAAACTAGGTGAACTCCCACTCAAAACAATATCCCTCACATTGTTTTAGTGATCACACGAACCAAATCCACCATATCAACACCGATCATCACGAGAGTTGACATAGTTTCAATGGCGAACAATCGACATGTTCATCATATCTACTATATGATTCATGCTTTACCTTTCGGTGATCCGTGTTCCGAGACCATGTCTGTACATGCTAGGCTCGTCAAGATCAAACCTTAGTTTCCGCATGAGCAAATCTGGCTTGCTCACGTTGGATACACTTGCAGAATCTAACACACCCGATCATCACGTGGTGCTTCGAAACAACAAGCTTTAGCAACGGTGCTAACTAAGGGTGAACACTTTATGACTTGAAATTGATGTGCATGAGGGATCATCTTATAATGCTACCGTCGTCTACTAAGCAATACAAGATGCATAAAGGATTAACATCACATGCAATTCAATATATATGTGATATGATATGGCCTTTCTTCTTTGTGCTTCCGATCTCCATCTTCAAGCATGAACATGATCTCCATCATCACCGGCATTGCATCAAGGTCAATGACGCTTCTCCATGGTTGTCGTCCACCGGCTTCAACTATTACAACTACTTTGAATAGACACGCGGGTCTTAACATAAATTAAAGACAACCATATGGCTCCTGCCGGTTGCCAACTTACAATAAGGAACATTGCATACATCAAATATAATCACAATCATGGCCATATCACATCACTGCACACCCCTGCAAAACAAAGTTAGACGCCTCTACTTTCTTTGCATATTTTACGTGGTTTGGGGCTTTCAATAAGTGTCGTTCTAACTTACGAACAAGAACCACAACATTGATACTAGCATTGTTGATCACCCGTTGTAAATTGGATCTTAACTATGCTAGGAGAAACAGGCACCCGCAAAGCCACTTATGCAATACGAGTTGCATGTCAAGCGTGGAGCAAGTCTCATGAACGATGTCATGTAAGGTTAGCCCGGGCCGCTTCATCCCAACATACCGCAAGATGCAAAGTACACAAGAAGTAATCGACAATAAAAGCATCAACGCCCACAATGACCATTGTGTTCTACTCGTGCAACAGATCTACATATAGACACGGCTCTGATACCACTGTAGGGGTTCGTAGCATGGAAAACAAAAATTTTCTATCGCATACAAACAAACAAGCCAAGATCTATCTACTATATTGTAGCAATGAGTCGATGGAATAACTTACCCTCGAAGATTCCAAAGTGTTTAACGAGAGCGGATTCTCGTGGGTGATGTAGTCGTACTCTTCCCGATCTCAAGATCGTGTAGACGATCCTTCCGGCGCTGCGTTCCGGCAGCGCTCCCGCAGTCGGTCACACGTTCGGTACTCGACGAAGACCTTCCTCTCCCTTGTTCCAGCAGGCAGCGGAGGTTGTAGCACTCTCCTCGTGATTCCGGCAGCACAATGGCGTGGTACCGGAAGTAGAGGAGAGATCCCGCAGGGCTTCGCCTTAAGCCGGAGCGAGTATGGTGGAGTATGAGAGAGGGCTATTAGTGGTCTAGGGATTAGACACACCAATTAGAAGGCTCTAAACCGAAGGCTAGGGCAATTAGAAGCTCTAAACCAAAACGGCTCTAAACCGGAGATTAGAGGATAGGAACTTGTGTGTCTAGAGGAGGAGGCCCTGCCCCTCCTTTTATGGGTGGGAGGCGCGGCCAAGGGGAGGGGAGTCCCTCCCCAAGTTGGCCTTGGTTGGCGCGCCGGCTTGGGGAGGAGACTCCTCCCCCAAGTCGGTTCCCAACTCCTCTTGCTTGTTTCCCACAGTTTCTTGTTTTAGCCGTTTGACTTTCAAACTGGAAATTTGACTTTTCTGTTTTAGGATTCAATTTAATCCTTTATTTGGAACAGCAAGAACACTTAGTACATGATGCAATCATTCCAATATGTAATGACACATTCATGTACCCCTCCCCCCTCCCGGAGTGCCGGACATTCCGGAACCTTCTAGAACATTCACCGGAATCATTTCCGAACTCCGAAACGGGACTTTCCTTATATGAATCTTATTCTCCGGACCATTCCGGATCACCTCGTGATATCCCGGATCCCATCCGAGACTCCGAACAACATTCGGTCTCTTTCTCATAATACCATAACTACTCAAACAACGTCGAATCCTTAAGTGTGTCTCCCTACGGTTCGTGAATTATGCGGACATGATCGAGACACTTCTCCGAACAATAACCAATAGAGGAATCTGGAAATTCATATGGCTCCCACATATTTCTACGATTACTTTGCGATCGAATGAACCACTTACATACGATACCAATTTCCCTTTGTCTCACGATATGTTACTTATCCGAGGTTATGATCGTCGGTATCTCTGCATACCTAGTTCAACCTCGTTACTGATAAGTACTCTTTTCTCGTTCCCGTGATATGTGATCCCTTGTGAGCCAGTCACATGCTTGCAAGCTAATTGGATGACATTTCACCGAGAGGGCCCAGAGAATATCTATCTGTCATATGGATGGACAAATCCCACTCTTGATCCATGTGTCTCAACCAATACTTTCCGAACACTCAATGCCACCTTTATAGCCACCCAGTTACGGTGTGGTGTTTGAAGTCATCAAAGCATCCATCCGGTAAAGGTGATATGCATGATCTCATGGTCGAAGGAATTAGGTTACTATGTATCAGAAAGCATATAGCAATTGAACTATTGAAATGACTTGATCTTTATGCTACGCTTATCTATAGGAGTATGTCCACCATATCATTCTCCTAATGATATGATCTTGTTGTTGATAACATCTTAATGTTCATGATAAGGAAACCACAATCATTTATCAACCAACAAGCTAGTGAAGTATAGAGGCTATACTAGGGACTTCAAATTAAGTTTACAAATCACACAAGTATTAATGTTTCCTTGTTAATACTATTATAGCATGAATGTAAACATTTATCATAAACACAAAGATATAATAATAACTATATTTATTATTGCCTCTAGGGCATATCTCCAACATCCTCCAGTTCGTATTTCAATCCTATTTTATTTGTCCTCCGAGTTGTAGTTAAGAGATTTCCCAGTTAGTACTAGCGCCGATTTGTAGTTGGGATCAATATTTGATTTTGTTTGAGATTTGGGGATTAGGAAATTCAACCCACTCGGTCAATTTATGCAAATAATCAAGAGATCTCAATCGGTTAATTTATGCAAATAATCAATCCCAATAATCAATTTATCTCAATCATGTCCTTATGTCCGCCTCGATTCTCTCTAAGAATCTATGTGCGGCTAAGCCATATATGGGCCAGGTGAGCCTAGATCTGGTAGCATCCTCGCCTCAGTGGGCTGGGACTTTTGTTCTCTAGGGCGTTGTTGCTTCTTAGGGGCACTGATACCGGGACAACTACCTAGATGGATAGGCTACGTGTATGGATTTGCGGCAAGCAATGTTGTAGCGGTGGTGGCTGTAGGGGTTCGTAGCATGGAAAACAAAAATTTTCTATCGCATACAAACAAACAAGCCAAGATCTATCTACTAGATTGCAGCAACGAGTCGATGGAATAACTCACCCTCGAAGATTCCAAAGTGTTTAACGAGAGCAGATTCTCGTGGGTGATGTAGTCGTACTCTTTCCGATCTCAAGATCGCGTAGACGATCCTTCCAGCGCCACGTTCCAGCAGCGCTCCCGCAGTCGGTCACACGTTCGGTACTCGACGAAGACCTTCCTCTCCCTTGTTCCAGCAGGCAGCGGAGGTTGTAGCACTCTCCTCGCGATTCCGGCAGCACAACGGCGTGGTACCGGAAGTAGAGGGGAAATCCCGCAGGGCTTCGCCTTAAGCCGGTGCGAGTATGGTGGAGCTTATGAGAGAGGCTATTAGTGGTCTAGGAATTAGACACACCAATTAGAGGGCTCTAAACCAATTAGAAGGCTCTAAACCGAATAGCTCTAAACCGGGGTCTAGATCTAGGGTTTAGTTTAGAGGATAGGAAACTTGTGTGTAGGAGGGGAGCCCTGCCCCTCCTTATATAGGTGGGAGGGGTTGGCGCGCCAGGGGGGGGGAGGGAGTCCCTCCCCAACTCGGCCTAGGCTGGCCGCCGGCTTGGAGGAGAGAAACTCCTCCTCCAAGTCGACTCCAACTCCTCTTGCTTGTTTCCCACAGTTTCTTGTTTTTGGCAGTTTGACTTTCAAACTGGACATTTGACTTTTCTGTTTTAGGATTCAATTTAATCCTATATTTGGGACAGCAAGAACACTTAGTACATGATGCAATCATTCCAATATGTAATGACACATTCATGTACCCCTTCCCCCCCGGAGTGCCGGACAATCCGGAACCTTCTAGAATATCCCCGATGAAAACACCGGAATCATTCCCGAACTCCGAAACGGGACTTTCCTTATATGAATCTTATTCTCCGGACCATTCCGGATCACCTCGTGATATCCCGGATCACATCCGAGACTCCGAACAACATTCGGTCTCTTTCTCATAATACCATAACTACTCAAACAACGTCGAATCCTTAAGTGTGTCTCCCTACGGTTCGTGAATTATGCGGACATGATCGAGACACTTCTTCGAACAATAACCAATAGAGGAATCTGGAAATTCATATGGCTCCCACATATTTCTACGATTACTTTGCGATCGAATGAACCACTTACATACGATACCAATTTCCCTTTGTCTCACGATATGTTACTTATCCGAGGTTATGATCGTCGGTATCTCTGCATACCTAGTTCATCCTCGTTACTGATAAGTACTCTTTTCTCGTTCCCGTGATATGTGATCCCTTGTGACCAAGTCACATGCTTGCAAGCTAATTGGATGACATTTCACCGAGAGGGCCCAGAGAATATCTATCCGTCATGTGGATGGACAAATCCCACTCTTGATCCATGTGTTTCAACCAATACTTTCCGAACACTCAATGCCACCTTTATAGCCACCCTGTTACGGTGTGGTGTTTGATGACATCAAAGCATCCATCCAGTAAAGGTGATATGCATGATCTCATGGTCGAAGGAATTAGGTTACTATGTATCAGAAAGCATATAGCAATTGAACTATTGAAATGACTTGATCTTTATGCTACGCTTGTCTATAGGAGTATGTCCACCATATCATTCTCCTAACGATATGATCTTGTTGTTGATAACATCTCAATGTTCATGACAAAGAAACCACATCATCAATCAACCAACAAGCTAGTGAAGTATAGAGGCTATACTAGGGACTTCAAATTAAGTTTACAAATCACACAAGTATTAATGGTTTCCTTGTTAATACTATTATAGCATGAATGTAAACATTTATCATAAACACAAAGATATATAATAATAACTATATTTATTATTACCTCTAGGGCATATCTCCAACAGTCTCCCACTTGCACTAGAGTCATCTAATCTAGATTACATGGTAATATACCGAACACCCATGGCAGTTTGGTGTTGGTCATGTTTTGCCCTCGGGAGAGGTTTAGTCAACGGATCCGCCACATTCAGATCTGTGTGTACTTTGCAAATCTTTATATCCCCATCCTGGATATGTTCTCGAATAGCGTGAAAACGTAGCTTGATATGCTTCAGCTTCTTGTGTGACCTTGGTTCTTGCGCATTGGCTATGGCGCCCATGTTATCACAGTAGATAGACATTGGGTCCAGCGCACTAGGAACCACACCCAGCTCTGTAATGAACTCTTTCATCCATATCGCTTCTTGTGAAGCCTCCGAAGCAGCCATGTATTCCGATTCAGTTGAAGATCTCGCCACAACGCTTTGCTTTGCACTCCTCCAGCTAACTGCTGCACCATTCAAAATAAATACGTATCCAGATTGTGATTTAGAATCATCTGGATCGGTGTTCCAACTAGCATCGGTGTAACCATTAACAACGAGCTGTTCATCACCTCCATAAGAAAGAACCATATCCTTAGTTCTTCTCAAGTACTTAAGGATGTTTTTGACCGCTGTCCAATGATCCACTCCTGGATCACTTTGATATCTGCTAGTTAGACTAACAGCATATGCGATGTCGGGTCTAGTACATAGCATGGCATACATTAGAGATCCTATGGCTGAGGCATAGGGAGTTTTACTCATCCTTTCTCTATCTTCTGCCGATGTCGGACTTTGAGTTTTACTCAAGGTCGTATTGGGCAACATGGGCAAGAACCCTTTCTTGCTATCTTCCATTCCAAACCTCTTTAGAACTTTGTCCAAATATGTACTTTGTGACAATGATATTTGGCGTTTCGATCTATCTCTATAAATCTTTATGCCTAATATGTAAGCTGCTTCGCCAAGATCCTTCATTGAAAAACTATTATTCAAATACTCTTTGACACTATTAAGAAGGTCTACATCATTCCCAATCAACAATATGTCATCCACATACAGTATTAAGAATGCTACAGAGCTCCCACTCACTTTCTTGTAAATACAAGCTTCTCCATAAGTTTGTATAAAACTAAAACTTTTGATTACCTTATCAAAACGTTGATTCCAACTTCGGGATGCTTGCTTCAATCCATAGATGGACCGTTGAAGCTTGCATACCTTGTTAGCATCTTTAGGATCGACAAAACCTTTGGGTTGCATCATATACAACTCTTCATCAATGTCTCCATTGAGGAATGCTGTTTTGACATCCATCTGCCATATCTCATAATCATAATATGCAGCGATTGCTAACATAATCCTCACAGACTTTAGCTTCGCTACCGGTGAGAAAGTCTCATCGTAGTCAACTCCTTGAATTTGTCGAAACCCTTTTGCGACAAGTCGAGCTTTATAGACAGTAACATTACCATCAGCATCTGTTTTCTTCTTGAAAATCCATTTGTTCTCGACAGCCTTCCGGCCATCCGGTAAGTCCACCAAAGTCCATACTTGGTTTTCGTACATGGATCCAATCTCGGATTTCATGGCTTCTTGCCATTTATTGGAATCTGGGCTCATCATCGCTTCCTCATATGTCTCGGGGTCATCGGTGTTGTCCACCAACATGACATTCATAACGGAATCATACCAATCTGGAGTGGTACGAGTTCTCGTTGACCTTCGAGGCTCTGTAGTAACTTCAACCGAAGTTTCATGATCACCATCATTAGCTTCCTCTCTTATTGGTGCAGGCACCACAGGAACTTCTTCCGGTGCTGCGCTACTCGCAATTTCGAGAGAAGGTTCGACAACCTCGTCGAGTTCTACTTTCCTTCCAGTCACTTCTTTCGAGAGAAATTCCTTCTCTAGAAAGGATCCATTCTTGGCAACGAAGATTTTGCCTTCGGATCTATGATAGAAGGTATACCCAATAGTTTCCTTCGGGTATCCTATGAAGACGCATTTTTCCGCTTTGGGTTCAAGCTTGTCCGGCTGTAACTTCTTTACATAGGCTTCGCATCCCCAAACTTTAAGGAACGACAATTTAGGTTTCTTCCCAAACCATAATTCATACGGTGTCGTTTCAACGGATTTAGATGGTGCCCTATTTAAAGTGAATGCGGCTGTTTCTAATGCATAACCCCAAAATGTTAGCGGTAAATCTGTAAGTGACATCATAGAACGAACCATATCTAAGAGGGTTCGATTACGACGTTCAGACACACCATTACGCTGTGGTGTTCCCGGCGGTGTCAATTGTGAAAGTATTCCGCATTTCTTCAAATGCTCGCCAAACTCGTAACTTAGATATTCACCTCCACGATCAGAACGTAGAAATTTAATCTTCTTGTTACGCTGATTCTCTACCTCACTTTGAAACTCCTTAAACTTCTCGAAAGTTTCGGACTTATGTTTCATAAAATAGATATACCCATATCTACTCAAATCATCCGTGAAGGTAAGAACATAACGATAACCACCGCGCGATGCTACACTCATTGGACCACACACATCGGTATGTATGATTTCCAGTAAGTCCGTAGCTCGCTCCATTATACCATAAAATGGAGTCTTAGTCATTTTACCCATCAGACATGCTTCGCATCTTTCAAGTGATTCAAAATCAAGTGATTCAAGAAGTCCATCGGAATGGAGTTTCTTCATACGTTTCACTCCAATGTGACCAAGACGACAGTGCCACATATAGGTCAAATTATCGCTTGATTTCAAACGTTTAGCTTCAATATTGTTGATATGTGTATTTCCACTATCGAGATTCAACAAGAATAGACCATCTATCAAAAGTGCATGTGCGTAAAACATATTACTCATATAAATCGAACAACCATTATTCTTTGACTTAAACAAGTAACCGTCTCGCAATAAACAAGATCCTGATATAATGTTCATGCTCAACGCAGGCACCAAATAACAATTATTTAAGTATAAAACTAATCCCGATGGTAGATGAAGAGGTAGTGTGCCAACCGCGATCACATCAACCTTTGATCCGTTTCCCACGCGCATCGTCACCTCGTTCTTCGCTAGCTTCCGTTTATTCTGCAGCTCCTATTTCGAGTTACAAATATGAGCAACCGAACCAGTATCAAATACCCAGGCACTACTACGAATACTAGTGAGATACACATCAATAACATGTATATCAAATATACCTTTCTTTTTGATGTTGCCGTTCTTCAAATCCGCCAAGTACTTTGGGCAATTCCGCTTCCAGTGACCTTCTCCCTTGCAGTAAAAGCACTCAGTATCAGGCTTGGGTCCAGCCTTGGTCTTCTTCGTCGGCATGGCAACTTTCTTACCACCCTTCTTGAAGTGTCCCTTCTGCTTAGACTTGCCTTTCTTGAATTTGGTGGTCTTATTGACCATCAACACTTGGTGCTCTTTCTTGATCTCCACTTCTGCAGACTTTAACATAGCAAATAGTTCTGGCAACTCTTTGTTCATGTTCTGCATGTTGTAGTTCATCACAAAGTTCTTGTAACTTGGTGGTAGTGATTGGAGGATGCGGTAAACCCCCAAAGTATTAGGAATCACTATACCCAAGCTTTGGAGTTTATTTGCGTGCCCAGACATCTTAAGCACATGCTCACTGACGGAGCTGCCCTCTTCCATCTTGCAGTTAAAGAACTTTTCAGAAGCTTCATAACTTTCAATTGCCGCATGAGTCTCAAAAATTAATTTGAGATCCTCGACAATATCATATGGGTCTGAATTCTCAAACCTTTTCTGAAGCTCCGATTCTAAACCATACAAGATAGCACACTGAACTATGGAGTACTGATTCTTCCGAGCGAGGTAAACATTCTTTACTTTATCGGGTGCATCAGCTGCAGGTGTGTCACCCAGCGGTGCATCCAGCACATAGGTCAAATTACCAGCTGTGAGGACAATCCTCAAATTGCGGAACCAATCCGCGAAGTTGCTTCCATTGTTTTTCAACTTTTCTTTCTCTAGGAACGCATTAAAATTGATGGTAGGGGCTGCCATTGATCTACAACATATTTGCAATAGTTTAGACTAAGTTTATGACAAATTGAGTTCAAATTAATTAATGAAATTAAACTAGGTGAACTCCCACTCAAAACAACATCCCTCACATTGTTTTAGTGATCACACGAACCAAATCCACTACATCAACACCGATCATCACGAGAGCTGATATAGTTTTAATGGCGAACAATCATCATGTTCATCATATCTACTATATGATTCATGCTTTGCCTTTCGGCGATCCGTGTTCCTGAGGCCATGTCTGTACATGCTAGGCTCGTCAAGATCAAACCTTAGCTACCGCATAAGCAAATCTGGCTTGCTTACGTTGTATTCACCCGCGGAATCAAAGACACCCGATCATCACGTGGTGCTTCGAAGCAGCAAGCTTTGGCAACGGTGCATACTAAGGGTGAACACTTTAGAACTTGAAATTTATGTGCATGAGGGATCATCTTATAATGCTACCGTCGTCTACTAAGCAATACAAGATGCATAAAGGATTAACATCACATGCAATTCATAATATGTGATATGATATGGCCTTTCTTCTTTGTGCTTCCGATCTCCATCTTCAAGCACGAACATGATCTCCATCATCACCGGCATAGCATCAAGGTCAATGACGCTTCTTCATGGTTGTCGTCCACCAGCTTCAACTATTACAACTATTTTGAATAGACACGCAGGTCTTAACAGAAATTAAAGACAACCATATGGCTCCTGCCGGTTGCCAACTTACAATAAGGAACATTGCATACATCAAATATAATCACAATCATGGCCATATCACATCACTGCACACCCCTGCAAAACAAAGTTAGACGCTTCTACTTTCTTTGCATATTTTACGTGGTTTGGGGCTTTCCATAAGTGTCGTTCTAACTTACGAACAAGAACCACAACATTGATACTAGCATTGTTGATTACCCGTTGTAAATTGGATCTTAACTATGCTAGGAGAAACATGCACCCGCAAAGCCACTTATGCAATACAAGTTGCATGTCAAACGTGGAGCAAGTCTCATGAACGATGTCATGTAAGGTTAGCCCGGGCCGCTTCATCCCAACATACCGCAAGATGCAAAGTACACAAAAAGCAATCTACAATAAAAGCATCAACGCCCACAATGACCATTGTGTTCTACTCGTGCAACAGATCTACATATAGACACGGCTCTGATACCACTGTAGGGGTTCGTAGCATGGAAAACAAAAATTTTCTATCGCATACAAACAAACAAGCCAAGATCTATCTACTAGATTGCAGCAACGAGTCGATGGAATAACTCACCCTCGAAGATTCCAAAGTGTTTAACGAGAGCAGATTCTCGTGGGTGATGTAGTCGTACTCTTTCCGATCTCAAGATCGCGTAGACGATCCTTCCAGCGCCACGTTCCAGCAGCGCTCCCGCAGTCGGTCACACGTTCGGTACTCGACGAATACCTTCCTCTCCCTTGTTCCAGCAGGCAGCGGAGGTTGTAGCACTCTCCTCGCGATTCCGGCAGCACAACGGCGTGGTACCGGAAGTAGAGGGGAAATCCCGCAGGGCTTCGCCTTAAGCCGGTGCGAGTATGGTGGAGCTTATGAGAGAGGCTATTAGTGGTCTAGTAATTAGACACACCAATTAGAGGGCTCTAAACCAATTAGAAGGCTCTAAACCGAATAGCTCTAAACCGGGGTCTAGATCTAGGGTTTAGTTTAGAGGATAGGAAACTTGTGTGTAGGAGGGGAGCCCTGCCCCTCCTTATATAGGTGGGAGGGGTTGGCGCGCCAGGGGGGGGAGGGAGTCCCTCCCCAACTCGGCCTAGGCTGGCCGCCGGCTTGGAGGAGAGAAACTCCTCCTCCAAGTCGACTCCAACTCCTCTTGCTTGTTTCCCACAGTTTCTTGTTTTTGGCAGTTTGACTTTCAAACTGGACATTTGACTTTTCTGTTTTAGGATTCAATTTAATCCTATATTTGGGACAGCAAGAACACTTAGTACATGATGCAATCATTCCAATATGTAATGACACATTCATGTACCCCTTCCCCCCCGGAGTGCCGGACAATCCGGAACCTTCTAGAATATCCCCGATGAAAACACCGGAATCATTCCCGAACTCCGAAACGGGACTTTCCTTATATGAATCTTATTCTCCGGACCATTCCGGATCACCTCGTGATATCCCGGATCACATCCGAGACTCCGAACAACATTCGGTCTCTTTCTCATAATACCATAACTACTCAAACAACGTCGAATCCTTAAGTGTGTCTCCCTACGGTTCGTGAATTATGCGGACATGATCGAGACACTTCTTCGAACAATAACCAATAGAGGAATCTGGAAATTCATATGGCTCCCACATATTTCTACGATTACTTTGCGATCGAATGAACCACTTACATACGATACCAATTTCCCTTTGTCTCACGATATGTTACTTATCCGAGGTTATGATCGTCGGTATCTCTGCATACCTAGTTCATCCTCGTTACTGATAAGTACTCTTTTCTCGTTCCCGTGATATGTGATCCCTTGTGACCAAGTCACATGCTTGCAAGCTAATTGGATGACATTTCACCGAGAGGGCCCAGAGAATATCTATCCGTCATGTGGATGGACAAATCCCACTCTTGATCCATGTGTTTCAACCAATACTTTCCGAACACTCAATGCCACCTTTATAGCCACCCTGTTACGGTGTGGTGTTTGATGACATCAAAGCATCCATCCAGTAAAGGTGATATGCATGATCTCATGGTCGAAGGAATTAGGTTACTATGTATCAGAAAGCATATAGCAATTGAACTATTGAAATGACTTGATCTTTATGCTACGCTTGTCTATAGGAGTATGTCCACCATATCATTCTCCTAACGATATGATCTTGTTGTTGATAACATCTCAATGTTCATGACAAAGAAACCACATCATCAATCAACCAACAAGCTAGTGAAGTATAGAGGCTATACTAGGGACTTCAAATTAAGTTTACAAATCACACAAGTATTAATGGTTTCCTTGTTAATACTATTATAGCATGAATGTAAACATTTATCATAAACACAAAGATATATAATAATAACTATATTTATTATTACCTCTAGGGCATATCTCCAACAGTGGCGTCCTCTCTTGGTAGCGTGGGCAATGAAGGGGAGGGCGATGGGTGATCCTGGTGAAGTCTTCTTCGTGGTGGCGGCCCCTGGTCTTGATATGAAGACCTTGAGATGGTGGCGGCAGTCATCCTGTCGGGTTGCTATGGCGACACTCTGGTGTCCTGAATGAGGTGCCGAGCAAAAGCTCCGCCCTAGGGAAATGGCGACGACACTGCCTATGGTGTCGTATCCCTCCTAGGGATGCCGTTCTAGGTCTCCTTTCCATGCCAGGGTTCCGGGTGAAAACCCAATTCCGACTCTTCGGACTCGGCGGCGGCGGCGCATTGCGTCATTACCCTCTTGGGATCGTTGTTGTGGAGCTTCGGTTTCCGTTGGTTGCAACTTCGAAGATGCTCTGATACTAACATGAAGTTTCTTCGGCTCTATCATTGCATGACCTCAGTCTTCTATCTTTTACATGTGACCTCATATTCATTGTTCTTGGTTCGCTGTGTCAACTGGAAGGATCGGCGCTCCGTGACCTAGAGCGAGAGGGCAGACAACCCTTTCCATCAATGGCTTGGTGCGTTCAATGCTAGGATGCCAGTGGTTTCTTAGGAGGCTTGGTTTTTTCATGCTCAAATAGTCTAGGTTGCCTACTGATAGTTGTGGCCTCTCTGACTTTCTTGCTCGACTTCGAGTTGGCACTTGATCCTCTCTCGTTTGTCGTTTCTTTTGAATTGCTTTGTAAGAGGGTTTCCTCACCGCCTTGTATCAGTTCAGGCATTTGTGGCTTTATTTGTAAAGCGAGACAAAAGCCTGTTTCGAGACACATTCTCTGTCATACCACCCCTTAATTAATAGATTAAGGTAAAGCTTTTATTGTATCGGTTAAAATTACCCTTAATTAACGAATTAATATAAAGCTTTTATTGTATTGGTTAAAATTTTATACTAGATTATGTTTGCTATATTCTCTATCAAACCACCCTTAATTAATGGCTTAAGATAAAGCTTTTAGTTTATTGGTTAAAATTTTATAATATATTATATTTGCTTGATTTTGTTGTCATCTCCATGAGTATGTCTGGCGGTATATACTCTGGTACTTGTAGCAACTTCCACATGCACAGCTCTGGCCAATCAAATCCAGCAAAGATCAAAGTTGTTCTAAAAATATATGGGCAGGTTAAGTTAATTAATAGGAAATAGTAGACGGAGGTTGGTGGAACAACGACGTGCGGCCTCCCACCCCACGGGGTTCCCAGAGATTCTCCCGCGGTAGGTGATCCCGACGAACGTCCTGGTCTGGTCCACTTCGATCCGCCCATCCACCAAACCCACACCGGTTCACTGACGTTCGGATTGCCCGGTGAACCTCTTCTGAGCTAAAAGCTTCCTACGCAGCCCCGCCCGTGTGCGTGCCCCCACGTGTTTCGTCATAGACTGGATCTAGCATAGATAGATCCCGGTCGCGTCGCGCTCGCCAGCGCCGCACCAGTTTGGCAGCTCTCTTCGCGGCCGGGGCTCGCCCACCGGGGGTAACGGACGCCGCAAAAAATACGGCCCTGCGCGCGGCGATCTCCCCTACTACCCCCATCCACCACAAAATTTTCTGCGGCCGGAGCGGCGGATTGGGGGAAGGAAAGCGATAAGGTCCAGGCAGCTTGTAGCGCCGCAGGTCAGACGCGCGTCGTGCCCGCAGCCCTCCCTCACCTCCTCCCCTCGCGCTCGATCCATCGTCTTCCTCCTCCTCGCTGATACCTCCCCTGCACACGTTCCCACTCTCCCTACTTGCTGGATTTTGTGGCTGGACCTCTTATACCGGCCGCAGCTCGGCTCCTGGTCCATCCAAACGCCATCCTCCTCCCTGCCTCCCGTTGCCGATGAGTCCCGTCGGTTGCAGTGTCAGCGCCCACGTCATTCCCTAACCTCTCTCTCGTGCCGTGCTCTCCACCTCACTCCACTCACAATACAGTCTCCTTTCCTCTCTGAATGCGCCGGATATATAATAGCCAACCAAATCACACTCCCTGATCCAAGCCCACATCCGCTCTCTTCTTGGCAGGAGCGGAGGCCCTCTCCTTCCTTCCTACCCCCGCCACTTCCCTTCCTGCGCCTCCGCTGCTAACCAATCCGATGGAGCGCGCACGCCGCCTCGCCAACCGCGCGCTGCTGCGCCGCCTCCTCGCGGGGTCCGCATCCACCACAACCCCCTCCCCGTCCCGCGGCATCTCCACCCTGGTGCCCTCGCCCGCGGCCGGGTCGCGGCCCCGCCGCGCGCGCCCGGCCCACCAGCACACGCCCTCGCGCCCGGTGTCCGTCTCCGCGCTGCAGCCCAGCGACACCTTCCCGCGGAGGCACAACTCCGCCTCCCCCGCCGAGCAGACCGTCATGGCCTCCGCCTGCGGCTTCAACACCCTTGACTCCCTCATCGACGCCACCGTCCCCGCCGCGATCCGCGCGCCGCCGATGCAGTTCACGGGCAAGTTCGACGCCGGCTTCACGGAGTCGCAGATGCTCGAGCACATGGCGCACCTCGCATCCATGAACAAGGTCTACAAGTCCTTCATCGGGATGGGATACTACAACACCCACATCCCGGCCGTCATACTGCGCAACCTCATGGAGAACCCCGCCTGGTACACCCAGTACACGCCCTACCAGGCCGAGATCGCGCAGGGCCGCCTCGAGTCGCTGCTCAACTACCAGACCATGGTCGCCGACCTCACCGGCCTGCCCATGTCCAACGCGTCGCTGCTCGACGAGGCCACCGCCGCCGCAGAGGCCATGGCCATGTGCAACGGCATCCTCAAGGCCAAGAAGAAGACATTCCTCATCGCCTCCAACTGCCACCCGCAGACCATCGACATCTGCCAGACGCGCGCCGCGGGCTTCGACCTCAACGTCGTCGTGTCCGACGCCAAGGACTTCGACTACAGCAGCGGCGACGTCTGCGGCGTGCTCGTGCAGTACCCTGGCACGGAGGGCGAGGTGCTGGACTACGCCGAGTTCGTCAAGGACGCGCACAAGCACGGCGTCAAGGTCGTCATGGCCACTGACCTGCTCGCGCTCACCACGCTGCGCCCGCCTGGCGAGATTGGCGCCGACATCGCCGTCGGCTCCGCGCAGAGGTTCGGCGTGCCCATGGGCTACGGCGGCCCGCACGCCGCGTTCCTCGCCACCTCCCAGGAGTACAAGAGGCTGATGCCCGGACGCATCATCGGCGTGAGCGTCGACTCCAGCGGCAAGCCAGCGCTCCGCATGGCGATGCAGACCAGGGAGCAGCACATCCGCCGCGACAAGGCCACCAGCAACATCTGCACCGCGCAGGTACACCCGCTCACCAAATTGTCTGATAGCGACAGTGACAGCACACTAGTTAATTGTTTCTGATACGGTGGGTTAGTGGCAGAGCATATTGTCATAGAATACTCATTTATTAGATGTACTTTCTGATTTTATAGGCCTTGCTCGCCAACATGGCAGCCATGTATGCTGTCTACCATGGTCCTGCTGGGCTGAAGGCCATCGCCGACCGTGTCCATGGCCTGGCTGGTACTTTCGCCCATGGGTTGAAGAAGCTCGGGACAGTGACCGTACAGGAGCTGCCCTACTTTGACACCGTCAAGATCACTTGCGCTGATGCAAATGCTATTGCTGAGGAGGCTCGCAAAAACGAGATGAACCTTCGCGTCGTCGACGCAAACACGGTTCGTTTTCTGCTCATGTTTTCTGTTCAAGTACAACTGATTTAATTACTGGTTGAGTTGTGTGCGTTGAGCATTAACTTTTGAGTTGTGATGCTGCAGATCACCGTTGCCTTTGATGAGACAACCACCTTGGAGGATGTTGACAAGCTGTTCAAGGTGTTCTCTGGTGGCAAGCCAGTAAGTAGTCGTTCCATCAGTATGGTGTTCTCTGGTGCTTGATGTGGAATTATTTCACAACATTAAATGACGTGGTGTCACAAACACTTTCAGGTGGACTTCACAGCCGAATCCATTGCACCTGAAGTCTCAAGCTCCATTCCTAGCAGCCTTGTGCGCGACAGCCCCTACCTAACTCACCCAATCTTTAGCATGTACGTGTGGTGCTTGCATCTTTGTCTAACTAATTTTATTTTTTTCCAAACAAGAACATTGCTTAGCACGAGCTCACCTAATTTGTCTAGATGTATTTAATAAACTGAAAATATCTTGTGGCCTTGCAGGTACCACACAGAGCACGAGCTTCTCCGTTACCTGCACAAGCTGCAAACCAAGGATCTCTCACTATGCCACAGTATGATTCCTCTTGGTTCTTGCACCATGAAACTGAATGCTACGGTCGAGATGATGCCCGTCACCGATCCCAAGTTTGCCAACATGCACCCATTTGCCCCTATTGATCAGGCTGCAGGCTATCATGTAAGGACCAATTAGCAGTCATTTCGTTTCTAATCGCAAACTATCAATAATAATAAAATGTAGGGGTTCTGAAATGACTTACTTTTTTATGAAGGAAATGTTTGACAACTTGGGTGAGCTGTTGAACACGATCACCGGCTTCGACTCTTTCTCTTTGCAACCAAATGCTGGTGCTTCTGGAGAGTATGCTGGACTGATGGTTATTCGGGCCTACCACAGGGTATGTCATGATAAATATGCCGTGCTAGTTCTCTTGCTTTGTTGAGCATTTTTTGTTTACAAACAATGTGAAAAAATGCAGGCAAGAGGAGACCACCACCGAAATGTCTGCATCATTCCTGTCTCGGCACATGGTACAAATCCTGCAAGTGCTGCTATGTGTGGCATGAAGATTATTACTGTCGGAACTGACTCCAAAGGTAACATTAACATTCCGGAGTTGAAGAAAGCTGCCGAAGCAAACAAGGACAACCTGTCTGCTCTGATGGTACTGTTTCTACGCTATGCCCATATGAGAATTTATCACATTCCAACCTCAATTGTACTCTTGCAGCTCAACTGTTCATTACTAAATTTTGGTCTGCCGCTCTTAATCTATACTATCACTATCATTATATGGAGTGTGATGAAGCAAATCAGAGGACTTTCACTCTCGTATTTTATTGCAGCTTCTAATCTACTACCCACATCAGCTTATAATCTGCTATCCACATACTACCCCTTTTGGTGGTTCAGATTTTTGTGTTGTAGAATAATTAATCAGAGGGAAGTATGAAGTATGTTATAGTATCTAGTCGCGCAATTTGCAGAAATATTGACTAGTATATGCTAAGAGGGAAATCGGGCAACAGCTTCATAATACTTCCCTAATGGTTCTTGGTCATATTTCTATATAATAGATGACTATGTCCGAATGCTTTATGTTATCTAATGATACTATGAAGCTACACATGGTTGAAGAATAAGAGTAACTAATCTGGTACTAGTTCATTGAGTACGGAAGTTCATTAGAAATATTTGTATTATTTTTCCTGTGCTAAAGAATAACAGAATGTAACATGATCACCTTGTTCTTCAGGTTACCTATCCTTCAACCCATGGAGTCTATGAAGAAGGCATTGATGAGATATGCAGGATCATTCATGACAACGGTGGGCAGGTCTATATGGATGGGGCCAACATGAATGCTCAGGTTAGTTCTTCGCACATTGTTATACCACTTTGTCCAGTTATTTTTGGATTTGCTCCCATCAAGTATTTTATACTAATAGATTGGAACATTATATGTTGGTCCACAGATTGTATATATATCTTGCCAACATAATGGTGAATTTTACTCTACAAAAGTTTAAAACTACAAATTGTATTAAATATGTTTTTATCTACTTCCCATTTGTTTTCATCTTATAAAAGAATTCTGTTTTATTTGTACTTGTCCATGCATGCTAAGATATGTTTTCTTTAAGAAAATATCTCTTCAAGTTCACCTAGTCCTTGTTGAGAAATTGTGATATGGTAATTTCAGATATCGCAATACTGTATATTGAAATTCTAAGAGCCATATAATCTCTTTAACATACAAAATTTGTATTTTTACAGGTTGGGTTGACAAGCCCTGGTTTTATTGGAGCAGATGTTTGCCATCTTAACCTTCACAAGACATTTTGCATTCCACATGGTGGAGGTGGTCCTGGCATGGGTCCTATTGGTGTTAAGAAGCACCTGGCACCATTTTTACCATCTCATCCAGTGGTAGGTGTCCTGAATGTTTTATACTATCACTCCAAATAAAATTATAGATTTCAAATTTCACTCCTAACAAAATAACACCCATTGTCTAATAGTTGAATTTGAATAACAGATGAGCATGATATTAGGAAGTGTGTCATCTCTTTGTATTCTTTCATGTTGCAAGTTTTAAAATATTAAGTGTTTGGTGATGATGTGTTAACTACTCAAGCCATGCTTCAAATGTCCAGTACTATAACGAAAAGAATCAATGATATTTTTTGCTTGACTTGTCATTTCATTTGGAAGCAAATGCAACAACATTATCAGACTAATTCGGTAATTCATTAGATCCCAACTGGTGGCTTTCCCCTCCCTGAGAAAACCGACCCTCTTGGCTCCATTTCTGCTGCTCCATGGGGATCTGCTTTGATTCTTCCAATTTCCTACACATACATAGCCATGATGGGGTCTCAGGGACTCACTGATGCTTCAAAGATTGCGATCTTGAATGCAAACTACATGGCAAAGCGTCTGGAGGTACTTGACGTTACTCATGGTCACATTTGTCACAATTTGTATTTATAGTTGAACTACTTTCTAACTCTTCCATTGGAATGAATTTTGCAGAAACACTACCCAGTTCTTTTCCGTGGAGTCAATGGAACTGTTGCCCATGAGTTCATCATTGATTTAAGAGGGTTCAAGGTACTTGCCCGAACTATGTTAGCACTTGAACCCTGCGTTTATCCATTTCAGTTCTCTGACTGAATCTTGGATAATTGTTTTTACAGGCAACTGCTGGTATAGAGCCTGAGGATGTTGCGAAGCGTTTGATGGACTATGGATTCCATGGACCAACCATGTCATGGCCTGTTCCAGGCACACTTATGATTGAACCCACTGAAAGTGAAAGCAAGGTAAGCATATACAATTTAATCTATTGCCTGACTTTGCACCAACGTTTGTTTTTTGCATTAGCTTACTGGTTACTGCCACATCATTTGTCTTGTAGGCTGAACTAGACAGGTTCTGTGATGCCCTTATTTCCATCAGGGAAGAAATTGCACAGGTAGAAAATGGCATAGCAGATGTGAACAACAATGTCCTGAAGGTAATCTACTCCAAACTGTCTCAGTAAATAACTAAAACATTTTTCCAATAGCATGAGCTTTTGGCTTAACTGGCTGGGTGCATGCAACTCAATACACATGAACATGGTAGTTGACATGTGTTTTCCTGTTCTATTACTCAGGGCGCTCCCCACCCACCCCAACTCCTGATGAGTGACGCATGGACTAAGCCATACTCCAGGGAGTACGCCGCATTCCCTGCGGCATGGCTTCGGGGTGCCAAGTTCTGGCCAACAACATGTATTGATCGCTCCAAAGACTTCATGTTACTTATTGTTTCAATTGGCATACAAGCTAATTATCTCTATTCTATACTTCCAGGTCGTGTGGACAACGTGTACGGGGATCGCAACCTCATATGCACTCTGCAGCAGGCATCCCAAGTGGCAGAGGAAGCTGCAGCTGCTACCGCGTAATCTCCTGATGATGACGATCTTGGTGTGTGAAACAGTGTAAAGAAGTTACAATGCTTCCTGTAGGAGGGAAGCATGCTTGCTTCTCAATCTCTCATGTACTGTATATATTCTCCTCAGATGCCACCCTCTCCTGTATCTCTGTATCCCTATCGCCTTCCCCATTCCCATTTAAAAGTGATATTAGCTATATTGGCTAGCATTTGTACTCTTATCTGAATACAGGAAAAATAATTGAGATCTGTTTTTGTGTCCTAGCCATATATAAAGAAAGAAAATCTAGATTATTAGCCTGTGTACTCTATATATCCATGGAAAACAGTTGAGAACTTGAGATTAAAGGTCAGTCCTTCGCTATGGAAGCTTAAAGGAGAGTTAACAATTATCTGCCTGCCCCTGGTAGATACCTTGTTTGTCAATGGGAATGGCCATATGTTTTAAGGGTAAAACCTCTTGTTTGTGTGTCACAATTTCACTCGCTACAGTCAGCCCTACTAAATTCTGTTTACCAGCATGTACAATGAGGGTGATTTTTCTTTCTCGTCCAGTTACACCTAATGTATCTGTTTTTTTTGCGTTCTACTGATATCATCTCTTCTTCACATGTTTTCTTGTTTACTTTGACCACAACATATTTTGTAGATGCATTATAGCACATATTTGAAGATATGACCGAAGGATCAAGTGTGTCAACTAAAGAGGAGGGGTGTAGAAGACTGCAAACTTTTATTTCAAATTAAACATTTCCTTATGGAATTCAAGCCGACTCATCTCTTGCAATACTACGCTAGCACATATTTTATGGAATTAAGCAGAGCTAGGGCTAGGGCTGGAATTCAAGCCGACTCGGTTCAACTAACTAGCTCCGCTCGGCTTGTTAACGGGACGAGCTCAGATTTCAAACTCGGTAAACTGAGCAACTCATTTAGTTCATTATAAATTGCGAAGAGGCAACATATAAGAAAAACTAGTAATTTTTCTTATAATTTAGAACTAGAATAATAATAGTACTTCCATAATTCTACAAAGTCA
This sequence comes from Avena sativa, assembly GCA_916181665.1. NCBI lineage: Eukaryota > Viridiplantae > Streptophyta > Magnoliopsida > Poales > Poaceae > Avena > Avena sativa. Next base: position 398,203,718 of record OV702281.1, read on the forward strand.
AGATAAATGAAAATTATGGTAGATCTACAATATTACATGTGCAAGAAACACTTGCAGTTTGGCACTCATCTAGATAAAATTTCAAACTTTGTATTTGAACAAGTTTAACGATCTAAAAAAGTAGCCCGTTTAGTTTGGGTGAACAAACGAGCTCAAAGAAAAAAACTCGATTCGACTCATTAGACTCCGAGTTCGAGCTAGTCGAGCCGAGTCACGAAATACTCATTTAGCTTGCGAGTTTCAAGTTATAATTCCAGCCCTAACTAGGGCCAATGATCTTCTGAGACCAAAACACAACACACTGTCTAATGTCGATTGCGTTGGCCACGACAATCACGTTAGGATGACCAGTGTGATTTTGTTCTCTCGGGCGCTAGGTCAGCCTTCAAGCGATCTCAGATCTCTAACCATGATGAGCTGACCATGCCCTTGCATAGTAAAGCACATGCATACTAGTGGATAATAAGACGATTTTTCTTATTTAGTCCACGCTGTCTTCGGAAGCCGAAGAAAACGTACAATACAATGGATCATCTCTTAAATTATATATTTGTATTTTATAAAATATAAGTGGTGTATTAATTAGCTTAAACAGTTTGGATTACGATCACCAAATAAAATAACTTTGGATCTCATCTCACATGCTATCTAGCTATCTTTAAGTCATAGTTGGGTTGTTAAAATTCAACAAGATTGAGTAAGGAAAGTCATTTTGTATAATGAAAAAATGTCTTATCTTACTAAGAAATCACTTAGTTTACAAATGCTGAGAGGAAACACGTCGAGTAAAGACCGCAAACATGCTAAGCATTTTTTGGAAAGGAAAATTATTATCTTTTGGCGACATATTGGTGATCATAATTTCACTACTGAGTAATATGGTATTGTATATGATTTTCTTCTTCTAGATCTCCAAAGTATTTTTTGCATATATTGGATTATTTCCGATCGAGATTCTTTTGGCAAGAAGATAGTGAGAAAAAGATGTATCATCTGGCCAAATGGAGTGTGGTTTGCCATCCCAAAGACCAAGATATGCTAGGTATTCATGACCTTGAGGTTAAATATACTGCTCTTCTTGGTAAATGACTTTTCAAGATGTTTAAAGCAGATGGTGTATGGCAAGCCCTCCGAAAATAAATATATTGGCTCAAAGACATTGTCCCAAGTGCTTTGAAAGCCCGAGGACTCACACTTTTGGATGGTCTAATGGCTATGAAGGAACATTCTTATGCTTTTCTTTTAATGATGGAATGAAAATTCGTTTCTACGAGGAAAAATGGCTTGAAAATGCTACCACTCTGAGAATAATATCCAGCCCAATACGATATTGGTCATCATAAGGGTGAATTAATTGCCAGCGTTTTGGAATCTTTTCCTCTGAATGTGACATTTAAAAGACATTTAATTGGCCTAGACTTGCATAGTGGAACGTTCTATTGCAATGTTTAGCCACAATGTAGTTTATCACTAGGGGCTGATGAGTTTCGATGGAATCTACATGAGAGTGAAAATTTCTCTATAGATTCCATGTATAGAGCATTGATCCAGTCTAATGTGTCATTGATAATAACAAAGAAATTAGAAGATGAAGGTAACTCTAAAGACTAAAATCTTTGCTTGGTAACTTCGTCAAAGAGTTTTTCTTACAAAAGATAATCTTGCCAAAAGGAATTGGCATAGAAGTGCTAAATGTGTTTTTTCACCATGATGAGACTACTAAATATTTATTCTTTCAATTCAAATTTGCTTGTTTCATCTGGTCAATCATCAAAATAGCTTCTGATTGTATCCTCCATGTAGTGTTGCCAACATACTTGACAATTGGCTAAATGAAATTGATAATAGGTTAGAATTCCAATTATGGTTGAAGCCCTTGCCGTTATTTGGTCACTTTGGCTATATAAAAATGCTAAGGTTTCTATAATGATAAAATTCTATTCTTATCTAGGTTATCTACCATTGTACGATCTATTTATGGAAATATGTACACGCTTCATGGATACAAAAGGGATATTTTTATCGAACATGGATAGCAGCGTGATCTTTGGACTGGTCCTTTATCACCATAGATCGTTATGTAGTTTCCATATGATTTTATGTATTACACTTTTTATGTATCTTATTTTGAGTTTGGAATTCTGGAAGCTGTGTACATCTTAGTTATATAGATGTCGATTATAATGGTTAAACCTTTTAAATAATAAAGCACCCATTATAAAAATAAAATAGATCATTAGCTAAGAAAAGATGATGTTTTTCATCTCTCCCTATTCCAACTTAGCAATTATACTACGTGCCATAGTTTGAGTATCTGTTTGGGGTTTCGTAGGGTCTCATCTCTTACCTTTTCACTTTATATAAACATATCACGTTTACATATATTATCGTATGTGTACAATATGACATGGTATGACATGGTATGGTATATGCACAGATAGACTAGAGAAAACTCTAACATACCCTCTCAATCTGAATTGCTATATACAAGGTTAGATTGGACTTAAATTTGTCTAGCATATGTCATGTGGCTGGTTTAGTGAACACATCAGCCAACTGATCATTGGTGGAAATGAACTTGATATCCAGTACATCGACAACTAATCATTCTCTTACAAGATGAAAATTGATCTCAATGTTCTTACGAGCATGAAAGACAAGATTCGTCGTCGGGTAAGTAGCCCCGCGATTATCGCACCATGAGACGGGTGCACGCTGTTGAGTCAAACCAAGTTCCTTGAGTAGAGAGTCTATCCATATCGCTTCAGCAACACCATTGGCCGCCTTATATTCAGCCTCAGTACTCAACCTCGGGACTATGGGTTACGTCTTTAAACTCCTGATATGAGATTCAGTCCAACAAACACAACAAACACACCCATGGAATGCCTATCATCCACGTTACCTGCCCAATCTGCATTTGTAAAATACTAATGTTAGATAATGGAGACTTGCAAATATGCAATGCACATAAATGGGTTGAGAGAGAAACTGGCACACTTTGTTCACCACAAAGAAAATGTTTGGACAATTAAGAGTCAAATATTGAGTTAATTGGATAAAACTACCACAATTAGGGCTATCATGACGGGTCGGTACCATTTTCGGTAATTCTCGCACGTCGGTACCAACACTCGGACGCCAAAACGCTGACCGCACTAATTCGTGGTTGAACACATTCCTGACGATGCTGGCCCATGTTCGGCACTGACATGGCCAAACGGCCGTTTCCCCCGCCGTTTAGGACACGACCAGGTGCGGTCGGACTAGACCAGGTCACTCTCGGTCTTCCTCTTCCCCAGCTACTCTCTCCACTCCCCCTTTCTCTCTCCCACTCGTGATTCAGAGGCAATGGAGGAGCTGACAAATCCTGGAGGCGGCGGCGGCACAGGCGACAAAGGCGGGTCTTGTGCTGTTGGCGGAGGCCGCGGGAACACGGGAGCCACAAGGGAGCAGATGGATGGTCTGGACGAGCTATGGCTGTCTCGGCCATCGACGACATCGGCGATGCTGGCGCAACTCTGGGTGGTGAACCCATTGGATTCCGAGAGGTGGACGACCAGTCTCGGCGGCGTGGAGTACGTATTCATCTCTCCCTCTCTCTCTAAAATTTTCGATTTAGGTTTTAGGATTTGCTGAGCTAGGCTATTTGCTTGTTATGTTTTGTAGTCTTGATCCAGAGATTTGGTAGGTCAGGATTCATCTTGATGGAGTGGACAATTTAGAGAGAAATATTGCCAGAGACGACATTACTTATATGAACTTAGTTGCAATTATTCAGGAAAAGGGGTTTAGTCCGAGGGATTCTATTTACTTCACAAAGCAAGGGGTAGATGAATTGGTTGAGAACAACTACCATATCTATGAATTGTTAGATCACTTTGATTCAAGTAAGGTGATGTCTTTGTTTGTAAAGAGGGGCAGAGTTAGTAAGAACAAGAAATATGAAGCCACACCTAGTCAACCAACATCATCTTCCATTGTGCAATATCAAGAACCTGTCCCTATTGATTGCAATGAACCCGTCCCTATTGATTGCAATGAACCTGTCTATGTTGTTTACAAGGAAGGATACATTTTCACTAGTCAGACTGGTAGCACTGTCATAGTTGATGATGAGTGCACAAATACTTATCTTCCAACTCAAGAAAGTCAGATTGTTGTGAAGGGAAAGGCAAAAGCCATTGAAGACAGTGATTCTGAGGATGGTGGCAGCATGGGGTCAGACATTGGTGATGATGATCCTTGGTGGGATGCTGTCATTGGATAGGTTAATATTGAACAGTTAGAAGAGTCCAGGAGAAAGGAACCGAGGGAACTAGCAGAGAGAATTGAGGAGATGAGGAGGAAGAGAGAGGATCCCCTGATGCACTGTGAAGGAGACACAGATATTGAAGACTTGTTTGTGACTGAAGAAGACACGCCAACTGTGTTTGTACCAGCCCCTGAACCTGGAAAGAAAAAGAAGAAAACTCTTGTTAGAAAAGGACCCACATCAAGGTGTCATACATTTGTGGAGATAAAAGAAGCACCAGAGTACGTACCATCATCAGATGATGAAGATAATGTTGCTAGTTTTTCTAAGGATGATAAAGTTTATCTGTTTGAACCATTGATCATGGTTCACCAAAAGGCAGAAAAAGTAGAACAAATAAAAGGCCAGGGAGAAGGTGTTATGATGAGAGAAGGTTGAATCCACATGAACAATTATGCTTGAAGATGTGTTTTGTGAATATGCAAAAATTCAGAGATGCCTTGATAAATTTGCATATTGCTCAAAGCAGGAACTACCAATATTGGAGGAACTCAAATGTTAGAATAATTGTGCATTGCATCCATAAGGACTATCCTTTCCATATGACAACTTCAGAGATAAAGGGTGAGAAGACCTTTTGTATTAGGAAGATGAGGTTGCAACATACTTGTGATACAAGCACTGATAGTTCAAGGGTGAGTGCTAAATGGTTAGCTCACACATATGCAAGTATGTTTAGGTCTGATCCAAATACAGGAATTCAGTCACTCATAGATGCAACTAGGCAACAACATGGTGTGGAAGTAAACAAGGACATGGCCTATAGGGTAAGAAATTTGGCTCTAGATGAAATAATGGGTGATCACAGGGAGCAGTATGTTAGACTTAGATATTTTGCCCAAGCTATTATTAATACTAACCCTGGTAGTAGGGTTTTTGTCATAACAGTGAAACCTGCACCAACTGTAGAGAACCCTAATCCTGGTCCCACATTCCATGGATTCTTTTTCTGTATCAACGGAGCCAGAGAGGGTTTTCTTAATGGTTGTAGGCCATTCATAGGTGAGCATCTATTTTATTAATGTATGTGGGACATTCATTAAATTATAATGTGTAACTTAAGCTATTTGTGCAGGGCTTGATGGATGCTTTGTTAAGCTATGCACTGGTGCTCAAATCTTGGCTGCAACAGGCAGAGATGCCAACAATAATATGTACCATATTGCCTTTATTGTTGTACCCAAAGAGGACAAGCCAATTGGTGTTGGTTCTTAACTCAACTGAAGTATGCTCTAGGTGGAGAAGAAGGATAGTTGGTAGATATACATTCATGTCTGACAGACAAAATGTGTGTTCCTTATACTTGGCCTAAATTTATTTGCTACTTTCTAATTTCCTTATACTTAACTTAATTTCGTACTTAGTAACCTCCTTATGCTTGAAATAATTTGGTACTTAGGGCCTTATAGCAGCAGTCAACCAAGTGTTTCCTGTTAGCCCTCAAAGATACTGCCTAAGGCACATATATGCCAACTTCAAAGCAGTTGGTTTTATTGGTGAAGATTTGAAGAAGATGACGGATGCAGCATCATATGCTTACCAGAAACACCATTTTGAGGCTGCCATGGAGAACATGAAGCAAGAAAGTGAGACTTCTTGGAAGTGGCTTAGTGCAATCCCAGTGCACGCATGGGCTAGGCATGCTTTTGACACCAATTGCAAGACTGACCTTGTGGTGAACAATCTAAGTGAGGTCTTCAACAGATATATCCTAGATGTTAGAAAGAAACCTATTAGAACTATGATTGAAGGGATAAAAGACAAGCTGATGACTAGGATGCATGAGAAGAGAGTAGGTGCTGCTAGGGAAGGATGGGAGATTACTCCCCACTTCAGTGAGCGGCTAGAAATGGCCAAGAAGCACTCTAGATTCTGCACACCAAGGGTTGCAAATGCTGTTTTGTGGCAAGTTACTAATGCTAGAGGGGATGCAACACATGTTGTCAAGTTGTTGGAAAAAACATGTGGATGTAGGAAGTGGAATGTGACAGGGCTTCCTTGTAGCCATGCATGTAGTGCTATCATCAAAGCCAAGAAGAAACCTAAGAATTATGTGAGCCATTTCTTCAAGGAAGATATGTATGCCAAAGCTTTTCAGCTTGTCATTTACCCAATGGCTGGCCAGCATGTTTGGCCCAAAACACCAACACCTGACATCATACCACCTTACTTCCACATCAAGAAAGGGAGAAAGCAAGAGAAGAGGAGGAAGGGAAAGTTTGAGGTGCTAAAGCCCAAAGAGACATCAAGAATGGGAACCATTACATGCTCTAATTGCAAACTGCAAGGGCACAACACCAACTGCTCACAAACTTTGAGGCCTGATCTGGTGATAAGAAAGAACAAGCATGTGGCCAGTGATCTGTTTTCAGTTTGGTTTCTTTTGTTTGTTTATGTGTAGCCTGGACCAACAGATTTTGTGTGTTTATGTGAATTCTACACCAACTGATTTTGTTTGTTTATGTGTAGCCTACACCAACTGGTCCACCACCTACTGCAAATCGTACACCAACTGGTCCACCACCTGCTACAAGGGCTACACCTCCTGCTGCAAGGGCTACACCTCCTACTGGCAGGGCTGGCTTTGTTGCTCTAAGATCAGCTGGAAGAGAGAGAGGGTGATGTTCCAGGTGGATTTGTTCATGCATACAAGAGGACCAGAACATGGAACTACTTGAATTGTGGCTATGTTCTAGGTGATGAAGGACAAGCTGGACCATCAGACAACTAATTCTTCTAGGCATGATGTTGTCATGGAGTTATTTTGGGAGATGTGTTGTAATGGACAATTAGTACTATCTGCCTTACCACACATGTCTGACTCTTTTGGTGAAATGAGAGTATGTGATGTACATGTAGTAACAATGTAAGTGATGCGGCTGAGTTGCTGTGAATGTGATGGACATGTAGTAACCATGAAATGCATTCTTGATTCTGGTACTTGAAATTGCCTTTGTTGAAATACATGCTTGATTCTCTGAATGTGATGAAATGCATGTTGTGAATGTGATGAATGTGATGGACATGTAGTGATGCAGCGGAGTCTGTTGTATAGCACCTGATATAATACAGTGCTGTCAAAATCTGGTACACATGAAACACGCAATAATATGTTGGAGAACATCATAATAACAAGGAAACACACAATAATCTGGTAGAGAACATCATAATAATCGGGTACATATAGAAAGCATCCATATTACTTATTAAAATGCTACATACTTGTTCCAATGGTACATACCAGAAACACACAAGTTCTTGCTCTAGTTCAAAAGCCAGAAACACACAAGTTCTTGCTCTAGTTCAACAGCCAGAAACACACAAGTTTAACTACTTAGTACAATAACAACTCATTCAGCACACAACTCCGAGATCTGCTTCAACTTCTCCTTTTCTTGGAGAGCCTTGAAAAGATCTCCCATGCAATACTCCAATTTCTTTTTCTCCTCCTTCAAAGTGCTAACTTGTGCCAAAGCCTTCCCCTTGCCTTCTCAAGATCCAGTTCATGGGTTTTTATTTTGCCCAACTCACTCAATGGCAGAGTCAGGCTAAGTTCTTTCATGAGTTTTACTTTCTCTTGCTCCAGTTCCTTTTTCTCTAACACCAGCTGGTAATTTGCAGTGGCATACTCCACATTCCTAGAGATTCTTGTGTCTTTCTCTTCCTCATACATACCCCACAGCCGAATCAAAGCTTTCTGCAATGTAGGTGGCCACTCCAAATCCACCCAATGGAATGTGTCACACATGCCCTCCTACACATTATTTAGTATTGTGATTGTCAATATTCTAAGCAATGAAAATGCAAATTAAGCAAAGTACACAATATATGATCTTAAGCAATGCAAACTTCATTAAGAAATGCAATATTTCATACCAACTTGTGATAAATCACCTAAGCAATATATAATCATATTGGTGAAGCAATACATGATCATATTGGTGAAGCAATATACATTAAGCAACAGTAGTCACTAAGCAAAGCAAATTCTACAATCAGTGATAATGAAGCAATGCAAATTCTACAATCAGTGACACCACCAACCTTGCAACCACAACCAAGAAATTTTCTCCTAGTGTCTGATACTTCGAAAGCAACAAATTTGTGTAGAGGCTTGTCGTGCTTGCACCTCAGCTGAACATCATCACTGTCGTTGTAATCAGGGTCAAAGATAGTATCTGGCACCTAACACAAAGCACAACAAACAAAAACTTAACATAAATCGACAAATCTAGGGTTCAGTGGATATGACATGAGCATATGTCCAGCAGGGTTTAGTGGATTTACAGGAGAGTGCGGATGTGACCTAATATCCTGAACTAAACAAGAGCTTAAATCGACTGAAATCCAACTAAAATCGACAAATCGGAGAACCATATTTCTACACTTACAAGCGCATGCGGGTGATGAGCTCAGATCACTGTAGAGCTTCGTTGGGAAACCCCAAGATGAAGGTATGATGAGTACAACAATAAGTTTACCCTCAGTTATGAAACCAAGGTTATCGAACAAATAGGAGCAAGGAAACAACTCCAAGGTGTTGCTAACAACTTGGAATCCTGCACAACACAAACTCAAGACTTTGCCCCAACTTACAGTGAGGTTGTCAATCTCACTGGTTTGCTGAAAACAAAGGATTAAACGTATAGTGTGAAAGGTAATGGTTGCTGGTAGAAAGTAAACGGTAATAGTAGATGATGTAACAATGGTAAAGATTGGACCGGGGTCCACAGTTCACTAGAGGTGTTCTCCTTAAGATACATAACATGCTGGGTGAACAAATTATAGTGGGGCAATTGACAGGAACTGATCAAGGCATAACAATGCAAATACTAGACATTCATGATTCCTATGAGATTTGGTTGGGCATTACAACAATATACATAGACCGCCATCCAACTGCATCTATGACTAATAATCCACCTTCAGGTTATCATCCGAACCCCCTCCAGTATTAAGTTGCAAGCAATAGATTATTGCTTTATGCAATGTGTGTAAAGTAAATAATACAATTGTTCCATGAACAAAATATTGTTGTTTTCTCCCTAGTATCAACAACACATCTATAACCTTAGAGATTCCTGTCACTTCCCCAGATTCAATAGAGGCATGAACCCACTATCGAGCATAAATACTCCCTCTTGGAGTCACTAGCATGTAGTTGGCCAAGATAGCTACTAGCAACGGAGAGCATGCAAGATCTCAAACAACATAGACATGATAGAATCAATAATCAATTTGACATAGTATCTCAATATCCATCGGATCCCCGCAAACACAACATGTATGATTAAAAATAGATGATCTTGATCATGAACGAAGCTCACAAGATCTGAACATGATAGCACAAAGGAGGAGAACAACCATCTAGCTACTGTATGGACCCATAGTCCAAGGGTGAACTACTCACTCATCATACCGGAGGCTGGCATGGTGATGAAGAAGGCCTCCAGGACGATCTCTCCCCTCCACCAGAATGAGGGGAAGAGCTTCAGATCCCCCTGATCTAGGGACAATGGTGGCGGCGGCTACGGACTGTTTTGTGGAGATCTGATCGGGTACTTAGGGTTTCGGCATCGGGGGGCTTTTATAGGCGAAGAGGCAAGGCAGGAGGGCAGCCAGGGGCCCACACCCTGCCCTGGTGTGGCCTAGGGTGGGCCCGCGCCTAGGGGAGGGCCCGCGCCTAGGGGGTGCGGCCGCCCTGTGGCGCCCCTCCGGTCGCCCTTTGGTCTCTATGTCCGTCTCGGTAAAATATTGACTTTGGCTTTTGTCCCGTCCAATTCCGAGAATATTTCCTTACTAGCTTTTGTGAAACCAAAAACAACGTAAAACAGGCAACTGGCACTGCGACATCTTGTTAATAGGTTAGTCCCAGAAGATGTATAAAAATACCTCAAAGTGTAGATAAAGCAAATCAAAGTAGTTACTAAACAAGCATGGAACATAAAAAATTAATAGATACGTTTACGACATATAAAGCATCCCCAAGCTTAACTCCTGCCCGTCCTCGAGTAGGTAAGTGATAAAAAGAACAATTTTTTAGGTGACATGCACCATCACAATCTTGCTCAAACCATTTGCAAACCATTGAAAGCTGGGATCAAAGTACTCTAAACATTAGCATGAAAGATGAAGTTCTAACAATAAGACATGGCAACTATGTTGCAACATGAAAGGATACAAACAAATATCATGAGTAACAATGCATTTAAAGATGTTTGTTTGTTTCACATATAGAAAACATAGCATAGTGGTATTCAGCTTGTCCCTCATGGAGTAGCAAAACATAAATTCATAGGACACCTTCAAAGTTCATACGGGTGACTAGATACAAATAGTTCAAGAACAAGCAATATCAACATTATGAATCAATCAATAAGTTTTGGGGCAATGCACATAGAACTAAGAATGAAAACTATGATCTCCTAGTTGGTGCATAAAGATAGAAGGTGGAGACTCAATATAAAAGTGGGAAGAAAGGCCCTTCACAGGGAAGCAGGGATTTCAAGTTTCATAAAGAGCTTCCAAAAATTATGGTACTTCTTAGATTTCAGCTCTCATTGCCCCTATCATAAGCATCTTGAAGTGATTAAGGTTAAAGTGAAACAAGTATGGAGTATATGCTTGACAAATCATAAGTTGGTAATCTCATGTCCCTTGAGTACGAGGGACGTTCCTCATGCTACTCTACTTTAGTTATCGGTAAGTTCTTGTCATTGTAAGTATATGTGTATCATAGAGAACCGCCAACGGGTACCCCTTTCCCCATGACACAGGAGCTATCCCATATCAAAATGACAAGGCAATAGACAATGAGCATCTCAGCAATCCTTTATTTACCATGAGAATGGTGCATATATTTTTTTTCTTTTCTCTCTCTTTTTTCTATTTTTTTCTGAGGATGCTTCATGGATTGCTCACTATGGTGATGCTGCAAATTTCCACCATGATTAGGCATGGCTTAGGCTAGCGGCCCAGGCGTTTCTCTAACACATATACATAACTCCATGGACTTACAAGCTCCCCTTTTATTTCACACCGTCGTCATTCATAAACAAAAGAGCATGATATCAACTGGGTAGATATTTACAGGTGTTGAAAGCATTCCCGGTGACAGCATGGTTCTGCAAATTCCCAACTTATAAATGCAAGCATATACAACATAGATGACACAATGGTTCAAGTTTATTAGGGGCAAGAAAAATAAAGTGTGCCATCAAGTTTGTGAGAGCTTTAGTCACTCATTTTCACATAACAAGTTTAATTTGGAAGATAGATAAAACAAGAATATACTTGGAATGGTGTAACACACCATGCATAGGAATTTATAGTGGACTCTTTAGAATAACTTGGTTTCTTGGGAGTTGGATGCATGAGTAGAGCTTACTCATACAAATGTCCATAATCATGCAGAGCGACAAAACATTATTAACTAAAGCATAAAGTGGTATCACAAGTCAAAAACTAAATTGTCATAGAGGCTAAGGTGACTGGTTCATAGTCATAACATGGTGTGAGCATGTGCCAAGTCAACCCAAACAAAGCATCAAAAGAGAATACCATAATATTATGCTTTTGTATGCTGAAACAACGCATGATTCCTTCAAGGCACACTAAGCAATCTCAATTGTTTGGAATAAGTCGTGCTACAGCAATAATCACTAAGCATAAGGTCAAAACAACTTCTAGCATGACATGATAAATTCTAAGCCATATTCAAAGCAAGCTCCCTTTTGTATCACTAAAGCATGAAACTTTCTACTCTTTTCCAACACCAATTAACTTATTTGAAACAACACAGCGAAAGCGGGGGTCCAACTACTTTATTCAAGCAAACTAAGCAAACGAAAACCAAAAACTAAAACTAAGACGCTCCAAGAACAACACAATAGTGCATGAAACAATAAAAACGAAGTGTCTAGAAAGAGACCTGAAATTTTTATTGATGAAGAAGGGGATGCCTTGGGCATCCCCAAGCTTTGACGCTTGTACCTCTTGAATATTTCTTGGGGTGACACGGGGTGGCATCCCCAAGCTTGAGCTTTTGTCCATTCTTCATCTCATCATATCATTCACCCCTACACTTGAAAATTTCCTTCATACAAAACTTCACACAATCTTCATTAGCAACATTAGTGCATTTAAGATAATTAACCTTTGGGTTTAGTTTCAACACAGAAAAACTTTCATTAAAAACCCAAGCTACTGTAGAAATTCTTTTAAAAATCTCAAGTGATCAATAAGAACTCAAAAAGAAACCGATAAAGAGGCAAATGGAAATAATGGCAGAAATCTGTCAAAACAGACCAACAGGTAAAAACCAAATTTTTCGAAGACCTTCTGTTGCTCAAATAGAAAAGTGTTGAACTAACGGAAGCTAGATAACAATGTGGGTCATTTATTAATAAAATTACAGCTTAATCCAGCATACATAGATTTTTCATGAATTTTTACAGTGAAGCACAAAAATCTGTTTCGGGACAGCAACTTCCCCAAATCTTACTTCTCTCTCATTAGAGGTTATTCTTAGCACAAAAATCAAAAAAAAGGATAAGGAGAGGTTATTACATAAGTAATAACTTCTAAGACTCAAGAAAACTATTGGGTTATCTCCCAAGAAGTACTTTTCTTTAACGCCTTTAAGTTAGGCACAAGAAGCAACAATCAAGTATTTTCAAATGAAGAAGCATTAAGATCAATGCTCGAAATTTCTTCAACCAAGAAAGGTATATCATCCAAATGTGTTCTATAGGATCCTCTATCAACTCTCTTGGGTTCACTACTTTCATCAAACGGATTTTCAGGAATAATCCAATCAAAATTCTTTTCTAAGGCTTCATGCATTCCTACAAGTTTAAAAGGTATGGGTATTTTAATTTCCTCTCCATTGGGTTTAGTTTTATCCAACTTTTCTAACGTACCCATAACATCTACACATGAGCCTAGCATATTAAAATGATCAAAGACCCTTTTAGCTTCTTTAGCAACATCATTGAATTCCTTTAGCAAAGTTACTAGAATAAAATCTATTTTTTCAGTATCCTCAATTTCTTTAAGTTTAAGAAACATTATTTGCATCATGGGTTTAAGGTTAACAAACCTAGCCTACAACATGTGAACTAAAGAAGCTGCGGCTATTTCATAATTAGGAGCAAGTTCTGCTAAGGATCTCTCCTCAATATCCTCATGTTTGCTAATATGATTAAAGAATTTTTCAATATTTTCTTTCCCAATTATAGAGCCACTACATATTGAAAGGTCTTTCAGGGTGAACTTAGGGATCAACATGGTGATCTAGATCACGGTGACAACTATAGGAAGAACTATTTTTGTGTTTTTTATAAGAAAAAACAAACCAAACGAAACTATTTTTTTGTAATTTTTGGTAAAAAGAAGCAAGCAAAACAAAGCAAAAGAAACTAAGCAAAACAAAAACAAAGTAAAGAGAATGGTTGTGAAGGACTCCCCTTGTGAAGCTGTCCTTAACTCCCTGGCAACGGCGCCAGAAAAAGTCTTGATGAGCTCAGATCACTATAGAGCTTCGTTGGGAAACCCCAATAGGAAGGTATGATGAGCACAACAATACGTTTTCCCTCAGTTATGAAACGAAGGTTATCGAACCAGTAGGAGCAAGGAAACAGCTCCAAGGTGTTGCAAACAACTTGGAATCCTGCACAACACAAACTCAAGACTTTGCCCCAACTTACAGTGAGGTTGTCAATCTTACTGGTTTGCTGAAAACAAAGGATTAAACGTATATTGTGGAAGGTAATGGTTGATGGTAGAAAGTAAACAGTAACAGTAGATGATGTAACAATGGTAAACATTGGACCGGGGTCCACAGTTCACTAGAGGTGTTCTCCTTAAGATACATAACATGCTAGGTGAACAAATTATAGCGGGGCAATTGACAGGAACTAAGCAAGGCATAACAATGCAAATACTAGACATTCATGATTCCTATGAGATTTGATTGGGCATTACAACAATGTACATAGACCGCCATCCAAATGCATCTATGACTAATAATCCACCTTCAGGTTATCATCTGACCCCCCTCCAGTATTAAGTTGCAAGCAACAGATTATTGCTTTAAGCAATGTGTGTAAAGTAAACAATACAATTGTTCCATGAACAAAAGATTTTTGTTTTCTCCCTAGTAGCAACAACACATATATAACCTTAGAGATTCATGTAACTTCCCCAGATTCAATAGAGGCATGAACCCACTATCGAGCATAAATACTGCCTCTTGGAGTCACAAGCATCTACTTGGCCAAGATAGCTACTAGCAATGGAGAGCATGCAAGATCTCAAACAACACAGACATGATATAATCAATAATGAATCTGACATAGTATCTCAATATCCATCGGATCCCCGCAAACACAACATGTATGATTACAAATAGATGATCTTGATCATAAACGGAGATCACAAGATCTAAACATGATAGCACAAAAGAGGAGAAACAACCATCTAGCTACTGTATGGACCCATCAAAGTGTAGACAAAGCAACGCAAAGTAGATACTAAACAAGCATGGAACATCAAAAATTATAGATACGTTTACGACATATCAGCGGGCTAATATCCTGCCCTTCTGAGAAGCCTGACACAAGGCTACCGCTGTTGGTGTCTTCTTCATTCTAGTAGGGCATGGCAACAGCGGTGGCAGAGGGTCGGCGACAATGGAGGCACTAGATCGGGGGAAGTAGAAGAGTTAGAGAGGAGACTGATGTTGGAGATATGCCCAAGAGGCAATAATAAAATGGTTATTATTATATCTTTGTGTTTATGATAAATGTTTGCATAACATGCTATAATTGTATTAACCGGAAACATTAATACTTGTTTGTTTTGTAAACATAAAAGAGTCCCTAGTAAGCCTCTTATTGAACTAGCTTGTCGATTAATAGATGATCATGGTTTCCTGATCATGGACATTAGATGTAATTAATAACAAGATCGTCATAAGGATAATGATATGCTGCACACACTCCTATAGTTAGCGTAGCGTAAGATCAAGTCATTTAGAGTTCGTTTGCTACAAAGCTTTCAAATACATAGTAACCTAATCCTTTGACCATGAGATCAGGTTAATCACCATCGCCGGATGAATACTTTGATGACATCAAACACCACTTCCGTAACTGGGTGATTATAAAGGTGGCATTAGGTATTTTGAAAGTATGTGTTGAGGCACATGGATCAAGAGTGGGATTTGTCCATCCATATGACAGATAGATATACTCTAGGCTCTCTCGGTGGAATTTCATCCAATTGGCTTGCAAGCATGTGACTAGGTCACAAGGGATGGCATATCACGGAACGAGTAAAGAGTACTTATCGGTAACGAGGTTGAACTAGGTATAAGAGATACTGGCGATCAAACCTCGGATAAGTAAAGTATCGCGCGACAAAGGGAATCGGTATCGTATGTAAACGGTTCATTCGATCACAATGTAATCATAGAAATATGTGGTAGCCATAATGGATTTCCAGATTCCTCTAATGGTTATTGATCGGAGAGGTATCTCGATCACGTCTGCATAGTTCACGAACCATAGGGAGACACACACTTAAGGATTCTATGTTGTTTAGTAGATATGGAATATGAGTTGGAGACCGAATGTTGTTTGGAGTCTAGGATTGGATCCTGGACATCATGAGGAGATCCAGAGAATAAGATTCATATAAAGAAAGTCAATTTCCAAGGTTCGGAAATGTTTTCGGTGTTTTGACCGGAAGCTTCTTGTAACATCCCAAAAATACTAAACTTGGATCATCAAACTCTAATCATCAAAATTAGGGTTAACAAAAACTTTTCTATTTAAAAATATGAAAGCATGCATGTGTGTATGCATTCCAATTTGAATTCTTTTGAATTGCCTTGTTTGTGTGTTTCTTTGCTTGTAAATGGATTCTTAGGTGAAATAAACATCATCTAAACAATCCCCACACTTTTCCCAAAGACAAATAAATCAAAACAAACAAAATAAGGGAATGGTCATTTTGACCAATTTAACTCCCATGCCTACTTTGGTTGTCTCTAACTTTCAAAACTTAACAGAAAATTGTTTGGATCTTTACACCCCTTGATTGTACTCATAACAAAGTATCAAGGACCACCTTGTGATCATCCAGAAACTTTCAAATGCATAGTTTAAATGACAATTCAAAATTGAATCTTTATCATATGGGAAGATCCCACTTTTTCAAAAACCACTCAAACAAGCTCAACTTTCAAAACCCAAGCATCTGCAGACTCACCAGCACCAACCTAGCACACCCACAAAATATCTTTTCAAAATTCAAAACTTGAATTCTTGCGGCCATTTCATCGAACACCTTGCAGATTCAAATCAAATAAAATCTAAACACTATTGTGAGCAGTGATTGGAGCCTAACTTGTTCCCTCTCTAGCTCACAGCAACCTCAGTAGATCATCTAGCTAACTAAACCAAGCACTAGCCCCACTGTAAGCTTGGCAATGCCATC
Organism: Avena sativa; assembly: GCA_916181665.1. Classification (NCBI taxonomy): domain Eukaryota; kingdom Viridiplantae; phylum Streptophyta; class Magnoliopsida; order Poales; family Poaceae; genus Avena; species Avena sativa. The sequence continues at coordinate 398,220,534 of OV702281.1, forward strand.
AATGGTGAACAGCCGAAGCTCACCATGTCACCCCAGTGTGGACAGCAAGCTAGGAGCAGCACTAGCCTCGCTAACCTTGTCTGGGAGCAAGCCAACACCCCACCGCCACTCCCTGTCCAGCGCTCAAACCTTGCCAGCCCCTGGACCACACGCACAGACCGTGCCCATCTCGCCAGCAACCATGTCGAGCATGCTCCAGAGCACCACCCTCGACCGAAGCCCATAGACCACGCGTCGCCCTCGTCGCGTGCATACATGATCACCACCGTCCCAGAAGACCGCCAGACATCCCCCTTTGCTGCCCCATGCCTTACAGCCACCGCTCGCCGTCGAAGATGCCGCCTCGGCCACGCAGAGCATCGCACGTTCCAGACCATTTGCCACCGCCCCTACATGTGCATTAAAGCCGTAGAGCATCGCCAGGAGACCATCAAGCGATCGCCACCGCCGGCCATGCCTCTAGCAGCCCGTAGCCATGTCGCCACCATCGCCTGCCCATGCCGTTCGGTCTCGTCGTCGCGACTATAAATAGAGGCCATCCCCAGCCGAATTGAGCACACCATCTCACTCCCCTCTCCTCACTGATCGTTCCACCCCGTTCCCGAACCAAGGCGAGCAGCGCTTTGCCGGAATTTCACCAGAGCCCGTCGCTGTTGGAGAAGAAGGGAGCCAGCGATTGGAGCCGCCCCAGGAGAAGCTGCCAGTACCAGGAGGTTCGCCATCGTTGACTTTGTCGTTCGCTCGCCTCGCCGACCCTCGCCTGAGCCCCGGTGAGCCCCCAACGACCCTCACCCGCAGCGTTAGGTTTCAGTCTCGCCGGAGTTGCCCGACGTGGACAACGACCCTCAGCCGTTAGATTAGAACAAGATCCCATGGCTCACATCGCCCCATACCGCTTCGCACCCCCTCGTCTCACTGACGCGTGGGGACAACGACTTAACCAGCCCGCGTAAGCGTTGTGCTTAGCAGGCCGGCCTAGTATCGCTTCCCGCGCAGCCCGGTCATTTGAAATTAACCTTTTCCATTTTATTTCAAACACACTTCTGCACCTAGATTCAAAAATCAACCCATATCGATTCAGTGAACCAAATCGAATGAAACCAATTTTGCTAGAAAGTTATGGAAATGCTGAATCCAAGCCCGTTGGATTCAAGTCATTTGGATCTGTAGATCATCCTTGGTAAAAATAACAAGGCAGAATCTTTTCTGCATTCAAACATTTTTTAAATTTAAACCATAATAGCTTTTGAGTTGATTCCAACTCTCAAAAATCATATTTAACCATACGTTTCAGAATATATAAAAATATATAGGTTTACTTACAGAAATAATGACCAAGTAATAAAAGAATGCCACATAAGCATTTCTAGTCACTTTATTTAATTAAAATAAAAGGTTAAACCTTATTAAATTGTGACACCACTTTAAATCACATTCCCATTTAATGAAATATGTGGTGATGACATGTGTCAACATGATCCCATGTTTGGTTTGGAGAATATTAAATCTTAAGTAGTTTTTCAATGAGTAGAAATTACTTTTCTAAAAATAAAAGGAATTAAACCAAGCTTGGGTCTTGTAATGTTAGTGATGATGCTAGATCATCTATAGGACCCTTTTGTGTGATGATTGCAAGTAGTTAAGTATGTTTGGTAATTGTGTACCTCGTATTTATTTATAGACGCTAGTACCGACCAAGGATACGAGGAGGATACTACGAATAAGAAGCCGAGGAGAACTTCAAACACTGCTCTGCACAGGGCAAGCTAACATTTGCAATTTAGCAAGCTTATACTGATACTGATGCAAGCCAATACTTGCAAGCTGTTAACTTAGCAAGCCTTACTAATCAAGTTGACCCATGCAAGCTAATACTTGCTTGCTACCATGCCCACTATATGCCTTAAAGCATATATGATCATAACCACTTGATAAACCAATCCTAGTTTTACTTGCAAGCTTTATACTTTATTTCTTTATCAAAGCTATTACTTAGAGTGCACTTAAGTGAATTGTAGATTCTAGAAGGATAAATGAAGGTTGCATAAAGAGCATAAAATTTGGCCTAAGCTAGACAATCTTGATGTCATCCTAAGGCATGAGATTGAACTTAGTTAAAACTCCACTTGTTTACCACCCCTTATTAGTACTTACCCCCACTTGTAGATGCTAGTTCTAAGCATAAAACTTGATCAACTTTATATGGGAATACTTGGTGGAAAAATGGTTATGAAAACCTTGGAATGATGGATCATTCTATTGAAATGTTTTGACATGTGTTTCCAAGCAACAGATGATTTTGGTGATGAAAATGTTGAGGCATGAGCCTTAGCCCTTTATAAAACTGATGGTTGTCTGGATGCGATACCATTCCAATTTTATCGGACAACCACAATACCCGAGAATTGGGTAGGGCTTGACTGGAAACTTATATACCTTAGTATTAGTTCCCTCACGGCCAAGGTCTGAGCTGAGGCTACCTTGTGAAGATTGTCCACCTGTGCAGTACCCAAGATGACAGTTGGTCATGGTTGGGAGGCCAAACTCACAGGAGAGGTTCTTATACTAGGGCGTGTAATTGAAAGGTTAGGATTGATTATCCGCATACTGAGTATGGTGAATTCAGGATTTGCTCCTGACGGATGTATCGAATGTTGTGGTGGAAGTGTACAATCTCTACAGAGTGTCAAACTATTCGAATAGCCGCATCCGCGGTTATGGAAAGTTGGAGTGGCCATACTGTTCCCCCGTCAGATGTTTCCAAAATGACTTGTGAAATGATTTGAGACTTTGACTTGACCACAACAGGGTTGTGATATGAAATACAAGTTCCCACTTAGGTGTTATAAACTTCAACTAGCTCTCTTGCTTCTGAATTTAGTAGAGGTAAATCTGGCTTTTGCAAAACAACCCTAGAGCCTAGTGTCCTATTACAAAAAACCCCTTCACTTGTTAGTATTAGTTTGCGAGTACTTAAAGAGTACTCATGGCTTTGTCCCTGGCTATTCCCGTGGCCAGACTATGAAGAGGAGTACCTGGAGGATGGACCCCAGGAAGGTTACGACAACTAGGATCATCTCCCATCGTCAGCATTGCCTGTGACCCCGAAGATGGAGCTTCGCCTACGCTATCGTTATTATTACGTATTCCGCTGCTTGTGTTGTATTAAGACTGGATCATGAGATCCTTATTTGTGTAAAACCTTATGTATGGTTTCTAATGGATGATGTACTGTGGTATCCAATTCTGTTATGTCTCGCAAAAATGGTAATCCTGGGATTGCGATGTATGGCATAACAGGCATCTGGGATTAAAAATCCGGGTGTTGACACTTCTAGAATGTTCTGGAAGGTACATCACCCCGGGAGGGGGGGGGGTACTTGGAATGCACAATACCCTAATGGGGTAGGATCATGGACCACTAGGTCAAGTCAGCCAAGGACAAGGAAGAGAGAATCAAACTCTAGTTTGAATAGTCAAACACTAGTTTGAAAAGTCAAATCTTAGTTTCAAAGTCAAAGTCCTAGTGGAGGAAGGAAAGTAAACCTTGAGGGAAAATGCTTCCCTTTCCCTCTCCATTGCCGCCGGCCATGAGGAGTTTGGGGAGGACCCGGCCAGGGCTGGGAACCTTGGCCGCCGTCCCTCCACCCATATAAGGAGGGGTGGGGCACCCCCACACACACAACCTAACCCCAAACCCTAGGCGTAACCACCTATGGTCGCCTCCCTCCTCCCTCCTCCCTCCATTGCCCCGCTCCGACTTAGGTGAAGCCCTGCAGGCATTATTCTCCACCACCACCACCATGTCGTCGTGATGCTGGGATTCCATGGAGATCTACAAACTTCTGCTACCCTGCTGGAACAAGCGATAGGAAGGTCTTCATCGACTACCGTATGTGTGATCGACTACGGAAGCGCTGCCGGAACATGGCGCCGGAAGGATCGTCTTCGTGATCCTGAGATCAGCAAGTGAACGACTACATAAACCACGAGAATCCAAACTCATTAAACGCTTTGGATATACGAGGGTTAGTACTCTACAAACTCGTTGCAACAATCTCGTAGATTAGATCTTGGCGTTTGTGTGTTCCCGCGATAGAATATTTTTTCCATGCTGCAAACCCAACAGTGGTATTAGAGCCGTGTCTATGCGTAGATCTGTTGCACGAGTAGAACACAATGGTTTTGTAGGAATTCATGCTTTTTTGTCGCTTGCTTTTCGTGTACTTTGCATTTTGTGGGATGGTGGGATGAAGCCATCCAAGATAACCTTACATGTCATCGTACATAAGACTTGCTCCACACTCAACGTGCAACTTGCATTGCACAAGTGGCTTTGTGGGTGTTTGTCTCTCCCACCATAGTGAAGATTCAATTTACAACGGGCACTTGACAATACTTGTATCAACGTCGTGGTTCATGTTTGTAAGTTAGAATAGTTCTTATTCGAAAGCCCCAGCCACGTAAAACATGCAAAGAAAATTAGAGGCGTCTAACTTGTTTTTCCAGGGCTTGTGTTGTGATGTGATATGGCCATGATGTGATTGTGATTATATGTGATGTATGCAATGATCCATATTGTAAGTTGGCAACCGGCAGGAGCCTTATGGTTGTCTTTAAATTTGTTAAGACCTACGTGTCTATTCATCATGTAATCGCTTTATTCCAAGTAGTTGTAATAGTTGTTGTTGGTGATGAACAACCATGAAGCAGTGCCATTGACCTTGACGCCACGCCGGTGATGATGGAGATCATGTTCGTGATTTGGAGATGGAGATCAAAGGCACAAAAAGAAAGGCCATATCATATCACATATTATGAGTTGCATGTGATGTTAATCCTTTTTATGCATCTTGTATTGCTTAGATCACAATGGTAGCATTATAAGATGATCCCTCTCACTAAATATCAAGTAATAAAGTGTTCGTCCTTAGTAGGCACCGTTGCTAAGACTCGTCGTTTCGAAGCATCACGTGATGATCGGGTGTGATAGATTCTACGTGTGCATACAACGGGTGCAAGCCAGATTTGCGCTTGCAGATACTAAGGTTAACCTTGACGAGCCTAGCATGTATATACATGGCCTCGGAACATGGAATACCGAAAGGTAAAGCATGAGTCATATGGATGATATGATGAACATGTTGATTGTTTGGCTTTGAAACTACATCATCTCTCGTGATGATCGGACTTGGTGTAGTAGATTTGATTCGTGTAATCACTAAAACGACTCGAGGGACGTTGTTTTGAGTGGGAGTTCAACAGTAATATGATTAAAAGTTGAACACAATTTATCATAAATTAAATCAAAGTGAATTTGCATAATTGTTGTAGTCATTGGCATCCGTTCACCACCTTTCGCTTAGTTATAATTGAGATAATAGAACTATAGAATTCTGGATAGTTACTTTATAAACTGGTATCGTATTATTTTGAGTGTAAATATAAAGTTTAAAAGTCCTATTGCAAACTTTTAGCAAACTCCGTTTATTCCGTAAAGTTTAATAATTGGTATTAAAGCAAGAGTAACAATTCCAGTGTTAGTATCTAATTATCATATTTGTCTCCATGATTCTTGATATTCAAAAGATTGTTTTAATATCAAGATTATCTAGGATTTGAAAGAATTGTTTCAGAAACCATCATGTGTGGAAGATATTGAGATATCTGAAACGATGTTTTGGTTGCGACATGATAGAGTATAATATGACAATATTTATGTTCTCATATTTGATGATAATTTGCAAAAGGTTGGAGACGCTAGTCATCCTAATCCTCCAGAAGGTTTTGGAGAGCAACATTATACTCGCGATTCACCGTTATAAGCTAAAGTAGCTTGATCATGAAAATTATCATGATAAGTATGAATATAAGATGTAGGTAAAATGTTTACTACACTAAAAGATAACTAAAGAATGGGATTCTAAAGAACGCTAAACATTTGATGATGATGATCTACTTCAAAGTGCAAGTCCAAAGATATTAGTATTTGACTATACAAGTGTTGGACTATATGTCATGTGTATTGCGCCACTCTTGATGTTGATAGATTATTTTAAAAAGAAAAGGAAAGAGAATCTCAGAAATATTTGGCAGAAAAAGAAAAGACTAGAATTGTTCAGCTCAGGTATATAGATAATATACATGTTATGGATGTATTCTTTGCTTGTTAAACAATGTGGTTCTTGGGTATTGGATATCTAATTTGCTGGTATGAAATGCTATACAAAACAATTCATGAACTGCAATGGCCTAAGTAACTAGCAAGAGAATAGGTGATGATGTTAATCAAAAACAAACAAAGTATTGTTGTGTTGCTCGTTAACATCAAAGCTTACCTTCAAGATTTGTTTCAATAATTGTTATTTCGATCAGGTATTGTGAGAACAAAAGGGGTGTTTAAATAATTGTCGTAATCCATAAAATATGGATGATTTACAAATCTGGTTGGATAAATCACGTCCATAAAACTAATGCTAAAAATATCTAAAGACAAATGATTAAAAGATCACTTAAGAAGTGACATCGCCGTTTAAATTATATTAGAAAGAAAACATGAAAAAACTCCATGTTGATGGAATTTTGGAGTATTTTTATTTTTATCAAATAACGCTTGTGAGACTTTCCTGGAGATAATTAAAACTTCATTCAAAGGCCTAGAAGAACGAGCGACTAACTTATTGGAATATGTACATATTGACGTATGTAGTCCATTCTGTGTAGTCATGAGCGATGGGTTTTGTCACATCCCAAAATTCTCCTAATTTTGGAATGTGAAATAAATAAAATAAGTTGGTTGAATTGTATGACTTTGTTGAAAATTCTCAAAGAACAGAAACTTTTGAATTGAAAATCATCTCAACCTTGAATTCAAAACCTTATATTATTTTGTTATGACCTAAGTAGCCATACAGGCAAAAGGGCATGGATTGTTTATGGATTTTAGAATTGGTGTGGAATATTTCAAAATTCAAAATCATAAAGCATGCATGAACATCATTGCATATAAACCATAAAAAGGAAATATTCTTGCCCAAAAAGAAATACAAAACCCTAAATGGAAATTTTCCCATTCTAAGTACAAACTTAGAGCCTATGGCTTTGTCCATAGTAAAAATAAATTGAGAAAGAGTAAATCCTAAATGGAATACCTTGATATAGGACACTTTTACAAAACCACAGAAATTTATTTGAGTCCATTTGGAGCTAAAATGCAAAAGTTGTGTTTAATATAAGAAATAATAATAATGCTACATTGGCCAAACTAAATATATATTGGTTGGTAAATTAGAATTGGACGATAAATAATGTAGTTAATATTCTAAAATGATCGGGATGATTTTACAAAATTTTAGAAATTTGAATGAACTTATTTGGAGCTATAAAACAAAATCTACAAAAGAAATAAGAAAATAATAAAAGAAAATGAATAAGAAAAAAAGGGAAACAAACTAACTACCCTACCTACCCGAGTCGGCCCACTTCTCTCCTACCGCCCACCCACTCGCTGTGCGTAGCGCGTAGCAGCCGCGGAGTCCCAGCAAGCAACTGGAGCAGCACAGCGGCCCGCTTCCATCTCCCTGTTCCACTAACACCGGGGCCCACCCCCCCGATGTCTCCCTCCTCGCGACGGGAATCGCCCCGAGCACGTCTTCGCCCTGATTCGACCCCCTCCAAATTCGGACGAATTTGTTGATCCTTTTCCCCTTCGCACGCCCCCTACTACTTAAATCCCCGCCTCCCCTCTTCCTCTTTTTTTCGCAAACCTCGAACCCTAGCTGCCAGTTCAAGCTCGCACGGATCTCGCACCGCCGCCTCCATTAAACGAAGCTCAGAGACTGAGCCTGTCATCAATTCTGTCGCCCCCTCTTCGTTATTTTTATCTCTCCGAGTTTCCCCCACTCGCCCTCATCTCCTCACCCCTATTTCCTCTTCCTTCTCGCAGTAGAGCAACCGGGAGAAGCCACCGGAGTTCACCAGCGCCTGTGGCCTCCATCCGCAGATTGACGTCGTTACAAGGAGAAGGAGGAAACGCAGAGGCCATATTCGAGACGTCCATGATCTTGTGAATCTCGTCTGCCTTTTACCCGTCGCCAGAGAACACCGGAACCTTCTCCATCATCGAATTCCGACTGTCGTTCACCGCCACCCGCCACCGCTGACCTCCAACACACGGTGAGCCAGGAAGGATTCCTTCCCAGCCGTCGGATCGGAAGAGGACGCGTGAGATCAGATTGGGTTGACAAAGAGGTATCAGCCAGTAATCGTTCGCCACGTCGTCACCCGGTCAGCCCGCCAGTCAACGCTGACTCAGCCGGCATAACCAACCAGGTCATGCCACGTCGCCGTGCTTGTCTGCTATTTTCAGAAAATTGTTTAAATAGGTAGAAAAACATGTAAACTTGTAAAATGCATATAAAAATATTTATAAGTCTAAAATTTATAAATAATATATCGTTGGATTCAAAAAAAAGTATGAAGAATATAAATCTGAGATTATAGGGAACTTTGACAGTATACATTTACTGCAATAATTTAAATAGATTAATTACCTATTTGAGGTAAATAAATCATAGTAAATTATTTGTAGATCCTAAAAATACAAATAATATCTCTATGGAATCCCTGGTACATGTAGAACAGTAATCTGACCTTAGATATAATTTTTATCAAAGGAAATAATTTAAATGATTTAAACCCTTCTAACTAGTATTTAAATCATAGAAAATTAACAAAACTCCAAAATTAGTGAAACCAATTGCTACTGTTTTGTATTAATAATACCTATCCAAAGAAATTGTGTGACAAATTATTCGGTACTGTTAAAACAGAAATTCTTACAGAAATCTATAAAACCATTGCAATAGTAATTTAATCATAAGAAAATATCTATAACTCCTTTTTAGGTGATTCAAACTGCTACTGGTTATAAATTACATTACCTATACAGTAGCATTTAATTCACAATTTAATACAATGGAAACATTAGTAGTTCAATTAAAGTGGTATAAACCATATTAAATCGATATAACTTTAATAATAAATGCTTTAATGCATTAAATGATTTTCCACACGCATCATATAATCTAATAATGTTCAGAGAACTAAATACAACCATTGTGGCTTATTAAATCATCATGCATGCATTTGCTCATCATTGTTTTATTGTATTGGTGCATTGTTGCAATGTTTTGAATGGTGTGTTTGTTGTGTTTGCTTCAAACGTTAGATTGTGAGGAGTGCAACTACTATGATTGCGATTATATGATTACAAGTATTGTGGTTATGACGAGTGCAACCATTATATCTATGAGGATTGTGAGGATTATCTAATCGACTACATCTATATCAAAGGCAAGTGGTGCTATCTTGGTCATAAATGTCCTACTATTTTCCTATGCATTATAGATGTTTATGTAGAATTGCATCTGTAGGAATTGATATGTATATGCTATGATATGTTCCATATTATTTCCTAGCAAATTCTTTGTTTATGAGCCATCGTATTGGTAGATTGCTTAGCTATGCTATTTAGACGAGGAAGGGAATCACATCATGAAAAGTTATATGTTTTGAAAGGCTTATGTTTTGCTAAATGACAAACCAATATGTTTTAATGAATCACCTGGGAGGAATGGAATTGATTGGGTCATAGAGTGTGGATTTATGGTGGGGAATGCCGCCCAGGGTACTGAGAAAGGATTGGCTTCTTTGTTTGGTAGCTTTCGTATACAACCATGTGCCAATAATAAAATAGACGGTTGGCTAGACTTAGTAGGTTGTGCGACCCGAACCCTACGTAGCCAGAGATGTAGAATAGTGTAGGTTGGTATGGTGCGTGGATGGGTTTGGGAAGCTCTTCCCGAATGGTCTCGTCTTGGACTTCTCCCTATCATCACACAATATGAGTGTGGTGGTCCGAGTTGGGTTGGCCAGGTCACATGGGTAAAGTGTACAAACCCCTGCAGGGTGTCTAAACTAAGTACTTAGCCGTGTCCCTGGTTATGGACAATTTGAGCGACCAGATACTGATGCTATGACATATTTCTCATTCATCCCAATTTCTTAATTACTTAAAACTTATTGGGTGAACTTAATTGGGTAGGAGCACCTGGAGTGAACCAGAGTGTCCTATTTATCGTATTGGAAAACTACTTTGTTACAAATGTTAGGATAAAACTATTGCTTTATGCAAATGAGCCTGAACTCCACTTGGACAAATAAGCATGTAGTTGATAGATCTGTTGTTAACTACTTTAGCCTACTTGCCATACATTCAATGTATTAACTATTCGTGGTTGCAACGTTTCATGTTGTAGGTTATATCGTATCTGAGTGATCGTTCATAGGTCGCGAGACTCCACTCAACAATTGTTCGCCTGTGGCACATTTGAAGGATGGAGATGTACCTTGTGATTGCTTTCCGCTGTAATATAATGTAAAATCTGGATCATATTCGTTATATTTATGATGCACAGTTATATTTGGTATTATTTTGTACTGTGTGTGCCAGTGAACCGATCCAGGGATTGGCACTATACACATGAACTCAGCCTTATCAGGCGAGGGTGTTACAAGTTTCAACTTCATATGCTTTCTTCGGAAATTTGAGTGAATATATGTGTATATTTACTTAATGAGGAAGAAGTATGAAATATTTGAAAATCTTCAAAGACTTTCAAGATGAAGTGGAAAATTATTGTAACAAGAAAATAAAGAGTTTATGATTAAATCATAAAGGAAGATATTTGAGTTACAAGTTTAGCATAAAACCTAAGATTTGAGGAATTGTTCCATGGATTTGCATTTCCTGAAACACCATAGTAATATGGAGTGTTCAAGATATGTAATGGAACCTTGTTTGACATGGTAAGATCAAAGATGTCATTTATAAAACTGCCATTACATTTTTAAAGATTAAACCTTTAGAGACTACCGCTTTTATACTAAAAAGAGCTCCATCGTGATTCGTTGAAATGACACCATATAAGTTATGGTTTGGGATAAGACCCAAGTTGTCCTTTCTTAAACATTGGTATGCTAGGCATAAGTAAAATGTTTACAACCAAAGTCAGATGAGCATGCATTTGTATGTTATTTAGAATAACCGTTGAGTATTCCTCCATAACACCAACGACAAAAGTGTTTATCACTTAGAACGTCAAGTTTCTTAAGAAGGAATTTTTCGTGAAAAGTTAAGTGGGAGGACGATAGAACTTTGATAAGGTTATTGAACTTTAGCAAATATGTACTGAGTTGCGCGGCGCCGGAAAGTGTCCCGGAAGTAGCAACAATGCTCATGGCTCATGTGCCTCAAAGGTTGTGATCACAGAGGTCTAAGTTCCTATTGAACCAAGTAGGTCGGGTAAAACAATCAAATACTAAGATTTCAGAGTAAATCATTGTTGTTTGACAATAATGAACCGACTAAATGCAAAGAAGATATGATGGGTCCTAACTCCGTCAAATAGCTTGAAGCCATAAAATCCGTGATAGTTTCATACACAAGAAATCATGTTTTTTGAACTTGGAAGACCCTCTAGAAAGGTGTAAGACCTTAAAGTCGTATTTGGATCTATAAAGAAATAGACATGGATGTTTCACATCTATAAAATAGTCGACATGTCGGAAAAGAGTTCATGACAATGTTCAAGGAGTTGACTATGACAAGATTTAATTTTCATAGCGATATTTAGTCTGGACAGATTAATGTAGCAACCACTACATATATTGGTATATGATAGTTGAACAAACAAAACAAGTTCTTCTAATAGAATGGTTACCTTGGACGTGTACATGACACGATCCAAATGGTTTTGTTAATTCAAAGGATGCTAAAAGCGTATGCAAACTTCAATCGTTGAAGTAAGCATCGCGGAGTTGGAATCTTCACCGTGATGAAACTGTTAAAAGGTTTAATTTCATCGGAGACGATGAAGATGCTTGCATTTGCAAGAAATTAAGTGGGGGCGCTAATACATATTTCTAATACATTATGTGAAATACATATTGTTGATTGGAAACGATGTATCTTTTGTTGACACAGATTAAGAACTTCATCTCGATGAAAGACTTAGGCAAAACCCGAATATTTGGCATCAATGTCTATATGGATAGATTGAGACGCTAATATGGTTGTGCCGAGAGTACATAGATGAGATATTGAAATGGTTCAATATAGAAACTACAAGAAAGGTTCTTGTCGCGCGGAAAGGATTGAATCAAGATTTAAGTGTATTGACACTTGGTAAGTAAGATGAGATCCAAGTATTTTTGACACTTGGTGAATGAAATCACAAAGAATATTTTTGATCAATCATACTGTGATATGTACACATCCAGATATGTCCTATACTCTAAATGTTATGAGCAGATAATTCATGAGATAATCATTGGACAATAGTAAGGACATTCTTATGATCTTTGGAAGAACTAAGAATATATTATTTATGTAGAGGTGACAAATAGATGGATAGTTCATTGTAAAGTGTTACATTGATACTAGTTCTATCACAAGATACGAATTAAGTTTATCTCAATTTAAATGTAATGGAAATAAAGTTCCATAACGGATTTGGATGAGTTCTAAAGTTAAGGCATTGTGATAGATACTATAACAAAAGGCTAAGTATATGACTGTTGTGGTAGCAGCTAAAGATGGCATTTGTGTCAAGTAGTTTGTTATCAAACTAGGTGCGGTTCATAACAGGCTAGTACTATGAAGATATATTGTACGATAATTGTATCAACATGTTTTAACCCCAAGGAACTAAAGGTCTCACCAAAGGACCAAATTTATACAATGCCATCTCATTAAAGAATGAGTGATGCGTAGAGACGCAAAGACATGCAATTGCACACGGACTTGAAAGTGTCGAATCTGAAGATTTGTTAACCACTAGCAATCGTGTATATACAATACCGAAAAGCCATTGGTGTTGAATGCACAAGTTTTTCAAAACTAGATTGTTGACTCTAGTGCAAGTGGAAGACTGTTGGAGATATGCCCAAGAGGCAATAATAAAATGGTTATTATTATATCTTTGTGTTTATGATAAATGTTTGCATAACATGCTATAATTGTATTAACCGGAAACATTAATACTTGTTTGTTTTGTAAATATAAAAGAATCCCTAGTAAGCCTCTTATTGAACTAGCTTGTCGATTAATAGATGATCATGGTTTCCTGATCATGGACATTATATGTCATTAATAACAAGATCATGTCATTAGGAGAATGATATGATGGACACACTTCTATAGTAAGCGTAGCGTAAAATCAAGTCATTTAGAGTTCGTTTGCTACAAAGCTTTCAAATACATAGTAACCTAATCCTTTGACCATGAGGTCATGTTAATCACCATAACCGGATGAATACTTTCATGACATCAAACACCACTTCCGTAACTAGGTGGTTATAAAGGTGGCATTAGGTATTTTGAAAGTATGTGTTGAGGCACATGGATCAAGAGTGGGATTTTTCCATCCATATAACGGATAGATATACTCTGGGCCCTCTCGGTGGAATGTCATCCAATTGGCTTGCAAGCATGTGACTATGTCACAAGGGATGTCATATCACGGAACGAGAAAAGAGTACTTATCGGCAACGAGGTTAAACTAGGTATAAGAGATACCGCCGATCAAACCTCAGATATGTAAAGTATCACGCGACAAAGGGAATCAATGTCGTATGTAAATGGTTCATTCGATCACAATGTAATCATAGAAATATGTGGGAGCCATAATGGATTTCCAGATTCCTCTAATGGTTATTGATCGGAGAGGTGTATCGATCATGTCTGCATAGTTCACGAACCATAGGGAGACACACTTAAGGATTCGATGTTGTTTAGTAGATATGGAATATGAGTTGGAGACCAAATGTTTTTCGGAGTCTTGGATTGGATCCCATACATCATGAGGATATCCGGAATGGTTCGGAGAATAAGATTCATATAAGGAAAGTCAATTTCCAGGGTTCAGAAATGTTTTCGGTGTTTTGACCGGAAGCTTGTAGAATGTTCTGGAAGGTCCACCACCCCAGGAGGGGGTACTTGGAATGCACAATACCCTAATGGGGTAGGAGCATGGACCACTAGGTCAAGTCGGCCAAGGACAAGGAAGAGAGAATCAAACTCTAGTTTGAATAGTCAAATCCTAGCTTGAAAGTCAAAGTCCTAGTGGAGGAAGGAAAGGAAACCTTGAGGGAAAATGTTTCCCTTTCCCTCTCCATTGCAGCCAGCCATGAGGAGTTTGGGGAGGACTCGGCCAGTGCTGGGAACCCTGGTTGCCGTCCCTCCACCCATATAAGGAGGGGTGGGGCGCCCCCCACAATCTAACCCCAAACCCTAGGCGTAACCACCCATGGCCTCCTCCCTCCTTCCTCCTCCATTGCCCTGCTTCGGCTTAGGCGAAGCCCTGCAGGGATTCTTGTCCACCACCACCACCACACCTTCATGCTGCTGGGATTCCGTGGAGATCTACAAACCTCCGCTACCCTGCTGCAACAAGGGACAAAAAGGTCTTCATCGACTACCGTATGTGTGACCGACTGCGGAAGCGCTGCCGAAACATGGCGCCGGAAGGATCGTCTTCGCGATCTTGAGATTGGCAAGTGAACGACTACATCAAGCACGAGAATCCGATCTCGTTAAACGCTTTGGATCTACGAGGTTAGTACTCTACAAACTCGTTGCACCGATCTCGTAGATTAGATCTTGGCTTTTGTGTGTTCCCGTGATAGATTTTTTTTGTTTTCCATGTTGCGAACCCAACAAATGAATGCTAGGGGATCGATCTAGGGAAGAAGAAGACCCTGGTATGGTCCGACCGCACCTGGTCGTGTCCTAAACGGCGGGGGAAATGGCCGTTTGGCCACGTCAGCGCCGAACATGGGCTAGGCTCGTCAGAAACGCGTTCAACCAGGAATTTGCGCGATCAGAGTGTCGGCGTCCCAATGTTGGTACTGACGTGCGACAATTACCGAAAATGGTACTGACCCGTCCCGACAGCCCCAATTGTGGTAGTTTTATCCAAATAACTCACAGATATTGCAGTCAGCATACAACACTATGGTATTGGAAGGAATCATTAGCACCAAGTGGCGTACTCGTGTCACAAGACAATATCTTAGAAGTGGAAAGTGGTGTGGAAGTGGCATTACAATTCTCCATGTTGACTCAATAAAGAAGATCAAGAGCATATTTCTATTGATTCGATGTCATACCTCCTGAATTATAAGATGCCTCGAATCCAAGGAAGTAGTCCAGCATACCCAAATCCTTAATACTTTCTCCGTCCCGGTTTAAAGGACACAATTTGGAAACCATGTAATCCTAAAATATTTAGGCACACAAGCATTTAATATCTGTAATTAATCCGGTGTGAACAGAACAAAATGCTTGCATACACATGCGTAAACAAATATGAATGCTTCGTATGGGATGTGAAACGATTTTATTTTCCACACACATGTTCTTCTCCTCAAACATTTAATCTTCTTCTCCTCGCGCATGTTGTTCTCCATACTATAAAAAGGACCAATTAGAAAACACCTAGGGCCTAGAAAATTGCAAGTTGTATCCTTTAAACCGGGACAGAGGGAGTAGGAAAATTGTTTGAGAGTTAATGCAATAGACAATCAACAACCTCTGGAGTAGAGCCAACAATGACAATATCATCAACATACACCAACATGTACACGTGATCCGCGCCACGAGAAAATATAAACGGGGAAGTATCAACCTTGGACAAGATGAAACTAAGCTGGTGAAGAAGCTGACTCAAGCGGGCATACCATGCGCGAGATGACTGCTTCAGACCATAGATAGACCGCTAAAGGTTGCACACATGAGAGGGAAACCTAGAATCCTCAAAGCCGAGGTCTATCTGGAGTACTTACAGCTTTAGGACATTATTGGAAATACCCCTATTATAGCCAACAGTGATAAATGGGTGTGTCAGCTAAACCATGGAGTGTATCGGGATCAAGTCTACTATCAGCAAAGTTTCAAGCTTATTCAGGATAATCTAGTTTCCAAGCTAATATGGAAGAGAAGGTGTATGTCCAAGCATTGTTTCTTTGCATGGCTGATTTTACATGATAGAATTAACACAAAGGACATGCTAATAAGGATACAAGGGAAGGTCACAGATGATCATGACTGTGCTCTTTGCCAAGCACAGGCCAGGGAAGATTGGAGGCATCTTTTCTTCCAGTGTTTATTTAGTTCAAGGATATGGAACTACTTGTAGATAATGGGTTGATTCTTCCATCTCTGATTCATTAGTGAGAGCTCAGAAAAGCTTTGATGGACCCTATTTTATTGAGGTTGTTACTCTGGCGTGCTGGAACATGTGAAAGCAAAGAAATGCCTGCATTTTCAAGCATTGGAAGCCAACTTTCCGAGGATGGAAGAGTGG
The DNA here is from genome assembly GCA_916181665.1 of Avena sativa. Classification (NCBI taxonomy): domain Eukaryota; kingdom Viridiplantae; phylum Streptophyta; class Magnoliopsida; order Poales; family Poaceae; genus Avena; species Avena sativa. The sequence continues at coordinate 398,236,961 of OV702281.1, forward strand.
GTTCTCCTATGATATGACCCTGCTTAAGCACATAGTATTAAATAAGAAGTTGAGGGATCCTTTGTCATCATGGCTGGACAATCTACCTTGATTTCTTTTTTTTGCACAGTCAGTCTTCCTTCTATAATTACTTTGTTGTACATATTCATGGACTGGACTGGTTGCTTTAAGTTTTGGATAAAGGGTTGTGGGGGTATTGCATACACTAGAAAAGGTTTCAAAAAAAAACCCAGACAGTTGCTACATATATGGAATCTTAGGTTAGAAAACCATGAATAAATGCATTGCTGACATCAACATGTTGAAGACTCCACCTGCGAGACATTGCAAGTGAGAGAACCAGACGAATGTGTCACCATAGTCAACCCCATGTTGTTGAGTAAATCCACGTGCGACCAACCAGGCTTTGTGCTTATCAATAGACCCATTCAGGCGGTGTTTGGTCTTGAAAATTCACTTGCTACCAACAATGTTGGCGCCAGGTGGAGGAGATACCAAGACCCAAGTGTTGGTCTGACAGAGAGCCACAAATTTGTAGGGGTTCGTAGCATGGAAAACAAAAAAATTCTACCGCATGAACACACAATCAAGATCTAATCTATGATCAAGCCAAGATCTATTTACTAGATTGTAGAAACGAGTCGATGGAATACTAACCCTCGAAGATCCAAAGCGGTTAACGAGAGCAGATTCTCGTGGGTGATGTAGTCGTACTCTTGCCGATCTCAAGATCGCGTAGACGATCCTTCCGGCGCCGCGTTCCGGCAGCGCTCCCGCAGTCGGTCACACGTTCGGTACTCGATGAAGACCTTCCTCTCCCTTGTTCCAGCAGGCAGCGGAGGTTGTAGCACTCTCCTCGTGATTCCGGCAGCACGACGGCGTGGTGTCCGAAGAAGAGGGGAGATCTCGCAGGGCTTCGCCTTAAGCCGGAGCGAGTATGGTGGAGCAAGAGAGGGGCCTTGGCGATCTAGGGTTTAGAGGCGCCAAGGAGGGTGGTGTAGCCGGCGGCTAGGGTTTGGGGAAACCCTAGTCGGTGACTTGGGAGGATCCCTAGGAGGCGGTGGCGCTTGGAGGTGGCCGGCGACTTGGAGCTAGGGTTTGAGGTGAGTTGGGTGTGGGGAAGAGGGGGCACCCCTGCCCCTTATTTTATAGGTAGGAGGGAGGCGGCTAGGAGGAGGGAGTCCTCCTCCAACTCCTCCTCCTTGGTCGGCGGGTGGAGGGAGTGGGACTTCCTCCCCAAGTAGGTTTCCTACTCTCCCTCCACCAAGCAAAACTGCCGTTTGACTTTTCAAATTGGCGTTTGACTTTTCAAACTAGGATTTGATTTATCCCTTTATTTTGCACAGCCATGATACCTAGTACATGATGCAATCATTCCAACTTGTTATGACACATTCATGTACCCTTCCCCTCCGGAGTGCCGGACCTTCCGGACCCTTCTAGAACATTCCCGATGAAAACACCGGAATCATTCCCCAACTCCGAAACAGGACTTTCCTTATATGAATCTTATTCTCCGGACCATTCCGGATCTCCTCGTGATATCCTAGATCCCATCCGAGACTCCGAACAACATTCGGTCTCTTACTCATCATTCCATAACTACTCAACAACATCGAATCCTTAAGTGTGTCTCCCTACGGTTCATGAATTATGCGGACATGATCGAGACACTTCTCTGATAAATAACCAATAGAGGAATCTGGAAATTCATATGGCTCCCACATATTTCTACGATTACTTTGCGATCGAATGAACCACTTACATACGATACCAATTTCCCTTTGTCTCATGATAGTTTACTTATCCGAGGTTTTGATCGTCGCTATCTCTGCATACCTAGTTCAACCTCGTTACCGATAAGTACTCTTTTCTCGTCCCGTGATATGTGATCCCTTGTGAGCCAGTCACATGCTTGCAAGCTAATTGGATAACATTCCACCGAGAGGTCCCAGAGTATATCTATCCGTCATATGGATGGACAAATCCCACTCTTGATCCATGTGCCTCAACCCATACTTTTCGAACACTCAATGCCACCTTTATAGCCACCCAGTTACGGTGTGGTGTTTGATGTCATCAAAGCATCCTTCTGGTGATGGTGATTAACATGATATCATGGTCGAAGGAATTAGGTTACTATGTATCAGAAAGCTTATAGCAAATAAACTATATTTAAATGACTTGATCTTTATGCTATGCTTAACTATAGGAGTATGTCCATCACATCATTCTTCTAATGATATGACCCTGTTGTTAATAACATCTCTATGTTCATGATTAGGAAACCATGATCATTTATTAACCAACAAGCTAGTTTAACAAGAGGCTTTACTAGGGACTCTTTTATGTTTACAAATCACACAAGTATTAATGTTTCCGGTTAATACAATTATAGCATGGTATGTAAACATTTATCATAAGTATGAAGTTATGATAATAAGCACTTTATTATAGCCTCTTGGGCATATCTCCAACAGTCTCCCACTTGCACTAGAGTCAATAATCTAGTTTCAAACCTGTGTGTATTCAACACCTATGGCTTTCTGGTGTCGTATGTACACGATTGCTAGTGGTCAAATGATCTCCGGATCTGACACTTCTAGGTCCGTGTGTAATTGCATGTCTTTGCGTCTCTACGCATCACTCATTCTCTAATGAGATGGCTTTGTATAAATTTGGTCCTTTGGTGAGACCTTTAGTTCTTTGGGGTTAAAACATGTTGATAACATTGTCGCACAATATATCTTCATAGTATTATCCGCTGTGAACTACACCTAGTTTGATAACAAACTAATTGACACAAATGCCCTCTTTAGCTGCTATAATAGCAGTTATATACTTAGCCCTTTTGTTGTAGTATCTGTCACAATGTCTTAACTTTGGAACTCATCCAAATCCATTATGGAACTTACTTTCCATTATATTGTGCCACCCTTAGTTTAGATTGAGATAAACTTAATTTGTACTTTGTGACAAAACTAGTATCAATGTAGTACTTTTACAATGAACTAACCATCTATTTGTCACTTCTACAAATAATATACTCTTAGTTCTTCCAAAATATCATAAGAATATCCTTACTATTGTCCAATGATCATCTTATGAATCATTTTGGTATATGCTCATAACATTTAGAGTATAGGACATATCTGGATTTGTACATATCACAGTATGATTGATATAAATACTCGTTGTGATTTCATACATCAAGTATCAATCTATACTTGAATCTTTGTTTCACTTACCCAGTGTCAATACACTTGAATATATCATCAATATTAAACTCATTCAATCCTTTCTGTGTGACAAGAACCTTTCTTGTAGTTTATATATTGAACTCATTCAATACATCATCTATGTACTTTCGGCACAACCATATTAGCATCTATTGATGCCAAATATTGGGGTTTTTCCTAAGTCTTTCATCGGGATGAAATTCTTAATATGTGTTAATGAAAGATACATCATTTCCAATCAACAATATGTCTTCCACATAATGCATTTAGTAACATGTCTTAGCGCTCCCACTTAATTTCTTGCAAATGCAATCATCTTCATCGTCTCTGACGAATTTAAACTCCTTTAACAGTTTCATCATAGTGAAGATTCCAACTCCGCAATGCTTACTTCAACCATTGAAGTTTGCATATGCTTTCAGCATCCTTTGAATTAACAAAACCCTATGGACCGTGTTATGCACATGTCCTAGGTAACAATTCTATTAGAAGAACTTATTTTGTTTATTCAACTACCACATAACAAAATTATATGTAGTGGTTGCTACATTAATCCGTCTAGACTAAATATCGCTATGAAATATCAAATCTTGTCATAGTCAACCTTTGAACATTGTTGTGAACTCTTTCCCAACATGTCGACTATTTCATAGATGTGAAACATCCATGTCTATTTCTTTATAGATCCAAACACAACTGTAAAGTCTTACACCTTTCTCGAGGGTCCTTCAAGTTCAAATCTTGATTTCTCGTGTATGGAACTATCACGGATTTTATGGCTTCAAGCCATTTTACGGAGTTAGGGCCCATCATCACTTCTTTGCATGTAGTCCGTTCATTATTCTCAAATAATGATTCAACCCTCAAATCTTGGTATTTGAATGTTTACTCGACCTACTTGGTTCAATAGAAACTTTGACCTCCGTAACCACAACCTTTGAGGCACGTGAGCCATGAGCATTGTTGCTGCCTCCGAAACACTTTTCGGCACTGCGCAACTTTGCACATATAGCTAAGGTTCTTTTAACCTTATCAAAGTTCTATTATCCTCCCACTTATCTTTTCACGAAAAATTCCTTCTCAAAGAAACTTGACGTTCTAAGTGACAAACACTTTTGTGTCCGATGTTATGGAGGAATACTTAACAGTTATTCAAAATAACATACAAAGACAGGTTCATCCGACTTTGGTTGCAAACATCTTTATTATGCATAGCATACAAATGTTTAAGAAAGGACAACTTGGGTTTTATCCCAAACCATAACTTTATATGGTGTCATTTCAACGGATTATGATGGAGCTCTTTTCAGTGGAAAAACGGTAGTCTCTAAAGCTTTTAATCTTTAAAATATAATGACAGTTTTATGAATTACACCTTTGATATTACCATGTCAAACAAGGTTTAATTACATATCTCGAACGCTCCATACTCTTATGGTGTTTCGGGAAATGCAAATCCACGGAACGATTCCTTAAATCTTAGGTATTATGCTAAACTTGTAACTCAAATATCTTCCTTTATGATCTTATCATAAACTATTTATATTCTTGTTACAATGATTTTGCACTTCATCTTGAAAATCTTTGAACTTTTCAAATGTTTCATACTTCATCCTTATTAAGTAAATATTCATATATTCACTCAAATTTTCGGAGAAAGCATATGAAGTTGAAATCCATCGTTCTTGACTACACATAATGGACTTCGTACAACAATATGTACAAGTTCCAATAAGCTAGTCATTCGTTCCCTTTTCGCCTATGAACGAAGTTTTAATTATTTCTAGGAAAGTTTCACAAGCATCATTTGATCAAAAATCAAAAGACTCCAAAATTCCATCCACATGGAGTTTCTTCATGTTTCCTTTCCAATATAATTTAAACGGCGATGTCACTTCCTAAGTGATCTTTTAATCAATTTGTCTTTCGACATTTTTAGCACTAGTTTTATGGATGTGATTTCTCCAATGAGATTTGTAAATCATCCATCTTTTATGGATTATGGCAATCATTTGAACAACCCTTTTGTTCTCATAATACCTGATAAAACAAATCTTGAAGGCAAGCTTTGATGTTTAACGAGCAACACAATAACCCTTTATTTATTCTCGATGAACATCATCACATATTCTTTTGCTAGTTACTTAGGCCATTGTAGTTCATGAATTCTGTTGTTTCATATGACGATTCATACCAACAAATTCAGTATCCAATACTTAAGAACCACATTATTTAACAAGCAAAGAATATATCCATAACACGTATATCCTTTATATACCTAAACTGAACAATTCTAGTCTTTTCTTTTCCGCCATATATTTATGAGATTCTCTTTCAGTATTTCTTTTTCTGTTTGAAAGAATCTATCAACATCAATAGTGGAGCCATACACATGACACATAGTCCAAAGCGTGTATAGTTAAATACCAATGTCTTTGGACTTGCACTTTGAAGTAGATTACCATCATCAAATGTTTGGTGTTCTTTCAAATTTCTTTATTTAGTGATCTCTTGGTGTAGTAAACATTTTACCTACATCAGATATTCACCCTTATCATGGAATTATCCATGATCAAGCTACTTTTAGCTTATAACGGTGAATCACGAGTATAATGTTGCTCTCCAAAACCTTTTGGAGAATTAAGACGACCAGCGTCTCCAACCTTTTGCAAATTCTCATCAAATATGAGAACATGACTTTTGCCATATTATACTTTATCATGTTACAACCAAAACTTCGTTTCAGATATCACAATATCTTCCACACATCATGGTTTCTGAAACAACTCTTTCAACTCCTAGATTACCTTTCAAATATCAAGAATCATGGAGACAAACATGATACTTATACACTAACACTGGAATTGTCACTCTTGTGTTAATACCAATTATTAAACTTCATGGAGTAACCGTAACTTACTGAAAGTTTGCAATAGGACTTTTAAACTTTAGATTAACACTTCAAAACAATACGATACCAGTTCGTAAAGTAACTAACCAGAATTCTATAGTTCTATCATCTCAATTATAACTAAGCGCAAGGTGGTTAACGGATGCCAATGACTATAACAACTATGCAAATTCACTTTGATTTAATTTATGATAAATAGTGTTCAACTTTTAATCATATTGCTGTTGAACTCCCACTTAAAACAATATCCCTCACATTGTTTTAGTGATCACACGAACCAAATCCACCACATCAAAACCGATCATCACGAGAGTTGATGTAGCTTTAATGGCGAACAATCAACATGTTCATCATATCTACTATATGACTCATGCTTTACCTTTCGGTGATCCGTGTTCCGAGACCATGTCTGTACATGCTAGGCTCGTCAAGATCAAACCTTAGCTTCCGCATGAGCAAATTCTGGCTTGCTCACGTTGTATACACTCGCAGAATCTAACACACCCGATCATCACGTGGTGCTTTGAAACAACGAGCTTTAGAAACGGTGCTTACTAAGGATGAACACTTTAAAACATGAAATTGTGTGCTTGAGGGATCATCTTATAATTCTACCGTCGAGAACTAAGCAACACAAGATGCATAAAAGGATTAACATCACATGCAATTCATAATATGTGATATGATATGGCCTTTCTTCTTGTGCTTCCGATCTCCATCTTCAAGCACGAACATGATCTCCATCATCACCGGTGTGGCGTCAAGGTCAATGGCGCCGCTTCATGGTTGTCTTCCACCAGCATCAACTATTACAACTACTTTGAATAATAGACACGCAGGACTTAATGGAAACAACCATATGGCTCCTGCTGGTTGCCAACTTACAATAAGGAACATTGCATACATCATATATAATCACAATCATGGCCATATCACATCACAGCACACCCCTGCAAAACAAAGTTAGACGCCTCTAATTTTCTTTGCATGTTTTACGTGGTTTGGGGCTTTCAATAAGTGTCGTTCTAACTTACAAACAAGAACCACAACATTGATACTAGTTGGGAGAAACAGGCACCCGCAAAACCACTTATGCAATACAAGTTGCATGTCAAGCGTGTAGCAAGTCTCATGAACGATGTCATGTAAGGTTAGCCCGGGCCGCTTCATCCCACCATCCCGCAAGATGCAAAGTACACAAGAAGCAATCGACAACAAAAACATCAACGCCCACAATGACCATTGTGTTCTACTCGTGCAACAGATCTACATATAGACACGTCTCTGATACCACTGTAGGGGTTCGTAGCATGGAAAACAAAAAATTTCTACCGCATGAACACACAATCAAGATCTAATCTATGATCAAGCCAAGATCTATCTACTAGATTGTAGCAACGAGTCGATGGAATACTAACCCTCGAAGATCCAAAGCGGTTAACGAGAGCAGATTCTCGTGGGTGATGTAGTCGTACTCTTGCCGATCTCAAGATCGCGTAGACGATCCTTCCGGCGCTGCGTTCCGGCAGCGCTCCCGCAGTCGGTCACACATTTGGTACTCGATGAAGACCTTCCTCTCCCTTGTTCCAGCAGGCAGCGGAGGTTGTAGCACTCTCCTCGTGATTCCGGCAGCACGACGGCGTGGTGTCCGAAGAAGAGGGGAGATCTCGCAGGGCTTCGCCTTAAGCCGGAGCGAGTATGGTGGAGCAAGAAAGGGGCCTTGGCGATCTAGGGTTTAGAGGCGCCAAGGAGGGTGGTGTAGCTGGTAGCTAGGGTTTGGGGAAACCCTAGTCGGCGACTTGGGAGGAGCCCTAGGAGGCGGCGACGCTTGGAGGTGGCCGGCAACTTGGAGCTAGGGTTTGGGGTGAGTTGGGTGTGGGGAAGAGGGGGCACCCCTGCCCCTTCTTTTATAGGTGGGAGAGAGGCGGCTATGAGGAGGGAGTCCTCCTTCAACTCCTCCTCCTTGGCCGGCGGGTGGAGGGAGTGGGACTTCCTCCCCAAGTAGGTTTCCTACTCTCCCTCCACCAAGCAAAACTGCCGTTTGACTTTTCAAATTGGCGTTTTCAAACTAGGATTTGATTTATCCCTTTATTTTGCCCAGCCATGATACCTAGTACATGATGCAATCATTCCAACTTGTTATGACACATTCATGTACCCTTCCCCTCTGGAGTGTCGGACCTTCCGGACCCTTCTAGAACATTCCCGGTGAAAACACCGGAATCATTCCCCAACTCCGAAACAGGACTTTCCTTATATGAATCTTATTCTCCGGACCATTCCGGATCTCCTTGTGATATCCTGGATCCCATCCGAGACTCCGAACAACATTCGGTTTCTTACTCATCATTCCATAACTACTCAACAACATCGAATCCTTAAGTGTGTCTCCCTACGGTTCGTGAATTATGCGGACATGATCGAGACACTTCTCTGATCAATAACCAATAGAGGAATCTGTAAATTCATATGGCTCCCACATATTTCTACGATTACTTCGCGATCGAATGAACCACTTACATACGATACCAATTTCCCTTTGTCTCACGATAGTTTACTTATCCGAGGTTTTGATCGTCGGTACCTCTGCATACCTAGTTCAACCTCGTTACCGATAAGTACTCTTTTCTCGTTCTCGTGATATGTGATCCCTTATGAGCCAGTAACATGCTTGCAAGACAATTGGATGACATTCCACCGAGAGGGCCCAGAGTATATCTATCCGTCATATGGATGGACAAATCCCACTCTTGATCCATGTGCCTCAACCCATACTTTTCGAACACTCAATGCCTCCTTTATAGCCACCCAGTTACGGTGTGGTGTTTGATGTTATCAAAGCATCCTTCTGGTGATGGTGATTAACATGATCTCATGGTCGAAGGAATTAGGTTACTATGTATCAGAAAGCTTATAGCAAATGAACTATATTTAAATGACTTGATCTTTATGCTATGCTTAACTATAGGAGTATGTCCATCACATCATTCTTCTAATGATATGACCCTGTTGTTAATAACATATCTATGTTCATGATTAGGAAACCATGATCATTTATTAACCAACAAGCTAGTTTAACAAGAGGCTTTACTAGGGACTCTTCTATGTTTACAAATCACACAAGTATTAATGTTTCCGGTTAATACAATTATAGCATGGTATGTAAACATTTATCATAAGTATGAAGATATGATAATAACCACTTTATTATTGCCTCTTGGGCATATCTCCAACAAAATTTGTCAGACATGGCCACGTGCCATGCCGGTTCTTGCAGAGTTTCTCGATGAGATTGCAGAACAACAAAGCATGCTCGACGCCGCGGGTCATACCGAACAGTGCCTTCCGTGTACACTTTGTCCTTCCGCAAGTTATCCTGCTTTCGTGTCACCATTGTGTGCGTCAGTGTAGCTACAATAGGTGGAGATGGGGTAGTTGGGGGTGTTGTAGCTAGCAGCGAGCTGGTAGTGGGCGACACAGGCTGTCCCAAAGAAGAGGCCTCCTGCAGAGAGGCGGCCGATGGCCTATGGGCCGACACAAGGGAGCACAAGTCGTAGACAACCGACGAACCGCACATGCCTCTTGCATACACGTCAATTATGCGGTCGACATGCACGTCGATCGGTCGCCTAGGAGCAGTGTCAACTTTATTCTCGATGGTGGAATCAACCCCAGTTACTGAAATATTGCCTGTCATAGGCAGGTGAGTGGATAAATAGGACAAGTTGTATTTGCGCATAGGCTCACTTGTAACCGGTTCATCACTTGGAAAAGTGATAGAATATGCAAGAGCGGACACGTCAAGCATCACACCAGGAGTGAAAAAAGGAAACACTGTTTTGTCTAAAACAACGTCACGAGATATGTAAATGCGCCACGTGGAGCGATCCAAGCACTTGTATCCCTTATGCATCGGACTATAGCCTATAAAGATGAAATCTTTAGAGCGCAATTCGATTTTAGGAGAGTTATACTTGCAAAGTCTAGGCCAACAAATACACCCAAAATACAAAGAAACGAGTAATTTGGCTAAACATATAAGAGGCGGTAAAGAGATGTTTCCTTGTTGATGACAGGCATATGCATATGGTTAATAAGATAACACGCCGTGAGAAAGGCCTCATCCTGATAATGAAAGGGAAGAGAGGAGTGTGCTAGAAGGGGAAGTCTTGTTTCTACCAAATGTCGATGTCTACATTTGGCAATCCCGTTCTACTGATAAGTATGTGGGCATGACACACAATTGGACACACCCATGTGCTGAAAATAGAGGGCCAATTTCTAGTATTCACCACCTCCATGAGACTGAACTGATTTGATCTTAGTGTTCAGGAGGCGCTCAACATGAGCCTGGAAGACATAGAAAACCTACTAAACATCATACTTATTATGTTTAAGGAGATAAATCCAACATAAACGAGAATAGTCATCCACAAAACTAACTAATACTTGTACCCCTAGAAGAAGTATGAGAAGGACCCCAAATGTCAGAGTGAACCAACTCAAGAGGCACAATTGTGACCCGATAAGAAACATTGTATGGCAAATGATGACTTTTAGCACGCTGACAAGCATCACAAACTAAAGGTAATTTGTCCGACGAAGAACACAGAAGCTCATTTGTTTCAATAATAGAGTGCACTACATTATTTGAGGGATGATCAAGAAGCTGATGCTACTGTGTAGACGTGACTTCGACAGTAGCAAATGCATGGAGAGAGGACGATGAAACCTTGCAAAATGGAACGGGGTAAAGTCCATTTTGACTCCTACAGCGAAGGATTACCTTCTATGTAGCCTTGTCCTTAACACAGAAAAAATAATGATGAAATTCAATAAACATGTCATTATCAGAAACGATAAGGTAGATAGAAAGAATATTTTTGCAAATATTTGGAACATGAAAACTTCTTGCAAACAAAGGGATGAACCACTTAAATTTGAATAGCCAATATGCGAAATAGACAAACCCGTTCCACTGATCACTTGCACCTGGTCCTTCCTAGTGTACGGCTTGTGGATTTGAAGTCATTCTAGATCACTCGTGAAGTGATCTTTCCCCCCGTGTCCATGATCTAGAAGTTGTGGTTGTTGCGTTGGTGGAGGCAGAATTAGGGGAGCGCTAGTACTCCTGGTTGAAGTGGTTATAAGAGTCCATCGTATCATGGCCCCAATTACCACAAGTTTGGCAACGAGGCCTCCAACCTCGTCCATTGCTGCCACCATTGTGATCGTTACTGTCGCCGCCACTGTTGCGGTTTGCGCCACCATCGCTGCCAACATGGCGGCCGTTTTCACCATCGTTGCGATCGTTGTCATCGTCGTCGTTGCCGTACCGCCGTCATGACAGCCTTGCCCCATGCTGATCGTTGGGATGATTTCCATCCTGGTAGGGGCTCCCCCGCCTTGATAGACGGGGCTGTACTCTGGTGCTCATGGCTGGTTAGTGTTGTTGTAGGGAACAGAGCGCGAGGCGGTGTTGGCCGAGGATGACCACCCCTCGGTCTGGGCTTGTTGTGCCTCCAGGGACTTGAGTGACAACATGTGTGAGTAGAAGTCGGAGTAGGAGACCAACTTGTTTCTAATGGTGAGGGGGGCGACGATGGAGTTGCACGTCGACCCGAGCCCGATGATGATGTAGCCAACGAGTTCATAGTCAGTGATGGGCGCTCCGGTGGATGCCATGTCGTTGCTCAACGCCTTCATCTTGTGCATGTAGACTGATGTGGGCAAGTCATCCTTCCGCAATGACTGGAGCCGACGACGAAAGTGTCGCACATTAGCGTGACTTTGAGCACCGAATATGGCATGGGCGGCTACCCACGCTTTTGCCGCGATCTTGCAGTCGATGAGCTGGGCTACATATCCTTCCCCATCGATCAGAGGAGGAGTCCAAGGACCTTTTGGTCCTGGATCCACCAATGATGATACGCTAGATTAGGGACTAACACGGCCTTGTCGCCAGTTCCCTCCACCAGCATCTTCTCTGGGACGACCATGGACTCTTCGAGGTGGATGTAGCGGTTGGCTCTGGAGAGGTTCGACACCTCTAGGCCTATCCAAGTCGGTGTTGTCTAGGCGAACAAGGATGGAAGGCATGGAGACGATGATGGCATGAACAAATGTTGCAGATGAGATCATGGAGCCAGCAACTTCAGATATCTAAAGCGCGGTCGATGTCATCATGGCGGCTCTAGGGTTTGAAGCGGCGACTGCTATAGACCTTTCGTGGGGTCTCAGATCTCACCTCTTCACTTTATTTATATAAACATATCGAGTTTACATACGTTACATTGTGTACAACACGACATGATAAGGTATACTGCCTCTGTTTCAAGGCTTAAGGCGCACACGCTTTCCAAAGCAAAGTTTGACCAAAAAAATTGAGCAATAAAATCTTGATTATATTGTACATAATTAGTACCGTTGGATTCATATTGAAAAATACTTTCCGGTGATACTAGTTTTATACCAAAACTCTTTACGTATTTAGAGTAATTCTTGATCAAAGAACAAATACGCAAAACGAGGACGTCTTACGCCCTGAAACGGAGGGAGTATGTATAACTAGATTAAATACATCTTTACCACCCATTATTATACTTAAATAAATAAATAGCTGTGTATTAGAGAAATCAAAAGTATTGTGTAGCTCTTGAAAGGATCATGCGAAAAATCGAGTGCTTCTTTTTTGGGGAATATAAAATTACTACTCTACCTATCACTTGATCGAAAAAAAAGCGAAATTACCTATCACTTGATGCAGAGAGCCACATAACGTGTCGCCGCGGTGGATCGCTCAATGATTGGGGCAACCCATTTGACGGCGTGAATCCAACTCGGCCACGCACAGATGGCTAAAATTGGTCCAGGACAATTGGGCGAACACGCCAATCTGCCAATTCCCCCCCAACTCCGACGGCCGCGCGCCGACACGTGACGATCTCGGCGACCGCCCCCCCGGTGGGCACCCGGCGAGGAAGAAGACGCTCCGTCGACCGATGGTTCGTTACCTGCTGCTCGGCTCATGGACTCCTCCCGCTCCTCCGACGCTTTCGTAATAGCGCCCCCGCCGTCTCACCACCGCCTTTGATCTGACTATAGCCAATCTCTTAGTCTGACCCCGCAGCCGGTCGTTATTCGCGTATGCGGCAGGAATCGAGAAGCTCTCTGACGCTGGGGGAGCTCGCGTGCATGGCATTGTTCCCGGTGCTCGCTGTGGTGGACGCGGTCGCGTTCGCGGCCGCGCGCTGCTTCCACACACGCCCGCCACCGATGCTGTCCTTCGTCAGCGCCCACGCGCGCCAGCGTGACCGAACCAGCGGCCGCCTCACCTTCAGTGAGCTCGCCGAACTCGCCGACGAGTCCCGCTGCTGTAAGTACAGTAATTTGTTCGGTTGCGTGTCCTCTTGTATCTGGATTTGTGGCCTGAGGTGGTTGTGGCTTGTGGTGGCTAGTCTCGGTGAACGAGGTGGAGGCGCTGTACGAGCTGTATAAGAAAATCAGCTGCTCCATCATCAATGACGGCCTGATTCATAAGGTTTGCATATGTAAAAACTCCTCTTTATTTTAGCCTACCAGTCCAGTTTATCCTATCCTTGTGACTTAGTATGAGGAATGGTGTTAGATCTCGGATCAGTTGAGCTCGTCTTTCTCAAATTGCCATGCTGTTATGGCAGCTCTATAACAGTTTTGACGATTGGGGAACATCAAACATGGAATCTGAGAAATGGTTCTCCAATTTCTTCTGCACTAAAACAGACGTCCTGTGTCAGTTTCGACTAGTTACTAGTATTTGGTAATCACTAGTTACTGACTACTACTACTATGATCAGGACTAGCTTCCTTTATGGTCCATAAATAAAATATATTAAAAGGACCTGGTAGCTTACTCACTACTTTACTAGTTATTTACTATGCTTAGTATCAACAAATGCTCAGGTGAAAATGACCATAATGTTCTTATAGACAACCAGAAAGCTGAAGTGTAGCAAGATTTTGTTGGGCATGGACAACAGGACTTTAGTTAATTTATTGACTTGTGACTAGTCTAGACTTTTGTGATGGTCTTTTTGGCAATAGGAAAGTATCTTCCAGGTAAAGGCGGCCAATAGATGTAATAAGTGCAAGCAACGTTCATTTGTAACCTTTTATTGGTCACTAATTGTGAAGATCTTTTTACATTTTTAGGAGGAGCTGCAGTTAGCTTTGTTTTTGACACCGTCGGGGAAGAATCTGTTCTTAGATAGGGTAAGTGCAAAGGCTTGCTCTCCCACTCATGTCGTTTGAAAATATTCTTGAACCTTTTGCCTATCGTAGTATAACTCGTTCTTTTGTCCTGTATCTAAAAGTAAGGCAATTTTTCTTTTGGCAAAAAAGGTAAGACAACTAGTCCTAGTTGACAAGGTTATGCCTTATTCGTAATCTCGCCGCTGCATCTGTATCTGTATCAAGTAATCTTTAAAAGCTTTGAAGCTAAGGAGTTTGTGCTGTGGGGTTTATCTCTTGATAAGAATGATCACTATATGACAAAAATTTCTAAATATGCTTTATTATTTGCTCTAAACAAAACTAATGTTCACGAATGGCAGAAGGAAGTATGGAACTGCAGTATATGGTCTGAAACTACCGTTAAATGTCGTCATAATGTATTCAATCCCCTTATTATTATTCTGTGGTAGGTAAAGAAAAAGGATTGCCATACTATTATTGATAGCTTATTTACTTTCAAAACGATTTTTGATCCGTCCTGACCCCGGTGAATCTTGAAAAGAAATTTCCTTGCCTATTGCACATCTGCAATATTTGAATATATATTTCCTTCACTCTATAGGTTTTTGATCTTTTTGACGAAAAGAAAAATTCTGTTATTGAATTTGAAGAGTTCATCCACGCAATAAGCGTTTTTCATCCGAATGCTCCTATGGAAGATAAAATTAACTGTAAGTATGCTTACAATTTAGACATAATCAATATATTTTTCTCATTTTAAGTTATATCTTCAATCGATGATTCGTTTTTTTTTTCTTTTTGCTAGTTTCATTCAGATTGTATGATTTGAGGCAAACTGGTTTCATTGAGCGTGAAGAGGTATGTTTCCCTGGTTTGTCTTCTGTGATTTTTATTCCTGTGCAAACATTACTCGAGATTTTTTTTTTGCATTGCCACTGGCAGTCCTATCTGAGCTCGATTGCTCCTCATGCTTGGGGAGTTTAACCAATGTGCCATGATTTGTGCACGCAAATTCTTCAGCTACAGTGCTTCAGTGTCACTTTGGAATTCAACATAAACCTCAATATGAGATGTTAGCATAGTAGAAATCCCCCGAAATGTTAAAATGAACCTCACCATGGATCATGAACTTCGTCGGCGCTTTTGATAATATTTATCTCCTCCCAGGAAACAAGTTACCGGCTTAGCAATTCATGAAGTTACCTGTTCTGTTTATAGGAACAGAGTGGGGAACTGGATTACTAATAGGAAACTAGGCATGCTCTTGATGTGAAGTAGATCACAGTTGATCTTGAATTGTTCCCTGCAATAGAAGCTTTGAATTGCTCTGTGGCGTGATCCTAGTTGGTATTTCCCACAGGTAAAGCAAATGGTTGTTGCTACTTTAATGGAGTCACATGTTGAGCTGTCCGACGAGCTTGTGGAAGCAATACTAGACAAGGTATTACCAGTGTCCATTGTACTCTCACCTCAGCCTATTATGTTTAGAGTGGCAGATTCAGTAATATATGCTTACAATTTCTGACCAAGTTATATATATGCTGTATTGTTCTGTAGACATTCGAGGATGCTGATACTGACAAGGACAACAGGATAAGCAAACAGGAATGGAAAGCTTTCGTATTGCAGCATCCATCAGTTATAAAGAAGATGACACTGCCTTACCTCCAGTATGGATACATGCACATTTCATCAACTAGTCTTTTTCTGGCCGTATGTTTTGTGTTGCACAAACCAGCACTGCTTTTTTCCTCCCAAAAGAAACAAACAGTAGCTCACTGACTAAAGCTGCATCCATGCTAATGTTATGTGTCCGCAAAATCTCTGTCAATGATCCGTTGTCATAGTGAATGCCTAACACAATTGTTTTTTTGGCTTTACCAGGGACACTACATCCACGTTCCCCAGCTTCGTTTTCAACACACAAGTCGAAGACTAAAAATGTGGAGCAGTTCAGTAGTCCTCAGGCTTCTTTGTCAGGACAGAAGATGTACATTCTCCAACACTATGAAATACGTGCTGCTCCCAGAAGAAACATCGGTGATGTAGAATTGTGCCTTCCTGGTGCTCCTGCTGTTCGAATATTTGAGTAGATCGGCACTCTAGCTGCTGCTGGATGCTGACAAATTCAGTACTCACCGATTGTTGACGTCATGTGTAAGCATGTTCATTCGTTAAATCGCTCTCTGGCTTCTCTCTGTATACATCAGGAAGCGACATCTTATAGATCCATTCTATTCATTACTTCTGTAAAAACATACTCTCTCCGTAAATTTTGAGCAAAGTCAACCAATGTATTTTTTTTACAAAGTTTATACACAAAAGACTAGATAGGCATTCTAGTGAGTTTTGTTGTTTGTCTCGTGATTTTCCAAGCATAATCATTTCATTAGGTTTCAAATAGCATATAGTATGAATGAATCAGCAGGTATGTTTTGCCATCTGCAAGTTGCAGTCCGTCCTGGCCCCCTGGCGCATGGGCCAGACCTTGCCAGCGACCAAGTTGGCAGTAGCCAACGAACAAATCGCGGCAGGCGGAAGCAAAGCGTTGTGGCGTGCGCCTACCATTTTCGGCGCGCCCATCCAGTACAGCGGAGCCGAGGACTCGAGGTGCATGCACCTTCCCCTCCCTCCACTCCACTCCGCTTTCCCTCTGCACTTGCAGCCGCGCCTCCCCTTGCCACTCCCCCAACTCTCAAGCCAGCCTTCACCTATACGCCCCGGAGGCGACGCGGCGCCGGCCCAATCTAGTGGAACCCCACCCCCCTACGTGCACCCAGATCGCGGAGGACCCTGCCCGCCGATTCCCAGGTGAGCTCTCCTCCCAGTCTCTGCTACTCTTCGATTCCATTGGTTCGCACTTGGTAGGGTGCCTGGGTCCTTGTACTTTTTTTAGGGCCAGTTTAGGAGCTTTGGTGCTTTTCTTTTGCCTACTACTGAAATGGTAAAGCCGCTACTAGTACTAGATTTTGAAATGGAACCGACTGCCTTGCGATTCAACCCATTTCCGTATATCGTACCAAATGGAAGGAGTATTTGCGCTTGGAGGACAGGCCAACGGAGAGACACTGCATCCGAACACTGAACTGAGAATCAGAGGCTGACATTTAGTATTCCCTCCGGTCCATATTAATGTTTTCAACTTTCTCTAGATTCGTATGTATCTAGTTAAATATTTAGACTAGATGCATTCATGTTTAGACAAGGTTGAGAACATTCATATGGACCGGAGGGAGTATCAGATGTAGTTTCTAGGAATCGACACACTATCTCGTGCAGCTTGGGCGCATTTTTTTCTCCTTAAGCAAAGGTCCTCGCCGGGCACGAGCCGCTCCCTACAATCTGCTCCTGCATTTTGTTTGCGCATTTCGTCAAACGGCTGGCAGATGCCACGGCAGCAGAGTTGCTCTCGAATGGGCAGAGGATGCGTGGCTCGTGGACACGCAGATGAAACATTGAAACATTGTCCCAAGCAATGTGTAAGTAAGCTGATTGGTGTTCCTTTCCCTGGCCCTGACAAGCTGATCTTATGTTGTTACATGTCTCTTCTCCTATTAAAGAGATCAGTTCATAACATGTTTTGACACGTAAAGCGTTGTAGATAGATGCATTCCCTTTGTTTGGGTCGTATCTTTTGTCAATCTGAAGCGTAAACGCGCATGCTTATGGTGGCTAATGAAGTGTTGTTTGCCGCTTTATATACCAAAATTACACCTTGCTCTACCCTGCATTGCGATGAAAGGGGCAGGCTATCTATTTAGGTGTTCTTCGGTGTCCTCCCAAACTTAGGAAATCGAAAACTCAAGGAGGGCCAGGATTGACCAATACCCCTTCGGTTCAGAGGGCATGAAGGGGTATCGATCAATCCTGGCCATCCTTGTGTTTTCAGTTTTCTTAGTTTGGGAGGAGGGGGAGGACTCGGGAGGACACCGAAGCAAAACTCATATTTTGGGCTTGAAAATTGTCAAGAGAATTTTCAATGATGGCTATCGTTTGATTGAGAAAAGTTATAGCTGTTATTCTCTTGTTCACATCTTAATCTATATTCAACCTTTTTTTTACCCTGATCTTATATGGATTTGCAATGGTGTTGAAGTACCACGCCATTTGACTGTCCTCTGGCTCCCATGCGCATTGACCAAGGAGGAACTAAATCTAAGAAATAGTTAATTAGAAACGTCCATGCATATCCCAGTTAAATGACATGCTACAACTACTTAACCTCTTCCAAAAAATTAAGAAGTGAAATCATTTGCATTAGCACCATCAGTCTTTCCTCAATAGACTATTATTTGAAACGAAAATCCCAGGGCTGGGACAGTTATAGGGAAATAATAAGGTGGAATACTAAATTAGAGCTGATTATAATTCTTCACCCTTTTTCTTCTCCAAAAGCATTGGGGCCCTAATTTTGTTGGTTCGTTTCAGCAAACATCGACATGGTCATGAGATGCAAGCTAGTCACATTTGGATCTGTATAGCTTCATGTTCTGAAGTATTTTCCTCGATGGAGGTTGAAGCTGATTTTGATGTTGAAGATATCAGATCAAAGAATGAAGTGCAGGAGTTGTGGCCAGTTGGTGAGATAGATCCAAAGAGAGGGAGATTCCCTTGTTGCATTGTCTGGACTCCTCTTCCCGTAGTTTCATGGCTTGCTCCTTACATAGGGCATGTTGGAATCTGTCAGGAGGATGGGTCTGTACTGGATTTTGCTGGATCAAATTTAGTAAGCATGGATAATTTCGCATATGGTTCTGTTGCCAGATACCTCCAGCTTGACAGAAAAAAGGTACTTATATCTATCAAACATAGTTGACCTCCTACTTTATATTGGTTTAGTGTGCTAGTAAAATGTATGTTATGTACTTGGTGGAAAGTTCCTACTAGTCTCCCATGTGACATACTCCCTTGTCAACATATTTTAGTTGTAGTATTTCATTTTGACATGTAGTCTAATCTGCGAGACAACTATAGCTCCGCTCTTCTGACATGTGGTGCTCGAAAGGCTGTTTCGTGATTTGCCATTTTTGAAACAGTAAAAAATTCTTTTCTGCGGTAAACCAGTAAATATTCCCACATTAAAAACCTACTGGGATTCACTTCAATACCTAGACTTAGTATTTGCAATATGATACAAATGGGCTGGCAACACTGAACATACCAGTGTCTGATTCCTGCCAGCTATCACGGGCAGAGCATGATTGATCATCTGTATGGCATTCTATAGATTATCCTCTCTTGTTGATAGGGGTGACATCTGATCATCTATATGGTGAATTTGCACATGTTGTCCCATAATCTTGTCAGTTTATCTTTTCTTTTGCAGAGCCTACTTGCATTCTCATATTTTTCTTTCATTGCTTTCCTTTCAAGTTGACTGACTATTGCCGAAATACTCTTGTTCTGATTCATGTCCAGTGCTGCTTTCCTGCTAATCTCGCGGCACACGTATGCGAGTGGCCCTACAAGCACGCAGAATTGGGCACATCAACGTCATGGGACGGCGCCCTTCAGCTGGGCACGAGACATTTCCAGCACAAGTACTACAACCTCTTCACCTGCAACTGCTACTCGTTCGTGGCGAACTGCCTGAACCGGCTTGCCCACGGCGGCTCGGTGGAGTGGAACGTCCTGAACGTGGCCGCTCTCGTCTGGCTGCGCGGCGAGTGGGTGGACAGGACCTCTATCGTCCGGTCGTTCGCCCCTTTCGTAACTGTGACGTGCATTGGTATTTTCATGGCTGGGTGGTCTTTCCTGATAGGGATCTCGGCGTTCTGTTCTCTTCTGATAGGGTGGTTTGTCTTTGCTGTGTACTGCACGAAAGGTTTGGTGCGCTGATATAATGTTGGGGATGGATGGAACTGGTGAGGAGTTGTGTGGAAATAAATCTGTCCGAGAAAGTTTGCCCGTCCTCATGATTAATCTGTGAAACTCATCGATATACCTGCTAAATATTTGAACAACGGGTCGAAGTCACAAGATGAGAGGAAGCCATATCACCACTCTTACCTGTCCGAGCCGCGAAAGCTTTTCATGGTTTTCTCTGTTGACCATTCTTGTGCCTATGCAACCATGGGGCCACGCGCACACTATGTCACGGTAGATTATTTCACGCACTATGTTAGAGACATTTTTGCAAATTGCCTGAAAAAACTATCTTTTGTGGTATTTTTAGAAAGTGCCAGGAAAAATAAGATATTTAAAGGCATTTTTGGAGAGTGCCATGAAAAAACAGATATTCTAGGGCATTTTTTGAAGTTTCAGGAAAAATCAGATTATTTAAGGCATTTTTCAATAGTGCTAGCAAAGATATGATCTTTTAAGGCACTTTTGAAAATGCCTGCTATAATCAGTACATGAGAAATAACTAACAGTCTAGTTATAACAACTAACTTAATATACCACTAGAACAAGTCTAGTTATAACAATAGTCTAATTATAACAGCTAACTTAACAGTTCAAAAGAAGCACTAACAACCATACTTACTTAGCTTAACAGTTCCAAAGAAGCTCTAACAACCATACTTACTTAGCTACATATTTACAGTCCATCTTAACACCAACAGTCCAAAAGAGGCTATAACAGCCACACTACATACTTAGCTACATATTTATAATCCATCTTAACAGTCCAAAAGGGGCTTAACAGTCCATCTTAACAGTTCGAAAGATGCTTGACAACCACAGTACATAATAGATATTAACAATCCAACTACTACTTAAATGTCCTTCAGTTGTCGAGTGGGACGATGAGAAGGCTGAGCCTAGCTCTCGCATCTTGGAACCTAGTACCACTTTGATCTCTGAAGCTAAAGGCACAAATGTCACCCTTTCTCAAGTCAAATTCTTCGACAACTTCTTTCCATCCAGTTGTCATCATGGCATTTCCAATCTTCCCCTTCTTCTCTCCCTTCTTCATCCGGACATACTTCACTTCCTTGCTGCAGTTGCAGTTTACAACAACTTCAATAGGTTCATCTAAGAACTTGTTGAGGTAGTCATTAGAGAACTGCTTTCCAAACTCCTGCAACATGTTACATACAAAACATATTACTATCAAATCAGAACAGACCACATTATTATTTCATTTCAGAAAAAGTATGACAAGAGAAAGTAAAAGAAAGCATACCATCTTCGATTTACCCGGTACAACAGAGGATTTTGTCATTTTGAAGACATAGTGTTTGATTGGTGGCACTGGGTAGTCATTTGCATGGTCATTCAACACTTGCACTTGATTAGGATTCAACCTCATGTAGTAAGATGGATACACGATTGAACAAACGCTTTCGCCTTCCTCTAATATTGGGTGCTACATGCAAAAGTGTGTGTCATAATAGTCCTAAGCAACTACATTAAGAGTGTCAAGTAAATTAGATGTTTAAGCAAGGATGGTTACCTCTAACATTGTACACGACCTTATCATCGTCGTCGCTAGTGCTGATGTTGTCGTCGTCGGTACTGCTGAAGTTGTTGCCGTCGTCGCCAGTGCTTATGTTTTCATCATCGTCGCTACTGCTGTAGTTGTTGTCGCCATCGTCGCCACTGCTCATGTTGTCGTCGCCGTCGTCGCTACTGCTGTAGTTGTTGTCGCCATCGTCTCCACTGCTCATGTTGTCGTCGCCGTCGTTGTTACTGCTGTAGTTGTTGTCACCATCGTCTCCACTGCTCATGTGCTCATCATCATCACTAAGGACAATAACATCCTGATTGTTCACCACAGTGTCCCTGCATCATTTTAAGAAACTAGTTCAGGAAATATAACAAGTAATGAAGTAACTGAATAATAGCAAGTAAAAAACAGCATGATGGCAAGCATCCAAGGATCATATATGAACTAATCCCATAAGCCAAATCTTGGAATGTACATGCAAGTTAATGCAGTAAATATTAATTGATAGATAATTATGTCTATCCAAGGAAACATAGTTAGTGATAGATAATTTTGTGACATGGTGAAGATCGAACATTACTGCTGAAGAAAAGAAGTACTAGTATTAACTAGAAATCCAGTACCATGAACATGACGACAGAGGACTATTGTCAATAGCAGTTTCAACAGCAGCTAGTTATAACAGCAGCTATACTATACTATAACAGAGAACCCCAACAGCAGTTTGAACAGCAGTTTGAACAGCAGCTAGTTATAATAGCAGCTATAGTATACTATAACAGCAACTAGTTATAACAGAGAACCGAACCCCAACCACAGTGGATCAAATTTTCAACCACATGGTATATACTATACTATACTATATACCCAAATGCTATACTACATGTAACACCCTCAGAATCGGACCTATGCAAGTTTTAGCGAAACCCGCCAAACCCGCATAGAAACGATTCAAAGGTGCCCACCAGGCACTTTCGTGCGGGTGGAAAACAAAGTAATAACATTACACAACAGTCCTCGATGGGACCCACAGAACAGATATATATACAACAGCGACTCCATGAGTCAAGAATACAGATATAATATACAAAGATCCAAATCACCTTGAAAATGACAGAGCGTCCAGCTACGGACAAGATGCAAATGGGGCTAAGAGCCCTGAAGAATAACCAATGGCGTCCATAACCCTGCCCAGGCCAAGCCGGAAGGGTAACCCTGCTAACGACGTCGATCTCAAAACCTGCTTAAACAAAAAGGGGTGCCGACAAGGGGCAAAGGACAAGGAGGAGCGTCAGTACTGAGACCAGTACACGGCGAGACTAGAATTCGGCGGTCCTCGCCTACATAGGTATGGTGGACTGAAGCGGCAGCGGCAGCATGCACTAAACAACCTATAGAGACTCGATACGACTGGCGGTTATCAGAGAGGGATAAGAATGACCTATCCGGATCCAACCTGAAGCTAACACCGAACAAACCCATCCTGGTGTTTCCCCCTCGAGACCAAACGAGGAAGTCAACCGAGGAACTCACACAGTTGGCAGTTTTATTTATTCAGTTACCGTTGCTGCAATTACTAGTCAGGTGTAGATAATCGTCCTGATAAAATAAACAGTGGGCCGTTTTAGTTAACCATTCCGTTGCAGTTGCGACACTTACTAGTTAGATACAAATAGCATGAGATATCCCAAAACCCAGCAGTTGTTGGTACTTTTATTCAGCCATTCCATTATAGTTGCAATACTTACTAGTCAGGTACAATGGTCGCAAGCGACACCCAAACAAACAATTGTTGGCAGTTTTATTTAGCCATTCCATTATAGTGAAGCTGATTACTAGTCATTATAAAGTCAAGTTTATAGCACTACTTTAGTTATAGTTGTCTATGATCGAGATACTGTGCTCCAAGTCGTCCATAACCGCGGACACGGCTTTCAGAAAGTTTTACCCGGCCGGGGTGCACCAATAGCAACACACACTCGATCAACCTCGGAAAAACCAAATCAAAACCCAACGAGGCCTTCACGACAAAGCAATCACAGGATTCAGAAATATTTCAGGGGGCCACCCCTTAAAGTAGACCCGCAACGAAGCCGACCGGCTCCGAGACGGACTCAAGGTTGTGGGGACGGCTGTGAACGACTGGGAACCCAAAACTGGGCTTGTCGACACCGCGGAATCGTGCCACGATCCTAAACAGTACAGTGTGCTCCTCGCACAATCGTAAATAAAGCAGTAAAGCATGGCATAAGTACAGGATAGTAATAAAACCCCAAACTAGTTTGTGGCCCCAAGAAATAAGACTGAATCAAGCTCTGGCTGAGGGGGGTCCCATAAGCCTCCCGGATGTGGATAGCGCGATAAATCAAGGAACAGGTATCAAGCACTCGAGGTCCTACGGGACACAAGTGGACGGTTAACAACCAAATAACATCTATGCCCACCTGTGCCTCTGCTTACCTACTTCAATTTTAGTTGTTAAACAATAATTAAAGTGAACAATAAATAAAGCCATGATCATCTCCAACATTAAACAGGCGGCAGTCCTCCAACAACTGTGGTACTTGACGACACGCAACAGCACTTGAGCAAGCGACTACGACGAGCAAGTCCAGCTATCTACCAAACAACAGGTAATAGGATGTGTCCAAGGCAATATACGGCTGCAAGGGATATCTCGGGTACGGAAACTAGAGCATCGCAACACAGATAGCAATAGATCAACAGGAGGGAATAAATACTATAAAAGTAAGATAGGTAGAAAGGGGGAGATGCTCGCCTGAAAACATTGCCGAAGTTTCATCCGAAGATCGGGTCGACACTCGCATCAACTCAACGGCCTTATCCGCGAAGAAGCAAAACACTAGAATAAACACCGGATGCAATATTTAATACTACGGCAAAAGATCGGCATGATGCATGTATGATGCATGACATGGTAAGATGCGATGCGATTAGATCATATTAAGCGGAACCGGGGGTCCCGACAATTAAATATATGGTTCTAGTTGTTTAGATAACCCGCAATTTAAATGTTGTGTTAACATGGCAAAAGATAGCACTGGTTCGCTACACCAATTTAAATGAGGCCAATATAAGGCTAGATTTGCCCGCATATGGGTCCCATATTTAATTTAGGTGAATCGGCATAAGGCCCCCAAACCACAGACAAGGATGCATGCATGAACATTTAATATGCGACAAGTTGTATATATTATAAAATAGGGTTTTCGGGAAGGGGTTCACACATTAGGGTTCGGCGATCTTGGGGTTCCGGGGTTCGGGGTAGGTCTCAGGGTCCAGGGTTCGACGGGAGCGGGAGCGGATACAAAACGGAGAACTTGACGTGACGTGCCGGGGATCTTGGGTCCAAGCGGTCGCTCTTGTCGGTTCCGCGGATCGGCCGGTCTTGTCGTTCGGAAGTAGAGCTCGTCGTCCTTGAATCCGGGAAGGAGAACTTGACGCGCCAGGGTCTCGATGTCCCCGGTTCCGATTGAAGATCTTGGCGTCCCTGTCGTTGATCTTATGGTTCCGGTTTTTCTTGTCGGTGGTCTCTGAGTTGCGCAACTTTCACTTGTCCATGAAGAAGATCATGTCGTTCCATTCCGTGTAGAAGTCCTTGTAGATGCTTCTTCGAGTGTCTCCGGTCCGATGTAGTCTTCGGGCTTGAGGATCAGTGTCGATCTTAGGACCTGTCTCGATACTG
This sequence comes from Avena sativa, assembly GCA_916181665.1. Taxonomy (NCBI): domain Eukaryota; kingdom Viridiplantae; phylum Streptophyta; class Magnoliopsida; order Poales; family Poaceae; genus Avena; species Avena sativa. Next base: position 398,262,442 of record OV702281.1, read on the forward strand.
TCTTGGTGAAGGTCTTGTTAAATCTTAACACGCACTCATGCTCGATGCCGGTCATGTCGACGACCTCATCCACCAAACGATGTGTTCATGCCTGAGGTATCCAAACACCACGAAGACACCACTCGGAGGCACGTCTGATGCTACACAGGAGGGTCCTTCGGCTCGCATTGGAGAAGGCCGTCGGGGGCGTCGATGTGCTTGGGCGCCATCCAACCGGAACAGGGCAGCAGGTAGGGACGAGGGACGTTGACGTGGCCAGCAGCCACGGCGGTGTGGCTCAGGGCGACGGGGGCCGTGGCCCAGGCGTGGCAGAACGGAGGTGAGGCGCGGGCAGGAGGTCGGCTCCCTGGCAGCGAAAGGCGACGGCGGCCCGCGCGGTGCTGCAGAGGGGGAAGGACCGGCGGCGGCGCGCTCGTGCCGGAGCTCACAGACGGAGGCGGGGGGAGCTTGCGGAGGCGGGGACGCGAGGCCGGCGGGGGTCGCTGACGCGCGTGGGACCGGGAGGCGGCTCGCCGGCGGGAAGGTGCGGCCGGTGGCGGGGCATGTGGGGGCGAGGCCGCGCGCTGGGCGGTGGAGGACAGAGCCGGAGCAGTGAGCTCGCGCGGCGGCGGCGCATGGAGGAGCGGAGGCGAAGGCGGGGCGGCGTGCAGACGCGGTGGAGGAGGCGGGCCGCCGGAGACGGGCGGGAGGAGATGGGGCCTGGCGGCGCGGCGAGGAGTTGCGGTGGCGAGCTCGCCGGCGCGGTGGAGGCGGACGCGGAAGGGGGGTGGTCGGGGAGGTGCGGGCCGGCGGGGAGGGGGCGTGCGGGGCCGCGGTGGCCGCTCGCCGAAGATGCAGAGGGGAGGGAGAGCGCCGGAGAGGAGGGTGGAGGGCGAGCTCGGGCGGAGCGGCGGAGGCTGGCCAGGGCAGCGCGCTGGGTGGAGGGGGGAAGCAGACGGGGGGGGGGGAAGGAGGAGGGCGGACGCCGGAGGGAGGCGCTCGGGAGGGGCCGGCGAGGAGGGCGGTCGCCGGAGGGGAGAAGGGGCGGGCGCGGTCGACGCCGGGGGAGGAGGGAGGCAGCGCGCGGTGAGGCGGAGGGAGAGGACGCGTGCGGGGGAAGAGGAACGCGTGGGGGAGAGGGAGGATGGGGACAGGCGGGGCCAGGGGTGGGGCCGGTGGTGGGACCGGGCGCCGCGTGGGGGGCTGTGTGCGTGGTTGGTGTGTTTGGCAGGTGTGGGGGGGGGAACCGGTCTGGGGTAGGTGGGACCCGCGGGCAGGTGGGAGAGGGAGGGAGAGTTGGGTGGTGAGGTGGCTTTGTTTGATTGGGTGGGAAAAGGGGCAGGGTGACGTGTCGACCAGGGATTGGAGGGGGTGAGGTGGAGAGGGGCTGGATAGGTTAGGTTGGGTAGTTTTAGGATTTCAGGTGGACCGTTTGTAGGTAGTCTGGACCGATTGGGCCTCTGGCCTGACCGGTCGGACTGCCTCTCCGGACAAAAGATTCTTAAAGCTTTAATTTTATTTGTAAAACATTTTGAAAATACTTTTTAGACAAATAAAAGATCTGACCAGACCGATGTTTTAATTTGAAATAAGACGGGGCTACTTAGAAAACAAAACTAGGCGTTTCAAAAAAAAAATCTCAGACAACAATGCATGATGATGACGATGCAATGCACAAAAACAACGCGATTTTCTAGTAGTGATTTTGTGGGATGCCACACTACAGGAAGCAAATGCCATCGTTCTAGTGGTATCCAAAGACAAATTGGAAGCGAATGCCCAAGAAACATGTACGCAGGAGGATATAAGTTATATTAGAGTAATAATCTTATACTAGTACTCCTACCGGCGTTTTGGGAAACTGAAACTTGAATCTAGAGAGAAGAACAATACAAGATTTCAAAACCGCCGCCGCGGATCCTCGTAGCTCCTTCCTGCACCGCCAGCGCGTTCAAAACGACCATGAGGCTGGTAAAATACCCCCTCCTGGTCTCTATCTGTGTCTAGAATTATTGGAATTTGGAGAAGCTTCCTGCACCGCGAGCGCAACTACGCAAGGGAAACCAAAAATACATACCATTAAGATAAATTGATTCAGTTAAGATGTCCTATTTGGTCAAGGTTTAGTCATGTACATGTTCGATTTGGTCAAGAGCTCTGAATGGTTTATTCATAGAGCTCTGAATGGTTTAGTCATGTTCATGTTTTATTCAGAGCTCTGAATGGTTTAGTCTCTGAATGGTTTAGCCAAATCTCCTGCTCATCATTTTAGTTCTTGAGTTATTCTAGTTTTGTGTAACCACGAGTAGAACACATGATCAACGTCTTCTAACTTGTTAAAAAATCATGATAGAATTTGTCTCACTAGCTATATAGTCTAAGTAGGTTCATCTATTGCCTAGTTGCACATATGGATAGAGGGTGGATGAGCTTCGCAAGATCTACAACACAATATTCTGATGGTGTTACAAAGTTTATTAAATTTGCTGTTAGAAACTCTGGAAATGGAAAGATCCTTTGCCCATGCAGCAACTATGGCAACATATTTAGGCTAGGTAGAGAAGAGGTGCATGAACATTTAATGTGGACAGGTTTCATGTCTGGATATACCTCTTGGGTATATCATGGAGATTGCTTAGGTGCTGCTGAAAATTAGGAGGCGGAAAATGAAGAGAGTGATGAGATGGAGCAGCTTTTAGTTGATGGTTTTGGAATATAAGATAGCAACTGTATGGATACAGATTCAGAATTATAAGACCAAGAAGGAGAAGGAAGTGCAGATGAGTGTGATGAGGATGCTGAAACCTTTAGGTCAGTGTACATGGAAGGAAGTCAGGAGCTGTATGAGGGATGCAAAAAGTTCTCTAAGCTGCAGTTTCTTCTTAGATTGTTGAACATAAAGAATAATAGGAGAGTGTCCAACGTTCTCATTGAAGATGTATTGGAATTATTTAGGGACACACTACCAGAAGGCCACTCCCTTCCTAAAATTTTTCATGAGCTCAAGAAAATCATCAAAGTTGTTGGACTAGGTTATGATAGTCACGATGCATGCAAAAATGACTGCATCCTATTTAGAGGACAACATGCCAATGCCAACTCATGTCTAGTTTGTAAAGCAAGTATATGGAAGACCGTGAAAACCGGAGTAGATGGTAAAAGAATCACCAAGGTCGCCCAAAAGGTGATTCGACATTTCCCTCTAAAGAAGAGAATTAGGAGGTTGTTCATGTCCTCTAAAACAACACCACTAATGACCTGGCACAATGATGGCCGCACAAAGGATGGCTTGATGAGGCACCATGCTGACTCTCCTGCTTGGAAACATTTTGATTTGACACACAAGAAATTTAGTGGTGAGCCTAGAAACATCAGGTTTGGACTGGCAGCAGATGGATTCAACCCTTTTAGGACTATGAACCTCTCTTACAACATATGGCCAATAATTTTGATCCCATATAACGTCCCACCTTGGATGTGCATGAAATAGTACAATTTCATGCTATCTGTCCTTGTCCCTAGAAAGAAGTCATCGAGCAAAGATATTGATGTGTACTTGCAGTTAGTTATAGATGAGTTGGCAGAGCTATGGTCAACGGGGGTGTTGATACATGATGCTGCTTTTGGAAAGAAGTTCAGAGTATATGCTGCACTGCTGTGGATAATTAGTAATTGGCTTGGCCGTGGCCTCTTAAGTGGGGAAAGCATTGCTATTTGCTGATGGCGCCCAGCACTTGTCGTGAGCCGCTTCGTTGGAAACTCCAAGAGCAAAGTATGAAGCAGCACAACAATAAGTTTCCCTCAGTAAGAAACCGAGGTTATCGAACCAGTAGGAGAAAGGAAACGTCACACATGTGTTGCTAGCAACACAGAGACCTGCACAACACAAACTCAAGACTTTGCCCCAACGAATCAGTGAGGTTGTCTAACATATGGTGTGGAAGGTAATGGTTTGCAGCAAGTAAACAAATAATAGTGGAAGATGTATCAATGGTAAAGATTGGAGCGGGGTCCATAGCTCACTAGAGGTGCTCTCTGTGGCATCCCGCAAAACCACTACTAGAAAATCGCGTTGATTTTTGTGCATTGCATCATCATGACCGCATGCTCATGTCATCATGCCACATTGCATTTGAGCATCGTCATCATCTTGCATTTGCTTGCACAAAGCTAATTGCAGAGAAACCTATTTTGTGTTTTCTATAACGCCCCGTCTTTGTTCAAACGCAAAACCCGGGTCTCCGGATTATTTTGTTTTGTCTGCTATCGGTTTGCAAAATCCCTGCTTGAAATAAATAAAATATTTAATTATTTTTAGTGGGGCAGTCGAACGGGCCGATTCGACCCAGTCGACCACCCCGAAATAAAATCGGTCCACCTAAACCAGCCCACACGAATTCTAAAACTACCTAGTCCTAATCTACCCACCACTCGCAGCTCGCCACCTCACCCCTCCCCCCAATTTCCTACCCACCCCGCCACCTCATCAATCCTAGACTTTTCCCCCCTCTCTCCCTCTCTCACACAGCTCTCTCTTACCCCTCTCTCTCCCTCTCCCTTACACCCCGGCCCCACCACCTGGGCTGACCCTCACCACCCGCCTGGCCAACCTCTCCCCCCGCTCCTTTCTCTCTCCCTCCCCACCGCTCCTGGGTCCCACCCGCGTGGCCCGCAGCCTCCACACCCTCTCCCCACTCCCTCCACTCCGGGCCCACCCCCACCTGTCGCTGTCCCCGGCCCCACGCCCGTCCCCATTCCCCCCCCCCCCGCAGACCCCGCGCTCCCCTGGTTCTCTCCTCCTCCCACCTCTCCCTCTTTTTCCCCACCGACGGCCCCGGCCCCGCAACCTTCCCCGTCCTCTCCTCGCCGGCCGACGACGACCTCCCTCACCCCCGCGCCTCTCTCCTTCTCCCTTCCCTCCGGCCGCCGCTCGCCGGCTTCCCTCGTTCCTCCTCGCTCCGCCGCCTCCGGCCCGCTCGCCTCCGCTCGCCCTGCCTCCCCTCAGGCGCCCGTCCCGCCGCCGGCGCGCCCTCCCCGCCTCTGCTCCAACCGCCGCGGGTCGCCGCCGCCGGGCCGCCTCTCGGGCCGCCGCCCTCGCCGTCGTCTGCGTGCCCCGAGCGGCGCCACCCTCCTCCTCGCCGCGTTCTGCCCGCCACCGCTGCCAGTCGCGCGCTGCCCTCGACGCCCAGCCGGCCTCCCTCGCTCGCGCCCCTTCTCCCACCGCTCCGGCCGCGCCGCCAGGCCTCCTTCCGCACCGCCGGCGAGCCGCGGCCTCCATCCGCTCTGCTCCAGCCCGCCTCCCTCCGCGCGACCACCTCCGACCGCTTCCCTCGGCGTGCCTAGTTCGCTGGCCCCGCGGCCTTCATCGTCGTCGACCTCCACCTCTCCGAGCACCGACCGCCGGTCCCCTCCTCCGTTTCGTCCCCGCCGTCAGCCCGCCTCCCCCTAGTCGCAGGCCTCTGCCTGCCCTGTGAGCCGCGACCCCCGCTGCGTCTCTGTCTCGTTGGGGCCAAACCCCGTCGTCGCCGGTGCGATCTGCCTCCACCCGTGCAGGATTCCTGTGTAGTACCAAGTTGGTGCTAAGTTGTTGGGTGTGGAGACAGCAAAACCGCAAGATCTTCCGTGGACCGACGTTGCGTTGAGCCGAATAGGGCGCCACTCGAAGGCCATCGAGATTTGAAGATTATCCCGAGGGGCCCTATTGAACTCGGTGTCATCTATTCAAGTACTCCATCGACATCAAGACCGTCCCTGGAGCGAAACGTCGAACCCCGGAGTCCAAACCCCGAAGGCCGAACCCTCGGACGCCAAGTTCGCCGAGAACCTAGATGCCAAGCTCTTCTCATCGACAGGATCGACCCGGTCTGGAACGCCAAGTACTACCCTCGGACGCCAAACCCGCACCGGAAGGACGCCAAGATCGCCACAAGGACGACAAGTTCTACTTCCGAACGACAAGACCGGCCGATCCGTGGACCGACAAGATCGACCACTTGGAACCAAGATATCCGGCACGTCACGACAAGTTCTCCGTCATGCATCCGAACCTCGACCCTGCCGAGACCGAACCCCAGATCCGAACCCTGTCGAACCCCGAACCCCGGAACCCCAAGTTCGCCGAACCCCAAAGTGTGACCTCTTTTCCGTGAACTATATTTTATAAATAATATAACTTGTTGCATTAAATCATTCATATCGCATGCATATTTGTGTGTGGTTTGGGAGCCATATGCCGATTCACCTAAATTAAATATGGGGCCCATATGCGGGCTTATCTAGTCTAATATTGGCTCCATTTAAATTGTGTAGCGAACCGGTAACTTATCTTGCCTTGTTATTACACCATTTAAATTGCGGGGGGTCTAAATAACTTGAACCGTTTAATTAATTGTCGGGACCCCGGTTCCGCTTAATCTTGCCTAATTGCATCGCACCTTTGCCATGCCATGCATCATACATGCATCATGCCCGATCTTTTGCCGTAGTGTTAAATATTGCATCCGGTGTTTATTCTAGTGTTTTGCTTCTTCGCGGATAAGGCCATTGAGTTGATGTGAGCTTCGCCCCGATCTTCGGTTGAACCTTCGGCAATGTTTTCAGGCGAGCATCTCCCCCTTTCTACCTATCTTACTTTTATAGTATTTATTCCCTCCTGTTGATCTATTGCTATCTGTGTTGCGATGCTCTAGTTTCCGTATCCGTGATATCCCTTGCCGCCTTATATTGCCTTGGACACATCCTATTACCTGTGGTTTGGTAGCTAGTTGGACCTGCGCGTCGTAGTCGCTTGCTCAAGTGCTGTCGAGTGTCGTCAAGCACCACAGTTGTTGGAGCATTGCCGCATGTTTAATGTTGGAGATGGTCATGGCTTTATTTATCGTTCACTTTAATTACTGTTAACAACTAAAATTGAAGTAGGTAAGCAGAGGCACAGGTGGGCAATAGATGTTATTTGGTTGTTAACCGTCCACTTGTGTCCCGTAGGACCCCGAGTACTTGATACCTGTTCCTTGAATATTCGCGCTATCCACATACGGGAAATTATGGGACCCCCCTGAGCCAGAGCTTGATTCATTCTTATTTCTTGGGGCCACAAACTAGTTTGAGGTTTTATTTACTATCCTGTACTTATGCCATGCTTTACTGCTTTATTACGATTGTGCGAGGAGCACACTGTACTGTTTAGGATCGGGACACGATTCCGCGGTGTCGACAAGCCCAGTTTTGGGTTCCCAGTCGTTCACAGCCGTCCACCCAAACCTCGGGTCCGTCTCGGAGTCAGCTAACTTCGTTGCGGGTGTACTCCAAGGGGTGGCCCCCTGAAATATTTCTGAATCCTGTGATTGCTTTGTCGTGAAGGCCTCGTTGGGTTTTGATTTGGTTTTTCCGAGGTTGATCGAGTGTGTGTTGCTATTTGTGCACCCTGGTCGGGTAAAACTTTCTGAAAGCCGTGTCCGCGGTTATGGACGACTTGGAGCACAGTATCTCGATCATAGACAACTATGACTAAAGTAGTGCTATAAATTTGACTTTATAATGACTAGTAATTAGCTTCACTATAATGGAATGGCTAAATAAAACTGCCAACAATTGCTTGTTTGGGTGTCGCTTGCGACCATTGTATCTGACTAGTAAGTATTGCAACTATAACGGAATGGCTAAATAAAAGTACCAACAACTGCTGGGTTTTGGGTTATCTCATGCTAATCGTATCTGACTAGTAAATGATGCAACTACAATGGAATGGTTAACTAAAAGTGCCCACTGCTTATTATATCAGGATGACTATCTATACCTGACTAGTAATTACTGCAACGATAACTGAATAAATAAAACTGCCAACTGTGTGAGTTCCTCGGTGGACTTCCTCGTTTGGTCTCGAGGGGGAACACCAGGATGGGTTTGTTTGATGGTAGCATCAGGTTGGTTCCGAATAGGTCTTTCTTATCCCTCTCTGATAATCGACAGTTGTATCGAGTCTCTATAGGTTGTTTAGTGCATGCTGCCGCTGCCGCTTCAGTCCACCATACCTATGTAGGCGAGGACCGCCGAATTCTAGCCTCGCCGTGTACTGGCCTCAGTACTGACGCTCCTCTTTTTCCTTTGCCCTTTGTCGGCACCCCTTTTGTTTAAGCAGGTTTTGAGATCGACGTCGTTAGCAGGGTTACCCTTCCGGCTTGGCCTGGGCAGGGTTATGGACGCCATTGGTTATTCTTCAGGGCTCTTAGCCCCATTTGCATCTTGTCCGTAGTCGGACGCTGTATCATTTTCAAGGTGATTTGGAACTTCGTAGTGTATATCTGTATTATTGACTCTTTGAGTCGCTGTTGTATATATATCTGTTCTGTGGGTCCCATCGAGGACTGTTGTGTAATGTTATTACTTCGTTTTCCACCTGCACGAAAGTGCCTGGTGGGCACCTTTGAATCGTTTCTATGCGGGTTTGGCGGGTTTCGCTAAAACTTGCATAGGGCCGATTCTGAGGGTGTTACACTCTCCTTAGATAAACAACATGGTATGAAGGGTAAACAAATTACAGCAGGGCAATTGACAGGAACTGAGCAAGGCATAACAATGCAATTACTAGTCAAAAAGATCCTATGAGATTCGATTGGGCAATACAACAAGATACATAGACCGCCATCCAACTGCATCTATGACTAGAAGTCCACCTTCAGGTTATCATCCGAACCCCCTCTAGTATTAAGTTGCAAGCAACAGACAACTGCTTTAAGCAAAGTGTGTAAGGTAAACAGTCCACATGTTCCATGAACAAGAGACCGTTGTTTTCTCCCTAGTAGCAACAACACATCTAAAACCGAAGAGATTATTGTCACTTCCCTTGGAAACTAGAGGCATGAACCCACTATCGAGCATAAATACCCCCTCTTGGAGTCACTAGCAACTACTTGGGCAAGATAGCTACTAACAACGGAGAGCATGCAAGATCACAAACGACATAGACATGATAGAATCATAAAGACAAAACCATTAATCAAACAAACATAATAATCTTAATATCCATCGGATCCCCGCAAACACAACATGCATGATTACAAATAGATTAGATCTTGATCACGAACGGAGCTCACAAGATCTATACATGAAAGCACAAAGGAGGAGATACAACCATCTAGCTACTACATGGACCCATAGTCCAAGGTGGAACTACTCACACATCATACCGAAGAGAAGGCCTCCGGGATGATCTCCCCTCCGGCAGGGTGCCGGGAAGAACTTCAGATCCCCCCGATCTAGGGACGATGGTGGCGGCGGCTACAGACGGTTTCGTGGATATTTGATCGGGTGCTTAGGGTTTCTGCATTGGGGGCTTCTTATAGGCGAAGGGGGAGACCGAGGCGGCGGCCAGGGACCCCACACCCCTCCCAGGCGCGGGGCAGGGCCCACCCACGCCTAGGGTGGGTCTGGCCGCCCTGGCTCGCGTCTCCGTATCCCCTCTGGACTTCTTGTTCCCCACGGAAAGTAATTGACTTTGACGTTTGTGACGTCCAATTTCGAGAATATTTCTTTACTAGCTTTTCTGAAACCAAAAATAGCAGAAAACAGGCATATGGCACTGTTGCAACTTGTTAATAGGTTAGTACCAGAAAACATGTAAAAAGCACCTCAAAGTGTAGACAAGTAAAGCAAAGTAGATACTAAATAAGCATGAAGCATCAAAAATTATAGATACGTTTCCGACGTATCATTTGCTCTCATTGTTTGACAAACACATGCTCCAGAAGGTTAAAGCATGGGAAAAAGAGGTGCTACATGGGCAATAGAAGATTCTTAGACCCTGATCATTCATTCAGAAGTGATTCTGCTTCATTTGATGGGACCACTGAATAGAGAGAACATCATGTCCAATCATCAAGCCTACAGATTTCAGAAATGACGAAGGGCATGACGATTGCATATGGGGAAATTCCAGAAGCCAAATAAGTCAGGTAGAAGGAAGAGGCCAAGGGTTGAGGGGGACGAAGATTTGATGGAAAAAGAGGAAGAGCACACGGTTGAAACAACATTCGAGAAGAGAAGCGTGTTTTTTCAATTGGAATACTAGGAAACTTTGCAAGTGAGGCATAACTTGGATCCTATGCACATCCAGAAGAATTTTTTTGACAACATAGTGAACACTATTCTGAATGTTGACAAAAGATCGAAGGATAATCTCAACTCTAGACGTGATCTTAAACGTCTGAAAATAAGAGAAGGCTTGCATGTAAATGAGACTCAGCCTAAACTAGACCTTCCAGAAGCAGAGTACTATATGAATTCAGATGCAAAGAAGATATTATGCAGATTCATTAAGCATGCTAGGTTTCCCGATGGTTATGCCTCAAGCTTGTACGACAAGGTTAGCATGGAGGAGAAGAGACTTCATGGTCTTAAAATCCACGACATCCACATTATAATGCAAGACCTGTTTCCCTTGGCTGTTAGTAGTAGCTTGCCTGAACATGTTGCTTTTCCCTTGATACAACTAAGCAACTATTTCAAGGTTGTGTGTGGGAAGGTTATCAATGTTGTTGAGGTGCAAAAGATGGAAGCTATAATTCCAGAGATAATGTGCCAATTAGAGAAGATATTTCCTCCAACCTTCTTTGACATAATGGAGCATGTCACTATCCATCTCGCCACCGAAGTTAGACTTGCTGGACCAGCACAATTTAGGGACATGTGGTCAACTGAGAATTTCATAGGCTATGTCAAGAATATGGTGCATACTGGAGTAAAGAAGGATGAAAAATTTGGAATAACTCGGGTGAACTTCAGTCATTTGCATGATGGAAGTGATATCTCGTCGGAACCATTTATACTTGCAAGTCAAGCCAAGCAAATATATTATGTGCAAGATCCCATTGACCCTCAATGGCACGCCGTCGTGTCTCCCCCCATTAGATATTTATATGATATGAAGTCTAGAAATGATAGTGATGATGAAAACTAGGTAAGTCTAGAAATGATAGTGATGAAGCAAATAATGGTTTATTTTGTAATCTTGTAATCATTCAACTAATATACTATTTTTTACTTGCAAGTCCAAGCATGTTAGGAAGCCAGGGTAGAAGAAGAGATGAGGTCAACTATAAGTTGAAGAAACTAGGACTTGAACCAAACGAAGTGTCAAATGAGCAAATATTTCCAAGTTTTCTAAGTTTGGCTTCAACAAAGGGAATCTATGATTGCCCTGTGAAAGTAAGTTGAATGTAATGGTTTATCCTTTATCCAATTTTAATTTTCATATCAAACATGTCATAGCATGCTTGTTACCCAATTCAGAATGATACATTGTATGAAGAACAAGAAGTGTATCATAGAGTTGAAGAAACACAAGGTGAAACACAATATGAAGATGAGACAGATACTGAATCACAATATGAAGAAACACAAGGAGACCACATGTTAAATGTTGCTAGACAAGGTGAGTTGCTTTTGAATTTTGAGTGCTACTACTAAAATGAAGTGTAGCTACTTTTGTTTGACTTCTTTTGTGTCTTTATTTTGTTTTAGAAAAGAAAAAAAGAGGTGAAAGAGGCCCCACTAAACTAAAGAAATTTTGGCATGAATACGATCCAAACTCCAAAGTGAACGTGGAATTCAACAACCTTGGTTAGCCATGTGGACTCAAGACAAGCAGGCTGACTAACTTCATTGCAAGCTTAGTAAAAGGAAAGGAAATTTCACTAGCATACCTAAACTGGATTAAGGTTCCACAATCTGAAAAGGATAAGCTGTGGAACACAGTAAAGGTAACTACTGAACATTATATAGTTTTTTTGGCATATTCTTTTCCCTCAGTTTTGTAACATAATGTAGTTTTGACTTGGAAATACAGTTTTTCTTCAATATTCCTGAAGTTCAGAAATCTTGGGTATTAACATCTGCTAGAAAGAAATTTAAGGATTTCAAATCTTATCTCAAGATTAAATACTTTGATGATGAATTGTCTTTAAGGCAAAATATTGTAAATGGTTGTGAGGGCAGAATACCTCCAAAACAGTGGGCATGGTTTGCAGAGTATTGGTATACTAAAAAGGCTAAGGTATGGCACATGCTACACACTTGTCTAAATATTGTATAGATTTAACATAATGTAGTGGGCTATACTCTTTTGATGACATTATGCAATTTACATGAGGATGTAGGCTAGGAGTTTAAAGAACAAGGAGACACGAAACAGTCAAGCCAATGCTCTCCATACAACAGGTTCGAGGGGGTTTGTTGTGGCTCATGATCAAGAGGTAAGTTTGTAGCTCTGAATTTGCAACATATGCTCTATTTATTCCATGACATATTTGATGAAAGCATGATATTTTGACTATAGGAAATTAAGCTAGGTAGAAGAGTTGGTCGTGCAGAGTTCTATTGTTTGACACATACTAATAAAGATGGGAATCTGGTTGATGGCTTCTCAGCTACCAAGATAGTAAGCACTTGTAATTTAATATAATTCTATCATCTCCTTCCATTGTAAATCGTAATGACCAAGGTTGGAACCTGTAATTTCAGCAAGATATTAACAAGAAGCTAGCTGAAAACCCTTCCCTCATCGGAGAAGAAGCACATGAAGAAGATCTATACTCTACCTTTTTCCCAAAGGCTAAAACATCTGCAAGACATGGGCTTGGCCTCGTCGTAGGTGGAAAGACATCTGAGAAGATTGATCAAGCAATAACAGTATTTAGGCAAAGCCAGGTGGAAAATGAGGATTTAAGGAGAATGGTTGAAACCTTGACCGAAAACTAGAAGTCTTTGGTGGAGAATATAGAGCGCAAGTGCGGCAAAATGGTGGAGCAACGATGCAAGGAGTTGATGGTGATCTTCCAAGCCTCTCAAAATCAAAACTTGACCCAACAAACAAGTTTGGAACGGAAAGTTGAGAAAGTAAGCAAATCGGTAACAGCTAGAAAAGAAGAAACAGTAGTAGTGAAGCAACATGGACCAAGCAAAACAACAACAGCTAGAGAAGAAGAAACAGTATCAGTGAAGCAAGATAAAGAACCAAGCAAAACAACAACAGAAAAGAACGACCAAGAAAGTCAAGCTGGAGATGTGAAGAAGAAAGGAAAGAAGAAGAATGAAGAAGAACTGAAGTTGCATTTAGAAGCGACGGTCTCGAAAAAACTAAAGATGGAGAAATAAGAGGTAAGATGGCATTGCTTTTAACTTGTTCATTCACTGTTCGGTTTTAAGCATCATAAGATGACCACATTTTCTATAAAATGAAGGTACTCAAGATGGACAAGGTGAAGTTGGAAAAGGCAGAAGCAAACATTGTTGCATCGAACAAGGGAAAACATGTAATTGCAAACAGATTTACATTGCTGCTAAGTACAAACAAGTGTATTCTTATTTTGCATTATATAGGTAATTGAAATCAAAGCAGGGATGGAAGTGTCACTTCAGTCACCAAACAGTATGTGCCGGGCAGCAGTTGGCACAGTCCAAAATGCTGATGCAAATTCTTTAGGGTCAAATTCTTTATGCGCAGCAGTTAACTACGTATGCAGAAAAACAATGATGTTGCCACGTGCACACGGGAGGCTACAAAAATTGGAAAATGCTCAAGCAAAATGCATTCCATGGCCTAGGATTTTTTAAAGATTACTATAACCTTTACCCTTTACTTTTCATACTACACATTCCACTATATTGCATCATCAATATATACAATGTACCACAGATCATTGAGACCACAAAGGCGGAGTTTAACCATGTTGACATATATACAGGGCACAATCTCCTTCGACAGAGACCTGAGATCTATGCTCAGATACCTCCTGAATGTGGCTTGAAAAAGAAGAGGAAGAGAACTTCGGGTGTTGCCATAAATGTTGATGATCGAAAGACCAATTCACAAACTGTGGTATGTAGCCTATAATCTGAAGTAAATGACCAAATAAGTTACCTTATATATGCTGTAACCTGAAGTATTTGACCAAATATGTTACCTTATACATGCTGATCAATGCACTTTGGATATCTTCTAGGACAAGAACCAGAAGGATGGAGCTAGAAGAACCAGAACAAGTAAAAGATGGAGCAAAGATGTGAGCGAGCATGTACAACTGCAACACTCTAGATTGTAAACTCAGTTCTGTAATCAATTTGAATATTATAAATGATGAAACTTGATGATTAAATTGAATGCCGTGTCTGTAAAATGTACAATCTGAGAATAAATTCACTGCCTGTAAATTGAATATTGTCTAGTGGATTAAATTGAATATTGCATACTGTATAATCTAAATTATTTTTAGAGGCATTATTGTATAATGCCTTAGATACTTTTTTGAGGCATTATTGTATAATGCCTACAATTGTTTTTTGGGGCATTTTCGAGGAGTGCTAACAAAAATTATTTAAGGCATTCCTTAGTATTGCCTCAAATTATACTCCAAGGAAAATTTGAAAGTGTCTCAAAAAATCTATTTTTAAAGGCAAACTTGAAAATACCTCAAAAAAATCTGTTTTTAAAGGCATTTTTTAAAATTGCCATAATTGATTTTTCCCTACCCCATTTGATTGGTCATTTTTATTATTGCCTTAAAAGTTTTTTAAAGGCACTATTGGTATTTTTTAAGGCACTTTTGTGTGTCTCAAATAATCAACAGCGGTGTAGTGAAAAGAGCTGGTGCTCTGAATATGGCGTATGTCGACGATCAGATATCGGCCAAGGGGAGCTGCCCCGGTGCCGGCGATGTCCCTGGGAGCTCGCTCCATGCCACTGGTGAGCCGGCGCGCGCTCTGTCGCCGCCTCCTGCCCGGGCGGAGGAGGGAGGAGCCTTCCCTGCCCCCTGGCCAACGTGGGCCGTCGTGGGCCAAGCCTGCCTGGGCCCGGGACGGCGGGATGCTCCCTGGAAGGCCCGATCCCTGCGTGAAGGAGCCAGGACTTCCGGGCCGTCTCGCGGGCCAAGCGGGATGGGCCGCAGGGGGTTTGGCCTGTGGGGGCCTGGTTGTGGATCCACAAAGGATCCACGTCCCTAACCCTAGGGCACCCTGTCTCCAGGCACAGGCTCTTCGCCACGCTCACGCCGCCCGCTCTGTCCGCTAGACCCCGCCGCCGCCTCTGTCCGAGTCCTTCGCCGCCGCCCTCATGAAGCGCCGGATCTCCTCCTCCCCGAGCGTTTCTCCGTCCCCGCGCCACCATCGACGCTCTTGCCCTGCCTCCCCCGCGCCCTGTCCGCCGCCTGCGGCCCCGTATAGGTTGCCCGCCCGCCGCTCTCCGACCAGATGGTCTCCGCCACGCCATGGTGAGGGGACCTCGCGTCGCGACGGTCGGGAGGGACGCCTGGACGGGTCCCGCGAGCCCCCGCGCGCTGCCTCCCGTGCTCGATCGCCTCCGCCTCGCTCCCCTCGGGGTTGGTCGCCAGCGCGTGGCTGGTCCCCCCGGCCGCAGGTCCCCCTCCCCTGAGGCCCAGCGCCACGAGCAGGACCTGCGCCGTGAGCTGGAGCGCCACGCGTCTCCCGCTGGCCGCGAGGGCCATGCTGCTGGGGGTCGCCCTGGCCGTGATGGGGGCCCGACTCGCACTCAGGGGAGTCGCCCAGCTGTGCCACCGGTGGGGCGGGCCCCGGCTTCTACGTCTGCGCCGCCCGTTCCCAAAAAGAAGAAGAACAAGAAGCGCCGGAAGACGGCGCATGGTCTCAGCTCCAGCGTCCCGGTGGGAGGTGCGGGCGTGGGCGGGAGCCAGATTGGGCACCCACCCATATTGCAGCCTACGGGGGCGCCGTCCTCGGTGGCGGGGGCCACACGTCCGAGATCGCCAACGCGCAACAAGTGCTTCAACTGCGGTGAGGTTGGCCACTTCTGCTCCGACTACAAGGAACCTGAGCACTGCCTGTTCTGCGGAGACCCCTCGCACCGTGTTCTGGACTACACGGCCCGGTCTCCGCACCGCGAGTGTAGTACCCTGGAGCTCCTTGGCCACGGGATTGACCTGGGTTTGGTATTCTACTTCGTCGATCTGGGGGAGGTAGAGCTGTCTATTCCCCAGAACCTGGCGGAGATCCGCGTGCTACCCGACCAGGACCCCCCTCTGTCGGTGGAGGTCACCGAGGACATCCTCCGCGCAGAGTTGAGGTCGTTTGACTCCGACTTTGTGTGGAACGTGAGGGAGACTTCCCCCATGGTGTTCTCGGTGATCTTCTCGTTGCGCATGGCGCTGTGGGCCCTATCTTGGAGTCAGTCGACGTTCCTTCCCATCCATAACATCAAGGTCTCCATCCGTGAGTCGTGTGTCCACCCTGATGCCACTGCAGTTCTCTCGACTGTGTGGGTGCGCATTCACGGCATTCCTGAGGAAGCAAGACAAGAGAAGTTCATCAGGCTTATCTCCCAGGCCATTGGCAAGTTTGTGGCTTTGGACATGGCCTCCCTCTGCAGCCAGGGCCCGGTGCGGGTGCAGGTCCGGCACCCGGACCCGGCCAAACTGGACTGCATCCTCCCAACCTTCTACTTCGGTACCCATGGCAGGACCCTATCGGTGGAGCTGGAGCGGGAGGAAGTGGGCTCGCGTTCGCCGTCGCCGAACATCTCTGAGCACCGCCGCCCTCCTGGGGAGGGGGGCGCTGACCCGTCCAGTGGGGAGGACTCGGAGGAGGACCTGGACCCTCCCGCTGACCCCGCCCCTGCGGCATCGACGTGCGGGTCGGCCCTCCCTCCGACGGCAGCGGGCGGAGGGTCCCACCGCCAGCGGCTCTGTCCTTCGGCCCGGTTCGTTTCGAGCCGCCTCATCCGGTGGACGTCCCTAGGTGCCTTCGCCCGGACCCTTCGATCTTGGAGGAGGTGGGCCTGGCCCCCTACTGGGCGAACCTGGGCGAGGGGCTCGAGTCTCTAGGCCTCTCTGGTTGGGCTGCTTGTCAGTCGGTGCCCTGTTCCAGTCCTCTGGTGGAGCGGACCTCTCCTAGAGAGGGCATGGTGGTGGCGCCGCCATCTTTCCCTCGTTCTCCCGGGGCGGTGTGCTACACTCTCTCGTCAGGCTCTTCTCCTGTGTCGCCCCAGCAGGCGCTGTCTGGGGCCCCGGTGACTCCGACTCTCCTGGCTGGTGGGCTGCTCTCGGTCTTCCCCGACACTCCCGAGGCGACGGCCAAGCTCCACCTGTCCTGTCGTCTCAGGGCTCCCTCCCCCCTCCTTCTCGCGCCAGTGTCAGGCTGGCCTCGGTGAGAGCCAGGGCTGGTGGTGAGGGGCGGGAGCTGACGATTCTCGAGCAGGCGGAGGCGCTGGAGGCGTCCCGCAACCTTGACCCCGGTATGTCTTGACCCCCTCCATCCTCCCTTCCTACTATTTCTTCTCCTCCTTCCGGGTCCAGGTTTTCAGTTTTGGCACAGGTTCCGGAGGAGCGCCTTGATGCTGTTGCCAGGGATTGTGGGATTGTGTTCAGAGGGGAACGCGGCCCACGCTTGGAACAAATTGCGGCTTTAAAGGTGAAGGAGGTTTATGATGGCGTACTGGCGGCTTCTCACGCACAGGCGGAGCAGGAGAAGCTGGCTAGGAGCCATACCTCCGATACTTCTATGCTGTAGGGGCCGGTGACTAGAGGAGGTAGCCCTCCTCGTCCGTTGCCGGCGGAGGCCGCCGTCGCGTCTCCCAGGTGGGGGGAAGCGAGGGAGGCCTCCCAATCCTGCGTCCAGGCCCTCGACAGGAGGTAGGGCCCGATCCGTCCCCCGTAAGGGTACACCCCTTGATGGTGTATCCCAATGAGTCGCCCGATCTTCCTCTTTGACTGGAACATCAGGGGATTTGGGAATGATGGTCACAGGCAGCAGATGAGAGACTATCTGAGGCGGGAGGATGTGGATATTGTTGGTCTTCAGGAGACGATTAGACAGGATTTATCGATCCCTGAGTTGCAGGGATTGAGCCGCCACAGGTTTGTCTGGCACTGGTTGCCGGCCACGGGCCATTCCGGGGGATCCTCCTGGGTGCCAAGGAGGACACCTTTGAGGTGGAGGATATGGACCGCGAGGAATTCTTTATGAGTATGGCACTCACCCATAGACGATCACACCTCATTTGGGAGGTGATCATTGTCTACGGCCCTACGGATCATCGCCGGTCCCCGGAGTTCTTGGCTGAGCTCTCTGCTAAGGTGGAGAGTTACACTAGCCCTGTTGTGGTGGCGGGGGACTTTAACCTTATTAGGTCCCCTGATGAGAAGAGCTCCAATAATGTGGACCTCTCTAGGATGCGCATGTTCAATGACTGTATTGCTGATCTCGCTCTACGGGAGATTCCCCGTGTGGGGGGCAGATACACCTGGTCGAACAACCGGGTGGACCCGATCAGGAGTGTGCTGGATCGGGTCCTAGTATCTGTGGATCGGGAGCTGGCCTACCCCTTGTGCTCCCTGCGGGCGATTACGAAGGTCGGGTCTGACCATAGCCCTCTCCTTCTCTCGACCGGGGGAGGCTCTCCACTGAAACTGAGCCGCTTCCACTTCGAGAACTTCTGGCTTCTTGAGCCAGGGTTTGTGGAGATGGTTCGGGCCAAGTGGAGTTCGGCAACTGCGTCGGTTCAGAGGGCTCGCTCGGCGGTGGATGTGTGGCATGCTTGTGCTCTGCTGGCTCGCCAGTTCATTCGAGGGTGGGGATCTAACCTTGGTGCTGAGCTGCGGCGCAAGAAAGGTGACCTCCTCACAGCCATCCAGGGCTTAGATCGGGCGGCAGACACGGTAGGCCTCTCTATGGAGGAATGGCTCCAGCGGTACGCGCTGGAGGATTCGCTCATGGAGATTTTTCGAGGGGGAGGAGACGTTTTGGCGGCAACGGAGCCGCCAGAACTGGCTCCTTAAAGGGGATGCGAACACCGCCTACTTTCATGCCATTGTTAATGGCAGGCGTAGGAAATGTTCTATCCCCTGCCTCTGGGATGGCGGTCATCTTTTGGAGGAGGCCAAAGACGTCACCTCCCATATTTACTCCTTCTACAAGGAGCTTTTTTCTGCTGGCCCCCGGTCCGGGGTCGCGTTAGCCGGGGATTTCTGGCCAGAGGGGGCTAGGGTCTCCGACGCGGAGAACCTGGAGCTCACGCTTCCGTTTCTGCCAGTGAAGGTCGAGCATGCCATCATGGAGATGAAGGCTAACTCGGCCCCGGGCCCAGATGGCCTCCCCGTTATCTTCTTCCAGAAGTTCTGGGAGAGTATCTAGGGGGTTGTTATGCCCATGTTTCAGGAGTTGTATATTGGGACCCTTGTGATGTCGCGACTGAACTTTGGAGTTATCACTTTGATCCCCAAGGTGGTGGGAGCCACGGAGATTAGGCAGTTTAGGCCAATCACGGTGATCAATGTGATCCAGAGGGTTATGTCCAAGGTGTGCACACGTAGGTTAGCTCCTCTCATGGAGCGCCTGACGCACCCTTATCAGTTTGCCTTCCTTAAAGGAAGATTCATTCATGATGGGATCTTGGCACTCCATGAAATTATCCACGAGGTGAAGGTTCGTCGCCATCGAGGCATTTTCCTGAAGTTGGACTTCCAAAAGGCGTATGACAGGCTAGACTGGGCCTTTCTACGCCAGGTACTCCAGCGTAGGGGCCTGGATGATCGCATGATAGGTTGGATCATGCAGATTGTTATGAGTGGGAACACGACAATAAACATTAATGGGGAGGTTGGGACGTACTTTAAACCCTCGTGTGGGTTGAGACAAGGGGACCCGATATCTCCATTCCTGTTTAATGCTGCGGTTGATGCCCTAGCGGAGATCATGGAGAAAGCCAAGATCTCCGGCCACATTTCGGGTGTGGTGGGGCATCTTATCCCTGGAGGGGGAGTTACCCACCTCCAATATGCGGATGATACCATGATTATGGTTGAGGGGTCGAACCAGGACATCATCAACCTCAAGTTCCTGCTCCTCTGCTTTGAGGCCATGTCTGGCCTCAAAATTAATTTTGACAAAAGCGAAGTGATGGTCTTGGGCTACCCCTTGGACGAGCAACAACGGATTGCTGATAACCTCAATTGCTGACTGGCAACTTTCCCCCTGAATTACCTGGGGATGACATTCAGGGACACTAGGATCCTATCTAGGGACTTGGAGCCCCTTATGGGTCGGGTTAAGGCGAGATCCGAACCATGGCAAGGCAGGTTTACTTCCAAGGGGAGCAAAATCGTCCTCATTGACGCTTGTATCTCTAGCCTCCCCATGTATATCATGGGGCTGTATATCCCCCCGGAGGGCGTGCACACTAACTTCGACAAGGAACTCTCGCGGTTCTTTTGGATGGCGAATGATGGTCATCAAAAGTACCATATGGTTAAGTGGGATAACATCTGCGCCCCCAAGGATCCCGGGGGCATTGGGATCACCTCCTCTCGCCATATGAATGTGGCTCTGATGTTGAGGTGGGTCTGGCGCATTCTGACTGACGATGGGGGCCTCTGGCTGCAGCTAGTTAAAGTCAAGTACCTGTGTGGGCGCCCTCTCCTGGCTTGTGAGCGTCGGGAGGGATCTCAGTTTTGGAGATCTGTCCAGGACATCAAGCCGGCGATCCAGAAGGGGCTCTCCATCTCCATTGGGAATGTGAGGAGCACCATCTTCTGGCTCGACCCTTGGGTGGGAAGACGCCCCTTATGCCACGAGGTTCCCGAGTTGTTCGCAATCTACGCAGACCCTCTGCTCTTGGTGGCCGATGCCTTCCAAGTCGGGGTTTGGCAGGTTGCTTTCCGAGTTATTTAACTACCCCGCAATTTATATGTTGTTTTAACATGGCAGAAGATAGCCCCGGGTTCGCTACACAAATTTAAATGAGGCCAATATAAGACTATATTTGCCCGCATATGGGCCCCAGATTTAATTATTAGGTGAATCGGCATAAGGCCCCCAGAACCACACAATATGCATGCGAGTATGACAATTCAATATGCGACAAGTTGTTATTATATTATAAAATAGGGTGTCGGGAAGGGGTTCACACATTAGAGGGTCTCGACGAACTTGGGGTTCCGGGGTTCGGGGTTCGACAGGGTCCAGGGTTCGACGGGTTCGGTCTCGGCGGGATCGTTCTCGGGTAGCGGGGTAGCTCTTGGCGCATCCGCGGTGGTCGGGCCATGCCGACGGTCCTGGCGTTCGAGATGAAGCACTTGTCGTATACGCATCGACGACCTTGGCGTTCAGGGGGAAGTACTTGGTCTGACGTCGGGGCATCGGGTTCGCCCCGGTCGATGTCGTTCTTGTTGTCGATGGCGAACTCGAGAGGATCGGGTACCGGGGTCTTCGGGTCCGTGAAGTAGATCTCGTCGCACGGCGTCGATGCTTCCGGAAGGAGAACTTGGCGATCCCGAGGGTCTTGATGTTCGACGGGTTCGTGCGCGCCGGGATCGGGCTTCAGGGTTTGTTCTTCCGATCCTTGAAGAAGGTCATGGTGGTTCCAGGGAGGAAGCCTTGGTGTTCCGCGAAGGGTAGCTTCGGACTGCGACTTTGTGGTCGTTGGCGAACTCGGATGGTCACCCGGGGTTCATCGAATCTGCTCGGCCGATGTCGATCTTGGCAGGGTACCATGTGGCCGATCTTGTTACGATTGTCCGCGATGGAGGTCTTGTCGATGAGAGGGCCTTGGCATCTTAATCTCGTGCGGGATATGGTCCTTGTTCCGGCCTTGGTCAACAAGCGTTTCCGCCACGTCGCCATGTCTTCTCGCTGATGCGGCCCGTTACTTGCACGGAGGCAGAGGATGCTACCACCTGTGCCACGCGGGATGAGCAAGGTGGAGGCACCGGTGGCGAGGGAGGCGAGGTGGAGGCGCACGGGCGACATGGCCTAGCTCGAAGGGAGGAGGCAGAAGAGGGTTGCCGCGGCCTGGCTGCGCAGAGCACCGGGGAGGGCACCGGCGAGGTCGCCGACGGCGGTAAGGAGGACGGCGGGCGCGGAAGCTTGCAGAGGCGGTGGAGGCGACGCCGGCGACGAGGACGGAGGGGGCGGGGCCTGGCGCTGTGGCGGCGGGCGCCGGACGGAGGCCAGGCGGAGGAGCGGTGGCGGCGGTGCAGGGGCGAGGCGGGCGAGCGGAGCCGGCGGCGAGCCGAGGGGAGGGGCGCGCGGACGGCGGACACGGGCCGGGGCGACGCGGAGCTCGGGCGGCGGACGCGGGTCGCGCGCGGCGGCGCCAGGGGGAAGGGGCGCGGAGGTGCGTGCCGGCGAGGAGAGGCACCGGCGGAGGTCGCGGGGCGCACGGGCGGACGGCGTCGGGGTCGCCGGCGCTGGCACGGGCGGCTCGCGGACGCGGCCTGCGGAGAGAGCGAGGCGGGGCGACGCACCGGCGAGGGTGGCGCGCGCGCGGGAGAACGTGGCCGGCGGGAGGAGCGGCCGGGCGCGCCGGCGCGGGGCGGCGGAGGAGCAGCGCGACGAGACGGCGGTGGTGCAGGCGGCGCGTCGGCCGGAGAGCGACGGGGCTGCGAGGAGGGCGGCGAGGCCGGAGAGAGAGGGGGAGGCTAGGAGGGAGATGGGGCCAGGGGGGAGGACCCGGGAGAGGAGAGGAACGGGGGGCGGTGGTGCGGGCCGGAGCGGGGAGGCAGCGCGCTGCAGAGGGGAGGGGCAGGAAGCGGGGAAGGGGAGAGAGGGAGAGGACGGTGCGGGGCAGGTGAGTGGGACCGGTGGGGCCAGGGCGGGCCAGGGGCTGTCGGCGGGGCCAGGGTGGGGTTGACCAGGGGGAAAAAGAGAGGGAGGGGCTGCGAGTGGGCCAGCGCGCGAGTGCAGAGTGCGTGCTGTGTGTGTGTGGACAGGGAGTGTGGGGCAGGGGTGTGGTGTGCTGAGAGAGAGGAAGAGGCTGTGGACAAGTGGCGGGCTGTGATTGGGTAGGGGAAGGGAAGGGGTGAGGTGGCTACATGCCATTGGTTGGGGTGATGTGGAGGCTGGGTGTGGGTAGGGTTTTAGGTAGCTGTAGGATTTAGAAGGGCGGGTGTAGGTGGACCGTTTGCATTTTCTGGGGGTGGTCGTTCGGGTCGAAACGGCCCGTTCGACTGCCCCTGCTAAAATAATTAAATCTTTTATTTAATTTAAAAGCACCCTTTTTGCAACCCGTTAGCATTCAAACAATAATAATCCGGAGACCCGGTTTTGCATTTGAGTTAAGATGGGGCGTTTGGAAAACAAATCGGGCTTTGCAAAAATAGTTTTAGACAAACAACATATGATGATGACGATGCCATGCACAAATTCAACGCGATTTTCTAGTAGTGGTTTTGCGGGATGCCACAATTCGACACCACTAACAAGGGATCTCGCCCTCGAGATCCGCCTCATGGTTCCGGAAGGAAGGTCGGCGATCTGAATCTTCTCGCTTCATGTAGATCCTCGCGACACCACTAACGAGGGTTCCTTCTTCATCTGGAAATCGGCGACACCACCAACAAAGGGTCGTTGTTCCTGATCGTCGAGAGAACACTCCGGAGAAACAAAGGACGAAGATAGAGGTATCAAACGATAAGGCCACCTCTAACTTCCATTAGAAGAGGGAAAAGTTACATTGATCCACCAGTTCGATGTACAGAGCGAACAATAAGAGTCGGGTAGGGTGATCAGTCCATCCCGGACCCAACTATCAACTCTATACATGGGTAGGAGAATCAGGCAACTCGACTCTCGAGATTTAGACTGAATATCTTCATAGGTGGTATCCGGAACAAAGGAATGTTGCCAGCAGAAATCGTATGAAAGACACACTGATTAGGTTCCGCGATGGTTCCATTGGCATGAACAACACATGCTCAAGGTTAACTCCAACTTCACCAATGCTCGTCCTTCTCATATGTTTTTCAACGACACTGATATCCGGCAAGGAGCACATATGGATAAAGAGCTCAAGAACAAAAGATCGGATGAAGGGCACAACAGAACACTCGCAGATTGATGATCGTAGCACCTCCGTTAAAAGGGAGAAAGCGAAACCCTGAAGGTACGACGGAAAACCCAACCACGAGAAATCCTGGACTTGAAGAGAAGATAAGAGAGCAGATTCAAAACACGTAGAGGTAAGAGGGGAATAGCAAAGGGGTAAGGAGTAAAATCAGACCTAATCAGAACTATCCAACCGGTTTGGCAAAAATAGTTTTGACACTCTACTTCGGCCGTTAGCTAGGTTATCCTACAGGCTGGACTTGTGGGGTATCGCAACTGCTGGGCTCTGATACCACTCTGTAACACCCTCAAAATCGGACCTATGCAAGTTTTAGCGAAACCCGCCAAACCCGCATAGAAACGATTCAAAGGTGCCCACCAGGCACTTTCGTGCGGGTGGAAAACGAAGTAATAACATTACACAACAGTCCTCGATGGGACCCACAGCACAGATATATACAACAGCGACTCCATGAGTCAAGAATACAGATATAATATACAAAGATCCAAATCACCTTTAAAACGATAGAGCGTCCGACTACGGACAAGATGCAAATGGGGCTAAGAGCCCTGAAGAATAACCAGTGGCGTCCATAACCCTGCCCAGGCCAAGCCGGAAGGGTAACCCTGCTAACGACGTTGATCTCAAACCTGCTTAAACAAAAGGGGTGCCGACAAAGGGCAAAGGAAAAAGAGGAGCGTTAGTACTGAGGCCAGTACACGGCGAGACTAGAATTCGGCGGTCCTCGCCTACAAAGGTATGGTGGACTGAGCGGCAGCGGCAGCATGCCCTAAACAACCTATAGAGACTCGATCCAACTGGCGGTTATCAGATAGGGATAAGAATGACCTATCCGGATCCAACCTGAAGCTAACACCAAACAAACCCAATCCTGGTGTTTCCCCCTCGATACCAAACGAGGAAGTCAACCGAGGAACTCACACAGTTGGCAGTTTTATTGATTCAGTTATCGTTGCAGCAATTACTAGTCAGGTATAGATAATCATCCTGATAAAATAAGCAGTGGGCACTTTTAGTTATTCATTCCGTTGTAGTTGCAACAATTACTAATCAGATACAGATAGCATGAGATAAACCCAAAACCCAGCACTTGTTGGTACTTTTATTCAGCCATTCCGTTGTAGTTGTGATAATTACTAGTCAGGTACAATGGTCGCAAGCGACACTCAAAACAAGCAATTGTGGGCAGTATTATTTAGCCATTCCATTATAGTGAAGCTGATTACTAGTCATTATAAAGTCAAATTTATAGCAGTAAACTTTAGTTATGCTTGTCTATGGTCGAGATACTGTGCTCCAAGTCGTCCATAACCGCGGACACGGCTTTCAGAAAGTTTTACCCGGCCGGGGTGCACCAATAGCAACACACACTCGATCAACCTCGGAAAAACCAAAACAAAACCCAACGAGGCTTTCACGACAAAGCAATCACAAGATTCAGAAATATTTCAGGGGGCCACCCCTTGGAGTACACCCGCAACGAAGTAAGCAAGCTCCGAGACGGACTCAAGGTTTGCGTCAGTGGCTGTAAACGACAGCAGATCCCCAAACGGGGACTGTCGATACCGCGAAAACACTCCGCTTCCAAAACAGTACAGCGTGCTCCTCACACAATCGTAAATAAAGCAGTAAAGCATGGCATAGGTACAGGATAGTAAATAAAACCTCAAACTAGTTGTGGCCCCAAGAAATAAGACTGAATCAAGCTCTGGCTAAGGGGGGTCCCATATACCTCCCGGATGTGGATAGCGCGATAAATCAAGGAACAGGTATCAAGTACTCGGGGTCCTACGGGACACAAGTGGGCGTTCGGAAATCAAATATTATCTATCACCCACCGATGCCTCTGCTTACTTCAATTTTAGTTGTTAAACAGGAATTAAAGTGAACGATAAGTAAAGCTATGATCATCTCCAACGTCAACATGCGGCAATACATCAACAACTGTGGCACTGGACGACACGCAACAGCACTTGAGCAAGCGACTACGACGCGCAAGTCCGACTATCTACCAAACAACAGGCAATAGGATGTGTCCAAGGCAAATATAGGGCTGCACGGTATATCACAGGTACGGAAATTAAAGCATCGCAACACAGATAGCAATAGATCAACAGGAGGGAAATAAATACTATAAAAGTAAGATAGGTAGAAAGAGGGAGATGCTCGCCTGAAAACATCGTCGAAGGTTTGACCGAAGGTCGGGTGAAGCTCACATCAACTCAACGGCCTTATCCGCGAAGAAGCAAAACACTAGAAGAACACCGGATGCAATATTTAATACAACGGCAAAAGATCAGCATGATGCATGCATGATGTATGGCATGGCAAAGATGCGATGCAATTAGGTCATATTAAGCGGAACCGGGGTCCCGACAATTAATCAAACGGTTCAAGTTATTTAACTACCCCGCAATTTATATGTTGTTTTAACATGGCAGAAGATAGCCCCGGGTTCGCTACACAAATTTAAATGAGGCCAATATAAGACTATATTTGCCCGCATATGGGCCCCAGATTTAATTATTAGGTGAATCGGCATAAGGCCCCCAGAACCACACAATATGCATGCGAGTATGACAATTCAATATGCGACAAGTTGTTATTATATTATAAAATAGGGTGTCGGGAAGGGGTTCACACATTAGAGGGTCTCGACGAACTTGGGGTTCCGGGGTTCGGGGTTCGACAGGGTCCAGGGTTCGACGGGTTCGGTCTCGGCGGGATCGTTCTCGGGTAGCGGGGTAGCTCTTGGCGCATCCGCGGTGGTCGGGCCATGCCGACGGTCCTGGCGTTCGAGATGAAGCACTTGTCGTATACGCATCGACGACCTTGGCGTTCAAGGGGAAGTACTTGGTCTGACGTCGGGGCATCGGGTTCGCCCCGGTCGATGTCGTTCTTGTTGTCGATGGCGAACTCGAGAGGATCGGGTACCGGGGTCTTCGGGTCCGTGAAGTAGATCTCGTCGCACGGCGTCGATGCTTCCGGAAGGAGAACTTGGCGATCCCGAGGGTCTTGATGTTCGACGGGTTCGTGCGCGCCGGGATCGGGCTTCAGGGTTTGTTCTTCCGATCCTTGAAGAAGGTCATGGTGGTTCCAGGGAGGAAGCCTTGGTGTTCCGCGAAGGGTAGCTTCGGACTGCGACTTTGTGGTCGTTGGCGAACTCGGATGGTCACCCGGGGTTCATCGAATCTGCTCGGCCGATGTCGATCTTGGCAGGGTACCATGTGGCCGATCTTGTTACGATTGTCCGCGATGGAGGTCTTGTCGATGAGAGGGCCTTGGCATCTTAATCTCGTGCGGGATATGGTCCTTGTTCCGGCCTTGGTCAACAAGCGTTTCCGCCACGTCGCCATGTCTTCTCGCTGATGCGGCCCGTTACTTGCACGGAGGCAGAGGATGCTACCACCTGTGCCACGCGGGATGAGCAAGGTGGAGGCACCGGTGGCGAGGGAGGCGAGGTGGAGGCGCACGGGCGACATGGCCTAGCTCGAAGGGAGGAGGCAGAAGAGGGTTGCCGCGGCCTGGCTGCGCAGAGCACCGGGGAGGGCACCGGCGAGGTCGCCGACGGCGGTAAGGAGGACGGCGGGCGCGGAAGCTTGCAGAGGCGGTGGAGGCGACGCCGGCGACGAGGACGGAGGGGGCGGGGCCTGGCGCTGTGGCGGCGGGCGCCGGACGGAGGCCAGGCGGAGGATCGGTGGCGGCGGTGCAGGGGCGAGGCGGGCGAGCGGAGCCGGCGGCGAGCCGAGGGGAGGGGCGCGCGGACGGCGGACACGGGCCGGGGCGACGCGGAGCTCGGGCGGCGGACGCGGGTCGCGCGCGGCGGCGCCAGGGGGAAGGGGCGCGGAGGTGCGTGCCGGCGAGGAGAGGCACCGGCGGAGGTCGCGGGGCGCACGGGCGGACGGCGTCGGGGTCGCCGGCGCTGGCACGGGCGGCTCGCGGACGCGGCCTGCGGAGAGAGCGAGGCGGGGCGACGCACCGGCGAGGGTGGCGCGCGCGCGGGAGAACGTGGCCAGCGGGAGGCGCGGCCGGGCGCGCCGGCGCGGGGCGGCGGAGGAGCAGCGCGACGAGACGGCGGTGGTGCAGGCGGCGCGTCGGCCGGAGAGCGACGGGGCTGCGAGGAGGGCGGCGAGGCCGGAGAGAGAGGGGGAGGCTAGGAGGGAGATGGGGCCAGGGGGGGAGGACCCGGGAGAGGAGAGGAACGGGGGGCGGTGGTGCGGGCCGGAGCGGGGAGGCAGCGCGCTGCAGAGGGGAGGGGCAGGAAGCGGGGAAGGGGAGAGAGGGAGAGGACGGTGCGGGGCAGGTGAGTGGGACCGGTGGGGCCAGGGCGGGCCAGGGGCTGTCGGCGGGGCCAGGGTAGGGTTGACCAGGGGGAAAAAGAGAGGGAGGGGCTGCGAGTGGGCCAGCGCGCGAGTGCAGAGTGCGTGCTGTGTGTGTGTGGACAGGGAGTGTGGGGCAAGGGTGTGGTGTGCTGAGAGAGAGGAAGAGGCTGTGGACTAGTGGCGGGCTGTGATTGGGTAGGGGAAGGGAAGGGGTGAGGTGGCTACATGCCATTGGTTGGGGTGATGTGGAGGCTGGGTGTGGGTAGGGTTTTAGGTAGCTGTAGGATTTAGAAGGGCGGGTGTAGGTGGACCGTTTGCATTTTCTGGGGGTGGTCGTTCAGGTCGAAACGGCCCGTTCGACTGCCCCTGCTAAAATAATTAAATCTTTTATTTAATTTAAAAGCACCCTTTTTGCAACCCGTTAGCATTCAAACAATAATAATCCGGAGACCCGGTTTTGCATTTGAGTTAAGATGGGGCGTTTAGAAAACAAATCGGGCTTTGCGAAAATAGTTTTAGACAAACAACATATGATGATGACGATGCCATGCACAAATTCAACGCGATTTTCTAGTAGTGGTTTTGCGGGATGCCACACAATAGGTTGTAGTAGCAACAACAACAACAACAACAATAGTGAAACAGGAGCAATAGTAACAGTAACGGTAACAGTAGGATTCGAGTGCGGTAAACATAGGGATGGATAGACGAGCGTTACATGGACGAGTCTAAACATGTAACTTCAAGATCTAGGGCATTGCAGATAAATAATAATAAGCACTCAAGTACTAAACAATCCTAAGCATGTGCTCCAAATATAGTCATACGTGCTCGCAATGAGAACTTGCACAACACCTTCTGTCCAGCCAGCCCGTGACAGCGGGGCCTCTAGGTAACTACTGACAATTAAGGTGCTCATTTTAATAGAGCACCGGAGCAAAGCATTAAGACTCCGTGAACACATGTGATCCTCACACCACAGCCAACCCCTCTATTTGTCCCAATTATTGTCACTTTGGGGCCTTTGGATCCGGACAATGATATGTGTACACAACTTGCAGATAAGATCACAAACAATACTATCATAATGATTCAATAATAAGTTCAGATCTGAGATCATGGCACTCGGGCCCCTAGTGACAAGCATTAAGCACAACAAGTTGCAACAAAGTCAAATAGCACTAATAGAGATACTAGGCACTATGCCCTAACAGGTCTTATTCGATTACATGATAGAACTCATCCAATATCTACCATCCCCAAGCCTACAACGGGGGATTACTCACTCATGTATGAGGAAAACATCGGTGGTTGATGGAGATGTGTTGATGATGATGATGGCGATGATCCTCTCCAAATTCCCCGTCTCGGCAGGGTGCCAGAACGGAGTTTCTGGTTCCGAATCTTGGTTTCTTGTGGCGGCGGCGGAGCGGAACTCTTTCTGGAAAACTCTCGAACCCCCCTCGATTTTAGGTCGAAAGGCAACTTATAGGTGCAGAGGGAGGCCGAGGAGCTGCCTGGGGTGGCCTCACCCCCTCCAGGCGCGGGGTCAGGTGGGCCCGTGCCTAGGGTGGATTTGGGCCCCCATGCCTCCTCTCTGTCTCCCCTTCTGGCTCCGTGGATCTTCTGGTGGAAAATAGTTTTTGGCATATTTTCCAGGATTTTTCGTGATAGTTCATTTTCTGCACAAAAACAAGACATCAAGGTAATTCGGCTGAAAATAGTGTCAGTCCATGTTAGTTGTATCCAAATCACACAAGTTTAGAGAAGAAACAATAGCAAAGTGTTCGAGAAAGTAGATACGTTTTGGACGTATCAACTCCCCCCAAGCTTAGCTTATTGCTTGTCCTCAAGCAATTCGGTTGAAACTGAGTGCCATAAAAGAACTTTCACGAACACATTGCTTCATATGATGTAAATATTCTCAGCACAGGAGTAGATGCTTAGACAATTCATAATAAGGAGTACGCAACTAAGTCTACTCAATAGTCATTGCAAGCTATGAAGAGACACCAACTCAATAATAATAAGTAGCATGAAACATAAACATAAGAAACATTGCAATGCTCATAATAAGGTATGATAGAGTGGTATCTCGCTTGCCTTTGTTTGAAGAGCACAATATAAATGCTAAGGCACCTCTGAAGTTCACATGAAGACTAGAGATAAAGTTATCAGAGATACAAGCATCAAAGTCATGACATAATTAACCTTTTGGAACAAACACAAGAATGACAACTATGCTATCAAGAAGGTGCTCATAGAATAAGTGGTGACTCAACAAAGTTGTGAAAACGGTTTTGTGAAGGTTTGAAAAGCTTCCCAATGCTGAAAGGAAGGTACTCATTAGCTTTGAGCTCTCATTGCCCCTATCATAGGCATCTTCATGTGGTTAAGGTGAAAGTGAGGTACACTCTGAATCATATGCTTGACAGACCATAGACTGGAAATCCCAAGTCCCTTGAGTACGAGGGTCGCTCCACATGGTACTCAACTTTGGTCCCCTGAAAGTTCTTGTCATTGTAAATACATGCATATCATCGAGAACCGCTAACGGGGTACCCCTTGCACATGGTACATGAGCTTTCCCATAACCAAAATGACAAGGCAAGCAGACAATGAGCATCTCAGCAATCTTTTTATTTACCATATGCATAGCTTTTTATTGAGGACGCTTCATAGATGCTCATTATAGTGATGCTGCAGGTTTCCACCATGATTAAGCATGGCTTAGGCTAGCGGCCCAGGCATTTCTCTAACACAATGTACAAACTCCATGAACTCACAACCTCCCCTTTTATTTCACATCATCGACATCCGTAAACAAAAGAGCAAGGTATCAACTGGATAGGATATCCAACAAGTGTTTAAAGCGTTCCCCGTGACAGCACGGTTCTGCTGACTCCTACTATATAATTAGAAAGCATATAACTTTCATGGACTAGTCACAATGGTTTAGAATTATTAAGCGCAAGGAATAAAGTGTGCCATCAAGTGAGAGCTTTACTAACTAACTTTCTCAAAGAAGACAAACATTTTATTTTGGAAGAAAACACGGCATATAGAATATGCACTGAAATAGCAAATGATGCTAATAGGTAGATATGATGGACACAGTTGGCAATATTGGTTTTGGGGAGTTGGAAGCACAAGTAGAGCACATACTCAGTGCAAGTGAAGGCTAGCAATAGAGAGGGAGCGACAAAAGAGAGAGCAATAACTGTCATAATCATGCTTGCAACAAAACATGACTAATTATGGCATGAAAGTGATACAAGAACTCTGAGGCAAAATAAATCATCGAGGCTTACTGACTATTGATTAGTCATATGCATGCGTGAGCATGTGCCAAGTCGATTCACATGAACAGTCAGAGGAGGATACCACAATGTCATACCAAAGTATGAATAAAACAATGCAAGCAAATATTCATATGACATGCTACAAACTATTAGCAAGCTGGAGCTAATCATAGACAAGCAAGAACTACTAAGCATCCATAATGACATACACCTTACAGAGACAGGCTAAGAATGCTCGTTACCAGCCTCTTACCACACCTCGAGTTGTCTTAATCTTCATTATTGCCCTTCACTTTGTGATTTGAATAATTAACATGAAACCAAAATCCACTGAGGACGGCTGAACCCTGCAAAGAACTCACAATACCAAAGAAGAACAACAATTTTGTTTGGTGTTTTCGATTTTTTAGAAACAAGCAAACAAAGAAAAACCAAACAAAAACTAAGCAAACCAAACAAAGCAAAATCTTTTTGGATTTTTCTTTTAAGGCGAACCAAAGCAAAGAAACAAACCAAGAGAAACAACGAAAATATTTTTGGTATTTTTGTGTTTTTGAGAAAGAAGCAACAAAAAGCTAAAAAGAAAGAGAAACAATGGATATACAAAGAACCGACCGAACATGATATATATATATGAGTGTGACGTCGGTGTACCTCCCCCCAAGCTTAGGTTTTTGTCCTAAGTGGGGCTCAATAACGCGAATAGTACCCCATGCTGGTGCGTCATCATAGGAATGATCATAGTCAGGCACCTGCGATGAAGAAGAAGATGCACCCCAATCAAATGAGGGCTTCTGGTATGAAGACTCTCCCAAGTTGGAGGGCTGAACCGAATTATCTTTGGCATCCTCTTCAACATTCTCTTCTTGCTAGGAGAGTTCCCCCACATAAGTGTCAAGCTCCTCCTCCGTAAGTGACCATCCTTGCCTGCTATCAAAGTTAAACAAAGCAGGTGCAGGCAAATAAACTATTTTCTCAATCCTACTCTTTCTCCTACCTTGCTAGGCAAAAGATAGTTCATATGGTAAACTTCTCACATTAGCCCCCAAGGAAACAAAACCATGTTGAATCATGGATTCAATATCAAGCCTCTCTATGGGGAACTGAAAATCTGAAAAGTGAGGCTCTAAACCATGGAAAGCTAGCATCCTAGAAGCAATGAGACCTCCACAAATTCCACCCTTCTCACGGTTGGTGGTGAGATGGTGAGCTATCAAAGCACCCAGACTATAAGAATTATTCCTATTCAGAACAGCTGCAATAAAAGCTAGATCAAAAGAAGACAACTTCCTAGCAATCTTTCTAGCAAGAACGCACTTGGTAATAAAATAGGCAAAGTATCTAATAGCTGGGAGCTGAATGTTCCAAATTTTACCACTTTCCTTTGAGTAGTCGAAACCTTGGCAAATCTCAGCATACAAATCAACAAGTGACTTGGGCCTCTCCTTGATCTTCTCACAAGATCCCCACTGAGGTACTCTAATTGCTGCACAGAAATCAGCAAAAGGCAGGTCGACAGGTATATTATATATTTTGTAATGGACCATGGGATTAGAAGTAGACCAAGTGAAACAGAAGTCCTGCACAAAAGCCATGGTTAGCTTAACATATTGGATTGGTTCGCCTTCAACAAAGTGTTCCAACCCTGCATTTGTAACCATAGTTTGGAAATCTTGGAGGATCCCCGCAACTCTCGTAAATTCATGGCATGGATATATGGAAGGAAAAACTGCCTCCTCACGATGAACCTTCATTGGCTCATGCACCATCAAGTCATATTGATTCAGTGGATAAACACTCATCTTCCTTGCTGAAATTATTTGGC
This sequence comes from Avena sativa, assembly GCA_916181665.1. Classification (NCBI taxonomy): domain Eukaryota; kingdom Viridiplantae; phylum Streptophyta; class Magnoliopsida; order Poales; family Poaceae; genus Avena; species Avena sativa. The sequence goes on from OV702281.1 coordinate 398,295,733, forward strand.
AACCATCAAACCAAGTGATTTCTAAGTTGATAAATGATGAGCACTACTATAGGAACTTGCTAGAGGAATACACATGCATCAAAACAAAGTTTCTAAGCAAAGAACAAGCATGCAAGCTCAAACAACCTGTCACCTATAGCAGCATAATACTCAAGATACAACCTACCAATCACAAATCTAATTGGACAAGTGGAGGAGGCACATACCAAGGAACAATCTCTCCAAAAATCAACAGCAAAGAGGGGCTAAGCAAGGAGATCAAAAATCGTGAGCAAGAATAGCAAGAACTCGAGCTTGAGTAAGTTTTCCGGTGTTTTTGGGAGAGAGAAAGAAGGTGGCTTTGAGGAGGCAACCTGGAGGGGCCCAGGTGGGCCAAACCCCCATGCACCGCCACCTGGTAGGCCGCGCCTACCAGGGGTCCAGTGGCCTGGGGTGGCCCCCTGGGTCATCTCAGGAGCCACTCTTCCCCTTTTTCGAGGAAAATTTATTTTGAATTTTCTGGGATTTTTCGGGAAAACTTTATTTTTGGCCAATTTTCAGGGTATGAAAATTGATTTTCTCGCAGAAACAGTTTTTTCAGAAGAAGCAAAATCAAACCAAAAGCCAAACTACAGGAGCTCTAAGAAACTCAAACAAGCAAACAACTAGCAAAACTAAAGCTAAAGCAAATACTAGGAAGGAGAAAAGTAGAAAGAAAGAAAGTATAACCACAGTGGAGACATTATTTTGTTCATAAAAAATCCTTTTGTTAACAAGGTTGATCAAGTCTTGTTACCAAAAAAATCTTATATGAAAAAAAACTTTTCATTCCACAAGGTGATTATGTTACCTCATACTTGATAGCAATGGTCCCAATCATAATAGTTTCAAAATTTTCTTGTGGAATGGGACAATATATTTCTCCAACCTTGATGCCCTCAATATTTTCAATGGAATTCAGGCAATAGCTCTTAACAACCTTCTTGGGTAAATAGACAATGTGATCTTTGTCATTAATATTGAATGTTACTTTTCCTTAATTGCAATTGATGACAGCACTTGCAGTATTAAGAAAAGATCTCCCAAGAATAATAGACATATTATCATCTTCAGGCATTTCAAGCACAACAAAATCAGTTAGAACCATGCAATTATGAGCAAATTGAACAGGAACATCCTCACATATACCAACATGAATAGTAGTTGACTTATCAACCATTTGCAAAGATATATCAGTTGGTATCAACTTTTCTAGCTGGAGTCTCTTGTAGAGATAAAAAAGCATAACACTAACTCTAGCTCCCAAATCACATAAAGCAGTTCTAACATAATTATTCTTAATGGAGCAAGGAATAGTTGGTATACCTGGATCACCAAGTTTCTTTGGAACCTTACCATTGAAAGAATAATTAGCAAGTAGAGTAGAAATATCCTCATTAGGAATCTTCCTTTTATTAGAGACAATATCCTTCATATACTTTGAATAAGGAGGCAAATTAATAGCATCAGTCAAAGGAATTTGCAAGAATAAAGGTTTCATACACTCACAAAACTTGTTGTAGCGTTCCTCCTCCTTTGACTTGTGTTTCTTACCTGGAAAAGGCATAGGTTTCTGCACCCAAGGTTCTCTCTGTTTACCATGTTTATTAGCAATAAAATCTTCCTTTGTGTACCTAGTGTTCTTAGTGTGCTTCTCAGGTTCTTCCTCACCTTCCTCCTTATCAGGAGACTCATTTTTATCATTAACACTCTCAGTTTCAGCATCAGAGACAGATATACTATTAGGATCTACAGCAGGTTCAAGTGGTTCCTCAACTATCTCGTGTTTCTTTTCTTTCTCTTACGAGGGCTACCACTATCCTCGCCTTGTTGAGAATCCTGCTCTATTCTTTTAGGGTGTCCTTTAGGATATAAAGGATCTTGAGCAGCTATACCACTCCTAGTTCTAATTCCATAAGCATGTTTATCTCCTGAAGCATTAACTAGCACATCCTTTTGCACCTTAGCAAGTTGATCAAGTTGGGTTTGAACCATTTGAAAGTGTTTACAAAGCATTTTAATACCATTAGAAGTTCTTTCCACAATATCTTTCAACTCATGGATAGCTCTAGAGTTTTCCAATAAATGATTCTGAACTTGTTTATTAAAATACCCTTGCTTAACAATAAAAGTGTCAAGTTCCTCTAAACATTGATCAGGAGGCTTACCATAAGGAATATCACCTTCATCAGAGTGTTGGAGAGAGTGTACCTAAATAGTAGATGAGTGGGGAATTGGCTTATATAATTCTTCTATAGGAGGTAGATTCTTCACATCTTCAGCTCTAATACCTTTCTCCTTTAGACACTTCTTAGCTTCCTTCATCACTTCATCATTTAATGCAATACCTCCCCTCTTCTTTGTAGTTGGTGTTGAGACCGGTTCAGGAACAACTAGTTCAGGAGTAATAGGCTCAGGTGCATTCAGCTCAGTTGAAGTCCAATCATCATAATTCTTTCTTGTCTTGGTCATTAATTCTTCAGCATCTGTAGGAGTCCTTTTCCTGAAAACACAATCAACAAATCTATCTAGGTATGTCCTAGAATCATCAGTTAGTCCATTATAATAAATATCAAGAAGCTCATCTTAGGTAATGGACATCCAGGATGTGCATGAATCAAGGCACATAACCTTGTCCATGACTCAGGCAATTTCTCTTCTTCTCCCTGTTTAAATAAAAAAGTCTCTGCAAAGCAGCATGTCTAGCATTGGGAGGAAAATATATCTGGAAGAAAGAAGCAATCAAGCAATCAGGGATATCAATGGAACCAGGAGGTAATCTATTAAACCAAGCCCTAGCTTCTCCTTTTAGTGAAAAAGGGAAGATCTTAGCAACAAAGTATTTGCGCATCTTAAAATCATCAGAGAACAAATCACTCATAGTAGAAAGCTCATTCATATGAGCCACATCACTCTCATTTTCAGTCCCACAAAAAGGTTCTTTTTCAACAATATCTAAATAAGATAAATCAAGAGAGAAATCATAGTCTTCATCTTTAGTATCTATGGGAGAAGTGGCAAACTTAGGATCAGAGGACATCTTAGGCATAATAGTACATATAGTTAGGAGACTCTTCATAGCACTAGTACCATGTGTGTTTCGGCACTCTTCAACAAATTCATCAGTGAACTCAATGTAACCATCATTAATATCATAACTCTCACTAGCAGCTGAGCTAACAGGTGTAACAATGTCTTCACTAGGAGTTTTGGTATTTCCTAGACTAGCCATAGTAGCATCTATAAAAGGACCTAATGAACCAATCGCATCAAGCACAGTAGAAGTAACATCATGAGTATCAAATGCAGTTTTAGACTCAGCAGTAGTAGCAGTGTGTGTAGCATGAGTATGTGGTGGTGGTGTGACAAGCTTACTTATAACAGACGGTGAATCAAGAGAAGCAGAGGTGTTTAGGCCTGTACCTCTTCTAGTAATGGATGGTAAAATAGGGAACTTTCCATCACGAGACTTCCCCATGATGAAAGGAGTAGAAGTGAACAATAATAGATCCAAGTGAACTTAAAAATAAAGCTATGCTCCCCGGCAACGGCACCAGAAAATAGTCTTGGTGACCCACAAGTATAGGGGATCGCAACAGTCTTCGCGGGTAGTATTACCCAATTTATTGATTCGACACAAGGGGAGCCAAATAATACTTGCAAGCCTTAACAACTGAGTTGTCAGTTCAGCTGCACCTGGAAATAGTTCTTGCTCACAGAAGTTTATCAGTAGCAACAGTTTGTAGTAGCAACAGCAAAGCAACAAAAACAACAACAACAGTGAAACAAGAGAAATAGTAACAGTAACGGTAACAGCAGGATTCGAGTGCGGTAGGCATAGGGATGGATAGACGGGCGTTGCATGGACGAGTCTAAACATGTAACTTCAAGATCTAGGGCATTGCAGATAAATAATAATAAGCACCCAAGTACTAAACAATCCTAGGCATGTGCTCCAAATATAGTCATACGTGATCGCAATGAGAACTTGCACAACATCTTCTATCCAGCCAACCCGTGGCAGCGGGGCCTCTAGGGAACTACTGTCAATTAAGGTACTCCTTTTAATAGAGCACCGGAACAAAGCATTAACACTCCCTGAACACATGTGATCCTCACACCACAGACATCCCCTCCGGTTGTCCCAATTATTGTCACTTTGGGGCCTTTGGATTCGGACAATGATATGTGTACACAACTTGCAGATAAGATCACAAACAATACTATCATAATGATTCAAAAATAAGTTCAGATATGAGATCATGGCACTCGGGCCCTAGTGACAAGCATTAAGCACAACAAGTTGCAACAAAGTCAAATAGCACTAATATAGATACTAGGCACTATGCCCTAACAGATCTTATTCGATTACATGATAGAACTCATCCAATCCCTACCATCCCCAAGCCTACAGCAGGGGATTACTCACTCATGGATGAGGGAAACATCGATGGTTGATGGAGATGCGTTGGTGATGACGATGGAGATGATCCTATCCAAATTACCCGTCACGGCATGGTGCCAGAACGGAGTTTCTGGATCCGAATCTTGGTTTCTTGTGGCGGCGGCGGAGCGGAACTATTTCTGGAAAACTCTCGAACCTCCCTCGGTTTTTAGGTCGAAAGGCAACTTATAGGCGTAGAGGGAGGCCGAGGAGCTGCCTGGGGTGGCCTCACACCCTCCAGGCGCGGGGTCAAGTAGGCCCGCGCCTAGGGTGGGTCTGGCCCCAGGCCTCCTCTATGTCTCCCCTTCTAGCTTTGTGGATCTTCTGGTGAAAAATAGTTTGTGGCATATTTTCCAGGATTTTTCCTGATGGTTCATTTTCTGCACAAAAACAAGACACCAAGGCAATTCTGCTGAAAACAGCGTCAGTCCGTGTTAGTTGTATCCAAATCACACAAGTTTAGAGAAGAAACAATAGCAAAGTGTTCGAGAAAGTAGATACGTTTTGGACGTATCAATTACCCATGTCGATCCTGATCCAGCTTCTCTACCGGACAAGGGAGCCAACACAGCGCCGCCGGCCACCGCGTGCCATGGCAGCCGCTACTCCTCCATATCTAGGGGAAGGTCCACTCCCATCTCCCTACACTCATCCATCCCCCTTCTCCATTTACCACCTCCTCCGATCCCGGTGGCCGCCGCTTCTCCTCTGATCCCGTTGGCCGCTGCTTCTCCTCCGATCCCGATGGCTGACAGGATTTGTAAGGAGAGGCACCTCGAGGGCTTGGTCAGCCAGGAGCATATGGTTGGTGGGAAACTCCACAGATAAAAATCTAATGTGGGCATGGGCAATGATACTCCAAGATCCAATAAAAGGAAGCACAAGGTATTCTTTGAGATTTCTTCCGTTTGTATTCTTAGCTGAGAAAAATAAAATCTAGAGACATCTGTAGCAGCATACTGGGTCTAATGTTGTTTTCCAAGTATGTCATCCAGCATATTAGTCAAGGGGTCATGTCCGGCTAATGCTTATCTAGTGTTTCCATTTGAGCTAATGTCATTTCCATTAGCCATCTAGAAAAGAGACAAAGAAATATAAGAAATCTGACAAGGTTAGTTGTTTCAGATGTAAGCAACAAGGACATGTGATTGAGGAATGTCCAGCCCCTATTTGCGATATTTGTGAGTCTATTAATCATGTATCGGAGGCATGTCATTTGCTGAAAGCCCCTAAACCATCTACAATCTTGTATGGACTAGCTAATGAGGGTCGTTTTTGAGATGCCAACGACGGGGACCTTTCGCCCTAAAGTGGAAAATGCCAAGTTGGTAAAGTTGACTGTAGAGGGTGATGCGATGACGATTCCAAAAATTATCGAACACTTAAAGCATCTTGTACCGATTCCGAACTTCCAATGGGAGGTCTTCCAGTTTCATAACAATGTGTTTAGGGTCAAGTTTCCAAATAAGAAAAAAATCGACAGGGCTATTGCTTTTGGAGTGTACCAAGTTCCCAAACGTGCCACTGATTTTGTTTTTGAGGTTTGGTCATCTGCGGAGGAGCCCCTATACAGTTTACCCGAGGTTTGGGTGCAAGTCTCAGGTATACCTTCTGATGTTCGAGGTGATTTTCTAGCTCTTTGGGGGCTTGGAACTCTTTTCGGGAAGACAATGGAGGTGGATATGGTGTACACTTGGAAAAACAAGGTTCTGCGTTTTCGGATTGGTTTTATCAACTCCTCCCGTATTCCAGACACAATGGAGGTGTATATTAAAAGAGGGTTTTTTAAATTAGATATTGAAGTGGAGCATATGGAGGTGACACAAGATGAGAACATGGTTGATATTCAGCCGGGAAATGAGCGCAGAGATGATGGGGAAGATGCAAATAAGGAAAACGAAAGCGAGATGGAGATGGAGTTGGATAATATATCAAACCAAGCCAAACAACTTCAAAATGGTACTGCACTGTCTTCTACACCAGCAGCTCAAGGTGGGGGTAGTACATCTGGTGGTGATCACCTTTCTTACTCGCCTCAAATTACCTTTCTTACTCGCCTCAAATTAAATTTGGATCGGTTGAATTTCCACTGAAAAGTAAAGGTATGGAGTATACTTCTGACTCGATTCCTTTATATATGCAGTAGGGAAGTTTTGTTCAGTATATTTCTAATACTATAAGCATGCTAAATTCTGACGCATCACCAGTTAATCAGAAATGTGCTGATAATATTGCATGTGCCACAGGAACCGGAGAGGCTTTGGTATCGGAATCGTACCAAGCCGCTGCTCTGGTTCCTTTGGGATCATCCCCAGGAGTTGTTGTGGCGTGCTCGGGGTTTGCGTTTCCCGCTGCTGGCGGTACAGTATCAGATGTGGGAAGGTGTTCTGTGCTGGTTGCAGTGACAAAGGACGCGAGCGATGACGTGACAATGTCGGGGGATGAACATATTTTGGTTGACGCAACTTTGAGTGCTTCGGATGATCCACTAATTGTTGCTCATGCACGTGAGGAACCTGGTATGAATAGACATGTAAAAACAAAGGTTTTGAAGGCATCGGTGTCAACACAAAATTTACCTAATGCAGCAAAAAATGTATGGGCTATTTTAATAAGTTGACTTTTAGTTTACTTGTTGTTCCGATTGTGGCCCCATGTGAGTTGGATTTTAATTTAGTTGCTGATCCGATGGTGGCATCATGCAACTTTTCAGGAGAAAAATATGCAACGCCTCTAAGAAAAGAAAATGAATCGGCTATTTTCAAGTCTTCTGAAAATAGTGACGTGATTCACAACACTGATGAACATTCTGGTATGGCTTTAAACGAGTCTTTATTTTCGTATTGTGTTACTTCAAAGGTGGATAGTATTGCTGATTCTAATATAGGTACTAAATCGATGGTACGCATAACAGAAATGGTGACACCACAAAAGCGCGCACCGACTATGGAGGTAGTGATTGCTTTTGGAGGGATACCTTTGACAGCGGCAACTCAAGTACTGTCTAGCCCACACATTCAAATACAATCCAATGCAGATGCTTCACAGATGGAGAGGGCTAAGATGAATGCACAGGCTCGACATACTGCAATTGGATTAGGTAAATCATCACCACCAACACACTCTATCTTGTCAATTGATGATAATGAAATTGTGAATAGAGCAAATAGAATTAGGGTTTCCTTGGGAGTGTCAATGCACCAGGCTATGGAATCTGTTACAAATATTAAGGGATTGGAGGAGGAAAGAACTTTAATCATGCTTCATAAGAATATTTCTAATTCCATTGATGGTGATATTGGCCCCTCAAATCTTGTGGTCTCAAAAGTATCGAGTGTATGTGAGGACCTGGTTGATGACGAGGAGGGTGAGGCAGTCTTAGATGATAAGTTGGATCATTTAATGACGAACGCCAATCCTGCAAAACCTTGACATAGGAAGGTCTATGATGTATCTAACGTTCAAAGGAGTACTAGGAAAAGAACTAAAAAACATTTTTCATAATGCAGAACTTAAAAGGAATGACTTGGAACAGTGAGGGGTTTAGAGATCTGGAAAAACACCTATTTGTAAAAGAATCAATTCAGGAACATCGACTAGATTTCATTGCCTTGTTGGAGACAGGAACATCTAATTTCACGGTTCTGTTCCTAAAACATCTTGCAACTAGGTTGGATTTTGTATGGTTTTGTTTACCGCCTCATGGAAGATCTGGGGGTATTTTGGTGGGTATTAACTATGATACTCTCCAGGTGCTAAAGGTAAGCATCGGGGATTATTGTGTTAAATTACATATCAAATGTAAAAGAGATGGCTTTTAGTGACTTTTTGTACCTGTTTATGGTGTTGCTCAAGAGTCACATAAAGCAGATTTCCTCGCTGAAAATGGTACGTATGTGTGAGTCAGAACCTTTACCGATGCTAGTAGGAGGAGACTTTAACATTATACAGTCCAAAGAGGAGAAAAATAATGATAATTTTAATGCACATTGGCCTTTTATATTTAATGCCATTATTGAGAGTCTCGATCTTAGGGAAATTGTCCTTTCAGGCAGACAATTCACATGGGCGAATCATAGAAAAAACACCAACTTTTGAAAAACTTGACCGGATTTTGTCCAGTGTGGAATGGGAACAAAAATTCCCACTGGTTTTAGTGTGCGCGCTTACACGTACTGGGTCAGATCATACTCCGCTTCTTATTGACTCGGGAGTGAAAGAACATCTAGGGAACAACCCGGGATTTTCCTTTGAGTTGTATTGGTTACAACACGAAGGTTTCTATGACATGATCGCCAAGAAATGGTCCTCTATTTCTGAAGGACGTAATCCTATGGAAAGATGGCTAAATAAGATACGTCATTTAAGGCGGTTTCTAAAAGGCTGGGCAAAAAACTTAAGTGGGAAATACAAAAAAGATAAAGAAATATTACTTTCTATCATTGATGATCTTTATTTAAAGGCCGAGAAAGGATCACTGAGTTTTAATGAGTGTGAGGCCTTAAGGGATGCTAATGATCGAATCAACACACTCAGGAGAGACGAGGAGATTAAGTGGGCTCAACGAGCTAAAGTTAAACATGTCCAAGAAGGGAGAACAACTGATGACCCACAAGTATAGGGACCGCAACAGTCTTCACGGGTAGTATTACCCAATTTATTGATTCAACACAAGGGGAACCAAAGAATACTTGCAAGCCTTAACAACTGAGTTGTCAGTTCAGCTGCACCTAGAAATAGTTTTTGCTCACAGAAGTTTATCAGTAGCAACAGTTTGTAGTAGCAACAGCAACAACAACACTGAAACATGAGAAATAGTAACAGTAACGGTAACAGTAGGATTCGAGTGCGGTAGGCATAGGGATGGATAGACGGGCGTTGCATGGATAAGTATAAACATGTAACTTCAATATCTAGGGCATTACAGATAAATAATAATAAGCACCCAAGTACTAAACAATGCTAGGCATGTGCTCCAAATATAGTCATACGTGCTCGCAATGAGAACTTGCACAACATCTTCTATCCAGCCAGCCCGTGGCAGCGGGGCCTCTAGGGAACTACTGGCAATTAAGGTGCTCCTTTTAATAGAGCACCAGAGCAAAGCATTAACACTCCGTAAACACATGTGATCCTCACACCACAGCCATCCCCTCCGGTTGCCAATTATTGTCACTTTGGGGCCTTTGAATCCGGACAATGATATGTGTACACAACTTGCACATAAGATCACAAACAATGCTATCATAATGATTCAATAATAAGTTCAGATATGAGATCATGGCACTCGGGCCCTAGTGACAAGCATTAAGCACACTTGCAACAAAGTCAAATAGCACTAATAGAGATACTAGGCACTATGCCCTAACAGATCTTATTCAATTACATGATAGAACTCATCCAATCCCTACCATCCCCAAGCCTACAGCGGGGGATTACTCACTCATGGATGAGGGAAACATCCGTGGTTGATGGAGATGCGTTGGTGATTACGATGGCGATGATCCTCTCCAAATTCCCCGTCCTGGCAGGGTGCCAGAACGAAGTTTCTGGATCTGAATCTTGGTTTCTGGTGGCGACAGCGAAGCGGAACTCTTTCTGGAAAACTATCGAACCCCCCTCGGTTTTTAGGTCGAAAGGCAACTTATAGGCGTAGAGGGAGGCCGAGGAGCTGCCTGGGGTGGCCTCACCCCCTCCAGGCACGGGGTCAGGTGGGCCCGCACCTGGGGTGTGTCTGGTCCCCCCAGGCCCCCTCTCTGTCTCCCCTTCTGGCTCCGTGGATCTTCTGGTGAAAAATAGTTTTTGGCATATTTTCCGAGATTTTTTGTGATAGTTCATTTTCTGCACAAAAACAAGACACCAAGGTAATTCAGCTGAAAATAGTGTCAGTCCATGTTAGTTGTATCCAAATCACACAAGTTTAGAGAAGAAACAATAGCAAAGTGTTCGAGAAAGTAGATACGTTTTGGACGTATCAACTCCCCCAAGCTTAGCTTATTGCTTGTCCTCAAGCAATTCAGTTAAAAACTGAGTGCGATAAAAGAACTTTCACGAACACTTTGCTTCATATGATGTAAATATTCTCAACATAGGAGTAGATGCTTAGACAATTCATAATAAGGAGTATGCAACTAAGTCTACTCAATAGTCATTGCAAGCTATGAAGAGAAACCAAATCAATAATAATAAGTAGCATGAAACATAAACATAAGCAACATTGCAATGCTCATAATAAGGTATGATAGAGTGGTATCTCGCTTGCCTTTGTTGGAAGAGCACAATATAAATGCTAAGGCACCTCTGAAGTTCACATGAAGACTAGAGATAAACATATGAGAGATACAAGCATCAAAGTCATGACATAATTAACCGAGTTTTGGAACAAACACAAGAATGACAACTATGCTCTCGAGAAGGTGCTCATAGAATAAGTGGTGACTCAACAAAGTTGTGAAAATGGTTTTGTGAAGGTTTGAAAAGCTTCCCAATACTGAAAGGAAGGTACTCATTAGCTTTGAGCTCTCATTGCCCCTATCATAGGCATCTTCATGTGGTTAAGGTGAAAGTGAGGTCCACTCTAAATCATATGCTTGACAGACCATAGACTAGAAATCCCAAGTCCCTTGAGTACGAGGGTCGCTCTGCATGCTAATCAACTTTGGTCACCTGAAAGTTCTTGTCATTGTAAATACGTGCATATCATCGAGAACCGCCACCGGGGTACCCCTTGCACATGGTACAGGAGCTTTCCCATAACCAAAATGACAAGGCAAGCAGACAATGAGCATCTTAGCAATCTTTTTATTTACCATATGCATAGCTTTTTATTGAGTACGCTTCATAGATGCTCATTATAGTGATGCTGCAAGTTTCCACCATGATTAAGCATGGCTTAGGCTAGCAGCCCAGGCGTTTCTCTAACACAATGTATAAACTCCATGAACTCACAACCTCCCCTTTTATTTCACATCTTCGACATCCGTAAACAAAAGAGAAAGGTATCAACTGGATAGGATATCCAACAAGTGATAAAAACGATCCCCATGATAGGACGGTTCTGCTGACTCCCACTATATAATTAGCAAGCATATAACTTTCATGGACTAGTCACAATGGTTCAAAATTATTAAGCGCAAGGAATAAAGTGTGCCATCAAGTTCGTGAGAGCTTTACTAACTAACTTTCTCAAAACAGACAAAAATTTTATTTTGGAAGAAAACACGGCATATAGAATATGCACTGAAATAGAAAATGATGCTAATAGGTAGGTATGGTGGACACAGCTGGCAATATTGGTTTTGGAGAGTTGGAAGCACAAGTAGAGCACATACAAGTAGTGAAGGCTAGCAATAGAGAGGGAGCAACAAACGAGAGAGCAATAACTGTCATAATCATGCTTGCAACAAAACAGGATTAATTATGGCATGAAAGTGATACAAGAACTCTGAGGCAAAATAAATCGTCGAGGCTTACTGACTATTGATTAGTCATATGCATGCGTGAGCATGTGCCAAGTCGATTCACATGAACAGTTAGAGGAGGATACCACAATGTCATACCAAAGTATGAATAAAACAATGCAAGCAAACATTCATATGACATGCTACAAACTATTAGCAAGATGGAGCTAATCATAGACAAGCAAGAACTATTAAGCATCCATAATGACATACACCTTACACAAACAGGCTAAGCATGCTCACAATGATGAGTATATGTACAAAAATGAAACAAATAGAGTTCATTACCAGCCTTTTACCACACCTCGAGTTGTCTTAATCTTCATTATTGCCCTTCACTTGTGTGACTTGAATAATTAACATGAAACAAAATCCACTGAGGACGGCTGAACTCTGCAAATAACTCACAAAACCAAAGAAGAAGAACAAATATTTTTGGTGTTTTCGATTTTTTAGAAACAAGCAAACAAAGAAAAACCAAATAAAAACAGAGCAAATCAAACAAAGCAAAATCTTTTTGGAATTTTCTTTTAAGGTAAACCAAAGCAAAGAAACAAAGAAACAAACCAACAGAAACAACAAAAATATTTTTGGTATTTTTGTGTTTTTGAGAAAGAAGCAACAGAAAGCCAAAAAGAAAGCGAAACAATCGATATACAAAGAACCGACCGAACATGATATATATATATATATATGAGTGTGACATCGGTGTACCTCCCCCCAAGCTTAGGCTTTTGTCCTAAGTGGGGCTCAATAACGCGGATACTACCCTCATGCTGGTGGGTCATCATAGGAATGATCATAGTCATGCACCTGCGATGAAGAAGAAGACGCGCCCCAATCAAATGAGGGCTGCTGGTATGAAGACTCTCCCAATTTGAAGGGCTGAACCGAATTGTCTTCGGCATCCTCTTCAACATTCTCTTCTTGCTGGGAGAGTTCCCCCACATAAGTGTCAAGCTCCTCCTCCGTAAGTGACCATCCTTGCCTTCTATCAAAGTTAAACAAAGAAGGTGCAGGCAAATAAACTATTTTCTCAATCCTACTCTTTCTCCTACCTTGCTGGGCAAAAGATAGTTCATATGGTAAACTTTTCACATTAGCCCCCAAGGAAAAAAAACATGCTGAATCATGGATTCAATATCAAGCCTCTCTTTGGGGAACTGAAAATCTGAAAAGTCAGGCTCTAAACCATGGAAAGCTAGCATCCTAGAAGCAATGAGACATCCACAAATTCCACCCTTCTCATGGTTGGTGGTGAGACGGTGAGCTATCAAAGCACCCAGACTATAAGAAGTATTCCTATTCAGAGCAGCTACAATAAAAGCTAGATCAAAAGAAGACAACTTCCTAGCAATCTTTCTAGCAAGAACGCACTTGGTAATAAATAGACAAAGTATCAAATAGCTGGGAGCTGAATGTTCCGAATTTTACCACTTTCCTTTGAGTAGTCGAAACCTTGGAAAATCTCAGCATACAAATCAACAAGTGACTTGGGCCTCTCCATGATCTTCCCACAAGATCCCCACTGAGATACTCTAATTGTTGTACAGAAACTCCGTCTCGCTGTAACAATCGTGTTGGATCTTGCATTTGTTCTTAGGGGAAACTCTCTCAGTGTTAATTACTATTGTAGTTGATTCTTGTGAGTGGAACCATTGGATTATTGTTTATGTTCAGATTGTTATCCATTACCATATCATCTTTGATCTTGATCCATATGATGTCTTGCGATTAGTTCGTCTAGTTCCCGAGGACATGGGAGAAGTCATGTTGTTAGTAGTGGATTTGTGTTGAGATATTATTCAATGGTTTAGTATTTAAGTTGTGGTGCTATTATTCTAGTGGTGTCATGTGAGCGTGGACTACATGATACTTCACCATTTATGGGCCTACGGGAATGCATTGTGTATTTGACTACTAATTGTGGGGTTGCCGGAGTGACAGAAACGTGAACCTCCGTTAGGACACCATTGCACAAGGGAGCGTAGGATCTCAGAGTTTAAGGTTGTGGTTAGGTTTATATCTTAATTGCTTTCCTATAGTTGTGGATGCTTGCAGGGGGTTTAATCACAAGTATGTATTAGTCCAAGTAAGGTTGGTACATTAGCAGAGGTTCACCCACACAACACTTACAACACCAGAGAAGACTACTCAGCTATTTGAAGCGAAAGCACTTGACAGTATTCCCATGTGTCCTCGAGAACGTTTGGTCCTTATAAGTATTTCCACTGGCTTGTCCTTTGCTAAGAAAGGATTGGGTCACTTGTTGCAGTTGTTCGTTGTCTTTATTACTTGCACTTTGTTTCTTTGCTTTATCATAAAACCCCTAAAAATCCATTTGCTAAGTATTTACAGAGATTTCCTACTCCATACCACTAGTCAACACCTTATGCTCGTAGTTGGGATCGACACTCCTATTTATAGAAAGTACTACGATACACCCCCTATACTTGTGGGTCATCAAGACTATTTTCTGGCGCCGTTTCCGGGAGTGAAGCGCTATTGAAGAGTGGAGCTGGTAAAGTTAACTTCTACTGTGAGTATTGATTTTTATTTCTTTTTGTTACTTTGTTTCCAATATGGATAACCCACTTGGTTTTCTGTTTGGGAAAACTACTACCACTGTTAGGGTAGTAGATGAACCACCACCTGTTGAGATAGATCCTTTTAAGAGACCTACAAGTATTGTTGATCGTGTTATGGATAATTATTATATAGGGGATGAAACTGTCCACCCTGGTGATCATTTGTTTTTTACCCATGAATTATGCGGGTTTTTTAAGTGTGCAGGTATCACAACTAAACAGGTGAAAAAGAAGTTACTCTATATTCTTGAAAGGGAGAGCTGAAGAATGATATAAGCTGCTGACGAATGGGCAATCCATGGAATGGGAGGAACTACTACCTCTCTTTTATTCTAAATTTTATCCTCCCAGTGAAATACATAAGGATAGAAATCTGATATATAACTTTTGGCCTCATGATGGAGAGAGTACAGCTCAAGCTTGGAGGGAGATTGAAGTTACTAATGCTTAAATGTCTTATTCATGAACTCCCTAACAATATCATTATCAATAACTTTTATGCTAGGCTTTCTCTTCATGATAAAGATTTACTATATGCTTCTTGTGCTGGATCATTCACATGTATGAAGGAACAAGCTAAATGGGATCTCCTAGACCGTATTCAAGAGAACATTGTAGCTTGGGAGAATGGCAAAGGGAGAAAGTCAGGTATAAATTATGATTAGGAATGCATAAAATCTTTTATGAAAACTGATGACTTCCGTGATATTAGTACTGAGTATGGTCTTGATTCTCAAGTTCCTGCAAAATGTTTTAAGTCCTTTGCCTCTTATATTGAAATTCCCAAAAAAGAGTGGGAAAAGTACCATTCTCCTTACAAAGACATTTTTACCCATGTTCCTGCTAGCATAGAGGTTTGTACTATTGATCCTATCTTGCCTAAACCTTATGTTGAGAAAATCCTTTTTCCTACTAAGGTAAAGGAACATTCTATCATAGCTAATGTGGTTAGCAAAAGTACAAAAAACTGTGGAACCCGATGAGCAAATAAATATTGAACCTGTGGTAGCTATTGTGAAAGATCCTGTCACTAAAAATATAGAGGATGAGCACATTGTATTCTGTGAAGACGCTTCTAATATTGTCTATCATCCTAGAAAGGCTAGAAAAGCAAGTGTCCCTGTGCTTTCTGTTAGAATTGGTGATCATTGCTATTATGGTTTATGTGATATTGGTGCTAGTTCTAGTGTTATACCTTATGAGCTTTACAGGGAAATTATGCATGAAATTGGTCCTTGTGAGCTTGAGGACATTGACGTGGTTATTCACCTTGCTAATAGAGAGACAGTCTGTCTCATTGACTTTGTAAGAGATGTGAAGGTTCATTGTGGTAAGATTAAATATCCTGCTGATTTTCTAGTACTTGGTTCTGAAGCTAGTAAAACTTATCCTATTATCTTTGGTAGACCCTTCTTGAATACATGTGGGGCTATCATAGATTGTAGGAAGGAAAAAGTTTTGACTAAGTTTGATGGAGAGTCCTATGAGTTTAATTTTTCCAAATTTGCTAAAACTCCTTATGAAAATGAACTGCCTAATGAGGATTTCAGGGTTGGACAACTTTCTGCTATTTCTCTTGCTCCTAACAATGCCTTGCAGCAGTTTATGGAAGATCATGAAAGCGAGGTCTTCATGAAGGAAAGAAATGAGATTGACGAGGTTTTCCTTCGTCAGCCTGAGTTACTTAAGCATAATCTACCTATGGAAGATTTGGGTACCACAATACCACCTAAAGGGGACCCTGTTTTCAAATTAAAACCTTTACCTGATGATCTTAAATATGCTTATCTTGATGATAAGAAAGTATATCCTGTTATTATTAGTTCTAAACTTTCAGAAAAGGAAGAAGGGAGGTTATTGGAAATACTAAAGAAACACCGAGGAGCTATGGGCTACACTCTTGATGATTTAAGAGGGATTTCTCCTACTATATGTCAACATGGTATTAACATAGAACCTGATGCAAAACCAGTTGTTGAGCACCAACGCCGTCTAAATCCTAAGATGAAGGATGTGTTAAGAAATAAGGTATTAAAACTCCTTGATGCTGGTATTATTTATCCTATTGCTGATAGCCAATGGGTTAGCCTCGTTCATTATGTTCCAAAGAAAGGGGAATTACTGTTGTGCCTAATGAAAATAATGAGCTTATACCCCGAAGAGTAGTGGTTGGGTATATGATGTGCATTGATTTTAGAAAGGTTAATAAAGTTACTAAGAAAGATCATTATCCTTTGCCCTTTATTGATCAAATGCTTGAGAGGTTGTCTAAAAAGACCCACTTTTGTTTCCTTGCTGGTTATTCTAGGTTTTCTCAAATTGCTGTGAAAGCACAAGACCAAGAGAAAACCACTTTCACTTGTCCTTATGGCACTTATGCTTATAGGCGTATACCTTTTGGTTTATGTAATGCTCCTGCTACCTTTCAAAGATGTATGTCTTCTATCTTTCATGGTTTTCGTGAAGAAATTGTGGAGGTTTTCATGGACAATTTCTCCATCTATAGAACTTCTTTCGATAACTGTTTGCACAACCTTGATAAAGTTTTGCAGATATGTGAAGGAACCAACCTTGTTCTTAATTTGGAAAATGTCATTTCATGGTTAATGAAGGGATTGTTCTTGGACACAAAATTTCTGAAAGAGGCATTGAAGTTGATAGAGCCAAAATTGAAGCAATTGAGAAGATGTCTTGCCCTAGGGATATAAAAGGTATTCATAGTATCCTTGGTCATGCTGGTTTCTATAGGAGGTTTATTAAATATTTCTCCAAAATTTCAAAGCCCCTTACTAATCTTCTTCAAAAATATGTACCTTTTGTTTTTGATGATGATTGTAAGGAAGCTTTTGAAACTTTGAAGAAATCTTTGACTACTGCTCCTATTGTTCAACCACTTGATTGGAGTTTACCTTTTGAAATTATGTGTGATGCTAGTGATTTTTCTATGGGTGATGTCCTTGGGTAACGTGTTGATAAGAAGTTGAATGTTATTCATTATGCTAGCAAGACTCTAGATGCTTCTCAAAAGAATTATGCTACTACTGAAAAAAGTTCCTAGCTGTGATCTTTTCCTGTGATAAGTTTAGACCCTATATTGTTGATTCAAAGGTCACTATCCATACTAATCATGCTGCTATTAAGTACCTTATGACAAAGAAGGACACTAAGCCTAGGCTTATTAGATGGGTGCTGCTTTTACAAGAGTTTGGTCTGCATATTGTAGATAGGAAAGGTGCTGAAAATCCTGTTGCTGATAATTTATCTCGTTTGGAAAACATTTCTTTTGACCCTTTGCCTGTTAATGATACTTTTCCAAATGAGCAGTTGGCTACAATAAGGGTAAGCCCGCCTGAGAGTCCTTGGTATGATGATTATGCTAACTTTATTGTTTTCAAGTATTTGCCTCCAACCTTTACAGCCCAGCAAAGAAGAAAATTCTTTTATGATCTAAGGCATTACTTTTGGGATGACCCACATTTATATAAAGAAGGAGTAGATGGTATTATGCGAAGATGTGTTCCAGAACAACAAGAGATATTGAGAAAATGTCATGGCAGTGCTTATGGAGGACATCATGCTGAGGATAGGACTGCACAAAAGGTTTTACAATATGGATTTTATTGGCCTACCCTTTTCAAGGATGCAAGGAAGTTTGTATTATCAAGTGATGAATGTCAAAAAGTTGGTAACATTTCTAGACGCAATGAAATGCCTATGAATTATTCTCTTGTTATTAAACCTTTTGATTGTTGGGGATTTGACTTTATGGGTCCTTTTCCTCCTTCGAAAGGGTATACTCATATTCTTGTTGTTGTTGACTATGTTACAAAGTGGGTAGAGGCCATACCTACAAATAGTATTAATGGTAAGACCTCTTTAAAAATTATGGATAATTATTATTTAGGGGATGCAACTATCCACCCTGGTGATCACTTGCTTTTTATCCATAAATTATGCGGATTGTTTAAGTGTGCAGGTATCACAACTGAACAGGTAAAGAAGAAGACACTCTCTATATCATTGAAAGGAAGAGCTGAAGAATGGTTTAAGCTGCTGAAGAATGGACAATCCATAGAATGGGAGGAAATAGTACCTCTCTTTTATTCTAAATTCTATCCTCCCAGTGAAATTCATAAGGATAGGAATCTGATATATAACTTTTGACCTCGTGATGGAGATAGTACAGCTCAAGCTTGGGGGGATTGAAGTTATTAATGCTTAAATGTCCTATTCATGAAATCCCTAACAATATTATTATCGATAACTTTTATGCTAAGCCTTCCCTTCATGATAAAGATTTACTAGATGCTTCTTGTGCTGGATCATTCACACGTATGAAGGAAAAACCTAAATGGGATCTCCTAGACCGTATTCAAGAGAACACCGAAGCATGAGAGAATGACAAAGGAAGAAATTCGGGTATAAATTATGATTATGAATGCATTAAATCCTTTATGGGATCTGATGACTTCCGTGATATTAGTACTAAGTATGGTCTTGATTCTCAAAGTATTGCCAATTATTTTAAGGCCTTTGCCTCTTACATAGAAATTCCCCAAAAGGAGTGGAATAAGTACCATGCATCTTATAAAGATGTTGTTAATCATATTCCTGTTAAAAATACCAAAGTTTGTACTACTGATCATATTTTGCCTGAACCTTATGTTGAGAAAACACTCGCTGGGGGAGCGATTTTGGATCTATTTTTGCATGCCGCTTTTAGCGCTTCCGCCGGAGGAGAAGCACATCACGCTAAAACTAGATCGTGCGCGCTGCATAACGATTTTCGCGCGCGGGTTTTTACAGCTTCTATTGGAGTTGCTCTTAGAAGGAACCTGTGCTTGTTGGCACCAGTTGGAGATCTCCGTCTCGGTTGCCTTCTTAGGATGCGTGTTGAATCCCCCATCATCCACGCACCTTTCATTTGTATCTTCCATACTGTCATCTAAGTGGTGGGTGCGGCTTCCAAAGGCCCATGGACCCTCCCGCGCGCGCCTCTCAATTGCCCAACTCCGCCTTGACGGAAAAATGATACAAAACCCGACACGCATCCTAAGAGCATCTCCAACAAGCGCACCATATTTCAGCGTTGTAAAAGTCGTTGCGCCCGTGCTGGAAATGTATACTGCGTGATGCGCACTGCTTTCCTCCACCGGAGGCGCTAAATTACAGCGCGAACACGGGCGCAAAAAATGCTCCTTCGTCGGGCGCTCCAAAATACAGCGCGCAACGCCGGCGGAAAACAACATTCACACACTACTATGCATTCATCAAGATCAAATACTCAAATAAATCATCAACCAAATGAACTACCATAGTGCAACGCACAATTTTCATATCATGACACGGTTCAACAAACACACACAACATATTATAGTTCAAATGGACAAAAAGTGCAACACACAATTTGCGTATCACAAATGCAAGAGACAATCTCACACTTCCGCATTTTCCAAGTCATCATCATCTTTTGCGTCTTCTTCATCGACACCTCACCTTGAAGGAGGAAGAGAAGGATCCATAGAGGCCACGAATCCTCCCGGTGGTGCTCCCATGGCTCCATAGATACCACTCACTGGTGCTCACATGGTTCCTCTGAAGACTCCTCCATAGCTTTGTCTTCCCATGGCGGCCATGCCTCCCATGCCGGTCATGCCTCCCATCCCTCATCCAAACATGCCTCCTCCAAATATGCCGGTTGTGGGTGTGTTCATGTTGGTCACCAACAATCTTTTTATGGCCAACACTTCGTCGCGAGCAAGGTTGATGTACTCCTTTTGCCTTTCATCCAAGTTGGAAGTGTCCATCAAGAATAGTTTCCTCTCTTCCTCCACTAGGCGTAGGTGCTCCTCATTGGCGAGCTTCTTCTCCTCCAATTCCAACTTCCTCTCCTCGTTAGTGGCAAGCCTCTCCTCCATAGCGGATCTCCGAGCCTCCATAGCCTCCATAGCCTCTTCTTCCAAGATTCTTGCCACCTTCCTATCTTCATTTGATTACAACCTTGCTTTTGCAATCTTTTCCGTAGCAATCGCTATATCATCATCTCCGTCCTTCTTTCCCTTCATATCTTTGGCGGCCTTCCTACCAAGCACATTTCTCCTTGCATTGGTAACCGAGTGA
Organism: Avena sativa; assembly: GCA_916181665.1. NCBI lineage: Eukaryota > Viridiplantae > Streptophyta > Magnoliopsida > Poales > Poaceae > Avena > Avena sativa. The sequence continues at coordinate 398,316,363 of OV702281.1, forward strand.
GGAGTGGAGCTTATCTTATTGCCTTCGTCACTTGAGTCATCATCATCGATGATTGTTGCATCAATGGTTGCATTGGCGGCCATGGTTGTCGCATCCAATTTTCCATGGGTCTTCCACTTTTCTTCGTTCCCTAGCACTTCATAGCAATGATGCATCGTGAATGGCTTGCCAAGAATCTTGTTGCCTTTCGTGTTCTTTTTTCCCACATCCAATTTGCCACGGTCCTTTAGATTTTCTTTGCGTATACATCACATCCGGCGCCGATCTGGCTACCGTGGGACGTAGTTGTGCGAGTCACATACGGAACTCGAGAGTTCTAGGCAGTCCTTGTCATTGGTAATGTGTCCGTGAGAGAAAAAATTGCGTCTCGAAGGTAAGTCCTCGTTTGTATAGTCGCAGCGTGTCACTTGAACCATCCAACTGTAGGTGTCCATGTTGCGCCCCACTACCTCCTCCGACCTGCCGACTCAGTACACATGTGTCATCGTCACTGTAACATCCCAAAAATACTAATCTTGGATCATCAAACTCTAATCATTAAATTTAGGGTTAACAAAAACTTTTCTAAATAAAAATATGAAAGCATGCATGTGTGTATGCATCCCATTTTGAATTCTTTTGAATGGCCTTGTTTATGTGTTTATTTGCTTGTAAATGGATTCTTAGGTGAATTAAACATCATCTAAACAATCCCCACACTTTTCCCAAAGACAAATAAATCAAAACAAACAAAATAAGGGAATGGTCATTTTGGCCAATTTAACTCCCATGCCTACTTTGGCTGTCTCTAACTTTCAAAACTTAACAGAAACTTTTCTGGATCTTTGCACCCCTTGATTGTACTCATAAAAAAGTATCAAGTCCCACTTTGTGATCATCCAGAAACTTTCAAATGCATAGTTTAAAGGACAGTTCAAAATTGAATCTGTATCATATGAGAAGATCCCACTTTTTCAAAAACCACTCAAACAAGCTCAACTTTCAAAACCCACGCATCTGCAGACTCACCAGCACCAACCTAGCACACCCACCAAAAATCTTGTCAAAATTCAAAACTTGAATTCTTGCGGCCATTTCATCAAACACATTGCAGACACAAATCATCAAAATCTTAAACACTATTGTGAGCAGTGATTGAAGCCTAACTTGTACCCTCTCTAGCTCACAACCATCTCAGTAGATCATCTAGCAAGTTAAACCAAGCACTAGACTCACTGTAAGCTGGGCAATGACATCAATGGTGAACAGCCGAAGCTCACCATGCCACCCTAGTGGAGACAGCAAGCTAGGAGAGAAACTAGCCATGCCAACCTTGTCTGGGAGATCACCCATGCCTCACCGCCCCCTCTCGACCAGCCCTGTATCGAGGACATCGACCAGAGCACCCAGGAACGCCGCGCTCGTGCCTCTGTCAACCATGCCGAGCATGCTCCAGAGCGCCACACTCGACCGAAGCCCACAGACCGCGCGCCGCCCTCGCCGCGTGCATACATGATCGCCACCAACCCAGGAGACCGCCAGACATCACCGTTCGCCGCCCCATGCCTCACAGCCACCGCTCGACGTCAAAGACGCCGCCTCTGCTGCGCAGAGCATCGCGCGTCCCAGACCAAACCGCACCGCCCCTACGCGCGCATTAAAGCCGTAGAGCATCGCCAGGAGACCACCAAGCAATCTCCACCGCCGGCCATGCCTCTAGCCGCCCGTAGCTATGTCTCCACCGTCGCCTGCCCATCCCGTTCGGTCTCGCCGTCGCAACTTTAAATAGAGGCCACCCCCAGCCAAATTGAGAACACCATCTCACTCCCCTCTCCTCACTGATCGTGCCACCCCGTTCCCGAAGCAAGGCGAGCAGCACTTCGCTGGAATTTCACCGGAGTCTGCCGCTGCTGGAGAAGAAGGGGGCCAGCGATTGGAGCCGCCCCAGGAGAAGCTGCCGGTACCAGGAGGTTCGCCGTCGTCGACTTCGTCGTTCGCCCGCCTTGCCGACCCTCGTCTGAGCCCCGGTGAGCCCCCAACGACCCCCACCTGTCGTGCTAGGTTTCTGTCTCGCCGGCGTTGCCCAACGTCGATGATGACCCTCAGCCGTTGGATTAGAACTAGATCGAACGCACCACATCGCCCCATACCGCTTCGCACCCCCTGTCTCACTGACGCGTGGGGACAGCCACTTAACTAGCCCGCGTAAGCGCTGTGCTTAGCAGGCCGGCCCAGTATCGCTTCCCGCGCAGCCCAGTCATTTGAAATTAACCTTTTCCATTTTATTTCAAACACACTTCTGTACCCAGTTTCAAAATCAACCTAGGTCGACTAAGTGAACCAAATTGAATGAAACCAATTTTGTTAGAAAGATCTGGGAATGCTGAATCCAAGCCTGTTGGATTCAAGTCATTTGGATCTGTAGATCATCCTTGGTAAAAATAACAAGGCAGAAGCTTTTCTGCATTCAAACATTTTTCAGATTAAAACCATAAAAGCTTTTGAGTTGATTCCAACTCTCAAAAATCACATTTAACCATACCTTTCAGAATATATATAAATATATAGGTTTACTTGCAGAAATAATGTTCAAGTAATAAAAGAATGCTACATAGGCATTTCTAGCCACTTTAATTAATTAAAATAAAAGAGAAACACCTTATTAAATTCTGACACCACTTTAAATCACATTCCCATGGACTAAAATACGTGGTGATGATAGGTGTCAACATGATCCCATGTTTGGTTTGGAGAATATTAAATCTTAAGTAGTTTTTCAATGAGTAGAAATTACTTCTCTAAAAATAAAAGGAATTAAACCAAGCTTTAATCTTGTAATGTTAGTGATTATGCTAGATCATATATAGGACCCTTTGGTGTGATGATTGCAGGAGAGGTGCTTATACTAGGGCGTATAATTGAAAGGTTAGGATTGATTATCCGCATACTAACTATGGTGAATTCAGGATTTGTTCCTGACGGATGTATCGAATGTTGTGGTGAAAGTGTACAATCTCTGCAGAGTGTCAAACTATTCGAATAGCCGCGTCTGCGGTTATGGAAAGTTGGAGTGGCCATACTGTTCCCCCGTCAGACTTTTCAAAATGATTTGTGAAAGGAAGTGAGACTTTGACTTGACCACAACAGAGTTGTGACATGAGATACAAGTTCCCACTTAGGTGTTATAAAACTTCAACTAGCATTCGTTGCTTCTAAACTTAGTAGATGTAAATTTGGCTTCTTGCAAAACAACCCTAGAGCCTAGTGTCCTATTATCGAAAACCCATTTCACTTGTTAGTATTAGTTTGCGAGTACTTAAAGAGTACTCATGGCTTTGTCCCTGGCTATTCCCGTGGCCAGACTATGAAGAGGAGTACCTGGAGGATGGAACCCAGGAAGGTTATGACAACTAGGATTATCTCCCATCGTCAGTATTGCCTGTGATCCTGAAGATGGAGCTTCGCCTACGCTACCGTTATTATTACGTATTCCGCTGCTTGAAGTTGTATTAAGAACTGGATCAATGAGATCCCTATTTGTGTAAGACCTTATGAATGGTTTGTACTGGATGATGTACTGTGGTATCCAATTCTGTTATGTCTTGCAAAAATGGTAATCCTGGGATTGCGATGTATGGAATAACAGGCATCTGGGATTAAAAATCCGGGTGTTGACAAGTTGGTATTAGAGCCATCCTGACCATAGGAGACCCTAGTTAGACTGGACGTTTGAATCAAAAACTTAGTTTCAAAACCAAAGAAAACAAATATTTACAAAAACTTATTCTCATTCTTATCCCTTTGATTCTTTCATGAAAATTCATGTTCCTCAAAAACTCTTGCAAAATACATAAAATTTTGACACACTTGATCACTCTACTAACTTCCTCATCCTATATTCTTATAGATGGACGTGAAGTACAGCAAGTTTTATCAGTTGGGGAATAGAGGAGACCTTATCCTTGAGAGGGATTTGGACCAGCTTTCGGAACTTCTCGAGCGTCCGCACCCCGAGTTCTTCGGAGCTCAGCTCAATGATCAAGGAGGATAAGATCTGCAGTGGCTAATTGTTGCAAGTCTCCGAGGAAAGATTGAACCTCCCACTACTGAGGGAATTCAGTTTACCTTAAGAGAGAACAACTGGCTCGACGGACTTGCCAGGGCCATGCAGGAAGCTCTTTCCCGTCTGTGTGGGCAGAGCATCAATCCGATCAAGGGAACCCGCTTTGAGTTTTGCCCAACGCGTGATGCAAAATGGACAACCACTGGAAGCCCCATACCACCCTGAGCTGGAGACTCAACTGGACCACCTTAGCTTCATGATGTACGATCGTCAGCAGGAGTTGGATAACTGTCGTGACTACTCCAACCACAAGTCTGCCATCATCAAGACGAAGGATCAAACCATCGCCATGCTAGCAAAGGATCGCAAGTCTCGCCGCCGTCAGCTCGACAAGAAGGAGCGCATCATTGCCCGTCTTCGCCATCGTATCTCATCTTTGGAGGAGACCATCCACGAGAGAGACATGCAGTTGAAAGAAAGGGAGAATGCCGAAGAGGATCTTTGTGGAGACCCCTACTCCTATCTTTGCGATGATGATGATTTTCTGGAGGATCAGGATATGGACTTCTTCACCGATGAGGATGATTTCGCCTTCATCGATGATGATGAAGATGACGAAGCCACCGATTCCGAGGAGTAGTAGCACTTGAGCACTAGCGTAGTGAATAGTATTCGGTCCCACTGTATCGTAGTTTCCAGAATGGTTCTTAAAACCATCTGTTTTTCTTTGTTGTGGTGTGTGTTGTATCGTGTGCTATGAATGAATGAATGAAAAGCGAGTTGCTAGAAAAATCTGAGTCAAACTTTAAAAACTTTTCAAAATCCCAGAACCTTAAAAATTTCCCTCTTTTCTCATGATCTATCTCAATCTTCAGATGCCACGCGGAGGAAGTGGTTCATCCCCGGACCCGATGTTGCAGATCCTGCAAATGTTGACCTCTGACCGCGAAGCTGAAAGAGCAAAACGTCAAGCCAACCTAGCCACCCTACACAGATAGCCCAGCTAGCCCACAACAACCAAGGCCACGGAAATCAGGACAACCATGGATCTAAGCTCAAGAATTTCCAGAATACCAACCCACCTGTTTTCACTAAGTCAGAAGAACCCCTAGACGCCGATGATTGGCTGAAAACCATGGAAAATAACCTAGAAGTCGCCGGAGTGGAAGCCAATGAGAAAGTTTTGTTCGCCACCCACTATCTAGCCGGAGATGCCAGGGCATGGTGGAACAGTGTTCGCGCAATGAACGGAGGCCAGATGATGACCTGGGAGGAATTCAAGGTCAAGTTTAGCAGAACCCATGTGCCACCGGGTTTGATCAAGAGAATGAGAGACGAGCTCAGAGAACTGAAGCAAGGAAGGATGACCGTAGTGGAATACCGTGACAAATTTTTGTCATTAGCTAGGTATGCCCCGGATGAGATCAACACCTAAGCCAAGAACAAAGAAAGATTCCTGAATGGTCTGCACGATGAGATGCAGACAGTGTTAATCAATATCCCCTTTGCGTATATTGAAGCCCTTGTCGACTCTACTATCCAGATGGAAGGAAAGATCAACCAAGCCAATGAGAACCGCAAGCGTAGCATGATGCATCAGCCAGGAACCCATCAGACCCCAAAGTATCGCCCTAACCCATCTCCCGGATTTGCCCTAAGAACCAACAGACCCCCGATGAACCGTCCGACCTATCCCAACCATGGAAACCCTAGGCCCGGGGGAAATCACAACAACCCTGGCAACGCTAGCAATTTCAACCGTGCCCCACCCAAGTTCAACAACAACAATGCTACCGCCAACACCAACACTGCCCCGAGGACTGGAAGCAATGTTGTGCCTGTAGCATCAAAGGACAAGTCGCAAGTGACTTGTTATGACTGTGGAAATAAGGGTCACTACTCCAACAAGTGCCCCAACAAGAAGAATGCCGCAGCACCCAATGCAAATGCCCCAGCTCAGCAGCAGCGTCGTGTTCAGCCCGGAAGAAGGTTTGCCCCAGGGAATTCGCTCAACCGCAATGGCCGTCTTTTCCTCATGCATGCTGAAGAAGCTCAGGAAGCGCCAGGCGTCGTGCTGGGTATGTTTTCTGTTAATTCAGTACTTGCACAAGTGTTGTTTGATTCGGGTGCATCGCACTCATTTGTCACCGAAGAATTTGCATGCACTAGTAAAATTCAACCAACCAAACTGAAGCATGTCATGATTGTTCAAATTCCCGGTTCAACCACCAAGGCTAGGCAAATTTGCAAAGTCGTCCCTATCCGGATCCATGGCATAGATTTTTATGCAAATCTGATAGTACTCGAAACTAAAGGTTTGGAAGTAGTACTGGGAATGGATTGGATGTCCAAACATAAAGGATTGATTGACTGTGCCAAGAAAGCCATAACCATGACCAGTACAGCCGGAATATCAGTCGAGCATATATCTGAAACCTTACCTCGCCAATTCAAGTGCAACAAGAGTATAGCCCAACCTACCATTGACCAAGTCCGGATAGTCTGTGAATACCCCGATGTATTTCCAGATGTTTTGCCCGGTATGCCCCCAGATCGGGATATCAAGTTTATCATTGAACTAATCCCCGGAACTGGACCCATAGCCCAGAGACCATATAGTATGAACCCGTCTGAGCTAGCAGAACTAAAGAAGCAACTGGATTCCATGTTGGAAATTGGATTGATTCAACCAAGTGTGTCACCGTGGAGGTCACCTGTCTTGTTTGTGGACAAGAAGGATGGAGGTAACCGTTTGTGTACGGATTATCGGAAGTTGAATGATGTCACCATCAAGAACAAATACCCCTTGCCCAAGATAGAAGATCTGTTTGATCAGTTGACCGATGCCAAAGTGTTTTCTAAGATTGATCTTAGAACAGGCTATCATCAAATCAAGATTCGTGCAGAGGATATCCCAAAGACTGCCTTTACCACCAGATATGGATTGTATGAGTATACAGTCATGTCTTTTGGATTAACCAATGCCCCCGCTTATTTCATGAATCTCATGAATAAGATTTTTATGGACTTCCTGGATAAGTTTGTCGTTGTTTTCATTGATGACATTCTGATTTATTCCAAATCAGAAGAAGAACAAGAGCTACACCTAAGGACCATTCTTGGAACCCTTAGAGAGCATCAGCTGTATGCAAAGTTTAGCAAATGTGAATTCTGGTTACAGGAGGTAGGATTCCTCAGTCACATTGTATCAGCCGGAGGAATTGCCGTTGACCCTGCAAAAGTAAAAGATGTCGAAGATTGGCAAGCCCCAACCACTCAAACCCAAGGTCGTGCATTTCTTGGATTGGCGGGATATTACCGCAAGTTCGTAGAAGGATTCTCGAGTATCGCCAGACCCATGACCCAATTGCTGAAGAAGGACAAGAATTTTGAATGGACTGACAAATGTGAAGCGAGTTTTCAAGAACTCAAGAGGAGATTGATTTCAGCCCCAATCTTGATCATGCCGGATATCACGAAGCCCTTCGATGTGTATTGTGATGCATCCAAGATCGGTCTCGGATGTGTGCTAATGCAAGAAGGCAAAGTTATATCTTATCTATCTCGACAACTGAAGCAACATGAACAAAATTACCCAACCCATGACCTCGAACTCGCAGCCGTAGTTCTAGCCCTGAAGACATGGAGACATTACCTGATGGGAAATCGTTGTGAGATCTATACGGATCACAAGAGTCTGAAGTATATATTCACTCAGAAGGAGCTGAATATGAGACAGAGAAGGTGGATTGAGCTAATCAAGGATTGCGATCTGGACATTCACTATCACCCTGGTAAAGCCAACGTGGTAGCCGATGCCCTTAGCAGATTGCCGTGCCGCTTGAACTCCATGATTTTGAAGGAGCAACCAAGTTTGCATAAAGAGATGGAAGATTTTCGAATGGAATTAGTGAGTGAAGGATTTTTGGCTAGCATAGAACTCTAGCCCACTTTGATAAGTCAGATTAAAGAGGCGCAGAAGGGAAATGCGAGTATTGACGGAATCAAGCGTCGTATCGGTACAGGCAAAGTACCCGGATTCACCGAAGACGAAGAAGGAGTTCTGTGGTACAAAGGACGCCTTTGTGTACCAGCAGATTCTGAGTTGAAAGAAGTGATTCTGAAGGAGTCTCATGATACACTTTATTCTATCCATCCCGGAGGAACTAAGATGTATCAAGATTTAAAAGAGCAATTTTGGTGGCATAAGATGAAGAGACAAATCGGAAGCTATATCGCCAAGTGTGATATATGTCAGCGAGTCAAGGCAGGACATCAAACACCCGCTGGATTGTTGCAACCCTTGTAGATTCCGGAATGGAAATGGGATTTCGTTGGAATGGACTTTATCACTGGACTGCCTACTTCTAGTAGGGGAAATGACTCTATCTAGGTCATAGTGGACCGATTGTCCAAAGTCGCACATTTCTTGCCCGTCAAGACCACATATCAGAGTTCGAAACTAGCGGAGTTGTACATCGCTAGAATAGTTAGTTTGCATGGAGTCCCCAAGAACATCGTATCGGATCGAGAAGCTCAGTTTACCTCGAGATTCTGGAAGAAAATCTAAGAAGGTTTAGGAACCCGCCTAGATTTCAGCACCGCGTATCACCCTCAGACCGATGGACAAACGGAGCGAGTAAACCAAATACTCGAAGATATGCTGAGAGCATGTGTGCTAGAATATGGATCCAAGTGGGAAGACTGTCTGCCGTTTGCAGAATTTTCAAACAACAACAGTTATCAAGCTAGTTTACAAATGGCCCCATTTGAATTCATGTACGGAAGGAAGTGTCGCACCCCTTTGAACAGGTCGGAAGTAGGAGAGAGTCAGATTTTCGGACTCGGCATCCTACGAGAAGCAGAAGAGAAGGTTCACAAGATTCGTGAGCACCTCAAGACAGCCCAGTCCAGACAGAAGAGTTACGCCGACAATAGACGTCGATACCTCGCCTTCAACATAGGAAATTTGTATATCTGAAAGTGTCGCCATTGAAGGGAATGCAGCGTTTCCAACTCAAGGGAAAGTTAGCCCCCAGATATATCGGACCCTTCAAGATTCTGAACCATCGAGGAGAAGTGTCGTATCAATTGTAACTATCCGAAGAGATGTCAGCTGTGCACAATGTGTTCCATATCTCATTACTTCGCAAGTGTCTCGAAGTCCCCGAGAAGACCGAAGTTTTCAAGAATATTGACCACCGGACCGTAGAGATCAACGATGACCTGACCTATCCCGAAGTACCCATCCGTATTTTGGAAGAAGCTTTCAGAACTACCCGAACCCGAAGCATCAAGTTTCTCAAGATTCAGTTGTAAGATCTCTCCTTTATAAAGGAAAAGGATCCCTGTGATTGCAATGCTAGTCCCTGGATCATTAGCTAGCATCCACAGTTAAGATGTAATATCAAGAAACAAAGGTCATAATACCACTTTATAACCAGGAATAACATAATTTTATTACATCTTACATAGCTCATTTGGCTATTACATTACATTGCAGCAGAATATCTATAAGCATGGGGTCCTTCATCTTCAAAGTGCCACAGGCAAACATGTTGGTTGTAGACTTGTAGTCCTAATCATTTAAACTTCACTAATATCAAACAAACTTGCAACATAACAAGTTACAGCCACAAGGGTCAATACATTTGAATTGTATTGGCAAGTTTCACTACTATGTAGAATATAAGTGGATCCTATCAATACATGCATATTTGGCTAAGTGGGGTTTAGGCTCATTTGCAGAAAGCAATATAGTTTTATCCTATCTTTTCAAAAATAGTTTTGATCTTTTGTCAAATCTTTCTGAACTCCTTGGAATCCACCAAGTGCTTCAAGTCTCTTGTTGTCACTTTCAAATTTTACTTTTAGAAATTTGAATGTCGAGATTTCCCATAGCTTCAGGCCTTAGTTGCTCAGTATTGTCCATAACCGGGGACACGGCTAAGTACTTAGATTTTTATCTTCTGCAGAAGTTGTACACTTTACCCACATGACACATTCTCATCTTGATGCCACCAGTGGCCGCTGGATAAGTACTCACCAATATGGAATACTGGCAGATTGAGAATGTGACGAAGTCTTTCCATAGGGTCCTCCCAATACACAATGCTAGCTTGTCTTCAGGCACCAATGTAGGGTTCCTAGTTCCCTCATTCCGGTTAACCTGAAGAGGACAATGCATGGGTCTTCCACTATGTAGTTGACTAAGCCAGTGCCCATTTAGCATGTGGCTGTACACGAAAGCCACTGTACGAGAAACATGTTCAATCTCTAAGTCCCTGGGTGGTTTTCTTCTAGTGCACAACCAAAAAGAGATTGCCATATAAACATGGTTCCTTTTGTTGCCACCTTGTCCAAAACTTGAGTATCCTTGTCCACCCAGGTGGTTCATTGAGTACTTGTTTTATTATATAAAACATAAGTCTTTTCCCAACTTCATATAATCTCAACATGTATCTCATCTTAATATATATAGTAGGGCTAAGCTTGTTACAACTACATTGTTTTCACTAAGGAATGTATAAGGGTATCCTAATAGGATTTAGCATAGCAAAATATAGTAGTCCTTATCATGCATGTTTCAAAATCCACTAAGTGTAATGAAAATAGTAGGACTTGGATGATAGTGTCACTTGCCTTTTTGGTAGAGGATGTTGGTTCACTTCTTGGTCTTGCTAATATCACACTCTTCTAACTTCACTACAATCAATCAAGCAAACATAGATTCAACTAGCATTCCAACTATTATTCAAACAATTCATCACACATAAAATAATAGAAACTAAGTCATGCATGCAAGCATGCAAAAGATAGTTTTATTTGCAAAGGTGGTTTCTACTAGGCCCTATACATTGTAAGGTTCAAAGTGGTCATTTTCTAAAGTGTCAAAACCATTTGCAAAAGGGTTTTATCTATAAACCATTTTTAAATCAAATCATTATTTCATGTGGTGAAAAATGCTTTTAGTAAAGCAACAATTTTATATTGTTCACCAAATAAGTTGTTAATTCACAAAACTTGGTGTTTAGGGTCAGTAGGTTTGATTCAAATCATTTCCCAAAGGTTTTACTCAAAATTCATTTCCATATCAAATTCAATATTTTTATTTGACTAGAAATGAGCTAATTCAATTATTCAGTCCTACTCTTCACAAAATACATTTTTAAATCCATAAGTTGGTTTCTAGGGTCAGTAGGTTCACAACAAACCAATTTGCAAAGATTTCATCTCCAAAATCATTTTGGAATAAATTTTATATCTTAAACAAGCATACACAAGTTTCTGCAAAAACAACCATTTTACCAGAAACTTTTTACTAAACAAAGTGCATGGTTGGCTAGGGCTGGTTTTTCTGAATCCATTGATATAAAGTTTGCAAAATTTGGACGTGTAGATCTAAAGTTATGGAATTTACAAAATGGAACAACTAATAGATCAAATATGTTTTAACTCAAATCGACAGAGACACGTGGCGTGTTTTAATTCGCTGATACCGCTTCGCTCGGATCACGCTCTCTGGTGCATTGGATCAAGTTGGATCGAGCGGCACAGGTTGTGTACCCCTTCGTCGTTAAGTGACTCTATTGCGTCACTACGATCTGGATCGGACGGCTCCTATCACCTTGCCAAGAACTGGCGGTGCGACGACGATGGCGCGCAGCGGCGGCGCTCTGCTAGCGGTGCAGCGGTGGCTTCAGGAAGCGAGAGGAGTGGGGGAGATGCTTACCAGTTTCGCAGAGTCGCGGTGATGCTCGAGGTACTCGCGAGAGGGCAAGGGGCGCGCGGAGTTCACGGCTATTGCTCACCGGAGTTCTTCCTATCGTCGGGTGCACACGGTCGTGGTCGAGGACGAGCTCCTGGGACGCAAGCAAGCGAGGAGAAGTATCAGGAGGATGCGCACTATCTCAGGGGTTATAGAGGTACTCACCAAAACGCGAGGGGCGCACGGGTTTGGCGTCAGTAGCTCGCCGGAGCTGGTGCAGTCGACAGCGGCGGGCGGTGGTTGTCCTTGCCGACGCTCTGGGGCGAGCGCGGCCGAGCTGAGGCCACTGGGAGGTTCATCTAGGTCCGGGGAGCAAGTGAGCTTGGTCGGGGAGGCAAGGGGCGGTGTCTACTGGCCGGAATCGCTTGCGGAACTCGCCGGAGACAGTGGCAATGCGAGGCGAAATTGTCGCAGCCTGGTGGCTCCGGGGAAGCGGGGACTGAGGGGAATCAGAGAGGAGGCGAGGGCGTTTAAGACAGCGTGGTCGCGGGGTGGAGTAATGGCCGATGTTAACGCGAATTGATCGCCGGAGTAAATGGCAGCAAAAGCATGGCGTGGTTTGGGGGTTGAAGACGACGGTGTGGTGGTGGTGGGACCGGTCTGTCAGCGAGGAAGAAAGAGAGGGAGAGGGGCCACCTGTCTGCGACTTTGCGGGTGCGAGACTGAGTGTAGGAAAACGTTTCGCTGGGGAGAGTTGGTGGGCTGGACTGGGTCTTGCTGGGCCTGTTGGGTTGGGTCGTTTTGTTTCTTTTTTTTTGTACTGAATCTTTTTCCTTTTTCCATTTGATTTTCTGTTTTGAAATTCAATCAAACAATTCAAACATTCAAATCAATCAAACTTCCACCACACCTTGTATTGAGTTTAGTTCTGTTTAACAACAATATTCCAAGTCCCAAAATAAAATAATATTTTTATTCTTTTTAGGATCTATTTAATAATTAAATAAAATCATATAGGTTTTGATTTATTAAAAACTCTATTTGAAATCTAAATATTATCAAAACCAAATCAGTAGGTTTTATCTGAAAATATAAAATACTTTGGAAAACTTGTTTAAAATAATTTAACAAGTTTTGATGTTTAATTAAAATGGCAAAGCCTTTACTTTAATAAATTTGGATATTAATAAATCCTCATTATTTAATTTTAAATAGACCTTTACTCTTTTTATCAAATAGAAATATTTATTTCCAAAAGCTAGGACAAGGTTTAATTTGGCTCTATAAAATACTCCTTTTATATTTCTACCTTTGCTTTTGAAAACCAAATCTTTTTATTAAAAGATCCAAAAATAGTAATTCTACTTATTAAAATCTTTCTTTATTAATTGTTTATCTTTACAAATCCCTTTAGGATTTTATTTGATCCAAATAGGTTTTGAAAGTTTCCAATTGGATTCAAAAATTTTCTTCTCACCCTGAAAATCAACAAAGTTTTATTTTATTCCTTTATTTTTCACATAACAAGATTTGGAAAATCTTGAGATCTGACAGGCTACCACCCTTAAAATAAATCTCGTCCCGAGATTTGGGAAGGCTAGGGTTACAAGTAGGCTCAAAGCATCTAGGGTACTACCACCCTTAAAAAAAATTCCAACTAAATTACGTATTGGCTTGCTTGGGATCTTGGGGAAAGTTCTCTGGGCAAACATCTGCATAGTGTCCTTTGTTTCCACACTTGAAACATGTGACAAGGCTGAGATCCTTCATAGGGTTGTTTATCTTGTGCTTCATCTTTTCTGGACAGTTGCTTGCATAATGTCCTTGGTTACCACAGTTGTAACATGTGATAAGTTTGAGTTCTTCACGTATCTCTTGTGGATAAGTTGTCACATAATGGCCTAGCTCTTTGCAGTTGTTGCACCATACTTGGCCAATTTCCTTATACTTATTCTTCTCTGGACATTCACTGGAATAGTGTCAAATTTCTTTACAATGATTACATTGCACATGGCTTTTGTCCTTCTTTTTCTTGGGTTTCTCCAAAGCTAGGAGTGCTTCCAGTTCATGTTCTTCATATGTTATCTCATAGGTAGGAATGTCTACTGGTTTCTTTGATCTTCTATTGCTCCTTGGATAATTCATATGCTTCTTCTTTGGTCCTTTAAATTGGGTTGTATTGCATGGAGGTACAAGTGGAGATTTTCCTTTGTCCTCATCCTTCTTGGTAAACTTGGCTCCCTCTTGATAGTCTGCATTCAGTTGTTGCACTCCACCTTGTTTCCTTTGTTCAACTATGGAATAGATGGGGCATTGGATAGGGACATGATTATTTCCTTCACATAGGTAACAAGTAGCTTGAGAGGTGGGACATTGGCCAACTGGATGTTTCTCTTCACAGTTGGGGCATTGATCTCCATGCTCCTTGGAAGTGTGATCCTTGTCTCCACAAATATTGCAAGCTTTGATTCCTTCTAGAATAACATCCTTGTCATCTTTGTTGTCACAAACTCCTTTGGAAGAGTTGCCTTCCATGTTGATCATTTGATCTGTCACCTTATGCAACAATTGGGCTTGGGTTTCAAAGAAACTTTGCATGGTTGGATCTTCCCCACTGGTGTTGGCTATGAATTGAGCTGTCACTTGGTTCAACTGGTTTTGGGTTGCTATGAGTTCTCTCATGTTGTCCTCTTGGTTGTTGTTGTTATCATCAACCTTGATGTTGGAGTCTCTTGGAGTAGTCATCTGTTTGGGTTGAATTGAGATTAGAATAGGCAAAATATCTCTAAGGAATTAATTCTAATCACACACTTCACAATTCACACAAACAATGTGCAAGCAATCACAAACAAACACTCCTTCCAAACACAAGTTTCCAAGCATATTATTAGGCAACCAAAAATATTATTGTTACACCACATAAATTGGTGGGTTTGGCTTAAACTAAATATGGTGGTCCATCTATATGGTTCACTTGTGGTCTTTCCATCCTTCTTGGTTGATTCTTCTTGCTTGAGATCATGGTTTCCTTGGGAAATCTCTTGGTCATAAACCTCAAAGGTGATGATGGCTCCTTCTAATTTGTGTTTCCTTAGTCTCCAAATCTTGAGCAAGATTTCTTGTCTCACTTGTCCTTAGTGATATCCAAGGTTGAAGTCCTTGGTGAAAATGCTGAAGATGTTGAAGTCATTAGAGTTTGAAGATGTTTGTAACACCCTCAGAATCGGCCCTATGCAAGTTTTAGCGAAACCCGCCAAACCCGCATAGAAACGATTCAAAGGTGCCCACCAGGCACTTTCGTGCGGGTGGAAAACGAAGTAATAACATTACACAACAGTCCTCGATGGGACCCACAGAACAGATATATATATACAACACGACTCCATGATTCAAGAATACAAATATACAGAACAAAGATCCAAATCACCTTGAAAGCGATAGGGCATCCGACTACGGACAAGATGCAAATGGGGCTAAGAGCCCTGAAGATTAACCAATGGCGTCCATAACCCTGCCCAGGCCAAGCCGGAAGGGTAACCCTGCTAACGACGTCGGTCTCAAAACCTGCTTAAACAAAAGGGGTGCCGACAAAGGGCAAAGGAAAAAGGGAGAGCGTCAGTACTGAGGCCAGTACACGGCGAGGCTAGAATTCGGCGGTCCTCGCCTACATAGGTATGGTGGACTGAGCGGCAGCGGCAGCATGCACTAAACAACCTATAGAGACTCGATACAACGGTCGGCCATCAGAGAGGGATAAGAAAGACCTATTCGGAACCAACCGAATACTACCACCAAACATACCCATCCTGGTATTTCCCCCTCGAGACCAAACGAGGAAGTCAACCGAGGAACTCACACAGTTGGCAGTTTTATTTATTCAGTTATCGTTGCAGCAATTACTAGTCAGGTATAGATAGTCATCCTGATATAATAAGCAGTGGGCAGTATTAGTTTAAACGTTCCGCTGTAGTTGCAGCACTTACTAGTCAGATACACTTAGCATGATATATCCCAAAACCCAGCAGTTGTTGGTACTTTTATTTAGCCATTCCGTTATAGTTGCAGTACTTACTAGTCAGATACAATGGTCGCAGGCGACAACCCAAGCAAGAAATTGTTGGCAGTTTTATTTAGCCATTCCATTATAGTGAAGCTGATTACTAGTCATTATAAAGTCAAATTTATAGCACTACTTTAGTTATAGTTGTCTATGATCGAGATACTGTGCTCCAAGTCGTCCATAACCGCGGACACGGCTTTCAGAAAGTTTTACCCTGCAGGGGTGCACA
Source organism: Avena sativa (assembly GCA_916181665.1). NCBI lineage: Eukaryota > Viridiplantae > Streptophyta > Magnoliopsida > Poales > Poaceae > Avena > Avena sativa. Next base: position 398,332,402 of record OV702281.1, read on the forward strand.
AATAGCAACACACACTCGATCAACCTCGGAAAAACCAAATCAAAACCCAACGAGGCCTTCACGACAAAGCAATCACAGGATTCAGAAATATTTCAGGGGACCACCCCATTGAGTACACCCGCAACGAAGCTAGCTGACTCCGAGACGGACTCAAGGTTTGCGTCAATGGCTGTAAACGACTGGGAACCCAAAACTGGGCTTGTCGATACCGCGAAAACACTCCGCTTACCTAAACAGTACAGGTGCTCCTCGCACAATCGTAAATAAAGCAGTAAAGCATGGCATAAGTACAGGATAGTAAATAAAACCTCAAACTAGTTTGTGGCCCCAAGAAATAAGAATGAATCAAGCTCTGGCTCAGCGGGGTCCCATAATCCTCCCGGATGTGGATAGCGCGAATATTCAAGGAACAGGTATCAAGTACTCGGGGTCCTACGGGACACAAGTGGACGGTTAACAACCAAATAACATCTATTGCCCACCTGTGCCTCTGCTTACTTACTTCAATTTTAGTTGTTAAACAGTAATTAAAGTTATGACCAACTCCAACAATAAACACACGACAATACTCCAACAACTGAGGTACTTGACGACACGCAACAGCACTTGAGCAAGCGACTACGACGCGCAGGTCCAACTATCTACCAAACAACAGGTAATAGTAGGTGTCCAAGGCAATATAAGGCTGCAAGGGATATCACGGGTACGAAAACTAGAGCATCGCAACACAGATAGCAATAGATCAACAGGAGGGAATAAATACTATAAAAGTAAGATAGGTAGAAAGGGGGAGATGCTCGCCTGAAAAACATTGTCGAAGGTTCAACCGAAGATCGGGTCGACACTCGCATCAACTCAACGGCCTTATCCGCGAAGAACCAAAACACTAGAATAAACACCGGATGCAATATTTAATACTATGGCAAAAGATCCGGCATGATTATGATATGATGCAGATGCGGTGCAATTAGGCAAGATTAAGCAGAACCGGGGGTCCCGACAATTAATTAATAGGTTCATGTTATTTAGATACCCCGCATTTTAAATGTTGTTTTAACAAGGCAAGATATGACAACGGTTCGATGCACAAATTTAAATGAGGCCAATATAAGACTAGATTTGCCCGCATATGGGCCCCATATTTAATTATATGGTGAATCGGCATAATGCCCCCAAACCCACATGATATGTGTGCAAATATGAACATTTTAATATGCAACAAGTTTAGATATTATTATAAAATAGGGCTCGGGAAGGGAATCACACATTGGGTTCGAAGGTCTTGGGGGTTTCGAGGGTTCGGGGTTCGGTCTCAGGGGCGACGGGGAGAACGGTTCGACGGAATCGGTCTCGGACAACAGAAGCAGACCTTGTCGCATCCGCGGTAGTCGGGCCATGTTGTCGGTCTTGGCGTTCGGGATGAAGTACTTGTCGCCTCTGGGGCCCTCTGGTTCAGGTAGAAGAGCTCGTCGTCCGGGGATTCTTTGGGTCCGGGGCTCGCCGCTCCGGGAGGTAGATCTTGATGTACCGAGGGTTGCGAGTCCTTGACGACAACAGTCTCGCGGACGAGCTTGGTTAGACGTCGGCACATGGTACATGGCTTCTCGGAAGATCTTGGCGTTACAGACTTGGTCCTCGTTTGGACGCTTCAACGAGTGATCGAGTGGCGAACTTGAACGGCTTCGGTGTTTGTGCACTTGTTGGTGTCATGGCCACATGGAGACGGGGAGCGTCGAGACTTGGTCCGCCAAACACCACAGATGGAGCACCTAGACCTGCAGGTGGAGACATGCCGATGCGCAGCAAGGGTATCTCCCTGTCGGTCTTACGGTCGAACACCATCCGGGCATGCAGGACGGAGGTGGCTTCCAACATGGCGCAGCCACGGACAGAGGCGAGGTAGAGGAGGCACAGGTCGGCATGGCTTCCATGGTTGCCGGCGGCGGATGAAGACAGGGCGGTCGGAAGAATCTCCGGCGGGCCGACATCGTCCCTGTGGCCGCCGAGGCAGAAGAGCATGGGGGCGGCAAACTCGCAGGGAAGAGGAGGGGGCCGACCGGTAGAGCAGCGGGCGTGTCGAGGAGGTCGCGCGCTGGCAAGCCTGGGGCACCACGGGGTGGAGAGGGAGCCCGCGAGGAGGAGGTGACGGCGGGGGCGAACGGCGAGGAGGGGCCGCAGGGGAGAGCGGCGGGCGCAGAGGCGGTCGCCGGCGAGCGCGGAGGCGAGGACGCGGCCCGCGGGACTGCGAGGCGGCGGCTTGCGTCGGGGTGGAGGCGGAGCGCGTCGGAGGCGAGGGAGGAGAGGGCTGGGCGGAGGCGAGGTCGTGGAGGGGCGGCGGCCAGAGGGAGAGGAGGCCGGCGGGGAGGCTCGCAGGCGGCCGGCAGGGAGAAGAGCCGCGGAGAGGAGCTCGGTGGAGAGGAGAGGCGGCTCGGCGGTGTCCCGCGGTGGCCGGAGACGGCGCAGACGAGGCCGTGGCCGGGCGGCGATGCGAGGAGCGGAGAGGAGGGAGGAGCGGCGGCGGTTGCTGCGGGACAGGGAGAGAGGGGGCGGCCCAGAGAGGAGGGCGCGGCGGCGAGGTGGGAGAGGACCAGGGGAGGGCGGTGGCTCGGTGCGGGAGCGTGAGGGAGAGAGAGGGTAGGTGGGGGAAGGACGGTGTGGGACCCGCGGGGTGGGGCGCTGGCAAGTGGGGCCCGGGTCGGAGGGAGTGGGACGGGGCGAGCCAGGGGGGGTCCGAGCGCGCGCGTGGTGAGGGAGTGGCTATGGGCCAGGCACGGTGGGACCAGGGTGGAAGGGAGAGGGGGTAGGTGGGGGCTGTGTGAGTGCGTGCTGGGCCGGCAGGTAGTGCTGGGTGGGGCCCAGGCGGGTCAGGGAGTGGGGGTAAAGTCTGGGATTGGTGAGGTGGCTCTGCTAAGGATGAGGTGGAGGGAACGGTGAGGTGGCGTGCTGTGGTTGGTGGGTAGACTAGGTTTGGGTAGGAATAGATTAGGGTTTGGGTTTTATTAGTTTGTAAAATATTTATGGTGTTGTCTTGTTTTAACTCTTTTTAGCAAAATAATTTTTAGGCAATTAATTTAACAGATAATTATAAGACTTGTTTTGAAATAAGAGAAGAGGTATTGTATCAGACAAAATAGTTTTTAGCTACAATATTCTGAGAGCCAAAGATGCATGATGATGTCATGGTGATGCAATGCACAAAAACAACGCGATTTTCTAGTAGTGGTTTTGCGGGATGCCACAATGTTGAAGTCATTAGAGTTGATATCCAAGGTTGAAGATGTTAAAGTCATTAGAGTTGATGAAGTCCTTTGCACATGGTGAAGTCTTTGGCCATGGGGTAGGCTTTATCCATCAAGTTGAAATAGAAGAGATGTAGAATCAAAACCAAAATGGTTGAGGAAAGAGTTTACAAGATTGTTTGTAAATAAGTTTGGAACAAATACAACTCCTATTTTTCTAAGGGGTTTTGTCCAATCCTAGGGTTACAACTCCTACAGGCAACACAATGCTCTGATACCATCTGTAAGATCCCTCCTTTTATAAAGGAAAAGGATCCCTGTGATTGCAATGCTAGTCCCTGGATCATTAGCTAGCATCCACAGTTAAGATGTAATATCAAGAAACAAAGGTCATAATACCACTTTATAACCAGGAATAACATAATTTTATTACATCTTACATAGCTCATTTGGTTATTACATTACATTGCAGCAGAATATCTATAAGCATGGGGTCCTTCTGTTGGAGATATGCCCAAGAGGCAATAATAAAGTGGTTATTATCATATCTTCACACTTATGATAAATGTTTACATACCATGCTATAATTGTATTAACCGGAAACATTAATACTTGTGTGATTTGTAAACTAAAATAAGAGTCCCTAGTAAAGCCTCTTGTTAAACTAGCTTGTTGGTTAATATATGATCATGGTTTCCTGATCATGAACATAGAGATGTTATTAACAACAGGATCATATCGTTAGGAGAATGATATGGTGGACATACTCCTATAGATAAGCGTAGCATAAAGATCAAGTCATTTCAATAGTTCAATTGCTATATGCTTTCTGATACATAGTAACCTAATTCCTTCGACCATGAGATCATGCATATCACCTTTACCGGATGGATGCTTTGATGACATCAAACACCACACCGTAACTGGGTGGCTATAAAGGTGGCATTAAGTGTTCGGAAAGTATTGGTTGAAACACATGGATCAAGAGTGGGATTTGTCCATCCATATGACGGATAGATATACTCTGGGCCCTCTCGGTGGAATGTCATCCAATTAGCTTGCAAGCATGTGACTGGGTCACAAGGGATCACATATCACGGGAACGAGAAAAGAGCACTTATCAGTAACGAGGTTGAACTGGGTATGCAGAGATACCGATGATCATAACCTCGGATAAGTAACATATCGTGAGACAAAGGGAAATTGGTATCGTATGTAAGTGGTTCATTCGATCGCAAAGTAATCGTAGAAATATGTGGGAGCCATATGAATTTCCAGATTCCTCTATTGGTTATTGTTCGGAGAAGTGTCTCGATCATGTCCGCATAATTCACGAACCGTAGGGAGACACACTTAAGGATTCGACGTTGTTTGAGTAGTTATGGTATTATGAGAAAGAGACCGAATGTTGTTCGGAGTCTCGGATGGGATCCGGGATATCACGAGGTGATCCGGAATGGTCCGGAGAATAAGATTCATATAAGGAAAGTCCCGTTTCGGAGTTAGGGAATGGTTCCGGTGTTTTCATCGGGAACATTCTAGAAGGTCCCGGAATGTCCGGCACTCCGGAAGGGGAAGGGTACATGAATGTGTCATTGTAAGTTGGAATGATTGCATCATGTACTAGGTGTTCTTGCTGTCCAAAATAAAGGGTTTATTTAAATCCTAAATTGAAAAGTCAAACGGCTAGTTTGAAAGTCAAACGGCAATTTTGGGAAGTGGGAAGAGAGGAGGATTGGTGGAGGCCGAATTGGAGGAGGGTTCCTCCCTTGGCCGGCGCCCCACCAAGCCGACTTGGGGAGGGACTCTCCTCCCCTTGGCCGGCCAGCCCTCCCACCTATATAAGGAGGGGCAGGGCTCCCTCCTAGCACACAAAAGTTCCTATCTTCTACCTCCGGTTTAGAGCCGTTTTGGTTTAGAGCTTCTAATTGCTTTAGCCTGCGGTTTAGAGCCTTCTAATTGGTTTAGAGCCTTCTAATTAGTGTGTCTAATTACTAGACCACTAATAGCCTCTCTCATAAGCTCCACCATACTCGCACCGGCTTAAGGCGAAGCCCTGCGGGATCTCCCCTCTACTTCCGGTACCACGCCGTTGTGCTGCCGGAATCGCGAGGAGAGTGCTACAACCTCCGCTGCCTGCTGGAACAAGGGAGAGGAAGGTCTTCGTCGAGTACCGAACGTGTGACCGACTGCGGGAGCGCTGCTGGAACGTGGCGCCGGAAGGATCGTCTACGCGATCTTGAGATCGGAAAGAGTACGACTACATCACCCACGAGAATCTGCTCTCGTTAACCGCTTTGGAATCTTCGAGGGTGAGTTCCTACATCGACTCGTTGCTACAATCTAGTAGATAGATCTTGGCTTGTTTGTTTGTATGCGATAGAAATTTTTTGTTTTCCATGCTACGAACCCCTACAGTGGTATCAGAGCCGTGTCTATATGTAGATCTGTTGCACGAGTAGAACACAATGGTCATTGTGGGCGTTGATGCTCTTATTGTCGATTGCTTTTTGTGTACTTTGTATCTTGCGGTATGTTGGGATGAAGCGGCCCGGGCTAACCTTACATGACATCGTTCATGAGACTTGCTCCACGCTTGACATGCAACTTGTATTGCATAAGTGGCTTTGCGGGTGCCTGTTTCTCCTAGCATAGTTAAGATCCAATTTACAACGGGTGATTGACAATACTAGTATCAATGTTGTGGTTCTTGTTCGTAAGTTAGAACGACACTTATTGAAAGCCCCAAACCACGTAAAATATGCAAAGAAAGTAGAGGCGTCTAACTTTGTTTTGCAGGGGTGTGCAGTGATGTGATATGGCCATGATTGTGATTATATTTGATGTATGCAATGTTCCTTATTGTAAGTTGGCAACCGGCAGGAGCCATATGGTTGTCTTTAATTTATGTTAAGACCCGCGTGTCTATTCAAAGTAGTTGTAATAGTTGAAGCCGGTGGACGACAACCATGGTGAAGCGTCATTGACCTTGATGCAATGCCGGTGATGATGGAGATCATGTTCGTGTTTGAAGATGGAGATCGGAAGCACAAAGAAGAAAGGCCATATCATATCACATATTATGAATTGCATGTGATGTTAATCCTTTATGCATCTTGTATTGCTTAGTAGACGACGGTAGCATTATAAGATGATCCCTCATGCACATAAATTTCAAGTTCTAAAGTGTTCACCCTTAGTATGCACCGTTGCCAAAGCTTGCTGTTTCGAAGCACCACGTGATGATCGGGTGTTTTGATTCCGCGGGTGAATACAACGTAAGCAAGCCAGATTTGCTTATGCGGTAGCTAAGGTTTGATCTTGACGAGCCTAGCATGTACAGACATGGTCTCAGGAACACGGATCACCGAAAGGTAAAGCATGAATCATATAGTAGATGTGATGAACATGTTGATTGTTCGCCATTGAAGCTATATCAACTCTCGTGATGATCGGTTTTGATGTGGTTGATTTGGTTCGTGTGATCACTAAAACAATGTGAGGGATATTGTTTTGAGTGGGAGTTCACCTAGATTAATTTAATTATTAATTAGAACTCAATTTATCATAAACTAAATCAAAGTGAATTTGCATAGTTGTTGTAGTCATTGGCATCCGTTTACCACCTTGCGCTTAGTTATAATTGAGATGATAGAACTATAGAATTCTGGTTAGTTACTTTACGAACTGGTATCGTATTGTTTTGAAGTGTTAATCTAAAGTTTAAAAGTCCTATTGCAAACTTTCAGTAAGTTCCGGTTACTCCATGAAGTTTAATAATTAGTATTAAATCAAGAGTAACAATTCCAAGTGTTAGTATATAAGTATCATGTTTGTCTCCATGATTCTTGATATTCAAAGGATTCTCTTAATATCAAGGTTATCTAGGATCTGAAAGAGTTGTTTCAGAAACCATGATGTGTGGAAGATATTGTGATATCTGAAACGAAGTTTTGGTTACAACATGATAGAGTATAATATGGCAAAGTTCATGTTCTCATATTTTGATGAGAATTTACAAAAGGGTTGGAGACACTTGTTGTCCTAATCCTCCAAAAGGTTTTTGGATAGCAACATTATACTCATAAATTCATCGTTACAAGCTAACAGTAGCTTGATCATGGACCATTCCATGATAAGGGTGAATATTTGATGTAGGTAAAATGTTTACTACACCAAGAGATTACTAAAGAAAGGAATTTGAAAGAACACCAAACATTTGATGATGGTGATCTACTTCAAAGTGCAAGTCCAAAGACATTGGTATTTAACTATACACGCTTTGGACTATGTGTCATATGTATGACTCCACTATTGATATTGATAGATTCTTTCAAACAGAAAAGGAGATACTGAAAGAGAATCTCATAAATATATGGCAGAAAAGAAAAGACTGGAATTGTTCAGTTTAAGTATATAAATGATATACATGTTATGGCTATATTCTTTGCTTATTAAACAATGTGGTTCTTAAGTATTTGATACTGAATTTGTTGGTATGAATCGTCATACGAAACAACAGAATTCATGAACTACAGTGGCCTAAGTAATTAGCAAAAGAATATGTGATGATGTTCATCGAGAACAAATAAAGGGTTATTGTGTTGCTCATTAAACATCAAAGCTTGCCTTCAAGATTTGTTTTATCAGGTGTTATGAGAACAAAAGGGTTGTTCAAATAATTGCCGTAATCCATAAAAGATGGATGATTCACAAATCTCGTTGGAGAAAATCACATCCATAAAACTAGTGCTAAAAATGTCGAAAGACAAATTGATTGAAAGATCACTTAGGAAGTGACATCGCCGTTTAAATTATATTGGAAAGAAAACATGAAGAAATTCCATGTGGATGGAATTTTTGGAGTCTTTTGATTTTGATCAAATAACGCTTGTGAAACTTTCCTAGAGATAATTAAAACTTCGTTCATAGGCCAAAAGGGAACGAATGACTAGCTAATTGGAACTTGTACATATTGTTGTACGAAGTCCATTATGTGTAGTCAAGAGCGATGGATTTCAACTTCATATGCTTTCTCCGAAAATTTGAGTGAATATATGGATATTTTCTTAATAAGGATGAAGTGTGAAATATTTGAAGAGTTCAAAGACTTTCAAGATGAAGTGCAAAATCATTGTAACAAGAATATAAACAGTTTTTGATAAGATCATAAAGAAAGATATTTGAGTTACAAGTTTAGCATAATACCTAAGATTTAAGGAATCGTTCCGTGGATTTGCATTTCCCGAAACACCATAAGTGTATGGAGCGTTCGAGATATGTAATTAAACCTTGTTTGACATGGTAAGATCGAAAGGTGTAATTCATAAAACTGCCATTGTATTTTAAAGATTAAAAGCTTTAGAGATTACCGTTTTTCCACTGAAAAGAGCTCCATCATAATCCATTGAAATGACACCATATAAGGTTATGGTTTGGGATAAAACTCAAGTTGTCCTTTCTTAAACATTGGTATGCTATGCATAAGAAAGATGTTTGCAACCAAAGTCGGATGAACCTGTCTTTGTATGTTATTTCGAATAACTGTTAAGTACTCCTCCATAACATCGGAGACAAAAGCGTTTGTTACTTAAAACGTCAAGTTTCTTTGAGAAGGAATTTTTCGTGAAAAGTTAAGTGGGAGGACAATAGAAACTTTGATAAGGTTAAAAGAACCTTAGCTGTATATGCAGAGTTGCGCAGCACCGAAAAGTGTTCCGGAGGCAGCAACAAAGCTCATGGCTCACGTGCCTCAAAGGTTGTGGTCACGGAGATCTAAGTTCCTATTGAAACAAGTAGATCGGGTAAACAATCAAATACCAAGATTTGAGGGTTGAATCATTATTTGAGAATAATGAACCGACTACATGCAAAGAAGCGATGATGGGCCCTAACTCCGTCAAATGGTTTGAAGCCATAAAATCCGTGATAGTTCCATACACGAGAAATCAAGTTTTGAACTTGAAGGACCCTCGAGAAAGGTGTAAGACCTTATAGTTGTGTCTGGATCTATAAAGAAATAGACATGGATGTTTCACATCTATGAAATAATCGACATATTGGGAAAGAGTTCACAACAATGTTCAAAGGTTGACTATGACAAGATTTGATCTGTCATAGTGATATTTAGTCTAGATGGATTAATGTAGCAACCACTACATATAATTTGTTATATGGTAGTTGAATAAACAAAACAAATTCTTCTAATAGAATCGTTACCTAGGACATGTGCATAACACGGTCCATAGGGTTTTGTTAATTCAAAAGGATGCTAAAAGTATATGCAAACTTCAATGGTTAAAGTGAGCATCGCGGAGTTGGAATCTTCACTGTGATGAAGCTGTTAAAGGAGTTTAAAAGTTCATCAGAGACGATGGAGATGCTTGCATTTGCAAGAAATTAAGTGGAAGCACTAAGACATGTTTCTAATACATTATGTGGGGGACATATTGTTAGAAAAGATGTATCTTTTATTAACACATATTAAGAATTTCATCCCGATGAAAGACTTGGGCAAAACCCAAATATTTGGCATCAATAGACGCTAATATGGTTGTGCCAGAAGTACATTGACAAGATATTGAATGAGTTCAATATAGAAACTACAAGAGAGGTTCTTGTCGCACAGAAAGGATTGAATGAGTTCAATGTTGATGATATATTCAAGTGTATTGACATTTGGTAAAGTGAAACAAATAATCAAGTATAGATTGATACTTGATGTATGAAATCACAAAGAGTATTTATATCAATTATACTGTGATATGTACAAATCCAGATATGTCCTATGCTCTAAAAGTTGTGAGCGTATACCAGAATGATTCGTAAGATGATCATTGGACAATAGTAAGGATATTCTTATGATCTTTTGGAAGAACTAAGAGTATATTATTTGTAGAAGTGACAAATAGATGGTTAGTTCATTGTAAAAGTACTACATTGATACTAGCTTTGTCACAAAGTACAAATTAAGTTTATCTCAATCTAAACTAAGGGTGGCACAATATAATGGAAAATAATTTCCATAATGGATTTGGATGAGTTCCAAAGTTAAGACATTGTGACAGATACTACAACAAAAGGCTGAGTATATGACTGCTGTTTTAGCAGCAAAAGAGGGCATTTGTGTCAAGTAGTTTGTTATCAAACTAGGTGTAGTTCACAGTGGGATAATACTATGAAGATATATTGTGCGACAATATTATCAACATGTTTTAACCCCAAAGAGCTAAAGGTCACACCAAAAGACCAAATTTATACAAAGCCATCTCATTAGAGAATGAGTGATGCGTAGAGACGCAAAAACATGCAATCACACACGGACCTGGAAGTGTCAGATCCGGAGATCAGTTGACCACTAGCAATCATGTACATACAACACCGGAAAGCCATAGGTGTTGAATACACAAAGATTTGAAACTAGATTATTGACTCTAGTGCAAGTGGGAGACTGTTGGAGATATGCCCAAGAGGCAATAATAAAGTGGTTATTATCATATCTTCACACTTATGATAAATGTTTACATACCATGCTATAATTGTATTAACCGGAAACATTAATACTTGTGTGATTTGTAAACTAAAATAAGAGTCCCTAGTAAAGCCTCTTGTTAAACTAGCTTGTTGGTTAATATATGATCATGGTTTCCTGATCATGAACATAGAGATGTTATTAACAACAGGATCATATCGTTAGGAGAATGATATGGTGGACATACTCCTATAGATAAGCGTAGCATAAAGATCAAGTCATTTCAATAGTTCAATTGCTATATGCTTTCTGATACATAGTAACCTAATTCCTTCGACCATGAGATCATGCATATCACCTTTACCGGATGGATGCTTTGATGACATCAAACACCACACCGTAACTGGGTGGCTATAAAGGTGGCATTAAGTGTTCGGAAAGTATTGGTTGAAACACATGGATCAAGAGTGGGATTTGTCCATCCATATGACGGATAGATATACTCTGGGCCCTCTCGGTGGAATGTCATCCAATTAGCTTGCAAGCATGTGACTGGGTCACAAGGGATCACATATCACGGGAACGAGAAAAGAGCACTTATCAGTAACGAGGTTGAACTGGGTATGCAGAGATACCGATGATCATAACCTCGGATAAGTAACATATCGTGAGACAAAGGGAAATTGGTATCGTATGTAAGTGGTTCATTCGATCGCAAAGTAATCGTAGAAATATGTGGGAGCCATATGAATTTCCAGATTCCTCTATTGGTTATTGTTCGGAGAAGTGTCTCGATCATGTCCGCATAATTCACGAACCGTAGGGAGACACACTTAAGGATTCGACGTTGTTTGAGTAGTTATGGTATTATGAGAAAGAGACCGAATGTTGTTCGGAGTCTCGGATGGGATCCGGGATATCACGAGGTGATCCGGAATGGTCCGGAGAATAAGATTCATATAAGGAAAGTCCCGTTTCGGAGTTAGGGAATGGTTCCGGTGTTTTCATCGGGAACATTCTAGAAGGTCCCGGAATGTCCGGCACTCCGGAAGGGGAAGGGTACATGAATGTGTCATTGTAAGTTGGAATGATTGCATCATGTACTAGGTGTTCTTGCTGTCCAAAATAAAGGGTTTATTTAAATCCTAAATTGAAAAGTCAAACGGCTAGTTTGAAAGTCAAACGGCAATTTTGGGAAGTGGGAAGAGAGGAGGATTGGTGGAGGCCGAATTGGAGGAGGGTTCCTCCCTTGGCCGGCGCCCCACCAAGCCGACTTGGGGAGGGACTCTCCTCCCCTTGGCCGGCCAGCCCTCCCACCTATATAAGGAGGGGCAGGGCTCCCTCCTAGCACACAAAAGTTCCTATCTTCTACCTCCGGTTTAGAGCCGTTTTGGTTTAGAGCTTCTAATTGCTTTAGCCTGCGGTTTAGAGCCTTCTAATTGGTTTAGAGCCTTCTAATTAGTGTGTCTAATTACTAGACCACTAATAGCCTCTCTCATAAGCTCCACCATACTCGCACCGGCTTAAGGCGAAGCCCTGCGGGATCTCCCCTCTACTTCCGGTACCACGCCGTTGTGCTGCCGGAATCGCGAGGAGAGTGCTACAACCTCCGCTGCCTGCTGGAACAAGGGAGAGGAAGGTCTTCGTCGAGTACCGAACGTGTGACCGACTGCGGGAGCGCTGCTGGAACGTGGCGCCGGAAGGATCGTCTACGCGATCTTGAGATCGGAAAGAGTACGACTACATCACCCACGAGAATCTGCTCTCGTTAACCGCTTTGGAATCTTCGAGGGTGAGTTCCTACATCGACTCGTTGCTACAATCTAGTAGATAGATCTTGGCTTGTTTGTTTGTATGCGATAGAAAATTTTTGTTTTCCATGCTACGAACCCCTACACCTTCATCTTCAAAGTGCCACAGGCAAACATGTTGGTTGTAGACTTGTAGTCCTAATCATTTAAACTTCACTAATATCAAACAAACTTGCAACATAACAAGTTACAGCCACAAGGGTCAATACATTTGAATTGTATTGGCAAGTTTCACTACTATGTAGAATATAAGTGGATCCTATCAATACATGCATATTTGGCTAAGTGGGGTTTAGGCGCATTTGCAGAAAGCAATATAGTTTTATCCTATCTTTTCAAAAATAGTTTTGATCTTTTGTCAAATCTTTCTGAACTCCTTGGAATCCACCAAGTGCTTCAAGTCTCTTGTTGTCACTTTCAAATTTTACTTTTAGAAATTTGAATGTCGAGATTTCCCATAGCTTCAGGCCTTAGTTGCTCAGTATTGTCCATAACCAGGGACACGGCTAAGTACTTAGATTTTTATCTTCTGCAGAAGTTGTACACTTTACCCACATGACACATTCTCATCTTGATGCCACCAGTGGCCGCTGGATAAGTACTCACCAATATGGAATACTGGCAGATTGAGAATGTGACGAAGTCTTTCCATAGGGTCCTCCCAATACACAATGCTAGCTTGTCTTCAGGCACCAATGTAGGGTTCCTAGTTCCCTCATTCCGGTTAACCTGAAGAGGACAATGCATGGGTCTTCCACTATGTAGTTGACTAAGCCAGTGCCCATTTAGCATGTGGCTGTACACGGAAGCCACTGTACGAGAAACATGTTCAATCTCTAAGTCCCTGGGTGGTTTTCTTCTAGTGCACAACCAAAAAGAGATTGCCATATAAACATGGTTCCTTTTGTTGCCACCTTGTCCAAAACTTGAGTATCCTTGTCCACCCAGGTGGTTCATTGAGTACTTGTTTTATTATATAAAACATAAGTCTTTTCCCAACTTCATATAATCTCAACATGTATCTCATCTTAATATATATAGCAGGGCTAAGCTTGTTACAACTACATTGTTTTCACTAAGGAATGTATAAGGGTATCCTAATAGGATTTAGCATAGCAAAATATAGTAGTCCTTATCATGCATGTTTCAAAATCCACTAAGTGTAATGAAAATAGTAGGACTTGGATGATAGTGTCACTTGCCTTTTTGGTAGAGGATGTTGGTTCACTTCTTGGTCTTGCTAATATCACACTCTTCTAACTTCACTACAATCAATCAAGCAAACATAGATTCAACTAGCATTCCAACTATTATTCAAACAATTCATCACACATAAAATAATAGAAACTAAGTCATGCATACAAGCATGCAAAAGATAGTTTTATTTGCAAAGGTGGTTTCTACTAGGCCCTATACATTGTAAGGTTCAAAGTGGTCATTTTCTAAAGTGTCAAAACCATTTGCAAAAGGGTTTTATCTATAAACCATTTTTAAATCAAATCATTATTTCATGTGGTGAAAAATGCTTTTAGTAAAGCAACAATTTTATATTATTCACCAAATAAGTTGTTAATTCACAAAACTTGGTGTTTAGGGTCAGTAGGTTTGATTCAAATCATTTCCCAAAGGTTTTACTCAAAATTCATTTCCATATCAAATTCAATATTTTTATTTGACTAGAAATGAGCTAATTCAATTATTCAGTCCTACTCTTCACAAAATACATTTTTAAATCCATAAGTTGGTTCCTAGGGTCAGTAGGTTCACAACAAACCAATTTGCAAAGATTTCATCCCCAAAATCATTTTGGAATAAATTTTATATCTTAAACAAGCATACACAAGTTTCTGCAAAAACAACCATTTTACCAGAAACTTTTTACTAAACAAAGTGCATGGTTGGCTAGGGCTGGTTTTTCTGAATCCATTGATATAAAGTTTGCAAAATTTGGACGTGTAGATCTAAAGTTATGGAATTTACAAAATGGAACAACTAATAGATCAAATATGTTTTAACTCAAATCGACAGAGACACGTGGCGTGTTTTAATTCCCTGATACCGCTTCGCTCGGATCACGCTCTCTGGTGCATTGGATCAAGTTGGATCGAGCGGCACAGGTTGCGTACCCCTTCGTCGTTAAGTGACTCTATTGCGTCACTACGATCTGGATCGGACGGCTCCTATCACCTTGCCAAGAACTGGCGGTGCGACGACGATGGCGCGCAGCGGCGGCGCTCTGCTAGCGGTGCAGCGGTGGCTTCAGGAAGCGAGAGGAGTGGGGGAGATGCTTACCAGTTTCGCAGAGTCGCGGTGATGCTCGAGGTACTCGCGAGAGGGCAAGGGGCGCGCGGAGTTCACGGCTATTGCTCACCGGAGTTCTTCCTATCGTCGGGTGCACACGGTCGTGGTCGAGGACGAGCTCCTGGGACGCAAGCAAGCGAGGAGAAGTATCAGGAGGATGCGCACTATCTCAGGGGTTATAGAGGTACTCACCAAAACGCGAGGGGCGCACGGGTTTGGCGTTAGTAGCTCGCCGGAGCTGGTGCAGTCGACAGCGGCGGGCGGTGGTTGTCCTTGCCGACGCTCTGGGGCGAGCGCGGCCGAGCTGAGGCCACTGGGAGGTTCATCTAGGTCCGGGGAGCAAGTGAGCTTGGTCGGGGAGGCAAGGGGCGGTGTCTACTGGCCGGAATCGCTTGCGGAACTCGCCGGAGACAGTGGCAATGCGAGGCGAAATTGTCGCAGCCTGGTGGCTCCGGGGAAGCGGGGACTGAGGGGAATCAGAGAGGAGGCGAGGGCGTTTAAGACAGCGTGGTCGCGGGGTGGAGTAATGGCCGATGTTAACGCGAATTGATCGCCGGAGTAAATGGCAGCAAAAGCATGGCGTGGTTTGGGGGTTGAAGACGACGGTGTGGTGGTGGTGGGACCGGTCTGTCAGCGAGGAAGAAAGAGAGGGAGAGGGGCCACCTGTCTGCGACTTTGCGGGTGCGAGACTGAGTGTAGGAAAACGTTTCGCTGGGGAGAGTTGGTGGGCTGGACTGGGTCTTGCTGGGCCTGTTGGGTTGGGTCGTTTTGTTTCTTTTTTTTTGTACTGAATCTTTTTCCTTTTTCCATTTGATTTTCTGTTTTGAAATTCAATCAAACAATTCAAACATTCAAATCAATCAAACTTCCACCACACCTTGTATTGAGTTTAGTTCTGTTTAACAACAATATTCCAAGTCCCAAAATAAAATAATATTTTTATTCTTTTTAGGATCTATTTAATAATTAAATAAAATCATATAGGTTTTGATTTATTAAAAACTCTATTTGAAATCTAAATATTATCAAAACCAAATCAGTAGGTTTTATCTGAAAATATAAAATACTTTGGAAAACTTGTTTAAAATAATTTAACAAGTTTTGATGTTTAATTAAAATGGCAAAGCCTTTACTTCAATAAATTTGGATATTAATAAATCCTCATTATTTAATTTTAAATAGACCTTTACTCTTTTTATCAAATAGAAATATTTATTTCCAAAAGCTAGGACAAGGTTTAATTTGGCTCTATAAAATACTCCTTTTATATTTCTACCTTTGCTTTTGAAAACCAAATCTTTTTATTAAAAGATCCAAAAATAGTAATTCTACTTATTAAAATCTTTCTTTATTAATTGTTTATCTTTACAAATCCCTTTAGGATTTTATTTGATCCAAATAGGTTTTGAAAGTTTCCAATTGGATTCAAAAAGTTTCTTCTCACCCTGAAAATCAACAAAGTTTTATTTTATTCCTTTATTTTTCACATAACAAGATTTGGAAAATCTTGGGATGTGACATCAGTGGAGCAACCACACAGAGGAGGAAGCTACCTGGGAGCGCGAAGATCACATCAGGACGGAATTTCCCGATCTCTTCAAATCCTAGGTAATCTTTTCGTCCTTTTTCAAATCTCGGGACGAGATTTTGTTTTAGGGGGGAAGGTTTGTAACATCCCAAAAATACTAAACTTGGATCATCAAACTCTAATCATCAAATTTAGGGTTAACAAAAACTTTTCTAAATAAAAATATGAAAGCATGCATGTGTGTATGCATCCCATTTTGAATTCTTTTGAATGGCCTTGTTTATGTGTTTATTTGCTTGTGAATGGATTCTTAGGTGAATTAAACATCATCTAAACAATCCCCACACTTTTCCCAAAGACAAATAAATCAAAACAAACAAAATAAGGGAATGGTCATTTTGGCTAATTTAACTCCCATGCCTACTTTGGCTGTCTCTAACTTTCAAAACTTAACAGAAACTTTTATGGATCTTTGCACCCCTTGATTGTACTCATAACAAAGTATCAAGGCCCACTTTGTGATCATCCAGAAACTTTCAAATGCATAGTTTAAAGGACAGTTCAAAATTGAATCTATATCATATGAGAAGATCCCACTTTTTCAAAAACCACTCAAACAAGCTCAACTTTCAAAACCCAAGCATCTGCAGACTCACCAGCACCAACCTAGCACACCCACCAAAAATCTAGTCAAAATTCAAAACTTGAATTCTTGCGGCCATTTCATCAAACACATTGCAGACACAAATCATCAAAATCTTAAACACTATTGTGAGCAGTGATTGAAGCCTAACTTGTCCCCTCTCTAGCTCACAACCATCTCAGTAGATCATCTAGCAAGTTAAACCAAGCACTAGACTCACTGTAAGCTGGGCAATGACATCAATGGTGAACAGCCGAAGCTCACCATGCCACCCCAGTGGATACAGCAAGCTAGGAGAGAAACTAGCCGTGCCAACCTTGTCTGGGAGATCACCCATGCCTCACGCCCCCTCTCGACCAGCCCTGTCTCGAGGACATCGACCAGAGCACCCAGGAACGCCGCGCCCGTGCCTCTGTCAACCATGCCGAGCATGCGCCAGAGCGCCACACTCGACCGAAGCCCACAGACCGCGCGCCGCCCTCGCCGCGTGCATACATGATCGCCACCAACCCAGGAGACCGCCAGACATCACCGTTCGCCGCCCCATGCCTCACAGCCACCGCTCGCCGTCAAAGACGCCGCCTCTGCCGCGTAGAGCATCGCGCGTTCCAGACCAAACTGCACCGCCCCTACGCGCTCATTAAATCCGTAGAGCATCGCCAGGAGACCACCAAGCAATCACCACCGTCGGCCATGCCTCTAGCCGCCCGTAGCTATATCGCCGTCGTCGCCTGCCCATCCCGTTCGGTCTCGCCGTCGCAACTATAAATAGAGGCCACCCCCAGCCGAATTGAGCACACCATCTCACTCCCCTCTCCTCACTGATCGTGCCACCCCGTTCCTGGAGCAAGGCGAGCAACACTTCGCCGTAATTTCACCGGAGTCTGCCGCTGCTGGAGAAGAAGGGGGCCAGCGATTGGAGCCTCCCCAGGAGAAGCTGCCGGTACCAGGAGGTTCGCCGTCGTCGACTTCATCGTCCGCCCGCCTCATCGACCCTCGCCTAAGCCCCGGTGAGCCCCCAACGACCCCCACCTGCCGCGCTAGGTTTCTGTCTCGCCGGCGTTGCCCAACGTCGATGATGACCCTCAATCGTTGGATTAGAACTAGATCGAACGCACCACATCGCCCCATACCGCTTCGCACCCCCTGTCTCACTGACGTGTGGGGACAACCACTTAACCAGCCCGCGTAAGCGCTGTGCTTAGCAGGCCGGCCCAGTATCGCTTCCCGCGCAGCCCAGTCATTTGAAATTAACCTTTTCCATTTTATTTCAAACACACTTCTATACCCAGTTTCAAAAATCAACCCAGGTCGACTCAGTGAACCAAATTGAATGAAACCAATTTTGTTAGAAAGGTCTGGAAATGCTGAATCCAAGCCCGTTGGATTCAAGTCATTTGGATATGTAGATCATTCTTGGTAAAAATAACAAGGCACAAGCTTTTCTGCATTCAAACATTTTTTAAATTAAAACCATAATAGCTTTGAGTTGATTCCAACTCTCAAAAATCACATTTAACCATACCTTTCAGAATATATAAAAATATATAGGTTTACTTGCAGAAATAATGTTCAAGTAATAAAAGAATGCTACATAGGCATTTCTAGCCACTTTAATTAATTAAAATAAAAGAGAACCACCTTATTAAATTGTGACACCACTTTAAATCACATTCCCATAGACTAACATATGTGGTGATGACAGGTGTCAACATGATCCCATGTTTGGTTTGGATAATATTAAATCTTAAGTAGTTTTTCAATGAGTAGAAATTACTTTTCTAAAAATAAAAGGAATTAAACCAAGCTTTAATCTTGTAATGTTAGTGATGATGCTAGATCATCTATAGGACCCTTTGGTGTGATGATTGCAAGTAGTTAAGTATTGTTTGGTGATTGTGTATATTGTATTTATTTATAGACGCTAGTACCGACCAAGGATACGAGGAGGAAGGAGGATTCTACGAAGAAGAAGCCGAGGAGAACTTCAACCACTGCTCTGCACAAGGCAAGCCTTACTAACCAAGTGGACCAATGCAAGCTAACACTTGCAATTATGAGAGTTAAATAACCTATGCAATGCACTAAGCATGCTTGGTTAAATACAATTGATGATACCCAATCCTAGTTTTACTTGCACTTATTACTTTATTTCTTTATCAAAGCTCTTACATAGAGTTACTGAAATAAATGGTAGATACTAGAAGGATAATTGAAGGTTGCATAAAGAGCATAAAATTTGGCCTAAGCTAGATAATCTTGATGTCATCCTAAGGCATAAGACTAAACTTAGTTAAACTCCACTAGTTCACCACCCCTCATTAGTGCTTACCCCCACTTGTAGATGCTAGTGCTAAGCATAACTTGATCAACATTAGATGGGAATACTTGGTGAAAATGGTTATGAAAACCTTCGAATGATGGATCATTCTACTGAGATGTTTTGACATGTGTTTCCGAACACCAGATGATTTTGGTGATGAAAATGTTGAGGCATGAGCCTTAGCCCTTTATAAAACTGATGGTTGTCTGAATGCGATACCATTCCAATTTTATCGTACAACCACAATACCCGAAGATTGGATAGGGCTTGACTGGAAACTTATATACCTTAGTATTAGTTCCCTCACGGCCAAGGTCTGAGCTGAGGCTACCTTGTAAAGATTGTCCACCTGTGCAGTATCCAAGATGACAGTTGGTCATGGTTGGGACGCCAAACTCACAGGAGAGGTGCTTATACTAGGGCGTATAATTGAAAGGTTAGGATTGATTATCCGCATACTGACTATGGTGAATTCAGGATTTGTTCCTGACGGATGTATCGAATGTTGTGGTGAAAGTGTACAATCTCTACAGAGTGTCAAACTATTCGAATAGCCGCGTCCGCGGTTATGGACAGTTGGAGTGGCCATACTGTTCCCCCGTCAGACTTTTCAAAATGATTTGTGAAAGGAAGTGAGACTTTGACTTGACCACAACAGAGTTGTGACATGAGATACAAGTTCCCACTTAGGTGTTATAAAACTTCAACTAGCATTCGTTGCTTCTAAACTTAGTAGATGTAAATCTGGCTTCTTGCAAAACAACCCTAGAGCCTAGTGTCCTATTATCGAAAACCCCTTTCACTTGTTAGTATTAGTTTGCGAGTACTTAAAGAGTGCTCATGGCTTTGTCCCTGGCTATTCCCGTGGCCAGACTATGAAGAGGAGTACCTGGAGGATGGACCCCGGGAAGGTTATGACAACTAGGATCATCTCCCATCGTCAGCATTGCCTGTGATCCCGAAGATGGAGCTTCGCCTATGCTACCGTTATTATTACGTATTCCGCTGCTTGAAGTTGTATTAAGAACTGGATCAATGAGATCCCTATTTGTGTAAGACCTTATGAATGGTTTGTAATGGATGATGTACTGTGGTATCCAATTCTGTTATGTCTCGCAAAAATGGTAATCCTGGAATTGCGATGTATGGCATAACAGACATCTGGGATTAAAAATCCGAGTGTTGACAGTCACCTCACCCCGCTCCGCAATGGAATTCGCATTGATCGAGGGACTTTGGTTTTCGGGTTATGTTCTAATTTTGTTCGAATTCGTTTCGTGTCTAAATTCGGCTACCATTCCTCGCTACCAAAAAATATTGTACAAACTAAAATAACCCTGAGTATGTCCACTTCACTCTCGGCACCGCGTCACCGACGCCAACTGCGACCGACCGGCTGACCGCACGCTCATGCTTAGTGTAACTCTCGTCTCGACCAATGTACTTGTGTTGTTGTGCATTGGTAAAATAAGTTTTCGGCGTTGGTAAGAAAATAACAACTGTTGACACGACAAACACAGCTTCAGTAGCCAATGTTGGTCAATCTCTATCGTTGTTCAGTTAAAGTTTCGGTAGATTCAGTTAATAGTTAGCTTGTTCAGTTAGATTTCAGTCAGCTAACTTCAGGTAGCGTCAGAGCTGAGCGAGGATGGTGTCTATGTGCTCCGACACAGTACCGTAAGAATGTGACAGGGAGGATAGCTGCGTGATGGTATGGTACGATAGGATGATGGGGTGACCTCAACGGCAATCTCTCTGAGTAAATTGAGGAAGAAGACATAAAATAAGTTACGCAAAACCACCATGTCTCTCTGTTCTTCGTCTTGACAGGTTCAGACACTACAGACGACCTTCTCCGGACGTTGGCGAGGTCAGAGCACGGTGACAAAGTCGATAAGGACTCATATTCATCTGATATGTTCACTCGTTCAGATAAAATTAGCATTAAAACAGTCAGACAAAGTAGGCGGACAAGCAATTCGTTATGGAATCACAGCGTCGCCTTTGTAGTCTTTCGGATGGTTTCTATTACTGTTGTTGCACGGTGATGGTTTTGAAGGGATTTGGAAGTCCTTCCATAGTCTTTCGGATGGTTTCTGTTACTGATGTTGCACGGTGGTGGTTTTGAAGGGATTTGGAAGTCCTTCCATAATGCCTAGATGATATCAATCGCACTTAAATATCTAGGTATAAATTGCTGCCAGAATGTTTGCGATGCTTGACTCCACTGGAAGAGTTGATTGTCGGTGGTTGTAGCTCTGCAATGACTTAAAATTGCAGAAAAGAGACACGCGAGGGTTGGTCAAGATTAGCCATATCTCTTGTCGACGTTGTAGCGTACCTAGGCAGTGATGAGGGAGGGGACGCGAGCCATACCGTGTGTGAATTCGGCCACGTGCGAGGTTGCTGGCGTTGTGGGGGGAGATGAGGCGGCGCTCGAGGGAGGTTCCGCCGGCGCTGTAGGGCTGATGTTGACGGGAGGCGGCACTGTGGGGAGAGGAGTGCCCCCAGCACCAACGCTGGAGGATTCGCGTGGATGTGATGGACCAGCTTCTCCTGGATCGAGGGAGATACGGCGTCGTGGAGGAGCAGGAGTAGGGCCGTAAGATGGCGCAGTGGTGGAGTTGGGCTACCGGGGCGAAGGCACGGGCAGACAGAAACTAACGAACAAGAAATAAATGTTTTGGGTCTGCGATGGCACTGCTGTAATATGTCTGAAGTCGTAGGGGGCAAAATTCTACAGTAAAAAATCGGAACCAAAACTTGGTGCGGACAAACCTACCTCAAGAAAAACGAATATGCATATGTGTTATCTCAACCATATGACTATAATCTCTCGGTACAGATAGACGAGAAAAAGAATATGGACATTTACTAGACATTAATTACTTCATCCAATATGGGGCAATATCCGAGGCCCAATTCTGCAAAACAAACACCGAGCATGGAGCTGCGTCCGGCGGTTCCTGTGCACCCGTGGTGACCTTGCACCGCATCCACGTCGGCCTGGCCGAGCCGTCGTCTCCCCGGAACAGCCTCACATCGACGTCAAGCTCCACCAATCCGGCACGCCGCTCCCCCGCCATCCGGTCTCTGAGCAGCCTAGGCAACTCGACGCCGTCGTCGGCCCACGCCACGACCGTCACGTCCCTTGCATCCATCGCGCCGACGCAGAAGCGCGGCGTGCGGCCCCAGGCGACGGTGAGGCCGGCGTACAGCACAGCCGCCTCGCCCTGGCGGTAGCATACGTCCTCGTGTCGCCTGTTAACAGCGTGTAGCGTGACGTTGAAGGCGGTACTGGGGATGGGCGCGGCTGGAACCATGGTGTCCGTGAGCTGAACGGAGAACTTGGGAGGCAAGCCGTTCCAGCCGTAAAGCAGGATGCAGAAAGGTATCCAGTACAGCCAGACGGGCATCAGGAAGATCTTGGTTGCTGCCCTATGTAGGTCATCACGAAGGGAATACCGACTTCGAGCCTTCATGGCGCACTTGACGATGAAGGCTTAGTGGTGATGGCCTTTTTTTCCCCCACGGGCGGCTTGTTTATGCACTGCATAAAGGAAAATGATTCACCTCCCCCGGGGATCGGACGCGCGCGTCCCCCGCCTCCTACGTACGCCGCGTGTCCCATCGTAGCGTGGGACGGTGGAAGGAAAAAAAGCAACGGTCCCACCACGTTCTGTGTTCATCTTCTCAACCTTATCTCTTTGTGTGCTACTCTTTCACCGGGCATCTCTGGTGGATTTCTGTCGCCGTTTTTCTCGATTTGCTGCCATCGCCGTATCCCCGTTGCCATGCGCCGCCGCGCCCGCCTCATGTTTACCCACAGCCGCCCCCCTCTCCTATAACCCCTCACAATCCCCTGCTCGGTGCCGTGCATCTCTAGCGCCACCGCGATGCGACACGAGCTGTCGGGTCGCCGCCGCGTGGAAGTGCTGCCTCGCCGCCGCCGCACCGTCGAGGCCGTTGCTGCACTGCTGCGTGCACCAGGCCGCCCAAGGATGCGGATCCATGGTGAGGTTGGTGCCATGACGACAACATGGAGTCCGGCTCCGGCGCGGACGACAGCGGGCCGGCCCTGCACGCGCTCCTCACGGACGACCTCCGTGCCATGGTCGTCCCTTTGCGTTGGAGTTTTCTCTTGCGACACGATGCTACACAGACAGGACGACAATGCTACTAAAAGTGGTCATTGTTGCTACAAGCTATAGCGGTTGTCTGCTACAGAGACGCAGCGCTCTGCTACATCGGCGCTCTGCTATTTTTGGTGTCTCAAAGTGCTACTAACGTTTTGCTACGTCGTGTAAAAAAAACGTTTTGCTACTTTAGCATATTAATTTTGCTAATTATTCATATATATTTTGCTACACACCATGACCAAATATGCTACATACAACTTCTGGTGTTGCTACATATGGCGACAGTCGTTGCTACCCTGCGGTGAGCGGTGGTGCTACCTTCGGCGAGAGGCTCTGCTACACATGGCGACCGGTCCTGCTACATACGGGTTCTGGTGTTGCTACCTGCGGCGAGCGGCGCTGCTACATTAAATTTTTTTCTTACAAGTTTTTGCTCCGGCGAAGTCGACTTTTGCTACATTAACATAATTATATTGCTACATATGTTTTATGATTTTGCTACAATAGCACAAACTTCTTGCTACGAGGTATCCGGCGAGGTCTCCGGCGATTCTCCGGCAAAGTCGATTTTGCTACATTAGTTAAAAAAATTTGCTACATGGTCTCCGGCGAGGTCTCCGGCGAACTCTCCGACGAGGTCCAATCTGTTTTTCTATTTCTGGGTCAAACCGTTTTCTGCTACAGTGTAGCAAAAGCGGGGCGTATGTAGCAAATGTTGGTCTGAGTGTAGCAAAAAGGGGATTTAGGTGGACACGCGTCAGCAAGAGGACCCGGGGGATCAGAAATTTTTATCCCCCGGGGACGCCTAGTACTGCCCCTGCATAAATATAGACATACGAGTACTCATACCTAGTAGTCCACGTGGGAACCGTCACCTAGTATATCTCTCCACGTTTTGTTTCGCTCAAATGAATATCTCCTAATGATCCGTGTTATACTCATGGGAGTATAAAGAAAGGGAGGAACGGGTTTCGTTGAGTTACCGGCCGAGATTTCATATTCCGTTGCGGCATGATACCGTAACTGCAACCGTAGATCAGATTCGCGGGAGAAATTGGCTCAACTGCAAAGTCTGCGGGAGAATGAGGGACGCCCTATTCCACCTGACGACGTGCGCCCTTCTTCAGCTCACGCCGCTCTCCCTTCCTCCGCGTACGTCGTCCTCTTGGTCGAATTTTGCTCTTCTATTTGCGGCGGTAACTGATTGTTCGTTACAGAGCTCAAGCCACAAGACAACAACATGGCTGACAAAAAATTCGACGATCCGGAGGAACCAACTGACGCGATCCTCGACCTCGAGGAAGTTGTGGCAACAGCCTACAATACGCTCATGCGTGTATTCATGGCAGCGGGGTTAGCGGTTACGATCATCGGCGTCATGTCCTCGCCGACGACGGAAGATGCCGGCTTCACCATGGGGCTCGTCTCCTTCTCGGGGCTCAACGCTACTACGGTTGGCCCCACGGTTTCTCCCGCGTTCACGCTTAGGGTGCACGTCAAGAACCCATCCGCCGTTAAGCCATGGTGCTCCAACGGCGGTGAGGTGGTCGTCTCCTACTCGGGCGTCGCCCTCGCATGGGGCCATGTGCCGGCCTTCTGCGTGCGGAGGAGCTCGGCGTCGGAGTTCAGGGTGCTGCCGTGGGGATGGGAGGTTGGCCTGTCCGAGGATCTGCGGCTCCGTCTCGTGTCAGAATGGCGCATGGGCAAAGCTCAGGTTTCGGTACAGATGAGGTTGTTCAGCCCTGATTGCTGGACGCGCAAGGAGGTATGCGGTGTTGAATCCTTGCGCCGATTCCAGCCTATGCTGCTTACACATGTCGATCGGGGTCAGATTTGATTAGAGCTTGTACTAGTACTATATTACTACCTCCTCTGTTCCTAAATTAAAGCCTTTCTAGATGTTCAAATTGAACTGCTAAAAACTTACATTTTGGAACGGTGGGAGTACCTAATAACAGTGGGATACGCATAGCTACAATTTTTAACTTTACACAAACCTCCATACACGATTTATTTATTTTTTTAAGCTAATTTCTTTCTAGAGCAGACAATGTACATTGGATCTGTTTGTCCTGGATTGGGAGATATATCAACAGCCTGTAGGAACAAAACATAAAAAGCATGTTACAGGGCT
This sequence comes from Avena sativa, assembly GCA_916181665.1. Classification (NCBI taxonomy): domain Eukaryota; kingdom Viridiplantae; phylum Streptophyta; class Magnoliopsida; order Poales; family Poaceae; genus Avena; species Avena sativa. Next base: position 398,357,991 of record OV702281.1, read on the forward strand.
GGTTTGAACGCGTAACCTAGAATCAGGTACATGCTTCAATTATAACATCTCAATCCAATTTTAGGAGGCCATTCAATCCTTGCAAACTTGATAGCATGCCTTTATGTGACTCTGGAACAAACGAATAGAGAAATGACATACCTCAGGGGCCTCAAAACCTCCTGCGTAATGGAAGTAAGCACCAACTATCCAAGCATGATCAGCATCACCAGTTGATGTCCAGATAGATATAGCTTTTGTCCAAAAGCACCGATTCGAGAAACTATATTCACAGTCAAATATAGTGTTTAGAACCAATTAAGAAAAACTGACACTCGATACCTCTTACCAAATGGCATACATCCTGATTGTAATGGTAGTTCTTACCTCATGATAGCTAATCCAGACGGTTTAAGTATTCGTCGCATCTCCTTAAATACATCCATTGGTTTATTCAAGTAGTCTATACTAACCTACAAGCAAGAAAAGGATAAGTTATTAGATAAAGGCCCGAATGTACAATTAATAATCTGTGGTATCACCATTTTTCAGCAGGGATAAATTCATCATAAGAACACCATACCACGTTGGTTATAACATCAAAAGTGTTATCTTCAAAAGGAAGCTTTGGGTTCAGATTGAGGTCTTGCACAACATATTCAGTCAAAACCTATTATCAGAAGACAACAATCAACAAGGCAAGAAGCATAGCAAAAAATAGTTATTGCAGTGCAGCAGCCGAAAAGGAATAGCTAGTAGCAAGATGCATTATAGTTTTTCACGACTAGATGCGTTAATAGTAAATACCATTTCTAGCTGAATACAACATATAGTGTCATGTTTAGAATTCTTTGCTCTGAACCCAATGTAGAGCCTCCAATTAAACTTGATTATATTACTGAATAAGTCTTGTCGATAATGGGCACTTTATTAGACTCAAACAGATTACATCAAGGTGATACAAACTATAGAGTCCACAACTGGCCTCTGCACTGCTAGGATGCACACAGCCGAGAAAGAAAAGAAAGGGGAAAACAAATGCCCCACCGAAGTAAACATAAACTCGCAGCAGCAACACCACCACCAGTGGGGCGACACATATTTCAGAGTAGATTTGAAAACACGTACGGAGTATTTCAGAGTAGTAGCATTATTTAAGTCAAAATTAGTTTTGAAGGAAATGGTGTTAGTACATCGTATCCATTGTACTACTATCTCAAATCAGTCGAATCCAAATGTAGCATAACTCAACGAATGAGTCAATTATTGCACAATCACGATGCTGGATTGCTGCTATCAACTTATAACTGCTTAAAGTTAGCAGACCAAGTGTATAACACTAATTTTAGTCAGGGAGCAGTACCGGATTCTTTTTGAGCTCGTCTTCATTCATACCCATCCCAACGATCTTCTCTTGCCCGTACCCAGGTGGGTAATGGCTCACCTGCATAAAATGAAAACCAGTAAGCAACATTACAAGAAGACACTAAGAAGAAAATGGTCACTTGCAAAAATCAAAATACATACCCAGCTACTGCACATGTCCAGGATGGCCACGCCTGGAGTGTTGCTTGGAGGAAGAACTTGGGAGTAGTATTTTGTGAGAGCCCTGATTGCTTGGTCATCAATGTGCGCGACAAAACGGGGAGCTGAGTAGAACACGGTATCTGATGATCTGCCAAGCAAAATGAAAGCAAATCATATATACATTATCGTGGTGTCAAGCCATATACAATGGAGGTCATACAAATAAGTAATAGAAGTACAGTAGCAGACTAGCATAAACCACTTGCTAATTGCTACCCTGAATCCTGAAAAATCTGCACATATATTTCAACCAGGATCGATCAGTCATCCATCGATTACGAGAAAAGTCTTTTCTTGAGAGCCCCCGTTGAGAGTCGTCTCCAGCCTCAGGCTGCTGCCCCTCTTCTTCCTTCTTCCCGGTGGCCATGGCGGCCGGCGAGAAGGTGAAGTAGGTGGTTGGCCCCCTCTGTATATAGTAGTATTAGGATTAGAGTTTGAGTTCGCCTGGTGGGGTGTCGGCCTTGTGCTGGTCTGGAGCTGTGCACCGATCTCTGGCCAGATTTGGTGCAGGGTAGGGCTCTTCTACCTCTCTTTGATGCTCTGGAGGTTGGAGATGGAAGAGAGGGAGATGGGCATTAGAGTCTCCTCAAATAAGGCCTTGGTCTGCAAAGATCTGGATCTGTCTGCTCTTCTTCTTGGTCGCCATGGTGGCGGGCGGCGGAGTGAGCCGGTGGTTCCTGGAGTCTTTGGGGAAGAGCAGGTGGCTGTTTGGTGGAGTTTATGCGCAGCGACGGGGACTCGTAGCTGTGATCCTGGGCCGGTGAGGCGGCCGCTCCACCTCAAGTTCGGGAATTTCTTCTCGGCGGCCAGGTCGCCGTCGACTTTGATGACCGAAAGGCGGTCATTCCCGGCCTCGTCGCTAGCAGCAGCTCTTGCGCCCTGCTGGCACTTGGTGAATCTCAACCTCCTGGCTGATACGCCGTTTTGGAGGCCTCTTGGATCCGGCGTGGTGTGCTCCCGACGCAGCACCCCAAGTGGTTCTGTCCCCGGTGGTGCCGCTGTTGGCCGCGCGTGGATCTTGCGAAATCATCGTGGAGAAGGAGCAGGCAGAAGACCTGTACTGGATTGCGTTCATCAACTTTTCCTTAGGGTCTTTGCTGTTAAATTTAAGGGTCTGGTTGTAATTTTCTTTCTCTTTGAGATCCTGTATGACTATTGTACTCCACCGATGAAATGAATACAGCTATCGGGATCCTTCGGGATCCCTCTTCCCGTTCAAAAAAAAAAAAAAAAAAAATCTGCACACAAACTGTGTGAGTGAGTGAGTGCGTGCGTGCTCCGAGCTACTTACTCGTCGAAGCGGCTGAAGTCGTCAGGCTTGAAGGGGAACTCGTCCGGCCACTCCACATTCTTTAAAATCTGCAAACCACGATGGATTCGCTCAAATTCAAGCTCGTGCCGACGGGAGCAGGCGTGGCGTGCCGAAGCGCACGGCGCCTAGGAGGAAGCAAAACGAATGTGTGACGCATACGAACCTCTTCGACCGGGGAGACCCCCTGCCTTGGCCGCGCCGCGGCCACGAACGAGCGGGACGGGACGCCGCTAGAGGCCATGTAGGCGAGCTGGTCGACGAAGGCGGCACCGAGGCCGAGGAAGACGCGGCGCGGCCTCGTGGCCCGCGGTGGCACGGGGGCGCCACGGGCACGTGGGGCGGCGGCGGCGCGGGCGCGAAGCGTCCTAGGGCGGGACCTTCTCAGAGCGACGAGGAGGAGGTCGGGGCGTGTCGCGAGGGTGGCCATGGAGACGAGCAGGCGGCGGCGGTTAGGAGGGGAACGGGATGCAACGACGCCATGTGTAGCGCCCGGGAGCGCGTCGTGGAGCTACGCGCGTCGCAGAGATGGCTTGCCGTGGATTGGGGTTGGTTTGGTTAGTTGGCTCCTGCGAACGCCTGTCACGTGGGTCAAATAAAGTCTGTAAATTTGTGGCTTCAGATCGGACCTCTCCCTCTTAGCGACAAATCTGGCTAACGGACCGGCCTGGCACGCACCAAACAGGCCGGCACGTGACACGGTCCGCCGTGGCCCGCCAAACAACGTGCCGTGCTGAGCCGGCACATGTCGCCCGGTCTGACGGTCCGAGCCCGGCCCTGGCTTCTGACGGGCCGGCTCGCGGCACGTTAGGCACGCTGAGCCATGGCCTTTTTCTGCTGGCCCGTTAAAACTTTCTTTTAACAAGGGTCGATTTTCTAGTATGTCACGAAAGTTCCAGTGCTGTGATGGTTGTGCACACCCCGCGAAACGATGAGGTCGCGGGTTCGAGCTTCCCGCACGGCACACCACGGGCCGTGCCAGGCCGGTGCCGGGCTTTTTTAGCGGGCCCACATGCCGGCAAGTAAAACAGAAGCCCGTTGACCATGTTTGCTTAGCGATACGATAGTCAGTCCTTCACACAACACCAAAAGGAAGTCTTTCAGCACAATACCTCCATGTAACGCACAAAGATGTACTCCGTACTAAGCATCTCCACTCGCACTCCCACGTCCGGATTTAGGTCAACATAAACCTAGTCTACTTTAAACTAAAGCCTCGCCATTGTCGTTGTCACTCAAGACATGCACAATGCCATACGGACCTACCTCATCATCGTTCGCCCTCACGCGCCTTGTCACGTCCCTGGATTCGAGCCTGTGGCGCTGCCTCGAGTCGGTTGCGACGCGCCACTGCCGCATCAACGCGTCCCAAGTCTTCGTCCGCGCCGCCACCTCCGCTGCTGCTACCATGTTGTTGTTGCGCACTGGTTCCTCCTTGTCGCCGCCGCTTCGCACATCTGGCGAGTCATGTCCAGGACGACCTAGCGATTCGCCTCCTGAACGGCGAAAGTCCCGTGTTCCTATGCAGGATAGCATGTCGCTCTTGCTCCATGGGCAGGCGGCCGCGCTCCTCCTTTAGCGATCTGTGGCAGGAGATCTACGTGCCCTGAACCTCGAGCCATTGGTTGATCTCCTCGAGGCTCCGGGCATCTTCCCGACTCTTTTGCTCCGTCTCGAAGGAGGCGAGGATGGCCTCCTGCTTCCGGTCCGCCAGTGGTTCCTCTGGTAGGAATAGAAAGTCTCGGTGTCGGGTCCTGGAAGAGGTCGACCTCAATGTCATCACTCTTTTCCTTTGCGTCGGCCCTAGCGGTTGCGACCTCCTCCACTTTGTCATAGGAGGTAGGAGGTGTCAAGACCACGAGATGCGTGCCAGGTGCAATCATGGCCCATGTCGTGTGGAGGCGACGATGCATGTTGGCGACGCTTGGGCTCCGGAAGTTGTGAGAATGTGGCTGCTTTAAACGTGCTAGTGATGGAGGAGAGAAATCGAAAACTCTACACCGGTGAGTGGCGAAGGCGCTAGAAGGCGAGGCCTATTTAACCACGGTGTGCAAGCGAGAGTGGTGGCTCGCATTTACGCCGCCACATTATGCCGCTACAGAGCAATGGGATGGCACGTCGCGTCCGCCTGAGAAACCGAGAAGCTCGTTGAACACGGTTGACCGAGCACACTTTATCAGTGTCATGGTTGGCCCACGTGCCTCTCTCCTTCCGGTGCGTCCAGAAGGATCTGGATGACACGGGGCTGGCTGGGCGCACTGGACAACGCATTAGGTGGCGACGGAAACCAGCCATGGGGGAGGCGACTAGAAGAGAATTTGCGTCTGGTGCGACCAATAGCTGTTTAGAGAGTCCTTGATGAGAGTGGAGGGAGATGCTCTTAGGACATCTCTAACCGATCTCCTAAAATCGGTTAGAGGAGTAAAAGTACGCAGCAGCGGCACCTAACGGAACTCCTAAATGGTTAGAGGAGTAACATTATACTCATCAGAGGAGTAAAAGTGGTGGCCGACTCTTAAATTTACCCCTCCGAGGCCACATCCGAGCAAAAGTTCCGACTCCCGACCCGCTGCACCCATTCTCTCCGGCGTCACCGCCGGCGATCCCATACCCCGCCGCCCCTACCTCGATCCCTCCGCCGCCCTCTGGCCTACCTCTCAGTCCCTCTGCCGCCTCTCTCCATCACCGAAATCGACGGGGAGACCTAGTTTTCGTCGGCCGCCGGCCCGATTTGCTCCAAATCGGGCTTCGTCAGCGTCGATTCTTCGCAAGCCGGAGCTAGCGTGGCCTCCGGTGACCACGACAACTCGGAGTTGGCTCCCAGGAAGCCGGCCACCATCGATGTCGCGACGGGGCTCGCCCTTCCTCCTAGGCCACCACAGATCCCGCGCGATCGACGGTTGCCCCCGCCTCCCCCGCCGCTCACGACGGGTTTCGTCTGCGAGCAGGACCTCTGACCGGAGTTGGAGGATGCAGGGCCGGTCTCCGTTGATGTTGCTGCCGAAGATGGATCGCCGGCACCGTCGGCCGCAACCAACACAAGACGAAAAAGGTGAATTTCCCCCCTCTTTTTCGTCATGTAAAATTGGAGCACAAGAAGCCATGGCTTATTTGATTTTTCTTACAAAATGAAATACTAGGACTTCTACATGGACCAAGGATAAAGACAATGAGTTGTATTTTGCATGGCAATATCAAACTCTTGTAGATGACGCAATATACGAAGCGAGTGGTGTTCGTCCGCCATTGCAACTTTTTTAGGAGAAAATTCATAAGAATTTCAATGAAAAGAAAACCGGAGATGGTAGATCGCTTTCATCGATGTTAAATAGATGGCACATTTTTGTTATGCATAACAAGAACACTTTGGTTTGTGCATGTTTCTATTGGGTTGTATCGGTATCTATGGGGAGAAGTATGTAGTCTCTATGTACCAATTGTATCAAGTTGTATCGGTATCTAGTTTAGGTGTATCGGTATCAAAACCTATGATAATACATGTGTTTGTATCAACCTATTTGTATTGCAAATGATGAAAAATAGTTTTACTAAGGATTCGGTTAGGTGCCGACCACCCTCTAAAGTTTACTCCTTAACCGTTGTAAATTATTTGTCACTATTCATTTTTTGGTTTACGATTAGGACACACATGATTGCCCAGTCTCGACATTGGTGTGCAAGGTACGGTGAGTCGTCAGTGCTCTTTTTTTAGCTGTTTTCCTCCTCCAGCCCAAACTGAATGAACACAGATGCAGGCAGGTAAGGGGAATATGCTGCTGTACCTCTGAACTGCCGCTTCCACTCTGAGCCGTCCATGGCTACGGGACAACCAGCACCGACAAGTGACAAGTTGCAAGGCAATACGTTTTTTAGCTAGACTTGCTACTTATACTGACGGTGACAGCTGATTAGATCAAAGATCACCACGGGTACTTTAATCAGCAGCTGCTCCATCACGAACCTGCAGGACAATCGGCACAGCATCTCACCTCCCGGATCAAAAATCCAAGCTGCGTGCCGGAATACGCCGCGCGCGAGACTATGCTCGGCGACTGGCGAGAGAAACAATTGGTGGTGTAATGGCTGCAGAGTCAGCTCAAGCTGTCGAGCACAAGCTTAGTGCTGCTTACGTAACCATCAGAAAGCGACCAGCGCTTGGAAGAGGAATCGTTTAGGTCGGGACAGGGACGCCGAACATAGCCGAGAGCAACTACGGGATCGCAGTCAAATATCGGTGTCTGCTAATTCATTCATTTATCTATCTATCTATTTAAGGTGGTTTAGTGTGACGGATTTGATTTAGTGCTCGTAGACCATCGCTCTCTGTGCACTGCACAGGTTGTTGTTTTTTTGAAAGTAAAAGTGACAAATGAATCAACCGTCTTTATTCCATCGATGATTTGGGTATTTATACAAGGGAACCGACATACACAATCGTGGGAACGGACACAAGAAAGCCCCGATCGTGGGAAAGGGAGAGAGAGTAAAACGTATTGCGGTTACAACAAGGATTATCTCCTATTTCCACATTTAAATAAATCTTAACACTCCCCCTAATCCTTGCTTGTCCTTGCGACCGATCATCATAGGAATAATCTCCTCCAAAAACCCCGTGGGAAAAATAGAGGAGAAAGATACAATATGCCATGAAAAACTCCTTCCAAAAACCCTATGGGAAAATAAGGAGAAAATGACATATGTCATCCATGCTTATACTTATACTGATATTGTCTCATTAAAAACCTTACGTGAGAAATTATTAGGAAAAACTCACAAAGGAAAAGAGTGCAATATCGAAGATCTAATGATCTTCAACAGGTCTTAACCTGGGAGATTTCTCCCCCTGAACTTTGCAAGTCACGAAGTCTTCTCATACCAATTCCATGTACATATTTGTAAAACAACGAACTTGGTAAGGACTTGGTAAACAAATCAGCGAGGTTATCACATGACTTCGTTTGCAAAATATTTATTTCCCCACTCTTTTGTAGCTCATGGGGATAAAATAGCTTAGGAGCAATATGCTTTGTAATATTGCTCTTAATATAACCTGTCTGCATCTGTACAATACAAGCAGCATTATCTTCATAGATAATGGTAGGCGATTCTAGCGAACCAATCCCACTTGAACCTTGGACAAAGTTCATCATTCTGCGAAGCCATACACATTCCCGTGATGCTTCATATAAAGCAATTATCTCAGAATGATTAGTGGATGTAGCCACCAATGTTTGCTTTGTCGACTTCCAAGAGAAGGCTGTACCTCCATGTAAGAAGACAAATCCAGTCTGTGATCTGGCATTATGGGGATCTGACAAATATCCAGCATCACAATACCCCACCATGGTTCTCTCTTGATTTTTCTGATAGAACAAACCAAGATCTTTGGTGCCCTGAAGATATCTTAGAATATTCTTCACACCAACCCAATGCCTTTTCGTTGGCGATGCGCTGTATCTAGCTAAGAGATTAACTGCAAACGATATATCAGGTCTCGTGCAGTTTGCTAGATACATTAGTGCACCAATTGCACTAAGATATGGAAACTCGGGTCCCAATATCTCTTCATCGTCATCCTTAGGTCTAAAAGGGTCTTTATCTCTATCAAGAGACCTAACAACCATAGGTGTTTTAGACGGGTATGATTTATCCATATTGAACTTCTCCAATATCTTTTGGATGTACGCAGACTGGTGAACTAATATTCCTGAAGAAATATGTTCAAGTTGCAAACCGAGACAAAATTTGGTCTTACCCAAATCTTTCATCTCAAATTCCGTCTTCAGATGATTACTAGCCTCATTTATCTCTTGTGTAGTACCAATGATATTCAAATCATCCACATACACAGAGATTATACAAAATCCATCAGTAGATTTCTTGATGAACACACATGGGCAATCATCATCGTTTAAGTACCCTTTCTGCAAAAGGAACTCACTTAGTCGGTTGTACCACATTCTACCCGACTGCTTCAAGCCGTATAACGACCTTTGTAGCTTTACGCAATACATTTTGCGATCAGCCTTTGGATCTGGAATCTTCATTCCCTCAGGGACTTTCATGTAGATATCCGTATCCAGCGACCCATATAAATATGCGGTCACCACATCCATCAATTGGATATACAAATTCATTTGCACTGCCAGTGATATCAAGTATCGGAACGTGATTCCACTCATCACAGGAGAATATGTTTCATCGTAATCAATGCCAGGTTTCTGTGTAAAACCTTGTGCTACAAGCCTCGCCTTATATCTCACCACCTCATTGTTTTCATTCCTCTTTCGAACAAAAACCCATTTCGCCCCTACGGGAAAAACATGCTGAGGAGTAGGTATTACTTTAGTAAATACCCCTCTCTTGGTAAGCGAGCGCAATTCATCCTCAATCGCAACCATCCATTTGGACCAGTCCGAGCGTTTCATACACTCTGCCATGGTCTTAGGTTCACGGTCCAATGCCAGGTCATCTGCAATCTTTGAGGAGAAAAATATGTCGACATTTGTAGACTTTCTGTTGAACGATTCTCCTGATTCAACATAGTTTGTGGAAATCTCTTCAATACCTTCAGACTCATCGTGATTTCCCTCAACGATTGAATCGAGGTGTTCCAATATCCCAGCACCTATATTTGTGTGCGCACTTGTGCTGGGCCCTGGATGATGAACATCCTTTAGGTGTCTTTCTTTAACACTTGGTTGAATGTCAACCCGTGGTTGACCTACATTTACTGTTTGAGAGATCCTCATTTCCCGCGGACGCTTCTGAGAAGCCTTGTCCTTTTTGTCCAGATTTCTCCCCCTCTTGGGCAGTTGAGTGGTCTTTGCTATCTCAACTCTCTCTGGGACATTCATAGCGGGAGTATGGGATTTAGTGACACCTTTATAGTCAGTAAATGCATCTGGCAGATTATTTGCAATATTTTGCAAATTTATAATCCTCTGAACCTCCAGTTCAGATTCATTCGTACGTGGATCTAAAGACTGAATGCCTTCAACATTCCAATCTATTTCCCGGCATTCTTTGTGGTCCTTTTCTCCCCCTAATGCCGGAAAATTATCCTCATCGAAGATGCAATCAGCGTACCGGGCTGTAAAGAGATCCCCTGTTAGAGGCTCCAGATACTTTATAATCGACGGAGAAGTGTACCCCACATAAATACCCATCTTTCTATGTGGACCCATCGATGTACGCTGAGGTGGTGATATCGGCACGTACACAGCGCAACCGAATCTTCGAAGGTGGGAAATACTTGGTTGATTTCCACGTACTAACTGCAACGGGGAGGCCGTATGGTATGCAGTTGGTCGAATTTGTATCAATTCCGCGGCATGTAACACCGCATGTCCCCAACATGAAGTTGGGAGATTACAATTCTGTAGGAGCGGTCTTGCTATCAACTTGATCCTCTTGATAAGTGATTCCGCAAGACCATTTTGTGTTTGTACATACGGTACAGAATGCTCCACAGTTATGCCCAAAGCTAGGCAGTAATCATTGAATGCTCGTGAACTAAATTCAGCAGCATTATCCATTCTGATGGATTTTATCCTATGTTCAGGATGATTAGCTCTCAATTTTATGATTTGAGTAATCAACTTTGCGAATGCATGGTTCCTTGTCGATATGAGACACACATTTGACCATCTTGTAGATGCATCAATGAGTACCATAAAATATCTGAATGGTCCCGATAACGGTTGAATTGGACCACATATATCTCCTTGAATGCGTTCAAAAAAATTTAGTGGTTCATTCTTGACCTTCAGGTATGAGGGTCTAGTGATTAATTTCCCAGTTGCACATGCAGTGCAAACAAAATCCGAGGATTGAGGAAAATTAGCAACCGTTATGTTGTGTCCAATAGAACCATCAATAATTTTCCTCATCATCCCAACACCAGGATGACCCAGGCGATCATGCCATATCTTGAATTTATCAAGATTTTGGAAGATTATTTTATATGCCAAATGTGGCTCTGGCTTTATGTATGTATAATATAATCCAGAAGATAGAGCAGGAAGTTTCTCAAGGGTCTTCCTTTCGGAACCCTTTTTCCGAGTTATGAGTAGGCTTTCAACCTCATCATCTTCATGAGTTTCGATGTGGTAGCCATTACTCCGGATGTCCTTAAAACTCAGCAATGTACGAGTTGAATCCGGATACAATAATGCCTCCTAGATCATAAGCTTCGTACCATTCGGGAGTGTAAATGTGGCCTGACCAGAACCAACAATGACGGTGTCGCGACCACCTATAGTCATGACACTCCCCTTACTCTTTTTTAGAGTTTGGAAGTATTTAACCTCCCGTAATATTGTGTTAGAGGCACCACTGTCCGCTAAGCAAATTTCCTCCTCCATTGGATTTTCAGAAGATTTCTATAGAGTAAAAAGACTAAAATTTAGTATTTTATCCAAACTCATATAGAATATACACATACAATACAATATATACTATGTACGTCTGCTCACGTATTATAATACATTATGTTCGACTACATAATTATTACAATACCATATGTCTTATGACACAAATATTTTACAACACACAATATATGTAAGGACATCATCACAATACTTATGACACTACATGGAGTTTAAAGTTGATCTCCATATATGTCACTTGTAGAAGTGAAATCCACTAGCATGTCTTCAGCATGAAGTGTTGGTCCTTCCTTTTGCTGAGGCTGATCATGGTTCTCCATGTTCTTTTGAACACTGTTCTGTTGAACACCTTGGGAACTCTCGACCATCGGTCCAGTGAAGTGAGCTTCGTACTGGTGCCCTTGGGCCTTCTTGCCTTTGATTGATTGTTGATACAGCGACACCAAATGCTTAGAAGTTGTACACTTCTTTGCAATATGAGTGTTACAACCACATCGATAACAACCTTGAGAATTGTTACCCCTATCATTTCTCTTGAAATGATTCTTGCCCTTTTGGACTCCATGGCTATTCTGATTCTCATTGCGTTTCCACTTTCCCTTAAACCTCATACGGTTCTTCTTTGAACCACGAAAGTTTTGAGCATTGTAAGAATTGAAATGTGCTTCAGGCAGCGGCAATGTTCCCGTTGGACGGGAAAGATTATTCTTATCAAGAATTTCATTGTGCTTTTCTGCCTGAAGGAGTGCATATATCAATTCAGAATGCTTCCTATACTTTTGGTTACGATGCTGTTCAGCAATCAACCTCATATTAGGATGGAAAGTAGAGAGCGTCTTCTCAATGAGATCCGCATCCGAAACTGCACTGTTGCAGAATCTCAACTTTGAGTTATTTGATGTACGGCGGAGTTGTATGCCGCAACGGACTTGAAATCCTGGAAGCGGATTAGTGCCCATTGCCTTTGCGCTTCAGGCAACATCACCGATCTCTGTTGATCATAGCGCTCCTTTAAGGAGTCCCATAATGATAGAGGATTTTCTTCCATCATGTACTCATCTTTCAGAGCGGGATCGAGGTGATGTCGAATGAAGTGTAAAGCTGCATACTTTGCCGGTTCTGGTATAGCAGGAGCACCTTGAGCAGGTGTGGTTATAGTGCTGATCAAATTCCTGGATGACAAGTTAATCTTGACATCCATTGCCCAGGTCAGATAGTTTCTGCCATCAAGTGCAAGTTCAGCAAATTCTTTCTTGGATATGTTATCCATAGCCTACATGAAAAATATCATGCTCATTAATTTACCAACAAGTAAATTAATTGTGTGTAAAATAGCATGCTTGATCCACTTGAAGGTCTAGGAAAAGCCTATTCGACTCATCATATGACATTCTACAAATAGATAATCACCATATATGGTGTAGATCATATTTGTAGGACACATGGAGATAGTCACTACCAAGTAGTGTAGATCTCACTTACATGTGTACTTTCATTTTTGCTTTAAACACAAGGTAATCACTACAAAGTAGTGTAGACCGACCTCTTATGGTACTTCACACAACCTTGTGTTTAATAAAACACATTGAAGGTAGTCGCCAACTTGGTGGCGTAGACCTCACAGTTGTGTATTAAGTAATTCATTGATATTTAATCAATCCATAAGTTGTGCGCAAATTTGAAATTTGTCATATTATTTTGTCAAGCATAGTCAACATAAAGCAATTGAAAATTGCAAACAGTCAAATCTACACATATTTACAAAAACTGAGGCTAAAAAGCTAAACAGAAAAAGAGAATCGAAGTTTTAATGTACTGGACCCAATATACAGAATCCCATACGGTGGCACATTTTTTTCGATATGCTCTTTTATTCTTTGGTAGCTTCGCGAGCGTACGTGACTAGCTAAACAACCAAGTCGTACACAACCTGGAGGCTTCGTGAACCAAAACGACCAGGGACAGCTCACGAGCGGGAGGATAAGGCAGGGAGTAGTTCTCGCGGAAACGTTCCCCCACGCGCACGCGCTCCTGACGGAACCGCTTCCCACGGGCACGCGCTCCTCCCCTGTTTCTGCGGCGGCGTTCAATCCAAAATCACCGCTACCACTGGCCGCCGCTGGCGGCCGTTCACCGGCGAGATGCGGATGCTCCCAGCGCGCCATCCTCCTCCTCCTCCGAAGAAGATCCGCCGGCCAGGTGCATCCCAGGCACCACTCCATTGGCGTGGCCGTTGGAGAGGCCATGCCTCACCAAGCTCTGCTCCTCCGGCCGTCGACCGGAGCGCGAGATGATGAAGCGAATGCGGCGGCTCGGAGGTGGTGAAGGGGCGGCGGAGCTTCCGGCTCCGTTGGCGAAAAAATCTCCGAACGAGTTCACCGGCGCCGGAAGATATCGTCCGATGCTCGTGCTTGACGAGGTAGCACCGGCGTTCACCAGTTCATGCGCCGGAGTCGGGGACGGCAGATCCGGCGACCCTGGTGGTGAGGGTGCTGCGGGCGGCCCGGGCTCAGCCTCCTCCTCGACGGGCGCCTGATTTGCTGCAAGGCGTGGGCAGGCCCAGCCGTGCTCGCAGCATGGCGGTGGTGGAGGCGGGGCGGCGAGCTCCGGGTCGTCCACCTCCATCTCGTCGCTTTCCGGCTCCATCTCCTCGTCGGCGTATAGGTTCGGCGCCGCTGGTCCGGCGAGTATCCATGCCGGCAGCGGCCGCGCCTCCGACATCGCGAACGGCGCAGGCGGTTGTGCCTGGAAACCTGATGGTCCAGCACCATCGTCACCACCATGGCGACGACCTCCGAACCGGCGGCGGCGAAGGCCGAGTTGTTGGAGATGCTGCAGGTTCCTGTTGTGGCGGCGACGGCCACCAGCGCCATGGTGGCGACGGCGGCGGCGACGACGGCCGTCCACCCGAAGAAGACGAAGAAAGAAGTTGCTAAAACCTCCTCCAGGCATTCTTACCTCTTCTTTTCTTCTTGTTTTCCGTTCGTCCTACTACGGTGATCGCCGGAGTTCGCCTCTTGTGCTCTCGGTAGAACAAAGGTGCTGATAACGTGTGAAAGTAAAAGTGACAAATGAATCAACCGTCTTTATTCCATCGATGATTTGGGTATTTATACAAGGGAACCGACATACACGATCGTGGGAACGGACACAAGAAAGCCCCGATCGTAGGAAAGGGAGAGAGTAAAACGTATTGCAGTTACAACAAGGATTATCTCCTATTTCCACATTTAAATAAATCTTAACAGTTTTCTCCGGGACACTCGCACTTGCATTTTGTTTATCGGTCGATCGAGAGTGGTCAGCAAATTAAGAGACTTTCCTCCAGCAAATGATACTACGTACTCCCTCCGTCCTAAAAAGGTTGTCTCACGTCATCTAAACTTAAATATATCTAAACACTATTTAGTATATAGATACATCTAAATTCAAACAAACTTGAGACATACTTTTTAGAACTGAGGGAGTAGCAGAAATTGCCGCAGACTTGACTATGGTTTGCATATTTGCACTTTGCGTCATCGAATCAGGAGCAGACCTCGGCTGTGACTGCACACGTGGATTCTACGTGATCCTCGCTTATCTACACCGGTGCTGTATTCCGTGGAACTAACTACTACCTAAAGGCTAAAGCTCAGCCCCACCAAGGAAATTAAGTTCACAAAGGCGATCCATCATCCATATGTGTTCCAGACTTGCAAGGAAGAAGAAGTGGACCAAGATTGGTGATCGCAACAGGTCCCGCAGTGCGTGAAGCACGAGCTTTCATTCCTAACCACTTTTTTTTTTTGTATAATCATCAGCGGTAGAGTAGTGTGTAATCCATTCAAACAACGACGTAGAGCAAGAGACGGGGAAGGAGAAGCAACACATTCCTTCCAAGAAAATACTCCACCACCTGATTATCATTTAGAGGCACGAAATTCAGTTTTTAGAGGCACGAAATTCAACTTTTTTTTGTGATAACACACACATGAACAGAAGAATACTAATCACTCACTCAGGCGGTCAGGCCCCAGCTCTCGGTGTCCAATCACGAGCGCCATGTCGGATTTACAGCTCACCCATCTGCACAAGATTCTTTCTCATCTTCTTATTTTTTGAGGATTATGAACAAACATTATCTCGTCCCATCTCGCATCCTGCTCTCCCCACCAGAGGGTCGCATCACACATCGGACGTCCTGTACTTGTACACGTGGAAACTCGCCTGTGGCGCCACAGCGGCCAGGAAGATCCTGGCCGTCGCCTCCTGCGCCGTCACCGCCCCGTCCTTCTCCACCAGCGCCGCCGCCACCACGTCCCCGGCGGGCCCGCCTCCGGCGGCAACCATCGCGATGATGGCCGTCTGCACCGGGCCGAGCGTCGGGTTGTAGGCCGCCGATTCGAGGCAGCCTCCGGCGTACACCTTCCCTTCGCCGTCCGCCACCGCGAACCCCGACGGGCACCCGCTGTACGGCGCGTGCGCCGCGCGCGCCGCCGCCTCGGCAGCCTCCTTCAGGCGCGCCTCCAGATCGCCGGCGGCGAAGCCATTGGCGGCTGCGGCGGCGACGGGATCGCCGAGGGGATTGTCGTGCGGCTCGAGAACGAGGGGAGCGTCCTTGGGGAGGAGGTCGTGGGGGCCGAAGGGGCGGGGCAGGAGCGACGCCAGCGTGCGCCACTCGGGCGCGCGGCCGTCGACGGCGTCCGAGGTCACCAGGATGCGGATCCCGGCGGCGCCGCGGATCTCCTGGAGGAACTGCCGGCAGTGGCCGCAGGGCATGTGGGAGACGGCGATGGCGCGGAGCGCGCGCTCCCCGGCGGCAGCGGCGTTGGTGATTAGAAACTGCTCGGCGTGGACCACCTGGGACAGGGGCGCGCCCAGGAACTCGAGGTTCACGCCGACGTAAACGCGGCCGCTCTCCCCCAGCCCCACGGCGCCGACGGGAAATCGCGAGATCGGGGGCCGCGCGAGCCGCATCGCCGACGGGATCAGCAGGGGCAGCAGGTCCTCCACCGTCTCCACCCCGGCCGCCGCGGCCGCGCGCTCCGCCTCCTCCGCGCTCATCACGAACCCTGGCAGCTCGACCGCCGCGGCAGCCTCAGGCTTCGTTGTCATCATCTTCTCTTCCCCCATTGCTCAGATCTGATTTTAACACAATGTTATCAGTATGTGATCCTTCCACCTTGTAATCGAGAATTTCGTCCGAGTGCTTGGATTTTCCCTCAAAGTGTGGAGGAGAGGAGAGCGGGGAGGGGGAAACTTGGTGGTACTGCCGTGTGGGTATTTATAACGGACTACCACAGCAAAGTGCGTGCTTTCCTGCTCTACTTTTTTTTTATGAAGTGATTTGCTTTTTATTTCTTGGACTTAACTTATTTGTTTCTGCTCTTTCTTTTTCCTATATTCTTTGAAAGGAAAACGATGGGCACCGATAATTATCGCCGATTTGACGTGTCGTGGTTCAGTCTGACCACTTTGCCACGTCTGAAATGATATGAGTGTCAGCTGATCACACAAGTATCGCTGGGCGTCACAAAAATCCGAGACGAAACATAACATCAGATGGTTCTAGATACAGTAGTCAGGAGATACAACATTCTCTCTCTTCAATAGAAGAGACCTATACGTAGTTTTAGATCGACTTACCCAACACATGCTCGTTTGTTTTTTTGGAAGACATATTCTTTTCATAGAAGGAGGACCAAACGGCCAAGTTTTACAATATGTCGTGGCATATACGCCCGAGCGCAAAACCACGCTATCTCGAGGGCAGCCCACAACTCCTAACCAACTACTCGTGACATCTCCACCTATCTACCTGGAATCTCGAAAGAGATATGCAGCTATCCACAGGTCTGCTTTCTCGGAGATCTTCTGGACGACTACTGCCGCTGAGAGGCACCTTCAAAGACGACGTCATTCCGGTGGCGTCAAAGTTTCCAACACACCAAGGAGATTCCTGTCCAGAGATCACGCTCTCGGTCTTTCCCACCGCGTCTCCCTTGCAGCCAAGCGACCAACTTCGTGTCGTGATCGGGCAACCACTGGCTCTTGCCCCACCAACCAAGGCAGGTGTTCCACACTTCACGAGCAAGGACACAACCCATAAGGAGGTGATCAATGGATTCTCCACACTGGTCGCAGAATGGACATGCCGCCAGGTGCTGCAGCCCGCGCCGGCTCAACCTATCCGCGATCCAGCATCTATTCCTCACAGCCAGCCAAAGAGAAACCTTGCAACTAGCAGACTCTGACATTACAAATCACTTTGCAGATTCTGTGAGAGCATCTCCACTAACACCTGATATGACATTCGGCGGGTGGCCTTAAGGGACGCCCCAAACAGAATTTGACAAATTCAAACATAAAATCATCAGGAATTTAATTGAACATAGTTTTACCTTCACATGACACATCATAGTCTCAATGATATAAATCGTTGCAAAATTGATGCAATGCAAGTTTAGCGATCAAAATAAATATGTGAGCCAACGGAAATCAAACAGGGAGATCGTCTGCCACGGTGGGAGGCACCTCCGGGGTTGTCGACAGTGGCACTGGCCTGGGTGGCGATCAGGGTCAGGATCGCAGTTGTCGGGGTCAGGGTGCTAACCTGATTGGCGGCCACCCAGCTCTCGAACAGGATCAAGGCGCGCTGATCAACACACCACGCCTTCACCTTGTCGTCCATGTCCCTCGTGTTGACCATCGAGATCGCCAAGTCCCTCCTCCTCTCCTTTGCCACCATGTTGTCCACGTCTTGCCTCTCGATGACCGACACCCACCTTGCTGCGGCGATCTCTTCCATCCTGGTGGCCTGCTCTACCCTCTTGGCAGCGTGTGCGGCAGCATCGGCCATGCAGGCCATGCTGGACAAGTGTAGCTTCTCGAAGGTCGGTGTCGCGTACCTCATAGGCTTGGCCTTCTTGTGGCCAACGGACGACCCTCGGAGACCGCCGATGGCGTCGCGATGGGGTCGTTTACGGCGGCCTTGTCCTTGGTGAGAGTGGTCCCCATCTCTGCCACCCCTCAATCCGTCCAATGATGTGGATAAACTTGAACTCGTTCCTCTCGGTAGGCGACGATCATGACGTGCATCTACAATGAACAATAGAAACAATGGATACAATTTCAAATGGGCATCGGCTAGTTTCGGTTGCTTATTTGATCGTCGAAGTTGGTGCCGCTAACATGGACGCGACACACCTCCTCCGCAATGACATGCCACTTGTTGCAAGCATGTTTCATCATGGCCCAACTGTGAAACATGACGGGGTCGTTACGATCATGGCCCAAATTCTATAAGTAGGGATCCAACAGTCATCGCTCATCGTACGCCACCTTCACCCTCTTCCAATAGCAATCCGAGTTTTGGTTGGTGTCGGTGAAGGCGTCTATGCTGGTTGTACTCCAAGCTTTGGCGAGGCACTCGTCCTCCCTCGAGCTCCACTTGGATCTGTGGCCTCCGCCTCCTTTCTTTTTTCTCCATGCCCACCGCCTTCTTTTCCTTTCAGGTCGACCACGATAGTCATTGGCACCTCCACCACCTCCCTCGTCTTCCCAAGGATCGCCGCCTTCATCCTCTTCGTCATCATAGGCATCGACTTCTTCTTGCATGAAGGCATGGGAGGAGCCAGCGTTGATGATTGTAACATCCCAGTATTAGAGCTTAGAAATAAGTTGAACACAGATGTGTGCATTGCATTCATGCATAGAAAATCTAAATAATTTTTGTAGGGTTCGCAGCATAGAAAACAAAAAATTTCCTACGATGGGAACAACTATGTACCAAGATCTATCTACTAGATACAAACAACGGGCAGATGTATATCCATAGAGAACATACCCTTGAAGACCGGCAAAGCTTAACGAGTCCAAACTCGTGGTTGATGTAGATGATCTCTTGCCGATCTCAAGATCGAGAGAAAGTCCTAGCGCCGCAAAACAACAGCGCATCCGTGCTCGCACACACGTTCGAGGCGCCGAGCAACCTCCGCCTCCTCGCTCCAGCATGCAGCGGAAGCACAACTCTTTCTTGCCGAATAGCCACCGGGAACATGTATCTCGCTAGTCCGAGACCATGGGGGATAAATACTAGAGGGGGAGAGATATCCTTCACGAGAAGGTGTGAGTGAGAGAGAGGGAGGGGGGCTCCTTTTATAGGGAGAGGGGGGCACCCAAGGGGCCATGCGCCCAGCCATGGGGCTTCCCCCACCTCTTCCACATTCATGTGGGTGGACACTCCACTCACTCAAATGCCTTTCAATTCCCTCCACTCAAAAACCCACTCAAATTCCCATTAAATTTCCACCAAATTTAATGCAAACTCTCATTAAATAAAACTCCTTTTATTTATTCAGAATTTTGTCAATTACTTTAATGACAAACATTCACATATAACCCCTTGCTAGTATTTCATTTCACATGCAGAAACACTTTCTGCAATTTCACCCGAAAACTCGTTTCGGTATCTAGTGAAATAAATTCCTGCGCTTGTTATTCTTTTCGGCATGAAACTTTTGCTCCAAATGGATGTCGGTGTCTCTTAAGTGTGTCACCCTACGGTTCGCGAATAATGCGGACATGATCGAGACCCCTCTCAGATCAATAATCAGAAGCGGGATCTGGAGACCCATACTGACTCCCACACATTCAACGATGACTTTCTTGTGATCGTCGGAACCTTTTATGCTAGTATCTTAATCCTTTTTTTTCACGATATATTACATGTCCGAGATTCGATCATCGGTATCTCCATACCTAGTTTGATCTCGTTACTGACATGTACTCTTTTCTTGTTCCCGTGATATAACATTCTAGTGATCAAATCACTTGCTTGCAAGATAATCAATGTGATATCACCGAGAGGGCCCAGAGCATATCTATCCGTCATCGGGATGAACAAATTCCACTCTCGATCCATGGGGCTCAACATAACACTGTAGGGTTCGCAGCATAGAAAACAAAAATTTTCCTACGATGTGAACTATGTACCAAGATCTATCTATTAGATACAAACAACGGGCGGATGTATATCCGTAGAGAACATACCCTTGAAGACCGACAAAGCTTAACGAGTTCAACTCGTGGTTGATGTAGACGATCTCTTGCCGATCTCAAGATCGAAAGGAAGTCCTAGCGCCGCAAATCAGCAGCGCATCCGTGCTCGCACACACGTTCGAGGCACCGAGCAACCTCCGCCTCCTCGCTCCAGTGATGCAGCGGAAGCACAACTCTTTCTTGCCTAATAGCCACCGGGAACATGTATCTCGCTAGTCCGAGACCATGGGGGATAAATTCTAGAGGGGGAGAGAGATCCTTCACGAGGAGGTGTGAGTGAGAAGTGAGAGGAGGGGCTCCTTTTATAGGAGGAGGGGGGCACCCAAGGGGGTGGCTGCCGGCCATGGGGGCTGCCCCTTCCCCTCCTTCATTCATGTGGGTGGACACTCCACTCACAAAAATCCATTCATATGCCTCCACTCAAAATCCCACTCAAACTTAACGTTAAATTTCCACCAAATTTAATGCAAACTCTCATTAAATAAAACTCTTTTATTTTATTCAGAATTTTGTCAATTACTTTAATGACAAACATTCACAAATAACCCCTTTCTAGAATTCTATTTCACATGCATAACCACTTTATGCAATTTCACCTGAAAACCTGTTTCGATATCTAGTGAAATAAATTCCTGCGCTTGTTCATTCTTTCGGCATGAAACTTTTGCTCCAATTGGATGTCGGTGTCTCTTAAGTGTGTCACCCTACGGTTCGTGAATAATGTGGACATGATCGAGACCCCTCTCGGATCAATAATCAGAAGCGGGATCTGGAGACCCATACTGACTCCCACACATTCAACGATGACTTTCTTGTGATCGTCGGAACCTTTTATGCTAGTATCTTAATCCCTTTGTTTCACGATATATTACAGGTCCGAGATTCGATCATCGGTATCTCCATACGTAGTTTGATATCGTTACTGACATGCACTCTTTTCTCGTTCCCGTGATATAACATTCTAGTGATCAAATCACTTGCTTGCAAGCTAATCAATGTGATATCACCGAGAGGGCCCAGAGTATATCTATCCGTCATAGGGATGAACAAATTCCACTCTCGATCCATGAGCCTCAACATAACACTTTATTAGTTCTGAATCCATCTTTATAATCACCTTGTTACGGTGTGACGTTTGATGTTATCAAGAAACTCTTCCGGTGTTAGTGATTGACATGATCTCATGGTCTAAGGATTAGGATCACTTCTTAAGTTGTTATAGCAATATAAACTCAATGACTTTGATCGTAATGCTATACTTCAGATGAATGTTCATCACACCATTACACTAATGTTGTGATCCCGTTATTAACAACATCCAATGTCCATGATCAGGAAACCTTGATCATCTTGTTAATCAACGAGCTAGTTTATGAGAGAGGCATAACTAGGAACTTTCTGTTTATTTATTAAACACACATGTATTAATGTTTCCGTATTAATACAATTATAGCATGCAAAATAAACATCTAGCATATACTTGGAATACACATAATAAACACTTTATTATTGTCTCTCAGGGCATATTCCCTTCAAACACTTTATTAGTTCTGAATCCATCTTTATAATCACCCTGTTACGGTGTGACGTTTGATGTTATCAAGAAACTCTTCGAGTGTTAGTGATTGACATGATCTCATGGTCTAAAGATTAGGATCACTTCGTAAGTTGTTATAGCAATATAAACTCAATGACTTTGATCGTAATGCTATACTTCGGATGAATGTTCATCACATCATTACACTAATGTTGTGACCCCGTTATTAACAACATCCAATGTCCATGATCAGGAAACCTTGATAATCTTGTTAATCAACGAGCTAGTTTATGAGAGAGGCATAACTAGGAACTTCCTTTTTGTTTATTAAACACACATGTATTAATGTTTCCATATTAATACAATTATAGCATGTAAAATAAACATTTATCATAAATAAGGAATACGATAATAACCACTTTATTATTGCCTCTCGGGCATATTCCCTTCAGTCTCCCACTTGCACTAGAGACAATAATCTAGTTTGAAAACTTTGCGTATTGAACACATATGGCTTTCTGGTGTTCCATATACGCAACTGCAAGTGGTTAACATAATCTACGGATCTGACGCTTTCAGGTCCGTGTGTATTTGCATGTCTTTGCATCTTCACACATCACTCATTCTCCAATGAGATGGCATTGTATAAATTTATTCTTTTGGTGAGACCTTTAGTTCCTTGGGGTTAAAACACGTCGATACTATTATCGTACAATATATCTTTAGTGTTAGCCCGTTGAGAACCACACCTTAGTTTGATAACAAACTACTTGACACAAATTCCCTCCTTTGCTGCTACTATAGCAGTCATATACTTAGCCTTTTTGTTATAGTATTCGCACAATGTCTTAACTATGGATTTCATCCAAATCCATCATGGAATCTTCCTTCCATTACATTGTGCCACCCATAGTTTAAATTGAGATAAACTTAATTTGTATCCTGTGACAAAACTAGTATCAATGTAACGCTTTACAATGAACTATTTGTAATTGTTTGTCACCTCTACACAATTATATTCTTAGTTCTTCCAAAAGATCATAAGAATATCCTTACTATCGTCCAATGATCATTTTATGATTCATTCTGGTATATGCTCATAACACTTAGAGCATAGGACATATCTGTATGTGTACATATCATGGTATGATTGATCAAAACATTCTCGTGATTTCACTCATCAAGTGTCAAAGCACTTGAATCTTGTTTCACTTATCAAGTGTCGATACACTTGAATCTTGATTCAATTCCTTTCCATGCGACAAGAACATTTTCTTGTCGTTTCTATATTGAACTCCTTCAATATCTCATATATGTACGTTTGGCACAACCATATTATCATCAGAGTCTATCCGCTATAGACATTCATGCTAAATATTCTAGTTTTGCCTAAGTCTTTCATCAAAATGAAATTCTTAACCTTTGTCAATAAAAGATACATCATTTCCAATCAACAAGATGTCCTCCACAAAATGTATTAGAAATATGTCTTAGCGCTCCCACTTAATTTCTTGCAAATGCAAGCATCTTCATCGTTTCCTGATGAAAACTCTTTTTCATCACGGTGAAGATTCCAACTCCGCGATGCTTACTTCAACCATTGAAGTTTGCATGCCCTTTTTAGCATCCTTTGAATTAACAAAACCCTTTGGATCGTGTCATGTACACGTCCTAGGTAACCATTCTATTAGAAGAACTTTGTTTTGTTTATTCATCTACCATATAACAAATTATATGTAGTGGTTGGTACTTTAATTCGTCCAGACTAAATATCGCTATGAAAGATCAAATCTTGTC
The DNA here is from genome assembly GCA_916181665.1 of Avena sativa. Classification (NCBI taxonomy): domain Eukaryota; kingdom Viridiplantae; phylum Streptophyta; class Magnoliopsida; order Poales; family Poaceae; genus Avena; species Avena sativa. Next base: position 398,381,632 of record OV702281.1, read on the forward strand.
ATAGTCAACTCCTTGAACATTGTCATAAAATACTTAATGACATGTCGACTATTTCATAGATGTGAAACATCCATGTCTGTTTCTTTATAGATCCAAATACGACCGATAGCTTTTTACACCTTTCCGGAGGGTCTTCCAAGTTCAAAACTTGATTTCTTGTGTATGGAACTATCACGGATTTTATGTCTTCAAGCCATTTGACGGAGTCGGGTCCCATCATCGCTTCTTTGCATGTAGTCGGTTCATCATTGTCAAACAATAATGATTTACTCTCAAATCTTAGCATTTGATTGTTTATCCGACCGACTAGGTTCAATAAGAACTTAGATCTCCGTGACCACAACCTTTGAGGCACATAAGCTATGAGCATTATGGCAGCCTCCGGAACGATTTCTGGTGCTGCGCAACTCAGCACATTTAGCTAAGGTTCGTTAACCTTATCAAAGTTCTATTGTCCTCCCACTTAACTTTTATGAAAAATTCCTTCTTCAAGAAACTTCACATTTCAAGCGACAAACCCTTTTGTCCTCGGTGTTATGGAGGAATAACCAATTGTTATTCGAAATAACCTACAAAGACATGCTCATCCGACTTCGGTTGTAAACATCTTACTTATGTTTAGCATACCAAAATTTAAGAAATGACAACTTGGGTTTTACCCCAAACCATAACTTCCATGGTGTCATTTCAACGGATCAAGATGGAGCTCTTTTCAGTGTAAAAGTGTAAGTCTCTAAAGCTTTAATCTTTTAAAACATAATGGCAGTTTTATAAATAACACCTTTGATCCAACCATGTCAAACAAGGTTTCATTACAAATCTCAAACACTCCATATTCCTATGGTGTTTAGGGATATGTAAATCTAGGTGTTTTGCTAAACTTGCAACTCAAATAAATCCCTTTATGATAAAATCATAATTCATTTATTTTCTTGTTACACTTGTAACTCAAACAAATCCCTTATGATAAAATCATAAACCATTTATTTTCTTGTTACAATGATTTTTCACTTCATCTTGAAAGTCTTTGAAACGTTTTTCAAATATTTTATACTTCTTTATCATTAAGTGAATATTCACTCAAATTTCCGGAGAAAGCATATGAAGTTGAAACCCATCGCTTACGACTACACATAATGGACTACATACATCGATATGTATAAATTCTAATAATTTAGTCGTTCGTTCTTCTTTGGCCTTTAAACAAAGTTTTAATTATCCCGAGGAAAGTCTCACAAGCGTCACTTGATCAAATCAAAGACTCCAAAAATCCATGCATATGGAGTTTCTTCATGTTTTCTTTCCAATATAATTTAAATGGCGATGTCATTTCGTAAGTGATCTTTCAATCATTTGTCTTGCGACATTTTAGCATTAGGCTTTATGGATGTGATTTCTCCAAATAGATTTGTAAATCATCCATCTTATATGGAATACGGTAATTATTTGAACAACCTTTGTTCTCATAATACCTTATTCAAATAACAATTATTAAAACAAATCTTGAAGTCAAGCTTTGATGTCAACGAGAAATACAAACAACGGTTTGTTTGTTTTTGATGAACATCATCACATATTCTGTTGCTAGTTACTTAGGCCATTGTGGTTCATGAATTGCGTTGTTCCGTATGAAATTTCATACCAACCAATTCGGTATCCAATACCTAAGAACCACATTGTTTAACAAGCAAAGAATACAACCATAACATGTATATCATCCATATACCTAAATTGGATATTTCCAATCTTTTCTTTTCTGCCAAATATATTTTATAGATTCTCTTTCAGCATTTCCTTTTTCTTTTTAAAAGAATCTATCAACATCAAAAGTGGCACCATATACATGACACATATTCCAAAGCGTGTATATTCAAATAATAATACCTTTGGACTTGCACTTTGAAGTAGATCACCATCATCAAAATGATTGGTATTCTTTCAAAATCCATTCTTTAGTAATCTTTTAGTGTAGTAAACATTTTACATACATATTCTATTCACCCTTATCATGACGACTTTCATGATCAAGCTACTTTAGCTTATAAAGGCGAATCGTGAGTATAACATTAATTTTCAAAACCCCTTTGGATGATTAGGATGTCTAGCATCTCCAACCTTCGTAAATTCTCATCCAATATGAGAACATATATTATACTCTATCATATTGCAACCAAAACATTGTTTCAGATATCGTTATATCTGCCACACATGATGGTTTCTGAAACAATTATTTCAGCTCCTAGATAAACTTGATATTAAAACAATCAAGAATCATGGAGCCAAATATGATACTTAAGATACTAACACTGGAAATGTTACTCTTGATTTAATACCAACTATTAAATTTTATGGAGTAAATAGAGTTTGCTGAAAGTTTGCAATAGTACTTTAAACTTTAGATTGACACTCAACACAATACGATACCAGTTCGTAAAGTATATATCCAGAATTCTATAGTTCTATTATCTCAATTACAACTATGCAGAAGGTGGTGAATGAATGCCAATGACTACAACAAATTATGCAAATTCACTTTGATTTAATTTATGATAAATTGAGTTCTACTAATCCAAATTAGAAATGAACTCCCACTCAAAAACGACATCCCTCGTGTCTTTTTGGTGATTACATGAACCAAATCCACTACACCAAGTCCGATCATCACGTGAGTCGGTGTAGCTTCAAAGGCGAGCATCAAATGGGCATCATATCTACTATATGACTCATGATTAACCTTTCGGTCCGTGTTCCGAGGCCATGTCTGTACATGCTAGGCTCGCCAAGTAAGAACCTTAGTATTCGCGTGTGTAACTGTCTTACACCCGAAATATGGTCGTGGATCCAAAAAGACCCGATCATCATGTGATGTCTTGGAGCGACGAGAACATAATCGGTGCATACTAAAGGAAGAACACATTCTTATCTTGATATTTAAATGAGGTATCATCTTATTATGCTAATAAAACGCCAAACAAGCAATATAAGATGCTATCAAACATCACATGTTTATTAGTGAAATGATATGGTTCCCGCATATGATCTCCATCATGTGCACCGTGGTATGATCTCTATCATACCTTTATGTGTAAGGCCAAGGTCTATGGAACTTACACGCTATGTGTGTTGTAAGAGTATCATCTCATACTTCTACTTACAACATCACCATATCATAACACTAGCCCAGCAACAATCTAAACTAGACGCCTCTAATTTATCCATTGCAAGTTTTACGTGGCTTAGGGCTTTCGAATATAGAACCGTTCTTACCTACGAACATGAACCACAACGAGGATAACCAAATTGTTGACAACTCGTTGCAAATTAGATATTGACTATAGTAGGAGAGACAGACACCCGCTAGCCACTTATGCAAAACTAGTTACATGTCAAGCGTGGAACAAGTCTCATGTGCGAGGACATGTAAAGTTTGTCCGGGCCGCTTCATCCCACTATGCCACCAATATCCAAAGTACAACTAAGAAGCAATAAAATGATCATCATCGCCCACATACTCATATGTGTACTACCCGTGCAAAGTATCTACGCATAGATCCGGCTCTGATACCACTGTAGGGTTCGCAGCATAGAAAACAAAAAAATTCCTACGATGGGAACAACTATGTACCAAGATCTATCTACTAGATACAAACAACGGGCGGATGTATATCCGTAGAGAACATACCCTTGAAGACCGACAAAGCTTAACGAGTCCAAACTCATGGTTGATGTAGACAATCTCTTGCCGATCTCAAGATCGAGAGGAAGTCCTAGCGCCGCAAAACAGCAGCGCATCTGTGCTCGCACACACGTTCGAGGCATCGAGCAACCTCCGCCTCCTCGCTCCAGCGATGCAGCGGAAGCACAACTCTTTATTGCCGAATAGCCACCGGGAACATGTATCTCGCTAGTCCGAGACCATGGGGGATAAATACTAGAGGGGGAGAGAGATCCTTCACGAGGAGGTGTGAGTGAGAGAGAGGGAGGGGGCTCCTTTTATAGGGAGAGGGGGGCACCCAAGGGGCCATGCGACCAGCCATGGGGCTGCCCCCACCTCTTCCACATTCATGTGGGTGGACACTCCACTCACTCAAATGCCTTTCAATTCCCTCCACTCAAAAACCCACTCAAATTCCCATTAAATTTCCACCAAATTTAATGCAAACTCTCATTAAATAAAACTCCTTTTATTTATTCAGAATGTTGTCAATTACTTTAATGAAAAACATTCACATATAACCCCTTGCTAGTATTTCATTTCACATGCAGAAACACTTTTTGCAATTTCACCCGAAAACCCGTTTCGGTATCTAGTGAAATAAATTCCTGCGCTTGTTATTCTTTTCGGCATGAAACTTTTGCTCCAAATGGATGTCGGTGTCTCTTAAGTGTGTCACCCTACGGTTCACGAATAATGCAGACATGATCGAGACCCCTCTCATATCAATAATCAGAAGCGGGATCTGGAGACCCATACTGACTCCCACACATTCAACGATGACTTTCTTGTGATCGTCGGAACCTTTTACACTAGTATCTTAATCCTTTTGTTTCGCGATATATTACATGTCCGAGATTCGATCATCGGTATCTCCATACCTAGTTTGATCTCGTTACTGACATGTACTCTTTTCTCGTTCCCGTGATATAACATTCTAGTGATCAAATCACTTGCTTGCAAGCTAATCAATGTGATATCACCGAGAGGGCCCAGAGCATATCTATCCCGGGATGAACAAATTCCACTCTCGATCCATGGGCCTCAACATAACACTTTATTAGTTCTGAATCCATCTTTATAATTACCCTGTTACGGTGTGACGTTTGATGTTATCAAGAAACTCTTCCAGTGTTAGTGATTGACATGATCTCATGGTCTAAGGATTAGGATCACTTCGTAAGTTGTTATAGCAATATAAACTCAATGACTTTGATCGTAATGCTGTACTTCGGATGAATGTTCATCACATCATTACACTAATGTTGTGACCCCGTTATTAACAACATCCAATGTCCATGATCAGGAAACCTTGATCATCTTGTTAATCAACGAGCTAGTTTATGAGAGAGGCATAACTAGGAACTTCCTTTTTGTTTATTAAACACACATGTATTAACGTTTCCGTATTAATACAATTATAGCATGTAAAATAAACATTTATCATAAATAAGGAATATGATAATAACCACTTTATTATTGCCTCTCGGGCATATTCCCTTCAATTTTCGCGCTTTTGAACAAAACTTGTCAAAGTGATTGAAGCTTCTCTCAACTTGATGGAATTGAAGTAGATCATCAAGTTGACTGTGATAAGTTTCAATATGACCTTTGCTAAAACCTTATTTTGGGTAAACATGATTTGATCTAAGGGTAGATCAAATGGAATAAAAATTAAACCCTAACCCATTACTTAATGATTTATATTTGATCCTTAGGTGATCATATCATAGTATTCATTATAATCACTCATGAATACCAAATTATAAATATAACACAAATAATAAGAATGAAACAACTATATCTTAATCTCATCTACTTATACCATGAGTATCATGAAAATACCTAGCTTTAACTCTCTAGTGAGATTGAGTAGGAAAGAAACCAAAGTTAAGATCATTCACCATATATCTTTCTTTCCATATCAAACTTTATCATCTCTATTGAATCGTATCCTTATATTTGTTGTTCATCAATATTGAGTAATCAACTATTGATTCACCAATTCTTAACCTATCAATTCCTGACCTATCAACTCTTATCCTTATTATAGCATTCACTTAAGGGTTATAAAGAAAGAAGTAGGAAGAGTTAAATAGTGATGCTAGTTTTAGATGTCATCTATAGGATGGGAGTGATTGGAGGAAATCAAATCAATATGGTAACAAAGAAGATTCCAAGGATGAATATTGAAGATACGTTACCAGGAGTAGTCCTATTGTATCAAGTAGGTATAGTCAATGAATTATATCTCTTAATCCAATAGAGCTAAACAAAAGATAATTATAATACAACTGTAATGTTGTATGGATGGAAGCCTTGTTTAGCAACTGGAAATCTGAACCATAAAGGATCAAAGGATTATAATGATCATGCCTTATTCACCAATATTGAATGCTTATACCAAGTATAAGTGACATTGGTGGATAAAACATGATTGAACCATAGTATAGAGTTATTATCCTAGATTAGTCATTACAAGTCACATTAATATAATGTGGGGTTGGAATGTTAGATACTGGAGTCAAGTAGAGACAAGATAGTATGATTAAAATGATGTTAGAGCAACATTGGATTAAAGAAGTAGTATTTTCCTCTTTGGAAATACTAAGCCCTTGAGGTGAAGTAGGATTCGATGTATACATATATTGAAGTGGTATTAGTGAAGGATGATTAAGGAAGAGTATAATTGGAGTTAGAAGTAATCACTTGTTGGATGGGGACATTATCAGCAGTAGAGTAGTTGATATAACCAAGTCTGGATAAGTGAAGATTATGAAAAGCTTTAGTGTAAGGCTCATTGGATTTATCAATGGGTTTAGAAGAATAAAAGGTGGATAAGAATATTATTGTAAGGTAAAGCTCATCATGTTAACACATGATGATGTATAGGAAGAAGTAATATATCTAAGAAAAGAATTCATTAGTTAGAAGTCCAGAATTATGAAGTATGGAATATAGGTATACTTGTTAAACACTAGACCCTAGATCTTTACCAAACATATTATCCATTTCATCTAATTGATCTATCATCTTATTTACACAAAGCTTCATAGAAATATTTACTACATCAAATCACCTGAGCACATCTTTGTCATTTTTAATCATCATTATCATATGTGCTTCAGAATTAACTTTATCAATTATTTCTCATAAGTTATCCTAGAAAACAAATCCACTATTTTACTTTGAATGGTGATATTATTAAATTCACCAACATAAAGACAATAGGTTTAGCCATTAATCTTTATTCACATCAACAAAAGAAAATAAGTATAGTAAGTACCTTAAACCCTAGGGTGAGTAAGTACAATTCAGAATTCTAAACTTATTAATAAGTTTTCTCATCAACATCTCATAAATATTCTATATATAATCATAAGACAAAATCTTTAATTCATTTCTCTAACCACTCATCCCATATGAGCATGGAATAAGTGGGGATCCAATAGTATAAACCATTCTATCCTATACTATGTGATTAAATACCTGTAAATAAACGCTATGAATATTATTAAACATTTTAAAAACTTAATTACTTCTCATAAAAGTGAAAACAATGTTATAGAAAAGAATATATATAAAGAAAATATCAATACATAGTAAAAGTTCACAAATGGATTCTTAATAATTTCATTGTTGCTGCAAATGTTCAGCAAATAAAAATTCCATAAAGATAAGTCAAAGTTATTGCTTAAATTCAAAGCTAAAAACAAAACAGAAAATGAAAAAAGAATAAAACCAGGAAAAAACTGAGGACACACCAAATCTGGCCCATGGCCCATCTCCTCTCTTGCTTACTCGTCGCTCACACGCGCCGCACTGCAGCCCACCTGGCCCAGCATTAGCCTGCTAGAAGCCCGTACCTCTTCGACCTTCTAACTATGTCGTCTTCCTCGCGCCACCGGCGACCTCATGATCCGGCGAAGCAGCTCGCTGGCGGCCACCCCATAGCCGGCCGAGATCCGCGCCACTGCTCTACGTCGTCTATTTAAACCAGCGTCGCCGCCGGAGAACCCTAATCCCCTTCTTCCTCTTTGTTTCCTCTCAGAGGCCAAACCCTAGCTTTAACTGCCGATGCACGCCGCCGTCCAGAGACCACTCCGGAGCCGTCCGAGGATGCTATGAGCTCCGTGTCGTCGCCCTCGTCATCTTGGAGGAAGGAATCGAGCCGGGATGTACAGGATCAACCGAATCGTGACAATCTTCTCCGTCTCCTACGAAGTTCATCGCCGACGATTAGATCGCTCCCGACCACCTCCGGCCTCGCCGAGCCCTTCATCATGCTCCTGGTGAGCCTCTGAACCTTGTGGTCCTGTCCGATTCGTTGATCGCGTGTATTAGATATCAACCCACGGGGATGCCGAATGTACCGCCGCAAACGCTCGTCGCCGACCAACCTCCGATGACCAAAACAGAGCGGCGCCGCCACTATAAGGTTCACGGCGATGTCGTCTTTCCGTTAAGCCCCAGCACCAACTCGCGCAAACAGAAAATCCATAGAATCGAAAGCTACTGTGAGGATCCCCATTGATGATGTCACCATGTTGTCATGGTGATGTCATATTTAAATTTCCTTTATTTCTTTTCAGTAATAATTCTGTAATAAATAAAAACAATAAAAATGACATGGCAATAGGTCCCACCAGTCAGTGACTGGGGGTAGAATAGGCCCTGGTGAGAAAAACCGTTCATTGCATGCTGACATCAGCATTACTTAATAAATACATTTAGTATTTAATTAAAAAAAATCATAAAATGATCCAATCTTATAAAATCAATAACTTTTGTTTTATAATTCACAAAAATATGTTTAATATATGAAATTTTTTAGAAAAATAAAATCTACAACTTAAAACTATCATCAAATATTATTATGATGATTATTTTAATAAATTTTATTTAATAAAGGTTTTATAAGTAATAAAACTTTAATAATTTATATTTTAATAATGATAGATGTTAAAAATATAAATAAAATACTAAAAATCTTAGAAAAATAATAATTACACTTTAAAGTTATAATTATACATTAATATTTCACTTAATTAAATATTTGATATTTATTAAGTATTTATAAAGTAATAAACCTTATTAAAATCATATCCTATTATTTATAAATCACAAAAATAAATGTAATATACCGAAATAATAACAAAAATAATACCTACATGTTAAAAATGTGATATTCCACTTTTGAATTAAATAAAAGGTTAAACAACTTTAATAACTTAAATATAAACTTATTTCCTTAATAGCTAATTCATATAAAGGTAAATAAAATTTGTTAATATTCCAAAAATTGCCAATTTAGATTTAATAAGTAATAATAGTCTTAAATACTAATTATATGAAGTCAAAATGGTTTAACACATTTTAAATAAAATTTTATTAAGTTGTCCTTCAACCATAAATGCATATTCTTTTATAAAAGGATTCTTATTTAATATAAAATCTCCAAGAATAATTGTAATAAGATAAAACCCATTCTTTATATTAATCACGAGTTTATAAACAGACTAAAACACTATACATGAGTTCATAAGTAGTAAATAATGTTGTTTACTTATTCATAAACCCTAACCACACCCTTATAGGGAGATGAATTCCTTTATACCATTATAATATACAGAAATCACTACCCCAATAGAATTAATTCCATTTTTAAGCAACTCTAAAGAAACAATATAAAATGAACAAGATACAAGTATCATAAGTAAATACACTCTAAATCTACCTACATTCTTAAAGATACTTATAGTTACCAAACTTTAAGTATAATGCTAAAGACTTTATTATATGCTTTATAGTTAACTTTGGTCTGTTATAATTAAGTTATAAAGTATCTTAATACCAAACCAACCCAATTAAAAACCAAGATAGATAAGTCTCAAATACTTCTAATTCATTATTCCAGAAAAGGTTATTCTTTCCGACTTAAAGGCTATAACTATAAAGAACACCTCATAAGGTTAACTTAAAAGCTTAAATGCTTCTGCTTAGTTGAGTAAGATTTTCTTCAAAAGTTATTTGTCTTGCCACTTCAATCAAGATATGAAAATTAATAGTAAAAACCTTACTTTATACTTTACTTGTATAATAAGATTGTTAATACTTAAATTCTTTATAAGTGACATTACTTGCAAAGTAAAACTTGAAGATAAACAATTAAGATATAATCAACTTTGAGTAGCATTCCATACTATGTATTTTGTTGTTGTATAAATACATGTTGTTTTCCACACACTCACAAGCCTTAATAAGAAGCACATGTATGAAACTTAATCTAAAAGGGCAACACATTCCAAGGAAACCCTTTCCAGAATCCAAACCCTAGAACAACGTTATTCTCAGGATTCACGTTTATCAACTTGCATTACATTACTTATGCATAAAAGCATCTTGCTTCTTTAAACATTAGTCCTTACCGGACCAATGATGCTGATTTCAGATGTTGAATCTTTTATATTGTCTTGAAGACCATGAGTGCATAATCTTGTAATCACAAAATGCAAGTTCACACTTGCTCATGTCCTTTGATTATTTTCTGTAAAGTATTTTACAAATCCAGTGTTGTCATCACCTGCATTTGAAAAAGATCAGAAAACACTATTTTCATAATAATATGATTATAGGTTATTTACCATGAGGTAATAACCTACTTTAAGAGTTCTGGTGGTAAAGGAACATATTATCTAGGACTTAACAACCAATATCGCCAGTGATTCTTGCGCCGTATATTACGTGTTGACCATGAGATTTGGAATGGGACGAAGAAGTCAGCTGTATCTTTTCCCTCTCGCATGGAGCTGGATGTGCGGGTCGTGGCTGTTATCACTCGTAGCGTGCATATTATTTATGGTAATTCGTAGAGGATATGCATGAAGGGAATATGCCCTAAGAGGCAATAATAAAATATTTATTATGTGTATTCCAAGTATATGATAGATGTTTATTTTGCATGCTATAATTGTATTAATACGGAAACGTTAATACATGTGTGTTTAATAAACAAACAGAAAGTTCCTAGTTACCCCTCTCTCATAAACTAGTTCGTTGATTAACAAGATGATCACGGTTTCATGATCATAGACATTGGATGTTGTTAATAACGAGATCACAACATTAGTGTAATGGTGTGATGAACATTCATCCGAAGTATAGCATTACGATCAAAGTCATTGAGTTTATATTGGTATAAACAAACTACGAAGTAGTCCTAATCCTTAGACCATGAGATCATGCCAATCACTAACACCAGAAGAGTTTCTTGTTGACATCAAACGTCACTCCATAACTGGGTGATTATAAAGATCGCTTCAAAGCTACTAAAGTGTTATGTTGAGAATCATGGATCAAGAGTGGAATTTGTTCATCCCGATGACGGATAGATATGCTCTAGGCCCTCTCGGTGATATCACATTGGTTAGCTTGCAAGCAAGTGATTTGATCACTAGAATGTTATATCACGGGAACGAGAAAAGAGTGCATGTCAGTAACGAGATCAAACTAGGTATGGAGATACCGATGATCGAATCTCGGACATGTAATATATCGTGAAACAAAGGGATTAAGATACAGGCGTAAAAGGTTCCGACGATCACAGGAAAAGTCATCGTTGAATGTGTGGGAGTCAGTATGGATCTCCAGGTCCCGCTACTGATTATTGATCGGAGAAGGGTCTCGGTCATGTCCGCATTATTCGCGAACCGTAGTGTGACACACTTAAGGGACACTGGCATCCAGTTGGAGCAAATGTTTCATGCCGAAAGAATAAACAAGCGCATGAATTTATTTCACTAGATACCGAAACAGGTTTTCGGGTGAAATTGCATAAAGTGGCTATGCATGTGAAATGGAATTCTAGCAAGGGGTTATTTGTGAATGTTTGTCATTAAAGTAATTGACAAAATTCTGAATAAAATAAAAGAGTGTTATATAATGAGAGTTTGCATTAAATTTGGTGAAAATTTAATGGGAATTTGAGTGGACTTTTGAGTGGAGGGAATTTAAAGGAATTTTGTGAGTGGAGTGTCCACCCACATGAATAGGGGAGGGAAGGGGGCAGCACCCATGCGCCGGCCACCCCCTTGGGGTCCCCCCCCTCCTATAAAAGGAGCCCCCCTCCTCACTTGTCTCTCACACCTCCTCGTGAAGGATCTCTCTCCCCCTCTAGAATTTATCCCCCATGGTCTCAGACTAGGGAGATACATGTTCCCGGTGGCTATTCGGCAAGAAAGGGTTGTGCTTCCGCTGCATCGCTGGAGCGAGGAGGCGGAGGTTGCCCGGTGTCTTGTACGTGTGTGCGAGCACGGATGCGCTGCTGCTTTGCGGCGCTAGGACTTCCTCTCGATCTTGAGATCGGCAAGAGATCGTCTACATAAACCACGAGTTGAACTCGTTAAGCTTTGTCGGTCTTCAAGGGTATGTTCTCTACGGATATACATCCGCCCGTTTTTTGTATCTAGTAGATATATCTTGGTACATAGTTCCCATCGTAGGAAATTTTTTGTTTTCTATGCTGCAAACCCTATAGTGGTATCAGAGCTGGATCTATGCGTAGATGCTTTACACGGGTAGTACACATATGAGTATGTGGGTGATGATAATAATGTTGTTGCTCCTTTGTTGTAATTTTGGATATTGGTGGCATAGTGGGATGAAGCGGCCCGGACAAACTTTACATGTCCTCGCACATGAGACCTGTTCCACGCTTGACATGCAACTAGTTTGCATAAGTGGCTAGCGGGTGTCTGTCTCTCCTACTATAGTAAATATCTATTTTGAAAACGAGTTGTCAACAATTTGGTTATCCTCGTTGTGGTTCATGTTCGTAGGTAAGAACGGTTCTATCTCGAAAGCCCTAAGCCACGTAAAACTTGCAATGGATAAATTAGAGGCGTCTAGTTTAGATTGTTGCTGGGCTAGTGTTATGATATGGTAGTGTTGTAAGTAGAAGTATGAGATGATACTCTTACAACACACATAGCGTGTAATCTCCATAGACCTTGGACTTACACATATAGGTATGATAGTAATCATACCACGGTGCATATGATAGAGATCATATGCGGGAACCATATCATTTCACTAATAAACATGTGATGTTTGATAGCATCTTATATTGCTTGTTTAGCGCTTTGTTAGCATAATAAGATGATCCCTCATTTAAATATCAAGATAAGAATGTGTTCTTCCTTTAGTATGCACCGATTATGTTTTCGTCGCTCCAAGACATCACGTGATGATCGGGTGTTCTTGGATCCACGACCATATTTCGGGTGTAAAACAGTTACACACGCGAATACTAAGGTTCTAACTTGGCGAGCCTAGCATGTACAGACATGGCCTCGGAACACGGACCGAAAGGTTAAGCATGAGTCATATAGTTGATATGATGCCCATTTGATGCTCGCCTTTGAAGCTACACCGACTCACGTGATGATCGGACTTGGTGTAGTGGATTTGGTTCATGTAATCACCAAAAAGGCACGAGGGATGTCGTTTTTGAGTGGGAGTTCATTCGTAATATGGATTAGTTGAACTCAATCTATCATACACTTAGTCTAAACTTTACAAATTCTGTTGTAGATGGCACCACCTGCTTTTAATTTCAATGTGTTCATGGAGAAAGAGAAACTTGCAACGAACGGTAGCAACTTTACCGAATGGGCCATGAATTTGAGGATTCTCCTCTCTGCTGCACAAAAGCAATATGTGCTAGAAGCGCCGTTAAGACCTCCACCTTTAGATGATGCCCCTGACGAGGAGAAGAATGTCTATCAGACTCGTCAGGAGGACCACAACTTAGCTCATTGCGTCATATTGTATGGGCTATAGCCGGAACTTCGAAAGCGTTTCGAAAATGGCAATGCTTTTGATACAATGGGTGAGTTGAAAATGATTTTCGACACACATGCTGCTGTAGAGAGCTACAACGCTTCAGAAAAGTTCTTTAGCTGCATGATGGAAGAGCACAACTCCGTTAGTGAGCATGTACTCAAGATGTCGGGTTACGCCGATAAGCCTGTGTCCTTGGGAATATCGATTCCCATTGACTTAGGCATCCATCGTGTTCTGCAGTCTCTGCCACCTAGCTATAAAAGCTTCGTGATGAACTATAATATGCAAGGCATGAAGAAGTCTCTCCCCGAGCTTCTGTCAATGCTTAAAACTGCAGAAGTGGAGATCAAAAAGGAACATCAAGTGTTGATGATCAATAGGAACACTGGTTTCAAGAAAGACAAGAAGGGAAAACGGAAGGAAAGTAAGGGCGGCATTCCTGTTGCCGTGCCTGAAAAGAAACCCCGAGTTGGACCTAAGTCTGATACCGAGTGCTACTATTGTAAGGGGACTAGCCACTGGAAGCGCAACTGCCCCAAGTATTTGGCAGACAAGAAAGCCGGCAAGGCAAACAAAGGTATATATGATATACATGTTATTGATGTGTACTTGACTAGTGCTCGCAGTAGCACCTGGGTATTTGATACCGGTTCAGTTGCTAATATTTGTAACTCGAATCAGGGGCTGCGGAACAAGCGACCGCTAGCAAGGGATGAGGTCAAGATGCGTGTCGGCAATGGATCAAGCGTTGATGTGATCGCCGTCGGAACGCTGCCTCTCCACTTGCCATCAGGATTAGTTATAAACTTGAATAATTGTTATCTGGTGCCTGCACTAAGCATGAACATTGTATTTGGATCGTGTTTGATGCGAAGTGGTTATTAATTTAAATCCGAGAACAATGGTTGTTCCATTTATATGAATGAAATCTTTTATGGTCATGCACCGATGATGAATGGTTTATTTCTTTTGGATATCGATAATAATGTTACACATATTCATAATGTTGATGCTAAAAGGATTAAACTAAATGATGATATATCCGCATATATGTGGCACTGCCGTCTAGGTCATATTGGCGTTAAACGCATGAAGAAGCTCCATTCGGATGGACTTTTGGAATCACTTGATTATGAATCATTTGATACATGTGAGCCATGCCTTATGGGCAAGATGACTAGAACGCCATTTTCCGGTTCAATGGAACGGGCGACAGATTTATTGGAAATCATACATTCTGATGTATGCGGTCCAATGAGTGTGTCGGCGCGAGGTGGATATCATTATTTTGTTACTTTCACGGATGATTTGAGTAGATAAGGTTATATCTACTTGATGAAACACAAGTCTGAAACCTTTGAAAAGTTCAAGGAATTTCAGAATGAAGTGGAAAATCATCGTAATAGAAAGATCAAATTTCTACGGTCCGACCGTGGAGGTGAGTATCTAATTTACGAGTTTAGCACTCACATGAAAGAGTGTGGAATTGTTTCACAACTCACACCTGCCGGAACACCACAGCGAAATGGTGTGTCGGAACGTTGTAATCGTACTTTATTAGATATGGTTCGATCTATGATGTCTCTGACGGACTTGCCGTTGTCATTTTGGGGCTATGCACTAGAAACTGCTGCATTCACTTTAAATCGGGCACCATCTAAATCCGTTGAAAAGACACCGTATGAATTGTGGTTTGGAAACAAACCTAAGCTGTCATTTCTTAAAGTTTGGGGATGCGATGTTTATGTGAAGAAACTTCAACCGGATAAACTCGAACCCAAAGCGGAAAAATGCGTCTTTATTGGATACCCTAAGGAAACTATTGGGTATTCCTTCTATCACAGATCCGAGGGCAAGGTTTTTGTTGCCAAGAATGGATCCTTTCTAGAGAAAGAGTTTCTCGCGAAAGGTGTGAGTAGTCGGAAGGTAGAACTCGAAGAGGTTATTGAACCTTCTCTTCAAAGTATGGCGAGTAGCGCAGCGCCGGAATTTGTTCCGGAGTTGGCTCCACCTGTTGAAGAGGGAACTAATGATAATGATCATGAAACTCCGAAAGAGAGTACTACCAAACCTCGCAGGTCAAGCAGGACGCGTGCAGCTCCCGAGCTGTACGGAAATCCTGTCATGAATTTCATGGTTGATGAAAATGATGACCCTGCGACGTATGAAGAAGCAATGATGAGCCCGGATTCCAACAAATGGTTAGAAGCCATGAAATCCGAGATGGAATCCATGTATAAAAATCAAGTTTGGAACTTGGTGGACTTACCTCATGACCGAAAGGCCGTGGAGAACAAATGGATTTTCAAAAGGAAAACTGATGCTGATGGTAATGTAACCGTCTATAAAGCTCGACTTGTCGCAAAGGGGTTTCGACAAATTCAAGGAGTTGACTACGATGATACATTCTCTCCCGCAGCGATGCTAAAGTCAGTTAGGATTATGTTAGCAATTGCTGCATATTTCGATTATGAGATATGGCAAATGGATGTCAAAACCGCGTTTCTCAATGGTAATATTGAAGAAGAGTTGTATATGATACAACCAAAGGGTTTGTCGATCCTAAGGATGCTAACAAGGTGTGCAAGCTTCAGCGATCCATCTATGGATTGAAGCAAGCATCACGGAGTTGGAATCTCCGCTTTGATGAGGTGATCAAAGAGTTTGGATTTGTCCAAAATTATGGAGAAGCTTGTATTTACAAGAAAGTGAGTGGGAGCAATGTGGCATTTCTGATATTATATGTGGATGACATATTATTGATCGAAAATGATATAGATCTTTTAAACGGTGTTAAAAGTTATCTAAACAGCAAATTTTCAATGAAGGACCTAGGTGAAGCATCATACATATTAGGCATAAAGATCTATAGAGATAGATCTAGGCGCCTAATAGGGCTATCGCAAAGTACATACCTTGATAAGATTTTAAAGAAGTTTAAAATGGAAAATAGTAAGAAGGGGTTCTTACCTATGACACAAGGCATGACATTGAGTAAGACTCAAAGTCCGGCTTCGGCGGAAGAAAGAGAGATAATGGACAAGGTCCCCTATGCTTCATGTGGCATCCCGCTAAAACCACTACTAGAAAATCGCGTTGTTTGTTGTGCATTGCATCATCATGACCGCATGCTCATGTCATCATGCCACATTGCATTTGAGCATCGTCATCATCATGCATGGTTTTTGTCTAAACTACTTTCGAAAAACATATTTTGTTTTCTAAGTACTCCCGTCTTTATTTCAAAATCCAAAACCCGGGTCTCCGGATTATTTTGTTTTGTCTGCCAACGAATTTCAAACGCCCTGTTTTAAATAAATAAAATGTTTAAACATTTTTAGGGGGCAGCCAAACCGGGCCGATCCGACCCAGTCGGCCACCCCCAGTACAAAACCAGCCTATCTAAACTTTTCCTACCCCAGCCTAGCTACCCAGCCTCCCTCCACCTCACCCTGGCCAATCCCCTCCCTCCACCTCACCCCTCCACATCACTCCCTCCAATCACCACTCGCCACCTCATATCCCCTCCCTCCTCCAGCCAACCACCTCACGCCACCTCACCCCCAACCCCCTCCCTCTCCCTGTTCACACGCACACCACACACCCAGCCCCACCTGACCACTCCCACCGGCCACGCGCTCCACACACCGCCTGCCACGCCTGCAGCGGGGCCCCACCCCGCGTGGCCACGCCTGACCGGCCGCCCCCAGACGCCTCCCCCACTCCCTGGAACCCCGGCCCCACCGCTGGCCTCGATCCCCGCTCCTACCTACCTCTGTTCCACCCCATCGCGAACGCCCCTCTCTCCCTGTCCCGCGCAACCACCGCCGCCAGGAGCGAGACGAGCCTCGCTCGATCTCCTCCCCGTCAGCCTCGCCGGGCCCCTCTCCCTACACCAGCGACCTCACCCCGCCGACGCGCCTCTGCCCCAACTCCGGCGGCGCTTCCTCCTCTCCGTGGGAGCCCTCCTCCGCTCGGGCTCTCCTTCGCCGCCACCGTTGGTTCCCTCCCGAGCTCGGCCCTGTCCGCCGCCGCCCCTGCGTGTCCACGCCGACCTTCCTCTCCCCCAACGGCTCCCTTTCCCCCGCTTCTCTCCTGCAGGAGCTTGTGTTGTCGCCTCGTGCTCCGCGCGCGGCGCCCGTCGCCTCCGGCCGGCCACTCCCTCCTCTGGCGCCGGCCTCCTCCTCCCGCGTCTGCCTCTCGCCGAGCTCGCCTCTGCCGGCTGCCTCGCCCCTTCCCCTGTGCTTGCCGGTGGCCGCCGGGCTGGCCGGCCGTGCTCAGCGCCTCCGGCCTCTCCTCTTCGGCCGTCGCCCCGAGCTCACGCCTTGGCCACCTCCCTCGCCCTGCAGACGCTGCTCCCTCTCCGTCGCTCTGCCCCACGAGCTTCCTCCCCCGGAGTTGCTCCGCCATGGCCCGTCACCAGCTCGTCGTCGACCCTGGGTCCCCTGGCCAGGACCTCTGCCGCCAGTGGCCTCGTCCCTAGGCCCTGCACGTCCTTCCCCGGCCTTCCTCCCCCTGGTGTCCGGCGGGTTCTGCTTCCAGCGCGCGCATCTCCGTTTATCGGTGCTGCTCAAGGACAAGACAGATACAAGGCCATCTGTGTGTTCCTGCTACGTGTGCACGCAAGCACAGTCAAATTCAAGTGGCAAGTTCCTACAATCCGCTTGATGTTGTCCGTGTCGTGGACTGCTCCTGTTGCTTGTCGACAAGGCCGCAAACAAGAACCAGTCCTCGTTTCTTTCGACAAGATCTTCCTCTCCGAACCCGGAAGCCCGATCCCTCGTCGAACCCTGAAGACCGAACCCTGGCGCGTCAAGTTCTCCTCCCCGGATTCAAGGACTCCGACATGGTGCGACAAGTACTTCTACCCGAGCATAAGACCGGTCGAAAACGCCAAGATCTCCAATTGGAACCCAAGGACACCGAGACCCCGGTACGACAAGAACTCCTTCCCGCACCGATGCCCGAGGACCGGACGCCAAGGTCGCCTACACGGAACGCCAAGTTCTCCCCCTTGAACGCCATGACCGTCTACACGACCCGACGACCGCGGATGCGACAAGATCATCTCTCGGACGCCGAGTTCTTCGACCCCGGAGACCGATCCATCGGGACATCAAGACCTCCTTCCGAACCCAAGTTCTCCGTCGCGACACGACAAGTTCTCCATCATGTATCCGAAACTTGCCGTCCTCGTCAAACCCTGAGACCGAGCCCCAAACCACATCGAACCCCAAGATCACCGAACCCTAATGTGTGACCCCTTTTCTCGAACCCTATTTTATAAATGATATTACTTGTTGCATATAAAATTGTCATACGTGCATACATGTTGTGGGTTTGGGGGCATTAAGCCGATTCACCTTATAATCAAATATGGAGTCTATATGCGGGATATCTTTGTCTTATTCCGGACTCCATTTAAATTGGCAAAGCGAACCGAAGCTATGTTTTGTCTTGCTAATCCAACATTTAAAATGCAGGGTAGCTAAACAACATGAACCACCTAAATATTTGTCGGGACCCCGGTTCCGCTTAATCTTGCCTAATTGCATCGCATCTTGCCATGTCATACATCATACATGCATCATGCCCGATCTTCTGCCGTGGTATTAAATAGTGCATCCGGTGTTTCTTCTAGTGTTTTGCTTCTTCGCGGATTAGGCCGATGAGTTGATGCGAGTGTCGACCCGATCTTCGGTTGAACCTTCGGCAATGTTTTCAGGCGAGCATCTCCCCCTTTCTACCTATCTTACTTTTATAGTATTTATTCCCTCCTGTTGATCTATTGCTATCTGTGTTGCGATGCTCTAGTTTTCGTACCCGTGTTATCCCTTGCAGCCTTATATTGCCTTGGACACCTCCTATTATCTGTTGTTTGGTAGATAGTTGGACCTGCGCGTCGTAGTCGCTTGCTCAAGTGCTGTTGCGTGTCGTCCAGTACCACAGTTGTTGGAGTATTGCCGCATGTTTAATGTTGGAGATGATCATAACTTTAATTATTGTTTAATAACTAAAATTGAAGTAGGTAAATGCAGAGGCACAGGTGGGCAATAGATGTTATTTGGTTGTTAACCGTCCACTTGTGTCCCGTAGGACTCCGAGTACTTGATACCTGTTCCTTGAATATTCGCGCTATCCACATCCGGGAGGATTATGGGACCCCCCTGAGCCAGAGCTTGATTCATTCTTATTTCTTGGGGCCACAAACTAGTTTGAGGTTTTATTTACTATCCTGTACCTATGCCATGCTTTACTGCTTTATTTACGATTGTGCGAGGAGCACCTGTACTGTTTAGGATCGTGACCCGTTTTCGCGGTATCGACAAGCCCAGTCACACTTTCGGGTTCCCAGTCGTTTACAGCCGGCCCCACAAACCTTGAGTCCGTCTCGAAGTCAGCTAACTTCGTTGCGGGTATACTTAATGGGGTGGCCCCCTGAAATATTTCTGAATCTTGTGATTGCTTTGTCGTGAAAGCCTCGTTGGGTTTTGATTTGGTTTTTCCGAGGTTGATCGAGTGTGTGTTGCTATTTGTGCACCCCTGCAGGGTAAAACTTTATGAAAGCCGTGTCCGCGGTTATGGACGACTTGGAGCACAGTATCTCGATCATAGACAACTATAACTAAAGTAGTGCTATAAATTTGACTTTATAATGACTAGTAATCAGCTTCACTATAATGGAATGGCTAAATAAAATTGCCAACAATTGCTTGTTTGGGTTATCTCATGCTATTTATATCTGACTAGTAAGTATTGCAACTATAACGGAATGGCTAAATAAAAGTACCAACAACTGCTGGGTTTGGGATATCTCATGCTATTTGTATCCGATTAGTAAGTGTTGCAACTACAACGGAATGTTTAACTAAAACTGCCCACTGCTTATTATATCAGGACGACTATCTATACCTGACTAGTAATTGCTGCAACGATAACGGAATAAATAAAACTGCCAATGGTGTGAGTTCCTCGGTTGACTTCCTCGTTTGGTCTCGAGGGGGAAATACCAGGATGGGCATGTTTGGTGTTAGAATCAGGTTGGATCCGAGTAGGTCTTTCTTATCCCTATCTGGTAGCCGCCAGTTATATCGAGTCTCTATAGGTCGTTTAGTGCATGCTGTGCTGCCGCTGCAGTCCACCATACCTGTGTAGGCGAGGACCGCCGAATTCTAGCCTCGCCGTGTACTGGCCTCAGTACTGACCGCTCTCTCTTTTTCCTTTGCCCTTTGTCGGCACCCCTTTTGTTTAAGCAGGTTTTGAGATCGACGTTGTTAGCAGGGTTACCCTTCCGGCTTGGCCTGGGCAGGGTTATGGACGCCATTGGTTATTCTTCAGGGCTCTTAGCCCCATTTGCATCTTGTCCGTAGTCGGACGCTCTATCATTTTCAAGGTGATTTGGATCTTTGTTCTGTATATCTGTATTCTTGACTCATGGAGTCGTGTTGTATATATATATCTGTTCTGTGGGTCCCATCGAGGACTGTTGTGTAATGTTATTACTTCGTTTTCCACCCGCGCGCAAGTGCCTGGTGGGCACCTTTGAATCGTTTCTATGCGGGTTTGGCGGGAAGCGCTGAAACTTGCATAGGGCCGATTCTGAGGGTGTTACAGAGTGGTATCAGAGCTCAGCAGTTGCGATACCCCCACAAGTCCAGCCTGTAGGATAACCTAGCTAACGGCCGAAGTAGAGTGTCAAAACTATTTTTGCAAAATCGGTTGGATAGTTCTGATTAGGTCTGATTTTACTCCTTACCCCTCTGCTGCTCTCCTCCCACCTCTGCGTGTTTTGAATCCGCTCTCTTCTCTCTCTTCGAGTCCAGGATTTCTCGTGGTTGGGTTCCATCGTACCTTCAGGGTTTCGCTTCCTCCTTTGGTAACGGTGTTGCTACATCTGGTCTTCGTGCTATCCGAGGAATCCTTCGTCTGGTGGACTTCTCTTTGTTCCTTCTCGTGCCTTCCAGTGTTTTCCGACGCGATGACATCATCTACGCCAGATCCGATGCAGAGTCTGCATCACTCCTTTGTTTCTGAACCTCGATTGCCGAGATCTTCAGTCTGATTCCGAGAATGGTTGCACGCTTTTCTACTGATTGTGCAGAGTAATAGTTTGGGTGCGTGATGGATTGGCCCCCATGCCGACTACTCACTCTATTCGCTTGTGTACATTGAAGTGGATGAGAATGCATCGGTTCACTCCTTCCATCGAAGCTAGAGGTGGCTTTATTTGTTGATACCTCTACCTTCGACCTTTTGTTCCCGGGGTGTTCTCTCGACGATCACGGACAACGACCTCTTGTTAGTGGTGTCGCGAGGATCTACACGACGCGAGAAGATTCAGATCATTGCCCTTATTCACGGTACCATGAGGCGGATCTCGAGGGCGAGATCCATTGTTAGTGGTGTCGAATTGTGGCATCCCGCTAAAACCACTACTAGAAAATCGCGTTGTTTTTTGTGCATTGCATCATCATGACCGCATGCTCATGTCATCATGCCACATTGCATTTGAGCATCGTCATCATCATGCATGGTTTTTGTCTAAACTACTTTCGAAAAACATATTTTGTTTTCTAAGTACTCCCGTCTTTATTTCGAAATCCAAAACCCGGGTCTCCGGATTATTTTGTTTTGTCTGCCAACGAATTTCAAACGCCCTGTTTTAAATAAATAAAATGTTTCAACATTTTTAGGGGGCAGCCAAACCGGGCCGATCCGACCCAGTCGGCCACCCCCAGTACAGAACCAGCCTATCTAAACTTTTCCTACCCCAGCCTAGCTACCCAGCCTCCCTCCACCTCACCCTGGCCAATCCCCTCCCTCCACCTCACCCCTCCACATCACTCCCTCCAATCACCATCTGCCACCTCATATCCCCTCCCTCCTCCAGCCAACCACCTCACGCCACCTCACCCCCAACTCCCTCCCTCTCCCTGTTCACACGCACACCACACACCCATCCCCACCTGACCACTCCCACCGGCCACGCGCTCCACACACCGCCTGCCACGCCTGCAGCGGGGCCCCACCCCACGTGGCCACGCCCGACCGGCCGCCCCCAGATGCCTCCCCCACTCCCTGGAACCCCGGCCCCACCGCTGGCCTCGATCCCCGCTCCCACCTACCTCTGTTCCACCCCATCGCGAACGCCCCTCTCTCCCTGTCCCGCGCAACCACCGCCGCCAGGAGCGAGACGAGCCTCGCTCGATCTCCTCCCCGTCAGCCTCGCCGGGCCCCTCTCCCTACACCAGCGACCTCACCCCGCCGACGCGCCTCTACCCCAACTCCGGCGGCGCTTCCTCCTCTCCGTGGGAGCCCTCCTCCGCTCGGGCTCTCCTTCGCCGCCACCGTTGGTTCCCTCCCGAGCTCGGCCCTGTCCGCCGCCGCCCCTGCGCGTCCACGCCGACCTTCCTCTCCCCCAACGGCGCCCTTTCCCCCGCTTCTCTCCTGCAGGAGCTTGTGTTGTCGCCTCGTGCTCCGCGCGTGGTGCCCGTCGCCTCCGGCCGGCCACTCCCTCCTCCGGCGCTGGCCTCCTCCTCCTGCGTCTGCCTCTCGCCGAGCTTGCCTCTGCCGGCTGCCTCGCCCTTCCCCTGTGCTGGCCGGTGGCCGCCGGGCTGGCCGGCCGTGCTCAGCGCCTCCGGCCTCTCCTCTTCGGCCGCCGCCCCGAGCTCACGCCTTGGCCACCTCCCTCGCCCTGCAGACGCTGCTCCCTCTCCGTCGCTCCGCCCCACGAGCTTCCTCCCCCGGAGTTGCTCCGCCATGGCCCGTCCCCGGCTCGTCGTCGACCCTGGGTCCCCTGGCCAGGACCTCTGCCGCTAGTGGCCTCGTCCCTGGGCCCCGCACGTCCTTCCCCGGCCTTCCTCCCCTTGGTGTTCGGCGGGTTCTGCTTCCAGCGCGCGCGTCTCTGTTTATCGGTGCTGCTCAAGGACAAGACAGATACAAGGCCATCTGTGTGTTCCTGCTACCTGTGCACGCAAGCACAGTCAAATTCAAGTGGCAAGTTCCTACAATCCGCTTGATGTTGTCCGTGTCGTGGACTGCTCCTGTTGCTTGTCGACAAGGCCGCAAACAAGAACCAGTCCTCGTTTCTTTCGACAAGATCTTCCTCTCCGAACCCGGAAGCCCGATCCCTCGTCGAACCCTGAAGACCGAACCCTGGCGCGTCAAGTTCTCCTCCCCGGATTCAAGGACTCCGACATGGTGCGACAAGTACTTCTACCCGAGCATAAGACCGGTCGAAAACGCCAAGATCTCCAATTGGAACCCAAGGACACCGAGACCCCGGTACGACAAGAACTCCTTCCCGCACCGATGCCCGAGGACCGGACGCCAAGGTCGCCTACACGGAACGCCAAGTTCTCCCCCTTGAACGCCATGACCGTCTACACGACCCGACGACCGCGGATGCGACAAGATCGTCTCTCGGACGTCGAGTTCTTCGACCCCGGAGACCGATCCATCGGGACGTCAAGACCTCCTTCCGAACCCAAGTTCTCCGTCGCGACACGACAAGTTCTCCATCATGTATCCGAAACTCGCCGTCCCCGTCAAACCCTGAGACCGAGCCCCAAACCACATCGAACCCCAAGATCGTCGAACCCTAATGTGTGACCCCTTTTCTCGAACCCTATTTTATAAATGATATTACTTGTTGCATATAAAATTGTCATACTTGCATACATGTTGTGGGTTTGGGGGCATTAAGCCGATTCACCTTATAATCAAATATGGAGTCTATATGCGGGATATCTTTGTCTTATTCCGGACTCCATTTAAATTGGCAAAGCGAACCGAAGCTATGTTTTGTCTTGCTAATCCAACATTTAAAATGCAGGGTAGCTAAACAACATGAACCACCTAAATATTTGTCGGGACCCCGGTTCCGCTTAATCTTGCCTAATTGCATCGCATCTTGCCATGTCATACATCATACATGCATCATGCCCGATCTTATGCCGTGGTATTAAATAGTGCATCCGGTGTTTCTTCTAGTGTTTTGCTTCTTCGCGGATTAGGCCGATGAGTTGATGCGAGTGTCGACCCGATCTTCGGTTGAACCTTCGGCAATGTTTTCAGGCGAGCATCTCCCCCTTTCTACCTATCTTACTTTTATAGTATTTATTCCCTCCTGTTGATCTATTGCTATCTGTGTTGCGATGCTCTAGTTTTCGTACCCGTGTTATCCCTTGCAGCCTTATATTGCCTTGGACGCCTCCTATTATCTGTTGTTTGGTAGATAGTTGGACCTGCGCGTCGTAGTCGCTTGCTCAAGTGCTGTTGCGTGTCGTCCAATACCACAGTTGTTGGAGTATTGCCGCATGTTTAATGTTGGAGATGATCATAACTTTAATTATTGTTTAATAACTAAAATTGAAGTAGGTAAATGCAGAGGCACAGGTGGGCAATAGATGTTATTTGGTTGTTAACCGTCCACTTGTGTCCCGTAGGACCCCGAGTACTTGATACCTGTTCCTTGAATATTCGCGCTATCCACATCCGGGAGGATTATGGGACCCCCCCTGAGCCAGAGCTTGATTCATTCTTATTTCTTGGGGCCACAAACTAGTTTGAGGTTTTATTTACTATCCTGTACTTATGCCATGCTTTACTGCTTTATTTACGATTGTGCGAGGAGCACCTATACTGTTTAGGATCGTGACCCGTTTTCGCGGTATCGACAAGCCCAGTCACACTTTCGGGTTCCCAGTCGTTTACAGCCGGCCCCACAAACCTTGAGTCCGTCTCGAAGTCAGCTAACTTTGTTGCGGGTATACTTAATGGGGTGGCCCCCTGAAATATTTCTGAATCTTGTGATTGCTTTGTCGTGAAAGCCTCGTTGGGTTTTGATTTGGTTTTTCCGAGGTTGATCGAGTGTGTGTTGCTATTTGTGCACCCCTGCAGGGTAAAACTTTATGAAAGCCGTGTCCGCGGTTATGGACGACTTGGAGCACAGTATCTCGATCATAGACAACTATAACTAAAGTAGTGCTATAAATTTGACTTTATAATGACTAGTAATCAGCTTCACTATAATGGAATGGCTAAATAAAATTTCCAACAATTGCTTGTTTGGGTTATCTCATGCTATTTGTATCTGACTAGTAAGTATTGCAACTATAACGGAATGGCTAAATAAAAGTACCAACAACTTCTGGGTTTGGGATATCTCATGCTATTTGTATCCGATTAGTAAGTGTTGCAACTACAACGGAATGTTTAACTAAAACTGCCCACTGCTTATTATATCAGGACGACTATCTATATCTGACTAGTAATTGCTGCAACGATAACGGAATAAATAAAACTGCCAACGGTGTGAGTTCCTCGGTTGACTTCCTCGTTTGGTCTCGAGGGGGAAATACCAGGATGGGCATGTTTGGTGTTAGAATCAGGTTGGATCCGAGTAGGTCTTTCTTATCTCTATCTGGTAGCCGCCAGTTATATCGAGTCTCTATAGGTCGTTTAGTGCATGCTGCGCTGCCGCTGCAGTCCACCATACCTGTGTAGGCGAGGACCGCCGAATTCTAGCCTCGCCGTGTACTGGCCTCAGTACTGACCGCTCTCTCTTTTTCCTTTGCCCTTTGTCGGCACCCCTTTTGTTTAAGCAGGTTTTGAGATCGACGTCGTTAGCAGGGTTACCCTTCCGGCTTGTCCTGGGCAGGGTTATGGACGCCATTGGTTATTCTTCAGGGCTCTTAGCCCCATTTGCATCTTGTCCGTAGTCGGACGCTCTATCATTTTCAAGGTGATTTGGATCTTTGTTCTGTATATCTGTATTCTTGACTCATGGAGTCATGTTGTATATATATCTGTTCTGTGGGTCCCATCGAGGACTGTTGTGTAATGTTATTACTTCGTTTTCCACCCGCGCGCAAGTGCCTGGTGGGCACCTTTGAATCGTTTCTATGCGGGTTTGGCGGGAAGCGCTGAAACTTGCATAGGGCCGATTCTGAGGGTGTTACACTTCAGCCATAGGCTCTATAATGTACGCCATGCTATGTACAAGACCGGATGTGGCACATGCTATTAGTTTGACTAGTAGGTACCAATCGGATCCATGTTCAAAACACTGGAAAGCGGTCAAGAATATCCTTAAGTACTTGCGAAGAACTAAGGATATGTTTCTTGTATACGGAGGTGAAGAAGAGCTCGTCGCTAAGTGTTATGTCGACGCTAGCTTTGACACCGATCCGGATGACTCTAAGTCTCAATCCGGATACGTATTTCTCATGAATGGCGGAGCGGTTAGTTGGAGGAGCACCAAACAAACTGTGGTGGCGAGATCAACAACAGAGGCCGAATATGTTGCTGCTTCAGAAGCGGCTCAGGAAGCAGTTTGGATGAAGGAGTTCATATCCGAACTAGGCGTGGTTACAAACGCGTTGGACCCAATGGTGATCTATTGTGACAACAATGGTGCCATTGCCAATGCCAAAGAGCCAAGGTCTCCCAAGCATTCCAAGCATATTAAGTGCCGGTTTCACTCCATCCGCGAGCATGTCAAGGATGGAGATATAAAGATTTGTAAAGTACATACGGATCTCAATGTAGCAGATCCGTTGACTAAAACTCTCCCTAGATCAAAACATGATCTACACCAGAACTCCATGGGTGTTAGATACATCACAATGTAACTAGATTATTGTCTCTAGTGCAAGTGGGAGACTGAAGGGAATATGCCCTGAGAGGCAATAATAAAATGTTTATTATGTGTATTCCAAGTATATGATAGATGTTTACTTTGCATGCTATAATTGTATTAATACGGAAACGTTAGTACATGTGTGTTTAATAAACAAACAGAAAGTTCCTAGTTATGCCTCTCTCATAAACTAGTTCGTTTATTAACAAGATGATCACGGTTTCCTGATCATAGACATTGGATGTTGTTAATAACGAGATCACAACATTAGTGTAATGGTGTGATGAACATTCATCCGAAGTATAGCATTACGATCAAAGTCATTGAGTTTATATTGCTATAAACAAACTACGAAGTAGTCCTAATCCTTAGACCATGAGATCATGCCAATCACTAACACCGGAAGAGTTTCTTGTTGACATCAAACGTCACTCCGTAACTGGGTGATTATAAAGATGGATTCAAAGCTACTAAAGTGTTATGTTGAGAATCATGGATCAAGAGTGGAATTTGTTCATCCCGATGACGGATAGATATGCTCTGGGCCATCTCGGTGATATCACATTGGTTAGCTTGCAAGCAAGTGATTTGATCACTAGAATGTTATATCACGGGAACGAGAAAAGAGTACATGTCAGTAACGAGATCAAACTAGGTATGGAGATACCGATGATCGAATCTCGGACATGTAATATATCGTGAAACAAAGGGATTAAGATACCAGCGTAAAAGGTTCCGACGATCACAGGAAAAGTCATCGTTGAATGTGTGGGAGTCAGTATGGATCTCCAGGTCCCGCTACTGATTATTGATCGGAGAAGGGTCTCGATCATGTCCGCATTATTCGTGAACCATAGGGTGACACACTTAAGGGACACTGGCATCCAGTTGGAGCAAATGTTTCATGCCGAAAGAATAAACAAGCGCAGGAATTTATTTCACTAGATACCGAAACAGGTTTTCGGGTGAAATTGCATAAAGTGGTTATGCATGTGAAATGGAATTCTAGCAAGGGGTTATTTGTGAATGTTTGTCATTAAAGTAATTGACAAAATTCTGAATAAAATAAAAGAGTTTTATTTAATGAGAGTTTGCATTAAATTTGGTAGAAATTTAATGGCATGTTTGAGTGGGATTTTGAGTGGAGGGAATTTAAAGGAATTTTGTGAGTGGAGTGTCCACCCACATGAATAGGGGAGGGCAAAGGGGCAGCCCCGATGCGCCGGCCACCCCCTTGGGGTTCCCCCCTCCTCCTATAAAAGGAGCCCCCCTCCTCACTTGTCTCTCACACCTCCTCGTGAAGGATCTCTCTCCCCCTCTAGAGTTTATCCCCCATGGTCTCGGACTAGCGAGATACATGCTCCCGGTGGCTATTCGGCAAGAAAGGGTTGTGCTTCTGCTGCATCGCTGGAGCGAGGAGGCAGAGGTTGCCCGGTGTCTTGTACGTGTGTGCGAGCACGGATGCGCTGCTGCTTTGCGGCGCTAGGACTTCCTCTCGATCTTGAGATCGGCAAGAGATCGTCTACATCAACCACGAGTTGAACTCGTTAAGCTTTGTCGGTCTTCAAGGGTATGTTCTCTACGGATATAAATCCGCCCGTTATTTGTATCTAGTAGATAGATCTTGGTACATAGTTCCCATCGTAGGAAATTTTTTGTTTTCTATGCTGCGAACCCTACAATGCAGCATATGGGTGAGAGCCCTCAACGTCCCACGATAGTTCTGGTATCTGAACGGTCTATACTGCCATTGCCGTAATTCAATAGGTGGGCTGGCGTACACCAAAGAGGCATGCGGGGTCGCGAAGAAGGCAGTGATTGGCTTGGGTCTTAGTCTGGGCCTCACACCAAGGAAGTGTGAACGGGTTCGCGGCCCGGATGTGCAACAAAGCTAAGATCTCTCATGGGTAAAGTGACGCACCTCTACAGAGTGTAAGAACTGCAACTTGTTACTACCTGTTTCGGGAGGGAGCTGTGAACGCGGTGGGAAAGGAACCCCATGAAGGTTCTGGTAAACCCGTGAAGTCTGACGGACATGGCTTTTCAGAATAAAAGCAACCTTTGAAGAAATGTTCACGAAAACCTGCATTGCCTACGACCTACGGTCTGTGGCTGTAGTTATAGTGCATCAAACACTCCTTTTCTAGTGGACTTGCTGAGTACGCTCATACTCAAAGTATCTTCTTAACCCTTGCTAGGTTCTAAAGCCAGTACAGACGATGACTACATCAAGCCATGCTCCAGGAATCATCATCAAAAGCTAAAGCTCTTCAATGAAGTCAAGAAAGTCAACATATACATCAGATCAAGTGAAGACGAAGTTGTTGATTAGATAAGAATAGAATCTCTAGCCATAGAACCTATTTCTGTAGTGTATTGCAATAGCAGCAATGCCAGACCATTAGTTAAGATATTAGTCTTAATAGTATTATAATTTGGAGTTGTTTATTTCTGATTCTTCTTTGTAAGAAGTTTCTTTCTCTCTATTTAACCTAGAGTGTTCTCTAGATCTTGTGTAAAGAGTTGAGTTGTAACCTATAGTCATGTCTTGGACCCGCTGTGTTTCTGTTGTGCCATTCTGAGGGATGTAATACTAGTGAACGGTGTTTCATTGGTGTTATGTCCACGACTATAGTATACTACATCATGCAGTGGTATGCTGGGTCACCGCAATGATGTTGGCCATGATGGAGTCGTTGTTGTGCGCTCCGCCGAATAGGGCAGGGGTGCCCTGACTGCTGCATCCTGCGGCGGACTGGTGGAAGCCATCCTGTGGTGGAGGCACGTCGTCGTTGAAAGGAGGGTGGCGTTTGTCGGCGAGGTGTCGTTGGCGAAGGAGTTGGGTCAAAACCACCGAGCGGGTCGAATTCGTTGCAGCCCGGGAGAGAAACACGAAATATGCGGCGCCATGTTCCCCTGGCTTTTGGAGCATCGCCTGGGCGAATGGCGACGCAGTAGATGGCGACAGAGAAGAGACACTGCTTTGACTCTGGAGGATATGTAGGCTAGCACTGTAAGACGGCGCCGCCATCCCTGCCATGGACACGGCCCTCTGTGCCGCCTACGTCTCTGCTGCCCTGTGTGGCTTCGATTTCATCTCCCTTAGCCGGCGACTGGAGTTCTCCACCTACCGGCGCTGGATGTCAAAAGCCCACTCCGCGTTGGTCATCTCTGTAGGGTTCGCAGCATAGAAAACAAAAATTTTCCTACGATGGGAGCTATGTACCAAGATCTATCTACTTGATACAAATAACGGGCGGATGTATATCCATAGAGAACATACCCTTGAAGACAGACAAAGCTTAACGAGTTCAACTCGTGGTTGATGTAGACGATCTCTTGCCGATCTCAAGATCGAGAGGAAGTCCTAGCGCCGCAAAGAAGCAGCGCATCCATGCTTGCACACACGTACAAGACACCGAGAAACCTCCGCCTCCTCGCTCCAGCGATGCAGCGGAAGCACAACCCTTTCTTGCCGAATAGCCACCGGGAACATGTATCTCGCTAGTCCGAGACCATGGGGGATAAATTCTAGAGGGGGAGAGAGATCCTTCACGAGGAGGTGTGAGTGAGAAGTGAGGAGAGGGGTGCCTTTTATAGGAGGAGGGGGGGACCCCAAGGGGGTGGCCGGCGCATGGGGGCTGCCCCCTTGCCCTCCCCTCTTCATGTGGGTGGACACTCCACTCACAAAATTCCTTTAAATTCCCTCCACTCAAAATCCCACTCAAACATGCCATTAAATTTCCACCAAATTTAATGCAAACTCTCATTAAATAAAAATCTTTTATTTTATTTAGAATTTTGTCAATTACTTTAATGACAAACATTCACAAATAACCCCTTGCTAGAATTCCATTTCACATGCATAACCTATTTATGCAATTTCACCCGAAAACCTGTTTCGGTATCTAGTGAAATAAATTCCTGCGCTTGTTTATTCTTTCGGCATGAAACATTTGCTCCAACTGGATGCCAGTGTCCCTTAAGTGTGTCACCCTACGGTTCGCGAATAATGCTGACATGATCGAGACCCCGAGACCCTTCTCCGATCAATAATCAGTAGCGGGACCTGGAGATCCATACTGACTCCCACACATTCAACGATGACTTTTCCTGTGATCGTCGGAACCTTTTATGCTTGTATCTTAATCCCTTTGTTTCACGATATATTACATGTCCGAGATTCGATCATCGGTATCTCCACACCTAGTTTGATCTCGTTACTGATATGCACTCTTTTCTCGTTCCCGTGATATAACATTCTAGTGATCAAATCACTTGCTTGCAAGCTAACCAATGTGATATCACCGAGAGGGCCCCGAGCATATCTATCCGTCATCGGGATGAACAAATTCCACTCTTGATCCATGATTCTCAACATAACACTTTAGTAGCTTTGAAGCCATCTTTATAATCACCCAGTTACGGAGTGACGTTTGATGTCAACAATAAACTCTTCTGGTGTTAGTGATTGGCATGATCTCATGGTCTAAGGATTAGGACTACTTCGTAGTTTGTTTATAGCAATATAAACTCAATGACTTTGATCGTAATGCTATACTTCGGATGAATGTTCATCACACCATTACACTAATGTTGTGATCTCGTTATTAACAACATCCAATGTCTATGATCAGGAAACTGTGATCATCTTGTTAATCAACGAACTAGTTTATGAGAGAGGCATAACTAGGAACTTTCTGTTTGTTTATTAAACACACATGTATTAACATTTCCGTATTAATACAATTATAGCATGCAAAATAAACATCTATCATATACTTGGAATACACATAATAAACATTTTATTATTGCCTCTCAGGGCACATTCCCTTCAGTCTCCCACTTGCACTAGAGACAATAATCTAGTTACATAGTGATGTATCTAACACCCATGGAGTTCTGGTGTAGATCATGTTTTGCTCTAGGGAGAGTTTTAGTCAACGGATCTGCTACATTGAGATCCATATGTACTTTACAAATCTTTATATCTCCATCCTTGACATGCTCGCGGATGGAGTGAAACCGGCGCTTAATATGCTTGGAATGCTTGTGAGACCTTGGCTCTTTGGCATTGGCAATGGCACCATTGTTGTCACAATAGATCACCATTGGGTCCAACGCGTTTGCAACCACACCTAGTTCGGATATGAACTCCTTCATCCAAATTGCTTCCTGAGCCGCTTATGAAGCAGCAACATATTCGGCTCCGTTGTTGATCCCGCCACCACAGGTTGTTTGGAGCTCCTCCAACTAACCGCTCCGCCATTCATGAGAAATACGTATCCGGATTGAGACTTAGAGTCATCCGGATCGGTGTCAAAGCTAGCATCAACATAACACTTAGTGACGAGCTCTTCTTCACCTCCGTATACAAGAAACATATCCTTAGTTCTTCGTAAGTACTTAAGGATATTTTTGACCGCTTTCCAGTGTTCTGAACCTGGATCCGATTGGTACATACTAGTCAAACTAATAGCATGTGCCACATCTGGTCTTGTACATAGCATGGCGTACATTATAGATGTAGGGGTTCGTAGCATGGAAAACAAAAAAATTCTATCGCATACAAACAAACAAGCCAAGATCTATCTACTAGATTGCAGCAACGAGTCGATGGAATAACTTACCCTCGAAGATTCGAAAGTGTTTAACGAGAGCGGATTCTCGTGGGTGATGTAGTCGTACTCTTTCCGATCTCAAGATTGTGTAGACGATCCTTCCGGCGCTGCGTTCTGGCAGCGCTCCCGCAGTCGGTCACACGTTTGGTACTCGACGAAGACCTTCCTCTCCCTTGTTCCAGCAGGCAGCGGAGGTTGTAGCACTCTCCTCGCGATTCCGGCAGCACAACGGCGTGGTACCGGAAGTAGAGGGGAGATCCCGCAGGGCTTCGCCTTAAGCCGGAGCGAGTATGGTGGATTATGAGAGAGGGCTATTAGTGGTCTAGAGATTAGACACACCAATTAGAAGGCTCTAAACCGCAGGCTAAAGCAATTAGAAGCTCTAAACCAAAACGGCTCTAAACCTGAGATTAGAGGTGGAAACTTATGTGTCTAGAGGAGGGGGCCCTGCCCCTCCTTTTATAGGTGGGGAGGCGCGGCCAGGGGAGGGGAGTCCCTCCCCAAGTCGGCCTTGGGTGGCGCGCCGGCTTGGGGAGGAGACTCCTCCCTCAAGTCGGTTCCCAACTCCTCTTGCTTGTTTCCCACAGTTTCTTGTTTTAGCCGTTTGACTTTCAAACTGGACATTTGACTTTTCTGTTTTAGGATTCAATTTAATCCTTTATTTGGGACAGCAAGAACACTTAGTACATGATGCAATCATTCCAATATGTAATGACACATTCATGTACCCCTCCCCCCTCCCGGAGTGCCGGACATTCCGGAACCTTCTAGAACATTCACCGGAATCATTTCCGAACTCCGAAACGGGACTTTATTTATATGAATCTTATTCTCCGGACCATTCCGGATCACCTCGTGATATCCCGGATCCCATCCGGGACTCCGAACAACATTCGGTCTCTTTCTCATAATACCATAACTACTCAAAACAACGTCGAATCCTTAAGTGTGTCTCCCTACGGTTCGTGAATTATGCGGACATGATCGAGACACTTCTCCGAACAATAACCAATAGAGGAATCTGGAAATTCATATGGCTCCCACATATTTCTACGATTACTTTGCGATCGAATGAACCACTTACATACGATACCAATTTCCCTTTGTCTCACGATAGTTTACTTATCCGAGGTTATGATCGTCGGTATCTCTGCATACCTAGTTCAACCTCGTTACCGATAAGTACTCTTTTCTCATTCCCGTGATATGTGATCCCTTGTGAGCCAGTCACATGCTTGCAAGCTAATTGGATGACATTTCACCGAGAGGGCCCAGAGAATATCTATCCGTCATATGGATGGACAAATCCCACTCTTGATCCATGTGTCTCAACCAATACTTTCCGAACACTCAATGCCACCTTTATAGCCACCCAGTTACGGTGTGGTGTTTGATGTCATCAAAGCATCCATCCGGTAAAGGTGATATGCATGATCTCATGGTCGAAGGAATTAGGTTACTATGTATCAGAAAGCATATAGCAATTGAACTATTGAAATGACTTGATCTTTATGCTACGCTTATCTATAGGAGTATGTCCACCATATCATTCTCCTAACGATATGATCTTGTTGTTGATAACATCTCAATGTTCATGATAGGGAAACCACAATCATTTATCAACCAACAAGCTAGTGAATTATAGAGGCTATACTAGGGACTTCAAATTAAGTTTACAAATCACACAAGTATTAATGTTTCCCTATTAATACTATTATAGCATGAATGTAAACATTTATCATAAACACAAAGATATAATAATAACTACATTTATTATTGCCTCTAGGGCATATCTCCAACAGTCTCCCACTTGCACTAGAGTCATCTAATCTAGATTACATGGTAATATACCGAACACCCATGGCAGTTTGGTGTTGGTCATGTTTTGCCCTCAGGAGAGGTTTAGTCAACGGATCCGCCACATTCAGATCTGTGTGTACTTTGCAAATCTTTATATCCCCATCCTGGATATGTTCTCGAATAGCGTGAAAACGCAGCTTGATATGCTTCAGCTTCTTGTGTGACCTTGGTTCTTGCGCATTGGCTATGGCGCCCATGTTATCACAGTAGATAGACATTGGGTCCAGCGCACTAGGAACCACACCCAGCTCTGTAATGAACTCTTTCATCCATATCGCTTCTTGTGAAGCCTCCGAAGCAGCCATGTATTCCGATTCAGTTGAAGATCTCGCCACAACGCTTTGCTTTGCACTCCTCCAGCTAACTGCTGCACCATTCAGAATAAATACGTACCCAGATTGTGATTTAGAATCATCTGGATCGGTGTTCCAACTAGCATCGGTGTAACCATTAACAACGAGCTGTTCATCACCTCCATAAGAAAGAACCATATCCTTAGTTCTTCTCAAGTACTTAAGGATGTTTTTGACCGCTGTCCAATGATCCACTCCTGGATCACTTTGATATCTGCTAGTTAAACTAACAGCATATGCAATGTCGGGTCTAGTACATAGCATGGCATACATTAGAGATCCTATGGCTGAGGCATAGGGAGTCTTACTCATCCTTTCTCTATCTTCTGCCGATGTTGGACTTTGAGTTTTACTCAAGGTCGTATTGGGCAACATGGGCAAGAACCCTTTCTTGCTTTCTTCCATTCCAAACTTCTTTAAAACTTTGTCCAAATATGTACTCTGTGACAATGATATTTGGCGTTTCGATCTATCTCTATAAATCTTTATGCCTAATATGTAAGCTGCTTCGCCAAGATCCTTCATTGAAAAACTATTATTCAAATATTCCTTGACACTATTAAGAAGGTCTACATCATTCCCAATCAACAATATGTCATCCACATACAGTATTAAGAATGCTACAGAGCTCCCACTCACTTTCTTGTAAATACAAGCTTCTCCATAAGTTTGTATAAAACCAAAACTTTTGATTACCTTATCAAAACGTTGATTCCAACTTCGGGATGCTTGCTTCAATCCATAGATGGACCGTTGAAGTTTGCATACCTTGTTAGCATCTTTAGGATCGAAAAAACCTTTGGGTTGCATCATATACAACTCTTCATCAATATCTCCATTGAGGAATGCTGTTTTGACATCCATCTGCCATATCTCATAATCATAATATGCAGCGATTGCTAACATAATCCTCACAGACTTTAGCTTCGCTACCGGTGAGAAAGTCTCATCGTAGTCAACTCCTTGAATTTGTCGAAACCCTTTTGCGACAAGTCGAGCTTTATAGACAGTAACATTACCATCAGCATCTGTTTTCTTCTTGAAAATCCATTTGTTCTCGACAGCCTTCCGGCCATCCGGTAAGTCCACCAAAGTCCATACTTGGTTTTCGTACATGGATCCAATTTCGGATTTCATGGCTTCTTGCCATTTATTGGAATCTGGGCTCATCATCGCTTCCTCATATGTCTCGGGGTCATCGGTGTTGTCCACCAACATGACACTCATAACGGAATCATACCAATCTGGAGTGGTACGAGTTCTCGTTGACCTCCGAGGCTCTGTAGCAACTTCAACCGAAGTTTCATGATCACCATCATTAGCTCCCTCTCTAATTGGTGCAGGCACCACAGGAACTTCTTCCGGTGCTGCGCTACTCGCAATTTCGAGAGAAGGTTCGACAACCTCGTCGAGTTCTACTTTCCTTCCAGTCACTTCTTTCGAGAGAAATTCCTTCTCTAGAAAGGATCCATTTTTGGCAACGAAGATTTTGCCTTCGGATCTATGATAGAAGGTATACCCAATAGTTTCCTTCGGGTATCCTATGAAGACGCATTTTTCCGCTTTGGGTTCAAGCTTGTCCGGCTGTAACTTCTTTACATAGGCTTCGCATCCCCAAACTTTAAGGAACGACAATTTAGGTTTCTTCCCAAACCATAATTCATACGGTGTCGTTTCAACGGATTTAGACGGTGCCCTATTTAAAGTGAATGCGGCTGTTTCTAATGCATAACCCCAAAATGATAGCGGTAAATCTGTAAGTGACATCATAGAACGAACCATATCTAAGAGAGTTCGATTACGACGTTCGGACACACCATTACGCTGTGGTGTTCCCGGCGGTGTCAATTGTGAAAGTATTCCGCACTTCTTTAAATGCTCTCCAAACTCGTAACTTAGATATTCACCTCCACGATCAGAACGTAGAAACTTAATCTTCTTGTTACGTTGATTCTCTACCTCACTTTGAAACTCCTTAAACTTCTCGAAAGTTTTGGACTTATGTTTCATGAAATAGATATACCCATATCTACTCAAGTCATCTGTGAAGGTAAGAACATAACGATAACCACCGCGCGATGCTACATTCATTGGACCACATACATCGGTATGTATGATTTCCAATAAGTCCGTAGCTCGCTCCATCATACCAGAAAATGGAGTCTTAGTCATTTTTCCCATCAGACATGCTTCGCATCTTTCAAGTGATTCAAAATCAAGTGATTCAAGAAGTCCATCAGAATGGAGTTTCTTCATACGCTTCACTCCAATGTGACCAAGACGACAGTGCCACATATAGGTCAAATTATCGCTTGATTTCAAACGTTTAGCTTCAATATTGTTGATATGTGTATTTCCACTATCGAGATTCAATAAGAATAGACCATCTATCAAAGGTGCATGTGCGTAAAACATATTACTCATATAAATCGAACAACCATTATTCTCTGACTTAAACAAGTAACCGTCTCGCAATAAACAAGATCCTGATATAATGTTCATGCTCAACGCAGGCACTAAATAACAATTATTTAAGTATAAAACTAATCCCGATGGTAGATGAAGAGGTAGCGTGCCGACCGCGATCACATCAACCTTTGATCCGTTTCCCACGCGCATCGTCACCTCGTTCTTCGCTAGCTTCCGTTTATTCTGCAGCACCTGTTTCGAGTTACAAATATGAGCAACCGAACCAGTATCAAATACCCAGGCACTACTACGAGTACTAGTGAGATACACATCAATAACATGTATATCAGATATACCTTTCTTCTTGATGTTGCCGTTCTTCAGATCTGCCAAGTACTTTGGGCAATTCCGCTTCCAGTGACCTTCTCCCTTGCAGTAAAAGCACTCAGTTTCAGGCTTTGGTCCAGCCTTGGTTTTCTTCGTTGGCGTGGTAACTTTCTTACCACCCTTCTTGAAGTGTCCCTTTTGCTTAGACTTGCCTTTCTTGAGTTTGGTGGTCTTATTGACCATCAACACTTGGTGCTCTTTCTTGATCTCCACTTCTGCAGACTTTAACATAGCAAATAGTTCTGGCAACTCTTTGTTCATGTTCTGCATGTTGTAGTTCATCACAAAGTTCCTGTAACTTGGTGGCAATGACTGGAGGACGCGGTAAACCCCCAAAGCATTAGGAATCACTATACCCAAGCTTTGAAGTTTGTTTGCGTGCCCAGACATCTTAAGCACATGCTCACTGACGGAGCTGCCCTCTTCCATCTTGCAGCTAAAGAACTTTTCAGAAGCCTCATAGCTTTCAATTGCCGCATGAGTCTCAAAAATCAATTTGAGATCCTCGACAATATCATATGGGTCTGACTCTTCAAACCTTTTCTGAAGCTCCGATTCTAAACCATACAAGATAGCACACTGAACTATGGAGTACTGATTCTTCCGAGCGAGGTAAACATTCTTTACTTCATCGGGAGCATCAGCTGCAGGTGGGTCACCCAGCGGTGCATCCAGCACATAGGTCAAATTACCAGCTGTGAGGACAATCCTCAAATTGCGGAACCAATCCGCGAAGTTGCTTCCATTGTTTTTCAACTTTTCTTTCTCTAGGAACGCATTAAAATTGATGGTAGGGGCTGCCATTGATCTACAACATATTTGCAATAGTTTAGACTAAGTTTATGACAAATTGAGTTCAAATTAATTAATGAAATTAAACTAGGTGAACTCCCACTCAAAACAATATCCCTCACATTGTTTTAGTGATCACACGTGTAGGGGTTCGTAGCATGGAAAACAAAAATTTTCTATCGCATATAAACAAACAAGCCAAGATCTATCTACTAGATTGTAGCAACGAGTCGATGGAATAACTTACCCTCGAAGATTCCAAAGCGGTTAACGAGAGCAGATTCTCGTGGATGATGTAGTCGTACTCTTTCCGATCTCAAGATCGCGTAGACGATCCTTCCGGCGCCACGTTCCGGCAGCGCTCCCGTAGTCGGTCACACGTTCGGTACTCGACGAAGACCTTCCTCTCCCTTGTTCCAGCAGGCAGCGGAGGTTGTAGTATTCTCCTCGCGATTCCGGCAGCACAACGGCGTGGTACCGGAAGTAGAGGGGAAATCCCGCAGGGCTTCGCCTTAAGCCGGTGCGAGTATGGTGGAGCTTATGAGAGAGGCTATTAGTGGTCTAGTAATTAGACACACCAATTAGAAGGCTCTAAACCAATTAGAAGGCTCTAAACCGCAGGCTAAAGCAATTAGAAGCTCTAAACCAAAACGGCTCTAAACCGGAGGTAGAAGATAGGAACTTGTGTGTCCTAGGAGGGGAGCCCTGCCCCTCCTTATATAGATGGGAGGGTCTTGGCGCGCCAGGGGAGGGAGGGAGTCCCTCCCCAACTCGGCCTAGGGCTGGCCGCCGGCTTGGAGGAGAGAAACTCCTCCTCGAAGTCGATTCCAACTCCTCTTGCTTGTTTCCCACAGTTTCTTGTTTTGGCAGTTTGACTTTCAAACTGGACATTTGACTTTTCTGTTTTAGGATTCAATTTAATCCTTTATTTGGGACAGCAAGAACACTTAGTACATGATGCAATCATTCCAATATGTAATGACACATTCATGTACCCCTCCCCCCCCGGAGTGCCGGACAATCCGGAACCTTCCAGAACATTCCCGATGAAAACACCGGAATCATTCCCGAACTCCGAAACGGGACTTTCCTTATATGAATCTTATTCTCCGGACCATTCCGGATCACCTCGTGATATCCCGGATCCCATCCGAGACTCCGAACAACATTCGGTCTCTTTCTCATAATACCATAACTACTCAAACAACGTCGAATCCTTAAGTGTGTCTCCCTACGGTTCGTGAATTATGCGGACATGATCGAGACACTTCTCCGAACAATAACCAATAGAGGAATCTGGAAATTCATATGGCTCCCACATATTTCTACGATTACTTTGCGATCGAATGAACCACTTACATATGATACCAATTTCCCTTTGTCTCACGATATGTTACTTATCCAAGGTTATGATCGTCGGTATCTCTGCATACCTAGTTCAACCTCGTTACTGATAAGTACTCTTTTCTCGTTCCCGTGATATGTGATCCCTTGTGACCAAGTCACATGCTTGCAAGCCAATTGGATGACATTTCACCGAGAGGGCCCAGAGTATATCTATCCGTCATGTGGATGGACAAATCCCACTCTTGATCCATGTGTTTCAACCAATACTTTCCGAACACTTAATGCCACCTTTATAGCCACCCAGTTACGGTGTGGTGTTTGATGTCATCAAAGCATCCATCTGGTAAAGGTGATATGCATGATCTCATGGTCGAAGGAATTAGGTTACTATGTATCAGAAAGCATATAGCAATTGAACTATTGAAATGACTTGATCTTTATGCTATGCTTATCTATAGGAGTATGTCCATCACATCATTCTCCTAATGATATGATCCTGTTGTTAATAACATCTCTATGTTCATGATCAGGAAACCATGATCATATATTAACCAACAAGCTAGTTTAACAAGAGGCTATACTAGGGACTCTTATTTTAGTTTACAAATCACACAAGTATTAATGTTTCCTGTTAATACAATTATAGCATGGTATGTAAACATTTATCATAAGTGTGAAGATATGATAATAACCACTTTATTATTGCCTCTTGGGCATATCTCCAACAGTCTCCCACTTGCACTAGAGTCAATAATCTAGTTTCGAACCTTTGTGTATATAACACCTATGGCTTTCCGGTGTTGTATGTACACGATTGCTAGTGGTCAACTGATCTCCGGATCTGACACTTCCAGGTCCGTGTGTAATTGCATGTCTTTGCGTCTCTACGCATCACTCATTCTCTAATGAGATGGCTTTGTATAAATTTGGTCTTTCGGTGTGACCTTTAGCTCTTTGGGGTTAAAACATGTTGATAATATTGTCGCACAATATATCTTCATAGTATTATCCCACTGTGAACTACACCTAGTTTGATAACAAACTTCTTGACACAAATGCCCTCTTTTGCTGCTATAATAGCAGTCATATACTTAGCCTTTTGTTGTAGTATCTTGTCACAATGTCTTAACTTTGGAAATCATCCAAATCCATTATGGAACTCACTTTCCATTATATTGTGCCACCCTTAGTTTAGATTGAGATAAACTTAATTTGTACTTTGTGACAAAGCTAGTATCAATGTAGTACTTTTACAATGAACTAACCATCTATTTGTCACTTCTACAAATATTATACTCTTAGTTCTTTCAGAAGATCATAAGAATATCCTTACTATTGTCCAATGATCATCTTACGAATCATTCTGGTATATGCTCTCAACATTTAGAGCATAGGACATATCTGGATTTGTACATATCACAGTATGATTGATATAAATACTCTTTGTGATTTCATACATCAAGTATCAATCTATACTTGATTATTTGTGTCACTTTACCAAATGTCAATACACTTGAATATATCATCAACATTGAACTCATTCAATCCTTTCTGTGCGACAAGAACCTTTTCTTGTAGTTTCTATATTGAACTCATTCAATATCTTGTCTATGTACTTCTGGCACAACCATATTAGCGTCTATTGATGCCAAATATTTGGGTTTTGCCTAAGCCTTTCATCGGGATGAAATTCTTAATATGTGTTAATAAAAGATATATTATTTCCAATCAACAATATGTCTTCCACATAATGTATTAGAAACATGTCTTAGCGCTCCCACTTAATTTCTTGCAAACGCAAGCATCTTCTTTGTCTCTGATGAAATTAAACTCTTTTAACAATTTCATCATAGTGAAGATTCCAACTCCGCTATGCTCACTCTAACCATTGAAGTTTGCATATGCTTTTAGCATCCTTTGAATTAACAAAACCCTATGGACCGTGTTATGCACATGTCCTAGGTAACGATTCTATTAGAAGAACTTGTTTTGTTTATTCAACTACCATATAACAAAATTATATGTAGTGGTTGCTACATTAATCCGTCTAGACTAAATATCACTATGAAAGATCAAATCTTGTCATAGTCAACCTTTGAACATTGTTGTGAACTCTTTCCCAACATGTCGACTATTTCATAGATGTGAAACATCCATGTCTATTTCTTTATAGATCCAGACACAACTGTAAGGTCTTACACCTTTCTCGAGGGTCCTTCAAGTTCAAAACTTGATTTCTCGTGTATGGAACTATCACGGATTTTATGGCTTCAAGCCATTTTACGGAGTCAGGGCCCA
The DNA here is from genome assembly GCA_916181665.1 of Avena sativa. NCBI lineage: Eukaryota > Viridiplantae > Streptophyta > Magnoliopsida > Poales > Poaceae > Avena > Avena sativa. The sequence continues at coordinate 398,423,899 of OV702281.1, forward strand.
TCATCGCTTCTCTGCATGTAGTCGGTTCATTATTCTCAAATAATGATTCAACCCTCAAATCTTGGTATTTGATTGTTCATCCGACCTACTTGTTTCAATAGGAACTTGGATCTCCGTGACCACAACCTTTGAGGTACGTGAACCATGAGCATTGTTGCTGCCTCCGAAACACTTTTCGGCGCTGCGCAACTCTGCACATATAGCTAAGGTTCTTTTAACCTTATCAAAGTTTCTATTGTCCTCCCACTTAACTTTTCACGAAAAATTCCTTCTCAAAGAAACTTGATGTTTTAAGTGACAAACACTTTTGTCTCCGATGTTATGGAGGAGTACTTAACAGTTATTCGAAATAACATACAAAGACAGGTTCATCCGACTTTGGTTGCAAACATCTTTCTTATGCATAGCATACCAATGTTTAAGAAAGGACAACTTGGGTTTTATCCCAAACCATAACCTTATATGGTGTCATTTCAACGGATTATGATGGAGCTCTTTTCAGTGGAAAAATGGTAATCTCTAAAGCTTTTAATCTTTAAAATACAATGGCAGTTTTATGAATTACACCTTTCGATCTTACCATGTCAAACAAGGTTTAATTACATATCTCGAACGCTCCATACTCTTATGGTGTTTCGGGAAAATGCAAATCCACGGAACGATTCCTTAAATCTTAGGTATTATGCTAAACTTGTAACTCAAATATCTTCCTTTATGATCTTATCATAAACTATTCATATTCTCGTTACAATGATTTTGCACTTCATCTTGAAAGTCTTTGAACTTTTCAAATGTTTCATACTTCATCCTTATTAAGTAAATATTCATATATTCACTCAAATTTTCGGAGAAAGCATATGAAGTTGAAATCCATCGCTCTTGACTATACATAATGGACTTCGTACAATAATATGTACAAGTTCCAATTAGCTAGTCATTCGTTCCCTTTTGGCCTATGAACGAAGTTTTAATTATCTCTAGGAAAGTTTCACAAGCGTCATTTGATCAAAAATCAGAAGACTCCAAAATTCCATCCACATGGAGTTTCTTCATGTTATCTTTCCAATATAATTCAAACAGCGATGTCACTTCCTAAGTGATCTTTCAATCAATTTGTCTTTCGACATTTTAGCACTAGTTTTATGGATGTGATTTCTCCAACGAGATTTGTGAATCATCCATCTTTTATGGATTACGGCAATTATTTGAACAACCCTTTTGTTCTCATAATACCTGATAAAACAAATCTTTGAAGGCAAGCTTTGATGTTTAACGAGCAACACAATAACCCTTTATTTGTTCTCGATGAACATCATCACATATTCTTTTGCTAGTTACTTAGGCCATTGTAGTTCATGAATTGTGTTGTTTCGTATGACGATTCACACCAACAAATTCAGTATCAAATACTTAAGAACCACATTGTTTAATAAGCAAAGAATATAGCCATAACATGTATATCATCTATATACTTAAACTGAACAATTCTAGTCTTTTCTTTTCTGCCATATATTTATGAGATTCTCTTTCAATATTTCCTTTTCTATTTGAAAGAATCTATCAATATCAATAGTGGAGTCATACATATGACATATAGTCCAAAGCGTGTATAATTAAATACCAATGTCTTTGGACTTGCACTTTGAAGTAGATCACCATCATCAAATATTTGGTGTTCTTTCAAATTCCTTTCTTTAGTAATCTCTTGGTGTAGTAAACGTTTTACCTACATCAAATATTCACCCTTATCATGGAATCTTCCATGATCAAGCTACTTTTAGCTTATAACGATGAATTATGAGTATAATGTTGCTATCCAAAACCTTTTGGAGGATTAGGACAACAAGTGTCTCCAACCTTTTGCAAATTCTCATCAAATATGAGAACATGACTTTAGACATATTATACTCTATCATGTTGCAACCAAAACTTCGTTTCAGATATCACAATATCTTCCACACATCATGGTTTCTGAAACAACTCTTTCAGATCCTAGATAACCTTGATATTAAGGGAATCCTTTGAATATCAAGAATCATGGATACAAACATGATACTTATATACTAACACTTGGAATTGTTACTCTTGATTTAATACTAATTATTAAACTTCATGGAGTAACCGGAACTTACTGAAAGTTTGCAATAGGACTTTTAAACTTTAGATTAACACTTAAAACAATACGATACCAGTTCGTAAAGTATCTAACCAGAATTCTATAGTTCTATCATCTCAATTATAACTAAGCGCAAGGTGGTAAACGGATGCCAATGACTACAACAACTATGCAAATTCACTTTGCTTTAGTTTATGATAAATTGAGTTCTAATTAATAATTAAATTAATCTAGGTGAACTCCCACTCAAAACAATATCCCTCACATTGTTTTAGTGATCACACGAACCAAATCCACCACATCAAAACCGATCATCACGAGAGTTGATATAGTTTCAATGGCGAACAATCGACATGTTCATCATATCTACTATATGATTCATGCTTTACCTTTCGGTGATCCGTGTTCCTGAGGCCATGTCTGTACATGCTAGGCTCGTCAAGATCAAACCTTAGCTACCGCATAAGCAAATCTGGCTTGCTTACGTTGTATTCACCCGCGGAATCAAAGACACCCGATCATCACGTGGTGCTTTGAAGCAGCAAGCTTTGGCAATGGTGCATACTAAGGGTGAACACTTAAGAACTTGAAATTGTGTGCTTGAGGGATCATCTTATAATGCTACCGTCGTCTACTAAGCAATACAAGATGCATAAAGGATTAACATCACATGCAATTCATAATATGTGATATGATATGGCCTTTCTTCTTTGTGCTTCCGATCTCCATCTTCAAACATGAACATGATCTCCATCATCACTGGCATAGCATCAAGGTCAATGACGCTTCTTCATGGTTGTCGTCCACCAGCTTCAACTATTACAACTATTTTGAATAGACACGCAGGTCTTAACAGAAATTAAAAACAACCATATGGCTCCTGCCGGTTGTCAACTTACAATAAGGAACATTGCATACATCAAATGTAATCACAATCATGGCCATATCACATCACGGCACACCCCTGCAAAACAAAGTTAGACGCCTCTACTTTCTTTGCATATTTTACGTGGCTTGGGGCTTTCAATAAGTGTCGTTCTAACTTACGAACAAGAACCACAACATTGATACTAGCATTGTTGATTACCCGTTGTAAATTGGATCTTAACTATGCTAGGAGAAACAGGCACCCGCAAAGCCACTTATGCAATACAAGTTGCATGTCAAGCGTGGAGCAAGTCTCATGAACGATGTCATGTAAGGTTAGCCCGGGCCGCTTCATCCCAACATACCGCAAGATGCAAAGTACACAAAAAGCAATCTACAATAAAAGCATCAACGCCCACAATGACCATTGTGTTCTACTCGTGCAACAGATCTACATATAGACACGGCTCTGATACCACTGTAGGGGTTCGTAGCATGGAAAACAAAAATTTTCTATCGCATACAAACAAACAAGCCAAGATCTATCTACTAGATTGTAGCAACGAGTCGATGGAATAACTTACCCTCGAAGATTCCAAAGCGGTTAACGAGAGCAGATTCTCGTGGATGATGTAGTCGTACTCTTTCCGATCTCAAGATCGCGTAGACGATCCTTCCGGCGCCACGTTCCGGCAGCGCTCCCGTAGTCGGTCACACGTTCGGTACTCGACGAAGACCTTCCTCTCCCTTGTTCCAGCAGGCAGCGGAGGTTGTAGTATTCTCCTCGCGATTCCGGCAGCACAACGGCGTGGTACCGGAAGTAGAGGGGAAATCCCGCAGGGCTTCGCCTTAAGCCGGTGCGAGTATGGTGGAGCTTATGAGAGAGGCTATTAGTGGTCTAGTAATTAGACACACCAATTAGAAGGCTCTAAACCAATTAGAAGGCTCTAAACCGCAGGCTAAAGCAATTAGAAGCTCTAAACCAAAACGGCTCTAAACCGGAGGTAGAAGATAGGAACTTGTGTGTCCTAGGAGGGGAGCCCTGCCCCTCCTTATATAGATGGGAGGGTCTTGGCGCGCCAGGGGAGGGAGGGAGTCCCTCCCCAACTCGGCCTAGGGCTGGCCGCCGGCTTGGAGGAGAGAAACTCCTCCTCGAAGTCGATTCCAACTCCTCTTGCTTGTTTCCCACAGTTTCTTGTTTTGGCAGTTTGACTTTCAAACTGGACATTTGACTTTTCTGTTTTAGGATTCAATTTAATCCTTTATTTGGGACAGCAAGAACACTTAGTACATGATGCAATCATTCCAATATGTAATGACACATTCATGTACCCCTCCCCCCCCCCGGAGTGCCGGACAATCCGGAACCTTCCAGAACATTCCCGATGAAAACACCGGAATCATTCCCGAACTCCGAAACGGGACTTTCCTTATATGAATCTTATTCTCCGGACCATTCCGGATCACCTCGTGATATCCCGGATCCCATCCGAGACTCCGAACAACATTCGGTCTCTTTCTCATAATACCATAACTACTCAAACAACGTCGAATCCTTAAGTGTGTCTCCCTACGGTTCGTGAATTATGCGGACATGATCGAGACACTTCTCCGAACAATAACCAATAGAGGAATCTGGAAATTCATATGGCTCCCACATATTTCTACGATTACTTTGCGATCGAATGAACCACTTACATATGATACCAATTTCCCTTTGTCTCACGATATGTTACTTATCCAAGGTTATGATCGTCGGTATCTCTGCATACCTAGTTCAACCTCGTTACTGATAAGTACTCTTTTCTCGTTCCCGTGATATGTGATCCCTTGTGACCAAGTCACATGCTTGCAAGCCAATTGGATGACATTTCACCGAGAGGGCCCAGAGTATATCTATCCGTCATGTGGATGGACAAATCCCACTCTTGATCCATGTGTTTCAACCAATACTTTCCGAACACTTAATGCCACCTTTATAGCCACCCAGTTACGGTGTGGTGTTTGATGTCATCAAAGCATCCATCTGGTAAAGGTGATATGCATGATCTCATGGTCGAAGGAATTAGGTTACTATGTATCAGAAAGCATATAGCAATTGAACTATTGAAATGACTTGATCTTTATGCTATGCTTATCTATAGGAGTATGTCCATCACATCATTCTCCTAATGATATGATCCTGTTGTTAATAACATCTCTATGTTCATGATCAGGAAACCATGATCATATATTAACCAACAAGCTAGTTTAACAAGAGGCTATACTAGGGACTCTTATTTTAGTTTACAAATCACACAAGTATTAATGTTTCCTGTTAATACAATTATAGCATGGTATGTAAACATTTATCATAAGTGTGAAGATATGATAATAACCACTTTATTATTGCCTCTTGGGCATATCTCCAACAACACGAACCAAATCCACTACATCAACACCGATCATCACGAGAGTTGATATAGTTTCAATGGCGAACAATCATCATGTTCATCATATCTACTATACGATTCATGCTTTACCTTTCGGTAATCCGTGTTCCGAGACCATGTCTGTACATGCTAGGCTCGTCAAGATCAAACCTTAGTTTCTGCATGAGCAAATCTGTCTTGCTCACGTTGTATACACTTGCAGAATCTAACACACCCGATCATCACGTGGTGCTTCGAAACAACAAGCTTTAGCAACGGTGCTAACTAAGGGCGAACACTTTATGATTTGAAATTCATGTGCATGAGGGATCATCTTATAATGCTACCGTCGTCTACTAAGCAATACAAGATACATAAAGGATTAACATCACATGCAATTCATAATATGTGATATGATATGGCCTTTCTTCTTTGTGCTTCCGATCTCCATCTTCAAACACGAACATGATCTCCATCATCACCGGCATTGCATCAAGGTCAATGATGCTTCACCATGGTTGTCGTCCACCGGCTTCAACTATTACAACTACTTTGAATAGACACGCGGGTCTTAACATAAATTAAAGACAACCATATGGCTCCTGCCGGTTGCCAACTTACAATAAGGAACATTGCATACATCAAATATAATCACAATCATGGCCATATCACATCACTGCACACCCCTGCAAAACAAAGTTAGACGCTTCTACTTTCTTTGCATATTTTACGTGGTTTGGGGCTTTCAATAAGTGTCGTTCTAACTTACGAACAAGAACCACAACATTGATACTAGCATTGTTGATTACCCGTTGTAAATTGGATCTTAACTATGCTAGGAGAAACAGGCACCCGCAAAGCCACTTATGCAATACAAGTTGCATGTCAAGCGTGGAGCAAGTCTCATGAACGATGTCATGTAAGGTTAGCCCGGGCCGCTTCATCCCAACATACCGCAAGATGCAAAGTACACAAAAAGCAATCTACAATAAAAGCATCAACGCCCACAATGACCATTGTGTTCTACTCGTGCAACAGATCTACATATAGACACGGCTCTGATACCACTGTAGGGGTTCGTAGCATGGAAAACAAAAATTTTCTATCGCATACAAACAAACAAGCCAAGATCTATCTACTAGATTGCAGCAACGAGTCGATGGAATAACTTACCCTCGAAGATTCCAAAGTGTTTAACGAGAGCGGATTCTCGTGGGTGATGTAGTCGTACTCTTTCCGATCTCAAGATTGTGTAGACGATCCTTCCGGCGCTGCGTTCCGGCAGCGCTCCCGCGGTCGGTCACACATTCGGTACTCGACGAAGACCTTCCTCTCCCTTGTTCCAGCAGGCAGCGGAGGTTGTAGCACTCTCCTCGCGATTCCGGCAGCACAACGGCGTGGTACCGGAAGTAGAGGGGAGATCCCGCAGGGCTTCGCCTTAAGCCGGAGCGAGTATGGTGGATTATGAGAGAGGGCTATTAGTGGTCTAGAGATTAGACACACCAATTAGAAGGCTCTAAACCGCAGGCTAAAGCAATTAGAAGCTCTAAACCAAAACGGCTCTAAACCTGAGATTAGAGGTGGAAACTTATGTGTCTAGAGGAGGGGGCCCTGCCCCTCCTTTTATAGGTGGGGAGGCGCGGCCAGGGGAGGGGAGTCCCTCCCCAAGTCGGCCTTGGGTGGCGCGCCGGCTTGGGGAGGAGACTCCTCCCTCAAGTCGGTTCCCAACTCCTCTTGCTTGTTTCCCACAGTTTCTTGTTTTAGCCGTTTGACTTTCAAACTGGACATTTGACTTTTCTGTTTTAGGATTCAATTTAATCCTTTATTTGGGACAGCAAGAACACTTAGTACATGATGCAATCATTCCAATATGTAATGACACATTCATGTACCCCTCCCCCCTCCCGGAGTGCCGGACATTCCGGAACCTTCTAGAACATTCACCGGAATCATTTCCGAACTCCGAAACGGGACTTTCTTTATATGAATCTTATTCTCCGGACCATTCCGGATCACCTCGTGATATCCCGGATCCCATCCGGGACTCCGAACAACATTCGGTCTCTTTCTCATAATACCATAACTACTCAAAACAACGTCGAATCCTTAAGTGTGTCTCCCTACGGTTCGTGAATTATGCGGACATGATCGAGACACTTCTCCGAACAATAACCAATAGAGGAATCTGGAAATTCATATGGCTCCCACATATTTCTACGATTACTTTGCGATCGAATGAACCACTTACATACGATACCAATTTCCCTTTGTCTCACGATAGTTTACTTATCCGAGGTTATGATCGTCGGTATCTCTGCATACCTAGTTCAACCTCGTTACCGATAAGTACTCTTTTCTCATTCCCGTGATATGTGATCCCTTGTGAGCCAGTCACATGCTTGCAAGCTAATTGGATGACATTTCACCGAGAGGGCCCAGAGAATATCTATCCGTCATATGGATGGACAAATCCCACTCTTGATCCATGTGTCTCAACCAATACTTTCCGAACACTCAATGCCACCTTTATAGCCACCCAGTTACGGTGTGGTGTTTGATGTCATCAAAGCATCCATCCGGTAAAGGTGATATGCATGATCTCATGGTCGAAGGAATTAGGTTACTATGTATCAGAAAGCATATAGCAATTGAACTATTGAAATGACTTGATCTTTATGCTACGCTTATCTATAGGAGTATGTCCACCATATCATTCTCCTAACGATATGATCTTGTTGTTGATAACATCTCAATGTTCATGATAGGGAAACCACAATCATTTATCAACCAACAAGCTAGTGAATTATAGAGGCTATACTAGGGACTTCAAATTAAGTTTACAAATCACACAAGTATTAATGTTTCCCTATTAATACTATTATAGCATGAATGTAAACATTTATCATAAACACAAAGATATAATAATAACTACATTTATTATTGCCTCTAGGGCATATCTCCAACAATAGAGCCTATGGCTGAAGCATAGGGGACCTTGTCCATTATCTCTCTTTCTTCCGTCGAAGTCGGACTTTGAGTCTTACTCAATGTCGTCCCTTGTGTCATAGGTAAGAACCCCTTCTTACTATCTTCCATTTTAAACTTCTTTAAAATCTTATCAAGGTATGTACTTTGCGATAGCCCTATTAGGCGCCTAGATCTATCTCTATAGATCTTTATGCCTAATATGTATGACGCTTCACCTAGGTCCTTCGTTGAAAATTTGTTGTTTAGAAAACTTTTAACACTGTTTAAAAGATCTATATAATTTCCGATCAATAATATGTCATCCACATATAATATCAGAAATGCCACATTGCTCCCACTCACTTTCTTGTAAATACAAGCTTCTCCATAAGTTTGGACAAATCCAAACTATTTTATCACCTCATCAAAGCGGAGATTCCAACTTCGTGATGCTTGCTTCAATCCATAGATGGATCGCTGAAGCTTGCACACCTTGTTAGCATCCTTAGGATCGACAAAACCCTTTGGTTGTATCATATACAACTCTTCATCAATATTACCATTGAGAAATGCGGTTTTGACATCCATCTGCCATATATCATAATCGAAATATGCAGCAATTGCTAACATAATCCTAACTGACTTTAGCATAGCTACGGGAGATAATGTCTCATCGTATTCAACTCCTTGAATTTGTTGAAACCTCTTTGCGACAAGTCGAGCTTTATAGACGGTCACATTACCATCAGCATCAGTTTTCCTTTTGAAAATCCATTTGTTCTCCACGGCCTTTCGGTCGTGAGGGACATGGCTAAGTACTTAGATTTTTCACTCTGCAGAGGTGGTGCACTTTCCCCACAAGACATGGTTTCCCAAGACAAGATCTTTCAGAAGCCTTCCCTTAGACCAGAATGGACGTGTTCCAACCTATCAAACCCCTACCACCAACTGTCCATTTGGCTAAGTTCTTGCAACCTATATGATCCAGGCAGAGCCCATAATGCCAAGTGGTTGCACTTGAAGCTTCTCAACATTTGACATCTCAAATCTCTTTGTTCCTGGGTGGCCATCCACAAGTGAGATACACAAGGTTCACCAGTCCCCTGGCCTTGTGTAACCACTCAACACAAACCATTCCTTCCATTCCACCCAGGTGTTTCATTCACTTAGTTGTTTTATTAAACAAAACACAAGTCCTCAGACTTAGAAATTTTCCATGGCATGAATATATATTCCACCCTTGTTTTCTATTAGCTAAGCTAAGCATGATAGTAGTAGGAATCTTAACTTAGGAAAATTCTACTAAGGTTTCATCTACTAGGTTTTCCCATAGCATGGTTTATACTTAGCAAAATTCCATGCAAGTCTTACTTAGAAATATCACTAATGCATAGTGAAAATAATGGGACAAAAGTATGTAGCATCACTTACCTTTTTGGTAGAGTATAGGTTCACTTCTTGATCTTTGCAATGTTAACTCACTTCAAATCACTACAATTCAATCAAACAAACAATATTTCAATCTACCATTCAAGCAAATCATCACATAAAATAATAAAACAATTCCTTCGAGAAAAAGCAATAGTCGTACCTGTGGAATCTAATGCATTAGGGAAAGAGGATGTTGGCGCTTAAGGAAGAGTAGGATCTCTACCTTTAGATTACCAGGCCATAGAAACACGTTCTGGCGAAGGTCCATTTTTTTCTTAGAGCAAAGATAAAGCGACAACGAGGTCATACTTTCTTGCTCCTTCTACTGGTGTACCGGGCACAGGGAAACCATACTTGCAAGCATGCAAAAGGGTTGTTTTATTTGTAAAAGTGGTTTCTAGTAGGTTGTAAACATTTGGAAACACCTATTGGTCATTTTATAAAGTGGCAAAGTCATTTGCAATAGGTTTCACTTTATAAACCCTTTTTAAAACAAGGTATCATTTTATGTGGTGTAAAAATGTTTTCAATAAGGCATTAATCTATAGGGTTCACAAAATATGTTTTCAAACCATAAACTCTTGTGTTTAGGGTCAGAGAGTTTATTTCCAAAACATTTCTCAAAGGTTTTCTTCCAAACCATTTTTAATAAATAAACCATATTTTTATTAGACTAGAAATGGTTTAAATCAAAGATTCATTCTTTTGTTTCACCAAATACATTTTTGAAACCACAAAGTGATTCCTATGGTCAGTAGGTTCAAAATACACCATTTGCCAAAGATTTTATCCCCAAAATCATTTTAGAATAATTTTTATATCCTAAACAAGCATACATAAGTTTCTGCAAAAACAAAAATTTTACCAGAAGCTTTTTACTAAACAAAGTGCATGGTTGGCTAGGGCTTGTCTTGCTGAATCCATTGATATAAAATTTGCAAAATTTGGACGTGTGGTTTGAAAGTTATAGATTTTTCAAATTTGAACTTCTAATAGGAAAGTTTCTGTTTTTAAAACGAAGTCTGAGCCACGTGTCGAGTTCTTACTCGCTGATACCGTTTCGTCTAGATCACGCGCTGTAGGCCGTTGGATTTAATTTGGATCATGCGGCACAGAGGCGAGCGTACCCCTTCGTTCTCGTTCTAATCTCATCCGTCAGATCTAGATCCTATGGACCCTATTGCCTTGACCATTTGGCAGCGGCGCTGGCGGCGGCAGGTGGCGGCGCGTGGTCAGTCGGCGACGGATTTGGCGATGCAGGAAGCGAGGAGGACAGGGAGGAGGCTCACCGAGTTCGCCGAGGCGTGGGGGTGCTCGAGGTGCTTCCCGTTTGCCGAGGGGCGCACTGGAGCTACGGGGATTCCTCGCCGTAGCTTCTACTGGCGACGGCGTGCTCTGGTGCTATCGGAGACGATCCTACAAGGTGCGATAGGACGCGAAATAGGGGGCATTAGAAGCCCGAAAGAACGCAGGGTGTAGTGGTGTCCTCTAGAGAAAGGGGGAAGGACGGGGCTTACGGGGAGGGTCACCGGAGCTGATGTAGTTGACGGTGGTGCTCAGTCGAAGATGTTGCCGAGCTTGCAGGGCACGCGCGGGCGAGCTGCGGATGCAGAAAGATGCGCCAGGGCCTGGGGAACTTGCCTGTGTGCTCGGGGAGGCAAGGGGTGGCGCGGGGTCGCCGGAATCGGCAGGGAAAGCCGTCGGTGACAGTGAGGTTCAGAGAGGAATTAGGGCGGCCTGGGGGCGTGCTAAGGTGGGGCGACAGAGGGAAAGGAGAGAGGAGGGGGAGACGTTTTAACGTGCGTGGTCGCAGAGGGTAAAGGCAACATCAATGCCGCGAATTAAAGCGAGCATTCATCGGCGGAAACAGCCGGCGAGGTGAGGGGAGAAGAGGTTGCGGCGGGTGAGGAAGAAAGCTAGGGAGTGGGACCCGGTTGTCTGCGAGTGAGAGAGAGTGGGAGAGGGGGCCACCTGTCTGCGTCTGTGTGGGTGCGTGTGTGGGTGAAAAACGCTTCGCGCGTGGGGAAAGAAGTTGGGCTGGGGCTGGGCTTGCTGGGCCAGATGGGTTGGGTCGACCAGATTCATTTTTTTTATATGTTTTGTTTTTCTTTTTCCTTTTACTTTATTCTGTTTGGATTTTGAACAACCAATTCAAACCTCCATTTGATTTCAAAACTTTGCCAGATTTTGGGTAGGTTTAAATACTGATTAGTATTATACCTGAAGTCAATTTTGGAAAAATAATTTTGTTCCCTTTGGGGTCTTTTTAATTAATAAAAGGGGCTCTTGTTTTAAATCAAATAAGTTTTAATAAAGTTTCAAGCACCATTTAAAATCTGTTAAACCTTCCAAATCTTTTCAGTAGGTTTTGTTTACTTAAAAGGGTGTCAAATAATTCATCTAGAATTATTTGGAAAAAAGCTTTTAATAAGATTTATTAATCATTTAAGATTGGGTATTTGTTTTAATTACAAAAGGATTTGGTTTATGCCATTTTATTATATTTTGGCAAATTATTTATCCTTTTATTTTATTTGGATTGGGATTATAATTCATTCCATTTGCTTATGGATTAGGCCAAGATTTGATTTGGGTCTTTAAATATTCTTTATTTCATATTTCTTTCTCCATCTTATAAAATCCATATCTTTTTATTTAGAGATCCAAACTTGGTGATTCCAATTTGTGAAATCTTGTTTGATATTTGTTTATCCTTTTAAATCCCTTTAGGATTATTTACTCACCATTTGGTATGGGTTTCTAGATAGGTTCTTTATTAGCTTTGGGAATTCAATTTCTTATTTTATTATATTCATAAGATTTTATTTATGGTTCCAAATTGAGTGAAACCAATTTATATGGCTTTATAATATTAGTTTTGTCTTTCTTGATCCTTTGTGAATGTTTGTTGATCAATTTTTTTACATGGATCAAATCCATGGATTTGGAGATAAATGATTTTTATTCCATTAGGGTTTAGGGTTTTTGGATTTATTTTCCAAATGTTTAAATTTCCAGATACATTTATTGAGGAATGCAATTCTCTTGATTTGGATTTTGTTGAATTCAAACTTTAACCAAAGTTTGTTCAAGATGGGATTTCAAGTTTCCATTTAGAAACAAAAGTTTCTTTTCACCCTGATTTTCAACAAAAATTTATTTTGTTTATTTATTTTTCACATTACAAGATTTGGAAAATCTTGGGATGTGACACTTGCATACTATAGTTCATCACGAAGCTCTTATAGCTAGGTGGCAGAGACTGCAGAACACGATGGATGCCTAAGTCAATGGGAATCGATATTCCCAAGGACACAAGCTTATCGGCATAACCCGACATCTTGAGTACATGCTCACTAACGGAGCTGTGCTCTTCCATCATGCAGCTAAAGAACTTTTCTGAAGCGTTGTAGCTCTCTACAGCAGCATGTGTGTCGAAAATCATTTTCAACTCACCCATTGTATCAAAAGCATTGTCGTTTTCAAAGCGCTTTCGAAGTTCCGGCTCTAGCCCATACAATATGCCGCAATGAACTAAGTTGTGGTCCTCCTGACGAGTCTGATAGACATTCTTCTCCTCGTCAGGGGCATCCTCAAAAGGTGGGGGGCCTAACGGCGCTTCTAGCACATATTGCTTTTGTGCGACAGAGAGGAGAATCCTCAAATTCATGGCCCATTCGGTAAAGTTGCTACCGTTCATTGCAAGTTTCTCTTTCTCCATGAACACATTGAAATTAAAAGCTGGTGGTGTCATCTACAACAGAATTTGTAAAGTTTAGACTAAGTGTATGATAGATTGAGTTCAACTAATCCATATTACGAATGAACTCCCACTCAAAAACGACATCCCTCGTGCCTTTTTGGTGATTACATGAATCAAATCCACTACACCAAGTCCGATCATCACGTGAGTCGGTGTAGCTTCAAAGGCGAGCATCAAATGGGCATCATATCTACTATATGACTCATGCTTAACCTTTCGGTCCGTGTTCCGAGGCCATGTCTATACATGCTAGGCTCGCCAAGTTAGAACCTTAGTATTCGCGTGTGTAACTGTTTAACACCCGAAATATGGTCATGGATCCAAGAACACCCGATCATCACGTGATGTCTTGGAGCGACAAAAACATAATCGGTGCATACTAAAGGAAGAACACATTCTTATCTTGATATTTAAAAGAGGGATCATCTTATTATGCTAACAAAGCGCTAAACAAGCAATATAAGATGCTATCAAACATCACATGTTTATTAGTGAAATGTTATGGTTCCCGCAGATGATCTCTATCATGTGCATCGTGGTATGATCACTATCATACCTATATGTGTAAGTCCAAGGTCTATGGAGATTACACGTTATGTATGTTGTAAGAGTATCATCGCATACTTCTACTTACAACATCACCATATCATAACACTAGCCCAGTAACAATCTAAACTAGACGCCTCTAATTTATCCATTGCAAGTTTTACGTGGCTTAGGGCTTTTGAGATAGAACCGTTCTTACCTACGAACATGAACCACAACGAGGATAACCAAATTGTTGACAACTCGTTGCAAAATAGTTATTGACTATAATAGGAGAGACAGACACCCGCTAGCCACTTATGCAAACTAGTTGCATGTCAAGCGTGGAACAGGTCTCATGTGCGAGGACATGTAAAGTTTGTCCGGGCCGCTTCATCCCACTATGCCACCAATATCCAAAATTACAAAAAAAGAGCAACAACATGATCATCATCGCCCACATACTAATATGTGTACTACCAGTGTAAAGTATCTACGCATAGATCCGGCTCTGATACCACTGTAGGGTTCGCAACATAGAAAACAAAATTTTTCCTACGATGGGAACTATGTACCAAGATCTATCTAATAGATACAAACAACAAGCGGATGTATATCCGTAGAAAACATACCCTTGAAGACCGACAAAGCTTAACGAGTTCAACTCGTGGTTGATGTAGACGATCTCTTGCCGATCTCAAGATCGAGAGGAAGTCCTAGCGCCGCAAAGAAGCAGCGCATCCATGCTTGCACACACGTACAAGACACCGAGCAACCTCCGCCTCCTCGCTCCAGCGATGCAGCGGAAGCACAACCCTTTCTTGCCGAATAGCCACCGGGAACATGTATCTCGCTAGTCCGAGACCATGGAGGATAAATTCTAGAGGGGGAGAGAGATCCTTCACGAGGAGGTGTGAGTGAGAAGTGAGGAGAGGGGTGCCTTTTATAGGAGGAGGGGGGGGACCCCAAGGGGGTGGCCGGCGCATGGGGGCTGCCCCCTTGCCCTCCCCTCTTCATGTGGGTGGACACTCCACTCACAAAATTCCTTTAAATTCCCTCCACTCAAAATCCCACTCAAACATGCCATTAAATTTCCACCAAATTTAATGCAAACTCTCATTAAATAAAACTCTTTTATTTTATTTAGAATTTTGTCAATTACTTTAATGACAAACATTCACAAATAACCCCTTGCTAGAATTCCATTTCACATGCATAACCTATTTATGCAATTTCACCCGAAAACCTGTTTCGGTATCTAGTGAAATAAATTCCTGCGCTTGTTTATTCTTTCGGCATGAAACATTTGCTCCAACTGGATGCCAGTGTCCCTTAAGTGTGTCACCCTACGGTTCGCGAATAATGCTGACATGATCGAGACCCCGAGACCCTTCTCCGATCAATAATCAGTAGCGGGACCTGGAGATCCATACTGACTCCCACACATTCAACGATGACTTTTCCTGTGATCGTCGGAACCTTTTATGCTTGTATCTTAATCCCTTTGTTTCACGATATATTACATGTCCGAGATTCGATCATCGGTATCTCCACACCTAGTTTGATCTCGTTACTGATATGCACTCTTTTCTCGTTCCCGTGATATAACATTCTAGTGATCAAATCACTTGCTTGCAAGCTAACCAATGTGATATCACCGAGAGGGCCCAGAGCATATCTAGCCGTCATCGGGATGAACAAATTCCACTCTTGATCCATGATTCTCAACATAACACTTTAGTAGCTTTGAAGCCATCTTTATAATCACCCAGTTACGGAGTGACGTTTGATGTCAACAAGAAACTCTTCCGGTGTTAGTGATTGACATGATCTCATGGTCTAAGGATTAGGACTACTTCGTAGGTTGTTTATAGCAACATAAACTCAATGACTTTGATCGTAATGCTATACTTCGGATGAATGTTCATCACACCATTACACTAATGTTGTGATCTCGTTATTAACAAGATCCAATGGCTATGATCATCTTGTTAATCAACGAACTAGTTTATGAGAGAGGCATAATTAGGAACTTTCTGTTTGTTTATTAAACACACATGTATTAATGTTTCCGTATTAATACAATTATAGCATGCAAAATAAACATCTATCATATACTTGGAATACACATAATAAACATTTTATTATTGCCTCTCAGGGCATATTCCCTTCAATCCCTCAGTCCGTTGCTTGTCGGGCTTCCCCTTCTTCGCGGGAACCGACGCGCGAGGAGCTTGATACCTCTTCGGCAGCATGGTGGCGGCAACAGGTGGAGAACTTGAGGGGAGGGGCAGGGGGAAATGGACGGAGTGAGGGCGAGGGGGGAAATGGCAGGAGTGGACGCGCGAGAAGGGTGTTTTGGAGTTGTAGAGGGAAAAAAGGAGAAAAGTCTGACTATTGGATAAAAAAACTGGTGACCAACCAACAGGGCTTGCCCGCCAACTTTTTAGGTTCATCCGGCGCCGTCGATACCCCCCCCCCCCCCCCCCCCCCCACCCAACAAACCCACCACTTTGGTTCGGTCTGTGGGCGCAGGATGGCTATTTCAAAAAAAATTGAGTGAACTGGGCAAGTTTTTCTGTGCCGGCGCATTCATACCACGCCTAGGGGACCTTTGGGGACCGAGTGGGGATGCTCATGAACAAAGTTTCAAGTTATTGGTCAATCATGACGGACGGTATTAATCGGCTCATCCAACAAACGACCCATTTGGTTTGGTACCAAACGGAAGATGCCAAGCAGCCAAGGTGCTGCGCTGCGCAGAAGTTTCTCAAGACGGTCGCTTTCACAGTACCTTCCTTCCTTCGTTTTTTTTTTAACGGGCATTCCTTCCTTCGTGAATGAGCAACTCTCGGGAGTACGAATGGCTGTACAATTGGTACACTTTCTTGTATTTTTTGTCGCCCAAATCCAGAAACTTTGATCGAATCTAACCCCTTTTAAAAACTAATTTGAAATTTGATTCCTGGAGTCGGCGTTATTTTAAACGACGTCAAAAGTGTGCAAGTCGGTGCCAAGTCGGACCAGTTAGGAGACAGAACAGGGTGGTCGGCGTCATGTGATATGACGCCGCGCCGACCACCCTGGTCTTCCTCCTATCTGCTTCGACTTAGCGTCGACCTGTACATCTTCGGCGCAATTTTAAATGACGCCGACCCCAAGGGTCATATTCTGAATTAGTTCCTATGAAGAATCAAATTTAGTTGAAGTTTCGCAAAAAAAGCAGATTTGGCAGAAAAAATACCAGTTCCTTCGTCACGTACTGTCAAGTTGAGAATTTCTGGATCGTTCGTTCGGTTGCTGCCTGCCTGCCTCGCACGATCCGTGTTGACCTTTAAAATCGGATTTGCTAGTTTTCAGGCGCCTGAGAACTTCTTAAGTCTCAGTCGCCTCTTTCACCGTTTGATTTACCTCGTGATTCGTGTAAAATGGAAGTTACACATGAGTTACAAGTCGGGTGTAACTGAGAATTTAATGAGTTGCAACTAGGTTGTAACTGAGAACTAGTACAACTCTTATGAGTTGCAACCTAGTTGCAACTGAGAATTAGCACAAATATTAGGATGACATCAGCGACTTAGACATAACTAGTTCTCAGGCGCCTGAGATCTGGACACTCCCCTTTAAAATACTGTTGCTGCAGGGCAGTCTGTCGCGAGAGAGTTGGCTTGGGGCCTAGGCCGTTCACACGCCGTGGCTACAACAAATCAGATTGGTCGCCGGTGCTAAAAGGACGCAGCACGAGGAAATCTTTGCACACTTTGCACGCCGGTGTCTATGTCCCTCTTCCTGTTTTTTTAACAGGCCTAGAGTCTGCGATGGGTGAAACAATTACAACAAGGGCCTTAGAGAATAAGGATACAACAAATAGGCCCCTACAAATTGCAAGAAACACCCTAACAAGGATCGCAGAAACGTGACCGGATCCAAACTCGCCGCCGACGACCTGGGACCTCCATGCGCGGCCACCACTGCTACCACCCGGGACGAAGCCACTTAGGGAAGCAGTAGCGATGATCGTCTTGCCAAGATCCAAAGACCTACTTTGGAGGAAGAAGATGCTCGAGCTTCGCAAGCCGAGCGTAGCAGGGTCACCCTTGTGACCGCAAGAAGCAGCGGCTCGCCTCTCCGTGGCTGAGAAGCTGCTGCAGAGAGCGCAGACTCCGGGGACCCTTGACACCACCTCCAAGAACCAGTAGCCTCGCTAACGTCAACCTCTTCTTCCTCGCTACCACGGTCGGCCGAGAAGAAGGACGACGGAGTAGAGCCGCCAAGCAGATGGAGACAGTGCCAGACATGGCATCTTGAAGGAGCGGCAGAGCAACGCTCGCAGCTACCCTTCCCCTCGCCTCCACGGCAGTTCAGAAGGAGAGCCGCAACACCAATCACCCAACTCCATGGAAAGGAGCGCACACTGCGGCGTTGCTTCACCTCGCAGCCACGACTGGCTAGAAGCAAATCCACAACGCCATTCCACTCCGCCTCAAGGACACCAGGATACAAGGCAGGTTTATTGAGGCTACCCTGCTCGCCGACGCCGCCACAAGCTCCAACCATCGAAGCAAAAGGACAGCGGGACAAGACCCTAGTCTCCTGATCTGCCTGCCAAGATCTAGGAGAAGCAGCCACCGGGCAAGACGCCCACCACTAGCAAACAAGCTAAACACCTAATCCTATCTACTCTGACGCCAACTCCCGGCCACCACTCACCGGAGTAGAGGCAAGGGCGCCATAGTAGAGGCCTGGCTTTGGGAGGAAGACGACCAGAGGCTGCCTCTAGGTTCGTGCGAAGCGGTGAGGAGGGGATGTGTGAGTGATTTCAGAGATGAATTATCCCTCTCCCTATTGGGACGATTGGCGTGTACACAATGCTAAACGTGCTCAAGTAATTGGCTAATTAAGGAACTGATAGATATGATTTCATTCCACAGGAAAGAGGTCGTTGGAGATTACCGATCATCTCATTTCTCATGGCCGGAGCGATGAATGCAACATTGGTGCGATCAGTAGGTCAGAGTTAGGACATGGTGTTGGTGGGGCCTGTGTCTTTGCACTTTCGACCAAATTAAGGCGTATCTTGACACTGGAACGCCTGCTGACCTGCTCCTTAGCATATCTGGTGAGGCGTGCATCGAACTCACACTGAACTTTATGGGAGAAAATGCATTGGTAGAGCAAGCAAAGCACATTGGCAAAGAGTGGCAATAGTTGCGAGATTGTTTAGCGCGGTGCGCAAAGAGAAGCCAATATTTTCTTTGGATAAGCACAATAGGGAACTGATAAATTTAATTTGGCGATCCCAGCTATTCACTCGGTTTATAAGTTATGCACGTAGTTTAATAAAGACTTTGACCAATTTGGTCAACGAAATATGAACTCATATAAGATAAAGGTAAACCACTGAATTTATATGCAAAATAAATTTCAACGATACTATTATTTGGTGACACATAATTCATATTTTGTTAAACAAATTAGTATTTAAAGTATTTTTTACGAAAATTTCACTGATCTATTAATAATCATCAACAACAATACAAATAGGGATCCGCAAAAACAAAAACTAAATACCCACAAAAATAGAAATAGGCATAAAAATAATGAAAATTATAAATAAATCCAAGGAGCACCTAGCGATGCCTTATAAACCAGAACAAAGAGAGTACCAAAGATATATGCTTGGGTCGACTTCTTTTTTACTCCCTTCGAATAGGAGGGAATGTTACAGACACGAATTTGGTTGACATGGGTCTAGGTGTACCCTTTATAAACAATAAAATACAAAATGCCAAATAAAGTAAAAGAGGTATAAGTTATGTGTGTAGAGAATATATGCAGGTACGTAAATATCAAGTTTAAAATTAAAATAGAAACGTATCTATACTATTAAAAAGATTGGGACCGTTCGTCGCTTTTTGATTTTCCGTCTGCCAGTCTTTTACCGTTTTGCCCCTACAACTTCGAACAAACTAGAGGGGCTGCCACCTCTAAGTCAAAGTTCTTCCCTTCCTTAGTCCCTGCAGCGCACTTATCCGCCCCACCCGCTCGATCCCAGGTGACCGGGGTCGCCGCCCTCCTCCGGTGGGACGAACGGGACAGGAGAGGACGCTAGAGGATATCGCCGTGCTTGGGGGCCTGCTCATCTCTCGCAATGTTACCCGTTTGTTTTTTCATCCTATATCCGAACGTACAACTCCCCTGCACATCCTCCCGAGAAAAACGAACGCCCAGATCCGGTCGCCACCCGGTTGATCTCTGGTCACCGGCGACCCATCCATCCGGAAGGTGGAAGGGGACCATGTCGGCACAGAGATCTAGGACCTCATCCATCGATTTCACCCTCGCCTGTAACAGCGGCTTCCAGCAGACGACCATGGTGGCCGGCAGCCGATTTACCATGGGCACCCCCTGTTGTTTGCCCAATCCTTGTCCATGTGAGGCCGGCAATAGTACTGACTGCGCGCGCGTCCTTCTATCCTCCATCAATTTCTCCCGCCGGATTGAGGTTTGCTGGATTTCTCTCGTATATCAATGTTGGAGTGGGGGCTTGTAGTGACAGGGTGCAGGAAGTCGCGTTCCCCAGCAAGCAGGTCAGAACATACAGGAGTAATAAGCACAACCGAGCAGTTCTACCAAAAAAAAAAGTATCTAACTTTTGCCTAAGTCAAACATAACCAAATCTGACCAACTTATAGAGAAATATATGAATATATATTATATTAAATTGACATATTATAAAACTAAATTTAAAAATAAATCTAATGATAATAATTTAGTGTCATAATTGTTGGTACATTGTTTAAAAAGTTAGTCAAATTTTACTCGTTTAACTTAGAAAAAGCTAGAAGTACACTTATTTGCGGACAGAGGGGGTACTTGCCAAGCTCCAGAGATCCGACGTAGCAAAGTCACAAGTCTGCAGTTGGCCGCTCATAAGCATGGACACAAATTGACGACGGTGAGAGAAAGAATTTGTTCATGTTTAGAAAATCAAGTCATCGACTGTAAGACATTTTCAGAAGAAAAGAGGGAATGCCGGTGAGAGAAAGAATTTTTTCAACTCCAGAAAATCAAGTCATGTACTGTAAGAAATTTTCAGAAGAAAAGAGGTATAGAAGATCCTTCCACACACTTTATCAGAGAACACCTGGCATGATTCTAAAGAAAAATGAACACACGTGTGCGAAGACCAACTATGGTGCCCAGCAGCATCACTCACGTCTGATCTAAGGAGAAGAAGAAATAGCTAGCAAGTGTATGTAGGCTCGATGTGGCAGCCGATGGACCTTGGAGCGGACGACGGAGCTAGCCATCTCCACCGCTGATCCAAACGGTTTGTTTGACCTATTTGTCTGTCTTTCCGGCTGTCACATCTTGACACTCTCGGCGATGAGACGTTAATAGCGACACGATATCGGCTATCAGCACCGGCAGCTTTCCGCGCGCCGGCGTTTCGAGGCACGCCTTCCCTCGCGCGGTCAGAAAACTTCTCGCGCCTCCCTGGCCGTTTTCCGCCTTAGCCGCGGTCTATAAAAGACGGTCGCCGAAGCGGTGGAGATAATAATCCCAAGCAAGACCAAACCATAAGCCGTAAAAAGGAAACCACCAGCAGCCATGCCTCATCGCAAGATCGCCAACTGGAACAAGATCAGGAAGATGTGACGCACCTGCTACCCGGAGGCCGACATCGACGCTGTCGACCTCCAGGCCACGTTGTTGTTCCAACACATGGCTGAGGCAGAGGTGGTGGCCTTCGAGGAGGAAGGTCGTGTGCCCGAGGCGGCGCTAAAGAGGGTGGTGGAGGTGGCTGCAAAGGTGGCCGCCCAATGGGCGGTGTGCGAGATTCACCACGTCGCCACCAAGTAGGCGGTGGACAAGGAGGCCGCAGCAGCGGCATTCCACGAGATCCGCCGGGAGGCGGCCATGACCACGCTGGAGGAGGTGGCCAAGGATGCCGCCAAGATCGTCGTCCGTGAGCTTATGCACGCCGCCGCCACGCGCATGTGATGTTCGCGGTGCAGCGCACTGCCGACGCGGCGGCGAAAGAGGAGCGTGTGGCTACAGCCGCCGAGGTGGCGGCCTCATGGGCTCTCGTCGACGGGGACGATACGGAGGCGATACGAAGGTGGATGCGGACAACGAGGAGTAGGAGGAGGCAGAGGCAGAGACGAGGGAAGATAGGGAGGGGGAGGAGGTGATCGCCATCCCCCTACAGATCGCGCAGGCGCTGAGCCTCAGCCCCAACAGGGCTCCGACGAGGGTGACCTTAGCGGAGGTAGAACTCGCCCGACGGGAGGAGGCCTTGGCAGCGACGGTGGCGACAGAGCTGGCCGACCAGGAGGCGAGGGACCACTGGGCCGCCGAGATGAAGAAGGCCTTGGCGCACCGGACGGCGAAGGACCGCATGAAGGCTGCGGAAAGGGCGGTGGCTCGAGGCCGAGCACGCGACCATCACCACGAACGCCTCCAGCAGCGGGTCATATGAGTGTCTATGGCGGCAATCGACGGGTCCAGCGGCAGCGCCAACGGTGGCCGCAACAATGGCGACAAGTAGCCGTAAGGACGGCCTTCTCCAAAGGTGGTAGTAGTCCTTTTTTATTTTATTCAAATGTGTCTTTTTTTTAATTGGCAGAGCATAATCTAATGAAAAACAAGTTTAAGTACTAATGCTTCACTTAAATATGAGCTCAGAGCGGTCGACTTATGGACACCCGCATGGTCTGCGCGCTGTCCGGACCAAAAATCATTGCCTAAATTTTATACATAAATGAATCACGTCATACACATTTGTCCGGTTAGATCGTGTTGCTAAAAGACCGTGCACGTTCTATATCTCCACGGACACGTCCAGATATACTCGGACGGCTTGGATTAAACCGGGTGAAGATGCTCTTAGAGACGGTGGTGCAGGGAACTGGAGTTCCCCACCGTGTCCTAAGCATACGTCGTTTCAAAACTGCCCTCTATAAAGGATGCACCGCTGAATCGGGTTTTGCTGGAAAAGAGCGAAAGAAATCCCTTACTTTATACTCTTCTTATTCTTGTTTGATTAATCAGATATTTTTATGTGTGCTGGACTCTTTTTATATAGTATAGAGAAGGCATCAAATACAAAATATTTTGAAAGATATATTCTATGAGAAGTTAAATTTTATAATATAGAGGAGTCATGTAATTTTTTTTGGCACAAACAGTTAAATTTTAGAACTAAAGTATGAAAGATGGAAAATGGCAGTCTGATAGGTAGACAACGGCACGAGCGGTTGATATGGCCAAGCTAACGCGTAACATGCAGACTCCTGGGCCTAACCTCGTGCGTTGCTAGGGGCAATTTATACGAAGTATTACTCGAAGCTGGATACGACCAATATAGAATCTTACTCAATATCGTATTGGATGGGTTATTGCTTCTTAACCATATGATATAGAATTATAGTGTATTTTATCGGATTATGTTTTTCGAAACTCATATATATTTTTTGGAATACCATGTGAATTATCTCTTTGTATATGTGAAATTTCTATGTCCATGTGCGGCAAAAAATAAATTTTAAGCTGCCGTAGCAGCGCACGGGCACTCAACTAGTAAATTGTAAAAAAACAAAGTGTCTAGGCAACAGTACAAGGATCGAATTTTACTATGCACAAAAATGTTTCATTTTGTCTTTCTTTATGTGGCCACATACGATTGTATTTGTTATTTATCAAGGTAATATGTATCTGTATGATTTTTTAAATTTTCCTGAAACTTTGAAATAGGATTTTTAAGATTCTTTGAAAATCAGGACCACCTAGACCCATGTTCTCTTGCATAATTTCGAGATTAATACGGGGATTTTTAAGAGTACTAGTCTAGGACCGACTAGATTTCTCTTAGAGATAAAAACTTTAGCTGGAGGGGAGGTACCTTAAACCTCGGCATTGTAGATTTTTTTTGCCTTACCATCTAGAAAAACCTCGAGTAATAAACCTTGAAAGGAGTGTTCCCCAACCAAGTATCCTCTCTGAACTTGACCTAGGATTCATCCTTATTCGAAAGGTATATGCCCGAAGAAGAATTGTTTCACCTTCATTAGGTATGCTTAAAATTGGGAATCGCCAGGTTTCCATTGAACCTATATGAGATCGCTTGAGATCCCACAGTTTTCTCTGCATAAGATTTTTCATACATCATCTCATGAGGAATCTTAAATAGCTATTTAGTAAGGAAGTGCAACTTGTGATGATCAACAATGTTAGAATATTTTTTTGACGCTTTTGTCCGATGCGATCCACGTAGCTAAATCGTAAGGACCAACCAGATAGAAATTAGCAAAACATGCAGGAGTGTCTGATTTCTTGTGTATTTAGTTGGTGAAGAGGCTGAGTCTAATTAATATCTTCGCCCTATTGATATATTCACTTTATCGAAAAATCTAATTTCGGTGATGTTTTATTTCCCGATGTCCGTTTAGCTAGATGTTTCATGAGGGTGGCCAATCTTGTTGAAGAACTTGATGTCCAGACCCCCAAAAGCCCAAAGGCACGTGACCGTTGGACGACGTTATACCTCTTATCGGAATAGAGCAACTTGCGATCTTATGCTAAATAAAGTGGATCGGACGGAACCGTTTCCCGTGCATTGAAGATTCCTCTTCTGTTTTGCATGATATTTTCCAGCAGCGCGAACACTAGATACGTATTAAATTGGCATGAGGCATGGAGTAGAGCTACTTGAAGCCGAGCGGGTTCTGCGATCAACTCGCCGTGCATGCATCTCGTCGATGTAAAAAAATAGATATCACGATCGCACAAAGATTCCTGCTTATCTGTTCTTTGTCAAGCTTCATGCACTAGCCAACGCAACCAAAAGTTCAAACTGATGAAAAAAACTAGTGCAATCCACTTATACACTTCAACACCCCCTCTCGCGTGTGACGGGGAGAAGTCAGCACGTGCAACCGGAAGAGAGCGACGACGTGCGAAACTCACGTATGACTCAAGAAGCCTATACATGGACACAGAGAGGTCAACAACACTTTTAGGATAAATTGCGAAAGTCAGGACTCGAACTCGAGACCTTAGGCTCTGATACCATGTCAAGCTTCATGCACTAGCCAACGCAATCAAAAATCCGAACTGATGAAAAGGACTAGTGCAATCCACTTATACACTTCAACATTCTTAACTTGCCACTTTGCATCTTGAACTTGATTCCATCAAATCCTCCCACCACATCAAATCCTGGATGATTGTGCATTCAGTAAGGATAAGATTTGCCGTTCGAGCACGCCGCATCTTAAACGAGATTTCGCCAGAAATCAGGCTGGATTTGCGGTGCCTGCTGTCTTTCTTTTTTTGTTCGAAGTGGAAACGTGCTCAAAACCTCACAAGGTCACACGCCGGGAGCGTGCATAGGTAAGCAGGAAGCGGACGTCAGATGCAGAGCCTACTGACGCCGCGTCAATATCTGAACTCGAGGTGGCAGTGGCACCTCGCATCAAACAACCACAAATCACATTTCTTGCCTTGCCCGATTTCCCTTCTTTTACGCTTTTAGAATAAAATGCAGCAACGGCGGGGCATCGGGTGGTTAGTTCAACGGTGCCGTGGTAGTGGCAACTAAAGAATGTCCTTCACACGATAACTAGGGATCGACATTGATTCTATTGATCACCTCAGCACTCTCCAATGATCCTATGCATCGTAATGTGATGCTGAGATATTATTTAATTAAGCATTTGAGGGCTGCCCAACAATTAGCTGATCTTTAGTAGAGTACTAGTAATAAGAACCAATATTCCGAATCCATATCGTATGGAAATGTAACAATAGGCAAAAAGGATCGAGAGCAGAGCATGGTTCAAGTGACGGGAGCCCGTTAATTCCCTCCTCTGGAAAAAACGATCGAAAGCCCGCAAAGCATTTTTTTTGGCGGGGCATTTTAAAATAAACCGCCTTGGCGCCTTAACATCCAACACACCTCGAACCTGAACAATAGAGGAAGCGATGTTAGGACAACCCGCGTGGGGAGCCATCTGCTTGCTCGCCGTCTTCTTGATCCTGAGCACCACGAGCGCCGGACGGTCCTCCTACCACCTTCTGGACGACGACGACGACGGCGGCGGCGACGGCTCGTCGTCCTTCTCCTTCTCCTCCCCGCAGGCGACGCCGGACGAGCTGGCGTTCGGGTTCTACGACGGGACGTGCCCCGACGCCGAGGGCATTGTCGCGTCCACCGTGCGGGAGCTCTTCCTCGCCGACTCCAACGTCGCCGCCGCGCTCGTCCGCCTCTTCTTCCACGACTGCTTCGTCCACGTACGTACTACCAACTCAACTCCCTGCAGTACGTGTCCCGTACGTACGTAGATCATGATGTCGCGTGCTCACGTGCGCACACGCCGAGACGCCGTGCTCTCTGTTTTCTCGATCTTGTTCCTGGACGCGCGCGCGCACGTGCAGGGCTGCGACGCCTCGGTGCTCCTGGACCGTGTCAACGGCGGGAGGTCGGAGAGGGACGCCATCCCGAACCGCTCGCTGCGAGGCTTCGGCGCCGTCGACAAGATCAAGGCGAGGCTGGAGAAGACGTGCCCCGAGACCGTCTCCTGCGCCGACATCCTGGCGCTGGCCGCGCGGGACAGCCTCGTTCTCGTCGGCGGGCCCAGCTACCCGGTGCTCACCGGCCGCCGGGACAGCGCCCGGAGCTTCCACGACGACGTCAGCGTCCCGTCCCCGAACGCCACCCACGCCATGACGCTCGATTCCTTCGCGCGAGGCGGCTTCACCGAGCGCGAGACCGTCGCGCTCCTAGGTACGTCCGCGTCCGCCTGTCTGGTGTCTGCCCATTACCGAGCTCCCCTCCATATGACGGTCTATGTGTGCTTGACTGATTCTTCTCGATCGATGCGCCCGCTTGCAGGAGCGCATAGCATTGGGAAGGTGCAGTGCAGATTCTTCAGGGACAGGCTCTACAACTTCGCCGGGACGGGCGAGCCGGATGACTCCCTCGACGCGGACATGGTCGGCGAGATGCGCGCCGTGTGCGGCGGCGCAGGTAATGCGCCCATGGAGATGGGGTACTACCGGCAGGGCCGGGAGGTGGGGTTCGGCGCGCACTACTACGCCAAGCTTCTCGCGGGACGGGGCATCCTGCGCTCGGACCAGCAGCTCACGGCTGGGAGCACCGTGCGCTGGGTGCGCGTCTATGCGTCCGGGGTGCGCGGCGAGGAGGCTTTCCGCGAGGACTTCGCGCACGCCATGGTTAAGCTGTCTGCGCTTGCGCCGCTCACAGGGTCGGCCGGCCAGGTCCGGATCACCTGCTCCAAACGTGTTGAGTAAGAACAGTAAGTGAACGTGAGGGATTTTCCCTGTTTTTTTTTTTTTTGGTTTTCCAAGCGATCCGAAAGGATCGAGCTTCATTACCATCACGACAACGAAACAACATGTACAGTAGCATCCAATTTTTAGTTATGGCATGTAATCTGTGTGGATTTGTAGGGAAATGGTGCCTCAATCAGAGGCCTGGTTACGTGTTTATAAAGATGAAAATAGTTTCCATCGTGGCATTTACAATATGTGAAAATTGATTAGAATAGGAAACAAGGAGGTGGAGAAATAACACACGCACTACAAGAAAACAAAACGTTTCAACACCCCCTCTTAATCTAAACTTCAGAATTCTTTGGAAAGATTTAGACTATGCTTGAAGTCCTTAAAATTCTTGACAAGTAGCGATTTGGTAAAGCCATCAGCAATTTGATCTTTGCTAGAGATAAACCGAATATCAAGTGACTTGTTTGCAACTCTCCCTCGAACAAAATAAAAATCGATCTTAATATGATTGATACGGGCATGGAACACTAGATTTGCCATCAAATATGTGGCACCGAGATTGTCACACCACAAACATGGTCGTTCTTTTAGGTGTACATCCAATTCTTCTAGTAAAACTTCTACCCAAATTAGCTCAGCATTAGCATTAGCAAGTCCTTTATATTCAACCTCGGTACTGGAACGAGATATTGTGGCTTGCTTACGAGTACTGCAAATTAGGTCCAAAAAAGATAGCAAAGCCACCCGTAGAGCGTTTGTCATCAATACATCTAGCCCAGTCCACATCGGAGAAAGTACTGAGAAGAGTAGAAGGAGTCTTTTGAAAAGTGAGACCAACTTGTAATGTGGGCTTGACATATCGCAAAATTCGTTTAGTCGCTGTCCAGTGGACGGTGGTAGGTGCATGGAGAAATTGACAAACTTTATTGACTAAAAAGGAGAGATATGATTGTGTAAGAGTTAAGTATTCCAATGCACCAATGATGCTTCTGTGGCGGGTAAAATCTTCGGGACCAAGAGGAGTTCCATATGTAAGAGACAATTTCTCCGAAGAGGATAATGGTGTCGGGCATGGTGTACACTTACTCATGCCTACTCGTGAAAGCAAATCAATAGCATATTTCTCTTGCGTTAAGGTAAGTGTATTTTTCACTTTCTTGACTTCCATACTAAAAAGAAATGAAGATATCCCAAATCCTTGAAGGCAAAATTGTGACTGAGATCTTATAAAAGAGCCGAGATTGCTTTGTCTGAGGAGCTAGCCACAATAATGTCATCCACATAAATCAACACAAAACTAGTAATATCAGATTTACTGTAGATAAATAGAGATGTATCTACTTTGGATGATCTAAAACCAAGTTTATGTAGTTTGGAGCTTAGTCGTGAATACCAAGTACGAGGAGCTTACTTTAAACCATATAAGTCTTTGTCGAGTTTGCAGATGTAATGCATAGCTTGAGGATTTTCAAACCCAAAAGGTTGTTTCATATAAACTTTCTCTTCCAGAACTCTATGTAAGAACACGTTCTTGACGTCTAGTTGTCGTAAGCTCCAACCACAGGAGACAGAAATAGCAAGAATCAGACGAATAGTAGCTAATTTTACCATGGGACTAAAAGTATCCTCGTAATCAATACCATAGTATTGTTTGAAGCCTTTGCAACAAGACGGACTTTGTACCTGTCAATTGTACCAACAGATTTTTTTTGATGCGATATACCCATTTGCAATCAACCACGTTTTTATTTGAACTAGGTGGTACAAGATGCCAAGTCTTGTTGTGCATGAGTGCCTTATATTCTTCCCTTATAGCATGGCTCCAATTATTGTCCGCAAGAGCTTCAACGAGATTATGTGGTTCTTCTATAGTGATGATCAAGCCATACCGAACCGTATCATCATTATGAATTTTCAGTTATCGTATTCCCTTTTGAAGACATGTACGAGGTTCAGTAACATGGGATGCTATAGGACTTGGTAGTCCATAAGATTCAGAGCTATTACTGCTGCATGTATCGGATCCCATAGTAGAAAATTCATTTGTCACAGAAGATCCAGCAAATGACGTGTGACGGTTTTTTGTCACAGAAGATCCAGGCGTGGGTGGCCCAGGCGGTGTCATACATGTACGCGTGACAGCATTGGTGTGGCACGAAGACACACACACTCGCCCACGACCGCTTCGGTTGGTCTCGTACGCGTCTGGTGAGGCGAAGAGACGACACATGTGGGACCACCCCGACGAGACGACCTCGAGGTAGAATCTTCTGCGTGGTCCGAAAGCTGTACTGACTCAGCAAGAGGATTTTCATTGGGATCGGTACTGGTAGGATATTTTCTAGACGTACCCAAATTTAAACTTGCTTCAATATTTTCTGCATTATTGGATGTGTCTTCTATATTAATATTTTATGTATATGTTTCTATACTATTTTCCATTGGTTCCTGTGGTACGACTACCTGTGGAGAGTTAGTTTGAGGAGCAATAATCAAGTGACCATCATTAGTTTGCATCGCCTCATGTTCAGATGAAAAAGAAGTATTAGGTAGCAAAATAATTTCTTCACGAAGATGGGAACCCGTATTAGGATGAAGTGAAGCAAAGGAAAAAATATTCTCATCGAACACAACATTTCGAGAGATATAAATACGACCGATAGAAGTATCGAGACATTTACCCTTTTATGACGAGTGCTATATCCCAAGAAAACACATATTTTATAATGGAAATAAAGTTTTCGTTGGTTATAGGGACGAAAGTTGGGCCAACACGCACACCCAAATACAAGAAGTGACTCATAGTTGGGTTTGATATTGAGAAGTTTTTGGGTAGGACTCATGTGATTTAGGACTTTGGTAGGAAGCAAATTAATAAGATAGGTGGCAGTTAAAAAAGCTCTTTCCTAAAAATTTCGAGGCATCGATGCATGAGCAAGTAAGACAAGACCAATCTTCACAATATGGCGATGTTTACGCTCAGCTAAACCATTTTGATGATGAGCGTGAGGACAAGACACATGATGTGTGATGCCAACTTTTTTGAAGAAATTATTAAGTTTCTCATACTCACCACACAAATCTATTTGTATGGTGATTATTTTACGACCAAATTTGCGTTTAACAAGTTGCTGGAAATTAAGGAAAACTTGATAAACATTGGAACACTTTTTCAACAAATATATCTATATAAATTTGCTAAAGTCATCAATGAAACTCACATAATACAAGTGTTTCCCAACAGAGGCCGGAGTCGGTCCCCATTCATTAGAATTTTTGTTCAAATGAAACAGTGGACACACTAGTCGAGATGGGGTACGCTAATTGATGACTTTTGGCTTGTTGACAAGAATCACATATGTAAGGTTTTATTTGTGGTTCATAAGGAATTTTATTTTTTTGAAGCACTTGTTGAAAAATAAAGGATGAGGATGCCCAAGTCGACCATGCCAAGTGGATGAAGTAGGCTTTATGGTGACAAAAACACATTTTAGAGATCCCGTAGTGGAGGGCATGACTGGATAGAGACCACTATTGCATGGTCTTTTAAATAGAATTTGCTCCATGTCCCGATCCTTGATAAAGAAGAAAGATAGGTAAAATTCAAGAAAAACATGATTATCTAGAGCAAGTTTATGAACTGATAAGAGATTTTTGGATGCTGTGGGAATATGTAAGATATTATTGAGAGAAAAAGAACTTTGAGAGGTATGGAAAGTAGAATTACCAACATGATGAATTGTCATACCATCATCATTTGTTGTATGAACTTGGTCACGTCCTTGATAATTCTCCTGGGTTGTTAATTTTTTAATTCACTAGTGACATGATTTGTCGCACCGGTGTCAAAATACCAATTTATATCCACATCATAGGAGGCAACATGTGCAGCCTTGTCATCCGAAGGAGAATCATCATCATTATTATCTGAATACCTCCACCAACACTCGCTGGCTGGATGTCCATATTTCTTGCATATCTGATAAGTAATACTTTGACATGGCGAGGGAGTGTGGCCACAACCACGACCACGTGCACCTCTCTTTCGTGCACTCGGATATGTGGAGGACCATTATAGCGCTGTTGCGGAGGACCACAATTCTGCTTATAGTTGTTGAAGTGATGATCACGAGTGGCTGCATTTGTGGAAGGTTGAAACTCCACATGTTGGCTTGATTCAGCAAGCATTTGATTCCTATAACCATAGGTGGTGAGTTGCTCACATATATCAGAAAGTGTAGTCTAGGATTAGCTTTAACCGAGGCAAAAAGGGCATTATATTCTCCATCAAGACCACCAATTATATACTCTTTTAGTTCTTCATCATAAATGATATGACCAGCTGCAGCCAGTTCGGAGGCAAAACTCTTCATTAAGAAAATATATTTGGTAGCCGACATATCTCTTTTCTTGGTGTTAACAAGTTTTCCACGCAGCATGTTAATACGTGCTTTAAATTGTGAGGTAAACAAGGATTCAATAGCAGATCATATATCAACAGAATGCTCCAAGCCAAACACATGGGCAAGAATATCCTTACTGAACGATTTTGTGAGATAGCCGATGACTTGTTGATCTCGCTCAATCCACACATCATATGCCAGATTGGGGAAATTGTTATTGTTCCTTCGGCCTCAACCTCCATAGTTTCCGCGGGTGCTTAATCGGAGCCATCTAGTAGCCATGACACGAGCACCGCAGAGTGTTGGAAAAATCTGCATCTTTCAGTACGGATAATTTTCCCGAGTGAGCTTCTCCGTAGGCGACGAACCCATGAGCGTCAAGAGAGAATATGTCAAGGGGAGGTCGCCATGGGGAAGGAAGGTAATCTCGCTGATCCTAATCAGCGTATTTTGAGGGAGGGGGAGGCAGCGTGTTTTGAGGAGGGAGGGAGGCAGCGATTGCTGATCGTAACCAGCAACTAAGAAAATTTCGTGGGTTAGATCGAAAGAGGTGGCTCTGTTTCCATGTGGATTTGCAGGAAACGATGCCTCAATTAGAGACCCGGTTACATGTTTATAAATATGGAAAGAGCCCCTATCATGGCATTTACAATAGGTGAAAATTGATTACAGAATAGAAAACAAGGAGGTGAAAAAAATAACGCATGTACTATAAGGAAACAAAACGTTTCAACAATCTGCACATGTTTCATAATAAATGAGACGCAGAGGCCGGGATTCATTCCTCCTTCTAAAAACAATCTGCACGTCATTTTCTTTAGAGAGATAGGACATGCGCACAGCTGAATGTTCTTGCTTTTTTTTGGAAAGGAGCATATATTAATATCAGAGGATACCAATTACACCCAGCCTTTGCAATAACGCATTGCCCTAGCGGCTATACGGATGCACACAACACAGCCAAAAAAAGAAAGAAAAATTACAACAAAGAAAAATCCCGCTACAGTGACTCATTCATCGAAACAACAGTACTACCATCACCAAGACAGCACCAGAAGTCCAGCTAAGGGTAATGCTAAGGCTGCTAAGCAACAAGGCAATAAACAGCTTATAAAAAGTGAAAGAAGAAAAGACCTGAGTCCATGAATGTTGAAATGTTAGATGTTGACGTCGGAAACAAAATGGAAAAATGGATAAAAATAATCCAAAGGGCAAACAAATTCAAGTAATAAACTCTTGCCAAAACTATTTAACAGAAATAACCCTTTTGGTAGCGCCCAACATGCCATCCCTATGCAAAGTGTATAGGGACGTTCTGATAAGCGCTACACCCACTACCAGCATGGCGTTGCAGGAATCACAAAAAAACATGGCGTTGTGCGGCTAGGCCGACCCTCCATCACGGTAGTGTAGCATCGATGTGGTAGGCACTATGCCACTATCCATAGAGCCTTGCTCTTAGGCGCTATACTCCCACTTAGCCAAAACCAACGTGCTACGGCCCTGCCTGATCCAGCCCTGCACTCGCTCATCATCCAGGAGAAGAAACATAGGGATGCACCCGTCGGCTCCCCCTCTCTCCCCTCTCAAACCCACACAAAATCCTACAGATCAAAAGCCCTTTTTCGTGGATATCGGCTCCAATCCCTCCGTCAAGGTAATCTCCTCCAATCCCGTTAATTCCATGTGAAACAATGTTCATATTTTGATGCAGCCTATCCCACGGATAACTCTATATCTACACCACCAAGTTCCTCAAGTGGACCCATGAATCGTGCTTGAGCCAGAATCCTCCATGATAAGGTTAACTCGCTCCTATCCATATATGACTACGATACCCCTTTGAATGGCTTGCTACTTCATGCAAACACGCTTCGTATACTTAGGTATGAGTCGAAGCTCACCGCCAAGGTACCCGTCAAGATGGGGAGGACAAGAGACATGAGGCTTAAGAAGAAGGAAACAAAATTGTCGAGACCAAAATTTTCATCCGTTCGACATCGGAAATTCCGGCCCCTACACCGGTGTTGGAGATATGCCCAAGAGGCAATAAAAAAGTGATTATTATCATATCTTCACACTTATGATAAATGTTTACATACCATGCTATAATTGTATTAACCGGAAACATTAATACTTGTGTGATTTGTAAACTAAAATAAGAGTCCCTAGTAAAGCCTCTTGTTAAACTAGCTTGTTGGTTAATATATGATCATGGTTTCCTGATCATGAACATAGAGATGTTATTAACAACAGGATCATATCATTAGGAGAATGATGTGATGGACATACTCCTATAGATAAGCGTAGCATAAAGATCAAGTCATTTTAAATAGTTTGTTTGCTATATGCTTTCTGATACATAGTAACCTAATTCCTTCGACCATGAGATCATGCATATCACCTTTGCCGGATGGATGCTTTGATGACATCAAACACCACACCGTAACTGGGTGGCTATAAAGGTGACATTGAGTGTTCAGAAAGTATTGGTTGAAACACATGGATCAAGAGTGGGATTTGTCCATCCATATGACGGATAGATATACTCTGGGCCCTCTCGGTGAAATGTCATCCAATTAGCTTGCAAGCATGTGACTAGCTCACAAGGGATCACATATCACGGGAACGAGAAAAGAGTACTTATCAGTAACGAGGTTGAACTAGGTATGCAGAGATACCGACGATCATGACCTCGGATAAGTAAACTATCGTGAGACAAAGGGAAATTGGTATCGTATGTAAGTGGTTCATTCGATCGCAAAGTAATCGTAGAAATATGTGGGAGCCATATGAATTTCTAGATTCCTCTATTGGTTATTGATCGGAGAAGTGTCTCGATCATGTCCGCATAATTCACGAACCGTAGGGAGACACACTTAAGGATTCGACGTTGTTTGAGTAGTTATGGTATTATGAGAAAGAGACCGAATGTTGTTCGGAGTCTCGGATGGGATCCGGGATATCATGAGGTGATCCGAAATGGTCCGAAGAATAAGATTCATATAAGGAAAGTCCCGTTTCGGAGTTCGGAAATGATTCCGGTGTTTTCATCGGGAATGTTCTAGAAGGTTCCAGAATGTCCGGCACTCCGGGAAAGGGGAGGGGTACATGAATGTGTCATTACATATTGGAATGATTGCATCATGTACTAAGTGTTCTTGCTGTTCCAAATAAGGGATTAAATTGAATCCTAAAACAGAAAAGTCAAATGGCTATTTTGAAAGTCAAACGGCTAAAACAGGAAACTGTGGGAAACAAGCAAGAGGTGGTTGAAACCGACTTGGGGGAGGAGTCTCCTCTCCAAGCCGGCGCGCCACCCAAGGCCGACTTGGGGAGGGACTCCCTCCCCTTGGCCGCCCTCCCACCTATAAGAGGAGGGGCAGGGCCTCCTCCTCTAGACACACAAGTTCCTATCCTCTAATCTTCGGTTTAGAGCCGTTTTGGTTTAGAGCTTCTAATTGCCCTAGCCTTCGGTTTAGAGCCTTCTAATTGGTGTGTCTAAACCCTAGACCACTAATAGCTCTCTCATACTCCACCATACTCGCTCCGGCTTAAGGCGAAGCCCTGCGAGATCTCCCCTCTACTTCTGGTACCACGCCGTTGTGCTGCCGGAATCACGAGGAGAGTGCTACAACCTCCGCTGCCTGCTGGAACAAGGGAGAGGAAGGTCTTCGTCGAGTACCGAACGTGTGACCGACTGCGGGAGCGCTGCCGGAATGTGGCGCCGGAAGGATCGTCTACGCGATCTTGAGATCGGAAAGAGTACGACTACATCACCCACGAGAATCTGCTCTCGTTAACCGCTTTGGAATCTTCGAGGGTAAGTTCCCCTATCAACTCGTTGCTACAATCTAGTAGATAGATCTTGGCTTGTTTGTTTGTATGCGATAGAATTTTTTTTGTTTTCCATGCTACGAACCCCTACAGTGGTATCAGAGCCGTGTCTATATGTAGATCTGTTGCACGAGTAGAACACAATGGTCATTGTGGGCGTTGATGCTTTTATTGTTGATTGCTTCTTGTGTACTTTGCATCTTGCGGTATGTTGGGATGAAGCGGCCCGGGCTAACCTTACATGACATCGTTCATGAGACTTGCTCCACGCTTGACATGCAACTTGTATTGCATAAGTGGCTTTGCGGGTGCCTGTTTCTCCTAGCATAGTTAAGATCCAATTTACAACGGGTGATTAACAATACTAGTATCAATGTTGTGGTTCTTGTTCGTAAGTTAGAACGACACTTATTGAAAGCCCCAAACCACGTAAAATATGCAAAGGAAGTAGAGGCGTCTAACTTTGTTTTGCAGGGGTGTGCAGTGATGTGATATGGCCATGATTGTGATTATATATGATGTATGCAATGTTCCTTATTGTAAGTTGGCAACCGGCAGGAGCCATATGGTTGTCTTTAATTTCTGTTAAGACCCGCGTGTCTATTCAAAGTAGTTGTAATAGTTGAAGCCGGTGGACGACAACCATGGAGAGGCGTCATTGACCTTGATGCAATGCCGGTGATGATGGAGATCATGTTCGTGCTGGAAGATGGAGATCGGAAGCACAAAGAAGAAAGGCCATATCATATCACATATTATGAATTGCATGTGATGTTAATCCTTTATGCATCTTGTATTGCTTAGTAGATGACGGTAGCATTATAAGATGATCCCTCATGCACATGAATTTCAAGTCATAAAGTGTTCACCCTTAGTTAGCACCGTTGCTAAAGCTTGTTGTTTCGAAGCACCACGTGATGATCGGGTGTGTTAAATTCCGCAAGTGTATACAACGTAAGCAAGCCAGATTTGCTTATGCGGAAGCTAAGGTTTGATCTTGACGAGCCTAGCATGTACAGACATGGCCTCAGGAACACGGATTACCGAAAGGTAGAGCATGAGTCATATAGTAGATATGATGAACATGTTGATTGTTCGCCATTGAAGCTATATCAACTCTCGTGATGATCGGTTTTGATGTGGTGGATTTGGTTCGTGTGATCACTAAAACAATGTGAGGGATATTGTTTTGAGTGGGAGTTCACCTAGATTAATTTAATTATTAATTAGAACTCAATTTATCATAAACTAAATCAAAGTGAATTTGCATAGTTGTTGTAGTCATTGGCATCCGTTTACCACCTTGCGCTTAGTTATAATTGAGATGATAGAACTATAGAATTCTGGTTAGTTACTTTACGAACTGGTATCGTATTGTTTTGAAGTGTTAATCTAAAGTTTAAAAGTCCTATTGCAAACTTTCAGTAAGTTCCAGTTACTCCATGAAGTTTAATAATTAGTATTAAATCAAGAGTAACAATTCCAAGTGTTAGTATATAAGTATCATGTTTGTCTCCATGATTCTTGATATTCAAAGGATTCTCTTAATATCAAGGTTATCTAGGATCTGAAAGAGTTGTTTCAGAAACCATGATGTGTGGAAGATATTGTGATATCTGAAACGAAGTTTTAGTTACAACATGATAGAGTATAATATGGCAAAGTTCATGTTCTCATATTTTGATGAGAATTTGCAAAAGGTTGGAGACACTTGTTGTCCTAATCCTCCAAAAGGTTTTGGATAGCAACATTATACTCATAATTCATCGTTATAAGCTAAAAGTAGCTTGATCATGGACGATTCCATGATAAGGGTGAATATTTGATGTAGGTAAAAATTTTACTACACCAAGAGATTACTAAAGAAAGGAATTTGAAAGAACACCAAACATTTGATGATGGTGATCTACTTCAAAGTGCAAGTCCAAAGACATTGGTATTTAACTATACACGCTTTGGACTATATGTCATATGTATAACTCCACTATTGATGTTGATAGATTCTTTCAAACAGAAAAGGAAATATTGAAAGAAAATCTCATAAGTATATGGCAGAAAAGAAAAGACTAGAATTGTTCAGTTTAAGTATATAGATG
This sequence comes from Avena sativa, assembly GCA_916181665.1. Classification (NCBI taxonomy): domain Eukaryota; kingdom Viridiplantae; phylum Streptophyta; class Magnoliopsida; order Poales; family Poaceae; genus Avena; species Avena sativa. Next base: position 398,461,626 of record OV702281.1, read on the forward strand.
ATATACATGTTATGGCTATATTCTTTGCTTATTAAACAATGTGGTTCTTAAGTATTTGATACTGAATTTGTTGGTGTGAATCGTCATACGAAACAACACAATTCATGAACTACAATGGCCTAAGTAACTAGCAAAAGAATATGTGATGATGTTCATCGAGAACAAATAAAGGGTTATTGTGTTGCTCGTTAAACATCAAAGCTTGCCTTCAAGATTTGTTTTATCAGGTATTATGAGAACAAAAGGGTTGTTCAAATAATTTCCGTAATTCATAAAAGATGGATGATTCACAAATCTCGTTGGAGAAATCACATCCATAAAACTAGTGCTAAAAATGTCGAAAGACAAATTGATTGAAATATCACTTAGGAAGTGATATCGCCGTTTAAATTATATTGGAAAGAAAACATGAAAAAACTCCATGTGGATGGAATTTTGGAGTCTTTTGATTTTGATCACATGACGCTTGTGAAACTTTCCTAGAGATAATTGAAACTTCGTTCATAGGCCAAAAGGGAACGAAAGACTAGCTTATTGGAACTTGTACATATTGTTGTACGAAATCCATTATGTGTAGTCAAGAGCGATGGATTTCAACTTCATATGCTTTCTCCAAAAATTTGAGTGAATATGTGAATATTTACTTAATAAGGATGAAGTGTGAAATATTTGAAAAGTTCAAAGATTTTCAAGATGAAGTGCAAAATCATTGTAACAAGAATATAGATAGTTTATGATAAGATCATAAAGGAAGATATTTGAGTTACAAGTTTAGCATAATACCTAAGATTTAAGGAATCGTTCCGTGGATTTGCATTTTCCCGAAACACCATAAGAGTATGGAGCGTTCGAGATATGTACTTGTTTGACATGGTAAGATCAAAGGTGTAATTCATAAAACTGCCATTGTATTTTAAAGATTAAAAGCTTTAGAGATTACCGTTTTTCCACTGAAAAGAGCTTCATCATAATCCGTTGAAATGACACCATATAAAGTTATGGTTTGGGATAAAACCCAAGTAGTCCTTTCTTAAAACATTGGTATGCTATGCATAAGAAAGATGTGTGCAACCAAAGTCGGATGAACCTGTCTTTGTATAACTGTTAAGTATTCCTTCATAAACACCGGAGACAAAAGTGTTTGTTGCTTAGAACGTCAAGTTTCTTTGAGAAGGAATTTTTCGTGAAAAGTTAAGTGGGAGGAAAATAGAACTTTGATAAGGTTAAAAGAACCTTAGCTATATGTGCAGAGTTGCGCAGCACCGAAAAGTGTTCCGGAGGCAGCAACAATGCTCATGGCTCACGTGCCTCGAAGGTTGTGGTCACAGAGATCTAAGTTCCTATTGAAACAAGTAGGTCGGGTAAACAATCAAATACCAAGATTTGAGGGTTGAATCATTATTTGAGAATAATGATCCGACTACATGCAAAGAAGCAATGATGGGCCCTGACTCCGTAAATGGCTTTAAGCCATAAAATCCGTGATAGTTCCATACACGAGAAATCAAGTTCTTAACTTGAAAGACCCTCGAGAAAGGTGTAAGACCTTACAATTGTGTTTGGATCTATAAAGAAATAGACATGGATGTTTTGCATCTATGAAATGGTCGACATGTTGCGAAAGAGTTCACAACAATGTTCAAGGGTTGACTATGACAAGATTTGATCTTTCATAGTGATATTTAGTCTAGACGGATTAATGTAGCAACCACTACATATAATTTGTTATATGGTAGTTGAATAAACAAAACAAGTTCTTCTAATAGAATCGTTACCTAGGACATGTGCATAACACGGTCCAAAGGGTTTTGTTAAAGGGATGCTAAAAACATATGCAAACTTCAATGGTTGAAGTAAGCATAGCGGAGTTGGAATCTTCACTATGATGAAACTGTTAAAAGAGTTTAATTTCATCAGAGACAATGAAGATGCTTGCATTTGCAAGAAATTAAGTGGGAGCGCTAAGACATAATTCTAATACATTATGTAGAAGACATATTGTTGATTGGAAGTGATGTATCTTTTTATTAACACAAGATAAGAATTTCATCTCGATGAAAGACTTAGGCAAAACCCAAATAATTGGCATTAGTAGACGCCAATATGGTTGTGCCTGAAGTACATAGATGAGATATTGAATGAGTTCAATATAGAAACTACAAGAAAGGTTCTTGTCGCACAGAAAGGATTGAATGAGTTCAATATTGATGATATATTCAAGTGTATTAACACAGGGTAAGTGAAACAAAGATTCAAGTATTGATTGATACTTGATGTATGAAATCACAAAGAATATTTATATCAATCATACTGTGATATGTACAAATCCAGATATGTCCTATGCTCTAAATGTTATGAGCATATACCAGAATAATTCTTAAGATGATCATTGGACAATAGTAAGGATATTCTTATGATCTTTTGGAAGAACTAAGAGTATAATATTTGTAGAAGTGACAAATAGATGGTTAGTTCATTGTAAAAGTACTACATTGATACTAGTTTTGTCACAAAGTACAAATTAAGTTTATCTCAATCTAAACTAAGGGTGGCACAATATAATGGAAAGTGAGTTTCATAATGGATTTGGATGAGTTCCAAAGTTAAGACATTGTGACAGATACTACAACAAAAGGCTAAGTATATGACTGCTATTTTAGCAGCAAAAGAGGGCATTTGTGTCAAGTAGTTTGGTATCAAACTAGGTGTAGTTCACAGTGGGATAATACTATGAAGATATATTGTGCGACAATATTATCAACATGTCTTAACCCCAAAGAGCTAAAGGTCACACCGAAAGACCAAATTTATACAAAGCCATCTCATTAGAGAATGAGTGATGCGTAGAGACGCAAAGACATGCAATTACACACGGACCTGGAAGTGTCAGATCCGGAGATCAGTTGACCACTAGCAATCGTGTACATACAACACCGGAAAGCCATAGGTGTTGAATACACAAAGGTTTGAAACTAGATTATTGACTCTAGTGCAAGTGGGAGACTGTTGGAGATATGCCCAAGAGGCAATAATAAAGTGGTTATTATCATATCTTCACACTTATGATAAATGTTTACATACCATGCTATAATTGTATTAACCGGAAACATTAATACTTGTGTGATTTGTAAACTAAAATAAGAGTCCCTAGTAAAGCCTCTTGTTAAACTAGCTTGTTGGTTAATATATGATCATGGTTTCCTGATCATGAACATAGAGATGTTATTAACAACAGGATCATATCATCAGGAGAATGATGTGATGGACATACTCCTATAGATAAGCGTAGCATAAAGATCAAGTCATTTTAAATAGTTTGTTTGCTATATGCTTTCTGATACATAGTAACCTAATTCCTTCGACCATGAGATCATGCATATCACCTTTGCCGGATGGATGCTTTGATGACATCAAACACCACACCGTAACTGGGTGGCTATAAAGGTGACATTGAGTGTTCAGAAAGTATTGGTTGAAACACATGGATCAAGAGTGGGATTTGTCCATCCATATGACGGATAGATATACTCTGGGCCCTCTCGATGAAATGTCATCCAATTAGCTTGCAAGCATGTGACTAGCTCACAAGGGATCACATATCACGGGAACGAGAAAAGAGTACTTATCAGTAACGAGGTTGAACTAGGTATGCAGAGATACCTACGATCATGACCTCGGATAAGTAAACTATCGTGAGACAAAGGGAAATTGGTATCGTATGTAAGTGGTTCATTCGATCGCAAAGTAACCGTAGAAATATGTGGGAGCCATATGAATTTCCAGATTCCTCTATTGGTTATTGATCGGAGAAGTGTCTCGATCATGTCCGCATAATTCACGAACCGTAGGGAGACACACTTAAGGATTCGACGTTGTTTGAGTAGTTATGGTATTATGAGAAAGAGACCGAATGTTGTTCGGAGTCTCGGATGGGATCCGGGATATCACGAGGTGATCCGGAATGGTCCGAATAATAAGATTCATATAAGGAAAGTCCCGTTTCGGAGTTCGGAAATGATTCCGGTGTTTTCATCGGGAATGTTCTAGAAGGTTCCAGAATGTCCGGCACTCCGGGAAAGGGGAGGGGTACATGAATGTGTCATTACATATTGGAATGATTGCATCATGTACTAAGTGTTCTTGCTGTTCCAAATAAGGGATTAAATTGAATCCTAAAACAGAAAAGTCAAATGGCTAGTTTGAAAGTCAAACGGCTAAAACAGGAAACTGTGGGAAACAAGCAAGAGGTGGTTGAAACCGACTTGGGGGAGGAGTCTCCTCTCCAAGCCGGCGCGCCACCCAAGGCCGACTTGGGGAGGGACTCCCTCCCCTTGGCCGCCCTCCCACCTATAAGAGGAGGGGCAGGGCCTCCTCCTCTAGACACACAAGTTCCTATCCTCTAATCTCCGGTTTAGAGCCGTTTTGGTTTAGAGCTTCTAATTGCCCTAGCCTTCGGTTTAGAGCCTTCTAATTGGTGTGTCTAAACCCTAGACCACTAATAGCTCTCTCATACTCCACCATACTCGCTCCGGCTTAAGGCGAAGCCCTGCGAGATCTCCCCTCTACTTCTGGTACCACGCCGTTGTGCTGACGGAATCGCGAGGAGAGTGCTACAACCTCCGCTGCCTGCTGGAACAAGGGAGAGGAAGGTCTTCGTCGAGTACCGAACGTGTGACCGACTGCGGGAGCGCTGCCGGAACGTGGCGCCGGAAGGATCGTCTACGCGATCTTGAGATCGGAAAGAGTACGACTACATCACCCACGAGAATCTTCTCTCGTTAACCACTTTGGAATCTTCGAGGGTAAGTTCCCCTATCAACTCGTTGCTACAATCTAGTAGATAGATCTTGGCTTGTTTGTTTGTATGCGATAGAATTTTTTTTGTTTTCTATGCTACGAACCCCTACAACCGGAAGTTCCGCCCTCCGTATCCGGGCTCAATGTTAGGACTGCTACTATGACTGCCAAGTCCCAGTCCGGAAGTAGGGCCGGATATAAATTAAATATTTGCCTCCATTGGATATTCTAGTCAACTTACACCGAAATATCCGGCCTCACCTGTGTGCGCCAAGATGGGCCTGGCCCATGTAACCCCATTTCGTCCAACACTTCTTATTTAATTTCTAAACTATCCTTGTTTTAGTGTTTGTCCTATAGAATATGCCCCCCACCCCCTTTAAACCCTAGACATGACTAGAACCCTAAGATTCGATCTTCTAGTTGCGTCTCACCTCCCTCCCAAGGGATACTTTATCTACAAGATCTCAATAGATTTGTATCTTTGAGTTGTACAAGGCATAATATTGATTGATAGTGAGTTGGTGTTCAAGGCCCTTCCCAAGGTGTTCTTCCCTCTCTAATTGGGATTCGACAGAGCATGTTTCTCAATCATTCCTTGTAGGAATTCTATTGGACAGATGGCCACCGGCGAGAGCAATTCATGTTTTGCATTGTGTGTGTGTGTGTAGAATTGGTCGTTTTGTTCATGTGGTGTTTGTTCGCTTCCTCAATCTCTCCCCCTTTTCACATGTTCCCCTTGAGAGCCTAGTCCGCACCTGTGCAGGTGGTATATTGGTGTCGGTCTACCCTCTAGGCTCTAGCTGGACAGCTGACAGTTCATTGCTATACACGTAGTGTTGCCTCCCATCTATATTCTGCGCCACAAACGGCAAGTCATTCTCTTCCACTCTGAGATCTCTTCTCCATCGCTAAAGCCCCCCCCCCCCCCCCCCCCCCATTTCCCTTCTCGTTGCCACCTCGAGCATCTCCATGTAATTTTCTCTTACCTCACCTCATCTACCCTATCACGACTTGGTGATTTTTTTGACCATGTAGTAGCAAGCAGTCCTGGAAACATATTGTTGCTCATATTAGCTATGTGCATATTTGTTGTCTAGTCTTGCAACCTGACCATTTTACTGTCGATATTGCTTGTTATGCTGCAATTATTGACCAGCGTGCATTAGCACTAGAAATTATTTTAACCCTTATCACAAGCCAAAAGGAAGAAGCCAGGTTACTTGCAGATTGTGTTGGTCAGATAGTGTAGCTAGTTGTGATATTCCCAAATCTGAAGTCAAAAACTAGATGGTTTGGGTGGGTTAGCTTTACATTTTTGTCATGTGAAATTATGAATTGATGTAGAGTGCCCGGTTTAGTGTGACGATCATAGATTTTATAAAAAAAAATTGAAAGTAAAGTGGTGGGGTAAACCCCTAAAGCAAGTTTGGTTTTTGTAGAAACCCAATTTTACGTCCATGAGGACTTGAACTTGGGTATCTAGGTCGTACATCCACTCTCCTAACCTACATATTCTATATATAAGCTAGAGTCTAATATGGAGTGTGCAAATATCCATGGGTCCGATTATAAAGAGAAAACCCAATGGATGCCATATTACATGTATACTAACAGTGAAAGTATAGTAGGTTTCCTATGTGAGGCTATTTTTTAATGATTATTGTGAGTCTCCGCTTCAATGATGCTGTCTCTTTTTGCATCATTGTGAGTATATACTTAACTTTATTTTACATTATTATTAGTTTCCATTGCTTGAAGTATGGGTGAGAAAAATTCAATAAAAAAAGTATGGGTGACAGGGGCGGAGCTTAGTTAGGACAAAACTGGGCCACGGCCCGCCCAGTCCAGGTGATTTCTTTTATAAACTTGTCAAATACAGCCCACAAACAACCCAGTTTACCCTCTTTCAGCCTATTGGCCCGTCCAATATTTTTTGCCAAGCTCCGTGGCTGATAGGTGATAAGGCAGTTTGGAATGCTGAAAATATCAAGCATTTCATTGATATTTGGAAGCAACCAGTTTGTGTTGGGAACATGTCTGTGAAGACTATCTACCGCGATTGGCATGTGGGACAGCGCAAAAACAAGATGATTACATTGTAGACTGACAGAACGACGATGCCATAAACAATTTTCTTAATTAGATACTAGCTAAGTGCCTGTGCGTTGATACGGCTTTTTAAACACTAAGCTTCCTATGAGATGTCCTTTTTCCGTCCCTCTCTTCTAAAAATGAAACAGAAAAATATATTAACATAAATTCTGAAAATAAACATGGAAACATCGGGATGATATAAACTTATACATACACACATAGATGGTATGGTTTAAGTTTCATTGAATAGACCATGAATTTTTCTCTCCACATGACGAAAGCATGCATCTTATCTGCCAAAGGAATTCGTCTATGTCCCAATCTATTCAATCTACTGAGATTTTCTTTCAACTTGGTCAATTCTGAGAGTGCAACTCTAGTTTACGAGAAGTACAACTGAAGGAAGTAAAAGCATTGCTATGGGTTAATTAAAAAAATCTATCATATGTATCATCGTGTGAAAAATGCAGCTCGCCTCCAACCATGGCAACTCTCTCCGACCGCTGATCCCTCGGTTGCCCTCGACTCCAACGTCCGCGACGTCGCGGGCACCTCGCCGGCCGCCTCCTCTCGACATCGTCAGACCATGGAGCCCCATCTTCCTCACTGACGGGAGCGATCTCGATTCATGCCGCACCAACCTCGTCTCTCCCGTTGATCCCCTTCCCCGTCGCCTTCCTCTTCCTCCTGCAGCACCACGCCTCCCCTCGACGACTCCGGCGCAGCTCTGCTCCACCACCTCGTCTGCGGCGTGCCTCCACCTCGACCTGCACCGCCTCGCCGCCGAGAGATCTCCTTCGTCCGCGTATAGCTCCGGCCACCTGATCCCTCTTCTGCAGGTGCCCCATCTTCCTCCCGTGCTCCGCCACCAAGCGTGCAAGTCGTCCCGACCTTGTCCTCGACCCCAGTGGTGCCGCTCAGCGTCGCGCGTCCTCCCAGCAGAGCATGACCCCGATGATGTGTGTGCCGTCCTCCCCAACCAGCTGTAACCGCCGGGTTCTTGATCTGGTCGCCATAGTGCTCCATCTTTTTATCTTGGTGCTCGTTCAAGTCGTCGGGAATCTCAGCCAGGTCATGAGGCTAGTTGCTCTGGATTCTTTGGCACGATTGTTCCTTGGAAGAAACACCAACAGGCACTGGAATCGCCCCGATTAGCTCTCCCCAGCCTCGAAAAGGGGCAGCCGACCGTGGGTACTGAACGCTAGAGATCTCGATCGGTGGTTTGGTGTTGTGGCGGTGGGCTGTCCATGGCGATGGCGATGCAGAGTGGCTTCGCCTCGCTAGTGCGGCGCGCTCGGCCTCCGGACGCGCGAAGTGAGCGAACATGTGCAACCAGTGCGAAGGACGAAAAAAATTTGAGGTCGGGCGAACTCTAGAACATTAAAAAAAATTAATGCAACAAATCAAAATTGTCTTGAGACAATGGTAATAACACAATCACTTAGTACAAATGGTAATAGCAACATATTTAAATCAGTATAAAACATACGTACGGATAATGAAGCTTTAATGTTGTTTAGAAGTCTCAGGCAATGGCAAAGCTTTACCTTCCTTTTAAAAAACTTTTTTAGTTTCACCAAAATCTGCACTTCTGAATATCCTCTCTCGATGTAGCACACCATCAAATTACTAAGCCAACTATCGGACATCATGTTGCGCAATTTGGTCTTGATGATCTTCATACTCTTTCAACAGTTGTCGTGTAAAAGCATTGCCAACTCAATAAACCCGTAGACTCTGGAAAACATGCCTATTAAATTCAACTATATTTTAAGCTAAGCTTGCAATATCAAAACAAACTCAACTGAGAATAGAACCTAGAGGCAGGGGTGACAGTGTGAGACCATTAGAATTAGAAACCTTGATGAGAATTGAGATCACTAGATCAGGCCATCAGGAGGAGGGAGAGGGCTGAGAAACCTTGCTTGTAGAGTACACAAACCTTGTTGAGAATAGAGAATTGAGGATTCCAGCATTCAGGAGAAGGGAGAGGGCGGACCGGTGGCAATGGGCAGTCCTGGCGACGGGCCAGCAGGGGAATCACGAGATAAGGAAGGGAACTGCCGCTCGCCCGATCAGGAGGACATACGGCGGCACAATGATTCATTGTTTGGTTTCATTTCGATCTGTCGAAGATGAACAGGCACGCGGACAGGCATGATCCGGGGGCGTCGGGGACGGTTCTGCTTGGGTTCCTCTTCCTGTGCACGGCCCAACAAAGGCCTAGGACGGAAGAAATTCCTCCAAAGCGGCCCATTCAGTTAGTTTTGTTCTGTTTTTTATCGGAACCTACGAAATTAGCTGAAAACCATACGTACAACAAAAAGATGCATATATATATGCTTTTTTTGCACAAAATTTAGGTAAGGCAGCTGCCATACCTTGCCCAAAGGGGAGCTTCGCCCATGTGTGCAACCGCACATGACTGCAGGGCGGCGGCGTGGAAGCGACGGTTGGATGGAGGAAGTTGGGGCAGTAGTACGGCGGGGCCTAGGAGCACCGACGACACTGTTGATCAGGAGGCTCGCTGCTAGGACAGGGAGCACCGTCAGAAAGGAGAGAGAGGAGATGCGCCATCCCGGCAGCAGGTCGTGGATCGAGAGTTCGGATGTGGGGTCGCCCACGTCGGGGAGAGGGGATAAGGTCTGGTGAGAAAGAGAGAAGACAAAGAAACAGACCGATATTTGACTTGTTGTCTTAGGTGGTGGCAGGGGCCGTAATATCACCCAAACGTTAGGGGCAAAACTGTCTTTTGAAGGCAGACGGAAATTCTGGGGAACAACGAACGGTCCCAATCTTTTTAATAGTATAGATAGTTGAGCCTTGTGTTAGTTGTATGCACGAGGATAGCTATGCTGGTGGAGGACATTGTCATGTACTTTTTAATAATCTTAGGACATCACGTTCTATTTATATAATCTATACATATGAAACTTAAAAATTGAAACAAATAATGATACTTCCTTCCCAACATTGTCATCTACATGTCAAGACAGAACCAGACACACTAGTCAACCTTAGCATGGCAACACAAGTTGTCTTTATTGTTGATTGTTGATGATTATTCCGTCTTGAAACCTCTCCCGATCGACGTCCTACTCGCACTTGGTCGTGGCCGCGACGGGGCTCCGGACGCGATGGTTCCCGTCCGACCACTCAATGCTACCGAACACATAGCCGGCGGCCGCGGCAGCGTCGTAGACCTCCAGCTTCACCGTGAAGCTCTTCTCCTCATAGATCTTACCGAATCTCAGCGTGTCGGGTTGCACCGTGATCCTGACCCCCGCGGCCGGCTGCACGACGCTGACGGTGTAAGTGCTGTAAGCAGCTGGGCCCACGTTCTTCACCCGACGCTTCACCGTGGTGGTGCCGGAGACGGCGAGGCAGGCGGTGGAGATGGACGGGTAGTTGAGGTTCTCAGGACGGAAGGACAGAGACTTCTTGCTGCACGTGAACGGGTTGCTGGCGTTGGCGCCGTAGAGGACGGAGAGCAAAGGAAGCTGGGTAGGCTTCAGAGAGCATAAGAAGCTGGTGTAGTCGTCCGGTGTAGTGTCGTACACCAGGCCTGGGTCCAGGGCGAGGACGGGCTTCGCATGGCCCGAACCGTAGCTGAATGGGGTGGCGGCCACGCCAGTTTCGTCCTGGATCTGCCTGTTGTCGTTGGCTCCGGTGGATGCTGCGATGCACATTAATATGACACAGCAAAGAGTGTTTGTAAGCATCATCAGAGAAAATTAGTGGCAGTTCTGATGGTTGTGCTCTCACCGGTGGTCATGATCGCCGACTTGATCATCGCGGGGCTCCAGTCTCGGTATTTCGCCTTGACGAGGCCGGCGATACCCGAGACATGCGGGCACGACATGGAGGTGCCGGATAATATGTTGTAGGGGACACGGCGGTCGTCGAAAGGCAGGCCAGTTGGGGAAACCTCCTCGCTGTACGCGGCGATCACGTCGACGCCTGGTGCCGTGATGTCAGGTTTTTGTTTTTGTGTTTCCAGGATGGCGAGCAACAGAGAGTTTTAGAGAGATCGATGGGAACGGGTATAATTCAGAGATCGTGGTGGTGGGTAAATGTGCCAACCTTGAGGATCTGGGGCGTGATGGTGTTTGGTCCACGAGACGAGAAGTCTGCAATCACCGGCGCTGGCTTCACACCAAGCTTCGTGCCCACTGCGATGGAACCCACCGGAAATCTGAAGCGGGAGATCATGGGCATGATTAAAACATTACATGATCCGATAAAATTGTGTAAAATATTACTAACATATACTATACTTTATAGAGATGTCTGTGATTTTCTCTAGTAGTATGATATGCCTAAAGAAACTTTATTAACGTGCTACTCCCTCCGTTTCAAAATATAAGATGTTTTAGGTTTGTGAAGTAAATGTATCTAGACTACTTTTAGTATATAGGTTCACTCAAGTTTAGAATGAATCTACACACTAAAATAAGTCTAAATACATTCTCTTCACAAACCTAAAACATCTTATATTTTGAAACGGAGGAAGTACTACTTACTCGGTAGACCGGAGGTAATCCAAGAGATCCTTGCACCGTGAGTAGGAGCAATGAACCGCTGGAAGGAGATGCGGGTCCGCGACTGTTTCGTCCCCGCTGCCGGCATCGTTGCAGAGGACCATGCCGATGCCACCGGCCTGCTTCACCACCAGCCCTTTCTCCACCCTGCCGTTCACGCCTCTGGTGCACACAACTATCTTGTTGCGTACCTTGGCAGGATCCAGCGTGCCGGCCAAGCACAGCGTCCTGCATGCATGCAACAGATCGCATCGTTCAGAACTTCCAGTTGGTGGTACAGTACTGACCCGATCGAACAAGATCCGATTCTTACGAGTTGTCGGAAATTTGGTTCGCTGCATTGGCCTTGTCCCCGCTGATCATCTGGTACTGCTCGCGGGCAGGCTGAGTGCCGTTCGATAGACTTTGTCCCTACAGATCAGTTGCATCCAGAACGGCATGAACAAGCTGAACTTTCTGGAGCAAGGCCTGCAAGGTTCTATGGGACCAAACCTTGATGGTGCTGTTGCCGAAGGCGGCATAAGCTGGGAAGTCCCTGTCCATGGTGCTCGCCGCGACCGTAAGGATCCAGGGAGCCAGATTGCTGACCGACCCTGGGTCCGGGCCCGAGTTGCCGGCGGAGCAGACGACGGTGACCCCCTTCTGGACCGCGTAGAAGGCGCCGATCGCGATGGGGTCGTTGGCGTAGTCCGAGGGCGGCGCGCCGAGGGAGAGCGAGAGGACGTGCACGCCGTCCGCGACCGCCGTGAGCATGGCGGCCAGGACGTCCAGGCCGGAGCACCCCGGCGCGTAGCACGCCTTGTAGGAGGCCACGCGCGACCGCGGCGAGCCGCCCTTCGCGGTGCCGCGCCCGTGGCCGAAGGCGCTGGCGCCCGCGACGAAGCCGCCGCCCGCCGTGGACAGCGTGTGCGAGCCGTGCCCGACGTAGTCCCGCGGCGAGTTCAGGTCCGTCTTGTTCAGTGCCGGGCTTCCCTCGGGGAAACTCTCTGTCTGGATGCCCGCGTTGAAGAACCTCGCGCCGATCAACTTCCTGCATCCACCAGTCCAGCATCATACCCGCGTGATCAGTGAAATCAAAAGCAGCTGCAGCGGTATAGCCTGTGGATCGATATTGGCGTTACTTACTTGTTGCAACAGAAGGTCGTGTCTTGGCCAGCGTCGCATTTGCCGCGCCAGCCCCGCGGAACGGGCAACCCGTCGTCCCGGAAACTTTCAGATGTTGGCGACACACCTTGGTAGTAGGTTCCAAAAACAGCGTCAGTTCAGTATTATTCAGTAAGAACAGATCAGATTTTTTTTTTTGCATGTATAGTTTCCTTTTCAGCCAAGTATGTATAGTTTCCTTTTGCCAGTCCAAGGCAAGGTCGTCTCCATGCCGGCTTCTTCTGCAGACTGGCAGGGTACCACACATGCATCCACGATCGATATACTTGAGGGCTTTGGCCTTGATACAGCTGAGATGCTATATTTAACATACTCTTGCACAAATACTAGGTACTCCGTCCATAAATAGGTGGGTTATAAACTGAGTAAAAAGTCAATATTTTTTTAAGTTCGACCAAATAAATTGAAGGAATGTCAACAACTATAATATTAAATAAGTACATTATGAAAATATATCTCATGGTGGATATATCGATAGTATTTTTCTACTCCATTTATACAGCATCACCTATTAGGGAACGGAGGGATTATGTAGTAGTAGCGGTTGATTATGTGAAACAGACACAGCAAATATACTACGGTATACTGGGTACCCATGTCCCATAATTTGCAATAACAACGTAAGCTTCTTAGGGTTAGGTCACATACCTGTGTCGACGTTGCCAATGATGACCCCCTCGCCGAACTTTGCTTCTTTCCACCCATAGGTCGCGTTGCCACCGGATGTCTCGAGCCCAAGGAATTCCCAAGAATGCGTCGTGTGAACCTCGTAAAGCCTGTCTGGGATCGCAAGCACCACCCTGGGGTGATCTGGATAATTGATGGGCACGCAGGTACGATGCGTGTATGTTTCTCGTCAGTGGTGCATAAAAACCATTCGAAAAGCAAACCGAAAAGAAAAAATCCGTCATATATATGTACTAACTTTGGAGGGCTGGCATCGAACTCTCGTCCATCTCCGCCCCGATCGCGTTGATTTCATCGAAGAAATACAAGGGTTTGTAGCTGCATGTTTTGGGCATCAACAGAGAAAAAGAAAAGGTAATTAAGCATCTTCCTCTGCACGTAGTACTTGTAATGGACGTATAAATAAGGTGTCATCGTTGTGTGGCAACATGGCAACATCCAAAACCAAGAGTATGTGTTTGGTCATACTTGGTGGCGATTCCAGCGATGAGAGCAGATAGTACGGCGGGCGGATCCTTGGAGATGACCAAACAGCGATAAGAGTAAGACTGCACGCAAAAAAAAAAAAAAAAATAGAGTGTAGCACTACATTAATTAGGGAACAACATAACAAGTGTAAACAGCTTGAAAGGTGAGAGCGTGACGAGAGCGAGTGAAGGTGAGATCGTTGCCTTCATGTCGGCCGACTGCAGCGTGAGGAAGAGAAGGAAGGTGAGCAGCAAAACGCGGGCTCCTTCTTTCCCCATTTCGCCGACGACGATCAGCTCGATCGATAATGCGCTACGCTGCTCGGATTTGGCGCACGGCTGACTCTCCCCTCGCTTGCGATGCATCGAAATTTATAGACGCCAAGGTCAAATGGCTTGGTAGAAGTCTTGCATTGTTTATCCAGTGCTTAGCAAATTAATTAGGTCCACATGCAGTCGACGTGCAAGCAGGTTGCTCAGGATTTGTGCAAAAGCGCGTGGTCAATCAGGAAAGATTCAATCAGAAGTATTTTTTGTGCTATTCGTGGGGGCATCCATTCTGAAATGATCAGGTCGTTTGAATCCTTCTTTTCACTACAAGTTGCTCTCTGTGCGCATCATCTGGAATGACGTATAATTTCTTGGGAAAGAAATCATCGACTCTTCTGCATCAACGAAATTGTTGAGAAATTCCCCTGGGCGAGGTTTTGTGCTCGGGGTTTGTGGCGCACAGGCTTTTTCATGCTGACTTCTTACAAAGCATTAGTCAATCAGGAAGTATTTTATGTATTATTTGTTCATCCATTCTGAAATGATCGGGTCATTTGAAATCTTCTTGTCACTAGAAGTTGCTAATGTTCTCATCATTTAGAAATACATATAATTTTGTGGGAAAGAAATCAATCACTCTCGCATCAACAAAATTGTTGTGTGGGGGAGGGGGATCCCGGATTAAATGTGTAAAGCACTTGGGGTTTGTTTAAGTTTGTATATGAAGGTGATGGCTGATGGCTGGGAGGAATGGAAACCTCCTCTTTCTATTTTGTTATAGGGTTCCTAGACAGGAACCAACATATATATACGCTGTTACATGGGCTACTCTGTTACACGGGCCTCGTGAGCCAGGATAACACTGACACTCACATACAGCAGGCCACAGCCCAACACCCCCCACTCAAGAGGGATGATAAATGTCTATCATTCCCATCTTGACACATGCCAAATTGCACTCTCTAGTTCCCAAACTTTTTGTTCGACAATCAACAACTTGTTGCCCTGAACTAACATGAATTATCTTTATAATACTAGCATCCGGATTTTTTTTATGAAGACATGTTTATCTCTACAAGCTTGGTTCTACCATGTTGGACAGGATTATTTGCAATGCAAATCGCAGACATGTTGTCGCACCACAAATTCAGAGGTCATTGTATCAGTACCTTTAACTCAAGTAGGTGGTCTCTTATCCATAATATCTCACTTAAACATTGAGACATTGCCCTATTTCGGCCTCAGCAATTGATTTAGACACCAAGGGTTGTTTCTTGCTTCGCCAGGACACCAAGTTCACCCTACAAACACACAAAAACCTAAGGTTGACCGTCTGTCATCCATGCAACTATCCTAGTCTGCACCACTATAGCTATCCACGTTTAGGTGACCATTACTCTTAAACCACAATCCCATTCCCGGACTACCTTGAGGTATCTCAAGATTCGATCGACGGCATCAAGATGTCCACTCATATAGGATCATGAATATATCCACGGACTACACTACAACATATGTAATGTCTAATCTTGTATGGAACAGATAAAGAAGTTGACCAACCAGCTATTGATATCTTTGTAGGTCAACGGGTTCACCTAGCTAACCAACCAAATTATGATTTTGCTCGGTTGGAGTTGGAGCCGTCCAACATCCAAGAATTCCCGTATCACTAAGAAATTTAAAGTATACTTCGTTTGAGTTAAAGCGATTCCCTTCTTTGACCTAGCAACTTCTATACCGAGAAAACACTTTACTTGTCCAAGGTCTTTAACTTCATATGCATCACCTAACATGTCTTCAGTCTTCTTATCTCTTGCTCATTATCTCCTATAATTATGATATCATCAACATAGACAACAAGGATAGTGATATGTTTTTTGGAGTGCTTATAGAAGACAATATGATCACCATTACAGTCCATACCCCATGTTGCATACATAGGCTTTCTAAACCTATCAAACCATGCCTTCGGCAATTGCTTTAAACCGTAGAGAGATTTCCTTAGTCTACATAATTTTACTACATTTTCAGATGCAGAAAGGTGAGGTGGGATCTCCATGTACACTGATTCTTGTAATTCACCATGCAAGAAGGCATTCTTAACATAAAGTTGATGTTTTGGCCAACCAAAATTAGCAACACATGATACTATAATCCTCACAATATTCGTTTTTACCATTGATGCAAATGTTTCGTCATAATCAATGCCATAAGTCTGATTGTACCCTTTGGTCACTAGTCTAGCATTCTATCTTTCAATTTTCCCTTCAGGATTTTGTTTTACTATATAAATCCACTTACAACCAACTGCCTTCTTTCCCTCTGGAAGACATGCTAGTTCCCATGTTTTATCCTTAGGGCCTCCAATTCCTCCAACATGGCTTCCCTCCATCTTGGGTCTTGTTTTGCTTCTTTTGGTATTACAATAGTTTGAAGTGATGCAGCAAAAGCTTTATATGATGACGATAACGCTTCATATGATACATAGTTACTTATGGCATGCTTAAACCCATACATGTCTCGTGGTTCTTTTATTGCTCCCCATTTTTCTTTCCCTAGTGCAATTGGTGAGTCTTCGCTAGCACTTGTGTTATCTGAAATTCGGTATCCTTTAGATACGGGCTCTTCATTCTGTTCACCGCTCCCCTAGATCTGACTTCCTTCTCCTTGCTCTTCATTTTGTTCATGTACCTCCTACTAGATCTGATTTCCTTCTGGTTGCTCCCGTGCATGTGTTCTTCCATAGACTTATTCCTTCTTGTGTACACTTGAGGATTATTTTCTTTATTCGTTCTTGGACATTTCTTTTTATATTCAGTTTCTTCTACAACTACTCATATGGATCACACTTTTGGCATTCTTTGTTGTTCTTATCCCTCGGCACTAGATGTACTCCTCCCCATTGACCATCCCCTACGGATTTGGGAGCGTCAAGAACTTCAAATAATGCACTAAGATCAGTTTTCTCTCCATAGAGAAGGCTCAGCCACTCGGAAGGTGACATCCATGCTAAAAAATGTTCGTTGTTCAGTGGAACTCCAACATTTGTAACCTATTTGTCCTGCAGGGTAACCAACGAAGATTAATTTAAATTTTCTTGGATCTAGTTTTTGAACTTATGGTCTATGCTCTCTAACAAATCATGTACATCCAAATAACTTGGGGGGAACCAAGAATTTATTTTCCCTTAGTAGCATCTCATAAGGAGACTTCATTCCAATCGCATATGGTTGATTAGGTATGTTGCAGTCATTACAACTTTGCTCCATAAAAATTTGGGCACATTAATTAGTCTTAGCCTTCTTCTTTCTAGGGAAGTGAACTATGAATGGTTCTATAGAGGGTAGTCCTACTCACACATTCCCTTCATGTAATTTAATCCAGGATTTGATAGTTCTTGAAATGGCCTACCTAGAATGATAACCGCTATAGGATCTTCAGGCATGTCAACTATAACAAATCAATAAGTGCGGGAAATCCTTTGATGTTAACAACTATGTTTTCTTTGATTCCCACATCTTGCTTGTAAGTAGAGTGAAATGGATCATATGGCCACCTAGAGGGGGGTGAATAGGTGCTACTCAATTTTTAGTTCTTTTTCAATTTTAGGCTTGACACAAAGTAAATTCTCTAGATATGCAACTACGAGAATTTTCCTATATGCAACCCTAGCTACTAAGCACGTAAAGAGAGGAGCGAGGGAACCGTAGTGGAGCACGTGGAGACATAGGGATTTTTTTACCGCGGCTCCTTCCTTGTTAAGGGAAGTACACCTGCGTTGGAGGGGTGGGCGGTTCTAAGACCACCACGCCACAATAGGCCTCACCCTATTCTCTGATGGATTTCGCCACGAAAGGCCTGATCCACCTTCTCCACTATTGGTACCCTTCGAGGCGAGAACCGGTGCCTTTACAACTCTAGTGGGACACACATCCACAACCGAATTGGAGGCTCCCGTAACGACAACAAGTTGTCACAAGAACAAGGATTATCAATATAATCAACACAAGGATCTACATATTTGCAAGCAATACTAGATCGAAGATTCTCTAAATGAATGGAGAGGAGATGAAGCGCTTGATTGCAGTTGTGGAAGATCGAGCCCTCCTCCTTCGATTTCCCAAGGAACGGGGCCTTTGGGTGGATCAAGGTGGATCTCTCTTGGATGAAACTTGAAGAACAGATCTTGTCTTTTTTGAATGAACCAAGAGTTCTGGCAGGAGGGAGATGGCTGGTTTAAATACCCCCTGCACAGATTTGGCCGTTGGTGAAGTTTGGGGGCGTATTATCCGCCCCCCCCACTAGGGGCGGACTATCCGCCCTGGGGGAAATCCGCCCCCTGGACGGAAAATCCGGGGGAAAATCCGTCCCCCACACAGTAGGTCACGCCGAGCTTGACTTGGTGAAAATCCTCGAGGGGGCGGATTATCCCCCCCCCCCCTCAAGGGGCGGACTATCCGCCCCTGGGGAAAATCCGCCCCGGAGACGGAAAGTCCGAGGGAAACTATGTCCCCTCTTTGAGTGATGCATCGTGGCAACCTTTGAGGCAGATCCTAGGGGGTGGACTATCCGGCCCCCTGGAGGGGCGGATTATCCGGCCTGGGCAAAAACTCCGGCCCTGGCCAGAAAATTCATGGGATATTTCGCCCCCATTCCGAGGGTTTGCGCCCTTTTGAAATAGGGGAGGGGCGGATTATCCGGCCCCTCCGGATAATCCGCCCCCCAAAACCACTTAACAAGCTCCTTTTCAAGTTAAGCTCTGGATCACTTCAACACACATTAAAATATCCTTGGTATTGTTATATAACACACAAAACACTAGGGATCGTGAAATGTTCTTTCAATCTCCCCCTTTTTGGTGTTAGATGGCAATACTAGGATTTGCAAGAAAACCTATTAACATCATCTACAAGAAATGGAAGAGGCTCCCCCTAAATGTGTGCATATTAATAATTTGTATTTTAATACAAATGCACACACTAAAGAGCAAGCCAATTTCATAACATTGACAACAATAACTAGGATGAGTTAGGAAACCTAGTCATATCACCGAGATGTGAAATAGCCAATGTGAACAAAGAGAATATTAAGCCTCGAACACATCCCACAATATTGATGCAATCAATAGATAATTCCATAACTCCATATGACATCAACATAATTCCATACTCCATAGATAAATCCAGAATTCCATACGACTAGTTCCACAAGATAAATCCAGAATTCCAGAACTCCACACAAGAGCACAAATAGTACCACATGACATAGTCTTATATAAACCAAGCACAAATAAGTTCAATGCTAAAATGTCACAAGCAAGCAAATGGAGAAAACGAATGATAAAGAGGCAAATGCTTGCGCTTGACCCATGCAAATCCGAGACCTAATAGAACTACTTCTCCCCCTTTGGCATCGAAACGCCAAAAATGAAGAAGAGCGATGCTAGTGCCCTAGAAGATCACTCCTCCTCGTCCTCGTCCTCGTCGTAGTCATCCCCGTCCCCTTCCTTGTCATCATACTCATCATCATCAACTGGACGAGTATGCGCCCTAGGAGGTGGAGGAAACAGGTGACTCTCGAGCTCTCCATAGTTGATCCCTGAGGTGTTCCACTGAGCATACGGTTCCAGAGCTATAGGAGGTGGTGGATGGCCAGTCGCCCCAGACACATGGTAGAGAATGAGCTGCTGGGTGTGGGCCATCTCATGGCTCCTCCTGTACGCATCATACTGGCCCTTGTGAGTGTCAATGCCCATGCATAGGATGTGCCGATGAAACCAGTTGAGCTGCTTGACCTCACGGTGCCATTGAGGACTGATGACCCACAAGTATAGGGGATCGCAACAGTCTTCGCGGGTAGTATTACCCAATTTATTGATTCGACACAAGGGGAGCCAAAGAATACTTGCAAGCCTTAACAACTGAGTTGTCAATTCAGCTGCACCTGGAAGTAGTTCTTGCTCACAGAAGTTTATTAGTAGCAACAGTTTGTAGTAGCAACAGCAGTAGCAAAACAAGAGCAATAGTAACAGTAGTAGCAAACAGTAGGATATGAGTGCGGTAGGCATAGGGATGGATGAACGGGCATTGCATGGACGAGTCTAAACATGTAACTTCAAGATCTAGGGCAATTGTAGATAAATAAGAATAAGCATCCAAGTACTATACAATCATAGGCATGTGCTCCATATATAGTCATGCGTGCTCACAATGAGAACTTGCACAACATCTTTTGTCCTGCTAACCCGTTGCAGCGGGGCCTCAAGGGAACTATTGGCAATTAAGGTGCTCCTTTTAATAGAGCATCATAGAAAAGCATTAACACTCCATGAACTCATGTGATCCTCACATCACAGCCATCCCCTCCGGTTATCCCAATTTCTGTCACTTCGGGGCCTTTGGATCCAGACAATGATATGTGTACACAACTTGTAGATAAGATCACAAACAATACTATCATAATGATTCAATAATAAGTTTAGATTTGAGATCATGGCACTCGGGCCCTAGTGGCAAGCATTAAGCACAATAAGTTGCAACAAAGTCAAATATCACTAATAGAGATACTAGGCACCATCCAGGGCTCGTACTCTGGCTCCATGAGTCTTCTGATGATATAGGATTTTTGGCATATTTTCCGGGATTTTTACTGATAGTTGATTTTATGCACAAAAACTAGACACCAAGGTAATTCTGCTGAAAACAGCGTCAGTCTGTGTTAGTTGTATCCAAATCACACAAGTTTAGAGGAGAAACAATAGCAAAAGTGTTCGGGAAAGTAGATACGTTTTGGACGTATCAACTCCCCCAAGTTTAGCTTATTGCTTGTCCTCAAGCAATTCAGTTGAAAACTGAGTGCAATAAAAGAACTTTCACGAACACATTTGCTTTATATGATGTAAATATTCTCAGCACATGAGTATATGCTTAGACAATTCATAATAAGAGGTATGCAACTAAGTCTACTCAATAGTCATTGCAAGCTATGAAGATAAACCAACTCAATAATAATAAGTAGCATGAAACATAAACATAAGCAACATTGCAATGCTCATAAAAAGGTATGGTAGAGTGGTATCTCGCTTGCCTTTGTTTGTAGAGCACAAAATATATGCCAAGGCACCTATGAAGTTCAAGTGAAGACTAGAAGTAAAGATATCAGAGATACAAGCATCAAAGTCATGACATAATTAACCAAGTTTTGAGACAAACACAAGAATGACAACTATGCTCTCAAGAAGGTGCTCAAAAAATAAGTGGTGATTCAACAAGGAAGTGAAAAGGTTTTGAAAAGTTTGAAAGGCTTCCAAATGTTGAAAGTAAGGTACTCGTTAGCTTTGAGCTCTCATTGCCCCTATCATAGGCATCTTTATGTGGTTAATGGTGAAAGTGAGGTCCAATATGAGTTATATGCTTGACAGACCATAAACGGGAAATCCCATGTCCCTTGAGTACGAGGGCCGCTCCTCATGCTACTCAACTTTAGTTACCTGTAAGTTCTTGTAATCATAAATACATGCATATCATAGAGAACCGCCAACGGGGTACCCCTTGCACATGATACATGAGCTATCCCATAATAAAAATGACAAGGCAAGCAGACAATGAGCATCTCAGCTATCTTTTTATTTGCTATTTGCATAGGTTTTTATTGAGGATGCTTCACAGATGCTCATTATGGTAATGCTGCAAGTTTCCACCATGATTAGGCATGGCTTAGGCTAGCGTCCCAGGCATTTCTCTAACACATATATATAACTTCATGAACTCACAAGCTCCCTTTTTATTTCACACCGACGACATCCGCAAACAAAAGAGCATGATATCAACTGGATATGTATTGTCACATCCCAAAATTTTCCAAATTTTGTAATGTGAAAAATAAATAAACAAAATAAATAATTGTTGAAATTTAGGGTGAAAAGAAAATTTTGTTTCTAAATGGAAACTTAAAATCCCATCTTGAACAAACTTTGGTTAATAATTGAATCAACTAAAATCAAATCAAAGTGGAATGCATTCTTCATAAAATGCATCTTGAGATTTAAACACTTGGAGGATAAACCAAAACCCTAAAACCCTAATGGAAGAAAAACATTTCCAAGTTATCTCCAAGCCTATGGATTTGACCCATATAAAAATTTGTCAACAAACATTTACAAATGATCAAGAATGACAAATAGAAATATTATAAAACCATAGAAATTGGTTTCACTTAATTTGGAGCCATAGATAAAATCTTATGAATTTAATAAGATAAGGAAAGTGATTTTCCAAAGCCAATAAAGCACCTATCTAAAAATCCATACCAAATGGTGAGCAAATAATCCTAAAGGGATTTAAAAGGATAAACAAATATTAAATAAGGTTTTTCAAATTGGAATCACCAAGTTTGGATCTATAAATAAAAAGATATGGAATTTATAAGATAAGGAAGGAAATATTAAATGAGGAATATTTAAAGACCAAATTAAAACTTGGCCAAAAGCAAATGGAATAAATATAATCCAAATCCAAATAAAATAAAAGGATAAAGCATTTCCAAAATAAAATAAAATGGCATTAACCAAATTCTATCCCTATTAGAAATGATTAATTAAATCATGGGAAAATAACATTTGGAATTTACCCAAGTGGAATAAAAGTGATTTAATTAACTTAAATAAGATCAAAGAAATATTCCAAATAAAATTTATGGAATTAAAACTATAATTAATTTCATTGGAATAAAGACAAATACCCAATTTTAAATGATTAATAAATCATATTAAAAATATTCCAAATAGTTCAAAGTGAATTATTTGCCACCCTGATAAATAAATAAAACCTACTGAAATGATTTGGAGAGATTTAGATTTCAAATAGAGTTTGAAAAACATTATTTAAATCTTATTTGAATTATTACAAGGGCCTATTTTAAATAATTATTATACCCTAAAAGGAATAAAAGATTTATTCTAATATGACTTCAGAATGTATTGTTAATCAGTATTAAAATCTACTCAAAGTTGGGTTGAAGTTTGAATTCAAATAGATGTTTGAAAAGATTAAACAAAATTCAAAACAAAAATGAAAATAGAAAAAGAAAAATAAGAGAAGAGGAAAAAAATTTATAAACAGAGCAGCCCAACCCAGCAGGCCCATCTAGCCCACCACCAGACCACTCCTCTTCCCCCCCGAAGCGTTTTCTTTTACTCGCGAACGAACCCACGAAGTCGCTTACAACTTGGACCCACCTCACCCCTCTCTATCTCGCTGCCAAGCGACCCCACTGCCACGCAGTCATCGTCCTCCCGACGACCAGTTCGTCCCGAACGTTTCCTACGTTGATTTCGCGAGTTAAATTCACGAGTAATGGCTCAGTAAATCTTCCCCGTGACCACGCCCTGTTAAAAACCTCCCTCCCCTCTCCATTTCCCCCAGACGCCACACCTCGAGAGCCCCCAGGCTGCCCTGATTTCCGCTTAGACCGCCACTGTCTCCGACGGACTCCGACGTCGATTCTGGCGAACCCAGGCCGCGCCTCGCCTCCTCGACCACACGAGCACATCGCCAGGCGCATCTCTCGGTACCTCCCTCTGGCCCGCGCATGCCCTGTATCCTCGGCAGCATCATCGACTGAGCTCCGCCACCGTCTGCTCGAACTCCGGCGAGTCCTCCAGGTAGTATCTGACCACCCCCATACCTCTCGTTGATGCACACATGATCGCCGACCTCGTGCGCAGCTAACGCACCTCTATCTTGTCTTAGAGCGGTCTAAAACGTCGCCCACGACGACAACCAGAGGAGCCCGACGCGGACACAAACTCCGGCGAACGATTCGAGCCAGCTCCGTGCGCCCCTCGAGTAGCCGACCCCACCTCGAGCTTCAGCAAGTCTCTGCGAGCCTGGTAAGCCTCGCCAACCTCTCCCTCGCTTCCTACTTTGCCGGCGACACCACTGACAGAGCGCGCGCCGCCACTCGCCGCCACCAGCGCCGCCACTTGTTGGTTGTTTGATTATCAGCCGTTAGATTTAGATCGCAAGGCTACGAATAGATGACTGAAGCGAACCGTTATGTTCAATCTGTGCCGCACGATTCAGTTAGATCCAACGCCCCACACAGCACGATCCGTACGAACCGTTTTCGACAAATCAGAACAGCCCACGTGGCCCTGCCTATTGTTATAAAAACAGATTTGATCTATTTGTTGTTCAATTTTGTAAAATTCATAACTTTCAAACCATAGGTCCAAATTTTGCAAATTTTATATCAATGGAATCAGCAAGACAAGTACTTTCCAAACATGCACTTTTTTTAGTAAATTGCTTCCGTTAAATTGTTTGTTTTTGCAGAAACTTGTGTAGGTATATTTTGGATATAAAATTTATTCTAAAAGTATTTTTGTGATAGAACCTTTGGCAAATGGATTGTTTTGAACCCACTAACCCTAGAAATCAATTTGTGGTATCAAAAACATATTTTTTGAGGCAAAAGAGTAAATCTTTGATTTAAAGCATTTCTAGTCAAATAAAAATAATGTTTATTTATTAAAAATGCTTTTGGAGAAAAACCTTTGGGAAATGTTTTGATTTAAACTCTCTGACCCTAAAACACAAAGATTTATGTTTTTAAAACATATTTTGTGAACCCTATAAAATTTATTGCTTTGCTAAAGGCAATTCTAACCACATAAAATATTGATTTGGTTTAAAAATGATTTATAAGTAAAATCTTTTGCAAATGGTTTTGCCACTTTTATAAAATGACCTATGGGTGTTTTAGAATGTTTATAACCAATTAGGAACCACTTTTCCAAATAAAACAATCTTTGGCATGCTTGCATG
The DNA here is from genome assembly GCA_916181665.1 of Avena sativa. Classification (NCBI taxonomy): domain Eukaryota; kingdom Viridiplantae; phylum Streptophyta; class Magnoliopsida; order Poales; family Poaceae; genus Avena; species Avena sativa. The sequence continues at coordinate 398,486,475 of OV702281.1, forward strand.
CATTGCTTTATTTCTATTATTTTATGTGATGAATTGCTGGAATGGTAGATTGAAATATTGCTTGCTTGATTGAATTATAGTGATTTGAAGAGTGTGAGTATTTCAAGATAAAGGAGTGAACTTATATTCTCTACCAAAAAGGCAAGTGATGCTTCATACTTTTGTCCCAATATTTTTACTATGCATTAGTGATATTTCTAAGTAGGACTTGCATGGAATTTTGCTAAGTATAAACTATGCCATGGGAAATCCTAGTAGATGAAACCTTAGTATAATTTTCCTAGGTTAAGATTCTTACTACTATCATGCTTAGCTTAGCTAGTAGAAAACAAGGGTGGATTATATTCATGCTATAGAATATTTCTAAGTCAAGGACTTGTGTTTTGTTTAATAAAACAACTAAGTGAATGAATCACCTAGGTGGAATGGAAGGAATGGTTTGTGTTGAGTGGTTCACAAGGCCCATTTCTATGGTTTACCTTGTATATCTCACTTGTGGATGGCCACCCAGGAACAAAGAGATTTGAGATGTCAAATGTTGAGAAGCTTAAGTGCAACCACTTGGCATTATGGGCTCTGCCTGGATCATATAGGTTGCAATAACTTAGCCAAATGGACAGTTGGTGGTACGGGTTTGATAGGTTGGAGCGCGTCCATGTTGGTCTAAGGGAAGGCTTCTGAAAGATCTTGTCTTGGTGAAACCAAGTCTTGTGGGGAAAGTGCACCACCTCTGCAGAGAGTAAAATCTAAGTACTTAGCCATGTCCCTGGCAAAGGACAATTTGATCATCAAGACATGGAAGCTATCAAGAATCTCCTCATCCCAATTTCTAAGTTAAAAACTTGTGGTTGAACAAGGGTTGAAGGATCACCAATTTCTATTGGGAGATTCCTTGGGTGATTTTATCAAACAAAAACTTAGTGTTTTCAAATGATAAGGAAAAACTATTTTGAGCAAAGCAAGCCGAAGCTCCACTTAACCAAATGCATATAGATGATAGACTCCACTATACTACCATAGTATCACTTGCCAATACAATTCAAATGTATTGACCCTTGTGGCTGTAACTTGTTATGTTGCAGGTTTGTTTGATATTAGTGAAGTATGTTGAAATAGGATTACAACCAACATGTTTGCCTGTGGCACTTTGAAGATGAAGGACCCCATGCTATTGTTATATTCTGCTGCATTGTAATGAGATAGCCAAATGAGCTATGTAATATGTAATAAATTATTTTATACCTGGTTATAAAGTTGTATTATGACCTTTGTTTCTTGATATTACATCTTAACTGTGGATGCTAGCTATTGATCCAGGGACTAGCATTGTAAACACAGGGATATCTACCTTATTAAAGGTTGGGAACCTTACATGTATCCATGAGTGTTGAAAGCGTTCCCCGTGACAGCACGGTTCTGCTAACTGCCAGCATATAACTTTCATGGACAGTCAAAATGGTTCAAGTTTTTTAAGTGCAAGGAATAAAGTGTGTCATCAAGTTCGTGAGAGCTTTACTAATTAACTTTCTCAAAATAGACAAACATTTTATTTGGAATAAAACAAGGCATAATGAATATGCACTGAATAGCAAATGATGCTAATAGGTAGGTATGGTGGACACTGCTGGAAATATTGGTTTGGGGGAGTGGGATGCACAAGTAGATCTCATACTCAGTGCAAGTGAAGGCTAGAAATAGAGAGGGAGCGACAAATGAGAGAGCAATAATTGTCATAATCATACTTGCAACAAAACGGGACTAATCATGGCATGAAAGTGATACAAGAACTCCGAGGCAATTGTTTAGTCATATGCATGTGTGAGCATGTGCCAAGTCGATTCATATGAAACTTTCAGAGGAGGTACCACAATATCATACCAAGTTATGAATATAACAATGCAAACAAACATTCATATAACATGCTACAAACTATTAGCAAGCTGGAGCTAATCACAAGAAAGCAAGCACTACTAAGCATCCATCAATAACATACACCTTACATGAACAGACTAAGCATGCTCACAATGATGAGTATATGTACAAAAATGAAAACAAATAGAGTTTGTTACCAGTCTCTTACCACACCTCAAGTTGTCTTAATCTTCATTATTGCCCTTCACTTGTGTGACTTGAATAATAACATGAAACCAAAATCCACTAAGGACGGCTGAACCCTACAAAGAACTCACAAAATAAAAGAAGAACAACAAATATTTTTGGTGTTTTCGATTTTTTTCAAACAAGCAAACAAAGCAAAATCTTTTTGGATTTTTCTTTAAGGCAAACCAAAGCTAAAAAGCAAAGAAACAAACCAAGAGAAACAACGAAAATATTTTTGGTATTTTTGTGTTTTAAGAAAGAGGAAACAAAAACCAAAAAAAAAGTGAAACAATGGATATACAAAGAACCGACGAAACATGATATATATATGAGTGTGATGTCGGTACACCTCCCCCAAAGCTTAGGATTTTGGCCTAAGTGGGGCTCAATCCATGGTGACCAAGAAGGTGCACCTTCGTAGTACGTCGAGGAGGCCCCTTCGTCCTGATACAAGCTCGAGGACTCCCCTGTGTAGTGTACAGAGGGTCGTATGAGGGCGCGTCCCCCTAATAGTGTCCATGGAAGCCAAGAATGCGCAGATTCTCATCCATATCCTCCTTGGAGTGTGACAAAGATCCCTAGGAAATACTGAACAAAGTGGTTTGGGGTAGAGGGATCTCTCTCTCTCTTCCCCGTCAGTAAACATCATTCTATAAACCAAACTCTCAAGGGTAGAGCTAGTAGTGACAAAGTGATGCACTTTCATGGCAGCAACATCAAGCCTCTGAGGAGCCAAAACTGTGTCATTTGGATCAACAGCAAGGTCCAAAGCAGCAACAACACATGCAACAATAATTCCCTCATAAATGGGTCCCTTAGCAGCTAAGCGACGAGCAATGAGAGAACCAAGATTGTACCTAGTTTCATTGTTGAGCGCAATAGCTATGAAGGCCAAATGATAGTTGGACATGTTGCTAGTGTTCTCCCTACCAAGAACACTAGTAGCTAGATAATAAGCAAAGTACCTGATAGCTGGGAGTTGAATATTTCTTATCTTTCCCCTTTGGGCTCTACGGTCATCATCATTGGTTATCTCGTGGTAGAGCTCCAACAAATCAGTGGGTTGAGCTGGAATCTTCTTCGCCGACCCAGCTGTACCAAGTCCTAGGGCCTCACAAAATTTCTTCAATGTCATGGTGTGAGGTTTGCCATAAACTTTGAAAGACACATCTGGCTTGAACAAACTGTTAGAAAAAGAGAAGCTCTCCACAAATGTTTTAGTGAGAGTTGCATAATGTACGCTCTCATCCTGCATATAGCTTGTTAGTCCAACCCTCCGAACCAAGGTTAGAAAATCCTTAAGAATCCCAGCAGCCCGCAAAAAGGTTCGGCAAGGAAAGGTGGAAGGGTGCGCATCCCCCTCATCTCCCTCGTCGCCAAATCGCGGTGTAATGAGATCCTCGTTATATGAGGGCCTAGCTCGGGAGGGTAATCTTGAAGGCCTTGCCCTCCTAGGTGCATCACTCTCAAATATTTCACCAAAGGTGTGGTTGTCCATGACCTCTTTTTTCTGAAATTTTTAGACAAACATCAAACCAAGAGATTTCCAAGTTGATAAATGATGAGAAACTACTATAGGAACTTGCTAGAGGGATACACATGCATCAAAATGAAATATATAAGCATAGAACAAGCATGCAAGCTCACACAACCTGTCACCTATAGCCGCAAAATACTCAAAATACAATCTACCAATAACAAATCTAATTGGACAAGCGGAGGAGGCGCATATCAAGGAGCAATCCCTCCAAAATCAGCAACAAAGATGGGCTGAGCAAGGAGATCAAAAATCGGGAGCAATAATAGCAGGAACTCGAGCTTGAGAAAGTTTTCCGGTGTTTTTCGGGAGATAGAAAGAAGTGGATGGGATGAGGCATCTTGGAGGGCCACAGGTGGGCCACACCCCAGCCAAGCGCCACCTGGGGGCTGGCCGCGCCGCCCAGGGGTGTGCTGGCCTAGGGTGGCCCCCTGGGTCACTCCAGGTGCCCCTCTGACCCCTTTTTCGAGGAAAAAATATTTTGAATTTTCTGGGATTTTTCGGGAAACTTTATTTTTGGCCAATTTTCAGGGTATGAAGATTGATTTTCTCGCAGAAAAGATTTTTTAGAAGAAGCAAAAGCAAACCAAAACCAAAACTACAGAAGTTCTAAGACACTCTAACAAGCAAGCAACTAACAAAACCAAAGCTAACAAGAGAAAGGGCAAAGACTAGGAAGGAGAAAAGTAAAAGTAAGCAAGTATAACCACAGTGAAAGCATTGTTTTGTTCATTAAAATCCTTTTGTTAACAAGGTTGATCAAGTCTTGTTACCAAAACAATATTATATGAAACAAAAATTTGCATTCCACAAGGTGATTATGTTACCTCAAACTTGATAGCAATGTTCCCAATCATAATAGTTTCAAAATTTTCTTGTGGAATGGGACAATATATTTCTCCAACCTTGATGCTCTCAATATTTTCAATGGAATTCAGGCAATATCACTTAGCAACCTTCTTGGTGAAATAGACAGTATGATCTTTGTCATTAATATTGAATGTTACTTTTCCTTGATTGCAATTGATGACAGCACCTGCAGTATTAAGAAAAGGTCTCCCAATAATAATAGACATATTATCATCTTCGGGCATTTCAAGCAAAACAAAATCAGTTAAAACCAAGCAATTATGAGGCATTTGAACAGGAACATCCTCACATATACCAATAGGAATAGTAGTACACTTATCAGCCATTTGCAAAGATATATCAGTTGGTATCAACTTCTCTAGCTGGAGTCTCTTGTAGAGAGAAAAAGGCATAACACTAACTCCAGCTCCCAAATCACATAAAGTAGTTCTAACATAATTATTCTTAATAGAGCAAGGAATAGTTGGTATACCTGGATCACCAAGTTTCTTTGGAACCTACCATTGAAGGAATAATTAGCAAGCAGAGTAGAAATTTCCTCATTAGGAATCTTTCTTTTATTAGAGACAACATCCTTCATATACTTTGAATAAGGAGGCAGCTTAATAGCATTAGTCAAAGGAATTTGCAAAAATAAAGGCTTCATCCACTCACAAAACTTGTTGTAGTGTTCCTCCTCCTTTGACTTGTGTTTCTTACCTGAAAAAGGCATAGGTTTCTACACCCAAGATTCTCTCTCACTTCCATATTTATTAGCAACAAAATCTTCCTTAGTGTACCTAGTGCTCTTAGTGTGCTTATTGATGACCCACAAGTATAGGGGATCGCAACAGTCTTCACGGGTAGTATTACCCAATTTATTGATTCGACACAAGGGGAGCCAAAGAATACTTGCAAGCCTTAACAACTGAGCTGTCAGTTCAGCTGCACCTGGAAATATTTCTTGCTCATAGAAGTTTATCAGTACAAACAGTTTGTAGTAGCAACTGTTGGAGATATGCCCTAGAGGTAATAATAAATGTAGTTATTATTATATATCTTTGTGTTTATGATAAGATGTTTACATTCATGCTATAATAGTATTAACAAGGAAACCATTAATACTTGTGTGATTTGTAAACTTAATTTGAAGTCCCTAGTATAGCCTCTATACTTCACTAGCTTGTTGGTTGATTGATGATGTGGTTTCTTTGTCATGAACATTGAGATGTTATCAACAACAAGATCATATCGTTAGGAGAATGATATGGTGGACATACTCCTATAGACAAGCGTAGCATAAAGATCAAGTCATTTCAATAGTTCAATTGCTATATGCTTTCTGATACATAGTAACCTAATTCCTTCGACCATGAGATCATGCATATCACCTTTGCTGGATGGATGCTTTGATGTCATCAAACACCACACCGTAACAGGGTGGCTATAAAGGTGGCATTGAGTGTTCGGAAAGTATTGGTTGAAACACATGGATCAAGAGTGGGATTTGTCCATCCACATGACGGATAGATATTCTCTGGGCCCTCTCGGTGAAATGTCATCCAATTAGCTTGCAAGCATGTGACTTGGTCACAAGGGATCACATATCACGGGAACGAGAAAAGAGTACTTATCAGTAACGAGGTTGAACTGGGTATGCAGAGATACCGACGATCATAACCTCGGATAAGTAACATATCGTGAGACAAAGGGAAATTGGTATCGTATGTAAGTGGTTCATTCGATCGCAAAGTAATCGTAGAAATATGTGGGAGCCATATGAATTTCCAGATTCCTCTATTGGTTATTGTTCGGAGAAGTGTCTCGATCATGTCCGCATAATTCACGAACCGTAGGGAGACACACTTAAGGATTCGACGTTGTTTGAGTAGTTATGGTATTATGAGAAAGAGACCGAATGTTGTTCGGAGTCTCGGATGGGATCCGGGATATCACGAGGTGATCCGGAATGGTCCGGAGAATAAGATTCATATAAGGAAAGTCCCGTTTCGGAGTTGGGGAATGGTTCCGGTGTTTTCATCGGGAACATTCTAGAAGGTCCCGGAATGTCCGGCACTCCGGAGGGGGAAGGGGTACATGAATGTGTCATTGCATGTTGGAATGATTGCATCATGTACTAAGTGTTCTCGCTGTCCGAAATAAAGGGTTAATTCAAATCCTAATTGAAAAAGTCAAACTGCCAGTTTTCGGTCAAACTGCCAGTTTCGGAAAGTGGAGAAAGAGGAGGAGAGGTGGAGGCCGAGTTGGAGGAGGGTTCCTCCCCTAGGCCGGCGCACCTCCCTAGGCCGAGTTGGGGAGTAACTCCTCCCCATGGCGCCGGCCCTCCCACCTATAAAGGGAGGGGCAGGGCCTCCTCCTCTAGACACACAACACTACTTCCTATCCTCTAGACCTAAACCCTAGATCTAAACCCCGGTTTAGAGCTATTCGGTTTAGAGCCTTCTAATTGGTTTAGAGCCCTCTAATTGGTGTGTCTAATTACTAGACCACTAATAGCCTCTCTCATAAGCTCCACCATACTCGCACCGGCTTAAGGCGAAGCCCTGCGGGATTTCCCCTCTACCTCCGGTACCACGCCGTTGTGCTGCCGGAATCGCGAGGAGAGTGCTACAACCTCCGCTGCCTGCTGGAACAAGGGAGAGGAAGGTCTTCGTCGAGTACCGAACGTGTGACCGACTGCGGGAGCGCTGCGGGAACGCGGCGCCGGAAGGATCGTCTACGCGATCTTGAGATCGGAAAGAGTACGACTACATCACCCACGAGAATCTGCTCTCGTTAAACTCTTTGGAATCTTCGAGGGTGAGTTATTCCATCGACTCGTTGCTACAATCTAGTAGATAGATCTTGGCTTGTTTGTTTGTATGCGATAGAAAATTTTTGTTTTCCATGCTACGAACCCCTACAGTGGTATCAGAGCCGTGTCTATATGTAGATCTGTTGCACGAGTAGAACACAATGGTCATTGTGGACGTTGATGCTTTTATTGTAGATTGCTTTTTGTGTACTTTGCATCTTGCGGTATGTTGGGATGAAGCGGCCCGGGCTAACCTTACATGACATCGTTCATGAGACTTGCTCCACGTTTGACATGCAACTTGTATTGCATAAGTGGCTTTGCGGGTGCCTGTTTCTCCTAGCATAGTAAAGATCCAATTTACAACGGGTGATCAACAATGCTAGTATCAATGTTGTGGTTCTTGTTCGTAAGTTAGAACGACACTTATGGAAAGCCCCAAACCACGTAAAATATGCAAAGAAAGTAGAAGCGTCTAACTTTGTTTTGCAGGGGTGTGCAGTGATGTGATATGGCCATGATTGTGATTATATTTAATGTATGCAATGTTCCTTATTGTAAGTTGGCAACCGGCAGGAGCCATATGGTTGTCTTTAATTTCTGTTAAGACCTGCGTGTCTATTCAAAATAGTTGTAATAGTTGAAGCTGGTAGACGACAACCATGGAGAAGCGTCATTGACCTTGATGCTATGCCGTTGATGATGGAGATCATATTCGTGCTTGAAGATGGAGATCGGAAGCACAAAGAAGAAAGGCCATATCATATCACATATTATGAATTGCATGTGATGTTAATCCTTTATGCATCTTGTATTGCTTAGTAGACGACGGTAGCATTATAAGATGATCCCTCATGCACATAAATTTCAAGTCTAAAGTGTTCGCCCTTAGTTAGCACCGTTGCTAAAGCTTGTTGCTTCGAAGCACCACGTGATGATCGGGTGTCTTTGATTCCACGGGTGAATACAACGTAAGCAAGCCAGATTTGCTTATGCGGTAGCTAAGGTTTGATCTTGACGAGCCTAGAATGTACAGACATGGCCTCAGGAACACGGATCGCCGAAAGGTAAAGCATGAATCATATAGCAGATATGATGAACATGTCGATTGTTCGCCATTGAAAACTATATCAACTCTCGTGATGATCGGTGTTGATGTAGTGGATTTGGTTCATGTGATCACTAAAACAATGTGAGGGATGTTGTTTTGAGTGGGAGTTCACCTAGTTTAATTTCATTAATTAATTTGAACTCAATTTGTCATAAACTTAGTCTAAACTATTGCAAATATGTTGTAGATCAATGGCAGCCCCTACCATCAATTTTAATGCGTTCCTAGAGAAAGAAAAGTTGAAAAACAATGGAAGCAACTTCGCGGATTGGTTCCGCAATTTGAGGATTGTCCTCACAGCTGGTAATTTGACCTATGTGCTGGATGCACCGCTAGGTGACCCACCTGCAGCTGATGCTACCGATGAAGTAAAGAATGTTTACCTTGCTCGGAAGAATCAGTACTCCATAGTTCAGTGTGCTATCTTGTATGGTTTAGAATCGGAGCTTCAGAAAAGGTTTGAAGAGTCAGATCCATATGATATTGTCGAGGATCTCAAATTAATTTTTGAGACTCATGCGGCAATTGAAAGTTATGAAGCTTCTGAAAAGTTCTTTAACTGCAAGATGGAAGAGGGTAGCTCCGTGAGTGAGCATGTGCTTAAAATGTCTGGGCACGCAAACAAACTTCAAAGCTTGGGTATAGTGATTCCTAATACTTTGGGAGTTTACCGCATCCTCCAATCACTACCACCAAGTTACAAGAACTTTGTGATGAACTACAACATGCAGAACATGAACAAAGAGTTGCCAGAACTATTTGCTATGTTAAAGTCTGCAGAAGTGGAGATAAAGAAAGAGCACCAAGTGTTGATGGTCAATAAGACCACCAAATTCAAGAAAGGCAAGTCTAAGCAGAAGGGACACTTCAAGAAGGGTGGTAAGCAAGTTACCATGCCGACGAAGAGGACCAAGGCTGGACCTAAGCCTGATACTGAGTGCTTTTACTGCAAAGGGGAAGGTCACTGGAAACGGAATTGCCCAAAGTACTTGGCGGATTTGAAGAACGGCAACATCAAGAAGAAAGGTATATTTGATATACATGTTATTGATGTGTATTTCACTAGTATTCGTAGTAGTGCCTGGGTATTTGATACTGGTTCGGTTGCTCATATTTGTAACTCGAAACAGGAGCTGCAGAATAAACGAAAGCTAGCGAAGAACGAGGTGACGATGCGCGTGGGAAACGGATCAAAGGTTGATGTGATCGCGGTCGGCACGCTACCTCTTCATCTACCATCGGGATTAGTTTTATACTTAAATAATTGTTATTTGGTGCCTGCGTTGAGCATGAACATTATATCTGGATCTTGTTTATTGCGAGACGGTTACTTGTTTAAATCCGAGAATAATGGTTGTTCGATTTATATGAGTAATATGTTTTATGCACATGCACCTTTGATAGATGGTCTATTCATATTGAATCTCGATAGTAGAAATACACATATTAATAACATTGAGGCTAAACGTTTGAAATCAAGCGATAATATGACCTATATGTGGCACTGTCGTCTTGGTCACATTGGAGTGAAGCGTATGAAGAAACTCCATTCCGATGGACTTCTTGAATCACTTGATTTTGAATCACTTGAAAGATGCGAAGCATGTCTGATGGGTAAAATGACTAAGACTCCATTTTCTGGTATGATGGAGCGAGCTACGGACTTACTGGAAATCATACATACCGATGTGTGTGGTCCAATGAGTGTAGCATCGCGCAGTGGTTATCGTTATGTTCTTACCTTCACGGATGACTTGAGTAGATATGGGTATATCTATTTTATGAAACATAAGTCCGAAACTTTCGAGAAGTTTAAGGAGTTTCAAAGTGAGGTAGAGAATCAACGTAACAAGAAGATTAAATTTCTACGTTCTGATCGTGGAGGTGAATATCTAAGTTACGAGTTTGGCGAGCATTTAAAGAAGTGCGGAATACTTTCACAATTGACACCGCCGGGAACACCACAGCGTAATGGTGTGTCTGAACGTCGTAATCGAACTCTCTTAGATATGGTTCGTTCTATGATGTCACTTACAGATTTACCGCTATCATTTTGGGGTTATGCATTAGAAACAGCCGCATTCACTTTAAATAGGGCACCATCTAAATCCGTTGAAACGACACCGTATGAATTATGGTTTGGGAAGAAACCTAAATTGTCGTTCCTTAAAGTTTGGGGATGCGAAGCCTATGTAAAGAAGTTACAGCCGGACAAGCTTGAACCCAAAGCGGAAAAATGCGTCTTCATAGGATACCCGAAGGAAACTATTGGGTATACCTTCTATCATAGATCCGAAGGCAAAATCTTTGTTGCCAAGAATGGATCCTTTCTAGAGAAGGAATTTCTCTCGAAAGAAGTGACTGGAAGGAAAGTAGAACTCGACGAGGTTGTCGAACCTTCTCTCGAAATTGCGAGTAGCGCAGCACCGGAAGAAGTTCCTGTGGTGCCTGCACCAATAAGAGAGGAAGCTAATGATAGTGATCATGAAACTTCGGTTGAAGTTGCTACAGAGCCTCGGAGGTCAACGAGAACTCGTACCACTCCAGATTGGTATGATTCCGTTATGAATGTCATGTTGGTGGACAACACCGATGACCCCGAGACATATGAGGAAGCGATGATGAGCCCAGATTCCAATAAATGGCAAGAAGCCATGAAATCCGAGATTGGATCCATGTACGAAAACCAAGTATGGACTTTGGTGGACTTACCGGATGGCCGGAAGGCTGTCGAGAACAAATGGATTTTCAAGAAGAAAACAGATGCTGATGGTAATGTTACTGTCTATAAAGCTCGACTTGTCGCAAAAGGGTTTCGACAAATTCAAGGAGTTGACTACGATGAGACTTTCTCACCGGTAGCGAAGCTAAAGTCTGTGAGGATTATGTTAGCAATCGCTGCATATTATGATTATGAGATATGGCAGATGGATGTCAAAACAGCATTCCTCAATGGAGACATTGATGAAGAGTTGTATATGATACAACCCAAAGGTTTTGTCGATCCTAAAGATGCTAACAAGGTATGCAAGCTTCAACGGTCCATCTATGGATTGAAGCAAGCATCCCGAAGTTGGAATCAACGTTTTGATAAGGTAATCAAAAGTTTTGGTTTTATACAAACTTATGGAGAAGCTTGTATTTACAAGAAAGTGAGTGGGAGCTCTGTAGCATTCTTAATACTGTATGTGGATGACATATTGTTGATTGGGAATGATGTAGACCTTCTTAATAGTGTCAAAGAGTATTTGAATAATAGTTTTTCAATGAAGGATCTTGGCGAAGCAGCTTACATATTAGGCATAAAGATTTATAGAGATAGATCGAAACGCCAAATATCATTGTCACAAAGTACATATTTGGACAAAGTTCTAAAGAGGTTTGGAATGGAAGATAGCAAGAAAGGGTTCTTGCCCATGTTGCCCAATACGACCTTGAGTAAAACTCAAAGTCCGACATCGGCAGAAGATAGAGAAAGGATGAGTAAGACTCCCTATGCCTCAGCCATAGGATCTCTAATGTATGCCATGCTATGTACTAGACCCGACATCGCATATGCTGTTAGTTTAACTAGCAGATATCAAAGTGATCCAGGAGTGGATCATTGGATAGCGGTCAAAAACATCCTTAAGTACTTGAGAAGAACTAAGGATATGGTTCTTTCTTATGGAGGTGATGAACAGCTCGTTGTTAATGGTTACACCGATGCTAGTTGGAACACCGATCCGGATGATTCTAAATCACAATCTGGATACGTATTTATTTTGAATGGTGCAGCAGTTAGCTGGAGGAGTGCAAAGCAAAGCGTTGTGGCGAGATCTTCAACTGAATCGGAATACATGGCTGCTTCGGAGGCTTCACAAGAAGCGATATGGATGAAAGAGTTCATTATAGAGCTGGGTGTGGTTCCAAGTGCGCTGGACCCAATGTCTATCTACTGTGATAACATGGGCGCCATAGCCAATGCGCAAGAACCAAGGTCACACAAGAAGCTGAAGCATATCAAGCTGCGTTTTCACGCTATTCGAGAACATATCCAGGATGGGGATATAAAGATTTGCAAAGTACACACAGATCTGAATGTGGCGGATCCGTTGACTAAACCTCTCCCGAGGGCAAAACATGACCAACACCAAACTGCCATGGGTGTTCGGTATATTACCATGTAATCTAGATTAGATGACTCTAGTGCAAGTGGGAGACTGTTGGAGATATGCCCTAGAGGTAATAATAAATGTAGTTATTATTATATATCTTTGTGTTTATGATAAGATGTTTACATTCATGCTATAATAGTATTAACAAGGAAACCATTAATACTTGTGTGATTTGTAAACTTAATTTGAAGTCCCTAGTATAGCCTCTATACTTCACTAGCTTGTTGGTTGATTGATGATGTGGTTTCTTTGTCATGAACATTGAGATGTTATCAACAACAAGATCATATCGTTAGGAGAATGATATGGTGGACATACTCCTATAGACAAGCGTAGCATAAAGATCAAGTCATTTCAATAGTTCAATTGCTATATGCTTTCTGATACATAGTAACCTAATTCCTTCGACCATGAGATCATGCATATCACCTTTGCTGGATGGATGCTTTGATGTCATCAAACACCACACCGTAACAGGGTGGCTATAAAGGTGGCATTGAGTGTTCGGAAAGTATTGGTTGAAACACATGGATCAAGAGTGGGATTTGTCCATCCACATGACGGATAGATATTCTCTGGGCCCTCTCGGTGAAATGTCATCCAATTAGCTTGCAAGCATGTGACTTGGTCACAAGGGATCACATATCACGGGAACGAGAAAAGAGTACTTATCAGTAACGAGGTTGAACTGGGTATGCAGAGATACCGACGATCATAACCTCGGATAAGTAACATATCGTGAGACAAAGGGAAATTGGTATCGTATGTAAGTGGTTCATTCGATCGCAAAGTAATCGTAGAAATATGTGGGAGCCATATGAATTTCCAGATTCCTCTATTGGTTATTGTTCGGAGAAGTGTCTCGATCATGTCCGCATAATTCACGAACCGTAGGGAGACACACTTAAGGATTCGACGTTGTTTGAGTAGTTATGGTATTATGAGAAAGAGACCGAATGTTGTTCGGAGTCTCGGATGGGATCCGGGATATCACGAGGTGATCCGGAATGGTCCGGAGAATAAGATTCATATAAGGAAAGTCCCGTTTCGGAGTTGGGGAATGGTTCCGGTGTTTTCATCGGGAACATTCTAGAAGGTCCCGGAATGTCCGGCACTCCGGAGGGGGAAGGGGTACATGAATGTGTCATTGCATGTTGGAATGATTGCATCATGTACTAAGTGTTCTCGCTGTCCGAAATAAAGGGTTAATTCAAATCCTAATTGAAAAAGTCAAACTGCCAGTTTTCGGTCAAACTGCCAGTTTCGGAAAGTGGAGAAAGAGGAGGAGAGGTGGAGGCCGAGTTGGAGGAGGGTTCCTCCCCTAGGCCGGCGCACCTCCCTAGGCCGAGTTGGGGAGGAACTCCTCCCCATGGCGCCGGCCCTCCCACCTATAAAGGGAGGGGCAGGGCCTCCTCCTCTAGACACACAACACTACTTCCTATCCTCTAGACCTAAACCCTAGATCTAAACCCCGGTTTAGAGCTATTCGGTTTAGAGCCTTCTAATTGGTTTAGAGCCCTCTAATTGGTGTGTCTAATTACTAGACCACTAATAGCCTCTCTCATAAGCTCCACCATACTCGCACCGGCTTAAGGCGAAGCCCTGCGGGATTTCCCCTCTACCTCCGGTACCACGCCGTTGTGCTGCCGGAATCGCGAGGAGAGTGCTACAACCTCCGCTGCCTGCTGGAACAAGGGAGAGGAAGGTCTTCGTCGAGTACCGAACGTGTGACCGACTGCGGGAGCGCTGCGGGAACGCGGCGCCGGAAGGATCGTCTACGCGATCTTGAGATCGGAAAGAGTACGACTACATCACCCACGAGAATCTGCTCTCGTTAAACTCTTTGGAATCTTCGAGGGTGAGTTATTCCATCGACTCGTTGCTACAATCTAGTAGATAGATCTTGGCTTGTTTGTTTGTATGCGATAGAAAATTTTTGTTTTCCATGCTACGAACCCCTACAGCAACATCAATAGCAACAACAACAATGAAACATGAGCAATAGTAACAGTAACGGTAAATAGTAGGATTCGAGTGCGGTAGGCATAGGGATGGATGGACGGGCGTTGCATGGACGAGTCTAAACATGTAACTTCAAGAACTAGGGCATTGCAGATAAATAATAATAAGCACCCAAGTACTAAACAATCCTAGGCATGTGCTCCATATATAGTCATACGTGCTCGCAATGAGAACTTGCACAACATCTTCTGTCCAGCCAGCCCGTGGCAGCGGGGCCTCTAGGGAACTACTGGCAGTTAAGGTGCCCCTTTTAATAGAGCACAGAAGCAAAGCATTAACACTCCATGAACACATGTGATCCTCACACCACAGCCATCCCCTCCGGTTGTCCCAATTATTGTCACTTTGGGGCCTTTGGATTCGTACAATGATATGTGTACACAACTTGCAGATAAGATCACAAACAATACTATCATAATGATTCAATAATAAGTTCAGATCTGAGATCATGGCACTCGGGCCCTAGTGACAATCATTAAGCACAACAAGTTGCAACAAAGTCAAATAGCACTAATAGAGATACTAGGCATTATGCCCCTAACAGATCTTATTCGATTGCATGATAGAACTCATCCCTACCATCCCCAAGCCTACAGCGGGGGATTACTCACTCATGGATGAGGGAAACATCGGTGGTTGATGGAGATGTGTTGGTGATGACGATGATCCTCTCCAAATTCCCCGTCCCGGCAGGGTGCCAGAACGGAGTTTCTGGATCCAAATCTTGGTTTCTTGTGGCGGCGGAGCGGAACTCTTTATGGAAAACTATCGACCCCCCCTGAGTTTTTAGGTCAGAAGGCAACTTATAGGCGCGGAGGGAGGCCGAGGAGCTGCCTGGGGTGGCCAGACCTCCCCTAGGCGTGGGTCAGTGGGCCCGCGCCTAGGGTGGGTCTAGGCCCCTAGGCCTCCCCTCTGTCTCCCCTTCTGGCTCCATGGATCTTCTGGTGAGAAATAGTTTTTGGCATATTTTCCAGGATTTTTATGATAATTCATTTTCTGCACAAAAACAAGACACCAAGGTAATTCTGCTGAAAATAGCGTCAGGTTGTGTTAGTTGTATCCAAATCACACTAGTTTAGAGAAGAAACAATAGCAAAGTGTTCGAGAAAGTAGATACGTTTTGGACGTATCACTTATCAGGTTCTTCCTTAACTTCCTCCTTATCAGGAGCATCATTTTTATCATTACCACTCTCAGTTTCAGCATCAGAAACAGATATACTATTAGGATGTACAGCAGGTTCAAGTGGTTCCTCAACTATTTTATGTTTCTTTTTCTTTCTCTTACAAGGACTACCACTACTTTCACTTTGTTGAGAATCCTGCTCAATTCTTTTAGGGTGTCCTTCAGGATATAAAGGATCTTGAGTAGCTATACCACTCATAGTTCTAATTCCATAAGCATGTTTATCTCCTGAGCCATTAACTAGCATATCCTTTTGTACCTTATCAAGTTGATCAAGTTGGGTTTGAACCATTTGAAAGTGTTTACAAAGCATTTTAATATCATTAGAATTTCTTTCCACAATATCTTTCAACTCATTAATAGCTCTAGAATTTTCCAATAAATGATTTTGAACTTGTTTATTAAAATTACCTTGTTTAATAATAAATGTGTCAAGTTCCTCTAAGCATTGATCAGGAGGCTTACCATAGGGAATATCACCTTCATCAAAGTGGAGAGAGTGTACCTCAATAGTAGATGAGTGGGGAATTGGCTTACATAATTCTTCTATAGGAGGTAGATTCTTCACATCTTCAGCTCTAATACCTTTCTCTTTTAGACATTTCTTAGCTTCTTTCATAACTTCATCATTTAATGCAATAACTCCCCTCTTCTTGGGTGTTGGTGTTGATGTTGGAACTGGTTCAGGCACACCTGGTTCAGGAGTAATAGGCTCAGGTGTATTTAGCTCAGTTGAAGTCCAATCATCATAGTTCTTGATTATTTTAGCCATTAATTCTTTAGCATCTGTAGGAGTTCTTTTCCTGAAAACACAATCAGCAAAACTATCTAGGTATGTCCTAGAATCATCAGTTAGTCCATTATAATAAATATCAAGAAGCTCATTTTTTTTAGGTAATGGACATCCAGGATGTGCATGAATCAAGACACAAAACCTTGTCCATGACTCAAGCAATTTCTCTTCTTCTCCCTATTTAAAATCAAAAGGTCTCTGCAAAGCAGCATGTCTAGCACTGGGAGGAAAATATTTCTGGAAGAAAGAAGCAATCAAGCAATCAGGGCTATCAATGGAACCAAGAGGTAATCTATTAAACCAAGATTTAGCTTCTCCTTTTAGTGAAAAAGGTAAGATCTTAGTAACAAAGTACTTGCGCATCTTAAAATCATCAGAGAATAAAGCACTCATAGTGGAAAGCTCATTCATATGTGCCACAACACTCTCATTTTCAGTCCCACAGAAAGGTTCTTTCTCAACAATGTCTAAATAGGATAAATCAAGAGAGAAATCATAATCTTTATCTTTAATATCTATGGGAGAGGTGGCAAACTTAGGATCAGAGGACAGTTTAGGAATAATGGTACGTCTAGCAAGGAGACTCTTAATAGCACTAGCACCATGTGTGTTTCGGCACTCTTCAACAAATTCATCAGTAAACTCAATGTAGCCATCATTAATGTCATAACCCTCTCTATACTTAGTTGTGCTAACAGGTGTAACAGTGTCTTCACTAGGAGTTTCAGTATTTCCTAGACCAGCCATGATAGCATCTAGGAAAGGACCTCATGAACCACTCACATCAAGCATAGTAGAAGTAACATCATGAGTATCAAAAGCAGTTTCAGATTCAACAGTAGTAGCGGTGTGTGTAGCATGAGTATGTGGTGGTGGTGTAACAAGCTTACTTATAACAGACGGTGAATCAAGAGCAGAAGAGGTGTTTAGGACTGTACCTCTTCTTTTGGTGGATGGTAAAATAGGAAACTTTCTATCACGAGGCTTTCCCATGATGAAAGGAGTACTAGTGAACAATAATAGATCCAAGTGAACTTACAAATAAAGCTATGCTCCCCGGCAACGGTGCCAGAAAATAGTCTTGATGACCCACAAGTATAGGGGATCGCAACAGTCTTCGCGGGTAGTATTACCCAATTTATTGATTCGACACAAGGGGAGCCAAAGAATACTTGCAAGCCTTAACAACTGAGTTGTCAATTCAGCTGCACCTGGAAATAGTTCTTGCTCACAGAAGTTTATCAGTAGCAACAGTTTGTAGTATCAACAGCAAAGCAATAGCAGCAGCAAAACAGGAGCAATAGTAACAGTAGTAGCAAACAGTAGGATATGAGTGCGGTAGGCATATGGATGGATGAACGGGCGTTGCATGGACGAGTCTAAACATGTAACTTCAAGATCTAGGGCAATTGCTGATAAATAAGAATAAGCATCCAAGTACTAAACAATCATAGGCATGTGCTCCATATATAGTCATGTGTGCTCGCAATGAGAACTTGCACAACATCTTTTGTCCTGCCAGCCCGTTGCAACGGGGCCTCAAGGGAACTATTGGCAATTAAGGTGCTCCTTTTAATAGAGCACCGGAGAAAAGCATTAACACTCTGTGAACACATGTGATCCTCACATTACAGACATGCCCTCCAGTAGTCCCAATTTCAATCACTTCGGGGCCTTTTGATCCGGACAATGATATGTGTACACAACTTGCAGATAAGATCACAAACAATACTATCATAATGATTCAATAATAAGTTCAGATCTGAGATCATGGCACTCGGGCCCTAGTGACAAGCATTAAGTTTCAACAAAGTCAAATAGCACTAATAGAGATACTAGGAACCATGCCCTAACAATCTTATTCGATTACATGATAGAACTCATCCAATCCCTACCATACCCATAGCCAACAGTGGGGGATTACGCACTCATGGATGAGGGAAACATGGATGGTTGGTGGAGAGGCGTTGGTGATGACGATGGCGATGATCCTCCCCAAATTCCCCGTCCCGGCAGGGTGCCAGAACAGAGTTTCTTGTTCCGAATCTCGGCTTCTGGTGGTGGCGGCGCAGCGGAACTCTTTCTGGAAAAACGACGAACCCCCTCGGTTTTTAGGTCAAGAGGCTTCTTATAGGCGAAGAGAGAGGCCGAGGGGGTGCCTGGGCTGGCCACACCCCTCCTAGGCGCGGGGTGGGCCCACCCGCGTGACAGGGGGTGTGGGCCACCTAGGGCTCCCCTCCGTCTCGTACTATGGCTCCGTGAGTCTTCTGGTGAAATAGGATTTTTGGCATATTTTCCGGGATTTTTCCTGACAGTTGATTTTCTGCACAAAAACTAGACACAAAGGTAATTCTGCTGAAAACACCGTCAGTCCGTGTTAGTTGTATCCAAATCACACAAGTTTAGAGGAGAAACAATAGCAAAAGTGTTCGGGAAAGTAGATACGTTTTGGACGTATCAGGGACACCACAGGCCGACGACCACTAGCCCTTGCATCACGCATGAAGGACTCGGTGGTAGTGGAAGGGTGACAGGTCTTCTGAGCCTTGTTGTAGATCTTCTTGGGCTTGTGAATGCCATCCAAACCAGTACCGAAATCCTCATGAGGCAGCATATGCTTGATGAGCATCATAATGTAGGGGGCATACGGGATGGAGAGTCGGTTGAACATAGCATCAGTCATCTCGTGATAGATATAATCCATAACATCCAACTTGTAACCTGTAGATGAACCATCATTGGTGGCACACTCATGTGCAAAAGCAAGCAAAGAAACTAGGTGACCACGGATCTTATCATTGTTTCCCCCACTTGGAGAAATGATGTCCCGAAACAAGCCAACAAGAGCAGCATACAGAGGAGAAAGACCAACAAAGGTACCAGCAATACCATCAGACGATAGGCACGGAGCAAGAACAGTGTCCTTGGATGGCTTGAGTGGACAAATGATACGTGATGGCGCCCAGTACTTGTCGTGGGACACTTTGTTGGAAACCCCAAGAGCAAGGTATGAAGCAGCACATCAGCAAGTTTCCCTCAGTAAGAAACCAAGGTTATCGAACAAGTAGGAGGAAGGAAAAGTCACACAGGTGTTGCAAGCAACACGGAGACCTACACAACACAAACTCAAGACTTTGCCCCAACGAATCAGTGAGGTTGTCAAGCTCACTGGTTTGCTGTAACAAAGGATTAAACGTATGGTGTGGAAGGTAATGGTTTGCAGCAAGTAAACAAGTAACAGTGGAAGATGTATCAATGGTAAAGATTGGACCGGGGTCCATAGTTCACTAGAGGTGCTCTCCTTAGATAAACAACATGGCATGAAAGATAAACAAATTACAGCGGGGCAATTAACAGGAACTGAGCAAGGCATAACAATGCAATTACTAGCTAGAAATATCCTATGAGGTTAATTGGGCAATACAACAATATACATAGACCGTCATCCAACTGTATCTATGACTAGAAGTCCACCTTCAGGTTATCATCCGAACCCCCTCCAGTATTAAGTTGCAAGCAACAGACAACTGCTTTAAGCAAAGTGTGTAAGGTAAACAGTCCACATGTTCCATGAACAAGAGACCGTTGTTTTCTCCCTAGTAGCAACAGCACATCTACAACCTAAGAGATTTCTGTCACTTCCCTTGGAAACCTAACAGCTCACAAGATCTATACATGAAAGCACAAAGGAGGAGATACAGCCATCTAGCTACTACCTGGACCCATAGTCCAAGGTGGAACTACTCATGCATCATACCGGAGAGAAGGCCTCCGGGATGATCTCCCCTCCGACAGGGTGCCGGGAAGAACTTCAGATCCCCCACAATCTAGGGACGATGGTGGCGTCGGCTACAGTCGGTTTCATGGATTTCTGATCGGGTGCTCAAGGTTTCTGCATTGGGGGCTTCTTATAGGCGAAGGGGCGAGACTGGGAGGCGGCCAGGGTCACCAAACCCTAGCCAGGCGCGGGCCCACCTGCCCTCGCGCCTGGGGTGGGTCTGCCCCCCTGGCTGGCCCCTCCGGCTCTCCTCTGTACTTATTGTTCCCCATGGAAAGTAATTGACTTTGACGTTTGTCCCGTCCAATTCCGAGAATATATCTGTACTAACTTTTCTGAAACCAAAAACAATAGAAAACAGGCATCTGGCACTGTTGCAACTTGTTAATAGGTTAGTACCAGAAAACATGTAAAACGCACCTCAAAGTGTAGACAAGCGAAGCAAAGTAGATACAAAACAAGCATGGAGCATCAAAAATTATAGATACGTTTCCAACATATCAATGCGGTGGCCAGAAGCTGTGTCGCGCCCATGAAAGGCATACCCAAGGACCTGACAAAATATGGAAGTCTGACTGAATCATAGTTGTCCCGGTCATCCACTTCATGGTGCGAAGCTCATCTTTGCATATCACAAGTGTAGAGAAAAACTGCTTCGCCATAGAAGAGTCATAGTGGCACTAAACTGTCATAAGGTGATGTATCCCCATCTTATTAGTCACATCTAAGGCCTCACGAAGTCTTGCCTTGCTTTGAGCCTCAGTCATATTCAGAGGATGCATAGGACGAATCGAGTAGCATAAACATCATCATGAATGTACCGAAAGTGAGAGCACCAAAACATGGAGTCCTCCGAAGGACCATCACTGTCAGCCTCGGCATAATAATCAATGTGGCGAATGGAGGAGTAGTCAACGCTGTCCATGGCCTTGTAGTTGGGCAAGGACTTCTTGCCCTTGCCCTTGAGAGATGCAACCCTCTTGGCTTTCCTTGCTGCCTCGGCCATCTGTTCAGACTCTCTTGCCAACCTACGGACTTCAGTTTCATCAATGAGCTTACCCTCTGCATTGGGCCTGAGATAACGGGAATGGGGACGACGCTTGTAGGTCTTAGGAGCACTGGAACCACCTGTGAAAAGCATGGGATAGGTAGCATGGGTATAAGCACACACACAAGTCCAAGAGGAATATGAGAAACAGTAGGAAAACAATCCACGGTCCAAAGATGTCCATTGCGAAAATCTGAGACAAACCTGAAAGGGCATGTATGCCCCCATGTGTGGTTTTGGTAATTAATGACAATCTCTATGGACTAATGTGTAAATTGAGTTTCACTTGTAGGTTTGTACATTGGCATCGCTTGGGCCTTGTGTTGGTCTCAAGGTTGGAAGATGAAGAAATGTCCAAGGGCTTTGTGCCCATTGGAATCATGAAGAAAGAAGGAGCTTGAAGGTTGATCAAGACATGTGCACAGAGTTGCATCAAGATGGATCAACCTCAATAAGAGATGATGAAGGGCGAGCTCAAGATGCGCCATCTCTAGAAGATCTCATGCTTGAAGCTTGCCATCCTCATGATCATGGGGTGATGAAGACAAGTTCAAAGAAGAGGTTTCCCCATGGAGTATGGGGGAGCAATTCGCAAGTCTTCATCTTCATCAAGCAAGAGCTATCAAGAAAGGTGTTCCCACTATAGAAGAACAAGACGGTCTACATCAAGTTCAAGTGGGTTGCTCAAGGAAAAGGTATGTTCTTGATATGGCTTCTCTTTTACCGGTCTCGTGTTGTTAGTTGGGAGACCGGGTTTAGGATAGATAGTCGTACTATCAAGAGGGGCTCTCAAGCGGGTGTCTTGATTGCATCGTTCGAAGAGAGCTCAAACCTTTGCATTCATAGCATCATCTTTCTTGGTTTCTTATTTCGTTCTTGTCCATGAGAGGATCTAGAGCTTGTGTTCATCATCATAACAAGCTCTAGTTCATCGTCCAAGGATTTCCCTTGCATATCTTATTGCGGTTTTTTGATCTTGCGAGTTTTCCGGCTCCACACCTTGGGGGATACTTCACATATATATAATTGATATTTTCTCCCTTGGTGGTATCAAATATTTAACATTTTGTTGGGTTCTCTTGGTTTTATATTCCCAACAAAATTGGTTTCATCCCAATCGGAGTTTCCAAGCTCATCTTCTTGTGTTTTGGGTTTTGGAGGTTTTACCGGTTCATCGCTTCTAGAGAGGTCATAACTTTCTCAATTTTGTTTTATCCTTACATCATGGACTATGATGTTTCTTTGCGTAATCTTATAGAGCTTTTCGTTCTCTTCAAAATGACCCCAAGATCATCAAAAACGGAGTCCGGAATCAAAAGTTATTGAAGTTTTCGTGCAATGTTATCCTGCATTTTTGCTTGAGCGGAAGTTCCGACCCAAGTTATGGTCAGGATCAGTAAATTGTGTTTCTATTTGCCGGAAGTTCCGGTGTGGGGCCGGAAGTTTCGGTGGGGTGCGAATCTGGCCCAAACGGTCAGTTTTTCCTTGTCCTATTTAAGTGGGGCTTCTTCCCCAATGGTTCCCCATCTTTTGAGCTCGTTTTTGCCCACCATTGTTGACCTATTTGAGCTCTCTTACTCCCTCTCCCTCCAATGATT
This sequence comes from Avena sativa, assembly GCA_916181665.1. Classification (NCBI taxonomy): domain Eukaryota; kingdom Viridiplantae; phylum Streptophyta; class Magnoliopsida; order Poales; family Poaceae; genus Avena; species Avena sativa. Next base: position 398,509,468 of record OV702281.1, read on the forward strand.
CTTACATCTTTTTGAGGGAAAAGTGAGAGGAGATCTAGATCTACAATCCCCCCAAGTCAAATCCCTTCTTTGTGAAGGAATCATTGGGATCTAGATCTTGGAGAGTTTTGTGTTCTCCTCTTGTGTTCTTCCTCCCTTATTTCCCCAATAGCTTTTGTAGCTTTGTTGGAATTTGGGAGAGAAGGACTTGCCCTTGCATTTGGTGCATAGGTTTGAGTTCTCCTTGGAGATTCGGCGAGTTCAAGCTTGTGAGCTTGTTTCTCTTGGGTTCCTTGGAACCCTAGACGGTTGTGTGGTTGGATTGTTGACCTTTTGTGGTCTTGTAGCCTTTTTTGGCTGTGTAGCTTGTGGTGGCTTTGTTGTTGGGAGCCTCCAATTGAGTTGTGGAGTTATCCCCAATCTTGTACGGGTTCGGTGACCGCCCTCAAGCGTCCCATAGTGGAGCGAGTGCCCGCCTTTTGTGGTGCGCACTCGGGAGAATAGGGTACGCCTTTTGTGGCGTCGGTGAGTTGCGTGCTTCCGCATCCGGGGTGAGGCCTTGTGTGGCGTTGGGTGAGCACCTCGGGGTGAGCCATTTGTGGCTTTCGGAGAGCATCGCCATCGCACCTCTCCAACAGAGATGTAGCTTCTTTGGAAGTGAAATTCGGGAAACATATCTTCGTCTCCACGTCCATCGGTTATCTCTCAACCGAGCCCTTTACTTATGCACTTTACATTGTGATAGCCATCATGCTTGAAGTATTTATACCTTGCTACCACCTTGTTGCTTGTATTGCTTAGCATAGGTTGTTGGTGCACTTAGGTGAACTTAGTGGGTAGGTTTTGTGCTCAATAAATTAAACGTTAGTTTTATTCCGCATTTACTTGAGCCTAAACCGTAATAATTTTAAAAGCCTATTCACCCCCCTCTAGGCGACTTCCTTTGTACTTTCAATTGGTATCAGAGCGAGGTCTCTCGCTTTTAGGCTTCACCGCCTCGAGAGTAAAGATGTCTCCTAGGGGTTTAGTGCACTCTCACACATTTACATTTGATGGCACACATTATGATGTTTGGCGTACTCGCATGCTTAGTCATTTCCGGGCTATTGACCCAAACATTGAGCAAATTCTAGATAGGGCTTGTCTCCTCCTAAGGATTCCCAAAATCTATCTTTGGAGGAGAACACAAACTCTTATCTCGAAGCTCAAGCGTCTAATGTGCTTGTTAATGTTGTGAGCTTTGTAGTTCTTTCCTCAATCATGCCTTTCCGGAACGCTCATGATATATGGACCAAGCTTCAATCAAAATATGATGTGTCCAAGCTTAATGAGGATGATTGTGTCCCCTCCACCTCCGACCACGATGAGTTCTCATCTTCTTCCACTTCACCAACATATGAGTTATCTCAAGGTAATGATATGGTGAGTGGTGATAGAACTTGCAATGTAGATAGTGAGATTTCCATTCATGATCCGTTGTCTCTATCTCATTGCAATGTTGTATCTTTGGGCATGAACACTTGTAGGAACACATGTGTTTTACATCCTAGTGTTGATTGCCCTTGCATATCATGTATAAATTCCTTGAATATGTCTCATGATGATATGCTTGCTTTGCCTTGTTGCCATGATGAATGTGCTTCTATTTCCTCTAGTTCTTGTGTTGATAACCATGTAGAGGAAAGTGAAGATTGTGTGGGCCAAGGCAAGGTTATCATTAGAGCTTCATGTGTTCCCTCATCATCATCCTCTTCCAATGTTCACTTGTGCCTCATGGCTAAGGGTTCAAAGGTAACCTCTCCTTTGGACTCCAATATATCTCATGATGATGTGAATGTTGATCATATAGAAGTAGATGATGATGTTGCTTCCTTAAAAGAGAAGGGGGGCTAGTCCTTTGTGCTCTTCATCCTAATAAAAATGCTTTCTCTACTTTCATTGAAATCTTGACCTATGCTATAGAAAGTAGGCAACTTATTGATGAGCATGAGGATACTATTGACAAAATGGGTAGTCTTGAGTGTGAGTATGCTAATGACATTGCAAACCTAAATGAATCTCTTGAAGTGGAACAAACCACTAAGGAATCTCTTGAGGAGACCTTTGCTCTAGAGCTATCTAGAGTGAAGAAATCTCATGATAGAGATCTTGAGGTGGCACGTTCCCTTCAAATTAAAAATGATGAACTTGAAGTTGCTTATGCTAAACTCCTTGAGGATTTTGAGCACCTCAACAATGGCTCTAGGGTCATTAAGGGTGAGCTCATTAAACTCACCGAGTCACATGAGCAACTTGAAGCTTCTTATTCTAAAGAGCTTTCCAAGTTGACCTCACCTCTTGCCTTAAATGATGATGCTTGTGCTACTAACTCTATTTATTGTGAAGCATCTATCTTGAAGGAGAATGTTGAGCTAAAGGCTCAACTTGCTTTGCTAACTAGCAACTATGGGAAATTAGAAGAAAGTCATGCCAAGCTCTCAAGCTCGCATGAGGATATTCTAGTCTCCCATGGTAGGCTAAGGTTAGCTCATGAGGCCATTGTGTCAAAGGTAACATCTAGTGGGCCTCATGTGGACATTAGCACTATATCTACTCCCAATGCTATATTGCCATGTGCTAGTCCTTGTAATTCATTCTCTCACAACCATGCTAAATCTTGTGATGAATTGCATCATTTGCCTTGTTGCTCTAAAAATGAAGCTTCTACTTCCTCTAGTATTGTTGTTGATACTAACCATGTAGAGGAAGTCAAAGAGCTAAAGGCTCAAGTCACTTATTTGAAGAATGACTTGAAAAGGTGTCATGAAGGGAAGACCACGCTCAAGAATATGTTGAGTGTGCGACGAACCCCAAGTGACAAAAGTGGGCTAGGATTCAACTCCAACACCAAGAGCAAGCCCACTAACTCGTTGAAGCACAAGGGAAACAAGAAGAAGGGCAAAAGACAAGTGAAGAATCCGGCCAACATTGTGTGCTTCAAATGCAAGGAAGAAGGGCATCATGTGAGGGATTTCCCTTTGAAGAAGAAGCCTATTAGTGGGAAGCAACGAGGGAAGCGGCCTCAAGATCCTCCACAAGCTCAAGATGGGCCACTTCCCAAGAAGCCTCAAGCTCTTCTTCATGGTGCAGCTCCTCCCAAGAAGAAATATGGCAAGATAAGAACTTGCTACATATGTCGTGAGAAGGGGCACCTTTCTTCCTCATGCACCATGGGTATCTCCTCATCTCATCCTATCTTGATTGATGATGCTTATTTTCTTCGTAAGGATGAGATGGGCAATGTGTTTGCCAAATTTTTTGGTGCCCAAAGTGGTGTCAAGAGAAGAACCATTTGGGTGACCAAACCTATTGTGACTAACTTCTTAGGACCCAACTTGGTTGGGGACCAACAAGCTAAAACTTGATCAATAGGTGTTTTTGGAGGGCATTGGAGACTTGACAACCTTATGAAGATTTGAGGGATCTTCATCAAATCCTTCTTATGAAAGTCAAGTTATTTGGGTTATCATGCATCTATTCTATATCCAATGTCCCTCCTTCCGGTAACTTGTGCTTAACTCCTTTACATTATAGTTACTTGCTCCCTTGTGCATGTGTTGGTTTTGTACCTTGCATGCGTTTGTACATGTTGTGCTTCCCACTTACTTATTTTGACCTATGATGTATATTTTTGTATGTTGGTTGGCACACCATGTATTTGTGTTTATTGGCTTGGAGCCTTTATTGATTCTTTTTGGTATCCTAGTTGGCTCTTATCAGGGATTAATGGACTATTCCGTTTTGGGGGAGTGTCATGCTTAGGCATTCCACAATCCTAAATTATGTGTACATGAGGAAAACCACTTAGTAGTTATATTATTTGGTTATCTAGTATCTATGTGGTATGTCTTTCTCATGAAAAAATATTTTCAATAATGTCCATTAATACTTCTATTTTGATCTTTTTACCTCTTGTTGATATATCTTGGTTTATCACATTATGGGGGAGTCATATGCTTTGTGCATATTACAAACCTAGAAAATGTGAACATTTGAGGTAGTGCCACTTAGAGTTGATATTGAAAACTATCTAGCTCCTATGTGGCACAATGGATCATACAAGTTCCAATTTGCTTGAATGTTTTTATTGCTCATCTTTTGGATCTTATTTGTGAGAGTGATTCTTGGTATGTGTTTCCTCATATTTGGATCTTTATATCCTCATGAGAAACACTTGCTTATATTTAATCCAATCACTAGTGATTGTGTAACTATTTGAAGCAATCAAGAATCTCTTTCGAAGCATCAAGCTTAATTCCTATCTTGTTGTATGCTTCTTTGTGTGAATATGATCTTGGATATTCTTGCAAACTACCTCGGGAAAATTATCCCTATTACTTCTTGTCCTTGGACATTTAGTACTTGATATATGGTAGAATTCATTGATCATATTCGGCTTGGCCTTTTATTATGTGTATTATCTTTGGCCAAGAAAATGTTTTTCCATTTGCTCCCAAGCTTTCCTTGCCTCTTGTGGATCTTCTTATGTTATTTGTATCTCCTTGTGTTTTATTTAGTATAGGTAATAGTGATGATCTCATTTGTGGGCATTTTGCATTCAAAGGCAAAATTATATATAATGCTCTACTTATGGGGGATCTCTCCTATATTATCTAGAACATTGTTTTATGCTTCTTGATTTGATCCATTTTTGCTTGGAAGATCGATCCTTTTGTGTTGGTACTTTGTGTGCCATCATGAAAAGTGTGAAGAGTTTGTTTGGTTGTTATTTCCTTGATCTCGTTGGGAGTTGGCTTTATCTCATTCCTTTTCACTTGTTTTGTTCTTTTAGGATGAGATAAATCCTTGAGCCTTGGTATTTTTCTTATACTTTTTCTTTGGCTCTTTCTAGTTCATTTGTTGAACTTGTGTTCTTTCATGTGTTGATTTGGATTTTCGATACAATTTGGACACCTTTTTGTCGAGTCACACTTTGTGTGTGTCTTATTGGTTTACTTGGTGTTTTTGTTCAAATTGTATCTCCTTTTGGTTCTTGAAAGCCTATGCATGCATATTTACTTCTTGTATATATTATGGAATGCTTTCTTTCTTTGATCCAATATATAGGGGGAACTCCACCAAATCCTAATGGGCTAAGATGTGCATGAAATTCAATTTCATATCAATATGCACATATTTGTTTGGGGGCTCTCCTATGTATTGTAGTTTCACTAACTACTTTGGACCCAATTTGTTTGGGGACCGTAGTGTACTTATTTGTGTTTTAGGTACATTGGGATATATATTGGGTGCTTGTATCTTGAACAAGTAAGAAGTGGCGTCTACATGTCAATTGGATGCAAGCTAGGACAATCAACGAATTCATATCTTCTTCATCCTACCAATTATATCTCGGTAACAAGTATCTCTCACTCATGCATACATATCTTGTTCCCAACCTTGTGTAGGTTGCTTGTTGGCATGAGTTTTGTTCTTCCATATGTTGGATTTCTTGAGTTGGCTTTGAAGAGGTATTTCTATTGCATATGTGTGTATGTTGAGATGAGTGCATATATTGGGGACTATACTAAATCATGCTCATGATTCACTAATCCCAAATATGTCAATCTAGCAATTTGTTGCATATCGTTTCCTCAATATCTCTCATGTGCAATAGTGAGTATTTTTGATACTTGTTGATTTCTATCTTGCCAAGTTGATTTCTATGTTGTGATACTTGTTGCCTTTCTCCATATATTCCTTATATCCCCTTCTTCCCTTGAGAATAGTTGTATTGTATGGAGTTTGTTGGTGTTTGAAGCTCATCGATGTACAATAAGATATATTTGAGCCCTTGGGCATGCTTTCAAGCAAAACATCTTATTGGTATATTCTATGACTTCCTATTTGCCTTTCAATGTGCTTTATTGAGCATCTATCTTGTTTGTCCATATTTCTTTGTGGTCATATGTCTTTGTGATATTTTCCACCTAGAAATTTATACACACAAGAGAAGATCAATATTTGGTTGTTTTTGCATTTCTTGGAAATCACCTCTTACTTCATTTTGATTCTTCGGTGGCTTCCAAATTATTGTATTTTGTGTGCATTGTTAAATGGTTTTGGAGGAGTGAGGATTCCATGGTTGTGCACGTTGTTTCAAAATACAATTACTATAATTGGTTCACAATCTTTAGGGAGCTTCTCTAATTCATTTAATAATGCACATTTTCCTTCCTTCTCATTTCTTGTGGTTTAAATGCTTATGGGAGAGCGAGGATTCCATATTTGTGCATATTGTATTCAAATACAAGTATTCTAATCTTTGCACAAAGTTTTGGGAGCTTATCTATTTTCATTTAAACACTCTTTTTGTTGATCGTTTCCATTTGACATCATTTGTTGGTGTTTCAATTGTTTCGTTTGGATCTTTTGATTGCTCGCTTCATTTGTTGAAGCTTATTTCTCTTTATTTTCTTTTTGCTTTCTTTGGGTCCTCAATATAGTTTTACTTCCTCCCAAGTTCTCATCATTTGACTTGTGCATATGCACACCTTTGGAGGAATTCTCACTATGTTGGTCGTCTAGAACTTTTCACCCATTTTGGCAATCGATGCTAATGGGGGAGAAGTTTTGGAGGGTTTAAGGGAACTCGGCCTTTGCTTTGGGTGTGTTCTTAAGCATTTTCCTCTCATGCTCTTGCATCTTTGTGGTTGCTTTTCATGTTGAATATATAGAGGAAACTCAATCAACGGTAACGGTTGGCAATCTATGCAATGAAATTCTAGTTCATCACACATGCATAGATTGTGGGGGAGTTTGATCTATATATTGTGGTTGTACCAACATCACATACTTGTGTAGTATTTGATGTTGGGGCAACCTCTTTGGTCATTAATTGTCATATTTAAACCCTTGTGAAGGGATTGTCATCAATTACCAAAATGGGGGAGAATGAAAGGGCATGTATGCCCCCATGTGTGGTTTTGGTAATTAATGACAATCTCTATGGACTAATGTGTAAATTGAGTTTCACTTATAGGTTTTTCCATTGGCATCGCTTGGGCCATGTGTTGGTCTCAAGGTTGGAAGATGAAGAAATGTCCAAGGGCTTTGTGCCCATTGGAATCATGAAGAAAGAAGGAGCTTGAAGGTTGATCAAGACATGTGCAAAGAGTTGCATCAAGATGGATCAACCTCAATAAGAGATGATGAAGGGTGAGCTCAAGATGCGCCATCTATATAAGATCTCATGCTTGAAGCTTGCCATCCTCATGATCATGGGGTTATGAAGACAAGTTCAAAGAAGAGGTTTCCCCATGGAGTATGGGGGAGCAATTCGCAAGTCTTCATCTTCATCAAGCAAGAGCTATCAAGAAAGGTGTTCCCACTATAGAAGAACAAGACGGTCTACATCAAGTTCAAGTGGGTTGCTCAAGGAAAAGGTATGTTCTTGATAGGGCTTCTCTTTTACCGGTCTCGTGTTGTTAGTTGGGAGACCGGGTTTAGGATAGATAGTCGTACTATCAAGAGGGGCTCTCAAGCGCGTGTCTTGATTGCATCGTTCGGAGAGAGCTCAAAACTTTGCATTCATAGCATCATCTTTCTTGGTTTTTTATTTGGTTCTTGTCCATGAGAGGATCTAGAGCTTGTGGTCATCATCATAACAAGCTCTAGTTCATCGTCCAAGGATTTCCCTTGCATATCTTATTGCGGTTTTTTGATCTTGCGAGTTTTCCGGCTCCACACCTTGGGGGATACTTCACATATATATAATTGATATTTTCTCCCTTGGTGGTATCAAATAATTAACATTTTGTTGGGTTCTCTTGGTTTTATATTCCCAACAAAATTGGTTTCATCCCAATCGGAGTTTCCAAGCTCATCTTCTTGTGTTTTGGGTTTTGGAGGTTTTACCGGTTCATCGCTTCTAGAGAGGTCATAACTTTCTCAATTTTGTTTTATCCTTCCATGCTGGACTATGATGTTTCTTTGCATAATCTTATAGAGCTTTTCGTTATCTTCAAAACAAGCCCAAGATCATCAAAAACGGAGTCCGGAATCAAAAGTTATTGAAGTTTTCGTGCAATGTTATCCTGCATTTTTGCTTGAGCGGAAGTTCCGGCCCAAGTTCCGACCCAAGTTACGGTCAGGATCAGTAACTTGTGTTTATATTTGCCGGAATTTCCGGTGTGGGGCCGGAAGTTCCGGTGGGGCGCGAATCTGGCCCAAACGGTCAGTTTTTCCTTGTCCTATTTAAGGGGGGCTTCTTCCCCAATGGTTCCCCATCTTTTGAGCTCGTTTTTGCCCACCATTGTTGACCTATTTGAGCTCTCTTACTCCCTTTCCCTCCAATGATTCTTACATCTTTTTGAGGGAAAAGTGAGAGGAGATCTAGATCTACAATCCCCCCAAGTCAAATCCCTTCTTTGTGAAGGAATCATTGGGATCTAGATCTTGGAGAGTTTTGTGTTCTCCTCTTGTGTTCTTCCTCCCTTATTTCCCTAATAGCTTTTGTAGATTTGTTGGAATTTGGGAGAGAAGGACTTGCCCTTGCATTTGGTGCATAGGTTTGAGTTCTCCTTGGAGATTCGGCGAGTTCAAGCTTGTGAGCTTGTTTCTCTTGGGTTCCTTGGAACGCTAGACGGTTGTGTGGTTGGATTGTTGACCTTTTGTGGTCTTGTAGCCTTTTGTGGCATTGTTGGCCTTTTGTGGCTTTGTATCCTGTGGTGGCTTTGTTGTTGGGAGCCTCCAATTGAGTCGTGGAGTTAGCCCCAATCTTGTACGGGTTCGGTGATCGCCCTCAAGAGTCCCATAGTGGAGCGAGTGCCCGCCTTTTGTGGTGCGCACTCGGGAGAATAGGGTGAGCCTTTTGTGGCATCGGTGAGTTGCGTGCTTCCGCATCCGGGGTGAGGCCTTGTGTGGCGTTGGGTGAGCATCGAGCCACCACACCTCGGGGTGAGCCATTTGTGGCGTTCAGAGAGCATCGCCATCGCACCTCTCCAACGGAGACGTAGCTTCTTTGGAATTGAACTTCGGGAAACATATCTTCGTATCCACGTCCATCGGTTATCTCTCAACCGAGCCCTTTACTTATGCACTTTACATTGTGATAGCCATCATGCTTGAAGTATTTATACCTTGCTACCACCTTGTTGCTTGTATTGCTTAGCATAGGTTGTTGGTGCACTTAGGTGAACTTAGTGGCTAGGTTTTGTGCTCAATAAATTAAACGTTAGTTTTATTCCGCATATACTTGAGCCTAAACCGTAGTAATTTTAAAATCCTATTCGCCCCCCTCTAGGCGACTTCCTTTGTACTTTCAAAACCAGAACAAGAAGTGAACCTCCAGGCCGGATAATCCGGCCCTGGCAGGGGCGGATAATCCGCCCCCGCAAAAATTCTCTGCTTTGGCCCAGATTCACCAAGGCAACACAGATCTAGCACTAGGGTTGCAATACTACTAAATCTAACAAGCAAGGGAAACACATAGTATCTTCTACAACGATATTTCCACCAAAAACATTGAATTCCATACAAAGGAGATGGATGAGGGAGTTACCCTCACTGATTGGAGGAAAAGCTCTGAGGAGAAGGTACCCGGAGGCGTGGGGAAGAAGATCCGGGGAGAGCCTAGAGAATCCGGTGGTTGAATCGACTCTAGGGAGGGGCGGAGGCTCCGACGGCGGCTTGGGGCAGAGCACGGGTTGGGGGAGTACTAGCTGCTCTATTTGAGCCCTTCCTCCCCTAGCCCAGCCCTTAAAGGGCAGATTCGCTCGGGGCGGATTATCCGGCCCCCACTTGGGGCGGATAGTCCCCCCCTTCTGAATTTCTATTAACACAGATTCAGGCCAGAGCACTCCTTGCAAAACCCACTAGACAACGAACATTTGTAAGCATGGACGTTACCTTCCGAGTGGCCGAGCCTTCTCTATGGAGAGAAAACAGATCTTAGTGCATTATACAAATACAAATCTGCTATGCAATCACCACATAATATTCCCGTATAATTAGATGCACATAATTGTTGTGAGACTAAACCCCAACCTGCAGCCCGTGAGGAATACCCACTCATAATAATATCAATGATAGAAAACATGTTAGAATATTCTTAGATCAATACCAAATATCCTTACATAGTCGCTAACCGCGAGGAGATCTTGAATAAATTTATGGCTATGGATATGGATGGAGATGGAGATGATGAATTACGGTGGTGGTGAAGTGTTGGTGGATCTTTCTCGGTGTGTTTTTAGATGCAATCTACGAATGACAGCTCTCTCTACGGTGTCGATGATTGGAAGTCACGAAATACATAGGGCTCTTCATGAAAGTTTCTTGGGTTGACCTAGCAAAGCCGCCGCCACATGGTACGGGAGGACGGTATGGGCAAACCCCACCCGTACCGATGCTCGTTAACCCTTTTGGATGTTGCTTTCGACCATGGTTTACTTGGTGGCATGTGCAACATGTGATTCTCTATTTATTGCTCCATATTTCGCCATTAAAGAGTGATTTCCTGCACATTATAATTTTGAACAAGGATTTGCACATATTTGCAATAATTAGTCATTAATGGTACGTCTAAACAGATATTTTATCAATTGATTAACTTAATATAAGATTTAAACCTAAATAAAGATGGCTATTTTCATAGCCATCCTTTACTAGTTATATTTAGTTTGAACAAAAAGTTAGGACTTCATTTTGTAAGTCATACCAGGACCCCCAAATCCTAGAGGTAGAGAAAATGCTCAAATCAATGTAGCTCTTTAATATAAATATCATCTAAGTCGCCAAGAGGGGATGAATAGACGATGACTAAATATAATGCAAAAGTGATAGCCTTTTATCAAACTATTTTCCATTGGTTGCTTACAACACCATTGTTCTAAAAAAGGACAGGGTTCATAGATTTATTTGATCTCTCTCTAAGAGACATGGTGGCACAAAATAAGCAAAATTATAACAAGTTTTAGGCTTTTAGAACGTATAATTCTATGTTTGTTTAGATGTTTGATACATGATCATATATATGAGAATCAACTCCTTATGTCAAAATTATGCAACACATGATAGTTTTAAAAACCGAACCGGTTCGCTACTCCGACCGGAAAAAACCCGAATTGAAGACCTCACTGGGTTTTTTTAAAATAAACTGGTCTAAACATTAAAAAATGGGGGAAAATAGAATGGTTCCTCCAAGAATTGAACTCACGGCCTACTATAAGGAGGTATACCACCACCAAAGGCCCCAATACCACATGGGCTACAAGAATTTTTGGATTATTAATTGAAATATGCTCTCTATATACATTTAAGATCATTTTTCTTACAAAATTCTCTTAAATTTTACTTAAAAATACCGACTTTTGGTCGCCAACAAACCAGATGAGCCGACGGTCCGACCGGTGAACCAGTAAAGCAGACCCTGACTGATTCGCTAGACTACTAACACATCTTGCTAATGCTATCTAAGAAAGTGGGTTGGTCACATGCTTGGAATTAAGTAATGAAATACAATATTGCATTCAGATATATGACACAATGTTGAAAGTTCTCATGTGTAGAGTTTATGAAAGAAGACCACTTTTTCTGTCACTAAAAAGTACACGCCTTCCTTTTATCTTTAGTGAGATAGAATAAGAATAGTAAACACCAAAGTTGTCCCAATTTTTTCACTATCCATGACATAATTAGTGAAAAAGTACACTCGTTTTTTACCTTTGTTCAAACTGGATATTTCTAAACAGTCTCATGAGATTATTCCTCCAATCTGTCACTAATTATTGTATAGATGCGCAAATCAGTTTGGTCATTCTTTCCTTGCAGAAATTGATGTATTAATGGTGAAATCTAAGAAAATAAAGGAAGAATCATGTGACGAAAGATTGCTCAAATCAACATGCTCCTGAAATAAAGCAGAATAAAAATCACACAACAATTGTACGATCGGGATTCGCCGTAACGTCTAGCCATATCAAGTCCCGGGAAAGGTAATATGCCCTAAAATCAATAATAAATGTTATCGTTTATTCCCCAAGTTTATTATTATTTTTATATGTTTATGCTATAAATATGAGATTTGAAGGAATACTCACATGCATGTAGAGAGAATAACACCAAAGTTGTTTCTAGCCCCGTCTCTAGGACTAGCTCATGTGTCGTTTAATGATCGTATTTTCTTGATCATGATATAATCATCTTTACTGTTAAATTTGAGTTGGTGGCTCACTTTGGGGTCAAACATTGGGAGCATCCAGACCATCCAATGATAACATCAAACTTTAGGCACATCCAAACCGTTGAAACCACCGTGCAAACAAAAACCAGGGATTAAATGCCACAATTAAAGGTGTTATTAGCCCCTAATGGATCTAAAAAAATACCGTTAGTTAGGCCAATTAGAAATTAATACGAGATTTGCATGCAATATGAATTAGGCTAGAATTATCAATCAATACGTTAAAACAGTTTCAATGAACAAGCAAGGAACGCATTGTCTTGGAGATTATACGACAACTTTAATCACGACCAAGTTAATTGCAGGGAGAGAAAAACGGGGCTCTTTTTTTATATCAAGAGAAAAATGAGACTTAGTAACAAGTCTCTAAAAAAATCCGTAGTCATTTGAAATTGAGGTAATAGTACCGATGGTTAAAAAACTTGTCCATCATATGCAAATCTTTACTATTAAATTCGAGTTGGTGGCTCACTTTGGGTCAAACATTGGAAGCATCCATACCATCCAATGATAACATCAAACTTTAGGCACATCCAAACCGTTGAAACTACCGTGCAAACAAAAACCAGGGATTAAATGCCACAATTAAAGGTGTTATTATCCCCCTAATGGATCTAAAAAATATCGTTAGTTAGGCCAATTAGAAATTAATACGAGATTTGCATGCAAGATGAATTAGGCTAGAATTAGCAATCAATACGTTAAAACAGTTTCAATGAACGAGCAAGGAACGCATTGGCCACGTCCAAGTTAATTGCAGGGAGAGAAAAACAAGGCTCTTTTTTTATATCAAGAGAAAAATGGGACTTAGTAACAAGTCTCATGCAAGTAAAAAATCCGTAGTCATTTAAAATTGAGGTAATAGTACCGGTGGTTAAAAAACTTGTCCATCATATGTAAATTGGTAAAACAATCTTTACTATTACTATTAAATTTGAGTTGGTGACTCACTTTAGGGTCAAACATTAGAAGCATTCAGACCATCCGATGATAACATCAAACTTTAGGCACATCCAAACCGTCGAAACCACCATGCAAACAAAAACTAGGGATTAAATGCCACAATTAAAGGTGTTATTAGCCACCTAATGGATCTAAGAAAATACCGTTAGTTAAACAAATTAGCAATTAATACGAGATTTGCATGCAAGATGAATTAGGCTATAATTAGCAATCAATGCGTTAAAACAGTTTCAATAAACGATCAAGGAACGCATTGGTTTAGAGATTAGACGACAACTTTAATCACGGCCAAGTTAATTGCAGGGAGAGAAAAACGGGCTCTTTTTTATATCAAGAGAAAAATGGGACTTAGTAACACGTCTCATGCAAGTAAAAAAATCCGTAGTCATTTGGAATTGAAGTAATATTACTGGTGGTTAAAAAACTTGTCCATCATATGCAAATTGGTAAAACATGTAGGGATATGGGTAGGCTACACTAGCGCAAATCAAAGTTTTCTACCGCGTAAACCATGAATACTATTGTCATAGATCACGGGATTACCACTAGCGCAGTTGCGGAATTGATGAAGCACGTCGAGGCAGTGCAAACGTTCCACGTCTCCTCCTTGTCCTCGTCCCATGAGAAGCTCCCCTTGCACGGCTCGTCTAAGTGCCACAGATGCAGCACCTTCGAGGTATCTATACGTGCGGGGTGGAAGCATCAGACGCTGGACTGCTAGGTCCGCGCGTGCAACATAGGCGTGAGGTGTGGCGGCTGGGTGAAATGGTCTAACCCTGGTCAGCTCGCCCCACCCTCTCTTATATAGGCGTCCCTAGTGGACTTCTACATTAGCAGCCCATTAGTAGCCTAAGCTTGGTCTAATTCGGATCTAATCCTCATTAGGCTTCTAGCCCCTTAAGTGTGTGACCCTATAGGTTCATATATATATAGACATGACACGAATACACTTATTCTGTCAATAGTTGATAGAGGCCTCAAGCAAGACGTGCCAACTCCTAAGCGCATACAAAGATCATATCGGACGAACCATCACAAGGTTTAGTACATGTCTTTTCCTTTGCCTCACGATATTTGGTCTAGCTCCAAGCTGACCTCTCTTTCTCGATACCGTGATTCGGAATCCCTTTACTAGGTTAACTCTTAACCTTATGTAGCACGACCATGCATTTCTGGATCCGATCACTCGAGGGCCCCAGAGATATCTCTCTCAAGTAGAGAGGGGCAAATCCCATCTTGATTGACCATGCCTTGCAGCATGCTTCAGGACAAACCCGAAAGCTACCTTTATGACTACCCAGTTACGGAGTAGTGGTTGATAGCCCCAAAGTAGGTCGATCCACATCTCAAGTACATGCGACAATCTCAGGTCTAAGGTCAAAACGTATACGATGTGTAGAGAGAGCTGCAAGTCTAATTGCCAGACTCAAGTTGGGTCAGTCCAGCCCCATGTTCATAACATGTGTCCACATCATTAGTTTGACATCTCCATGACTATGACTTGCGAAACATAGTCATCAATCAATCGATGTGCTAGTCTAATATTCACGTGTGTCCTCACATGAACTCCGACTAGGGACAACTATTAAATAACCATACAAGTAAAGAGTTTCACAAACAATTCACATAATTGTCAATCAATACAAGTTGCCTGATATGGATATTCAAGGAACATTACAATAACTCATGGATACATATGAAATATAATCATCTCTATGATTGCCTCTAGGGCATATTTCCTTCAAAACAAAAGTTGAAATTCATGATCTAGCAGTATATAAACTTATCGTGGTACAGATTGGTATAAAATCGCCCCAAATTCAGTACCTCCATTTTCTACATGTTACTAGCCTGCTCTGCCTTCGCCGTTCACGCCGCTCTGCCGCGTCCTGCTCGTCCAGTTGAGTAGAGCGAGTAGCACTTCAAGCACAGCAGCATCGCTGCATTGCGTCACGAATATCGCCGACGATAACATGCACTGTTCCATTCCCTGACCAAATCGCACCAAGAGCGGCATGTTCAAACTTCAAAGCACGTCGACAGAGACCGCGGACTCACCGGATAATTTCTTTGGCGCGATGTCCCGAGGCAATCCCTGCACTTGTGGCGTGTGGCCAGTATGGCAGCGACATCGCCACTTTCTGCTCCCTCCTTCACGTCTCAACCCTTATCCATGAACTTGTAGGGTTCACAGCATAGAAAACAAAAAAATTCCTACGATGGGAACAACTATGTACCAAGATCTATCTACTAGATATAAACAACGGGCGGATGTACATCCATAGAGAACATACCCTTGAAGACCGACAAAGCTTAACGAGTCCAACCTCGTGGTTGATGTAGACGATCTCTTGCCGATCTCAAGATCGAGAGGAACTCCTTAGCACCGCAAATCAGCGGCGCATTCGTGCTCGCACACACGCCCGAGGCACCGAGCAACCTCCGCCTCCTCGCTCCAGCGATGCAGCGAAAGAACAACTCTTTCTTGCCTAAAATCCACCATGAACATGTATCTCGCTAGTCCGAGACCATGGGGAATAAATACTAGAGGGGAGAGAGATCCTTCACGAGGAGGTGTGAGTGAGAGAGAGGGAGGGGGATCCTTTTATAGGGAGAGGGGGCACCCAAGGGGCTATGCTCCCAGCCATGGGGCTGCCCCTTCCTCTCCTTTCATTCATGTAGGTACACACTCCACTCATACAAATGCCTTTCAATTCCCTCCACTCAAAAACCCACTCAAATTCCCATTAAATTTCCACCAAATTTAATGCAAACTCTCATTAAATAAAACTCCTTTTATTTATTCAGAATTTTGCCAATTACTTTAAATCACATACATTCTCATATAACCCCTTGCTAGTATTTCATTTCACATGCAAAAACACTTTCTGGCTTTCTGCAATTTCACCCGAAAACCCGTTTCGGTATCTAGTGAAATAAATTCCTGCGCTTGTTATTCTTTCCGGTATGAAACTTTTGCTCCAAATGGATGTCGGTGTCTCTTAAGTGTTTCACCCTACGGTTCGCGAATAATGCGGACATGATCGAGACCCCTCTTGGATCAATAATCAGAAGCGGGATCTGGAGACCCATACCGACTCCCGCACATTCAGCGATGACTTTCTTGTGATCGCGAGAACCTTTTACGCTAGTATCTTAATCCCTTTGTTTCAAAATATATTACATGTCCGAGATTCGATCATCGGTATCTCCATACCTATTTTGATCTCGTTACTGACATGTACTCTTTTCTCGTTCCCATGATATAACATTCTAGTGATCAAATCACTTGCTTGCAAGCTAATCAATGTGATATCACCGAGAGGGCCTAGAGCATATCTATCTGTCATCGGGATGAACAAATTCCACTCTTGATCCATGGGCCTCAACATAACACTTTAGTAGTACTGAACCCATCTTTATAATCACCCTGTTACGGTGTGATGTTTGATGTTATCAAGATACTCTTCCGATGTTAGTGATTGACATGATCTCATGGTCTAAGGATTAGGTTCACTTTGTTTGTTGTTATAGCAATATAAACTCAGTGACTTTGATCGTAATGCTATACTTCGGATGAATGTTCATCACACCATTACACTAATGTTGTGACCTCATTATTAACAACATCCAATGTCCATGATCAGGAAACCTTGATCATCTTGTTAATCAACGAGCTAGTTTATGAGAGAGGCATAACTAGGAACTTTTTGTTTGTTTATTAAACACGCATGTATTAACGTTTCCGTATTAATACAATTATAGCATGCAAAATAAACATTTATCATAAATAAGGAATACGATAATAACCACTTTATTATTGCCTCTCGGGCATATTCCCTTCAGTCTTCCACTTGCACTAGAGACAATAATCTTGTTTGAAAACTTTGCGTATTGAACACATATGGCTTTCCTGTGTTCCATATGCGCGATTGCAAGTGGTTAACATAATCTACGGATCTGACACTTTTAGGTCTGTGTGTATTTGCATGTGTTTGCGTCTTCACGCATCACTCATTCTCCAATGAGATGGCATTGTATAAATTTGGTCTTTTGGTGAGACCTTTAGTTCCTTGGGGTTAAATCATGTCGATACTATTGTCATACAATATATCTTTAGTGTTAGCCCGTTGCGAACCACACCTTAGTTTGATAACAAACTACTTGACACAAATGCCCTCCTTTGCTGCTACTATGGCAGTCATATACTTAGCCTTTTGTTGTAGTATCCGTCACAATGTCTTAAGTTTGGAATTCATCCAAATCCGTCATGGGAACTCCTTTCCATTTCATTGTGCCACTCATACTTTAAATTGATATAAACTTAATTTGTATCTTATGACAAAACTAGTATCAATGTAACGCTTTACAAATATATTGTAATTGTTTGTAACCTCTATACAAATATATTCTTAGTTCTTCAAAAGATCATAAGAATTTCCTTACTATCGTTCAATGATCATATTGTGATTCATTCTGGTATATGCTCATAACACTTAGAGCATAGGACATATCTGGATGTGTACATATCATGGTATGATTGATCAAAATATTCTTGTGATTTTACTTATCAAGTGTCAAAGCACCTGAATCTTGTTTTACTTATCAAGTGTCAATACACTTGAATCTTGATTCAATTCTTTTCCATGCCATAAGAACCTTTTCTTGTCGTTTCTATGTTGAACTCCTTCAATATCTCATATATGTACATTTGAAATAACCATATTAGCGTCACAGTCCATCCATGTAGACATTCATGCTAAATATTCAGGTTTTGCCTAATTCTTTCATTGAAATGAAATTCTTAACCTTTGTTAATAAAAATTACATCATTTCTAATCAACAAGATGTCCTCCACATAATGTATAAGAAATATGTCTCAGCGCTCCCACTTAATTTCTTGCAAATGCAAGCATATTCATCGTCTCCAGATGAAAACTCCTTTTTCATCACGGTGAAGATTCCAACTCCGCAATGCTTACTTCAACCATTGAAGTTTGCATGCCCCTTTAGCATCCTTTGAATTTAACAAAACCCTTTGGACCGTGTCTTATACATGTCCTAGGTAACCATTCTATTGGAAGAATTTTGTTTTGTTTATTAATCTACCATATACCAAATTATATGTAGTGGTTGCTACTTTAATCCGTCCAGACTAAATATCGCTATGAAAGATCAAATCTTGTCATAGTCAACTCCTTGAACATTGTCGTAAAATACTTTACCGACATGTCGATTATTTCATAGATGTGAAACATCCATGTCTGTTTCTTTATAGATCTAAATACGACCGATAGGTTTTTACACCTTTCCGGAGGGTCTTTCAAGTTCAAAACTTGATTTCTCATGTGTGGAACTATCACGGATTTTATGGCTTCAAGCCATTTAACGGAGTCAGGGCCCATCATCGCTTCTTTGCATGTAGTCGGTTCATCCTTATCAAACAATAATGATTTACTCTCAAATCTTAGTATTTGATTGTTTATCCGACCTACTTGGTTCAATAGGAACTTAGATCTCCGTGACCACAACCTTTGAGGCACATAAGCTATGAGAATTATGGCTGCCTCCAGAACAATTTCCGGCGCTGCACAACTCAGCACATTTAGCTAAGGTTCGCTAACCTTATCAAAGTTCTATTGTCCTCCCACTTAACTTTTATGAAAAAATCCTTTTTCAAAAAACTTCACTTTTCAAGCGACAAACCCTTTTATCCTTGGTGTTATGGAGGAATAACCAATTGTTATTCGAAATAACCTACAAAGACATGCTCATCCGACTTTGGTTGTAAACATCTTACTGATGCTTAGCATACTAAAATTTAAGAAAGGACAATTTGGGTTTTACCCCAAACCATAACTCATATGGTGTCATTTTAATGGATCAAGATGGAGCTCTTTTCAGTGTAAAAGCGGTAGTATCTAAAGCTTTAATCTTTTAAAACATAATGACAGTTTTATAAATAACACCTTTTGATCTAACCATGTCACACAAGGTTTCATCAAAAATCTCAAACACTCCATATTCCTATGGTGTTTCGGGAGATGTAAATCTAGGTGTTTTGCTAAACTTGCAACTCAAATGAATCCCTTTATGATAAAATCATAAATCATTTATTTTCTTGTTACACTTGCAACTCAAATAAATCCCTTATGATAAAATCATAAACCATTTATTTTCTTGTTACAATGATTTTCCACTTCATCTTGAAAGTCTTTGAACGTTTTCAAATATTTCTTACTTCTTTCTCATTAAGTGAATATTCACTCAAATTTCCGGAGAAAGCATATGAAGTTGAAAGCCATCACTTACGACTATACATAATGGACTACATACATCGATATGTATAAATTCCAATATTTTAGTCGTTTGTTCTTCTTTGGCCTTTGAACGAAGTTTTAATTATCCTGAGGAAAGTCTCACAAGCGTCACTTGATCAAATCAAAGACTCCAAAAATCCATGAATATGGAGATTCTTCATGTTTTCTTTCCAATATAATTTAAACGGCGATGTCACTTCGTAAGTGATCTTTCAATCATTTCTCTTGCGACATTTTAGCATTAGTTTTTATGGATGTGATTTCTCCAACTAGATTTGTAAATCATCCATCTTATATGGAATACGGTAATTATTTGAACAATCTTTGTTCTTATAATACCTGATTTAAATAACTTTTATTTAAAACAAATCTTGAAGGCAAGCTTTGATGTCAACGAGAAATACAAACAACGGTTTGTTTGTTTTCGATGAACATCATCACATATTCTATTGCTAGTTACTTAGGCCATTGTGGTTCATAAATTGCGTTGTTCTGTATAAAATTTCATACCAACCAATTCGGTATCCAATACCCAAGAACCACATTGTTTAACAAGCAAAGAATACAACCATAACCTGTATATCATCCATATACCTAAATTGGATATTTCCAATATTTTCTTTTCTGCCAAATATATTTTATAGATTCTCTTTCAGCATTTCCTTTTTCTTTTTAAAAGAATCTATCAACATCAATAGTGGCACCATATACATGACACATAGTCCAAAGCGTGTATATTCAAATAATAATACCTTTGGACTTGCACTTTTGAAGTAGATCACTATCATCAAATGATCGGTATTCTTTCAAAATCCATTCTTTAGTAATCTTTTAGTGTAGTAAACACTTTACATACATCTTCTATTCATCCTTATCATGATGACTTTCATGAACAAGCTACTGTAGCTTATAAAGGCGAATCGTGAGTATAACATTACTTTCCAAAACCCTTTTGGATGATTAGGATGTCTAGCATCTCCAACCTTTGCAAATTCTCATCCAATATGAGAACATATATTATACTCTATCATATTGCAACCTAAACATTGTTTCAGATATCGTTATATCTGCCACACATGATGGTTTCTGAAACAATTCTTTCAGTTCCTAGATAATCTCGATATTTAAATCAAGAATCATGGAGGAAAACATGATACTTAAGATATTAACACTGGAATTGTTACTCTCGATTTAATACTAATTATCAAATTTCATGGAGTAAAGAGAGTTTGCTGAAAGTTTCCAATAAGACTTTAAACTTTAGATTGACACTCAACACAATATGATACCAGTTCGTAAAGTAAATATCCAGAATTCTATAGTTCTATTATCTCAATTGCAACTATGCATAAGGTGGTGAACGAATACCAATGACTACAACAAATTATACAAATTCACTTTGATTTAATTTTTGATAAATTTAGTTCTACTAATCCAAATTAGAAATGAACTCCCACTCAAAAACGACATCCCTCGTGTCTTTTTGGTGATTACATGAACCAAATCCACTACACCAAGTCTGATCATCACGTGAGTCGGTGTAGCTTCAAAGGCGAGCATCAAATGGGCAGCATATCTTTCATATGACTCATGTTTAACCTTTCGGTCCGTGTTCCGAGGCCATGTCTGTACATGATAGGCTCGCCAAATAAGAACCTTAGCATTCGCGTGTGTAACTGTCTTACACCCGAAATATGATCGTGGATCCAAGAACACCCGATCATCACGTGATGTCTTGGAGCGGCGAAACATAATCGATGCATACTTAAGGGATAACACATCTTTATCTTGATATCTAAATGAGGGATCATCTTATTATGCTAATAAAAAGCTAAACTAGCAATATAAGATGCAATCAAACATCACATGTGAAAAAGTGAAATGATATGGTCCTTGCACTTGATCTCCATCATGTGCATCATGGTATGATCGCCATCATACCTCTATGTGTAAGTCTAAGGTGTATGGAACTTACATGTTATGTGTGTTGTAAGAGTATCGACTTATACTTCTACTTACAACATCACCATATCATGACACTAGCCCAGCAACAATCTAAACTAGACGCCTCTAATTTATCCATTGCAAGTTTTACGTGGCTTAGAGCTTTCGAAGATAGAACCGTTCTTACCTACGAACATGAACCACAACGAGGATAATCAAATCACTGACAACTTGTTGCAAATTAGATATTGACTATAGTAGGAGAGACAGACACCCGCTAGCCACTTATGCAAAACTAGTTGCATGTCAAGCGTGGAACAGGTCTCATGTGCGAGGACATGTAAAGTTTGTCTGGGCCGCTTCATCCCACTATGCCACCAATATCCAAAGTACAACTAAGAAGCAATAAAATGATCATCATCGCCCATATACTCATATGTGTACTACCCGTGCAAAGCATCTACGCATAGATCCGGCTCTGATACCACTGTAGGGTTCGCAGCATAGAAAACAAAAAATTTCCTACGATGGGAACAACTATGTACCAAGATTTATCTACTAGATACAAACAATGGGCGGATGTACATCCATAGATAACATACCCTTGAAGACCGACAAAGCTTAACGAGTCCAAACTAGTGGTTGATGTAGACGATCTCTTGCCGATCTTAAGATCGAGAGGAAGTCCTTAGCACCGCAAATCAGCGGCGCATCCGTGCTCGCACACACGTCCGAGGCACCGAGGAACCTCCGCCTCCTCGCTCCAGTGATGCAGCGAAAGCACAACTCTTTCTTGCCGAAAAGCCACCAGGAACATGTATCTCGCTAGTCCGAGACCATGGGGAATAAATACTAGAGGGGGAGAGAGATCCTTCATGAGGAGGTGTGAGTGAGAGAGAGGGAGGGGGCTCCTTTTATAGGTAGAGGGGGGCACCCAAGGGGCTATGCTCCCAGCCATGGGGCTACCCCTTCCCATACTTTTATTCATGTAGGTGGACACTCCATTCACACAAATGCCTTTCAATTCCCTCCACTCAAAAACCCACTCAAATTCCCATTAAATTTCCACCAAATTTAATGCAAACTCTCATTAAATAAAACTCCTTTTATTTATTCAGAATTTTGTCAATTACTTTAAATGACATACATTCTCATACCCCTTGCTAGTATTTCATTTCACATGCAAAAACACTTTCTGCAATTTCACCCGAAAACCCGTTTCGGTATCTAGTGAAATAAATTCCTACGCTTGTTATTCTTTCCGGCATGAAACTTTTGCTCCAAATGGATGTCGGTGTCTCTTAAGTGTGTCACCCTATGGTTCGCGAATAATGCGGACATGATCGAGACCCCTCTCGGATCAATAATCAGAAGCGGGATCTGAAGACCCATACTGACTACCACACATTCAACGATGACTTTCTTGTAATCGCGAGAACCTTTTATGCTAGTATATTAATCCCTTTGTTTCGTGATATATTACATGTCCGAGATTCGATCATCGGTATCTCCATACCTAGTTTGATCTCGTTACTGACATGTACTCTTTTATCGTTCCCATGATATAACATTTGTAGCACCCCGGGTAAACCACTACTAGAAAATCGCTTGGTATTTTTGTTTTGTGCATCTTCGTGACATCATCATGCATCTAATTGACTAAAACTATTTTTCTTAAAACCTAGTTTTGCTTTCTACAAAGATCCCTCTCTATTTCAAAAGTAATCCCCGGACCCTTCCAGATATTTTGTTTGTCTAAAAACAAATTACACAAGTCTTTTAAATAATACATAAAAATTTTATATTATTTTTAGGGGAGGCAGCCCAATCGGCCAGGCCCAGGGCCCAGCCAACAGGCCACCTACAACCACCCCTAGACAAACCCTAGCTAAACCTAAGCCTAACCCCTCTCTCCACACCCCGCCACCAGCCGCCACACCACGCACCCCAAATCCCCACCGAACCATCACACACCGCACTGGTAACACACGCACACACGCACGCGACCACATCCCCACTTCCTGACCCCACCCCGCAGTATCGCCCCGCTCCCCTGGGTCACTTTCGTCTGCGTGACCCCCGCTCGCAACTCCCAGCTCGCTCGTCCCTGTCCTTCCTCGTGCCCACCAACTCCCGCATCCCCGTCCCGTCTTCCTCCCTCCCAGGCGTGCGCCGCTGCCGGCGGCTTCCCCGCGCAGGGCCCGCGACTCCTACCGCACGTCACCAACCCTCCCCGCCGCCGCCAAGCTCTGCAGCAGCGCGGTGCCATCCTCCCTCAAGCGCTGCCACTCCCCATCGTCCTCCCCTTTGCGCCAAGCTCGACGCCTCCATGCGTTCGACCGCCGCCGCCTGGACAGCGACCCTGGCTGCGCGAGACCGTCTCCGTGCCCCCCGTCGGCTTCCCCTCTCTGGCTCACCCTCCACCGCCAGCGCCGTTGGTCCTCCTCCCCGGGCACCTCCCGCACCCGTGGGGTCCTCCCCGTCGACCTCTGTGCCTCGGAGTCCCGCCTCCCGTGTCCCCCGTCGGGCCCTGCACCTCATCCTCGAGCCACCGCCGGGCGCACCTCCCAGGGCCTCTGTCCGTGGCCATCCTCTGTCTTCACCGCGCATGACTCCTCTGTTGTTTTCTGTGGGTTTTTTTTCCCTTCGATAACGATGGACATTAGTTGTTTTGCTATCCGTGGTAAGCGGGTGTACTGGTTAATCAATACCTGGGCATGCTGTTGATACTAGCATGCCACCGGGTACACTGAATGCAAGGACTTCAAGTACCCTGCCTCCATCAAGATATTTGGGGCGACAAGATCGACGCCGTGTCAAGTCCGTCCTCGACATTGGAGTCGGAACACCAAGATCACCCACATGGATCCGAAGATCAAAACCCTAAGACCGATCCCGAACCCCTGGAACCAAGATTGTTGAACCCATGTGTGACCCCTTTCTAAGACCCTATTTTTATAATATGATATTTATCACCTGTTGCATATTAAATTATTCATACCCGCATGCATGTTTAGTGGTTTGGGGGCACTATGCCGATTCACCTCATAATTAAATATGGAGACCATATGTGGGCAAATCTAGCGTTATTTTGGCCCCATTTAAATTTGTGTAGCGAACCGGTGATATATTTTGCCATGTTAAGACAACATTTAAATTGCGGGGTATCTAAACAACATGAACCATCTATTTAATTATCGGGACCCCAGTTCCGCTTAATTTTGCCTAATTGCATCGCATCTTTGCCATGTCATATATCATACATGCATCATGCCCGTTCTTATGTCAT
Organism: Avena sativa; assembly: GCA_916181665.1. Lineage (NCBI taxonomy): Eukaryota > Viridiplantae > Streptophyta > Magnoliopsida > Poales > Poaceae > Avena > Avena sativa. The sequence goes on from OV702281.1 coordinate 398,534,186, forward strand.
AGAATTAAATAGTGCATCCGATGTTTCTTCTAGTGCTTTGCTTCTTCACGGATTAGGCCGATGAGTTGATGCGAGAGTCGACCCGATCTTCGAATGAAACTTCGGCAATGTTTTCAGGCGAGCATTCTCCCCCTTTCTACCTATTTTATATTTCTAGTTTTTACTTCCTCCTGTTGATCTATTGCTATCTGTGTTGTGATGCTATAGATTTCGTACCCCTTTATACTTTCCTTCAGCCCATATATTGCCATGGACACATCCTATTACCTGTTGTTTGGTAGACAGTCGGCCTTGCGAGTCGCAGTTGCTTGCTTAGGTGTTGTTTCGATGTCTTCAAGTACCACGGTTGTTGGAGAAATGCCTTATGATTTATGTTGGAGATGATCATGGCTTTAATTACAGTTTAACAACTAAAATTGAAAGTAGGTAAATAATGCAGAGGCACAGGTGGGAAATAGATGTTATTTGGCTTTTAACCGTCCACTTGTGTCTCGTATGACCCCGAGTACTTGATACCTGTTCTTTGAATATTCGCACTATCTGCATGTGGGACCATGAATCCCCCTAGCCAGAGCTTGAGTCATATCTTATTTCTTGGGGCCACAAGTAGTTTGGGGCTTTATTACTATCTTGAACTTATTCCATGCTTTACTGCTTTATTTACGATTGTGCGTGGAGCGCCTGTACTGTTTTGGAACCCCGTGCCACGTTTTCGCGGTATCGACAAGCCCAGTCACACTTTCGGGTTCCCAGTCGTTTACAGCCGTCGTCACAAACCTCTGGGTCCGTCTCAGAGCCGGCCAACTTCATAGCGGGTAGCTTGGTGGGCTGGCCCCCTGAAATATTATATGAATCTTGCAATTGCTCTATCGTGATGCCTCATTGGGTTTTCATTTGGTTTTTCTCGAGGTTGATCGTGCGTGTGTTGCTATTTGTGCCCCCCTGCAGGGTAAAACTTTTTGAAAGTCGTGTCCGCGGTTATGGACGACTTGGAGGACAATATCTTGATCATAGACAACTATAACTAAATTAGTGCTATAAATTTGACTTTATAATGACTAGTAATCAGCTTCACTATAATGGAATGGCTAAATAAAAGTGCCAACAATTGCTGGTTTGTGTTGTCACCTGTTACCATTGTATCTAACTAGTAAGTATTGCAACTACAACGGAATGGCTAAATAAAAGTACCAACAACTGCTGGGTTTTGGGATGCCTCATGCTATATGTATCTAACTAGTAAGTACTGCAACTACAACGGAATGGTTAACTAAAACTGCCCACTGCTTATTATATCCGGATGACTCATGCTATCTATATCTGACTAGTAATTTCCGCAACTATAACAGAATGAATAAAACTGCCAACTGTGTGAGTTCCTCGGTTGAATTCCTCGTTTGGTCTCGAGGGGGAAATACCATGATGGGTATGCTTGGTGATAGTTTCAGGTTGGATCCGAATAGGTATTTCTTATCCCTATCTGATAGCCGCTAGCTGTATTGAGTCTCTATAGGTTGTTTAGTGCATGTTGTGCTGCCGCTTCAGTCCACCATACCTATGTAGGCGAGGACCGCAGAATTCTAGTCTCGTCGTGTAATGGCCTCAGTACTGACCGCTCTCTTTTTCCTTTGCCCTTTGTCGGCACCCCTTTTGTTTAAGCAGGTTTTGAGATCGACGTCGTTAGCAGGGTTACCCTTTCGGCTTGGCCTGGGCAGGGTTATGGACGCCATTGGTTATTCTTCAGGGCTCTTAGCTCAATTTGCATCTTGTCCGTACTCGGACGCTGTATCGTTTTCAAGGTGATTTGGATCTTTGTACTGTATATATGTATTCTTGACTCATGGAGTCGTTGTTGTATATCTGTTCTGTGGGTTCCATCATGGACTATTGTGTAATGGTATTACTTTGTTTTCCACCCGCACGAAAGTGCCTGGTGGGCACCTTTGAATCGTTTCTATGCGGGTTTAGCGGGAATCGCTGAAACTTGCATAGGGCCGATTCTGAGGGTGTTACAACATTCTAGTGATCAAATCACTTGCTTGCAAGCTAATCAATGTGATATCACCGAGAGGGCCCAACGCATATCTATCTGTCATCAGGATGAACAAATTCCACTCTCGATCCATGGGCCTCAACATAACACTTTAGTAGTACTGAACCCATCTTTATAATCACCCTGTTACGGTGTGACGTTTGATGTTATCAAGATACTCTTCTGGTGTTAGTGATTGACATGATCTCATGGTATAAGGATTAGGATCACTTCGTATGTTGTTATAGCAATATAAACTCAATGCCTTTGATCGTAATGCTATACTTCAGATGAATGTTCATCACACCATTACACTAATGTTGTGACCTCATTATTAACAACATCCAATGTCCATGATGAGGAACCCTTGATCATCTTGTTAATCAATGAGCTAGTTTATGAGGGAGGCATAAGTAGGAACTTTTTGTTTGTTTATTAAACACACATGTATTAATGTTTCCGTATTAATATAATTATAGCATGCAAAATAAACATTTATCATAAATAAGGAATACGATAATAACCACTTTATTATTGCCTCTCGGGCATACTCCCTTTAGGACTTCTGTAGGATCTCCAGCTGGCCACGACGCATGGTCATGAGCGAGCGTGTCAATGGCGTTGATGCATCCATAGAGGACGGCATCGTGGAGCAGCGTCCTGGAGCAGCACCTGACAACTAAGCACCTATTTTGTAGGAGCATGCGTAGGATGGAGCCGTTGGACTCTTAGTACTCCACGACACACCAGGCAACATTTCCTTGGTTGCCTTGAGCACATAGCGGTCAAGGAGGTGAGGTGCTCTGGTACCCGCGTGTACGAGGACCGGACGGGCCATAGAAAAAATCGTGGGCGCCATGCAACGATAGTGACAACAACTTGGGTCATGAGCCAGTGTGACATCAAGAAAGTCAACTCGATGATGAGCATACTCGACGAAGAACGGCTGCGGCGTCGAGCACAAAGACCTTTTCCATTGTGTAACATGGTACATGAGCATGGAGGTCATGGTTAGGTTCAGCAGGATGTCAGCGCCGTCACCATGAGCGAAATTCTCGCCGCCACTTCCACCGTGGCAATTCATGATCGCTGATTGCACAAGCTCGAGGCACAAACCAGCTTGTTGGACTCAATGTGGGTGATCCCAGGAACGGCGCCCTCGAAGAGGAACCCCAACATGGTATAATGCTCGGCGAGCACGTCGTCCAGTTCGAGCACCTCACCCTGACCATAAGCTTGACGAGATCGATGTCAACTGTGTCGAGGACCCTAGATAGATCCTGGCGTCCTACGTGCGTGGTGGATTTTGCCTCCACGACATCCTCCACCATGGAGCTGCTAGCGCTCTCACAACAATGTGGTGCCGCCGTGGTGCGCAAGCGCCTAGGGTGACGGGTCTCGGGTGGACTGAGAGCCTCTCCTCTCCCAGAAGTTGAGCCAACCCTCAACTTCTTAAGCAAGGCGAAAACTTAATGTTTTGTCAATGCTATATATGTGCTATTTTATTAAAACATGTGAATATTCAGATGCAATAAATATGTTGTATTATATATGTTCCAGGTAAATAAGCAACTGTAGCAACATACGGGCATTTAGCTAGTTATTATAACAAAGATGTCAACGACAATGAGAGCATATTGTTAGACAAACAAGGATGTTGAACTGACCCATACTCTACGGTAGACTACGAGATTACATAGTCACATACACTACAAAAATAATGCCCCATACGCGACACTTTTTTCTACGGCATAAGTCAAAGTACCTATATTTTTTTATCGGTCCTATTTAAGCTTCTACGGCATAAGTCAAAGTACCTATATTTTTTTATCGGTCCTATTTAAGCTGGTAGACACAATGCCTACACATCCAAGTGTCGTGGTAGATTGCACGCAATAACAGTGGCCGGTAATACTGACATGGATATTTCGGGTGGCCCAAGCCCGTGGCGATTCAACTAGACACTCGGGGGCTACTCCTATCAGGAGCGCTGGTCGCACACCTGATGTACTTTCGGGTCAGCGGTACGCCCACGAGATTATCGGCTACAATTACATGATATAAGACTCGAGTCTCTGCCCGAGACTATGACTCCACCAGACATTCGGGGGCTACTCAAAATTGGAGCGTTGGTTGCGCATTCGAAGATCTTCGAGTGACACGCTTCGATTCCTCATTCAAATCAACGATTCGACTAAGTACTCGGGGGCTACTCTCATAGAGAGCGCTGGTCACACATTCAAAAAAATGAAGGCATTCAGAGCATCTACAAGGTCATTCGAAAAACTTCCAGATCGCTGTAACCCGCAACTGACAACTATAAGTTTCTGCTCGAGTCTACGACTCGAACAGACATTCGGGGGCTACTCCCATAGGGAGCGCTGGTCACGTACCCTATAGTCCATTGTGTTGACTACGTCCATAATGTTGACTCCTTTATAACAACCGAACAAATTCAGCTGACCCGATGAACTTTTGGGTGAAGTGTTTCGCACTCGACACAACTTTCGACTCCGACATCCAAATGCAAAGTTCAAGACAACCAAGTATCCACCCGAATCCACATTTCGTATGGACACTCGGGGCCTACTGACACGGATATGCCCTACGGGTACCCGTTATTAGCCTACCTGGTCCAGCCCAACGGAAGACCCACTCGACAACCTGCCAGGGTCCATGACGCCTATGGCGTTTTGGCTGCTATGAAGCCCATATGGACACGGACTCCCAAGCGCAGAAGACAAGAAAAGCTCAAGACTAGAGTTTGAATACAACTTGTAACCAACTCGTATCGGTAGCTAAGACCTAGCCTCCCCATATATAAAGGCTAGGAGGGTCCAACGAGGAGGGCACGACGATACAATAGGCTACGCCACAATAGATCCAAACCACCTCATATACACACCTCACGCCAGATTGCATCTGCGCACCCCTATAACCTTCGGTTCTGCCATAATCAAGAGTAGACAAGCAGGAGTAGGGGTTTCCCTCCGGGGGCCTGAACCTGTGTAAACCTTGTGTCCATGTGTTGCTTGACTATTAACCGTTCCGCGACTTTCAGCATCCCCATCTTCTCCAAACCCAAGTCCATAACAATAGGCATTGACGAGTCGAACCCTTGTCAAATACCGCTAGAGGAATAAATGCATTTTATTGTTTTACCTGATCAACATTTTAGATGTGGGAGGTGATGACTTCTTGCATGATCATTCATAATATAATCATCGAGAGTGGGCGTGATGCTCTTGTGATTAATGATCAACAGTATAAGCACATGGCTCCTCTTATCAATATCGATCACGAGGTGTCAGCAGCTCAGTTTGGTCATTTTCTTGTCATGTATCAAGAAATTCGTGACAGAACATGTACATGCATAACTACAAGATCTCGTGGAGCATTTATGGACATCCAAATAAAATGCCCTCGTGGCTTGATCTATTTAAACTTTAAATTATAGTGCGAACTATTTTATTTTTATGTTTAGATTTGTTGTAATAAACTTTGATTTATTTTAATTTTATATACTTAAAAATGTGTTATTTATCAAAAATAGCCAAAAAAAAATTGAGAGTTGATCGTTAGTGACACCGGTGTGGGAAATACATCCAAAACCACTGGCAGCTTAAGCAGATTTTTCCAAAGCGCCTTTGCCAGGCACCTTTTGGGGCACCGGTGGAGATGCCCTAGTAGTTTGGAATTTGATCGTGCATAATAACAAGATTAAAATGTTTGCGCAACCCTTTATATTAAAAAAATATTAAAACGTTTTGGACAACTTCAGATCAAAATGGTTTGTCATTGTTCTGAATAACTATGGTCTCTGATATTTTGGGTTGCTAACAAAATTGGTTTATAATTGTCCGTTTCTTAGCCTACCGCATTGTTTTCTCTTCTCAATTCTCAAGCTACTACAAACACATCATACAGAGTTTTTTTCTATAAGAACAGTATCTTGATATGGACTATTTTAAATGGTACCATACGTTACATATTCAGAAGGTAGGTGATTGTATCGATTTTATGTGTCAAGTTTAAGTTTCATGGGTGCATTTAACTTTGTGATATAATATGTTGCGCTCGAAGGCTGGTCATATGGAAGTATCATAATACTAATATCATGCATATGATACTAGTGTATGATACTATGTCTTTAGTGCATTGTATCATATAGTAGTATCATAGCAGAGATATACTTATTAATTTGTGGAATCTCTATGTAAAATATGTGTACAAGATTTATTTACCATTATGATTTTTAGTTTTACGTGCTATGATACTCTAACCACTTTTTTCTTTATTAATTGTAATGCCACATCAGATTTTTGCCAAGTTGACATGCATGATACACATTAGGCTGGTCATAGTGGGAGTATCATAATACTAGTATCATGCATATGATACTATTTTATAATACTATGTCTCTAGTGCATTGTATCATATAATAGTATCATAGTAGTGGTATATTTATTGATTTATAGAATCGTGTGTACAAGATTTACTTGTCATTATGATTTTTAGTTTTACGTGCTATGATACGGTATCTACCTACTTCCTTCGTCACGGTTTGGAGGGCGTTTTAGAGAGATTGTTGGAACCTAGGTGAGAGCTGATTGGGGCCAGATTTGTGCTAAAAACATGCGCTCATTAATTATTCGACGTCCTATTAAACGTAATTACTCAATGAAAACGAGGAGTTTAGGCGTATGCATTGGTGGAGTTGTATGCAAGAATTAATTCCTTGACTGCATGGGTATGAATTGGGAAGAAAATGGGGCATTAATTCTGTAATTAAGTCTAACGTATCTAGGAGAGGAGTTTTGGAAATACATGACTTTTGTAAGACGTTCTCCAAACCGTGACGGAAGGAGTATAATACTCTAACCACCTCTCTCTTCATTAATTGTGATGCCACATTAGATTTTTACCAAGTTAGTATGCATGATACATCTTATGATACTGGCACTAGAACCAGCCTTACGATACTGGCACTAGAACCAGCCGAAGTACCATGAGTGCATTTACAGAGTTATTTCTTGATTAGGGCTATTTTTAGGCATACTCCCCCATGTTTCAAGCTTCACCGCAGCCTACCACTAGTGAATGAGCAGAGCTCGCGCGCGCGTCAGTGAACCAACCACCATGGGCAAGGCAAGAGAAGAGAGGTGCGAAACACGAAACCCAAAACCAGGCAGAGGCAGAGACGCCCGAGCCCCCGGATTTCAAAAGTTACAGGGCGAGCGAGCCATTTGTCTGGGCGCCCGCGGGGAATCCCGATGCGGAAAAAATGCCAGGCGCAGCCTCCCCGCGCCTCCCACCCGTCGCTTGCCACCTTGCGCCCCCGCGGTTGGCCGCGCCCGCGCGCCCTCGGCATCGCCCCGTCGGGCGTTGGCTCCCCACCTGCACCCGTTTCAGAGCTCGCCTGCCACTTGGCGCCGCGCCACCATCTCCGATTCTCCGCCCGCGAGCCCATCCCGCCTATAAATGCACCACGCGCGGCCCCAACCCTAGCCGCCGCCGCCGCCGCATCCTCCGCCCCGACCTCCTCCTCCTCTCGTCCCACCGACATGGCCGGCAACAGCAGCAAGTGCCGCTCCCCATTCAGCGACGGAATCGGCGGGCCGCGGCCGCAGCTGGTCACCCGGAAGCGCAGGTCCGGCGGCCGCGTCAGAAGGCAGCCGGCGACCCGACTTGTGAGTGCCTCGGAATTCACGGACTCCTCCCACCATAACCTGCTGGTCCTCCGCATATATTGATCTCCGTGGAGGTGGTGGTGGGCCGCGGTGGCGGGGAGGGGCGGTGGGCTGGAGGCCCAGGGGAAGGGGGACGTTCCTTCCTTGTCCTGGTCATGATGTTGACGGATTTGGAATTTTAGTTTTGATTGCGATTTGCGATCGAGGTGCTTTGCAGCTGTTGATTTGGACTCCAGTCCGTCAGATTGCTGCTTTCACTAGTGCATTTTTGCGAGTCTAGCAGATCTCACCGAGGGTGTTCTTTTGAATTCTACGATCAGATTTCACCGACCTAGCGTATGGGTGTGTGTGTTTAGGTGTGAGTGTGGCCGATTCAATAAATTTTGCTCGGGCGTTGTCGATTTTACTAGCTATATAAGATATGGTAAGGTATAGTTTTCTGTCAGATTTTGCAACGGTGATAGCCTGTTTTGGGTAGTTTTGGTCAATCATCATATACTAGTACTAATTATCTACTCTCTGATTCATAATAAGTGTCGCTTGTACTAAATCAGCGACGCTTATTATGGATCGGAAGGAGTATTATGTTTTGGGACTAACCAAGATGTTGTAAATTTTACTTGACGCCATGTGCTACATGAATAGAATATGTCCTGTAGGTCAAATCTTGCGGTTTCAGGGTAACACGAACACTTCTCTATTGGTTGCAAGTCCATAACTTAGTGGTTCACATGTATCACATTGCCAATGTAGTTACACGCCATGGTAGAATTACACACTGATGACACTTAACGAGACCACTTTTTTATTGCACGTTTTTGTAGTGTGGCGTATCTCCTGTTTCAAGTGGAAGTTAGAAAAATATCCACACTCTTCTTAAACAGAATTACTCCGTAGGATGCAAGGAACTATACTTCTCTTCTCTAGCATCATTTCTATTACTCCTCCTGGCAAGGAACTATACTGTCCTGTTTCAAGGAGTACTATTTATTATGATGGATACAACTGGTGTAAGAGGGCATTTGTAGTACAATAATAGTAGAACACTTGCTACTTACACTTCTGTGATCAGCAGATTATATTATTCTGTGTAATTACAATACAAGCAAGAGCAGTGAAAATAATTGCAAATGGAGAGAACACTGTTCCAAATATGTCTTTTCTCCGTCACCAGAACCATTGGGTTATTACCTTTGCTTTCTCCTATTTTAATTGCCTATGTGGAACAAACAAGGAGTTGCCTATTATATTGACAATAAAAAAGGTGATAAAAAATAAATTTAATACTTGCAGAATACGAAAGCAACAGATAAAGTCCTAGCTTCACATAATTGGCTAAGAGTAGTTTTGGCAGCTATATACGATATGGTAAGGTACAATTGTTTTAGTTTTCTGTCAGTTTTTTTGACGGTGATAGCCTGCTTTTGGCTAGTTTTGGTCAATCATCATATACTACTAATTATCTACTACTCTATTTTGGGACTAACCAAGATGTTGTAAATTTTTCTGCCGTCATGTGCCACATGAATAGAATATGTCCTGTAGGTCCAATCTTGCTGTTTCAGGATAACACGATCACTCCTCTATTGGTTGCAAGTCCATAACTTAGTGGTTCACATGTATCACATTGCCAATGTAGTTACGTGCAATGGTAGAATTACACACTGATGACACTTAGATAATGAGACCACTTTTTTATTGGACGTTTTTGCAGTGTGGCGTATCTCCTGTTTCAAGTGGAAGTTAGAAAAATATCCACACTCTTCTTAAACAGAATTACTCCGTAGGATGCAAGGAATTATACTTCTCTAGCATCATTTCTATTATTCCTCCTGACAAGGAACTCCTCCTCGAAACAGGCTTTCGCCCAGCTATATTAATATAGCAACCAGCCTGACAAGGAACTATATTCTCCTGTTTCAAGGAGTACTATTTATTATGATGGATACTACTTGTGTAAGGGGGCATTTGTAGTACAATATTAGAACACTTGCTACTTACACTTCTGTGATCAGCAGATTATATTATTCTGTGTAATTACAATACAAGCAAGAGCAGTGAAATCAATTGCAAATGGAGAGAACACTGTTGCAAATATGTCTTTTCGTCATAAGAACCGTTGGGTTATTACCTTTGCTTTCTCCTATTTTAATTTCCTATTTGGAACAAACAAGGAGTTTCCTATTATATTGACAATAAAATGCCTATTATATTGACAATAAAAAAAGAGATAAAATAATAAATTTAATACTTACAGAATAGGAAAGCAATAGGTAAAGTCTTAGCTTCACAGAATTGGCTAAGGGTAGCTTTGGAAGCTATACAAGAAAAGACGTCCTCCTTAATCTTTGCTAGTAGGTTCAAGGGGACTAAGCTGCGCACCTATATCTGGTTTTGTAAAATTATATGTGGCACTTTGAATTTTTCCTGCCTGCTCTCTAAATGAATTATTCTTTTCATGATAGGCAGATGTGCTGGATTTGAATAGAGCCATTCTTGATCCAGATGTAAGATTTATGCAAAATATACTGACATTATTTCTTTTTATGTTGAAGAAAAGAAAAAAGTTAATCAAACTAGTTCACATTTCTTGGGTTAAAATATTCTGCAATGCTTATGTAGCATCAAGTGGCTGGGCTGCGAGTAGTTCTGCAGAAGGAGCTCCGAAATAGTGACATAAGCCAGCTTGGGAGAATAATTCTCCCGAAGGTGAGTTCTTGTTTAAACAGATTGTACAAACTTCATTTTATCCCTATATTTCATACACCATGCTCTCTAACTGCTGACACTTGTCTCAGAAAGAGGCAGAGGCGTACCTCCCAGTTCTGACATCAAAGGAAGGCAGAAGTTTATGTATGCATGATTCGCTAAATGCAGAACTGTGGACCTTCAAGTACAGGTTGGAAAAGTTGTTATCTTTTTGGCTTAAATATTTCTGCTATGAGTTACAGTGCCAATATGATTTTTTCATACTTCATTTACTATGTCCTGGGCAATACAATTGTGTAAGTTCCGATAAAAGAAGCAAAACCGCATGATTTTGACGCTGGCCATTACATTAGTAATCTGCCAAGTCTAACAAGAAATGAATTGTATCAGATCAGGTAGGTTTTTGTAGAACCATTAGAACTACAACATGTGAATATGAGTCCTATTGTGGATGATATTAGTTGCAGCTTCATACCTGCATCTATCAGTCTAGCATATCCACTGCAGTGAAACAGTTTTGTAATCTCCCATACAGATACTGGCCAAACAACAAGAGCAGGATGTATGTACTTGAGAATACTGGTGAATATCTTACTTTCATACTTCTTATTCTCTGTTACATTTGTTGACCAACGTTCTTACATTCTTGTGTCCCCTCTCTTGCACATCCCAGGGAATTATGTCAGGGCCCATAACCTTCGAGTAGGAGACTTCATCATGATATACAGAGATGATGATAAAAACAGATATGTAATCATACTTCTCCCTGGTTATTTGAGCACTTTACTCATTTTTGCATGCATTTAGTGGTTCCTTACTGCTGGACTTGTGTCATACAAAGGTCATCCGAGCAAAGAAGGCTGGAGATGATCAACTTGCTACTGTGCCACAGCTGGATGAGCATATCTCTGACATTCTCCCAATACCAGAAGTGGATGACTTCATGTCTCTCATTCCATCGCAAGCTGATATCTCCGCCTTTCTGCCACAAACTGATGATGAGAACTATGAGATATTCGACGGGATTCTGAACTCTCTGCCAGAGATACCAGCAGCCAATGTGGGGTACTCAGACTTCTTCGATCCATTCAGTGATTGTATGGACATGTCAAATCCTGGCCTGAATGCTAACAACCCAGTTAACCTCGCAACTCATTTCCATGATGAGAGGGCTGGGTTTTCCTTGTTTCCCAACTCAAAGTCTGGGCCTCTCGCGTGAGATTCAGCATGCTGCATGCCCCTACATGAAGATCATAATCACCAGCCTTGACGCCATAGTTGTACATCCAAATAATTGGTGTCCTCCTTTTGTATGTACGTAGTATATGCTTAACTGCTGCCTGTTGTTTATGTGTAGTAGGCTTAATTTTGTATTTGAACTGGGTTTCGTCAGATGCAACGCTGTAAGTTTGTTCAGTTCAGCACACAAGTGTTGTTCTGATGTTTTCCAGCTCCTGAACGTGGGAATACAAACACGGAATGGAACTTGCAAGCAAATTTATAGGGGGTGCCATGGCGTGTTCCTGGATTTTGAGAAAGCTCACCCTGGTTGGGCTTGATATATGTGTCTGCATAAACCTTTGGCACGTACGTAGTTCAGACTTGCATTTCAGTACTACCATAAGCACAATACTTCTCCAATCAGCCATGTTTCTGGCAACTTCTTTGGGTTGATCGGTTGACTGCTTTTCCTGGTAGTATAACTTTTTTCCCCTTCTTTTAGATTTCTCCGTTTGCCTCTCTCAAGCCACGGCTTGTACAGTGCTACCTTTCAAACTGAAACTATACGTTAGACGCGGCGAATTAATTACGTCAGGAAAGGCACTGGTTATTGACTTAGAAGGATTCCATAGAAGCTTTCAAAACTAGTACACCTCTCAAGCCACGGTTTTAACGTTTCCGGTTGGAGATACTCTTAAAAGGATTCCACAGAAGCTTCATAGTTACTCAACTATTATCAGCCTCAAAAGCTATCCAAATCATAGTATCATCAACCATCACTCCAAGGAAAAGGAGAAGAGCTGTGTCAGGACATTGTAGCCCGAGACACTTGTTGGACAGTCCTTTTTGGCACACTTAATAATTCTGGAGTAGAAAATTTTGCCTCGACCTTGATTGAGCACAACCTAATGGACACGGCAAGCATGAGTACCAGTAGGCAGAAAGATCGTGGAGTGGGGCCGGTAGGTGGCAACGACAAATGGACAGCAAACTGACCAAGAGGACCTTGACACCAGTTGCTACCTTATGGGTGAAGGTCGATCAAATACGTACGGAATGGACACCTTGCAGACAGAGAATAAACACTTCGCCAAGTGTCAAGACACTGACTCAACAACACCTCGTAGATTATGACGAGAAGCACGCAACAGATCGCACTTTGCAAATCATTGTCAGTGGGCACGAGATCTACGCAAGGCATGACGACACGAACACCGACAAATTTCCTAAGGACTATCATGAGCACCTGGGCAGTCCACTGATTCATGTGTCGTGTCATATGGGATCCAATAAAAATTAAAAACACATGGAAATGTTTAATAAATTATACGGCTGCACCATAGTAATAAACATAAATTCTTATATAAAACTAGGTAAAAAAGTCATGAAACTACGCCTCAATAAAAATTTCTTTTGAAATTATGTTGTTGCCTTGGCGAAGACATCGTTGCTACAGTTCTCCTCTTTTCACACGTGCTGCTCCGGGAGAAACCCTAGATATGGGTCTCCCAGATCGGATGATGGCGAAGCTCTACGGTGTTCTCCCTCTTGGGGGTATCGTTTTTAGAGCAGATGTTGGCTAGAGGGGCTCTGTGGTGGAGCGGTGTGGTTTATGCCATCTCGACGATGGTGGTACCCGACGGAATGGCGCCACAGAGTCTTGATGGCGGACGCGTGTTGATGTACATCCGCGGGGCGAAGGCGCTGTCTGTCGTTGTGGTGCCATCGACACCAAGTCTGACGAAGGTCTTTGCTTCGATCTACAACCTGGAGATGGGTTAGCAGAAAAGGGCGGAGGCGACTTCCGAAGCATGCACATAAATCACTCTCTCTAATTTTAGTCACTGAGGCGACGATACATGAGGCATTCGTTTTGGCCGAAGAGTTGATAATATGGTTGTGGCCAGGGAACTAGGCCTCATGTCCCCTAGCGAGGGCGGGTGTGGTAATATCTTGGGGCATCGTTGTGGTATCTTCACCACGTTCGGGCTCTAGGTGAATACCCTTCACAGTCTCGGCCTTGACTGCGGTGGCGTACTACGTCGTTATCTTCTTGGGGGATCCTTGTGGATCTTTGGTACCATGCGGTTTTGCTCTAGTTTCATTGGTAGGCAAGTTCGGATCCTGTCGAGGCACTCCTAGGCCCTAGCGCTGTCGTGGGTGTTCTCGGAAGCCTCCTATGTTATACATGTGACTTAGTTTTAACACTCTCTGCCCTTGCTTTCCGCTAGTAGGATCGGCGCTCCATGGTCTGGAACGAGAGGGCAGACGACCCTCCGTGGCAACAACTTGGTGGGAACGATGCAATGATGTCCGGTGGTTTCTCAAGGAGGTGCGGTGGCACCTCTAGTTAGTTGTCGCGGGTGTTTCTTCGGGTATGGGTCAAGTATTTTTTTTCTTTATCTTTTGATTTGTTGTGTAAGAGAGTTCTCTTGTTACTTTGTGTTTCTTACCTGTATGACTTTATTTATAAAGTAGGGCGAACGCATGTTTCGAGTTGGACTGGTACCAAAGGTGAGAGCAACTCGATATATACCTAGCAAATAAAAGAACTCACTTTATTTCAAACTAATTGACATAGATTTGTCCATATATGTGGATATCTACACACTAAAAGTCGTTTATGTCGTATCTAGATAAATCTGTATGAATTTAAGGGAATACACCGGTTCATCTAGGAAGCTTTATTTTGGTCTCAAAGAAAATCATGGTGGCGACGGTCATGGCCGGGCAAGAGGCGTGGTTAAAAAACTGAAAATCGTATCAGCAGAAGATCGCATCGTGACCAAACTCGCCAACGAAAAACATACAACTATATATGGAGGTCTGGTGGTCCCTGGTTCTTGACGCGACGCGACGCCCGAACGGGCCACCATGCGCGCCTCGATCGACACTTGGCACGGTGAGGTACTGCATGAAGTGCTACGCGACGACGTACATGCCGTGCGCTCGCTGGTCGCCACGCCCCTGGGATCTGGTCGACTGGTCGTCCAGGATTGAAATCGTGAGCTAGCGTTGTGCGTGTCCTTCCTCGATTGGCCTCGGCGCCCTGGCCCCACCTTCGTCCTTGGATTTTTTTGCCGGCAGGAGTCGCCCCGTGCGCGGCATATTTGCGCGTAGCCGCACGCCAAGAAAAGCGATGCAAATACTTTCTCGAAACACGACTAAGGCGGGCCCGGAGACTCGATCGAGCGGGCCAGTTTTTTTCTCGTTGGCAGGGACACATGTCCCTTCCAAGTCGTTTTGGTTTCGGGACGCGAGTTGCGGGTCAAATACAAGCAACATCGCAGGGATGAAATAAGAACGGAAATATCTCCAACAACTTCACAATCTCAGTTTTACGACGTCCACGCGGGAATTGCATTGCCTCTCGCTTGACACGTACACATGCGCATATAATTTAAATATAGACACGTGCCAAACCTAGTGTAACCTAATATTCCTAAGAGAAATAAAATATAATGGAAGTGTAGGCAGGACTAATCGTATACTTGTATCGATAACAATTGAAATAATCTCGCAAGAAAATTGTACAAACAAAATATGAAAATTAGTTTCACAGAGATTTAGACATACATAGTGATCAAAAGTTAACTTTTCGAAAATTCTGCAAGATTACATGGGCTCCGTACCACATCTTTATGGAAAGAAGTGATATTCACAAGATGATATATTTGTCGCTAACGATAGGGCAAAAGAACAACATACAACTCAACACCTAAGTTACTTTCTCACACTATTATAGTAAACTCCATTTATTCCGGCTCTTGCCACAAAGTCCACTGCTTGAATTCATCGATGATCCTGGATGCAAGATGGGTTGCATAAACTTGTCGCCTCTCATTCCCAAAGACCCATGCATTCTAGTTCTTGCGTAAGGACATACTCCCTCTATTTCAAAATATAAGATGTTTTTATTTTTGTGAAAAAATGCATCTAGATTTTTTTAGTGCACCCTAAGCATTTTCTTCACAAAGCCATCTTATATTTTCAAAGTCCTTCAGTGTCATTATCCTCAATATGTTCCTTTACTTGCTCCACCATTCTTCCAGCTGGCTGTTGTAGGCAGGCATTGCACCTGCGACACATAGAGGCTAATGCACCAGACATTTCTAGCACAAACACACTAAGTAAATATGTGATCAACATTATCTTCCTCCTGCATGCTTATGTAACATGCCCAAAACACATAAGTATCTTCTTCTTCCACACCTCTCACGTAAGTATCTTCTTCTTCCACACCTCGCACGGTAGCACCACTTTCCGCCGGCCTAAAAAACCTGAATAACACTTTCGATGAGATAATTCGAGAAGTATGCATGAGACCTGGCCAAAGATCACCACCCGAGAATGAAATTATGAGAGTATGTTTGGATCATAGAAATGGAAACCATGTGAATAAGAAAAGTAAAAAACTATAAGAATGCTACTAAAAAAGGGAACCGTAAATCTTTACTGTTAAAAGGATGTTGGTGATCGTAGGTCGCCCTCAAACATCAAACATTGAAGCAATCTAGGCCATACAATTTACATCCTACGAAAGGCACATATACACACCGTCCCTTACGAAAGGCAATCAATGCTACAATCAAGGAAAATCAAAAGAAAATCTATACAATTAATCACACATTCTTTACCGAAAAATCAAAAACAATCTTTACAATTAGTCACACACCCTCACAGGAAGGCTAATTAAATGGAAAGCTACAATAAAATCGTTACAATTAATCACACACCATCACGGGAAGGCTACAAACATACTCAAACCCGTTGGTTGTTTACTTCTTGACTTTGTTGACAGACTCAACCCCGTGTTCTCGATCGACAACAAAGGCTAAATACAAGTAGATCACTTACACGCAGCTATGATTTCTATTTTTTATTGTATGTTGGATAGATCTTAAAGGAAAACTTGTATAATGTCAGTATGCAACAAAAATTGACACAAATCTAGATTTATAATGGTCCAGATGTCATTCAGTTGTATATAATCAAAATTTTGGTTTGCCCCGAGAAGCGCTGTCATCGGTTTAATTGTTGATGCAAATAAATTGGAGCCTGTTAGTAGTTGGTTTACAAGGTAGGCTATATCCATGATTGAAAGCCTTGTACGTAAATAGAGCATATTATGGAAGTATTCGGATCTGTTAATCAATATAGCATAACCCCGTATCAAAATAAAATGGAAATATCTTTTGGCCCAACAACTACCAATATAAATAGAGAAAATAGAGATTACATGTTACTTTTCTCGCTATTCAACCCTAACCACCAGTCCAACACAACGACGAATCCCCATTGGCGACAAGGTATGATCCGAGTCCACGCGCACTCAAATTTCTCACCAAGGCCTCTGTCTCCCTCTATCCCATGCCCATCAACGCTGCATCCTAGAATCCATCATGCTAGGGAAGCAGGGATCCGCAGCTATGACATTGCGCGGCACATAGGGGATTGCGGCTGCGAGGGAGAGCGGGGGCCGCTAGCCCCGGTTGTGGCAGCAACTAGGTCCTCGTGGAAGGCAGTGATTGCCTAGCTTGATATGCGGCACCGCCCGGTCCTTCGACGACAACATGCCAGCGGCTGTGCTGAGGACCAACGCCGATTCAGGACTGCATGCGATGGGGACGTGTGGGAGTAGGTGGATGGGGCACAAGATCGGCTGATTTTGGGAGTTGGTGGACGCCGGCGGCCGGAATCGTGCGGTAATGTCATGGGAGACAAGACGACGAGGTGTCGGGGCTGTGGGAGATGAGGCGAAGGGGTGAGCAGCGAGAGGGGAGAGCAGGCAGCAGGGCAAAATCGAGGCCGTGGGACAGTGAGAGCAGCCAGCGGCGAAGGAGACAATGGATTGTGGATAGGAATTGGGGAACGACACGAGGAGAGAGAGAGAGTGAGAGGATTTTGCTCTGTTTTCTGTTGCGCTAGCGTATTTTACTCCTGTAGTCCGTCCTTGCGATTTGCGTACGTGAGCAGGCTAACAAACCCGCACCGGCGCAGCATTAGCATACATCTAGAATTAGCTCTCACATCAGTCTATAAATCTAATTTACACAGAGATAGGTTTGTTCTACAAAAATTTCGTTCCAATTTTATTTGGACTGTTTTGCCCATGGTTGTTCGAGAATATTACAAGAGGTGCCACCGCTAAGTGACAAACTCTGCCTCCACATGGCGTCTGTAGGCCTCGCCTCCTCTGGCTTGAGCGCTGCACGCTCACGACCTTGAACGCCTAGGCTCATGGTCCTTGCCGCTGCGAAGCTCCTCTGGTCCCCGCCGCCAAGGACCGCCGCTGGAATTCGCCTTCACACGCTCCTCTGACTCCTCTCGCCTCCAATCGCCATCACACCAGCCACGCGACTCGACCCCGACCCTATAGGATGCAACGATGAGGCGTCTGGTGGTGGGGTCCGGGTCGACGAGGACGTGCTCCTAGCGGCAACGTCTGGTGGCAGGGTCCGGGTCGATGAGGACGTGCTCCTGACGTCGGTGGCTGGCGAGGTTCGAGCGAGGCGAGGCGAGTCATGAGGGCGAGGGGATCTCGCGCGCATGCTCGCATGAAGATGGGATTCACTTGGGAAAGACGCGGAGTTGGGCGAGGTTGGAGGCGGGGAGGAGGCGCTCGGGTGAGAGAGGAGGCGGATAGGCGGTGGATCACGAGTGAGGAGGCAGGCGTCAAATTGGAGATTGAAGCAGATGAGGGAGAAGGTGTGGGATCGACCGATTTGTGTCCTCGTGTGCGTGGTGTGTGACTAATAGACTGAAATCTTCCCTCGGTGAAACCTTTTGTGTGCAAAATTTATTGATTCATCACTCTGAACCGTCATCTATTTCGTCTTCAATTCCTCTCATGTTTCCCGTTGGCGACTCCGCTTTCCCCTTCCGGTGGTGGTGGACACGAGAGGCGTGCGAACGCGACCACCCAGTGTCGGTGCCGGTGCATGGGAGCCTGAGATCCGACGGATCGATGTGCACGCGACAAACACAAAGGTCGACGCTAGCCTGCGATGGCCATTAATGTGGGCACATGCTGCGGACATGCCATATTGCCATGGGGTGCAATGATATTGGGACTGTTCTTCTACATTTGGAAGAGAGTACTGTCAAAATATCAATAATTAGACGGGGGCGTATAATAACTAATTTAAGGGAAGAAAGGATGAAGCATGCATTTTCTGTTCAATATCGTAGTAACGTAATTTTGATTTAAGCTAGGTGTACTTATGATAGAGAGTAGGCATACTATATCTCTTCTTTTTAAAGTAAGTTTAATGTGCATATACCATCAACAAAAAAGATTGATCTGCGTGTCATTTCCTTGCTATCTAATTTTTAATAGCACTGTTTACTGAATAACGAACGACGAATGAACATTCTTAAGGTGTCATGTACTCATATGAAGTCGGTACTCGGGCCTCGCATCGTTCCCAGGGGAGCGGCTCACGGAAAATCCTAGCCACCACTGCCACTCCCCCATCCACCTCCGATCATCCCCGCCGCCATCAAACGACGTCGCCAACAAAGACTGTGTGGCTAACGATGGTGTCAGGATCTCATCCGGTCGCGAGGCGGCGTCGACAGGGGCCTCCTCTCCTCGCGTGTTGGGAGCTCCTAGCTGGTGCGGCACGGAGGCACTGGACGGAAAGCCGTGGCCAGAGGAGAAGGTATCCGGCGCGACAACCCTAGAATCTTGGCAGAGACAAGATCCGGGCGGTGACCCTGGATCCCGCGGTTCGGCGGCTGAAGTGGCCGTGAGGGTGGCATGGTAGCCTGTTCTAGGTGCTCCCACTTGTAGCCATCGGCTAATTGAGCCCGCGCCAACCGTGGCGTTAGCGGTCCCGGTGGTCTGGTCGATGACAGGTGGCATCCTTGGGATGACATAATGACTTGTAACTTGTGATCATTATATAATAAGTTGCTTGCAGCGATATCACCGTTCTTGTAGTTTTGCTTTAGTATAGTTAAGGTGCCGATGAAAGAAGTTGGCGACTAAATAGCTATTTATCGTCATATGAATGGAAATCATGTGGCTTCATATTTAATATCATTTTTTAATTTAGAATAATTGTTTAAAATATATGTATGTATTTTTAATTTTATTCCGTAGCAACGCACGGACATTCAGCTAGTCAAGTTAGACGAATAATTTTGTGAATGGAACACAACAAAAATTGACTCAACCTACGGGGATAAATGCAAAAAGAATGTTTGAAAAGAACAAACCTATAATTTGTTTGCGACATTCTCATAATCTTAAAGTTCCAGTGAGTATATCGCAGTTGCAATCTTGACCAAATCATAAATAAGTGATCGTTTTCTTAATAAAAGCACTCTTTCGAAAACAAGATGCATACATTTTTTTTTGAGTTTGATCAAGTATTAGTCCAAGTATACATGACCTATGTTATACAAAGCTGATATCATTAGGTTCATAATCAAAAGAAGTTTCAGATGATAATTTTTTAGCACATAACTAATATTTTATTGGTAAAATCATTGCTCATAGTCAAATGTCGAAAAACACAAAAGCACCTTCTTCTCGCATCATAAATGGAATTGCCACACTACTTTAGAAAAGTATTTTCCTTGACATGAGAACCATGTTTGCAGCCGCGCGAGTAGCTGAGACCAAAAACTTGAGTGAGCAAGCAGAGCCAGCAACAAAACCATCATCAGGTCCACTCCACCCAGTGGGAGGAGACTAGTAGCGGTAGAGCCTAGAAGCGACACCTGTTCCTTACGGCACAGCCAATCACATCGCCCCACCTCGCTTCCTTGTCGCTCGTGCCTTGCTCCCTCACGAGTCTCGGTCACCCGCACCGCATCCCCTCCTCCTCCCCACAACACACAACGCGCTCGCCCACCACTCACAGTCTCCCACGCCCCCGCGCCCGCGCCCGCCCGGTACACGTACTACTCCCGAACCCGACA
The DNA here is from genome assembly GCA_916181665.1 of Avena sativa. Lineage (NCBI taxonomy): Eukaryota > Viridiplantae > Streptophyta > Magnoliopsida > Poales > Poaceae > Avena > Avena sativa. Next base: position 398,554,769 of record OV702281.1, read on the forward strand.
CCCACCCTCCTCGCCACACTTACTTTTCTCCTCTCTTTCTCCATTGCTGCCCCCTTGCTTCGCGCACAGTAGGCCACGGCTCGCGCTCGGACTTCCTGGCGATACGGCGGTGGGTGGCTCAGGGAGGCGCGTGTAGCAGCGGGCGGTGGTGCAGTTTTTCGGGTTCGGGGTCGTGAACCGTGGTGAAGCCGAGATGGCGGCGACGGTGTTCGCCGGGGAAGGGGCCACCGCGCGCGGCGGGTGCTCGGCGGAATGCGCCGGCGGGAGCGAGAGGCCCCCGGATCTCGGGATCAGGGCGCGCCCCGCGGGGGACGGGTGCGCCAAGAGGAGCGTGTACCTCATGGAGTGCGTGCCGCTGTGGGGCTGCGCCGCCACGCGCGGCCACGCCGCGGAGATGGAGGACGCGTGCGCGGCCGTGCCGCGCTTCGCCGACGTGCCGGTGCGGATGCTCGCGAGCAGCCGGGAGCTGGACGGGATCGGGGTCGACTTCGACGCCGCCGAGCTCCGGCTGCCGGCGCACCTGTTCGGCGTGTACGATGGACACGGCGGCTCAGAGGTTGATGTTCATCTTCTTTTCTACTAATTCTTGGCCCAGACGAAACACATTAACCTTGAGGCGGCTTGCTGACGCTTCATGTTGTCCGTGCAGGTGGCAAACTACTGCCGGGATAAGATTCACGTTGTGTTACGAGATGTGCTGAGAGCTGGCAAGGGATTGCGGGAAGTAGGGGAGGTGGATGTAAAGGAGCCATGGGAGAAGGTTTTCGGCGATTGTTTCCAGAAGGTTGATGACGAGGTGTCCGGCAAATCGAGCATGTCTTCCAATGGCTTCACGGCGGAACCTATTGCCGCTGATAACGTGGGTTCCACTGCTGTAGTTGTGGTTGTCTGCTCTTCTCATGTCATAACTGCTAATTGCGGAGATTCGCGCGCTGTGCTCTGCCGCGGGAAGGAGCCGATTGCTCTGTCCATCGATCACAAAGTACAAACTGGAATTTACCGTTCAACTAATAAGTTTATTAATTAAGTTAGTATTGTATCTGATCATGCTTCCGTGTTCCAGCCTGATAGAAAAGACGAGCGCACCAGGATTGAGGCCGCAGGTGGCAAGGTCATTGACTGGAATGGTTATCGTGTCTCTGGTATACTCGCAATGTCACGGTCAACTGGTAAGTTTTCTGCTTTTGCATGTCCAAGCTTATTATATGGACGAAATTATTGATGATGTCAAGAAGGTTGTAAAATAAGTTACGCATAAGATTTAAGGTCTAAGCATCGGTTGTTGTTACTTTTTGACCAATTTAAAATACAAAGTCTGCTAGCCAAACATGTACCGTTGCTATCATGAGCTCTAGAAGGCTCTTTAGTAACTCTAGGAGGCATCTCTTTGCAAGCTAAGACAGACAAAAAAGAACTTCACAATAAGTAAGATCGTACAAGGATATGCTCTTCAACTGTTCCGCCTATGGAACATATGTGGCAGTAATTTAATCGGTGCAGCAAAACATCCATAGCGGTAGATATAGTAGTAGTACTATGGGCATATTGGGGTATGGCTGCATATTCAGTCTGGGATTTTAGTAAACAACGATACTTGAACCGCTAGCAGCCTTTATGAGACCATCAGTCTTTGTGCTGTCAAAAAAGAAGAAACACCCGTCAACTTTGTCATACTTTTGTCAATAATCATAAGTCTCTGGTACTAGGCCGTTGTGTGAAATATCTAAGTAATATTTCTCTGCGCATAAACAAAATTGAATTTGTGCCACAATTTCGATCATACATCTTGGATACTTTTTTCTGTACAAACTGTGCCGATGTTTCTTTTAGGTGCTATTTCAATTTATGCGGTCATCTGCTATCACGTTACTACATTAGCTCATTTCAGGTAGTAAATTGTAGCTGAATTTTTTTTTGCTCCGGTTCATATACTTGCAACTTGCAACTAAGCATTGCCTTCATCTGAGAAAAATTATGGCTAAGATTAGTCTGTGTTCCTCAATTATGTCCTGGTTCCTTACCTTGAAATATGGGGATGGGGATGAACTTTAATATGTTCTTGTGAAAGTGTTCGAATTAGGATGCAGATGTGCATAAGAAGGCCAAAGTAAAAAAGCCCCCATTATTGAAGGAACAAAGGTACCCTATGTATACTTATGCTGTTACCTGTGCAAGTGCCTCTGGTAGTTGTGAACTGTGGCCATGACTAATACTGGGCATTAGTTCTCTCTTATAGTTGGCACTGCCTGAATAGTTACGTTGTTAAAACTTGACAACTCTGTTCTTCCTGTTCCATATGAAGAAGTTAATTGAACGAAGAAATTAAACCAGCCAATTTCTGCATGCATTGGTAAATCTGTGTGAAGTTTCCTGTGGTTTATTAACTTGAAGCGGAACTCGACAATCTCCTTGCAGGGGACCGATACCTGAAACCGTTTGTGATTCCAAAACCAGAAGTCACGGTTGTTCCTCGGGCAAAAGATGATGACTGTCTCATTTTAGCAAGTGATGGTCTGTGGGATGTTATGTCAAATGAGGACGCATGCAAAATTGCACGACGGCAGATCCTTCTGTGGTACAAGAATAAAAACGATGGTGCATATTCTGATGAGGGCGGCGGTGAACCAACTATGAACCCTGCTGCAAAAGCAGCAGCTGATTGTCTCGTGAGTCTAGCGCTGATGAAAGGGAGCAATGACAACATTAGTGTCATAGTGATTGACCTGAAGTCACGAAAGAAGCCCAAGGGGAAATCCTAACATGCTCCTAACTCGCCTGACTAGCTGACCATGGTCTCCGACCAGAGTTTCCTCTGCTAGTCTGTCTTCCTTGCAAGACGGCACACCTACATTTTTTCTTCAGACGTCTGCAAGAGCTGTATGTGTATATGCTAATAGGTGTGGTTCCGATAATCTAGTGTGCGGTGTGTGTGTTGATGTACCTTGCCATTGTGCTTTGGGTTATTCACATTTGTTTCGGAACAGCCTTGTAAATATAATGGTATCTGCATAATAAATTGAGCCTTGTAAAGGACTGAGCAGCTGGTATGATCGTCGGAAGTTACACATGCAGCAGAAAAAAATGTCTTATGGTGTTGCCTGTCTCTCATCACCGGATGTACCTTTGTTCTTTTTGGCATGAGATCATCAAATGAAGATGGATGTTGATGAAAATGTCCTGAACAGCTTCATGTCTGCTCTAAAAATTACTGAATGTATGACAGATTTGTTGCTTTAAAATTTGATTTTTGAGCACCGAATTTGTGTTCCCCCATGGGCCTTGCAGAACATTTTTTTGAGAAGTTTTGCATACTACTTGAATATCTATATGATGAGTACTTCCCTGTTCACTAATATAAGATGTTTTAGCAAATTTTTTCATAGTTTAATAGATTTAATGGTTTATTTCTTTAACTCGATTTCATTGTTCATCCATGGGAGCCGCTTTGCTGCGCTCAGACAGCCAAACCCGTTAACGCCCCTGATCGGCCTAACAACAGTTTATGCGATATTCTAAAAAAAAAAGTTTATGCGATAGAGCATTAATAATAAGAATATACTAAAACTCGAAGGGTGTCATTGGAATAAAACCGTCCGCATATAAAATTGGAGCTAGGCCGAAACCCGGAAGGCCCAAACCCCAAACGGCCAAACCCTCGCATTCCTCCGCCCTTTACCTGCTCCCGTCGGCGGCAATACAATCATCAACCCTAATTCGCAACCTGAACACCACCGCCTCCTCGGGTCCCTTCCCCTTCGAGAGCCGTCTAAATCCTAGTCTGTCCGGCCATCATGGCTTCGGACGACGACGCGAACACGGCGGCGGATGTCCAGGAGGTGGAGAACTGGCGGCGGAAGGGGAAGCACGACAAGCCGAAGCCGTGGGACGACGACCCCACCATCGACCGCTGGACAGTGGAGAAGTTCGACCCCTCCTGGAACGAGGGCGGCCTGCTGGAAGTCAGCTCGTTCTCCACCCTCTTCCCCCAGTACCGAGGTAATCAATCCCGCCCCTATCCTCTCCCCTCATGCCTCGATGCGATTATTCGTTGGAAATTAGGTGTAGTTCGAAGTCTACTGAATGCGAATCTATGAGGCATTAGATGTAGTTCGAAGTCTACTGAATGCGAATCTATGAGGCATTGCTTGTTTGGAGTGCAGAGAAGTATCTGCAGGATGCGTGGCCGATCGTGAAGGGCGCGCTGAAGGAGTTCGGAGTCTCATGCGAGCTCAATTTGGTACGTGACGGTTGATTGCGCCCTTGTTTGGACTTTGGAGCGTTCTTAAGTATTGAGACGATTCTGTGGCATCTCTCTTGGTCTGTGCTTAGGTGGAGGGATCCATGACTGTTTCGACCACCAGGAAGACCAGGGATCCATACATTATTCTCAAGGCCAGGGACCTGATAAAACTCTTGTCGCGGAGTGTCCCTGCACCCCAAGTATGCATTGCTTTTGTTACCAGGCCCTTTAGATGTTATGCAGATTCTATTTTTATTATCATCCAAATGCCTCTATTGTTTTTTCCTTGCAGGCAATCAAAGTACTCAATGATGAGATGAACTGTGACATTATCAAGATTGGTAGCATCATAAGAAACAAGGTAGACTTTGATTCATTGTCTTAGGTTCAGTTATTATACCTCTTGGTTTGTGCCAAGGAATTCTTTGACTGAATATTACTCGGAAAAACAATGTAAAGACGGCTAGACGAGACATGCAATTACCAAAGTAAAATGGCAGAACCCATAACTTAATGATATCATAGAACCATTTTATGAAACCACTGATTACACTAGATAACTATGTTTCTAACACAACTAGAAAGTTTATGGTCTGAGTTTATAGTGTTGTCTGTTTCATATTTGTTAGACTTTGGGTTCCTTTGTCCAAGCCTCTGCTGTTCCCATGTTTATAGATGTACTAGGTTGGTTGTCATGCGTATGAATATGACTGAATATATAACGTATGAACCCCTGTGTCACAAGTCACATTTGCTTCGCTTTGTTGCCTCCATAAGAGTATCATGCACCCAAATATGCTATTTGGTAAGCTACTTTTTTGTGATTAGCTATTATGCAGTAATTCTTGTTAATTTTACACCGAGAAACACATGTTTCTTGTTGGTATATGTTATTAGCACCTATTTGTACTATGTTGTGACTCTTGGTGAGTTTGTCTTTTAGAATGTTCAAGATATCGTTTATCGTTTACTTCTCGGTCGGCCTCAGATCAGGGATTAATCGCTTACCATCCGATTAATTTATTTTATTGGTCGACTATTTATCGGCCAGTTTTTTTTGTTAATCCCAGATTCCAGCACCAAAATTCTTAAAACTATAATATTCAAAAACAATGTACTAGAGTGCTGCTTGTTCGGCCTCAGATTAGAGCACTAGCATTCTAAAATATGATATACAAAAACCAATGTTCAATGTTCAAAAATCTGCATATCAGCTGATAAATCGGCATATTGGCCAATAAGTTGCTTGTAAAAGCGTAAATCAGACTAAACGATAAGTCCTAGTTTGGCAACAAAGTTTTTCTAAAACTGAAGTATATCAATACCATAATATTCTAGTACATAGCAAAGCAGTACTTCAGTTTTTCTCTTTTCTCAGTTTTAGAAAAAAGAGGGTCTGGCTTCTTTCTCAAATACTTCAAAAAAACCATAGTTTTGGAAAATACTTCAGTTTTGAAACCGTATTATTTGGTTGATCCAAACACCTCAAAGTATTTAATACTTCAGTTTTTTTAGAAACCAAAGTATTTTCTCAATACTTTAAAAATACTTTGATGTCAAACGGAGCCTAAACACGGCAGATATGGCTTTATCTTATCAGTGACTCCCTGAGTTGTGATGAATCGTCTGGTAAATTGGCATATCGGTCGATATGTTTAACATTGGTCTTTTATGCTCCAGTAAACTAATAGTGTGCTATCTACAGGAAAGATTTGTCAAAAGGAGAGAACGTCTTCTAGGTCCTAATCTGTCCACCCTGAAGGTAACTATCTCATATGGTTCCTGTCTTATGGATTAGTCTCTTTTAGGTTTTAGCATATATATATATATATACATCCCTTTGTTAACATGTTTTATGTAATGCAGGCTATAGAGATTTTGACTGGCTGCTATATCTTGGTTCAGGTTTTCTCAATTTCTTTCCCTGTGTAATACCTTTGAAGTTACATTTTGGGTCCATCTGCTTTTTACTTGGTAGCTTCGTTTTATTAAGTACAATCGTTGTGTATTTTTCCATCATAAAAGGGGAATACTGTTGCTGCCATGGGTTCCTTTAAAGGATTGAAACAAGTTCGAAGGGTTGTGGAGGACTGCATAAAGAACATAAAGCATCCAGTATACCACATTAAGGTGAACGGATCTGTTTATGAGATATAATCTCTGAAGGAATGCAAATGTGATTTCTTATTTATTATTGTCAAACAAAGCAGGAGCTTCTAATTAAACGTGAGCTGGCTAAAAATCCTGCCCTAGCCACTGAAAGCTGGGACAGGTTTCTCCCAAACTTCAAGAAGTAAGGAACTTGCATCATATTTCTATTCTGGAGCTACTACCTCAGAAATGTACATCGTGCATCTGATGCTTCATTAATTGCTATTTTTCAGGAAGAATGTCAAGCAAAAGAAGCCGAATACTAAGGAGAAGAAACAATATACACCCTTTCCACCTCCTCAACAGCCTAGCAAGGTGAAGTCATTTGTTTCTTTCACTTCTAGAGTTTCTGTGCAGTTTACGATGCTGGTTTCATCAGTTCATTGATTGTTATGTGGTTAGCAGCCCTGCCATGCAGCTTTATATCTTGATGGCGTTGGTGGCCGTGTCCATCCCTTAATCTGATAATTTGATAATGATTTCGAAGCTATTTGAATTTGAAAGAAATAAAACCCATAGGCAGTAGATTTTCTTGTACTGTGCGGACTTGAAAATGTTCGTGTCTGCAGTTATTTTTTTGCCTATTGTGCTACTGTTGATTAATTTATCAATCTGGATGTAGATTGATTTGGAACTGGAGAGTGGTGAGTTTTTCCTGAGTGACAAGAAGAAGTCAGCAAAGAAATGGCAAGAGAAGTTAGATAAGCAGTCAGAGAAGTCGGAAGAAAAGAAAAGAAAGAGAGAAGCGGCATTTGTTCCGCCCAAGGTCAGAATGTCCTCTTGTATATATCTGTGGATTCTCTTTCTCTTGTACAGTAATAGTTACTAAATCTTGTTATTTGTTTCAGGAGAACACTCAATCCACAAAAACTGCCAGTGACAACAATGAGATTGCTGATATTACAAAATCCTTGAAGGTACATTGCTGTTGTGGTTTCATGCTCTGCTAAGTTTGCTCATGTTCTTTTAAATTTGTTTTTGAGTATGTGCTGAGTTTTTTAAGGGGGGAGTATGTAATTTTATTCCACTGCAATAGTATCTCATCTTTGTGTTTATACTCCCATGTGCAGAAAAAGGCAAAGAAATTCAGAAATAGTGAAGCACAGGAAAATGTGAAAATCGAGTCATATGTTGCTAGCAATGAAGAATCACTCTCCAAGAAGAAGCGTAAACCTTCATCCATGTAACTGCAGTGTGAATTCATAATGTCAGCGCCTTGTTTAATTGTTGCAATTAATTGAACCATTGCCATTCTGGTATGTCTTGCCCTTAAAATAGAACAAAACTTGAAGCTCTGGGTGTTCTTATGGTTTTTGTCTGTTTGTTGACAACTTTTATCAGGTTACCTCAGGAGTCAGGAACATCTGTTGCTTTTAATTAACCAGTTTATATCACGCCAGCTATTTTTGTAAACAATTTCAAGTACTCCCTTCATTCCATAAATAAGCGACACTTGGCAATTACAAAACGTGCTTTCATTCAAGACATAAATACTACTTCTCTCGGGAGTTACTACTCCCTCCGGTCCAGTTTATTAGGCAAAGTTCTTAAATTAGGTGCGCGTCTACCGGAGGGAGTAGTCATTTTCTCTCCTGCTCAAATTAAATGGTTTTTCAACCCAACAGATCGTGTGGCTATACTCACCAGCAGGTTGTTTATCCATGAAAATTTTCTAGCTTTCCATCCTGTCAGGCGTGCTCTCTACTTTTAGGGTTAAAAGTGCACACTAGTATCTCTGTTCCTAAATGTAAGATGTTTTGCTAGGTTATTTTATAGCTTCATAAAACATCTGAGGAGCGGAGGTAGTACAAAAATACAGCCATCAAGAACTTTCAACTTATGCGAAGGCATGGTTCTACTAAATTTTGCCTCGTATACAAAAACCAGACTTTTAACTTGTTTGGGAAGTTCTTCCAAGTACTATTAATCGAGCAGTCAGCCTGAACTTCGTCATCAAACCAACCACACATGCAACTTCCAGCTCACTCTTTCAACCCAAATTGCATCATCGAACCAACCAGAGTTGAAACTTTGAACTCGTGGACAGAGAACTTTCAACCTGACTTTTCTATAGAACAACTAAAAAAGAACAAAGAGAGCATCTCAATCCAAGATCTAGAGAAGTTCTCATGCTTCCATTGAACACTAGTTAGGAAGACGCGGTTTGCTACGTGCTTGGTGAGCAAGCAGAAAAACGATGAAAAATATGGAGTTGGATTTAAGAGAATTTTGTGTGTTAAGTCCATGGCCGTGTGATATGAATTTACGAAATGGTGTTGTGCTCAATCTATATTTTTTACTTTAGTAACCCACATTCTATTAATAGAACATATGATGACTTAGTAGTTCATTGGCATCGGCAATGCACATACATACACTTGAGAAGAAGTAAATGCATTTTTTTAGGAAGATCCTAAGGAAGAGACATGTAAATTTTGCGGAATCTATCTTTGTAAGACAGATTCTGCCGAGACAGATATAGTAACACACAATATGTCATAATTACCAACCTATGAACATTTAAATTATATTACCCGTTTCAACACATAGGTAATACCAAAGTGCATTCATCATCGAACCGCCACATGATAAATATTTATAACCGAAACTCTGAAAGATATAAGTGGTATCACTAAAATGGACAATGCTCATTATAGTCAAATTAAGACATATTAGAGTTGTGATCTAGAGATACAGATAGTCTTCTAAGCATCACCTGTCATTGCCTTATGTGATCTCATCATGAAGCAACTTTTCATCTTGGGCAGATAAGACAACTCTTCATCTTTGGCAAATTCAGGTTCAAAAGTGTTAGTATAGAGGCCGAGTTGCCTCTTGGGGCAGCTCCTCGCGGTATAGTGGCAGCACAATCGTTGTCCAATCGCAGTTGGTCTGCGTCCAGTCTATTCAGTGCACACTAAAATCATCATAGAAAGTAGATGACCAATTAAACAACACATGACCTTGAAGTTCAATGCGGGAAGAGGAAACACTATGGTGCAGTCATCGTTGAGGTGTAGCATCGCTGTTTGTAGGTCGCTGCCGGAGAACAGAGCCAGCGACTCGGGGAGATGCCGGCGACGGCTGCTCTGTCCGTGGGTGGTGGAGGAGCTGGCTGGGGATGTCTACGGCTGGTGCCAATAGACGAATGCACTGTGTCATATACGATCATGGTCCCACCTATCAATAGCTTCTATTGCCCCACCTATTTGAGTAAGCGCACCCATCTGTCATTTACTGCATATACTCTACTGTTAGGATATAAAGCGGCCCACTCGTCAGCGTGTAAGGACAACATCCTAAGGGTGAGAGATATTGTCTAGTCCAGCGGCGGAGCTATGTGTATGTCAGGGGGGCCACCGCCCCCCCCAGATTTTTAAGAATTAGTGAAGAAAATTTTTAGTAGGGACTTTGGTGTGAAAAAATAGAATAATCTGCCCCCCCCAAACATCCATCTTTTCAGTTTTGCCCCCCCAGGAATTCTGTGCTAGCTCCGCCAGTGGTCTAGTCCGACGTGTCATCATTGGACCTAGCCCTACCGACCTAGCCCTACCCGGCCCCACTCGTCAGTTGTTAATGGTCAAGGCCTTTGACCCAATGACAACCGTTCAGTTTGAGCTTTTCTCAGAGTTTCACACAAAAGAGAGGGGAAAAGCGAGCAAAGTTTTAGAGCGTGAACAAAACTGAGTAGAACTAACGAACCAGGAACAACAAAATAGAAAACGCTACTTTAAATAATATGAAAATGACTTCCTACCCAGGTGGGTAGTTATACACCCATCAGATAGATTACACATGTACATCTGGCCAAATTTCATTAGTCTTCTAATTATCTAACATTGGCGAAAAGATAGTATCAAACCACATGGCGCCCAAAGCGGAGCGGGCGAATCTTTTCACCGTCTAGCCCGTGCTTGGACAAATATCAGGTCACGACATTGATTTTCCCCCACCCTAGCTCCTCTCCTTCCAACTACGACTGACTCGGTGATGACGGCCATGCACGCTGCTCCATCCCGCTTGTCACCCACCCATGGAGAGATCGATGCCGCCATCCATGGCGCCTGCCAGTTGCTCCTGGCAACCACCAAATCCAGCACCCAGGAAATACCCCGACGGGCCAGCAGAGGGATGCTGGCTAGCATCACGCCCCCATGCTCAAGAATACCTCGACGCGGGCGCCTACCTCGCGGGGCGCGTGCTCGCCGTAGAAGTATTCGAGTACACAAGGAGTGGGGAACCAGGGACTGACAGAGCGGTGTTTGGCTGGGGACCGACAGAGCGATGCTCGGAGATGGGCGTCCCTGGCACGCGTGCTATGCGGGATGTCTGGAGCTCCATCTAGGTCCGGAGGCGGGCGTCGTGCCCAGGGTGGATCAGGGCCTGAGCGGCACGGTGCTATACAAAGAAGGCTTGTGTTGAGAAACCGCACAGACGCATCCCATGCTGGCTCCTTGGACAACAACCAGGATCTTTACCTGGCGGGGTTCGTTGTTCCTCCTCTTTCGGTTGTTGTGCGATGATGTTTCAACACGGATTTACGAAGTGTAAGTTGGGCTCCTGACACCATATCTCCACAAATTAGTTGAATATTCGTGCAAAGTCAACACAATCATCCCGTCGCACCTTTGCATTTTAGCCCTTCCACTATTTCGGATTTAGATAGCTGTCTAGGGGAGATCATAACCAGAAAAGGCCAACCTCCGACCCACCTAACCCTAAATCTCTACCACTTTGTCGTCCTCGTCGCGCCGCCTCCCCCCACCGCCCTTGTCGCGCCCCCACCTCGTCGTGCCACCTCTCTCCTCCACCTCCCGGCTGCAAGCTCGTGCTCGCGCTCACGCTCTGGCCGTCGAGTTCGTGCTCGCGCCACCACCTCTCCTCCATCTCCCGGCTGCAAGCTCGTGCTTCGGCCGTCGAGCTCGCGCTCTCCTCCCCAATCTTCCTTCTTGCCGGCGGATCAGATCAAGGCAAGGCAAGGAGGCTCGCGCTCACGCTCTCCTCCCCAATCTTCCTTCTTGCTCGCGCTTGCCTCATATCAAGGCAAGGAGGATCTAGATCTGGGGCTCCTCTTTTCATTTTAATTTTTTCTAGATTTACTGGAATTTTCTGTTTGTGTGGCACGGATCTGATTACATGTTGATGGGTTTCTACCTTGAAACATACGATTTCTTCTTGGGTAGATCTTGTTCATTTGTTTGTAGTATGAAATATGTTGAATCTTCTTTTCTAGATAGATAGTGTATGTAATATCTATGAATTTTGTATGGATTGTCAATTTTTTGTTGGATCGTGTATGGATCTTGTGTGAATCTTGATTCACTTGAAAAAATGTTAAGAATCTGTGATGAAAAGTTGTTGGTATTTATCTAGTTCATGTTGAATCTTGCTTGAATCTGACCCTTTTTCTTTTAATTTCGGTACGATACTGATATATTCCTATTTAATCTTCCATGAAACTACGAATCTGAAGGAAACATGTATGGGTACGGTAAAACACTGATGTATTAGATTGATTCAAACAGGGATATATGTAGATTGGAGTTTGTTCCAAAAATACTAATCAAATTTGTTTGTTGTTAGTGGTTTCAAAAAGAAATCAGTGAAGATTCATTTTAGTTTCGGTGAGTTCGGAATGGTGCTTGTTTCAGTGAGTTCCAGTTTCATACAATGAGTTTGGGACGGTGCTCGCTCCATCTAACTATGAAACTTGCATGAATCTTCTAAGATTCGGTTCTCTGATTCATTCATAGTGGTGTTATTTTTATTTATAGATTGAAATATGTATGAAACTTTATTGGATCTGTGTTTTCTTGTATGAATATATCTCCTATGGAACAATGTTATGGTGGTGTATGATTCTTGTATGAATATACCTTGCATGCGAAAAATATTTTATGAAAGAAATCTACTGTGAGAAATTGCTAAATATGTTTATGATCTATTTTTTCTTGACATTTTGAATTGAATCTGTGCTGATATTGTTACAAATCATTATATTATTTGTGATACCTCTGGAAAACTACTATGAAACTGGCCGAAAAAATAGAACTGCTATCAAACTTGTTTGAAACGAATACAAGCATCTCCGTTTGATATTGGCACATGTATGAAACAGACCACTTCTAATTTTTTGTATAAAAATTGTCCCTCGAAGACAGCAACGAAAACGTATAAAACCTGAAAATGCCAAGGGATAATAAGCAAAACAACAATAAACTCGAAAAGTGGGGTGAGAGGGTTGTTCTATAAAATGTCAGCACGAATCTCCAACAAATGGAGGGCACAGATGGTGCCGGGGGCCCAACTTACAGGAGGGGTTGCATTTCCCATGATGTTTCCGTTTGCTTCTGGTTGCCGGTTTCCTTTTTTAAAAATCTCAAGGACCCCATGTGCGGGTGTGCCTTGCCAAGTCCCCCATCCCCCATGGTCGTCGGTGCCGCCGAAGTCAATCAGCCCACCACTGGAGCTCGAAGCCACCATGTGGCTGCACGACGGCTAGCGGCGTCACCCTTGCCTTCTACATATGGCTGGAGCCACCGGCTCTGTCCACGGTAGCTTCTAGATTTTCTATAGGGTGGCCTAAACTGGAGATGTATATTTTTATAGGTAGGTTTTCCTTTATGAGTCACTAGAGTTTTTATTCATTAGAAGCGACCTTTTGTTTCAACTTCCTATGACATTAAGTGTGGTATCTCAGGCGGTTGAACTGCCAGTAACATAATCTATAAGGGCATGAAAAATATATAATTTTCATCACGGAATAATATACATAACATATGCTTAAAAATATTCACATAGCTCCGGTGGCACATGAACACAAAATCATCTCATTCATCATTTAACAAAGCCTTTGAGAAACATCATTGTAGTTAGATAATAAGTGTAAAACAAAGAGCTGAATTAATTGAATATTTCTATCAAAATGGACCGAGAAATGACAAGAAACCCTATGCTTTGCTTCTTGCAAATCGTTGTGTAGTCATCAAACACCAAAAGGAGGAGAATGAAAGGGGATTTACCTCTCTTGAGTTGCTTTTGGTATTAATGAAAACATGTTTAGTGGACTAACCATGTGCTTGAGTGTCATATAGGCTTATTTGAATATATCACAAGTTGGTTAGAGACCTCTCAGAGTTAAAAGAGATAAGTCGTTGTCCCGACATTTTTTATTTAATTGAGTGGATAGGATCAAGAGGGGGTCCACTTTGGAAGGTATGGGTGGAATAAAATCACATAGAAAAAACTTAAATTGCACCCACTAAACCTTCCCATTTCATTTAGAGAAAACTACCAATTCACATTGTTGGAATTGTCGGTTCTACATGCTCAAAACTTCTGGGGTTCCACCTTGGAACTATCGTTGGCCCGGATTGGCTAATATCCATCCAGCAAGTTCCTAGCCCTATTCCGTAGGTTGGCATCGGGTAGACACCGCGTGCCAACTCGGGATAACTCAATATATAGGCTTGAATGTTCGGACCAAAACTTGGGGCCAGAACTTCTAGCGCCATGTTGTGATTGTTTCAGCAGCAGTCTCACGTGGAGAGCAGCGATGATGTATTAGCTAGTGTGATGAATGTGGTAGACAGTGGAGATGGTGTTCTATGCACCGTGCAAAGCTCACAAGGTTTAGGTGTGCTTGTGTACACTACAAATCCTCAAGCTTTCGATGGATGAAGCTCTAGTGAAAGCTTTTCTCAACCATGGTTGGTGCTAGTAGTGGCGGCATCTTTGGGTGTCGTCTCCCTCCTTATAGGTGTCATCATGGAGCTCAATTTCCTCTTTATTCGAGGGCTTGGACCCTCCAAGTGAAAACCTAGGCACCAGTTTCTCTAGAGCAAGCAGTAGTGATGTTTAAGTCATGACCTTTTAGGAGGAATCTGAAAGGATAAGATGGTTAACCTAGAGGAGATGAATAGTTTTCTACAAATTTCTTTATAATCTTTTGCAAGTTTTAGGCTTTGCGGAATATAAGTGTGCCTAAATGCAAACTAGGTGAGGCAACCTAGATGATGATACAAGATACTTCAAGCACGAAGGCTATCAGAAAGTAAACAACACAAGTAAGATATTCGGTTTAGGAATAACTGAAGCACACGGAGACGAAGATGTATTCCCGTGTTCAGTCCCTTTGGGAAGGGGCTATGTCACATTGGAGAGGTGTGAGGTCCCACGAAAGATTCTCCAATGCCACAAAGTCTCACCTTCTTCTCCGAGCCTATTACACAAATAAAATAGCTCACTTACTCATGGTAGAATTTAAGGTAGTCTCCAAACCCTCACAAACTTTCCACGTGGCAAATCACGAGTCGAATGCCTCCGGGCGACCCTACCCTCCTAGGGTTTCCCAAAAACCCAAGAGTAATAAGAAAACTCGATGAAATCAAGGGGGTGAACTTTGGCTTGGTGGAAACATAGATTGGGACCTCCTCTTGCTTTCTACCAAAGGGATTTGAAGTTAATTGGTTGGGTAGAATGGGAGATCCTCAAGCTTTTGGTGTTTCAGCAATGAAGAGAGAGATCTCAAGGATAGAATCTGAAATGGAATGCCTAACCTATCAATGGAGAAGAAAGGGGGTATATATAGTCCAAGGGAAAATGTAGCCGTTTGAAGGCAGTTTCGTGCAAATAGGCATCAAGTCCGGCATCGCCGGACTGTCCGCCAGACGAACCGGTGATAAGTTCGACGAGTCGGGGCTTGATCCGAATCAAACCGGTGCCCCGCTGAAGTAGTCATCAGACTACTGGTTCTCCATATGGAATGTTCAGTTCGGAGGCCCACGGATTGATCCGGCGCCACGTCCGCTGGTGCCGGATTCTCTGCTGGTTTGTAGAAACCTCAAGCTGACACTTTTTCCCTTTGACTAAAGGCTTTTCTCTGATGGGTGTGATGGCTATATGGTGATAGGATGTGTGTATGACAGAATGATATCCCCAACAAGCTCATCGAGACCGCCCCTCTTAATAGTGCGATGTTTCCTATAAGACTCAAATGAAAAGTAGAGACAAACATAAAGAAACCACGAAACCACCGACTCTTTTCTTGAGTAGCGAATGGGGGGGGGGGGGGGGGGGTCTCACACCACGTCTCACCATCACTTGCAAACTGAAACCTATGTATACACTCGTAGGTAATCATTAGTCCACACTCTAGTATCAGTATAATCATTTAACTAAAATAATGGATAAGGGTTGTGACTCCAAGTGCACAGATCGTTTGTAGCTAGTTTTG
Organism: Avena sativa; assembly: GCA_916181665.1. Lineage (NCBI taxonomy): Eukaryota > Viridiplantae > Streptophyta > Magnoliopsida > Poales > Poaceae > Avena > Avena sativa. The sequence continues at coordinate 398,570,395 of OV702281.1, forward strand.
AAATAAAGATATCGAACCCACATGGAGCAGTAGGCGAAAGACTAAAATTGTTTTAACTAAAACTAAACAAAGTACTTAAAGAATAATTCTAAGATTCAAGAAAAGTAGAATTGTTTTTGTTTTTTTGGTTGAGTGAAACAGTAAAGTAAAATGAAGTAGCAGAAAGTAGTAATCGCGTGTGTAAGAAAGATTAAAATTGCAATAGGGGTAAAGCGTGCTCAAGGAGTGGTGGATACACTACTAGCAATTTAGAATAAGTGATCAAGATTATTATAACGAATATTCTCATGATATGCATGTATGTGGGAGGAGCTCCATATATGGATGATTAGGCAGCGAACACTACTCACACCATCCTTCATAACCACAACTGACAGATAAACTACATCAATCAAATTATCCCGCTATTAAGGAATTTATCCCACGGTATGGACATGGCTTAATGAGTTCTCCTTGCTTCCCCAAGTTAGTATGTAAAGGATGACAATGACTTTATAGTCACAGTAAGTGCTATCATCCCTCCTTCTACCAAAAAGTAATCCCCTTCACCGAGTCCCCGCAAGAGGCAAATATTAAGGAGGTGCACAACTCCCAACATCAAGATGAAGACAATTAACACATACATATAATGTTGTATAACATAATAATCCCTATTTCATCTCAATCATATATTAGGGTTTCTCCATATCCCTAAGAACTAATGATCTACTTAGACATGGAGGCAATCAACATCATGACAATGGTAATGGAAATGATTATCGATGAATAGTACTTGTATAAATCCATAACTAGTGAAAGAATTACAACAAGATCTAGATGGGATGGATGGAGATGATGCTGTGATGAAGATGCAATGGTTGATGAAGATGGAGATCGATGCCTTGGCCTCCCAGATCTTCTTAGGGCAAAGATGGATACCTAGGGCAAGTTCCTCCTCCAGATCCCTTCTGGAGGTGAGGTTTTTGGCGATTTCTGGGTGTTCTGTATGTCGTCTCTCTGAACCAGTTGCACGGGGTAAAAATATTTGAGGAGGCAGAGGCGGCGCCAACTATACGACCGGAGCTATACGGTGGCGGGCCGTATAGTTGGTCGTCAACTCTTCCATATCCTTTGCTCGCTTCACGTTTTCTTGTGGTATTATTAATATTTCCCTAATAAGCAATTTACATAGTTTTTGGCTCCTTTTCACTCCAATATAACTGATCCAAGAATTGTGTATATTGGATCCATCATCTGATCTGATCCTAGTGAAAATAAACATAAAAAGTGCGTGCGAACACCATAATACCAAGATCCTACATCTATAATGCAAAATGATAACCTAAAACATGATGCAAATATGCACTCATCAACTTCCCCAAGCTTAGACTCTTGCTTGTCCCGAGCAAGTTTAGCTTAATGGATTTGATCCTCATATTCATGAAGCTGAGTCGATAAAATAAATGAGGCATTTGCAACATGTGTTTATCATAAAGGATATTTATATATAAATAAGTTCATGAATAGTAATTTACTCGAACCATCCAAATAATATTAGCAGGCTTCCACACCTTAGCAATTAACAGTTCATAAAAGATTATTCTCAACATGATGTAAAGGTATTCGGTTCAACCAAATGAGTTAGTGAGGTAGTCCCAAGTGTTTTTAGGATCAACATATTCACTTGGGATTCAAAATCTCAAACGTCTCTTTGTCTTACTATAATATAGTGGTATATGCCTACTTGCTCTTTCCACATTCACTCTTTTCTTCATCTTTTTTTCTTTTTCTATTTGTTCTCACACTTTTGTTTAAGTGATGTGCAAAGAAGCTAGCCATATATTCCACCTCATGTAGGAATTTCAAAGTTTAACGATCTCAATTACCAAATTCCAAATATATATGAAGCATCTTTATAACTTGAGTATTCTACCTCAGCTTGTTCTCACTCTATTTGATAGCACTTATAATTTATCATTTGTTCAAGGTTTTTATTTTTAATCTCAATTAATTAGATAATCTCTCCTTTTTGTAAATCAAACCATTGACCTACAACATATTGATCAAATTATCTTTATGTGTTCCGTTAATACCAGTGGTGTGGAAGACTCCTATTGCTATCATCAAGTGCAAGTAAAATCATAGTCAAGCCATTCATATATCCAATAAGACGAACTCAAACTCAATAATGCTCCATATATTATAATAAACTCAGAATTTCATAAATGGGATCATCTATTCCTGAAGGGAATCCTAATTATGCATTTTTTATTTTTAAACTCGAACTAATGCAAAACTAAGAGTAATAAACTTACAAGATTGATTACAAGGTTTTAGAGATCTCCCCAAGCTTGTAATCAAGCCAGGCAGGATCAAATAACTCCTTGCTGGTACCTATTCCTCCTCCTGGGTAGTAAGAGCATTGTCTTCCTCTCCTGGGTTGCTAAATTTAGACATGATTGCGAGGCGGATGCAGCTTGGCCATGTCGTATTGAAGCTTCAAAATTTTCCTTTTAAGGAATTTCTTCTCATTTGTCAACTCAAAAACAGTTTTAATCAAGAAACCAATTCTACCATCGATGTCATTGACCTTTTTCTCAAGGTATCTGCTCATCATCCAATAGGAGTCAATCCCTTCTCCAATAGTTTCAATACATGCCTTTGAATCTTTTTCCAACTGATAGATCTTATCATGAATCTCATCTTGCTGCACCTCCTTGGGTTTGAGAGGTGGCGGACTAATAGGAGTTTTATAATAAGATCCTATGTTGTGACGGTAAGGATTAGGGAGATACTCATCCTTGCTCCTTCCATGATCTGATTGCCTCATCATCTCCATCCTTTGCAGGAACATGTCCTCCAAATTTGGGAGAGGCTTGATCTCCGAGATGGATGACGATGATGCTTCTTTTGGTTCCACCTCCTCTATCCTCTTCACGGGCTTCTCTTCCTTCTCCTTCCAAATCTTGTTGACATGGAAAGGCTGCATGGCTTCGCTGCACGGATGCTGTTAGAAGGGGGGGGGGTATGGAGATGACGATGGTTTTTCGAGGCTGGAGGTTGTAGTTCTGCGAAAACTTAATGAAAAAGGTTAGATGAAACCGTCTTTAAAAGGGCAGGTCAAAAATCCTAGCCGCTAGGCTTAACGAGCAACTATACGGGCGCGGATCGTATAGATACCGCCGTATAGTTGCGAACCGACTATAGATTTTTTTATTATCTAAGGTGGTACCAACTATACCGCTGCAAATATATGGCCAGAATATTTCTTCCCGCTGTATAGTTGGTCGTTAAACTCTCTATATCCATGCATAAAAATTTGGCGATGCGATGAATAACTATACGGCTGGAAATTTATTTCCCGCCGTATAGTTGGTCGTTAAGGTTACAGTATACATCAAATTTTATCTATTTCTTTTATAATTCTTTATTAGTCTAAAACTTAATGAAATACCAAGTTTTGAGAGAAAAATGACAACTTAAATTTTTGACCAACATTACATTCATTGAACGAGATTTTTATCATGACCAAATTTCTTTTATTTCACAAGAGCTTCAAGTGTTCCTTTATTCAATCTCAAACTTAGCTAAAACTTACATGGAAACTTAAAACTTACTCGTCCCTTTATTTCACATGGGTTGCCTCCCATGAAGCGCTCTTTTCTGGTCTATAGCTTGACCATAGTGTTGCTCACTTCGTCTCGATCTTGTCTTTCTTCCAGTTACCATTCCTTCCATATTTTTGCTCAATCAACTCTTCTGGGGTAATTATTCGTACGGTAATTGCACTTATATCTTATTTTGGACGATAATGCTTCAAGCGTTGTCCATTCACTATCCATGAAAGAGAGGGTGTTTTCCCTTGGAGCTTCACTGCTCCCGATGCATAAGCTTCTTCAACTATATACATGCCTTCCCACTTTGATCCGAGCTTCCCTAGAAACAACTTAAGGCGAGAGTTATAGAGCAAAACTTTAAAGACTTTATCTTCTATTTTTATATCATGCCATCTTTTTACTTTTTCTTTAAACAATCTAGCATTTTCATAAGCCTCACTCCTAAACTCATCTAAATCATGTATATCTAATAAAAGTTTTTCTCCTGCTGCTTTAAGATCATAGTTTAAGATCTTGATTGCCCAAAAGGCTCTATGTTCCAATTTAAAGGTAAGTGGAACGCCTTACCGTATACCATTTTATATGGTGTCATACCCATCGGATTTTAAATGTAGTTCAGTAGGCCCAAAGAGTGTCATTTAGCTTGTATAACCAATCTTTTCTTGATTTATCCACCGTATTCTCGAGTATGGTCTTCAATTCTCTATTAGAGAGTTCCAATTGACCACTCGTTTGAGGATGATATGGTGAAGCAACACGGTGAGTTACTCCATATTTGCTGATGATTTTCCTGAAAGTTCCTTTCATAAAATGATAACCACCATCAGTAATTAAAAATCAAAGAACTCCAAACCTGGGAAATATGACATCTTTGATCATCTTCATGGAAGTAGCTGCATCTGCATGATTAGTTGGGATAGCTTCAAACCATTTAGTAACATAATCGACAGCAACAAGAATATGTAGCCATTTGATTCTATAAAAGGTCCCATGTAATCCATTCCCCATACATTAAATGGTTCAATTATAATACTATAATTCATTGCCATATCTTGTCTTCTGCCTATATTACCTCTTATCTGACAAGCATCACAATATTCCACATACCTTTGTGCATCCTTGAACAAGGTGGGCCAATAGAATCCGGATTGAAGTACCTTTTCCGCAGTTCGCCTGCCTGCATGATGTCCTCCATAAGGGCTGCCATAACAAGATTGCAAAATTGCATTCATTTCATGATTAGGAACACACTTTCAAATCATTCCATCAGGTCCATGACGATAAAGAAATGGATCATCCCAAAAGTAGTGTGTGAGATCATTAAAGAATTTCATTATTTTATTTCTTGTCATACCAGGAGGTACAAATTTTATTGCGAGATAATTAGCATAATCTGCATACCAATTTTTGCTAAGTATTCTCCCGGAAATGACTCATTTTTAGGTACGGGGTCGGTAATTACTCCCTCCATCGTAGATAGATGATCTGCTACTGGATTATCCTTACCCCTCCTATCTACTATTTGTAAATCATATTCTTGTAGTAATAATACACACCTAATCAACCTGGGTTTTGCATCCTTTTTCACAAGAAGTGACGCAAATCTTGGTGATCTCTATGTCCTAATACAGCTCCTAAAGCATAGTCACTAGCATCACACATGATTTCAAAAGGTTCATCCCACTTTGGAGATTGCATGATAGGTGCTGAAATTAATTTGTTCTTAAGATTTTCAAAAGCTGTAATGCAGTCGTGATCTATATAGAACAAAGTTTCTTTATCAAGAAGGTTAGTGAGAGGCATAGCTATTTTAGCAAACTCTTGTATAAAACGCTTGTAAAAACCTGTATGTCCCAGAAACATTTTTAAGTTTTTAATGTCTTGAGGTATGGGAAGATTTTCTATAGCACTTATTTTGGTCTTATCTATTTCTATACATTTTTCTGAAACCTTATGTCCAAAAAATTTACCTTCTCTTTCCATAAATCGACATTGCTCCCAGTTTAAAACTAAGTTTTATTGCATGCATCTCTGCAAAACCTTGGTTAAATTGTAGAGAAAATTATCAAATGTTGTTCCACAAACAACGAAATCATTTGTTAGAACTTCCATAGTTTTCTCAACAAGATCATCGAAGATTTTTAAAATACATTCTTGAAAGGTTGCAGCTGCATTACATAAGCCAAACGAGATTAATCTATAAGCATAAGTACCATAAGAACATGTAAAAGTTGTTTTCTCTTGGTCTTCGGGCTGTATATCAATTTGAGAATAACCGGAATAACCATCAAGAAAACAAAAATAAGAATTATTGCTTAGTCTTTCTAAAATTCTATCCATGAATTGTATAGGTTTATGATTTTTGTGTGTCTCACGGTTTAGTCTTCTAAAACCGATGCACATGTGATACCCAACAATATGCCTTATAGGGACTAGCTCACCATCCTCTTTCATAGCAGCATCAAGACCCCCATGTCTTGGTATGCAATGAGCTAGGCTAACCCACTTACTATAAGAAATAGGATATATTATGTCGGCATCTAATAAGCGTATAACTTATTTTATTACTACTTCTTTCATTTTTGGATTAAGTCTTCTTTGTGTGTCAACTATAGGTACATCATCTTCACGCATGGTAATCTTATGTGTCACAATGGATGGATCTATTCCTTTAATATCACTTAGAGTATACCCAAATGCTTCACGATGTTTGATAAAAAATGAAAATAAGTTTATTTGTTTCATTTTCTGATAAATTTTTACTACTAATAATAGGACATTTATTTTCATTATCTAAAAATTCATACCTCATATTGTCTAGAAGTCGTTTCAATTCAATTGGTGGAGGTTCTTCATCACCTTTTCTTACCAGTTCTTCATAGTCATGTGGGTTTTATGCTTCCGGGATGGAGTCAAGGTAATCATCCATGTCTTCTCTTTCCTCATCATCTAGTGCCTCTTCCCAATTAATTAAGATCTTTTCTACTTCATCTTGGGGAGTGCTGAAATGAATCGCGGATAGCTCGGCAATTGTTTTCTCTTCCTTGATATCTTGTATTTCATATGGCCTCTTTTTATGTTGGGCAAAGTGGAACGTCATTTCCTCCTCTCCAAACATCATGGAAATAGTATCCTCCTTATTATCAATTCGAGCTTTGGTTATAGAGACAAAAGGCCTGCCTAAAAGATGTTGGAGATATGCCCAAGAGGCAATAATAAAGTGGGTTATTATCATATCTTCATACTTATGATAAATGTTTACATACCATGCTATAATTGTATTAACATGAAACATTAATACTTGTGTGATTTGTAAACATAAAAGAGTCCCTAGTAAAGCCTCTTGTTAAACTAGCTTGTTGGTTAATATATGATCATGGTTTCCTGATCATGAACATAGAGATGTTATTAACAACAGGGTCATATCATTAGGAGAATGATGTGATGGACATACTCCTATAGATAAGCATAGCATAAAGATCAAGTCATTTTAATAGTTCAATTGCTATATGCTTTCTGATACATAGTAACCTAATTCCTTCGACCATGAGATCATGCATATCACCTTTACCGGATGGATGCTTTGATGACATCAAACACCACACCGTAACTGGGTGGCTATAAAGGTGGCATTGAGTGTTCGGAAAGTATTGGTTGAGACACATGGATCAGGAATGGGATTTGTCCATCCATATGACGGATAGATATACTCTGGGCCCTCTCGGTGTAATGTCATCCAATTAGCTTGAAAGCATGTGACTGGCTCACAAGGGATCACATATCACGGGAACGAGAAAAGAGTACTTATCGGTAACGAGGTTGAACTAGGTATGCAGAGATACCGACGATCAAAACCTCGGATAAGTAAACTATCGTGAGACAAAGGGAAATTGGTATCGTATGTAAGTGGTTCATTCGATCGCAAAGTAATCGTAGAAATATGTGGGAGCTATATGAATTTCCAGATTCCTCTATTGGTTATTGTTCGGAGAAGTGTCTCGATCATGTCCGCATAATTCACGAACCGTAGGGAGACACACTTAAGGATTCGACGTTGTTTGAGTAGTTATGGAATGATGAGTAAGATACCGAATGTTGTTCGGAGTCTCGGATGGAATCCGGGATATCACGAGGAGATCCGGAATGGTCCGGAGAATAAGATTCATATAAGGAAATTCCTGTTTCGGAGTTGGAGAATGGTTCCGGTGTTTTCATCGGGAATGTTCTAGAAGGTTCCGGAATGTCCGGCACACCGGAGGGGAAAGGGTACATGAATGTGTTATATCAAGTTGATATGATTGCATCATGTACTAGGTGTCATCGCTGTACCAAAATAGAGGGTTTATTCAAATCCTAGTTTGAAAAGTCAAACGGCTAGTTTGAAAGTCAAACGGCTAGTTTTGGGAAAGAGGAGAAGGAGGTTTGAAACCGACTTGGGGGAGGAGTTCCTCCTCCCACTGCCGGCCCACCTTGGGTCCGAGTTGGGGAGGGACTCCCCTCCCCAGGCGCGCCTCCCTCCACCTATAAGAGGAGGGGCAGGGCTCCCCTCCTAGACACACAAGTTGCCTCCCTCTAAACCTAAACCCTAGCCATAGCCTAGGGATTTCTCCCAAGCCGCCGAGTTAGAGCTTCTAATTGCCCTAGCCGCTGATTTAGCCCCTTCTAATTGGTGTGTCTAAACCCTAGATCACCAAGGCTCTCTCATAGTCCACCATACTCGCTCCGGCTTAAGGCGAAGCCCTGCGAGATCTCCCCTCTACTTCCGGTACCACGCCGTCGTGCTGCCGGAATCGCGAGGAGAGTGCTACAACCTCCGCTGCCTGCTGGAACAAGGGAGAGGAAGGTCTTCGTCGAGTACCAAACGTGTGACCGACTGCGGGAGCGCTGCCGGAACGCAGCGCCGGAAGGATCGTCTACGTGATCTTAAGATCGGCAAGAGTATGACTACATCACCCACGAGAATCTGCTCTCGTTAACCGCTTTGGAATCTTCGAGGGTGAGTTCCTCTATCGACTCGTTGCTACAATCTAGTAGATAGATCTTGGCTTGTTTGTTTGCATGCGGTAGAATTTTTTTTTGTTTTCCATGCTACGAATCCCTACAAAAGAATAGGACAAAAAGTATCTCGAGGCATATCAACAATATGAAAATCGAGAGAGTACATGAGTGGTCCAATAAAAACATATACATTTCAAATAACACCTTCTGGTTTTATATTAGTTCTATTAAACAATTTAATAGTGGCGTCTACCGGTTCCACATCTTGATTATTTAGTTTTTACCGAAGTTCTTCATAAAGTGATGAAGGCATAATATTTATTGTGGAAATCGGCTCACAAATTCCGTATAAGTAAGTTTCTCCACAGTATATAGGAGTCACAGGTTTAGAAGTTTCCTTACCTTGTATCTTACCTATAATGAAGTCTGAAGTTCCAGAGTCTAGCATAACTACTTTATTTTCCATGATTCTTGCCTCCATAAGATCCTTAAATATAACAATATTTGCATTGATATCTTCGGGGTTCTTTTCCGGTTTATTTGATCTTCTCTTTATACGTTCTTCCTCCCTGCATTTTTTTAATATTCTCTTGAATAGCCTCAGAGGAAAATTCTACCAATGATACTTCCTCTCTTGATCGCTTCTTTTCTTAAAGGTGTTTGTGAGGTTCCCATCCCGCAGGTACCTATAAATGCCCTGCATAATTCTCAATAATTTTCTTTACCGAATAAGAATCAATACCGATGGTTTTAATCATCACAAGTCCTTTGATCTGCAAGAAAGTCGTTAACACAAGCATATTCAGAAAAACTTTTCATATTGCTCTCATCATTTTTAAGACTTTCTATTGTTTGTTTCATTTTCATTATTAATTTCCAAGATTCATCATAAGTGTAAGATAGGAAACTACCATTAGATGCGGTATCTAGGCTCGTTCTATTTTTATTATTAAGCCCTCCATAGAATGTATGGGCGATTAACCAATCAGGCAAACGATGATGGGGGCAATTGTCTAGATAGCTTTTATACCTTAGATAGCCCTTCATATAAACTCTCATCAGGATTATTTTTGAAACTAATAATAATACCTCTCATCCTGTGAGATTTGCTTTCTGAGTAATATTTTGACAAGAAAGTGGTTGTCAAATCCGTCAACGTCCTTGGTGCTTCTGCACAAAAGGATCTATACCACTTGTAAACATTATTAGAGAGAGTTTGTATAAACAACTGGATTTTAACCTTATCAAGGTCACAATCATCAAATATGAAGGAACCAAAAACATCTTCAAAGAATTGTAAGTGTCCATATGGACTCTCTTCATTGGTCCCTAAAAACTTCTTAGAGTTAAGTAACTCAAACAATAAAGTATGGATCTCAATACCATCGGGGTTTATGCTTCTATTGACAGTTATAAAAGCATCCATGAGCGAACCCATATTCCTTACTACCTCAAGCTGCTTTAAATGCTGAGTGTTGTCCATTGTTATGGTCCTGCAACTCAAATAAAAAATTAGTACAACAAAAGTAAATAACTAAAAGTAAAGTGACTTATAAAGCTCCCTGGCAACGGTGTCAGAAAATAGCTTGATGACTGCAAGTGCACATATCGTTTGTAGCTAGTTTCGAAATAAAGATATTGATCCCATAGGGAGCAGTAGGCGAAAGACTAAAATGCTTTTAACTAAAACTAAACAAAGTAGTTAAAGAATAATTCTGAGATGCAAGAAAAGTAGAATTGTTTTTGGGTTTTTGGTTGAGTGAAACAGTTAAGTAAAATGAAGTAGCAGAAAGTAGTAATCGCGTGTGTAAGAAAGATTGAAACTGCAATAGAGGAAATGCGTTCTCAGGGAGTGGTGGATACACCGCTAGCAATTTAGAATAAGTGATCAATATTATTATAATGAATATTCTCATGATATGCATGTATGTGGGAGGAGCTCCATATGGATGATTAGGCAGCAACCACTGCTCACACCATCCTTCATAACCACAATTGACAGATAAATGACATCAATCATATTATCCCGCTATTAAAGGATTTCTCCCGCGGAATGGACATGGCTTAATGAGTTCTCCTTGATTCCCCAAGTTAGTACGTAAAGGATGACAACAACTTTATAGTCACAATAAGTGCTAACATCCCTTCGTTTACCAACAATAAATCCCCTTCATCGAGTCCCCGCAAGAGGCAAATATTAAGGAGGTGCACAACTCCCAACATCAAGATGAAGACAATTAACACATACATATAATGATGTATAACATAATAATCCCTATTTCATCTCAATCATATACTAGGGTTTCTCCATCTCCCCAAGAACTAATGGTCTACTCAGACATGGAGGCAATCAGCACCATGACAATGGTAATGGAAATGATTATCGATGAATAGTACTTGTATAAATACACAACTAGTGAGAATTACAACAAGATCTAGATGGGATGGATGGAGATGATGGTGGTGATGAAGATGCATCAGTTGATGAAGATGGAGATTGATGCCTTGGCCTCCAGATCTGCTTAGGGCGAATGTGGATCCCTAGGGCAAGTTCCCCCTCCATATCCCTTCTAGAGGTGAGGTTTTCGCGATTTCTGGGTGTTCTATATGTCGTCTCTCTGAACTAGTTGCACGGGGTGAAACTATTTGAGGATGCGGAGGCAACGCCAACTATACGGCCGGATCTATATGGTGTCGGGTCGTATAGTTGGTCGTCAACTCTTCTGTATCCTTTGCTCGCTTCGGGTTTTCTTCTAGTATTATTAATATTTCCCAAATAAGCAATTTACGTAGTTTTTGGCTCCTTTTCACTCCAATATAATTGCTCCAAGAATTGTGTCTATTGGATCGATCATCTAATCTGATCTGATCCTGGTGAAAATAAACATAAAAAGTGTGTGCGAACGCCGTAAAATACCAAGATCCTACATCTACAATGCAAAATAATAACCGAAAACATGATGCAAATATGCACTCATCAAGGGCATATTGCCCTTTCAATCTCCCCTTTCTAGTTAACAATGACAAACTAAGCTAGAGTCACAAAAGCATATTATGATGATTTTATAAAGATGTTTCCATTGAAAATATTAGATGAGATCCCCCATAAAGTGTGCATAGGGTTGAATTTTCTTTTGGAATGCAAAGTGCAATAATAGGAATATGGAGAGCTCCCCCAATATATTTAGGAAACAAGCATGGCATACATAAGATAAAGGCATGGATAACTAGCAAGAAGTAAACACGGGCAAGATAGCCTAGAGATATCCAAGTATGGTAAGAAAAGTACAACTTGTCATACACAGAGAAGGTTCAAATGGTTCTAAATAGCAAATAGTATCACAATCCAACAAGAACCAAATAAAGTAGTAATGCTTGTGCATACGGCAAAACCCGGAACCCCGACAAATGTCCCCGTAATCCTAGATAGTCTCTACTCTCTTCTCCCCCTTTGGAATAGAAACACCAAAAAGGAAAGAGGGGAGTAGAAGATGCTAGCACTCAGGGGAAGAAATCAAGGTCACGAGCATGATCAAGAGTATCGGAGGACTCTTCCTCATATTCGTCTTCTCCTTCTTCATCGTCCTTTCTCATCATCATCATCATCATCCCCGGGTGCGGCAGAAGAACGCTAGGGATCAAACATAGAATATTAAGAGGGATCAAAGCCATGGAACATGTCATCATAAATGGGATGCATCACATAGTTGACAAAGTTGAAACGATTCGAGCTCATTGCCAATTGGAGGAACACCATGTCCACGCTCAGCCATGAAAGCATTATGTCTCTTCCTTGTTTCTTGGGTCAACTCTAGTCCTTGATGGGCAACATCATGAGTGCTCTGACAGATATCCCATAAGTTGGTGAAGAACTTGGATAGACCCTTCTTAGGGGCATGGACAGTGCAACCAGAGCTAGAAGCATGAGGCAGTGGGATATAAGGAGCCTTAGTACTTTCCTCAGCAGGCATCATCTCAGGAATATCAAGAGATGAACCATGGCAAAAAGAGTGATCTTTTCCATCTTGTACAGCTCGCCACAAATTGCATTATTGGGATTCACGACCACATAGATCAACTGCTGAGCAAACTGACTGTAGTTGGGAGTCACGCGCTTCTCCATAGACCACTGAATCTCACAGAAGATGAAATCACAACCATGAATTTTCCGAAGACGACTGGCAATAATACATGACATTGATATGGTAGGCACGCCAGTTGGCTTCATCACCAGCCTTGCCGGAGAGGTTCTCATAGAACAACTTGGCCAAAGAGTGATAGTAGAAATAAATGCCAGAAATCCCGGGAGACGGCTAAGATGGATTGGGAGGATAGCAGTGAGCAATGTCAACAAATGTCATAGCCTTCTGTGAATGAAAGCAGAAAGAATTGTCAGTCTTGTCACCTCCATATCTCAGGGCCTTGCAAAACTGCTCAAATATCACTGTGTAGGGCTCAGTCCCAGTCATCCAAGTGATGGTCCAAGCTGGATCAGAATGAAAGAATACTGATACGTCGGAAACCCATCTATAATTTTTGATGTTCCATGCTTGTTTACTATCTACTTTGCCTTTCTTTGTCCACATTTTGAGGTGTTTTTATATGTTTTCTGGAACTATCCTATTAACAAGTTGCCATAGTGCCAGTTGCCTGTTTTCTTCTATTTTTGGTTCCAGAAAGGCAAAAAATCAATATTCTCGAAATTGGACGGGACAAAAGATAAAGTCAATATTTTACCGTGGGCAACACGAAGCTAGAATACGAGACAGAGGAGGCTCACCAGGGGGCCACACCCCCAGGCCGCGCAGGTGGTCTCACCTCGCGCCTCGGGGGTGCAGCCGCCCTGGTGAAGGGATACGAGTAGGCTATACTAGTGCAAATCAAAATTTTCTACCGCGTAAACCAGGATTACTGTTGTCATAGATCACGGGATTACCACTAGACACGCAGTTGCGGAATTGATGAAGCGCGTCGAGGCAGTGCAGACGTTCCACGTCTCCTCCTTGTCCTCGTCCCACGAGAAGCTCCCCTTGCGCGGCTCGTCCAAGTGCCACAGATGTAGCACCTCCGAGGTATCCACACGTGCGGGGTGGAAGCGTCAGACGCTGGACTCCTAGGTCCGCGCGTGCAACACAGGCGTGAGGTGTGTTGGATGGGTGGAATGGTCTGAGGTCTAACTCTGGTCAGCTCGCCCCACCCTCTCTTATATAGGCGTCCCTAGTGGGCTTCTACATTAGCAGCCCATTAGTAGCCTAAGCCTGGTTTAATTCGGATCTAATCCTCATTAGGCTTCCAGCCCCTTAAGTGTGTGACCCTATAGGTTCATATACGTATAGACATGACATAATACACTTATTATGTCAATAGTTGGTAGCGGCCTCTAGCAAGACGTACCAACTCCTAAACGCATACAAAGATCATATCGGACGAACCATCACAAGGTTTAGTACATGTATTTACCTTTGCCTCACGATATTTGGTCTAGCTCCAAGCTGACCTCTCTTTCTCGATACCATAACTCGGAATCCCTTTACTAGGTTAACTCTTAACCTTATGTAGCACGGCCATGCATTTCTGGATCCGATCACTCGAGGGGCCCAGAGATATCTCTCTCAAGTAGAGAGGGGCAAATCCCATCTTGATTGGCCATGCCTTGCAGCATGTTTCAGGACAAACCCGAAAGCTACCTTTATAACTACCAAGTTACAGTGCAACGTTTGATATCCCCAAAGTAGGTCGATCCACATCTCAAGTACATGCGGCAATCTCAGGTCTAAGGACAAAACGTACACGATGTGTAGAGAGAGATCTGCAACTAATTGCCAGTCTCAAGTTGGGTCAGTCCAACCCCATGTTCATAACATGTGTCCACATCGTTGGTTTGACATCTCCATGTCTATGATTTGCGAAACATAGTCATCAATCAATCGATGTGCTAGTCTAATATTCACATGTGTCCTCACATGAACTCTGACTAGGGACAACTATTAAATAACCATACAAGTAAAGAGTTTCACAAACAATTCACATAATTGCCAATCAATACAAGTTGCCTGATATGGATATTCAAGGAACATTACAATAACTCATGGATACATAAGAAATATAATCATCTCTATGATTGCCTCTAGGGCATATTTCCTTCACCTGGTGCCCCCTGGCTTGCCTCTTCGCCTATAAAGTCCCCCCGATGTAGAAACCCTAGACACTTGATCAAAATTCCATGAAACCGTCTGTAGCTGCCGCCACCATCGTCCCTAGATCGGGGGGGGGGGGGGATCTCTTCCCGACACCCTGCCGGAGGGGAGATCATCCCGGAGGCCTTCTTCTTCATCATACCAGCCTCCGGTTTGAAGCGTGAGTAGTTCCACCTTGGACTACGGGTCCATGTAGTAGCTAGATGGTTGTATCTCCTCCTTGTGCTTTCATGTATAGATCTTGTGAGCTCCGTTCATGATCAAGATCTAATCAATTTGTAATCATGCATGTTATGTTTGTGGGGATCCGATGGATATTGAGATTACCATGTCAGATTGATTAATGGTTTTGTCTTATGATTCTATCATGTCTGTGTTGTTTGTGATCTTGCATGCTCTCCGTTGTTAGTAGCTATCTTGGCCAAATAGTTGCTAGTGACTCCAAGAGGGGGTATTTATGCTCTATAGTGGGTTCATGCCTCTAGTTTCCAAGGGAAGTGACAGAAATCTCTTCGGTTGTAGATGTGTTGTTGCCACTAGGGAGAAAACAATGGTCTCTTGTTCATGTAACAAGTGGATTGTTTACTTTTCACACTTTGCTTAAAGCAGTTGTCTGTTGCTTGCAACTTAATACTGGAGGGGGTTCGGATGATAACCCAAAGTTGGACTTCCAGTCATAGATGCAGTTGGATGGCGGTCTATGTATATTGTTGTATTCCCCAATCGAATCTCATAGGATATTTTTGTCTAGTATTGCATTGTTATGCCTTGCTCAGTTCCTTTCAATTGCCCTGCTGTAATTTGTTCACCCTTCATGCTGTTTGTTTATCTAAGGAGAGCACCTCTAGTGAACTATGGACCCCGGTCCAATCTTTACCATTGATACATCTTCCACTGTTTACTTGCTGCAAACCATCATCACCTTCCACATCATACAGTTAATCCTTTGTTACAGCAACTGGTGAGCTTGACAACCTCACTGTTTAGTTGGGGCAAAGTCTTGAGTTTGCGTTGTGTAGGTTTCCACGTTGCTTGCAACACCTTTGAGATGTTTCCTTCCTCCTACTGGTTTGATAACCTCGATTTCTTACTGAGGGAAAACCTGTTGCTGTGCTGCATCACACCTTGCTCTTGGGGTTTCTCGACGAAGCGCTCCGTGTTGACGCAGCGCCATCAAATACTATAGCATGGAACTGGTGGATGAGAAAATGGCATAGAGCCTCTTGCATAGTGACAAGATCAAACACATCCATCTTCTTTAGAGCAGCGTCAATGATCTGGAAGTACGAGGAGGCATATAGATGATACTGCTCAACATTGAGAACCTTGGGTGAAATTGCAATGGACGTCGTCTAGGGACGGGGTGAATAGGATTTTAAAATTATTACGGTTTAGGATCTAATAAATGTGGAATAAAAACTAACATTTAATATATTGAGCACAAAACCTAACCCACTAGGTTCACCTAAGTGCACCAACAACCTATGCTAAGCAAAACAAGCAACAAGGTGATAATAAGATGAAATACTTCAAGCACGATGGCTATCACAATGTAAAATTCATAAGTAAAGGGCTAGGTTGAGATATAACTGATGGACGCGAAGACGAAGATTTTTTACCCGAAGTTCACTTCCAAAGAAGCTACATCTCTGTTGGAGAGGTGCGATGGCGCAATGCTCTCCGAACGCCACAAGTGGATCACCTCGAGGTGTGGTGGCTCGATGCTCACCCAACGCCGTAGAAGGCCTCGCCCCGGATGTGAAGGCATGCAACTCACCGACACCACAATAGGCTCACCCTATTCTCCCGAGTGTGCACCACAAAAGGCGGGTACTCGCTCCACTACGGGACACTTGATGGCGGTCACCAAACCCGTAGAAGATTGGGGCTAGCTCCACAACTCAATTGGAGGCTCCCAAAAACAAAGCCACAAAAGGCCACAAGCTTGAGGCCACTCCACAACTCAATTGGAGGCCTCAAGAAGTCAACAAACCAACCACACAACTGTCTAGGGTTCCAAGAACCCAAGAGTAACAAGCCCAGAAGCTTGTACTCGCCGAATCTCCAAGGAGAACTCAGACTGTAGAGGTCCCAACCTTTAATAAGGTAGAGATCCCTGTGTTTACAATGCTAGTCCCTGGATCAATAGCTAGCATCCACAGTTAAGATGTAATATCAAGAAACAAAGGTCATAATACAACTTTATAACCAGTAATAAAATAATTCATTACATCTTACATAGCTCATTTGGCTATCTCATTACAATGCAGCAGAATATAACAATAGCATGGGGTCCTTCATCTTCAAAGTGCCACAGGCAGTCATGTTGGTTGTAGACTTGTAATCCTAATCAATAAACCTCACTAACATCAAACAAACCTGCAACATAATAAGTTACAGCCACAAGGGTCAATACATTTGAATTGTATTGGCAAATGATAATATGGTAGTATAGTGGAGTTTATCATCTATATGCATTTGGCTAAGTGGAGCTTAGGCTTGCTTTGCTCAAAATAGATTTTCCTTATCATTTGAAAATACTAAGTTTTTGCTTGACAAAATCACCCAAGGCATCTCCCAATAGAAATTGGTGATCCTTCAACCCTTGTTCAACCACAAGATTTTAACTTAGAAATTGGGATGAGGATATTCTTGATAGCTTCCATGTATTGATGCTCAAATTGTCCTTTACCAGGGACATGGCTAAGTACTTAGATTTTACACTCTGTAGAGGTGGTGCACTTTCCCCACAAGACTTGGTTTCACCAAGACAAGATCTTTCAGAAGCCTTCCCTTAGACCAGAATGGACGCGCTCCAACCTATCAAACCCCTACCACCAACTGTCCATTTGGCTAAGTTATTGCAACCTATATGATCCAGGCAGAGCCCATAATGCCATGTGGCTGCACTTGAAGCTTCTCAACATTTGACATCTCAAATCTCTTTGTTCCTGGGTGGCCATCCACAAGTGAGATACACAAGGTAAACCATAGAAATGGGCCTTGTGTAACCACTCAACTCAAGCCATTCCTTACATTCCACCCATGTGATTCATTCACTTAGTTGTTTTATTAAACAAAACACAAGTCCTTGACTTAGAAATATTCCATAGTATGAATATAATCCACCCTTGTTTTCTACAAGCTAAGCTAAGCATGATAGTAGTAGGAGTCTTAACTTAGGAAATTTCTACTAATGTTTCATCTACTAGGATTTCCCATGGCATAGTTTACACTTAGCAAAATTTCCATGCAAGTCCTACTTTAGAAATATCACTAATGCATAGTGAAAATAATGGGACAAAAGTATGGAGCATCACTTGCCTTTTTTGTTAGAGAATATAAGTTCACTCCTTCATCTTGCAATATTCACACTCTTCAAATCACTACAATTCAATCAAGCAAGGCACCATTTCAATCTACCATTTCAAGCAATCATCACATAAAATAATAAAAACAAAGCAATGCATGCAAGCATGCTAAAGATTGTTTTATTTGGAAAAGTGGTTTCTAACATTTTATAAACATTCTAAAACACCTATTGGTAATTTTATATAAGTTTCAAAATTATTTGCAAAAGATTTTACTTATAAACCATTTTTAAATCAAATCAATATTTTATGTGGTTGAAAAGGCCTTTAGTAAAGCTATAATTTTTATAGGGTTCACAAAATATGTTTTCAAATCATAAAACTTTGTGTTTAGAGTCAGAGAGTTTAAATCAAAACATTTCCCAAAGGTTTTCCTCCAAAAAGTGTTTTAACAAATAAACAATATTTTTATTTGACTAGAAATGCTTTAATTCAAAGTTTTATTCTCTTGCTTCACAAAATATTATTTTGAATCTACAAGTTGGTTTCTATGGTCAGTAGGTTCAAAACAAACCATTTGCCAAAGATTTTAACACAAAAATAATTTTAGAATGAATTTTATATTCAAAACATGCCTACACAAGATTCTGCAAAAACAATCAATTTAACAGATGCAATTTACTAAACAAAGTGCATGGTTGGATAGTGTTTGTCTTGCTGAATCCATTGATATAAAATTTGCAAAATTTGGACGTGTGGATCAAAAGTTATGCAATTTACAAGTTTGAACATCTAATAGAATCTATTCTGGTTTTTATTAAACAGACATAGCCACGTGGAATGATTTGATTCGTCGGTACCGGTTTGCACGGATCAAGCAACGTGGCGCGTTGGATTAAAATGAGATCGTGCGGCTCTGGATCAAACTTACCTCTTCGTCTAGATCTAATCCTAGCCAGACAAATCGCATCCTACGGCTACTGTGCGTTTGCCAGGAACTGGCGGCGCAATCCAGCGACGAGCGGCGGCGCAGCTCTGCTTGCGGCGGTTCTGGAGGATCAGGAAGCAAGGAAGGAAGAGAGATGGCTCACCAGGTTTGCAGGAGGTTAGAGAAGCTCGACGTGGCCGTGGGAGACCAGGGGCGCTCGGGGTTGACCGTAATTGCTCGCCGGAGCGATGCCTGGCGTCGGGTGCGGTCAGTCTTCGTCGAGGGCGACGCTACGGTGCACAAGAGAGCAAACGGAGGATGCGGTTAGCTTCGTACGCGAGTCACGGACATGTGTGCATCAAAAGGAGGGCAGGGAGGGTCTGTGCTTACCAGGAGGACTCGCCGGAGTGGAAAACAGACGGCGGCGCTGACGGTCTTGGTCGTCGCTGAGCCTAGGGAACGCACACGGGCGAGTGGGGAGTACTGGGAGGTGCGCAGGGGTCTGGGGAATGTGCTCGTGTGTTCCAGGAGGCAAGGGGTGACGGGGTTTGCCCGGAATCGTCACCGGAAGGTCGTCGGAGACAGTGGCTTGCGGCAAAGAATTGGCGCAGCCTAGGGGCAGAGGGGGACGATGTCTAGGGGGAATGAAAGAGGAGGAGCAGGCGTTTAATACTGCGTGGTCACTGGACTGAATCAATGCGGCAGTAATGAGTATTGACGCGAGTTTAATCGGGCAGAAACGGCCGACGAGGTTGGCACGGGTGGGGAAGATGATGATGTGGTGTGGGGTCTGGCGGCAGCAAGAGAGAGAGAGGGGAGGTGGGTCCAGGAAGTCAGTGGCGGTGTGGGTTCCTTGTGCGGTGAAAATGGTCCACGCGTAGAGAGA
This sequence comes from Avena sativa, assembly GCA_916181665.1. Classification (NCBI taxonomy): domain Eukaryota; kingdom Viridiplantae; phylum Streptophyta; class Magnoliopsida; order Poales; family Poaceae; genus Avena; species Avena sativa. The sequence goes on from OV702281.1 coordinate 398,590,311, forward strand.
GGAGGAAGTGGGATGGCTGCTTCGTTTCAATTTTTTTTGTTCTTAATGTTTTTCTTTTTCCATTTCTATTATTCTGTTTTGATTTTGTTTAATCTTTTCAAACATCTATTTGAATTCAAACTTCAACCAAACTTTGAGTAGATTTTAATACTGATTAATAATACATTCTAAAGTCAAATTTAGAATAATATATTTATTCTTTTTAGGAAATATTAATTAATTAAAATAGGCCCTTGTATTAATTCAAATAAGATTTAATAATGTTTTTCAAACTCCATTTGAAATCTAAATCTTTCCAAATATTTTTAGTAGGTTTTATTTGTTTATTTTGGGTGTCAAATAATTCACCTTGAATTATTTGGAATGTTTTTAATATGATTTATTAATAATTTAAAATTGGGTATTTGTCTTTATTCTAATGAAATTAAATATAGTTTTAATTCCATAAATTTTATTTGGAAGATTTCTTTGATCTTATTTAAGTTAATTAAACAACTTTTATTCTACTTGGGTAAATTCCAAATATTATTTTCCCATGATTTAATTAATCATTTCTACTAGGGATTTTGTCTTTATTCAAATGGAAATGGAATTTGGTTGATGCCATTTTATTTAATTTGAAAATTATTTATCCATTATTTTATTTGGATTTGGATTATATTTATTCCATTTGCTTATGGATTAGGTCAATATTTAATTTGGCCTTTAAATATTCCTCATTTAATATTTCAATCTTTATCTTATAAAACCCATATCTTTTTATTTATAGATCCAAACTTGGTGACTTCAATTTGTAGAATCTTATTTGATATTTATTTATCCCTTTAAATATCTTTAGGATTATTTGCTCACCATTTGGTATGGATTTTAGATAAGTGCGTTATTAGCTTTGGAAATTACTTTTCCTTATCTTATTAAATTCATAAGATTTTATCCATGGCTCCAAATTAAGTGAAACTAATTCATATGGTTTTATGATATTTCTATTTGTCATTCTTGATCATTTTGAAATGTTTGTTTGACCAATTTTATATGGATCAAATCCATAGGCTTAGAGATAACTTGGAAATGTTTTTATTCCATTAAGGTTTTAGGGTTTTGGTTTATTTCTCAAGTGTTTAAATTTCAGGATGCATTTATGAAGATTACATTCTACTTGATTTGAATTTAGTTAGATTCAAACATTAAACAAAGTTTGTTCAAGATGGGATTTTAAGTTTCCATTTAGAAACAAAAAGTTTCTTTTCACCTTAAATTTTAACAATTATTTATTTTGTTTATTTATTTTTCACATTACAAGATTTGGAAAATCTTGGGATGTGACCGGCTACCACCCTTAAAATAAATCTCGTCCCGAGATTTGGGAAGGATAGGGGTTACAAGTTGGCTCAAAGCAACTAGGGTACTACCACCCTTAAATTTTTTCAACTAGATTACTTCTTGGTTTGCTTGGGGTTTTGATGAAGCTTCTCTGGGCAAACATCTGCATAGTGTCCTTTGTTTCCACACTTGAAACATGTGACAAGGCTGAGATCCTTCATAGGCTTTATCTTGTGCTTCATCTTTTCTGGGCAATTGCTTGCATAATGTCCTTGATCACCACAATTGTAACATGTGACAAGACGGAGTTCTTCACGTATCTTCTGTGGACAAGTTGACACATAATGGCCTAGCTCTTTGCAGTTGTTGCACCACACTTGGTTAATCTCCTTATATTTTTGTTTCTTCTCAGGACATTCATTGGCATAGTGTCCCATTTCTTTGCGATGGCAACACTGCACTTGGATTTTGTCCTTCTTCTTCTTGGGTTTCTCCAAAGCTAGGAGTGCTTCTAGTTCATGCTCTTCATATCTTATCTCAAAGGTGGGAAAGTTTCCTGGTCTCCTTGATCTTTTCCTTGGGTAATACATATGTATCCTCTTTGGTCCATCAAATTGAATCATATTGCATGAGGGTGCAAGCTGAGATTTTCCTTTGTCTTCATCCTTCTTGGTAGAAGTTGTTCCCTCATGGAAGTCTACAATCTGTTGTTCCACTCCACCTTGTTTACTTTGTTGAACTATGGAATAGATGGGGCATTGGATAGGGACATGATTATTTCCTTCACATAGGAAACAAGTAGCTTGAGATGTGGGGCATTGATTAGTTGGATGTTTCTCTTCACAATTTGGGCATTGATCTTCATGCTCTTTGGAAGTGTGATCTTTGTCTCCACAAACATTGCAAGCTTGGGTTCCTTCTATAATATCATCCTTGACATCATTATTCTCACAAAATCCTTGGGAAGGATTGTTTCCCATGTTGATCATTTGGTTTGTCACCTTTTGCATCAATTGAGTTTGGGTTTCCAATTTTTTTTGCATGGTTGGGTCTAAATCATTGTTGTTGGCCAAAAATTGAGTTGTCACTTGGTTCAACTTCGTTTGGGTTACTATGAGTTCTCTCATGTTGACCTCTTGGTTGTTGTTGTTGTCACCATCCTTGATGTTGGAATTTCTTGGGGTAGTCATCTGTTTGGGTTGGATTGGGTTAGAATAGGCAAAAGATTTCTATGGAAGAATTCTATTCATACACATCACAAATCACACAAGCAATGTGCAAGCAATCACAAACAACATTCCACTCAAACAACAAGTTTCAAGCACATTTTTAGGCAATAAAATATTTTTGCTACACCACATAAGTTGGTGGGTTTGATTTAAACTAAATATGGTGGTCCAACTATATGGTTCACTTGAGATCTTTCCATCCTTCTTAGTTGCTTGTTCATGAACAAGATCCTTGTATCCCTGGAGATGTCACACCCCAAATTTTAGATTTGGTCTTGCATATCATTCATAGCATTGCATCATATCTTTCCATGCAAACCGTCGAGTAGAAAGGTTCGGCGAAACGCTATCTCCAAAACCCTATTTTGTTTCGCTACGAGTTCATGCGGGAGGCTTTAGAGAGACTTGCAACAACCACCCCTGTAGGTTCGAGTTTCACTCAAACTTCGACTGAAGGTTGTGCCCCTCGACGATACGAACCCGTAGGCGCGAGAATCGCTCCAATCGGAGTTCGTATGCAAAAGACTCGGACGTTTTAGTAAACCGCCGGAAAACGGTCCGAAAATCCGGACCGATTTCCGAGTTGGAGTCAGTTTCTAGACCGTTTCAGTTCAGGATTCCGCGCGCAGGACTACTTAAGCAGGGCCCCACCGTCTGCCTTGGGATCCGTGCCCGACCCCAGCCTCGCGACCCCGCCGCCTCCACGCCTCCCACGCGCGCGCCGCCTCCTGGCCGACCGCGCCGCCGCCGCCGGACCCCGCCTCCGCCGCCGCCGGCCACCGCCGTCGCCGCCGCCCGGTACAGCACCGCCGCCGCCCCCTCTCCCTATTCCCGTCCGCCGCCGCGACCCATCACCACCGTGCCGCCGCCACTCGCCCGCAGCCGCCGCCGCGCCGCGCGAGCTCCGCCGCCGCCCAGCGCCACCGCGTCGCAGCGCCGCCGCCTGCGCCGCCTCGCCCCGCCTCGCACACAGCCGCGCGCGCCCGCGCGCCATCGCCGCCGCCGCCGCCGCACCGCGCCGCCGCCGAGCCGCACCCCACGCGCAGCCGCCGCCTCGCCGCTGCCGCGTGCCGCTGCCTCGCTTCGCGTGCTTGTATGCACACACGTACACGCACGCATACGTGCGCGTCATCGCATGCGCGCTTGCATGCACACATACACGCACGTACGCGCGCCGCCTCGCGCGCAAGTTTATTTGTCGACCCGTAGTTGACCGCGTGTACGTCCGTGCAGGAAGAACCACGTCGCCGGATCCGATCGCCACCGCCGTCCGGAGCTCGCCGCACCTTCCGGAGTCCGTTTCGCCATCCGTTTCCGGTAAGACAGCAGCCACCGTCAGATCTCAGATCAGCGGCTAAGATCGTTCGTTGACTGGTCAGCATCCCAGACGTTGACTAGTCATACGCCCAGTCAGCGCCCAGTCAGCAGACGCTTGACCAGTCAAACAGACACAGTTGACTGGGTCAATTTCGTTAATCCCTTTAGTTGGCAGATTTCGGTAGAATCTTGTAAATTGCGTAGTAATTCAACCGCTTAGCCAAAAATTGCAAATAAAATATGTACGGGTTCAGTGAGTCGTGTAGAATCTAGCTGTACCTTTGGTTTAGGCTTTTACTGTCAGGTTTAGTACAGTTTAATCAAACTAGTTAATGGCCTTTTCGGAGTAATAAATTCGTAGAAAAAGATCCGTAGCTCTAAAAATCGCGTGTGATATGTCCCTGAACTCGTGTGAATGAGGGGAATCTCATCGTGAATTAAAAATATAGGCTTACAGTAAAAACTTCTGCAGTATTTGTCTAATGACTTTCTGCAGTGTTTTAATTACTCGGGAAGTTCTACAACTCCTTTTTGAGTAATTCCAATTGGTACTGTTTCTTTACAGCGATGCCTTGGCGGTAGAATATTTCCAAGATTTTACAAACAGTATACTACCGGTAGTGAATTATTTAAGTTCTAGCTCTAGTTGTGAGCGTTACTTTTGTGTATTAGTTTCCCTAGCGCTAAAACTATTTTTCATGCATGCAATCGGTAGTGTTATGTTATAGGATGTCGTGGTGCAGCTGTAGCACCAATCCACTTGCCGTTCTTGCATTCATGCATCATATTTGTTGCATATGTTGTGGATTGTTTGTTTATGAATGCAATTGTGTCGTGTAGATTGTGCTGAGTGCAACGCTTGTTCGTGTGAGGATTGTGCTCCAGACCGCTACAACCAAGGCAAGTAGATGCTACTTTGTTCATGATATCGTCCTACTATTTTCTATGCATTGTCGTGTATTTTGTAGATGCATGTGTAGGATGATACTATCGCTATGCTATGTCCTATTATGTGGTAGGACCCTCTTTGTAGATGAACCACCGTTGGTAGATGTGCTTAGCCATGCTATGTTGAACGAGGGCTGGGTTACATCATTGATACTTGTTTTCTCAAAGTATTGGTTCGTGAAAACTAAAACAACTTAATCAATGAATCCCCTGGGTGTAATGGTATTGATAATTTTTGGTGGTTTCATTGCGGAAAGGCACCCAGGTATCAAGAGAGAATGATTGGCTTCTTTATTGTGTAGCTTACGTGTACAACCATGTGCCAATAATGAAATGGGCGGTTGGTTGGACTTAGTAGGTTGTGGTAACTCGAACCCGCGTATCCAGAGATGTAGAATTTTGGTAGGTTGGACCGGTGCGCGTCGGGATTGAGGAGCTACTTCCCGAACAGTCTCTTCTTGGTCTTCTCCCTATCATCACCCAAAATGAGAGTGATGGTACGAGCTGGGCTGGCCAAGTCACATGGGTAAAGTGTACTAACCTCTGCAGAGTGTTTAATCTAATCGATTAGCCGTGTCCCCGGTTATGGACATCTGAGTTGCTAGATATTGATTCCATGACATGTTTCTCGCTCATTCTAATTTCATAATCGTTTTAATATTGTTGGGTTAACTTAATTGGGATCTTTTCAAATAAAATCAAACTGTTTATGAAAGTAGGACAAATGTATTTGCAAATGCAAGCCAGACACAGCTCCACCTGCCAAATATGCATGTAGATGTTAGTACTATTGTCTCCTTTACTAGCTCTACTTGCCATACATTCCATGTATTGTCCCTTCGGGGCTGCTACGTTTCATGTTGCAGGTTATTCCGATTCTGATTGATCGTTATAGGCCACGGTACTCCACTCGGCACTTGTTCACTTGTGGGCAATTTGAAGATTGGAGGAATTATATGTTTATGCTGCTATCTGAACAATTTGAGCTAGCTTTATGCTAAGCTTTTATATTGTAATAATGGTACTCTGGATCTTTGTAGATCATGATACACGGTTATTTTGCTATGTTATCTATCTTACTCTATTGTGGGCCAATGAACCGATCCAGGGATTGGCATGTCACATAGAGGCCACGGTCTTTTCAGAACCGGGGTGTCACAGGATGGTATCAGAGCCTGTGTGTCGACTGTAGGATCGTGACCTAGGATTGGATTAGGAAGCCATAGAATTATTAAGCCTATATTAACTCTGTCTTTCCTCTTATGCCTTTCACCCTCATAAATTCTTACCATATGCTATTCTCACACTTTCCTCTTTTACTTGATAGATGGGAGACGTCAGGACTGAGTATGTCACCATGGAGTCACCAAGACCCTTTGCAAGGCAGTTAGCTCAGCTCTCTCAGTCATTGGGATTGCCACTGCCTATGTTCAAGGGAAGAAGGCTGTACACCTATGGATACGGAGAGGATGCATGGGAGATCACTACCTTCATATTCAGAGATGCCGCCTTGCCAAACCCCGCGCACTTGGTCTACACCAAGATATACTGCAACTGGGGACTTGGAATCAACTTGGCCGTACATGAAGCCCTATCTCGCCAGTGCCACTATGTCCGACACCTACTGCCTGCGGATTCACCCTACCGTGACTATGGAAGGCGTGATGAAGAAGGGAACATTGTGACTACCCCGGGCGACAGGAACAACATGCCGCCCTGTCGGAGGCACATAGAGGACATGGAAAGAGAGAATGGAGCTCTAGCAGAGAAGGTGAGGATGTTGAAGGAGATTGCTGACTTTACTAGCAATGGAATGGTGGTCCAAGGACAGGAAATAGACACTTTGCATGAAGCTGTGGGAGTTCTGGAGACTGCCCTGATAGCCAGAGATGAGACCATAGCCCATCTTCATGGTACTGTGCAAGAGAACACCCAGAACATACAACAGTTGCAAGGGACCGTCCAGGAAAGGGACCAAACCATTGAAGCTATGACAACCCAGATTGCCGCCCTCCAAGCACAGCTGAATCCACCATCTGATGATGACAATGGAGATGATGGCAACAATGGGGATGATGATGACAGTGGAGATGAAGATGATGATGAGGACGAGGATGATGATGATGGAGACGATGATGGTGGAGGAGATGAAGCTGTTGCAGTTGCAGCTGAGAATGAAGAAGAAGAGGAGGATCCAGAAGAGGTGGAGTTTGAAGTCTCAAGTGATGGTTCAGGAGAGGTGTACACTCCGCCGCCATGGTTGTACCGCGAGCCGAAGCGCCAACGCATGACCGCAAGGACCTACCTCAATCTCTTCAAGAAGTAGATAGAAGTCCAGCAATTAGTCCTCGTTAGGCGAATTCGTTAGGATTAGTCTCGATCGTTGTGAAACTTAGTCCGTGTTAGTTTAAAAGTGTTTAGTTGCTTATTTGTGTACTCCAATATCCCAGGTTTTATTTGTGTAAATTTTAATGAAAGAGTTATGGCAATTTGGTTATCATCTGTGTGTTTTTCGCTGCAGTTTTTCTGCTGATACAGCAGTACTGCGCGATTTTTCATATTTTTCTGGTAACTCGGAAAAATCTGAAAAAAATTGGGCTGATGCGAAACTCTCTGTGCCATATGCACAAAAATTGGGTAATTTTTTTGACGAGTTTAAGTCAGGCGGGAAAATTCGTGAACGCTACTGGACTGTTCTGGCAGAATTGCTGTTTTGGTTGTGTAGTTGATCTATTGTTTAGTTAACCATTGCCAACTCTTGCAAAACTATTTCAGTAGGTATATACTGCTAGGATAACACCTGGGATGCTGCTGGATCGCTTGTTTGTTGATGTGTTGCTTGCTTGTGATTGTCTGCTATTGTTTGTTGTTGATTGATCATATGCATGGGTAGAATCCTATTATCGTAGTTGATTCTTTCTAAACTTACCTATGCTAAACCGCAGATGCCTCCTCGCCGCCAACCCACTGAGATGGAGCAGCTCATGGAAGCTCAGGCACAGCTGACCCAAGTGATGACCCAGTTCATGGCAAACCAGAACAACAACAATGGAAACAATCAGCCTCAGGGAGATGCTCTCACCATATTTCTGAGGTTAAGGCCAGCTAAGTTCTCTACTGCAATGGAACCAATGGTTGCTCTCGATTGGTTGCGTTCAGTCAACAAGGATCTAGTAGCTGTCGGATGCACTGATGCTGAGAAGGTGAGGTTTGCCGCTCACCTACTGGAAGGACCAGCCGCTTCTTGGTGGGACACATTCCAGATCACCCACCCGCTGGATACCGTGACTTGGGCTATGTTAGAGGAAGGTTTCAGAACCAACCACGTGTCTTCAGGAGTTCTGAGCCTGAAGAGGAAGGAGTTCCGCAACTTGCGCCAAACCAATCGTTCCGTGGCCGAGTACATTGAGGAGTTCAACAACCTGTCCCGTTATGCACCTGAGGATATTGACACTGATGCCAAAAGGAGGGAGAGATTCCTGGATGGCCTCAATGATGAGCTTTCAGTACAGCTACTTGTGGTTTACTGCCCCACTTTCCAGGAGCTTATGGACAAGGCTAGGATCTTGGAAGGGAAGTACAAGCAAGTGGAGAACCGCAAGAGAAAGAACAACAATCACCACTCTGGTTCACACCACAAGACTCGCACTTCATATGATGGATACCCCAAGCAGGGAGGAAGTGACCATGGGAGCCATGACCGCCGCGATGGACATCGTCATGACAACCATAGGAGCAGCCACCACAACCACAAGGGAGGACACTCTCACCACTCTGGAGGACACGGTGGACATGACCGCAACCGTGATCGCAACTTCGTGAAGAAGGATCTGAGTGAGGTGACGTGCTTCAAGTGCAAGCAGAAGGGACACTATGCTGACAACTGTCCGGAGAGGAAAGGACTCAAGCCAACCAACGGCGAGAAGGCCACAGTGAACCACATGAATGTGGAGGAGATTCCAGATGAGCCTGACCTTGTGATTGGTAAGTTCCCAATCAACACTTACCCTGCAATTATACTTTTCGATACTGGTGCATCGCATTCATTCATATCAAGGGCATTTGTGGATAAGTATAAGTTACCTACTGAGTCTATGAAGAGGTCTATTAGAGTGAGTTCACCTGGAGGAGATATGATAGCTAGTGCGGGATGCCGCGACTTGACTGTGAGGATTGGGACACACAACTTCATTGCACATTTGGTAGTATTGGATTCACAGGGATTAGATGTCATTCTGGGTATGGATTGGATGTCTATGCATGGGGGACACATAGATTGTGCACAGCGAGCTGTTTCACTCAAAACCCCGGATGGTAAGAGGATTAGATTCAAGTCGGCTGCACGACCGAGAAGGTGTAAGTTGAATTCTCTTAAGGGGGTTAGCATGGATACTGTGCCAGTGATTAGAGATTACCCCGACGTGTTTCCGGAAGAGCTGCCAGGTATGCCACCTGATAGAGATGTGGAGTTTCTTATCGACCTGATGCCGGGAACAGGACCTATAGCAAAGAAACCATATAAGATGGATGTCGATGAGCTGAAGGAGTTGAAGAAATAGTTGAAGGAGCAGCTGGAAAAGGGATTCATTCAGCCTAGTGCGTCGTCATGGGGAGCACCTGTTCTGTTTGTGGAAAAGAAAGACAACACCAAGAGATTAGTGGTGGACTATCGTTCGCTGAATGAAGTAACCATCAAGAACAAGTACCCTCTGCCAAACATAAATGATTTGTTTGATCAACTGGAAGGAACAAAGGTGTTCAGCAAGATTGATCTGCGATCTGGCTACTTTCAATTGAAGATCCGGGAGGAGGATGTACCGAAAACCGCCTTCACCACTAGGTATGGTTTATATGAGTATACAGTTATGTCTTTTGGACTAACGAATGCCCCGACATATTTCATGACCATGATGAACAAGGTATTTATGGAGTATTTGGACAAGTTCGTGGTGGTGTTTATTGATGACATACTGATATATTCCAAGGATGATGCCGAGCATGAGAAGCATCTGAGACTGATTATGGAGAAGCTGAGGGAACACAAGCTGTATGCCAAATTCAGCAAGTGTGAATTCTGGCTTAACACTGTTGGGTTTCTTGGACACGTAGTGTCGGGAGAAGGAATTGCTGTTGATCCAAACAAAGTGACTGCAGTAACAGAGTGGGAAGCGCCCAAGAATGCAGGAGAGATTCGAAGCTTTTTGGGACTTGCTGGATATTACAGGAGGTTCATTGAAAACTTCTCCAAGATTGCTAAGCCGATGAAAGTAGGACAAATGTATTTGCAAATGCAAGCCAGACACAGCTCCACCTGCCAAATATGCATGTAGATGTTAGTACTATTGTCTCCTTTACTAGCTCTACTTGCCATACATTCCATGTATTGACCCTTCGGGGCTGCTACGTTTCATGTTGCAGGTTATTCCGATTCTGATTGATCGTTATAGGCCACGGTACTCCACTCGGCACTTGTTCACTTGTGGGCAATTTGAAGATTGGAGGAATTATATGTTTATGCTGCTATCTGAACAATTTGAGCTAGCTTTATGCTAAGCTTTTATATTGTAATAATGGTACTCTGGATCTTTGTAGATCATGATACACGGTTATTTTGCTATGTTATCTATCTTACTCTTTTGTGGGCCAATGAACCGATCCAGGGATTGGCATGTCACATAGAGGCCATGGTCTTTTCAGAACCGGGGTGTCACAGGAGAATTCCTTGCATCTTGGCCACAAAACTTCAAAGGTGATGATGGTTCCTTCTAAGTTATGCTTCCTTAGTCTTCAAGTCTTGAATAACGTTTCTTGTCTCACTTGTAGTCCTTAGTGATATGAAAAGTTGAAGTCCTTGGTGAGAATAAAGTTGAAGTCTTTGGTCATGGGGAAGGCTTTGTCCCTCAGGTTTGAAATAGAAGAGATGTAGAATCAAAACCAAAATAGTTAAGGAAAGAGTTTACAAGATTGTTTGTAAATAAGTTTTGGAAAAAATACAACTCCTATTTTTCTAAGGGTTTTGTCCAATCCTAGGGTTACAATCCTATAGGCAACACAGTGCTCTGATACCATCTGTAGAGGTCCCAACCTTTAATAAGGTTGAGATCCCTGTGTTTACAATGCTAGTCCCTGGATCAATAGCTAGCATCCACAGTTAAGATGTAATATCAAGAAACAAAGGTCATAATACAACTTTATAACCAGGAATAAAATAATTCATTACATCTTCATAGCTCATTTGGCTATCTCATTACAATGCAGCAGAATATAACAATAGCATGGGGTCCTTCATCTTCAAAGTGCCACAAGCAGTCATGTTTGTTGTAGACTTGTAATCCTAATCAATAAACCTCACTAACATCAAACAAACCTGCAACATAATAAGTTACAGCCACAAGGGTCAATACATTTGAATTGTATTGGCAAATGATAATATGGTAGTATAGTGGAGTCTATCATCTATATGCATTTGGCTAAGTGGAGCTTAGGCTTGCTTTGCTCAAAATAGATTTTCCTTATCATTTGAAAATACTAAGTTTTTGCTTGACAAAATCACCCAAGGCATCTCCCAATAGAAATTGGTGATCCTTCAACTCTTGTTCAACCACAAGATTTTAACTTAGAAATTGGGATGAGGAGATTCTTGATAGCTTCCATGTCTTGATGCTCAAATTGTCCTTTACCAGGGACATGGCTAAGTACTTAGATTTTACACTCTGCAGAGGTGGTGCACTTTCCCCACAAGACTTGGTTTCACCAAGACAAGATCTTTCATAAGCCTTCCCTTAGACCATAATGGACGCGCTCCAACCTATCAAACCCCTACCACCAACTATCCATTTGGCTAAGTTATTGCAACCTATATGATCTAGGCAGAGCCCATAATGCCATGTGGCTGCACTTGAAGCTTCTCAACATTTGACATCTCAAATCTCTTTGTTCCTGGGTGGCCATCCACAAGTGAGATACACAAGGTAAACCATAGAAATGGGCCTTGTGTAACCACTCAACTCAAGCCATTCCTTACATTCCACCCATGTGATTCATTCACTTAGTTGTTTTATTAAACAAAACACAAGTCCTTGACTTAGAAATATTCCATAGTATGAATATAATCCACCCTTGTTTTCTACAAGCTAAGCTAAGCATGATAGTAGTAGGAGTCTTAACTTAGGAAATTTCTACTAATGTTTCATCTACTAGGATTTCCCATGGCATAGTTTACACTTAGCAAAATTTCCATGCAAGTCCTACTTTAGAAATATCACTAATGCATAGTGAAAATAATGGGACAAAAGTATGGAGCATCACTTGCCTTTTTTGTTAGAGAATATAAGTTCACTCCTTCATCTTGCAATATTCACACTCTTCAAATCACTACAATTCAATCAAGCAAGGCACCATTTCAATCTACCATTTCAAGCAATCATCACATAAAATAATAAAAACAAAGCAATGCATGCAAGCATGCTAAAGATTGTTTTATTTGGAAAAGTGGTTTCTAACATGTTATAAACATTCTAAAACACCTATTGTCATTTTATATAAGTGGCAAAATCATCTGCAAAAGATTTTACTTATAAACCATTTTTAAATCAAATCAATATTTTATGTGGTTGAAAAGGCCTTTAGTAAAGCAATAATTTTTATAGGGTTCACAAAATATGTTTTCAAATCATAAAACTTTGTGTTTAGAGTCAGAGAGTTTAAATCAAAACATTTCCCAAAGGTTTTCCTCCAAAAAGTGTTTTAACAAATAAACAATATTTTTATTTGACTAGAAATGCTTTAATTCAAAGTTTTATTCTCTTGCTTCACAAAATATGATTTTGAATCTAAAAGTTGGTTTCTATGGTCAGTAGGTTCAAAACAAACCATTTGCCAAAGATTTTAACACAAAAATAATTTTAGAATGAATTTTATATTCAAAACATGCCTACACAAGTTTTTGCAAAAACAATCAATTTAACAGATGCAATTTACTAAACAAAGTGCATGGTTGGATAGGGTTTGTCTTGCTGAATCCATTGATATAAAATTTGCAAAATTTGGACGTGTGGATCAAAAGTTATGCAATTTACAAGTTTGAACATCTAATAGAATCTATTTTGGTTTTTATTAAACAGACATAGCCACGTGGAATGATTTGATTCGTTGGTACCGGTTCGCACGGATCAAGCAACGTGGCGCGTTGGATTAAAATGAGATCATGCGGCTCTGGATCAAACTTACTGTCACATCCCAAGATTTTCCAAATCTTGTAATGTGAAAAATAAATTAATAAAATAAAATTTTGTTAGATTTTCAGGGCCAGAAGAAACTTTTGAATCCAATTGGAAATCTTCAAACCTATTTAGAACAAAGAAATCCTAAAGGGATTAAAAAGATAAATATTTAGTAAAGGAAAAATAAAAATATTTTACTACTACTTTGAAATCTTTTTATAAAGGCTTTGGTTTTCAAAGGGAAAAGAAATATTTAAATAAAGATTATTTTATAGAGCCAAATTAAAACTTGGCCAAGCTTTTGAAATAAAATGTTTTGTTTTGATTAAAAATAGTAAAGGTTTATTTAAATAAAATAATAAGGAATTAATATCCAAATTTTATTTAAATAAAAGGTTTTACCATTTTAATTAAAACATCAAAACTTATTCAATTATTTTAAATAAGTTTTCCAAATATGTTATATTCTCAAATAAAACCTACTGAAGTGTTTTGGCTTTATTTTAGATTTAAAAATAAAGTTTTTAATAAAACAAATCCTATTTGATTTAATAATGAAGGTCTATTGTATTTAATTATTAATGGACCCTAAAATAAAAGGTTATTTTGTTTTAAACAAGTATCCAAATATTCTTTATTTCCAAATAAAACCTACTGATTTGGTTTGAAAATATTTGGATTTCAAATGGAGATTCTATTAATTAAATCAAACCCTATTTTATTAAATAACTAAAGGTCCATTTTATTTAAATTAATAAATGGATCCTAAAAAGAATAAAAATATTATTTTATTTTGGGATTTGGTTTATGTTGATAAATAGAACCAAAAACTTAATTGCAAGTATGGTGATTGTTTGAATGTTTGAATGTTGTTTGATTGTTTGAATTTCAAAAACAGAAAAAGAATTAGAAAAGGAAAAAGATTCTGAACAAAAAAAAATGAAACAACAGCCAGCCCAACCATCTAGCCCAACTCAGCCCAACAGCCCAGCAGCCCAGCTCCTTTTCCCCCCGAACCGTTTTCTCTTCACCGCAGAGGCAACCCGCTAAGTCACTGACTGGTGGACCTTATCCCCTCTCTCTCTATCTCACTAACAAAGAGGACCCACAGCCACGTTGGCATCGTCTTCAAACCGCGCGACCAATTCTTTCCCCTCACTCCGGCCGTTTCCAGCGTCGTTACTCGTGATTCAATTCGCCTAAATGATTCACTAATTCCACCCAGTGATGATGCTCGTGAACTCGCCTCCCTCCTCTCTCTCTTTTCTTCCAGTCATCACACCACCGGAACACTAGGCTGTCCATAATTTTTGCTCGAAGCCTCACGGCCACCGACGAGTTCCCTGTCAAATTCCGGCGAGCCCTGACCCTCCCCTACCTCCTAGATCACACCAGCTTGATCCCCATCATCTCACGCACCTGCCCATGGCCTCCGTTCGCCCACGCTTGCTCCACAGCCTCGTCTCCGTCTTCGTCTGAGCGCCACCGACGGCTAGGTCAACTCCGATGAGCTCCTCTGGTAATCCCTGACCGCCCCCTCCTCTCTAGTTGACACTAGCATACTCTCCTTCCCCGTACGTGTCTAACGCTCCCTCTGTTTTGCACTGGCGTGCCTTGTAGCCTCGTTCCCGACAACGACCGAACGTGCCTGACGGAAGCATGGACTCCGGCGAGCAATTGTCGTCACCTACGTGCTCCCCTTGGCCAGCCAAAGCAACAACAAAAATCAGTGCTTCATTGCGAACCTGGTGAGCAACTACACTCTTTCCCTCGCGTCCTAGTTCACCGGCAGCGTCACCGTCAGAGCCGCGCCGCCGCATGCCACCGTTGAGCACCGCCAGCTTCTGGTCGAGGCACTGAGAGCCGTCCGATCTTGATCCGGTGGATAGGATAGAAAGTAGAGCGAAGCGGTAAGAGCACGCCTGAGCCGCGCGATATCAATTAAATCCAACGGCCTGCATCGCCTGATCCGCGCGAACCGTTTTCGACGAATCAGAACGTGCCGCGTGTCACTGGATGATTTAGAATAGAGTTTGAAATCAGATTTAGATGCCATTTTGAAACCCTTGTAACTTTCAAACCACACGTCCAAAAATTACAAATTTTATATCAATGGAATCAGCAATACAAGCCCTAGCCAACCATGCCTTTTGTTTAGTAAAAAGCTTATGGAAAAATGGTTGTTTTTGCAGAAACATTTGTATGCTTGTTAAGGATGTGAAAAATTGTTTAAAAATGATTTTTGGGATAAAATCTTTGGCAAATGGTGTGATTAGAACCTACTAACATTAGGAAACACTTTGTGGACTCAAAAATGTATTTGGTGAAATAAAAAATATGATTCTTTGATTTAAAACCATTTCTAGTCAAATAGAAATGTGGTTTATTTATTAAAAATGATTTTGGAAGAAAACCTTTGGAAAATGTTTTGTTTTAAACTCTCTGACCCTAAACAACAAGTTTATGGTTTTAAAACATATTTGGTGAACCTTGGAGATTAATGCCTTGGAAAAAATATTTTTACACCACATAAAATGATACTTTGTTTTGAAAATGGTTTTGTAGTGAAACCTTTTGCAAATGACTTTGCCACTTTACAAAATGACCGTTAGGTGTATTCCAATGTTTATGACCCATTAGGAACCACTTTTTCAAACAAAACAAAGCTTGACATGTTTGCATGCATTACTTTGACTATGTCATTTTATGTGTTGTTTTGCTTGATTGGTAGATTGAGTTTGTGCCTTGCTTGATTGATTTGTAGTGACTTGAAGAGTGTGATTGTTGCAAGGACAAGGAGTGAACCTATACCCTCTACCAAAAAGGCAAGTGATGCTTCATACTTTTTGTCCCATTACTTTCACTATGCATTAGTGATTTTGCTAAGTAAAACTTGCGTGGATTTTGCTAAGTATAGACCTTGCTATAGGAAAACCTAGTAGATGAAACCTTAGTGGAAATCTTCCTAAGTTAAGATTCCTATTACTATCAAGCTTAGCCTAGCTAGTAGAAAACAAGGGTGGAAATATATTCACACTATGGAAAAGAATTTCTAAGTCCGAGGACTTGTGATTTTGTTTAATAAAACAACTAAGTTAATGAAACACCTGGGTGGAATGGGACTTGCTTGGTGGTTTTTGGTTGAGTGATTCACAAGGCCCATGTTTATGGTTTACCTTGTGTATCTCACTTGTGGATGGCCACCCAGGAACAAAGAGATTTGAGATGTCAAATGTTGAGAAGCTTCAAGTGCAACCACTTGGCAATATGGGCTCTGCCATGATCATATAGGTTGCAAGAACTTAGCCATATGGACAGAGGGTGGTAGTGTTTGATAGGTTGGAACGCGTCCATTTTGGTCTAAGGGAAGGCTTCTGAAAGATCTTGTCTTGGGAAACCAAGTCTTGTGGGGAAAGTGCACCACCTCTGCAGAGTGTAAAATCTAAGTACTTAGCCATCTCCCTGGTAAAGGACAATTTGAGCATCAAGACATGGAAGCAATCAAGAATCTCATCATTCAAACTTCTAAGCTAAAACTTGTGGATTGAACAAGGGTTGTTTGAAATCTTCAATCTTTGATTGAGAGAAGCCTTGGAAAAGATTTTGTCAAAACAAAAACTTAGTATTTTCAAAATGATAAGGAAAATCTATTTTGAGCAATGCAAGCCTCAACTCCACTTAGCCCAATGCATATAGATGATAGATTCCACTATACTACCAAAGTATCACTTGCCAATACTATTCAAATGTATTGACCCTTGTGGCTGTAACTTGTAATGTTGCAGGTTTGATTGATTTTAGTGAAGATTGATTGATTAGGATTACAAAGTCTACAACCAACATCTGCCTGTGGCACTTTGAGGATGAAGGACCCCATGCTTATAGTTATTCCGATGCAATGTAATGTAATAGCCAAATGAGCTATGTATGATGTAATAAAATTATGTTATTCCTGGTTATAAAGTTATATTATGACCTTTGTTTCTTGATATTACATCTTAACTGTGGATGCTAGCTATTGATGCAGGGACTAGCATTGTAAACACAGGGGACTCCACCTTATATTGTTTAAAAGTTGGGACACTCCCTCTACACTTACCTATTCGTCTAGATCTAATCCTAGCCAGACAAATCGCATCCTACGGCTACTGTGCGTTTGCTAGGAACTGGCGGCGCAATCCAGCGACGAGCGGTGGCGCGACTCTGCTTGCGGCGGTTCTGGAGGAGCAGGAAGCAAGGAAGGAAGAGAGATGGCTCACCAGGTTCGCAAGAGGTTAGAGAAGCTCGACGTGGGTGTGGGAGATCAGGGGGCGCTCGGGGTTGACCGTAATTGCTCGCCGGAGCGATGCCTGGCGTTGGGTGCGGTCAGTCTTCATCGAGGGCGACGCTACGGAGCACGAGAGAGCAAACGGAGGATGCAGTTAGCTTCGTATGTGAGGCACGGACATGTGTGCATCAAAATGAGGGCAGGGGGGGTCTGTGCTTACCAGGAGGACTCGCCGGAGTGGAAAACAGATGGCGGCGCTGACGGTCTTGGTCGTTGCCGAGCCTAGGGAACGCACGCGGGCGAGTGGGGAGTACTGGGAGGTGCGCACGGGTCTGGGGAACGTGCTCGTGTGGTCTAGGAGGCGAGGGGCGACGGGGTTTGGCCGGAATCGTCGCCGGAAGGTCGTCGGAGACAGTGGCTTGCAGCAAAGAATTGGCGCAACCTGGGGGCAGAGGGGGGGCGATGTCTGGGGGGAATGAAAGAGGAGGAGCAAGCGTTTAATACTACGTGGTCACTGGACTGAATCAATGCGGCAGTAACAAGTATTGACGCGAGTTTAATCGGGGAGAAACTGCCGGCGAGGTTGGCGCGGGTGGGGAAGACGATGATGTGGCGTGGGGTCTGGCGGCAGCGAGAGAGAGAGAGAGGGGAGGTGGGTCCAGGCAGTCAGTGGCGGTGTGGGTTCCTTCTGCGGTGAAAACGGTTCGCGCGTAGAGAGAGGAGGAAGTGGGCTGATGCTGGGCCAGTGGGCTGGCTGCTTCGTTTCATTTTTTTTTGTTTTGAATGTTTTTCTTTTTCCATTTCTATTATTTTGTTTTGATTTTGTTTAATCTTTTCAAACATCTATTTGAATTCAAACTTCAACCGAACTTTGAGTAGATTTTAATACTGATTAATAATACATTCTAAAGTCAAATTTAGAATAATATATTTATTCTTTTTAGGAAATATTAATTAATTAAAATAGGCCCTTGTATTAATTCAAATAAGATTTAATAATGTTTTTCAAACTCCATTTGAAATCTAAATCTTTCCAAATCTTTTCAGTAGGTTTTATTTATTTATTTTGGGTGTCAAATAATTCACCTTGAATTATTTGGAATGTTTTTAATATGATTTATTAATCATTTAAAATTGGGTATTTGTCTTTATTCCAATGAAATTAAATATAGTTTTAATTCCATAAATTTTATTTGGAAGATTTATTTGATCTTATTTAAGTTAATTAAACAACTTTTATTCTACCTGGGTAAATTCCAAATATTATTTTCCCATGATATAATTAATCATTCTAATGGGGATTTTGTCTTTATTCAAATGGAAATGGAATTTGGTTGATGCCATTTTATTTAATTTGAAAATTCTTTATCCATTATTTCATTTGAATTTGGATTATATTTATTCCATTTGATTTTGGATTAGGTAAAGATTTAATTTGGCCTTTAAATATTCCTCATTTAATATTTCTATCTTTATCTTATAAAACCCATATCTTTTTATTTATAGATCCAAACTTGGTGATTTCAATTTGTAAAATCTTATTTGATATTTATTTATCCCTTTAAATATCTTTAGGATTATTTGCTCACCATTTGGTATGGATTTTATATAAGTGCTTTATTAGCTTTGGAAATTACTTTTCCTTATCTTATTAAATTCATAAGATTTTGTCCATGGCTCCAAATTAATTGAAACCAATTCATATGGTTTTATAATATTTCTATTTGTCATTATTGATCATTTTTAAATGTTTGTTTGACCAATTTTATATGGATAAAATCCATAGGGTTAGAGATAACTTGGAAATGTTTTTATTCCATTAAGGTTTTAGGGTTTTGGTTTATTTTCTCAAGTGTTTAAATTTCAGGATGCATTTATGAAGATTGCATTCTACTTGATTTGAATTTAGTTAGATTCAAACATTAACCAAAGTTTGTTCTAGATGGGATTTTAAGTTTCCATTTAGAAACAAAAAGTTTCTTTTCACCTTAAATTTCAACAATTAATTATTTTGTTTATTTATTTTTCACATTACAAGATTTGGAAAACTTGGGATGTGACATGTAACATCCCAAAAATACTAAACATGAATCATAAAACTCTAATCATCAAAATTAGGGTTAACAAAAACTTTTCTAAATAAAATTATGGAAGCATGCATGTGAGTATGCATTTCATTTTGAATTCTTTTGAACCACCTTGTTTGTGTGTTTCTTTGCTTGTAAAATATTTCTTAGGTAAAATAAACATCATCTAAACATTTCCCAAACTTTTCCCAAAGACAGATAAATCAAAACAAAGCTAAATGAGTGAATGGTCATTTTGACCAATTTAACTCCCATGACTACTTTGGCTGTCTCAAACTTTCAGAACCTAACAGAAACTTTTCTAGATCTTTGCACCCCTTGATTGTACTCATAACAAAGTATCAAGGCCCACTTTGTGATCATCTAGAAACTTTCAAATGCATAGTTTAAATGACAATTCAAAATTGAATCTTTATCATATGGGAAGATCCCACTTTTTCAAAAACCACTCAAACAAGCTCAACTTTCAAAACCCAAGCATCTGCAGACTCACCAGCACCAACCTAGCACACCTACCAAAAATCTTTTCAAAATTCAAAACTTGAATTCTTGCGGCCATTTCATCAAACACATTGCAGACACAAATCAAACCAAATCCAAACACTGTTTTGAGCAGTGAATTGAGCCTAACTTGTTCCTTCTCTGGGCACCACTAGCCTTAGTAGATCATCTAACAATCTTAACTAATCACTAGAACCACTGTGAGCTTGGCATTGTGATCAATGGTGAACAGCCGAGTGCACTCTTGCCACCCCCATGTCGACAACAAGCTAGGAAGAGAAACAAGCCTAGCCAGCATGTCTGGGAGGCAGCCCACCGTCCACCGCCACTCCCTGTCCAGCGCTCGAACGTTGCCAGCCACTGGACCACACACAAGGACCGCGCCCAGCCCGCCAGCAACCATGCCGAGCGTGCGCCAGAACGCCACACTCGACCGACGTCCACAGACCGCGCGCCGCCCTCGCCGCGTGCATACACGATCACCACCGTCCCAGGAGACCGCCAGACATCCCCGTTCGCCGCCCCATACCTCACAGCCACCGCTCGCCGTCGAAGACGCCGCCTCTGCCGCCCAGAGCGTCGCGTGTTCCAAACCAAGCCGCACCTCCCCTACGCGCGCATTAAAGCCATAGAGCATCGCCAGGAGACCACCAAGCGATCTCCACCACCGGCCATGCCTCTAGCAGCCCGTAGCCGTGTCGCCACCGTAGCCTGCCCATGCCGTTCGGTCTCACCGTCGCGACTATAAATAGAGGCCTTCCCCGCTCGAATTCTTCACACCATTCCACTCCTCTCTCACCCAGAACCATCCCACCTCAGTCCCGGAGCAAGGCAAGCAGCGCATCGCCGGAATTGCGCCGGAGCAGGCCGCCTCTGGAGGTGAAGGGCGCCGTCAATTTCGTCCACCCCAGGAGCTGCCGCGACCACCCCTGAGTTCGTCGTCGTCGACTTCATCGTTCGCCCGCCTCGCCGACCCTCGCTTGAGCCCTGGTGAGCCCCCAACGACCCCCACTGTCCGCGCTAGGTTTCTGTCTCGCCGGCGTTGCCCAACGTCGATGATGACTCTCAGCCGTTGGATTAGAACCAGATCGAACGCACCACATCGCCCCTTACCGCTTCGCACCCCCTTGTCTCACTGACACGTGGGGACAACCACTTAAACAGCCCGCGGAAGCGCTGCACATAGCAGGCCAACCCAGTACCGTTTCCCGCGCAGCCCAGCTATTTGAATTTAACCTTTTTCATTTTATTTCAAACACACTTCTGTACCCAGTTTCAAAAATCAACCCAGGTCGATTCAGTGCACCAAATTGAATGAAACCAATTTTGTTAGAAAGGTCTGGAAGTGCTGAATCCAAGCCCGTTGGATTCAAGTCATTTGGATCTATAGATCATCCATAGTAAAAATAACAAGGCAGAAGCTTTTCTGCATTCAAACATTTTTCAAATTTAAACCATAATCGCTTTTGAGTTGATTCTAACTCTCAAAAATCACATTTAACCATACCTTTCAGAATATATAAAAATATATAGGTTTACTTACAGAAATCATGTTCAAGTAATAAAAGAATGCCCCATAGGCATTTCTGGTCACTTTATGTAATTAAAATAAAAGGGTAAAACCTTATTAAATTGTGACACCACTTTAAATCATATTCCCATGGACTAAAATATGTGGTGATGACATGTGTCAACATGATCCCATGTTTGGTTTGGATAATATTAAATCTTAAGTAGTTTTTCAATGAGTAGAAATTACTTTGCTAAAAATAAAAGGAATTAAACCAAGCTTTAATCTTGTAATGTTAGTGATGATGCTAGTTCATCTATAGGACCCTTTTGTGTGATGATTTCAAGTAGTTAAGTATTGGTTGGTGATTGTGTACATCGTATTTATTTATAGACGCTAGTACCGACCAAGGATACGAGGAGGAAGGAGGATACTACGAAGAAGAAGCCGAGGAGAACTTCAACCACTGCTCTGCACAAGGCAAGCCTAATACTACCAGTTGAATGTGCAAGCTAACACTTGCAAGATACCCTACTAATGCAAGCTTATACTGATACTTATGCAAGATAATACTTGCTTGTTACCATGACCACTATATGCCTTAATCCTATGTGATCATATCCACTTGATAAACCAATCCTAGTTTTACTTGCAAGCTTTATACTTTATTTCTTTATCAAAGCTAGTACTTAGAGCTTACTTAAGTAATTGTAGATATTAGAAAGATAATTGAAGGTTGCATAAAGAGCATAAAATTTGGCCTAAGCTAGATAATCTTGATGTCATCCTAAGGCATAAGATTAAACTTAGTTAAACTCCACTTGTTTACCACACCTCATTAGTGCTTACCCCCACTTGTAGATGCTAGTGCTAAGCATAAACTTGATCAACTTTAGATGGGAATACTTGGTGGAAAAATGGTTATGAAAACCTTGGAATGATGGATCATTCTATTGAAATGTTTTGGACATGTGTTTCCGAACACCTGATGATTTTAGTGATGAAAATGTTGAGGCATGAGCCTTAACCCTTAATAAAACTGATGGTTATCTAGATGCGATACCATTCCAATTTTATCGTACAACCACAATACCCGAAGATTGGGTAGGGCTTGACTGGAAACTTATGTACCTTAGTATTAGTTCCCTCACGGCCAAGGTCTGAGCTGAGGCTACCTTGTGAAGATTTTCCACCTGTGCAGTACCCAAGATGACAGTTGGTCATGGTTGGGAGGCCAAACTCACATGAGAGGGTCTTATACTAGGGCGTGTAATTGAAAGGTTAGGATTGCTTATCCGCATACTGAGTATGGTGAATTCAGGATTTGTTCCTGACGAATGTATCAAATGTTGTGGTGAAAGTGTACAATCTCTGCAGAGTGTCAAACTATTAGAATAGCCGCGTCCACGGTTATGGACAGTTGGAGTGGCCATACTGTTCCCCCGTCAGACTTTTCAAAATGACTTGTGAAGTGAATTGAGACTTTGACTTGTCCACAACAGGGTTGTGGCATGATATACAAGTTCCCACTTAGGTGTTATAAAACTTCAACTAGCATTCGTTGCTTCTAAACTTAGTAGAGATAAATCTGGCTTTTGCAAAATAACCCTAGAGCCTAGTGCCCTATTACCAAAAACCCCTTTCACTTGTTAGTATTAGTTTGCGAGTACTTAAAGAGTACTCATGGCTTTGTCCCTGGCTATTCCCGTGGCCAGACTATGAAGAGGAGTACCTGGAGGATGGACCCCAGGAAGGTTATGGCAACTTGGATCATCTCCCATCGTCAGCATTGCCTGTGACCCCGAAGAGGGAGCTTCGCCTACGCTATCGTTATTATTACGTATTCCGCTTCTTGAAGTTGTATTAAGAACTGGATCATGAGATCCCTATTTGTGTAAGACTTATGTACGGTTTGTAATGGATGATGTACTGTGGTATCCAATTCTGTTATGTCTCGCAAAAATGGTAATCCTGGGATTGCGATGTATGGCATAACAGGCATCTTGGATTAAAAATCCGGGTGTTGACATGACACAAACCTATGCACCAAATGTAAGAGGCAAGTCCTTCACTCTCAAATTCCACCAAATCTATAAAAGCTATTGGAGGAGTAAGGGAGGAAGAACACAAGAGGAGAACACAAAACTCTCCAAGATCTAGATCCCAAGAATTCCTTCAAAAATAAGGGATTAGGTTAGGTGGGGTTGTAGATCTAGATCTCCTCTCTCAAATTCCTCAAAGATATGCATGAATAATGGGAGGGAAAAGGGGATAGGGCAAGCTTTTGAAGGTCAACAATGGATAAGAGAGAGTGGAAGGGCTAGCAAAAATGGCCTCAAAAGTTGGGGAAACATTACGGAAGAGGGGTCCCTTAAATAAGGCAAGAGAAATCTGCCCATTCGGATCAGTTTCGCGCATCACCGGAACTTTCGGTGAACCATCGGAACTTCTATTAAATCGAAACACAAGTTACTGAACCTAACCGAAACTTGGGTCAGAATTTAGGCCAAAACTTCTGCTCAAGCAAAAACGCTGGACTACATTGCATGAAAACTTCAATAACTTTTGATTCCGGACTCCGTTTTTGATGATCTTGGGCTCGTTTTGAAGATAAAGACAAGATCTATAAGATTATGCAAAGAAACATCACAGTACAATATGGAAGCATAAAACCAAATGGATAAAGATATGACCTCTCTAGAAGCGATGAACCGGTAAACCTCCAAAACCTAAAATACAAGAAGTTGAGCTTGGAAAATTCGATTGGGATGAAACCAATTTTATTGGAAAGATAAAACCAAGTAGAATAAAACAAAAGGTGAAATATTGGATACCACCAAGGGAGAAAATATCAAGTATATATATGCAATATATCTCCCAAGTTGTGGATCCGGAAAAACCCGCATGATCAAGAACCGCAATAAGATATGCAAGGGAAATCCTTATTTGATGAACTAGAGCTTGTTATGATGATGACCACAAGATCTTGATTCCCTCATGGACAAGATCCAAATAACAACCAAGAAATATGATGCTATGTATGCAAAGGTTTGAGCTTACTCTGAAAGATGCGATCGAGTAACCCGCTTCAGAACCCCTTGATACGTTGGAAACATATCTATAATTTTTGATGTTCCATTCTTGTTTAGTATCTACTTTGCTTTACTTGTCCACACTTTGAGGTGATTTTTACATGTTTTATGGTACTAACCTATTAACAAGTTGCAACAGTGCCAGATGCCTGTTTTCTGCTATTTTTGGTTTCAGAAAAGTTAGTAAAGAAATATTCTCGGAATTGGACGGGATGAAGGACAAAGTCAATAACTTTCCGTGGGGAATAAGAAGTCTAGAGGAGAGCCCAGAAGGCCAGCCAGGGGGCCAGACCCACCCTAGGCGCGGGTGGGCCTAGCCCCGCGCCTGGCTAGGGTTTGGGCACCCTGGCTGCCTCCCGGTCTTGCCCCTTCGCCTATAAGAAGCCCCCTATGCAGAAACCCTAAGTACCCGATCAGAAATCCATGAAACCGTCTGTAGCTGCCGCCACCATCGTCCCTATATCGGGGGGAGGGGGGATCTGAAGTTATTCCCGGCACCCCGTCGGAGGGGAGATCATCCCGGAGGCCTTCTCTCCGGTATGATTCTTGAGTAGTTCCACCTTGGACTATGGGTCCATGTAGTAGCTAGATGGTTGTATCTCCTCCTTTGTGCTTTCATGTATAGATCTTGTGAGATCCGTTCATGATCAAGATCTAATCTATTTGTAATCATGCATGTTGTGTTTGCGGGGATCCGATGGATATTGAGATTATTATGTTGGTTTGATTAATGGTTTTATCTTTATGATTCTATCATGTCTGTGTTGTTTGTGATCTTGCATGCTCTCCGTTGCTAGTGGTTATCTTGGCCAAGTAGTTGCTAGTGACTCCAAGAGGGAGTATTTATGCTCGATAGTGGGTTCATGCCTCTAGTTTCCAAGGGAAGTGACAATAATCTCTTTGGTTGTATATGTGTTATTTCTACTAGGGAGAAAACAACGGTCTCTTGTTCATGGAACATGTGGACTGTTTACCTTACACACTTTTCTTAAAGCAGTTGTTTGTTGCTTGCAACTTAATACTGGAGGGGGTTCGGATGATAACCTGAAGGTGGACTTCTAGTCATAGATGCAGTTGGATGACGGTCTATGTATATTGTTGTATTTCTCAATCAACCTCATAGGATCTTTCTGGCTAGTAATTGCATTGTTATGCCTTTCTCAGTTCCTATCAATTGCCCCGTTGTAATTTGTTTACCCTTCATGCCATGTTGTTTATCTAAGGAGAGCACCTCTAGTGAACTATGGACCCCGGTCCAATCTTTACCATTGATACATCTTCCACTGTTACTTGTTTACTTGCTGCAAACCATTACCTTCCACACCATATGGTTAATCCTTTGTTACAGCAACCGGTGAGCTTGACAACCTCACCGATTCGTTGGGGCAAATTCTTGAGTTTGTGTTGTGCAGGTCTCCGCGTTGCTTGCAACACCTGTGTGATGTTTCCTTCCTCCTACTGGTTCGATAACCTCGGTTTCTTATTGAGGGAAAACTTGCTATTGTGCTGCTTCACACCTTGCTCTTGGGGTTCCCAACGAAGCGCTCCTACATCAACCTAGCACTGCATCACCCCTCTTGATAGTACGACTATCTATCCTAAACCCAGTATCCTAACTAACAACACGAGACCAACAAAAGAGAAACCCTATCAAGACCAAACCTTTGCCTTGAGCATTCCACTTGAGCTTGATGTAGACCGTCTTGTCCTTCTCAAGATAGAAAACCTTTCTTGATTGCTCTTGCTTGATTAAGACTTGCAAATTGCCCCCCCATACTCCATGGGGAACCTCATCCTTTAACTTGTCTTCATCACTTCATGAACACCGAGGATGGGAAGCTTCAAGCATGTGATCTTCTAGAGACGGAGCATTGTGATCTTGCCCTTCTTCATTTCTTCTTGAGGTTGGTCCATCTTGATGCAACTCTTTGCACTTGTCTTGATCAACCTCCAAACATCTTCATCTTTCAACCTCGATACCAACACATGGCCCAAGAGATGCCAATGGACAAACCTACAAGTGAAACTCAATTTACACATTATTCCATAGATATTTTCATTAATTACCAAAACAACACATGGTGCATACATGCCATTTCACCTTGGGGTACACGATAAATCAACTTAACATCCGTTCAGGCTCATTGTAAAAGTCATCCCAAACATGCCGCTGAGTTTTGGTCCAAAACCTCTTGTCAGAGCGAGTGTAAGTCCTCTCACGGAACCAGTAGGGATTTTCCTTCAGCAAGAGTCTCCATTGCTTTGAAGTACAGATGGAGGTGTTGAAGTCTAGGAGCAGTTCCTCTTCCATAGGACCAATATTCTTGCCTTTTTTTCCTGATGGACAGATGTCTTCTTGCCACCTCTTGGTCCCTTGGGCATAAACGAAGAGTCACAATGCACCACTGATGTGGCTCGGTGACTGTAGAGCCTCGTTGGGAGACCCCAGGAGCAAGGTGTGATGAGCACAGCAACAAGTTTTCCCTCAGTTATGAAACCAAGGTTATTGAACCAGTAGGAGCAAGGAAACAACTCCAAGGTGTTGCTAACAACATGGAATCCTGCATAGCACAAACTCAAGACTTTGCCCGAACTTACAGTGAGGTTGTCAATCTCACTGTTCTGCTGAAAACAAAGGATTAAACGTATAGTGTGGAAGGTAATAGTTGCTTGTAGAAAGTAAACGGTAATAGTAGATGATGTATCAATGATAAAGGAATGGACCGGGGTCCACAGTTCACTAGAGGTGTTCTCCTTAAGATATATAACATGCTGGGTGAACAAATTACAACGGGGAAATTGACAGATTGAGCAAGCATAACAATGCAATACTAGACATCATGATTCCTATGAGATTTGATTGGGCATTACAACAATATACATAGACCGTAATCCAACTGCATATATGACTAATAATCCACCTTCAGGTTATCATCCGAACCCCTTCCAGTATTAAGTTGCAAGCAACGGATAATTGCATTAAGCAATGTGTGTAAAGTAAACAATACAATTGTTCCATGAACAAGAGATTATTGTTTTCTCCCTAGTAGCAACAACACATATACAACCTTAGAGATTTCTGTCACTTCCCAATATTACTAGAGGCATGAATCCACTATCGAGCATAAATACTCCCTCTTGGAGTCACAAGCATCTACTTGGCCAAGATAGCTACTAGCAACGAAGATCATGCAAGATCACAAATAACACAGACATGATAGAATCAATAATTAATATGACATGATAGAATCAATAATCAATGTGACATAGTATCTCAATATCCATCGGATCCCTGCAAACACAACATCTGATTACAAATAGATAATCTTGATCATGAAAAGAGCTCACAAGATCAAAATATGATAGCACGAAGGAGGAGAAACAACCATCTAGCTGTTGTATGGACCCATAGTCCAAGGGTGAACTACTCACACATCATACCGGAGGTTGGCATGGTGATGAAGAAGGCCTCCGGGATGATCTCTCCCCTCCGGCAGGATGCCGGGAAGAGCTTCAGATCCCCCTGATCTAGGGACGATGGTGGCGGCGGCTACAGACTGTTTCGTGGAGATCTGATCGGGTGCTTAGAGTTTCTGCATCAGGGTGACTTTATAGGCGAAGGGGCGAGGCAGGAGGCCGGCCAGGGGGCCCACACCCAGCCCTGGCGCGACCTAGGGTGGACCCGCGCCAGGGGGTTGTGGCCACCCTGTGGCGCCCCTCCGTCTCTCCTCTGGACTCCGTGTTTGTTTCGGTAAAATATTGACTTTGGATTTTGTCCCGTCCAATTCCGAGAATATTTCCTTACCAGCTTTTTTGAAACCAAAAACAACAGAAAACATGCAACTGGTACTGCGGCATCTTGTTAATAGATTAGTCCTAGAAAATGTATAAAAATACCTCAAAGTGTAGACAAAGCATAACAAAGTTGATACTAAACAAGCATGGAACATAAAAATTATAGATACGTTTACGCCGTATCAAGCATCCCCAAGCTTAACTCCTGCTCGTCCTCGAGTAAGTAAGTGATAAAAAGAATAATTTTTGAGGTGACATGCACCATCACGATCTTGATCAAACGAAGTACTCTAAACATGAGCAAGAAAGCAGGGATCAAAGTACTCTAAACATGAGCAAGATGTAGTTCTAACAATAAGACATAGCAACTGATGCGTGCGGCAGCACTTTGTTGGGAGACCCCAAGAGGAAGGTATGATGCGGTACAGCAGCAAGTTTTCCCTCAATAAGAAACCAAGGTTATCGAACCAGTAGGAGGAAGGAAATGCCACACAGGTGTTGCAAGCAACGTGGAAACCTGCACAACTGTAAGATCCCTCCCTTATAAAGGTAAGGATCCCTGTGATTGCAATGCTAGTCCCTGGATCAATGCTAGCATCCACAGTTTAAGATGAAGTACACAGAAACAAAGGTCATTATTACAACTCATTCTAGAGACAAACATAGTATTTTACAACTCCATGGCCATAGGCCTAATACAAGAGTTCAACCATAACAATATAAATAAGTCTTCATCTTCATGTGTCACAGGCAAGCATGTTGAGTGTAGACTCATAACCCCTAATCATCATCAGAATAACCTACAACATCACAAGTTACAGCCACAGTGGGTCAATACATTGGAATAGTATTGGCAAGTGATACCTTAGTAGAATATTAACATCTAGTTACTACATGCATTTGGCTAAGTGTAGCTTAGGCTTGCCTTGCTCAAAATAGGTTTTACCTATTAGTTGAAAACACTAAGTTTTTCTTTGACAAAACTTTCCCAAGGAACCACCAATAGAAATTGGTGAACCTTCACCCTTGTTCAACCACAAGTTTTAACTTAGAGAATTGGGATGAGGATATTCTTGATAGCTTCAATGTCTTGATGCTCAAGTTGTCCAATACCAGGGACATGGCTAAGTACTTAGATTCTTTCATCTGCAGAGGGTGTGCACTTTCCCCACAAGACTTGATTTTCACCAAGACAGGACCTTTCAGAAGCCTTCCCTTAGACCAAATGGACGCGTTCCAACCTATCATCCCACTACCACCAACTGTCCAAATGGCTAAGTTATTGCAACCTATGTGATCCAGGCAGAGCCCATATTGCCATGTGGCTGCACTAGAAGCTTCTTAACATTTGGAATCTCGAATCCCTTTGTTACTGGGTGGCTTTCCACAAGTGTGATACACAAGGTAAACCATAGAAATGGGCCTTGTGTAACCAGTCAACACAAACCAATCTTTCCATTCCACCCAGGTGTTCCATTCACTTAGTTGTTTTATTAAGCAAAACATAAGTCAAAGACTTAGAATTATTTCTCATAGCATGAATACATAATCCACCCTTGGTTGCTACTAGCTAGGCTAAGCATGGCAATAGCAAGTATCTTAACTTAGAGGAAATTCTAACATTACTACAACTACTAGGATTTCCCAAGCATAGCATATAGATACTTAGCAAAATAATCATGCAAGTCCTATACCAAATATTTCTAATGCATAGGTAAAAATATTGGGATAGAAACATGAAGCACCACTTGCCTTGGTAGTTTGGGGAGTAGCAACAATCTTCACAACCACCATCACTATTAGCACCAAAATCTACACATAAAATAATGGCACCAAAATCACATAACAAAATATACAAACAAAAATATATGAATGGATGCAAAATGTCATGTGATGATTTTCTACACCAAACAAGACAAGCATCCTGTACTGAAACATAAACAAGACCAAGGCTCACTAAACAAACTTTATTTGATCTTTAAATCATTTTTCAAATCATTTCTATACTCAAAATAGGCTTATAAATGTCTGTGCAAACATAACCAATTTTACAGGAGCAAAACATTAAACACATTGCATAAATGGATAGCATTCTTTCTCCCGATTCCAATGATATAAAATTTGTAAAAGTTGAACGTGTGGATCAAAAGTTATGAATTTTGCAAGTTTGATTCACTAATAGATCTAAATTCTGTTTTTAAAACGAATAGCAGGCCACGCGTCATGACCTGATTGGCTGATACCATTTCGGCTGGATCGATCAACGAGATCCACAGGATCTAAATGAAAACGCATGGCTAGATCTAACACGTACCCCTTTGATAAGTGATCTATTCCTATGCACTGGATCTAGATCCAACGGCTATCGAGCAAGCGACCACAGATGGGCGGCGCTAGCGACGGCGGCGTGGCGGCACGGCTCTGCCAGAGATGTTCCGGCGGCTACAGAGGGGGATGGGGTCAGTGGAGGGGCTTAACGAACTCGCAAGGTCGCGCTGATGCTCAACTACTTGCTGGCGTGGACGGCGGCGCACCGTGGAGGTCACTAGGGCTCGTCGGAGTTGCGAGCGACGTCGGGTTCCTGCAGACGACGACATTGCCGACGATGTGGACTGCCCTAACACAAACCAAAGGTGTCAGGGTGTGCACAACAAGCTGGCGATCAAGATAGGGTCAGAGAGAAAGCAAGGGGCGGTCTGATATTACCTAAATCGTTCACCGGAGTTGGGCGACGGTTCTGTCGTTTGCTGAGGTGGTCGGGGATGGCGACCTGGGTCATGCGCGGGCAAACCAAAAGTATTAGGAGAAATACAGAGGCATGGCAAACTCGACAGGGTCAAGGAGGAAGCGAGGGGCGCTCGGAACTCACCGGAATCAGTCGTCGGAGCTCATCGGGTCAGCGGCGGTGCAAGCAAGAATTTGCGGAGCCTGGCGGCGCTTCTGGTTAGCTATGTTGGGGGAAATAGTCGCGAGGGGGAGGGGATTAAGTAGCCGGAGCGGGGGCGAGGATCACACACGCAATCAACGACAATTAATCGAATTTAAACGCGTCAGTGAAGGAGAGGGAGGAAACGGCGAGGCCAGGTCATGGGCGGGGTTTGGGGACGACGATGACGGAGCATGTTGGGTCGGGCTATCAGCGTGTGGGTGTGCGTGGTTGCAGTGAGAAACATAGGGGAAGAGGGAACCCCGAGTGGGATGTTTTGGTCGCTGGGCCGAAAGGGTAGCGCCTGGCCCAGTTCTGATTTCTTATCCTTTTTCTTTTTCTATTTCGATTTTTAGGAAACATTTTCAAATGAATTCAAATGTGTTTGATTTCAAATTCTTTTTGGATTTTTTTATAAAGTGAAACCTGCACATATTAAAGTGTAAATCCATGTTGTTTCACCAAACCTGCTTGGTCCTTTGGAGTTTTCAAAGAAAACAGTGTCTTTGCCAATGTTTTAATAAAGATATAAAACTAGTTTTGAAATCATATTTTGTTTTTAAAATTTTATCCAAGCTTTGGAAAACAACCAAACTAGTTCATGAACAAACAATCTTGTTTTAAAACAATAATCTCTCATTAGAGAGTAGCATCGCATCAATGCTTTGCTTACATAAAATAATAAGCATCCAAATGCTTCTGTTTTTGTAATGACTTTGAAAAATGATCCCAAAATGATTATGAATGCATGGATGATATGCAATCTACGAAAACATGATTTTAGGGATGTTACAAATCTAACCCCCTTAAGGTGAATCTCGCCCTCGAGATTCGGATTGGCTAGCAAATAGGTGAGGGTGGTCTTTCCGAAGATCATCTTCTCTTTCCCACGTTGCTTCTTCTTCGGAATGATGGTTCCATTGAACTTTGCAGAATTTGATAGTCTTAGTCCGAGTGACTCTTTCTGCAGTCTCAAGAATCTTGATAGGTTTTTCCTCATAAGTGAGATCACTTTCCAATTGAACCTCCTCCAAAGGTATAGTATCCTTCAAAGAAGTCTCTTCCATCTCTGGATGGCATTTCTTTAGCTGACTCACATGAAACACATTGTGAACTTCAGACAATGATTCTGGGAATTCAATTTCATAAGCTACTTCTCCTTTACGACTCAGAATCTTGAATGGTCCAACATATCTTGGGGCCAGTTTTCCTTTGACTCCAAATCTCTTCACTCCACGAAGTGGTGACACTCTAAGATAAGCTCTATCACCCACCTCATAGGTGACCTCTCTACGCTTAGGATCTGCGTAGCTCTTTTGTTGGGACTGTGCTATCTTCAATCTGTCTTTTACCAACTTGACTTTATCTTCAGCCTCTTTGCTTAGTTCTGGCCCGAATAAATTTCTTTCTCCCACACCATTCCACAGCAATGGGGTGGTACACTTTCTCCCATAGAGGAACTCAAATGGTGCCATCTCAATACTGGCTTGATAACTGTTATTGTAAGAGAACTCTGCGTAAGTCAGACTTTCATCCCAACTGGCTCCATAGTCTAGAGCACATGCCCTCAACATATCTTCTAGAATCTGGTTGGTCCTTTCTGTCTGTCCATCAGTTTGAGGATGAAAAGCAGTGCTGAATTCCAATCTCGTTCCCAATGACTCATGTAGTTGCCTCCAAAAATGAGAAGTGAACTGAGTTCCCCTATCAGACACAATACTCTTGGGTACTCCATGAAGACACACAATCCTATTCATATAGATCTTGGCCAACTTAGCACTTGTATAGGTTGTCTTCACGGGTATGAAATGAGCCACTTTAGTGAGGCGATCTACCACTACCCAAATAGAATCATATCCAGACCTGGTCCTTGGCAATCTAGTGATGAAATCCATGCCAATCTTATCCCACTTCCAATCAGGAATAGGTAGTGGTTGTAGCAATCCTGCTGGTTTCTGATGTTCCGCTTTCACTCTACTACACACATCACACAAAGCAATATGTTCGGCGATGTCCTTCTTGAGATTATTCCACCAAAATCTTTCCTTCATATCCATGTACATTTTGGTGTTACCCGGATAAATGGAATATGGTGAGTTGTGTGCTTCTTGTAAAATCAGTTTCCGAAGCTCCGGATCTTGCGGAACGCATATACGTTTTCCATACCATAAAGTACCTTGTTCGTCTTCATGGAATCCTTTGGCTTTTCCCTTGCCAATCTTTTCCTTGATCTCTTCAATTTCCTTGTCTGTCTTTTGGGCTTCCTTGATCTTGTCCAACAATGTGGGTTGAACACCCAATGTCATGAGATGTCCCTCAGGCACAATCTCCAATCTAAGGTCTCTAAATTGGGCACACAGATCATCTGGCAACTCTCCCTTAGTAAGGCCATTCACAAATACCTTACGGCTTAGAGCATCCGCTACAACATTTGCTTTACTGGGGTGTTATTGCAAACTCAAGTCACAGTCCTTGATGAGTTCTAGCCATATTCTTTGTCTCATGTTGATTTCTTTCTGGGTGAAGATATATTTCAAACTTTTGTGATCTGTGAACACTTCACACCGTTTTCCCAAAAGATAGTGTCTCCATGTTTTGAGTGCATGGACAACAGAGGCTAACTACAAATCATGAGTAGGGTAATTTACCTCATGAGTTTTGAGTTGTCTCGAGGCATAAGCCACAACTTTGCCTTCTTGCATTAGAACTGCACCTAATCCATGATGAGATGCATCACAATACACCTAGAAATCTTTCTCTAAATCTGGCAGACATAATACTGGTGCTGCCACTAGTCTCTTCTTCAATTCTTGGCAACTGAGTTCACATCCTTCAGACCAAGCAAATTTCTTGTCTTTCTTTAGTAACTCCGTCATTAGCTTAGCTACCTTGGAGAAATTCTCAATGAATCTTCTGTAGTATCCTGCCAAGCCAAGGAAACTACGAACCTCTTTTACTGACTTAGGAGATTCCCACTCGGTTACAGCTGACACTTTTGCGGGATCAACCGCTACACCATCTCCTGACACAACGTGTCCAAGAAATCCAACTTCATTCAGCCAGAATTCACACTTGCTGAATTTTGCATACAACTTATGCTCTCTAAGCTTCTCAAGTATCAAACGCAAATGTCCTTCATGCTCTTCTTTGCTTTTGGAGTAGATCAAAATGTCATCGATGAAAATGACAACAAACTTGTCAAGGAACTCCATGAACACCTTGTTCATCATATTCATGAAATAAGCTGGTGCATTGGTCAAACCAAATGGCATCACGGTGTACTCGTACAATCCATACCTAGTGGTGAAAGCTGTCTTAGGTATGTCTTATTCTCTTATCTTAAGCTAGAAATAACCTGATCGGAGATCAATCTTTGAGAACACACATGCTCCTTCTAGCTGATCAAACAAGTCATTTATTCTGGGCAAAGGATATTTGTTCTTGATAGTCATCTCATTGAGTGAACGGTAATCTATGCATAACCTTTGACTTCTATCTTTCTTTTCCACAAACAAGACGGGTGCTCCCTAAGATGAAGAACTTGGTTGAATAAATCCTTTCTGCAACTGTTCTCCAAGTTGCTTCTTGAGTTCTTTCAACTCATCAACTGACATCTTGTAAGGTCTCTTTGCTATTGGCTCTGATCCTGGCAGCAAGTCAATCAGAAATTCCACATCTCTATCTGGTGGCATTCCCGGCAATTCTTCCGGAAACACATCCGGATATTCACTCACAATTGGCACACTGTCTATGCTAACCCCCTTAAGCGAATTTAGCTTACTCCCTTTTGATTCAAAGTTAGTCTTAAATCTAATCCTTTTATTATCCGGGGTTGTGAGTGTGACAGTATGATTGGCACAATCTAGCACTCCCTTGTGCTTAGTCATCCAGTCCATTCCCAAAATGACATCCAATCCTTGGGAATTTAGGATTATCAGATTAACGGGAAAATTATACTTCCCAAACTCTATGACTAGGTCATGACATCCTGAGTTCACTATCATTTCTCCACCAGGAGAACTTACTTTCATAGGACACCCAATAGTTTCAACTGGAAGTTCATTTCTTTCAACAAATGCTCTTGATATGAATGAATGCGATGCGCCAGTATAAAAAAGAACAAGTGCTGGAACAGAATTGAGTTTGAACTTACCAGCAACAGCATCAGGTTCTTTATATATCTCTTCCACATTGATGTGGTTCACCTGTCCCTTCTGGAAAGGGTTGGGTTTGTTGGGTCCTTCAACTTTCTTTTCTGGGCATTCATTTGCATAGTGCCCCATCTTCTTGCATTTGAAGCATTCAACCTGACTGAGATCTTTCTTGACAGGCTGAATTCCACTACCACTTCCACTTCCATTGTGGTGGCTCTTATATCCACTCTTATGGTTTTTGTACTTGTCATTACCATGACTACGGTGATGCTTATTGTCATGATGGCGGTTGTGGTTGTGGTGGCTGTTGTACTTCCATGTTTGTGGGATCCAGAACTCCCACTATCATCATAATGGGAACGCTTGTGAGACAATCCCGAGATGTGCTTGTTAGAGCTGTGTTTCCTCTTTCTGCTTTCAACCTGTTTCATCTTGCTTTCCAAGATGGCAGCCTTGTCACAAAGAGATTGGTAGGTGGGGACATAGGACACAGATAACTGCAGATTTAGTTCATCGTTCAGTCCTTCGAGGAACTTCTCTTTCCTCTTGGCATCAGTATCAACTTCATCCAGTGCATAACGCGCCAGATTGTTGAACTCGTCAATATATTCAGCCACGCTGCGGTGGCGCTGCTTCAGATTATGAAATTATTTCTTCTTCAAGCTCATCATTCTGGATGAGATGTGAGCTGTACGGAAACCATCATCAAAGATAGCCCATGTCACATCCTCAATGGGAGTGGTGATCTGGAAGTTATCCCACCAAGTAGCTGCTGGTCCTTCCAACAAGTGTGCTGCAAACCTTTCTCCTCGTCGGTGCAACCGACAGTTACCAAATCCTTGTTCACTGAACGTAGCCAATCATTGGCCACCATAGGATTAGTGGTTCCTGAGAACTTTGTAGGCCTCAGTCTTAGGAATCTGGTGAGCATGTCAAATCCTGGTGGATTGTTCTGATTGTTGTTGTTGTTGTTGTTGTTGTTATTGTTGTTGTTGTTATTCTGATTTTGCATGAAGGTGGTCATCATCTGCATCAGCTGTGCCTGTGCTGTCATCAGCTACTGCATCTCGGGGGTGACATTGTTGTTGTTCGGGTTGGGGTTGGCACGTCGGGGAGGCATCTGTGGTTTTCACAAGGATAAGAATGAGATACCCATAGATGCTTAACATGCACAATACAACACATAGACAACCACCAAACAGGTATAAAAATAACATAAAGTTCAATGACATAAATAACAAGTTTTTAAAAGCAAACATACCAATAGCAAGCCATCCACATGTTGGATGGTCATTGCGACTCAATAATCATAAGCATGGTAAATGATAGATAAATGCGTAGTCATCACTACTCCTCTGCGTCAACCTCCTCATCAACAAGTGTAAGACCTGCATTCTCCATAGCGGTCTTGTATTCCTCGACATTGGTAGTCAAGGCCTCTACCTTGGCTTTGAGAGCCCTCTTCTGTGAACGAAGTCTCTCAATCACACCCTGCTGATGCTCGAGCTCGAAGTCCTTGGCCTCTAGTTCTGCAGTCATTTCTCGAATCCTCTTGTTCCTGTCTTGGACTCTCTTCTCTTGGCTTTTGAACTTCCTGTCCTGGCTCTCAAATTTGGCCTCCATTTCCTTGACTATCTCGTCTTGCTCCGCAAAGATCTTGTCCTTCTCACGAAGCTGCACCTAGAGCTCGTCATTGCTAAGCATGACGTTGGTCCTATCAGTATCTAGGTTCCTAAGTAGAACCTCTAGGTCCTGAAGGTACAGACGAATCGGCTCTGTCATCTCTCTAGCAGCATCCTCGAACTCAATAGCCTCACCATCCTCGTCGCATCTTCCGAAGGCGTGGAAGTGAGTACCTCTAAGCTCCCTGGAGTGCCTCCCTAACAGACACCCAAGTAAATCTTGCATGACTACCTCTAGGCCTCTCTCCTTGTCGTCATGCATAAGCTTGAAGGTGATGGCCTCCGTGGCTGGCTAAGTCTGGCATCCTGGCTGGGTAACTTTAAAGCCCCAAAGGTCCTTCCTCTCAAACTTGGTGAGGGGAAGCATCATGATGTTAGGAAGCGGAAGATTGAGCACACTAGTGAGCTCAATAAGACGAGTGCCAAAACGAGTTCCCTTGAACTCTTCAGCCGTGCTGATAGTAACATTAGGCATCTATTTTATAAGATAAGAAAAGTTAGAATCAATCGTCAATAGAAAAAAATCTCAAGACAAAGCATCAACACACAAGTCATGGCATACGTAAATTCATTACAAGCATTCCAAGGTTCATCGTAACTTAGACAAAATTTTGGAAATAAAATGATAAGTGTGGTGGTCCAACTAACGAAGTACATTATAACTCTAACTCTCTAGACTAAAGGCTATCAAAGCATCCTTCTACCAATAAGATGAGAAAGAAGATTAGAAAAGTTTATGAGAAGAAAAGACAAGTGGAGAAAATTTTCAAAGTGTTGAAATTTTTCCTTAGTGGTTTCTAATCCAATCCTAGGGTTATAATCCTAAATGCAACACAGTGCTCTGATACCATCTGTAAGATCCCTCCCTTATAAAGGTAAGGATCCGTGTGATTGCATGCTAGTCCCTGGATCAATGCAAGCATCCACAGTTTAAGATGAAGTACACAGAAACAAAGGTCATTATTACAAATCATTCCAGAGACAAACATAGTCTTTTACAACTCCATGGACATAGGCCTAATACAAGAGTTCAACCATAACAATATAAATAAGTCTTCATCTTCATGTGCCACAGGCAAGCATGTTGAGTGTAGACTCATAACCCCTAATCATCATCAGAATAACCTACAACATCACAAGTTACAGCCACAGTGGGTCAATACATTGGAATAGTATTGGCAAGTGATACCTTAGTAGAATATTAACATCTAGTTACTACATGCATTTGGCTAAGTGTAGCTTAGGCTTGCTTTGCTCAAAATAGGTTTTACCTATTAGTTGAAAACACTAAGTTTTTCTTTGACAAAACTTTCCCAAGGAACCACCAATAGAAATTGGTGAACCTTCACCCTTGTTCAACAACAAGTTTTAACTTAGAAAATTGGGATGAGAAGATTCTTGATAGCTTCCATGTCTTGATGCTCAAGTTGTCCAATACCAGGGACATGGCTAAGTACTTAGATTCTTCCATCTGCAGAGGTTGTGCACTTTCCCCACAAGACTTGATTTTCACCAAGACAGGACCTTTCAGAAGCCTTCCCTTAGACCAAATGGACGCGTTCCAACCTATCATCCCACTACCACCAACTGTCCAAATGGCTAAGTTATTGCAACCTATGTGATCCAGGCAGAGCCCATATTGCCATGTGGCTGCACTAGAAGCTTCTTAACATTTGGAATCTCAAATCCCTTTGTTCTTGGGTGGCTTTCCACAAGTGTGATACACAAGGTAAACCATAGAAATGGGCCTTGTGTAACCAGTCAACACAAACCAATCTTTCCATTCCACCCAGGTGTTTCATTCACTTAGTTGTTTTATTAAGAAAAACATAAGTCAAAGACTTAGAATTATATCTCATAGCATGAATACATAATCCACCCTTGGTTGCTACTAGCTAGGCTAAGCATGGCAATAGAAAGTACCTTAACTTAGAGGAAATTCTAACATTACTACAACTACTAGGATTTCCCAAGCATAGTATATAGATACTTAGCAAAATAATCATGCAAGTCCTATACCAAATATTTCTAATGCATAGGTAAAAATATTGGGATAGAAACATGAAGCACCACTTGCCTTGGTAGTTTGGGGAGTAGCAACAATCTTCACAACCACAATCACTATTAGCGCCAAAATCTACACATAAAATAATGGCACCAAAATCACATAACAAAATATACAAACAAAAATATAGGAATGCATGCAAAATGTCATGTCATCATTTTCTACACCAAACAAGACAAGCATCCTGTACTGAAACGTAAACAAGACCAAGGCTCACTAAACTAACTTTATTTGATCTTTAAATCATTTTTCAAATCATTTCTATACTCAAAGTAGGCTTATAAATGTCTCTGCAAAAATAACCAATTTTACAAGAGCAAAACATTAAACACATTGCATAAATAGATAGCATTCTTTCTCCTGATTCCAATGATATAAAATTTGTAAAATTTGAATGTGTGGATCAAAAGTTATGAATTTTGCAAGTTTGATTCACTAATAGATCTAAATTCTGTTTTTAAAACGAATAGCAGGCCACGCGTCATGACCTGATTGGCTGATACTGTTTCGGCTGGATCGATCAACAAGAGCCACAGGATCTAAATGAAAATGCACGGCCAGATCTAACACGTACCCCTTCGATAAGTGATCTATTCCTATGCGTTGGATCTAGGTCCAACGGCTATCGAGCAAGCGACCACAGATGGGCGGCGCTAGCGACGGCGGCGCGGATCTGTCAGAGAAGTTCCGGCGGCTACAGATGGGGCTGGGGTCAGTGGAGGGGCTTATCGAACTCGCAAGGTCGCGCTGATGCTCAACTACTTGCTGGCGTGGATGGGGGCGCACTGTGGAGGTCACTGGGGCTCGTCGGAGTTGCGGGCGACGTCGGGTTCCTACAGACGATGACGTTTCCGACGATGTGGACCGCCCTGACACAAACCAAAGGCGTCAGGGTGTGCACAACAAGCTGGCGATCAATATAGGGTCAGAGAGAAAGCAAGGGGCGGTCTGATATTACCTAAATCGTTCACCGGAGTTGGGCGACGGTTCTGTCGTTTGCTGAGGTGGTCGGGGATGGCGACCTGGGTCATGCGTGGGAAAACCAAAAGTATTAGGAGAAGCATAGAGGCATGGCGAACTCGGTAGGGTCAAGGAGGAAGCGAGGGGCGCTCGGAACTCACCGGAATCAGTCGTCGGAGCTCGTCGGGATAGCGGCGGTGCAAGCGAGAATTGGCGGAGCCTGGCGGCACTTCTGGTTAGATATGTTGGGGGAAATGGTCGCGAGGGGGAGGGGATTAAGTATCCGGAGTGGGGTCGAGGATCACGCACGCAATCAACGACAATTAACCGAATTTAAATGCAACAGTGAAGGAGAGGGAGGAAACGGCGAGGCCAGGTCATGGGCGGGGTTTGGGGACGACGATGACGGGGCATGTGGGGTCGGGCTGTCAGCGTGTGGGTGTGCGTGGTTGCAGTGAGAAACAGAGGGGAAGAGGGAACCCCGGGTGGGCTATTTTGGTCGCTGGGCCGAAAGGGTAGCACCTTGCCCAGTTCTGATTCCTTATCCTTTTTCTTTTTCTATTTCGATTTTCAGGAAACATTTTCAAATGAATTCAAATGTGTTTGATTTAAAATTCTTTCTGGATTTTTTATAAAGTGAAACCTGCACATATTTAAGTGTAAAGCCATGTTGTTTCACCAAACCTGCTTGGTCCTTTGGAGTTTTCAAAGAAAACAGTGTCTTTGCCAATGTTTTAATAAAGATCTAAAACTAGTTTTGAAATCATATTTTGTTTTTGAAATTTTATCCAAGATTTGGAAAACAACCAAACCAGTTCATGAACAAACAATCTTGTTTTAAAACAATAATCTCTCAGTAGAGAGTAGCATTGCATCAATGCTTTGCTTACATAAAATAATAAGCATCCAAATGCTTCTGTTTTTGTAATGACGTTGAAAAATGATCCCTAAATGATTATGAATGCATGGATGATATGCAATCGATGAAAACATGATTTTAGGGATGTTACAACAACACAAACTCAAGACTTTGCCCCAACTAACAGTGAGGTTGTCAATCTCACCGGTTGCTGTAACAAAGGATTAACTGTATGGTGAGGAAGGTGATGATGGTTTGCAGCAAGTAAATAGTAATAGTGGAAGATGTATCAATGGTAAATATTGGACCGGGGTCCATAGTTCACTAGAGGTGTTCTCCTTAGATAAATAGACATGGCATGTTGGGTAAAAATATTACAGTAGTGCAATTGACAGGACTGAGCAAAAAAACAGGACTGAGCAAGGCATAACAATGCAATACTAGACATAAAGATCCAATGAGATTCGATTGGGCAACACAACAATATAGATAGACCACCATCCAACTGCATCTATGACTAGAAGTCCACCTTTGGGTTATTATCTGAACCCCCTCCAGCATTAAGTTGCAAGAAATAGACAACTGCTTTAAGCAAAGTGTGTAAGGTAAACAATCCACTTGTTCCATGAACAAGAGACCGTTGTTTTCTCCCTAGTGGCAACAACAGATCTACAACCGTAGATATTTCTATCACTTCCCTTGATTAAGTAGAGGCATGAACCCACTATCGAGCAAATATCCCCTCTTGGAGTCACTAGAAACTACTTGTCCAAGATAGCTACTAACAACGGAGAGCATGCAAGATCACAAACAACACAGACATGATAGAATCAATAAGACAAAACCATTAATCAATCTGACATAGTAATCTCAATATCCATCGGATCCCCACAAACACAACATGCATGATTACAAATAGATTAGAACTTGATCATGAACGGAGCTCACAAGTTCTAGACATGAAAGCACAAGGAGGAGATACAACCATCTAGCTACTACATGGACCCGTAGTCCAACGTGGAACTACTCACGCTTCATACCGTAGGCTGGCATGATGAAGTAGAAGGCCTCCGGGATGATCTCCCCTTTGGCAGGGTGCCGGTAAGAGCTTCAGATCCCCCCGATCTAGGGACGATGGTGGCGGCTGCTACAGATGGTTTCGTGGAATTTTGATCGGGTACTTAGGGTTTAGGCGTCGGGGGCTTCTTATAGGCGAAGAGGCGAGGCAGGGGGACACCAGGGCGGCTGCACCCCCCAGGCGCGGGGTGGGCCCACCCGTGCGGCCAGGTGGTGTGGCCCCTGGTGGTTCTCCTCTGTCTCGTACTCCGGCTTCGTGATCCCCACGACAAAATATTGACTTTGGATTTTGTCCCGTCCAATTCCGAGAATATTGATTTTCTTCCTTTCTGGAACCAAAAACAGAAGAAAATAGGCAACTAGCACGGTGGCATCTTGTTAATAGGTAGTACCAGAAAACATATAAAAACACCTCAAAGTGTGGACAAAGAAAATCAAAGTAGATACTAAACAAGCATGGAACATCAAAAATTATAGATACGTTTCCGACGTATCAAGCATCCCCAAGCTTAACTCATGCTCGTCCTCGAGTAGGTAAGTGATAAAAGAATAATTTTTAAGGTGACATGTACCATCAAAACCAAGATCAAACCATCTACATATATTGAAAGTTGGGATCAAAGAACTCCAAACATGTACATGAAAGATGGAGTTCTAACAATAATACAAAGTAACTATGCATGCAACATGAAAGGCTACAAACAAATATCATGAATAACATGCATTGAAAAATGTTTGTTTGTTTCACATACAGAAAACATGGCATAGTGGCATTCAGTTTGTCCCTCATGGAGTAGCAAATAGATGCATAGGACACCTTCAAAGTTCATAAGAGTGACTAGATACAAATAGCACAAGAACAAGCAATATCAACAATATGCATCAATCAATAAGTTTTGGGACACTGCACATAGAACTAAGAATGGCAACTATGCTCTCTTAACTGGTGCCTAGAGGTATAAGGTGGAGACTCAATAATGGTGGAAGAAAGACCCGTCATAAAGGGAAGCAGGGATTTCAAGTTTCAAAAAGAGCTTCCAAAAATTATGGTACTTGTTAGCTTTCAGCCCTCATTGCCCCTATCATAAGCATCTTGAAGTGATTAAGGTTAAAGTGAACAAACTATGGAGTATATGCTTGACAAAGTATAAGTTGGCAATCTCATGTCCCTTTAATACGAGGGCCGCACCCCATGCTACTCAACTTTAGTCACCTGTAAGTTCTTGTCATAGTATGTACATGTGTATCATAGAGAACCACCAACATGGAACTGTCACATCCCAAGATTTTCCAAATCTTGTAATGTGAAAAATAAATAAACAAAATAAATTATTGTTGAAATTTAGGGTGAAAAGAAACTTTTTTTTAAATTAAAGTTTGAATTCAACAAAATTCAAATCAGGAGGAATGCATTCCTCATAAAATGCATCTGGAAATTTAAACACTTCGAAAATAAATCCAAACCCTAAACCCTAATGGAATACAAATCATTTCCAAATTATCTCCAAGCCTATGGATTGATCCATATAAAAATTTGTCAACAAACATTTACAAATGATCAAGAAAGACAAATAGAAATATTATAAGACCATATAAATTGATTTCATTTAATTTGGAACCATAAATAAAATCTTATGAATTTAATAAGATAAGGAAATTGATTTCCAAAGCTAATAAAGAACCTATCTATAAATCCATACCAAATGGTGAGAAAATAATCCTAAAGATATTTAAAAGGATAAATAAATCTCAAATAAGGTTTTACAAATTGGAATCACCAAGTTTAGATCTCTAAATAAAAAGATATGGATTTTATAAGATGAAGGAAGAAATATTAAATGAAGATTATTTAAAGACCAAATTAAATCTTGGCAAAGACCATAAGAAAATAGAATGAATATAATCCAAATCCAAAAGAAATAAAAGGATGAAGAATTTTCCAAAATAAAATAAAATGAAAATAACCATTTTATCCCTATTTTAATAAAGACAAATCTCTAATAAGAATAATTATATAATGCATGAGAAAATAGTATTTGGAATTACCCAAGTGGAATAAAAGTTGTTTAACTAATTTAAATAAAATAAAACTTCCAAGTAAAATTTATGGATTTAAAACTATATTTAATTTCATTGGAATAAAGACAGGTACCCAATTTAAAATGATTAATAAATCATATTAAAATTATTCCAAATAATTCAAAGTGAATTATTTTGACACCCTGATAATCAAATAAAAACCTACTGAAAAGAATTGGAAGGTTTTGGAAATTTAAATGGTGTTTGAAAATATTATTAAATCTTATTTGATTTAAAACAAGGGCTTATTTGAAAAATTAAAAGACCCCAAAAAGAATAAAGTTTTATTCAA
Organism: Avena sativa; assembly: GCA_916181665.1. Classification (NCBI taxonomy): domain Eukaryota; kingdom Viridiplantae; phylum Streptophyta; class Magnoliopsida; order Poales; family Poaceae; genus Avena; species Avena sativa. The sequence continues at coordinate 398,634,693 of OV702281.1, forward strand.
AAATTGACTTCAGATTATGTTACAAATCAATATTTAAACCTACACAAATTTTGGTTGAGTTTTGAAATCAAATGAGTGTTTGAATTGCTTATTCAAAATCAAAACAGATTATTAGAAAAGGAAAAGGAAAAACAATCATAACAAAAAAAATGTAAAAGACTCAGCCCAACCTAACTGGCCCAACTAAGCCCAGTCCAGCCCACCTCTCCCTCTCACCCGAGTGAATCATTTTTCACCAGAGAAAGAACCCGCAGAATCACTGACAAGTCGGCCCCACCTATCCTCTCTCTCTCACTGCCAACGTACCCCAACACCACGTCATCATCTTCCTCCCCGCGATGAACTCGCCTGACCGTTTCTGCCGCTGATTTCTCGCGATCAATTCGCCATAATGCCGCGTTTAAACCTCGTCGCGACCATGCACGATTAAACGCCTGCCTCTCCTCCTCATTTCCCCTCACTCGCCTCCCCCTCTCTGCCCCCAGGCTGGACGAATTTCTCCACGCACCCTCACTGCCCCGACGACCTTCCCTAGACAATTCTGGTGAAGCCAGACCTCCCCTCGCCCCTCGACCACACACGCGTGCTCCACATACCCTGGCGCACCTCCCCGTATCGTCATCTCGGCCGCGCGTGCCCTGCAAACTCGGCAACGTCTTCGACAGAGCGCCACCGTCGACTACATCAACTCTGGTGACCCTCCCCGTAAGCCCCGTCCTTCCCCCTTTCTCTAGAGGACACCACTACACCCTGCGTTCCTTCGCGCGTCTAATGCCACCTGTTTCGCGTCCTATCGCACCTTGTAGGTTCGTCTCCGACAACCCCAGAGCACGCCGTCGCCAGAAGGAACTCCGGCAAGAAATTGTCACTATCCTCGTGCGCCCCCTGCCTCCCCGAGAACACGTTGAGCATCAGCATCGTACAGCGAATCCGGTGAGCTCCCTCTCTCTCTTTCTCGCTTCCTGCATCGCCGGCGACGCCACTGCCAGGCCGCTGCCGCCGTGCGTCAGAGTCCACTGCCGCCAATTCTAGGTCATTAGACTAGGACCGATGGATCTTGATCCTGAGGCTTAGATAGAATCACTTATAAGCGAAGGGGTATGCAATCTGATCCATGCGATATCACTTAGATCCAGCGGCTGTCAGCGATCGATCCGCACGAAGTGGTACCGACGAATGAAAACACGCCACGTGGCCCTGTTCGTTTGATTTAAAACAGAATTGATCTATTAGATGTTCCAATTTGAAAAATTCATAACTTTCAAACCACACGTCCAAATTTTGCAAATTTTATATCAATGGAATCAGCAAGACAAGTACTTTCTGACCATGTAATTTGTTTAGTAAAATGCTTCTGTTAAATTGATTGTTTTTGCAGAAACTTGTGTATGCATGTTTAGAATATAAAAATTGTTCTAAAATGATTTTTGAGATAAAACCTTTGGCAAATGGTTTGTTTTGAACCTACTGACCATAGGAATAAATTGGTGGTTTCAAAAATGGATTTTGTGAAGCAAAAGAATAAACTTTTGATTTAAACCATTTCTAGTCAAATAAAAATAATGTTTATTTATTAAAAATGCTGTTGGAAGAAAACATTTGAGAAATGTTTTGGAAATAAACTCTCTGACCCTAAACACAAGGTTTTATGGTTTGAAAACATATTTTGTAAAATCTATAGAATGTTGCCTTATTAAAAGCATTTCTTCACCACATAAAATAATGATTTGGTTTAAAAATGGTTTATGAAGTAAAACCTTTTGCAAATGGTTTTGCCACTTTATAAAATGACCATTAGGAGTTTTCAAATGTTTATTACCCATTATAAACCACTTTTCCAAATAAAACAATCTTTAGCATGTTTGCATGCATTGTTTTGTTCTATCATTTTATGTGATGTTTTGCTTGATTGGTGGATTGAAATTGTGCCTTGCTTGATTGAGTTGTAGTGACTTGAAGAGTGTGATTGTTGCAAGGACAAGGAGTGAACTTATACTATCTACCAAAAATGCAAGTGATGCTACATACTTTTGTCCCATTATTTTCACTATGCACTAGTGATATTTCTAAAGTAGGACTTGCATGGAATTTTGCTAAGTGTAACTATGCCATGGGAAATCCTAGTAGATGAACCCTTAGTAGAATTTCCTAAGTTAAGATTCCTACTACTATCATGCTTAGCTTAGCTATTAGAAAACAAGGGTGGAATATATATTCATGCTATGGAAAATTTCTAAGTCTGTGGACTTGTGTTTTGTTAATAAAACAACTAAGTGAATGAATCACCTGGGTGGAATGGAAGGAATGGTTTGTGTGAGTGGTTCACAAGGCCCATTTCTATGGTTTACCTTGTGTATCTCACTTGTGGATGGCCACCCAGGAACAAAGAGATTTGAGATGTCAAATGTTGAGAAGCTTCAAGTGCAGCCACTTGGCATTATGGGCTCTGCCTGGATCATATAGGTTGCAATAACTTAGCCAAATGGACAGTTGGTGGTAGGGGATGATAGGTTGGAACACGTCCATTCTGGTCTAAGGGAAGGCTTCTGAAAGATCTTGTCTTGGTGAAACCAAGTCTTGTGGGGAAAGTGCACAACCTCTGTAGAGTGTAAAATCTAAGTACTTAGCCATGTCCCTGGTAAAGGACAATTTGAGCATCAAGACATGGAAGATATCAAGAATCTCCTCATCCCAATTTCTAAGTTAAAATCTGTGGGTGAACAAGGGATTGAAGGATCACCAATTTCTATTGGGAGATGCCTTGGGAAAGATTTTGTCAAGCAAAAGCTTAGAGTTTTCAAATGATAAGGAAAATATATTTTGAGCAAAGCAAGACTAAGCTCCAGCTAGCCAAATGCATATAGATGATAGACTCCACTATACTACCATAGTATCACTTGCCAATACAATTCAAATGTATTGACCCTTGTGGCTGTAACTTATTATGTTGCAGGTTTGTTTGATGTTAGTGAAGTTTATTGATTAGGATTACAAGTCTACAACCAACATGTCTGCCTATGGCACTTTGAAGATGAAGGACCCCATGCTATTGTTATATTCTGCTGCATTGTAATGAGATAGACAAATGAGCTATGTAAGATGTAATAAATTATTTTATTCCTGGTTATAAAGTTGTATTATGACCTTTGTTTCTTGATATTACATCTTAACTGTGGATGCTAGCTATTGATCCATGGACTAGCATTGTATACACAGGGATCTCTACCTTATTAAAGGTTGGGAACCCTTACAGGTACCCCTTGCACATGGTACATGAGCTATCCCATAACCAAAATGACAAGGCAAGCAGACAATGAGCATCTCAACGATCTTTTTATTTGCTATTTGCATAGGTTTTTATTGAGGATGCTTCGCAGATTGCTCATTATGGTGATGCTGCAAGTTTCCACCATGATTAGGCATGGCTTAGGCTAGTGGCCCAGGCGTTTCTATAACACAAAATACATAACTCCATGGACTTACAAGATCCCTTTTTATTTCACACCGGCGACATCCATAGACAAAAGAGCATGATATCAACTGTGTACGAAGTACAAGTGCAATGTTGAAAGTGTTCCCCATGACAGCATGGTTCTGATAATTCCAATGTATAAGTGCAAGCATATACAACATAGATGACACAATGGTTCAAGTTTATTAGGGGCAAGGAATATAAAGTGTGCCATCAAGTTTGTGAGGGCTTTAATCACTAAGTTTTCATATAAAAAAATACTTTTTAATTTGAAGATAGTTGAAAACAAGAATATACTTGGAATGGTGTAACACACCATGCATAGGAATTTATAGTGGACACTTTGGAATAACTTTGTTTCATGGAAGTTGGAAGCATGAGTAGAGCTTAGTCATACAAGTGGAGGCTAACAAAGGACTGGGAGCAACCAACTAAGAGAGCAATAATGGCCATAATCATGCAGAGCGACAAAACATTACTAATCAAAGCATAAAGTGGTACGAAAAGTCAAGGACTAAATGATCATAGAGGCTATGGTGACTTGTTCATAGTCATTACATGGTGTGAGCATGTGCCAAGTCAACCCAAACAAAGCATCAAAGAAGAATACCACAATACTATGCTTTTGTTCGCTAAAACAACACATGATTCCTTCAAGGCAAGCAATCCCAATTGTTTGGAACAAGTCATGCTATAGCAATAATCACTAAGCATAAGGTCAAAATAACACCTAGCATGACATTCTAAAGTCTAAGTCACTGTCAATGCAAACTCCTCTTGCACTTTCAAGAAAGAACTTTATCGTGGTATTGTCGACGAGTACGCCATGGAGGGGTCCTCACAGTGCGTGTTTAGAGACATGGGGGAAGGTGGACGGTTGACGGGTATGAGGTAACACAGCTTACCCAGGTTCAGATCCCACGACGGTGGCAGAATCCTACTCCTGCTATAAATCACTATAAGGGCAATACGCCGAGTCACAGAGATTGGTTCGCTGTGCGAGGTTGTATGAAGTTGTGCCCTAAAGGCTCCCATAGGCCCGATTTATATAGTCGCCAGGTCCTAGGATTACAGGGAAAAGCCCTAGCCGGACAGGTTACAGAGTCCTACACTGTCTATTACTAGTCTTGTGTATCTTGCACTCCAAGGCTCTGGGTACGTCAGTGACTCCAACTGTAGCCTTCCTTTATCCAGCATGGGCCTCCCTTCTGGATCCATCTAACTGGGCCGCCTAGTAGTCCATAGTCCATGCTACCAACTGTGGTCCACCCGGGTTATCCGGATAAGTGACATGCTATGAGGATACCCATATAGCATATCCCCAACAAACTTACTACTCCCTTCCAACACCAATTGACTTATTTGAAACAACACAGCGAGAACAGGGTCCAAAACACTTTACTCAAGCAAACTACACAAGCTAAGCAAGCAATCGAAAACTAATACGCTCGAAGAATAACACAACAGTGCATGAAACAATAAAAATGAAGTGTCTAGAAAGACCTGAGATTTTTATTGATGAAGAAGGGGATGCCTTGGGCATCCCCAAGCTTTGACGCTTGTACATCTTGGATATTTCTTGGGGTGACACCGGGGTGGAATCCCCAAGCTTGAGCTTTTTTCCATTCTTCATCTCATTGCATCATTCTCTCTCTACACCTAAAAATTTTCCTTCATACAAAACTTGACACAATCTTCATTAGCAACATTAGTGTATTCAAAAGATAATAGACCCTTGGGTTTAGATTTAGAACAGCAAAACTTTCACTAAAAACACAGGCTACTGTATTAACTCCTTCAAAAAGGTCAATTTCCTAAAAAGAACCCAAAAAGGAATCAATAAGAAGAAAATGCAAATAATGGCAGAAATCTGTTAAAACAGACCAGAAGGTAGAAACCGATTTTTTCGAAGACCTTCTGTTGCTAAAATAAAAATGTGTTGAACTAACGAAAGTTAGCTAACATATTGGGGGATTTATTAATAAATTTTCAGATCAATACTACTTATAGAGACTCCTCACGAATTTTTATGGTGGAGGACAAAAATCTGTTTCGGGACAGCAACACCCCAAATCTTACTTCCCTCTCATTAGAGGTCATTCTTGGCACAAAAAGCAAACAAAAAGTATAAAGAGAGGTCATTACTTAAGTAATAACTTCCAAGACTCAAGAAAGCTCTTGGGTTTATCTCCCAACAAGTACTTCTCTTTAATGCCTTTAAGTTAGGCACAAGAAGCAAGAAATCAAGTATTTTCAAATGAAGAAGCATTAACATCAAACCTTTCTTTCAAAGGCGGAGCAAAAATCAACTTCTCTCTCCTCATAGGGAAGTGTTAAATACCTTTCTTGAATGGAAATTGGTATTTAATAGTACCTTCTTTCATATCAATGATGGCACCAACAATTTTAAGAAAAGGTCTTCCCAAAGTAATAGGGAAAGAAACATTGTATTCAACATCCAAAACATAGAAATCATCAGGGACATAATCATTGTTTACCATAATGAGAACATCATTAATACTTCTCATGAGTTTCTTCTTAGCATTATCATTGAGTGGGACATCCAAATAACAATCTTCCAAAGGTGGCAAATCAAGCATTTCATAAATCTTCCTAGGAATAATAGAGACACTGGAACCAAGATCACATGAAGCTTTGAGATCGAAGTCATTCACTTGCATATTAATAATGGGTTCCCAACTATCTTCTAGTTTCCTAGGAATAGAAGCTTTGTGTTTTAACTTCTCTTCCTTAATCTTAATCAGAGCATCTATAATGTGTTTGGTGAAAGCAACATGCATATCACTAGCATCAGGACTTCTAGCAAGTTTTTGTAGAAACAAAATCACTTCAGAAATATTGCAACCATCAAGATCAAAATCAAACTTAGCATCACTAGTATTAGACTCATTAGGTTTAGGCATTGTAGGAGGAGGAATAGGGACTTCTTGTGGTTTAGTGGTCTCCATTTTAGTGATGGTGCACACACTATTATTTGTATCAATTTCAGCTTCCCTTTCCCACTTAGCATAAAGTTGGGCTAACAGTCTAACATTTTCATCAATAGTAACTTGTATGGCATGAGTAGCAGCAAAGGTACTTTCCATGGTTTCAGGTTTAGCAGCCATTTTATTAATCAAGGAGTACTGTGCTTCAGACAAAGAGGAAATATTTTTCTCAGCACTCAATTTTTTTGACTGTAAACTAGGAATTTCTCTATTCAGATTCTCAAGCTGATGACTAATATTTTTCAAGATAATAGATTGTTCTTCCATAGTTTTAGTGAATATCTTGTTTTGCTCATATTGCAACTGCATAAAGTTTTTAGTGGATCTTTCAACTTCTAGAATCCTATCTTCACTAGGCATTCTAGATCTACCATGATAAGTATTTCCATTATTAGGGGGATAAGGCCTATAATTACCATAAGTATTGTTGCCAAAATTGTTGTTTCTAATGAAGTTCACCTCAACTTGCTCTTCTTGAGCAACCAAACAGGCTAAGGTAACATTATTTGGATCTAAATGAGCTTTCCCATTAACAAGCATATCCATAATAACATCAATCTTATCACTCAAAGAAGAGGTTTCTTTAACAGAATTTACCTTCTTACCATGTGGAGCTCTCTCAGTATGTCATTCAGAATAGTTAACCATCATATTATAAAGGAGTTTTGTTGCAGCACCCAAGGTGATGGTCATAAAGGTACCTCCAACAGCTGAATCCAATAGGTTTTCTTGAGGAGAAGTTCAAACCTGCATAAAAAATCTGGATAATCATCCAAGCAGTAACTCCATGAGTGGGACAATTCTTAACCAAAGATTTCATTCTTTCCCAAGCTTGAGCAACATGTTCATTATCAAGTTGTTTAAATTTCATAATATCACTTCTCATAGATATAATCTTAACAGGAGGGTAGTACTTTCCAATAAAAGCATCTTTGCATTTAATCCAAGAATCAATACTATTTCTAGGCAAGGATAGCAACCATTCTTTAGATTTTCCTCTCAAGGAGAAAGGAAACAACTTGAGCTTAATAATATCTCCATCTACATCCTTATACTTTTGCATCTCACAAAGTTCAATAAAGCTATTGAGATGGGCAGCAGCATCATCAGAACTAGCACCAGAAAATTGCTCTCTCATCACAAGATTCAACAAAGCAGGCTTAATTTCATAAAAGGTAGCATCAGGAGCAGGTGGATCAATAAGAGTGCTAAGGAAATCATTGTTGTTTGTGTGAAGTCACACAACTTGGTGTTCTCAGCAGAGTTCATTTTGGCCAAAGTGGAGCAAGCCAAAAAAAGTAGCAACAGCTAGAGCAGGAACTATTTTTTGTGTGTTTTTGATCAGAGAAAGCAAACCAAACTAAACTAATTTTTTTGGAGTTTTTGATAAAAAGAGGCAAACAAAACCAAGCAAAAGAAACTAATTAAAATAAAAACAAAGTAAAGATAAAGGTTGAGGAGGACTCCCCTTATGAGGACGTCCTTAGCCTCCCCGGCAACGGCACCAGAAATGTCTTGATGCGTGAAGCAGCACTTTGTTGGGAGACCCCAAGAGGAAGGTATGATGCGGTACAGCAGAAAGTTTTCCCTCAGTAAGAAACCAAGGTTATCGAACCAGTAGGAGGAAGGAAACTCCACATAGGTGTTGCAATGTAGAGGTCCCAACCTTCAATAAGGTAGAGTCCCCTGTGTTTACAATGCTAGTCCCTGGATCAATAGCTAGCATCCACAGTTAAGATGTAATATCAAGAAACAAAGGTCATAATACAACTTTATAACCAGGAATAACATAATTTTATTACATCTTACATAGCTCATTTGGCTATTACATTACATTGCAGCATAATATCTATAAGCATGGGGTCCTTCATCTTCAAAGTGCCACAGGCAGACATGTTGGTTGTAGACTTGTAATCCTAATCAATCAACTTTACTAGTATCAGTCAAACCTGCAACATAACAAGTTACAGCCACAAGGGTCAATACATTTGAATTGTATTGGCAAGTGATACTATGGTAGTATAGTGGAGTCTATCATCTATATGCATTTGGCTAAGTGGAGTTGAGGCTTGCATTGCTCAAAATAGATTTTTCCTTAACATTTGAAAACACTAAGTTTTTGCTTGACAAAATAATCTTTTGCAAGGCATCTCCCAATCAAAGATTGATGATCCTTTAACCCTTGTTCAACCACAAGTTTTTAACTTAGAAATTTGGATGATGAGATTCTTGATTGCTTCCATGTCTTGATGCTCAAATTGTCCTTTACCAGGGACATGGCTAAGTACTTAGATTTTTCACTCTGCAGAGGTGGTGCACTTTCCCCACAAGACTTGGTTTCACCAAGACAAGATCTTTTAGAAGCCTTCCCTTAGACCAAAATGGACGCGTTCCAACCTATCAAACTCTACCACCAACTATCCATATGGCTAAGTTCTTGCAACCTATATGATCCAGGCAGAGCCCATAATGCCAAGTGGCTGCACTTGAAGCTTCTCAACATTTGACATCTCAAATCTCTTTGTTCCTGGGTGGCCATCCACAAGTGCGATACACAAGGTAAACCATAAACATGGGCCTTATGAACCACTCAACCAAAAACCACCAAGCAATTACCATTCCACCCAGGTGATTCATTAACTTAGTTGTTTTATTAAACAAAAACACAAGTCCTCAGACTTAGAAATTTTTCCATAATATGAATGTATATTCCTCCCTTGTTTTCTATTAGCTAAGCTAAGCTTGATAGTAGTAGGAATCTTAACTTAGGAACATTTTACTAAGGTTTCATCTACTAGGTTTTCCTATAGCAAGGTTTATACTTAGCAAAATTCCATGCAAGATTTACTTAGAAAAATCACTAATGCATAGTGAAAGTAATGGGACAAAAAGTATGAAGCATCACTTGACTTTTTGGTAGAGGGTATAAGTTCACTCCTTGTCCTTGCAACAATCACACTCTTCAAGTCACTACAATTCAATCAAGCAAGGCACAATCTCAATCTACCAATCAAGCAAAACATCACATAAAATGATAAAGTCAAGGTAATGCATGCAAACATTCCAAGCTTTGTTTTATTTGAAAAGTGGTTCCTAATGGGTCTTAAACATTTGATAACACCCAATGGTCATTTTATAAAGTGGTAAAGTCATTTGCAAAAGATTTCACTTCATAAACCATTTTCAAAACAAGGTATCATTTTATGTGGTGTAAAAATGTTTTCAATAAGGCATTAACCTATAGGGTTCACCAAATATGTTTTCAAACCATAAAACTTGGTGTTTGGGGTCAGAGAGTTTAAAACAAAACATTTCTCAAAGTTTTCCTTCAGAACCATTTTTAATAAATAAACTATATTTTTATTTGACTAGAAATGGTTTTAAATCAAAGAATCATTCTTTTGCATCACCAAACACATTTTTGAAACCACAAAAGTGTTTCCTATGGTCAGTAGGTTCAAATCACACCATTTTCCAAAGATTTTATCCCCAAAACATTTTAGAATAATTTTTACAATCTAAACAAGCATACAAATGTTTCTGCAAAAACAAACAATTTAACTGAAACTTTTTACTAAAAAAATGGCATGGTTGGCTAGGGCTTGTTCCACTGATTCCATTGATATAAAGTTTGCAAAATTTGGACGTGTGGATCAAAAGTTATAAGGTTTTCAAATCTGCATCTAAATCAGATTACAAATTCAGTTTTAAATCGATCTGTGCCACGCGACGTGTTCTGATTCGTCCATACCGCTTCGGCCGGATCACGTGCTGTAGGCCGTTGGATCTAACTGATATCGCACGGCGCAGGCTCATCCTTACCCCTTCGCTCTCTTTCTATCCTAGCCGTTGGATCCTAATCGCACGGCACCTAGCACACTTGCCAGAGACGGGTGGCGCTGCGGTGGCTACTGGCGGCAGAGCGCTCAGGTGGTGGCGGTGCTGGCGAAGCAGGAAGCGAGAGAGGATGGGAAGATGCTCACCGCGTTCGCAGAAGCCTGGGGAAGCTCAAGGTGTTCTCGATGAGTCAAGGGGCGCACGGCGGTGAGGGTAATGGCTCGCCGGAGTTCTTGCTGGCGTCGGTTGCGCGCGGTCGTGGTCGAGGGCGAGGCTGCAGGTCGTCTCGAAGCAAAATAAGTGCACGGTTAGATGCAGGTGAGTGCGGTGAGTGCAGGAGTGTCATCGGGAAGGAGAGGGGCGGACGCATGCTTACGGGGAGGGTCGCCGGAGAGGAAGTAGACGGTGGCGGCGTTTGGAGTCGTCACTGTCGAGGCTCAAAGGCGCGTGCGAGCGAGCTGCGGATGCAGAAAGATGCGCCAGGGCCTGGGGAACTTGTGAGTGTGATCGAGGAGGCGAGGGGCGGTGAATGCTGGCCGGAATCGTCGTCGGGCAGAGGGTGGTGTGGCGAGGAATTGGGCGGCTTGGGGGCGTGTTGAGGTGGGGCGACAGAGGGGAACGAGAGAGGAGAGGGAGACGCTTTAACGTGCGTGGTCGCAGCGAGTAATGGCGAAGGCGTTAAGGCGAATTTAACCGCGACATCAACGGCAGGAAACGGCCGGCGTGGTCGTCGCGGGGAGGAAGAAGATGAGCTGGAGGGGTGGGGCATGCTTATCAGCGAGAAAGGGAGTGAGGGGGAGGGTCCATTCGTCAGCGTCCTCGCGGGTTTCTTTCGCGGTGAAAAACGATTCGCTCGCTGAGAGGGAGAGGTGGGCTAGGTTGGGCTGGAATGGGCTTAGCTGGGCTGGGTCGTCTTTGCTCTATTTTTTCCAGTTCTGAATCTTTTTCTTTTTCCAAATCTTTTTCTATTTTGAAATTCAAACAAACAATTCAAACACTCCAATTCAAATAAACTTCCACTAAAATTTATATTGAGTTTAGCTCTGTTTATCAACACAAATCAAAGTCCAAAAATAAAATATTAATTTCATTCTTTTTAGGATCTATTTAATAATTAAATAAAATAGACCCTAATTATTAATTCAAATAGGTTTTGATTTATTTAATAAAATCTCCATTTGAAAACTAAATATTATCAAAACCAAATCAGTAGGTTTTATTTGAAAATATAAGATACATGGAAAACTTGTTTAAAATAAAATAACATTTTTATTTTAGGGTCCATTAATAATTAAATAAAATGGACTTTAGTTATTAAATCAAATGGGTTTTGATTTATTTAAAATCTCCATTTGAAATCTAAAATAGTACCAAAACTATTCAATAGGTTTTATTTGAAAATAATAAACATTTGGAAAAATTATTTAAAATAATTTAATAAGTTTTTGATGTTTAATTAAAATGGGAAAAACCTTTACTTTAATAAATTTGGTTTATTAATAAACACTCATTATTTTATTTAAATAAACCTTTACTCTTTTAATCAAAGCAAAACATTTTATTTCAAAAGATTGGCCAAGGTTTAATTTGGCTCTATAAAATAATCCTTATTTATTTTTCTACCTTTTCATTTGAAAACCAAATCTTTTTACTAAAAGATCCAAAAGTAGTTTTTCTATTTATTTAAAATTTTCTTTATTAATTGTTTATCTTTTCAAATCCCTTTAGGATTTGTTTGATCAAATAGGTTTGAAGGTTTCCAATTGGAATCAAAAGTTTCTTCTCACCCTGAAAATCAACAAAGTTTTATTTTATTCATTTATTTTTCACATAACAAGATTTGGAAAATCTTGGGATGTGACAGGCTACCACCCTTAAAATAAATCTCATCCCGAGATTTGGGAGGCTAGGGGTTACAAGTAGGCTCAAAACAACTAGGGTACTACCACCCTTAAAAAATTTTCCAACCAGTTTACATATTGGCTTGCTTGGGATCTGGATGTAACTTTCCTAGACAGAAGTTGGCATAGTGGCCTAGCTCCTTGCATTTGAAACATGTGACAAGGCTGAGATCCCTCATAGGCTTGTTTATCTTGTGTTTCATCTTTTCTGGATAGTTGCTTGCATAATGTCCTAGCTCTTTGCAGTTGTTGCACCACACTTGGCTAATATCTTTCTGTTCCTTTGGTATCATTTCCTCTTGTTTGTTTCCTTGGTTCTTCTTCTTTTCTAGGCATTCATTGGCATAGTGTCCCATCTCTTTGCAATTATAACATTGCAACTGGCTTATGTCCTTCTTTTTCTTTTTGGGTCTCTCCAAAGCTAGGAGTTCTTCTAGTTCATGCTCTTCAAAGGTGGGAAATCTTTCTCTCTTCTTGGGGCATTGATCTTCATGCTCCTTGCATGTATGATCCTTGTCTCCACAAATATTGCATGCTTTGGCTCCTTCTAAAATAACATCTTTGTCATCCTTGTTGTCATTAGCTCTTTGGGAAAAGTTTTCTCTCATGTTGATCATTTGATTAACCAATCCTTGCAACAATTGGGATTGAAGTTTCAAAATCCTTTGTATGGCTGGGTCTAGTCCATTGTTGTTGGCTAAAAGCTGAGTTGTCTCTTGGCTCAACTGGGTTTGGGTTGCTATAAGTTCTCTCATGTTGTCCTCTTGGTTGTTGTTGTTGTCACCATCCTTGATGTTGGAGTTTCTTGGAGAAGTCATCTGTGTGGGTTGGATTGAGATTAGAATAGGCAAAATATTTCTAAGGAAATAATCCTAATCACACACATCACAATTCACACAAGCAATGTGCAAGCAATCACAAGCCAAACATTTCACTCAAACAACAAAGTTCAAGCACATCTTTAGGTAACAAAATATTTTTGTTACACCACATAAGTTGGTGTGTTTGACTTAACTAAAATATGGTGGTCCATCTATATGGTTCACTTGTGATCTTTCCATCTTTCTTGGTTGATTCCTTCTTGCATGAGATCATGGTTTTCTTGGTAAAACTCTTGGTCACAAAACCTGAAAGGGTGATGATGGCTCCTTCTAAGTTGTGTTTCCTTAGTTTCCAAATCTTGAGCAAGCTTTCTTTGTCTCACTTGCTCTGATACCATCTGTAGAGGTCCCAACCTTCAATAAGGTAGAGTCCCCTGTGTTTACAATGCTAGTCCCTGGATCAATAGCTATCATCCACAGTTAAGATGTAATATCAAGAAATAAAGGTCATAATACAACTTTGTAACCAGGAATAACATAATTTTATTACATCTTACATAGATCATTTGGCTATTACATTACATTGCAGCATAATATCTATAAGCATGGGGTCCTTCATCTTCAAAGTGCCACAGGCAGACATGTTGGTTGTAGACTTGTAATCCTAATCAATCAACTTTACTAGTATCAGTCAAACCTGCAACATAACAAGTTACAGCCACAAGGGTCAATACATTTGAATTGTATTGGCAAGTGATACTATGGTAGTATAGTGGAGTCTATCATCTATATGCATTTGGCTAAGTGGAGTTGAGGCTTGCATTGCTCAAAATAGATTTTTCCTTAACATTTGAAAACACTAAGTTTTTGCTTGACAAAATAATCTTTTGCAAGGCATCTCCCAATCAAAGATTGATGATCCTTTAACCCTTGTTCAACCACAAGTTTTTAACTTAGAAATTTGGATGATGAGATTCTTGATTGCTTCCATGTCTTGATGCTCAAATTGTCCTTTACCAGGGACATGGCTAAGTACTTAGATTTTTCACTCTGCAGAGGTGGTGCACTTTCCCCACAAGACTTGGTTTCACCAAGACAAGATCTTTCAGAAGCCTTCCCTTAGACCAAAATGGACGCGTTCCAACCTATCAAACTCAACTGTCCATATGGCTAAGTTCTTGCAACCTATATGATCCAGGCAGAGCCCATAATGCCAAGTGGCTGCACTTGAAGCTTCTCAACATTTGACATCCCAAATCTCTTTGTTCCTGGGTGGCCATCCACAAGTGAGATACACAAGGTAAACCATAAACATGGGCCTTATGAACCACTCAACCAAAAACCACCAAGAAATTACCATTCCACCCAGGTGATTCATTAACTTAGTTGTTTTATTAAACAAAAACACAAGTCCTCAGACTTAGAAATTTTTCCATAATATGAATGTATATTCCTCCCTTGTTTTCTATTAGCTAAGCTAAGGTTTATAGTAGTAGGAATCTTAACTTAGGAAAATTTTACTAAGGTTTCATCTACTAGGTTTTCCTATAGCAAGGTTTATACTTAGCAAAATTCCATGCAAGTTTTACTTAGAAAAATCACTAATGCATAGTGAAAGTAATGGGACAAAAAGTATGAAGCATCACTTGACTTTTTGGTAGAGGGTATAAGTTCACTCCTTGTCCTTGCAACAATCACACTCTTCAAGTCACTACAATTCAATCAAGCAAGGCACAATCTCAATCTACCAATCAAGCAAAACATCACATAAAATGATAAAGTCAAGGTAATGCATGCAAACATGCCAAGCTTTGTTTTATTTGAAAAGTGGTTCCTAATGGGTCTTAAACATTTGATAACACCCAATGGTCATTTTATAAAGTGGTAAAGTCATTTGCAAAAGATTTCACTTCATAAACCATTTTCAAAACAAGGTATCATTTTATGTGGTGTAAAAATGTTTTCAATAAGGCATTAACCTATAGGGTTCACCAAATATGTTTTCAAACCATAAAACTTGGTGTTTGGGGTCAGAGAGTTTAAAACAAAACATTTCTCAAATTTTTCCTTCAGAACCATTTTTAATAAATAAACTATATTTTTATTTGACTAGAAATGGTTTTAAATCAAAGAATCATTCTTTTGCATCACCAAATACATTTTTGAAACCACAAAAGTGTTTCCTATGGTCAGTAGGTTCAAATCACACCATTTGCCAAAGATTTTATCCCCAGAACATTTTAGAATAATTTTTACAATCTAAACAAGCATACAAATGTTTCTGCAAAAACAAACAATTTAACTGAAACTTTTTACTAAACAAATGGCATGGTTGGCTAGGTCTTGTTCCACTGATTCCATTGATATAAAGTTTGCAAAATTTGGATGTGTGGATCAAAATTTATGAGGTTTTCAAATCTGCATCTAAATCAGATTACAAATTCAGTTTTAAATCGATCTGTGCCACGCGGCGTGTTCTGATTCGTCCATACCGCTTCGGCCGGATCACGTGCTGTAGGCCGTTGGATCTAACTGATATCGCACGGCGCAGGATCATCCTTACCCCTTCGCTCTCTTTCTATCCTAGCCGTTGGATCCTAATCGCACGGCACCTAGCACACTTGCCAGAGACGGGCGGCGCTACGGTGGCTACTGGCGGCGGAGCGCTCAGGTGGTGGCGGTGCTGGCGAAGCAGGAAGCGAGAGAGGATGGGAAGATGCTCACCGCGTTCGCAGAAGCCTGGGGAAGCTCAAGGTGTTCTCGATGAGTCAAGGGGCGCACAGCGGTGAGGGTAATGGCTCGCCGGAGTTCTTGCTGGCGTCGATTGCGCGCGGTCTTGGTCGAGGGCGAGGCTGCAGGTCGTCTCGAAGCAAAATAAGTGCACGGTTAGATGCGGGTGAGTGCGGTGAGTGCATGAGTGTCATCGGGAAGGAGAGGGGCGGACGCATGCTTACGGGGAGGGTCGCCGGAGAGGAAGCAGACGGTGGCGGCGTTTGGAGTCGTCACTGTCGAGGCTCAAAGGCGCGCGCGAGCGAGCTGCGGATGCAGAAAGATGCGCCAGGGCCTGGGGAACTTGTGAGTGTGATCGAGGAGGCGAGGGGCGGTGAATGCTGGCCGGAATCGTCGCCGGAGCGTCGTCGGGCAGAGGATGGTGTGGCGAGGAATTGGGCGGCTTGGGGGCGTGTTGAGGTGGGGCGACAGAAGGGAACGAGAGAGGAGAGGGAGACGCTTTAACGTGCGTGGTCGCAGCGAGTAATGGCGAAGGCGTTAAGGCAAATTTAACCGCGGCATCAACGGCAGGAAACGGCCGGCGTGGTCGTCGCGGGGAGGAAGAAGATGAGCTGGAGGGGTGGGGCATGCTTGTCAGCGAGAAAGGGAGTGAGGGGGAGGGTCCATTCGTCAGCGTCCTCGCGGGTTTCTTTCGCGGTGAAAAACGATTCGCTCGCTGAGAGGGAGAGGTGGGCTAGGTTGGGCTGGAATGGGCTTAGCTGGGCTGGGTCGTCTTTGCTCTATTTTTTCCAGTTCTGAATCTTTTTCTTTTTCCAAATCTTTTTCGGTTTTGAAATTCAAACAAAAAATTCAAACACTCCAATTCAAATAAACTTCCACTAAACTTTATATTGAGCTTAGCTCTGTTTATCAACACAAATCAAAGTCCAAAAATAAAATATTAATTTCATTCTTTTTAGGATCTATTTAATAATTAAATAAAATAGACCCTAATTATTAATTCAAATAGGTTTTGATTTATTTAATAAAATCTCCATTTGAAAACTAAATATTATCAAAACCAAATCAGTAGGTTTTATTTGAAAATATAAGATACATGGAAAACTTGTTTAAAATAAAATAACATTTTTATTTTAGGGTCCATTAATAATTAAATAAAATGGACTTTAGTTATTAAATCAAATGGGTTTTGATTTATTTAAAATCTCCATTTGAAATCTAAAATAGTACCAAAACTATTCAGTAGGTTTTATTTGAAAATAATAAACATTTGGAAAAATTATTTAAAATAATTTAATAAGTTTTTGATGTTTAATTAAAATGGGAAAAACCTTTACTTTAATAAATTTGGTTTATTAATAAACACTCATTATTTTATTTAAATAAACCTTTACTCTTTTAATCAAAGAAAAACATTTTATTTCAAAAGATTGGCCAAGGTTTAATTTGGCTCTATAAAATAATCCTTATTTATTTTTCTACCTTTTCATTTGAAAACCAAATCTTTTTACTAAAAGATCCAAAAGTAGTTTTTCTATTTATTTAAAATTTTCTTTATTAATTGTTTATCTTTTCAAATCCCTTTAGGATTTGTTTGATCAAATAGGTTTGAAGGTTTCCAATTGGAATCAAAAGTTTCTTCTCACCCTAAAAATCAACAAAGTTTTATTTTATTCATTTATTTTTCACATAACAAGATTTGGAAAATCTTGGGATGTGACATGCAAGCAACGTGGAAACCTGCACAACACAAACTCAAGACTTTGCCCCAACTAACAGTGAGGTTGTCAATCTCACCGGTTGTTGTAACAAAGGATTAACTGTATGGTGTGGAAGGTGATGATGGTTTGCAGCAAGTAAATAGTAATAGTGGAAGATGTATCAATGGTAAATATTGCACCGGGGTCCATAGTTCACTAGAGGTGTTATCCTTAGATAAACAAACATGGCATACTGGGTAAACAAATTACAGCAGGGCAATTGACAGGACTGAGCAAGGCATAACAATGCAATACTAGACATAAAGATCCTATGAGATTCGATTGGGCAATACAACAATATAGATAGACCGCCATCCAACTGCATCTATGACTATAAGTCCACCTTTGGATTATCATCCGAGCCCCCTCCAGTATTAAGTTGCAAGCAACAAACAACTGCTTGAAGCAAAGTGTGTAAGGTAAACAATCCACTTGTTCCATGAACAAGAGACCGTTGTTTTCTCCCTAGTGGCAACAACACATCTACAATCGTAGAGATTTTTGTCACTTCCCTTGATTAAGTAGAGCATGCAAGATCACAAACAACTCACAAACAACATAGACATGATAGAATCACTCGCCCAAGATAGCTACTAAAAACGGAGAGCATGCAAGATCACAAACAACATAGACATGATAGAATCAATAAGACAAAACCATTAATCGATCTGACATAGTAATCTCAATATCGATCGGATCCCCGCAAACACAACATGCATGATTACAAATAGATTAGATCTTGATCATGAACGGAGCTCACAAGATCTAGACATGAAAGCACAAGGAGGAGATACAACCATCTAGCTACTACATGGACCCGTAGTCCAAGGTGGAACTACTCACGCTTCATACCGGAGGCTGGCATGATGAAGTAGAAGGCCTCCGGGATGATCTCCCATCCGGCAGGGTGCCAGGAAGAGCTTCAGATCCCCCGATCTAGGGACGATGGTGGCGGATGCTACAGACGGTTTCGTGGAATTTTGATCGGGTACTTAGGGTTTAGGCGTCGGGGGCTTCTTATAGGCAAAGAGGCGAGGCAGGGGGACACCAGGGGGACTGCACCCCCCCAGGCGCGGGGTGGGCCCACCCGCGCGGCCAGGGGGTGTGTCCCCTGGTGGTTCTCCTCCGTCTCGTAGTCCGGCTTCGTGTTCCCCATGAAAATATATTGACTTTGGCTTTTGTCCCGTCCAATTCCGAGAATATTGATTTTCTGCCTTTCTGGAACCAAAAACCGAAGAAAACAGGCAACTGGCACTGTGGCATCTTGTTAATAGGTTAGTACCAGAAAACATATAAAAAACCTCAAAGTGTGGACAAAGCAAAGCAAAGTAGATACTAAACAAGCATGGAACATCAAAAATTATAGATACGTTTCCGACGTATCAGTAACTATGTTGTAACTTGAAAAGATACAAACCAAGATCATGAATAACAATGCATTCAAAGACGTTTGTTTGTTTCACATATAGAAAACATAGCATATTGGTATTCAGCTTATCCCTCATGGAGCAGCAAAACATAAATGCATAGGACACCTTCAAATTTCATAAGGGTGACTAGATACAAATAGTTTAAGAACAAGCAATATCAACATTATGAATCAATCAATAAGTTTTGGGACAATGCACATAAAACTAATAATGACAACTATGCTCTCTTAATTGGTGCATAAAGATAGAAGGTGGAGACTCAATATAAAATTAGGAAGAAAGGCCCTTCATAAAGGGAAGCGGTTATTTCAAGTTTCATAAAGAGCTTCCAAAAATTATGGTACTTATTAGCTTTCAGCTCTCATTGACCCTATCATAAGCATCTTGAAGTTATTAAGGTTAAAGCCAAACAAATATGGCGTATATGCTTGACAAATCATAAGTTGGCAATCTAATGTCCCTTGAGTACGAGGGCCGTTCCACATGCTACTCAACTTTAGTCACCGATAAGTTCTTGCCATTGTGAGTATATGTGTATCATAGAGAACCGCCAACGGGCTACCCCTTTCCCCATGACACAGGAGCTATCCCATATCAAAATGACAAGGCAATAGACAATGAGCATCTCAGCGATCTTTTTATTTGCTATTTGCATAGGTTTTTATTGAGGATGCTTCATAGATTGCTCACTATGGTTATGCTGCAAGTTTCCACCATGATTAGGCATGGCTTAGGCCAGGGTCATAGGCATTTCTCTAACACATATACATAACTCCATGGACTTACAAGCTCCCCTTTTATTTCACACCACCAACATCCGCAAACAAAAGATCATGATATCAACTGGGTAATATGTACAGGTGTTAAAAGCGTTCCCCATGACAGCATGGTTCTGCTAATTCCCAACTTATAAGTTCAAGCATATACAACATAGATGACACAATGGTTCAAGTTTATTAGGGGCAAGAAAAATAAAGTGTGCCATCAAGTTTTTGAGAGCTTTAATCACTAATTTTCTCATATCAAGTTTAATTTGGAAGATAGATAAAAACATGAATATACTTGAAATGGTGTAATGCACCATGCATAGGAATTTATAGTGGAATCTTTGGAATAACTTGGTTTCTTGGGAGTTGGATGCCTGAGTAGAGCTTACTCAGTACAAGTGGAGGCTAGCAAAAGACTAAGAGCGACCAACTAAGAGATGGCCATAATCATGCAGAGCAACAAAACATTATCAACTAAAGCATAAAGTGGTATCACAAGTCAAAAACTAAATGATCATAGCGTCTAGGGTGACTGGTTCATAGTCATAACATGGTGTGAGCATGTTCCAAGTCAACCCAAACAAAGCATCAAAGGAGAATACTACAATATTATGCTTTTGTATGCTAAAACAACGCATGATTCTTTCAAGGCACATTAAGCAATCTCAATTGTTTGGAACAAGTCATGCTACAGCAATAATCACTAAGCATAAGGTGAAAACAACATCTAGCATGACATGATAAAGTCTAAGCCACAATCAAAATGAGCTCCCGTTTGTACCACTAATGTATGAAACTTTCTACTCTTTTTCAACACCAATCAACTTATTTGAAACAAAAGAGCGAATGCGGGGGTCCAACTAATTTATTCAAGCAAAATAAGCAAACGAAAACCAAAAACAAAAACTAAGACGCTCCAAGAACAACACAACAGTGCATGAAACAATAAAATCGAAGTGTCTAGAAAGAAACCTGAGATTTTTATTGATGAAGAAGGGGATGCCTTGGGCATCCCCAAGCTTTGACGCTGGTACCTCTTGAATATTTATTGGGGTGACACGGGGTGGCATCCCCAAGCTTGAGATTTTGTCCATTCTTCATCTCATCACATAAATCTTCCCCTACACTTGAATTTTTTCCTTCATAAAGAACTTCACACAATCTTCGTTAGCAACATTTGTAAGATCTCACCCAATCAGGTAGAGATCCCCGTGATTGCAGTGCTAGTAACTGGATCAAATTGCTAGCACCCACAGTTTAAGATGAAGTGCACAGATACAAAGGTGATTATTACATTGAAATTCCAGGATTACAATAGTTCTTACAACTCACATAGCCCAAGGTTAACAAATAAAGAGTTCTCATTACATAGCATATAAATAAAGTCTTCATCTTCAT
Organism: Avena sativa; assembly: GCA_916181665.1. Lineage (NCBI taxonomy): Eukaryota > Viridiplantae > Streptophyta > Magnoliopsida > Poales > Poaceae > Avena > Avena sativa. The sequence continues at coordinate 398,655,817 of OV702281.1, forward strand.
GTGCCACAGGAAAACGTGTTGATTGTAGACTCATAACCCTACTCACCATCAGAGTAACCTGCAACATAATAAGTTACAACCACAAGGGGTCAATACAGTTGGAATTGTATTGGCAAGTGATACCATATTTATAAAGTAGAGACTAACATCTACATGAATTTGGCTAAGTGTCGATCAGACTGGCTTTGCTCAAATAAGGTTTATCCTACTAGTTTGAAAATACTAAGTTTTGTTTTACAAAACACCAAGGAACCACCAATAGACATTGGTGAACCTTAACCCTTGTTCACCCACAAATTTTAACTTAGAGAAATTGGGATGAGGAGATTCTTGACCATTTCAATGTCTTTGATGCTCAAAATGTCCATAACCGGGGACACAACTAAGTACTTAGGTTTTACCCTCTCGAGAGGTGGTGCACTTTCCCCACAAGACTCGACATGCATCAAGACGACACTTTTCAGAAGAAATCCCTCAGACCACCATGGACGTGTTCCATCCAATCAACTCTACCACCATATGTCCATCTGGCTGAGTTCTTGCAATTTAGTTGGTCAAGGCAGAGCCCATATGTCATGTGGTTGCACTAGAAGCTTCGCAACACAAAACATCTCAAATCTCTTTGTTCCTGGGTGGCCATCCACAAGTGTGATACACAGGGTAAACCATATAAATGGGCCCTGTGTAACCACTCAACACAAACCATACAAGTCTCATTCCACCCAGGTGTTTCATTAACAAGGTTGTTTTCTTAGTCAAAAAACACTTAGGCATAAACTTTCTATAATATCATAACATGAATTACCACCCACTAATTCTAATAACAAGTCTAAGCATTCTAGCATACATTGTCTCCAAACTTAGGAAACAAGATATAATCTATAGGGTCTTCCATAGCATAGCAATATATTTGAAAACTATCATGCAAGTTCTACCAAAATAGTACTAATGCAATAGGTAAAATATTAGGACATAATATGAAATATAACTTGCCTTGGTAGCTAGGGGAATAGGTACAATCTTCACAATCACACACTTCACAATCCACAAAATCTACACAACAAAATTCAAACAAAATATATACAAATCAATATAACACTCAAAAATAATATAAATGCATGCAGAATGCAATGAGGTGCATAACACATCTTTAAAACCAAACTCTACAGTACAAAAGATAAAGTATACATTCTAAAGTCTAAATATCACAAAAACCACTTTAAAATAATATACTAAATAATTTTTATAGCCAAAATATCCCTATAAATGTCTCTGCATAAAACTCTAACTTTTCAAAAACTAATGACCAAATTAAGGCCATATATGCAAAGTTCACATTTTTCTGAATCCATAGACACCTAATTTGTATTTTCACGAAATACAGATCAAAAGTTATGAACTTTGCAAGTTAAATCAACTAATAGATCAAATCTGGATTTTAAATCAGAAACCCAGACACGCCGCACGCTCTGATTGGCCGGTACCGGTTTGCGGGGATCACGCGCGTGCACCCTTCAGATCTAAATGGCATCGTGCGGCTCAGATCTGCCCGTACCTGTTCGCGCTGGCGTCTAATCTAAACCTGTAGAGGTCTCAACCTAATAAGGTAGATTCCTCCTGTGTTTTACAATGCTAGTCCCTGGATCATTAGCTAGCATCCAAAGTTAAGATGTAATATCAAGAAACAAAGGTCATAATATAACTTTATAACCAGGAATAACATAAGTTTATTACATCAAACATAGCTCATTTGGCTATTACATTACATTGCAGCGGAATAACTATAAATATGGGTCCATCATCTTCAAAGTGCCACAGGCAGATGTTGGTTGTAGACTTTGTAGTCCTAGTCAATCAAACAATCTTCATTTAAAAACAATCAACCTGCAACATTACAAGTTACAGCCACAAGGGTCAATACGTTTTGAATTGTATTGGCAAGTTTCACTTTTATGTATAATAAGAGTGGATCCTATCATTATATGCATATTTGGCTAAGTAGAGTTTAAGGCTTAGTTGCATAAAGCAATATTTTATCCTATCTTTTCAAAAAGGGTTTTAAAGTCCTTTGTCAAATTTCTTTTCCAAGTTCCTTGAACTCCTTGGTAGAAACTCAAGTGTTCAAATTCTTGTCAAAATCTCTTGAGCACCTTGGTAACCCCAAGTGCAACAAGTTTTATCAAAATCCATGAGTTCCTTGGTATCCCCAAGTACATCATGCTCTTGAGCACCTTGGTAACCCCAAGTGCAACAAGTTTTACCAAAATCCATGAGTTCCTTGGTATCCCCAAGTACATCATGCTCTTGAGCACCTTGGTAACCCCAAGTGCAACAAGTTTTATCAAAATCTCTTTGAATTCCTTGGTAGACACACAAGGGCATCAAGTTTTTATATTAGAAGTTGGAATGTCGAGATCTCCCATAGTTCAAACTTTAGTTGCTTAGTATTGTCCATAACCGGGGACACGGCTAAGTACTTAGATTTTATTTACTTCTGCAGAAGGAGTACACTTTACCCACATGTCACAATCCCATCCTCTTGCCACCAGTGGCCTACTGGATTAGTGCTCACCAAGATGGAGTACTGGCAGATTGAGAATGTGACGAAGTCTTTCCAAAAGGTCCTCCCATACATCATTGCTAGCTTCGTCTTCAGCCCCCATGAAGCATTCCAGATCCCCATGTCCAGTAACTAAAGACAATGTATGGGTCTTCCTAATGTAATTGACTAAGCCAGAGCCATAATAGCATGTGGTTGCACACGAAAGCCACAATTGGAGAAGCATGTTTGATCTCTAAGTTTCCTAGGTGGTTTTCTTTTGGAGCCCAACACAAAGTGATTTCCATAGACATGGTTCCCTTTGGTTGCCACCTTCTCCAAAATTTAAAGTATCCCCCACCTAGGTGGTTCATTGAGTCCTTGTTTTATTATGTAAAACACAAGTCCTTTTCTCAATCTTTGTAAAATCTCAACATGTATCTCTTTTTCAAATTATAGCATATAGCATGGCTAAGCATGTACAACTTCAATATTTTCACTAAGGAGTGTATAGGGAATCCTATTAGGATTTTAGCATAAGTACAGAAATATCTTTTCATGCATATTTTCAAAATCCACTAAGTAATATGAAAATAGTAGGTCTTTTGTATGATAGTGTAACTTGCCTTTTTGTTTAGGGAATGATAGTCACTTCTTGATCTTGCTAGTCTCACACTTTGCTAATTTCACTACAATCAAACAAGCATAGTATCAAGTAGCATTCCAACATTCAAACAATAATTCACATACACAAAGCAATGGTTCCTAAGTCTTGTAAAAAGAGGGTTCTATTGCAAAGTTGGTCTCTACTAGGTTTATAAACTTTGTAAGGTCCACATTGGTCATTTACCAAGATGGCAAAGTCATTAGTTAGAGGTTTTGCCCAAAGTCTATTTTTAAAATCCATTCAACATTTTATGTGGTGAAAATTATTCTTTTTTAAAGTAAGACTTTATGTTTTTCACCAAGTAGGTTACCTTTGGCAAGGCTTGGTGTTTTGGGTCAGTAAGTTTTGTCCATAACATTTTCCCAAAGTTTTCCTTGCACAAACTTTTCCATAATAAAATCAATGAGTTTTATTTGGCTAGAAAATGACTAAGTTAACTAATTCAACTTAAATTTCACAAAAATCATTTTTAACACTATGGGTTGGTTCCTAGGGTCAGTAGGGTCACACAAATCCAATTTGCAAAAGATTTAATCCTAAAATCAATTTTAAACAATTTTTATACTCTAAACAAGTACACAAATGTTTCTGTAATTTCAAACAAGCTAACAGATACTATTTTCAAAACTAAGGCCATGGTTGTTTAGGGCTTGTTCTCCTGATTTCATTGGTATAAAATTTGTCAAATTTGGACGTGTGGATCAAAAGTTATAAGGGTTTGAAAATCCTATCTAAATCAGATTTCAAATCTGTTTTTAAATCGAACAGGTGACACGCGGCGTGTTCTTACTGGCCGATACCGATTCGTCTGGATCGCGTGATGCTGAGCGTTAGATCTAAATAAATCGTGCGGTTCTGGGAGCGTACCCCTTCGGCGATTAAATGATCTATTCAGTCCGTTTGATCCAGATCCTACGGCTAGTATCGTATTGACCAGACTCTGGCGGCGCAGCGAGGGTTGCTGGCGGCGGCGAGGTCAGTCGGCGGCGGCGCTGGCGAACTAGGACGCGAGGAAGAGGGAAAAGATGCTCACCAGGTTCGCAATGCAACGCTGATGCTCAACGTGCTACTGGTTGGTGGAGGGGCGCACTGGGACGGGCTTGATTGCTCGCCGGAGTTTGAAGACAACGTCGGGCGCGTCAGGTGGTCGTCGTGGACGAGGCTACAGCGTGTACCAGGGCAAAAGGAAGACAAGGTCAGATGCGCACAGTCCTGGCAAAGACGCGTGCGTGAACGAGAGGTAAAGGGGTGGACGGAATTAACCTATGGGCGTCGTCGGAGTAGAGGCAGACGGCGGCGGTACTGGAGTTTGTTGTTGGCGAGGCTCAGGGGTTCCCGCGGTTGAGTTGGGTGTACTATCAGATGCGCCTGAGAGTGAAGAAGCTGCTGGAGTGCTTAGGGATGCAAGGGCGGTGGGGTTTCGTCGGAATCATCACTGGAACATCGTCGGAGCGGCGGCGGTACAGAGAAAATTGGAGGCAGCCTAGGGGCGGAATGGAGGCGATGTCTGGGGAAAGAGAAAGAGGAGGAGCAGGCGGTTAAATGGGCGTGGCCGCGACGAGGAATCAACGCGGCTTTAAGGTGAATTGAATGCGTGGTATCAAGGCCTGCAACGGCAGCGAGGGGGAAGAGGCGTGGTTCGCGCGAGGAAGAAGAAGGAGCTGGCTGCGTGGGGTCTGCTGGCAGTGAAAGAAAAGAGGAGGAGAGGGGTCCACCTGTCAGCCTCAGGGCGGGTTTCTATTGCGGTGCAGAAAACGGTTCGAGAGAGGAGGTGGGCTGGATGGGTTTAGTTGGGCCGGCTGGGCTAGATGGTTGGGCTGCTCTATTTTTTTCTGTCTGAATCCTTTTTCTTTTTCTATTTCTGATTTCTGTTTTGAATTTCCAATCAAACAAACATCAACCAAATCAATTCAAACAACACTCAAACTTTGTAATATTGAAATTAGTTCTGTTTAGTAATATAGTCAAAAGCCCAAAATAAAATAAAATAATAATAATTTTATTAATCCATTCTTTAATTAAATAAAATGAAACTTTATTTATTTAACATGGTTTGATTTATTTAATAAAAATTCTCATTTGAAAACACTTTCAAATCTAAATCAGTAGGTTTATTTGGAAATAAAGAATATTTGGAAGATTTGTTTAAAACAAAATAACCTCTTATTTTAGGGTCCATTAGTAATTAAATAAAATGGGCCTTAGTTATTAAATCAAATAGAGTTTGATTCTATTAATAATTTCTTTACTTGAAACCTAAATATTTTCCAAACCAAATCAGTAGGTTTTATTTGGAAATACAATTCATTTGAAAATCTTGTTCTAATACAAAATATCATTTTATTTTAGAATACATTATTAATTAAATAAAATAGACTTTAAAATAGAATTTGTTTTATTGAGTTATTTATTTTTGAAATCTAAAATAAAGTCAAAAAACTTTAGTAGGTTTTATTAGAGAATACAAATTACTTGGGAAACCTATTTAAAATAATTTATTAGGTTTTGATGTTTTAATTAAAATGGTGAAACCTTTTATTTTAAAATCTTTATTATTTTTAAATAACCTTTGCTACTTTGTTTAAAATAAAATGTTTTTAATTCTCAAAGCTTGGCCAAGAATTAATTTGGCTCTATAAAATAATCTTTATCTATAAAACTTTTATTTCAATTGAAAACCAAATCCTTTTATTTTAATGATCAAAATAGTATTTCCAAAATATTTTGTTTTCCTTCATTAAATGTTTATCTTTATGAATCTTTTTAGGATTTTATTTGATTCAAATGGTTTGAGGTTCCATTTAAATTCAAAAAGTTTCTTCTGGCCTTGAAAATCAAACAAAGTTTTATTTTATTCATTTATTTTCACATTACAAGATTTGGAAAATCTTGGGATGTGACAAAACCGATGGATCTAGATCCAACGGATCTAATCAACCTGACCAAAACCTAGCGGCGCTAATGGCGATCATGGTGGCAGCGCGTCTGACGATGGTGTTCTGGCGAGTCTAGGGGGTAAGGGAGGGGTTAGGGGCTTACCGATGTCGCGGAGAAGGGGTGGTCGCGGATGAAGGACGGGCGCACGGACACGGCGAGGATTGCTCGTCGGACTTGAGATGAACGTCGGGTGCTTGCAGAGGTTGACGAAGGTGAGCTCTTGGTGCACAAGAGATCAAGTGGCAAGCATCAGGAGGTGCGCAAGAATATGGCGAGCAAGGCCGTGTGAACTAGAGGGCAAGGCGCGCATGAGACTCACCGCAATCGGTCGCCAGAGCACGTTGGGACAGCGGCGGTGCGAGGCAAAATCTAGGTATCCTGGCGGCGCTCAGGGGTGGTTGAGTGGGGGTAAATGGAGCGGGGGGACATGGGGTTAAGTAGAAGGTCGAGGGGGAGGGAATCATGCATGCATTCATGCGCTTTGAATCAATTTGATTTGGGCAGAAATGGCAGCAGCGGAGCGGGTCATCACGCGTTGATTGAGGACGAAGGAGGTGACGTGGAGGTGGGGTCCACTTGTCAGCGAGGGGGTGCGACGCTGCGCGGTGAGAAAAAGAGGGGAGAGGGGAAAAACTCGGGTGGGATAGTTGGACCGCGGGGTGGGCTGCACCAGTTGGCTGGTTTGTGTCTATTTTTTTCCATTGCCCGTTTTATTTTTTTTGATTTGATTTTCCAAATGAAATTTGAATGATCAAATCAGATCCAAATTAAGTCAAATATTCACCAAAATTTTGTGAGATGCTTCTAGTGTTTAAAAGTGTGTTAAACACAACAAAACACTCCAAAACATTTTGGGGCACTAAAAATAAAAATAAAAACACAATCTGCCCTTCATAAGAAAGGGGTTTACAAAATAGGGTTTGCTAGGGTTTTAAAATTTGAAAAAAAATTGTGCAATGCTCACATGCTATGATGATAAGAATGCAATGATGATGTTTTGGTTTTGATGAAATTTGGGATGTTACAAATCTAACCCCCTTAAGATGAATCTCGCCTTCGAGATTCGGATTGGATAGCAAATAGGTGAGGGTTATCTTTCCGAAGCTCATCTTCTCTTTCCCAAGTTGCTTCTTTCGTGTTATGATGATTCCACTATACTTTGCAGAACTTGATGGTCTTAGTACGAGTGACTATTTCTGTTGTCTCAAGAATCTTGATAGGTTTCTCTTCATAAGTGAGATCTGTAAGATCCCTCCTTTGTAAAGGAAAAGGATCCCTGTGATTGCAATGCTAGTCCCTGGATCATTGCTAGCATCCACAGTTTAAGATGAAGTACACAGATACAAAGGTCATTTATTACATCCATTCCAGAGATAAAACATAGTCTTTTACAACTCAAGGCCACAGGCCTAATACAAGAGTTTTAGAATAAGTAAATAAACATAAGTCTTCATCTTCATGTGCCACAGGCAAGCATGTTGAGTGTAGACTCATGACACCTAATCATCATCGGAGTAACATGCAACATCACAAGTTACAACCACAGTGGGTCAATACTTTGGAATAGTATTGGCAAGTGATACCTTAGTAAATTTTAAGTGGACTATATTACTATATGCATTTTGGCTAAGTGTAGCTTGGCTTGCTTTGCTCAAAATAGGTTTTTCCTATTAGTTGAAAACACTAAGTTTTTCTTTGACAAAAACTTTCCCAAGAAACCTGCAATAGACATTGGGGTCCTTCACCCTTGTTCACCCACAAGTTTTACTTAGAAGTTGGAGTGATGAGATTCTTGATAGCTTCCATGTCTTGATGCTCAAGTTGTCCATTACCATGGACTTGGCTAAGTACTTAGATTTTCCATCTGCAAAGGTTGTGCACTTTCTCCACCAGACTTGGTTTCCCAAGACAGGACCTTTCAGAAGCCTTCCCTTAGACCAAATGGACGCGCTCCAACCTAGCATTCCCACTACCACCAACTGTCCAAATGGCTAAGTTCTAGCAACCTATATGATCAAGGAAGAGCCCATATTGCCAAGTGGTTGCATTATAAGCTTCTCAACACTTGGCCTCTAAAATCCCTTTGTGCTTGGGTGGCATACCACAAGTGAGATACACAAGGTAAACCATGTCCATGGGCCTTGTGTAACCACTCAACCAAAAACCACCATTCAAGTCCCATTCCACCCAGGAGGTTCATTGACTTAGTTGTTTTATTAAGAAAAACTTAAGTCCAAAGACTTAGAAATATTTTCATCATAGCATGTAGATACTTTACCAACCCTTTTTGCTACTAGCTAGGCTAAGCATGGCATAGTAACTTAACTTAGGAAAATTCCTAGCAATTCTACAATTCTACAACTACTTAGGATTTCCCAACATAGCATTTGGCAAAAAGTAACATGCAAGACTTAGCAAAATATTTCTAATGCTTGTACAAAATATAGGGATTGAAATATTCATGAAGTACCACTTGCCTTGGTAATGGGGAGAGTAGCACTCTTCACAATCACAATCACTAGCAAAATCTACACAAAAATTTGTAGCACAAAATTACACACAATTCATATACAAGCAAAATATATATGCATGCATGTAAGAATGCAAAGTGATGATTTTTAAAATTCCACCAACCAAGTGCATGATACAGAAACAAAACCAAGTCAAAAACTTGCTAACTAAACTTATTTAGCACTAGAACAATTTACTAAACAAATTCTATGCTCAAAATGGTCCTAAAGAAGTTTCTGCATAAAAAGTCATTTTAACAGAAACTTTTCGTTAAACACATTGCATATTTAGAAAGGGCTTGTCTCCCTGATTCCAACGGTATAAAATTTGCAAAAATCTAACGTGGGAATCAAAAGTTATAGCCATTTCAAAATTTGATCTAAATCTGTTTTCAAATTCTGTTTTAATTCAAACCCTAGCCACGCGTCTTAATCCTATTGGCTGATACCGATTCGTTCAGGATCACCCTCCCGCGCCGTTGGATCTAATTAAAACCCATGGCTTAGATCTGCCCATAACGGTTCGCTAACTTATCTAATTCTACGCGTTGGATCCAGATCTGACGGCTACAAATCAACTAACCAAACTCGAGCGGCACTAGCGGCGGCGACTGGCGGCGGCGCGTCTGACAGCGGCGGCGCTGGCGTTCTAGGTCGCGCGGGAGTGGGGGAAGTGGCTTACCAGAACCGCAGGAGGCTGCTGATGCTCAAGGTGGCGATGATTCGGGAAGGGGCGCACTGGCACGGTCTTAGGGGCTCGTCGGAGTTGCGGGCGGCGTCTATCGCTTGCAGTCGTGGTTGTTGCCGAGGTTTGGCATCGCCCTACCACGAACCAGAGGTATCAGGAGATGCGCAAGACGCAGGCGAACAAACTCGCATAAAGAAGGGGTCAAGGGGCGCTCGGGTTTTACCTCAATTGGTCGTCGGCGTCAAGCGGCGGCGCAGGTGGTTGCGGTCGTGAACGGAAACGACGACCTAGGTCACGAGCAGGCAAAAGAAAGGTGTCAGCAGGTGCACAAGATCATGCTGAGCATCATCGTTTGAACCAGAGAGAGGGAGGCGGTCGAGGCTCACCAGAATCGGTCGCCGGAGTCGTCGGTACTGCGGGGCTTCGAGGGCAAATGCGCGCAGCCTGGTGGCAGAGTGAGCGAGGAGAGTGGGGGGAAATGACCGCGGCGGGGTGTGGTTTATATAGGCTCAAGCGCGACAGGAAACGACTGCGGCATCAAGGCTAATTACGCCGCTCCATTACCGGCATTGACAGCGGCGGCGACGTGGTCTGCGGGCGCGGTTTGGGGAAGACGAGGGTGACGTGGAGAGGGCCCGCTCGTCAGCGAAACGTGCAGAGAGGAGGTGGGGTCTGGTTGTCAGTGACTACTTGGGTGCGCTTGCGCGTGCGAGAGAAAGAGAGAGAGAGAGGAAAGCCGGGTGGGCTAGTTGGGCCAGTTCTATTGCTGGGCTAGAATCCTGGCGCCTGGCCCTTTTCTTTTCTTTTGTCCTTTTCTTTTTCTGTTTTGATTTTCAGGAATGGTTTTGATATGAATTCAAACTCTTTTTGAATTCAAATCTTTCTGGGGTTTTTGCAGTGTGCAAAAGTTTCAAATATAGGCATAAAACCATGTGGTTGCTTTGCAAAAGCTTGGTCACTCTTGGAGAAACAAAATAACAGGAGCTTGCACAAGATTTGCAAAATGTTTGAAAAATGGTTTTTGAACCATTTCCATTTGTAAAACTTGGTTCAAATTTCCACACTCAATCTATTCAACAAAGGAGACAAGCAATCTAGGTTTAAAACATTCAAACTCTCAAATGGGGATGGCCATTTGATTTTAGCTTGCTCACATAAAATGATAGCACTATGTGCTTTGTTTTTCTGAATGAGTTTTGAAATTGACCTCAATTCTATATGCATGCATGAATGATATGCAAACTTTGAAATCATGATTTTAGGGATGTTACAAATCTAACCCCCTTAAAGTGAATCTCGCCCTCGAGATTCGGGTTGGCTAGCAAATAGGTGAGGGTGGTCTTTCCGAAGGTCATCTTCTCTTTCCCATGTTGCTTCCTCTTCGGTATGATGATTCCACTGCACTTTGCAGAATTTGATAGTCTTTGTCCTTGTGACTCTTTCTGTAGTCTCAAGAATCTTGATAGGTTTCTCCTCATATGTGAGGTCACTTTCTAGTTGTACTTCCTCCAATGGTATGGTATCCTTCAAAGAAGTTTCTTCAATTTCTGGGTGACATTTCTTAAGCTGACTCACATGAAATACATTATGGTTTGCTGATAGAGATGCTGGCAGTTCAATTTCATACGCAACTTCTCCTTTGCGACTCAGAATCTTGAATGGCCCAACATATCTTGGTGCCAACTTTCCTTTGACTCCGAATCTTTTCACTCCACGGAGTGGTGATACTCTAAGATAGGCTCTATCACCAACTTCGTAGGTAACTTCTCTACGCTTAGGATCTGCGTAGCTTTTCTGTCGGGACTGTGCTATCTTCAACCTGTCCTTAACCAACTTGACTTTCTCTTCGGCTTCTTTGATAAGATCTGGCCCGAATAGTCTTCTTTCTCCCACACCATTCCATAACAATGGGGTGGTACACTTTCTTCCGTAGAGAAACTCAAACGGTGCCATCTCAATGCTGGCTTGATAGCTGTTGTTATAATAAAACTCTGCGTAAGGCAGACTTTCATCCCAACTGGCTCCATAGTCTAGGGCACATGCCCTCAACATGTCTTCCAGAATTTGATTAGTCCTTTCCGTTTGTCCATCGGTTTGAGGATGAAAAGAAGTGCTGAATTCCAACCTCGTTCCCAATGACTCGTGTAGCTGTCTCCAAAAATGGGAAGTGAATTGAGTTCCCCTATCAGACACAATACTCTTGGGCACACCATGAAGACACACAATTCTACTCATGTTGATTTTGGCTAACTTGGCACTAGTATAAGTTGTCTTCACGGGTATGAAATGAGCCACTTTAGTTAGGCGATCCACTACTACCCATATGGAGTCATATCCTGATCTGGTCCTTGGTAATCCGGTAATGAAATCCATACCAATCTTGTCCCACTTCCAATCAGGGATAGGTAGTGGTTGAAGCAAACCTGCTGGTTTCTGATGCTCCGCTTTTACTCTACTACACACATCACACAAAGCAATATGTTCGGCGATGTCTCTCTTGAGATTGTTCCACCAAAATCTTTCTTTCATGTCCATGTACATTTTGGTGTTACCTGGGTGAATAGAATACGGAGAGTTGTGTGCTTCCTGCAAAATCAGTTTCCGTAACTCCAGATCTTGTGGAACACAGATACGTTTCCCATGCCATAAAGTACCCTGTTCATCTTCATGGAAATTTTTAGCTTTCCCTTGGCCAATCTTTTCCTTAATCTCTTCAATTTCCTTATCGGTCTTCTGAGCTTCTCGAATCTTGTCCAACAAAGTGGGTTGAACATCCAAAGACATGAGATGTCCTTCAGGCACAATCTCCAATCTGAGTTCTCTGAATTGGGTACACAAATTGTAACACCCTCAGAATCGACCCTATGCAAGTTTTAGCGAAACTCGCCAAACCCGCATAGAAACGATTCAAAGGTGCCCACCAGGAACTTTCGTGCGGGTGGAAAACGAAGTAATAACATTACACAACAGTCCTCGATGGGACCCACAGCACAGATATATATAACAGCGACTCAAAGAGTCAAGAATACAGATATAATATACAAAGATTCAAATCACCTTGAAAACGATAGAGCGTCCAGCTACGGACAAGATGCAAATGGGGCTAAGAGCCCTGAAGAATAACCAATGGCATCCATAACCCTGCCCAGGCCAAGCCGGAAGGGTAACCCTGCTAACGACGTCGATCTCAAAACCTGCTTAAACAAAAGGGGTGCCGACAAAGGGCAAAGGAAAAAGAGGAGCGTCAGTACTGAGGCCAGTACACGGCGAGACTAGAATTCGGCGGTCCTCGCCTACAAAGGTATGGTGGACTGAAGCGGCAGCGGCAGCATGCACTAAACAACCTATAGAGACTCGATACAACTGGCGAATATCAGAGAGGGATAAGAATGACCTATCCGGATCCAACCTGAAGCTAACACCAACAAACCCATCCTAGTGTTTCCCCCTCGATACCAAACGAGGAAGTCAACCGAGTAACTCACGCAGTTGGCAGTTTTATTTATTCAGTTATCGTTGCGGTATTACTAGTCAGGTATAGGTAATCATCCTGATAAAATAAGCAGTGGGCACTTTTAGTCAACCGTTCCGTTATAGTTGCAACAATTACTAATCAGATACAGATAGCATGAGATAACCCAAAACCCTGCAGTTGTTGGTACTTTTATTCAGCCATTCCGTTGTAGTTGCAATACTTACTAGTCAGATACAACTGTCGCAAGCGACACTCCAAACAAGCAATTGTGGGCAGTATTAATTAGCCATTCCATTATAGTGAAGCTGATTCTAGTCATTATAAAGTCAAATTTATAGCAATAAACTTTAGTTGTGCTTGTCTATGGTCGAGATACTGTGCTCCAAGTCGTCCATAACCGCGGACACGGCTTTCAGAAAGTTTTACCCGGCCGGGGTGCACAAATAGCAACACACACTCGATCAACCTCGGAAAAACCAAATCAAAACCCAACGAGGCCTTCACGACAAAGAAATCACAGGATTCAGAAATATTTCAGGGGCCACCCCTTAAAGTAGAACCCGCAACAAAGCCGGCCGGCTCCGAGACGGACTTAAGGTTGTGGGGACGGCTGTGAACGACTGGGAACCCGAAAGTGTGGCTGGGCTTGTCGACACCGCGGAATCGTGCCACGATCCTAAACAGTACAGTGTGCTCCTCGCACAAACGTAAATAAAGCAGTAGCATGGCATAAGTACAGGATCGTAAATAAAACCTCAAACTAGTTTGTGGCCCCAAGAAATAAGACTGAATCAAGCTCTGGCTCAGGGGGGTCCCATATACCTCCCGGATGTGGATAGCGCGATAAATCAAGGAACAGGTATCAAGTACTCGGGGTCCTACGGGACACAAGTGGGCGTTCGGAAACCAAATATTATCTATCATCCACCGATGCCTCTGCTTACTTCAATTTTAGTTGTTAAACAGGAATTAAAGTGAACGATAAGTAAAGTCATGATCATCTACAACATCAACATGCGGCATTACTCCGACAACTGTGGCACTTGACGACACGCAACAGCACTTGAGCAAGCGACTACGACGCGCAAGTCCAACTATCTACCAAACAACAGGTAATAGGAGGTGTCCAAGGCAATATAAGGCTGCAAGGGGATTCCACGGGTACGGAACTAGAGCATCGCAACACAGATAGCAATAGATCAATAGGAGGGAAATAAATACTACAAAAGTAAGATAGGTAGAAAGGGGGAGATGCTCGCCTGAAAACATTGCCGAAGGTTCAACCGAAGATCGGGGCGAAGCTCACATCAACTCAACGGTCCGATCCGCGAAGAAGCAAAACACTAGAAGAACACCGGATGCAATATTTAATACTACGGCAAAAGATCGGGCATGATGCATGTATGATGTATGACATGGCAAAGATGCGATGCAATTAGGTCATATTAAGCGGAACCGGGGTCCCGACAATATTTAGGTGGTTCATGTTGTTTAACTACCCCGCAATTAAATGTTGATTAACAAGGCAGAATATATCACCGGTTCGCTACAAAATTAAATGAGGCCGATATGAGACTTGATTTGCCCGCATATGGGCCCCATATTTAATTATGCAGTGAATCGGCATAAGGCCCCCAAACCAATGTTATGCATGCGAGGATGACAATTTAATATGCGACAAGTTTATAATATTATAAAATAGGGTGTCGGGAAGGGTTCACACATTAGGGTTCGGCAGATCTTGGGGTTCCGGGGTTCGGGGTTGGTCTCAGGGTCCAGGGTTCGACGGAACGTTCTCGGGCTCCGGGATTGTTCTCGAATATCGGGGGTAGTTCTTGTCGCGTCCGGGTGCGGGACTTGGGTCGTGTCGGGGCGCGTCGGGTTCTTCCGGGGTCGATGTCGATCTTGTCGTCGCCGTGGTCTTCGGGTCCGTGTATCGGGTCGGTCTTGGCGTTCGGGATGCAGATCTTGACGTTCTGCGGCGAAGTACTCGTCGTTCCGGTGGCGATCTTGGCGTCCGGGTTCGGTCTTCGAGGTCGGGGTCTTGACGTCCAGTGTCCGGGTATCTTCGGCTCCCTATCGACACACTTGAGGTTCCGGCTTGGTCGTCGATGGGGAACTTGGGGCTTCGGGGCTTGATTGTCAGTGTTGGGCTCGGTCCTCGATGTCGGTAGGTCTTGGTGTCGCCGGTTCTTAGGATCCGGGCACTTCATTTCCATCTCCGATTTCCTGAGCGGAAGGAGTTGACGTGGTACTGCCGGCAGGATGTAGGCAACTCGCGGTAGCACTTGGCGCAGGCAGGTCCAACATCAAAACAACATCAAGGTGGATGCAGGGGCGACCGCGAACGGCAGGAGGTGGCGACGGCTTGTGCGGGCCCGGGCAGAGGCCGGCGGCAGAGCACGCCCAGGAGGAGGCCGACAGCGGGAGGAGGGGAGGCGCGGGCCGGAGCTGATGGAGGGAACGGCCGCGATGGCGGGGCGTGCTCGGGCGGAGCTTGCTGGCGTGGTCGCGGAGGAGGACGGCGGCTCTGGGGCGTCGGCGGCGGGGAACAGGGAGGCGGACGGCGGAGCGGTGGCGTGGAAGCAGCGTGTCGGGAAGGGCCAGACGGGGAGGAGGAGGGAGAAGGAGGCGACGGACACGGGGTGGGGAGAGAGGACGAACGGGGTGGGCGCATGGTGGGGTCGGCCAGGGGCGGTGGGACCCAGGGTAGGCAGGGGCAGGCGGGTCAGACGGGGGCGGTGGGGCTGGCTGTGTGTTGGGTGTGTGCGTGTGGTGGGTTGGTGGCAGGTTGAGAGAGGAGAGAGGGAGGGGTGAGAGAGGAGGGGTGAGGTGGCAGCTTCGGGTTGGTTGGGGATAGGGAGAGGGTGAGGTGGCGAGAGATGATTGGTGGGGGTGATGTGGCTGGGGGGGTGTGGGTAGATAGGTGGGTAGCTTTAGGATTTAGAGGGGCGGTTTAGGTGGTCCGATTTAAATCCTGGGGCGGTCGTTCGGGTCTATCCGGCCCGTTCGACTGCCCCACTAAAAATAATTAACATTTTATTTAATTAAAACGGGGCGTTTGCAATCTGTGTTTAGACAAAACAAAATATTCCGGAGACCCGGGTTTGAATTTGAAAACAAGACGGGGCGTTTTAGAAAACAAAACGGGCTTTGCGAAAATAGTTTTAGACAAACAACACATGATGATGACGATGCAATGCACAAATTCAACGCGATTTCTAGTAGTGGTTTTGCGGGATGCCACAATTCGACACCACTAACAATGGATCTCGCCCTCGAGATCCGCCTCATGGTACCGGAAGGAAGGTCGGCGATCTGCGTCTTCTCGCTTCGTGTAGATCTTCGCGACACCACTAACAAGAGGTCGTTGTCCGTGATCGTCGAGAGAACTCTCCGGGATCAAAAAGGGCGATGGTAGAGGCATCAACAAATAAAGCCACCTCTAACTTCCGTGGACGGAGTAAAACTGCTGGATCCACTGAGTCGATGTACAAGAGCGAATGATAAGATTAGTCGGATGGTGATCAGTCCATCGCGCACCCAAACCATTACTCCGCACAAGGATAAGCGGATTATGCAACCAACTCTCGGAATTAGACTGAAGATCTCGACAAGCGAGGTTCGGAACAACGGAGTGATGCAGACTCTGCATCGGATCTGGCGTAGATGATGTCGTCGCGTCGGAAACACCGGAAGGCACACACAGGGAACAAGGAATGGTAACACCGTAGACGGATTCCTCGGATAGCATGAAGACCAGACGTAGCAACACCGTTATCAAAGAAGGAAGCGAAACCCTGAAGTTACGACGGAACCCAACCACGAGAATTCCTGGACTCGAAGAAAGAGACGAGAGCGGATTCAAACACGTAGGGATAAGAGGGGAACAGCAGAGGGGTAAGGAGTAAAATCAGACCTAATCAGAACTATCCAACCGATTTTGCAAAAATAGTTTTGACACTCTACTTCGGCCGTTAGCTAGGTTATCCTACAGGCTGGACTTGTGGGGTATCGCAACTGCTGGGCTCTGTACCACTCTGTAACACCCTCAGAATCGACCCTATGCAAGTTTTAGCGAAACTCGCCAAACCCGCATAGAAACGATTCAAAGGTGCCCACCAGGCACTTTCGTGCGGGTGGAAAACGAAGTAATAACATTACACAACAGTCCTCGATGGGACCCACATCACAAATATATATAACAGCGACTCAAAGAGTCAAGAATACAGATATAATATACAAAGATTCAAATCACCTTGAAAACGATAGAGCGTCCAGCTACGGACAAGATGCAAATGGGGCTAAGAGCCCTGAAGAATAACCAATGGCATCCATAACCCTGCCCAGGCCAAGCCGGAAGGGTAACCCTGCTAACGACGTCGATCTCAAAACCTGCTTAAACAAAAGGGGTGCCGACAAAGGGCAAAGGAAAAAGAGGAGCGTCAGTACTGAGGCCAGTACACGGCGAGACTAGAATTCGGCGGTCCTCGCCTACAAAGGTATGGTGGACTGAAGCGGCAGCGGCAGCATGCACTAAACAACCTATAGAGACTCGATACAACTGGCGAATATCAGAGAGGGATAAGAATGACCTATCCGGATCCAACCTGAAGCTAACACCAACAAACCCATCCTGGTGTTTCCCCCTCGATACCAAACGAGGAAGTCAACCGAGGAACTCACGCAGTTGGCAGTTTTATTTATTCAGTTATCGTTGCGGTATTACTAGTCAGGTATAGGTAATCATCCTGATAAAATAAGCAGTGGGCACTTTTAGTCAACCGTTCCGTTATAGTTGCAACAATTACTAATCAGATACAGATAGCATGAGATAACCCAAAACCCTGCAGTTGTTGGTAATTTTATTCAGCCATTCCGTTGTAGTTGCAATACTTACTAGTCAGATACAACTGTCGCAAGCGACACTCCAAACAAGCAATTGTGGGCAGTATTAATTAGCCATTCCATTATAGTGAAGCTGATTCTAGTCATTATAAAGTCAAATTTATAGCAATAAACTTTAGTTATGCTTGTCTATGGTCGAGATACTGTGCTCCAAGTCGTCCATAACCGCGGACACGGCTTTCAGAAAGTTTTACCCGGCCGGGGTGCACCAATAGCAACACACACTCGATCAACCTCGGAAAAACCAAATCAAAACCCAACGAGGCCTTCACGACAAAGCAATCACAGGATTCAGAAATATTTCAGGGGCCACCCCTTAAAGTAGAACCCGCAACGAAGCCGGCCGGCTCCGAGACGGACTTAAGGTTGTGGGGACGGCTGTGAACGACTGGGAACCTGAAAGTGTGGCTGGGCTTGTCGACACCGCGGAATCGTGCCACGATCCTAAACAGTACAGTGTGCTCCTCGCACAAACGTAAATAAATCAGTAGCATGGCATAAGTACAGGATCGTAAATAAAACCTCAAACTAGTTTGTGGCCCCAAGAAATAAGACTGAATCAAGCTCTGGCTCAGGGGGGTCCCATATACCTCCCGGATGTGGATAGCGCGATAAATCAAGGAACAGGTATCAAGTACTCGGGGTCCTACGGGACACAAGTGGGCATTCGGAAACCAAATATTATCTATCATCCACCGATGCCTCTGCTTACTTCAATTTTAGTTGTTAAACAGGAATTAAAGTGAACGATAAGTAAAGTCATGATCATCTACAACATCAACATGCGGCATTACTCCGACAACTGTGGCACTTGACGACACGCAACAGCACTTGAGCAAGCGACTACGACGCGCAAGTCCAACTATCTACCAAACAACAGGTAATAGGAGGTGTCCAAGGCAATATAAGGCTGCAAGGGGATTCCACGGGTACAGAACTAGAGCATCGCAACACAGATAGCAATAGATCAATAGGAGGGAAATAAATACTACAAAAGTAAGATAGGTAGAAAGGGGGAGATGCTCGCCTGAAAACATTGCCGAAGGTTCAACCGAAGATCGGGGCGAAGCTCACATCAACTCAATGGTCCGATCCGCGAAGAAGCAAAACACTAGAAGAACACCGGATGCAATATTTAATACTACGGCAAAAGATCGGGCATGATGCATGTATGATGTATGACATGGCAAAGATGCGATGCAATTAGGTCATATTAAGTGGAACCGGGGTCCCGACAATATTTAGGTGGTTCATGTTGTTTAACTACCCCGCAATTAAATGTTGATTAACAAGGCAGAATATATCACCGGTTCGCTACAAAATTAAATGAGGCTGATATGAGACCTTATTTGCCCGCATATGGGCCCCATATTTAATTATGCAGTGAATCGGCATAAGGCCCCCAAACCAATGTTATGCATGCGAGGATGACAATTTAATATGCGACAAGTTTATAATATTATAAAATAGGGTGTCGGGAAGGGTTCACACATTAGGGTTCGGCAGATCTTGGGGTTCCGGGGTTCGGGGTTGGTCTCAGGGTCCAGGGTTCGACGGAACGTTCTCGGGCTCCGGGATCGTTCTCGGATATCGGGGGTAGTTCTTGTCGCGTCCGGGTGCGGGACTTGGGTCGTGTCGGGGCGCGTCGGGTTCTTCCGGGGTCGATGTCGATCTTGTCGTCGCCGTGGTCTTCGGGTCCGTGTATCGGGTCGGTCTTGGCATTCGGGATGCAGATCTTGACGTTCTGCGGCGAAGTACTCGTCGTTCCGGTGGCGATCTTGGCGTCCGGGTTCGGTCTTCGAGGTCGGGGTCTTGACGTCCAGTGTCCGGGTATCTTCGGCTCCCTATCGACACACTTGAGGTTCCGGCTTGGTCGTCGATGGGGAACTTGGGGCTTCGGGGCTTGATTGTCGGTGTTGGGCTCGGTCCTCGACGTCGGTAGGTCTTGGTGTCGCCGGTTCTTAGGATCCGGGCACTTCATTTCCATCTCCGATTTCCTGAGCGGAAGGAGTTGACGTGGTACTGCCGGCAGGATGTAGGCAACTCGCGGTAGCACTTGGCGCAGGCAGGTCCAACATCAAAACAACATCAAGGTGGATGCAGGGGCGACCGCGAACGGCAGGAGGTGGCGGCGGCTTGTGCGGGCCCGGGCAGAGGCCGGCGGCAGAGCACGCCCAGGAGGAGGCTGACAGTGGGAGGAGGGGAGGCGCGGGCCGGAGCTGATGGAGGGAACGGCCGCGATGGCGGGGCGTGCTCGGGCGGAGCTTGCTGGCGTGGTCACGGAGGAGGACGGCGGCTCTGGGGCGTCGGCGGCGGGGAACAGGGAGGCGGACGGCGGAGCGGTGGCGTGGAAGCAGCACGTCGGGAAGGGCCAGACGGGGAGGAGGAGGGAGAAGGAGGCGACGGACGCGGGGTGGGGAGAGAGGACGAACGGGGTGGGCGCGTGGTGGGGTCGGCCAGGGGCGGTGGGACCCAGGGTAGGCAGGGGCAGGCGGGTCAGACGGGGGCGTTGGGGCTGGCTATGTGTTGGGTGTGTGCGTGTGGTGGGTTGGTGGCAGGTTGAGAGAGGAGAGAGGGAGGGGTGAGAGAGGAGGGGTGAGGTGGCAGCTTCGGGTTGGTTGGGGATAGGGAGAGGGTGAGGTGGCGAGAGATGATTGGTGGGGGTGATGTGGCTGGGGGGGTGTGGGTAGATAGGTGGGTAGCTTTAGGATTTAGAGGGGCGGTTTAGGTGGTCCGATTTAAATCCTGGGGCGGTCGTTCGGGTCTATCCGGCCCGTTCGACTGCCCCACTAAAAATAATTAACATTTTATTTAATTAAAACGGGGCGTTTGCAATCTGTGTTTAGACAAAACAAAATATTCCGGAGACCCGGGTTTGAATTTGAAAACAAGACGGGGCGTTTTAGAAAACAAAACGGGCTTTGCGAAAATAGTTTTAGACAAACAACACATGATGATGACGATGCAATGCACAAATTCAACGCGATTTTCTAGTAGTGGTTTTGCGGGATGCCACACAAATCATCTGGCAATTCTCCTTTGGTAAGGCCATTTACAAATACCTTACGACTTAGAGCATCTGCTACCACATTTGCTTTACCGGGGTGGTATTGCAAACTTAAGTCATAGTCCTTGATAAGCTCTAACCATCTTCTTTGTCTCATATTGATTTCCTTTTGGGTGAAGATATACTTCAAACTCTTGTGATCTGTGAACACTTCACAACGCTTTCCCAAAAGGTAATGTCTCCATGTTTCGAGTTC
The DNA here is from genome assembly GCA_916181665.1 of Avena sativa. Classification (NCBI taxonomy): domain Eukaryota; kingdom Viridiplantae; phylum Streptophyta; class Magnoliopsida; order Poales; family Poaceae; genus Avena; species Avena sativa. The sequence continues at coordinate 398,676,804 of OV702281.1, forward strand.
ATGAACGACAGAGGCTAACTCTAAATCATGAGTAGGGTACTTTACCTCATGAGTTTTGAGTTGTCTCGAGGCATAAGCTACAACTTTACCGTCTTGCATAAGTACGGCACCCAAACCTTGATGAGACGCATCACAATATACTTGGAAATCCTTTTCCAAATCTGGCAGACATAGAACTGGTGCTGTCACTAGTCTCTTCTTCAATTCTTGGAAGCTGACTTCACAACCTTCAGACCATGCAAACTTCTTGTCTTTCTTTAACAATTCAGTCATGGGCTTAGCAACCTTTGAGAAATTCTCAATGAACCTTCTGTAGTAACCTGCTAAGCCAAGGAAACTACGAACCTCTTTCACGTTCTTAGGAGATTCCCATTCAGTCACAGCGGAAACCTTAGCAGGATCAACTGCTACACCATCTTTTGTCATAACATGACCAAGAAAACCAACTTCTTCTAACCAGAACTCACACTTACTGAATTTGGCATAAAGTTTATGCTCTCTCAACTTCTCAAGTATCAAACGTAAATGTCCTTCGTGCTCTTCTTTGCTCTTGGAGTAGACTTGTAGAGGTCACATCTCTTTAATAAGATAGAGCCTCCTGTGTTTACAATGCTAGTCCCTGGATCAATAGCTAGCATCCACAGTTAAGATGTAATATCAAGATACAAAGGTCATAATATAAATTTATAACCAGGAATAATATAAGTTTATTACATCAAACATAGCTCATTTGGCTATTACAATACATTGCAGCGGAATAAATAAAATCATGGGTCCTTCATCTTCAAAGTGCCACAGGCAGATGTTGGTTGTAGACTTTGTAGTCCTAGTCAATCAAACAATCTTCATTTAAAAACAATCAACCTGCAACATTACAAGTTACAGCCACAAGGGTCAATACATTTTGAATTGTATTGGCAAGCTTCACTTTTATGTATAATAAGAGTGGATCCTATCATTATATGCATATTTGGCTAAGTAGAGTTTAAGGCTTATTTGCATAAAGCATTGTTTTATCCTATCTTTTCAAAAAGGGTTCTAAAGTCCTTTGTCAAATTTCTTTTCCAAGTTCCTTGAACTCCTTGGTAGAAACTCAAGTGTTCAAATCCTTGTCAAAATCTCTTGAGCACCTTGGTAACCCCAAGTGCAACAAGTTTTATCAAAACCCATGAGTTCCTTGGTAACCCCAAGTACATCATGCTCTTGAGCACCTTGGTAACCCCAAGTGCAACAAGTTTAACAAAATCTCTTTGAATTCCTTGGTAGACACACAAGGGCATCAAGTTTTTATATTAGAAGTTGGAATGTCGAGATCTCCCATAGTTCAAACTTTAGTTGCTCAGTATTGTCCATAACCGGGGACACGGCTAAGTACTTAGATTTTATTTACTTCTGCAGAAGGAGTACACTTTACCCACATGTCACAATCCCATCCTTTTGCCACCAGTGGCCTACTGGATTAGTGCTCACCAAGATGGAGTACTGGCATATTGAGAATGTGACGAAGTCTTTCCAAAAGGTCCTCCCATACATCATTGCTAGCTTTGTCTTCAGCCCCCATGAAGCATTCCAGATCCCCATGTCCAGTAACTAAAGACAATGTATGGGTCTTCCTAATGTAATTGACTAAGCCAGAGCCATAATAGCATGTGGTTGCACACGAAAGCCACAATTGGAGAAGCATGTTTGATCTCTAAGTTTCCTAGGTGGTTTTCTTTTGGAGCCCAACACAAAGTGACTACCATAGACATGGTTCCCTTTTGTTGCCACCTTCTCCAAAACTTAAAGTATCCTCCACCTAGGTGGTTCATTGAGTCCTTGTTTTATTATGTAAAACACAAGTCCTTTTCTCAACCTTTGTACAATCTCCACATGTATCTCTTTTTCAAAATATAGCATATAGCATGGCTAAGCATGTACAACTACAAGATTTCTCTAAGGAAAGTAAGGGCATCCTATTAGGATTTAGCATAGCATAAGTATAAATCATTTTCATGCATGTTTTCAAATCCACTAAGTATAATGAAAATAGTAGGACTTTTGTTGTCACATCCCAAGATTTTCCAAATCTTGTAATGTGAAAATAAATTAATAAAATAAAACTTTGTTTGATTTTCATAGCCAGAAGAAACTTTTTGAATTCAAATGGAACCTCAAACCAATTTGAATTAAATAAATTCTAAAGAGATTTACAAAGATAAACTTTTATTAAAGGAAAATAAAAATATTTAAAATACTATTTTGGATCTCTTAATAAAAGATTTGGTATTCAAAAGAAAAGATGGATTTATAAATAAAGATTATTTTATAAAACCAATTAAACCTTGGCCAAGCTTTTGAATTAAAAACATTTTATTTTAAATAAAGTAGCAAAGGTTATTTAAAAATAATAAAGATTTCCTTAAATAAAATAATAAGGAATTAATATCCAAACTCTTTTAAAATAAAAGGTTTCCCCATTTTAATTAAAACATCAAAACTTATTAAATTATTTAAAAATAGGTATTTCAAGTATTTTATATTCTCTAATAAAACCTACTAAAGTGTTTTGGCTTTATTTTAGATTTCAAAATAGATATCTCAAATAAAACAAACCCTAGTTGATTTAAAAATGAAAGTCTATTATATTAATTAATAATGGACATTAAAATAAAAGGTTATTTTGTTTTAAAACAAATTTCCAAATATTATAAACTTCCCAAATTAAACCTACTAATTTGATTTTGAAAATATTTAGGTTCAAATAAAGATTTTATTAATAAAATCAAACTCTATTTGATTTAATAACTAAGGCCCATTTTATTGAATTATTAATGGACCCTATAATAAAATGTTTTCCAAATATTCTTTATTTCCAAATAAAACCTACTGTTTAGATTTGAAAGTGTTTGGATTTTAAATGAAGATTATATCAATTAAAACAAACCCTATATTATTAAATAACTAAAATATCCATTTAATTAAATTAAAGAATGGATCTTAAAAAGAATAAAATTATTATGTGGTTTTAGATTTGGATTGTGTTGAAAAACAGAACCAAATTCAAAGTAAAGTTGAGTGTTTGTTTAAATTAATTTGAGTGTTGTTTGAATGTGTGATTAATTGTTTGAAATTCAAAACAGAAAAAGAATTAGAAAAGGAAAAAGAAAGCAGACAGAAAAAAATAGTGCACAGTAACCAGCCCAGCCGGCCAGCCCAATAGGCCCAACTCCAGCCCACCTCTCTTATTCCTCAGAAAAACGATTCGCACCAATTAATTAACCCACACAGAGTATGACTGGTGGACCCAACCCCCTTTCCTTTTCTATCGCTGACAGGTAGACCCCCTCTCCCCTGTTCTTCTTCCCCACCCGTAGACACGCCCACCCCTCGCGTGGCTGTTGCAGACGGATTAACTCCGGCGTAATACGCCTTAAACACGCGTTGAATCAGCCCCACGACTACGCAGGATAAATCGCCTCTCCCTCCTCGTCATTTTCCCCCAGACCACTCTTCCTCTCTGCCCCTAGGCTGTCGCCAATTTTCTCTGCACCACCGCCGTCACCGACGAGCTCCCTCCTCAATTTCGGCGAGCCCAGCCACTGCCTTACCTCCCCGAGCACCCTAACAGCTTCTCCACTCCCTGGCGCTTCTGTCAGTGCCTTCCATTCAACCGCGGGTGCCCTGAAACCTCGCCTTCGACGACGACCTGCAGCACCGCGACTGTCTTCAACTCCGGCGAGCCCCACAGGTAGATTCCGGTCGCCCCTCTTTTTATCGTTCACGCACACAACCTTGCCTTGGTCCTGCGCATCTAACAACGTCCTTGTTATGCCTTGGGGTGATCCGTAGCGCCGCCCACGATGACCACCTGACGCACCCGATGCCGCCACGAACTCCGGCGAGAGATTCCACCTGACCCCGAGCGCCCCTTGCCTCGACAACCGCACGTTGAGCTTCGCCGTGACCCCCTGAGCCCGGTGAGCAACCCCTCTTTCTCCCCCACCCCCTGTAGCATCGCCTCCGTCGTTGACCGACCGCTCCGCCGCTCGCCGTCGACCTTACGCCGCCAGAGTATGGTCAATGCAATATTAGCTGTTGGATGAAGATCTAAGCGACACGAAAGATTCACTTAAACGCGAAAGGGTACGCCTCCAGAGCCGCACGATTAGACTTAATCCAACGCACCAGAGCGTGATCCGCAGCGAACCGGTACCGTCCAACCAGCGTGTGCCGCGTGTCACTTATTCAGTTTAAAAACAGATTTTAAAACAGAATTATTTGCAAACTTCAAACCTTTGTAACTTTCAAACCACACGTCCAAATTTGGCAAATTTTATATCAATGAATTCAGGAGAACAAGCCCTAGCCAACCATGGCCTTAGTTTGACAAATAGTATCTGTTAGCTTGTTTGAATTTGCAGAAACTTTTGTGAGCTTGTTTAGAGTATAAAAATTGTTTAAAAATGATTTTTGGATTAAAACCTTTGCAAAATGGTTTGTTGTGACCTTACTGACCCTAGGAACCAACCCATGGGTTAGAAAATGAATTTGGAAAAGTTTGGAATGGATTAATTAGTTTAGTCCATTTCTAGCTAAATAAAATTGTTGATTTTCTTATAAAAATGTTTATGAAAAGAAAACTTCAAGGAAATGTTTTGGACCAAACCTATTGACCAAAAAACACCAAGTTTTGCAATAGCAACTCATTTGGTGAACCCTATAGGCTAATGCCTTAATAAAAATATTTCTACACCACATAAAATAACACTTTGTTTTGAAAATGGTTTTTGAGTGAAACCTTTTGCAAATGACTTGGCCACTTTAAGAAATGACCATTAGATGTAACCAAATGTCTATGACCCACTAGGAACCACTTTTTCAAACAAAACAAAGCTTGGCATGCTTGCATGCATTTCTTTGACTTTATTATTTATGTGTGTTGTTTTGCTTGATTGGTAGATTGAGTTTGTGCCTTGCTTGATTGATTTGTAGTGACTTGAAGAGTGTGATTGTTGCAAAGATCAAGAAGTGAACCTATACTCTACCAAAAAGGCAAGTGATGCTTCATACTTTCTATCCCAATACTTTTATTATGCATTAGTGATTTTGCTAAGTAAAACTTGCATGGATTTTGCTAAGTATAGATCTTGCTATAGGAAAACTTAGTAATGAATCCTTAGTAGGATTTCCTAAGTTAGAGATTCCTACTACTACCAAGCTTAGCCTAGCTAATAGAAAACATGGGTGGAATATATATTCACACTATGGAAAAATATTCTAAGTCTAAAGGACTTAGGTTTTGTTTAATAAAACAACTAAGTTAATGAACCTCCTGGGTGGAATGGAAAGATTGGGATATGTTGAGTGGTTACACAAGGCCATGGACTTTGGTTGTGTATCTCACTTGTGGTATGCCACCCAGGCACAAAGGGATTTGAGATGTCAAATGTTGAGAAGCTTCAAGTGCAACCACTTGGCAATATGGGCTCTGCCATGATCATATAGGTTGCAAGAACTTAGCCAAATGGACAGTGGGTGGTAGTGTTTGATAGGTTGGAACGCGTCCATTTTGGTCTAAGGGAAGGCTTCTGAAAGATTTTGTCTTGGGAAACCAAGTCTTGTGGGTAAAGTGCACCACCTCTGCAGAGTGTAAAATCTAAGTACTTAGCCATGTCCCTGGTAAAGGACAATTTGAGCATCCAGACATGGAAACAATCAAAAATCTCATCATTCCAATTTCTAAATTAAAATCTTGTGGTTTGAACAAGGGATTGTTTGAATTCTTCAATCATTGATGGAAAGATGGCTTGGTACAAGGATCTTGAAATCTTTGATTGAGGAAAATGATTTTGTCAAGCAAAAACTTAGTATTTTCAAAATGATAAGAAAAATCTATTTTGAGCAATGCAAGCCTCAACTCCACTTAGCCAAATGCATATAGATGATAGACTCCACTATATTACCATAGTATCACCTGCCAATACAATTCAAATGTATTGACCCTTGTGGCTGTAACTTGTATGTTGCAGGTTTGATTGTTTTTAGTGAAGATTGATTGATTAGGATTACAAAGTCTACAACCAACATCTGCCTGTGGCACTTTGAAGATGAAGGACCCCATGCTTATTGTTATTCCGCTGCAATGTAATGTAATAACCAAATGAGCTATGTATTGATGTAATAAAATTATGTTATTCCTGGTTATAAAGTTTTAATATGACCTTTGTTTCTTGATATTACATCTTAACTGTGGATGCTAGCTATTGATCCAGGGACTAGCATTGTAAAACACAGGAGGACTCTACCTTATTAGGTTGGGACCCCTACATTTGTATGATAGTGTAACTTGCCTTTTGGTAGGGAATGGGGGTTCACTCCTTGATCTTGCTAGTCTCACACTTTGTTAATTTCACTACAAGTCAATCAAGCAAAACACCAAATCAACTAACATTCCAAACCACCACTACTCAAACAAAATCACACACACAAGGCAAGAAGGAAACTAAGTCATGCATAAGTATGAAAAGGGTGGTTCTATTGCAAGGATGGTCTCTACTAGGTTTATAACTTTGTAAGGTTCTAAATTGGTCATTTACCAAAATGGCAAAGTCATTTGCAAATGGGTTTTATCTCAAGACCATTTTAAAATTCATTCATCATTTTATGTGGTGAAAATTATTCTTATCAAAGCAAAACTTTAGGTTTTTCACCAAGTGAGTTGCCCTTGGCAAGGTTTGGTGTTTTGGGTCAGTAAGTTTGGTCCAAAACATTTTCCCAAAGTTTTCCTTGCAAAAACATTTCCATAATAAAATCAATGAGTTTATTTGGTTAGAAAATGGCTAAGTTAAATAATTCAACCTATATTTTACCAAAATCATTTTTAACACCAAGGGTTGGTTCCTAGGGTCAGTATGGTCACTAAAAACCATTTTGCAAAAGTTTTAATCCTAAAATCAATTTTAAACAAATTTTCTCCTCTAAACAAGTACACAAATGTTTCTGCAAATTCAAACAAGTTAACAGGTACTATTTTCTAAACTAAGGCCACAGTTGGCTAGGGCTTGTTCTCCTGAATCCAACGACATAAAATTTATAATTTTTGGACGTGTGGTTTGAAAGTTACAAGGTTTTGAAGTTTGCAATTAAATCAGATTCAAATCTGTTTTTAGTTTTAAACCTGGCCACACGTCGTGTTCCTATTGGTCCATACCGTTTCGGTTGGATCGCGGCTGTGGGGCGTTGTATCTAGTTAGATCGAGTGGCCCAGAGGACATACCCCTTCGACGATAAGTGATCTAATCGTGGCCGCTAAATCTGGATCGAACGGTACTGGCGAATTTGACCTAAAGTGGGCGGCGCTGACGGCGGCTAGCGGCGGTGACGGTCAGGCAGTGGCGGTGCTGGTGAAACAGGAAGCTAGAAGAGAGGGGAGGATGCTCACCGCGATCGCGGGGTTGTGGTGACGCTCGTCGTGCTGTTGGCTTGACAAGGGGCGCTTGGGTACTGCGGCAATTGCTCGCCGGAGTGGAGGTCAGCGTCGGGTGGTTCTGTCCGCGGTCGAGGGCGACGCTGTAGATCATCCCGAAGCAAAACAACGATGCGGTCAGATGCAGAAAGGTGTGGCGAGTATGGGAGTGTGAACGAGGAGGCGCGGGGTGGTCAGATGCATACCAGAAATGCTCGTCGGAGCTAAGCCAGACGGTGGTGGCGGTAGGAGTCGTCGCTGCAGATCGCCCTAAGGCAAAACAGGAGCACATTCAGATGTGCAAGAGCAAGGCGATGCTGTGTGCGTGAACGAGAGGGGTCGGGGCGGTCTGGTTCACCTGAAAGTCGTCGCCGGAGTGGAAACGGACGGCGACGCTGTCGGAGCTTGTCGAAGCCGACGCTCCGGGGCGCCCGCGGTTGAAGGAAGGGCACGGGAAGAAGCGTCTGGGAGTAGGGAAGCTGCTAGCGTGCTCAGGGAGGCTCGGGAAGGTGTGGCTTGGCCGGAATCGGAGATAGAAGCTCGTCGGAGCAGCGGCGGTGCAGGAGTGATTGGCGACAGCCTAGGGGCAGAGAGAGGGAGTGGTCTGGGGGAAAAGGAGGGGGAGACGCTGGGGTTTTAACGAGCACAGTCAAAGCGAGGTAAAGGCGCGGTGTTATGGCGAATTGATCGCGCGGAATCACAGCAGGTAACGGTGGTCGAGGGAGGAAGAAGGAGTCGCGTGGGTGGGGAGAAAGAACAGTGGAGGTGGGTCTACCTGTCAGTGGGGAAAGAAAACGAGGAGGAGGTCCACCTGTCATACTCTGCGCGGGTCTGTTAGTGGGTGTGAACCGTTTTCTTGCGGGGTGATGAAACTGGGCTGGTGCTGGGCCTATTGGGCTGCCTGGGTTGGGTTGGCCATTTCCTATTTTTTTCTGTCTGATTCCTTTTTCCTTTTCTAATTCTATTTTTCTGTTTTGAATTTCAAACAAACAAACAAGGTTCAAATCAATTCAAACTATTATAATGAGTTTTTGGTTCTGTTTAATATCATAATTCACATTCTAAAATAAAATATTATTTTAAATCTTTTTAGGTTCCATTTATTAATTAAATAAATGGATCATTAGTTATTTAATAAAATAGGGTTTGTTTTAATTAATATAATCTTCATTTAAAATCCAAATATTTTCAAAACCAATTCAGTAGGTTTTATTTAAAAAAATAAGAATATTTGGAAAGCTTGTTTAAAATAAAATAACCTTTTATTTATGGTCCATTTACAATTAAATAAGTGGGTCTCAGTTATCAAATCAAATAGGATTTGTTTTATTGAGATATTTATTTTGATATCTAAAAATAAAGCCAAAACACTTTAGTAGGTTTTAATTATGAATATCAAATATTTGGGAAAACTTATTTTAAATATTTTAATAAGTTTTGATGTTTCAACTAAATTAGTAAAACCTTTTATTTAAATAAAGTTGGATATTAAAATCTTATTAATTTATTTAAACCAACTTTTGCCATTTTTATTCAAAACAAAATGTTTTAAATCCAAAGCTTGTCCAAGGTTTAATTTGGCTTTATAAAATAATCTTTATTTATAAATCCATCTTTTCTTTTGAATCCCAAATCTTTTATTAAAAAAAAATCCAGAATAGTATTTCCAAAAATATTTTATTTTCCTTTATCTAAAATGTTTATCTTTTTAAATCCCTTTAGGTTTTATTTATTTCAAATGGGTTTGGAGTTCCAATTGAATTCAAAATTTTCTTCTGGATCTGAAATTTAAACAAAAATTTTATTTTAATTAATTTATTTTCACATTACAAGATTTGGAAAATCTTGGGATGTGACAAGACTAAGATGTCATCGATGAAAACGACAACAAACTTGTTAAGGAATTCCATGAACACTTTGTTCATCATATTCATGAAGTATGCTGGAGCATTGGTTAAGCCAAAAGGCATTACGGTATACTCATACAATCCATACCTTGTGGTGAATGCTGTTTTAGGTATGTCTTGCTCTCTTATCTTGAGTTGAAAATAGCCTGACCTTAGATCAATCTTTGAGAACACACATGCTCCTTCAAGCTGATCAAATAAGTCATTGATTCTAGGCAAAGGATATTTGTTCTTGATAGTTACCTTGTTGAGTGAACGGTAATCTATGCATAACCTTTGGCTTCTATCCTTCTTCTCCACAAACAAAACTGGGGCTCCCCAAGATGAAGAACTTGGTTGAATAAATCCTTTCTGCAACTGTTCTCCTAGTTGCTTCTTGAGCTCTTTCAGTTCATCAACTGACATTTTATATGGTCTCTTTTCTATTGGTCCAGACCCTGGTACCAAATCTATCAGAAACTCCACATCTCTATCTGGTGGCATTCCTGGAAATTCTTCCGGAAATACATCCGGATACTCACACACAATTGGTACACTGTCCATGCTAACCCCCTTAAGAGAATTAAGCTTACTTCCTTTGGACTCAAAGTTTGACTTGAATTTAATCCTTTTTCTTTCCGGGGTTGTGAGTGCAACAGTACGATTAGCACAATCTAGTACTCCTTCATACTTAGCCATCCAATCCATTCCCAATATTACGTCTAGTCCTTGGGAATCTAGGATTATCAGACTCACTGGAAACTTATGTTTTCCAAATTCTATTACTAGATCCCGGCATCCAAGGCTTACTATCATTTCTCCACCCGGAGAGCTAACTTTTATTGGACAACCAATATTTTCAGATGGAAACCCATTTCTATCAACAAATGCTTTTGATATGAATGAATGCGATGCTCCAGTATCAAAAAGAACAAATGCTGGAATAGAATTGAGTCTGAACTTACCAGCAACAGCGTTAGGCTCTTCATAGACCTCCTCCACATTAATGTGGTTCACCTGTCCTTTCTGGAAAGGATTGGGCTTGACAGGTCCTTCAACTTTCTTTTCGGGGCACTCATTTGCATAGTGTCCCATCTTCTTGCATTTGAAGCACTCAACCTGACTGATGTCTCTCTTAGCAGGCTGACTTCCACTTCCACTTCCATTACCACCGTGGTGGCTCTTATGTCCACTCTTGTGGTTCTTGTACTTGTCATTGTCATGACTGCGATGATGCTTGTTGTCATGACGGTTGTGGTTGTGGTGCTTGTTGAATTTCCCATGCTTGTGGGATCCTGAGCTTCCACTGTCATCATAGTGAGATCGTTTGTAAGACGATCCCGAGCTGTGCTTGTCGGAGTGCTTTCTCTTTCTACTCTCGACTTGCTTCATTTTGTTCTCCAATATAGCAGCCTTGTCACAGAGCGACTGATAAGTGGGAACATATGCCACATCCAGCTGCAGATTCAGCTCATCATTCAAGCCTTCCAGAAATTTTTCCTTTCTCTTGGCATCTGTGTAAACCTCATCTGGTGCATAACGCGCCAGATTGTTGAACTCTTCAATGTATTCAGCCACGCTGCGGTGGCGCTGCTTCAGGTTGTGGAACTCTTTATTTTTCAGGCTCATTATTCCTGACGAGATATGAGCAGTGCGAAAGCCTTCCTCAAAGATAGCCCAAGTCACCTCATTTATAGGAGTGCTGATTTGGAAGTTGTCCCACCAAGTGGCGGCTGGCCCTTCCAGAAGATGTGCTGCAAATCTGACCCTTTCCGCATCCGTGCAGCCCACGGTTACTAAGTCCTTGTTTACGGAACGTAGCCAATCATTGGCCACCATGGGATCAGTCATCCCAGAGAACTTAGCTGGCCTCAAACGCAGAAATCTGGTGAGCACATCAAAGCCCGGAGGGTTGTTGTTGTTATTGTTGTTATTGTTGTTGTTATTGGGGTTGTTGTTGTTGTTTTGGTTCTGAATGAATGTTGTCATCATCTGCATGAGCTGTGTTTGAGCATTCATCATTTGCTGCATTTCTGGAGTGATGTTGTTGTTGGGGTTGGGGTTTGCGCGACGGGGAGGCATCTATGGTTTGTTCAAATAGAGGTAAGAGTGAGATACCCATAGATGTTTTCATGCACATACATCACATAAGAAAACACAAGCATGCAACAGAAAATAAAAGTTCAACAACCAGATAACAAGTTCTCAAAGTAAAACACACAAGTGGCAAGCCATCCACATGTCGGATGGTCCAATAACAAGTTCACAAATAACAAGTACAATAATAAAAGATAAACGAGTAGTCAAGTCTACTCATCAGCATCAATCTCCTCCTCGACAAAGGTAAGACCTGCGTTCTCCATCGCGGTCTTGTTCTCCTCAATAGTAGTGGTCAAGGACTCAATCTTGGCCTTGAGAGCCCTCTTCTGGGAGCGAAGCCTCTCGATCACCATCTGCTGCTGCTCTAGCTCGAAATCCTTGGACTTCAGTTCTTCAGTCATGTCCCGGATCTTCTTGTTCCTATCCTGGACACGTTTCTCCTGACTCTTGAACTTCCGGTCCTGGGTCTCGAACTTCGCCTCCATTTCCTTGACTATCTCGTCCTGCTGCGCGAAGAGCTTGTCCTTCTCGCGTAGCTGCACCTGGAGCTCATCATTACTGAGCATGACATTGGTCCTGTTCGTGTCCACGTGCCTAATGAGAGACTCTAAGTCCTGGAGGTAGAGACGTATCGGCTCTGCTGCGTCCCTCGAGTCGTCCTCGAAGTCGATGGACTCTCCATCCTCATCACGTCTTCCGAAGACGTGGAAGTGGGTGCCTCTAACCTGTCGGGAGTGACGGCCTAGCAGACGTCCTATCATGTCCTGCATGACTACCTCCATGCCTCTCTCCTTGTCATCGTGCATACGCTTGAAGACGATGGCCTCCGTAGTAGGCTATGTCTGGCGTCCGGGCTGGTTCACCTTGAAGCCCTAGAGATCCTTCCTCTCAAACTTGGTGAGTGGATGCACCATGATGGTGGGAAGAGGGAGATTGAGCAAAGTGGTAAGCTCAACGATACGAGGACCAAAGCGGGTAACCTGGAACTCCTCAACAGTGCTGATGGTAATAGGCATCTATTTATAAGATAGAAAAGTTAGAACAACACTATTTAAGATAAAACAAAGTCAAACATCTCATACATATCCTTGGAACACAAAATCACACAAGTCATGCATACATGAATCCATTACATCAACCAAGGTCCAAACTTATTTAAGGTATACTTTTGGAAAATAAGGTGATAGGTGGTGGTCCAACTAACGAAGTACGTTTACAATCCTATCTCACTGGATCTGTTGGCTAACACAATGTTCCTAGAGGCAATCAGCCTATCTTGCTCACATGATTCCATCACTAAGTCTATAATATCTCCTCTTAAGGTTTGGTTGGTGGCTTCCAACTCTTGGGTATGTTCCTTTTCTTTCTCTAAGTCTTTTTGGAGGTTGAGCATTCTGCACTTGACTCTAGCACTAAGTTCTTTGATAGTCCTCCAAGCTGCTTCTCTTGCTGACTCAAAGAATGTGGTATGCACCACAGTGTTGGTGTACATGCAGAATCCTCTTTCTTTGTGGTTGTCTTCCTTTCTTTTGTACAAGTGAAGTTGCACCCACCAGTACTCAACTCCTTCATCCATCACTGGAAAGCCTTTGTACACAGCTGCACCATGTATTTCCATGGCCACCATGAGGTCCTTGAGAATTTTGGGGAACTCAGTCTCACACTCCAAGGTCATGGTCATGAGTGGTCCTTTCTTCACGGCTTCGTTGATGGAGTTCATCTACAAATAGTGATGAGAATGGGAAGATTAGAAAAGTTTACGAGAAGAATAGACAAGTGTAGAAGTAGTTGAATTTTTTTTCCTTAGTGGTTTGCAATCCTAGGGTCATAATCCTACAGGCAACACAGTGCTCTGATACCATCTGTAAGATCCCTCCTTTGTAAAGGAAAAGGATCCCTGTGATTGCAATGCTAGTCCCTGGATCATTGCTAGCATCCACAGTTTAAGATGAAGTACACAGATACAAAGGTCATTTATTACATCCATTCCAGAGATAAAACATAGTCTTTTACAACTCAAGGCCACAGGCCTAATACAAGAGTTTTAGAATAAGTAAATAAACATAAGTCTTCATCTTCATGTGCCACAGGCAAGCATGCTGAGTGTAGACTCATGACACCTAATCATCATCGGAGTAACCTGCAACATCACAAGTTACAGCCACAGTGGGTCAATACTTTGGAATAGTATTGGCAAGTGATACCTTAGTAAATTTTAAGTGGACTATATTACTATATGCATTTTGGCTAAGTGTAGCTTGGCTTGCTTTGCTCAAAATAGGTTTTTCCTATTAGTTTAAAACACTAAGTTTTTCTTTGACAAAAACTTTTCCAATAGACATTGGGGTCCTTCACCCTTGTTCACCCACAAGTTTTACTTAGAAGTTGGAGTGATGAGATTCTTGATAGCTTCCATGTCTTGATGCTCAAGTTGTCCATTACCATGGACTTGGCTAAGTACTTCGATTTTCCATCTGCAGAGGTTGTGCACTTTCCCCACCAGACTTGGTTTCCCAAGACAGGACCTTTCAGAAGCCTTCCCTTAGACCAAATGGACGCGCTCCAACCTATCATTCCCACTACCACCAACTGTCCAAATGGCTAAGTTCTAGCAACCTATATGATCAAGGCAGAGCCCATATTGCCAAGTGGTTGCACTATAAGCTTCTCAACACTTGGCCTCTAAAATCCCTTTGTGCCTGGGTGGCATAGCACAAGTGAGATACACAAGGCAAACCATGTCCATGGGCCTTGTGTAACCACTCAACCAAAAACCACCATTCAAGTCCCATTCCACCCAGGAGGTTCATTGACTTAGTTGTCCAAAGACTTAGAAATATTTTCATCATAGCATGTAGATACTTTACCAAACCTTGTTTGCTACTAGCTAGGCTAAGCATGGCATAGTAACTTAACTTAGGAAAATTCCTAGCAATTCTACAATTCTACAACTACTTAGGATTTCCCAACATAGCATTTGGCAAAAAGTAACATGCAAGACTTAGCAAAATATTTCTAATGCTTGTACAAAATATAGGGATTGAAATATTCATGAAGTACCACTTGCCTTGGTAATGGGGAGAGTAGCACTCTTCACAATCACAGTCACTAGCAAAATCTACACAAAAATTTGTAGCACAAAATTACACACAATTCATATACAAGCAAAAATATATATGCATGCATGCAAGAATGCAAAGTGATGATTTTTAAAATTCCACCAACCAAGTGCATGATAAAGAAACAAAACCAAGTCAAAAACTTGCTAACTAAACTTATTTAGCACTAGAACAATTTACTAAACAAATTCTATACTCAAAATGGTCCTAAACAAGTTTCTGCATAAAAAGTCATTTTAACAGAAACTTTTTGTTAAACACATTGCAGATTCAGAAAGGGCTTGTCTCCCTGATTCCAACGGTATAAAATTTGCAAAAATCTAACGTGGGAATCAAAAGTTATAGCCATTTCAAAATTTGATCTAAATCTGTTTTCAAATTCTGTTTTAATTCAAACCCTAGCCACGCGTATTAATCCTATTGGCTGATACCGATTCGTTCAGGATCACCCTCCCGCACCGTTGGATCTAATTAAAACCCATGGCTTAGATCTGCCCATAACGGTTCGCTAACTTATCTAATTCTACGCGTTGGATCCAGATCTGACGGCTACAAATCAACTAACCAAACTCGAGCGGTGCTAGCGGCGGCGACTGGCGGCGGCGCGTCTGACAGCGGCGGCGCTGGCGTTCTAGGTCGCGCGGGAGTGGGGGAAGTGGCTTACCAGAACCGCAGGAGGCTGCTGATGCTCAAGGTGGCGATGATTCGGGAAGGGGCGCACTGGCACGGTCTCAGGGGCTCGTCGGAGTTGCGGGCGGCGTCTGTCGCTTGCAGTCGTGGTTGTTGCCGAGGTTTGGCGTCGCCCTAGCACGAACCAGAGGTATCAGGAGATGCGCAAGACGCAGGCGAACAAACTCGCATAAAGAAGGGGGCAAGGGGCGCTCGGGTTTTACCTCAATTGGTCGTTGGCGTCAAGCGGCGGCGCAGGTGGTTGCGGTCGTGAACGGAAACGACGACCTAGGTCACGAGCAGGCAAAAGAAAGGTGTCAGCAGGTGCACAAGATCATGCTGAGCATCATCGTCTGAACCAGAGAGAGGGAGGCGGTCGAGGCTCACCGGAATCGGTCGCCAGAGTCGTCGGTACTGCGTGGCTTCGAGGGCAAATGCGCGCAGCCTGGTGGCGGAGTGAGCGAGGAGAGTGGGGGGAAATGACCGCGGCGGGGTGTGGTTTATATAGGCTCAAGCGTGACAGGAAACGCCTGCGGCATCAAGGCTAATTACGCCGCGCCATTACCGGCATTGACAGCGGCGGCGACGTGGTCTGCGGGCGCGGTTTGGGGAAGACGAGGGTGACGTGGAGAGGGCCCGCTCGTCAGCAAAACGTGCAGAGAGGAGGTGGGGTCTGGTTGCCAGTGACTGCTTGGGTGCGCTTGCGCGTGCGAGAGAGAGAGAGAGGAAGGCCGGGTGGGCTAGTTGGGCCAGTTCTGTTGCTGGGCTAGAATCCTGGCGCCTGGCCCTTTTCTTTTCTTTTGTCCTTTTCTTTTTTTCTGTTTTGATTTTCAGGAATGGTTTTGATATGAATTCAAACTCTTTTTGAATTCAAATCTTTCTGGGGTTTTTGCAGTGTGCAAAAGTTTCAAATATAGGCATAAAACCATGTGGTTGCTTTGCAAAAGCTTGGTCACTCTTGGAGAAACAAAATAACAGGATCTTGCACAAGATTTGCAAAATGTTTGAAAAATGGTTTTTGAACCATTTCCATTTGTAAAACTTGGTTCAAATTTCCACACTCAATCTATTCAACAAAGGAGACAAGCAATCTAGGTTTAAAACATTCAAACTCTCAAATGGGGATGGCCATTTGATTTTAGCTTGCTCACATAAAATGATAGCACTATGTGCTTTGTTTTCTGAATGAGTTTTGAAATTGACCTCAATTCTATATGCATGCATGAATGATATGCAAACTTTGAAATTATGATTTTAGGGATGTTACAAGATCATTCTCTAGCTGAACTTCTTCTAGTGGTATAGTGTCTTTTAACGAACTTTCTTCCATCTCTGGATGACACTTCTTCAACTGTCTTACATGAAACACATTGTGAACTGCTGACAAAGATTCCGGTAGTTCTAGCTCATAGGACACTTCTCCTTTTCAGCTCAAAATCTTGAATGGTCCTACATAACGAGGTGCTAATTTTCCTTTTGACTCCAAATCTCTTCACACCACGAAGTGGTGAGACTCTAAGATAAGATCTATCACCTACCTCATAGGTGACCTCCCTACGTTTTGGATCTGCATAACTCTTTTGTCGAGATTGGGCTATCTTCAACCTATCATTTACCATTCTGACTTTCTCTTTGGCTTCCTTGATCAGATCTGGTCCAAATAAATTTCTTTCTCCTACTCCATTCCATAATAATGGTGTAGTACACTTCCTTCCATAAAGGAATTCAAACGGAGCCATCTCTATGCTCGATTGATAGCTGTTATTATAAGAAAACCCTGCGTATGGCAGACTTTCATCCCAACTAGATCCATAGTGTAGCGCACAAGCTCTCAACATATCTTCCAAAATCTGATTGGTCCTTTCTGTCTGTCCGTCGGTCTGAGGATGAAATGTTGTGCTGAATTCTAATCTTGTTCCTAATGACTCATGTAGTTGTTTCCAAAAATGTGAAGTGAACTGAGTTCCTCTATCTGACACAATACTCTTAGGTATTCCATGTAGACACACAATCCTGTTCATATACATCTTGGCTAATTTAGCACTTCTATAGGTGGTCTTTACGGGTATCAAATGAGCCACTTTTGTTAAGCGATCCACGACAACCCATATAGAATCGTACCAGATCTAGTCCTTGGCAGTCCTGTGATAAAATCCATACCGATCTTATCCCACTTCCAATCCGGTATTGGCAGTGGTTGTAATAACCTTGCCGGTTTCAGATGTTCCGCCTTTACTGGACTATACACGTCGCACAAAGCAATATGTTTTGCGATATCCTTCTTTAGATTCTTCCACCAAAATCTTTCCTTCACATCCATGTACATCTTGGTGTTACCAGTATGAATTGAATATGGTGAATTATGTGCCTCCTGTAGGATCAATTTCCTTTGTTCAGGATCTTGTGGAATGCAGATACGCTTTCCATACCATAAGGTTCCATGTTCATATTGATGGAATCCCTTTGCCTTTCCTTTACCAATTTTACTCTTGATCTCCTCTATTTCCTTGTCCAACTTTTGAGCTTCTTTGATTTTATCCATAAGTGTTGGTTATACTTCCAAAGACATAAGATATCCTTCATGCACTATCTCCAATCTTATCTCTTTAAATTGAGCGCACAAATCATCTGGCAATTCTCCTTTGGTGAGGCCATTCACATAAACCTTGCGGCTTAATGCATCGGCAACGACATTTACTTTCCCAGGATGGTACTGCAAACTTAAGTCGTAATCCTTGATAAGGTCTAGCCACCTTCTTTGTCTCATGTTGAGTTATTTCTGGGTGAAAATGTATTTTAGACTCTTGTGATCGGTGAACACTTCACAACGCTTTCCCAACAGATAGTGTATCCATGTTTTGAGTGCATGGACAACAGAGGCCAACTCTAAGTCATGCGTAGGATATTTTACTTCATGAGTCTTGAGTTGTCTCGAGGCATACGCCACCACTTTTCCATCTTGCATTAACACACCACCCAGTCCTTGGTGAGATGCATCACAATATACTTGAAAATCTTTCTCTAGATATGGCAAGCATAACACTGGTGCTGACACTAATCTTTTCTTCAACTCTTGAAAACTGGTCTCACATGCTTTAGTCCATTCAAACTTCTTCTCTTTCTTTAGTAATTCCGTCATCGCTTAGCTACCTTCGAGAAATTCTCGATGAACCTTCTATAGTATCCTGCCAAGCCTAGGAAACTATGGACTTCTTTAACTTTTTTGGGAGATTCCCACTCTGTTACAGCTGATACCTTTGCGGGATCGACATCTATACCATTACCAGACATAATATGTCCAAGAAATCCAACTTCATTCAACCAAACTCCAAGAACTTGGAATACAACTTGTGCTCCCTGAGTTTCTCAAGAATCAAACGCAAATGTTCTTCATTGCTCTTGGAATAAATCAATATGTCATCGATGAACACCACAACAAACTTGTCAAGAAACTCCTTGAACACCTTGTTCATCATGTTCATGAAATAAGTTGGTGCATTAGTTAGCCCAAACGACATCACTGTATACTCATACAATCCATATATCGTGGTAAAAGCAGCCTTTGGTATATCTTGTTCTCTAATCTTTAACTGAAAATATCCTAATCGAAAATCAATTTTTGAGAACACACGAGCTCCTTATAGCTGATCAAAGAGATCATTGATTCTAGGTAGGGGATACTTGTTCTTTATGGTCACTTCGTTAAGTGATCGATAATCTATGCATAGCCTCTGACTTCTGTCTTTCTTCTCGACAAACAAAACTGGTGCACCCCAAGACAAAGAACTTGGTTGGATAAATCCTTTCTTCAACTATTCTCCAAGTTGTTTATTGAGTTCTTTTAACTCATCAACTGACATCTTATAGGGTCTATTTTCTATGAGTCCAGATCCTGGCAGTAAGTCAATCAAAAACTCCACATACCTATCTGGTGGCATCCCCGGTAATTCTTCCGGAAACACATCATGGTACTCCTTCACTACTGGTACACTATCTAGGATAACCCCCTTAAGTGAATTTATCTTACTCCCTTTGGGTTCAATGTTAGACTTGAACTTAATCTATTTCTTTTCCGGGGTTGTGAGTGTAACAGTTCTTCTGGCACAGTCTATTAATCCCTCATAACGGGTCATCCAATCCATGCCTAATATTACATCCAATCCTTGGGATTCTAGGATTATCAGACTAACTGGAAACTTGTACTTTACAAACTCTAGAGCTAGATCATGACATCCAAAATTTACTATCATCTCTCCACTTGGGGAGCTTAGTTTAATAGGGCATCCAAATGTTTCAGTTGGGAGTCTATTTTTTACTACAAATGCTCTTGAAATGAATGAATGTGATGTGCCGGTATCAAAAAGGATATGTGCTAGAAAGGAATTAATCTTTAACTTACCAGCCACAACATCAGACTCCTCTTGGATTTCCTCAACATTGATGTGGTTCACATGACCCTTCTGAAAGGGATTTGGCTTGTTGGCTCCATCAGTCTTCTTTTCTGGGCATTCATTTGCATAGTGCCTAGTTTTCTTGCACTTGAAGCATTCAACTTGACCGATGTCTCTCTTTGCTAGCTGATTTCCATTGCCATGTCCATTATGGTGACTCTTGTATCCACTCTTGTTGTTTCGGTGATCCCCATTGTTGTGTCCACGATGTTTATTCCTATCATGGTGACGGTTACAGTTGTGGTGATTGTTATGATTCCCGTGCTTGTGGGATCAAGAACCTCCACTACCTTCACCATAAGAACGCTTGTGAGACGATCCTAATCCATGCTTATCAAAATGATGCTTCCTCTACCTATTCTCCACTTGCTTCATCTTGCTTTCCAAGATGGTAGCTTTGTCACACAGAGATTGATAAGTTGGAACATATGCAACAGATATTTGCATGCACATCTCATCGTTCAGTCCTTCACGAAACTTCTCTTTCCTCTTTGCATTAGTGTCAACATCATCCGGTGCATAGCGTGATAGATTGTTGAACTCTTCAATATATTCAGCAACACTGCGATGGCGTTGTTTAAGGTTGTGAAATTCCTTCTTCTTCAACCCCATCACTCCTGAAGAAATATGAGTAGTGCGGAATCCATCCTCAAATATTGCCCAAGTCACTTCTTCAATAGGGTTAGTGACTTGAAAGTTATCCCACCAAGTAGCTGCCGGTCCTTCTAGTAAGTGTGCTGCAAATCTGACTTTCTCTGCATCAGTGCAGCCCACTATGACCAAGTCCTTATTCACGGAATGTAGCCAATCATTTGCTACCATGGGATCGGTTGTACCAGAAAACTTAGTAGGCCTCAACCTCAGATACCTTGTGAGCATATCAAAAGCTGGTGGGTTGTTCTGGTTATTGTTATTGTTATTATTATTATTGTTGTTGTTGTTGTTGTTGGTTTTTTTGTTTTTGTTGTTGTTGTTGCTATTGTTGTTGTTGTTATTGTCATTGTTTTTGTTGTTAGGATTGGCATGACGAGCAGGCATCTATGGTTTCAATAAGGATAAGTAAGGATAAATAACCCCATAGATCCTATCATGCACAATACAACATATAACAACAATCACAAACAAGCAAGCACAAGATAAACTTTAGGGTTCAAAACCTCACAAGTAACAAGTTTGCAAAGATAAAACACACTAGCATAGTCATTCACAAGTTGTAGGATCAATACGACTCGATAATAAAATGATAAGATAAAATAAGTAGATAGATAGGCATCTCTACTCCTCCATGTCTACTTCCTCCTCCACTAGAGCAAGTCCTGATGTGTCAAATCTTGCTTTGTACTCCTCAAAGATGGTGGTCAAAGCATCAACCTTCTCCTGTAGCCTTCTCTTCTGTGAACGCAACCTCTCTATCACCTCGTGATCCGCCTCTAGCTGAAGGTCCTCAAGCTCCAACTTAGTCTCTAGGTCCTTGATCTTCTTGTTCCTATCCTGGATCCTCTTCTCTTGGCTCTTGAACTTCTTCTCTTGCCTTTCAAACTTCTTCTCCATCTCCTTGATGCGCTCCTCTTTTTCCTTGAAGGCCTTGTCCTTATCCTTAAGCTGGACAAGTAGCTCATCATTTCCAAGCATCACATTGGTCCTATCAGTATCAAGGTGCCTAATGAGACTCTCTAAGTCCTGGAGGTATTTTCACACAGGCTTGATGGTCTCCTTAGTAGCCTCGTCCAACACTATAGCCTCTCCGTCCTCGTCACGTCTCCCAAACAAATGGAAGTAGTGGTCCTTGAGCTCGGCGGAGTGACGTCCACATAGGTGTCCTATCAGCTCCTGCATGGCGACGTCGGGGCCTCTCTCTTGATCATCATGGAGTATCTTGAAGGCAATCTCCTCCGCTGGAGGCTCTGTCTGGCGTCCTGGCTGAGTGACCCTGAATCCCCACAAGTCCTTCCTCTCAAACTTCCTGAGCTGAATTCCCTTGATGGTAGGGATTGGGAGAGAGAGTACATTGACAAGCTGCAAAATACGAGTCCCAAAGTGAGTTCCCTTGAACTCCTCGGCAGTGTTGTAAACAAATCTAGGCATCTATTGCATAGGATGGAGAAAAGTTAGAAACAACACAAGTAAAAAAAAGGAAAGCACAAATTATCAAAACAAAAGCTAAATTCATTCATCAAAACATTAATCCACACAAGTCATGGCATACATTATTCAACTCAAGCAACAAGGTTCAATCACAACTTAGACAAATTTTTGCCATACAACATAGGTCGGTATGATCAAATTATTAACGTGAGAAAACGACAAGTGTGGTGGTCTAACTATAGGATACGTCGCATCCTTCACTCACTAGTCAAGGTAGCTATCTGGGCATCCTTGGTGGCAATCTGTTTGTCTTGATCACAAGACTCACAGGCTAAGTCTATGATATCCCTCCTTAGCTGTTTTATGGTGGTCTCCAAGCCTTGGGTATGTTTACTCTCCTCTCTAAGATCATTTTGAGTGTTGAGCATTCTACACTTAAGCCTTTCTCCAAGTTCTTCAATGGAATTCCATGTTGCATTCCTTGCAGAGTCAAAGAATGACATATGCATTTCATAGTTGGTGACCATGAAGAATCCCGACTCATTGTGGTTATCCTCCTTGTTTTTATACAAGTGGAGTTGTACCCACCAATACTCTTATCCTTCATCCATCACCGGAAATCCCTTGTACACAGCTTCACCATTTATCCCCAAGATGATCATGAGGTTCTTAAGTGCCTTGGGGAACTCCATCTCACATTCTAGGGTCATAGTCATCAGTGGTACCTTCCTGACGGATTTGTTGATAGCGACCATCTACAAATAGAGATGAGAAAGAATATAAGAAGAGGTTTACGAGATGAAAAGAGAAAAAGTCTGAAATTCATAGTGGTGTTGAATTTTTTCCCAGTGGTTTTCTTAATCTAATCCATCTTAGGGTCACAAACCTACAGGCAACACAGTGCTCTGATACCATCTGTAAGATCTCACCCAATAAGGTAGAGATCCCTGTTGAAAGGGCATTTATTGTCATAATCACTTTTGGTGTTCGTTAACAACAAGTAGATCACTTTACAGTTTGTCACTGTCCATAGGTTGGTATTATGATATGTGAGAAGCACCCTCACACTTGAGAAAAGTCCCTACTCATGTGACACAATTCTGGAAACTCCAGACCGGAGTCTCCGGTCTGCCAAGACCGGAGTCTCCGGTGTGGTCCGGAGTTTCCGGATCTGTCTCCGCTGGTGACTTCAGGATCTGGGCTGGGACATTCTGATTGGGGGTTCGGAGCCCGCTCCGGAGGTTATCCCGGAGCCTCTGGTGGTAGCTCAGTCCGGAGTCTCCGGTGTTGGAAGACCGGAGTCTCCCATGTTGGAAGACCGAAGTCTCCGGTCTTGCTGGGTCATGGATGGCCTGGGTCATTCAGATGGGCGGTCCGGAGGCTGGTCCAGAGATTGGCCGGAATCTCTGGTGTAGACCGGAGTCTCCGGTCTGACTTTTCTACAACGGTCAGAAAACGGTTCATGGAGGGAGCTGCCTATAAAAAGGGACCCTTATCTTCTTCCTCTAGTTGCTCGAGCTGCTCAAGAACACCAACTCCATTAGAGCCACCAAATCTACAAGATCTCTTCATCTAACCATCCAAAGTCATTGATCTTTGGAGAATCGAAGGAGGAGGCCTTGATCTACATCTTCACCAAGAGAGATCTTCATTTGCCCCTCATTCACTTGAGGGCCCCCAAGCTCTAGTGTTTCTTTGGAAACCCTAACTTTGATTTGGTTCTTACAAGCTTGTCTTTGATTTGTCTTGACAGCTTGCTTGTATTTGGGAGCCTCCAATTAAGTTGTGGACGTGTGCCCCGAACTTGTTGTAAAGGTGCCGGCTTCCACCTCGAAGGTTGCCGATATAGTGGAAGGTGGGTAGAACCCGTTGGGGTGAGATTCATCGAAGAACAAGGGAGGCCTCTCGTGGCGTTGGTGGTTTGAAACCACCCCCTCTCCAAACATTGATGTACTTCCCCTCAAAAGGAAGGAACTACGGGAAACAAATCCTTGTGTCTCCGCATCCACCACTTTGGTTACTTCTATCCTTTACCGCATTTTACTTACTTGTTCTTGCTTGTCTTGTGTTAGCTTGTGCTCATTTGTCATATAGGTAAATTCACCTTAGTTGCATTATCTAGAGAATTTACCTTATTTTCAAACTCTAAATTGAAAAGGAAAGAAAATTTGAAGTAGCACCTATTCACCCCCCCTCTAGGTTCCCATACGATCCTTTCAATTGGTATCAGAGCCTCGGCTCTTTATTTGGGTTTTACCGCCTAATAGAATATGGGAAACCGCGATGGGGATGGTGATGGTGAGCCTACCACGGTGACCATGGAAGATCTCAAAAACTTGGAAATAAGATTGAGCTCTTCCTTGGTCAACGAAGTCAAGAAGATGCTTGAGCAACTTCTTAAATACAAAGATGGCTCATCATCCCCCTCTCCTCAAGAGGATCCTCCATCCGTTTTACCTAAAGGGAATACTCCGGTATCCCCCGAGGATATAATGGTTAGGGGTAAACAAGACAACACTAATTCCTACACACAAAATGATGGTGGGAAGGGTGAGCACCGTGATTCATGGTACTCTCCCGACCCTCCAATCCCTCGCCCTCATGTATACAATAGAGGTGACCCACCTAAGCTTGAAGAATCTGCTACTTTTGCTCAATGGCAATCACTAATGAGAACTCATATGCGCATCTCTTGCATTGAACTATGGAACATCATCGAGCATGGACTCTTTATTGGGGATCCAAACAACTTGACAAGAAGAGAGGTTGTCAATAGTCAACTCAATGCCACTGATTTGCATATGATTCAACAAGGATTGGATACAAAGGATTATCCACACAATGAGCACTTTAGCATTGCCAAGGAAGCTTGGGATGCCCTCACTATATTGTTTGTTGGAAATGAGAGTATGAGGAGGAATCGGTATGATGCTCTAAGCAATGAAGCCGAAGGCTTCTACATGATGGAAGGTGAAGATCATGAGGACATGTACCGAAGGCTCAAGACCACCGCCACCGCTTTTAGAAATGTGGGTGCCTCACATGTGGATGATGCGTGGATAAAAAGGAAATATGTGAGTGCACTCATGCCCTTTGAGCCCACCGACTTGAAGAGCCTTCAAGGAAGACACAACTACCATCTCATGACCTCCAATGAAGTTATGCAAGAGATGGCCGCTTTCAAAGTTGCCGCCAAGAATGCCAAACTTTCCCGTGCTTGTGCCCTTGGTATGAGCAACGTTGTCAATGTTGCTTTGAAGGCCAAAGTTGTGGACCATGGGGATGAAGATGATAGTGATGAATGCCTCTCCATGGACCACCCCGATGAAGTCAAGATTGCTCATAGTCAATATATGGCCTTCTGTGCAAAGAACTTTTGGAAGAATCCCGCCAAGGCCAAGATGGAAATGCAATGAAGAAGCAACCCAAAGGGAAAAGAGAAAACACTACTAGATTGAGAACTTTCTTCAATTGTGGTGACCGCTATCACTTTGTGGCAAGTTGCCCCTATGAGAAGAGGGAAGATCATGGGGGTAAGCTTGTGTTGAAGAAGACTCTCAAAGAACCTTACAAGAAACCCTTCATCAAGAATAATCCCATCAACAAGAAGTCGGGAGAAATCATCTTGATTACTCATGAAGAATACTCCTCCGACAATGAAGATGAGGAAGAGGAAACTCCAAATGGTGTGGCGGCTCTAGCCACTACTTCTACTCCGACATTCTCACTCTTTGATTCTCCAAATGAGAATTCTCCCGTCAAGAACGTCACTTGCCTTATGGCAAGAGGAACGGAGGTATCCTCATCATCTCACTCCACTCCTTTAGCTAATGATGAAATTGATAATCAGACGTCTCTTGATGTTAAAATGGAATTAATTGCTTTTGATGAGTTTATGACTAACCTACAAGGGGATGCTAAGATACATTTTGGTAACATCTTAGATCAACTTTCTCACACACAAGAGCTCCTAGATGTAAGATGTAAACTTGGGCAGGAACACATGATTGAGCTAGAGGCTTTAAACAATGCTCTAGAAGAAGAACAAGAAACTAGGATGTCGCTTGAATTAAAACTTGAAGGGCTTGATGAGGCCAATGACATTATTGTGAATAAACTCATCAAAGAGCGTGATCATTCTATTGCTAAATACAAAAGTGCTAAAAAGGACAAGATTGAGTTTGGTGTGGTTCATGAAAAACTTGCTGAGGACTTTAGTTTGCTTAACAAGGCCCACAAGGCTTTGGAAAGTGAACTCTTGTCACTCACAAAGTCCCATGAAACGCTTCAAACTCAATTGGCCAAGATTCCTTCACCTAGTAACTTCATTCCATCTAGTAGTACAACTATTCTTGAAGAGAATGATAGGTTGAAGGGGGAGCTTGCTAAGGCCACATTTCCACAAGGCAACAAGTCCATTGATGATCTTTTGAGTAAGCAAAGTCCTAGTGGTGATAAAGGGGGCATTGGTTTTGTCTCCAAAACTAAGAAGAAGAAGAAGAAGAAGAAGAAGAAGAAGAACAACAACAACAACAAGAATAATAAGGCCAAGCCCACACAAGACACTAACAAGGCCATTGTGGATAGAAAGACCACAAGTGGTAAAACTATGTATCATGATGACTTTGCGGGAAGTGCTAACCCTCACTATGTTCTAATGCGTGATTATTATATTGATGTGTATGCACAATATGTTGGCCCATATGATGGTTATATTGCTTGGTCCATTTGGGTTCCCAAGACCCTTGTTGCTAACAAAAGAGGACCCATTAAAAAATGGGTACCTAAAAATTAGCTTGATCTTTTGTAGACGTATGCTTCCGGAGGGTCAAAGTGGGTGCTTGATAGTGGTTGCATGAGTCATATGACCGGAAGCTCGTCTATTGTCAAGGACTTAAAGCCAAATGATGATCAAATCACCGTGACATATGCCGACAAGTCAAATTCTAAGGTAATGGGTTTCGGCAAGGTAGTGGTTGCTCATGACATTACACTCGTGAACGTCATGCTTGTTGAGACCATTGGATACAATTTACTTCCAGTCCATGCTCTTGGTAAGATGGGTTTTGCCGTCCTTGTTGATGATGATATTGTGGTCATCATGTGGAGCAAGTCTCTCAAGGTCGCTTTCGTTGGGTACGTCGAACATGACTTGTATGTGGTGGAATTTTCGGGCAAGCCACTACAAGTGCGATGTGCTTATTCGGAAAGGCCGATGTGGGTTGGTTATGGCATCGCCGACTAGACCATGTCAATATGAGAACTTTGCAAAGTCTCCACAAGGATGGCCATATTGTTGGACTAAAAGAAAATGTTTCCTTTGCCAAAGATCGTGTTTGCAGGGCATGTGTTCTAGGGAAGATGCATGATGCTCCTCACAAGCCTAAGAACCGCATCAAGTCTACCAAGATCTTGGAGCTCCTCCATGTGGACCTTTTTAGTCCTCCATCTCATGCAAGTCTTGGTGGGAAGAAATATTGTTTGGTGATCGTTGATGACTTTTCAAGATACTCGTGGGTATATTTCTTCAAGTTGAAGAGTGAGACCCAAAAGACCTTCATCGACTTCATCAACATGGTCCAACGTCAATACAATCTTCTCGTGTTGATCATAAGAAGTGGCAATGGCACCGAGTTCAAGAACTACACCTTGAATGATTTCCTTAGTGATGAGGGGATAAAACATCAATATTCCGCTGCATACACCCCTCAACAAAATGGTGTGGCCAAAAGGAAGAACCGGACTCTTATTGAGATGGCTAGGACCATGTTGGCGGAGTTTAAATCTCCATACAACTTTTGGGCCGAAGCCATCTCCACCGCTTGCCATGCTTCAAACCGGCTCTACCTCCGCAAAGAAATCAACAAGACTCCATATGAAATACTTACCGGTAACAAGCCCAACATATCTTACTTCCGGGTGTTCGGTTGTAAGTGTTTCTATCTCATAAAAGGTGTTCGTTTGTGCAAATTCGAGTCTAAAGCATTAGAGGGTATTTTTGTTGGCTATGGTCTCAAATCTCACACTTATAGAATCTATGATAAGCTCTCCGGAGCCGTCATAGAATCTTGTAGTGTGACCTTCGAAGAATATGATGGTCCACAAGGGGGGCGTGTTGATGCTTGTGATGCAGATGATGAAATGCCTCAGGAAGCCATAGGAAGAATGGGTGTGGGATATATCCGCCCCATTGAGGAACCCCTTATGGAAGATCAAGAAGAACTATGCTTCACTCAAGTGGAGCCATCATCTTCACAAAATCAACAAGCTCCATCCACCGAGGAGGAAAATGACTCAAGCCAAAGACAATATGTGGACCCTCAACATGATGATCATAGTGACAACTCTAGTCAAGGGGAGCTTGATTCATTTGCCAGGGTGTCAAGTGGTGCCAAGGCAATTGCTCAAGGAAGATCCGTAGAAACTGCTTTGAGACAAGCTCAGATTGATGCTAGAAGAGCACTTGATCAAGACCAAGGTCAATATTTGCCTCTAGAAGAAGAGAATGATTCCGATGATGATCAAGGTCAAGTTGATGGTCAAGGCGAGGATCAAAATGATGAAGAGGGTCCCCCAAGAAACAACACGGAGATCCACGCTCGTCGCGAAGCTAGAAAGGAAAGAATGTTGGAATTAAGAGACCACTCTCTACAAAATGTTGTTGGTGACCTAAGGAAAGGCATTTCCACAAGAGCACAATTGAAGAGGTTAAGTGAACACCAAGCACACATATCCATGATTGAACCAAAGAAAGTGTGGGAAGCTCTTGAAGATTCGGATTGGCTAGAAGCTATGCACAAAGAGCTCAACAACTTTGAGAGAAACAAAGTATGGAAATTAGTAGAGAAGCCAAAGGACTGCCGCAATGTTATTGGAACAAAGTGGATATTCAAGAACAAGAAAGATGAGCATGGAATTATAGTAAGGAAGAAAGCTAGATTGGTTGCACAAGGGTTCTCTCAGATTGAAGGCACTGACTATGGAGAGACTTATGCTCCCGTGGCTCGCCTTGAGTCCATCCGTATCCTTCTTGCTTATGCGGCACATCATAACTTCAAGTTGCAACAAATGGATGTAGATAGTGAATTTCTTTATGGTCCACTAAATGAGTTGGTATATGTTAAGCAACCCCCGGATTTGAGGACCCCAACTTCCCAAACCATGTCTACAAACTTGATAAGGCGCTCTATGGGCTCAAGCAAGCCCCACGCACGTGGTATGAGCACCTTAGAGAGCTATTGTTTGATCGTGGATTTGAGGTTGGGAAAATCGATCCCACTCTTTTTACTAAGAAAGTCAATGGGTAGCTTTTTGTATGCCAAATATATGTTGATGATATTATCGTTGGCTCATCTAACAAAGCTTTTAACGATGAATTCTCAAAGCTTATGACTAGTAGGTTCCGAATGTCTTTGATGGGGGAGTTGAGAGTATTTCTTGGTTTTGAGATCAAGCAAGTTAGAGGAGGGACATTCTTCAATCAAGCCAAGTATAATCAAGATATGCTCAAGAGATTCAAAATGCAAGATTTAAATGGAGCTCCTACTCCCATGGCTACAAAGACTCATCTAGAACAAAATCCAAATGGTAAAGATGTGGATCAAAAGGTATACCGGTCTATGATTGGTTCTTTGCTTTACCTTTGTGCATCTAGACCCGATATTGTGTTGAGTGTAGGTGTGTGTTCAAGATATCAAGCGGCTCCTAAAGAAAGCCATTTAATGGCGGTCAAGAGAATCTTTCGATATTTGGTTCATACCCCATTTTATGGTCTTTGG
Organism: Avena sativa; assembly: GCA_916181665.1. Lineage (NCBI taxonomy): Eukaryota > Viridiplantae > Streptophyta > Magnoliopsida > Poales > Poaceae > Avena > Avena sativa. Next base: position 398,706,339 of record OV702281.1, read on the forward strand.
TATCCTCGAGGCTCAACATTTGCTCTTTGTGGATACACGGATTCGGATTGGGCAGATGATAAGGATGATAGAAAATCAACATCCGGGGCTTGCCAATTCCTTGGTAGGTCCTTAGTATGTTGGTCTTCTAAGAAGCAAAATTGTATATCTCTCTCCACCGCCGAAGCTGAGTATGTGGCAGCTGCTAGTGCTTTCACCCAATTGCTATGGATGAGGCAAACTCTAAAGGAATACGGTGTCCATTGTGACAAAGTGCCTCTTCTATGTGACAATGAAAGTGCCATCAAGATTGCCTACAACCCGGTGGATCACACAAGGACAAAGCATATTGAGATTCGTCATCACTTCATTAGGGATCATGTTGCCCGAGGTGATATTGATCTATCATATGTGTCAACCAAAGATCAACTTGCCGATATCTTCACGAAGCCACTTGATGAAGCAAGATTTTGCTATTTGAGGAATGAACTAAATGTCATAGATTCAAGGAGCTTGACTTGATTTTCTTGCATTCTCACCTATGCTTCAACCCATATTTGGTTTAGGTGTAGGCATGGATATAGGGGTAGTGCGGTCCAAATTGATTGGACCACCCCCCCCATTATTCCCAAAGCAATCAAAATCATTCCTCTTAATATCATTTTGTGATATGTGAGCTTAATGATGAGTTTCGGTAATGGACCCAAGATATATCTTCGTGGTGCCAAGCCGAGTATACTCAAATATGGTGGCCTAGGCCACCGCCCTCTCTCTTTCGAGAGGTTGATACTTACTCATGTTTGTCATTTGCTTGATTCTAGTCTCTTGGAGCTTTTCTAAATGCTTTTGTGAATTCCTATGGCTCTTGTTGGTTCTTCACCGTTTGATGTCTCAACCCAAGCTCTTTCCCTATCTTAAAACTGTCTATCTCTCATATATGTCCCCAAAACACCTATCCTAGAACTTTTGGTCGAGGAAGACCGGAGTCTCCGGTGTACACACACCGGAGTCTCCGGTGTAGACGGTTTCTGACACTTAAAGTAGGGGGGCGGGGTGAACTGGTACAGCAATTCCTCATTCTTCACCCCGTCTGTAACATCCCTAAAATCATGTTTTCAAAGCTTTGCATATCATCCATGCATTCATGATCATTTAGGGTTCATTTTCAAAGTCATTACAAAAACAGAAGCATTTGAATGCTCATTATTTTATGTAAGCAAGGCAATGACCATATTGCTACCTTCTAATAAGAAAAATACTTATTTTAATCAGTAAGGTTTTGAGCTTGAGCTTGAGTGTTGTTTCTAAGGTTTGGTCAAGGTTTTCAAAAACAAATTATGAATTATAAACCATTCGTATACTAATTATAAACATTTAACTAAGGCTTGGTTTAAATTTCATTTTCAAACCCATTTTGAATTTGAGTGTGAACATATGTGTTACACACCCTAGGATGCAAGAATCAATAAACAAATGTTTGGAGAAAGTTTCATTTAAAACAGATTTGATTTGAGCATTTGGATTCAAACCAGAAATTCAATCAGAAAAAGAAAAAGAGAAAGGGAGAAAAAAATAAAAGCAAACTAACTAATCTAGCCCAACCCAGCCCACTCAGCCCATTTAGCCCAGCAGCTTCTCCCTGCATAAAAACATTTTGCACCGAAGGGTTAACCCGCGTAGTCGCTGACAACTGGCCCCCACTCCGTAACTCTCTCTCTCACTGAACGCCAGGCCCCACACGCCAGTCGTCGTCTCCACCCCGCGACCCCTTCTCCCCCCAAATCATGCCGGCTGTTTCCGGTGATTAAACCTCGCATCAATTCGATTGATTGCGCGAGTAATTCTCTCCCCTGACCTTGTGTACTTAATCACCTGCGTCCTCCCCTCCTTTTCCCTAGTCGCCTCCCTCTCTCTGCCCCTAGGCTGCTCGAAATCGACCCCGAACCACCCACTGCTCCGAAGAGCTTCAGCTCAAATTCCGGCCTCTCACCGTTGCCCCTTGCCTTCCTGACACCGCGAGTGAGTTCCCCATCTCCCTCTGCACCTGCCAGTATCACCCACTCGCCCGCGCACGCTCCCATTCGTCGGCAACCTCAACGTCAAGCAAGCACCGCCGTCTATCTCAACTCCGGTGACGTCTCCTGGTAGTTCCCGACTGCCCCCGTCTCTCTTTTTGTTGCTCACGTATTCGCCAGACTAGTGCGCATCTAACACACAGCTTGATTCACTCTGGCATGATCTACAACGCTGGCAACGACGACGAACAGCCGTGCCCGACGACAGACTCCACTCCGACGAGGAATTTCCACCGTGTCCGTGCGCCCCTTGACAAGCCACTGCTACGTTGAGCTCCAGCACGCCTCTGCGAGTCTGGTAAGCCCCTCCACTGACCCCAGCCCCCTCTGTAGCCGCCGCGACGCCGTAGACCGAGCGCGCCGCCGCTCACCATCACCGCGCGCCGCCAGTTAGTGGTCGTTTGATCAGCGGCCGTTAGATCTGGATCTGTCGGCTGCGATAGAATCACTTACGCGAAGGGGTACGCAAGATCTGTGCTGCACGATCTTCTTTAAATCCAATGGCCCTCGTTAATCGATCCGCCTGAACCGGTACGGGCCAATCAGAACATGCCGCGTGGCCTGAGTTTAGATTTAAAACGGAAATTTGATCTATTAGTGATTCAAACTTGCAAAATTCATAACATTTGTTCCACACGTTCAAATTTTGCAAATTTTATATCATTGGAATCAGGAGAAAGAATTCTATCTGTTTATGCAATGTTTTTAATGTTTTAATTCTGTAAAATTGGTTATTTTTGCAGAGACAATTATAGACTTAATTTGAGTATAGAAATTATTTGAAAAATGAGTTAAAGATCAAATAAAGTTTATTTTGAGTATCTTGGTCTTGTTTATGATTCAGTACTGTATACTTGCCTTGTTTGATGTAGAAAATCATCACATAGCATTTTGCATGCATTCATATATTTTTGCTTGTATATTTTGTTATGTGATTTTGGTGCCATTATTTTATGTGTAGATTTTGGTGCTAATAGTGATTGTGGTTGTGAAGATTGTTGCTACTCCCCAAACTACCAAGGAAAGTGGCGCTTCATGTTTTTATCCCTATATTTTTACCTATGCACTAGAAATATTTTGTATAGGACTTGCATGATTATTTTGCTAAGTACCTTTATGCTATGCTTGGGAAATCCTTGTAGTTGTAGCAATGTTAGAATTTCTTCTAAGTTAAGATACTTTCTATTGCCATGCTTAGCCTAGCTAGTAGCAACCAAGGGTGGATTATATAATCATGCTCTGATAAATATTTCTAAGTCTTTGGACTTATGTTTTGCTTAATAAAACAACTAAGTGAATGAAACACCTGGGTGGAATGGAAAGAATGGTTTGTGTTGAGTGGTTACACAAGGCCCATTTCTATGGTTTACCTTGTGTATCACACTTGTGGAATGCCACCCAGGAACAAAGGGATTTGAGAGGCCAAATGTTAAGAAGCTTCTAGTGCAGCCAAATGGCAATATGGGCTATGCCTGGATCATATAGGTTGCAATAACTTAGCCATTTGGACAGTTGGTGGTGGTGGGATGATAGGTTGGAACGCGTCCAAATTGGTCTAAGGGAAGGCTTCTGAAAGGTCCTGTCTTGGTGAAAATCAAGTCTTGTGGGGAAAGTGCACAACCTCTACAGATGGAAGAATCTAAGTACTTAGCCATGTCCCTGGTATTGGACAATTTGAGCATCAAGACATGGAAGCTATCAAGAATCTCCTCATCCCAATTTTCCAAGTTAAAAACTTGAGGTTGAACAAGGGTGAAGGTTCACCAATTTCTATTGGTGGTTCCTTGGGAAAGTTTTGTCAAAGAAAAGCTTAGTGTTTTCAACTAATAGGTAAAACCTATTTTGAGCAAAGCAAGACTAAGCTACACTTAGCCAAATGCATGTAGTATCTAGTTGTTAATATTCTACTAAGGTATCACTTGCCAATACTATTCCAATGTATTGACCCACTGTGGCTGTAACTTGTGATGTTGCAGGTTATTCTGATGATGATTAGGGGTTATGAGTCTACACTCAACATGATTGCCTGTGGCACATGAAGATGAAGACTTATTTATATTGTTATGGTTAAACTCTTGTATTAGGCCTATGGCCATGGAGTTGTAAAAGACTATGTTTGTCTATGGAATGATATGTAATAATGACCTTTGTTTCTGTGTACTTCATCTTAAACTGTGGATGCTAGCATTGATCCAGGGACTAGCATTGCAATCACAGAGATCCTTACCTTTAAAAGTGAGGGATCTTACAAATGGTATCAGAGCACTGTGTTGCCTGTAGGATTATAACCCTAGGATTGGATTAGAAACCACTAAGGAAAAATTTCAACACTTTGAAAATTTTCTCCACTTGTCTTTTCTTCTCGTAAACTTATCTAATCTTCTTTCTCATATCTATTGGTAGAAGGATGCTTTGATAGCCTTTAGTATAGAGAGTGAGAGTTGTAATGTACTTCGTTAGTTGGACCACCACACCTATCATTTTACTTCCAAATTTTTTGTCTAAGTTATGATGAACCTTGGAATGCTTGTAATGAGTTTATGTATACCATGACTTGTGTGTTAGCTAATGATATGCTTGTTGTGCTATAAGATCCCTCCCTTTATAAAGGTAAGGATCCCTGTGATTGCAATGCTAGTCCCTGGATCAATAGCTAGCATGCACAGTTAAGATGTAATATCAAGAAACAAAGGTCATATTACAACTTCATAACCAGGAATAAAATAATTCATTACATCTTACATAGCTCATTTGGCTATCTCATTACAATGTAGCAGAAATATCTATAGCATGGAGTCCTTCATCTTCAAAGTGCCACAGGCAATCATGTTGGTTGTAGACTTGTAATCCTAATCAACAAACTTCACTAACATCAAACGAACCTGCAACATAATAAGTTACAGCCACAAGGGTCAATACATTTGAATTGAATTGGCAAGTGATACTGTGGTAGTATAGTGGAGTCTATCATCTATATGCATTTGGCTAGGTGGAGCTTAGGCTTGCTTTGCTCAAAATAGATTTTCCTTATCATTTGAAAACACTAAGTTTTTGTTTGACAAAATCACCCAAGGCATCTACCAATAGAAATTGGTGATCCTTTAACCCTTGTTCAACCACAAGTTTTTAACTTAGAAATTGGGATGAGGAGATTCTTGATAGCTTCCATGTCTTGATGCTCAAATTGTCCATTACCGGGGACACGGCTAAGTACTTAGATTTTTCACTCTGCAGAGGTGGTGCACTTTCCCCACAAGACTTGATTTTCACCAAGACAGGACCTTTCAGAAGCCTTCTCTTAGACCACCCAACCTATCATCCCACTACCACCAACTGTCCAAATGGCTAAGTTATTGCAACCTATATGATCCAGGCAGAGCCCATATTGCCACGTGGCTGCACTAGAAGCTTTTTAACATTTGGCCTCTCAAATCCCTTTGTTCCTGGGTGGCTTTCCACAAGTGAGATACACAAGGTAAACCATAGAAATGGGCCTTGTGTAACCACTCAACATAAACCATTCCTTCCATTCCACCCAGGTGTTTCATTCTCTTAGTTGTTTTATTAAGCAAAACACAAGTCCAAAGACTTAAAAATATTTTATCATAGCATGAATATTTAACCACCCTTGGTTGCTACTAGCTAGGCTAAGCATGGCATTGGTAAGAATCTTAACTTAGAAATTTCTAGCAATTCTACAACTACTAGGATTTCCCAAGCATAACATATAGATTAAAAATATCCATGCAAGTCTAGCAAATATTTCTAATGCATAGTTGAAAAACATAGAAATAAATCATGAAGAACCACTTGCCTTTTTAGTAGAGAAACTAGGTTCACTCCTTGATCTTGCAATATCACACTCCTCAAAGTCTACAACAATACAATCAAGAAAAAAAAGCACACACTCAAAACTAGCATCACAAAACAATCACAAGAATACAATAAAATGCATGCAAGCATGCAATAAGATAATTTTATTGAACAAGTCGTCACAACGAGGGTTCTGAATACTACAAACACATACTGGTCCTTTTATATAGGTGGATTCCAACTGAAACCATTTTAGTGCAATTAGGTCATTTCAAGTATTTTCCTTTTACTAGAAAAGCTTTATTCAAAAGGATGATTACTACTACCATCAAAATATATGTTCAATTTTATTTTGTTGATGTTTCTGGTTTGAGGGTTCAGTATACAACCATTTTGCAAAAGGATTCAATCAAAAATAATTTGCACAACAATTTTTATACTCAAAATACTCTAAAATGGTTCTATATAAAACGTGATTTTAAAAGACTCAAAATACTAAATTATGGCTCCACTGCGTTCTACTCATTTATGTGAATCCATAGACTTAAACTATTAATTTTTGAAGTTTCTAGTTCATATGTCTAAAATTCCGAAAATAGACAGGGATGTGACAAATGGTAGGTGCTGATTGGTGAATACCTCTTCATCTAAGTGAATTGATTTCAGCCATTAGATCAAGATCATGTGGTTTCGAAAGGAAGAAGAAAGAAAGAGAAGAAAAAAAAACAAGACCTGCACGCACCTCACGGACGTACCTAAAGAATGAAGCTGCCACCAAAATAAACCAGCTTTAGCATCGGTGTTCCGATGATGTTGGTGATAAGGAGGTCCCCAGATTCAACCAGCAGATAATACTCCTATATGCGAGGTACGGAATGTATATTTCTCTTCTAGTTCCGTTGAAGCTCCTGAAGAAGGCGTCTACGGCTGGAACGGCGCCGGCATCGGCGACACGGTCAGCTGGGACAATAAGATGAAACATCATGTCCTGGCGGTCTACGATGGTGAGGATAGACTACTATTAAAAGGAATTGGGAAAATAAGTATTGTATGCGACATAATTGTCCGATGAACTCACCAAGAACTCGAGCAAGACGTTGATAGTGCGGACTACACAGGGATCCTCTGGTGAAGGTTTGAGAATGAAAGTGAGGGAGGAGGTGTAGGCGCACGAAGTGACGCGCTCAGATAATTTTAGTATGGACAGAGGAGAGAGATCGGGAGACGTATGCCACCAATTGGCATTCGGTTCACCGGCACCACTGACAACTACAAAACTATGGCGGAAAAACATGTCTAGGAGGTAGGCATATGTGCGGGGTAGTGTGTGGGTGAAAAGATTTTCCATGGCGCTTACCGTGTATGACGCAGTTGGCTGTCGAAGATGATGGACCGAGTTTGAAGAGACACGTGGTACAATTGGCATGATCAAAAGATTGACCTTCTTGTCCAGGAACTGGCTGTTTCGTCTGCTCATGGTGGTACTAGCGCAGCAGGTCAGGCTCTAGTTGTCGGAATTGTCGGAAACACAAGCGGCACCCCGGCTCAGCTCTCACTAGATTGGATCGATGTGTCAGGGCTCAGCTCTCACTAGATTGGATCGATGTGTCAGTCTATGGCTTAGCATTGCGAGATGGAAAAGGAGATATATGAACATAGTTTTGGGACTATACAGGAGGACGGCCGTGTGATTTAGTTAATATGATTAAAGTAGAGAATTAATGAGCGGAGCAGTTTCTCAGAGCTACCGTTTCCTTTCTGACTGATGATCTGCTACTTGAACGTGCATTTGGGAAGAGGAAGCAGTGGAACACCGCGAAGTGCTGTGCTAGAAACTTTGGACTCCGTCCCGTACATGCGTGCGTGCAAAACAATGGATGAGTTAGCTAGGCTATATTTGCTGGTTCAGCTGGACCTGATGGCATCGGTCGATTCAAGCGTTGCAGCGAGAAAATAATGAAAAAGAAAGGCTGCTGAGCTATACCTGATTCGGTGATGGTGGACAAGAAAAAGAAACGAAAAGAAAAGTGAGAGATATTGTACTCGATGCATGCATGCATATACATATATACATGACAAAGGAATAGATAAAAAAACACAAGAGTGAGAGACGTTATAGATATAGACGTGGTGTATGGCTATTAGATCCAATGGAATATTTGGAAAGAAGTAAAATAATAAAAAAACAATCGATCAAAACAAATTCAAAGGTGCATATTTTAATATGCTAAATCCAACAAAAAAAAATTCAATCTAACTTGATGTGACAAATTAAAATAAAAAAATTATTATCACGTTGGTTTGATTCATGTTAAAGACATTTTTATATGAAAACTCTAGTTAAGCTTTAATTATTTAAATAGAATTTTCTAATTCTTGTTTTTAGATAAAAGTTTTTTGAAAACTCTCAAAAATCGATCTGTGATAAATCTACCCCCTAAATTTTATCCTTTATTTCTTTTGTTTGTTTATTTTTTTCACATTTCAAAATTTATCAAATTTTGGGATGTGACAGGCTACCACCCTTAAAAGAAATCTCGTTCCGAGATTCAGGAAGGCTAAAAAGAATATGTTGGGTTTCAGGACAACATGGTACTACCACCCTTAAAAGATTTAACTAGATTGCATCTTGAGAATTTACTTTGGCTTCAGTCTTGGTGGTTATTGTACCTTTGGGGTTATCATTGGGAGATTGAAAAAAATCTATCCTTGACTTTTCATATGTTGAACTACAAGATAGATGTGGCATTGGACAGGGACATGGTCAGTTCCTTCACATAGGAAACATGTAACCTGAGATGTGGGGCATTCTCTAGATGGATGCCTTCGGGCACTGATTAGTATGCTCTTTACAAGTATCCTATGTCTCCATAGATTTCCAGGCTTATGGTCTTGTGATAAGATCATCCTTGATGTTATTGCTATTATAGTCATTCTAAAGAGGGTTGTTGCTCATGTTGACCATCTGATTGGCCATCATTTGAAATGATTGAGACTGGAATTCCAACACCTTTAGCATATTTGGGTATAACTTGGTGTTGTTGTGGTTGTTGGCTAAAAACTGGGTTATCACTTGATTCAACTTAGTTTGGGTTGTGAGAAGTTGTATTTTCATGTGCATCTCGAGGTTGTTTTTTGTCACCATCGTTGATATTGGAGTTGTGGTCTCTTGGAGAAGTCCGCTAATTGGGTTGGGATTAGAATAGCAGAAGATTCCTAGGAAAATAATTCTATTCAGACACAGTAGATCACACAAAGCACAATGCATGCAATATCAATCATACATACACAACAAGGTTCAAACATCGCATAGGCAAACAAATTATTATTGTCATACCATATAGGTTGGTATGATCAATAAACAATCAGTAAGTCGATTTAAACGAAATACTTATTATGGTGGTCCAACTATAGGGTATCACTTGAGATCATTCTATCCTTCTCCATAGCTACTACACAAGAACATGGTATCCTTGGAAGAAATTATGTCATCTTGCCACAAAGTTCAAAGGCGATGTATATAATGGTTCCTCATAAGTTGAGTTTCCTTATTCTCCAAGTCTTGAGTATTATTCTTATCTCCCTTGAAGTCCTTCCAAGTGTTGTGAAGTCTATGCCAAAGTCTCTCTCCAAGTTCTTCAATGGATCTCCATGAAGCACTTCTTTTTGAGTCGAAGAATGACGTATGAAGTTCCGAGTTGGTGAACATCCAAAGTCCCATTGGCTTGTTATTGTCTTCCTTGATATATTTGTTGATGCTTGCCAAATGAATTAAGATAGTTCCACTTCCACAAGAAACAAAAACAAACATAACCTAGTAAAACCATAATAGATAAGTTTCTCATCCTATGGTCTTTCCTAACTTCTCTCTCATATGTTCCTTCTTCTACTTGAACTTCTCCATTGATCTTGGGCTTCTCTTCTTGATCCTAGAATTCCTTGTCCTTATCCTTGAGTTGGGTGTGTAGCTCATCATGTCCTAAGTAGTTGGTTGCTCCTATCATCAACAAGATCCTAAATAAAATATCTAAGTCCTAGAACTATTGAAGAACAAATATTCCTTCTGAAACTTCACTTGGTTTCTTCTAACGATGGAGATATGTAGATCCAGCATGTTGAGGATGTCGAGAAGTCCAATTCCTAGTAGGGGGTCTTGAAGTCCTTGATGATGTTGGAGTTTAATTCCTTAGTGGTGCTGAAGATGAAGCCCTTAGTCATCAATTTGAAAAGGGAGAGATGTAGAAACAAAATAGAATACTAAGGGAAGAATTTACAAGATTGTTAGTAAATATCTTAGAACAAATACAACTCCTATTATTCTAAGGGGTTTTATCCAATCCTAGGGTTATAATCCTACAGGCAACACAGTGCTCTGATACCATCTATAAGATCCCTCCCTTTATAAAGGTAAGGATCCCTGTGATTGCAATGCTAGTCCCTGGATCAATAGCTAGCATCCACAGTTAAGATGTAATATCAAGAAACAAAGGTCATTTTACAACTTCATAACCAGGAATAAAATAATTCATTACATCTTACATAGCTCATTTGGCTATCTCATTACAATGTAGCAGAAATATCTATAGCATGGAGTCCTTCATCTTCAAAGTGCCACAGGCAATCATGTTGGTTGTAGACTTGTAATCCTAATCAACACACTTCACTAACATCAAACAAACCTGCAACATAATAAGTTACAGCCACAAGGGTGAATACATTTGAATTGTATTGGCAAGTGATACTGTGGTAGTATAGTGGAGTCTATCATCTATATGCATTTGGCTAGGTGGAGCTTAGGCTTGCTTTGATCAAAATAGATTTTCCTTATCATTTGAAGACACTAAGTTTTTGTTTGACAAAATCACCCAAGGCATCTACCAATAGAAATTGGTGATCCTTTAACCCTTGTTCAACCACAAGTTTTTAACTTAGAAATTGGGATGAGGAGATTCTTGATAGCTTCTGTAACATCCCAGATTCTGTGTTTTAGCGATTCAAATTAGATCTAAACCCTTGGGAAAATAAATCCTAGTGACACCCTTACACTATCACAACACAAACTTGCTACCTCGATCAATTTAACCAACCTTGCATAAACTACCATGTTGCATGCATGCATGTTTTCCTTTGTGCATGTTTTGAGCTAGTTGTGATCAATTCTATGTTTGTGAATCGTTAGATTGCTCGGAGTGCGCTAAGGAGTGCTATTGTGTAGAGTGCTGCTCGGATCAAGGCAAGTTACACCACTTATTCATAATTTTGTCCCAGTTTTGATTCTATGCATGTGATCTTCAAAATTCTGTAGTATGCATGTGTAGGATGTTCTAGTAGAATTTTTCCTTAGTATTATTTTGCAAGTGCGATGATTTTGTAGTATGCCATGAGTAGCTCTATACTTAGGATTTTCCCTCCTAATAGGTTACCCCTGTTTTTGCTAAGTATTGCTTGCTATGCTATATATACAAAGTACCGTTGGGGGGCTCGAAAGACAAAGAATTTTTCTAAGTATAAAGGCTCTCTAGAGCAAACTTTCATCTCAAATCCACTTCAAAATAAAAATAAGTTTTCTTCTGGGCGGAATGGTTGTCGGGTCAACGAGTGTGATTTTTGGTGGAGGACGGCCGCCCAGGAATCAAAGAAGTCTGCCATGTTTCAGAATTCAGAAGCTTCCAGTGCAACCACAATACATTATGGGCTCTGTCTTGGCCTAGTACTTAGTGGGAAACCTCACCTGGGTACCAACATTTGGAGGATTCTTGGCACGGTTGGATCCGGAAGGTAGAGGGAATACTAAGGGAAAACCTCGCCATGGTCTTGTCTGTAAAAGGACTTGATCGTGGATTGTGGGTAAAGTGCACAAACTCTCGAGAGTATTGCAATCTGATCGATCAGCCGTGTTCACGGTAACAGAACAACAATGAGCGTCTAAAGGATGGAGCCTCTGAAGGATCTTCCTCTCTCTTTTCTAAAACAAAGATTTGAAACCCCATTGCGTGCGTAATATCGCTAATGGGTGGGAATTTGGGAACTTGGTGTGTAATATCCAAGTGACACTTGGTGCGTAATATCCAAGTGTTTGGTTGTTTGAACACTTGGTGCGTAATATCCTCGTGTGCCACTCGACCTTATTTTATCTAAGCAAATGTTTACAAAGTAGGACAATCCTCTCTTCTTCTCTCTACTTAAGAAAACTAGCTTTGAGAAAATGAACTCTACAGCCTATACCAGCCTTGCATGTAGGGATAGTCTTTTCTCTCCTTGGTGTAATTTGCCAATACATTCAAAGTATTGACCCAACTTGTTGGCTGCACGTCTTATGTGTAGAATCCGAAGATTGAAAGGTGCGTAGGGATCGCGGGTCTACACTCGACATGCCTGGGGCGTTGATGGACTCATGCTGCTTTTATGTTTCCGCTGTTATTTGAGCTAGCGTAATGCTAAGCAATTTCTGTAATAATTTCATACTCTGGATTTCTTCGTGTAATAAAGACTTTGTGTTTTACATGGTATTCATCGACTGTGAGTTCTAGCTATTGATCCAGGGACTAGCATGTTAATCACAGGGACTTAGGATCCTTACCGATCCGAGGCCGCTACAGATGGTATCAGAGCACATCGTTGCCTGTAGGACGTGACCCTAGGATTGGAACCACCTCTAACTTTAGTTCCTTACTTGTTGTTTACTAAGTTATTTTCCACACAACTAGTATCTGCTTTCCTCTACTTGTTTAAGCATCTAACCCTCATTCTTCTAACTCAAAGATGACGAGCTTCCTCTACAACACCGTCGCGGACATCGAGCCTCTTCGCTTTGGAGGATGCCTCATGGATCTACTCACCCGTTTGGACCTTCCCCTCCCAACAATCCAGGGGAGCACAATGAAGAAACTCCACAAGGACGGCTGTTGGGGAGTCAAGGTCATCCAGCCAAGAAAAGAGCGAGGCAAGAACCCGGAGGAAGACATAGCAATCCACATTGTTAGCGATTCCAAGGAGAAGGCCCTTAGCATTAGCTTGCAGCAACTCATTGGTCGCCTATGTGGACGTCATCATGAAGCTCTCCAAGGACACTGCGGCGGCCTCTTTGGAAGAAGAGATGAGGAAGGAATTCCCATGGAGTTAACCTTTGAGGAAAGAACTTCTACCAAGCGCCGAAGAACACAATATCAAGACTTGGAGTGCCACATCCATGACCTTGAGAAGGGTACATTCCTCGAGATGTTGAAGAACGACGAGCTATGCGCCCTCATCAAGGAGAAGGAAGAAATGATCAAGCAGCAGGAGGAGGCAATGAAGCTCCAAGAGATAAAATTCCAGGACCAAGAGAAGAAGTTCGCTAACCAAGAGAAGAGGGTGATAAATAAAAACAAGAGAATTAGAGAACTCAAACAGCAGATCGATGGAGATGAAGTGCAAACTGAAGGCCTTTGCAATATAATCAATGATGTGCGTGCTTCCAAGAGGGACTTGGCAAAGCAACTTGAAGCCGCAATGAAGTCAAGTTTAGTGGAAGAGCTACAAAGCGAGAAGGAGGGACTTCAGGAGCAGCTGGAAGCCACTACCAAGAAGCTACAGGATGAGATAAAGGACCTCCAAGAGAAGCTTGAAGCCACCACAAAGGAGATGGAGTTGTATAAGACAACTCTAGAGCAAGAAGGCTACTCGTCCGAGGACGAGGAAGAGGAAGGCGTGGAGGATGTGTAGTAGTTGGACCACCTTTAATTCTATAGTAGAACGCTATTCGCAAATGTAATAAATACCAAGATAAGTCTGGTTTAGTTAAAACTTGGTTGTTTCCTGTGTTGAATCTGTGTTGTTATGTCTTGTGTGCCTTGTGTGCTTGGTGTGTTTTCATAAGGGTAGGAGTTTAATACTTAGTCTTTCTGTCTATTTCTTAACTATTCTCTTAACCCCACAGATGCCGCCAAGACGTGCGAACCCCGAAATCCCGCCAGAAATAGCAGAACTTCTGGCCACTCAGAACCAGCTGATCCAACTGCTCACTCAGAACATGCAAAACAACAACAACAACCCGCCACCACCACCACCTCCGCCACCTCCTCAACAAGATCGCTTGACTCGGTTTTTGAGGCTGAACCCACCTACCTTCACTAGCAGCACTGAACCAATCATCGCTGATGACTGGCTGCGTACGATCAACAAGAAGCTAGACACCGTGCAAGCTATCGGAGCCGACAGGGTACGTTATGCCGCACACCAGCTTGAGGGACCTGCTGCAGAATGGTGGGATAACTACCAAGTCACCCACCCGGACATTGATGCTATCACTTGGGAACAGTTTGAGTTAGCTTTTCGCACTCATCATGTGGCTGCTGGTGGCATGGCTCTGAAGAGGCACGAGTTCCGCGACCTACACCAGCTGCACCGTTCTGTCACCGAGTATGGTGAGCTTTTCAATAAGCTAGCCCGTTATGCACCTGATGATGTTTCCACTGATGCCAAGAGACAGGAGGAGTTCTTAAGAGGGCTCAATGATGAGATATCCATTCAGCTTGTGGCTCAGAAATTTGACAACTTTTAGGAACTCTTGGACAGAGCCATTGTGGTTGAATCAAAGAGGAAGAGCATAGAAAATCGGAAGAGGAAATCCAACCCTCACAAACACTCTGTTCCGTACCAGAAGCAGCGCAATTCCTCACCACCACCTTATAGCAATAATGGCCACAACCATAACGGTCATAACCATGGTGGCCACAAACACAATGGGCACAAAAACCGCAATGGAAATGGCGGCAATGGAAAGGATCTCAGTGAGGTGACATGCTTTAAGTGCAACAAGACAGGGCACTATGCAACCTCTTGCCCCGAGAGGAAGAATGGCAATGGCAATGGCAATGGGAATAGTAATGGACACAACCTTGGCAATGGGAACGGGAAGAAGCCAAATCCGTTTGTCAAAGCCACGGTGAATCATGTTTCTATGGAGGATGCTTGTGATGCGCCAGACTCTGTGATTGGTAAGTTCAAACTCAATTCTGTTCCTGCAGTTGTTCTTTTTGATACCGGTGCATCGCATTCATTCATATCAAGGGTATTTGTGGATAGAGGCAAGATACCAATGGAAACTATAAACTTTCCTCTAAGGGTAAGTTCTCCTGGGGGAGAAATAGTGGCAAACTCCGGTTGCCAGGATTTAGAACTAAGGATTGGCACACACATTTTTCCCACCAGTCTAGTAGTTCTAGAATCACAAGGTTTAGACATAATCTTGGGCATGAATTGGATGACCGAATATGAAGGAGTCATAGATTGTGCCAAGAGAACTGTCATGCTCACAACGCCGGAACGGAAGAGGATTCGTATCAAGTCAAATTTCGCACTCAGAGAAGTCATGGTGAACTCTCTTAAGGGGGTTAGCTTGGAGGAGGTACCTATTGTAAAGTAATACCCAGATGTCTTCCCAGAAGAGCTACCCGGAATGCCACCCGACCGTGATATCGAGTTTCTCATTGACTTTATGCCAGGCACGGGGCCGATAGCTAAGAGACCATACAAGATGGATGTGGACGAGTTAAAGGAACTCAAGAAACAGCTTAGGGAACAATTGGACAAGGGGTTCATTCAACCCAGCGCGTCATCTTGGGGAGCACCCGTCCTATTTGTGGAAAAGAAGGATAAGACTAAGAGGCTGGTTGTGGACTACCGCTCGTTGAACGAAGTGACGATTAAGAATAAGTATCCTCTGCCCAACATCAACGACCTGTTTGACCAGCTAAAAGGAGCCAGTGTGTTCTCGAAGATCGATCTGCGATCAGGCTATTTTCAGCTGAAGATTCGAGAACAGGATGTGCCCAAAACAGCATTCACCACAAGATACGGATTATATGAGTACACCGTAATGTCGTTTGGTCTGACCAATGCCCCAGCATACTTCATGACCATGATGAACAAGGTGTTCATGGAATATTTGGACAAGTTTATCGTGGTATTCATAGATGATATACTTATATACTCTAAGGACGAGAAGGAACATGAGAAACATCTGCGCCTTATCATGGAGAAGCTAAGAGAACACAAGTTGTATGCCAAATTCAGCAAGTGCGAGTTCTGGTTAAAGGAAGTGGGATTCCTTGGTCATGTTGTGTCAGCTAAAGGAGTTGCCGTAGATCCCAGCAAGGTAGCTTCCGTGACGGAATGGGAGTCACCCAAGAATGTGGGAGATATTAGAAGTTTCTTGGGCCTCGCAGGATATTACCGGAGGTTCATCGAAAACTTTTCCAAGATAGCAAAACCCATGACGGAACTATTAAAGAAGGAAAAGAAATTCCTATGGACCGAGGCATGTGAAGCAAGCTTTCAAGAGTTGAAGAAACGCCTTGTAACAGCACCAGTTCTGTGTCTGCCAGATATCCAGAAGAATTTTCAAGTCTATTGTGACGCTTCTCGACAAGGACTTGGAAGTGTATTGATACAGGATGGGAAAGTGGTATCCTATGCCTCCCGACAACTTAAGAACCACGAACACAATTATCCCACTCATGATTTGGAACTTGCATCTGTGGTTCATGCACTCAAGGTATGGAGACACTACCTCATGGGCAAACATCGTGATGTGTTCACAGATCATAAGAGTTTGAAGTACATCTTCACCCAAAAGGAGTTGAATATGAGACAAAGAAGATGGCTTGAGTTAATTAAGGATTATGACTTGGATTTACAATACCACCCCGGAAAGGCAAACGTGGTGGCTGATGCCTTAAGCCGTAAGGTATATGTAAATGGACTTGCCGCAGGGGAACTTCCAGAAGATTTATGCAAGCAATTCAGGGACCTCAGGCTAGATATAGTCCCGAAAGGACACGTAGCGACTATGGAAATAGTGTCCACCTTCCAAGAAAGGATCCAAGAAGCACAAAAGAGGGATAAAGAGTTGGAAGAAATAAGAGTCAGAATAAATGAAGGAAAGACTAAAGAATTTCGTCTGGACGAAAAAGGAACCCTCTGGTATGGGAAGCGTTTGTGCGTTCCCAATGAACCCGATATCAGGAAGATGATTTTACAAGAAGCTCATGATTCGCCATACTCAATTCATCCAGGCAACACAAAGATGTACATGGATGTGAAGGATAGATTCTGGTGGAATAACCTAAAGAGAGATATTGCAGAGTATATTTCTTTGTGTGATGTGTGCAATAGAGTTAAAGCTGAGCATCAGAAACCGGCAGGATTACTACAACCACTGCCTATACCCGACTGGAAGTGGGACAAGGTAGGCATGGATTTCATCACGGGATTACCCCGGACTCGTTCTGGATTTGATTCTATCTGGGTAGTGGTGGACCACTTCACCAAGGTGGCTCACTTCATTCCCGTAAAGACCACATATACAAGTGCTAAGCTCGCTAAGATATACATGTCAAAAATTGTAAGCCTACATGGTGTTCCTAAGGGAATTGTGTCAGACAGAGGCACCCAGTTTACCTCAAAGTTTTGGCGACAACTACATGAGTCTCTTGGAACCCGACTAGAATTCAGTACTGCCTTCCACCCTCAAACAGATGGCCAAACAGAAAGGGTGAATCAAATTTTGGAATATATGTTGAGAGCTTGCGCACTAGACTATGGGTCTAGTTGGGACGATAACCTGCCATATGCTGAGTTCTCATACAACAACAGCTACCAGAAAAGTATCAAGATGGCTCCGTTTGAGGTCCTTTATGGCAGGAAGTGTAGGACTCCATTGCTATGGAATGGAGTTGGAGAACGCAGTCTTTTTGGACCTGACTTGATAAAGGATGCCGAAGAAAAGGTGCGACAGATACAGGATAGGCTAAAGGTATCCCAATCCCGACAGAAGAGCTACGCTGATTCCAAACGCAGAGACATGGCTTATGAAATAGGGGACCGTGCGTACCTCCGAGTTTCACCCCTACGTGGAGTTAAGAGGTTCGGAATCAAGGGCAAATTAGCCCCACGATTCATAGGACCATATAAGGTTCTGGACCGTAGAGGAGAAGTTGCTTATCAGTTGGAGCTACCGGAAGGACTGACTGTTCATGATGTGTTCCATGTGTCACAACTAAAGAAGTGTCACCCGGAGATGGCTGAAACACCGCTAAGAGACACTGTTCCCCTAGATGAGGTTCAATTGGAGAATGACCTTACCTATGAGGAAAAACCCATCAGAATACTAGAAACAGCCGAAAGGGTTACCCGCACTAAGACTATAAGATTCTGCAAGGTACAATGGAACCACCACTCCGAAGAAGAAGCTACATGGGAACGTGAAGACGACATGAGAACGGAGCACCCACACCTATTTGCTAGCCAACCCGAATCTCGAGGACGAGATTCTTCTTAAGGGGGGTAGGTTTGTAACATCCCAGATTCTGTGTTTGGATGTTATTAGTGTCATGCATCATCCTTGCATCATTTGCATCCTACATTTGAAACATTGCAACTACAAAAATCATAACACATAAACCCTATTCAATATTCTCATAAGTGAGCACCCTTGGTGTATTATTTTGACCCTTCAAAAACATGGTAAAAACAGTAAGCCATGGTCCTATGTTGACCACCTCAATTTTATGAAATTTTAGAAACAAATTTCGTCAAATTTTGACTTAGTATGCAAAAGTTACAAGTGATTTAGTAAAACAGAATTGGAAAAAAGAAAATGAATAAAAAAAAACTAACAACCTAACCGGCCGGGCCAGCGAACCAGGCCCAACTGCCTGTCTACCGCCCAGCGCAGCGAGCTGCTTCGGCCAGCCCGCACAGCTGCTACCACCGACAGGTGGGGCCGCGCTGTCATCCCCCACCTCTAGACAGAATCCCTAAAGAACACGGTTCTGAGTTCAAATCCGCGCGTCGATCCGTTCTGCGTTCGAATCCGTGCCCCCTACGACACGAAATCCTTCCTCTTATACCGCCGCATCGGCCCCCCTCGCTGCCCTCGTTTTTCTCAAACCCTAGCCCCGTTTTTCGCAAGCTTCCGATCTCGCCAGAGAGGCCCGCTAACGGAGCTCGAGGTTGGCGACCCACCAGAGCACCTCGAGCCTTGTTCTACCCCCCCCCCCCACGCTACTCGCCTCGACCTACTCTACCCTCCCACCTAACTCGTTCCTTCCGAATCGCAGGGGGTCACCGGCAATTGCTCGCCGGAGCCCGTCGGGTCCGAGAGGAGGAACGGCCAACCGCGGGAGAAGGAGGAGGAGAGGGACCGCGTTGAGGTCGTTGGGAGATTCGCCGTCAACGGGCGCATCGGGGGCCATCTTCGTCGCCTCCACTAGGGCCGCCCGGACTTCCGACCACCGTCGACTCCGCTGCCGCCGCCGTCGTCTCCATCGCCGCCACCACCACAGGTCAGTAGAGCCGCTCGGTCATCCGATTAAAATCTTGTGGACCAGATTAGAAGAGAGGGCGAAGGGGTATCGGCCAAACACGTTGCGCCGTGTGGCAAACCGCGTGGTGAGCACGTCGTCCCCACGCCGCGTCACCCGCCTGGCCAAGTGGACCAACCAGGCGCTGCCACTTGGCGCGTTTCGAGTTAGGGTTAAGATAGTTTGGTTAGAATTTGGCAGATTTGGGTTTAATCTTCCGAAATTCATATAAAATCGAATATTTGGCCAAATCTAGCTTATAATATACCGTTGGATTCCTAATTTTATGTAGAATCCAAATCTGTAATAATATTGCAGGTTTGCATTAATGTTTTAGGTGTAGTTTTTAATCATTGGATTAGAGGGTTTTAATCTATATAAAAATAATTGAAATTCCTTTTTGTTTGAATCTTGTTGTAATAATTTTGTTTCCACAATACCTACTGATCCAAATATTCAAGCTTTGCTTAGGATTATTAGATCTAACTTGGGGCTATTTAGATGGTTTGATCTCCTATAATCCTCGGAATTGTTTTAGCGATTCAAATTAGATCTAAACCCTTGGGAAAATAAATCCTAGTGACACCCTTACACTATCACAACACAAACTTGCTACCTCGATCAATTTAACCAACCTTGCATAAACTACCATGTTGCATGCATGCATGTTTTCCTTTGTGCATGTTTTGAGCTAGTTGTGATCAATTCTATGTTTGTGAATCGTTAGATTGCTCGGAGTGCGCTAAGGAGTGCTATTGTGTGGAGTGCTGCTCGGATCAAGGCAAGTTACACCACTTGTTCATAATTTTGTCCCAGTTTTGATTCTATGCATGTGATCTTCAAAATTCTGTAGTATGCATGTGTAGGATGTTCTAGTAGAATTTTTCCTTAGTATTATTTTGCAAGTGCGATGATTTTGTAGTATGCCATGAGTAGCTCTATACTTAGGATTTTCCCTCCTAATAGGTTACCCCTGTTTTTGCTAAGTATTGCTTGCTATGCTATATATACAAAGTACCGTTGGGGGCTCGAAAGACAAAGAATTTTTCTAAGTATAAAGGCTCTCTAGAGCAAACTTTCATCTCAAATCCACTTCAAAATAAAACTATGTTTTCTTCTGGGCGGAATGGTTGTCAGGTCAACGAGTGTGATTTTTGGTGGAGGACGGCCGCCCAGGAATCAAAGAAGTCTGCCATGTTTCAGAATTCAGAAGCTTCCAGTGAAACCACAATACATTATGGGCTCTGTCTTGGCCTAGTACTTAGTGGGAAACCTCACCTGGGTACCAACATTTGGAGGATTCTTGGCACGGTTGGATCCAGAAGGTAGAGGGGCTACTAAGGGAAAACCTCGCCATGGTCTTGTCTGTAAAAGGACTTGATCGTGGATTGTGGGTAAAGTGCACAAACTCTCGAGAGTATTGCAATCTGATCGATCAGCCGTGTTCACGGTAACAGAACAACAATGAGCGTCTGAAGGATGGAGCCTCTGAAGGATCTTCCTCTCTCTTTTCTAAAACAAAGATTTGAAACCCCATGGCGTGCGTAATATCGCTAATGGGTGGGAATTTGGGAACTTGGTGTGTAATATCCAAGTGACACTTGGTGCGTAATATCCAAGTGTTTGGTTGTTTGGACACTTGGTGCGTAATATCCTCGTGTGCCACTCGACCTTATTTTATCTAAGCAAATGTTTACAAAGTAGGACAATCCTCTCTTCTTCTCTCTACTTAAGAAAACTAGCTTTGAGAAAATGAACTCTACAGCCTATACCAGCCTTGCATGTAGGGATAGTCTTTTCTCTCCTTGGTGTAATTTGCCAATACATTCAAAGTATTGACCCAACTTGTTGGCTGCACGTCTTATGTGCAGAATCCGAAGATTGAAAGGTGCGTAGGGATCGCGGGTCTACACTCGACATGCCTGGGGCGTTGATGGACTCATGCTGCTTTTATGTTTCCGCTGTTATTTGAGCTAGCGTAATGCTAAGCAATTTCTGTAATAATTTCATACTCTGGATTTCTTCGTGTAATAAAGACTTTGTGTTTTACATGGTATTCATCGACTGTGAGTGCTAGCTATTGATCCAGGGACTAGCATGTTAATCACAGGGACTTAGGATCCTTACCGATCCGAGGCCGCTACAGCTTCCATGTCTTGATGCTCAAATTGTCCATTACCGGGGACACGACTAAGTACTTAGATTTTTCACTCTGCAGAGGTGGTGCACTTTCCCCACAAGACTTGATTTTCACCAAGACAGGACCTTTCAGAAGCCTTCCATTAGACTACCCAACCTATCATCCCACTACCACCAACTGTCCAAATGGCTAAGTTATTGCAACCTATATGATCCAGGCAGAGCCCGTATTGCCAAGTGGCTGCACTAGAAGTGTAAGGTTCCCAACCTTTAATAAGGTAGAGATCCCTGTGTTTACAATGCTAGTCCCTGGATCAATAGCTATCATCCACAGTTAAGATGTAATATCAAGAAACAAAGGTCATAATACAACTTCATAACCAGGAATAAAATAATTTATTACATCTTACATAGCTCATTTGGCTATCTCATTACAATGCAGAAGAATATAACAATAGCATGGGGTCCTTCATCTTCAAAGTGCCACAGGCAGACATGTTGGTTGTAGACTTGTGATCCTAATAAATAAACTTCACTAACATCAAACAAACCTGCAACATAATAAGTTATAGCCACAAGGGTCAATACATTTGAATTGTATTGGCAAGTGATACTATGGTAGTATAGTGGAGTATATCATCTATATGCATTTGGCTAAGTGGATCTTAGGCTTGCTTTGCTCAAAATAGATTTTTCTTATCATTTGAAAACACTAAGTTTTTGCTTGACAAAAATCTTTCCCAAGGCATCTCCCAATAGAAATTGGTGATCCTTTAACCCTTGTTCAACCACAAGTTTTTAACTTAGAAATTGGGATGATGAGATTCTTGATAGCTTCCATGTCTTGATGCTCAAATTGTCCTTTGCCAGGGACATGGCTAAGTACTTAGATTTTACACTCTGCAGAGATGGTGCACTTTCCCCACAAGACTTGGTTTCACCAAGACAAGATCTTTCAGAAGCCTTCCCTTAGACCAGAATGGGCGCGTTCCAACCTATCAATCCCCTACCACCAACTGTCCATTTGGCTAAGTTATTGCAACCTATATGATCCAGTCAGAGCCCATAATGCCAAGTGGCTACACTTGAAGCTTCTCAACATTTGACATCTCAAATCTCTTTGTTCCTGGGTGGTCGTCCACAAGTGTGATACACCAGGGTAGTACATTGAAATGGGCCCTGAGTAACCACTCAACACAAACCAATCCTTCCATTCCACCCAGGTGATTCATTTACTTAGTTGTTTTATTAAACAAAACACAAGTCCTCAGACTTAGAAATTTTTCCATAGCATGAATATATATTCCACCCTTGTTTTCTATTAGCTAAGCTAAGCATGATAGTAGTAGGAATCTTAACTTAGAAAAATTCTACTAAGGTTTCATCTACTAGGATTTCCCATGGCATAGTTTACACTTAGCAAAAATACCATGCAAGTCCTACTTAGAAATACCACTAATGCATAGTGAAAATAATGGGACAAAAGTATGAAGCATCACTTGCCTTTTTGGTAGAGAGTATAAGTTCACTCCTTGATATTTGCAATGTTCACTCACTTCAAATCACTACAATTCAATCAAGCAAACAATAATTCAATCTACCATTCAAGCAATTCATCACATAAAATGATATAAACTAAACAATGCATGCAAACATGCAAAAGATTGTTTTATTTGTAAGAGTGGTTTCTAATGGGTCATAAACATTTGAAAACACCTAATGGTCATTTTATAAGGTGGCAAAATCATTTTCTAAAGTTTTCACTTCATAAACCATTTTTAAATCAAGTCATTATTTTATGTGGTTGAAAATGCCTTTAGCAAAGCAATAATTTTATAGGGTTCACCAAATACATTTTCAAATCATACAACTTGGTGTTTGGGGTCTGAGAGTTTATTCCAAAACATTTCCCAAAGATTTTCTACTAAAGGCATTTTTAAATAAATAAACATTACTTTTGTTTGACTAGAAATGGTTTAAATCCAAAGTTTATTCTTTTGTTTCACCAAATACATTTTTGAAACCACAATTTGTTTCCTATGGTCAGTATGTTCAAAACACACCATTTGCCAAAGATTTTATCCTCAAAATCATTTTGGAACAAATTTTATATCCTAAACATGCATACACAAGTTTCTGTAAAAACAAACAATTTAACAGAAGATTTTTACTAAACAAAGTGTATGGTTGTCTAGGGCTTGTCTTGCTAAATCCATTGATATAAAATTTGCAAAATTTGGACGTGTAGATTAAAAGTTATAGATTTTACAAAATCTAGCATCTAATAGATCAAATATGTATTCAAAATATCAGGCAGGGCCACGTGGCGTGTTTTAATTCGTCGATACCGCTTCGTGCGGATCGTGCAACGAGAGGCGTTAGATCTAAATAGATCGTGCGACACAGATCGCATACCCCTTCGGCTTTAAGTGATTCTATCTAAGCCTCAGGATCAAGATCCAACGGTCCTAGTCTAATGACCTAGAACTGGCGGCGCTGGACTCTGACGCACGGCGGCGGCGGCCTAGCAGTGGCGTCGCCGGTGCTGCAGGAAGCGAGAAAGAGAGAGAGGGGGCTCACCTGATTCGCTGAACGATGCTGATGCTCAACGTGCTCTCGGGGAGGCAGGGGGCGCACGAGGACGAAGGCAATTTCTCGCCGGAGTTGAGCTGCGCCTCGGGTGTGCGCGGTCGTGGTCGAAGACGAGCGCCTGGGATGCAAGCAAACGAGGAAAAGCATGAGGAGGATGTGCACGGTTTCGGGGGTTGTAGAAGTACTCACCAGAACGCGAGGGGCACACGGGTTGGGCGTCAGTAGCTCGCCGGAGCTGGTGCAGACGACGGTGGCGGTCAGTGGTTGTCCTTGCCGACGCTGTCGTTCAAGCGCGAGCAAGCGGAGGCTACTGGGAGATGCGCAGGGATCTGGGGAACACGCCCGTGTGGTCAAGGGGGCGAGGGGCGGTGAGGTGTGGTCGTAATCGGAGGTGGTGCTCGCCGGAGACAGTGGCGGTGAAGGGCGAAATTCAGCAGCCTGGGGCACGCTAGGGTGAGGCGACGGAGGGGAAAGAGAGAGGGAAGGCTGGCGATTAAGAAGGCATGGTCGCAGGGGGAATTCACTGGGCCATTTACACGTATTGATTCGAGCAATCAACGGCAGAAAACGGTCACGCGAGTTCATCGCGGGGAGGAAGAAGATGACATGGTCGCAGGGCCCGTTTGACAGTGAGTGAGAGAGAGGGGAAGGTGGGTCCTGGCGGTCAGTGGCGGAGTGGGTGAGTTCTGCGGTGATAAAACGTTTCGCGAGAGAGTGGGGTGAGGTGGGCTGCTGTTGGGCTTAATGGGCTAGTTAGGCTGGGCTGTGTCTTTTTCATTTTTTTTTTGATCTGGTTGTTTTTCTTTTTCTTTTTCTAATAATTTGTTTTGTTTTTGTTTAATTAATTCAAACCTCAACAAAAATTTGTGTAGGTTTAAATATTGATTAGTAATATAATCTGAAGTCAATTTTGGAATAAAATTTTATTCCTTTTTGGGTCTTTTAATTATTTAATTAGGCCCTTGTTTTAAATAAAATAAGGTTTATTAATAATTTCAAACACCATTTAAATTTATAAAACCTTCTAAATCTTTTCAGTAGGTTTTTATTTGATCATTTGGGTGTCAAATAATTCATCTTGAATATTTAGAAAGTATTTGATATGATTCATAAATCATTTGAATTGGGTATTTGTTTTATTTCCAATGGAATTAAATATAGTTTTAATTCCCTAAAGTTCATTTGGAAGATTTCTTCAATCTTAATTATGTTGACTTAAACAACTTTTATTTCACTTGGGTAAATACTATTTTTCCATGATTTAATTAACCATTTGTTAATATGGATAGAATGGTTAATGCCATTTTATTTTATTTTGGAAATTATTTATCCTTTTATTTTATTTGGATTTGTATTGTATTCATTCCATTTGATTAATGGATTAGGCCAAGATTTAATTTGGTTTTTAAATATTCCTTATTTAATATTTCTTTCTTCATCTTATAAAATCCATATCTTTTTATTCAGAGATCCAAACTTGGTGATTCCAATTTGTAAAATCTTTTTTAATGTTTATTTATCTTTTTAAATATCTTTTGGATTATTTGATCACCATTTGGTATGGATTTTTAGATAAGTGCTTTATTAGCTTTGGAAATTACTTTTCCTTATCTTATTAAATTCATAAGATTTTATCCATGGCTCCAAATTAAGTGAAACCAATTTATATGGTCTTATAATATTTCTATTTGTCTTTATTGATCATTTGTAAATGTTTGTTGACAAATTTTTATATGGATCAAATCCATAGGTTTGGAGATAACTTGGAAATGATTTTATTCTATTAGGGTTTAGGGTTTGGATTTATTTTCCCAGTGTTTAAATTTCCAGATGCATTTTATGAGGGATGCATTTCTTTTGATTTGGATTTTGTTGGATTCAAACTTTAATTAAAGTTTGTTCAAGATGGGATTTTAAGTTTCCATTTAGAAACAAAAGTTTCTTTTCACCCTGATTTTCAACAATAATTTATTTTGTTTATTTATTTTTCACATTACAAGATTTGGAAAATCTTGGGATGTGACAAGAAGCTTCTTAACATTTGGCCTCTCAAATCCCTTTGTTCCTGGGTGGCTTTCCACAAGTGAGATACACAAGGTAAACAATATAAATGGCCTTGTGTAACCACTCAACATAAACCATTCCTTCCATTCCACCCAGGTGTTTCATTCACTTAGTTGTTTTATTAAGCAAAACACAAGTCCAAAGACTTAGAAATATTTTATGATAGCATGAATATTTAACCACCCTTGGTTGCTACTAGCTAGGCTAAGCATGGCTTTGGTAAGAATCTTAACTTAGAAATTTCTAGCAATTCTATAACTACTAGGATTTCCCAAGCATAGCATATAGATCAAAAATATCCATGCAAGTCTAGCAAATATTTCTAATGCATAGTTGAAAAACATAGGAATAAATCATGAAGCACCACTTGCCTTTTTAGTAGAGAAACTAGGTTCACTCCTTGATCTTGCAATATCACACTCCTCAAAGTCTACAACAATACAATCAAGAAAAAAAAGCACACACTCAAAACTAGCATCACAAAACAATCACAAGAATACAATAAAATGCATGCAAGCATGCAATAAGTTAATTTTATTGAACAAGTCATCACAACGAGGGTTCTGAATACTACAAACACCTACTGGTCCTTTTATATAGGTGGATTCCAACTGAAACCATTTTAGTGCAATTAGGTCATTTCAAGTATTTTCCTTTTACTAGAAAAGCTTTATTCAAAAGGATGATTACTACTACCATCAAAATATATGTTCAATTTTATTTTGTTGATGTTTCTGGTTTGAGGGTTCACTGTACAACCATTTTGCAAAAGGATTCAATCAAAAATAATTTGCACAACAATTTTTATACTCAAATACTCCACAAATGGTTCTATATAAAACGTGATTTTAAAACACTCAAAAATACTAAATTATGGCTCCATTGCGTTTTACTCATTTTTGTGAATCCATAGACATATTATTTGCTAAATTTGGATAAACAGAACTTAAACTATTAATTTTTGAAGTTTCTAGTTCATATGTCTAAAATTCCGAAAATAGACAGAGATGTGACAAATGGTAGGTGCTGATTGGTGGATACCTCTTTATCTAAGTGAATTGATTTCAGCCATTAGATCAAGATCATGTGGTTTCTAAAGGAAGAAGAAAGAAAGAGAAGAAAAAAAAACAAGACCTGCACGCACCTCACGGACGTACGTAAAGAATGAAGCTGCCACCAAAATAAACCAGCTTTAGCATCGGTGTTCCGATGATGTTGGTGATAAGGAGGTCCCCGGATTCAACCAGCAGATAATACTCCTATATGCGAGGTACGGAATGTATATTTCTCTTCTAGTTCCGTTGAAGCTCCTGAAGAAGGCGTCTACGGCTGGAACGGCAGCGGCATCGGCGACGCGGTCAGCTGGGACAATAAGATGAAACATCATGTCCTGGCGGTCTACGATGGTGAGGATAGACTACTATTAAAAGGAATTGGGAAAATAAGTATTGTATGCGACATAATTGTCCGATGAACTCACCAAGAACTCGAGCAAGACGTCGATAGTGCGGACTACACAGGGATCCTCTGATGAAGGTTTGAGAATGAAAGTGAGGGAGGAGGTGTAGGCGCACGAAGTGACGCGCTCAGATAATTTTAGTATGGACAGAGGAGAGAGATCGGGAGACGTATGCCACCGATTGGCATTCGGTTCACCGGCACCACTGTCAACTACAAAACTATGGCGGAAAAACATGTCTAGGAGGTAGGCATATGTGCGGGTAGTGTGTGGGTGAAAGGATTTTCCATGGCGCTTACCGTGTACGACGCAGTTGGCTGGCGAAGATGATGGACCGAGTTTGAAGAGACACGTGGTACAATTGGCATGATCAAAAGATTGACCTTCTTGTCCAGGAACTGGCTGTTCGTCTGCTCATGGTGGTACTAGCGCAGCAGCTCAGGCTCTAGTTGTCGGAATTGTCGGAAACACAAGCGGCACCCCGGCTCAGCTCTCACTAGATTGGATCGATGTGTCAGTCTATGGCTCAGCATTGCGAGATGGAAAAGGAGATATATGAACATAGTTTTGGGACTATACAGGAGGACGGCCGTGTGATTTAGTTAATATGATTAAAGGAGAGAATTAATGAGCGGAGTAGTTTCTCAAAGCTACCGTTTCCTGTCTGACTGATGATCTGCTACTTGAACGTGCATTTGGGAAGAGGAAGCAGTGGAACACCGCGAAGTGCTGTGCTAGAAACTTTGGACTCCGTCTCGTACATGCGTGCGTGCAAAACAAGGGATGAGTTAGCTGGGCTATATTTGCTGGTTCAGCTAGACCTGATGGCATCGGTCGATTCAAGCGTTGCAGCGAGAAAATAATGGAAAAGAAAGGCTGCTGAGCTATACCTGATTCGATGATGGTGGACAAGGAAAAGAAACGAAAAGGAAAGTGAGAGATATTGTACTTGATGCATGCATGCATATACATATTTACATGACAAAGGAATAGATAAAAAAACACAAGAGCGAGAGACGTTATAGATATAGACGTGGTGTATGGCTATTAGATCTAATGGAATATTTGGAAAGAATTAAAATAATAATAAAAACAATCGATCAAAATAAATTCAAAGGTGCATATTTTAATATGCTAAATCCAACAAAAAAAATTCAATCTAACTTGATGTGACAAATTAAAATAAAAAAATTATTATCATGTTGGTTTGATTCATGTTAAAGACATTTTTATATGAAAACTCTAGTTAAGCTTTAATTATTTAAATAAAATTTTCTAATTCTTGTTTTTAGATAAAAGTTTTTTGAAAACTCTCAAAAATAGATCCGTGATAAATCTACCCCCTAAATTTTATCCTTTATTTCTTTTGTTTGTTTATTTTTTTCACATTTCAAAATTTATCAAATTTTGGGATGTGACAAATGCTTTGTCTTGTGATTTTCTCTATCTATGTTGATTCTAACTTTTTCTATCTCATAAAATAGATGCCTAATGTTACTATCAGCACGGCTGAAGAGTTCAAGGGAACTCGCTTTGGCACTCGTCTTATTGAGCTCACTAGTGTGCTCAATCTTCCACTCCCTAGTATCATGATGCTTCCCCTCACCAAGTTTGAGAGGAAGGACCTTTGGGGCGTCAAGGTTACTCAGCCAGGACGTCAGACAGAGCCAACCACGGAGGCTATCACCTTCAAGCTTATGCATGACGACAAGGAGAGAGGCCTAGAGGTAGTCATGCAAGATTTACTTGGGCGTATGTTAGGGAGGCACTCTCGGGAGATTAGAGGTACTCACTTCCACGCCTTCGGAAGACGCGACGAGGATGGTGAGGCTATTGATTTCGAGGATGCTGCTAAAGAGACGGCAGAGCCGATTCGTCTGTACCTTCAGGACCTAGAGGTTCTACTTAGGAACCTAGATACCGATAGGACCAACGTCATGCTTAGCAATGACAAGCTCCAGGTGCAGCTTCGTGAGAAGGACAAGCTCTTCGCGGAGGAAGACGAGATAGTCAAGGAAATGGAGGCCAAGTTTGAGAGTCAGGATAGGAAGTTCAAGAGTCAAGAGAAAAGATTCCAAGATAGGAACAAGAGGATTCGAGAGATGACTGGAGAACTAGAGGCCAAGGACTTCGAGCTCGAGCATCAGCAGGGTGTGATTGAGAGACTTCGTTCACAGAAGAGGGCTCTCAAAGCCAAGGTAGAGGCCCTGACTACCAATGTCGAGGAATACAAGACCGCTATGGAGAATGCAGGTCTTACACTTGTTGATGAGGAGGTTGACGCAGAGGAGTAGTGATGACTACTCATTTATCTATCATTTACCATGCTTATGATTATTGAGTCACAATGACCATCCAACATGTGGATGGCTTGCTATTGGTGTGTTTGCTTTTCAAACTTCTTGTTATGTCGTTGAACTTTATGTTATTTTGATGTTTTTTTGGTGATTGTCCTTGTGATGTATTGTGCATGTTAAAGCATCTATGGGTATCTCATTCTTATCCTTATGAAAACCACAGATGCCTCCCCGACATGCCAACCCCAACCCGAACAACAACAATGTCACCCCCGAGATGCAGCAGCTGATGACAGCACAGGAACAGCTGATGCAGATGATGACTACTTTCATGCAGAATCATAACAACAACAATAACAACAACAATCAGAACAACCCACCAGGATTTGACATGCTCACCAGATTCTTAAGACTGAGGCCTGCTAAGTTCTCAGGAACTACTAACCCCATGGTGGCCAATGATTGGCTATGCTCGGTGAACAAGGATTTGGTAACTGTCGGCTGCACCGACGAGGAGAAAGTCAGATTTGCAGCACACTTGTTGGAAGGACCAGCAGCTACTTGGTGGGATAACTTCCAGATCACCACTCCCATTGAGGATGTGACATGGGATATATTTGAAGATGGTTTCCGTACAGCTCACATCTCATCCGGAATGATGAGCTTAAAGAAGAAGGAATTTCGTAATCTGAACTAGCGCCACCGCAGCGTGGCTGAATATATTGAGAAGTTCAACAATCTGGCGTGTTATGCACCGGATGAAGTTGATACTGATGCCAAGAGGAAAGAGAAGTTCCTCGAAGGACTGAACGATGAACTGAATCTGCAGTTATCTGTGGCCTATGTCCCCACCAATCAATCCCTTTGTGACAAGGTTGCCATCTTGGAGAGCAAGATGAAACAGGTTGAAAGCAAAAAGAGGAAACACAACTCTGACAAGCACAACTCGGGATCGTCTCACAAGCGTTCCCATTATGATGATAGTGGGAGTTCTGGATCCCACAAGCATGGAAAGTACAACAGCCACCACAACCACAACCGCCATCATGACAACAAGCATCACCATAGTCATGACAATGACAAGTACAAGAATCACAAGGGTGGATACAAGAGCCACCACAATGGAAGTGGAAGTGGTAGTGGAAGCCAGCCTGTCAAGAAGGATCTCAGTCAGGTTGAATGCTTCAAATGTAAGAAGATGGGGCATTATGCAAATGAATGCCCAGAAAAGAAAGTTGAAGGACCCAACAAACCCAACCCTTTCCAGAAGGGACAGGTGATCCACATCAATGTGGAAGAGATCTATGAGGAACCTGATGCTGTTGCTGGTAAGTTCAAACTCAATTATGTTCCAGCATTTGTTCTCTTTGATACTGGCGCATCGCATTCATTCATATCAAGAGCATTTTTTGAAAGAAATGAACTTCCAGTAGAAACTATTGGGTGTCCTATAAAAGTAAGTTCTCCTGGCAGAGAAATGATAGTGAACTCAGGATGTCATGATCTAGTCATAGAGTTTGGGAAGTATAAGTTTCCCGTTAATCTGATAATCCTAAATTCCCAAGGATTGGATGTCATTTTGGGAATGGACTAGATGACTAAGCACAAGGGAGGGCTAGATTGTGCCAATCATACCGTCACACTCACAACCCCAGAAAATAAAAGGATTAGATTCAAGACTAACTTTGAATCGAAAGGGAGTAAGCTAAATTCTCTTAAGGGCGTTAGCATAGACAGTGTGCCAATAGTGAGTGAATATCCGGATGTGTTTCCGGAAGAATTGTCGGGAATGCCACCAGATAGAGATGTGGAATTTCTGATTGACTTGCTGCCAGGATCAGGACCGATAGCAAACAGACCTTACAAGATGTCAGTTGATGAGTTGAAAGAACTCAAGAAACAAGTTGGAGAACAGTTGCAGAAAAGGATTTATTCAACCAAGTTCTTCATCCTGGGGAGCACCAGTCTTGTTTGTGGAAAAGAAAGATAGAAGTCAAAGGTTATGTATAGATTATCGTTCACTCAATGAGGTGACTATCAAGAACAAATATCCTTTGCCTAGAATCAATGACTTGTTTGATCAGTTAGAAGGAGCTTGTGTATTCTCAAAGATTGATCTTCGGTCAGATTATTTTCAGCTTAAGATAAGAGAACAAGACATACCTAAGATAGCTTTCACCACTAGGTATGGATTGTATGAGTACACCGTGATGCCATTTGGTTTGACCAATGCACCAGCTTACTTCATGAATATGATGAACAAGGTGTTCATGGAGTTTCTTGACAAGTTTGTTGTTGTTTTCATCGATGAAATTTTGATCTACTCCAAAAGCAAAGAAGAGCATGAAGGACATTTGCGTTTGATACTTGAGAAGCTTAGAGAGCATAAGTTGTATGCCAAATTTAGCAAGTGTGAGTTTTGGTTAAATGAAGTTGGATTTCTTGGACACGTTGTGTTAGGAGATGGTGTAGCAGTTGATCCCGCAAAAGTGTCAGCTGTAACTGAATGGGAATCTCCTAAGTCAGTAAAAGAGGTTCGTAGTTTCCTTGGCTTGGCAGGATACTACAGAAGATTCATTGAGAATTTCTCCAAAGTAGCTAAACCAATGACTGAGTTACTAAAGAAAGACAAGAAATTTGCTTAGTCTGAAGGATGTGAGCTTAGTTTCCAAGAATTGAAAAAGAGACTAGTGACAGCACCAGTCTTATGTCTGCCAGATTTAGAGAAAGATTTCCAAGTGCATTGTGATGCATCTCATCATGGATTAGGTGCAGTTCTAATGCAAGAAGGGAAATTTGTGGCTTATGCCTCGAGAAAACTCAAAACTCATGAGGTAAATTACCCTACCCATGATTTAGAGTTAGCCTCTGTTGTACATGCACTCAAAACATGGAGACACTATCTTTTGGGAAAACAATGTGAAGTGTTCACAGATCACAAGAGTTTGAAGTATATCTTCACTCAGAAAGAAATCAACATGAGACAAAGAAGATGGCTAG
This sequence comes from Avena sativa, assembly GCA_916181665.1. Classification (NCBI taxonomy): domain Eukaryota; kingdom Viridiplantae; phylum Streptophyta; class Magnoliopsida; order Poales; family Poaceae; genus Avena; species Avena sativa. The sequence continues at coordinate 398,739,103 of OV702281.1, forward strand.
AACTCATCAAGGACTATGACTTGAGTTTGCAATACCACCCCGGTAAAGCAAATGTTGTAGCGGATTCTCTAAGCCGTAAGGTATTTGTGAATGGCCTTACTAAGGGAGAGTTGCCAGATGATCTGTGTGCCCAACTTAGAGACCTCGGATTGGAGATTGTGCCTGAAGGACATCTCATGTCATTGGATGTTCAACCCACTTTGTTGGACAAAATCAAAGAAGCCCAAAAGACAGACAAAGAAATTGAAGAGATTAAGGAAAAGATTGGCAAGGGAAAAGCCAAAGGATTCCATGAAGACGAACATGGTACTTTATGGTATAGAAAACGTATATGTGTTCCACAAGATCCGGAGCTTCGGAAACTGATTTTACAAGAAGCACACAACTCACCATATTCCATTCATCCAGGTAACACCAAAATGTACATGGATATGAAGGAAATATTTTGGTGGAATAATCTCAAGAAGGACATCGCCGAACATATTGCTTTGTGTGATGTGTGTAGTAGAGTGAAAGCGGAACATCAGAAACCAGCAGGATTGCTATAACCACTACCTATTCCTGATTGGAAGTGGGACAAGATTGGCATGGATTTCATCACCGGATTGCCAAGGACCAGGTCAGGATATGATTCTATTTGGGTAGTAATGGATCGCCTCACTAAGGTGGCTCATTTCATACCCGTGAAGACAACCTATACAAGTGCTAAGTTAGCTAAGATTTCTATGAATAGGATTGTATGTCTACATGGAGTACCCAAGAGTATTGTGTCTGATAGGGGAACTCAGTTCACTTCTCATTTTTGGAGGCAACTACATGAGTCATTGGGCACGAGGTTAGAATTCAGCACTGCTTTTCATCCTCAGACTGATGAACAGACAGAAAGGACCAACCAGATTCTAGAAGATATGTTGAGGGCATGTGCCCTAGACTATGGAGATAGTTGGAATGAAAGTCTGCCTTACGCAGAATTCTCTTACAATAACAGCTATCAAGCCAGTATTGAGATGGCACCATTTGAATTTCTCTATGGGAGAGTACCACCCCATTACTATGGAATGGTGTGGGAGAAAGAAATTTGTTCGGACCAGAACTAATCAAAGAGGCTGAAGAGAAAGTCAAGCTTGTAAAGGACAGATTGAAGATAGCACAGTCCCGACAGAAGAGCTACGCAGATCCTAAGCGTAGAGATGTCACCTATGAAGTGGGTGATAGAGCTTACCTTAGAGTGTCACCACTTCGTGGAGTGAAGAGATTTGGACTCAAAGGAAAATTGGCCCCAAGATATGTTGGACCATTCAAAATTCTTAGTCGTAAAGGAGAAGTAGCTTATGAGATTGAATTGCCAGAATCATTGTCTGCCATTCACAATGTGTTTCATGTGAGTCAGTTAAAGAAATGCCATCCAGAGATGGAAGCGACTTCTTTGAAGGATACTATACCCTTGGAGGAGGTTCAATTGGAAAGTGAGCTCACTTATGAGGAAAAACCTATCAAGATTCTTGAGACTACAGAAAGAGTTACTCGAACAAAGACTATCAAATTCTGCAAAGTTCAATGGAACCATCATTCCGAAGAAGAAGCAACATGGGAAATAGAAGATGATCTTCAAAAAGACCACCCTTACCTATTTGCTAGCCAATCCGAATCTCGAGGGCGAGATTCACCTTAAGGGGGTTAGATTTGTAACATCCATAAAATCATGTTTTCAAAGCTTTGCATATCATCCATGCATTCATGATCATTTAGGGTTCATTTTCAAAGTCATTACAAAAACAGAAGCATTTGAATGCTCATTATTTTATGTGAGCAAGGCAATGACCATATTGCTACCTTCTAATAAGAAAAATACTTATTTTAATCAGTAAGGTTTCGAGCTTGAGCTTGAGTGTTGTTTCTAAGGTTTGGTCAAGGTTTTCAAAAACAAATTATGAATTATAAACCATTCCTATACTAATTATAAACATTTAACTAAGGCTTGGTTTAAATTTCATTTTCAAACCCATTTTGAATTTGAGTGTGAACAGATGTGTTACACACCCCAGGATGCAAGAATCAATAAACAAATGTTTGGAGAAAGTTTCATTTAAAACAGATTTGATTTGAGCATTTGGATTCAAACCAGAAATTCAATCAGAAAAATAAAAAGAGTAAGGGAGAAAAAAAAGCAAACTAACTAATCTATCCCAACCCAGCCCACTCAGCCCATTTAGCCCAGCAGCTTCTCCCTACAGAAAAACCTTTCGCACCGAAGGGTTAACCCGCGTAGTCGCTGACAACTGGCCCCCACTCCGTAACTCTCTCTCACACTGAACGCTAGGCCCCACACGCCAGTCGTCGTCTCCACCCCGCGACCCCTTATCCCCCCAAATCACGCCGGCTGTTTCCGGTGATTAAACCTCGCATCAATCTATTGATTGCACGAGTAATTCTCTCCCCGACCTTGCGTACTTAATCGTCTGCGTCCTCCCCTCCTTTTCCCTAGTCGCCTCCCTCTCTCTGCCCCTAGGCTTCTCGGAATCGACCCCGAACCACCCACTGCTCCGACGAGCTTCAGCTCAAATTTCGGCCGCTCACCGTCGCCCCTTGCCTTCCTGACACTGCGAGTGAGTTCCCCATCTCCCTCTGCACCTGCCAGTATCACCCACTCGCCCGCGCGCGCTCCCATTCGTCGGCAACCTCAACGTCAAGCAAGCACCGCCGTCTGTCTCAACTCCGGTGACGTCTCCTGGTAGTTCCTGACCGCCCCCGTCTCTCCTTTTGTTGCTCACGTATTCGCCAGACTAGTGCGCATCTAACACACCGCTTGTTTCACTCTGGCATGATCTACAACGCCGGCAACGACGATGAACAGCCGTGCCCGACGATAGACTCCACTCCGACGAGGAATTTCCACCGTGTATGTGCGCCCCTTGACAAGCCACTGCTACGTTGAGCTCCAACACGCCTCTGCGAGTCTGGTAAGCCCCTCCACTGACCCCAGCCCCCTCTGTAGCCTCCACGATGCTGTAGACCGAGCGCGCCGCCACTCACCGTCGCCGCGCGCCGCCAGTTAGTGGTCGTTTGATCAGCGGCCGTTAGATCTGGATTCGTCGGCTGCGATAGAATCACTTACGCGAAGGGGTACGCAAGATCTGTGCCGCATGATATTCTTTAAATCCAATGTCCCTCAGTGATCGATCCGCCCGAACCGGTACGGGCCAATCAGAACACTCCGCGTGGCCTGAGTTTAGATTTAAAACAGAAATTTGATCTATTAGTGATTCAAACTTGCAAAATTCATAACTTTTGTTCCACACGTTCAAATTTTGCAAATTTTATATCATTGGAATCAGGAGAAAGAATTCTATCTGTTTATGCAATGTGTTTAATGTTTTGCTTCTGTAAAATTGGTTATTTTTGCAGAGACAATTATAGACTTAATTTGAGTATAGAAATTATTTGAAAAATGAGTTAAAGATCAAATAAAGTTTATTTTGAGTATCTTGGTCTTGTTTATGATTCAGTACTATTTGATGTAGAAAATCATCACATAGCATTTTGCATGTATTCATATATTTTTGCTTGTATATTTTGTTATGTGATTTTGGTGCCATTATTTTATGTGTAGATTTTGGTGCTAATAGTGATTGTGGTTGTGAAGATTGTTGCTACTCCCCAAACTACCAAGGCAAGTGGTGCTTCATTTTTTTATCCCTATATTTTTACCTATGCACTAGAAATATTTTGTATAGGACTTGCATGATTATTTTGCTAAGTACCTTTATGCTATGCTTGGGAAATCCTAGTAGTTGTAGCAATGTTATAATTTCCTCTAAGTTAAGATACTTGCTATTGCCATGCTTAGCCTAGCTAGTAGCAACCAAGGGTGGATTATATAATCATGCTTTGAGAAATATTTCTAAGTCTTTGGACTTATGTTTTGCTTAATAAAACAACTAAGTGAATGAAACACCTGGGTGGAATGGAAAGAATGGTTTGTGTTGAGTGGTGACACAAGGCCCATTTCTATGGTTTACCTTGTGTATCACACTTGTGGAATGCCACCCAGGAACAAAGGGACTTGAGAGGCCAAATGTTAAGAAGCTTCTAGTGCAACCACATGGCAATATGGGCTCTGCCTGGATCATATAGGTTGCAATAACTTAGCCATTTGGACAGTTGGTGGTAGTGGGATGATAGGTTGGAACGCGTCCAAATTGGTCTAAGGGAAGGCTTCTGAAAGGTCCTGTCTTGGTGAAAATCAAGTCTTGTGGGGAAAGTGCACAACCTCTACAGATGGAAGAATCTAAGTACTTAGCCATGTCCCTGATATTGGACAATTTGAGCATCAAGACATGGAAGCTATCAAGAATCTCCTCATCCCAATTTTCTAAGTTAAAAACTTGAGGTTGAACAAGGGTGAAGGTTCACCAATTTCTATTGGTGGTTCCTTGGGAAAGTTTTGTCAAAGAAAAACTTAGTGTTTTCAACTAATAGGTAAAACCTATTTTGAGCAAAGCAAGACTAAGCTACACTTAGCCAAATGCATGTAGTATCTAGTTGTTAATATTCTAATAAGGTATCACTTGCCAATACTATTCCAATGTATTGACCCACTGTGGATGTAACTTGTGATGTTGCAGGTTATTCTGATGATGATTAGGGGTTATGAGTCTACACTCAACATGATTGCCTGTGGCACATGAAGATGAAGACTTATTTATATTGTTATGGTTAAACTCTTGTATTAGGCCTATGGCCATGTAGTTGTAAAAGACTATGTTTGTCTCTGGAATGATATGTAATAATGACCTTTGTTTCTGTGTACTTGATCTTAAACTATGGATGCTAGCATTGATCCAGGGACTAGCATTGCAATCACAGGGATCCTTACCTTTAAAAGGGAGGGATCTTACACCGTCCCCTACCTCCAAACCCGTCGCCTCCTCTTCCAAAACTCCTCCCCGGAGGTCAAGAAGCCCCCGGGATCCGCCGTGTCGCTGGCCAACCTTCCCCTCTCCTCCATTGGGTCATTCCCACCGGAGGAATTGATCCCATGGACAGATCTGGTACCTCCCCTCTACTTTTTCTCCTAGGGTTCATCTCTAGATGTGTTTTTGAGGATTGGTACTGATTTGTCCATTGGAATCACTTGTTTGCGTGCACTCTAGTACTTTAGCCTTGTTGCATTGCCCGATCTGCTAGATTCACCCCCACCAGCATCTCCCCATCTCATGCCCGAGCCTCCCGACCGGAGATTCTGGACTTAGGGCCGGAGGCTCCGGTCCAGGCCGGAGACTCTGGTCTTCAGGACCGGACTCTCTAGTCTGAGCCGGAGACTCCGGTATGAGGTGCGGAGACTCTGGTGGTGGATGAATCAAATAGACCAGAAAGGCATCAAAGTTCTTATACTACATTGTTGGGACATATATACTCATCTCCATGATATCTCCCTCACTGCTGTTCACAGGTGATGGCTCTAGTCGTCATTGTCGTACCAAGGCCAAGTCCCAAAGGGGCAATCCTCTCTATGATGAAGCTCAGGGTCAGTTTATTGTGCCTCCTTCCAACCGCAAACAGCTGGCACGTGATGCAGCTTACTTGAAGAGAGACCAAGAGAGGTCTGAACGAGAGGACCGTGCCAAGAAGGCCAAATATGACAACCTTCAGACCTTGGCCAAAATGTCTAAAGAGGAGTACCGTGAGCTGAGAAAGACAGATTTCTATACGCTGCCTCGTACTAGTGATGACCCTCGTTTCTGGAGGAAGGAACAGGCTGTGTTCATGAAGGATGTGTATGGTGTGCTCACCAAATCACTGGTTTGCCCTCAGAAGTTCATGAGTGTTGAGAAGATGCACCTCAGCCCCTACTTCAATGATGCTTTGTGGATCTGTGAGAAGCTGGCTCTGTATAACTTGATGGAGCTGCGTGAAGACTACAATGTTTACCTTATACAGCAGTTCTATGCCACAGTTGTGTTTGGGTCTGATCAATATATGACTATGGTTTGGATGTCTGGTACCACTCGCTACACAGCTACATTCCATAACTTTGCCAACGTCATTTTTGAGATCTTTCATGGAGTATCCACTCCTGTTGGGCTGCGTATGCACTCTGCAGCTCTGGGTGAGAACAAGTTGAAGCTGGTGCCTCTGTATGACGAGGGTGTTGTGGGAGGGTCTAAGGGACTCAAGACTCTCTACAACCTTATGCTGAGAATTTTCCGTCATACCATTGCACCTAGTGCTAGGAATTATGATGCGATTAGGGGTGGGCTTGTCAACCTTCTATACCATACTCACCAGATTTACAATGCTGGACCAGAGGCAGATGCTGCACCTATTGATGTGATGGATTTTATTTTTGAGGAGATGTTCCATGCTATTCTTTACAAGAAATCTCCTCCATATGCACCCTTGGTTATGAGGCTCATCAACTCCCAGGAGCATGATTCTCCACTTGGCATACCACCACACCTCACTGATCACGCTATAGTCTCACTGCAGTAGAAGGGGCGTATGGGGCCTGCCCCGAGGCGTCGCTATGGGGATGATGATGAGGAGATTGAGACTGAGAGGGCTCCCTCCCCGCCTAGAGTTCGGAGGAAGAATGCCTCCAATGCCCCTATGCCTTCTATGACTCGAGACTATGTGCATGAGAGGGTAAAGAAGGCTAGCTTTTGGGAGAGGACCCTTTGTTGCATGAACGTTGACATCCATAAGCAGCAGCATGCATCCTACCAAAGCAACCGTCGCATTGAGAAGCTCCTCAAGGTGATCAAGGAACAAGGTGAAGGGGATAACGAGGAAGGTGAGGATGAATACAATGATGAGCATGGGGCTCAGCAGTCCACAAGGTCTGATCACAGACTCTCATTTGGGGCATGGAATGCCCAACAGTATAGTATGGTGGATTGGAAAACATTTGCTGATGTCACCTCCGGTTTTGGGTACCAGGGTACCTCCTCTTCTCGCCCTCACGGCAAAGGGCCTGCTGTTCCTGAAGATGATGATGATGACTATGATGAGGGTGGTGATGACCAGGATGAGGATGAGGATGCCGAGGATGACGAGGATGACAATGAAGGGGGAGAAGACATTCTCATCGTTTTGCATGGGTTTGGGGCTTTGGATTTGCTACTATCTTACTATCTGCTTTTATTTGCCATATTCGAACTTTGAAATTCATGTGTGTTATTTGCTGTTCATGTGCGTGACTATGTGCTTGTGTGCACTATCTGTTGTAACTCATGTGAGATTTATGTGTGTTATCGTTGATACTATCTACCTTGCATGATTTACTTAATTATCTTATTGCACATAGTCAGGGGGAGCCCCATATATATTTTTATTCCATGCAAATCACTTGTTGTCATCGAACACCAAAAAGGGGGAGATTGAAAGGGCATTTATTGTCATAATCACTTTTGGTGTTCGTTAACAACAAGTAGATCACTTTACAGTTTGTCACTGTCCACAGGTTGGTATTATGATATGTGAGAAGCACCCTCACACTTGGGAAAAGTCCCTTCTCATGTGACACAATTCTGGAAACTCCAGACCGGAGTATCCAGTCTGCCAAGACCGGAGTCTCCGGTGTGGTCCAGAGTTTCCGGATATGTCTTCGGTGGTGACTTCAGGATCTGGGTTAGGACATTCTGATTGGGGGTCCGGAGCCTGCTCCGGAGGTTATCTCGGAGTCTCCGGTGGTAGCTCAGTCCGAAGTCTCTGGTGTTGGAAGACCGGAGTCTCCGGTCTTGCTGGGTCATGGATGGCCTAGGTCATTCAGATGGGCGGTCCGGAGGCTGGTCCGGAGATTGGCCAGAATCTCCGGTGTAGACCGGAGTCTCCCGTCTACAAACCGGAGTCTCTGGTCTGACTTTTCTACAATGGTCAGAAAACGGTTCGTGGAGGGATCTGCCTATAAAAAGGGACCCTTATCTTCTTCCTCCAGTTGCTCGAGCTGCTCAAGAACACCAACTCCATTAGAGCCACCAAATCTACAAGATCTCTTCATCCAACCATCCAAAGTCATTGATCTTTGGAGAATCGAAGGAGGAGGCCTTGATCTACATCTTCACAAAGAGAGATCTTCATTTCCCCCTCATTCACTTGAGGGCCCCCAAGCTCTAGTGTTTCTTTGGAAACCCTAACTTTGGTTTGGTTCTTACAAGCTTGTCTTTGATTTGTCTTGACAGCTTGCTTGTATTTGGGAGCCTCCAATTAAGTTGTGGACGTGTGCCCTGAACTTGTTGTAAAGGTGCCGGCTTCCACCTCGAAGGTTGCCGATATAGTGGAAGGTGGATAGAGCCCGTTGGGGTGAGATTCATCGGAGAACAAGGGAGGCCTCTCGTGGCGTTGGTGGTTTGAAACCACCCCCTCTCCAAACGTAGACGTAATTCCCCTCAAAAGGAAGGAACTACGGGAAACAAATCCTTGTGTCTCCGCATCCACCACTTTGGTACTTCTATCCTTTACCGCACTTTACTTACTTGTTCTTGCTTGTCTTGTGTTAGCTTGTGCTCATTTGTCATATAGGTAAATTCACCTTAGTTGCATTATCTAGAGAATTTACCTTATTGTCAAACCCTAAATTGAAAAAGAAAGAAAATTTGAGGTAGCACCTATTCACCCCCCCCTAGGTGCCCATGCGATCCTTTCACCTGTGATTGCAGTGCTAGTCCCTGGATCGAATTTCTAGCACCCACAGTTTAAGATGAAGTACACAAATACAAAGGTCATTATTACATCAAAATTCCAGGAGTACAATAGTTCTTACAACTCACTTAGCCCAAGGCTAACAAATAAAGAGTTCTCATTACATAGCATATAGATAAAGTCTTCATCTTCATGTGCCACAGGCAAACATGTTGAGTGTAGACTCATAACCCTACTCACCATCAGAGTAACCTGCAACATAATAAGTTACAGCCACAAGGGGTCAATACAATTGGAATTGTATTGGCAAGTGATACCATAGTTATAAAGTAGAGACTAACATCTACATGAATTTGGCTAAGTGTGGATCAGGCTGGCTTTGCTCAAATAAGGTTTATCCTACTAGTTTGAAAATACTAAGTTTTGTTTTACAAAACACCAAGGAACCACCAATATACATTGGTGAACCTCAACCCTTGTTCACCCAAAAAAATTAACTTGGAGAAATTGGGATGAGGAGATTTTTGACCATTTCAATGTCTTTGATGCTCAAAATGTCCATAACCGGGGACACAACTAAGTACTTAGGTTTTACCCTCTCGAGAGGTGGTGCACTTTCCCCACAAGACTCGACATGCATCAAGACAAGACTTTTCAGAAGCAATCCATCAGACCACCATGGACATGTTCCATCCTATCAACTCTACCACCATCTGTCCATCTGGATGAGTTATTGCAACTTAGTTGGTCAAGACAGAGCCCATATGCCATGTGGTTGCACTGGAAGCTTCGCAACACAAAACATCTCAAATCTATTTGTTCCTGGGTGGCCATCCACAAGTGTGATACACAGGGTAAACCATAGAAATGGGCCCTGTGTAACCACTCAACACAAACCATACAAGTCCCATTCCACCAAGGTGTTTCATTAACAAGGTTGTTTTCTTAGTCAAAAAACACTTAGGCATAAACTTTCTATAATATCATAACATGAATTACCACCCACTAATTCTAATAACAAGTCTAAGCATTCTAGCATACATTGTCTCCAAACTTAGGAAAATTCTACCAAGATATAATCTATAGGGTCTTCCATAGCATAGCAATATATTTGAAAACTATCATGCAAGTTCTACCAAAATAGTACTAATGCAATAGGTAAAATATTAGGACATAAGATGAAATATAACTTGCCTTGGTAGCTAGGGGAATAGGTACAATCTTCACAATCACACACTTCACAATCCACAAAATCTACACAACAAAATTCAAACAAAATATATACAAATCAATATAACACTCAAAAATAATATAAATGCATGCAAAAATGCAATGAGGTGCATAACACATTTTTAAAACCAAACTCTACAGTACACAAGATAAAGTATACATTCTAAAGTCTAAATATCACAAAAACCACTTTAAAATAATATACTAAATAATTTTTATAGCCAAAGTAGCCCTATAAATGTCTCTGCATAAAAATATAACTTTTCAGAAACAAATGACCGAAGTAATTCCATAGATGCAAAGTTCACATTTTTCTAAATCCATAGACACCTAATTTGTATTTTCATGAAATACAGATCAAATGTTATAAATTTTGCAAGTTAAATCAACTAATAGATCAAATCTGGATTTTAAATCAAAAACCCAGACACGCGGCACACTCTGATTGGCCCGTACCGGTTCACGTGGATCATGCGCGTGCACCGTCAGATCTAAGTGGCATTGTGCGGCTCAGATCTGCCCGTACATGTTCGCGCTGGCGTCTATTCTAAACCGCTGGATCTAGATCCAACAAATCTAATCAACCTGACCAAAACCTAGCGGCGCTAATGGCGAGCACGGTGGTAGTGCGTTTGACTTCAGTGTTCCGGCGAGGCCAGGGCATAAGGGAGGGAGCTTAGGGTCTTACCGAGGTCGCGGAGAAGGGGTGGTTGCAGTGGTGGTCACGAATGAAGGAGGGGCGCACAGACACGACGAGGATTGCTCGTCGGAGTTGAGCTGAGCGCCGGGTGCTTGCAGATGTTGACAAAGGCGAGCTCCTAGTGCACAAGAGAGCAAGCGGCAAGAATGAGGAGGTGCACAAGAATATGGAGAGAAAGGTCGTGTCAACTAGAGGGCAAGGCGCGCACGAGACTCACTGCAATCGGTCACCGGAGTATGTCGAGACAGCGGCAGTGCGAGGCAAAATCTGTGTAGCCTGGTGGCGCTCAGGGGTGGTTGAGTGGGGGGAAATGGAGCGGGGGGAGAGGGGGTTAAGTAGCAGGTCGAGGGGGAGGGAATAACGCACGCATTCATGCGCTTTGAAACGATTTGATTTGGGAAGAAACAGCAGCAGCGGAGAGGGTCGTCGCGCGTTGATTGAGGACGAAGGAGGTGACGAGGAGGTGGGGTCCACCTGTCAGCGAGGGGGTGTGACGCTGCAAGGTGAGAAATAGAGGGGAGAGGGGAAAAACTCGGGTGGGCTAGATGGACTGCGGGGTGGGCTGCGGTAGTTGGCTGGTTTGTTTCTATTGTTTCCTTTTTCCTTTTTCTTTTTCTGATTTGATTTTCCAAATGAAATTTGAATGAACAAATTAGATCCAAATCAAGTCAAATTTTAACCAAAATTTTGTGAGATGCTTCTAGTGTTTAAAAGTGTGTTAAACACAACAAACCACTCCAAAAAAATTTGGGGCACTAAAAATAAAAATAAAAACACAATCTGCCCTTCATAAGAAAGGGGTTTTAAAAATAGGGTTTTAAAATTTGAAATTTTTTGTGCAATTCTCACATGCTATGATAATATGAATGCAATGATGATGTTTTGGTTTTGATGAATTTTGGGATGTTACAACATTAGTGCATTCAAAATAATAAACCTTGGGGTTTAGTTTCAACACAAGTAAAACTTCCATTAGAACACAAGCTAGTGTAGCAATCCCTTTAAAAATCTCAAGTGATCAAGGAGAACTCAAAAATAAACCGATAAGAGGACAATGCAAATAATGGCAGAAATCTGTTAAAATAGACCAGCAGGAAAAAAATGATTTTTTCGAAGATCTTCTGTTGCTTCAATCGAAAAGTGTTGAACTAACAAAAGATAGATAACAACCTGGGTCATTTACTCAGAAAAGTTATAGCTCAATCCGACATATAGATAGTTTCACGAATTTTTACAGTGAAGCACAAAAATCTGTTTCGGGACAGCAACTTCCCCAAATCTTACTTCTATCTCATTACAGGTTATTCTTGGCACAAAAATCACACAAAAAGGATAAGGATAGGTTATTACAAAAGTAATAACTTCCAAGACTCAATAAAACTATTGGGTTATCTTCCAAGAAGTACTTTTCTTTAACGCCTTTAAGTTAGGCATGATAATTTTGATGATGCTCACACAAGAAATATGAATTGAAGTAAAATAGAGAATCAAGAAGAAAATTCAAAACACGTTTAAGTCTAACCCACTTCCTATGCATAGGAATCTTGTATGAAAATAAATTCACAAAGAACAAAGTGGCAGGCATAGGAAGATAAAACAAGAGTAACTTCAAAACTTTCAGCACATAGAGAGGTGTGTTAGTATCATGAAAACTTCTACAACCATATTTTCCTCTCTCATAATGATTTTAAATAGCATCATGAACAAACTCAACAATATAAATATTACACTCATCCTCCTTTGGTAAGCATGGAGGGCGATCAAATAAGGTATTAGTTGAAGATTTACTCTTATTGGGAGGTAGACATGGGTAGCTACTCCATTCTTCCTCCTCTTAATCATCACTCTCCTCTTTTTCATCCAATGAGCTTCCAGTTTTAGCAATTTCTTCTTCCATAGGCTCCTGCAAGGCATTAGTCTCTTCCATTGGTGGAGAGCATCTATTAAGATATTTAAAAATATAGCCATTTTCTCCCTTGTAATTATCCAAGCAAAATTCAAGTATATCATAAACCTCATATTTATAAGGTGCACCATCAGTATTTGCAAGCAAATAAGCAAGTTCGAATGCACCCTTCCAAGCAATAAATTCTTCAATTTGTTCCACATCATAAAAGTCATAATTTACCTTAACATAAGAAGATATGCTAACATTACCAGTATACTCAAATTGAAAATGGAGGTGTTTATACCTCCTACACCAACAAGATTTATCAAAGCAATAAGTAACATTATAAGTAGAGCACACGTTTCTAGCAATGGTATACAATTTATTAATTTGTTCCCATAAGTGTTTCCCTTTTTGTGACAAGCGGTGTTCCTTATAATAATATTTTTGTTCTTCTGAGAACCCACCTTGCCAATAAGATCTAGTTTCAAAGAAACCAACCATCGATAGAAAGCATGACAAAGCAAGGCAATAACAGACCAACAACTATAGTAGGAACAATTTTTTTGTGTTTTTGGTAAGAAAAAGCAAACCAAACCAAAATATTTTTTTTGTATTTTTGAAAGAAAGAAACAAGCAAAACAAAGAAAAAGAAACTAAGCAAAACAAAAACAAAAACAAAGTAAAGAGAGTGGTTATGAGAGACACCCCTTGTAAAGTTGTCCTTAACCTCCCCGACAATGGCGCCAGAAAAATCTTGATGTGGTGCCCCTCCATCTCTCCTCTGGACTCCATGTTTGTTCTGGTAAAATATTGACTTTGTCTTTTGTCCCGTCCAATTCCGAGAATATTTACTTACTAGCTTTTCTAAAACCGAAAACAGCAGAAAACAGGCAACTGGCACTTCGACATCTTGTTAATAGGTTAGTCCTAGAAAATGTATAAAAATACCTCAAAGTGTAGACAAAGCACAGCAAAGTTGATACTAAACAAGCATGGAACATAAAAAATTATAGATATGTTTACGACGTATCAACCACTTGCTTAGTGCACTCACTAGTACGACAGCCCTTGGGCCGAGCAGCATCAACAGACTTCCTCTTCTTGGCATCACTAGTGTCTTCCACAATCTCATCCTTGTACGCATTCTCATGGTCGGAGTCTGGAAGAAGAAGAAAAATAATGGCAAATAAAGGGTAAGCATACATTTCACGTCGAAGGAGGAATCCATAATGTTAGGTTTGGACAAGTGCAAAGTCGCAAAAAAGTGGGGACACGCAGTTCAGCGAGCAATCTAGCAGAGGCGGGTTACACGTCGAATCGTCCGGCGACAGAGCCGACTCATCGAAACGTGTCACAAGATGGTCCGGCTCCAGGTCCGCTACCGCCTAAACACACATCGAAATGTCCCTGGGTAGCCAAAACTGTGGCAATGTCCTAAACAATCACGAAAAATGTCTCAAATACTTGTGTAAACCTAGCCATGAGTAGAGCAGAAACCTTGAAAGAACATGGTTGGCTCCACAACCAACAAGGGTAACCCTAGATCTAACCCTATGTGGTGTACATCCAAGAACATAGAAGCAAACTAGGGGAGATCAAGAGAAGGAGGGGAGAGAGGAAATACCCGAAGAAGACATGGTCCCCTTGCCCCAACTAGGAAAGAAGAGATGGGCCTCAAGGGAAATGCGGTGACCCATCATACCACTACATGATGTAGTACACTATAGTCGTTCACATAACACCAATGAAGCATCGTTCACTAGTATTACATCCCTCATAGTGGTACAATAGAAACACAACATATCCAAGACACAACTATAGGTTACAACTTGAATCTTTACAAAAGATCTAGAGAACACTCTAAGTTATAGAGAGATAAATAAATTCTTACAAAGAAGAACCATAATTAACAACTCACTACTATCATGCTAATAATATTAGCATCTAACTATTTGGCTTGCATTGCTGCTATTGCAATACTCTATAAAAGTAGGTTCTATGGCTAGAGATTATACTCCTATTTAATGAACAACTTTGTCTTCACTTTCTTTGATGTATATGTTAACTTCTTCGACTTCATTGAAGAAATTGAGCTTTTGGTGATGATTCCCTTGAGCATAAGTTGATGTACACGTCGTCTGTATTAGCTTCAGAATCTAGCAAGGGTTAAGAAGATATGTTGAGTACGAGCGTACTCACCAAGTTCACAAAAAATGAGTGTTTGATGCACTATCTACAGCCAAAGACCATAGGTCATAGGCAATGTAGGTTTTCGTAAACATTTGTTCAAAGGTTCATTTTATTCTAAAAGGCTATGTCCGTCAACCTTTACAGGTTTACCAAAACTTTCATGGAGTTCCTTTCCTGCCGTGTTCGTAGCTCCTTCCTAGAATAGGGAGTAATAAGGTATAATTCTTACACTCTACAGAGGTGTGTTACTTTACCCATGAGAGACCTTAGCCTTGATTCACAACCAAGTCATGAGCTTGTCCACACTTCCTTGGTATGGGCCCAATCTAAGATCCAAGCCAATCACTACCCTTCTCCGCGATGCCGCATGTCTCCTTGGTGTACGCCATGCCCACATATTGAATTACAGCAATGGTTAGTACTGACCGTTCAGATGCCAGAACTACCATGGGACGTTGAGGGATCCCACCCATATGCTACATATCATGTACAAACTACATAATCACGCTATAAGGATAACAACCACAACCTGCACATCTGGCTACATGCGAAAGGAAGAAGATCCAGCTGACTTCTTCGTCCCATTCCAAATCTCATGGTTAACGCGTAATATATGGCGCAAGAATCACCGGCGACATTGGTTGTTAAGTCCTAGATAATATGTTCCTTTAACACCTAAACTTTCATAGTAGGTTATTACCTCTTGGTAAATAACCTATAATCATATTATTATAAAAATAATGTTTTTGACCTTTTTGAAATGCAGGTGATGACAACACTGGATTTGCAAATATGTGATAGAAAATAACCGAAGGACATGAGCAAGTGTGAACTTGCCTTTTGTGATTGCAAGATTATGCACTCACGGTCTTCGATATAATAGAAGATCCAATATCTGAAATCAGCATCATTGGTCTAGTAAGGACTAATGTTTTACAGAAGCAAGATGCTATTATGCATAAGTAATGTAATTCATTTTGTAAAACCCTGAGGTAATTCCCCAATAATATGAATGAGTTAAATTTAGGTGGTGCTATTAAGATTTGGTTATTTTCAAGTTTACTTCACCAGTAATTATATCTTCAAAGCATTTGGGTTTTAGCATGCAAAGTATATACATCGAGTATAATAACATTCTAAGATTGAGGTGAATCGCTATATGGCAATTAGGATGAGAGTTAATGTGTTAAGTTCTTAAGTGTTGAAGAACTTATTATGAGATTATTGTTTGAAGAAGAAAAAGAAGAACATTTGAAGAAATTAGTGGTTAGGTTAGGTTAATCAATCTTGAAGGTTACTAGGGTTTATATTAGGGTTTTTGATGGTTACAAATGATGTGGAGTTATTATATTTTAATTGGTTGTATAAGTGACCAAAGATAACTATAAAATCATGAATAAACTTCAAATAAGATGTTTATGAGTGTTTAGACCAAAGTTAACTATAAAACTAGAAGTGAATCTTAATGTGTAGTGAGTTTAGAACATCATCAAATTTTAGGGTTTTGACAAGTATAATTATGGATGTGGGATCATTCACTTTCAATTTAAGTGAATGGTGAGTTTAATAACATGCAGCTTATTAATGGGAGCATAATTAGATGATCTTAGTAATTTTTAGTAATTGAAGTCGTGTTACTAATGATTAGGAGATAAATATCATTCACCATATTATATGTGAGTGATACACATTATTAATATAAAAGTGGTTGGTTTTAATTTGATTTGAGATTTTAAAAGAGTATCATAAAGTTAATGGTTATACTTAAGCCTGATTATGAATCCAAGTTATCGTTTTGGAATTAGTATTTAGATATAAAAGATTTAAGGTTTTATATAAAAGTGATTATTTCTTACTTAAGAAATGTTTTTAAAGAATTTACCAAATAGATATTTTATAAAATATCTAAGGATTTATTACTTTAAAATCTTGGAAACCATTCTAATAATATATTTAATATTTTTCTAGTAGAATATATTTATTCAAAAAATTTAAAAATATTTTTATTTATTTATAAGTATTATTCTTATGTTTATAAAATTCCATAAAGGATCAAATGTCTTTGAATACTTACTTCAAATTTTATTTACAAAATAATTAGGTTAGTATTTTTATAAATAGTAGATTTATTTTTATACAAAAAAATGATTTTTATTGATTTTTTAGGGTTTCCTTATTTAAATTTATTTTATTTAGGATTTCAGTATCTTTAATATTTAGTTGTATTATATTAGTTTAAATAAGTAATGTTATATGTTTCCCAAGTAGTGCTTATTTTTTGATCATTTTGATATATTACATGTATTTTTAAGATTTTTATTTATTTATCTAGAACTAAAACAATCTTAATGTTATTTTGGTAATTCTTATTTCCTTTTTCTTTTTTACTTATTTTCTTGGTATTCCTTGGACCCACCAGTCAGTCTGGCCCATGGTTGGGCTAGACCAACCTGGTTAGTGGACCGAGCCGGTCAAACCGACCCGCTCGATCTAGCTCGTTTCCCCCTCGCGACCAACCTCTCCCTTTCGTTTGATCCTCTTTGGTGATGCCATGGCGCCGCCGCGATTGCGCTCTGATTCGGGCCGGCTTCGGCCATTCCAGCCTCTACCGCTGTTCTTTTTGACCAAGTCGATGTTGCCATATTGATTAGTCCGCTTATATTCGTCGCACGAGCTCTTTCTCCTACCCTACACCGACGAGTGGGGTTGTGGCCCTGCTCACGGTGTTATGCTCCATTGATTACATGGTGCTGCCTTGGTGAACTAGCGATGTGGTGCCTGGCCATGACATTCTCCTCGTGCTACTACAGCTGTTGGCATGGCTCAGCACGGTGCAACGCGATGACGCTCCTCTTGTCATCGTGATGTCATGTTGTGCTCCGCCTCTCTGTCATCGCCACTGCTACTGCTTCTTCGGTGAGCTTGGACTCGTCTTAGGTAGGTACCCCTTCTTCTCTCTCTACTTTTTTTACTTTTCCCCTCTCTACTAGGAACCCTAGAATCCTAGCAACATTTGATGATGATTGGTCTACTCTTGTTGTCTAATTTTGACCTAGGTGTTGGCAGGACGGCAGGGGTACGTGCAACCCCAGTGACCTTGATCTTTTTCCATTGGACTGCTTATTGGGGTGATGTGGTTGATGGTGTGGTATTGGAGTGGTAGTGTTGTGTTTGTGTTGCATTCGAGGGTACGTCGGTGCTACCATCACCGCAACCTCGTAGACGTGCTGCTACATGCCTTCATCACGCCTACGCTCCAGGTGCTCGGCACCCTCAGTGAGTTCCGATTTCCTCGTGATCAACCTTCGTGTTGATGGCTCTGATTCACAGTTGTGCTATGGTTATGTGTTGGTGATCTATTTCTAGCTGAGGTTCTTTAATTTGGATGAGTAAGTGCCCTGGTGGTACTGATTTGGTTAGTAGTTCATCTGCTAGTGTTGGTGATTGGGTTTACAGCCCTTATGGATCCATTTTCTACAGGTGTTGAGACATTAAGGATATACTACTAGTGATGCTTTATTGGATCTGATGCCTCAACTTAGATTATTAAATCATTCTTGGCCAAAGTATTAAATCTGTAAAATGAACTTGTGATGTTCTGAATTTGGTGGTTACTGAAACTATACTCTGATGATGATTAATATCATGTATCAACAGTTTAATTACTGGAAATTACATGATTTCTAGTTGTTTAACTAGAAAGATGATTTTAAATGGCTATCCACTTCTGATAGATCAATGATGTGCAAATGTGTCTTTGAATTCAATTGAGGTATGAACTTTGGTTATAGTGCCATACCATCCAATGATGACAGTAGTATCTTGAATGATTTCTAGCTAATTAGCTAGACAGATGATTTACAGAATTTCTTAAGGCTTGCAGATAACTTAATGTGGTGCTTGGCCTTTTGCACATCTGATTTGTGGTTGCTTTTGCTTATTAAGATTTTCCTTGTGCCATTTAAAATTAGTGGCTTCTACTACTTTGGGAATATGCCACTGTGGTGCCTCATTAGAGTGTGCACAGTGGTGATCCCATGATGGTATGATCTGCTGATTTTGCCCTGCCAATGATGCAAAAGACGGAGGCATTAATATTCATAAGAACAAATAGTTGCTTGGTTGGCTTCTAACTCTCTATGATGAATTCAGATAGCACTTCTATGCAATTCTGAGAGATAAACTATTCTTCTAACTCTCCTAGACAGATTCTAGTTGTAGAGTAGTTGAATAGATATTGATTTGCAACAACCCCCTTTATCCCCTTGTTTCTAATGGTGAAATAAAACAAGAACATATACTATGCATGATTAGTGGTTTAGCAAACTGTTGTTGTTGTTGTTGCTGCTGCTGAAGCTTGACTGTATCTTGTGGTTGCTTGTTGATCTTGTGAAACTACTGATGTGTATCTGCTCCCCTGGATATTGCTAATCTCCTCTAGGGAATTTGATTTGATCCCTCTTGAGATGCAATGGATCTTGGCCTCTTTCTTCCACCTCTTGATGTGGCTCATGAACATGTCCTGCCTTTCCTGATGCTTTTAGCACTAGATCTTGATCTAGAAATCCATGTACCATTTGATGTTGGTGTAGATGGATGGATCAGGTACAAAATAGTGGTGTTTCTTGGTCTTGTGGCCTTCTCCACCTTAATCCAGCTGTTGGCTTGCTCCTGGATTGACCTTGATCTGCTCCTAGATGGATTATCTAAGCAACCAGGGTGTTGGCGATGATTTGGTGGTGCATTGGAGTGCTCTCCTTGCGTGGAGATAGAAAGGCTGGTTGTTGGGGAGGATCTGGTGATGAACTAAGATGAACTGGGCTCTTGGTGGTCTGATATTGAAGTGAACGTGTGGAGTTTGCCTAGATGATGTCTTACAGTTGTGTGCTCTGCTTTTATAATATTATGCTGAGAAGGACAACACATCACTTATATGTGATTAAGTTGCTTACAGTTGGGCCCCATATGGTGCAAGTTTCCATTCCTGGGACTTGTGCCTATGGATGAGCTCTGCTTGGAACATATTTGTTATGGATGTGCTTTGACTGGCTTGGTATTATCTTGGCTTGATACTTATTTTTATGCTACCAAGTGGTTATTTAATGGTGAAACTTGCCCCTCCCAGGCCAATGATGCACTAGTCTGAGGCAAACAATTGATGATAAGAACAGATTCTCCAAACTGGTTCCCTTTTTGAAATACTCAATGATGATTTTAGGCATATCATTTGTTTTCTTAATCTGAGAGTAAAACTAATACACTAACCCTTCTCTTATTCTTTTATCTTTGTTTGTCTTTTCATTTTGTTTTGCAGGTATCAAGACCAAAAAGGAAATCTTCACAACATGAAGATTTATATTAGGACTTCTTCTATTATTCTTGTAATTCTTTTTTACTTCGGATATTGTAATTGATTATTATGGTAGTAAAGCAAATCATTTCTTCCTATATTGAAATTTCTCTTCCACTTTCATTTTCTATTTGGGCAATTGTAAATACATTGTAATATTTTTTTATGTAATAAAGTTTATCATTGTAACTTCAATTCCATTTTTGTATTCCTTATTATTATTATTATGAAAGAACAATGTAACATTATTAATGTAATAACTATTCTTTCTTTCTCTTTCAATTACTTTTATTGTAATTTATTTTTCACTTTTATTGTAATTTCTTTTTTCTATTAGAATACATGTGAAATCATTGTAATATTTGTATTAATGTAATAAATTATTTCTTTATTCCTTTATTTATTTATTTTAGTTACTTTTTATTGTTTGTCTATGTATTATAAAATCATATTACTTTGTTCAAGAATTTACATTCCATTTCTCCTAAGTATTTAAATATTCCATAATTCAAGTTGTGAATTTTTCTAAATTCATTTGAATTCAAATTTGAAATTCAAATACATGTTTGAATAACTCCCCTCCTAAACAAATAATTCTACAAAGGTCATGTCGAAATCTATCGCAATTGCGCTGACATTTCTATCAGAACAAGAGATATCTCGATCACTCTATGGCCTTTTAACTTTGCGATAATTCCTAGGATTTTCTTATGCATGAATGCAATGCACACACATGTGTACTCTATATTTCTAGGTGCTAATCCTGGGATGTTACAGTCTCTCCCCCTTGAACTCAACTTCGTCCCTGAAGTTCGTATTCTCTTATGTTTTGGCGGTAGTGGCAAAAAAAAAAAGGGTCGCAACTCCTTTTCGCTACACATAAAAATAGATTTCGAAAATCCATTTTTTTTAAGAATCCTCTTTTTTTGTTCTTCCACCCATGAAGGAAATAAGAAAAAAGGGTATGTTGCTACTCTTTTGAAAGAAAAAAGAACCATAATATCTATCTTTCAAAATCTATCTTTCAAAACTGACCATCGTGAAGCATAGCACTTCTCCCAATCCATACTGAAGATAATTGGTGTATCTTTATTCAAACTTTTCCTGGAATCCTCTTTTGATTTGAAATTGGCCAACTGAAAAAAATTTATAAAGGGCTTTCTTATGAATTTTTAACACTCTTGCCCTATCAGGTCCTTTCTGAGTGTCTTCCGATTAGGCATCTATTCGAGAAATGTTTGAGTTCTAGAAAATCTTTACTTGGATAAGATTCTAGTTTATACTTTGTCCAACTATAGCCTTGGCTCTAATATTAACCTATTTATGGTATACTTAGTCCTTATGGCTTACTAAGAATGTTTTGGACTCATTTAGTCCACACCACTCATAGTTTCTTATTCCTCATTACAAGTCTGTTTTGGTACTTTGTATCCACTTCGGAGTAATTAGATCCTTGATTACCTTTCTATTTGTTTTTTTCAAGGTTAAATAACCTAATCTTTTCCGAGCTTTTAATCTTATTAAGATTTAATAGGTTTCTTAACAACTTCTTCATTTCTCCTCCAACTTCCTTTATTGCCAAGCTGAAGGTCTTCCTCTTACTATCTTGAGGTTTAAATCTTGGTTTCCTTACTATCATACTTCCTAGAGTCCCATTAACCTTATGAAAATAAGGTTTGGCTGGTTCATGGTTTAGGATTTGTATTTAACCTTACTCCAAATATCGAATCTCGATGCTTCTTCATTATTCACTCTCCCCTCGGAGTTTTCTAACACCCTTTGACTCCTGAATACACAACTATATGTTTACATGGTTAGGACCTTGGTCTATTTGCAAGCCCGACTTCGTGAAACGTCTCTAAAGGCGATTGCTTTAATTTCATACTTCTTTATATCTTATTTAACTTAGGCCAAGTTTTATGCTCTTTATGATATACAAAGATGATCCAGTTAACTAAATCAACCAAATACCAACTGCAGTCCAACCTAGGGTGTATGGATTACCCTAAGGTTCTCAACTTGCTATTGGTATTCTCTCTGAGATTTTAGAGCTTGAGTACCATTTTTGTTCCAAAGCTCCTTTGTACTTATTAATGGTGCTTCCATGATCCGGGTACAACTACTTCATCATCTATTTAGCAACATCATCTACTTTGGGTGAACTTAAGTTCATCACTTTAGGTTACTACATACTTTTTATGTATGAATCTTCCTTCTTATGACTAACTAATAATGATCTGAACTTGATCCATCCTTCACATTGTGTTGATAGTCCTTATACTTAGCTTCATTCTTCAAGCAAATCTTCAACTTGGTCTTTCGAACTCGTCACTCCCTTACACGAATTCCCTTATTGTAACATCCTTAAAATCATGATTTCAAAGTTTGCATATCATTCATGCATGCATATAGAATTGAGATCAATTTAAAAACTCATTTCAGAAAAACAAAGCACATAGTGCTATCATTTCATGTGAGCAAACTTAAATCAAATGGCCATCCCCATTTGAGAGTTTGAATGTTTTAAAACTAGGTTGTTTGTCTCCTTTGTTGAATGGATTGAGTGTGGAATTTGAACCAAGCTTTACAAAATGGGAATGGTTCAAAAACCATTTTTCAAACATTTGCAAATCAAGTGCAAAGCTCCTGATATTTTGTTTCTCCAAAAATGACCAAGCCTTTGCAAAGTAACCACATGGTTTTATGCCTTGATTTGAGACTGTTGCACACTGCAAAAACCCTAGAAATATTTGAATTCAAAAAGAGTTTGAATTCATTTGAAAACCATTCCTGAAAATCAAAACAGAAAAAGAAAAAGGAATAAACAAAAGAAAAGGGCCAGGCGCTCCTATTCTAGCCCAGCAGCAGAACCGGCCCAACTAGCCCACCCGGCCACTCTCTCGTTCGCTCGCACGCGCGGACACACCCACACAGACGCTGACACCCAGACCCCGCCCCCTCTCCGTCTCACTCGCTGACTGGTGGACCTCGCCAGCTCACCCTCGTCTTCCCCAAATCGCGCCCGACCCCGTCGCCGGCCGTTTCCTCCGCCCATCACTGCCGCGATTGATTCTTCGTTTAATTGCCTTGATTCCGCGCTTAATCGCCGCTCCCCTCTCGCCTACATAATCCCCTCTGCACCGCGGTCATTTCCCCCCACTCTCCTCGCTCACTCCGCCACCAGGCTGCGCGCATTTGACCTCGAAACCCCGCAGTACCGACGACTCCGACGACTGATTCCGGTGAGCCTCGATCGCCCCATCCTCTCTGGTTCAAGCTATCTTGTCCAACATGATCTGGTGCATCTGCTGACGCCTCTAGTTTGCTTGCTCGTGACCCAGGTCATCATTTCCGTCCACGCACGTAACCATCAGCGCCGCCGCTCGACTCCGGCGAGCAATAGCGGTAAGTTCCGAGCGCCCCTTGCCCCCTCTTTCATACAAGAATGTTCGCCTTCGTCTTGTACATCTCCTGACCCCTCTGGTTCGTGCTAGGGCGACGCCAAACCTCAGCAACAACCTCGACTGCAAGCAACAGACGCCGCCGCAACTCCGACGAGCCCCAGCAACCGTACCCGTGCGCCCCTTCCCAAGCCATCGCCACCTTGAGCTTCAGCAGCCCCCTGCAGTTCTGGTAAGCACACCCATTCTTCCCCGGGCAACCTAGAACGCCAGCGCCGCCGCTGACAGACGCGCCGCCGCCGCTAGCGCCGCTCGTATTTGGTCAAAGCGATTAGGACCGTTAGATGCAGATCCTGCGGCTGAAATTAGAACTTAAGCGAAGAGGTAAGCGCGCATCTGAGCCACCAGATCTGACTTAGATCCTACGGCCGCAGAGCTCGATCCGTCCGAACCGGTACGCGCCAGTAGGGTTAAGACACGTGGCTAGGGTTTGATTCAAAAACAGATTTGAAATCAGATTTAGATCCAAAATTGAAATGGCTATAACTTTTGATTTCCACGTTAGATTTTTACAAATTTTATATCGTTGGAATCAGGGAGACAAGCCCTTTCTGTTTATGCAATGTGTTTAGTAAAAAGTTTCTTTTAAAATGACTTTTTTATGCAGAAACTTGTTTAGGACTAGTTTGAGTATAGAATTTGTTTAGTAATTTGTTTTAGTGCTAAATAAGTTTGGTTTAGCAAGTTTTTGACTTAGTTATGTTTTAGTATCTTGCATTTGCTTGGTTGGGTTTTAAATTCATCACTTAGCATTTTTGCATACATGCATATATTTATGATTGTATATGAATTGTGTGTAATTTTGTGCTACAAATTTTTGTGTAGATTTTGGTGCTAGTGATTGTGATTGTGAAGAGTGCTACTCTCCCCATTACCAAGGCAAGTGGTACTTCATGAATATTTCCATCCCTATATTTTGTACAAGCATTAGAAATATTTTGCTAAGTCTTGCATGTTACTATTTTGCCAAGTGTTATGTTGGGAAATCCTAAGTAGTTGTAGAATTGCTAGGAAATTTCCTAAGTTAAGTTACTATGCCATGCTTAGCCTAGCTAGTAGCAAACAAGGGTTTGTAAAGTATATACATGTTATGATGAAAATATTTCTAAGTCTTTGGACTTATGTTTTCTTAATAAAACAACTAAGTCAATGACTCTCCTGGGTGGAATGGGACTTGAATGGTGGTTTTTGGTTGAGTGGTTACACAAGGCCCATGGACATGGTTTACCTTGTGTATCTCACTTGTGGTATGCCACCCAGGCACAAAGGGATTTTAGAGGCCAAGTGTTGAGAAGCTTATAGTGCAGCCACTTGGCAATATGGGTTCTGCCTTGATCATATAGGTTGCTAGAACTTAGTCATTTGGACAGTTGGTGGTAGTGGGATGATAGGTTGGAACACGTCCATTTGGCTAAGGGAAGGCTTCTGAAAGGTCCTATCTTGGGAAACCAAGTCTGGTGGGGAAAGTGCACAACCTCTGCAGATGGAAAATCTAAGTACTTAGCCAAGTCCATGGCAATGGACAACTTGAGCATCCAGACATGGAAGCTATCAAGAATCTCATCACTCCAACTTCAAAAGTAAAACTTGTGGGTGAACAAGGGTGAAGGACCCCAATGTCTATTGGTGGTTTCTTAGGAAAGTTTTTGACAAAGTGAAACTTAGTGATTTCAACTAATAGGAAAAAACCTATTTTGAGCAAAGCAAGCCAAGCTACACTTAGCCAAAATGCATATAGTAATATAGTCCACTTAAAATTTACTAAGGTATCACTTGCCAATACTATTCCAAAGTATTGACCCACTGTGGCTGTAACTTGTGATGTTGCAGGTTACTCCGATGATGATTAGGTGTCATGAGTCTACACTCAACATGCTTGCCTGTGGCACATGAAGATGAAGACTTATGTTTATTTACTTATTCCAAAACTCTTGTATTAGGCCTGTGGCCTTGAGTTGTAAAAGACTATGTTTTATCTCTGGAATGGATGTAATAAATGACCTTTGTATATGTGTACTTCATCTTAAACTGTGGATGCTAGCAATGATTCAGGGACTAGCATTGCAATCACAGGGATCCTTTTCCTTTACAAAGGAGGGATCTTACACTTATCTATCTAGGTCTATAACATCAAGTAATAACTTGATAATGCAACATGCATTTGCACACAAAGTCAAACTTCATGTACAGATCTAGTCAATCAAGAAGATCTAAGAAAAACTAATAAATCCAAAAGTGGTACATATAATACACATTATTCTAAGCCCATAGTATAGTAATTGAGTATAACATCTCTAGAATTCAGGCTTAGTTTTGTAGTATATGACACCTACTCATATAGGTTTACATCGTGATACTTAGCACTTAAATGGTCAAACTATTGTTTGCCTCATAATTTACAAAAATTGCTCAACTACAACAGGATAATTTTAAGCAAAGTGGCCTAAATTTGGTTTTGACTTACTTTTGTCTCACTTTTGGAATGACTAACTATAACCAACCTTTCTTTATTTTGTAAACTAACCTCACATGATCTCTCGAAAAGGCTAACAATATTCTGTTTACTACTTTAAACCAAAGATTATCAGAGATTTATACATTTATGACTTCTATCATGGTTCTACTCTGTTCTATACTTACTCTACTTCAAGATAATTTACTAATTACTTGTCATATTTAGACCTACATCATGGTTTCGGAGCTAATCTCACCATGATCTTGTTAAGTTTTACCTATTCATTAGGGTTTATAAGCTAGTTTCACTATGCAGACTCTTCTTCTTATCTTGCTATTAGTGATTCTTAATAACATTCCACTTCATCACATAGAATTATCAAGTGAATCCCACATGATTTACTTTCCATTACAACTATACATGCTCTAATGGTCTTCATTATGTTGTCTAGCATTATCAACTAATAATAAGATTTTACCGTCTTACTTGAATTCTATGATTAGAATAAACCATTTGAACTACTTCATATAATATCCTAAACTTAGTCATAATATACTTCATGTTTTAACTTTCTTAATACATCTTAATGGTGTTATACCTTCTTAGAAATAGCACTACACCGAGAAAAGATGGATCACCACTCCTAAGAAAGATGACTTAAGCATCTTTTGAAAAAGTTATCCTCAAGTGGATACTCATCACAAGTCATAAGAATGTTTGGTTTAGATAAAATGGTTTCCTATAGTTACTATCCAACCTATATATCTCCTAAAAGGGTTTTAATCCTAAGGTCAAAGCATATGCTCTGATACCAGCTGCGGTGACCCATCATACCATTGCATGATGTAGTACACTATAGTCGTTGACATAACACCAATGAAACATCATTCACTAGTATTACATCCCTCAGAGTGGTATAACAGAAATACAGCAGGTCCAAGACACAACTATAGGTTACAACTTGACTCTTTTCAAAAGATCTAGAGAACACTCTAAGTTATAGAGAGAGAAAGAAATTCTTACAAAGAAGAAACAAAATTAACAACTCACTACTATCATGCTAATAATATTAGCATCTAACTATTTGGCTTGCATTGCTACTATTGCAATACTCTACAGAAGTAGATTCTATCGCTAGAGATTATACTCCTATTTAATCAGCAACTTCATCTTCACTTTCGTTGATGTATATGTTGATTTCATTAAAGAACTTGAGCTTTTGGTGACGATTACCTTGAGAATAAGTTGATGTTGATGTCGTCTGTATTGGCTTCAGAATCTAGCAAGGGTTAAGAAGATATGTTGAGTACGAGCGTATTCAGCAAGTTCACTAAAAAGTAGTGTTTGATGTACTATCTACAGCCACAGACCATAGGTCGTAGGCAATTCAGGTTTTCGTAAACATTTCTTTAAAGGTTGCTTTATTCTGAAATGCTATGTCCGCCAGACTTCACAGGTTTACCAGAACTTTCATGGATTTCCTTTCCTGCCACGCTCGTAGCTCCTTCCCGAAACAGGAAGTAACAAGTTACAGTTCTTACACTCTACAGAGGTGCGTTACTTTACCCATGAGAGACCTTAGCCTTGTTGCACAACCAAGTCATGAGCTTGTCTATAGTTCCTTGGTATGGTACCCAGTCTAAGATCCAAGCCAATCACTGCCCTTCTCCACGACCCCGCATGTCTCAGACAGTTCAGATGCCAGAACAACTATGTGACGTTGAGGGATCCCACCCATATGCTGCATATCCTCTACGAATTACATAATCACGCTACAAGGATAACATCCATGGACTGCGCATTCGGCTACATGCGAAAGGAAGAAGACCCAGCTGACTTCTTTGTCCCATTCCAAATCTCATGGTTAACGCGTAATATACAACAAGAATCACTGGCGATATTGGTTGTTAAGCCCTAGATAATATGTTCCTTTACCACCGGAACTTTCATAGTAGGTTATTACCTATTGGTAAATAACCTATAATCATATTGTTATGAAAATAGTGTTTTCTGACCTTTTTGAAATGCTCGTGATGATAACACTGGATTTGCAAATATTTGATAGAAAATAATGAAAGGACATGAGCAAGTGTGAACTTGACTTTTGTGATTGCAAGATTATGCACTCACTGTCTTCGAGATAATAGAAGATCCAATATCTAAAATCAATAGCATTGGTCCGGTAAGAACTAATGTTTTAAAGAAGCAAGATGCTATTATGCATAAGTAATGCAATGCATTTTGTACCCCGAGGTAATTCCCCAATAACACGAATGAGTTAAATTTAGGTGGTGCTATTAAGATTTTGTTATTTTCAAGTTTATTACACTAGTAATTATATCTTCAAAGCATTTGGGTTTTAGCATGCAAAGTATATACATGAAGTATAATAACATTCTAAGATTAAGGTGAATCGCTATATGGCAATTAGGATGAGAGTTAATGTGTTAAGTTATTATGTGTTGAAGAACTTATTATGAGATTGTTGTTTGAAGTGGCAAAAAGAATAACATTTGAAGAAATTAGTGGTTAGGTTAGGTTAAGCAATCTTGAAGGTTACTAGGGTTTATATTAGGGTATTTGATGGTTACAAATGATGTGGAGTTATTATATTTTAATTGGTTGTATAAGTGACCAAAGTTAACTATAAAAACATGAATAAACTTCAAATAAGATGTTTATGATTATTTAGACTAAAGTTAACTATAAAACTAGAAGTGAATCTTAAGGTGTAGTGAGTTTACAACATTATCAAATTTTAGGGTTTTAACAAGTATAATTATGCATGTGGGATCATTCACTTTCAATTTAAGTGAATGATGAGTTTAATAAGATGCAACTTATTAATGGGAGCATAATTAGATGATCTTAGTAATTTATTAGGAATTGAAGTCGTGTTACTAATGATTAGGAGATAAATATCATTCACCATATTATATGTGAGTGATACACGTTATTAATTTAAAAGTGGTTGGTTTTAATTTGATTTTGAGATTTTAAAAGAGCATTATAAAGTTAATGGTTATACTTAATTCTGATTATAAGTGCATGTGGCGGCAGGGTGTGGGTCTCAGCGGGTGTGGGGATTTTAGGGTTAGGGTAGGATCTGGGAGTTTCAGGGTTAGGGTTTGCAGGTGGGGTGGTAGGTGTCTGTCGGTAGGGAATTTTGGGCCTGGCCGGTGGCTGCCTCCCCCACTAAAAACATTTTGATCATTTATTTTTTATAAATAGAACATTTTGTAATTAGTTTTAGACAAACGAAATTATCCAGAAGATTTGGGGATTTTAATTTGAAATCAAAGGAGAGGACTAATGTAGAAACAAAATAGGTTTTTTGCAAAAATATTTAGAGGGTAAAATATGCAAGATGATGTCATGATGATGCGCAACATACAAACAACGACGATTTTCTAGTAGTGGTTTTTCCCGGGTGCTACAATTCGACACCACTAATAATGGATCTCGCCCTTGAGATCCTCCTCATGGTACGGGGAAGTAGGTTAACGATCTGAATCTTCTCGCTCCATGTAGATCCTTGCAGCACCACTAACAAAGATTCTTTCTCTTTCTTAAAATCAACGACACCACCAACAAGGGTTCTTGCTCACGTTTGTCGAGAGAACACTCCAGAGAGACAAATACGAAGGTTGAGGTTTCAAAATATAAGGCCACCTCTAACTTCTGCGAAAGGAGTAAGATTGCATGATCCACCGATTCAATGTACATGAGCGAATGATAAGAGTAGTGGTATGGTCGCGATTATGTCCCGCACTCAAAGCATTACTCTGTACATGAACCGAAGAATCGTGTAACCCACTCTCGTATTTTAGACTGAAGATCTTGAAACAAGCAGTTGGAAAACAAATGAGTGATGCAGACTCTTCATCGGATCTAATGGAGATGATGTCGTCGCGTCGGAAAACACTGGAAGATACAAATAAAAAATTGAGTGAATTTTTGGTCCACTGAAATGTACAACAAATGAAAGATTTATCAGATAGCATGAAGACCGGATGCAGAACACCATTACAAGAAGAGGGAAGCAAAACCCTAAAGGTTCTACAGAAACCCAACCACGTGAATTCCCGGACTCGAAGAAGATATAAGAGAGCAGATTCAACACACACAAAGGTAAGAGGAGAATAGCATAGGGGTAAGGAGTAAAATCAGACCTAATCAGATCTATCCAACCGATTTTGCAAAATAGTTTTGACACTCTTCATTGGCCGTTAGCTAGGTTATCCTACAGGATGGACCAGTGGGGTATCACAACTGCTGAGCTCTGGTACCACTCTGTAAAACATTCTAATCATCCCTATGCAGATTTCATCCCGCCAAACCAGCATAGAAACAATTCAAAGGTGCCCACGAAGCACTTGCATGTGGGTGGAAAATGAAGTAATATCACTACACAATAGTCCATGATGGAACCCACAAAACATATATACAACATCAACTCAATGAGTCAAGGATACTGATATACATTACAAAGATCCAAATCACCTTGAAAACGATAAATGTTCGAGTATGGATAAGATGCAAATTGGGCTAAGAGCCCTGAAGAATAACCAATGGCGTGCATAACCCTGCCTAGGACAAGATGGAAGGGTAACCCTTCTAACGACGTCGATCTCAAATCTGCCAAAACGAAAGGGGCGCCGAAAAGGGCAAAGGAAAAAGGAGAGCGGTCAGTATTGAGGTCAGTACATAGCGAGACTTAGAATTTGGCGGCTCTCGCCTACATAGGTATGGTGGACTGAAGCGACAGCGCATCATGCACTAAACAACCTATAGAGACTCGATGCAATTGTCGGCTATCAGAGAGACATAAGAGGGTCTATTTGGAACCAACCTGATACTACCACCAAACATACTCAACCTAGTATTTCCCCCTCGAGACCAAACGAGGAAGTCCTGCCGAGGAAACTCACACGGTTGGCAATTTTATTCATTCTTTTCATGGTGGTTATCCAACTTACTAGTCATATCAGATACAAGTCAAATTATAACATTAAACTTGAGTTAGATTTGTCTATGATCGATAAATTATGCTCTAAGTCGTCCATAACCGTGGACATGGCTTTTCGAAAAGATTTAACCCTGCATGGGTGCACCAAAGTTTCCACAGGCACTTCAACCCTTTTTGCCAGATCAATTAACATACACCCATCGGTATGTCGACGGGCCCTCGGACATGACGCTTTCCTAGACCCAAAGCAAGTACATGGGGCCCACCCCACTAAGCTACCCATAATGAAGTCGATCGACTCCGAAGATGGAGGTTGCGAGATCGTCCAAGAGATCAGAGGCCATATGTATAATCCACAACATAATGACCCACATCCTAAACAGTACAGTAGTAAACGCTCATCGAGCAACATATAATAAACATGGAATAACATGGCATGAAAACTTCAAACTAGTTTGTGGCCCCCAGTACAATACTTTGAAATCAGGTACTAACCCAATAGGGGTGCCCATACACCCCACCTGTGGTTAGCACGCTCAGTCTCAGAACATGTGTCGGGAATTCGGGTCCTAAGTGGACAGATGAGGCGGTATAACAACCAGATCTCAACTATTACCCCTTTGTGGCTCTGCATTAATTATATCTACTCCCAACATTTAATTGACACGTTGTAATTAAATCCATGATCATCTCCACCATTAATCATGTGCCAACCCCAACATCGGTGGCACTCGACGACGCGAAGCAGCACCTAAGCAAGCGACAATGACTCGCAAGGCCAACTGTCTACCCAAACAACAGGCAATAGGAAGTGTCCAAGGAAACATAGGCTGCAAGGAGTACAAGTGGTACAGAAGACTAAAGCATCCCAATACAGGTAGTAATAGATCAACATACGGAAATAAAGACTATAAATGCAAAATAGGTAGAAAGGGGGAGAATGCTCGCCTGAGAAACACTTCCGAAGATTCATCCGAATATCGGGTCAACACTCGCATCAATTCATCGTCCTAATTCATGAAGAAAAGCACTAAAAGAAACACCAGATGCACTATTTAATAATATGGCGGAAGATCGGGCATGATGCATGACATGGCAAAGATGTAATGCAATTAGGAAATATTAAGCGGAACCTTGGTCCTGACAATTAAATATAAGGTTCATGTTGTTTAGGTACCCCATAATTTAAATGTTGTCTTAACAAGATAAAACATGGCAGTTCGCTAAACAAATTAAACAAATTTAAATGGAACCAATATAAGACTAGAAAAGTCCGCTTATGGTATCCATATTTAATTATGAGTGAATCAACAATGTCATCCAAACCCACATGATCCGATGTATGCAAGCAAGCATGAATAGATTTAATATGCATCGAGGTATATAACATTTATAAAATAGGGGCTTGGAAACGGATCACACATTGGGGTTCAGATCCAGGCTTCTTCAGGTTGGGTCAGCAGGATCGATCTCGCATCAGGGAACATGGCCTTCGGATTTCGTGATGGAGAACTTGGCGTCTGGGGTCTCGGCGTCTTCGGGTCCCGGGTCGGAGAGCTTGGTGGTCTTAGGGTCCGTGTAGGGGTGCTTGATGGTCCGTGACGAGATATTTGTGTTCATGTCGAAGGACTTGGCTTTCCATGTCAACGACCTTCGGGTTTGGTTTTGTTAATGGTGGACTTAGTTCTAGTACCAAGTACTCGTGTCCATCTTTAAACATCAGGGATCTTGGCATGTTTGACCTTTTCGACACGATCATCTCGTCGCTCGGGTTGTGGCACTCGCTCCGCAGCCACAACAGGGACCCTGGGCGATAGAAACTGTAGACGCCTAGCAGAGACCACACGGGCACCACCAAGCACAACAAAAGGCTGAAGCAGCAGGAGTTCTACAGCATCAACACACACAGTACCACTAGATGAAAAACCAAAAGGAGGAGGCCGACGTGCTCGAGGCAGAGGGCGAGCACGACCGAACGCAAGGGAGGCCGGGGTGGCGTGCAATGGGGAAATGGGAGGCGGGGCTACTGCTAGCAAGGCGGTAGCGGACAGACGGGCACGGGGCCGCGGTGGCCGTGGACGGTACTGCAGGTCGGCGAGGCAGCGGCGGTTGGTGAGGAGGTGCCCGCGGCAGCAGTAGCTTGATCACTGCAGCGGCGGGGAGACGCAGCGACGATGGGGTGCTGCAGGAGGCGGCGACCGATGAGGGAGGCGAGGAAGGCGGGGTCGGTGAGCTTGGGAGGCGCACAGACGAGGGGGTGGGGCAGAGGAGAGCGGCGTTGGGTGGGCGAGGTCGACGGCAGCTGGTGGCGGCGACCGAGCTTGACGAGGCGAGGAGGGGGGGCCCCTGGCGATGGACAGAGGGGACCCGCGAGGCGCCGCGGTGGCAGAGCTCTGGAAGAATGCGTCGCAAGGAGAGAGGCGAGACGCTGGCGGCAGCGGTAGTTGAGCGAGGAAGGAGGCGATGAGGATGGGGTTCGATCGGGGAAGGCGGTGGTGCGCACGATGGGGCAGGATGGGGCCACATGCTTGCGCGGTTGGTGGTGAGAAACGGATAAGGGGAGCGGGGCATGGGATGTTTTGCGTGCAGGTGTTGGGTTTGTGTTTGCGGTACACTGAGGGAATGCGTGCGTGGTATGAGTGCATGTGGCGGCGGCGTGTGGGTCTCTGCGGGTGTGGGGATTTTAGGGTTAGGATAGGATCTGGGAGTTTTAGGGTTAGGGTTTGCAGGTGGGGTGGTAGGCGGCTGCCGGTTGGGCCTTTTGGGCCTGGCCGGTGGCTGCCTCCCCCACTAAAAACATTTTGAATATTTCTTTTTATAAATAGAATATTTTGTTATTAGTTTTAGACAGACAAAATTATCTAGAAGATTTGGGGCTTTTGATTTGAAATTAAAGGAGAGGACTAATGTAGAAACAAAATAGGTTTTTGGAAAAAATATTTAGAGGGTAAAATATGCAAGATGATGTCATGATGATGTGCAACATACAAACAACGGCGATTTTTTTAGTAGTGGTTTTTTCCGGGTGCTACAATTCGACACCACTAACAATGGATCTCGCCCTCGCGATCTGCCGCATGGTATGAGGAAGAAGGCCGACGATCTGAATATTCTCGCTTCGTGTAGATCCTCACGACACCACTAACAAAGATTCTTTCTCCGTCTTGAAATCGGTGACACCACCAACAAGGGTTGTTGCTCACGTTCGTTGAGAGAACACTCCCGAGAGACAAATACGAAGGTCGGGGTTTCAAAAGGAGTAAGATTGTTTGATCCACCGATTCAATGTACATTAGTGAATGGTAAGAGTAGTGGTATGGTCGCAACTCCATCCCGACTCCATCCCGCACTCAAAGCATTACTCTGTACATTAACCGAAGAATCGTGCAACCCACTCTCAAATTTCAGACTAAAGATCTTGACATAAGAGGTTGTAAAATAAATGAGTGATGCGGACTCTTCATCGAATCTAATGCAGATGATGTCGTCGCGTCGAAAAACACCGGAAGATAGAAAGAATTTTTTTAGTGAATATTCGGTCCACTGAAAGGTACAACATATGAAAGATTTACCACATAGCATGAAGACCGGATGCAGAACACCGTTACAAGAAGAGGGAAGCGAAACCCTGAAGGTTCTATGGAAACCCGACCATGCGACTTCCTGGACTCGAAGAAAAGATAAGAGAGCAGATTCAACACACGCAAAGGTAAGAGGAGAATAGCATAGATGTAAGGAGTAAAATAAGACCTAATAAGATCTATAGAACCGATTTTTCAAAATAGTTTTGACACTCTACATCATCCATTAGCTAGGTTATCCTGAAGGATGCACTAGTGGGGTATCACAACTGTTGAGCTATCATACCACTTTGTAACACCCTCGAATCAGCCCTATGCAGATTTTAGCCCGCCAAACCCGCATATAAACGATTCCAAGGTGCCCACCAATCACTTTTGTGCGGCTGGAAAACGAAGTAATATAATTACATAATAGTCCATGATGGAACCCACAAAACATATATATGCAACAGCGACTCAACGAGTCAAGGATACATATATACAGTACAAAGATCCAAATCACCTTGAAAACGATACACATCCGAGTAGGGATAAGATGCAAATTGTGCTAAAAGCCCTGAAGAATAACCAACAACATCCATAACCTTGTCTATGCCAAGCCAGAAGGGTAACCCTGCTAACAACGTCGATCTCAAACCTGCTAAAACAAAAGGGGCGCTGAAAAGGGCAAAGGAAAAAAACAGAGCGGTCGGTACTGAGGCCAGTACACGACAAAACTTAGAATTCGGCGGCTCTCGCCTACATAGGTATGGTGGACTAAACAACCTAAGAGACTCGGTACAACTATCAGCTATCAGAGAGAGATAAGAGGATCTATTCGGAACCAACCTGATACTACCACCAAACATACTCATCCTGGTATTTCCCCCTCGAGACCAAACGAGGACGTCCTACCGAGGAAACTCACACGGTTGGCAATTTTATTCATTATTTCCATGGTGGTTATCCAACTTACTAGTTATATCAGATACAAGTCAAATTATAATAGTAAACTTTAGTTATAGTTGTCTATGATCGAGAAACTGTGCTCCAAGTCGTCCATAAACACGGACTTTTAAAAAAGATTTAACCCTGCAGGGGTGTACCAAAGTTTCCACACGCACTTCAACCCTTTTTTCCAGATCAATTAACATACACCCATCGGTATGTCGGTGGGCCCCGGACACGACGCTTTCCTAGACCTAAAGCAAGTACATAGGGTCCACCCCAGTAAGCTACCCATAACGAAGTCGGACGACTACGAAGACGGACCCAGAGGTTACGAGATCGGCCAAGAGATCATAGGCCCTATGTATAATCCTCAACATAATGAACCACATCCTAAATAGTACAGTGGTAAACGCTCATCGAGTAACATATAATAAACATGGCATAACATGGAATGAAAACTTCAAACTAGTTTGTCGCCCCTAGTGTAGTACTTTGAAATAAGGTACTAAGCCGATAGGGGTGACCATACACCCCACATGTTGTTAGCGCGCTCGGTCTCAGAACAGGTGTCAAGAAATCGGGTCCTAAGTGGACACAGGGGGCGGGATAACAACCAGATCTCAACTATTACCCCTTAGTGCCTTTTCATTAATTATATCTACTCCCAACATTAATTTGACAAGTTGTAATTAAATCCATGATCATCTCAACCATTAGTCATGTGCCGACCCCCAACATCGGTGCCACTCGACGACACGAAGCAGCACCTGAGCAAGCGACTATGACTCGCAAGGCCAATTGTCTACCAAAACAACATGCAATAGGAAGTGTCCAAGGAAATATAGGCTGCAAGGGGTACAACTGGTACGGAATACTAAAGCATCACAATACATGTAGAAATATATCAACATGCATAATTAAATACTATAAATGCAAAATAAGTAGAAAGGAGGAGAATGCTCGCCTGGGAAACACTACCAAAGATTCATCCGAAGATTGGGTTGACACTCACATCAACTCATCGGCCTAATTCGTGAAAAAGCAAAGCACTAAAATAAACACCAAATTCACTATTTAATACTACGACAGAAGATCAGGCATGATGCATGTATGATGCATGACATGGCAAAGATATAATGCAATTAGTAAATATCAAGCGGAACCAGGGTCCCGACAATTAAATATAAGGTTCATGTTGTTTAGGTACCCTGCAATTTAAATATTGTCTTAACAAGGAAAAACATGCCAGTTCGCTACACAAATTTAAATGGATCCAATATCGATGGGGTTCGTTGCGTAGAAAACAAAAAATATTTCCTACGATTGCAACTGCCAAGATCATATCAAGGCGATACTTATAACGGTTATAGATGGACTCACCCTCGTAGACCTTAAGCGAGAAAATGTCCTGCAAACAAACATGGTTGATGTAGATGTACACGACCATCCTCAAGGACATGCTGACGATCAGCGCCACAAATGAGCAGTGCCTCCGCAATCGGTCACACGTACGGTGCGCCAACGACTCCCAAACCCTCGCTCTAGACGGGCAGCAGAAGTAGCGGATACTTGGGAACGCCAACAGCGCTATGCCATGGTAGTGGTGGTGGAGGGGAAGGATTAGAGCAGGGCTTCGCCGAGCACCTTTTCTAGTGGCAATGGACAAGGCAAGCAAGGGGAGAAGATGCCAACAAAAGGGCATAGAGAGAGGCTATGTAGAGTGTGTGAGAGGCGGGGAGGAGACCACCTACTTATATATAAGGGGAGGGGGCAAGCCCCTCCCTTTGCTGACGGCCAAGAGGGTGCTCCCTCTCCTCCCTTCATTCATGTGAGTGCTCTCTCCACTCACATAATGCCCCTCTCCACTTTCTTCCATTTAATCACCACTCAAAAACCAAAGGTATTTTGATTAAAACACTTTAATTCCTTTGGTTTAATGCAACTCAATTTAATGAACACTTCATTTAATGATTACTTAATTTAATGAACACTTCATTTAATAAACACATTAATATTTTGATCCCTTGCTTTGTTTCGATACCCCAAAACTATTTCGGCGGATTCAGCAGAACAATTTTCTGCGATGTCCATCGACTTTCCCTGTGTTTCCTATCCACTCAAATGAGTTGGTTTACCTTAAGTGTGTCTCCCTACGGGTTAGAGAACTATGTATACATGATCGAGACTTTCTCTGATCAATAATGATTAGTGGCACCTATAGATCCATAATGACTCTCACTAGTTCCTCGAAGATCTCATGATCGTCCGAACCTATTTCATTGTAATCAAATTCCTTTTGTCTCGCGATATTTTTCTTGTCCGAGATCCGATCACTAACCATACCTTGTTTATGTCACATCCCAAGATTTTCCAAATCTTGTTATGTGAAAAATAAATGAATAAAATAAAACTTTGTTTGATTTTCAGGGCCAGAAGAAACTTTTTGAATTCAATTGGAACTTCAAACCAATTTAGATCAAATAAATCCTAAAGGGATTTATAAAGATAAACATTTAATAAAGGAAAATAAAATGTTTTGGGAATTACTATTTTGGATCTTTCAAATAAAAGGTTTTGGGTTTTCAAAAGAAAAGGAAGGTTTGGAATAAGAAATTATTTTATAGAGCCAAATTAAACCTAGGCCAAGCTTTTGAAATAAAACATTTTGTTTTGATAAAAATAGTAAAGGTTTATTAAATAAATTAATAAGGATTTAATATCCAAGTTTTATTAATAAAGGATTTACTATTTCCAAAACATCAAAACTTATTTATTTATTTAAAATAAGTTTTCCAAGTATTTTATATTCCCAAATAAAACCTACTGTTTTGGTTTGAAAATAATTAGATTCCAAATAAAGATTTAAATAAATCAAACCCTATTTGATTATTAAACCATGGTCCATTTTGTTTAATTAATGAATGGAACCTAAAAAGATTTAAAATATTATTTCATTTTGGATTTTGGTTTATGTTACTGAACAGAATCAAATTCAAATGAAAAGTTTGATGATTGTTTTGTTTGTTTGATTTGTTGTTTGGTTTTCAAAACAGAAAATGAGAATAGAAAAGGAAAAACAGTTTGGAAGAAAAAAAATATAGAATCTGGACCAGCCCAGCCGGCCAAGCCCACAAGCCCATCAAACAGCACAACTCCCCTCTCCCACGACGAAACGTTTTCCACTCACTTCTAGACCCGTAAAGAGACTGACTGGTGGACCCTTCCCCTCACTTCTTTTCTCACTGACCAGCCGACCCCACATTCCTGTTCATCCTCCTCACCCGCGCGACTTCTTCTCCCTTCCCCGTTGCCGTTTCCTGCAGTGATTCCGCGGCACTAATTCGTCTTAACGCGGCCACCATTACTCGCCTTGACCATGCACGTTAAAACGCCAGCGTCTTCTCCTCCCTTCCCCTCTGTCGCCCCACCTCGACACGCCCTCAGGCTGCCGAATTTCACTCAACACCACCCTCTGCTCCGATGAGGTCCCTGAGCGTCGACTCCGACCAAGCTCTGAGCGCCGCCGTCTGTCTTCAACTGCGACGACGACTCCCAGGTAAACCAGACCGCCCCGCGCCTCCTCGTTCACGCTCCCTCACTCGCCTCGACCATGCGCATCTAACCCTACTCTCGGTTTGCCCCCTTGTGACCTGCAGCGTCGCCCTCGACAGCAACTAGAGCCACCTGACGTCTTTCTCCACTCCGGCGAGCAATTTCTGCAGTCCCCGAGCGCCCCTTGTCAAGCCAACCACATGTCGAGCATCACCACTCCCTTGCGACCTCGGTGAGCACTTCCCCTCACCTCTTTGCTTCCTGAAACCGCCGTAGCGCCACCGCTAGCCACCGTCGGTGCCGCTCACATTTGGTCAAGCAGACCAGCGCCGTAGGATCTAGATCAGGCGAGCAAGATTAGATCACTTAACCGCGAAGGGGTACACGTCCTGTGCCACACGATCTGATTAGATCCAATGGCTGCAACTACGCGATCCGGCCGAACCGGTACCAGCGAACGACGACGCGACGCGTGGCCAGACTTTGGTTAGAACTGATTTTTGAAATCAGATTAGATTGTGATTTTCAAAACATTGTAACTTTTGATCCACACGTCCAAAAATTGCAAATTTGGTATCATTGGAATCAGTGGAACAAGCCCTAGCCAACCATGCCATTTGTTTAGCAAATAGTATCTGTTAGATTGGTTGATTTTGCATAAACATTTGTATGCATGTTTAGATTAGAAAAATTGTTCAAAAATGTGTTTGAGGTTAAAACCTTTGCAAATTGGGTTGTTGTGAACTTACTGACTCTAGGAACCAATCCAGGGTTTTGAAAATGAATTTGGAAAAGTTTAGGATGGAAAACTTGATTTAGCCATTACTAGCCAAAATAAAAATATTGGTTTTTGTTATGGAAAATGTTTTGGATGTAAAAACTTTGGGAAAATGTTTTGGACCAAACCTACTGACCCAAAACACCAAGTTTTGAGAAACAACAACTTATTTGGTGAAACACTTAGAGTTGTTGCTTTATAAAAATGTTTTCCACCACATAAAATAATGGAATGATTTAAAAATGGTTTTTGGAGAAAGTCCTTTTGCAAATGACTTTGCCACTTTGAAAAATGACCAACTTGAACCTTACAAAGTTTAGAAGCCTAGTGGAGACCATCTTTGCAAATAGAACCACCTCTTGCATGCTTACATGCATGACTTAGATCCCATTGTTTTGTGTGTGGATTGTTGATTGATTATTGGTTTGGAATGCTAGTTGATATTGTGTTTGCTTGATTGATTGTAGTGAAGTTAGAAAAGTGTGAGACTAGCAAGATCAAGGAGTGAACCATCATTCCCTACCAAAAAGGAAAGTTACACTATCATCTAAAGTCCTACTATTTTCATTATACTTAGTGGATTTTGAAACATGCATGAAAATAATTTTATACTTATGCTATGCTAAATCCTAATAGGATTCCCTATACACTCCTTAGTGAAAATATTGTAGTTGTTACATGCTTAGCCATGCTATATTTTTGTAAAGAGATACATGTTGAGATTTTATGAAGATTGAGAAAAGGACTTGTGATTTTGTATAATAAAACAAGGACTCAATGAACCACCTGGGTGGCCAAGGATACTTTGAGTTTTGGAGAAGGTGGCAACAAAAGGAACCATGTCTATGGCAATCTCTTTGTGTTGTGCTCCAAAGGAAACCACCCAGGAAACTTAGAGATTGAACATGTTTCTCCAATTGTGGCTTTCGTGTGCAACCACATGCTATTATGGCTCTGGCTTAGTCAACTACATTGGGAAGACCCATGCACTGGCTTCAGTTAACTGGACATGGGGACCTGGAATCCTACATGGGTGCTGAAGGCAAGCTAGCAATGGTGTATGGGAGGACCTTTTGGAAAGACTTCGTCACATTCTCAATCTGCCAGTACTCCATCTTGGTGAGCACTAATCCAGTAGGCCACTGGTGGCAAAAGGATGGGATTGTGACATGTGGGTAAAGTGTACTCCTTCTACAGAAGATAATAAAATCTAAGTACTTAGCCGTGTCCCCGATTATGGACAATACTGAGCAACTAAAGTTTGAAGCTATGGGAGATCTCGACATTCTAATTTCTAAAAGAAAACTTTTAAGGACTTGATGCACTTGGGGTTACCAAGGAGCTCAAAAGACTTTGACAAAACTTGATGTACTTGGGGTTACCAAGGAACTCAAGAGATTTTGTTGAAAACATGAACACTTGGGGTTACCAAGGAACTCATGAGATTTTGATAAAACTTGTTGCACTTGGGGATACCAAGTAGCTCAAGAGAATTTTGACAAGAACTTGAACACTTGATTTTCTACCAAGGAGTTCAAGGGATTCTTGGAAAAGAGATTTGACAAAGGACCAAAACCATTTTGAAAAGATAGGATAAATTTTGCTTTAAGCAAAAGAGCCTTAAACTCTACTTAGCCAAATATGCATGTATTGATAGGATCCACTTATATTTCACATAGTAGTGAAACTTGCCAATACAATTCAAATGTATTGACCCTTGTGGCTGTAACTTGTAATGTTGCAGGTTTGATTGATTTTAGTGAAGATTGATTGATTAGGATTACAAAGTCTACAACCAACATCTGCCTGTGGCACTTTGAAGATGAAGGACCCATGACTATAGTTATTTCCGCTGCAATGTAATGTAATAGCCAAATGAGCTATGTATGATGTAATAAAATTATGTTATTCCTGGTTATAAAGTTATATTATGACCTCTGTTTCTTGATATTACATCTATACTGTGGATGCTAGCTATTGATCCAGGGACTAGCATTGTAAACACAGGGGACTCCACCTTATATGTTAATAAAGGTTGGGACACTCCCTTTACAGATGGTATCAGAGCATTGTGTTGCCTGTAGGATTTGTAACCCTAGGATTGGACAAAAACCCTTAGAAAAATAGGAGTTGTACTTGTTCCAAAAACTTATTTACAAAAACACTTGTAAACTCTTTCCTCAACCATTTTGGTTTCAACTCTACATCTCTTCTACTTTAACTTGATGAAAAAACCTACCCCATGGCCAAAGACTACACCATGTGCAAAGGACTTCTTCAACACTTTCAACTCTAATGACTTCAACTTCTTCAACTCTAATGACTTCAACATCTTCAGCATATTCACCAAGGACTTCCAACTTGGAAACCACTAAGGACTAC
Source organism: Avena sativa (assembly GCA_916181665.1). Lineage (NCBI taxonomy): Eukaryota > Viridiplantae > Streptophyta > Magnoliopsida > Poales > Poaceae > Avena > Avena sativa. The sequence continues at coordinate 398,781,212 of OV702281.1, forward strand.
AAGTGAGACAAGGAAATCTTGCTCAAGATTTAGAGACCGAGGGAATGCAAAAGTTAGAAGGATCCTACATCATTTGAAGTATTGCAACCAAGAGTTTTTCTCAAGGAAACCATGATCCCAAGTAAGAAGAATCAAGAAGGAAGGAAAACAAGAGAACCATATAGATGGACCACCATATTTTAGTTAAGTCAAACACACCAACTTATGTGGTGTAACAAAAATATTTTTGTTGCCTAAAGTATGTGCTTGAACTTTGTTGTTTGAGTGAAATGTTTGACTTATGATTGCATGCACATTGTTTGTATGAATTGTGATGTGTGTGATTAGAAATATTTCCTTAGAAATATCTTGCCTATTCTAATCTACCATTCAACCCAAACAGATGACTACTCCAAGAGACTCCAACATCAAGGTTGATGACATCAACACCAACCAAGAGAACAGCATGAAAGAGCTCATAGCAACTCAACACCAGTTGAACCAAGTGACAGCTCAGTTCATAGCCAACTCCAGTGGAGAAGATCCAAAGCTACAAGGATTCTTGGAAACTCAAGGCCAACTGATGCTTAAGGTGACTGATCAAATGATCAAAATGGAAGAAAGCTATCCCAAAAGAGTTAGTGACAACAAGGATGATAGAAATATTATTCTAGATGGAGCACCAGCTTGCATTATTTGTGGAGACAAGGATCATACTTCCAAGGAGCATGGAGATCAATGCCCCAATTGTGAAGATAAACACCCTGTTGGACAATGTCCCACTTCTCAAGCTACTTGCTACTTATGTGAAGGAAACAACCATGTTCCTATCCAATGCCCCATCTATGCTATTGTTGAACAAAGGAAACAAAGTGGAGTGCAAGGATCCAAGTCTACCTTACCTCCAAACAAAACAACCCAATTCAAAGGATCAAAGAAACCCAAGAAGCAAAAGATAGACAAAAGCCATGTGCAATGTTATAAATGTAAGGAAATGGGACACTATTCTGGTGAATGCCCAGGGAACCCGAAGAATAAATAAATTGGCCAAGTAGTGTGCAACAACTGCAAAGAGCTAGGCCACTATGTAGCAACTTGTCCACAAGAGCCACGTAAAGAACTCAAGGACATCCACTGTTTCAATTGCAAGAACCCAGGACATTATGCAAGCAACTGTCCAGAAAAGATGAAGAACAAGTTAAACAAGCCTATGGAGAAACTCAACCTTGGCCCTTGAGTCAAGAATGGAAACAAAGGACACAATGCAAATATTTGCCCAAGAGAAATTTTCCCCAAGATCCCAAGAAGGACAATATGTAATTTTCGTTTGAAAATTTTAAGGGTGGTAGTACCCTAGTTATTTTGAGCCTACTTGTAACCCTAGCCTTCCCAAATCTCGGGACGAGATTTATTTTAAGGGTGGTAACCTGTCACATCCCAAGATTTTCCAAATCTTGTTATGTGAAAAATAAATGAATAAAATAAAACTTTGTTTGATTTTCAGGGCCAGAAGAAACTTTTTGAATTCAATTGGAACTTCAAACCAATTTGGATCAAATAAATCCTAAAGGGATTTATAAATATAAACATTTAATAAAGGAAAATAAAATGTTTTGGGAATTACTATTTTGGATCTTTCAAATAAAAGGTTTTGGGTTTTCAAAAGAAAAGGAAGGTTTGGAATAAGAAATTATTTTATAGAGCCAAATTAAACCTAGGCCAAGATTTTGAAATAAAACATTTTGTTTTGATAAAAATAGTAAAGGTTTATTAAATAAATTAATAAGGATTTAATATCCAAGTTTTATTAATAAAGGTTTTACTATTTCCAAAACATCAAAACTTATTTATTTATTTAAAATAAGTTTTCCAAGTATTTTATATTCCCAAATAAAACCTACTGTTTTGGTTTGAAAATAATTAGATTCCAAATAAAGATTTAAATAAATCAAACCCTATTTGATTATTAAACCATGGTCCATTTTATTTAATTAATGAATGGAACCTAAAAAGATTTACAATATTATTTCCTTTTGGATTTTGGTTTATGTTACTGAACAGAATCAAATTCAAATGAAAAGTTTGATGATTGTTTTGTTTGTTTGATTTGTTGTTTGGTTTTCAAAACAGAAAATGAGAATAGAAAAGGAAAAACAGTTTGGAAGAAAAAAATATAGAATCTGGACCAGCCCAGCCGACCAAGCCCACAAGCCCATCAAACAGCCCAGCTCCCCTCTCCCACGACGAATGTTTTCCACTCACTTCCAGACCCGCAAAGAGACTGACTGGTGGACCCTTCCCCTCACTTCTTTTCTCACTGACCAGCCGACCCCACCTTCCTGTTCATCCTCCTCACCCGCGCGACTTCTTCTCCCTTCCCCGTCGCCGTTTCCTGCAGTGATTCCGCGGCACTAATTCGTCTTAACGCGGCCACCATTACTCGCCTTGACCATGCACGTTAAAACGCCAGCGTCTTCTCCTCCCTTCCCCTCCGTCGCCCCACCTCGACACGCCCTCAGGCTGCCGAATTTCACTCAACACCACCCTCTGCTCCGACGAGGTCCGATGCGGATTCCGACGACTCAACACCGCCCCGTGCCTCCCTGAGCACACTAGGAGATTCCCCACCTCCTGACGCATTTGTCCGTGCCCCTCGTTTGACCACGGGCGTCCCTGAGCGTCGACTCCGACCAAGCTCTGAGCGCCGCCGTCTGTCTTCAACTGCGACGATGACTCCCAGGTAAACCAGACCGCCCCGCGCCTCCTCGTTCACGCTCCCTCACTCGCCTCGACCATGCGCATCTAACCCTACTCTCGGTTTGCCCCCTTGTGACCTGCAGCGTCGCCCTCGACAGCAACCAGAGCCACCTGACGTCTTTCTCCACTCCGGCGAGCAATTGCTGCAGTCCCCAAGCACCCCTTGTCAAGCCAACCACACGTCGAGCATCACCACTCCCTTGCGACCTCGGTGAGCACTTCCCCTCACCTCTTTGCTTCCTGAAACCGCCGTAGCGCCACCGCTAGCCACCGTCGGCGCCGCTCACATTTGGTCAAGCAGACCAGCGCCGTAGGATCTAGATCAGGCGAGCAAGATTAGATCACTTAACCGCGAAGGGGTACGCGTCCTGTGCCGCACGATCTGATTAGATCCAATGGCTGCAACTACGCGATCCGGCCGAACCGGTACCAACGAATGACGACGCGACCGTGGCCAGACTTTGGTTAGAACTGATTTTTGAAATCAGATTAGATTGTGATTTTCAAACCATTGTAACATTTGATCCACACGTCCAAAAAATGCAAATTTGGTATCGTTGGAATCAGTGGAACAAGCCCTAGCCAACCATGCCATTTGTTTAGCAAATAGTATCTATTAGAGTGGTTGATTTTGCAAAAACATTTGTATGCATGTTTAGATTAGAAAAATTGTTCAAAAATGTTTTTGAGGTTAAAACCTTTGCAAATTGGTTTGTTGTGAACTTACTGACTCTAGGAACCAACCCAGGGTTTTGAAAATGAATTTGGAAAAGTTTAGGATGGAAAACTTGATTTAGCCATTACTAGCCAAAATAAAAATATTGGTTTTTGTTATGGAAAATGTTTTGGATGTAAAAACTTTGGGAAAATGTTTTGGACCAAACCTACTGATCCAAAACACCAAGTTTTGAGAAACAACAACTTATTTGGTGAAACACTTAGAGTTGTTGCTTTATAAAAATGTTTTCCACCACATAAAATAATGGAATGATTTAAAAATGGTTTTTGGACAAAGTCCTTTTGCAAATGACTTTGCCACTTTGAAAAATGACCAACTTGAACCTTACAAAGTTTAGAAGCCTAGTGGAGACCATCTTTGCAAATAGAACCACCTCTTGCATGCTTACATGCATGACTTAGATCCCATTGTTTTGTGTGTGGATTGTTGATTGATTATTGGTTTGGAATGCTAGTTGATATTGTGTTTGCTTGATTGATTGTAGTGAAGTTAGAAAAGTGTGAGACTAGCAAGATCAAGGAGTGAACCATCATTCCCTACCAAAAAGGCAAGTTACACTATCATCTAAAGTCCTACTATTTTCATTATACTTAGTGGATTTTGAAACATGCATGAAAATAATTTTATACTTATGCTATGCTAAATCCTAATTGGATTCCCTATACACTCCTTAGTGAAAATATTGTAGTTGTTACATGCTTAGCCATGCTATATTTTTGTAAAGAGATACATGTTGAGATTTTATGAAGATTGAGAAAAGGACTTGTGATTTTGTATAATAAAACAAGGACTCAATGAACCACCTGGGTGGCCAAGGATACTTTGAGTTTTGGAGAAGGTGGCAACAAAAGGAACCATGTCTATGGCAATCTCTTTGTGTTGTGCTCCAAAGGAAACCACCCAGGAAACTTAGAGATTGAACATGTTTCTCCAATTGTGGCTTTCGTGTGCAACCACATGCTATTATGGCTCTGGCTTAGTCAACTACATTGGGAAGACCCATGCACTGGCTTCAGTTAACTGGACATGGGGACCTAGAATCCTACATGGGTGCTGAAGGCAAGCTAGCAATGGTGTATGGGAGGACCTTTTGGAAAGACTTCGTCACATTCTCAATCTGCCAGTACTCCATCTTGGTGAGCACTAATCCAGTAGGCCACTGGTGGCAAAAGGATGGGATTGTGACATGTGGGTAAAGTGTACTCCTTCTGCAGAAGATAATAAAATCTAAGTACTTAGCTGTGTCCCCGATTATGGACAATACTGAGCAACTAAAGTTTGAAGCTATGGGAGATCTCGACATTCTAATTTCTAAAAGAAAACTTTTAAGGACTTGATGCACTTGGGGTTACCAAGGAGCTCAAAAGACTTTGACAAAACTTGATGTACTTGGGGTTACCAAGGAACTCAAGAGATTTTGTTGAAAACATGAACACTTGGGGTTACCAAGGAACTCATGAGATTTTGATAAAACTTGTTGCACTTGGGGATACCAAGTAGCTCAAGAGAATTTTGACAAGAACTTGAACACTTGATTTTCTACCAAGGAGTTCAAGGGATTCTTGGAAAAGAGATTTGACAAAGGACCAAAACCATTTTGAAAAGATAGGATAAATTTTGCTTTAAGCAAAAGAGCCTTAAACTCTACTTAGCCAAATATGCATGTATTGATAGGATCCACTTATATTTCACATAGTAGTGAAACTTGCCAATACAATTCAAATGTATTGACCCTTGTGGCTGTAACTTGTAATGTTGCAGGTTTGATTGATTTTAGTGAAGATTGATTGATTAGGATTACAAAGTCTACAACCAACATCTGCCTGTGGCACTTTGAAGATGAAGGACCCATGACTATAGTTATTTCCGCTGCAATGTAATGTAATAGCCAAATGAGCTATGTATGATGTAATAAAATTATGTTATTCCTGGTTATAAAGTTATATTATGACCTTTGTTTCTTGATATTACATCTATACTGTGGATGCTAGCTATTGATCCAGGGACTAGCATTGTAAACACAGGGGACTCCACCTTATATGTTAATAAAGGTTGGGACACTCCCTTTACAGTTTAATCTCTTTCCTAACAAGTACTCCTTTTCTCGTTCCTGTGATATGACATTCTAGTGATCAAATCACTTGCTTGCTGTAACATCCCAAAAATACTAAGCTTGGATCATCAAATTCTAATCATCAAAATTAGGGTTAACAAAAAACTTTTCTAAATGAAATCATGAATGCATGCATAGGTGTATGCATGGATTTTGAATTCTTTTAAAACCACCTGGTTTGTTTGTTCCATTGCTTGTAAAATGTTTCTTAGGTGAAATAAACATCATCTAAAACATTTCCCACACTTTTCCTAAAGGCAAGTAAATCAAAACACATATATGAAATGAATGGTCATTTTGGCCAATTTAACTCCCATGCCTACTTTGGCTGTCTCAAACCTTCAGAACCTAACAGAAACCTTTCTAGATCTTTGCACCCCTTGAATGTAATCATAACAAGGTATCAAGGCCCACTTTGTGATCATCTAGAAAATTTCAAATGCATAGTTTAAATGACAATTCAAAATTGAATCTTTATCATATGGGAAGATCCCTCTTTTTCAAAAACTACTCAAACAAGCTCAATTTTCAAAACCCAAGCATCTGTAGACTCACCAGCACCAATCTAGCAAACCCACCAAAAATCATTTCAAAATTCAAAACTTGATTTCATGCGGCCATTTCATCAAACAGGTTGCAGACACAAATCAAACAAACATCAAACACTATTGTGAGCAGTGATTCTTGCCTAACTGGTTCCCCATTTATCTCACACACAACTCAGTAGATCATCTAGGAAGATTAGACAGGCACTAGCACCACTATGAGCTTGACATTGTCATCAATGGTGAATAGCCGAGCACCCTCTTGCCACCCCATAGTCGACAGCAAGCTAGGAGCAGCAGCAAGCCTAGCCAGCATGTCTGGGAGGCAGCCCACCGTCCACCGCCACTACCTGTCCCAGTCGCGAGTGTTGCCAAGCCCTGGACCACGCGCACAAGCCGCGCCCAGACCATGCTGAGCGTGCGCCAGAGCGCCACCCTCGACCATCACCCACAGACCGCGCGCCGCCCTCGCCGCGTGCATACACAATCCCCACCGACCCAGGAGACCGCCAGACATCCCCGTTTGTCGCCCCGTGCTGCACAGCCACCGCCCGCCGTCGAAGACGCCGCCTCTGCCGCGCAGAGCACCGCCCGTTCCAGACCAAACCACACCGCCCCATGCCTCGAGACCATGTCGTTGAGCATCGCCAGGAGACACCGCACCGTCCCCTACCCTTGCCCATGCCTTTAGCCGCCTGTAACCTCGCCCCCGACGAGCTCACCGTGCGCCCCGACGATCCCCTCGCTCGACTATAAATAGAGGCCACCCCCGCACGATTTATTCACACCATCTCACTCCCATCTCCTCACTGATCGTGCCACACCATTCTCAGAGCAAGGCGAGCACCACCTCGCCGAAATTTCACTGGAGCCTGCCGCTGCCGGAGAAGAAGGGAGCCAGCGATTGGAGCCGCCCCAGGAGCTGCCGCGACCACCCCTGAGTTCACCGTTGTCGACTTCGTCGTTCGCCCGCCTCGTCGACCCTCGCCAGCACCCCGACGCTAGTACCGACCAAGGATACAAGGAGGAAGGAGGATACTACGAAGAAGAAGCCGAGGAGAACTTCAACCACTGCTCTGCACAAGGCAAGCCTAATGCTATTAGTTGATTGTGCAAGCTAGTAACCCTGCAAGCTAACACTTGCAATTTAGCAAGCTTATACTGATATTGTGCAAGCTGAGACTATACCTATGCAAGCCCATACTTGTTACTATACCTACTATATGCCTTAAGCATATGTGATCATGCCCACTTGATAAACCAATCCTAGTTTTACTTGCAAGCTTCTTACTTTATTTCTTTATCAAAGCTTACTTAGAGTTTACTTAAGTGACTGGTAGATTTTGGAAAGATGCTGAAGGTTGCATAAAGAGCATAAAATTTGGCCTAAGTTAGAAACCTTGACATCAGCCTGAGACATGAGGTTGTACTTAGTTGAAACTCCACTAGTTACCACCCGTCATCATTACTACCCCCACCTGTAGATGCTAGTGCTAAGCATAAAACTTGATAAACTTTAGATGGGAATACTTGGTGGAAAAATGGTTATGAAAACCTTGGAATGATGGATCATTCTATTGAAATGTTTTGGACATGTGTTTCCAAACACTTGAGAATTTTGGTGATAAAAATGTTGAGGCATGAGCCTTAGCCCTTTATAAAACTGATGGTTGTCTGGATGCGATACCATTCCAATTTTATCGTATAACCACAATACCCGGATATTGGGTAGGGCTTGACTGGAAACTTATATTCCTTAGTATTAGTTCCCTCACGGCCAAGGTTTGAGCTGAGGCTACCTTGTGAAGATTGTCCACCTGTGCAGTACCCAAGATGACAGTTGGTCATGGTTGGGAGGCCAAACTCACAGGAGAGGTGCTTATACTAGGGCGTGTAATCAAAAGGTTAGGATTGATTATCCACATACTGAGTATGGTGAATTCAGGATTTGTTCCTGACGGATGTATCGAATGTTGTGGTGAAAGTGTACAATCTCTGCAGAGTGTCAAACTATTCGAATAGCCGCGTCCGCGGTTATGGACAGTTGGACTGGCCATACTGTTCCCCCGTCAGACTTTTCAAAATGACCTGTGAGATAAATTGAGACTTTAACTTGACCACAACAGAGTTGTGATATGAATACAAGTTCCCGCTTAGGATTTATAAAATTATGACTAGCTTTGGAGCTTAGTAGAGATAAATCTGGCTTTTGCAAAACAACCCTAGAGCCTAGTGTCCTATTATCCAAAAAATCCCTTACCTATTAGTATTAGTTTGCGAGTACTTAAAGAGTACTCATGGCTTTGTCCCTGGCTATTCCCATGGCCATACTATGAAGAGGAGTACCTGGAAGATGGACCCCAGGAAGGTTACGACAACTAGGATCATCTCCCATCGTCAGCATTGCCTGTGACCCCGAAGATGGAGCTTCGCCTACGCTACTGTTATTATTACGTATTCCGCTGCTTAATGTTGTATTAAGAACTAGATCATGAGATCCCTATTTGTATAAGAACTTGTGTATCGTTTGTAATGGATGATGTACTATGGTATCCAATTCGGTTATGTCTCGCAAAAATGGTAATCCTAGGATTGCGATGTATGGCATAACAGACATCTAGGATTGAAAAATCCGGGTGTTGACAAGTTGGTATCAGAGCCATCCTGACCATAGGAGACCCTAGTTAGACTGGACGTTTGAATCAAAAACTTAGTTTGAAAACCAAAGAAAACAAATATTTACAAAAACTTATTCTCATTCTTATCTCTTTGATTCTTTCATAAAAATCCATGTTCCTCAAAAACTCTTGCAAAATACATAAAATTTTGACACACTTGATCACTCTGCTAATCTACTCATCCTATATTTTTATAGATGGACGTGAAGTACTGCAAGTTTTACCAACTTGGGAATGGGGGAGACCTTATCTTTGAGAGGGATCTGGATCAGCTTTCGGAACTTCTGGAGCGTCCGCACCCCGAGTTCTTTGGAGTTCAGCTCAATGATCAAGGAGGAGAAGATCTGCAGTGGCTAATTGTTGCAAGTCTCCGAGGAAAGATTGAACCTCCCACTGCGGAGGGAATTCAGTTTACCTTGAGGGAAAACAACTGGCTCGATGGACTTGCCAGAGCAATGCAGGAAGCTCTTTCCCGTCTGTGTGGGCAGAGCGTCAATCAGATCAAGGGTACTCGCTTTGAGTTTTGCCCAAGGCGTGATGCAAATGGACAACCACTGGAAGCCCCATACCACCCCGATCTGAATACTCAATTGGACCACCTTAGCTTCATGATGTATGATCGTCAGCAGGAGTTGGACAACTGCCGTGACTATTGCAACCACAAGTCTGCCATCATCAAGACGAAGGATCAGACCATAGCCATGCTAGCAAAGGATCGCAAGTCTCGCCGCCGTCAGCTCGACAAAAAGGAGCGCATTATTGCCCGTCTTCGCCACCGCATCTCATCTCTGGAGGAGACCATCCACGAGAGAGACATGCAGTTGGAGGAAAGGGAGAATGTCGGAGAGGATCTTCGTGGAGACCCTTACTCTTATCTCAGCGATGGCGATGATTTTCAGGAGGATCAGGCCATGGACTTCTTCACCGATGAGGATGATTTCGCCTTCATCGATGATGCTGAAGATGATGAAGCCACAGACTACGAGGAGTAGTAGCACTGAGCACTAGCGTAGTGAGTAGTAGTCGGTCCCACTGTATCGTAGTTTCCAGAATGGTTCTTAAAACCATCTGTTTTTCTTTGTTGTGGTGTGTGTTGTACTGTGTGCTATGAGTGAATGAATGAAAAATCAAGTTGCCACAAAAATATGAGTCAAACATTTAAAACTTTTCAAAGACCCAATACCTTAGAAATTTCCCTCTTTTCTCATGATCTATATCAATCTTCAGATGCCACGTGGAGGAAGTGGTTTAGCCCCGGACCCGATGTTGCAGATCCTGCAAATGTTGACTTCTGACCGCGAAGGTGAAAGAGCGGAACGTCAAGCCAACCTAGCCACTCTGCAACAGATAGCCCAGCTAGCCCACAACAACCAAGGCCACGGAAATCAGGAAAACCATGGATCTAAGCTCAAGAATTTCCAGAATACTAACCCACCCGTTTTCACCAAGTCAGAAGAACCCCTAGATGCCGATGATTGGCTGCAAACCATGGAAAACAACCTAGAAGTCGCCGGAGTGGAAGCCAACGAGAAAGTCCTGTTCGCCACCCATTATCTAGCCGGAGATGCCAGGGCATGGTGGAACAGTGTTCGTGCAATGACCGGAGGCCAGATGATGACCTGGGAGGAATTCAAGGTCAAGTTTAGCAGAACCCATGTGCCACCAGGTTTGATCAAGAGAATGAGAGACGAGTTCAGAGAGCTAAAGCAAGGAAGGATGACTGTAGTGGAATACCGTGAATTTTTTTTGTCATTAGCTAGGTATGCCCCGGACGATATAGACACCGAAGCCAAGAAGAAAGAAAGATTCCTGAATGGTCTGCATGACGAGATGCAGACAGTGTTAGTCAATATCCCCTTTGCTGATATTGAAGCCCTTGTCGACTATGCTATCCAGATGGAAGGAAAGATCAACCAAGCCAATGAGAACCACAAGCGTCGCATGATGCATCAACCCGGAACCCATCAGACCCCAAAGTATCGCCCCAACCCATCTCCAGGATTTGCCCCAAGAACCAACAGACCCCCTATGACCCGTCCGACCTACCCCAACCGTGGAAACCCTAGACCCGGAGGAAATCACAACAACCCCGGCAACTCTAGCAATTTCACCCGTGCCCATCCAAGTTCAACACCAACAATGCTACCGCCAACGCAAACACTGCCCCTAGGACTGGAAGCAATGTTGTGCCTGTCGCAGCCAAGGACAAGTCACAAGTGACCTGTTATGACTGTGGAAATAAAGGCCACTATTCCAACGAATGCCCCAACAGGAAGAACGCTACAGCCCCTAATGCCAACGCCCCAGCTCAGCAGCAGCGTCGTGTCCAGCCAGGGAGAAGATTTTCCCCAGGGAATTCACTCAACCGCAATGGCCGTCTTTTTCTCATGCATGCTGAAGAAGCTCAGGAAGCGCCAGACGTCGTGCTGGGTATGTTTTCTGTTAATTCAGTACTTGCAAGAGTGTTGTTTGACTCTGGTGCATCGCATTCATTTGTCACCGAAGAATTTTCCTGCACTAGTAAAATTCAACCAACCAAACTGAAGCATGTTATGATTGTGCAAATTCCCGGATCAACCACCAAGGCTAGGCAAATTTGCAAAGCCGTCCCTATCCGAATCCATGGCATAGATTTTTATGCTAATCTAATAGTACTCGGAACTAAAGGTTTGGAAGTAGTACTAGGAATGGATTGGATGTCCAAACATAAGGGATTGATTGATTGTGCTAAGAAAGCCATCACCATGACCAGTACCACCGGAATATCAGTCGAGCATATATCTGAAACCTTACCTCGCCAATTCAAGTGTAACAAGAGTCTAGCCCAACCTACCATTGACCAAGTCCGGATAGTCTGTGAATACCCCGATGTATTTCCCGATGTTTTGCCCGGTATGCCCCAAATCGGGATATCGAGTTTATCATCGAACTAATCCCCGGAACAGGACCCATAGCCCAGAGACCCTATAGTATGAACCCATCGGAACTAGCAGAACTGAAGAAGCAACTAGATTCCATGCTAGTAATTGGATTGATTCAACCAAGTGCGTCACCATGGAGATCACCTGTCTTATTTGTGGACAAGAAAGATGGAGGTAACCGTTTGTGTACGGATTATCGGAAGTTGAATGATGTCACCATAAAGAACAAGTACCCCTTTCCCAAGATAGAAGATTTGTTTGATCAGTTGACCGGTGCCCAGGTGTTTTCTAAGATTGATCTTAGAACTGGCTATCATCAACTCAAAATTCGTGCAGAGGATATTCCAAAGACCGCCTTTACCACCAGATATGGATTGTACGAGTATACAGTCATGTATTTTTGTAAGGTTCCCAACCTTTAATAAGGTAGAGATCCCTGTGTTTACAATGCTAGTCCCTGGATCAATAGCTAGCATCCATAGTTAAGATGTAATATCAAGAAACAAAGGTCATAATACAACTTTATAACCAGGAATAAAATAATTTATTACATCTTACATAGCTCATTTGGCTATCTCATTACAATGCAGCAGAATTTAACAATAGCATGGGGTCCTTCATCTTCAAAGTGCCACAGGCAGACATGTTGGTTGTAGACTTTGTAATACTAATCATTTAACTTCACTAATATCAAACAAACCTGCAACATAACAAGTTACAGCCACAAAGGTCAATACATTTGAATTGTATTGGCAAGTGATACTATGGTAGAATAGTAGTTTCTGTCATCTATATGCATTTGGCTAAGTGGATCTTAGGCTTGCATTGCTCAAAAATAGATTTTCCTATCAGTTGAAAACACTAAGTTTTTGTTTGGCAAAAATCACCCAAGGTATCTACCAATCAAAGATTGAAGATCCTTTAACCCTTGTTCAACCACAAGTTTTTAACTTAGAAATTTGGATGATGAGATTCTTGATAGCTTCCATGTCTTGATGCTCAAATTGTCCTTTACCAGGGACATGGCTAAGTACTTAGATTTTACACTCTGCAGAGGTGGTGCACTTTCCCCACAAGACTTGGTTTCACCAAGACAAGATCTTTCAAAAGCCTTCCCTTATACCAAAATGGACGCGCTCCAACCTATCAATCCCCTACCACCAACTGTCCATTTGGCTAAGTTATTGCAACCTATATGATCCAGGCAGAGCCCATAATGCCAAGTGGTTGTAGTTGAAGCTTCTCAACATTTGACATCTCAAATCTCTTTGTTCCTGGGTGGCCATCCAAAAGTGAGATACACAAGGTTCACCAGTCCCCTGGCCTTGTGTAACCACTCAACACAAACCATTCCTTCCATTCCACCCAGGTGATTCATTCACTTAGTTGTTTTATTAAATAAAACACAAGTCCTCAGACTTAGAATTTTTTCCATAGCATGAATTTATATTCCACCCTTGTTTTCTACTAGCTAAGCTAAGCATGATAGTAGTAGGAATCTTAACTTAGGAAATTTCTACTAAGGTTACTTCTACTAGGATTTCCCATAGCATGGTTTATACTTAGCAAAATTTCATGCAAGTCTTACTTAGAAATATCACTAATGCATAGTGAAAATAATGGGACAAAAGTATGAAGCATCACTTGCCTTTTTGGTAGAGAGTATAAGTTCACTCCTTGATCTTTGCAATGTTCACACACTTCAAGTCACTACAATTCAATCAAGCAAACAATATTTCAATCTACCATTCAAGCATTTCATCACATAAAATTATAGAAACAAAACAATGCATGCAAGCATGCAAGAGATTGTTTTATTTGTAAAAGTGGTTTCTAATAGGTTATAAACATTTGGAAACACCTATTGGTCATTCTATAAAGTGGCAAAGTCATTTGCAAAAGGTTTCACTTCATAAACCATTTTTAAAACAAGGTATCATTTTATGTGGTGTAGAAATGATTTTAATAAGGCATTAATCTATAGGATTCACAAAATATGTTTTCAAAACATAAAATCTTGTGTTGAGGGTCAGGGAGTTTATTTCCAAAACATTTCTCAAAGGTTTCCTTCAAAACCATTTTTAATAAATAAACCATATTTTTATTTGACTAGAATTGGTTTAAATCCAAGATTCATTCTTTTGTTTCTCCAAATACATTTTTGAAACCACAATTTGTTTCCTATGGTCAGTAGGTTCAAAATACACCATTTACCAAAGATTCTATCCTCAAAATCATTTTGGAATAATTTTTATAACCTAATCAAGCATACACAAGTTTCTGCAAAAACAAACAATTTAGCAGAAGCTTTTTACTAAACAAATGGCATGGTTGGCTAGGGATTGTTTTTTGAATCCATTGATATAAAGTTTGTAAATTTTGGACGTGTAGATTAGAAGTTATGCAATTTACAAAATCACATATCTAATAGATCAAATCTGTTCTAATTCAAATCGACAGAGACACGTGGCGTGTTCTTACTCGCTGGTACCGTTTCGTCTGGATCACGCGCTGTAGGCCGTTGGATTTAAGTTGGATCGTGCGGCACAGAGACAAACATACCGCTTCAGTTAAGTTTCTATCGTGACCATGCGATTAAGATCTGACGGTGATAAGCACACTAGCCAAAGATGGGCGGCGCTGCGGTGGCTACCGGCGGCGGAGCTCTCAGACGACGACGGTGGCGACGCTACAGGAGGTGAGGAAGGAAGGGGAGATGCTCACCGGGTTCAGGAGGTCACGGCGATGCTCAATGTGTTGAGATTTCGTCGAGGGGCGCACGGTGGTGACGGCAATCGCTCGCCGAAGTTCAAGACGGCGTCGGTTGCGGTCAGTCGTTGCCGAGGGCGACGCTACGGAACACAAGAGAGCAAGCAAACCATGTAGTTAGATGCACTGGAGAGTGGGGAGTATGTGCGTGTGAAAGAGAGGGAGAGGGGAAGTCAGGAGATACCAGGAAGGGTCGTCGGAGTGAATGGCAGACGGTGGCGCGTTCAGTCGAGGTAGTTGCCGACGATATGGGGCACGCGCAAGTGAACTGAGGAGGCAGGGAGATGCGCCAGGGCCTGGAGGTCACGTCTGTGTGCTCGAGGAGGCAAGGGTTGGCGTGGGGTCGCCAGAATCGGCAGGGAAAGCCGTCGGTGACAGTGAGGTTCGGAGAGGAATTAGGGCGGCCTGGGGGCGTGCTAAGGTGGGGCGACAGAGGGGAAGGAGAGAGGAGGGGGAGACGCTTTAACGTGCGTGGTCGCAGGGCTGATTAATCGCGGCGTTACTGCGTATTACGTTGGCTTTGATTTGCAGCAACGGCCGGCGAGAGGGGGCGCGGTCAGCGGCGGGTGAGGACGATGACGACGTGGCCGTGGGCCTGGTTAGTCAGCGAGTGAGGGAGTGTGGGGTGGGGTCCGGTTGTCATTCGCTGTGCGGGTTAATTCGTGAGTGAAAGAAAACGCTTCGGGGGAGAGAGGGAAATGGCCTGCTGGGCTTAGTTGGGCTGGCCGGCTGGGCTGGCTTGTTCTCTTTTTATTTGTTCTGTTTGTTTTTCTCTTTTTCCTTTTCTTTTATTCTGATTTGGTTTTGTTTGGCCAATTCAAACATTCATTTGAATTCAAACCTTTGTCAACTTTTGGGTAGGTTTAAATACTGGTTAGTAGCACAACCAAATGTCAAATTTTGATAAAATTTTTATTCTTTTTGGGTCTTTTATTTATTCAAAATAGGCTTAGTTTTAAATCATATAAGATTTATTAATATTTCTAAACACCATTTGATTTTCCAAAACCACCCAAATCTTTTCAGTAGGTTTTTATTTGATTATTTGGGTGTCAAATAATTCATCTATTTGGAAAGGTTTTTAATATGATTCATTAATCACTTAAGATTGGGTATTTATTTTAATTCCAATAGGATTTGGTTTATGCTATTTATTTTATTTTGGAAATTTCTTTATCCAATATTTTATTTGGATTTGGGTTATAATTCATTCCACTTGTTTAAAGATTTGGTCAAGATTTGGTTTGATCTTTGAATATTCTTTAATTAATATTTCTTTCTTCTTCTTATAAAATCCATATCTTTTTATTTAGAGATCCAAACTTGGGAATTCCAATTTGTGAAATCTTGTTTTAATTTGTTTATCCTTTTAAAACTCTCTTTGGATTATTTGCTCACCAATTCGTATGGGTTTCTTGATAGATGCTTTATTAACTTTGGGAATTCAATTTCTTATCTTATTAAATTCATAAGATTTTATCCATGGTTCCATCTTAAGTGAAACCAATTTATATGGTCTTATATTATTTCTGTTTGTCTTTCTTGATCCTTTGTGATTGTTTGTTGAACAATTTTTATATGGATCAAATCCATGGATTTGGAGATAACTTGGAAATGATTTTATTTCAAATAGGGTTTAGGGTTTTGGATTTATTTTCCAAGTGTTCAATTTCCAGATACATTTATTGAGGAATGCATTTCTCTTGATTTGGATTTTGTTGGATTCATACTTTAACCAAAGTTTGTTCAAGATGGGATTTTAAGTTTCCTTTTAGAAACAAAAGTTTCTTTTCACCCTGATTTTCAACAAAAATTTATTTTGTTTATTTTATTTTTCACATTACAAGATTTCGAAAATCTTGGGATGTGACACTTTTGGATTAACCAATGCCCCCGCTTATTTAATGAATCTCATGAATAAGATTTTTTTGGACTTCCTGGATAAGTTTGTCATTGTTTTCATCGATGACATTCTGATTTATTCCAAATCAGAAGAAGAACATGAGCTACACCTAAGGACCATTCTTGGAACCCTTAGAGAGCATCAGCTGTATGCAAAGTTCAGCAAATGTGAATTCTGGTTACAGGAGGTAGGATTCCTCGGTCACATTGTATCAGCCGGAGGAATTGCCGTTGACCCTGCCAAAGTGAAAGATGTAGAAGATTGGCAAGCCCCAACCATTCAAACCCAAGTTCGTGTTTTTCTCGGATTGGCGGGATATTACCGCAAATTCGTAGAAGGATTCTCGAGTATCGCCCGACCCATGACCCAATTGCTGAAGAAGGACAAGAAGTCTGAATGGACAGACAAGTGTGAAGCGAGTTTTCAAGAACTCAAGAGGAGATTGATATCAGCCCCAATCTTGATCATGCCGGATATCACGAAGCCCTTCTATGTGTATTGTGACGCATCCAAGATTGGTCTCGGATGTGTGCTAATGCAAGAAGGCAAAGTTATATCTTATCTATCTCGATAATTGAAGCAACACGAGCAAAACTATCCAACCCATGACCTCGAACTCGCAGCAGTAGTCCTAGCCCTGAAGACATGGAGACATTACCTAATGGGAAACCGTTGTGAGATTCATTCGGATCACAAGAGCCTAAAGTATATATTCACTCAGAAGGAGTTGAATATGAGGCAGAGAAGATGGATTGAGCTAATCAAAGATTACGACCTGGACATTCACTATCACCCTGGTAAAGCCAACGTGGTAGCCGATGCCCTTAGCAGATTGCCGTGCCGCTTGAACTCCATGATTTTGAAGGAGCAGCCAAGTTTGCACAAGGAGATGGAAGATTTTCGAATGGAATTAGTAAGTGAAGGATTTTTGGCTAGCATAGAACTTCAGCCCACTTTGATCAGTCAGATTAAAGAGGCGCGGAAGGGAAATGCCAGTATCGACGGAATCAAGCGTCGTATCGGTACGGGCAAAGTACCCGGATTCACCGAGGACGAAGAAGGAGTTCTGTGGTACAAAGCACGCCTTTGTGTACCAGCAGATTCAGAGTTGAAAGAAGTTATTTTGAAGGAGGATCATGATACTCTTTATTCTATCCATCCAGGAGGAACTAAGATGTATCAAGATTTGAAAGAGCAATTTTGGTGGCATAAGATGAAGAGAGAAATCAGAAGCTATATCGTCAAGTGTGATATATGTCAGCGAGTCAAGGCAGGACATCAAAGACCTGCTGGATTGTTGCAACCTTTGCAAATTCCGGAATGGAAATGGGATTCTGTAGGAATGGACTTTATCACTGGACTACCTACTTCTAGTAGGGGAAATGACTCTATCTGGGTCATAGTGGACAGATTGTCCAAAGTCGCCCATTTCTTGCCCGTTAAAACCACCTATCAGAGTTCGAAGCTAGCAGAGTTATACATCGCTAGAATCGTCAGTTTGCACGGAGTCCCCAAGAGCATAGTATCGGATCGAGGAACTCAGTTTACCTCGAGATTCTGGAAGAAAGTCCAAGAAGGTTTAGGAACCCGCCTAGATTTCAGTACCGCGTATCACCCTCAGACCGATGGACAAACGGAGCGAGTAAACCAAATACTCGAAGATATGCTTAGAGCATGTGTGCTAGAATATGGATCCAAGTGGGAAGACTGTCTGCCGTTTGCAGAATTTTCCTACAACAATAGTTACCAAGCCAGTTTGCAAATGGCCCCATTTGAATTCATGTATGGAAGAAAGTGTCGCACCCCTTTGAACTGGTCGGAAGTAGGAGAGAGTCAGATTTTCGGACCCGACATCCTCCGAGAAGCAGAAGAGAAGGTTCACAAGATTCGTGAGCACCTCAAGACCGCCCAATCCCGACAGAAGAGTTATGCCGACAAGAGACATCGAGATCTCGCCTTCAACATAGGAGATTTTGTTTATCTGAAAGTGTCGCCATTGAAGGGAATGCAGCGTTTCCAACTCAAAGGAAAGTTAGCCCCTAGATATATCGGACCTTTCAAAATTCTGAACCGTCGAGGAGAAGTATCGTATCAATAGGAACTACCTGAAGAGATGTCAGCTGTGCACAATGTGTTCCATATCTCGTTACTTCGCAAGTGTCTCGAAGTCCCCGAGAAGACCAAAGTGTTCAAGAATATCGACCACCGGACCATAGAGATCAACGATGACATGACCTATCCCGAAGTACCCATCCGCATTTTGGAAAAAGCTTTTCGAACTACCCGAACCCGAAGCATCAAGTTTCTCAAGATTCAGTGGAGCAACCACACAGAAGAGGAAGCTACCTGGGAGCACGAAGATCACATCAGGACGGAGTTTCCCGATCTCTTCAAATCCTAGGTAATCTTTTCATCCTTTTTCAAATCTCGGGACGAGATTTTGTTTAAGGGGGGAAGGTTTCTAACATCCCAAAAATACTAAGCTTGGATCACCAAATTCTAATCATCAAAATTAGGGTTAACAAAAAACTTTTCTAAATGAAATCATGAATGCATGCATAGGTGTATGCATGGATTTTGAATTATTTTAAAACCACCTGGTTTGTTTGTTCCATTGCTTGTAAAATGTTTCTTAGGTGAAATAAACATCATCTAAAACATTTCCCACACTTTTCCTAAAGGCAAGTAAATCAAAACACATATATGAAATGAATGGTCATTTTGGCCAATTTAACTCCCATGCCTACTTTGGCTGTCTCAAACCTTCAGAACCTAACAGAAACCTTTTTGGATCTTTGCACCCCTTGAATGTACTCATAACAAGGTATCAAGGCCCACTTTGTGATCATCCAGAAACTTTCAAATGCATAGTTTAAATGACAATTCAAAATTGAATCTTTATCATATGGGAAGATCCCACTTTTTCAAAAACTACTCAAACAAGCTCAATTTTCAAAACCCAAGCATCTGCAGACTCACCAGCACCAATCTAGCAAACCCACCAAAAATCATTTCAAAATTCAAAACTTGATTTCATGCGGCCATTTCATCAAACAGGTTGCAGACACAAATCAAAAAAACACCAAACACTATTGTGAGCAGTGATTCTTGCCTAACTGGTTCCCCATTTAGCTCACACACAACTCAGTAGATCATCTCGGAAGATTAGCCAGGCACTATCTCCATTGTGAGCTTGCCATTGTCATCAATGGTGAATAGCCGAGCACCCTCTTGCCACCCCATAGTCGACAGCAAGCTAGGAGCAGCAGCAAGCCTAGCCAGCATGTCTGGGAGGCAGCCCACCGTCCACCGCCACTACCTGTCCCAGCCGCGAGCGTTGCCAAGCCCTGGACCACGCGCACAAGCCGCGCCCAGACCATGCTGAGCGTGCGCCAGAGCGCCACCCTCGACCATCACCCACAGACCGCGCGCCGCCCTCGCCGCGTGCATACACAATCCCCACCAACCCAGGAGACCGCCAGACATCCCCGTTTGCCGCCCCATGCCGCACAGCCACCGCCCGCCGTCGAAGACGCCGCCTCTGCCGCGCAGAGCACCGCCCGTTCCAGACCAAACCACACCGCCCCATGCCTCGAGACCATGTCGTTGAGCATCGCCAGGAGACACCGCACCGTCCCCTACCCTTGCCCATGCCTTTAGCCGCCTGTAACCTCGCCCCCGACGAGCTCATCGTGCGCCCCGACGGTCCCCTCGCTTGACTTTAAATAGAGGCCACCCCCGCACTATTTCTTCACACCATCTCACTCCCCTCTCCTCATTGATCGTGCCACACCATTCTCAGAGCAAGGCGAGCACCACCTCGCCGGAATTTCACTGGAGCCTGCTGCTGCTGGAGAAGAAGGGAGCCAGCGATTGGAGCCGCCCCAGGAGCTGCCGCGACCACCCCTGAGTTTGCCGTCGTCGACTTCGTCGTTAGACCGCATCGCCGACCCTCGCCAGCACCCCGACGCTAGTACCGACCAAGGATATGAGGAGGAAGGAGGATACTACGAAGAAGAAGCCGAGGAGAACTTCAACCACTGCTCTGCACAAGGCAAGCCTAATGCTATTAGTTGATTTGCAAGCTAGTAACCCTGCAAGATAACACTTGCAATTTAGCAAGCTTATACTGATATTGTGCAAGCTGAGACTATACCTATGCAAGCCCATACTTGTTAATATACCTACTATATGCCTTAAGCATATGTGATCATACCCACTTGATAAACCAATCCTAGTTTTACTTGCAAGCTTCTTACTTTATTTCTTTATCAAAGCTTACTTAGAGTTTACTTAAGTGACTGGTAGATTTTGGAAAGATGCTAAAGGTTGCATAAAGAGCATAAAATTTGGCCTAAGTTAAAAACCTTGACATCAGCCTGAGACATGAGGTTGTACTTAGTTGAAACTCCACTAGTTACCACCCCTCATCATTACTACCCCCACCTGTAGATGCTAGTGCTAAGCATAAAACTTGATAAACTTTAGATGGGAATACTTGGTGGAAAAATGGTTATGAAAACCTTGGAATGATGGATCATTCTATTGAAATGTTTTGGACATGTGTTTCCAAACACTTGAGAATTTTGGTGATAAAAATGTTGAGGCATGAGCCTTAGCCCTTTATAAAACTGATGGTTGTCTGGATGCGATACCATTCCAATTTTATCGTACAACCACAATACCCGAATATTGGGTAGGGCTTGACTGGAAACTTATATTCCTTAGTATTAGTTCCCTCACGGACAAGGTTTGAGCTGAGGCTACCTTGTGAAGATTGTCCACCTGTGCAGTACCCAAGATGACAGTTGGTCATGGTTGGGAGGCCAAACTCACAGGAGAGGTGCTTATACTAGTGTGTGTAATCGAAAGGTTAGGATCGATTATCCGCATACTGAGTATGGTGAATTCAGGATTTGTTCCTGATGGATGTATCGAATGTTGTGGTGAAAGTGTACAATCTCTGCAGAGTGTCAAACTATTCGAATAGCCGCGTCCGCGGTTATGGACAGTTGGAGTGGCCATACTGTTCCCCCGTCAGACTTTTCAAAATGGCCTGTGAGATGAATTGAGACTTTTACTTGACCACAACAGAGTTGTGATATGAAATACAAGTTCCCGCTTAGGATTATAAAATTGTGACTAGCTTTGGAGCTTAGTAGAGATAAATCTGGCTTTTGCAAAACAACCCTAGAGCCTAGTGTCCTATTATCCAAAAAACCCCTTACCTATTAGTATTAGTTTGCGAGTACTTAAAGAGTACTCATGGCTTTGTCCCTGGCTATTCCCATGGCCAGACTATGAAGAGGAGTACCTGGAAGATGGACCCCAGGAAGGTTACGACAACTAGGATCATCTCCCATCGTCAGCATTGTCTGTGACCCCGAAGATGGAGCTTCGCCTACGCTACCGTTATTGTTACGTATTCTGCTGCTTGATGTTGTATTAAGAACTAGATCATGAGATCCCTATTTGTATAAGAACTTATGTATCTTTTGTAATGGATGATTTACTATGGTATCCAATTCTGTTATGTCTCGCAAAAATAGTAATCCTGGGATTGCGATGTATGGCATAACAGGCATCTAGGATTGAAAAATCCGGGTGTTGACACTTGCTAGCCATGTCAATGTGATATCACCGAGAGGGCCCTCAGTATATATCTCTGTCATCTCGATGGAAAAAATCACACTCTTGATCCACGAGCCTCAACTAACACTTTCCAAATACCCAATGACATCTTTATAATCACACTTTTATGGTGTGACGTTTGATGTAATCAAAGTACTCTTCTGGTGAAAGCGATTGACGTGATCTCATGGTCTAAGGACATTGAGTTACTACGAATGTGATAGCAATTTAAACTTGATGACATGATCATATTGCTACATCTACTGCGGGTGACTATTCATCATATCATTCTCCAATGATATGACCCTGCTATTAACAACATCCAATGTTATGATCAGGAAACCTTTGATCATCTGTTAATCAATAGGCTAGTATAAAGAGAGGCTTTAATAGGAACCTTATCTATTTATAAATCACACATGTATTAATGTTTCCTATTATTACAATTCTAGCATGATAAATAAACATCTATTATAAACCTAGAATAGCATAATAACCACTTTAATATTGCCTCTCGGGCATATTCCTTTCAGTCTTGCACTTGCACTAGAGTCAATAATCTAGTTTACATAGTCATGAATCTAACACCCATAGAGTTCTGGTGCTGCTCATGTTTTTCCCTTGGGAGAGCTTTAGTCAACGGATCTACAACATTCAGATCCATATCTACTTTGCAAATCTCTACACCGCCATCCTGAACATGTTCCCGGATGGAGTTAAAGCGACACTTTATATGCTTGGAATACTTGTGAGACCTTGGTGTTGGAATTATGCCCTAGAGGCAATAATAAAGATGTTATTATTATAATTCTTGTTCATGATAATGTTTATATTCCATTTTAGAATTGTATTAAGCGGAAACTTTAATACTTGTGTGGTTTGTGAACAACACCGTGTCCCTAGTACGCCTCTATGGACTAGCTCATTGATCAATGATGGTTAAGGTTTCCTAACCATAGACATGAGTTGTCAATTGATAATGAGATCATATCATTGGGAGAATGATATGATGGACAGACCCAAACTAAGCGAAGCAATTAGATCGTGTCATCGTGTTCGTCTTTGCGAAGATTTTCTTATGTCAAATATTGTATTCCTTAGACCATGAGATAATACAACTCCCTGGTATCGGAAGAAAGCTTTGAGGTCATCAAACGTCATCCTATGAGAGGGTGATCATAAAGGTGTCTCTCAGGTGATCGGAAAGTATCTGTTGGGTTGTATGTATCGAGATGGGATTTGTCCCTCCCAAGTCGGAGAGATATACTTCGGGCCCACTCGGTAATCGATATCAACACCGCTTGCAATCATGTGGTTAAGGAGTTAATCACAAAGTGATATCGGATTACGGAACGAGTAAAGTACTTGCTGTGAACGAGATTGAACTAGGTATGACGGTACCGACGATCGAATCTCGGGCAAGTAAAATATCGCGAGACGAAGGGAATATATATGGGATTGGTTGAATCATGGCATCGTGGTTCATCCGATATGATCATCGATGAATGTGTGGGAGTCAATATGGGTTTCCAGACCCCGCTGTTGATTATTGATAGAAGATCATGTCTGCATATTCTCGAACCCGCAGGGTCACACACTTAACGTGTCTCGACGCTAGGATAGATTGGATAATTGGTTTATGAGTTTTTGTTGGAGTCTCGGATGGGATCCGGGACATCACGAGAGGTTCCGGAGTGGTCCGGAGAATAAGATTCATATAAGGCAGTGCAGTTTTTGGAGTTCGGATTTGTTCTGGGTTAATCGGTATTGTACCGGAAGCTTCTAGAACCTTCCGGACGGGGACCAACGTGGCCACACCTTCCGGGAGGGGGCATGGGCCTATGAGGGAGTGCCCTGGCCGCATTGGGCCAGGGGCACAAGGCCCCATAGGGCCCAGCCGGCCAAGAGAGGTTTAAACTCGAGATAGACCTTCTATAAGGGGGGGTTTCCTTGCCCCCCACTCCTTATCCTTTGGGGCCGCCGGTTTGGGCTTGGGGGAGGGGCTAGGGCTGCGCCCCCCTCTATATAAAGAGGGGTGGGGGCGTACCAACCCCCCACACCTTCCCCTCCAACCCTAGCCGCCCTGCTGCCCTCCTCTCTCCCTCCCGACTGCTTGTAGGCGAAGCCCTGCTGCAGAAATTCTCCACCAATTGCACCGCGCCGTCGCGTTGTAGTTCCAACCCATCTCTCCACCATACTTGCTGGACCAAGGAAGGAGGAGACGTCGAGGTGCTGCACGTGTGCATCTCACGGAGGCACCGCCACTTGTGGTGCTAGATCGGATCGGATCGCGAGGAGGAGAAGCGAGTACGACTACATCACCCACATTCCGACAAACGTTCCGCTGTGCGAATCTTCAAGGGTATGAAGATCTAATCCAATCTCTCTCGTTGTTTGCATCCGTAGAAAATTTTGATTTACTATGCCGCGAAACCCATCAGTGGTATCAGAGCTAGATCTATGCGTAGATGTGTTTCACGAGTAGAACGCAACATGGCTGTTGCGGGCGTTGATGTTTTCTGTTGCAAGCCTCTTGTTTGTGTTCTTCTTATTACGCGGGATAGTGAGATTGAAGCGGTCCAGGCCAACCTTATGCGACGTCGTTCGCAAGACCGGCTCCGCACTTGACGTGTGGCTTGTTCCACACATGCGGCTGGTGGATGCCTGTTTCTCTCACTATGGTTGTCATGGGATTAACACCGGAGTTTGGCAACCATAATATCACCGTTGTGGCTTTCCGTAGGTAAGAATCGTTCTTAGCATCTACTCCCATAAGCCACGTAAAACATGCAACAACAAAGTAGAGGCGTCTAACTTGTTTTTGCAGGGAGTGTTTTCTGTGATATGGTATGGCCCAAGATGTGATGTGTATATTGTATGCGATGATCATGTTTTGTAATGTTTCACGACTTGCATGTCGATGAGTACACAACCGGCAGGAGCCATATGGTTGTCTTTATAATTGTGTATGACATGTGTGTCAACTTATTATGCGCCATATAATAGTTTCACTTTATCGCTAAGTAGTTAGCAATAGTTGTAGTTACTATTCGTGGTGGAGGCAATCATGGTGGAGTGATGGAGATCATGCCGGAACGCACAAGATGGAGATCATTGAGCGAAGATTAGCTATACCATGTCACATAAAGTTATATGCTTGTGATGTTTATCCTTTTATGTATCTTATTATGCTTAGATCGCGACGGTAGCATTATAAGATGATTCCTCACTTAAAGATCAAGATAAAAACTGTGTTCTCCCCAAGTATGCACCGTTGCGAAAGTTCGTCGTGTCCAAGCATCACGTGATGATCTGGTGCTATAGACTCTACGCTCACATACAACGGGTGCAAGCCAGTTTTGCACACGCGGAAATACTTGGGTTTGACTTGACGAGCCTAGCATGTACAGACATGGCCTCGGAACACATGAACCGAAAGGTTAAGCATGAGTCATATGAATGATATGATCGACACTTCGTTGTCCACCATTGAAGCCACATCTCTTCTCGTGATGGTCGGATTAGGTGTGGTGAATTTGGATCATGTTCACTAAACAACTTGAGGGATGTTGAATTTAGTGGGAGTTCATCTAGTAATTTGATTAAAAGTTGAACTGTTTATCATGAACATAGTCTAAATTGTACTTGCAAATACTGTAGATCACATGGCTAAGTCCAACTTCAACTTCAACGTTTTTGCTGAGAAAGAAAAGCTTAGAAACAATGGGTCTAACTTCACCAATTGGTTCCGCAATCTAAGAATCATTCTCTCTGGCGGTCAAAAGGACTATGTCCTTGGGAAAGCGTTAGGTGACCCCCCTGCTGCAACTGCGCCGGCTGATGAGAAAGCTGTCTATCAGTCGCGCAAAGATGATTATGGTGTGATTAAGAGCACCATGTTGTTTGCTATGGAACCAGAACTTCAAAATCGTTTTGAAGACTATCCCGGGCCCTTTGAGATTCTCGAAGAGCTGAAAACCATGTTTCAGACTCAGGCCCGTTCTGAGAGATATGAGATCTCTGAGAAGTTCTTTAACTGCAACATGGAGGAAGGGAGTTCCATTAGTGAGCACGCCATTAAGATGACGGGCTACACTCAATGCCTTGAGCAACTGGAATGCACGATTCCAGAGGAGCTCAAGATTGACAGGGTTCTGCAATCACTCCCTCCCAGCTACAAAAGTTTTGTAGTGACTCATAATCAGATTGGTTCCACTGATACGATCACTGAGCTCTTCGCAAAGCTGAAGGCCGCGGAAGTGGACATCAAAAAGGATAATCATGTGTTGATGGTCAACAAGCCCACCTTTAAGAAAGGTAAGGGAGCAAAGAAGCCCTTCAAGAAGGGCGGCGGCAAGCGCACTGCCCCTGCTGAGAAGAAGCTCAAGTCTGGTCCTAAGCCGGACACTGAGTGCTTCTATTGCAAGGACAAGGGTCACTGGAAGCGCAACTGTCCGAAGTACTTAGCGGACAAGAAGGCTGGCACCATCAAAGGTATATTTGATATACATGTTATTGATGTTTTCCTTACTAGCCCTCGTTGTAGTGCCTGGGTATTTGATACTGGTTCAGTTGCTAATATTTGTAACTCGAAACAGGAGCTACGGAATAAACGGCGGCTTGCGAGGGATGAGGTGACGATGCGCGTTGGCAACGGATCAAGAGTTGATGTGATGGCCGTCGGCACGCTCTCCTTAGTTTTACCTTCGGGATTAGTTTTAAACCTCAATAAATGTTATTATGTGCCTGCGTTGAGCATGAACATTATTTCTGGATCATGTTTATTGCAAGACGGTTATTCATTTAAATCGGAGAATAAATGTTGTTCTATTTATATGAGTAACATTTTTTATGGTCATGCACCTATTGTGAATGGTTTATTTCTTCTAAATCTCGAAAGGGATGAAACACACATCCATAACATTGAGGCTAAGAGATGCAAAGTAGATAGTGATAATACTACTTATTTGTGGGACTGTCGTCTAGGTCATATTGGTGTAAAGCGCATGAAGAAACTCCATTCTGATGGACTTTTGGAGTCTCTTGATTTTGAATCATTTGACACATGCGAACCATGCCTCATGGGCAAGATGATCAAAACCCCATTCTCCGGTATGATGGAGCGAGTAACGGACTTGTTGGAAATCATACATACCGATGTATGCGGACCGATGAGTGTTTCGACGCGCGGTGGATATCGCTACTTTCTCACTTTTACCGATGACTTAAGTAGATATGGGTATATCTATTTAATGAAACATAAATCTGAAACATTTGAAAAGTTCAAGGAATTTCAGAATGAAGTGGAGAACCATCGTAACAGAAAGATTAAGTTTCTACGATCCGATCGTGGGGGCGAATATTTGAGTTATGATTTTCTCACGCATCTTAAAGCAAGCGGAATTGTTTCGCAACTCACGCCACCCAGAACACCACTGCGCAATGGTGTGTCTGAACGCCGGAACCGAACCCTATTAGATATGGTCCGATCGATGATGTCTCTTACTGATTTGCCGTTATCATTTTGGGGTTATGCATTAGAAACCGCTGCATTCACTTTAAATAGGGCTCCATCTAAATCCGTTGAGACGACACCGTATGAACTGTGGTTTGGTGCTAAACCTAAGTTGTCGTTTCTTAAAGTTTGGGGATGCGAAGCTTACGTCAAGAAGTTGATGCCGGACAAGCTCGAACCCAAAGCGGAGAAATGCGTCTTCATAGGATACCCTAAGGAAACTATTGGGTATACCTTCTATCACAGAACCGAAGGCAAAGTGTTTGTCGCAAAGAATGGTTCCTTTCTTGAGAAGGAGTTTCTCTCGAAAGAAGTGAGTGGGAGGAAAGTAGAGCTAGACGAGGTTATTGAACCTTCTCTTGAATTGGAGAGTAGCGCAGCACCTGAAATTGTTCCAGTGCCGCCTGCACCAACAATAGAGGAAGCTAATGACAAGGATCATGAAGCTTCGGACGATGCTGCTACTGAACGTCGCAGGTCGACAAGGTCACGTGCCCCTCCTGAGTGGTACGGCAACCCTGTCTTGACTGTCTTGTTAGTAGAAGACAGTGAACCTACGAACTATGAGGAAGCGATGATGAGCCCAGACTCTGAGAAATGGCTAGAAGCTATGAAATCCGAATTGGGATCCATGAGCGAAAACCAAGTATGGACTTTGGTGGACCCTCCTAGCGATCGAAAGGCCGTTGAGTGCAAATGGATCTTCAAGAAGAAGACGGACGCGGATGGTAATGTTACCGTCTATAAAGCATGGCTTGTCGCGAAAGGTTTTCGACAAGTTCAAGGTGTTGACTACGATGAGACTTTCTCTCCCGTAGCAATGTTTAAGTCCATTCGGATTTTATTAGTAATTGCTGCGTTTCATGATTATGAAATATGGTAGATGGATGTCCAGACTGCTTTCCTCAATGGCAACATTGATGAAGAGTTGTATATGATGCAACCCGAAGGTTTTGTCGATCCTAAGGATGCTAGTAAAGTATGCAAACTTCAGCGTTCCATTTATGGACTAAAGCAAGCATCTCGGAGTTGGAACCTTCGTTTTGATCAAGTGATCAAGAGCTTTGGATTTGTTCCAAATTGCTACGAAGCTTGTATCTACAAGAAAGTAAGTGGGAGCTCGGTGACGTTTCTGGTACTATATGTGGATGACATATTGATTATCGGAAATGACATCAACATGCTTAACGATGTGAAGAGTTATTTGAACAAGTGTTTTTCAATGAAATACCTAGGTGAAGCTGCTTATATATTGGGCATCAAGATCTATAGAGATAGAAAAAGACGCCTGATAGCTTTAAGCCAGAGTACATACCTAGACAAAGTTCTGAAAAATGTTCAGAATGGATAAGGCAAAGAAAGGTTCATGCCTATGTTGTCAGGTAAGATATTGAGAAAGGCTCAGTGTCCAGCTATGGTAAATGATAGGGAAGCTATGAGCAAAGTGCCTTATGCCTAGGCCATAGGTTCTATCATGTATGCCATGCTGTGTACTAGACCGGATGTGTCCAATGCTCTTAGTTTGACGAGCAGATATCAAAGTGATCCAGGAGTGGAACACTGGACAGCCGTGAAGAACATCCTAAAGTACCTAAATAGGACTAAAGAAATGTTCTTAGTCTATGGGGGTGATGAACAGCTCGTCGTAAAAGGTTACGTCGACGCTAGTTTCGACACTGACAAGGATGATTCTAAATATCAGACAGGATACGTGTATATTTTGAATGGAGGAGCTGTGAGCTGGAGAAGCTGCAAGCAAAGCGTGATCGCGGGATCTACAGTAGAAGCGGAATACATGGCTGCTGCAGAAGCGTCAAGTGAAGGAGTTTGGATCAAGAACTTCATCACTGAGCTTGGCATGGTTCCAAGTGCATTGGACCCACTGGAGATATTGTGTGACAACACTGGCGCAATAGCACTCGCTAAGGAACCAAGATATCATCCAAAGACCAAGCATATCAACCGCAAGTTTCATATAATCCGAGATTATATAGCAGATGGAGATCTAAAGATTAGCAAAGTACATACAGATCTGAATCTCGCAGATCCGTTGACTAAACCTCTTCCACGTGTAAAACATGATCAGCACCTCAGTGCCATGGGTGTGAGATTGTTGCCAAATGTAAACTAGATTATTGACTCTAGTGCAAGTGGGAGACTGTTGGAATTATGCCCTAGAGGCAATAATAAAGATGTTATTATTATAATTCTTGTTCATGATAATGTTTATATTCCATGCTAGAATTGTATTAAGCGGAAACTTTAATACTTGTGTGGTTTGTGAACAACACCGTGTCCCTAGTACACCTCTATGGACTAGCTCATTGATCAATGATGGTTAAGGTTTCCTAACCATAGACATGAGTTGTCAATTGATAATGAGATCATATCATTGGGAGAATGATATGATGGACAGACCCAAACTAAGCGAAGCAATTAGATCGTGTAATCGTGTTCGTCTTTGTGAAGATTTTCTTATGTCAAATATTGTATTCCTTAGACCATGAGATAATACAACTCCCTGGTATCGGAAGAAAGCTTTGAGGTCATCAAACGTCATCCTATGAGAGGGTGATCATAAATGTGTCTCTCAGGTGATCGGAAACTATCTGTTGGGTTGTATGTATCGAGATGGGATTTGTCCCTCCCAAGTCGGAGAGATATACTTCGGGCCCACTCGGTAATCGATATCAACACCGCTTGCAAGCATGTGGTTAAGGAGTTAATCACAAAGTGATATCGGATTACGGAACGAGTAAAGTACTTGCTGTGAACGAGATTGAACTAGGTATGACGGTACCGACGATCGAATCTCGGGCAAGTAAAATATCGCGAGACGAAGGGAATATATATATGGGATTGATTGAATCCTGGCATCGTGGTTCATCCGATATGATCATCGATGAATGTGTGGGAGTCAATATGGGTTTCCAGACCCCGCTGTTGATTATTGCTAGAAGATCATGTCTGCATATTCTCGAACCCGCAGGGTCACACACTTAACGTGTCTCGACGCTAGGATAGATTGGATAATTGGTTTATGAGTTTTTGTTCGGAGTCTCGGATGGGATTCGGGACATCACGAGAGGTTCCGGAGTGGTTCGGAGAATAAGATTCATATAAGGCAGTGCAGTTTTTGGAGTTCAGAATTGTTCCGGGTTAATCGGTATTGTACCGGAAGCTTCTAGAACTTTCCGGAAGGGGACCAACGTGGCCACACCTTCCGGGAGGGGGCATGGGCCTATGAGGGAGTGCCCTGGCCGCATTGGGCCAGGGGCACAAGGCCCCATAGGGCCCAGCCGGCCAAGAGAGGTTTAAACTCGAGATAGACCTTCTAGAAGGGGGGGTTTCCTTGCCCCCCACTCCTTATCCTTTGGGGCCGCTGGTTTGGGCTTGGGGGAGGGGCTAGGGCTGCGCCCACCTCTATATAAAGAGGGGTGGGGGCACACCAACCCCCCACACCTTCCCCTCCAACCCTAGCCGCCCTGCTGCCCTCCTCTCTCCCTCCCGACTGCTTGTAGGCAAAGCCCTGCTGCAGAAATTCTCCACCAATTGCACCGCGCCGTCGCGTTGTAGATCCAACCCATCTCTCCTCCATACTTGCTGGACCAAGGAAGGAGGAGACGTCGAGGTGCTGCACGTGTGCATCTCACGGAGGCACCGCCACTTGTGGTGCTAGATCGGATCGGATCGCGAGGAGGAGAAGCGAGTACGACTACATCACCCACGTTCCGACAAACGTTCCGCTGTGCGAATCTTCAAGGGTATGAAGATCTAATCCAATCTCTCTCGTTGTTTGCATCTCCTAGATTAGATCTTGGCTTTCCCTCTGTTCGCATCCGTAGAAAATTTTGATTTACTATGCCGCGAAACCCATCACTTGGTTCCTTAGCATTGTCTATGGAACCATTGTTGTCACAATAGATCACCATAGGGTACAAAGCACTTGGAACCACACATAGTTCAGAAATGAAATCCTTCATCCAAACTGCTTCCGCCACTGCTTCCAAAGCAGAGATATATCCGGCCTCCATCGTAGATCTCGCAATCACCGGTTCCTTGGAGCTACTCCAACTTACCGATGCACCATTCATAAAAAACATATATCCGGATTGTGACTTAGAGTCATCTGGATCGGTGTCGAAGCTAGCATCGACGTAACACCTTGCGACGAGCTCTTCTTCATCTCCATATACGAGAAACATGTCTTTAGTCCTTCTTAAGTACTTAAAGACATTCTTGACTACCTTCTAGTGTTCCAAACCTAGATCAGATTGGTACCTGCTAGTCAAACTAATAGCATGTGCCACATCTGTCCTTGTACATAGCATAGCATACATAAGAGAACCTATGGCTAAGGCATAGGGTACATGTTCCATCATTTTTCTATCTGTTGCTGTCGCTGGACTTTGAGTCTTACTCAAAACCATTCCTTGCAACATTGGTAAGAACCCCTTCTTACTTTCTTCCATTTTGAACTTCTTCAATATCTTGTCAATGTATGTAATTTGTGATAATCCTATTAAGCATCTTGATCTATCTCTATAGATCTTGATGCCTAATATGTATGCAGCTTCACCAAGATCTTTCATCGAAAACTTACTATTTAAGTAATCCTTTACGCTTTTCAAAAGTTCTATGTCACTTCCAATCAACAATATGTCATCCACATATAAGACTAGAAATATAATAGAGCTCCCACTCACTTTCTTGTAAATACAAGATTCTCCGATTGGTGTGGACAAATCCAAAACCTTTGATGACTTCATCAAATCGGAGATTCCAACTTAAGGATGCTTGCTTCAGTCCATAGATGGATCGCTGACGTTTGTATACCTTGTTAGCATCCTTAGGATCGACAAAAACTTTTGGTGTATAATATACAACTCTTCCTCAATGTTTCTATTAAGGAACGTTGTTTTGACATCCATCTACAAGATTTCATAATCAAAAAATGCAGCAATTGCTAACATAATCCTAACGGACTTTAGCATCACTACCGATGAGAAAGTCTCATTGTAGTCAACTCCTTGAATTTGTCGAAACCCTTTGCAACAAGTCGAGCTTTATAGACGGTGACATTACCATCACCATCCATTTTTTAAGAATCCATTTATTCTCAACGGCCTTTCTGTCATGAGGTAAGTCTACCAAAGTCCAAACTTGGTTATCATACATGGATTCCATATCGTATTGCATGGTTTATAGCCATTTGTTGGAATCCGGGCTCATCATCGCTTCATCATATGTCGCAGGGTCATCACTTCCATCTACCATGAAATTGAGGACTGGATTACCGTACAGTTCTGGAGCTGTATGTATCCTTCCTGACCTGCGAGGAGGGGTGGGTACCTCATCATACATAGCACTCTCTATCGGAGTTTCATGATGAGGGGTCATATAGTACTTCAAATACGATTCCCCAAGTAGGATAACAATAACATAGTGTTGCCAAAGTCCGGTGGTACCTCATCATCATTTCCTTCTTCCATTGGTGGAGTCAACACTGGAAAAGATTCCGGCGCTGTGCTACTCGCCACTTCTATAGAAGGAGGTTCAATAACGTCATCAAGTTCTACCTTCCTACTACTCACATCTTTCGATAGAAAATACTTTTCTAGAAAGGATCCATTCTTGGCGACAAACACTTCGCCTTTGAATCGGTGATATAAGGTGTACCCAATTGTTTCTTTTGGGTATCCTATGAAGACACATTTTTCTACTTTGGGTTCGAGCTTATCAGGTTGAAGTTTCTTCACATAAGCATCACAGTTTTGCTACCAGTTTCTTCACATAAGCATCAGTGGTATATTTGGAATTTAGTCTTAGGACTTAATTTAACACTAGTACGCATGTATAACCACGTTAGTTTGCCTTTCCGTTCTCAATAATTCTCAAATCCGGAGGGTTCGAATACATGCGGAGAACCCAAATATTTTGTTAAGGTAGAGACGATTATTTTTGTGGGCCGCCTCCTACAGAATCCACCCTTCCATTTAATATCGAGAAATCCCCCACAGGCCAGCTTCCTCTCTTCCAGATCTAGCGCTCCCCTCGCCGCCCCTAAATCTAGAAAGAGGCTGCTGCCATGCATCGACGCTGACTAGCTCGACGAGCCGACACCCCCCACCCCCTACCCCATGACAAGATATATGACAACGTGCCATCTTTGCAAGACACTGCAAGGAAAGAATCTTGTCAACTGGCTCACTATTCAGTGTTCATCTCGTACCTGGTTATTTCGAGAAATCAATGGTATATTCTCTAACACTCGTACAACTTAAATTAATATCATACTTGTTAGCATATTAAAATCGTTAATTTAATGTGTGCTTTTGGTGCACAGACTATCCCAATCAATGCAAGGGCACATTTCAATGAGCTCACAGGAGATACAGTGCAATTCTGAGCTTGTGGGCGGATATACACGGTTGAAGTACAAAAAGAGCCATCTAGGACTTGATTGGGAGGTGAAGGGTGGCTTCGGTTCATTGCTGATAACCATCTCACCGGAGATGGTCAGTTGGTGTGCTTTTCCTTGCAAGAAGACAAACCAAGGATAACTGTCATCTATCTAAACAATGTTGGCAAAGAGGAAGAAGATGACAAAGAAGATAAAGAAGATGAGGAACCACCTATAGACCAGTTATCACCAATTATCTCCTAGAGATGTAAACTTACCAACGCTTAGAATGATCACCTCCAAGGAATCATCCCTGTAAGTAACTCCATCATTGGGGTGCCATTTGTCACCCGCTTGACAAAGACGAATGTCGAGAGATAATGGTCAAAGCTATACATATCAATCTACTTGTGATAATGGTCACGTGTAACATCGAGTCATATTACCTTTGCATCATAAAAATTACCTAACGACATGGTTTATCATCTTCATATCCCTGAAGATGGCTTGATTGGAGTACGCGTTGGAGCACGAGGTGGCATCAACACCATCGAGTACAAGACAGATTTTGACGACCGCATCTCCTTCACCACTGACGGGTGGACTAACTTAATCTAAACCGAGCATCTCCATATTGTGAAAGCCATACTCATCACTACAAGGTTAACCACCACGCGCAGGGACACACATATGATGTTCGTCATCGACATCATCAATGATTCGGCATCCCTGTCGGACTCGGACTCGTAGGAGTATGCCATGTTACCTTAATAATATTGTTTACTAGATTATTGTTTGAACTAACTTTATCAATAGCTAGCTAGTTTCATCTCTACGTTTTGGACATAATTCATCTTAATAAGCCATTTAACACTATGATAAGTGTTATAGGCCACCGATCTCATCTTCAAAATCTTTCGATCTTAATGGGCCTCTTCTCTCCCTTAATTACTTCCTTTGTGTAAATATAACCTACAAATGAAAAAAAATCCCATAGGAAATAAAATTTGAATTAGTCCTTTTAAAATTCGAGACGGTTGTAATTTCTAGCCGCCTGAGGGAAGTACTTGGCGGCAAAATATGAAATTTGGGTGTTGTTAGAGATGTTTTGTGTTTGCAACCGTCTTAGGTTAGTAACTGGCGGCAAGATCAAAAATATTTGGAAAAATATTTCAGATTGGTGCCACATTTTTCGTTCCCCGCCCACTGAGGTTAGTACTTGGACCCCATTGTCCACCGCCGCCGCTGCCGGCACCCTCCACCACCGCCGCCTCTGGTCCCCTGCCTCTCCTTCTTGCCGCCTCCGGTCCCCTATAGTGTAGACGCTCTCCCTCGCATTCGAGGTCCCCTTCATCGTCCAGGTAGGTATGCGTGAAAACCAAACCCCAAAACCCCTAATCTAGAGCTTCAATTTAGGAATTTTGGCATGGAATTTTCCAATTTGCTTGTCAAATTTAGGGTTCAGGGTTTTTGAGCTGCAGAGACACGACGGCGGTGTCGGGAGAGCCTCCCCCAACATCTGTCCCACCTCTTTTCCCCTTGTATACATCTCAAAATCTACAATTTTTTATTGATTCCTCATTGTTCGTTGCCCTTCTAGCAACATGGATTTAATTTCACTTCATTAATCTTCTTGCATCTTGTTTATTCGATGAATTCAAATTCTTTGGTTGTGTATGCTTTTTATTAATCTACGATAACAAGAATCGTGTTTCTGTTTTCAGTCTAATTCATTGTTATATTTGATTGTATTAAAATACTCAATGTTTGTATCTATTTAACAGATGGAAACCCGCAGTGATCTTGCAATAGTGCTCTGTATGTACCGATGACAGTGTTGCCATTATCTCTGGCAGTTTTGAATTCCAGTCATCAGAAGGGCCCACTAATAGGCTTGAGCTTAGAGATATCAAAGAACATCAAAATTCCAGTCATATGTTTTAAATTTGTATGTGTTTAGACTATAGACACAGGAATATTCCACCGCACTGAAATTTGTATGTGTTATTGCATCAGGGCCTCAACATAAGGGGAACAATGATTGATAAGCAAAGCCTTTTTGGAAACGACATGTATCTAAAAGAAGATCATGTAGACTTCCTTTTAGACGGGTGTGGACCCGAATTTCCACCAAAAATCAAGTACTGTGTCTACAGGTTTCCATATTCATCTGTCGTCCAAAAGAAGTGTAAGCTGGTAAGATAATATATTCTTGAACACGTGATCAACAAATCTACCCTGTGATATTTAAATACTTCCAGTAATGAAATGCTAATTCTTCAACTATTTTTATTTGCGCAGACTTTTGGAGCTGAATTTACAAGAAAATATCTAAATAATCGCCTTGATGAACCAATTGATGTCCATGTTTGGAAAATGAAGAGCAAGAAGCCAAAGATGGTTACGATAAAGATGGGAGCTGGTGGGTCAAATGCAATCTTGACGACTGGATGGGAGAAGGTTGTGCGAAGCTTCAACTTAAAGCAGGATAACATTGTCCTGTTTAGTTTTGATAAAATACATAATGGAGAGGTATATATTCTGGTTCAGAAACTTTTACCGGACGTCCCATTACTAATCGAATACTAATTATGCTTCTTCGATGTATGGACTCCACATTGTATGCACTTCCATAATGTAAGGCTAAATATGTATGGATTTCACCAACTATTGGGTTAATGTTAATTGTTAATATAATGGTCTTATTTTGACTGACTGCTATAAGTTCTTAAGTTAATCTGTCTATTTGGCCGCTGAATCATGATTATGCATCATGTCAGCTATGATCGAGTTCGAATTATCATGCTTGAAAGGACTATATTTTCCCATGCTATTTTGGTGATGATGACAATCCCACTTGTGGTTTAACCGTGTACTTGAGTTTCAGGAAAAATGCTTTTGATGATTTCTATGGATTATGTGGATGCTCTCTTTGGGATCTCGTGAAGACGGCGGCCTTTAGTTTTTCTAGTTTCTCTCTTTTTATTGCTTTAGGTCGCCGTACTATCAAGAGGGGTCCATCTCGGAAGGATGTGGGAAATCACTTGTTCTTGCACAAACCCCATATGCACCACCACATCCATCCTACTTTTCTGCGAGAGAGTGAAGTTCTGATCTGTTGGAGCCATTTCTGTCTGATCGGAACTTCCGGCCAGGCGCCGGAAGTTCCGCTCAGGGCTTTTCTGTGGGAAGATCTGGAACTAAGTTCCGATCCAACTTCCGCTAGAACTTCCGGCCATCTCCCAGTACCTTCTGTGTGGGTATGCTCTATTTACCGTAACTTCCACTGGAAGTTCCGGTGAGGAATTTCCGTTGCTTCTTCCTGAAAGTTCCTGAGCGGAACTTCCGCCCAGATGTCGGAACTTCCGGTCAGACATGCTTCGTGACCCAGATGTTCCGCCCCTAGTTCCGCTCCAAGTTCCGCTGAAGGATCAGTACCCTTCTATTCGAAGTGGTCTATTTGCCGGAACTTGGGCCGGAACTTGCATTGGAAGTTTCACCGGAACTTCCGGTCAGTTTGACCAAAACTTCCGGTCGAGCTTTTGGAGCGGGCATCAACGGGATGATGACCGTTGGAGCCTTGCTGGGCGGAACTTCCGGCCTCTCGCCGGAAGTTCCGGTGAGGTCGCGGAGGCTGTAACGGTTCAGCGTGGAGGGAGCCTATTTAAGGCGCCCTCCTTCTTCCTCCCACCTGACTTGAATATTTTATCTCTCCTCCATTAATGCTCGAGCTTCACGTCACTAGATCTCTCTCCCTAGCCACTCAAATCACTTGATCTTTTGAGAGGTGATTGAGGTGACCTAGATCTACACTTCCACCAAAGAAGATTTGATTTCCCCCACCTATCCTTTGTGGATCTTGTTGCTCTTGGGTTTCTTGAAACCCTAGACGGTGTAGGGCATCCTCGGAGCTAAGGGCTTGTGTTGTAAAGCTCAGTGGTGTCGTTGAGGGACTCCAATTGAGTTGTGGAGCTTCCCCCTCAACCTTGTTGTAAAGGTTTCGGTTGGTGCCTTCAAGGTCACCGCTTAGTGGGTTGTGAGGCCTCCTTTGTGGGGGAGCTCACCGGAGAAGAAGGTGAGGCCTTTGTGGCGCTCGGGTGACCTTGTGTGGCCCCGACACCTCTCCAACATATACGTAGATCCTTTGGGAGTGAACTGCGGGAATTACATCTCCATGTCCCCGCTCCGGTTACTTCGTTCCCTTCCTCTACTTCTTGCTATTTACTGTTCTTGTGGTTGTTATGAGTTATCTAGCATATAGGTTGTTCACCTAGTTGCACATCTAGATAACGTTCTTACCCGCTAAGCCTAAAAGTGTGAAACAAATTAAAAATTGGTAGTCGCCTATTCACCCCCCCCCCCCTCCCCTCTAGTCGATTCAAAGTCGGTACTTTCAACTGGTATCAGAGCCAAGGCTCTTATTTCGGGCCTAAGAGACAATGGCCGACGAAGGGGGTAGTGAAACTGAAAACCCCAAGAGCTTGGACACCATGGATGACCTCAAGCAATTGGAGACATCCATGATGTCCAAGTTCGAGGAAATGATGACTATCTTGCAGTCCCTCAAGCCAAACCCCATGGTTGCTCTTGACACACCCCAAACTACCGAGCTTCCTCCCACCGTTATGGTGACCGCCCCCGGGGTGAATCCCGCGGCCGTCACCACTCACTTGGGACTTGGTTTTGTTTCTCAAACATCTACCAAGGTTCCAAGTGAGAACACCGAGGAGCCCAAGAACTCAACTTCCAAAGAGGAAAATGGAGGAAAGGACTACTCGGCGGTACCCCCACCACCAAAGTACACTCCGGATCCACCCATTCCCATGCCACACATCATTCCTCAAGGAGCACCACCTATGCTAGATATTTCAAATTTCGCCAATTGGCAATATCTAATGCGCTCACATATTTCCAGCTCTTCTATTGAGTTAACGAGGATTGTGGAGGATGGGTTCTCTCCATATGACCCAAAGAAGTTGACACGAGGTGAAGTGGTGGACAAGCAACTCAATGCCACGGCTTTGGGGATGATTCAAAAGGCCTTGACTCCAAAGGACTTTGATCACATTCGCCAATTCGACACCGCCAAGGGAGCATCGGATCAACTCACCGAGCTATTTGTTGGGAATACAAGCATCCAAAGCTCCAAGTTTGATGAAGTCAACAACGAGTGCGATGATTTCGCTATGCAAGATGATAAGACCCCCGAAGACATGTATAGGCGGCTCAAGGTCCTTTGTTGCACTATGAGGGATCTTGGGGCCACCTATGTTGATGACAAGTTCATGAAGAGGAAGTTCATTCAATCTCTCCTTCCGTTTGAAGAATAAAAGCTCAACTCTATCAAGGGAAGAACCAACTTTCATCTAATGACCTCCCAAGAAGTCTTGAGTGAAGTGATTTCCATGACCATTGCCAAGAAGAATGCGGAGTCCGCCCGTGCTAGGGCCATTGGATCAACCAAAGTGAATCTTGCTTTGAAGGCCAAGGCTATTGAAATTGATGATGATGATACATCAAGTGAGTGGTCTTAAGAGGACCTCAAGTGTGCCTTCAACAAACATCTTGCTCTCGCTTCAAGGGCCTTTTGGAACAAGTCCGAGATCAAGTCAAGGTCAAGGGACAACTCAAGATTCAACTCACCCAACAAGTCTCCCAAGGCAAGGTCATGCTACAATTGCAATGACAAGAGTCACTTTGTGGCCAAGTGTCCCTTTGAGAACCGTGAAGACAATGGTGGTCGTCTCATTCGCAAGATCAAGTCAAGACCTCCTCATCCTTTGAACAAGAACTACACCGTCAAGAACGTCGCCAACAAGGAAAGAGCTATTGTGGTCCATGAAGAATACAGTTCGGGCATGGATGAAGATGATGATGATGATGATGATGATGATGATGAAGTCCAAGGTGGTGAGATTGTGGGAGTTGCTACCATTGACACTACCTCTACTCCACGCTTGTCACTCTTCGACTCACCTAATGAGAACGTCATATCCTCCAACCAAAAGTGTCTCATGGCCAAGGCCACCGAGGTAACATCTAAACCCACTCCTCAACCCATCTCTAGTGATCCTTCTTCTCTTGATCTTATTGGTCTAGAGGTGAAGAAAGAGATGATTGACATGTGTGAATTTGTTGCTACCTTGGATGAAGAAACTAAAACTTGCTTTGAGTCCTTGCTTGCACAACTTGACAATGCTAGGGATGCTTTAGATGAAAAGGAAGAACTTCTTGACTTGTTAAGTAAAAATGAAAGAGATGATGTCGATGAAATTGCTTCTCTCACTCAAAGTCTTGAGGATGAACAAAATATGAGAATTAATCTTGAAGAGAGTGTGTCTAAACTTGTTGATGACCATAACAACACCATGTTCTCTCTAGTTAAAAAACGTGATCATGCTCTTGCTTTGGTTAAAGTGCTTAAGAAAGAAAAAGTTGAGTTTGTGGTTGGTCATGATAGGACTCAAGAAGACCATGAGAAACTCAAAGAGGAACACAAAGCCTTGGAGAGCAAATTCTCAAGTCTTTTTGAAGCCCATGAACAACTTCAAACCCAACTAACTTGTGAACATGCTAAGTCTTCCGTTGTGCAAATTATAGACTTGTCTAGCACTCCTAACCCTTGTTGCAAGTATGAGCATCTCATTGAGGAGAACAAGGCGTTGAAGGATCAACTTTCCAAGACTAAGAAGAAGAAGAAGAAAAAGAACAAGGGCATGGCTCAAGGACCCTCATATGGTCCAACCATCTTGCAAAGTGACAACTTTGCCGGAAAGAACAATCCCTCTTATATTCTTTGCAAGTCCTATGATGGTCATGTATATGCTAGATATGTTGGAACTTCTTACACGCATGATTATCATTGGGCCATTTGGGTGCCGAAGACTCTTGTTACTAACAAAAGGGGACCCATTGCAAAATGGGTACCTAAAACCAAAGCTTGATTTTCTTGTAGGACTATGCTTCTGGTGGATCAAAATGGGTGCTTGATAGTGGTGCCACAAGTCATATGACCAGAAGAAAGTCTATCATAACGGAGATGAGGCCAAATATTGCCAACACCATGGTCTCCTACGGTGATAAAACAAGTTCTCAGGTTTTGGGTTTTGGAAAAGTGGTGGTAACCCCGGATATATCCTTGGTTGATGTCATGCTTGTCAAAACTCTTGGTTACAATTTACTTTCAGGTCGTGATCTTGCCCTTATGGGTCTTTCTTCTTTGTTCCATGTGCATTCTGTGGTCCTCATGTGGAGCAAGTCTCTCAAGGTGGCTTTCGTAGGGTACGTAGAGCATGACTTGTATGTGGTAGACTTTTCGGGGACCACTACTTATCATGCTCTATGTCTCTATGCTAAAGACGACAAGGGCTGGTTGTGGCATCGCCGCCTAGCCCATGTTAACATGAGAACTTTGCAAAGACTTCACTCCGAGGGCCACATCCTTGGCCTTAACAATGTTTCTTTTGCCAAAGATCGTGTTTTTGGGCTTGTATTGAAGGGAAGATGCATAAATCTCCTCACAAAGTTATTAATCAAATCACCACGGAGAGATGTTTGGAGCTCTTGCATATGGACCTTTTTGGTCCTCCCTCTCATGATAGCCTTGGAGGCAAGAAGTATTGTTTGGTTATTGTGGATGATTTCTCAAGATACACTTGGGTGTTCTTCTTCAAGTACAAGAGTGAGACTCAACAAACCGTCATCGATTTTTCCAATGAGGTTCAACGGAAACACAATGCAACCATTCTCTCAATTCGAAGTGACAATGGCACCGAGTTCAAGAACTATACTTTGGATGAGTTTCTTAGTGATGAAGGAATCAAGCATCAATACTCAACTCCATATACCCATCAACAAAATGGTGTTGCCGAAAGGAAGAATCGCACTTTGATGGATGTGGCTCGGTCTATGCTAGCTGAATTCAAGTCTCCATACAACTTTTGGGCCGAGGCCATCTCCACTGCTTGCCATGCAACCAACCGGCTCTACCTTCGCAAGAAAAAGAACAAGACCCCCTATGAGCTGCTCACCGGGGAAAAGCCAAATGTTAGCTACTTTCGAGTGTTTGGTTGCAAGTGCTACATTCTCAAGAAAGGAGTTCGTTTGTCCAAGTTTGAATCCAAGGCTCAAGAAGGAATTTTTGTTGGTTACTCAAATCAGTCCCATGCTTATAGAGTCTACAACAAAGCCAATGGAAGAGTTGAAGAGACGAGCAATGTGAAGTTTGATGAAAACCATGAGTCCCTTGTTAGACAAGACGGTGTTTGTGATCCAAGTGATGAAATTCCTCCTAAGGCCATAAGAAGAATGGGTGTAGGTTTCCACCTCCCCATTGAGGATCCCCTTATGGACGAAGGAGAAGGACCAAGCTCTACTCAAGTGGATCCCTCACTCTCACAAGACCATCATGCCTCTCAAGGACCTACTATTTTGTCACAAGATCCCTCAAGCTCTTCCGAAGCTTCTCATGCTCATGACTCTCCAAGATCCAAAGATCAAGCTCTTCATCAATAACATCAATCTCCCCAAGATGGGGATCCTCCTCAAGGCACCTCCCAAGGTCAAGCTCTTCATCAACTACATCAACCTCCCTAAAATGGGGCTCCTCCTCCTCAAGGCTCTCCTCCTCAAGCTCGTCAAGATCAAGGGCAGGCCAATGATAATCAAGGATCTACTCCAAATGATGACTCTCTCGAAGTGGAAATTGATGAAGACGATCCTCGTGTTCGTGCTTATAGTCAAGGCGGAGACTCCAATGGTGGCAATGACCAAGTGGTTGCTCAAGAATCTCGTGTTGAAGCACAAGCCTGCCGTCAAGGCTATCGTCTCGCCAAGATTGTTTGAGATGGCCATATCCTTGATAATGTTTATGGATATTTCAATAAAGGTTCCACTACTAGGAGGCAACTAGCCTCCTTTAGCTCTCACCATGCTTTTATCTCTCTTGTGGAACCACAAAAAGTCTTCGAGGCTCTTAAAGATGATGATTAGCTTGATGCTATGAATGAAGAACTTCACAACTTCAAGAGGAACAATGTTTGTACATTGGTTGAGCGGCCCAAAGATTGTCAAAACGTCATCCGTACCAAATGGGTTTTCAAGAACAAGTGTGATGCGAATGGAATAGTTGTGCACAACAAGGCAAGGTTAGTTGCCCAAGGATACTCACAAGTTGAGGGCATCGACTACGGTGAGACTTTTGCCCCCGTTGCTCGCCTTGAATCCATTCATATGCTTCTTGATTTTGCTACTCATCATCACTTCAAGTTGCATCAAATGGATGTTAAGAGTGCTTTTCTTAATGGGCCTTTGAAAGAGTTGGCATACGTCAAGCAACCTCCAGGATTTGAGGATCCACTTTTCCCGAACCATGTCTACAAGCTCAATAAAGCACTCTATGGCCTCAAACAAGCCCCACGTGTGTGGTATGATTGCCTTAGGGAGCTCTTGTTAGACCGTGGCTTTGAAGTGGGCCTCATGTATCCCACTCTTTTT
Organism: Avena sativa; assembly: GCA_916181665.1. Lineage (NCBI taxonomy): Eukaryota > Viridiplantae > Streptophyta > Magnoliopsida > Poales > Poaceae > Avena > Avena sativa. The sequence continues at coordinate 398,824,660 of OV702281.1, forward strand.
ACTAAGAAAGTTGGAGGCCACTTGTTCGTATGCCAAATCTATGTTGATGATATTATCTTTGGGTCTATTAACAAGGCTTTTAATGAGGATTTTGCCAAGCTCATGACCGATCGCTTCGAGATGTCCATGATGGGGGAGTTGAAGTTTTTCCTTGGGTTTGAAGTCAAGCAATTGAGGAAAGGGACTTTCATCAACCAAGCCAAATACATCCAATACATGCTCAAGAAGTTCAAGTTTGATCAAGTCAAAGGTGCCAAGACTCCCATGCCAACTAAGGTTAATCTTGATCTCAATCCCAAGGGTAAGGATGTGGATCAAAAACTCTATCGCTCTATGATTGGTTCTTTGCTCTATCTTTGTGCATCCCGACCGGATATTATGTTGAGTGTGGGTATGTGTGCAAGATTCCAAGCCGCACCAAAAGAAAGCCACATGGTGGCGGTCAAGAGAATCTTTTGATATTTGTTTCATACCCCAAACTTTGGGTTGTGGTACCCCAAGGGATCCAGCTTTGACCTTATTGGATACACGGACTCGGATTGGGCTGGTGACAAAGTGGGAAGAAAGTCAACCTCCGGAGCTTGTCAGTTTCTTAGAAGATCTTTGGTTTGTTGGTCCTCGAAGAAGCAAAACTGTGTGTCTATGTCCACTCCCGAGGCTGAGTACATCTCCGTTGCAAGTCGTTGTGCTCAATTGCTATGGATGAAGCAAACTTTGAAGGATCTTAGACTATCTTTTGACAAGGTGCTTCTTTGTGACAATGAGAGTGCCATTAATATTGCTCTCAACCCCGTGCAACACAACCGGACTAAGCACATTGAGATTCGTCATCATTTCATCCGGGACCATGTTGCTAGAGGAGAGATTTCTTTTGAGTATGTTCCCACCAAGGCAAATCTTGCGGATCTTTTCACGAAGCCTCTTGATGAAGCAAGGTTCCGAGAGTTAAGGCATGAGCTAAATATCATTGATTCTAGCAATGTGTCTTGAGGATATTGCACACCTACCCGTGTCTCAATGTGTATCTTTTTTGGATGTAGGCATGGATTTAGGGGGATTGTAGTTCCTATCATGAACAAACACTATCCCTATTATGCGCACATTAAAGTTTTCATATTCTATAGTCTCTAAAGGAGACCATTTGAGCTTCATGATGAGTGTTGGTAATGAACCCAAGATATATCTTCGCGGTGTCAAGCCATTTACTCTTATATAAGGTGGCCTCGGCCACCGACCCGTTTTTGTCTCTTGTCTTTTTTTGTGCTTGGTTATTTTTGTGTTTTTCTTGGTTTTTGTTGGCTTTGGTGTTGAAATTATGCCCTAGAGGCAATAATAAAGATGTTATTATTATAATTCTTGTTCATGATAATGTTTATATTCCATGCTAGAATTGTATTAAGCGGAAACTTTAATACTTGTGTGGTTTGTGAACAACACCGTGTCCCTAGTACGCCTCTATGGACTAGCTCATTGATCAATGATGGTTAAGGTTTCCTAACCATAGACATGAGTTGTCAATTGATAATGAGATCATATCATTGGGAGAATGATATGATGGACAGACCCAAACTAAGCGACGCAATTAGATCGTGTCATCGTGTTCGTCTTTGCGAAGCTTTTCTTATGTAAAATATTGTATTCCTTAGACCATGAGATAATACAACTCCCTGGTATCGGAAGAAAGCTTTGAGGTCATCAAACGTCATCCTATGAGAGGGTGATCATAAAGGTGTCTCTCGGGTGATCGGAAAGTATCTGTTGGGTTGTATGTATTGAGATGGGATTTGTCCCTCCCAAGTCGGAGAGATATACTTCGGGCCCACTCGGTAATCGATATCAACACCGCTTGCAAGCATGTGGTTAAGGAGTTAATCACAAAGTGATATCGGATTACAGAACGAGTAAAGTACATGCTGTGAACGAGATTGAACTAGGTATGACGGTACCGACGATCGAATCTCGAGGCAAGTAAAATATCGCGAGATGAAGGGAATATATATATGGGATTGATTGAATCCTGGCATCGTGGTTCATCCGATATGATCATCGATGAATGTGTGGGAGTCAATATGGGTTACTAGACCCCGCTGTTGATTATTGATAGAAGATCATGTCTGCATATTCTCGAACCCGCAGGGTCACACACTTAACGTGTCTCGACGCTAGGATAGATTGGATAATCGGTTTATGAGTTTTTGTTCGGAGTCTCGGATAGGATCCGGGACATCACGAGAGGTTCCGGAGTGGTCCGGAGAATAAGATTCATATAAGGCAGTGCAGTTTTTGGAGTTCGGAATTGTTCCGGGTTAATCAGTATTGTACCGGAAGCTTCTAGAACCTTCCGGAAGGGGACCAACGTGGCCCCACCTTCCGGGAGGGGGCATGGGCATATGAGGGAGTGCCCTGGCCGCATTGGGCCAGGGGCACAAGGCCCCATAGGGCCCAGCCGGCCTAGAGAGGTTTAAACTCGAGATAGAGTTTCTAGAAGGGGGGGTTTCCTTGCCCCCCACTCCTCCTCCTTTGGGGCCGCCGGCCTTGGCTTGGGGGAGGGGCTAGGGCTGCGCCCACCCCTCTATATATAGAGGGCTGGGGGCGCACCAACCCCCCACACCTTCCCCTCCAACCCTAGCCGCCATGCTGCCCTCCTCTCTCCCTCCCGACTGCTTGTAGGCGAAGCCCTGCTACAGAAATTCTCCACCAATTGCACTGCGCCGTCGCGTTGTAGATCCAATCCGTCTCTCCACCATACTTGCTGGTCTGAGGAAGGAGGAGATGTCGAGGTTCTGCACGTGTGCATCTCACGGAGGCACCGCCACTTGTGGTGCTAGATCGGATCGGATCGCGAGGAGAAGAAGCGAGTACGACTACATCACCCACGTTCCGACGAACGTTCCGCTGTGCGAATCTTCAAGGGTATGAAGATCTAATCCAATCTCTCTCGTTGTTTGCATATCCTAGATTAGATCTTGGCTTTCCCTCTGTTCGCATCCGTAGAAAAATTTTATTTACTATGCCGCGAAACCCTTCAGTGGTATCAGAGCTAGATCTATGCGTAGATGTGTTTCACGAATAGAACGCAACATGGTTGTTGCGGGCGTTGATGTTTTCTGTTGCAAGCCTCTTGTTTGTGTTCTTCTTATGACGCGGGATAGTGAGATTGAAGCGGTCCAGGCCAACCTTACGCGACGTCGTTCGCGAGACCGGCTCCGCACTTGACGTGTGGCTTGTTCCACACATGCGGCTGGTGGATGTCAGTTTCTCTCACTATAGTTGTCATGGGATTAACACCGGAGTTTGGCAACCATAATATCACCGTTGTGGCTTTCCGTAGGTAAGAATCGTTCTTAGCATCTACTCCCATAAGCCACGTAAAACATGCAACAACAAAGTAGAGGCGTCTAACTTGTTTTTGCAGGGAGTGTTTTCTGTGATATGGTATGGCCCAAGATGTGATGTGTATAATGTATGCGATAATCATGTTTTGTAATGTTTCACGACTTGCATGTCGATGAGTACACAACCGGCAGGAGCCATATGGTTGTCTTTATAATTGTGTATGACCTGTGTGTCAACTTCTTATGCGCCATGTAATAGTTTCACTTTATCGCTAAGTAGTTAGCAATAGTTGTAGTTGCTATTCGTGGTGGAGGCAATCATGGTGGAGTGATGGAGATCATGCCGGAACGCACAAGATGGAGATCATTGCGCGAAGATTGGCTATACCATGTCACATAAAGTTATATGCATGTGATGTTTATCCTTTTTATGTATCTTATTATGCTTAGATCGCGACGGTAGCATTATAAGATGATTCCTCACTTAAAGATCAAGACAAAAACTGTGTTCTCCCCAAGTATGCACCGTTGCGAAAGTTCGTCGTGTCCAAGCATCACGTGATGATCGGGTGCTATAGACTCTACGCTCACATACAACGGGTGCAAGCCAGTTTTGCACACGCGGAAATACTTGGGTCTAACTTGACGAGCCTAGCATGTACAGACATGGCCTCGGAACACAAGAACCGAAAGGTTAAGCATGAGTCATATGAATGATATGATCGACACTTCGTTGTCCACCATTGAAACCACACTCTTCTCGTGATGATCGGATTAGGTGTGGTGAATTTGGATCATGTTCACTAAACAACTTGAGGGATGTTGAATTTAGTGGGAGTTCATCTAGTAATTTGATTAAGTTGAACTATTTATCATGAACATAGTCTAAATTGTACTTGCAAATACTATAGATCACATGGCCAAGTCCAACTTCAACTTCAACGTTTTTGCTGAGAAGGAAAAGCTTGGAAACAATGGGTCTAACTTCACCAATTGGTTCCGCAATCTAAGAATCATTCTCTCTGGCGGTCAAAAGGACTATGTCCTTGGGAAAGCGTTAGGTGACCCCCCTGCTGCAACTGCGCCGGCTGAAGAGAAAGTTGTCTATCAGTCGTGCAAAGATGATTATGGTGTGATTAAGAGCACCATGTTGTTTGCTATGGAACCGGAACTTCAAAATCGTTTTGAAGACTATCCCGGGCCCTTTGAGATTCTCGAAGAGCTGAAAACCATGTTTCAGACTCAGGCCCGTTCTGTGAGATATGATATCTCTGAGAAGTTCTTTAACTGCAAGATGGAGGAAGGGAGTTCCGTTAGTGAGCACGCCATTAAGATGACGGGCTACACTCAACGCCTTGAGCAACTGGAATGCACGATTACAGAGGAGCTCAAGATTGACAGGGTTCTGCAATCACTCCCTCCCAGCTACAAAAGTTTTGTAGTGACTCATAATCAGATTGGTTCCACTGATACGATCACTGAGCTCTTCGCAAAGCTGAAGGCCGCGTAAGTGGACATCAAAAAGGATAATCATGTGTTGATGGTCAACAAGTCCACCTTTAAGAAAGGTAAGGGAGCAAAGAAGCCCTTCAAGAAGGGCGGCGGCAAGCGCACTGCCTCTGCTGAGAAGAAGCTCAAGTCTGGTCCTAAGCCGGACACTGAGTGCTTCTATTGCAAGGACAAGGGTCACTGGAAGCGCAACTGTCCGAAGTACTTAGCGGACAATAAGGATGGCACCATCAAAGGTATATTTGATATACATGTTATTGATGTTTTCCTTACTAGCCCCCGTTGTAGTGCCTGGGTATTTGATACCAGTTCAGTTGCTAATATTTGTAACTCGAAACAGGAGCTACGGAATAGACGGAGGCTTGCGAGGGATGAGGTGACGATGCGCGTTGGCAACGGATCAAGAGTTGATGTGATTGCCATCGGCACGCTCTCCTTAGTTTTTCCTTCGGGATTAGTTTTAAACCTTAATAAAGGTTATTATGTGCCTGCGTTGAGCATGAACATTATTTCTGGATCGTGTTTATTGCAAGATGGTTATTCATTTAAATCGGAGAATAATGGTTGTTCTATTTATATGAGTAACATCTTTTATGGTCATGCACCTATTGTGAATGGTTTATTTCTTCTAAATCTCGAAAGGGATGAAACACACATCCATAACATTGAGGCTAAGAGATGCAAAGTAGATAGTGATAATACTACTTATTTGTGGCACTGTCGTCTAGGTCATATTGGTGTAAATCGCATGAAGAAACTCCATTCTGATGGACTTTTGGAGTCTCTTGATTTTGAATCATTTGACACATGCGAACCATGCCTCATGGGCAAGATGATCAAAACCCTGTTCTCCGGTATGATGGAGCGAGCAACGGACTTGTTAGAAATCATACATACCGATGTATGCGGACCGATGAGTGTTTCGACGCGCGGTGGATATTGCTATTTTCTCACTTTTACCGATGACTTAAGTAGGTATGGGTATATCTATTTAATGAAACATAAATCTGAAATGTTTGAAAAGTTCAAAGAATTTCAGAATGAAGTGGAGAACCATCGTAACAGAAAGATTAAGTTTCTACGATCTGATCGTGGAGGTGAATATTTGAGTTATGATTTTCTCACGCATCTTAAAGCAAGTGGAATCGTTTCACAACTCACGCCACCCGGAACACCACAGCGCAATGGTGTGTCTGAACGCCGGAATCGAACCCTATTAGATATGGTCCGATCAATGATGTCTCTTACTGATTTGCCGTTATCATTTTGGGGTTATGCATTAGAAACCGCTGCATTCACTTTAAATAGGGCTCCATCTAAATCCGTTGAGACGACACCGTATGAACTGTGGTTTGGTGCTAAACCTAAGTTGTCATTTCTTAAAGTTTGGGGATGCGAAGCTTACGTCAAGAAGTTGATGCCGGACAAGCTCGAACCCAAAGCGGAGAAATGCATCTTCATAGGATACCCTAAGGAAACTATTGGGTATACCTTCTATCACAGAACCGAAGGCAAAGTGTTTGTCACAAAGAACGGTTCTTTTCTTGAGAAGGAGTTTCTCTCGAAAGAAGTGAGTGGGAGGAAAGTAGAGCTAGACGAGGTTATTGAACCTTCTATTGAGTTGGAGAGTAGCGCAGCACCTGAAATTGTTCCAATGCCGCCTGCACCAACGATAGAGGAAGCTAATGACAAGGATCGTGAAGGTTCGGATGATGCTGCTACTGAATGTCGCAGGTCGACAAGGTCGCGTGCCCCTCCTGAGTGGTACGGCAACCCTGTCTTGTTTGTCTTGTTAGTAGAAGACAGTGAACCTACGAACTATGAGGAAGCGATGATGAGCCCAGACTCTAAGAAATGGCTAGAAGCCATGAAATCCGAATTGGGATCCATGAGCGAAAACCAAGTATGGACTTTGGTGGACCCTCCTAGCGACCGAAAGGCCGTTGAGTGCAAATGAATCTTCAAGAAGAAAACGGACGCGGATGGTAATGTTACCGTCTATAAAGCACGGCTTGTCGCGAAAGGTTTTCGACAAGTTCAAGGTGTTGACTACGATGAGACTTTCTCTCCCGTAGCGATGTTTAAGTCCATTCGGATTTTATTAGCAATTGCTGCATTTCATGATTATGAAATATGGCAGATGGATGTCAAGACTGCGTTCCTCAATGGCAACATTGATCAAGAGTTGTATATGATGCTACCCGAAGGTTTTTTTGATCCTAAGGATGCTGATAAAGTATGCAAACTTCAGCGTTCCATTTATGGACTGAAGCAAGCATCTCGGAGTTGGAACCTTCGTTTTGATCAAGTGATCAAGAGCTTTGGATTTGTTCCAAATTGCTATGAAGCTTGTATCTACAAGAAAGTGAGTGGGAGCTCGGTGACGTTTCTGGTACTATATGTGGATGACATATTGATTATCGGAAATGACATCAACATGCTTAACGATGTGAAGAGTTATTTGAACAAGTGTTTTTCAATGAAAGACCTAGGTGAAGCTGCTTATATATTGGGCATCAAAATCTATAGAGATAGACAAAGACGCCTGATAGCTTTAAGCCAGAGTACATACCTAGACAAAGTTCTGAAAAGGTTCAGAATGGATAAGGCAAAGAAAGGTTCGGTGCCTATGTTGTCAGGTAAGATGTTGAGCAAGGCTCAGGGTCCAGCTACGGTAAATGATAGGGAAGCTATGAGCAAAGTGCCTTATGCCTCGGCCATAGGTTCCATCATGTATGCCATGCCGTGTACTAGACCGGATGTGTCCAATGCTCTTAGTTTGACGAGCAGATATCAAAGTGATCCAAGAGTGGAACACTGGACAGCCGTAAAGAACATCCTAAAGTAACTAAATAGGACTAAAGAAATGTTCTTAGTCTATGGGGGTGATGAACAGCTCATCGTAAAAGGTTACGTCGACGCTAGTTTTGACACCGACAAGGATGATTCTAAATCTTAGACAGGATACGTGTATATTTTGAATGGAGGAGCTGTGAGCTGGAGAAGCTGCAAGCAAAGCGTGATCGCGGGATCTACAGTAGAAGCGGAATACATGGCTGCTGCAGAAGCGTCAAGTGAAGGAGTTTGGATCAGAAACTTCATCACTGAGCTTGGCGTGGTTCCAAGTGCATTGGACCCACTGGAGATATTGTGTGACAACACTGGCGCCATAGCACTCGCTAAGGAACCAAGATATCATCCAAAGAACAAGCATATCAACCGCAAGTTTCATATAATCCGAGATTATATAGCAGATGGAGATCTGAAGATTAGCAAAGTACATACAGATCTGAATGTCGCAGATCCATTGACTAAACCTCTTCCACGTGTAAAACATGATCAGCACCTCAGTGCCATGGGTGTGAGATTGTTGCCAGATGTAAACTAGATTATTGACTCTAGTGCAAGTGGGAGACTGTTGAAATTATGCCCTAGAGGCAATAATAAAGATGTTATTATTATAATTCTTGTTCATGATAATGTTTATATTCCATGCTAGAATTGTATTAAGCGGAAACTTTAATACTTGTGTGGTTTGTGAACAACACCGTGTCCCTAGTACGCCTCTATGGAATAGCTCATTGATCAATGATGGTTAAGGTTTCCTAACCATAGACATGAGTTGTCAATTGATAATGAGATCATATCATTGGGAGAATGATATGATGGATAGACCCAAACTAAGCGAAGCAATTAGATCGTGTCATCGTGTTCGTCTTTGCGAAGCTTTTCTTATGTCAAATATTGTATTCCTTAGACCATGAGATAATACAACTCCCTGGTATCGAAAGAAAGCTTTGAGGTCATCAAATGTCATCCTATGAGAGGGTGATCATAAAGGTGTCTCTCGGGTGATCGGAAAGTATCTGTTGGGTTGTATGTATCGAGATGGGATTTGTCCCTCCCAAGTCGGAGAGATATACTTCGAGCCCACTCGGTAATCGATATCAACACCGCTTGCAAGCACGTGGTTAAGGAGTTAATCACAAAGTGATATCGGATTACGGAACGAGTAAAGTACTTGCTGTGAACGAGATTGAACTAGGTATGACGGTACCGACGATCGAATCTCGGGCAAGTAAAATATCGCGAGACGAAGGGAATATATATATGGGATTGATTGAATCCTGGCATCGTGGTTCATCCGATATGATCATCGATGAATGTGTGGGAGTCAATATGGGTTACCAGATCCCGCTGTTGATTATTGATAGAAGATCATGTCTGCATATTCTCGAACCCGCAGGGTCACACACTTAACGTGTCTTGACGCTAGGATAGATTGGATAATTGGTTTATGAGTTTTTGTTCGGAGTCTCGAATAGGATCCGGGACATCACGAGAGGTTTCGGAGTGGTCCGGAGAATAAGATTCATATAAGGCAGTGCAGTTTTTGGAGTTCGGAATTGTTCCGGGTTAATCAGTATTGTACCGGAAGCTTCTAGAACCTTCCGTAAGGGGACCAACGTGGCCCCACCTTCCGGGAGGGGGCATGGGCCTATGAGGGAGTGCCCTGGCCGCATTGGGCCAGGGGCACAAGGCCCCATAGGGCCCAGCCGGCCTAGAGAGGTTTAAACTCGAGATAGAGTTTCTAGAAGGGGGGGTTTCCTTGCCCCCCACTCCTCCTCCTTTGGGGCCGCCGGCCTTGGCTTGGGGGAGGGGCTAGGGCTGCGCCCACCCCTCTATATATAGAGGGCTGGGGGCGCACCAACCCCCCACACCTTCCCCTCCAACCCTAGCCGCCCTGCTGCCCTCCTCTCTCCCTCCCGACTGCTTGTAGGCGAAGCCCTGCTGCAGAAATTCTCCACCAATTGCACCGCGCCGTCGCGTTGTAGATCCAATCCGTCTCTCCACCATACTTGCTGGTCCGAGGAAGGAGGAGACGTCGAGGTGCTGCACGTGTGCATCTCATGGAGGCACCACCACTTGTGGTGCTAGATCGGATCGGATCGCGAGGAGAAGAAGCGAGTACGACTACATCACCCACGTTCCGACGAACGTTCCGCTGTGCGAATCTTCTAGGGTATGAAGATCTAATCCAATCTCTCTCGTTGTTTGCATATCCTAGATTAGATCTTGGCTTTCCCTCTGTTCGCATCCGTAGAAAATTTTTATTTACTATGCCGCGAAACCCTTCATTTGGTTCTTCACAGTTTGAGCTCTCTATCTTAATCATTTCCTTTCCTCAAGCCCTTTCTATTCCCTGCAAAAGTTCTTCCTTGTTTTCTTCCAATCCTGAGAAGATTTTCTAGCGTCACCGGAACTTCCGGTCAGCACGTTGTTAGCAGGAATCTGAAGGGATACGGGTAGGCTACACTAGCGCAAATCAAAGTTTTCTACCGCGTAAACCAGGATTACCGTTGTCATAGATCATGGGATTACCACTAGACGCGCAGTTTCGGAACTTGATGAAGCGCGTCGAGGCAGTGCAGACGATCTATGACTCCTCCTCGTTCTCGTCCCACGAGCAGCTCCCCTTGCGCGGCTTTTCCAAACGCTACAGATGCAGCGCCTCCGAGGTATCCACACGTACAGGGTGGAAGCGTCAGACACCGGACAGCTAGGTCCGCGTGCACGACACAGGCGTGAGGAGTGGCGGCTAGCTGGAATGGTCTCAGGTCTAACCCTGGTCAGCTCGCCCCACCATCTCTTAAATAGGCGTCCCTAGTGGGCTTCTACATTGGCAGTCCATTAGTAGCCTAAGCCTGGTCTAATTCGGATCCAATCCTCATTAGGCTTCCAGACCCTTAAGTGTGTGACCCTATAGGTTCATATACGTATAGACATGACACGAATACACTTATTTTGTCAATAGTTGGTAGCGGCCTCTAGCAAGACATGCCAACTCCTAAACGTATACAAAGATCATATCGGACGAACTATCACAAGGTTTAGTACATGTCTTTCCCTTTGTCTCACGATATTTGGTCTAGCTCTAAGCTGACCTCTCTTTCTCGATACCGTAACTCGGAATCCCTTTACTAGGTTAACTCTTAACCTTATGTAGCATGGCCATGCATTTCTGGATCCGATCACTCGAGGGGACCAAAGATATCTCTCTCAAGTAGAGAGGGGCAAATCCCATCTTGATTAACCATGCCTTGCAGCATGCTTCAGGACAAACCCGAAAGCTACCTTTATAACTACCCAGTTACAGAGTAGTGTCTGATAGCCCCAAAGTAGGTCGATCCACATCTCAAGTACATGCGACAACCTCAGGTCTAAGGACAAAACGTACACGATGTGTAGAGAGAGCTGAAAGTCTAATTGCCAGTCTCAAGTTGGGTCTGTCCAACCCCATGTTCATAACATGTGTCCACATCATTGGTTTGACATCTCCATGTCTATGACTTGCAAAACATAGTCATCAACCAATCGATGTGCTAGTCTAATATTCACGTGTGTCCTCACATGAACTCTGACTAGGGACAACTATTAAATAACCATACAAGTAAAGAGTTTCACAAACAATTCACATAATTGCCAATCAATACAAGTTGCCTGATATGGATATTCAAGGAACATTACAATAACTCATGGATACATATGAAATATAATCATCTCAATGATTGCCTCTAGGGCATATTTCCTTTAGTCTCCCACTTGCACTAGAGTCAATCTAAATTGTATCTAATACCAATTGCTCGTGTGTGCGCTTCATGCGCGGGCTGCGGAAGAGGCTTAGTCAAGGGATCAGCAACATTTGAGTCTGTATGTATTTTGCATATCATGACACTACCATCCTCAACGAACTCTCGAATCTGATGGTAACGCATGCGAATATGTTTGTTCTTCTGGTGCTGTCTAGGTTCCTTGGCATGTGTAATAGCACCATTGTTGTCAGAATAAACGTCCAAGGGATTGGACGCGCCCTGAACCACACCGAGAGTGATCAGGAAATTCCTAATCCAAACAGCTTCCTTTACAGCCTCCGAGGCAGCAATATATTCAGCTTCTGTTGAAGAGGAGGTCACTATATCTTGCTTGGAACTTTTTTCCAGCTCACAGCACCACCATTCAAGACAAACACATAACCTGATTGCGTTTTTGAATCATCTGAGTCGTTAAGGTAACTCGCATCTGTGTAACCCTTTACACTGAGTTCATCCTCACCTCCATAAACTAGGAACACATCCTTAGTCCTTTTCAAGTACTTAAGGATGTTCTTTACCGCTGTCCAGTGACCTTCACCTGGATCAGCCTGGTATCTGCTCGTAACACTTAGAGCATAGGAAACATATGTGCGAGTACATATCATTGCATACATGATGGATCCAATAGCCGAAGCATATGGAACTCTTCTCATGCTCTCACGCTCATCAGTAGTCGAAGGACACTGAGTCTTGCTGAGTTTAATGCCCTGAGACATGGGCAAGAACCCCTTCTTAGCCTCTTCCATGCTGAACCGTTTCAACACTTTGTCAATGTATGTACTCTGGCTTAATCCAATTAGCCTTCTTGATCTATCTCTATAGATCTTGATGCCCATAATATATGCCGCTTCTCCCAAGTCCTTCATCGAAAAACTATTTTTCAATGAGGTCTTAACAGACTCGAGCATAGGAATGTCATTTCCAATCAGCAATATGCCATCTACATATAAGATTAGAAATACCAGCGCTCTCCCACTTTCCTTCTTGTAAACACAAGGTTCTTGTTCATTTTTGATGAAGCCAAACTCCTTTACAACTTCATAAAATCGAATGTTCCAACTCCGAGATGCTTGCTTCAGCCCATAAATGGACTTCAGATTTGCATACCTTTCCAGCATTGTTTGGATCGACAAAACCTTCGGACTGCATCATATACACGTCCTCAGTTAGGATTTCATTTAGGAAAGCCGTATTGACATCTATCTGCCATATTTCATAGTCGAAATGTGCAGCAATGGCTAGAATTATCGTATAGATTTAAGCATCGCTACAGGCGAGAAAGTCTCGTCGTAGTCAACTCCTTGAACTTGTCAAAAACCTTTTGCAACAAGTCGAGCTTTATGGATGTGCACATTTCCATCCATATCAATCTTCTTCTTATAGATCCATTTGCACTCGATGGCTTTAAAACCATCAGGCAGGTCAACCAAGTTCCAAACTTGATTGTCACCCATGGACTCTATCTCGGATCTCATGGCGATCATCCATTTCTCAGAGTCTGGGTCCACCATCGCTTCTGCATAGGTTGCAGGCTCATCATTGTCTAACAATAACAATTCCCGCGCTTTGCAGAGCCTCGCCGACTGTCGTGGTGGTGGCACGGCAGATGCCATGGGTAGGCTAAAGTATGGGGGCAATGGATGCTAGAGGGATCCGGGGAGGGAAGATGTAGTGATTTCTACACACAAATGATCAACAAGTAAATCTCTATTCCTCTACTCAATGAATACAAGTGCTCCAAGAGCTATCTCATAGAGAGGAAGAACACTACTACATGAGCCTTACGGCGTAAAATGAATCGATCCCCCTCTCAGGAGCCAGCGTCCCCCCTTATAAATGGGTGCCTTTGTTCCTTCTAGGGCTGACGTGGCAAGCATATTATTGGAATATGCTTGTCCCAATATGGTAACTCGGAGGCCTCCTTTCCGTGTCCCCCTTCTATCGGCGGCAATGTTCCACAGACCTTCACATGCACGCCTCGGGCTCCCTGATTGTCACCTCCGAGACCTTCTGCTGCCCTTCTGCTGCTCTGCTCCTTGTCCTCTGTGCTTGGCTCTGTTTAGATTCCTCCTAGCCAGTGACTAGGGTTTGACTATAGGCACCTCCTTCTCCCACAAGCTTCGTGTTACTCGGCCTTGTCTCGCATAACTCGGCTCGGCCTTCACATGCATTCAAGTTAGTCAGACTCATTCGGCCGACTTAATATGTCGGACGGATAAGGCGTTACTCATTCTATATATGTCATGGCCTTGCTTATCTCGGCCGATTCTTATATGACCCGGCTGACACAAACAGTAACTCGGCTCATGACAAGGGAGATTCCTTTCGTCTTTTCCCCTGTCTTGACCCTATCCGGGGTCACCTCCCCAACATTAGTCCCCGAAGCTGGTGTGGTCCTGCCTGAAACCTCGGCCAGGCCACATCATTTTCCCAACATACTTCTCTCTTTCTTTACGAGTTACTTCCTTCTGTTCGAGGTATCTGTTCAGCTTCCCGAGCACGCCTCGTCCTAAGTGTACCACTTATCATTGTTCTTCTAGTTTTTTGTTCCTCTATAGTGTCCACTGACAATCTACGGTGATTACTGCGCCCGTCGCGTCGGCATAGTGACGCCTCGAGTACCGCATCGGTCAGGAGGCCCGATCCCCTCCTGCGCCGTGTGGTCTTCGGTGTGGCTCCACTAGTTGCGAGCGGTTCCGCCACGCGTGCGATTATGCGGTTATCGTGGCGCACCCACGATCCCACTACTACTAATACTGCGCGGTTATAAAGAGGGGAGCAGGGCTAGACGATTTTACTTCCCCCCTTCGTTTTCCCTTCTTCTTCCTCCTCGTGCTGGTGCCTCCGTTCGTGCTCTAGCGGTCGCGCCATCGTTGACCTCCTTGACGGTCACGCTGCTGTTCTCCTGCTCCGACGACCTCACCGCCGTGCCCTTCTCCGTCGCCTTCCCTAGTGAGTTATCCTACAGCATCGCCGCTAGATTTCCTCCCTAGGCAATCCCTCCGTTTCCTAGATTCCTCGCGGCGGTTGTTCTTCATTGCGCTGTCGCGCTCGTTAGAACCACAACGGGGCCCTGTACTTCTAGGCCTTTCCCCGCCGCTAGTTTATCTTCTGTTGATTCCTCCGACGAGCCCATGTCTAGTTCTGCCAGTGGAGCCCTCGTCGAGGAGGATGATTTCGCGTCCGGTCCAGAACGGGGTTCTTGGCAGGGTTCCACTATCACTCGCTGCGAGGTAGAGTGGTTAATCAAGACGCGCCGGATCCCTGCCGAGGTAAGCTGTCGCTTGCCCGGCAAAGAATCCTCTCCAGTGCTCAACGAGGGAGAGTACGTAGTCTTCATTTCCCATTTTGCTCGTGGGTTTGGCCTCCCCCTTAGCGATTTTTATAGGGGGTTCCTCAATTACTTCGGCCTCCAGCCGCATCATCTGCCGGCCAATGCTATAGCCTCCTTGTCAGCTTTTATCTCGGCTTCGAAGGGATACTTCGGCCTTTGGCCCTCCATACATGTCTGGTCCAAATTCTTCCAAATCCGATCTAATGTCATGCCGGACAAATCTCTTCACCCTTCCGAGAAATCTCTTACCCAATGCGGGGCTACGTCCATTACACCTCGGAGGAACTCTGAGTTCCCGCGTTTCACCGACCTCGAGTCTTGTAAGAAATGGCATAAGTCATTTTTGTATGTCAAGAACACTAGGAAAGAGGATAAGATTCGGCTCCCCGCTTTTTCTATTGGCCCCCCTTCCAAGAAGAATTGGAACTACAATCCTAGGAAGAGCCATGCTTTGGCCGAGGCATTCGAGATTCGGCTCAAGGAGTTGATTCGGGCCGGGCTCCGTGGTGAAGATCTGATGATCGCATTCATCAGCAGCCGAATATGCCCTTTTCAGCTTCGCTCTCACAAGCTTTGTTATATGAGTGGTCCTCTCGATCCTAACCGAGTTTCAACGGTTGAGCTCGATGACTATCACATTTATAAGCGTGTCCGGGATATCTTCAAGACCGGTATGCCGGAGGATTGGGCATGGGGACTAAAGCCCTTCACTCGCGGGAATCCCCCTCCTCAGGTAAATTTATGCATGGGTGTTTGCTTTCGAGTTGCACTCATGCTTGTTCTTTTTCTAATCCTACTTTGTTTCTTCTCTCGCAGAGGTTTGCAGAGCAAAAGACCGAGGATGCCGAGGTTCTGGCTCTCCCGTGGACTGCAGATCGGAATACCCCGGACAGCGGGGGACCTGACTCGGAAGAGTTTGTCCCTAAGTCGGATGTTGCTCCGGCTCGCGTCCGTGGAAAGACCTCGGCCCACGCGGATGAAGGTGACTCGGACGACGTCCAAATTCTTGAGGTAGTTGCCGCGGTGCCTACCTCTTACGCATTTCCGGCTCCTACTTTCCCAGCTAATCCAGCAGGTCAGGTGCACGACGTCGAGCCTCTTGCTTCTCAAGCTCCTGCTACCTCGAAGAAACGCACCGCTTCGGCAGATCCCTCTGATGTTGCCCCCAAGAAGCGAGTGAAGAAGTCTGCCCAGCATATTCCGAGGCGTAAGACCATGCCTGCGGTTACTAGGTGAGTCTACTTCCATTCGTATTTCTTGTTTCTCTCTTTCTGTCTATTGACTTGACTTTTTGTCTTTCGCAGAGCTCCTCTCTCCGCAAAGCCTAGTGGTCCGAGTATGACGACCCATACTACTCGGACGGCTTCTCCTCCTCCAGAAGATACTCGGGTTCCCAGTCCTCCTTATTTTTATTCTCCTCCTGCGCCGACACATATGTCGCCTGGACGAGACTTTCCTATTGACCCCACTGTTACTGCCGACATAACTCCCACACTGGATCATCCGGTTGAGCATGTTGCTCCTGTCTTCACCAGCGAAGTTTCCCCCAATGATCCCTTGATCACCACAACTCCAACTGCTACTCCTGTTCCATCCGAGGATATCACCACCTCGGCCCCCTTGGAGGTTTCAGTTCCTCTTGCCCCCAGGACGTGCTTCACAGTGCTGAAGTTGCTGCCCCTGCCAAAGTCTCTACTAAAAGTAGGAAGACTGTTGTTACTAAATCTTTGACATCTCAGAAAGGGCTAGCCTCCTCTTCTCAGCCCAACATAGATGATGCACTTCACAAGGGAGCTTCCTCTGCTAAGCCCGTTGTCACACCCGCTGCCGACACTCAACTTACTCTTCACAAGAGTCCGGCGACGGCGGTGGTCACACAACGGGCCCGAGGTAAAGTGTTGACTCGCACTGAGAGTAGAAACAGCCTCGGCTCCTTGGTGGAATATGCCAATAACTGGAATGTCGCGGATCAACTTGAAGGCAATCCGAGTAGCCAACCATTCCAACTTTCCGACATCAGCAGTCGATTGCACATGTCTGCCAAAATTGTCCTTGATAGTGACAAGATGAATGAGGTAAGTGCTTTCGTTGATACTTTGTCTGTCATTCAAATGGTATCATATACACACTAGTCCCCAAAGCTTGCAACCGGATAACTTGTTGTTCGTTTGGAAGCTTTGTCAGGCATCAAATGTCATGACTCGAATTAGCCGTGATATCCGAATCAAGTTTTACTCAGTTCGGATTTTCTTTCGCTTTAAATAACTAGCCACTTTGATATAAGTCAAGTTACACTTAGGTTGGGTCTGTTTTAACTTTGAATATTCATCCACCAAGATCCGAATCAAGTTTTATTTGATTCAGATCTGCTTTAACTTTGAATATCCAGCCACCTAGATCCGAGTCAAATTTTATTTGATTCGGATCGGCTTTAACTTTGAATATCCAGCCACCTAGATCCGAGTCAAATTTTATTTGATTTGGATCTGCTTTAATTTTGAATATCTAGCCACCTAGATCCGAGTCAAATTTTATCTGATTCGGATCTGCTTTAATTTTGAATATCCATCCACCTAGATCCGAGTCAAATTTTATTTGATTCGGATCTGCTTTAAGTTTGAATATCCAGTTTTGTAACCTTCTATTATATCTAGGTTGCTCATGATCGGCGGACTGCCGAATTTCAAAGGTTGCTCTTTGCCCACAAGAAACTGCAAAAAAAATTGAGAAAGTTGTTCCCGTAGTGAAGAAAACTGGTAATTTGATAAATCTTTGTACTGTACCTTAAGTTCTTAACATTTTTGGCTTGTCGTGCTAACTCACTCTCTGCTGGTGTGCAGCTAGTATCAATAATCTGAATACCCGCCTTACCAAGAAAGTTGACGCTCTCGAAGGTTGGTTACTCGTTTTTGTTTTTTAATTTGTTAAATCCTGTCCGGGATGAATATTGAGTTTCTTACAGCTTTCCGGCTTTGCTATAGCTGAGTTACACACATTTGCAACATCGCATCAAGAATGCATACCTATGCCTGATATGATGCTGCATTTTTTAGAGCAAGTTGCCACTCATTAGGCGCAACTCAAGGAAAAGGATGATGAAATAACCCGGTTACGTGACGAGGTTGAGTCTCTCAAGCTTTCCCAGAAATCCGAATTGGAAAAAGTTGATCAGGAATTCTCTGAAGAAAAGAATCGACTGAGCCTGCAGTTGTAGAAAAATAAGGAACTTCTTGACGCTGCCGAGCTAAAGACCCGGACGATGAGCGAGGAAATAACTCGGTTCAAGGAGAGTAGGGACGATTGGTCCCTGGATCTCCAGAAAATGTTGAGTTACATCCATCGTAAGTCTCCGCCTGTGGCCGAGTTATTTTCTTCTCTTTCTTATTTTTAACTGATATGTTTTCCTTTTGTGTAGATCATTTTCCGGAAGAAAAACTAGTGAGCACTAAGGCTGTGATTGCTGCTCGTGAGCGCCGAGGCGTAACCGTTGCTCCGAGTCAAGAATATTCGATCAAAGACTTTCTGATCGCTACCGGTGCTGCTATTGGACCAATGAAAATCATGGGAAGAGATTTGGTGCAAGCAGCTATCCGTGCTTACCATGTTCTTTGGCCGAACACCTCTGGAACGCCTGAGATTGACGAAGTTAAAGTGCTCGTGTTGAGGCTGATGGAATCTTAGACCCAACTTAATCTCTGGAGAGAATCTGCTGGAGGGCTGGTGCCGACATGGCCCTTACGGCCGTGTTGTCTTGGTATGAAGATATTTCCCTTGATAGCACTGGCTCTCCTTTGGTTGAAAATCTGGAGTTTATTGCTCATCGCCAAGCTCGTGTCTTCCAGCTTATCGAGTATGCTGACTTGCATAATTAGATCTAAGGGCCGAGTTTCCTTCCTAATCCGGCGGATGATGTCGAAGTTGAAGATGCATCGGGTGACGACTCAGACGATCAAGATGAATCGGAGGGTGATTCGGATAAATCCCGTGATTCAGAGGACAACTCAGGCGAGGATGGCGATGCGCGATCGTCCTCTAAAGGGACTGAAAACTCACGAGCTCAAACTGATGTCTCTCTGCAGCCGGGGCTTGCGCCCGAGGTTACCGTGGTTTCTGTCGAAGCCGAGGTAACTTTGGCTGGGGCAGCAACTACCTCGGAGCACCTAGTTCCTAAGGATACCCTTCTGAAGGAGACTGAGGTCCCTCCGCCAGCGTCCGAGATTCCCATGCCCGATGCTCCTGACAATGCTACTGCCCCTTAAGGGTTGTTTGGACTCTTCTGGTGTTTAGGCTTGAAAAACTTCAATTCGCTTTAAATCCCCGGCATGTCAGGCGTATGATGTTTGTGAAACAATTGTCCGTCTTTTGTTTGTGGTGTGAGCCTTTCTGCCTTGCGCCGCTGAGGCATTGGTGATGGTAACTATTGTCATTTCATCTAAGTTAATCTTATCTATTTCATATCTTTGCCTTGCCCAACTTTAATTTCGTAAGGCCAGATCGTATTCTCCCATGTAATTGATCTTCGGCCGATGTTTATCTTGCTTGCCCTTTGTAAACTTGGTTGTATAGTTGTTGTTTTCGCGATTTCTACTTGAAGTATAATGCTCCAACCTCATAGGTCGGCTTGTATTCCTTATCATACTTCGACTTGCTGAGGTTGTTTCCTCTAAAAATCGTTAATTATTTTCTCCTTGTTGTTCCTTTGTCGATCGAGTCATGCTTATGTTGCATCTTATGAATTATGGGAAGCAAATTGGGGTAGTCCCCGAGTTTCCATTGAAGCTATCGAGCTCTTATATGAATGGAAGAAATTAATGAGTGGTGTAATTCATTCCCAAGTTATCCCTTGGGTCGCTGAAGATTTATATCTGTTCAGGTAATATCGAATAACACGAAACAGTCCCCGAGTTACGAACTGGGTTGCCGAAATATAATTCATAGCTCAATGCAGAGAATACCACGGGGCAGCAGTCCCCGAGTCACTGCTCGAGGTGCCGAGGTTTAATACATATTCAAAACAAGAAATAATCATGGGGAAGTCCCTGAGTCGATGCTCGAGGTACCGAGGTGTAATGTATAATCCGAAATAAGGGATAACACAGTGCAGTCCCCGAGTCACTGCTCAAGGTGCCGAAATCTAATACATAATTCAAAAATAGGAAATAATATGGTGCAGTCCCCGAGTCACTGCTCGAGGTACCGAGGTTTAATACATGCTTGATACTCCAACTTGATGCGTCGCATCACGACGTACAACATATGGCTTCTAAGTGTAGAACGGGCGAAGTAAAGCTATGTTCCATGGTCTTTTTGATTCGTCTCCGGCCTTATTTCCTTTATTCTTCTCTGATGGCTGCGCGTCGATCAGGTAATATGCATAATTGTGCAATGCTTTACTCACAATGAATGGTCCTTCCCATGGAGGTGAGAGTTTGTGCATGCCGGCTGTGCGTTGCACTAGTCTAAGGACCAAGTCTCCTTCTTTAAAAACTCTTGGATTTACTTTTTTGCTATGGTATCGTCTGAGGTTTTTCTAATAAACAGCTGATCTTGATAACGCCAATTCCCTTGCTTCCTCTAGCAGATCCGCATCGTCTTGCCATGATACTTCATTTACTTCGGCCGTTGTGTATTGGATTACTCTTTGCGAGTCATGCATTATGTCGGCTGGAAGCACAGCTTCTGCCCCGTATACCAGAAAGAAAGGGGTATACCCTGTCGACCTGTTTGGGGTGGTCCTGAGGCTCCACAGTACTATTGGAAGTTCCGTCAATCCAGCGTCCTGCCGACCTTTGTAGTGGCTCGATAAGCCAGGGTTTTATTCCTGACAATACTAGTCCATTTGATCTTTCTACTTGCCCGATTGAAGCTGGGTGAGCCACCGAGGCAACATCTAGTCTTATGTGCTTTTCTTGGCAAAATCTAGCAAAGGCTCCTTCAGCAAAATTTGTGCCATTATCTGTGATAACACTGTGTGGATATCCATATCTCAAGATAATATCTTTTAGGAATTTTACCGTTGTTAGTCCATCACATTTTCTTATTGGTTTCACCTCGATCCACTTTGTGAACTTGTCCACCATGACTAGAATGTGAGTCATTCCGCCTCAGGCTGGTTTGAACGGTCCTAGCATATCCAAACACCATACCAAAAAAGTCCAAGTGATTGGTATTGTCTTTAACTCGGACGAGGGCAGATGTATCTTGTTGGCGTATCTCTGGTAACCATTACATTTTTCCACTAACTCTTTTGCCTCCTTTAATGCCGTCAGCCAATAAAACCCATGCCTGAATGCTTTGGCCACTAACGCTCTGGATGAGGCGTGGTGCCCGCATTCTCCCTAATGTATATCCAGGAGTATTTCCTGTCCCTGTGCCGAGTCAACACATCTTTGTAGTACATTCGTGACGCTTCTCTTATATAGCTCATTGTTTATGATCGTGTAAGCTTTTGCTCTTCTTACTATTTGTCTAGCCAACACTTCATTACTCGACAAGATTGCCTCCTTAAGGAATGAGAATATGGGTTGTGCCCATATCGGCGTGATTTTCTCTGGGACAATTTCACTGTCAATTTCCATATTTTCCGCCGACATAACAGCTTCGGATTTTTCTGTGTTCACTCGTGTGATGGCCGGGTTCACCTTCAGAAAATCCGGGTCGCATTACTTGTCGATTTCCATTGGCACACTCCCTTATTTTAATTCTGCCGAGATACGAATTGACTCGGACTCTGGTGATGGTGTAATCGATGGTTTTCTCAGGTGCTCTAGGGCGATACCTGGGGGAATTGACTGCCTAGTTGATCCGAGTTTTGACAGTGTGTCTGCAGCGTCATTTTCCGTCTGAGGTATATGGTGAAAGTCGCATCCATCGAAGTAACCACTGATTTTTTGCACATGAAATCTATATAGGGCCATATTCGCATCTAATGCGTCCCAATTGCCTGATACCTGCTGTACTACTAGATATGAATCCCCGTAGCATAGGATCCGACGTATACCAATCTCTTTTGCCATTTTCAACCCATGAACGAGTGCTTCATACTCGGCTACGTTGTTTGATGCGGCGAAATGTATCTGCAGCACATACTTCAGCTGATCTTTTTTCAGCGAAGTTAACACTATCCCTGCCCCCAAGCCATTTCTCAGCTTGGATCCGTCAAAATGCATTGTCCAATAATTCGGATCTGGTAATGGCGGCTCATATTGTACCTCGGCCCAATCCACAAAGAAGTCGGCCACTGCCTGAGATTTGATTGCATCTCGCTTATCGAACTGCGGAGCATAAGGTGATAACTCGATTGCCCATTTTGCTATTCGGCCACTTGCATCTTTATTGCTCAATATCTCGGCTATGGGCGCTTCACAAATCACTTTTATCGGATGCTCTTCGAAGTAATGTTTAAATTTTTTCGCTGACATGTATAATCCATAAGCCATCTTCTGGTAGTGCGGGTAGTTCTGTTTTGAGGCCAATAGTACCTCGCTTAGGTAATATACCGGCCTTTGTATTGACTTATCCCCTTCATTCCGTTCCACGACGACCACCGCACTTACCACTCTGTTAGTGGCAGCTACATAAAGTAACATAGGCTCTTTTGACAGTGGAGAAGCCAAGATTGGTGCTGTGACCAACATCATTTTTAACTCATGAAACGCATTATCTGCCTGCGGTGTCCAGATGAATTTATCAGACTTTTTCATTAGTTGATATAGAGGTAATGCCTTTTCCCCCAGCCGACATACGAATCGACTCAGAGAAGCCAGGCAGCCCGTGAATTTTTGTACATCATTTAGACACCTCGGCAGTTCCATTTTTCAACTGCTCAGATTTTAGTTGGATTTGCCTCTATACCTCGGCTGGACACAAGGAAACCGAGTAATTTTCCAGCCGGCACACCGAAGGTACATTTTTCCGGGTTAAGCTTCATTCAGAATCTTCTCAAGTTTGCGAATGTTTGCCGAATATCATCAAGGAGCGTTTTGCTATCTTTGGTTTTTATAACCACATCATCTACATATACTTGTACATTTTTCCCTATTTGGTCATGTAGACACTTTTGCATGCATCTTTGATATGTTGCTCCTGCATTACGCAGGCCGAATGGCATGGTGCGATAGCAATAAGCCCCGTACGGGGTGATAAACGCAGTCTTTATTTGATTGGCCGGATTTAACGGTATCTGGTGGAAACCAGAATAGGCGTCTACAAATGACAACAACTCACAACCAGCGGTCGAATCAATGACTTGGTCTATCCTAGGTAAAGGAAAAGGATCTTTGGGACACGCCTTGTTTAGGTTCGTGTAATCGATACACATTCGCCATATGATGGCTACATTTGGCTCATCCTTTTTCTTTTCCACTAACACCGGATTTGATAGCCAATCCGGATGAAGCACCTCCATGATGAACCCGGCTGCAAGGAGCCGAGCTATCTCATCCCCTATTATTTTTCTCCTGTCTTCGGCGAAATGGCAGAGAGGTTGCTTCACTGGCCTTGCTCCTGGCCTTACATGCAAAGAGTGCTCAGCCAACTCCCTTGGCACACCTTGCAGGTCTTGAATTGACCATGCAAAGATATACCGATTCTCACGGAGGAAGTTGGTGAGCTCGCCTTCCTATTTGGCATCTAGGCCGGCACCAATCGTGATGGTGCGCTCTGGGAACTGCTCATCTATCTGAATCTTTTTTGTCTCTTTAGTCGGCTAGAAAGAAACACTTCCATAGGGGTTGGCCAGTGCCAGCATATTCAGCTGTGCCGACTGAGCCAGAGCTGCTACCTCCTGAATCCTTCTTTTTTTTCTTGCGATTACCAATGACTCGACCAGGTTTGATCCGGCCGAAGCACACTCCATTGACTTTCTGTAATCTCCAGCTACTGTTATCACCCCCTGTGGCCCGGGTAACTTCATTTTCAGATAAGTAATATGACAGCTGCTCATGAATTTAGCCAGCGCTGGCCGTCCGAGTAAAGCGTGATAGCAACTTTCTAGGTCTACCACTTCAAACTCCAAATTCTCCGCTCTGCAGTTCTCCCTTGTGCCGAATAACACATCTACTCGGACTTTCCCAATGGGTTCGCATGAAAGACCCGACACTATTCCATGGAACGTCGTCCTTGTGGATTGTAACATATTTTGTGTTATGCCAAGTTTGTGCATTGTGTCTTTGTACATAATTTTGATACTGCTCCCATTATCAATGAGCACTTTTGAGAATTTGACGTTAATACTGGGTCCGACAAACGTCGGATCTAGTACCAGTGCAAACGACCCTGGATTCGGCATTATTTTTGGGTGATCTTTGATGCTCCAGGTTATTTCCTGATCGTACCAAGGCACGTATCTTGGTACTACCGGCATAACATCATTCACTTCCATATGCCGGCATTGTACACTTTGCATGTCTTGCTGTTCTGTTGTGAACACACAATATGATTGATGATGCTCCCTGTAATCATTACGTCTGTTGTTTCCGGGATTTGTCCTTCCATCCTGACCTTGATTTATCACTTGATGCACTGCATCTCTCCGGTCCGAGTTATCATACCTCGGAGGAGATGGTGGTAACATTAGCTGCTGCGTATTTGCTCCAGTTAGCTATGGCTGCTGCTGCTGGTGCGCTTGATGAGGGGGCGCTTGCATGCCCGCCGGGTTCCCCATTGCATTTTTCATCCAAGCACATTGACGAGTTGTATGATTAGCCGGCTTGGCTGGGTTTGGAGTGTGGAGTTTACATGGTTGATCTAGCATAGATTCAAACGTGTACTTTGGCCTCTCCTGCCATTGCTTCTTCTGTTCTGGTGTCCACTGACTTTTCCCTTCTTTCCTCGGCGTCCATTGCTGAGGACTGTTCTTCTGTCGCTGACTGTTTCCGTGACTAGGCTGGTCTTGTACTACCACTGCCACATGATTGGATGCATATATGTAATCCGGTCTTTCCTCCCTTCTTCTACCTCGGAATTCGTTGTGCCTTGATGATCCGGTTGCATCTCTTGCATATTGATCTTGGTGCTCCCGATGCTCTGCCGACATTAATTCTGGTTGCGTCGGATCCCCTAATGCATACCAATCTGCTGTCCTGATGGTCTCTACCAAGGTGGTCGGCATATCTCTTTGCAGCCTCTTCCATAGTACACTCCCATATCGGCAGCCTTGAGCAAACCAAGCTATCGCTTGAGACTCTATGACCCCTTCGCATGAGTTTCTGAGGTTACAGCACCGAGTCAAGAATTCCCTATCTGTTTCATTCGGCTTCTGTTTGCACATAGCGAGTTGTTGAGGCCTATTCGGCCTCTTATAAGTACTGGTGAAATTGCTGACAAACATTTCTTCAAAATCTAGCCAACAGTTGATACTACCTTTCGGCAGATTGTTCAGCACTCTGGCTGGTCCTTCCAGCATTTGTGGGACATATCTCACCGCCCATTGTAGGTTTTCACCAGCTATTTTTACTGCGGTGGCATAGTCAATCAACCAATCTTGTGGTTTTGCTCTCCTATTGTATGTTTTTGTGCCCCTTGCCAATTGGAAATTCGGCACTGGTGGTTCGCCCATGATCCGAGGTCCGAAACATGCCAGACCTGGAGGACCCTGTTCTTCCAGAAACTCGGACCGATATAATCTATCCAGTTTTAATCTCGCGTCACTTGACGGCAAGTTTCTATAAACTATTCTCTCTTGTATTCCATAATGGTTATTCCCACCATGTCCTGCATGCACCATATCTGAGTAACCATCATTGTACCTATCATTTGCCTGATTATGGTGAGCTGGTCTCACTTCTCGCTCTTGCCGAGGTTCATACCTCGGCTGAGGATCTGGTGGAGGGTTTCTTCTTCCCTCCGCCGGGTTATTGTTCTCATGATCTCCTATTCCGAGGTATCCGTGCCCTTTGTTCGTACGGCCGGGGTTTCTATCTCCACTGTTACCTCGACTGTCGTTGCCTCTGTTATCATTGAGCTTTCCGGCTACCGCCGGGTCATACGGAACAATTTTCTTATTTCTTTTTCCTGAAGTCACCGCTCTATCTTTTCGTGCGTTGTTTCCGGGTGAGGATGCTGCCGCCGCAGATAGTGCGGGTGCTGCTCCAGCCGAATGAACCATACGCGAGGCTCCCGGTCTTGCCAGGTCATCCCTAATAATTTCTTGATTCTGCTGGTTCGTAATGCGTACCGGCTCATTCACTCTTTCTTGCTGTTTCTACCGGGCTTCGCCGATTAATCCTTCCAGCTCCAAAGCCGCGGCATTTGCCGCTCTTAGGTTCTTTGTCGGGGTACTATACTGTAACATCCCAAAAATCATAATTCCAAAGTTTGCATATCATTCATGCATGCATATAGATTTGAGATCAAATTTCAAACTCATTTTAGAAAAACAGAAGCACATTGTGCTATGATTTTATGTGAACAGATTTAAATCAAATGGCTATCCCCATTTGAAAGTTTGATTGTTTATAAACCAAGTTTGTTGCCTTCTATGAAGATAGGTTTAAGTGTAGATTTTAAACCAAGTTTTCAAATTGGAAATAGGTTCAAAAACCATTTTTCAAATTTTGCAAACCAAGTGCCAAGTCTCTGATATTTTTGGATCTCCAAGCTTGACCAAGCCTTTGCAAAGCAACCACATGATCTTATGCCTATATTTGAGACTACTGCTCACTGCAAAGATCCCAGGAAAATTTGAATTCAAATTGAACTTGAAGTCATTTGAAAATCTATTCAAAAAAATCGAATCAGAAAAAGAAAACAAGCAAACAAATGAAAAAGGCCAGGCGCCACCAATCTAGCCCAGCAACGGAACAGTCCCAACTAGACCACCCGGGGCATTTCTTTTCCTTCCGCACGCACGAGCACACCCACTCCGCCGCTGACAGCCAGACCCCACACCCCCTCTGCTTATTTCGCTGCCAAGCGGGCCCTGTCCACGTCAGCTTTGTCTTCCCCTGATTCCGCGCACGACCTCCGCCGCTGCCCGTTGCTGCACTGATTTCGTGAGCTTAATTGGCATTGATGCAGCAAGCGTTTCTTGTCGAGCCTCGGGCTATAAGATCCCCCCATCCTCGCGACCATTTCCCCCAAACAATTTCGCCTCCACGCCACCAGGCTGCCCACAACTCGCACGAAGCCGCCGCTGTTCCGACGTCTGCGCCGGCGAATTCCGGTAAGTTCCGTGCTCCCCTCTGTCTCTCGTTCATGCTGTCAAGATCAGCGAGTCCTTGCGCACCTACTGACACTTTCCTTTTGACCTCGCATGAACCGTAGCTCTAGCAACGTCGACGACCGGCCGCCACCGTTCTCTGCACGAACTCCGGCGACTTCCCTCTGTAAGTAGCCACCGCCCCTTGCCCTCTGACTTGTACACCTAGAATCTACGTCGATGTGCGCATCTAACGGTACCCTTATCTTGGCTTAGCGCGACGAGGAACCTCGTCAACGTCGACGACCGACCGTGCCCGACGTCTGCCTCTACTCCGACGAGAAATCCTCGCCGTGTCCGCGCGCCCCTCGACGAACCAAAGCCACCTCGAGCTTCAGCACGCCACTGCGGTCCTGGTAAGCGCCTCCTTGCTTCCCCGGGCGACCTAGAGCGCTAGCACCGCGCATTCAGACGCGCCGCCGCCTGTCGCCGCCGCTAGCGCCGCTCGTTTCTGGTTAGGAGATTTTTAGCCGGCAGATCTGGATCCTACGCGTAGAAATAGTTCACTTAACGAAGGGGTATGGACAGATCTGAGCCGTGCAACGTTAGTTAGATCCAACGGCACAGAAGGGTGATCCGGTGCGAACCGGTACGCGCCAGTAATATCGCGACGCGTGGCTAGGGTTAGATTTAAAAACAGAATTCAAACCAGATTTTGATCCAAATTTCAAATGGCTATAACTTGAGATTCCCACGTTAGATTTTTGCAAATTTCATACCGTTGGAATCAGTGAATCAAGGCCTTTCTGAATCTGCAATGTGTTTAACAAATAGTATCTGTTAAAATGACTTTGTATGCAGAAACATATTTAGGTCTATTTTGAGCATAGATTTAGTTTAGTAACTTGTATTAGTGATAAATAAGTTTAGTTAGCAAACTTTGTGACTTGTTATGTTTCTGCATCATGCACTTGCTTGGTAGAGTTTTCAAAATCATCACTTAGTAATTTCTTGCATGCATACATTCGTATTTTTGATTGTATATAAATTGTGTGTAATTGTATGCTACAAATTTTTGTGTAGATTTTGCTAGTGACTGTGATTGTGAAGAGTGCTACTCTCCCCATTACCAAGGCAAGTGATACTTCATGATATTTCCACCCTTTATTTTGAATAAGCATTAGAATTATTTTTGCTAAAGTCTTGCATGCTACTTTTGCCAAATGCTATGTTGGGAAATCCTATGTAGAGTAGAATTGTAGAATTGCTAGGGAATTTTCCTAAGTTAAGTTACTATGCCATGCTTAGCCTAGCTAGTAGAAAACAAGGGTTGGTAAAGTATGTACATGCTATGGTGAAATAATTCTAAGTCCTTTGGGACTCATGCTTTTCTTAATAAAACAACTAAGTCAATGAACTTCCTGGGTGGAATGGGACTTGAATGGTTGTTTTTGGTTGAGTGGTTACACAAGGCCATGGATTTGGCTTGTGTATCTCACTTGTGGTATGCCACCCAGGCACAAAGGGATTTGGAGGCCAAGTGTTGAGAAAGCTTACAGTGCAACCACTTGGCAATATGGGCTCTGCCTTGATCATATAGGTTGCTAGAACTTAGTCATTTGGACAGTTGGTGGTAGTGGGATGATAGGTTGGAACGCGTCCATTTGACTAAGGAAAGGCTTCTGAAAGGTCCTGTCTTGGGAGACCAAGTCTGGTGGGGAAAGTGCACAACCTCTGCAGATGGAAAATCTAAGTACTTAGCCAAGTCCATGGCAATGGACAACTTGAGCATCAAGACATGGAAGCTACAAGAATCTCATCACTCCAACTTCTAAGTAAAACTTGTGGGTGAACAAGGGTGAAGGACCCCAATGTCTATTGGTGGTTTCTTGGGAAGTTTTTTTTGACAAAGAAAAACTTAGTGATTTCAACTAATAGGAAAACCTATTTTGAGCAAAGCAAGCCAAGCTACACTTAGCCAAAATGCATATAGTAATATAGTCCACTTAAAATTTACTAAGGTATCACTTGCCAATACTATTCCAAAGTATTGACCCACTGTGGCTGTAACTTGTGATGTTGCAGGTTACTCCGATGATGAGTAGGAGTCATGAGTCTACACTCAACATGCTTGCATGTGGCACATGGAGATGAGGACTTGTGTTTATTTACTTATTCCATAAACTCTTGTATTAGGCCCTTGGCCCTGAGTTGTAAAAGACTATGTTTTATCTCTGGAATGAATGTAATAAACGACCTTTGTATCTGTGTACTTCATCTTAAACTGTGGATGCTAGCATTGATCCAGGGACTAGCATTGCAATCAAAGGGATCCTTTCCTTTACAAAGGAGGGATCTTACAGATGGTATCAGAGCACTGTGTTGCATGTAGGATTATGACCCTAGGATTGGAAACCACTAAGGAAAAAATTTCAACTACTTCTACACTTGTCTATTCTTCTCGTAAACTTTTCTAATCTTCTCATTCTCATCTCTATTTGTAGATGAACTCCATCAACAAAGCCGTGAAGAAAGGACCACTCATGACCATGACCTTGGAGTGTGAAACTGAGTTTCCCAAAATTCTCAAGGACCTCATGGTGGCAATGGAAGCACATGGTGCAGCTGTTTACAAAGGCTTTCCAGTGATGGATGAAGGAGTGGAGTATTGGTGGGTGCAACTTCACTTGTACAAAAACAAGGAAGACAACCACAAAGAAAGAGGATTCTGCATGTACACCAACACTGTGATGCACACCACATTCTTTGAGTCAGCAAGAGAAGCAGCTTGGAGGACTATCAAAGAACTAAGTGCTAGAGTCAAGTGCAGAATGCTCAACCTCCAAAAGGACTTAGAGAAAGAGAAGGAACTTACTCAAGAGTTGGAAGCCACCAACCAAACCTTAAGGGGAGATATTATAGGCTTAGTGATGGAATCATGTGAACAAGATAGGTGGATTGCCTCTAGGAACATTGTATTATCCAACAGATCCAGTGAGATAGGATTGTAAACGCACTTCGTTAGTTGGACCACCACCTATCACCTTATTTTCCAAATGATACCTTAAATAAGTTTGGACCTTGATTGATGTAATAGAATCATGTATGCATGACTTGTGTGATTTTGTGTTCCATGGATATGTATGAAATGTTTGTCTTGTTTTGTCTTAAATTGTGTTGTCCTAACTTTTCTATCTTATAAATAGATGCCTATTACCATCAGCACTGTTGAGGAGTTCCAGGGTACCCGTTTTGGTCCTCGTATCGTTGATCTTACCACTTTGCTCAATCTCCCTCTTCCCACCATTATGGTGCACCCACTCACCAAGTTCGAGAGGAAGGACCTCTGGGGCTTCAAGGTGAACCAACCCGGACGCCAGGAAGAGCCTACTACAGAGGCCATCGTCTTCAAGCTTATGCACGATGACAGAGAGAGAGGCATGGAGGTCGTCATGCAGGACCTGATAGGACGTCTGTTAGGCCGTCACTCCCGACAGGTTAGAGGCACCCACTTCCACGTCTTCGGAAGACCTGATGATGATGGAGAGTCCATCGACTTTGAGGACGACTCGAGGGACGCAGCAGAGCCGATACGTCTCTATCTCCAGGACTTAGAGTCTCTCATCAGGCACGTGGATACGGACAGGACTAACGTCATGCTCAGCAATGACGAGCTCTAGGTGCAGCTCCGCGAGAAGGACAAGCTTTTCGCGCAGCAGGATGAGATAGTCAAGGAAATGGAGACGAAGTTCGAGACCCAGGACCGTAAGTTCAAGAGTCAGGAGAAACGCGTCCAGGATAGGAACAAGAAGATCCGGGACATGACTGAAGAACTGAAGTCCAAGGATTTCGAGCTAGAGCAGCAGCAGATGGTGATCGAGAGGCTTCGCTCCCAGAAGAGGGATCTCAAGGCCAAGATCGATTCCTTGACCACTACGATTGAGGAGAACAAGACCGCGATGGAGAACGCAGGTCTTACCTTTGTCGAGGAGGAGATTTATGCTGATGAGTAGACTTGACTACTCGTTTATCTTTCATTATCGTACTTATTATTTGTGAACTTATTATTGGACCATCCGACATGTGGATGGCTTGCCACTTGTGTGTTTTATTTCAAGAACTTGTTATCTGGTTGTTGAACTTTTATCTTGTGTTGCATGCTTTGTGTTTGCTTGTGATGTAATGTGCATAAAACATCTAAGGGTATCTCATTCTTATCTCTATATGAACAAACCACAGATGCCTCTCCGTCGCGCAAACCCCAACCCCAACAACATCACTCCAGAAATGCAACAGATGATGAATGCTCAAACACAGCTTATGCAGATGATGACAACATTCATCCAAAACCAGAATAACAACAACAACAACCCCAATAACAACAACAACAACAACAATAACAACAACAACAACAACAACAACCCTCCAGGTTTTGATATGCTCACCAGATTTCTGCGTTTGAGGCCAGCTAAGTTTTCGGGGACAACTGATCCCATGGTGGCCAATGATTGGCTACGTTCTGTGAACAAGGACTTAGTGACCGTGGGCTGCACGGATGCTGAAAAGGTCAGGTTCGCAGCGCATCTGTTGGAAGGGCCAGCCGCCACATGGTGGGACAACTTCCAAATCACCACTCCTTTAGATGAGGTGACTTGGGCTATCTTTGAAGATGGCTTTCGCACTGCTCATATCTCATCAGGAATGATGAGTCTGAAAAAGAAGAGTTTCACAACCTGAAGTAGCGCCACCGCAGCGTGGCTGAATACATAGAAGAGTTCAACAATCTGGCGCGCTATGCACCGGATGAGGTTGACATAGATGCCAAAAGAAAGGAAAAGTTTCTGGAAGGCTTGAATGATGAGCTAAACTTGCAGTTGTCTGTGGCATATGTTCCAACTTATCAGTCTCTGTGTGACAAGGCTGCTATTTTGGAGAATAAGATGAAGCAAGTCAAGAGTAGGAAGAGGAAACACTCCGACAAGCACAGCTCGGGATCGTCTCGCAAACGATCTCATATTGATGACAGTGGAAGCTCAGGATCCCATAAGCATGGGAAATTCAACAAGCACCACAACCACAACCGTCATGACAACAAGCATCACCGCAGTCATGACAATGACAAGTACAAGAACCACAAGAGTGGACATAAGAGCCACCATAGTGGAAATGGTAGTGGAAGTGGAAGTCAGCCTGCTAAAAGAGACATCAGTCAGGTTGAGTGCTTCAAATGCAAGAAAATGGGACACTATGCAAATGAGTGCCCGAAAAGAAAGTTGAAGGACCTGTCAAGCCCAATCCTTTCCAGAAAGGTCAGGTAAACCACATTAATGTGGAGGAGGTCTATGAGGAACCTGACGCTGTTGCTGGTAAGTTCAGACTCAATTCCATTCCAGCATTTGTACTCTTTGATACTGGTGCATCTCATTCATTCATATCAAGAGCATTTGTTGAAAGAAATGAACTACCGGTAGAAACTATTGGGTGTCCTATAAAATTAAGTTCTCCTGGTGGAGAAATGATAGTGAATTCAGGATGCCATGACCTAGTCATAGAATTCGGGAAGTATAAGTTTCCCGTTAACTTGATAATATTAAACTCCCAAGGTTTGGATGTCATTCTGGGAATGGACTGGATGACTAAGTACAAAGGATTGATAGATTGTGCCAGCCATACTGTCTCACTCACAACTCCGGATAATAAAAGGATCAGATTCAAGACCAGCTTTGGAGCAAAGAAGAGTATGCTAAATTCTCTTAAGGGGGTTAGCATGGACAGTGTGCCAATTGTATGTGAGTATCCGGATGTGATTCCAGAAGAATTGCCAGGAATGCCACCAGATAGAGATGTGGAATTTCTGATAGATTTGGTACCAGGTTCGGTACCAATAGCCAAGAGACCATACAAAATGTCGGTTGATGAACTGAAAGAGCTCAAGAAGCAACTAGGGGAACAGTTGCAGAAAGGATTTATCCAACCAAGTTCTTCATCTTGGGGAGCCCCAGTATTGTTCGTGGAGAAGAAAGATAGAAGCCAAAGGTTATGCATAGATTACCGTTCACTCAACGAGGTAACTATCAAGAACAAATATCCGTTGCCTAGAATCAATGACTTGTTTGATCAGCTAGAGGGAGCATGTGTGTTCTCGAAGATTGATCTCCGGTCAGGTTATTTTCAACTCAAGATAAGAGAGCAAGACATACCTAAAACAGCATTCACCACAAGGTATGGATTGTATGAGTATACCGTGATGCCTTTTGGCTTAACCAATGCTCCAGCCTACTTCATGAATATGATGAACAAAGTGTTCATGGAATTCCTCGACAAGTTTGTTGTCGTTTTCATCGATGACATCTTAGTCTACTCCAAGAGCAAAGAAGAACATGAAGGACACTTACGCTTGATACTTGAGAAGTTAAGAGAGCATAAACTTTATGCCAAATTCAGCAAATGTGAGTTCTGGTTAGAAGAAGTTGGTTTTCTTGGTCATGTTATGACAAAGGATGGTGTGGCAGTTGATCCTGCTAAAGTTTCAGCTGTGACAGAATGGGAATCTCCCAAGAACGTGAAAGAGGTACGCAGTTTCCTTGGCTTAGCAGGTTACTACAGAAGGTTCATTGAAAATTTCTCAAAGGTTGCTAAGCCAATGACTGAATTGTTAAAAAAGGACAAGAAATTTGCTTGGTCTGAAGGTTGTGAAGTCAGCTTCCAAGAATTGAAGAAGAGACTTGTAACAGCACCAGTTCTATGTCTGCTAGATTTGGAAAAGGATTTCCAAGTATATTGTGATGCGTCTCATCAAGGTTTGGGTGCCGTACTTATGCAAGACGGTAAAGTTGTGGCATATGCCTCGAGACAACTCAAAACTCATGAAGTAAACTATCCTACTCATGATTTGGAGTTAGCCTCTGTCGTCCATGCACTCAAAACATGGAGACATTACCTTTTGGGTAAGCATTGTGAAGTGTTCACAGACCACAAAAGTTTGAAGTATATCTTCACCCAAAAGGAAATCAATATGAGACAAAGAAGATGGTTAGAGCTTATCAAGGATTATGACTTGAGTTTGCAATACCACCCCGGTAAAGCAAATGTTGTAGCTGATGCTCTAAGTCGTAAGGTGTTTGTAAATGGCCTTACCAAAGGAGAATTGCCAGATGATTTGTGTGCTCAATTCAAAGAACTTAGATTGGAGATTGTGCCTGAAGGAAATCTCATGTCTTTGGATGTTCAACCCACTTTATTGGACAAGATCCGAGAAGCTCAGAAGACCGATAAGGAAATTGAAAGGATTAAGGAAAATATTGGCCAAGGGAGAGCTAAAAATTTCCATGAAGACGAACAGGGTACATTATGGCATGGGAAACGTATTTGTGTTCCACAAGATCCGGAGTTACGGAAACTGATATTGCAGGAAGCGCACAACTCTCCGTATTCCATTCACCCGGGTAACACCAAAATGTACATGGACATGAAAGAAAGATTTTGGTGGAACAATCTCAAGAGGGACATTGCCGATCATATTGCTTTGTGTGATGTGTGTAGTAGAGTAAAAGCGGAGCATCAGAAACCAGCGGGTTTGCTTCAACCACTACCTATTCCTGATTGGAAATGGGACAAGATTGGTATGGATTTCATTACCGGATTGCCAAGGACCAGATCAGGATATGATTCCATATGGGTAGTAGTGGATCGCTTAACTAAAGTGGCTCATTTCATACCCGTGAAGACAACTTATACAAGTGCCAAGTTAGCCAAGATCTACATGAGTAGAATTGTATGCCTTCACGGTGTGCCCAAGAGTATTGTGTCCGATAGGGGAACCCAATTCACTTTCCCATTTTTGGAGACAGCTACATGAGTCATTGGGAACGAGGTTGGAATTCAGTACTGCTTTTCATCCTCAAACCGATGGACAAACAGAAAGGACTAACCAAATTCTAGAAGACATGTTGAGGGCATGTGCCCTAGACTATGGAGCAAGTTGGGATGAAAGTCTGCCTTACGCAGAATTTTCTTACAACAACAGCTATCAAGCCAGCATTGAGATGGCACCGTTTGAGTTTCTCTACGGAAGAAAATGTACCACCCCATTGTTATGGAATGGTGTGGGAGAAAGAAGTTTATTCGGGCCAGATCTTATCAAAGAAGCCGAAGAGAAAGTCAAATTGGTTAAGGACAGGTTGAAGATAGCACAGTCCCGACAGAAAAGCTACGCAGATCCTAAGCGTAGAGAAGTCACCTACGAAGTTGGTGATAGAGCCTATCTTAGAGTATCACCACTCCGTGGAGTGAAAAGATTCGGAGTCAAAGGAAAGTTGGCACCAAGATATGTTGGGCCATTCAAGATTCTGAGTCGCAAAGGAGAAGTGGCTTATGATATTGAACTGCCAGCATCTCTATCAGCAGTCCATAATGTATTTCATGTGAGTCAGCTTAAGAAATGTCACCCGGAAATGGAAGAATCTTCTTTGAAGGATACCATACCTTTGGAAGAAGTTCAACTAGAAAGTGATCTCACCTATGAAGAAAAACCTATCAAGATTCCTGAGACTGCAGAAAGAGTCACGAGAACAAAGACTATCAAGTTTTGCAAAGTGCAATGGAACCATCACACCGAAGAGGAAGCACATGGGAAAGAGAAGATGATCTTCGGAAAGACCACCCTCACCTATTTGCTAGCCAATCCGAATCTTGAGGGCGAGATTCACCTTAAGGGGGTTAGATTTGTAACATCCCAAAAAACATAATTCCAAAGTTTGCATATCATTCATGCATGCATATAGATTAGAGATCAAATTTCAAACTCATTTCAGAAAAACAGAAGCACATTGTGCTATGATTTTATGTGAACAGATTTAAATCAAATGGCTATCCCCATTTGAAAGTTTGATTGTTTATAAACCAAGTTTGTTGCCTTCTATGAAGATAGGTTTAAGTGTAGATTTTAAACCAAGTTTTCAAATTGGAAATAGGTTCAAAAACCATTTTTCAAATTTTGCAAACCAAGTGCCAAGTCTCTGATATTTTTGGATCTCCAAGCTTGACCAAGCCTTTGGAAAGCAACCACATGATCTTATGCCTATATTTGAGACTACTGCTAACTGCAAAGATCCTAGGAAAATTTGAATTCAAATTTAACTTGAAGTCATTTGAAAATCTATTCAAAATAATCGAATCAGAAAAAGAAAACAAGCAAACAAATGAAAAAGGCCAGGCGCCACCAATCTAGCCCAGCAACGGAACAGGCCCAACTAGCCCACCCGGGGCATTTCTTTTACTTCCGCACGCACGAGCACACCCACTCCGCCGCTGACAGCCAGACCCCACACCCCCTCTGCTTATTACGCTGCCAAGCGGGCCCTGTCCACGTCAGCTTCCTCTTCCCCTGATTCCGCGCATGACCTCCGCCGCTGCCCGTTGCTGCACTGATTTCGCGAGCTTAATTGGCATTGATGTAGCAAGCGTTTCTTGTCGAGCCTCGGGCTATAAGATCCCCCCATCCTCGCGACCATTTCCCCCCAAACAATTTCGCCTCCACGCCACCAGGCTGCCCACAACTCGCACGAAGTCGCCGCTGTTCCGACGACTGCGCCGGCGAATTCCGGTGAGTTCCGTGCTCTCCTCTGTCTCTCGTTCATGCTATCAAGATCAGCGAGTCCTTGCGCACCTACTGACACTTTCCTTTTGACCTCGCATGAACCGTAGCTCTAGCAACGTCGACGACCGGCCGCCACCGTTCTCTGCACGAACTCCGGCGACTTCCCTCCGTAAGTAGCCACCGCCCCTTGCCCTCTGACTTGTACACCTAGAATCTACGTCGATGTGCGCATCTAACGGTACCCTTATCTTGGCTTAGCGCGATGAGGAACCTCGCCAACGTCGATGACCGACCGTGCCCGACGTCTGCCTCTACTCCGACGAGAAATCCTCACCGTGTCCGCGCGCCCCTCGACGAACCAAAGCCACCTCGAGCTTCAGCACGCCACTGCGGTCCTGGTAAGCGCCTCCTTGCTTCCCCGGGCGACCTAGAGCGCTAGCACCGCCGCAGTCAGACGCGCCGCCGCCTGTCGCCGCCGCTAGCGCCGCTCGTTTCTGGTTAGGAGATTTTTAGCTGGCAGATCTGGATCCTACGCGTAGAAATAGTTCACTTAACGAAGGGTATGGACAGATCTGAGCCGTGCAACGTTAGTTAGATCCAACGGCACAGAAGGGTGATCCGGTGCGAACCGGTACGCGCCAATAATATTGCGACGCGTGGCTAGGGTTAGATTTAAAAATAGAATTCAAACCAGATTTTGATCCAAATTTCAAATGGCTATAACTTGAGATTCCCACGTTAGATTTTTGCAAATTTCATACCGTTGGAATCAGTGAATCAAGGCCTTTCTGAATCTGCAATGTGTTTAACAAATAGTATCTGTTAAAATGACTTTGTATGCAGAAACATATTTAGGTCTATTTTGAGCATAGATTTAGTTTAGTAACTTGTATTAGTGATAAATAAGTTTAGTTAGCAAACTTTGTGACTTGTTATGTTTCTGCATCGTGCACTTGCTTGGTAGAGTTTTCAAAATCATCACTTAGTAATTTCTTGCATGCATACATTCATATTTTTGATTGTATATAAATTGTGTGTAATTGTATGCTACAAATTTTTGTGTAGATTTTGCTAGTGACTGTGATTGTGAAGAGTGCTACTCTCCCCATTACCAAGGCAAGTGATACTTCATGATATTTCCACCCTTTATTTTGAATAAGCGTTAGAATTATTTTTGCTAAAGTCTTGCATGCTACTTTTGCCAAATGCTATGTTGGGAAATCCTATGTAGAGTAGAATTGTAGAATTGCTAGGGAATTTTCCTAAGTTAAGTTACTATGCCATGCTTAGCCTAGCTAGTAGAAAACAAGGGTTGGTAAAGTATGTACATGCTATGGTGAAATAATTCTAAGTCCTTTGGGACTCATGCTTTTCTTAATAAAACAACTAAGTCAATGAACTTCCTAGGGGGAATGGGACTTGAATGGTGGTTTTTGGTTGAGTGGTTACACAAGGCCATGGATTTGGCTTGTGTATCTCACTTGTGGTATGCCACCCAGGCACAAAGGGATTTGGAGGCCAAGTGTTGAGAAAGCTTACAGTGCAACCACTTGGCAATATGGGCTCTGCCTTGATCATATAGGTTGCTAGAACTTAGTCATTTGGACAGTTGGTGGTAGTGGGATGATAGGTTGGAACGCGTCCATTTGACTAAGGAAAGGCTTCTGAAAGGTCCTTTCTTGGGAGACCAAGTCTGGTGGGGAAAGTGCACAACCTCTGCAGATGGAAAATCTAAGTACTTAGCCAAGTCCATGGCAATGGATAACTTGAGCATCAAGACATGGAAGCTACAAGAATCTCATCACTCCAACTTCTAAGTAAAACTTGTGGGTGAACAAGGGTGAAGGACCCCAATGTCTATTGGTGGTTTCTTGGGAAGTTTTTTTTGACAAAGAAAAACTTAGTGATTTCAACTAATAGGAAAACCTATTTTGAGCAAAGCAAGCCAAGCTACACTTAGCCAAAATGCATATAGTAATATAGTCCACTTAAAATTTACTAAGGTATCACTTGCCAATACTATTCCAAAGTATTGACCCACTGTGGCTGTAACTTGTGATGTTGCAGGTTACTCCGATGATGAGTAGGAGTCATGAGTCTACACTCAACATGCTTGCCTGTGGCACATGGAGATGAGGACTTGTGTTTATTTACTTATTCCATAAACTCTTGTATTAGGCCCTTGTCCCTGAGTTGTAAAAGACTATGTTTTATCTCTGGAATGAATGTAATAAACGACCTTTGTATTTGTGTACTTCATCTTAAACTGTGGATGCTAGCATTGATCCAGGGACTAGCATTGCAATCACAGGGATCCTTTCCTTTACAAAGGAGGGATCTTACATATACCTCGGCAAGCCTAGATCGACTGATTCACCTTCACGAGATTTGTGCTCTTTGTTGATATCATTCATGAGGTTCTTTCCTCTCAATCTCAATTCATCTACCCGCTCTAGGGCCACATCCAGTTTGTTTGCCTTAGCATATTCTCGTAGGGTCCTGTTCAAGGACTCCCGCAAGGCCGACACCTTTTTTTCCTCTACCAGTACTTTTTGTCTAGTCTCTTCTAACTCTGCCTGGGCGTTAGCCGGATCAAGTATCGGCGCCACAGGCGTGGTTGATTATCTATAGTTGCCTGGAGAATATTATCTGGTCTTTCCAGAGGTGGCCATCTTACCCTTGCTGCCTTTGGGGTTTTCTCCTGCACCTCGGCTGAGTTGGCTGCTGACGGATCTACGTCGGTGGGCTGTGGAGCTGCTTGCTTCGTGGTCACCTGTCCTCCTGCCGCCGGGTCCTTGCTTGGTCTGGCGCCTCTCCTGCCGCCTGCGCTGCGGCTGTCACCATCACCTCGACGCTGCCGACGGGGCGCGCTCCACGCGGACCGTTGGCAACATTGAGGGGAGGCTCTCCTGCATCAATAACTCGGTGAGGATAGACACGCGAAGTGTCGACGTCGACGTATACCTTGTGCGTGCCCAGATTGATGAAGACGCCGTTGCGCGGAGGCGCTTTCCTCCTGAAGCTGCCTGCGTTATCGCTGACATAGTCCAGAGATCAAATCTCTGGACTAAGCCAGAGACAACCCGCTCGCCGGAGTGGATGAAGTTTCCTATCTGGATCTTGACTCCAGCTAGCACCGCTGCTGGACCCACGGTGGGCGCCAACTGTCGTGGTGGTGGCACGGCAGATTCCATGGGTAGGCTAAAGTATGGGGCCAATGGATGCTAGAGGGATCCGGGGAGGGAAGATGTAGTTATTTCTACACACAAATGATCAACAAGTAAATCTCTATTCCTCTACTCAATGAATGCAAGTGATCCAAGAGCTATCTCATAGAGAGGAAGAACACTACTACACAAGCCTTACGGCGTAAAATGAATCGATCCCCCTCTCAGGAGCCAGCGTCCCCCTTATAAAGGGGTGCCTTTGTTCCTTCTAGGGCTGGCGTGGCAAGCATATTCTTGGAATATGCTTGTCCCAATATGGTAACTCGGCGGCCTCCTTTCCGTGTCCCCCTTCTATCGGCGTCAATGTTCCAGAGACCTTCACATGCACGCCTCGGGCTCCCTGATTGTCACCTCCGTGACCTTCTTCTGCCCTTCTGCTGCTCTGCTCCTTGTCATTTGTGCTTGGCTCTATTTAGATTCCTCCTAGCCAGTGACTAGGGTTTGACTATAGGCACCTCCTTCTCCCGCAAGCTTCGTGTTACTCGGCCTTGTCTCGCATAACTCGGCTTGGCCTTCACCTGCATTCAAGTTAGTCAGACTCATTCGGCAGACTTAACTCATATGTCGGCCGGATAAGGCGTTACTCATTCTATATCTATCATGGCCTTGCTTATCTCGGCCGACTCTTATATGACCCGGCCGACACAAACAGTAACTCGACTCATGACAAGGGAGATTCCTTTCGTATTTAACGCTGTCTTGAACCTATCCGGGGTAACCTCCCCAACACCGACCTTCGTGGTTGTGGTGCTTCTGTTGCCATGGGTTCCTCAACTTGTTCTGCTACAATAGCATCACTCGTAGAAGTATCCCCAACTGGCTCATCTTGAACTTCTTCAAGTTGCACCGACCTTCCACTTGCTCCCTTTGTGAGAAACTCTTTCTCTAGGAAAACACCGCTACGAGCGACAAACACTTCGCCCTCTTCTCGGTTGTAGAAGTAATACCCTAAGGTTTCCCTCGGATATCCCACGAAAATGCACTTATCCAATTTGGGTGTTGGCTTGTCCGACTGAAGTCGCTTGACAAATGCATCACAACCCCAAATCTTTAGAAAAGACAAACTGGGATTCTTTCCAGTCCACATCTCATATGGTGTCTTAACTACGGATTTAGATGGTACCCTATTAAGTGTGAAAGCTGCCGTTTCTAGAGCGTAACCCCAAAATGACAATGGCGAATCCGACTGGCTCATCATAGATCGAACCATGTCCAACAAAGTTCGATTACGCCGTTGAGACCCTGTTTCTTTGAGGCGTTCCGGGCGGCGTAAGTTGTGGAACAATTCTGCAACTCTTAATATGATCACTAAATTCGTGACTCAAATATTCACCTCCACGATCAGATCGCAAGGCCTTTATTTTCTTGCCACGTTGATTCTCTACTTCACTCTGAAACTCCTTGAACTTTTCAAAAGTTTCAGACTTATGCCTCATTAAGTAGACATGACCATATCTACTGAAATCATCAGTAAAAGTAATGAAGTAGTGATATCCTCCTCTGGTTGTCGTGCTCATTGGTCCACATACATCAGTATGTATGAGTTCCAACAAATCTGTCGCTCTCTCGGGTAAACCCGAAAAAGGCGACTTGGTCATTTTTCCAAGTAAACAAGCTTGACATGTCTCGTATGATTCAAAATGAAACGACGTTAGAAGACCATCACAATGGAGCTTCTTCATGCACTTTTCACTTATATGCCCCAAACGATAATGCCATAAATAGGTAGGGCTCAAATCATTAGGCCGAAGCCTTTTAGCACTAACATTGTAAATAGATGCATCATCAAGATTTAAAATAAATAACCCATTCACAATGGGAGCATTAGCCATAAACATATCATTCTTAGAGATTACACAACCATTGTTTGCACTCGTGAATGAATAACCATCCCTCATCAAACATGAAGGTGATAAAAAGTTTCGACCCATACTAGGAATGTAATAAAAACTATTCAACTCCATAATAAATCCTGACAAAAGGTGAAGTTGCATGACGCCGACGAACAATGCAGCAACCCTTGCTTTATTTCCGACACAAAAATCCACTTCGCCTTTCTGCACTTCTCTAGTCCTTATTAGCCCCTGCATCGAATTGCAAATATGAGCAACCGATCCGGTATCAAATACCCAAGAGTTAACATAGGAATCAGCGAGAAGAATGTCCACAACATTTACAACAAGCGTACCTGAGTGGGAAGTACTCTTACTTCCACTCTTCTTCAAAGAAGTCTGGTACTTGCTGCAGTTTCTCTTCCAGTGGCCATGTTCATGACAAAAGAATCACTCAGTGTCTTCTACAGGTCCAGCCTTTTGCTTGGGTGCAGGCTTAGGGATCGTATCCTTAGCCTTGCCCTTCTTCTTCTTCTAAGAAGTACTCTTTTTCTTGAAGCTAGGCTTGTTCTGCACAACCATCACATGACTATGCCCTGCACACTTCTTCATGTCACTTTCTGCTGTTTTAAGCATCCCACATAATTCATTAAGGCCCTTATCCACCCCATGCATATGGTAGTTCGAAATGAACTGCACATAGCTGGATGGAAGAGACGCCAAAATTAAGTCAGTGGCCAACTCTTGGCCTAGTGGAAAACCAAGCTTTTCCAAAGTCTGACTGTAACCAACCATTTTGATCACATGGGGGCCTACAGCTGCTCCCTCTGCTAGCTTGCATTCGACAAAGGACTTGGCAACATTGTACCTCTCAGTCCTTGCTTGATCTTGGAACATGTACTTAAGCGCCACGATCATATCGTACGCATCCTGATCCTCAAACTTCTTTTGGAGTTCAGGTTCCATGCATGCAAGCATAAGGCATCTAACCTCAAGAGAATCATCACATGCTCTCTTGTAGGCGTTCTTTAGGGTAGCAGATGCATTATCAGCAGGTTCATCGGGGATTGGGGTATCCAGAACCGTTTCCTTTTTATCAGACCTGAGAACAATTCTCAGGTTACGGACCCAGTCCGTATAGTTTGTTCCATTTAGTTTATCTTTGTCAAGAATCGAACGCAAAGAAAAAGGTGATGTAGTGTTCGGTGCCATTGATCTACAACAGAAAATATGCAAAATACTAAGCCATGCAACCATGAAAGAGTAAAACATATTAAATAATTTAATAGCATATACTCCCACTTAAATCAATATCCCTCTATTGATACTAAGTGATTTAAGATCCAAAATTAACAAGTCGACTAGTGAGCTTTAGCATCACTGCTAGAAGACAAGGTAAATCGGTAAGCAATACTTGCTAATCATATCACATATGACTCTTGTTGTTAGGTGACATCTCTATGTCAAAACTAGGCGCCCAACCTTTATGCCCCAAGGTCCTTAACTGTTAATATGACCTTGTCAAGCTCACCAACCCTTATGCGTGTAGGTATCCGATACAAACCCATCTAGCCAAGGAAAACCGTGGCACCCTAATTTCATAGGCCCACCAACGATTGTACTGGGCATAGGATGGTGCAAAGTTTGGTTGGAAGGGCATGGTTAAACTTAAACTTTCTGAGGGATCGTTCTACTTCTATCATCTAAGCATGCATAGTAGTAAAACACATAAGAATAGCATTCACATAGATGTGACACAGTATGGCCCATTTTCTCATGGTGATCTCCATCGCCATAGAACCTGTCCACCATGATGATCTCCATCTTCATGTTCCATGTGAGCCATCTTCCAGGTGATGAGTCCTCCAATAACTAATACAAGCTATTACTCCTAACAGCTAGTAATCAAAATTACATAGTATTGGGATCATCACAAGTTGGCACGCAGGCCATTACAATAAATGACAACACATATGGCTCCAGCCGTGTTGCCCTACTCATGACACGCAGGTCATGCAATTTTTCATACATGCATCACATACATATATGGGCCATACTGATCACATACATCCTGCAAAAACAAGTTATGCATAGAATCGCATTCTACCGGATCATGTGACATCGC
This sequence comes from Avena sativa, assembly GCA_916181665.1. NCBI lineage: Eukaryota > Viridiplantae > Streptophyta > Magnoliopsida > Poales > Poaceae > Avena > Avena sativa. Next base: position 398,868,412 of record OV702281.1, read on the forward strand.
AGCACCTAGTTACCTTAACGAGATACAAAAGGGGCTACGATTAAGGGGGGCTAGGGGGTCTCCCCCTGCGGGGTTAGAAGGGGCAGCGCCCCTCGCGGTATCAAATTTACCATAAATGAGAGATCGAATCTTCACAATTTTCTTTAAGGATTTTGATCGGCAAATCAAATTTACCATAAACCGACTCCTGTCCCGATTCAATCAAACTCCTTTGATCACGGTACATCGATTTTAGATCTAGGTTCCGATTCGATCAATCATAATGATCTTCGCGTGATTCAACAGGATTTATGTGTCACTGTCTACCCCGATGGAGGAAACCGACCGGTAGGGGTAAGTCGTTCGACAACCTCAGAATCACGATCACAAAAAGCAAGATCATAGATCAATCCTGAACCACCGCCATATAAACGATCACATCATTCATATCAATCTGCATATCACCATATGCAAACATCCCGAACCTATAACTGAACAGCATCGGCTCTGATACCACTGAAGGGATACGGGTAGGCTACACTAGCGCAAATCAAAAATTTCTACCGCGTAAACCAGGATTACCGTTGTCATAGATCACAGTATTACCACTAGACGCGCAGTTCCGAAACTTGATGAAGCGCGTCGAGGCAGTGCAGACGATCTACGACTCCTCCTCGTTCTCGTCCCACGAGCATATCCCCTTGCGCGGCTCGTCCAAACGCTACAGATGCAGCGCCTTCGAGGTATCCACACGTACAGGGTGGAAGCGTCAGACACCGGACTGCTAGGTCCGCGCGCGCGACACAAGCGTGAGGAGTGGCGGCTGGCTGGAATGGTCTCAGGTCTAACCCTGGTCATCCCGCCCACCCTCTCTTATATAGGCGTCCCTAGTGGGCTTCTACATTAGCAGCCCATTAGTAGCCTAAGCCTGGTCTAATTCGTATCCAATCCTCATTAGGCTTCTAGCCCCTTAAGTGTGTGACCCTATAGGTTCATATACGTATAGACATGACACGAATACACTTATTCTGCCAATAGTTGGTAGAGGCCTCTAGCAAGACGTGCCAACTCCTAAACGCATACAAAGATCATATCGGACGAACCATCACAAGGTTTAGTACATGTCTTTCCCTTTGCCTCACGATATTTGGTCTAGCTCCAAGCTGACCTCCCTTTCTCGATACTGTGATTCGGAATCCCTTTACTAGGTTAACTCTTAACCTTATGTAGCACGGCCATGCATTTCTGGATCCGATCACTCGAGGGGCCCAGAGATATCTCTCTCAAGTAGAGAGGGGAAAATCCCATCTTGATTGACCATGCCTTGCAGCATGATTCAGGACAAACCCGAAATCTACCTTTATAACTACCCAGTTACGGAGTAGCGTCTGATAGCCCCAAAGTAGGTCGATCCACATCTCAAGTACATGCGACAAACTCAGGTTTAAGGACAAAACGTACACGATGTGTAGAGAGAGTTGCAAGTCTAATTGCCAGTCTCAAGTTGGGTCAGTCCAACCCCATGTTCATAACATGTGTCCACATCATTGGTTTGACATCTCCATGTCTATGACTTGCGAAACATAGTCATCAACCAATCGATGTGCTAGTCTAATATTCACGTGTGTCCTCACATGAACTCCGACTAGGAACAACTATTAAATAACCATACATGTAAAGAGTTTCACAAACAATTCACATAATTGCCAATCAATACAAGTTGCCTGATATGGATATTCAAGGAACATTACAATAACTCATGGATACATATGAAATATAATCATCTCAATGATTGCCTCTAGGGCATATTTCCTTTAGAATCACCTGCTGAACTGGACAGTTTCTGCCTGACTCGGAACTTCCGGTGAAGCTCTCTGTCCTATATAAAGTGGGCCCTAGGGAAAACGGGATCTTCTTCCTCTTTTCCCCAAGACCCACCTTTTATTTGGAGCAGCCACCGACGAAGACTTCTCCGCGAAGGTGCTCCGGCCCCTTCGTCTCCGGCCACCCCTCCTCAGATCTGCTCCGTGGGAACCTTCCCTACCTTGATCTCCCGCCATGGACTCCGGTATTTTCCCTCAACTCCCTCCATTAATGGAGATCTAGCTCTCTCACCATTGCTTGAGTTAGGGCTCACCTTGTCTAGGCTAGTTCTTTGGCTATAACGCGTTGGGAGATCTTGGTAGGCCTAGGGAATCATGCTAGGGTAGATTGGTCCAATACATTCTTGGAAATTTTTACTTGTGCCTTGTAGATCTAGATCTATGGATCTTGTTGTTTGAACCGCCAGTTCGTGGTCTCACCGGAACTTCCGATGAGCCACGACCGGAACTTCCGGTGGACCATTTACACCGGAAGTTCCGACGCTTCAGCGGAAGTTCCGGCGCCAGTAAATTACTCCCTGACTGTATTTTTCCAATCTTCTTTTGAATCTTCTTCTGAACTTGTGCACTTACCCCACCTTCCCTCCCTATTCTTTTGCTTTCTTCTCAGGGCAAGGTGGTACCCGCAAAGGCAAGCATCTCCGTCGACCATCCTCCGATATTCCTCCTGAGATTGATGAAGATGATGTTGAGGTGGTGCGTCCATCCACTCAGACCAGCCGTCGGAGGTCTGCTGCTGCTCGTCGTGCTGCTTCTGCTGAGGGAAAGAGGCATGTTCTTGCCTCTCAGAAGGCCACTACTGCTGGGCCTGACAAATCCAAGTCCAAGATCTCTAAATGGACTCAGAAGGCCTACTCTGAATTTAGGCGTGCGAATCCTTACCTTATTCCTCGTAACCGTCTCTGCTTGGATCCCCTCTTCCACAACTGCCATCAAGAACAGATCTTTGCTGATATCTATGCTACCAAGACAAAGTTTGTGGTTGCTCCTCATAAGTACATCAATGTGGCTCACATGGAAGAAAAGCATGCATACTTTGGCGAGGCTCTTGATATTTGTAGGAGGTTTGGGTTGATTCCCCTCATGGAGCACCGTCAGAACTTCGATGAAGGTGCTATTGCTCAATTCTACACTACTCTTCACCTGAATATGAGCTCTTCTACTGAAGGTGTTATGAAGTGGATGACTAATGGCGTGTTGCTTACCGCCCAATGGTACGAGTTTGCTGAGCTCCTTGGCTATCCCATTCAGCCTGGAAAAGGGGCAAATGGTTGGCGTGTTCATACCGCCCAAGCTGCTGATCCTGAGGTCCTGGAGCCTCTTTACATTGAAGGTTGGGGCATTGTTGGTTTTGTGAATCATCTGCATCCAGTTTATGACATCATGCGCAGGGTGTACTTGAACACCATCTCTCCCAAGGCTGCCAACTTTGACCAGTTTCATGCCTATCAGGTTGATCTCATGCATCAGACTTACCTTCGCCGTGACTCTGACAGGAAGATGGATGTCATGCATTTCATCTACACCGAGATGTGGCAAGCTATCATTGACAAGCGCTCTTGCCCCTATGCTCCATATATTTAGACTCTCATCAATCACAAGTGGCTTGAGATGACTGGTACGTGCTTCTCTGAGGCCTCCATCACCATTCATGAGGAGAAGAAGCTGCGTGTGAGAAAACACAACAAGCCTCGGTCCCAAGAAGAAAAGGAAGAAGCTCTCAGGCAGGCTCGTGCTGAAGCTGGTGGTCCCTCTTCTACTCATGGTGGCTCTAGTGCTGGTGGTCCTTCTCTTCAGAGGCGGCCATCTTGGGCCAAGAAGCTCCTCGGAAAGGTGAAGAAGACCTTTTGCTTTCTGCAGGATCGCGAGTATCAGTCTTATGTCGATCAGCGACACAGTGTTCGGCGCCAGAAGGCTATCATGTCAGCTCTCAAAATTCCTTGCTCTCATGTCACTAGCTTTGTCACTGCTCCCAAGGATGATTGGATTCGCGACAACTGCCACTGGACTGAGGATGAGTCTGAGGATGAAGTCACTGGTCTGCCGCCTGCGTGGGATTCTTGGGTCCCTGAGCCCGCTCCTCCTCCCTTTCATGGTTGGGGCGATTAGAGTGATCTTTTCTTCCTTTTGGTGTCTCGATGCCAAATGGGGAGAAATATGTCTATTAGGTTGCCTATGGGATTTGCATGGGTTGAGACGCGAGCTCGTTCTTGTCTTTGATCTTTTCTAGCTCGCGAACTCTCTAGTTTATTTGTGTGCTTGTGGACCTCTTTGTGCCTGTGAACTTATGTGTGCTTGTGGACTATGTTATTTGTATGAGACTATGTGGTATGTTATGTTATGCTTGGTTAATTCCTAGTGTTTGGTATTATTGTTATTGTCTTATGGGCATTTGTGTATGGTGGTGGAGCATCTTTAGTCTCCCTTGATATTTCCTCTATTGTCTCCACCACAGTTGGTTGGTGCAACGGTATGATCTCTATACTATCTATTCCTTGCACTTGTGCTATCTTTGCAATTGGAAGGGGGAGCCTCCTTGTATGTGTGCTAGTCTTGTCCTTAGAGCATTATCTCTACCTTGCACACATATAGGGGGAGCTTATTCCATCCATTGCAAAGATTACTTCCATCATTATGCAAATCTTTGGGATTGTCATCAAACACCAAAAAGGGGGAGATTGAAAGGACTATATTTTCCCATGCTATTTTGGTGATGATGACAATCCCACTTGTGGTTTAACCGTGTACTTGAGTTTCAGGAAAAATGCTTTTGATGATTTCTATGTATTATGTGGATACTCTCTTTGGGATCTCGTGAAGACGATGGCCTTTAGTTTTTCTAGTTTCTCTCTTTTTATTGCTTTAGGTCGCCGTACTATCAAGAGGGGGTCCATCTCAGAAGGCTGTGGGAAATCACTTGTTCTTGCACAAACCCCATGTGCACCACCACAGCCATCCTACTTTTCTACGAGAGAGCGAAGTTATGATCTGCTAGACCATTTCTGTCTGATCGGAACTTTCGGCCAGGCGCCGGAAGTTCCGCTCAGGGCTTTTCTGTGGGAAGATCTGGAACTAAGTTCCGATCCAACTTCCGCTGGAACTTCCGGCCAGCTCCCAGTACCTTCTGTGTGGGTATGCTCTATTTGCCGGAACTTCCACCGGAAGTTCCGGTGAGGAATTTCCGTTGCTTCTTCCTGAAAGTTCCTGAGCGGAACTTCCGCCCAGACGCCGGAAATTCCGGTCAGACATGCTTCGTGACCCAGATGTTCCGCCCCTAGTTCTTCTCCAAGTTCCGCTGAACGATCAGTACCCTTCTGTTCGAAGTGGTCTATTTGACGGAACTTGGGCCAGAACTTGCATCGAAAGTTTTGCTGGTTGACCGGAACTTCCGGTCGAGCTTTTGGAGCGGGCGTCAACGGGTTGGTGACCGTTGGAGCCTTGCTGGGCGGAACTTCCGGCCCCTCGCCGGAAGTTCCGGTGAGGTCGCGGAGGCTGTAACGGTTCAGCGTGGAGGGAGCCTATTTAAGGTGCCCTCCTTCTTCCTCCCACCTGACTTGAATATTTTATCTCTCCTCCATTAATGCTCGAGCTTCACCTCACTAGATCTCTCTCCCTAGCCACTCAAATCACTTGATCTTTTGAGAGGTGAGGGAGGTGACCTAGATCTACACTTCCACCAAAGAAGATTTGATTTCCCCCACCTATCCTTTGTGGATCTTGTTGCTCTTGGGCTTGTGTTGTAAAGCTCTATGGTGTCGTTGAGGGCCTCCAATTGAGTTGTGGAGCTTCCCCCTCAACCTTGTTGTAAAGGTTTCGGTTGGCGCCTTCAAGGTCACCAGTTAGTGGGTTGTGAGGCCTCCTTTGTGGGGGAGCTCACCGGAGAAGAGGGTGAGGCCTTTGTGGCGCTCGGGTGACCTTGTGTGGCCCCGACACCTCTCCAACGTAGACGTATCTCCTTTGGGAGTGAACTACGGGAATTACATCTCCGTGTCCCCGCTCCGGTTACTTTGTTCCCTTCCTTTACTTCTTGCTATTTACCGTTCTTGTGGTTGTTGTGAGTTATCTAGCATATAGGTTGTTCACCTAGTTGCACATCTAGATAACTTTATTACCCGCTAAGCCTAAAAGTGTGAAATAAATTAAAAATTGGTAGTCGCATATTCACCCCCCCCCCCCCCTCTAGTCGATTCAAAGTCGGTACTTTCAATGCTACTATTCAAAATGGTCTACACACTGTAGATAGACACTTTAAAAAGCATCTTCGAGGCACACTGGTTCTGGAGATGGTCTTTGCTAGAATCCGACTCAGGTCTCCTTACTATTGGAGACGGTGCATAGTATAGGTCGTCTGAGGTTGAAGAGTTCTTGCAAGTGGTCAGAAATATTGCCCGTCTCTATCTCTTAGATGTTAGAGGCATTTGCCTTTTTGCACCGTCTGAGCTCGCGTATCTTAGAGCCGCAAAGAAAAACCGGCTCAGGTGGTGTGCTGTTAGAAGCTATGCGCTTGAGCCGGAACGAGAAACATTCTGAGGCCTATGGGAAATTGACGTCTCTAAGCAGCGAGTTTGTACTAGTGGGGGCTACATCGAGCTAGGGAGTGGAAGGCCATGTCATAGGGGTAGTGGCCTCACAGGAGGGGGTCGGTGTAGGTCGTCCGACGGTGCCGAATTCTCTATAGGTTTGTAGAAACCTCAAGCTAGCACTTTTTCCCTTTGACTAAAGGCTTTTCTCTGGTGGGTGTGATGGATATATGATAGAACGATATCCCCAACAAGCTCATCGAGACCGCCCCTCTTAATAGTGCGGTGTTTCAAATGAAAAGTAGAGAGAAACATAATGAAACCACCAGCTCTTTTCTTGAGTAGCAAATGGGGGTCTCACACCACGTCTCACCATCACTTGCAGACTAAAACCTGTGTATACACTAGTAGGTAATCATTAGTCCACACTCTAGCATCGGTGTAATCATTTAACCAAAATAATGGATATGGGCATATTGCTCTTTCAACGTCACTTTGAAGGGCGAGGTATTTTGTTGCTAATGTGGGGTGCCATGTCTCCTTGGATGGTGGATGTCGAGGAATGACCTCAGGCTAATGAATGTGTGTCGAGCCGACAACCTTGGGTGGTGGTGCAGTGGCAGCTCCATGAGGCGGGTTTGCTGCTTGGCACGACTTTGGGGGGCGACCTTGAGTGGTGGGGGCTACAGGACTCGGTCGGTGTGTCCCAGAGGGGTTGGTTGGATGGGATGTCAGGGCAGCGACCCCGGGCATGGTGCGATGGTCCTTTGTAGCTTGGGCTACGGGCAACCGGGTCGTGCAGAGTTGGAAGGAGGTGTTGGTTCAGTGTGCAAGGCGCTCCGAAGTAGTGGAGGTGAGGCGACGGCCCCAAGAGTTTCAAAGCTTCAAGGGCTTTGTCCTAGTGTTGTGTGGGCATGAGTTTGCCTTTGATGATTGTCATCGGCGTGTCAAGTGCAACAATTGATGCAATTCGGAGTGGAGTATTTTCTTCTTCATATTTACTGAAGAGTCCCGAATCTGTTCCTCGAATAGCAAGGTAAGCTAGTTCGGTGGTGCGGTACAACCCCAAGACTGCTCCTCCCATAGCAGACACAGTTTCTTCCATCTCATTAGTTTGTGTTTGTGGGTTGGCCGTTGTTGTTGTGTTGGTCACGCCTTCACCGAGAGTGGGCTTGGCCCTTGTTGTACCATTTTTTTCCTGGCTTTTCGCAATTAAATGGACAACAATCTTCTTCATAATCAATGAAATGGGCAAAGCTTTTGCCTCGTGTTCCAAAATATATATATATATAACTCTACCAAGACTGACACCACATGATGAACCCTCAACGTGCAAGTCAGGCACACAGGGAACTAAGTGAACAAATGATAAAGAATAAAAGGTAATGTACAAACCAGTCAACACCAAAGCCCATTATTCTATACCAGCAGAAAACCTAGATTCATTTTCTGTACCAATTTACAACACATGTACACCTTCACTAATTACAGCAAAACTTTGTATTACTATGCTTAACCAAGGGCCTCTTGCCCTTATCCCCCCTGGTATACAAGGCTACAATAATTAAAGAAAACACAGCATGGAAAACTGGATGCAAATTTACAATCAACGAACCAATCAATCAAAATCAGACGCCTAAGCTCTCCTAATAACTACAGTTCAATGGCCTGCTAACCTGGTATAAGAAGAATCACGCATACTGTACACCCTAACTCCTGATTTATCCACAGCTGAGGATCCGTGGTGAGAAAGAATACCTACTCCCTTCTTTGCAATAAAAACGCAAAGCTTGGGTTCTCACGTACAAATGGTAGCAAATCATCATCAGCCATCTCAATGACTGGCATTGTCTTCGTAATATCATCAAGTGAAAAGGGTATGCTGCAAATGAGGAATGAAAGAGTGAAACCATGAGCCATCGACATTAGGAGGCCTTAAGCTGAAAAGAGTTATATTTTAAAAAATGTAACAAACCTAGAATCATCATCTAGCAGTATAGAGAAAGTTGTGACAGTATTTGCTTCCTCACGAGCTGCAGCTTTCAAGCTTGATGCAAACTGTAAACGGATAAAGTGAAATCATATATCATTCAACAGATCATTTGTAAATGAAAAAAACAAACCACTATTCTAACAAAACCAAATAATACTATTAAGTGGAAGTAAAATGAGGGTGCCACATGAGGACTTCCTAGGAGGTCATCCTTCCTAGTACTACTCTCCCAAGTGCACTCAAACTTCAGAGTTGCATGCTTAAGTTCGGAATTCTGATGAGATCCGGTGCTTTAGTGATGGTATGTCGCATCTGACAAAACATTATCTTAAGGACATTATCTCACCTCAGCTGAAATAGTGTTTGTACCATTGACATCATCCAAGTACATACTAACTATGCGCTCTAGCTGCTGTATGCTGAGGGCCTGAAGATTTCATACACATATTAGGAGTACAACTTATCAAGGTATGGACTGGCAGTTTGAAGAATCTCGGTCTCTTATTAAGAAAATAGTCCATGTCAAATCAAATACTTACTTCGCACACATCAGCATGTATCTCTCTTAATGTCCTCATTGGTTTTAGAGAAATCACCTGGCAAAAGAGAACAGTAGAGATAAAATGTATTTATGATTAAAACGTTATTGGGCACTGAAATTTAATAATAGGCGAAAAAAGGCGCACCAGGAAATCAACAGCCTGTCTGATATGCTTCAATGCCTCCCAGGCTGAACCTGCAAACTGTGTGAAATAAAACACATAAGCCAATAGCATTGGAAAAACATTTAAAAGCAGGGAAATGATTACCTCTCGGGTAGCATTTTCAGACCAATGTTTTAGTTCAGCTAGTCCAGCTTTGACATATTCCCCGTTGCTAAATGAACAGCACTCACGCCGCAAAATGAGTCTGTTTCCAAGAGTAAGATCTTAGAGGTTATACATATATCAATACATGAGACGGGGACAAAATGTTTACCTGTTAAATAGCTGAACATCAATCAGTGAAAATATCTGTACAAACAGTTTATTCACCAAAATTGATGGAACCTGTGAATTTGACCGATTAAGACAAAATGCATTGAGACAATTTTATGAACAGATGCCATGAGCTCATGATAATTTTGCACCTACATGGTTCTCCTTCAATATATCCAAGTAGTTGGTGAGGACTTTCACAATGCTTAACCAATGTGCTAGTTGCTTCTGTTGGCCCAAGCCATTTGTATGGCTTTTTGCTAGGTTTGAGTGAGAAGTTCGTGGATCCTGGAAGAGATTCAATATTTAGCCATCTTTACATTGTGGCATGAAGTTTTAATTTGTTCCAAAAAAAAAAAACAGGAAGCAGCACCTGGATACACAACTCGAGTAAAGGGTTTAGTTCCTTCTTCACACTGTCACTTATCATACCATAAACCTTCTCAATTAGATCCACAAGTTGCTGTTTAAAAAGCAAAGCTGGATACTTTGCTTCAACTTGGGGTAACCCGGTAGCTCCAACGACTGACTGGCCAAGAGAAGCAAGACCGGTATTTGAAGTTTGACTTGTATGAAATATCCTCTCAGACGAAAATCTCCGCCTTTGCGGTGTTGAGAGTGCAGTCCGAGTAGTTTTGAATGATCGTTGAAGGAGAACTGTCAATGCAGATAAATTGGACAACCAATATGCCAATGTTTTCACATCATTTTGAGCCTTCAAAAAAGGGAAAGCCAACATCAGGACAAGTAGCCAAACTCTAGCAATTGCATGATGAGTTTTGCAATTGCATGATGAGTTTTGCAAGCAATTTGAAAAACTGAAAAGTGTGATACATAAGTTGTTACTGTAGACAATTTCACATTTCCATGTTTTATCAGACATTCCGGGAATCCTACTCTTACCAATTATGATTTTGTGTACATGTTTTATAACAGAAAATTGGATAAATAAGATTCATTCCAGTTCTGCTGCAATGGGATATCGGGTAAATGACATTCTCTATAATTCTATTCCAACAAGCAGAAATTGTACTCCATGTCGTCGGTGCTGCATATTAACGATGGAATATGCAATACGAATCCAAAGGAAGTGTAAGGAACCTCTATTGCAGAGTTTACAGCATGTAAAATGCTGTCAAATACACCGGTCTTCATGGCTTCAAATGATCTCCAGTGAAGAAGACATTGGTATATAAGAAGAGTGGCAACAGGCTTGCTCCCAGAAAATCCAAGATATTGTGAAATGCAAGTTAGCAACCACTGCTGATCATCTTGGGGTTGCTGGGGCTGCGGAGACTTCCAAGAAGTAACAAAACGATCATCTCCAAACTAGGTTAATGATTGAATTGAACACGGAGAATTAGCAATCATATTAGCAAAATACCTGATATTTCTGATTAAGCACTCTTTGCAGTTTCTCTCCATATTCAACGTCTTTTTGATTACTCAAGTCAGGAGCATTGCCCTATCATAAATTTAACGGTCCTACTAGATTAAAAACATTTCACAGAAATTATATGCAGATATGTACTTGATATAACTCACCACTGGAGGTGTTGCTTCTGATGGCCTCATCTCAGTCTGTCTTGGTTCACCGTTCAAAACATGGCCATTCTCTTGGCTTCTCTGCAGCATATACCCACAGCACCAGTTATGAGAATCACATAATCATCATCATATATGTATAAATCAGGTCCATTAAAGCTGCATTACATGGATCCTCATGGTCTTTGAACGTAAGGCTGGAGATTTGGCAGTAGAAGGTGGAGTAGCAGTTGATTGTTGACGGAGAACATGATTCTCGGCTTCTAAGTTGGCTGCTTTTCCTTCAAGTCTGTATGGAAAGATCGCCAAGAATTGTTTGAATGAAGTTGAGAAGATAGGGAACAGAACCTGATCAGTATTTTTGAAAAAAACGAACATATAAAAAAATGCAAATGCACCTTTGTAAGGACTCCTGTAGGTGAGTTACAATTTTGCCAGACTCCTCGATTTTTTTAATCAAATCATTATTCCTCTTGAGGAGGTCTTCATTTCTCTTGAGTAAATCTTCATTTCTTTCATGAGCTTCAGTAAGAGCTCTCTTGGCGACATCACTATCTTGTTTTTCCATCACAAATGAAGACAATCTTGATATTGCATCTACTTGAATCCTGGTTTCAGGAAAAAAATTAGACTTCAAAAGGATAACATCAGCGATTTATGTCAAGAACATACAATACTGATAATTATGTAATGCCGTTATTCTAATCAGAAACTCGGTGGCAGCGTACTGCATGAAGAATAAATATACTAACTTCTGCACTGTGTCTTGAAGTAAGTGGATCCTGTACTCATTATCGCTAATTTTTCTGACTAATTCCTCATTTTTCTGTTCAGCTTCAGTAAGAGATTTCCTGATTGAGTCATTTTCTTGCCGTGCAGCTTCTAAAGAAACATCTTTTGCTGCTACATTTTCTTCAAACCTGTTTTATTTGCAAACACAAAACTACAACATCATAATCTGAGAACCGGAAATATCAACAGTATTCCAAATAAAAAGTCGGATTTCATAAGTAGAAAGTGGGTGAAAGAGTGTGTGCATATGTGGATGGGTGAGTATAGAATAATAAAAACATCTGAGATGCATTAGTGAAGGTACAGACTTAAGTATGGTATTCTGAAGATCTTCAATTTTTTCATTAGTATCTTCGATTTTCATTAGTAACTCTTCATTTCTCTCTCCAGCTTCAGCAAGTGCTTTCTTAATTGCATCCTTCTCTTGTCTCTCGGATAGCAACAAAGCATCCTTTGTTGTTGAATTTTCTCCAAGCCTGAATTACATGGGAAGAAGTGGGTATCAAACACTAACATCTCATAAAAAAAGAAAAGGCACTACCAAGCGTACAGATATATATTCAGGACTAGGAAAATGGAAGTACCTTTCTATGGTATCTTGAAGAAGATCAATCTTCCTGTCAACATCCAAAAATTTCTTTAGTAATTGTTCACTTCTTTCTTGGCTCTCAGATTGTGCCTTAGTTGTTGCATCATTTTGCTCTCTTTCTCGCAACAACAAATTCTCCTTTGTAGCTGTATTTTCTTCAAGCCTGTGTTGGTACATGGAAAAAAAGGTCGAAATATCAGTATTTAAGGGATAACATGGGATCTATAATAAAAAAAAGTAGAGCCTTAAGGAACTATCATGTACCTCTGTATAGTAAACTGAAGTTGAAGAATATTTTTATCATTATCATGAATTTTCATGAGCAATTCTTCATTTCTTTCCTGAGCTTCAACTAGAGTCTTTCGAATTGCCTCATGTGCTTGCTTTTCTGTTAGCAGCAAGACATCTTTAGCAGTGCCATCTTCTTCAAGCCTGTCAATGTGAAGAGAGAAAAAGTTCCGTACTATTACATAGCATGTAACATTGACAAAGAAAAGTTGGTGCATGATTGCAACTCTAATTTGGAAAGACATAGGATGGTACAACCAGCACTGCATGTAGTGACACACCCCACCCCCACCACAAAAACCTGTGCGCACACACCACAGCTATCAAAATAAGTACAGCAATCTGACCTTTCTATGGTAGCCTGAAGGCTGTCAGATTTCCTATGCGAGTCTTCAACATTCTTTATTAATTCGTCAATTTTCAACTGTGCTTCTGCAAGCAATTTTGAGCTTGAAGCATTCTGTTCTCGTTCAGTTAGCAACAAAGTCTCCTTTGCACTGACATTCTCTTCAAGTCTATGCACGTGATGGGGAACACGTCGTTGCATAACGCAATTGCAGACAAAAGATAAGGTTAGTGCTGTCAGCTCAGAGGAGAAGCCTGATTAATCCTATTGGAGAAAATGACAGACCTCCTTATTGTGTCGTCAAGTTCTGCTAGACTTGCATGGTTATCTTGCGCTTCATTTAGTAATTCCTCGATCCTTTGTAAAGCATCAGATAGTTCGCTCCTTATTTTGCTGTTTTCATGTCTTTCTATTGCCAATTGAGAATCTACGACCGCTGTACTTTCTTCAAGTCTATGTGCAAAGAAGAGAAAAATTACACTAATTGCCTATACAAACAAGCAACTGTTTCGACCGTCCAGATACTTAAAAGCAAAGAGATTAAACCTTTTTACTGAAAGTTCAAGCAGGGCAATTTTCTTATCCGAGTCCTCTACTCTGCTCGTTAACTGTTGATTTCCCTCCTGAGCTTCAAGTAGCTCAGTTATGGTTTCATCATAACTTTGCTTTGTTTTAAGAAGCAAGGACTCTCTGGTCATTGCATCTTTTTCAAGTCTATATTTATTGAAATGAAGGAAATGGGTGTTAGTTCACAAAGTTGAAAACATAGGAGTCAGACTCTATAGTACCAGTTAGTACACGATGATGGAAGTTAGTTGCTAGCTACCAATAAAGTTAGCAAAAAAAGAAACAGAGCTTTCCACATCCTCCAGAAGATGCTCAATATTTTTATTAGCTTCTTCAACTTTCCCAAGCAATTCTTGGTTTACTTCTTGAGCTTCTGAGAACGCTTTCTTGGTTTGATCATGTGATTGCCTTTCTGCTAAATAAAGAGTATCCGTTGTTGTTGCACCCTCTTCTAACCTATGTTCAGGATTAAATTATAAGCCATGATCCATAAATTTGGCGAGGGAGAAACTATCTGATCCCGTTTGATGCCAAACTACTTAGCAACTACTCCGTTCTGCCACAAGATCCAAACTACCCCTGCATATTGCCTTTAAGCAACATGTCCTACAACCTTCAGCACAACTGAAATCAAAGATCTGATGCTTACTTCCTGTTCACCCGTTTTACAAAACTGTGACATTGGGCTTCTTCTCCAAGTTAGTTTATCTCTCGCCAAGTCCCAGAACAAGTGAACCATGTTACTTGCTCTATATTTACTCTAATTCTGGAAAGAATTATCATTATTTTTCTTCCACTCCTAGAGCTAAGGCGGTGATAGGATGATAGCCAACCAAACATATTGATTACATTTAGGTATGATGTGTCAAAACACTAATTATCACAACTCACACAAGGAAGTTTATGAGAAGAGAAAAGGCATTAGTGAAATTGAAGTGCATGGTTGTGAAGTACTCGAGCGAAAGGAAATACCACCAGAGTACTACTTTAAAAGCCTATTCAGCATGATGTTTGCATATGGAGGTAAATGAGTGATGTGCAAGTAATTATCCAGTAGTACAGTTTACTAAAAAAAACCTCCTTCATGAGAAAAACAAACCTTTTTACAGTATTTTGAAGTAGATCAATATTCCTGTTAGCAGAAGAAATTTCATCCAGTAAACCCTCAATCCTTGCTTCTGCCTCTGATAGCGCTTTTGATGTCGCATCTTTTTCCTGATGCTCTGTTAGTAAAACTGCCTCTGTTGCAGATGCACTTTCCTCAAGTCTACGTTCATGGACAGAAAACAGTAAAAACCAGGTTCACATAGAGATTTCATGAATGACTGCTTTCTTGGAGTAAACAGACCTTTGTATATTATCTTGAAGCTGATGCATATTGTTGTTAGCACACTCAATTTCTTTAACTAGTTTCTCAATTTGATCCAGAGCTTCGGTTAGTGTTTTTTTGGTCACCTCGGTTTCTTGCTTTTCAGCTACCAATAAGGCCTCTCTTGCAGTAGATTCTTCATCAAGTCTAGGTGTACACAAAATAAATAAACAAATAAATAAAATATCAATAGTATCTAAAATAGACACTGAACTTTCCTATATTAAAGGCTAATAGAATTCAAAATAAGACAAGAATGAGTAACGCAAGCCAGAGTCCAAGACAAGCTTATGATAACTCTTACATGAAGAAACTAACATGCACGCCTTATTCTCAAGCAGAATTTTTTTTAGACACAACCCTCAAGCAGATTAGCTTTCCATAATAAATCATATTTTCTTTGTTCAATCATAATTTTACTGCCGGTCAGCTAGTTCATTTTACAGCCTCTTAATTTTCTATTTTCCAGTTACCAATGTATCTCGTGATATTGCACTTGTATGGCACCAAGTAGCTAAAACATCTTTTTAATTAGCATCGTGGATTCCATAATCAAATACTCTGGTGGAAGTGCTTTCATGGTCTTGTCGTTGGGAAAAGCATATATTCTGTATGGGTGAGTGCAAAGGGTTTCCACAAGTCATACTTGTGAATAAAAAAACATATATGTGTCATATTATATAGCATGTGCACCTGGAAAAAGTTGGGCAGAAAAATGATCATATGTGCACTATACAAAAAGGACAAAATATTGTACTCCCTCCGATCCAAAATAAGTATCGCTGATTTAGTACAAAAAGGAGTACTTATGTTTTGTACATTACAGTGTAGCGCACATATGATTATATCTTTGCAGAACTGTTTCGCAGACACAAATGTTCTAGCATGCCTCACATATATGGATATTTGGGGATTTGTTTTCATTGCACAGTTGCGTGATTCAAACCCTTTGCAGACATCCATAGGGTGCAGGAACACGGTTATTCTATTCTTTAAAGTTTAAATAGTAGGCGGACTGGAATAAACAAGAAATTTTATTCAGGTGTGTGCTTTTTCTATCCCTGACCAACTAGGGTCGAGCTAGAAGCAATAAAATTGTAGATGTATAAACTAACTTTTACCCACAGGGAAAGACAAATGAAAATAATTGGAACTTTTAAATTATGCGACATTTGTATAACTGAATATAACTCTTCTATATTATGAAGGAAATTAGTATGATATCCTGAAACAATTCAGTTCTAGTTAGAACATTGAAAAATCTTTGATACTGGATGCGAGGTGTGTCTTCCATTGCATGATCGCCGATTCCTGGAAGCAGAACTTTGTGTGTGTGTGTGTGTGTGTGTGTGTGTGTGTCGGGGGAAGGGGTGGAGCCAATTGGCTGCAGTCTGTTATCAGGCTTGCACAAACCTTTTTGTTCTACAAATGCAACGAAGTGCAATGCTTATTGCATATTCTCGAAGGAAAATAATCTTTGTTACTTCCTTGATGCCCTTGTGCATCTGGCCTTAGGTCATACTTCCTAAGGATGATAGTTAGTGAGGATAGCCCCTTGTTATTTGTTGCATGCCTACATTTGTGAGAGGGTACACTTTTTCATAGCTGGTAGTTGAAAGAGAGACAGCCGGTTGGTATCCATCCTGTCAATATCATATCCATTGAAGAGGAAGCACTTCTCTGATTGTACAAACAATCTCTTTCCAACTAGAAGTTGTCCACTTTCGCTTCATTTGATTTTTGCATCGACATCTAAAACAAAAGCTTATACTTTGAGTAAGTCTACATGAAGATTGAGAAAGAAAGCGCTGAACCCCTGCTTAAAGCATTGGTTTTTTCCTCAACTATATGTTAGCAGTTAAACATGATAAGTTTCTACTGACATGATAAGTTTCTACTTTGTATCATCCTCTATTGAAGCATGTAAGAACTAAGATGTACAGTATCTTAGATATTCTTCATTTGTTTCTCCCTTCCTTTTCATCATATTTACATAAATTCATTGCGTATTGCATGTTTTTTACCCTAGTCAGCAAAATATTGTGATTCTTAATCTAGAAAATATGTTGTTAATCTTCGAAGAATGAATCGTTCTAGCAAAACAGAGGGTAGCCTCTTACTGATATGAGGAAAGAGTGCTTATCAATGCCAGTGCTCGTTAACTACTCCCTCCATTCCAAAATATAAGATGTTTTAGCCTTTTTCTGAAGCGCATGTATCTAGACAACTTTTAGTGTGTAGGTTCGACGCAAAATGAGTGAATCTACACACTAAAAGGTGTCTAAATACATGTGTTTCAGAAAAAGGCTAAAACATCTTATATTTCGGAACAGAGGGAGTAGATGTGTTATTTGGAAGAAGAATGGGGATTGTTTTGAGATGATATCATATTGAGTAATAAATTTAAGGTAAGAAAAGAACCTCTCTAAAGAATCCTGAAGCAGACTGTTTCTCCTATCAGCATCTTCAAGGTTCCTCTGTAGCTCTCCGATTTCTACCTGGGTGTCTGCTAGTTGTTGCATGATTGCATCATTGTGCTGTCTTTCAGCATTCAAAGAAATCTCTACTTCCACCACAGTTTCCTTGAGCCTAAATCAAAATGGAACAAAGTGATCAGCTGTGACAATGGCATGGTAATATACACAGTTATCCAGCAGCAAGATCACTAGAGTAGGAAGTTAGTAGCTCAAATTTGGATGACTAGAAAACAAATCAGAAACGAAATGTCCTCAGGTCCAGAAATAAGGCCAGGTATACATCAAGCAACACACCTATGGGTGGTGTCTTGATAATGAACAATATTGTTTTCACTGTCTTCAAGTTTCTTGAGTAATTCTTCATTTTTGCCCTGGACTTCATCGAGTAATTTCTTAGTTGCTTCACTTTCTTGCCTTTCTTTAGTTGATAGAGCATCCTTCTCAGTCAATCTTTCTTCAAGTCTATATCCATGAAAAGAAGGAATAGATATTACTGGAATATGTTAAAGAAATTCGTAACATTTATGGTTGATACAGAGGATTCCTATGTAACTTGTAAACAGGAAAATAAAATAACCTTTGTACAGTACTCTGAAGCAGAGTAGACTTTTCATCAGTATTCCCAACTTCTCTCAGAAGTTCCCCAATTTTACCTTGTGCGTCAGCTAGTTCTACCACACTTGCCTCATGTTGTTGCTTTTCAGTTGCCAGTGAAGACTCCAGATTTGTTACGCTATATTCGAATCTGCATTCCGTAGCAGGGTGCAAGCTATCAGACGACATGATTTAGAAGGATGGAAACAGACTCTGTAAGTACACACCCACCCAACAAAAAAATAGTTTTCGAATAACTATGAACTCATAAAAGGTACAAACTAAAGAGTATTGATAGGCTGATGGCTGATTTCTCAATAGAATCGCTGCTCAAATGTACTTTTGGGACAGACCTTTTAACAGTTTCCTGGAGCAGAGCGATTTGTTTCTCGGCATCTTCAATCTTGATTGCAAGAGCTTGATCTCGTAGGTGAGATTCAGCTAGTGCAGCATTAGCTTCTTCCTTTTGCTGCCTTTCTGCTAGCAAAAGGACCTCTCCTTCTTTTACAGTCTCTTCTAGTCTGTGTTCGTACAGAAAACAAAATGTGGCATTTTCAGAGTAATGCCAAGAAAATTAGGGACTAGATTCTGATTACAACCAGCACCCAGCAAAGTCAGTGCCCATTTGTAGTTAAAAAATGGGGCCTGTTCCAGTAACTACTGGAAGAATTCGGCAAAAGAAATAATGGATACCTCAGTTTACATAAATATAACTCAAATTCTAAAAAGGTATCCAAGTTTTCAAAAGGTATTAGAGAATTCCCCTACAAATATAATTTCTGGATATGGCACCATTAAGATAAAATTCAAAAGTTACGCAGGTCCGAATCCCAACTAGCAGATGAGCAAATTTTGGGTTTGGCAAGAACTGGAGTACCTTGTGTAAGTAAAATTCTATTCAACAGTCGAATGCTTTCAAGGGAGGGGGGAGATGAGAGAGAAGGGAGGAGGAGCAATGAGATATACTGGATCAAGGATCTAAGACCTGAGAATTTGAGTGTTCTTTAACCAAAAAATGCTCAGGTTTACCCTACACAGCATAAGAAACATAGAATGTGCACAAGCATGTCTTTGTTGCATGCCAACGCTAGTGTGCAAAGTTAGGCTCGTGTTAACAGTTTTTTAGGTACAACTTCCCTTAGAAAACTATGAGTAGAGATCATCATCTCTTGGAAGAATAATGATGAAGGGACAAATGCCCCTAATATTATTCAGTTAAGTGTTCTCACATATTCTGGTAAGAGTGCCAATTTTGGACCTAGTATCTCCCTGAAAGTGACCGGTGGATGCTTGTTTTTCGAAAAGGGGAGAACCCCAAGTACATGTGAGTCTGAAAGCTTACAGAATAGACAGTACAATTAGAAACTTAGATGCAAGCTCAAGTAACTCCATAAAATCTTTAGGTAGGACCCCAATATAACTGTGACTTTTTAAAAGGACCATGCTATAAAAAAAATTGCTAGGGGCGACCTAAAATATATACTTTGCAATAGTCACGACTTTTGAAATCAGAATATTTCGACCAGCTCCGAGCAGAAGAAAACATTCTGTGCAGTCAACAAGATATAGTATAGAGAAACTCAGGCAATTGAAAACAACTGCAAACCTCTTCACGATATCATTAAGCTGCTTGCTCATTTCATCTGCATCCTGGACTTTCCTATTCAACTCCTCATTTATTTCCTGGGCATTAGTGTGTGCTTTCTTTGTTACATTGATTTCCTCTCGCTCTGCTACTAGTAGCACCTGACACAATAATAAGTGTCATAATATTTCACAGAATGCCTAAATAAGCTAAATTTAGGCTACAATTTCAGAAAACTAGAGCAGATACTGTAATGCGAGTCGTACACTCGCAGTATAAAACTACTCCCTCCATTCCAAAATTTATCCAAAACCTTTTGGCAAGTCACTTTTTCATCATTTCTACCAGAAAAGAGAGGATGTAAATTCTTATGAAGACAGGCTAGAGAATAAAGAAACAAATGTAAAATGCAATTCATGATTGAACAATGAAACTAACTTTTCTTTTAGAAGTTCAGGAGCAAGAATGCGAAAACGATGTAAAAAATCATGAAACACTTTTCTTGTGGGATATCCAGCGCAGCTGATTCTGATTGCTTCTAGAACACCCTAAGAAGATACAAAAAAAAATCACTATCACTATCACGAGACACCATGACATTGAATTTCTCAAAAAATTACAAGAAACATGAAGTATCTTATTACCGAACATCGAAGTTGCTGTAGAACATTGGTGTTCTCAAAAATCGCAGGCTTAAGAACACTATTTGGTTTTACACATCTAATGTAATGAGGTTCCGTAGAGCTCAAAGTCTCCATGAGTTCATGAAGTTGCATCTGGACAATACATTGAATAATCAGATACATAATGCCATGAGTAAGCGTTGATATAGAAAATGAGAAGTAAATGTCACCACAGGTCCCTATTATTTACTAAAAGTCTCAACTGAATCCCTATTCTTCTAATATGTCAACTAGGTCCTTTAAGTTTTGTTTGGGGTTCAACTAGGCCCTCCCTGTTAAATCCTTTTATGAATTTGTAGGCATGGAATTCCCCGTTAGCAATGTATGTACTGTTGCCACATCAACAGTACCCCAAACTAGTATCATGTGGCAGCAAGGTTCCCCCTTACTGTTTTCCCTAACAGAACTAGCAACAAGATCAAGGAAGCACTAAGTAAAGAAGTAAACAACAAATGATCATGCATGTCCCTATCAAGTGAGATAGTACAACCATTTAATCTCTTCCAAAGCATTTAAGTAGGTTTAGAAAGTGGAAACTTTAAACTATATTCACTCTTGGTTCCCTCAGTAGCCAAAGATTTTGCACCGAGACCCCTGAAGCCATGGTAAGTTATAGCGAAACAGAGGGAGTAACAATTTGTAGCCCGTATGGTGCAAACTTTCAGATAAATCAGCACAAGTTTTAACTATTGCAGAAAGTGACCTTGAAGCGAGTTGCAATTGAGGAGGACTTTGATGATTTTGTGTTCTCTTCTGGTGCTGGAGGGAATAACACTGATACAAAAGGGCACCTGGAAGCATTAAGTAATTCCTGATGTTCTGCTACCACATAATCTTTGTTTTTGTCCAGGAAATGATCAGATTGATATGTCACCTGGTGATAAATTAAGAAAATGATGTACTTAGGCAAATGCATGAACAAAGGAAGTGTTAAGATGTGAAAAATACTTACATCTCCAGCATAATGTTGGATCGTAAATGCAGTACGAGAAAGTTTTGGTTTCGCAAATCTTTTGTGATTCTTGAACTTTTCATACAGCTTCTGACATAATGTTTCATGTGTCGACTTTGGAAACATGCTGGAGGATACAGGACGCCCAAAAGAAAGAATCTTGTCAGAAACATGTACCCACAAAATCATGTGGTGTAAAAATGCATATCCCTGGCTAAGGCAAGAAAAAATGAATTAACAGGTGTTGTTTGGACACTGACACCAGGTACCCAGTCTGGTAGACCATGGATGATAATCTGGGCATGCATTTCATAAATTATTCCTACCACACACTTAATCAGAAATTTCAGCTCTATCCATCGGGCAGGCATAAGCACAGAAATACACAGTGACACATTTACTTATTTATTCAAACATGCACATCCTAGTAAAACCTGACAGTACCAACAAAGAAGGCACTGAAACTTACCAAGCTTCATCAAGAAGTGCAACAATGCCACCTGGTTTCTGGACACAAAAAGTTGGTAATTAAATATCATAAAAAAAGTAGGTGGAATTTGCTAATAGTGTCCACAAAATACACAAATATATTGATAATTGGGATTTTCTGTATTGGACATTGTAGCTGACTTATGTAATCAAAGATTGGACTATTCTGAGCGCAAGATCAGATAGACTAATGTGTTGCAGTGAGCTTAATTTTGTCGTAGCCAACTTAACTGGTCACAGAAGCTTGAGGAATTGAGCCAAATAATTCTTGAAATTTGCTTAATATTTATATGAATGAAATAAATACAAAGAGATTTATGTACAACAGCGTGAGCAATAAATGAAATTTACAAAAGGGAGTCAAAGCATGTAATAGCAACCTACTCATACCTTTTCAATCAAATCAAGAACATCTTGGTTGTCAACAAACTCTATGTAACTCCAGTTAATTTGCTCCCTTGTGTACTCCTCCTGCTCCATTTTGAAGACATTCTGCGAAAACAAACACCACTAGTTGCTTGGTACAGGAAGGAGAGGAAGGAAATTCTACCAAGTTGAGTTGTACACATACCTGGTTAAAATGTTGTTGGAGTTTTTCATTCGTGAAATTGATGCATAATTGCTCAAAACTGTTGAGTAGTTGCAGACCGAAGGAATATTTAGCAACCCCATATAAGGTACTCCTTAGTAACTTTCTTTCTGAAATAACTTAGTGCTTACTCACCTATTAGTCTTAAAACTTTCAAAGCCATATATATCAAGTACACCAATCAATTTGTCCGAGCTTGGATCTTGCCCAATCGATGCATTAATTCTGTTGACAAGCCTGTAATTGTACAATTATATATACTTAGAAAGGACAGGCACCTAACTAAAGTATAGAATATGTGGTCAAGTCTTTTTACCAGTCAAATAATCGACAGTATATTTGTTTCGCCAAGCCATCCCTGCTAATAGTGGCAGAATTAGGACCAACTGTAGTAGTAATCACTCCTTCTGGCGTATTTATTTCCCTCTTTATCAAGGCATTCTCCAACTTCTCGCAGTCACACCTGTGACGAGCAATCCAGTGTACCAGATTACACATATTAACCGCAAATAGTAATAAAATACAAAAAAAGAAGTGGTGGACTTAAAACATCAACCTACATCAAGAGCTCTCCTGCTGTATTAAGATGGAATCTTGATTTGTCATCCTTTATTACAGATGAATCTGCCTCACTCCCTCTCGCGAAATTAATATTACCAAGATGAAGCACAGCAGCAACAACACGGAATATAGCTTCCTGTAAAAAAACATCGCATTTCAAAAAACATGATATCCACAGCTGAGCAAATCCTTGCTAAAAGCTGTTTAAGACCTGTTCTTGCTCAGTGATGCCAACCATATCCATAGCATTTCTTGTTGCAATATACTCCTCGGCATCATTAATTCCATCAACTCTAATGCAAGATGACTGGTTGAGGTAGTGAAATGAAGATGGGTCCCCCAGCTTATATTTTTTAATATCCTGCAACAACAGATTCAACATGAAAAGTGGCACATGTAACAGCTTGAAGAAGAGATTTTAAGTAGCAAAACCAACACCAATAGCAGAAATTGTTTTTACCTCTGACGGCGCTGAACAAAGGAAGTAAAAGCAATGGTAGTTTCTCTCGGGACTACTAGTTTGGCAGACCCGAGATCTCTCAAGCAAGTAGGTTCTAATAGCAGCACCAGATATCTTCCCACTCTTGTCGAACTGGAGCTCCACAAACTTACCAAATCGACTTCACCATGTTGAGAAGAAGTTTTAAGAGTTATGTTAGTAACATAGTATGAGCAAGGTGAGAAGATAAACGGATTTGCTTATGTGTACTGTCCATCTAGATGAGATGAATGGTTAGAATGAAACATGCGGAGAAATATGCAACTTGTATTTCCATGAGGCCATAGTACTCATGTGAACCAAGGGAGAAAATGTCCCATCACAGTCGCAGCCATGCTCCTATCGAAAACCACGTGCCGCAAGACACGCCTTCTAGCGCTCAAGAGAAACATCAGAGCGAGTCTTAACCTTGTAGACCCACTTGCAAATGATGGGACAGACATGGGGAGGAAGAAAAGCAAAATCCCACGTGTTGATGCACTCAAGAGCAGCAAGCTCCTCCGCCATCACATGCTGCCTTTCCGGATGAACAACAGCGTCATGATAAGAAGACGGCTCAAGAAGAACATTGCTAGCATAACCATAGCAGTCAGTAGCCGTAATCCAATCAGGTATTGGCGGCAATGGGTAGGAGTAGGCCAGAAGAACGCAGGTCCTGGCTGTAAGAGGAGACGGCGTCGGGAAGGTTTGCGGAGTCGGGACATCAATGGCTCCTGGAATGAAGTTCAGTGCGTCTTATGCAATGCTTATGTCGTGCTGGAGTTGGTGGGTGCATCTTATCTATTTGGATTTTTTTATATGCTATCCTACCATAGCACATTATAATTTTGTTTGCAGCTTTTATCAATATACTCCCTCCGTCTCGAAATAGATGTCGGAGATTTGTCTAAATTCACATGTGTCTAGACGCGTTCTAGTGTATAGATACTTGCAAATCTAGACAAATCTCTGACATCTATTTTGAGACGGACGGGGTATTTCTGTAAGCCCTCCTTCACTGTTCTCAACAAAAGGATTTTATTTCCTTCAACTCAACAGCTCCCATACATTTTTCCATATGTTTGGTTACCAAGTAAGCTCTGCTGATGCATGATACTTTTGGTTGTGATTTGTGAGACAAATGTGGTACTACTACCGGCTTCATGTTACTTTAATGATGCCAATGGAACATAAGAAATATCTTGTGATTTCCATAGTACGATGTGCGTACCTTGAATTATTGTTCCGAACAGTTTTCGCATTCCCAAAAGCTTCAAGGACTGGGTTGGACTGGATTCAGAGCATAAGTAACGATAAAGTTAATACAGCTGAAATCGTTACCTCGAAAGAGCATTTCATATCTTTAGAATTTGAACAGTAGAGAACATGTGCTATCAGAGTGAAATGTTGCAACTAATGAAATCAAACTTACTTCTAAAACCTGCTGTTCAACCGTCCTTCCTCCTGTGCCAGACCGACCACCCAAAAATGCAAGATATCTCATCAGCAGTTTTGTAGTCTCAGTCTTTCCGGCACCACTTTCACCACTGACCAAAATGGAATTACTCTTTCCTTCATTCATCATTTGCCTGTTTCCTTATTCAAATGAATGCAAAATGGTTCCATCAATATAGGCCTATAGGGGCACCTCATCATGTAGGTCAGAGATAGCATCAAATAATAGTAGTATAAGCATTCACCTGTAAGAGACATCAGCTATTGCAAATACATGAGGATCCAGATCTCCAAGGTTTGCGCCTTTGTATTTTTCCATGGTGCCGACATCAACGAGATGAGGCAGCCTTTGGAATGGATTTATGGCAATCAGAATGTTCCCCGTATAGGTCTATAACTCAAGAGAATAGCATTAGGGGAAAATGAGGCACTTGCTTTAATGATCGTGTACTTGACATCACAATGAAATGATCACTCACATATATAACATTTTTCGCATATCTGACAGCCAGATTATCCAAAACACCAGGCTCATGCAAGTATGATAACCTTGTCATGTCATCGACTCCTTCTGGTGGTGCTTCTGTGTCTTTAGGATGTATCTCTGATACATTTGCAGTAACCTGGTTGTACAAACAACAATGTAACCATGTGCTTTTCACGACAGGATACTAATCTTCGTGCTATGTGTAGTATAGAGCTTTGACACATCATTCACAGCAATAGAGCTTTGATAAAATAAACACAGACAACTTGATAGGGTAAATGGTGGTATACTGGTATGACAAGGTGGATATGGCGTGAATAATCCGTTAAAGCATAAATATTCCACTGCTATTGTCATTCTTAGATGCCAAGGTCAATGGTTTCCCTTAAAATTACATAAATATTACCAGCTTTCAAAACTTTTGACCACTAACATAAATACTTTTTAAAAATGTATGTGACTTGTCATGTGGAAATGATGGTAGTGTATTTGCCGTAAAAATTTGCCATCAAATTATAATTTTTGCAACTTTTGCAAACATATAAACATAATTAGAAAAAGGCAATGACAAATGCATGTAGAGATCCTACTGATGACCAAAACTGTTATTTAGAAGTAACCTTAAAAGCCCATGAATGTGTGTATCAAATCCTACAGATCAGATTCCTAAAGAATCTAAGCTTCTTGCATATCAAATGTGTATTAATATTCCAGTGTATTTTAGAAGCTAGCCTTATAAACCCATGAACAAAGAAGATATCACTACCATATTCCCATAGGGTAATTCTCGACAAAGATTCAATAGAAGTCCTTAATGCTGAAAAGTTATAGTATCACTCGGTACACTGATAAATTTTGTTTGTGCAATCAAGAACCACTAGTATGCCTGCAAATATAACTGGGCGGTCCCAAGAACTGATGATAGCATCAATACAATAAATCAAGTCCAAAACTAACGTGCCAATGAAGAAAGGGAACATGTGCCATATCAATTATCAACCACATCTGGTATTAGCAGTAGTTAGATGATTCAACTTTTCCTTTTTCTGCTCTACAGAGAATGTGAAGGGGCTAGTGCACTAGTGTGTATGAGCATAGTTCCACAATGAATCTTTTTCACTGACTAACTGCATCAGTTGATTCTTGCTTAATGAAACACTAAGAGTGTGACAGTCAACGATACGTAGAGTAAACCGAGGCTGAAAATGCACTCATAGCCAGAGATCCAACTAAGAAATGCAGGGTTTTGTTCCGAAGCAAGGATATCTGTGGAGCTGTGGTCCAAAAGTAACAGAGATGTAACATAAATCATGGACACGTACAGTCTTTCCCTTGGTTGTGCGAACATGAGCATTTTGACCATCAATTTTGAAGACCTCCCCGTCAATCCAAGATAAATCTTTGTCTGTCACCCATACATGAGAGCCTATAACAATGTTTAACGGGGGAGCCTGCACATGTGACAAGCGACAAATTCAACATGTCAAATGAATCAAAATCACATGCAGACTGGATACATCTGCATCTAAACTTTGCATTTCGCTAGATACCAAACAGACAATGTGTATATGTTGGCAAGGAAGAGCACACCTATATCAGATATGGATGACGGATGAAATCGAGATGTGTAAAGAAAAGCTAGGAATAAGATGTATGATGAAGAAATATCTATGAATTCCTATGCCTTGTCGTGTTGATATTGCATTGCAACGAACAAATATCCATCAAACTGAAGACTGTTTATAGAGAAAAGTCGAGAAACTAGCTCTGTTTGGTTCCACAGAAACCAGTGCAGTTGTTGTACTTGCTTCGGAAAAAGGGCAAGTTTGAAGGAAATAATCAAACCCAATAAACTGGAGAACACCCGATGAAAACTTAACATCTGTCTAAACATGTACATTATACAGTAGAGTGATTTACTATCATATGGAAGAGAATGGTGGCATTTAGTTTGATTCTAGTGCATTGAGTAAATTTGGGCTCAATCTAGAATCCACCAGGGCATAAGCATATATAACTACCCAAAATTGTTCAGACGAGAAGTATAGATAGCGTTACAAGTACATTTCAGTTCCCTCTGATGTACAATAAATGAGCATATATTCACCTAGTTTGAGATTATCCAGTACTGATGCAACTTGTGTAATTGTCCTGGAACTAGACCATAAGCATAACAGGGCCTTTCTTCCACGATTCAGCTAAACCTCTAAAAGCACTGAACTCTATTCCAGTTTCGTCATGTAGAAAACAGGTTCAGCTGACTTATAGCAAGAGAAATGTCGTAAGTGCTGAGATATAGAACATTCGAGCTGAGCGCCTCACTCGGCACCTGCACACGACAAACTGCTTGCCGCTACTGTCTACTCTTGCAGGAAAAAAAAAACTTTGGTAAATCCAATCGATTCGTTCTTACGATGACTAGAATTCTCCGAAATTCCACCTGATGCTAACTAGCCCACTTCGCTTTCCCGAACAGGAGCTCCAAAACCACACAAAAATTCTCCCCCAAACCCAGCCAAAAGGCGAAGAAATTAGTGCCGCAGAAGTAGACAAAACCGCATCCCGACACATTGCATCTCAGTAAAACAAACCAAAACAAAAAAACAAAAACAGAGAACGCAAAGCGTGGGAAGGACAAGTCAGAAGCAGGCACGCACCATGTATCATCTGGGGCAGCAGCGCCAGCCCGTATTTAAAGAGAATCGGCGCGCGGCAGGAAGCGGGCACGATCGGACGGGAGGGAGGAGACGCGGCTCGGCGGCGGTGGCGGCGCCGACGGGCGATCTCCTCCCCTAAGCCCTCGGTCGCCGATCGCCTCGCGGCGGCGCGATCCGGCTCGACGGCGGCGGCGGGAGCGGCACCAGCAGCAGCAGCAGCAGCGACGAGCACGGAGGCGTGGCAGGGCGGTGGGGGGTGGGGGGCGACGCGACGAGGGGTGGGCAGCACAGACACAGCGCGACAGGGAGGGGAGAGGAGACAAGGGGAGCACGCAGGCAGGCAGGCCAACCAGGCGCGACTCTCATTAACCAAAAATGAAAAGAATAATCTGGGTGCGCGGCGCGAGGGAACTGTTCCGTTCGTGCCCGATCGGGTCGTCGTCAGCAGCACCACCACCAGCGCACCACCGCGGCTGCGTGCGACATTTCCAAAAGGCGGAGGTGGGGGAAGGTGGTGCTGGTGGTGGTGGCGGCGGGCGGGTGGTAGGAACGGGAGCGGGGCGAGGATTAAAGACGAGCCTGACAGCGACGGATTAGGAGAAAGGTGGTGGTGGATTCGCAGCTCGGAATGGACCCCGGGGAAGGGGATGGAGGAATCGGGATTGGATTAGTGCGGGTAAACCCGCGATTTCGATCGGGGAAAGCGTCGTTACGGGGACGTTTTGGCAGGTGTGACATGTGCGGGGAGCGACAGCTTGGCAGGACGGTGGCCCTGGCCCACCTGGCCGACAGTTTGGCAGCGTGTCGTCATTAGGTGGATCCATCCATAGAAGAAGAAAATGAGGAAACTCGATAGCTTTCGGTGCTGGAAAGTTCACTCCCTCTCCCAAAAAAAACTGGAAAATTCACACCTGTTGGCCGTACGTATATATGCTTCTCTGCTGGGAATTGCGGAAACCTAACTGGACACCCTCCCCTTCTCTATCCATCCCGTTGAGAGTCCCCCAAGAGGATCTGGGCTGATCCTGATCATGATCCCTCTCCGGTGGCGTAGAGGCACCGGCGTACTTCCTAGGGTTAGGTATTGTACATGCAATCTAGTACTGAGTTGTTTGCCTAGTAGTTGGAGGGGAGCTCCGGATCTTGGCACCTAGATCCCGGATGCTTTAGGGTTCCTCCTCTTGATGCTGCTCCTACGATGGCCAGAGGTGGGACTGGAGAGAAGGTCTGCCGCCTCCTCGAATAAAGTAGTTGTCGCTGGCCACTTCAAGGTGCAAAGGTGATGAGTGCTAGTGACTAATTCATCGGTTAATATATTTCCCACAAAAAATTGAAAGTTAAGTGATAATGGTTTTGTGAAATCCTCTAAGATGTTAATTGGTAAAAGGAAATAATATGAAAGGTTTCCTATTATCAAAAGTGTACTGCTATCTGTAACTTGTATTCCTTTTAATTTCGTTGTGCTTCTCGGTCAGTTGTGGAGGAGAGGGGGAAGGGCGATGGCAAGCAGCGCACTATGCAACAGAGCCGCTCCTGACCGGCCATGGAGGCAAGGGGAGTAGAGATGCAGCGCGGCGCCCTTTGCATCGAGATGTTGCTCTTGCCCTCCTTTGACAGGGGTGTTTGGTGTGGAGCTTCATCGCGGGCAGGAGCAGCCTCCCCTTCTTCTCCTAAGTTGTTGTGTCGCAGCGTCGAAGAAGATGGTGTGTGGCTGATGCATGTAAAATGCATACATGAACTTTGTAGTTTGTTGCTATGAATTTTTACATATTTGCTACATATATAATGTTACATTCATGTTTTACGTTGTTTATGGGGATTTACCAATGATCACCTTTATTTTGTTTATAAACTCTGCAGGACAAGAAAACCTTATGTTGTGTATTTTTGCCTTTCAAGGACCTAAACAAAGTAAAATGGAGCTGGGTTTTCGGGAGCGTCAATATTTCATCAAGAGAACCACCAGGAGCACTTGGACCTCACCAGATGAGCAAGGGGGCCCAAAAAAGCTCTGGTGGTAGTGATTGAATAGTGACAAGAAATTCAAGATCTATTATGATATTTATTTTTATTTTGCTGTCTTACTGGGGATAAAGTGAATTCATATGCTATAATTGTCTTGTGACACCTATATAATCTTGCTTAGTCAAGATAGCATATTTGTGATTCAAACATCACATCAAAATATTTAAGGCTATACTTTGTTGATTCTTAATTCAAGATTGCTTGGGATTTTCCATTTCTTGAAAAGTATAATAAAGATGTGTTACATCATCTCTATGTTAGGGCGTGATGCCCATATGAATGCTTATCAAACATATGTAAAAATTTCACCAATATTATGTATTTGATAAATTATTTGTGTCCATTGCAGCCTAAAAAGAGAGTAAACAAGTGAACTCATGAACCCTGGTCCATTTTAAACCATAAGAAACACATTTCCAACACCACTATCACACTTTATATTTTTTGTAATTTATTATTTAAAAAATACAAAAATACTTTCTTCACTTGCACACACACACACAACCCAAAAACAACTATCTTTTATTGTTATTGTCTTGTTTGCCTAGTTTTTATTTGTTTATTTTATTCTATTTATTATTATTATTATTTCATATTATTAATACAAAACCTTGTGCTTGACAACCACACAGTGGAGTTGCGGACACAAGACAAAAAACGTTGCTTTGTAGGTTGCTTAAAGAGGAGAGGAAAAATAAAGCCTCTAAGCCAATTCCTGAGAGTTCGATATAAACCCTCGAATCATCCTTATAGGGGAAAAAATCTTGCTACGATACTCTACACTTGTATTCCTAACGAATTGGTACACAAAGTTGTTGCCATCAGTGGCCTCTGCTCCCAATTCTTGAAGCTCTATGAGGTGGTGAGTGTGCTTGTTGCCGCTCACTAGAAACTGCGTCTTTCTGCAGAGATCCAAGCGACGGTTGTTGTGCGCCGTTACTATCCATGGCGAAATAAGTCTCTCTCAGCTCAAGTGCGATAGGTTCCCATGCATCCTTTTCCTCTTGGTCAATACAGCCTCATGGAGGATCTTTCTCAATCTCGGTCCAGGGGCTCTCATCAGCCTTGCCCCAAGTGGTGTCGTCCCCGGTGGTGAAGCTGATGCCTAGACCTGGAGGTCGCTAGTCGTGTGCAGTGAAAATGAAGGACTTGATTGCATTTTGGTTTTATTCTCTAAGGTCATGTTTGCAAAAGTAGAGAGGCATGATGTAATTTTGTTTTTTATCCCTGTTGTAATTTGTGCATCGCTCTAATGCAGTTTCCAGGCCTTTCGAGGCCTTATCTGTTCAAAAAGGTGCTTTGTTGCGATTATGAGAAACAACGCTCGTATAGACTGCACCTATATACCATACTCCTTACTATGTACGGAGTGCATGTAACGGTACCTTACTTCCTCTATGTCAAATTATAATATGTTTTTTTAAATGTATGTATTTAGACATATGTGTAAATTCGGAGTAAAATGAGTGCACTACACAGTAAAAAGCGTCTAAATACATGTATTTTAGTAAGAGACTAAAACATATTATATTTTACGGAGGGAATAGTATGTATTCCTGTTATAATTGTGACAGGTAAATAACGAAGATAGAAATCAAAATACAGCAAAGGGGACACAAATTTAACGTGGAAAAACCTCTCCAACGAATAGAGAAAAAAACCACAGGCGCCAGCCATCGAAACTTTACTATATCGGGGAGTGTTTACACAACGCCAAAAAATTTCACAGATGCAACGTATCCCAGCCGACGGCTTACAAGAGGTTTATATAATGGTGAAAACCTAGGTCTCCGACGACGGGCCTCTCTCCGCTTGTCATGAGTTGGCCTATACTTTATAGAATTTGGATCAACATATAACAACCCATTGAGCTCCTCCAAGACAACTTTACAAGGAGTTAACGCATCTCGAGTCGCGTCCCAAAAAGTCGTATAGAAACACCGTTGGGTCGGGCGATTGGGGGCACCGACACATGCTGTGTCCTGATAAATTTTTGAATTCGAACCCAAAAAATTAAATTTCATTCATTTTAGAATAGAATCTTGCGAACTAAACAAAATTTAACTAAATTTAACCTAAACCCTAAATCTAAGCTCCATCGTCGTCTCGACGAGATGGCCGGCCTCGTCGTTTTTTGTGTCCCACTTCTTCGTCTCTCTTATGGGCCTGACTTGTTGCTTGTGCTTTGACCATTTAGTGGCGCTCCGTCGTCGGTCAGTCCTTGCCGCCTCGTAGGCTTCGCGTCTCACGGGTCTGCTCCACCAAAGCAAGACATGCAATCTCGCGAGCGGCCACATCTATTGTGTTTTGCATGTTGATACACAGAATGACCTATCGATCAGCCTCAAAGAGCAGACAGTCTCTCCCCTTCGTCTGCGCTCTCTTAGGCGAGATCTCCATGGCGCGGGCCAAGAGGGTCGCGTCTGTATCCTCCAGGGCTTGAGAGGTGTTACTCTTTGGCGCGTTGTATCGTAGGAGGTGAGGAGCGCCACTTGCTTCGGTTGGCCGGCTCTGGCCCGTCCTCCCACTCCTCCTCACCCTCCCACTATTCCATACCCTTGTCGTCGGAGTCGATGAAGTCGAGCGAGTCATCGTCGTCCGAAGGCGGCGGACTTGGGTTCGGCTCTAGCGGCGGGACAAGGTGCCCATCATTGCGTAGGTGGTGGGTAGACATCGTCAGCGAGAAATGGTAGCGAGCACGGCAAGCCACTCACTCCAATTTTATAGTTGGAGCACTAGGCTCGAAACTAAGGCGAGAAGCAGCGAGAAATGACAGGAATGCGCGATGGTGTGCATTAGGGTTGTCTGGCCTACCTCTGCCTGGGGAATTATCGCTTGATCACCCGATGTTCCAATAACATGCCTATTTGTATCCAACATGGCGCTGGCAGCGGTTTTTGCCCGGCACGCCCGAGACGAGCCCTATGGAGCGACAGTGGCCTAGGGATAGTGGATATGCTATTGGGCTGTGCCGAAGGGATCTCGAACCTTTGGAGGCACCGCTAGACACGTTTTACCAGACCCTTTGGGCGTCGTTTGGGTTACACGGCGACTAGAGATGATCTTAGTACCGCTAATCCCGCCACTTTTGTCATAGTAACAACATTGGATCACCTGAGCTTTTTCCATCCTACTATCCTACAAGTCACTTTAGTACTGCGAGCTTGAGAGTTCAGTCTCGGTTGTTTATATATAGTAAAACTCTATCGGGGCAGGGAAGACGCAACGTACGCTTAGATTCCGCGATAGCAACACCTGGTTGTTAGTATAGCTTGCTTACTGCTCATCCTTTTGAAAATTGCTGCGGAGAAGAAGAATGGCCAGTTGGGAGCAGTGGGTTGAACGTTTCAGCTTTTGTTTATCGAACGATATTCTCTAGACATACCTGATCTGATTCGCTGCGCGTTTTTTCCGAGTCATCGTGCGCGTGTTATTATGAGAAGAAAAATACTAGCTGCCGTACCCATGATCTGTAGTCGAAAGTTTCTATTCTGCCGAAAAATAAACTAAAATTCATTTCTTTTTCAAGGTATAGCGACTTCCGATCGCAACAAAATTAAACGACGGAGAGCTGTCACACGTAGGCCGGCTTGACCCATCTGGCCATCTCCAAACATTGATAGATCGAACAGATGCCTTCTTGTCATGGACCCCCAACGCGAGGAAAAATTTGGCTCCATCCGAGTTCCTTCCCTCCACCAAACTAAATAGTCGATCGCGATTAAGTAGTTGGGTGTAGATGATTGCCTTGAACAAATCATGGGTCGGATTCTTAGGCTGCCGTGTAGGACAGAAAATACTACTGTTCAGCGCTCGGATTCTTCTGTAGCGTATGCGCACACGGGTGCTTGGTTTGCTTGCATCTATCGACGTCGTTGTGTCGCGGTCGTGCCAGTACGTTTGCACGTCCAAATTGGTGCTGGCCGTGATCAGTACATTTCTTAGCAGCGACATGTTCCGCACGCGCACACACACACAATCGGCTTGAGAGTACTTTCGTCTGGGTTTTTTAACTAATTTGTCAATTTAACTAACAAAATATAAATAGAATAACACAAAAATTATATTATTAAAAACTTTAGATACTATATTTTCTAATTATATAATTTTTATACTATATAATTTATATTTTATTAGTTAAATTTGATCTAAGTATATGCGTCGAACCTATAATTCCAAGCAGAGAAAGACATGACGTGTACTGGTTTGATGATCCCTTGAGTTGCGACGAAGCTTGAAACATGTATGGTGACGACGTTTTTTACTCAGATCGAACCGCTCGTGGGCTCGGTACTTTTTTTTTTACCGGTCGGTACGGGGAGGAAAAGCGGCCGCATAATAAGGTAAGAAACAATCCACCAGCTGGATGAACGAATGATGGCGACGAGATGCACATCCACCGCGTTATTGTGGGTGCCGTCCATTACTAGCTTGATTTGGTTCTTAAAAGTCTGCAGCTGTAACACAAATTGAGTTTCTCTAGGGAGATAAAGAACCTGCGACATTTTCAGAATTTCAGGAAGTCACGTCAAAGATTTTCTCTACCTCTTAAGAAATATACTGTCAGGAGCACTGGTGCCGTTTCATGGGTTCAGATATTTCGAACAAATAGAAAAAAAAAGGCTCCCTTGCTTAGTTGCTTTGCTTTGCCCTCTGAACTACTTGTACCAAGACCACAATTACTCCCTCCGTTTTAAAATAGATGTCTCAAATTTTTTAGAATTCAAATATATCTAGTACTTTCTCCATCTTAAAATAGATGTCTTAGATTTATCTAAATTTGAATAAATTTAGATACTATTTCGTATATAGGTCCATTCAAATTTTAATAAATTCGAGACATCTATTTTAAGTCGGAAGAAGTACTAAATAGTCTAGATACGTTTAAATGTTTAAATTTAGATAAACTTTTTACATCCATTTTAAGATGGAGGGAGTACAATTTTTCCTTGCAAATGCAGCAATCAATCTACAAGAGCAGCAAGCTAACCATTGACCCGTCACCTACTCATACTGCTAACTCGCGTGGAACTGACAGGCATCCCAGGGTGGGTAATGAACTGTGCATATATTATAGAGTACATAGCTTGAATTTTCATTATAATGTCATAATATCTCGTTACGTAAAGCTAATAAGCTCCATTTGGGAGCCAATGATCAACCATCCAACGGGATGAGATCTGTGCTGAATGATTTTGTGATGGCCGATGAGTTGTCTCATTACAAAATTCGCAACAACTCCCCTAGTTTTCCTTCTCTCATCATTTTGGCGTGTGCTGCTGGTCCGGTAGTTCCATAAACAAAGCGATCATGTCCACCGCAAAATCACAGCTAACCACAGCTTTGAGATCATCGTGGGATCCCCCCACGGCCCCGTGGGAATCATAAATTCAAAATAATCACGTCTACGCTACAGCCTGAACAGGGTGTCATATACTACTCGTATCCTGCTGCTCGAGCGCAGCCCAAAATGCCCAATGCTGCAGTGCACAGGCTGCAAATGTAAAAGTGATGTGATTTTACTGAAACCAATTTCTAGGGAGAGAGAGACTGATTGCATTACTAAATGACAGATCCATCTAGCATGTTTAAACGAACTTATTTTTCTCTTACAAATGACAAAGCCTCGGGAGTTCATAAAATAGCAATTATGTTGTCTGTGTTCTCCATGAATAAGTAGAGATTGTAGCAGTGCACATGATCTACAATCCACTAGAGAGATAACTGAAAACGCAACGAGCATTGTGATAACTGATAACCGACAGGCAGAACAAAAAATATGGACGAAAGGCCGCTGTAAACAAGTTGTGAGCACCTGCAGTTACACTACATCAGAAGACAGAACTGCACCACCACCTTGAGCAGAAAAAACACTTTCGAAATTGTAGCACGAGAATCACTGGTTTCTCACTACGGTTGAGCGGAGGAGAGCTCAAAAGATGCAGAAGCCAGCTCGAAAGCACATATAAAGTGGGCTGATGCGAGGTGATTCAGTACCGATCACAGGGAACGGACTAGATTTACATGATTTAACAGTTTATAGTAGGGCCATTTGGCTTAGTTACACAGATGGAACACCCCAAACCCGCCACCCCCTTACATTCAAGAACTACCTACCCAGAATTGATGATGGCCATCACCGGAATCTCTTATCTTTTTGGAGGAGGATATTTGGGTTCCTCTTAGATCCTGTTAACTCGCCCCATCTTGTCCCTGGTCCATGAACGCGTGAAGAAATGCTCCAAAGGGTGTCTCCTTGCTGGCCGGCCGCGTCTTTCGTTGGCTTTGCGATAGCTTTGGATTTCATCAGAGGATTCTTGTTGCCCTTACCCATGCCAGCTCCTAGCAGCCATCTTGAACCAGATTGCTGCTGTGTTTGATTACCCCATGGTTTTGTCTTCTCAGGCTCGCTCTTAAAGCCAGCTACGTGCACTTCTGTGACTTTAAACTGAGGAACAGTGTCTTCTTCCTCGATCTTTTCTTCACCGACCAATGCTTTGTCTATAATCTTCTCAGCCTTGGGCTCCTCGTAATATTCCTCGCCGTTGCCTTTCTCTGAAACAGTGCTGTATATCTTGGGCTTTGGGGGAATAAAAACTCTCTCCACTTGAATCAAAGAAAGCATCGGCGTGCCAACTGGCTCGTAGTTACGTAGCGGGTCACGCAATTGAACCATCAGAGCAACTGTGAAGTTGTTCCCCAACAAGCCCCATCGTCTGCCGGATCTCCTGCTCTTTTTGTCCACATTCTGGTTTTCAGCAAGTAGGTCCATTGATTTGGCATGGTGTGCAGCAAGTATTTTCGATGTACGGTCACTGAACTGTTCCTCTTCATTCACTACTCCAGAATCAAGCCTCATCCACTCATCTAGAGTGATCGATAAGCCCATTAACCCATCAACATCACCACCACTTTGTTTAACATCCATAAGCTGCAATCCTGCAGTTCCTTCTAAACCAAGGGACCCTGTATTCTCTGCGGACTTTCCTTGCAGAGATGAAATTTCTCCAACAGAGTGGGAACTGATATTGGAGGGTGCCTCTTCTTCAGACATGCCAGATTGTATCCTCAGACCCTCAATAGAAAGGGCTTCAATCTTTTCCATGGCTAATGGGGCAAGATCCTCAAGTGAAACATATTCCGAAGCATTTATCCCGCCCAGTGATGATGACAGATCAGCACCTCTCCGTTTTTTCTTCTTCTTTCCCAAGGCAGCTTCGCTGACCCCTCCTGCCAAAGAATCTGTGCAATAATTCTCTAATAGGTCGTATCTGCATTGGTTAGAGCAATATGTTTTAACCAGGGCATACGGTGAAGTAGGAAGAAGTCATGAAAAAGCATGATAAAAGAAAGATTTCTAACCTTGCAGCAGACTCTAGAGCAGGAGAAGCCTCCCATGCGAGCTGTTGCATCATTTTGCCATTAACATCTTCTAAGGGCATAAGTTTGTTTGCTTGCATTGATAGCTTTTCGATTCCAACTGAAGCCAGGCCCTGCAATATCTCCATAATTCCAGAGCCCATTTCTGCTGGTAGTACGATTGGAGAAGAAGCTTGCATGACCAAGCTACAATTGTTCCTTGCGTTCTTGAAAAGAGCTGGATTCATCGACCGAAGAAATCCGCCATCTTCTGTCTGTATAAATGGGCCCAAACCATCAGCCAAAGGTGGCAGCTCAAGGGGCTGCTCAGGTGGGAGGTCAATGGGGCTACCAAACCCACTTCTAGTTCCACGTGGAGAGGATTGGAAGGACTTCTCATTTAACCCAAATTGACGCATCAAAGCTTCAGCTTCCTGGTCTTCCAGTGATTTGGCTCTAAATGTGGTGTCTATCGGCGGAGCTGCATTCTGCAGCTCAAGTTCAGCCTCGTGTATGATTGCCGAGAGATCAAAATCCTCTGCAACATCTTCACAACTAGGTTCATCCACCCCATCATCGAAATCCAAACCAAGAATACAGTCCCCAGATTCTAGAGCTTCTTTTTCGAATTGCTTCCAAAGCTTCTCTCTCGGTGACTCTGAATCACTATCTGTGGTTGGCCCAAATGGGCTATGCTCTATCCCAAGCATTTCCAAAAACTCACTAGCAACAAAATCAGATGAAGCATCCACGCTGCGTGATCTGCTCTTCCTACTGGTGGAATTGTAACCATCTATCGCACCCATACAGCTCAATCGCCTAGAAAGCTTGTCGTCTACCGTTGGTGAATCAAATTCCTCTGGCTCCACAATTGAGAATTTGTTGAATAAAAACTCAAGTTCCTCCAATTCCGTGTCTTCTGTCAACTGACCATCTTTTTCTAACACGGCAGTAGGAAGCAAGGCCGCTTGGACCGGTGCATCCTGCTTGTCTTCCAAATAGTCCATTCCAGGAGCAACATCACTGAGCTCCTCTTCCAGCTTCACTTCAACAGTATCGTCTTTAGCAAGATCGTCAGCTAACAATGCAGGCCTGGTCATTCCCTCCTCATCAGCGTTACCCGGATAATCGTCCTCTCGGTCAGCCACATAGTCAGCCTCGACAGGTTTGAACTGCTCCTCTAGATCCTCGAGGGCGACCTCAAGTCCCTGCTCAACCACATTAAACTCTGCACCATCACAATCGCCCTCTGGATGGGCCAAGTCCACCTCTCCCTTCTTCACCTCCACTGATGTGCAATGCTTTGACTGCGGCGAACCATCCTCCTCAGACTCTACCGCTGCTGTCTCGCCCTTTGTTGCATCAGGAGCTGCATCTCCAACAAAACCCAAGGCCTTCACAGGCCTCGTGCCCGGCAACACTTCGTGCAGCACCCTCACGTCCCGGCTCCGTGCTGGCACTGGCGTGGGTGCCTGCACTGATACCGGCCGCGCCATGGAGCCTCGTCTCAGCCCCGCTACTTCCCCTGCCTTGTGCTGCTGCTCCACGAGCGCGCAGGCGAAGGTAACATTGAGCCTTGCGCCGCGGGCGACGCCGGAGAGGCGGAAGCTGGTGCTCCACTTCCCGAACCCGGAGTCGCCGCCGTCCTCGAGGTCGTCGATGGAGAGCGGCAGCAAGCGGGTGAGGTCGACCTCGTGCTTGCCGAGCTCGAGCGCGGAGGCGGCGACGGTGACGGCGAAGGCGCGGGGCTCGTACTTGACCGCGTTCTTGGCCCCGCGGGAGAAGTAGACAGGCGAGCGCTGCGTGAGCGGCTCCTCGAAGGCGGCGGCGCCGAGGGCCGGCGCGACGGGCCGGGTGGAGGCGCAGACTGACAGGCGGCGGAAGTGGACGGAGACCGGGGAGCCGTCGAGCGCGGAGGGGAGGCCGTCGACGGAGTGCACGTGCAGGGTGAAGGCGCAGTCGAGGCGGCGCCGGCCCAGGTGGGAGATTGCCGTCAGGGACTTTTTCCAGAAGGAGGACGAAGAGGAGGAGGAGGTGGAGACCGAGGAGGATGAGGAGGAAGAGGACGGGGAGGGCAGGAGCTTGCGGGATGAGGAGGGCTTAAGCTTGGGCTTGGGCTTGTGGTCGGCGGCAGATGGGGAAGGGAGCGGGAGCGAGCGGCGGCGGCGCGAGGGGTCGAGGGAGAGGGCCTTGTGGAGCGTGACGATGTCGCGCGCGAGGGCCGCGTCCCCGGCCTCGGCCGCGCGGTCGGCCCCCGCCGGCGGCGGGCGGCGCGAGGACATTGGGGTTGTGCTTGTGCCTGGTTTGGTTTGGGTTTGGGGATTTTTGGGGTAGAGACGGCGCGGCCGGCGAGGGGGGACAGACGACAGACAGGCAAGGGGAGCGGAGCGGATGCCTTGCTTAATTGGATGGGTTGTTGTTGCGATCTTGTTGTTTACTGCTGTGCTGGGTGGGCTTGGCAGGCTCCGGTGCTTTGCTCTGTTTTGGACTTTTTGGCTAGCTGGATTTGGGATCTGGGGGATTCGAATTCTTGTCTTGCCTTCTCTTCTTGTGATGGGGATGGAATGGAAGGGAGGTGTTGGAGGAGCTCGTGGTTCGTGATTCGTGAAGAACGAGGACGACGGCAATGGCCGCACGGGTCCGCGTGGACTCGTGGCGTGGGTCGGGTGGTCGTTGGCTGTTGCCACCATATTCAAAGGTTTGGGGGTTGGGGCGATGCGGATCAACTGAAGATAGTGTTGTTGAGTTGTCAAAAAGAAGTCTGTGGTTGTGTAGCTGGAGTTTTATGAAAAAATTAGTTTGAACTCTGAGACCGCCTAGCTACTCCCTCCGACCCATATTAATTGACTTGGATTTGTTAAAATTTGAATGAACCTATATACTATATAGTGTCTAGATTCATTCAAATCTAGACAAATGTGAGTCAATTAATATGAGCCGGAGGGAGTACATTTTTTCTTTTAGATGCCCTAACTAATTATAGTTTGTGGGCGTGGTACCGGGAGGATCGATTATGGCGAAGTTGCGAGTACCCATTTAACGAAAATGCACGTACCATCCTTGAACTTGCACGATGCATATCGAGTGCGAGTGGGCTCCATTGATTTGGTCTCATACATCAAAGACCCATATACAACGTCCTATAGAAATCGTGCATGATATATCATGCAGTACTCGGAAGTGGTGTGCATACGCCATATGCATGTTGTGCAATAGTTGTACTAGTACTACAATGCACCGGCGTGCTTCATTGATTTGGCCTGATATATCAAAGGCCGTAGGCAACGACGTATAGATCTCGTATGTGATATGTCGTACATATAGCAGCATACATATAGCAGTGTCATTTTCAATCACAAGTACTGTCAGCACGAGTGCATGCGTGACATATATACATGTACAATCCTTGTACGATGCATGATCCAGCGAGCTCCATTGGTTTGGTCTCATACATCATCAAAGGCTCACATGCATTGTCGTATAGAAACGTGCGTGGTATCTCGTACGCATAGCAGTGTTGATTTTCAATTACCGGTTGACTTAAGTGTTCCAATCAATCTCGCTTTTCATTGATAAAAAGTACAAGTAGTTCGTACTTCCAAAGTGTACAACGGGGCTATGATAATGGACTTTGGCCAAGCTATTGTGTCAACCGTATGAGAACACCCATGGCTCATATGATTTTTAAATATATTTCAGTTTGGAATTTTTTTTAAAGATTCACACCCATATAGGTATTGGGTAGAAACATACCCAAGTTTCTATAAAACTAATCCGTATGAGAATTATTCTCAAAATAAAAATGTATGAGAATCATAAAATGGATTTATAGGGCATACACTTGCAATGTACCTTTATAGCATCTCTAGCGCTGCTCCTGAATAGGCATATTGGGGCACCGAAAACGAAATTGCCTGCTAGCTGCAGTCCCAATAGCATGTCCCCTCTCTCCCCCCCCCCCCCCCCCCCCCCCCCCCCCGGTTATAGCGAATAAATTGTATAGAAGATCCAATGAATGTTCTTTTTTAAATAAAGAAGACAAAGAAGACAACTGAGCACTAGGTCCCCTAAGCCAGCCATATATGCGGACGCTCCCAATAGGATACAGCTGCAGATGCTCTTATAACAAGCATGGCTAAGAGCAAGGTTAATAATATAGCCAGCAACTGGCTACAAGGACATGCCATGTCATCTAAGAGTCATCGTATAGCCAACCCATATAATAGATGAGCTATTAGTTGGCTCTTAACTAGACATTAATTAATATTTAATTATTTAATGCATGTATGCTATTGGCTTTAGGCTACATGCAAGCCTCCTTTTCTTGATTCTTGTGCTATAGCCGGGCTACAACATAAGAGCCGGCTCTTCTCTCTTTCCTCCTTTCTCTCTCCTCCAACTAGTACTTTTGATGATGTGGTCTTCTCCAACTAGTACTTTTGATGATGTGGCAAGTACTATAGCCTGCGGACTAGGCTTATTATACTTGCTCTAATAGAAGAGCCCGTTACCGGCTCTATGGCAATGCCATGTCACCTAAAAGCCCATTCATACTCCCTCTAACCCAGCGATTAAGGCGTTAAAATCTAAGCACAGTTATTTAGGCAGGAGATCAATCAAGAGAAAATAAGGCATCTTTCTCCTTTTGCCCATGCATGCACGCGTATTAATTCTCTTCGCATGCCTTGCTCGCCTCCTGCATGGACGGCAGAAATCAGGGGCAAACACGGGAGTTATGGCTAGCAGCGGACCTTGCGCCTTGTCCCCTGGGAAAAATTAAGTTTTTTAACGCCTTAATCGCTGGGATGGAAGGAGTATAATAGATTGGCTATATGTTATCTATTAGATTGACTATATCATTAAATGTATAAAGTTAAACAAGGCAAATAATTGGTAGTTAGAAATAAGAGCTAGCTAAAAGCCCTCACGTCGGCTATATGTAGGTTCTTTGTCTTCGTTTTGTGTGTGCAGAGACATAGAGCCCACTTTATTCTCTCTCTTTTATTATCTCTCATCCATAGGATTTTGCTGACGTGGAGCACATTATAGTTAGCTGTAGAATTTATTATACTTGCTCTTAGTGTAACTGGAAAATTATCATTGGACGCATATAGGCGGCGCGTGTGCGCCTGTTCGCTATGCCGAGAAGATCTAAAAAAGTGCAACCTCCCAACCCATAAAAAGTGAAAAAAAGATGAAATGCCAATAAGACAGCCCCATGTGATGGACACAACTGCACTACTAGTGTACACCACCAAAATAATGTTACGTGCAATTAATTTGGCAAAAAAGCTATAACTTGTAAACAAGGAATTTGAATTGTAATCCATTTTCACCTTTGGACTCGAAAACTAGATCTCACGTGTGTATGTTTTGATAAAAGTTTTTAAAAGGCAAATTTTGTGCACCACAAAGCAATTTTGGTGTGTGTCGGAACAACTTTGGTACACAACGTCACATCATTGGTAGGCAACTTCACCATGGCGTTAGGCAGCTTCAAAACAACTAAAAGTAACTTATCATATTCACAAATTACGGTAGGCAACTTCCATAACAGGGTAGACAACTTCACAGCAAAGAGGGGTTTCATTTGGAAGATTAGGAGGAAAGTGGAACTGTTTCTCCTCGTAGTCCAAAATGAATTTATCCTTGATAATATCTTCGTTTGCATGATGCTTAATTTGAACTAGAGATTCAATATAACTTTTAAGATACCGCCGAGATGCTAGGGGCACGGACTGTTTATCATGGATCACTCCATTACGAACATGCTAGATTCTCCACAAAGTCATAAACAACATGCATGTTCTGAATGTTGACGTTCCCATCAGGACATTAAGCAGGCAGTCTGGTCAAGAATTTTGGATACAGTCAGGCAACTGCTAGATTTTTGTCAAACCTATATGAATTTGTTGCCATGTGTGCCTCATGCTTTGATAAATTTCTGGTACACCACTGATTACAACACATTTGAACAATGTACTCCTTCCATCCCAAAATAGATATCTTAAATTTGTTAAAATTTGGATGAATCTATATACTAAATAGTGGCTAGATTCATTTAAAATTTGATAAATCTAAAATATATTTTAGGACGGAGAAAGACTTTTCTTCAAGTCAGTACTGTCCACAACGTGACTGTAGTACTTTCATATGTCTACCGTAAACATAGTACGAGTACATGCTTGCTCCTTAAACTTCTTGGTATGTGCTCGCAGGCACGCCCGTGACCGGTGAAGGCCCTCTTCTTTTCAGCTTCTTGGCCAGCTTCTCTCAGAAGCTACCCTCGAGCAGCTTCTTTCAGAATCTTATCTGCCAAAGTCGTTTATACTTTTAAATTAACATTAAAACTACTAGTTAAGAAGTTTAAACGAATTTTGAAAATGAGATTCTGAAAAAAGCTGATCAAGGATAGCTTCTGAGAAAAGCTGACCAAGAAGCTGAAAAGAAGGGGGCCGAAATCGTGTCGTGAGTGGTATCATGTTAGGGGCTTATTGATTCGTGGGGGCTGCTTGAGTTTAGTTTTACCTCGTCTATGAAAGGAGATCACATTTAGCTTGTAAGAGAGAGATTTTTTTCTCCACTCAGTCTGAAATTTTTGGATGAAGTGGACTTTCTTCTTATTATTGGACTGTGTGCGTATAAACGTTCAGAACATAGGCTGAGTGCTGGCTGACCAAGTGAACGCTAACATCTGGTATCAGAGCCAGCATCGTCATGCTTTCCTAAGGGGCTTCTTAGGGAGATAGAATGTTAGGGTCTGTTGACTAGTGGAAGCTGCTTGAGTTTAGTCCCATCTCGTCTACGGAAGGAGGCCACACCCAGCTTATAAGGGAGAGATTCTTTACTTCCTTCAGTCCGGGCTTTTGGGATAAATTTGGCTCTCTTCTTATTGTTGTGATGCGTTCGCATAAACGTTCAGAACGTAGGCTGAGTGCTGGGCTGGCCAAGTGGACTCTAACATATCATTTCAATGGATGTTGCCATGAATTGGTGTTCGGACTTGGTGCCACCAACCTGCCTAAGAGCATCTCTAGCCGAACGCGCATCGGTTAGCCGTGCAAATGCTTCCCTATTTTAGATGAGCAAAAGTTTGCTCATCTAAAGAGTCTTGTTACGGGTTCCTTCTTCAGGGATCCATCACTTCAAGGTCTTGGTAGCTGAACTGGCACATCTGGGCCCCACCTAGAGTCAAGTTCTTTATTTGGCTGGCTTGTTAGGACCATTGCTGGACGGCTGAGCGTCTTGCGAGACAGGGAATTTCTCAGCCTCTACGCTGTCCACTTTGTGACCAGGTGGATGAGACCATGACCCACCTCCTGATAGGTTGCCCCTTCTCCAAGGCAATTTGGCACTATCTTGGATTCGATCCACGGTCACACCACCGGATGGAGAGGGGGACTTTGTGGAATGGTGGTTGCAGGCTTCACATCTTCCACCCCTCGCGCATTGTGCAAGGGGACGTCTTCGCTAATCATGCTGACAGTCTGGTACCCTTCTCGGTACAATTCCATCTGAGGCTCGTGATTGGGCTAACGTCGGCGCGGTTGGCCTTCACGTCCTGCTGCCGACGGCCCAGTAGACCTGGTGGGTTGAGTTGTACGTGATGTTAGCTCTCTTTAACCAGTGTACATATTGTACAAAACTCTCTTTTCCTATCAACCAATCGAAACGCAAAGTTTTTTGCGTTTTCGTGAAAAATAAAGGGTGGCGTCGCGGAACCGAACCCCTAAATTTAAC
Organism: Avena sativa; assembly: GCA_916181665.1. Classification (NCBI taxonomy): domain Eukaryota; kingdom Viridiplantae; phylum Streptophyta; class Magnoliopsida; order Poales; family Poaceae; genus Avena; species Avena sativa. Next base: position 398,913,391 of record OV702281.1, read on the forward strand.
TCCCCAAAATTTTTTAAGCTGAATTTTCAAATCTTGCAAACATCAAATGAGCAATAGTTCAACGTATTACAATTACCAAGTTCAAACACATATGGATCATATAAAAAGGAGCCAAATGATCCAAAATCACAACATTTTAAGTTTATGTTGTGGAACTAATCACCACCTCCGCACCTCCTCGGCCACCACCACCACCCATTTGTGTAGGGGTCCGTATCATGGAAAACAAAAAAAATTCTACTACATGCATATAAACAAGCCAAGATCTATCTACTAGATTGTAGCAATGAGTCGATTAGAGTACTCACCCTTGAAGATTCCAAATCGGTTAACGAGAACAGATTATCGTGGTGATATAGTCGTACACTTGCCGATCTCAAGATCGCGTAGACGATCCTTCCAGCGCTGCATTTCGGCAGCACTTCCGCAGTCGGTCACACGTTCGGTACTCGATGAAGACCTTCCTCTCTCTTGTTCCAGCAGGCAGCGGAGGTTTAAGTTCTCCCCTCGCGATTCCGGCAGCACGACAGCGTGGTGTCGGAAGTAGAGGGAAAATCCTGCAGGGCTTCACCTAAGCCGAAGCAGGTTATGGTGGATCTAGGGTTTCCGACGATCTAGGGATTAGAAGGCCGAAGAGGAGGAGGCGTGGCCGGCGGCGGCTAGGGCGGTGGCGAGCGGCGGCGCCACAGGGGGGGTCGGCTAGGTGGGGAGGGGCCGGTGTTGTGTGGCCTTGGGGCACCCCCTCCCCTCTATTTATGAGAGGGAGGGCAGCTTGGGAGAGGGGAGTTTGAATCCTTCCCCAACTCCCTCTCCTTGTTGGCTTGTGGTGGAGGAAAAGAATTATTCTTTCCTTTCTCCACCAGGACACATTGTCCCAGTTTGAATTTTTAAACTTGCCTTTTGACTTTCAATTTGGAGCTTGATTTCTTTCTTGCTAATGCCCAACCAAGTGACCTAGAACATGATCCAATCATTCCACTTATCCATGACACGTTCATGTACCCTTCCCCTTCTAGTCTGGTGAAACTTCTAGACCCTTCTAGAACCTCTCTAATGAAATCATCGGAATCATTCCCGAACTCCGGAATTGGACTTTGCTTATATGAATCTTATTCTCCGGACCATTCCAGATCTCCTCGTGATATCCCGGATCCCATATGAGACTCCGAACAACATTCGGTCTCCCTACTTACATTCCATATCTACTAAACAACATCGAATCCTTAAGTATGTCTCCCTACAGTTCGTGAATTACGCGGACATGACTGAGACACTTCTCTGATATATAACCAATAGAGGAATCTGGAAATTCATATGGCTCCCACATATTTCTATGATTACTTTGCGATCGAATGAACCACTTACATACGATACCAATTTCCCTTTGTCTCGCGATAGTTTACTTATCCGAGGTTTGATCGTCGGTATCTCTGCATACCTAGTTCAACCTCGTTACAGATAAGTACTCTTTTCTTGTTCCCGTGATATGTGATCCCTTGTGAGCCAGTCACATGCTTGCAAGATAATTGGATAACATTCCACCGAGAGGGCCCAGAGTATATCTATCCGTCATATGGATGGACAAATTCCACTCTTGGTCCATGTGCCTCAACACATACTTTCTGAATACCCAATGCCACCTTTATAGCCACCCAGTTACGGTGTGGTGTTTGATGTCATCAAAGGATCCTTCCAGTGATGGTGATTATCATGATCTCATGGTCGAAGGAATTAGGTTACTATGTATCAAAAAGCTTATAGCAAACAGACTATTGAAATAACTTGATCTTTATGATACGCTTATCTATAGGAGTATGTCCATCACACCATTCTCCTAATGATATGATCTTGTTGTTAATAACATCTCAATGTTCATGATCGGGAAACCATGATCATCTATCAACCAACAAGCTAGTATTACAAAGAGGATTTACCAGGGACTCTAATTTAGTTTACAAATCACACAAGTATTAATGTTTCCGGTTAATACTATTATAGCATGAATGAAAACATTTATCATAAACACAAAGATATAATAATAACCATTTTTATTATTGCCTGCAGGGCATATCTCCAACAGTCTCCCACTTGCACTAGAGTCAACTAATCTAGATTACATGGTAATATACCAAACACCCATGGCGGTTTGGTGCTGGTCATGTTTTGCCCTCGGCAGAGGTTTAGTCAACGGAACAGCTACATTCAGATCTGTGTGTACTTTGCAAATATTTATGTCACCATCTTGGACATGCTCTTGAATAGCGTGAAAATTTAGCTTGATGTGCTTAAGCTTCTTGTGTGACCTTGGTTCTTGCGCGTAGGCTATGGCGCCCATGTTATCACAATTGATAGACATTGGGTCCAGCGCACTAGGAACCACACCGAGTTCTTTAATGAACTCCTTCATCCATATCGCCTCTTGTGAAGCCTCCGAAGCAGCTATGTATTCCGATTCAGTTGAAGATCTCGCCATAACGCTTTGCTTTGCACTCCTCCGGCTAACTGCTGCACCATTCAAAGTAAATACATATCCAGATTGAGATTTAGAATCATCCAGATCGGTATTCTAACTAGCATCGGTGTAACCATTAACAACAAGCCGTTCATCACCTCCAAAATAAAGAACCATATCCTTAGTTCTTCTCAAGTACTTAAGGATGTTTTTGACCGTTGTCCAATGATCCACTCCTGGATCACTTTGATATCTGCTAGTCAAACATCATATGCAATGTCGGGTCTAGTACATAGCATGGCATACATGATAGATCCTATGGCAGATTCATAGGGAGTCTTACTCATCCTTTCTCTAGCTTCTGCCATAGCAGGACTTTGAGTTTTACTCAAGGTCGTATTGGGCAACATGGGCAAGAACCCTTTCTTGCTATCTTCCATTCCAAACCTCTTCAGAACTTTGTCCAAATATGTACCGTGTGACAATGATATTAGGCGTCTTGATCCATCTTTATAAATCTTTATGCCTAATATGTAAGCTGCTTCGCCAAGATCTTTTATTGAAAAACTATTATTCAAATAATCCTTGACACTATTAAGAAGGTCTACATCATTCCCAATCAACAATATGTCATCCACATATAGTACTAGAAATTCTACAGAGCTCCCACTCACTTTCTTGTAAATACAAGCTTCTCCATAAGTTTGTATAAAACCAAAACTTTTGATTACCTTATCAAAACATTGATTCCAACTTCGGGATGCTTGCTTCAATCCATAAATGTACCGTTGAAGTTTACATACCTTGTTAGCATCTTTAGGATCGACAAAACCTTTGGGTTGTACCATATACAACTCTTCATCAATGTCTCCATTGAGGAACGCCGTTTTGACATCCATCTGCCATATCTCATAATCATAATATGCAGCTATTGCTAACAAAATCCTCACAGACTTTAGCTTCGCTACAAGTGAGAAAGTCTCATCGTAGTCAACTCCTTGAATTTGTCGGAACCCTTTCGCGACAAGTCAAGCTTTATAGACAGTAACATTACCATCAGCATCTGTTTTCTTCTTGAAAATCCATTTGTTCTCGACAGCCTTCCGTCCATCCGGTAAGTCCACCAAAGTCCATACTTGGTTTTCGTACATGGATCCAATTTCAGATTTCATGGCTTCTTGCAATTTATTGGAATCTGGGCTCATCATCGCTTCCTCATATGTCGCAGGGTCATCGGTGTTGTCCGCCAACATGACACTCATAACGGGATCATACCAATTAGGAGCGGTACGAGTTCTCGTTGACCTGCGAGGTTCCGTAGTAACTTCAACCGAAGTTTCATGATCAACATCATTAGCTTCCTCTCTTATTGTTGTAGCGCCATAGGAACTACTTCCGGTGTTGCGCTCTAATCCGAGAGAAGGTTCAACAACCTCGTCGAGTTCTACTTTCCTTCCAGTCACTTCTTTCGAGAGAAACTCCTTCTCTAGAAAGGATCCATTCTTGGCGACAAAGATTCTGCCCTCGGATCTATGATAGAAGGTATACCCAATATTTCCTTTGGTTATCCTATGAAGACGCATTTTTCCGCTTTGGGTTCAAGCTTGTCGGGCTGTAACTTCTTTACATAAGCTTCGCAACCCCAAACTTTAAGGAACGACAATTTTGGTTTCTTCCCAAACCATAATTCACACGGTGTCGTTTCAACGGATTTAGATGGTGCCCTATTTAAAGTGAATGCGGCTGTTTCTAATGCATAAACCCAAAACAATAGCGGTAAATCTGTAAGTGACATCATAGAACGAACCATATCTAAGAGAGTTTGATTACGATGTTCGGACACACCATTTCGTTGTGGTGTTCCCGGCGGTGTCAATTGTGAAAGTATTCATAATTTCTTTAAATGCTCGCCAAGCTCATAACTTAGATATTCACCTCCACGATCAGATCGTAGAAACTTAATCTTCTTGTTATGTTGGTTCTCTACTTCACTTTGAAATTCCTTAAACTTCTCGAAAGTTTTGGACTTATGTTTCATGAAATAGATATACCCATATCTACTCAAGTCATGCGTGAAAGTAAGAACATAACGATAACCACCGTGCGATGCTATACTCATTGGGCCACACACATCAGTATGTATGATTTCCAATAAGTCCGTAGCTCGCTCCATCATACCAGAAAATGGAGTCTTAGTCATTTTACCCATCAGACATGCTTCGCGTCTTTCAAGTGATTCAAAATCAAGTGATTCAAGAAGTCCATCGGAATGGAGTTTCTTCATACGCTTCAATCCAATGTGACCAAGACGACAGTGCCATATATAGGTCGAGCTATCGCTCAATTTCAAACGTTTAGCTTCAATGTTATTAATATGTGTATTACTACATTCGAGATTCAATGAGAATAGACCATCTATCAAAGGTGCATGTGCATAAAACATATTACTCATATAAATCGAACAAGCATTATTATCGGACTTAAACAAGTAACCGTCTCGCAATAAACATGATCCGGATATAATGTTCATGCTCAACGCAGGCACCAAATAACAATTATTTAAGTATAAAACTAATCCCGATGGTAGATGAAGAGGTAGCGTGTCGACCGCGATCACATCAACCTTTGATCCATTTCCAACGTGCATCATCACCTTTTTCTTCGCTAGTTTCCATCTATTCTACAGCACCTGTTTTGAGTTACAAATATGAGCAACCGAACCAGTATCAAATACCCAGGCACTACTATGACTACTAGTGAGATACACATCAATAACATGTATATCGGATATACCTTTCTTCTTGATGTTGTCGTTCTTCAAATCCACCAAGTACTTAGGGTAGTTCCACTTCCAGTGACCTTATCCCTTGCAGTAAAAGCACTCAGTATCAGGCTTAGGCCCAGCCTTGGTCTTCTTCGCCGGCGCATTAACTTTCTTACCGCCCTTCTTGAAGTTTCCCTTTTTCTTAGACTTGCCTTGCCTCTTGAATTTGGTGGTCTTATTGACCATCAACACTTGGTGCTCTTTCTTTATCTCCACTTCTGCATACTTTAACATGGAGAAGAGTTCGGGCAACGACTTGTCCATGTTTTTCATATTGTAGTTCATCACAAAGTTCTTGTAACTTGGTGGTAGTGATTGGAGGACACGGTGAATCCCCAAAGCGTTAGGAATCACTATACCCAAGCTTTGGAGCTTGCTTTCGTTCCCAGACATCTTAAGCACATGCTCACTGATGGAGCTGCCCTCTTCCATCTTGCAGTTAAAGAACTTTCTAGAAGCCTCATAACTCTCAACTGTCGCGTGAGCCTCAAATATCATTTTGAGTTCACGGACAATATCATGTGGGTCATGGTTCTCAAACCTTTTCTGAAGCTCCGATTCCCAACCATATACAAGATAGCACACTGAACTGTGGAGTACTGATTCTTCCGAGCAAGGAAACATTCTTTACCTCATCGGTAGCATCAGATGCAGGTGGATCACCCAGCGGTGCATCCAACACATAGGTCAAATTACCAGCATTGAGGACAATCCTCAAATTGCGGAGCCAATCCGCGAAGTTGCTTCCATTGTTTTTCAACTTTTCTTTCTCTAGGAACGCATTAAAATTGACGGTAGGGGCCGCCATTGATCTACAACATATTTGCAATATTTTAGACTAAGTTTATGACAAATTGATTTCTAATTAATAGTTAAATTAATCTAGGTGAACTCCCACTCAAAACAATATTCCTCACATTGTTTTAGTGATCACACGAACCAAAACCATCACATCAAAACCGATCATCATGAGAGATGATGTAGCTTCAATGGCGAACAATCAACATGTTCATCATATCTACTATATGACTCATGCTTTACCTTTCGGTGATCCTGTTGGAATTATGCCCTAGAGGCAATAATAAAGATGTTGTTATTATAATTCTTGTTCATGATAAAGTATATATTCCATGCTAGAATTGTATTAAGTAGAAACTTTGATACTTGTGTGGTTTATGAACAACATCGTGTCCCTAGTACGCCTCTATGGACTAGCTCATTGATTAATGATGGTTAAGGTTTCCTAACCATAGACATGAGTTGTCGATTAATAATGAGATCATGTCATTAGGAGAATGACATGATGGACAGACCCAAATTAAGCAGAGCAATTAGATCGTATCATCGTGTTCATCTTTGCGAAGCTTTTTCCTATGTCAAGTATTGTATTCCTTAGACCATGAGATAATACAACTCCCTGGTATCGGAAGAAAGCTTTGAGGTCATCAAACGTCATCCTATGTGAGGGTGATTATAAAGGTGTCTCTCAGGTGATCGAAAAGTGCTTGTTGGGTTGTATGTATCGAGATGGCATTTGTCCCTCCCGAGTCGGAGAGATATACTTCGGGCCCACTCGGTAATCGATATCAACACCGCTTGGAAGCACGTGGTTAAGGAGTTAATCACAAAGTGATATCGGATTACGAAACGAGTAAAGTACTTGCTGTGAACGAGATTGAACTAGGTATGCCGATACCAACGATCGAATCTCGGGCAAGTAAAATATCGCGTGACGAAGGGAATACATATATGTGATTAATTGAATCTTGGCATCGTGGTTCATCTGATATGATCATCGATGAATATGTGGGAGTCAATATGGGTTTCCAGATCCCGCTGTTGATTATTGATAGAAGATCATGTCTGCATATTCTCGAACCCGTAGGGTCACACACTTAACGTGCATCGACACAGGATAGAATGGATAATTGGTTTATGAGTTTTTGTTCGGAGTCTCGGATGAGACCTAGGACATCACGAGAGGTTCCGGAATGGTCCGGAGAATAAGATTCATATAAAGGAAAGCAGTTTTTGGATTTCGGAATCGTTTCAAAGTTTATCGGTATTGTACCGGAAGGTTCTAGAAGGTTCCGGAGTAAGATCAACGTGGACCCACTTGTCGGAGGCCTGCGTGGTCCTAAAGGGAAGTGCTCTGGCCACTTTGGGCCAGGGGCACAAGGCCCCTAAGGCCCAGCCGGCCAGCCCTAGGGGAAACCCTAAGGGAGCCTTCTAGAAGAGGGAGGGAAGACATGCCCCCACTCCACCCCTTGGGCCGCCACCCTAGGGCTTGGAGAAGGGGTAAAGGGGGGCGGACAGCCCCCTATATAAGGAGGGCAGGGGCGCAGCCTCCCCCCACTCCTCCAACCCTAGCTGCCAACTGCTGGCCCTCCATCTCTCTCTCTCTCCCGACTGCGCGTAGGCGAAGCCCTGCCGCAGAAACTCTCCACCATAAGCACCACACCGTCGTGCTGCAGATCCAATCTATATCTCTACCATACTTGCTGGACCAAGGAAAGGAGGATACGTCGCTGCACCATACGTGTGCATCTCTCGGAGGCGCCGCCACTTGCGGCGTAGGATCGGATCACGAGGAGGAGACGACGAGTACAGCTACATCAACCACGTTATGTTGAACGTTTCCGCTGTGCGATTTCTTCAAGGGTATGAAGATCTCATCAATCTCTCTCGTTGATTACATCTCCTAGATTAGATCTTGGCTTTCTTGTTCGCATCCGTAGAATTTTTTTGATTTACTATGCTGCGAAACCCTTCAGTGGTATCAGAGCTAGATCTATGCGTAGTGTTTCACGAGTAGAACGCAACATGCTTGTTGCGGGCGTTGATGTTTTCTTTTGCAAACCTCTTGTTGTGTATTTCTTATGGCGCGGCATAGTGAGATCGAAGCAGTCCATGCCAACTTTACGCGACCTCGTTCGCGAGACCGGCTCCGGCTGGTGGATGCCAGTTTCTCTCACTATAGTAGTCATGGGATTTACAACGGATGTTAGCAACCATAATATCACCGTTGTGGCTTTCCGTAGGTAAGAATCGTTCTTAGCTTGTTACTCCCATAAGCCACGTAAAACATGCAACAACAAAGTAGAGGCGTCTAACTTTTTCTTGCAGGGAGTGTTTTGTGATATGGTATGGCCCAAGACATTATGCGTATTAATTGAGATGTATGCAATGATCATGTTTTGTAATATTTCATGACTTGCATATCGATGAGTTCACAACCGGCAGGAGCCGTATGGTTGTCTTTATAATTATGTATGACCTGCGTGTCAACTTCTTATATGCCATGTAATAGATTTACTTCATCGCTAAGTAGTTAGCAATAGTTGTAGTTGTTATTCGTGGTGGAGGCAATCATGGTGGAGTGATGGAGATCTTGCTGGCGCGCACAAGATGGAGATCATTGCACGGAGATTGGCTATACCATGTCACATAAAATTATATGCATGTGATGTTTATCCTTTTATGTATCTTATTATGCTTAGATCGCGACGGTGGCATTATAAGATGATTCCTCACTTAAAGATCAAGATAAAATTGTGTACTCCCCTTGTATGCACCATTGCGAAAGTTCATCGTCTTCAAGCACCTCGTGATGATCGGGTGCTATAAACTCTACGTTCACATACAACGGGTGCAAGCCAGTTTTGCACACGCGGAAATACTTGGGTTTGACTTGAAGAGCCTAGCATGTACAGACATGGCCTCGGAACACACAAACCGAAAGGTTAAACATGAGTCATATGAATGATATGATCGACACTTTTATGTCCACCATTGAAACCACATCTCTTCTCGTGAAGATCGGATTAGGTGTGGTGAATTTGGATCGTGTTCACTAAACAACTTGAGGGATGTTGAATTTAGTGGGAGTTCATCTAGTAATTTGATTAAGTTAAACTAGTTATCATGAACACAGTCTAAATTGTATTTGCAAATTTTTGTAGATCAAATGGCTAAGTCCAACTTCAACTTCAACGTTTTTGCTGAGAAAGAAAAGCTTAAGAACAATGGGTCTAACTTCACCAAATGGTTCTGCAATCTGAGAATCATTCTCGCTGGCGGACAAAAAGACTATGTACTTGAGAAAGCGCTAGGTGACGCCCCTGCTATTGATGCGTTGGCTGATGAAAAAGCTATTTATCAGTCATGCAAAGATGATTATGGAGTGATTAAGAGTACCATGTTGTTTACTATGGAACCGAAACTTCAAAATTGTTTTGAGGAGTTCGCCGGGCCCTTTGAGATACTTGAGGAACTGAAAACCATGTTTCAAACTCAGGCCCGTTCTGAGAGATATGAGATCTCTGCGAAGTTCTTTAACTGCAAGATGGAGGAAGGGTGTTCCGTTAGTGAGCACGCCATTAAGATGTCGAGCTACACTCAATGTGTTGAGCAACTGGACTGCAAGATTCCAGAAGAGCTCAAGATTGACAGAGTTCTGCAATCACTCCCTCCTAGCTACAAAGGTTTTGTAGTTACTCACAATCAAATTGGTTCCACTGATACGATCACTGAGCTCTTCGCTAAGCTGAAAGCTACGGAGGTGGATATCAAGAAAGATAATCATGTGTTGATGGTCAACAAGACCACTAGCTTTAAGAAAGCTAAGGGTGCAAAGAAATCCTTCAAGAAAGGCAGCGGCAAGCGCGTTGCCCCTGCTGAGAAGAAGCTCAAGTCTGGACCTAAGCCGGACACTGAGTGCTTATATTGCAAGGACAAGGGTCACTGGAAGCGCAACTGTCCGAAGTACTTAGCGGACAAGAAGGCTGGCACCATTAAAGGTATATTTGATATACATGTTATTGATGTTTACCTTACTAGCGCTCGTTGTAGTGCCTGGGTATATGATACTGGTTCAGTTGCTAATATTTGTAACTCGAAACAGGAGCTATGGAATAGACGGCGGCTAGCAAGGGATGAGGTGACGATGCGCGTTGGCAATGGATCAAAAGTTGATGTGATGGCCGTCGACACGCTCTCCTTAGTTTTACCTTCGGGATTAGTTTTAAACCTTAATAAGTGTTATTATGTGCCTGCATTGAGCATGAACATTATATCTGGATCGTGTTTATTGCAAGACGGTTATTCATTTAAATCAGAGAATAATGGTTGTTCTATTTATATGAATAACATCTTTTATGGTCATGCACCTGTTGTGAATGGTTTATTTTTTCTGAATCTCGAAAGCAATGAAACACACATCCATAACATTGAGGCTAAGAGATGCAAAGTAGAGAGTAATAATCCAACTTATTTGTGGCACTGCCGTCTAGGTCATATTGGTGTAAAACGCATGAAGAAACTCCATTCTGATGGACTTTTGGAGTCTCTTGATTTTGAATCATTTCACACGTGTGAGCCGTGCCTTATGGGCAAGATGATCAAAACCCCGTTCTCCAGAATAATGGAGAGAGCAACAGACTTATTGGAAATCATACATACCGATGTATGCGGACCAATGAGTGTTTCGACGCGCGGTGGATATCGCTATTTTCTCACTTTTACTGATGACTTAAGTAGATATGGGTATATCTATTTAATGAAACATAAATCTAAAACGTTTGAAAAGTTCAAAGAATTTCAGAACGAAGTGGAAAACCATCGTAACGGGAAATTAAATTTCTATGATCCGATCGTGGAGGTGAATATTTGAGTTATGATTTTCTCACGCATCTTAAAGTAAGCGGAATCGTTTCGCAACTCACGCCACCCGGAACACCACAGCGCAATGGTGTGTCTGAATGCCGGAATCGAACTCTATTAGATATGGTGCGATCAATGATGTCTCTTACAGATTTGTCATTATCATTTTGGGGTTATGCATTAGAAACCGCTACATTCACTTTAAATAGGGCACCATCTAAATCCGTTGAGACGACACCGTATGAACTATGGTTTGGTGCTAAACCTAAGTTGTCGTTTCTTAAAGTTTGGGGATGCGAAACTTGCGTCAAGAAGTTGATGCCGGACAAGCTCGAACCCAAAGCGGAGAAATACGTCTTCATAGGATACCCTAAGGAAACGATTGGGTATACCTTATACCACAGATCCGAAGGCAAAGTGTTTGTTGCAAAGAACAGATCCTTTCTTGAGAAGGAGTTTCTCTCGAAAGAAGTGAGTGGGAGGAAGGTAGAGCTAGACGAGGTTATTGAACCTTCTCTCGAGTTGGAGAGTAGCGCAGCACCTGAAATTGTTCCAGTGCCGTCTGCACCAACAAGAGAGGAAGCTAATGACGAGGATCATGAAACTTCGAATGATTCTACTACTGAACTTCGCAGGTCAACAAGGTCACGTGCCACTCCGGAATGGTACGGCAACCCTGCCTTAACCGTTATGTTGTTATACAACAGTGAACCTGCAAACTATGAGGAAGCAATGATGAGCCCAGACTCTGAGAAATGGCTAGAGGCCATGAAATCCAAATTGGGATCCATGAGCGAAAACCAAGCATGGAATTTGGTGGACCCTCCTAGTGACCGTAAGGCCATTGAGTACAAATGGATTTTCAAGAAGAAAACGGACGCGGATGGTAATGTTACTGTCTATAAAGCTCGGCTTGTCGCAAAAGGGTTTCGGAAAGTTCAAGGTGTTGACTACGATGAGACTTTCTCTCCCGTAGCGATGTTTAAGTCCATTCGGATTTTATTAGCAATTGCTGCATTTCATGATTATGAAATATGGCAGATGGATGTCAAGACTGCGTTCCTCAATGGCAACATTGATGAAGAGTTGTATATGATGCAGCCCGAAGGTTTTGTCAATCCTAAGGATGCTAATAAGGTGTGCAAACTTCAGCGTTCCATTTATGGACTGAAGCAAGCATCTCAGAGTTGGAACCTTCGTTTTGATCAAGTGATCAAGAGTTTTGGATTTGTTCCAAATTGCTACGAAGCTTGTATCTACAAGAAAGTGAGTGGGATCTTGGTGACATTTTTAGTACTATATGTAGATGACATATTGATTATTGGAAAAGACATTGGTATGCTTAACGATGTGAAGAGTTATTTGAATAAATGTTTTTCAATGAAATACCTAGGAGAAGCTGCTTATATATTAGGCATCAAAATCTATAGAGATAGACAAAGACGCCTAATAGCTTTAAGCCAAAGTACATATCTAGACAAAGTTCTGAAAAGGTTCAGAATGGATAAAACAAAGAAAGGTTCATTGCCCATGTTGTCAGGTAAGATATTGAGCAAGGCTCAGTGTCCAGCTACGGTAAAAGATAGAGATACTATGAGCAAAGTGACATATGCCTCGGACATAGGTTCTATCATCTATGCCATGCTATGTACTAGACCGGATGTGTCCAATGCTCTTAGTTTGACGAGCAGATACCAAAGTGATCCAGGAGTGGAACACTGGACAGCCGTAAAGAACATCCTAAAGTATTTAAATAGGACTAAAGAAATGTTCTTGGTCTATGGAGGTGATGAGCAGCTCGTCGTAAAAGGTTACGCCGACGCTAGTTTCGACACCGACCCGGATGATTCTAAATCTCAGACAGGATACGTTTATATTTTGAATGGTGGAGCTGTGAGCTGGAGAAGCTGCAAGCAAAGCGTGATCGCGGGATCTACAACAGAAGCGGAATACATGGCTGCTTCAGAACCATCAAGTGAAGGAGTTTGTATCAGGAACTTCATCACTGAGCTTGGTGTGGTTCCAAGTGCCTTGGACCCACTGGAGATATTGTGCGACAACACTGGTGCCATAGCACTAGCTAAGGAACCAAGATATCATCCAAAGACCAAGCACATCAACCGTCGTTTTCATATAATTCGAGATTATATAGCAGATGGAGATCTGAAGATTAGCAAAGTACATACAGATCTGAATGTCGCAGATCCGTTGACTAAACCTCTTCCACGAGAAAAACATGATCAGCACCTTAATGCCATGGGTGTTATATTGTTGCCAGATGTAAACTAGATTATTGACTCTAGTGCAAGTGGGAGACTGTTGGAATTATGCCCTAGAGGCAATAATAAAGATGTTGTTATTAAAATTCTTGTTCATGATAAAGTTTATATTCCATGCTAGAATTGTATTAAGCGGAAACTTTGATACTTGTGTGGTTTATGAACAACACCGTGTCCCTAGTACGCCTCTATGGACTAGCTCATTGATTAATTATGGTTAAGGTTTCCTAGCCATAGACATGAGTTGTAGATTAATAATGAGATCATGTCATTAGGAGAATGATATGATGGACAGACCCAAATTAAGCAGAGCAATTAGATCGTGTCATCGTGTTCATCTTTGCGAAGCTTTTTCCTATGTCAAGTATTATATTCCTTAGACCATGAGATAATACAACTCCCTTGTATCGGAAGAAAGCTTTGAGGTCATCAAACGTCATCCTATGTGAGGGTGATTATAAAGGTGTCTCTCAGGTGATCGAAAAGTACTTGTTGGGTTGTATGTATCGAGATGGAATTTGTCCCTCCCGAGTCGGAGAGATATACTTCGGGCCCACTCGGTAATCGATATCAACACCGCTTGCAAGCACGTGGTTAAGGAGTTAATCACAAAGTGATATCGGATTACGGAATGAGTAAAGTACTTGCTGTGAACGAGATTGAACTAGGTATGCCGATACCAACGATCGAATCTCGGGCAAGTAAAATATCGCGTGATGAAGGGAATACATATATGGGATTAATTGAATCCTGGCATCGTGGTTCATCCGATATGATCATCGATGAATATGTGGGAGTCAATATGGGTTTCCAGATCCCGCTGTTGATTATTGATAGAAGATCATGTCTGCATATTCTCGAACCCGTAGGGTCACACACTTAACGTGCATCGACGCTAGGATAGAATGGATAATTGGTTTATGAGTTTTTGTTCGGAGTCTCGGATGAGACCCAAGACATCACGAGAGGTTCCAGAATGGTCCGGAGAATAAGATTCATATAAAGGAAAGCAGTTTTTGGATTTCGGAATCGTTTCGGAGTTTATCGGTATTGTACCGGAAGGTTCTAGAAGGTTCCAGAGTGGGACGAATGTGGGCCCACTTGTCGGAGGCCTGCGTGGGCCTAAAGGGAAGTGCTCTGGCCACTTTGGGCCAGGGGCACAAGGCCCCTAAGGCCCAGCCGGCCAACCCTAGGGGAAACCCTAAGGGAGCCTTCTAGAAGAGGGGGGGAAGACTTGCCCCCCACTCCACCCCTTGGGTCGCCGCCCTAGGGCTTGGAGGAGGGGTCAAGGGGGACGGACAGCCCCCTATATAAGGAGGGAAGGGGCGCAGCCTCCCCCCACTCCTCCAACCCTAGCCGCCAACTGCTGCCCCTCCATCTCTCTCTCTCCCGACTGCGTGTAGGCGAAGCTCTGCCGCAGAAACTCTCCACCATAAGCACCACGCCGTCGTGCTGCAGATCCAATCTATATCTCCACCATACTTGCTGGACCAAGGAAAGGAGGAGACGTCGCTGCACCGTATGTGTGCATCTCTCGGAGGCGCCGCCACTTGCAGCGTAGGACCGGATCAGATCGCGAGGAGGAGACGGCGAGTACGACTACATCAACCACGTTCTGTTGAACGTTTCTGCTGTGCGATTTCTTCAAGGGTATGAAGATATCATCAATCTCTCTTGTTGATTACATGTCCTAGATTAGATCTTGGATTTCTTGTTCGCATCCGTAGAATTTTTTTGATTTACTATGTTGCGAAACCCTTCAGATCCGTGTTCCGAGACCATGTCTGTACATGCTAGGCTTGTCAAGATCAAACCTTAGCTTCTGCATGAGCAAATCTGGCTTGCTCCCGTTGTATACACTCGCAGAATCTAACACACCTGATCATCACGTGGTGCTTCGAAACAACGAGCTTTGGCAACGGTGCCTTCTAAGGACGAACAATTTATAACTTGATATTTTGTGAGAGGGATCATCTTATAATGCTACCATCGCGAACTAAGCAATACAAGATGCATAAAAGGATTAACATCACATGAAATTCATAATATGAGATATGATATGGCCTTTCTTCTTGTGCTTCCGATCTCCATCTTCAAGCACGAACATGATCTCCATCATCACCGACATTGCGTCAAGGTCAATGGCGCTGCTCCATGGTTGTCGTCCACCAGCATCAACTATTACAACTACTTTGAATAATAGACACACGGGTCTTAAAAGAAATTAAAAAACAACCATATGGCTCCTGCCCCGACTTACAATAAGTAACATGGCATACATCATATATAATCACAATCATGGCCATATCACATCACAGCACAACCTTGCAAAACAAAGTTAGACGCCTCTAATTTTATTTGCATGTTTTACGTGGTTTGGGGATTTCAATAAGTGTCGTTCTAACTTACGAACAAGAACCACAATGTTGATACTAGTATTGCCAATCACCCGTTGTAAATTGAATCTTAACTATGTTGGGAGAAACAGGCACCCGCAAAGCCACTTATGCAATACGAGTTGCATGTCAAGTGTGGAGCAAGTCTCATGAACGATGTCATGTAAGGTTAGCCCGGGCCGCTTCATCCCACCATGCCGCAAGATGCAAAGTATACAAGAAGCAATCGACAGCAAAAGCATCAACGCCCACAATTACCATTGTGTTATACTCGTGCAACAGATCTACATATAGACACGACTCTGATACCACTATAAGTGTTCATAGCATGGAAAACAAAAAATTCTACCGCATGCACACAAACAAGCCAAGATCTATCTACTAGATTGTAGTAACGAGTCGATTAGAGTACTCACCCTCGAAGATTCCAAAGCGGTTAATGAGAGCAGATTCTCGTGGGTGATGTAGTCGTACACTTTCCAATCTCAAGATCGCATAGACGATCCTTCCGGCGTTGTGTTCCGGCAGCGCTTCCGCAGTCGGTCACATGTTCGTTACTCGATGAAGACCTTCCTCTCCCTTGTTCCAGCAGGCAGTGGAGGTTATAGTTCTCCCTTCACGATTCTGGCAGCACGACGACGTGGTGTCGAAAGTAGAGGGAAAATCCTGCAGGGCTTCGCCTAAGCCGAAGAAGGTTATGGTGGATCTAGGGTTTCCGGCGATCTAGGGATTAGAAGGCCGGAGAGGAGGAGGCATGGACGGCGGCGGCGAGCGGCGGCGGCGCGGGGGGCGGGGGCGGCTCAGCTAGTGGGGAGGAGCTGCTGTTGTGTGGCCTTAGGGAACCCCCTGCCCTCTATTTATGAGAGGGAGGGCAGCTTGGGAGAGGGGAGTTTGAATCCTTCCCCAACTCCCTCTCCTTTTTGTCTTGTGGTGGAGGAAAAGAAGGATTCTTTCCTTTCTCCACGAGGACACATTATCCCAGTTTGACTTTTTAAACTTGCCTTTTGACTTTCAATTTGGAGCTTGATTTCTTTCTTGCTAATGCCCAACCAAGTGACCTATGACATTATTCAATCATTCCACTTATCCATGACACATTCATGTACTCTTCCCCTTCCGGTCTGGTGAAACTTCTAGACCCTTCTAGAACCTCTCCGATGAAATCATCAGAATCATTCCCAAACTCCGGAATTGGACTTCCCTTATATGAATCTTATTCTCCGGACCATTCCGGATCTCCTCGTGATATCCAGGATCCCATCCCAGACTCCAAACAACATTCGGTCTCCCTACTTACATTCCATATCTACTAAACAACAACGAATCCTTAAGTGTGTCTCCCTATGGTTCGTGAATTAAGCGGACATGGCCGAGACACTTCTCCGATCAATAACCAATAGAGGAATCTGGAAATTCATATGGCTCCCACATATTTCTATGATTACTTTGCGATCGAATGAACCACTTACATACGATACCAATTTCCCTTTGTCTCGCGATAGTTTACTTATCCGAGGTTTGATCGTCGGTATCTCTGCATACCTAGTTCAACCTCGTTACCGATAAGTACTCTTTTCTTGTTCTCGTGATATGTGATCCCTTGTGAGCCAGTCACATGCTTGTAAGCTAATTGGATGACATTCCACCGAGAGGGCCCAGAGTATATCTATCTGTCATATGGGACAAATCCCACTCTTGATCCATGTGCCTCAACACATACTTTCCGAATACTCAATGCCACCTTTATAGCCACCCAGTTATGGTGTGGTGTTTGATGTCATCAAAGCATCCTTCCAGTGTTGGTGATTAGCATGATCTCATGGTCGAAGGAATTAGGTTACTATGTATCAAAAAGCTTATAGCAAACGAACTATTGAAATGACTTGATCTTTATGCTATGGTTATCTATAGGAGTATGTCCACCACACCATTCTACTAATGATATGATCTTGTTGTTAATAACATCTCAATGTTCATTATTGGGAAACCACGATCATCTATCAACCAACAAGATAGCATTACAAAGAGGCTTTACCAGAGACTCTAATTTAGTTTAGAAATCACACAAGTATTAATGTTTTCGGTTAATACTATTATATCATGAATGCAAACATTTATCATAAACACAAAGATATAATAATAACCACTTCTATTATTTCCTCTAGGGCATATTTCCAACAATTTGGGCCAAGGTCTTCGCACGAGTGTGCTCCCAAAAGATCCATGCCTTCCATCTGTGAGTCATCCAAGGTTGACAGGAATTCAGCGATGCCATGCTCGGTGGCACTACAAATTGAACAATGCATCAAACAAACCTCAATGTAGCAACACCGTGGCTAAGCAATTCGTTAATGCCTTTCATACCATGGTTGCTCGAGCAATTCGTTGATCACATGGCGGCCATCACGTTGTTCAGGAGCTACGCAGCTGTATGCGCGATCGGCCAGGAGGTGGACGTCGAAGGAGGCGCCATGCGAGCAACCTTGGACACCGGAGTTGGCGTAGCTGATGTCATATCCTTTCTCTTCTTATTTTGTGCCGCTGCATCGACGAGCACTTTCAAGGCCTCCGTCGGCCTCCGTGCTCATGGGCCGTTCAACACTGGCGCAAGGGGAGGCTTGCCCACCTTCTTCGCCTTCTCTGCCGGTTTCTGGCCTTCCCACCGGCCTTTCCCTACTGCGCCTTTGACCGCATGACACCGGTGGTGCCGAGCCTCTTTCGCGACATCGGAGGGGTCACAAGCGTCGATTCCGGCAACGTCGAGCCACGCGAAAGCTCAGTCGGCGAGGAGGATCGTTCAGCAGCCACATTACGAGCGAGGTGGGGCTGATGATGGCGCCGACGGTGAGGGGCGGTGATTTTGGGCGGGTCGTATTGGCAGGAAAATAAAATGGTAGGTTTTTCTTATCCACTCGACCACCGCGCAAAACTAGGAGAGTTAGAGCCGATTTTGGGGGGCTCTGAAATTTTTGGGCGGCTAAGACCGATGCGTGTGCGGTTAGGTGCAGTTTAGCCCCGCAAACGCAAAAAATAAGCAACTAACCAAATTTGCGCGTTTGGCTAGAGATGCTCTAAGGGCATCTCTACCAGGACGACCCAAACAACTGACCAAACAGTCCATTTCTGTCCGTTCGGGTCGGAACATGGCAAATTTTGGGTCGGGGTTCGGCCAACCGCGCTCAGCGGCGTGACCATTTGTCCGCGCCTAGCCAACAGGGCGACACCTTTTTCCCTCCAAATTCAAACATAGATAATTCGTGCTAAAAACTGGCAAAGTTTGTCACTAGTAGAAAACAAGCCTTTCGTCCAGGCCATTAGTCCCGACTGCGGCTGGGGCCGGGACTAATGGCCCGCGCCGGACAGGCCGAGCCATCCCAAACCATAGATCCCGACCCGTTAGGGGCCATTAGTTCCGGTGTGAGATACAAACCAGGACTAAAGGGTCTGGGGCCTGCCGCTCGCTGCGGGCACCTCCTTTAACCGGTTTGTATCTCAAACCGGGACTAGTGGTCCGACCCTATATATATGGCACAACCCCCTCCCCCTCTTAATTGTTTTTTTCCTGGTGAGAGAGGTGGTGTTGTGCTATTTTTTTGTTCATATGCACTAGAGGTGTTCGATGAAATGCCCATTAGAGCGACGCGACTTTAGGTCACATAAGACAGACATGATATGAGGTGCGCGAGCCACACTTAAGTTTTCTCGTCTTTGTTTCCAAGTGTAATAAATGGTTAGCAACTATTTTCTTGTTTAGACCGCGCGATACTAACTTTATCATCATGATTGCGTTTGATATATATTTGTATGATACATACGAGCCATCCATGGATGTACGGTGACCGACGCTCTGCCGCTTTTAGAGAAGGCATGCGTTCTTTTCGACTTGTGGCAGAGGAGAATAAGCGGCTGGATGGTTTTATGTGTTGTCCATGTGTTGACTGTAGGAATGAGAAGGCACACACTTCCGCAAGAGTCATTCAGAGATACCTGCTTTGGTCCGGTTTTATGTCCGGCTATAATGTTTGGACCAAACATGGAGAAAGAGGGGTTGCGATGGAAGACGGCAATGAAGAAGAGAACGATGATGACAACTACCGATATATGTTCCCTGAATACGCTGATACCGCAATGGAAGTAAATGAAGAAGAAGGAGGTGAAGAACGGGAACCAGACCGGCCCGCTAATGATCTTGGTCGGGTCATTTCTGATGCAAAGCGAGACTGTGACACAGAAAATGAGAGGTTGCAGTTCGAGCAGATGTTGCAGGACCACAACAAATTGTTGTACCCAACTTGTGAAGATGGCCTGAAGAAGCTGGGTGGCACACTGGAATTGCTGAAGTGGAAGGTAGAGACCGGTGTGACTGACTCGGGATTTGAGAAGTTGCTGGTACTCATGAAGAAGTTGCTTCCAAGAAATAACGAATTGCCCGCCAGTACGTCGCAAGCAAAGAAGCTCGTCTGCCCTCTAGGATTAGATGTGCAGAAGATACATGCGTGCCCTACCGACTGCATCCTCTACGGCGGTGAGAAGTACGAGAATTTAGATAAATGCTCGATATGCACTGTATTGCGGTATAAGATCAGAAAAGATGACCCTAGTGATGTTGATGGCGAGCCACCCAGGAAGAGGGTTCCTGCCAAGGTGATGTGTGTGATCCTATAATACCATGATTAAAACGTTTGCTCGGAAACAAAGAGCATACCAATTTGTTGCTGTGGCACATGGAAGAATGTAAGAAAGACGGGATGTTGAGGCACCCCGCTGATGGTCGGCAGTGGAGAAAAATCGAGAGAGACTTCCCAGACTTTGCTGGTGACGCAAGAAACTTATGGTTTGGTCTAAGTACAGATGTCATGAATCCTTTTGGGGAGCAGAGCTGCAGTCACAGCACCTGGACCGTGACTCTATGTATCTACAACCTTCCTCCTTGGTTGTGCATGAAGCGGAAGTTTATTATGATGCCAGTGCTCATCCAAGACCCGAAGCAACCCGACAACGACATTGATGTGTACCTAGGGCCATTAGTTGATGAACTTTTGCAATTGTGGGCCGAACCAGGTTTATGTGTGTGTGATGAGCACAAACATGAGCCATTCGATGTACGAGCGTTGCTGTTCGTAACCATTAATGATTGGCCTGCTCTTAGTAACATCTCGGGACAGACGAACAAGGGATACAATACATGCACACCAGCTACCGATCTTCGCGTGCCAGTGCCGGCGCGCCCATCTAGGGGTCGAGGTCGATGTACTCCAGCGGTGTCCAGAGGTTGGGTGGTGGCAGGGCCGACCGGGCACGGGTGGGTCGATTACCTGCCCAGGACATGCCGTCGGCGGCCCCGTGCGGTGGTGGAGGTGTGCCAGGTCCATCCCCTCCTCTGGAGCAATGCAGGGCGTCCACCCCGGCAATGGGGGCGGTAGAGGTAGCTGGGCGTTTGCTTGTGCCACCAGGACGGTGAGCTGGACGGCCTCTTGGTAGATGCCCCACAAGGCGTCCTCATCCCGCGAGTTGGCCGTAATGGCCTGCTCGGTGAAGGCGTCCTCGTTGTAACCCCACGCCAGGACCTCACGGTACTCCGGGGGCAGGTTCGTGGTCGCGCCGCGACTGGGTTCACCCCATCCTACTTGACGACGATGTCATCGTCCTCATCGTCGTCGCTACTAAGCTCGTCGTCGGAGTGGTTGAAGGCGCCCTCATCGTCCGACTCGATGGTGGGGATGGGGTAGACCTTCACGGCTGCAGGTCATCGTGGAAGGAGCTCGTGCGCTGCGCCTTGTGCTCCCAGTCGAGGAACTTCTTCCAGAAGTCCTCGCTCTGGTAGCCCCTCTCCCACCGCATTGCCGACGAAAGGTTGCTGATGTGGCGACGGATCTCCTCCTCAAGCCCTTTGCCATTCTTGGGAACGGGCGGCACCGGGACCCGGTCCCGGTTGAGGTGCCAGCCGGTGGGGAGTGAGACATCATGGTGGTTGATGCCCACACCCTCCCTCCATTGGCGCTTGCATTCCGCCATGCGAAAGTAGGAGCGGGCGGTCCTACGGTGGCAGCGGTCCCATAGGGCGGTTCCTGACCTCATCTGACTGTGGTGGAGGCGACAAGGATGCGCCTTGGAGGAAGGCCGACAGGCAGGAGCGCTGGCTGCTAGAGCCGGAGCCAGTCGCCTCGTGGTCGTTCCTGCCCTTCTTGAGCCTTCTCGGCGTCTTCATCGTTGGCGGCGGCTGCTAGGGTTGCGATGGCGAGAGGTGGAGAGTGTGGCACCAATGGGCACAGGGTTATATAGCCCCTTCGTCCCGCGGACCCACACAGGTTCCCACTCCTTCGCCATCAATGCCGATGCGGGAACGCATACGGGTGTCGTCACGTCGCCATTGATGGCATAGGCTGCCATTGGTCAGTGTTCGCCCGCGCCTCTGAACCGCTACCGCGGTTGCGTCTGAATCAGTGCCGTTCCGCGCGTGTGAATCAATGTCGCGAGATGGGCCAGTGACACGCGCGGGCAAGACACGTCCTCAGTCTACATATGGATCGAACCGGACACGATCGAGCCGAACATGTCAGTTCGAATGAGTCGTGCCGCTGCCGTGTATATCCTGTGTGGACACGTTTTGACGTGCTTGGACTGGTTGAGTCGACCCGGTCTGGTTGAGTCGACCCGGTGAAAATACGTCGCAGGTTGAGGACAGGTCCGTGGACCGTGGAGGACATCGAACAAATTATCGTTTTCGTCAGTGCGAGCTAGGCATAGTGCGACCTCTAGCATGATATGAGTTGATGATTGATCAATCCGAAGTAGCGCGCGGACGATACCGACTGACACGAGCATGCCGCCGTTCGTCGATAAACCATGCGTGCGGCTGCATCCGTGAGCTCACGGTGCCACCTGCCACGATGGCTCCTGCTGGTTTGCCTGCTTCGGTGATCCGCCACGGCTGGCATGTCTGCAAGTGCAACTTTTGATTACACGGAGTAGTACTAAGAATGGCATTATCCTACTTAGTAGTATAAAAAATAAACTAAGTTTTGGTAAAACATCATTTTAAAAAAACTAATTCATTTATTTGAAATAGGCTAAAGAAGGTACCTTAAAGGTTTTAAAGTTTCATCTCTAAGTAGTACTCCCTCCGTTCAAGAATATAAGACATTTTAACTTTGTAAAATAAATGTATCTAGACGCATGTTAGCGTATAGATTTACTTTAAATCTCTACAAACCTATACGCTAAAAAAGTCTAAATTCATTTGATTTATAAATCTAAAACGTCTTATATTTCTAAACGGAGAGAGTATCCATTTAACCTGGGAACGTACCGGTCCAATTTCCGTGGAAATGTATATAATTGTTTCAGGCTGAAAAGTCGGTTTGGTTTCTAACAAGTAGCTGAGGAGCGGCCTGTTTGAATTTGAATGTTGTGGGGTCCTGGCCTGTGAATTGTACAAACCATGCGCCGAGTAGGCCCATGAGCTATTTGTTTGGTGGGCTCTGTCACGTGCTTTCACTGCTTCCTGCTTCCTGGCGATGCTAAAGAAAAAAGAGGTAATTACACTTTTCATCCCACAACTTGCAGCCATGGTGCAAAATAGTCCCACAAATTGTAAATTGGACAAATCTAGTCCCACAAGTTGTACCTCGGGTGCAATCTAGTCCACTTCAAAACATTTCAAACGAATTCCAGCTGTTTTGACTGAATTAGTACGACCCTGGACGGCAGTTTACAAGTAAGTCCAGAAAATGGTGTCCCGATTTGTTAGTCGCCCACCTGGCTCCGGACCGACTCTGGTTGGACCGTACCAGATAGCGCCGGATCAAACCAGACTAAGCCTAGAAAACGGTGACCTCAATGTAGCTCTAGCGAACCTCTCGGGAAGAACATAACCAAACTCACCGATCGGAGCGGAAGTTACGGTGGCTGACGGCGACTTCGTCCGCGGTGTCCTTTCTGGCTCGATCCCACCGGAGAGATGCGGTACCGCGAACATGGCGAGGATGCGCCAGCTTATGGTACCTGATTTTCCTCTATTTCTACTCTCCCAGCGGTTTCTGTTGGCCGGAGTAGGGTCATGATCGAGTAGATCTCAGTGCAATCTCAGTGCATTTTAGTTGCGCAAATTGATGGGACTTAGGGTTGGTAGCAACAGCAGACTGATTTTTATAGTATAGGTCATCGTTTAAGCCAGATTTCCACCGAGTCGATGTGCTGTTCTTCGCTGATGCAGACGAACTCGTTGCTGGCTGTATTTTCCCTGGATCTCTGTTAAAATGAGATAACTTTCAGTGATGCTGTTAGTTGATAAAGTTTTTTTTCATAAATTATTTGACTATTGTAGAAATAACATGCATGTCAATTTGAGATGTGTTTGTAGCTGTGACATTCAGTTAACTGCATTTTCACGAGCATGTTCAGTTAACTGAATGTGGCACTGGCAGTGTTCGGTTATTTGATATCTGACCAAAATTTGATACTTCCTTGGATCTATATTAGTTGACTCAAATTTTTCTAGATACGGATATATCTAGCACTAAAACTTGACTAGATACATTCGTATCTAGATGAATCTAAGCAACTAATATGACTCGGAGGGAGTATGTGCTAAGTTTTTTTTATTTCAACATGGCACAGCTAGAAATATAGCAAATACAGGAAGATAGTAGGCTATAATATAGCAAGTACAGTAAGATAGTAGACAATTTATTGTTTATTCTCTACTAATAGACATGTACTGTTGGAGGAAGTTGACATATAATCTGCTGAATTTGTACTGTTAATATGCTACTATGCTACTTCTACTACATACCTGATTCTAGATCATTTGCAGTTATGTTTCCACGTGAAGACTGTGGAATGTTCTCGGTGGAAGTAGTTCACAACGGGTTTTTCTGTGGATTGAGGCATAATTTGCAGTATGTTAGTGCAACCACGTCTCATTTTGATAATTTGACTGTGGACACTTGGTCACTGACATGGATTAATCAAATTCTGAGAAGATTGGATCATGAGAGGGACGAGAGGACCTCAGTCTTTTGGTTGTTGCCTGGCAAGGACCTGTTTGATGGATTAGTGCTTGTTGAGATGCAGTCACACATTAGGGATATGATTAATGCCAGCAAGTACCATAAGACACTTATCTTGTATGTTGATCACAGTAATTTCATCAAGGGACTGAGACCAGAGGTAATTGTGGGCCAAAGACTTGCTCCAAGGCTAGCACATGCTGTTCAAAGTCAAGCACAAGCTGCTCTAGCACAAGCTGCTCCAAGTCAAGCACAACCTGCTCCAAGGCTATCACATCCTGCTCCAACACACGCTGCTCCAAGTCAAGCACAAGCTACTCCAAGGCTAGCACATGCTGCTCCAGCACACACTGCTCCAAGTAAAGCACAACCTACTCCAAGTCAAGCACAGGCTGCTCTAGCACATGCTGCTCCAAGGCCAGCACACGCTACTCCAAGGCAAGCACAAGCTGCTCCAAGTCAAGCAGAAGCTGCTCCAAGGCCAGCACCAGTTGCTCCTGCTGAAGCTTCTGTTTCTTCTATCAGTATGCCAACAATTTCTGATCATGCTGAATCTTCACGTTCATCAAGTTTGGTTGTTGTAGAGGGGAATGATATGCAATTTGTAGAGTCAAATGGAAGTGGCAGTGATGAGGATGACATTGAGTTCTATGACAGTGACTTTGATGCTGAAGATGGGGACGACGACCTCTTCGCTGATAATGTTGATAAATCTGTCAATGATAATAATGAGCAGGAAGTGTGTGAGGAAAATGAAGATGATGATGCCCTTGATGATGACACTCTTGAACTTCGTGCAGAAAGTAGACAACACTTGATGAAGAGCATCAAAACATTTAATCCAGAAGTGGATATGGATAATCCCACTTTCAAGATTGGGATGGTTTTCAGTGGCGTTGGGGAGTTGAGGAAAGCAGTGACGACCTATGCTATCAGGAATAGGGTAAAAATCAACAAGTTGAGGAATGAGAGAAGAAGGTACGAAGCTATTTGCGCTCCTGGATGTACTTGGAGGCTGAAAGCTTCAAATGATCCAAGAAGGACAGGAGGCTTTATAATCACTGAATATGAAGGAACCCACGAGTGTGAGGGCACCTTCCCAGTTAGTGCAATAACTACCAAAGTTCTGACAGAGAAGTTCATGCATGAATTCAGAGATAACCAGAAGTTAGATCTCAATAGTTTTGCGGCGAAGGTGCTAAGGGAATTCAAGATGACCCCACATAGATGGAAGCTAAGAAGAGCCAGGAAAGCTGCATTGCTAAAAATTCATGGAGATGAAGAAGGACAATTCAGGCAGCTCTTGGACTATGGGCAGGAGCTAAGGAGGAGCAATCCCGGATCTAAGTTCTTCGTCACAACAAATTCAGTTGGTGACCCTGAAAGTTCTGAGCATAAGGAGCATTTGGCCACTGTTTATTGGAGCTATGATGCCTGCAAGCGTGGTTTTCTTGCAGGTTGTAGGCCTTTTATTTGTTTAGACGGGTGCCACATCAAAACTAAATACAAAGGCGTGCTTTTGACAGCAATTGGTATTGATCCCAATGATTGCATCTTCCCTATCGCATTTGGTCTAGCTGAGGTCGAGTGCACTGCGTCCTGGGAATGGTTTCTGACAAACCTTAGAGATGATCTCAACATTACCAACACTGCTCCCTGGACAATTATGAGTGACAAGCAGAAGGTACTTGACAAAAATAATGTAGTAATTGTTGTTTTCTTTATATTTTTCCTTTTTTGGAGTGGAACTAACAAATGATGCAAACATTTGTAGGGATTAATAAATGTTGTGCAGAAGCTATTTCCTGATGCAGAACATCGATTTTGTGTTAGGCATATGATTCAAAACTTCCAAAGGGCTGGTCATAGAGGAGAGACACTGAAGAATGATATTTGGGCTATCGCAAGATCAACTTCTGTACCAAAGTGGGAGAGAAGCATGGACAAGCTTAAAGTTGACAGTGAAAAAGCTTATTCATGGATTGAAGAGCTTGTCCCCTCACAATGGATAAAGGCATTTTTCAGTGAATTCCCTAAATGTGACATGTTGTTGAACAATCATTCAGAGGTGTTCAATAGGTACAGTGACATAAGTTTACTCATCATCTTGTTATCTTAGTATAGTGTCTCATTATGTTCTGATATATTATTCTTTTACATTGTTGGCTTCTTTTACATTGGAACCAGCTATATTCTAGAAGCAAGGGAGATGCCTTTCTTATGCATGCTAGAAACTATGTTCTACAAAATTCTACAGAGGATTGAAAGCAAACAGAAGGAAGCTGAGAAGATGACTGGAAGAATTTGTCCGAAGATTAAGAAGAAATTGGACAAATTCGTTGAATGGAGTGGTGGATGTATTGTTACTCCTGCTGGTAACTTTCTCTACTCTGTATCCAGCCATGAGTTCGAGAAAGATTACACTGTAGATTTCAATGCTAGGACATGTGATTGCAAGAGATGGCAACTAACTGGAATTCCATGTCACCATGTCATAGCATGCTGTCGGAAAGATAGGATTAATCCTGAAAATATGGTCCATAGCTGCTACACTGTTGATGCATTCAACAAAGCTTATGCATACAAGTTGGCACCATTAAGAGGGCGAGTGTTTTGGGAAAACATGAATGCTGTGCCTATACATCCACCTCTTTTCACCAAAGTTATGGGAAGGCCTAAGAAAAATAGGAAGAAGGCACCGGAGGAGAAAATAAAGAAGGGCGTGAAAGTGTTCACAAAGGCAAGTGTTACAATTCATTGCTCCAAATGTGGGGAAGCTGACCACAACAAGAAGGGCCATCAAAAATATCTTGACAGCCTAGCAGAGCAAAATCAAAAAAACATTATTCGAGAGGATGAAGATATAGACATCCCATCTTTATTAGAGGTAAGTTTTCTTTTGTGTACCCAACTTATAATTAAATTATAGTAGCAAGTCGAATGCATTGAGTAAATTAACTATATTTATGTGCAGCATGTTATTCCACACAATCCAAACCCTTCTATGGATCCTATCCAACAAGAAGATAGCATGGTCTACATGATGCAACAAGAGGTAGCATGTCATTTATGTACATCATGTTATTTACAAAATATAGTCCTTTTGTGCTTACTTGCATACCTCTTTTTGTAGGAGAAGGAGCATGTGCCAATCAACAGGTTTCTTGGCCCTTTACCAGAAAATCTATTTGTAGTAGATGCAAGAGAGAGCATTCCACCTTCAACACAGAGGGTTACTACTGCATCAACTAGAGGAAATCTAAGAGGAGGTAGAGGCAGAGGTAGGAGTAGTACAGCTAGGGCACCAACTAGTACAGTAGGTCATGGAAAGAACAATAGAGAGAGAGGAAGGGGGAATAAAAGGAAAAGCAACAGTACACCACTAGAGTCACAGCAAGGTACCAGCAATGTTCCTATTGCTCAGGATCAGGGGAGAGGAAGGAAAGCAAGGAGGGGATCATACAAGACAGGTCCTAGCAGTACTCATCATTTACTCTTTGGTGATGAAGAGGAGATAAGAAGAAGTCATCTACCAAATTTAAATGTTGGCATCAACAATGATAATGCACAAGAAGTTCCTCTCTCTCAAAATGCACCACCATCTGAAGACATTTAACTATTTAGATCATTTAAGTTGCAATCCTTTTTTGTTCTTCATTTGCTCCTAAATATGTGAACTACGTGATTGGTGGATGCTCCAGATTGTCTACCTTGAATTTGAATTCTCTCGAATTTTGGATGGTCCGTACATTTTATGTCATATTGCATTCACATATGGTTTATACACATATTTAGATGATAATTGGCAGGACATATACAGTACCAGTTCATGTAGCAAATTAGACCATATATGCAAGCACTACATATTTAGATGACAACTGAGAGGAAATACTTAAACCATTTGCTGCATTACCAAGAACATACTAAGCTGACTATCAATACCTTATGTAATATTGTGTTTGATCTCATACTTATTTTCCTCCTTTTAGAAGAAGACCATTTCCACTTCGGTTTGCTTGAGATACAATCTGCACAATAATATGTTTCATTATAAATAAATTCACTACCAGAATGTATTGTATTCAATGATAGTATCAAATTATTTTCAAAAAGATAGTGCCACTTACAAAATCTAGAGAAATTCATCACTGACATTATTTCCCAGAAACTGATGATATATTGATATTTAAAAAATGTCATTTAAAGTACGAGAAGTTTGAATTTTATTTGATTTTAGGAACAAATTGAGCCTTATTTGCATGGCCAATAAATATTGTTTCTATCCTATTAAAGATCCTACCTGGCCAGAAATGAACATTGAGATGTTTCAACTTGATAATAAGTAGTTGGAGAGAACAAAACACACACTTATTATTCAAAAACCAATACACTTGATGCTACACACACAAATTTCCATAAGCGAACAGTACAAGCCTACACACTAATTCTGCCAGCACTTATAGTCTTCATCTCCTCTTCTTGCACTTCTGCCTGATTTCTCCTTCGCCACCGGACCCAAGCTACTGGCACACTGCCACCCTCGGCTTTCTCTATTTCGCCACGGGCAACGCTCGTCCCGTGGAATCTTAAAGGAACATTGTAAATCCACTAGAATGAACAGAGTATATATCACTTATCTTGAACAGACAAAGACGTACATCAGGCAAACATCGACCAATTTACAGACTATTAATATCGCCTAATCAAGTTTAGCACCAAGACAACCAACCAACACACCCACAGGAACATCACGCTTTGATGCATGGCTTAGATGTCACAAGGTTTATCCTGAAGACTCATACTGGATTACGCCCTGCAACTCGTTGCTAGTCATGTCCAGCGGGGGGACGACGTACCTGGGGCTGCTCATCTGACGCGAGCAAGTAATACAGGCGAAGAACTTCTCCCTAGTCTCCTCCTCCTCTGCCGCGTGCCTGCGCCTCGCCTCTTCCAACGCCGCATCGCCAAGCCCCTCGTCACCGAGCCGGGGGAACAGACCTCCCCCGCGCCCCTCGGCCACCGGCTCCAGCACCACGCCCCTCGACCACCCGTCCCTCCACTCCGCTCCTCGGCAACCTACCTCTCCAACGCGCTCCTCGGCGAGCAGGTGTAGGAGAGCGGCCTGTGCCATGGAGCTCACAGACATCTCGTCGCCGCCGCTGCTCTTCCGTCCGCTCTGGATAAGGTTTTTTTTATCAAGTCGAGTCACTGGTTCGGTCTCGGTCGGGCTGGTGCGGTCCAACCAGAGTCGGTCCGGAGCCAGGTGGGCGACTAACAAATCGGGACACCATTTTCTGGACTTACTTGTAAACTGCCGTCCAGGGTCGTACTAATTCAGTCAAAACAGCTGGAATTCGTTTGAAATGTTTTGAAGTGGACTAGATTGCACCCGGGGTACAACTTGTGGGACTAGATTTGTCCAATTTACAATTTGTGGGACTATTTTGCACCCTGGCTGCAAGTTGTGGGACGAAAAGTGTAATTACCTCAAGAAAAAACTTCCTCCGTCCTGGCAACTACTCCGCCGAACGTCAGAATCAACTTTTTTTTGAACTGGTCGGAATCCAAACTTTAGAACTGTATACTTCGGTGAGCAAAGTGAGTCCCGATTTTTAAAAATCTGGCCCACTTCAAAGGTGGAGTGGTATACTTTAACTTATGATGATGTGCTTAGTTCTATTCCGCAAAAAGGATTTTGCAGACACAAAGTATATGAAGAGTTGGTACACACGTTTATAAACAAGCTCTTTTTAGCAAATGTTCACAACCAAGCCCTTAAAGTTTGTTATTATACAAAAGACAAGTGCCAAGGACAAGAGCGAGGGATTGTAAAACATGGAGATACTTTCCATTCTAGTAAGCCTAATAATTCACTAACATTGCAATTTGCTCAATCAAGGACCTAGGCTATGCATGCCAGCAACAAAGAAGCGACCTGTAGCAGGATCTTGGGAAGCATAGTAAACTGTGCCCGGGCTGGCGTGGTTGTGAACCCCCTCGTACATCGTCACAACATAGTTCACATCATCCTTGTCTCTCTCTACCCTCTTCTTCACACTGCATCCCTCTGTCGAACATCGGTAGTAGTTCCTGTAGTGACAAAAGGTGGAATTTTGAGTTCATGAAGTCTAACCTCATCACGCGGGTCATATGAGGGCCCCCATAAGAGCTGTAAGTATGGGTTCACAGAATTAAAATGAACACAATAGTCCGTCTAAATCTAGTTCATCTATCAATATATAGTCCAATCCAACGACTTACGAACTTAGTTTGACTCTTGCTAGTTCAATTTTGATCTCATGTCTGCTCCCATAGTATATCATCATGTGAATTCAACACTAATTGCATTTCATCGATAACTAGTATGTAGGTGACAAGCGTCGTGTCATGTCGCTTTATTCTAATCTCTATAACAAATATGAAAGAGGCAATAGCATGGGTGTTAAAAATAGTTGTGCCACGGGTGCAAATTCATACAACTAGTTGCGAATTGTGGTGGAGTGATATAGAAACTTGCCTCCTGGTACAAATGATCCTCGTGGGCGGGGCATTTTTTGCGGAAACATCTCTATGAATTTTTATCTAGCACACATATGACCTGAGTACTGGTTTATTTGAAAGTGTTTATTTGGCCTTTGGTACTTTACTGAGCTAATTAAGAATCCAACATTATTGTTAGTAATTAGAACAACAATCGTCAATTATGAAGATTATGAGGCCACATAGGTGTGGATTTTGATTGGGAAATGCAGTATTAGTATGATCGACAAAATGTCATAGGAAAAGAGATTGGCCCTAATAAATTTGAACAGCTAGCTACACAATTAATCCTTACGCCACCCCTGCTGAGCCCAACGACCTTTTCCAATCCAAGATGATAATACGCATATAAAAGTGTGATCGAGTTATGCTGCAAGTGGCTGGCTGGATCAGAGTTTTATTTAAGTAGAGGGCGTATGTGTACCTTGGGTTAGGGCTGTTCTTGACAGACTTCTTGCCGTACTTCCTCCACTTGTAGCCGTCGTCGAGTACCTCCTCTGCGGACCTCGTCCGGAACGCGATCTTGTCCCCCGCCGGCGCCGCATCCCTGAAATGAGTATATGTCGATTGGTCAAGCCGATTCGATCACCTGCAGGTATGTGTGCCGTACATGCGACTTAATTCACATACTCCGGCAAATGTGCATCCTGACATGTAGCACTGGTAGCGCAACAAATTACCTACCTAGGATGAGCACGGTAGCCAACATCCGGCATGACCGGCGCCGCCCCAACCGGCGGCATCCGCGGCAGAGGCAGCGGCGGCGCCTGGAACGTTTCTGGAACGGCCGGCAACGCCCCGCCGTCGTCCGACAAGTAGTCCAGGACGTCGAGCTGCTGCTGCAGCACCCCGCCGGCCGCGGAGACGAAGGCCGGAGAGAAAGATCTGGAAGCGGCGCCAGAGCTGTAGGGGCGGTTGTTTTCTGGTAGTGATGAGCTGCCGCCACCCCGCGGCGTCGGAAAGGCCATCGAGCGGCAGACGTCGGCGCCGTGCGCGCGGTAGCGATAAGCTGTGCCGGCTCCCGGTACCGTCATGTGCGTCGAGCGATCAGTCAATCAGTGGTGCAAAGTCGTATGCAGTGACCCGAGACTGTGAGCCGGGGCGTGCCGTACTTATAGAGCGCGCCTTCCCCTTATCGTGCGTCGTACGGACGGTGCTGGGCTTCGCACCGAGCTTCCTCGTGATCCTGGTCCTGCCTGCGTGGGCGCGCGGGAGAAGCTTCGGCGCGCGCGGGCGATCTTACTATATGTGGACTGTGGTGCAACGGCAAATAATGTAGGAGTACCAGTACTAGTACTACGACTCGGTATGTGCGTGCGAGCGAGGGACGTACTACGCATGCAGCCGCCCCGTTTCGAAATGTTTTGCCACAGATACGGACCTGCCAGGTTGCCGCGATGGTCGATGCTGACGTGCATGCTGCTGCGCGCGTGGGGTGGAAAAGTAGCTAGGGACTGGGACTGGGACGTGGCAGCTGTGGCGGCGCGCGTGCATGGGGGGCCTGCGGCACGGATCAGCAGCTAGCTGGGACAACTCGCACAGCCACAGGGTTACACGCACGTGCCGCCGACTACTTTAGGTGTGTGCCACATCGACAGACAGCGACGACGGGCGGGGTGTCTCCACATCCACGCAAGACTGTGTCAACGCGAGTCTTTGAAACGTCAACTCTGTTTTTTTTTAACACAAGAAGGGCCTCGAAATGACCCGACGACACTTATAGTATGATCAGGATATAGTGCAACTCACTGAAAGACCCAAAGGAAACAGAAAAATACATATTAGTCCCTGTCTTCTGCAAAGAAGACCCCTCTAACACCTAATGGAGGAAGGATCGGGGTCCAAAGCTTCTTCCTCACCGGCACTTCGCCGCCACCGGGAACGATGTCACTTGGAGAGATGGATTTTCCATTGAAAACCACAGAGGTCGTGATGAAGAGTCACTGCCTCCCTTCAGGCTCATATGACTAGAGGAAACTAAGAGGTCGCCATTCGACCAGAAGAAGCAGCCACATCCAAAAGACCACCAGTCGACCAAAGCATGGCAACATCGCCTCGAGAGAAGGCCGCCCTTCGACTACCGCATTGGACGACGTTCCTTCCAAAGCAACACAGATGCTGATGAGCTCTCTCAACAACCATCTCGAGAACATCAGGCTTGGAATCTTCATTGGGAGTGATATTTTCTAGACTAAGAAGATGGGACTTCGCCTGATTCCCTTCAGATCTACACTGCTTATCCCCCACCTTACCTCCACCACCATGGTAGCAGCAAGGGGCACGAATGCGGTGCAAGTTCCCCTGCAACTCAACTAGATCTGGGGAACCTCCGCTTGCCACCTAGTAGTTTGGGTTAGGGCATGTATGTTCCGGGCTTCGTTGGGGTGGTGGGAGTGGCGCCTAGACAAATAAATCTGCCTCAACTCTAGTCCCACACCAGCGGCGATCTTCACGGCGGCATCCTGGAGTTGATGGCAACGTGTGCTGGTCGGTCATTCAGATCGACAATTTGGTCTTCTCACCATTCTTCAGATCCGACGAGACCAGTTTCTCGGTGTGTCGCTGACATTCATCGTTATCTGCGACGATGCTGGCTGCCGGGGCGAGGTGGTTTCTCTGGAGCGAGGATGATGGTCCAGAGGTGGTGGATCCGTCGTTCTTGTGTGACTTCGTTGATGAGAGATGGCGAAACTTGGTCCAAGACAACACGGGGACATCCCATAGTGGACGTGCCACAACGACATCGTCGACTTACAAAGTCTCGTTGGTGATGGTGCTTTTCTGAATCTAGCAACACTGAAGGTTCGGCGTCTCTTTCGATGTGCGTCTCAACGCGCTAGAGTTGGACGGCGGCGGCTGGCTTTGGTGGTTGCACGAAATTCTGTGGACCGTTTTGTATTTCTCGATCTCTTAGGATTTTATCTGTAAAGGTTGCAGGATAATCATTTTATCTCGATCTGTCTTTAGTGTTCATATGTGTTGTTTCATGTAACTTGATTTATAAAATAGCGTGGTTTCTCTAAAAAAAAATGAATTGTAATTGGCCGAGAACTGACCTATTTCTTGATCAACAAAGAACTAGTCGCTCTATTATGACCATGTGCATATCGCTGCGTGTCGTTGGACTCTTTGACGAATTGATTTTTCCTAGGCGAGGATGGTATTTCTTGTATGTCTTCGTCGCGATGCAACTGCTAGTTTAAGTACCTAGCTTTTGTTCTATAATCTCTATGTGATATTGACGAGATGAAGCGGTTCGAACAAATACAACCTGTAGGTTTCGTGCCCTGTGTTCTCGCTAAAAGGCATGTTTGGATTAATTTATTAACGCTTTGATTGGATGGAACTGAAAATAGGTTTTGCCCCGTTTTGTAAAAAAAACCACATCGGTCGAACACATACAAGACGACGAGAAGATCTTCTTACAAAGCAGATTAAAAATAAACACAAAACCCACGAAACACCTAAAACTATGAAGACACCAAAGCGACACCAAGAGAAATCGGAGCTCCATCACGACCCACAAAAGGGTAACGATGCACCACACCGCCGCCATGAAGACCACATGGTCAAGGGTTTTCACCTCGAGCCCTAGCACGGGAAATGTAACCACAAAGACGCCCCTAAGAGGGTTACGACACCCGCAGACATCGCCATTGTTGGCTAAAGCACTAAGCTTTCGCCTGAAAAAACCTTTGCCCTGCTCCTGAAAGATCGAGACGCCCACAACCTAGAGATAGACCTCTGAAACACGATCTGGGAGCTGCCAACGCCGAAGCACCGCCAACACCAGGGTCCCCTACCGCCCGCTCCTCCCCACCCACATGACCAAAGAGAGAGACCACCGCCACCGCATCGCTTGCCGAAGAGTCGCACGCGCAGTCCGCCTTCCGGGGCCGCTGCCCAAACGTCCAAGGTTTTGCCCATGGAACGGCAAACACCACAACTGAAAGTTCACCAGAGTGGAAAAGGGGGTCCGGGACAACTAGATACCGCTCGGACAGCGGGGGGTCCACGAGCAGGACACCCATAGGTTGAACCCGCAAAACCTAAGAAATGGGTCTGCTAGGCGGACACCAGATCTAGGCTAGCTGGCCCGGATCCGGCACCCCGACCACTCCATGGCCAGGGGATGGGCTCCCATACAGCCGGTTGCCCCTGAAACCCAGGTAGGCCTCAGGGCCCGCCGGCCTATATCGGGCCCGTATGGTCCTAGATCTGAGCCGAGGCAAGCCCTGAGCCATCCAGGCCAACTCCGCCCGCCGCCACATCGCGTGCCTGTCGGCCGTCCTGGTCCTATCCACCTCTAGCTTCGGTGGAGAGTGATGGGTTTCGTTGCATAGAAAACAAAAAAAAATCTACGATAGCAACTGCCAAGATCGAATCTAGGCGACACGTGTAACAGTTTTACAAGGACTCACCCTTGAAGACCGTAAGCATGATAACGTTCCCGCAAAAAAACATGGTTGTAGTAGATGTACACAACCTTAATCAAGGACTTGCAGACGATCAACGCCACAAAGGGGCATCGCTCCGTAATCGGTCACACGTATAGTGTGCCGACGACTTCTGTCCCTTGCTCTAGCTGGGCAACGGAAGTAGGAGATCCTCGGAAAATCTAGCAACACTACGACATGGTAGTGATGGTGGTGGGGAAGATCTTAAACAGGGCTTCGCCTAAGCACCGTGCTCATGGCAATGGAAAAGGCTAATAAGAGGAATAAGATGCCAAGCAAAAGACATATGAGAAGGAGAAGGAATGAGTGAGGAAGAGAGGAGATCCACCCCTCCTTTTATAGGTGGAGGGGGCATCCCCTCCCTTGGCCGCCAAGGTGCCCCCTCCTCTCCCCTCATCATGGCTAGTGGACCCTCCACTCAAAAAAATGAAGAGCCATTTTTCTCTCATTAAATCGCCACTCAAAAATCAAGAGTCATTCCATTAGAACCATTTTTAATTAACTTGATTTAATACCACTCATTTAATGAACACTTCATTTAATGAGTACTTAATTTAATGAATACATTAAAAATTCAATCCCTTGCAATATTTTGATACACCGAACCCATTTTGGTAGATTCGTTATAACAATTCCCGTGATGTCCAATATTTTCTCCTGTGTTTCCTATCCACTCAAATGCGCTGACTATCCTTAAGTGTGTCTCCCTATGGGTTCAAAAACTATGTGGAAATGATTGAGACTCTCTCCGATCAATAATCATTAGCGGGACCCGGAGATCCATAATGACTCCCACTAGTTCAATGATAAACCAGTGACCGTGTGATCCTTTTTCGCAGTAACCAATTTCTTTTATCTCGTGATATTTTACTTGTCTAAGATCTGATCATTTGGTATCATCCATAACTAGTTCGATCTTGTTACCGACAAGTACTCTTTTTTTGTTCCCGTGATATAACATTCTTAGTGATATTATCACTTCCTTGCAAGCTATGTTAATGTGATATCACCGAGAGGACCCTGAGTATATCTCTCTATCATCGGGATGGAAAAATCCCACTCTTGATCCACGATCCTCAACTAACACTTTCCATGTACTCGTCGACATCTTTATAATCATCCTGTTATGGTGTGACGTTTGATGGAATCAAAGTACTCTTCCAGTGGTAGTGATTGACGTGATCTCATGGTCTAAGGACTAGAGTTACTTTGCATGAGATAGCAATATAAACTTGAGGACGTGGTTGTATTGTTAAATCTACTGCGGGTGAATGTCCATCATATCATTCTTTAATAACACGACCTTGTTATTAACAACATCCAATGTTCATGATCAGGAAACCTTGATAATCAATTAATTAACAAGCTAGTATGATGAGAGGAATTACTAGGAACCTTTTCTTTTGTTTATAAACCACACATGTATTAACATTTCCTATTAACAAAATTATAGAATGATAAATAAACATCTATTATAAACCTGGAATAAAAATAATAACCATTTATTATTGCCTCTCGGGCATATTTCTTTCAGTCTCTCACTTGCACTAGAGTTAATAATCGAATCTTACATAGTCATGAACCTAACACCTAGAGTTCTAGTGATGATCATGTTTTGACCTAGGGAGAGATTTAGCCAATGGTTCTTCAATGTTCAAATCGTGTCTACTTTGCAAATCTCTACATCGCCATCCCGGATGGAGTTGAACCGGTGCTTTATATGCTTGGAATTCTTGTGAGACCTTGGTTACTTAGCATTGGCTATGGCATCATTGTTGTCACAATAGATAACCATTGGATCCAAAGCACTTGGAACCACACCCAGTTCAGAAATGAAATCCTTCATCCAAACTGCTTCCTCCACTACTTCTGAAGTAGAGATATATTCTGACTCCATTGAGATATTGGTATCACAGGTTTCTTGGAGCTCCTCCAACTCACTGCCGCACCATTCATTAAAAATACATACCCGGATTGTGACTTAGAGTCATCTGAATCGGTGTCAAAGCTAGCATCGACGTAACACTTTGCGACGAGCTCTTCTTCACCGCCAAACACGAGAAACATGTCTTTAGTTCTCCTTAAATACTTAAAGACATTCTTAACCGCCTTAACGTGTTCCAAACCTAGATCAGATTGGTACCTTCTAGTTAAACTAATAACATGTGCCACATCTGGTCTTGTACACATCATAGCATACATAATAGAACCTATGGCAGAGGCATAGGGGACACGGTCCATTATTTTTCTATCTGCTGCTGAAGCTGGACTCTGAGTCTTACTCAAAGTCGCACCTTGCAACATAGGTAAGAATCCTTTCTTAGTTTCATCCATTTTGAACCTTTTCAGAAACTTGTGAAGGTATGTATTCTGTGATAATCCAATTAAGCTTCTTGACCTATCTCTATAGATATTGATGCCTAAAATATATGCAACTTCACCAAGGTCCTTCATTGAAAACTTATTGTTTAAGTAATCCTTAATGCTTTTCAAAAGTTCTATATCATTTCCAATCAATAATATGTCATCCACATATAATATTAGAAATGCTACAGATCTCCCACTCACTTTCTTGTAAATACAAGCTTCTCCGATGGTTTGGAAAAATCCAAACCATTTGATCACCTCATCAAAACAAAGATTCCAACTTCAGGATGCTTGTTTCAGTCCATAAATTTAGGGCTAAAGTTTGCATACCTTACATCCTTAGGACCAACAAAACCTTTGGGATGCATCATATACAACTTTTCCTCAATGTTTTTTATTAAGGAATGTTGTCTTGACATCCATCTGTCAAATTTCATAATCGAAAAATACAACAATTGCTAACATAAACCTAACATACTTTAGCATTGCTACTGGTGATATAGTCTCATCGTAGTCAACTCTTTGAATTTATCGGAACCCTTTCGTGACAAGTCGTGCTTTATAGACGGTCACATTACCGCCAGCGTTAGTTTTCCTTTTGAAAATCCATTTATTTTCAATGGCCTTACGGTCATTAGGTAAGTCCACCAAAGTCTAAACTTGGTTTCCGTACATGGATCCAATATCGTATTGCATAGCTTCAAGCCATTTGTTGGAATACGGTCTCATCACCGCTTCTTCATATGCCGCGGGGTCATTGCTTTCATCTACCATGAAATTTAGACTGGATCACCATACAGTTCAGGAGCTGTACGTATCCTGCCTAACCTGCGAGGCTTGATAGTATTCTCTTCTAGAGTTTCATGAAGAGAAGGTTCCTCATCATCATTTCCCTCTTCCCTTGGTGAATTCAACACTGGAACATATTCCGGCATTACGACACTCGCCATTTTAGGAAGAGAAATTACAATAACCTCGTCGAGTTCTACCTTCCTACTATTCACACCTTTCGAGAGAAACTCCTTTTCCAGAAAGGATTTATTCTTGGCAACTAAAATTTTTCCTTCGGATCGGTGATAGAAGGCGTACCCAATTGTTTCTTTAGGATATCCTACGAAGACACATTTTTATGGTTTGGGTTCTAGCTTATCAGGCTGAAGTTTCTTCACATAATCATCGCAGCCCCAAACTTTTAGAAATGACATCTTAGGTTTGTTACCAAACCATAATTCATACGATGTTGTTTCAACGGATTTTGATGGTGTCCTATTTAAAGTGAATACAACTGTATCTAATGCATGACCCCAAAATGATAGTGGCAAATCAGTAAGAGACATCATAGATCGTACCATATCTAATAAAGTTCGATTACGACGTTCGGATACACCATTTCGTTGTGCTATTCCGGCGGGAGTGAGTTGTGAAATAATTCCACGTTGTCTCATATGTGTGCCAAAATCGTAACTAAGATATTCTCCTCCACGATCGGATCATGGAAATTTGATCTTTCTGTTATGATAATTTTCTACTTCACTCTGAAATTCTTTGAACTTTTCAAAATGTATCGGATTTGTGTCTCATTAAGTAAATATACCCATATCTACTTAAATAATCCGTGAAGGTCACAAAATAACAATATCCATCGCATGCCGACACACTCATCGGACCACATACGTCGGTATGTATTATTTCCAACAAGTCATTCGCCCGCCCCATTGTTCCGGAGAACGGAGTTTTAGTCATCTTGTCCATAAGGCATGGTTCACATGTCTCAAGTGATTCCAGCAGTCCATCAGTATAGAGTTTCTTCATGCGTTTAATACCAATGTGACCCAAACAGAAATGCCACATATATGCAGCAATAACATCATTCAACTTGATTCTTTTGGCATTCATATTATGAATATGTGTACTATTAATATCAATATTCAAAACAAATAAACCATTCAACATAGGCGCATGACCATAAAAGATATTATTCACAAAAAAGGAACAACCATTGTTCTCATGTGCAAATGAATAACCGTCTCGCAGTAAACATGATCCAGACATAATATTCATGCTCAACACAGGCACAAAATAACATTTATTCAGGTTATTATTAATCTCGATGGTAGATGAAGTGGCAACGTCCCGATGGCGATCACATCAACCTTCGATCCATTGCCTGCGCGCATCGTCACTTCATCCTTGGCTAGTTTTCGACTATTCTTCCTTAGTCCTTGTTTAGAGTTACATATGTTAGCAATAAATAGGTGCTATTTTGACTACTAGTAAGGTACACATCAATATATCACATATACCTTTGTTCACTTTTCCAGCCTTCTTATCTTCCAAGTACTTTGGGAAGTTCAACTTCTAGTGACTAGTCCCTTTGCAGTAGAAGCACTCAGTATCAAGCTTATGGCCTCCCTTGGTCTTCTTCTCAGGCACAACAATAGATTTTCCATCCTTCTTGAAGTTACCTTTTTCTTGAAACTGGTGGTCTAATTGACCATCAACACTGGATGCTCCTTCTTTATGTCTACTTCGGCAGTCTTTAGCATGGCTGCGAGTTAAGTGAGTGACTTGTTCGCACCACTCATATTGTAGTTAATCCCTTTATAGCTTGGTGGAAGCAATCATAGAACCCTATCCATCGTTAGATCAGGTGGAATCTCACATCCTAGTGTCTCAAGACGTTGAGCGTAGCCCGTCATCTTAATGACATGCTCATTCACAGAGCTATGCTCCTCCATCTTTGCGCTAAAGAACTTAACGGAGATCTCATATCTCTCGGCATGGATTTGGTACCCAAACATAGTTTTGATTTCCTCCACCATAACATCAAAATTACTAAGTTCAAAACGTTTTTGGAGTTTAGGCTCCATGGATTGGAGGATCGCACACTACACAAGAGTGTAGTCATAAAACTTCATGCCATACACATTATTCTCTTCCTGAGGAGCATCATCTGCTGGGGCGTCACCTAACGGACCGTCTAGCACATAAGACATTTTTATGCCTGCGAGTATAATCCTTATGTTGTGGTGCCAGTTGGTGAAGTTAGACCCATTGTCTTGCAGCTTTTCTTTCTTTAGAAATGCATTAAAATTGAACGCAAGGGGTGCCATGATCTACAATATATTTGCAAATACTATTTAGACTAGGTTTATAAAAGATAGAGTTCAAGTTAATTCAAAATTCACTATGAGAACTCCCACTCAAAAATGGCATCTCTCTAGTCATTTTTAGTGATTACACAAACCAAATTCACTACACCACGATCGATCAACACGTGTGGTGACGCAGCTTGAATGGTGAGCATCATATGGACATCATATCATTCATATGTCTCGTGCTTTACCTTTTGGTTCATCTTTTGAGGCCATGTCTGTACATGCTAGGCTCTCCAAGTAAGAACCTTAGTAGTCGCGTGTGTAAAACTGTCTTACACCTGTTGTATACGAACATAGAATTTATCACACCCAATCAACACGTGGTGCTTCAAAACGACGAACTTTTTTAACGATGCATACTAAGGAAGAACATATTATTACCTTGATATTTAGTGGGAGGGATCATCTTATAATGCTACCTTGGTGATCAAATACAACCTAGGTGATCAAATCAAAGCAATATAAGATGCATCAAAGGATAAACATCACATGCATAAATAATGTGATATAATATGACCCTTCTCGCATTCGATCTCCATCTTGTGTGTTATGGTATGATATCCATCATCCCATCGGCATGTCACCATGGTCCATGGTGTCACCATCATGGTTGTTCTCCACTAATCTAAAATACATGCATTTCCATTTCCGGCACGCATGCCATAAAAACAAAAAGACAACCATATGGCTCCTGCCGGTTGTTTCAACTTACGATAAAACACATTGCATACAACAATTTTTTATCAATGACCATATCACATCACATGCACTATAAAAACAAGTTAGATGCCTCTAATTTATTTTTGCATATTTTACGCGACTGTGGGATTTCTAGGAAAGAACCATTCTACCTACGAACTTCAACCACAACAGTGATAACCAAGTTATTAGCAGACCGTTGTAAATCACATATTAACTATAGTGGGAGAGACAGACACAACCGATAACCAGTTATGCAAAACTAGTTGCATGTCAAGCATGGAACAGGTCTCATGTGCGATGATACATAGGAAACGTATCTATAATTTTTGATGCTCCATGCTTGTTTAGTATCTACTTTGCTTTGCTTTGTCTACACTTTGAGGTGTTTTTTACATGTTTTCTAGTACTAACCTATTAACAAGTTGCCACAGTGACAATTCCTGTTTTCTGCTGTTTTTGGTTCCAGAAAAGCTAGTAAAGAAATATTCTCGGAATTGGACGGAACAAACGTCAAAGTCAATTACTTTTCGTGGGGAACAATAAGTTCAGAGGGGAGACGGAGAGGCGTGCCAGGGCAGCCACACCCCCCCTAGGCGCGGGTGGGCCTTGCCCCGCTCCTAGGCAGGGTGTGGGGCCCCTGGCCACCGCCTCGGCCTCCCCCTTCGCCTATAAGAAGCCCCCGATGCAGAAACCCTAAGTACCCGATCAATATTCCACGAAACCTTCTCTAGCCGCCTCCACCGTCGTCCCTAGATTAGGGGGATCTGAAGTTCTCCCCAGCACCATGCGTGAGTAGTTCCACCTTGGACTATAGGTCCATGTAGTAGCTAGATGGTTGTATATCCTCCTTTGTGCTTTCATGTATAGATCTTGTGAGCTCCGATCATGATCAAGATCTAATATATTTGTAATCATGCATGTTGTGTTTGCGGGGATCCGATGGATATTGAGATTATTATGTTGGTTTGATTAATGGTTTTGTCTTTATGATTCTATAATGTCTGTGTTGTTTGTGATCTTGCATTCTCTCCATTGTTAGTAGCTATCTTGGCCAAGTAGTTGTCAGTGACTCCAAGAGGGAGTATTTATGCTCGATAGTGGATTCATGCCTCTAATTTCCAAGGGAAGTGACATAAATCTCTTCGGTTGTAGATGTGCTATTGCTACTAGGGAGAAAACAATGGTCTCTTGTTCAAGGAACATGTGGACTGTTTACCTTACACACTCTGCTTAAAGCAGTTGTCTATTACTTGCAACTTAATACTGGAGGGGGTTCGGATGATAACCTTAAGGTGGACTTCTAGTCATAGATGCAGTTGGATGGCGGTCTATGTATATTGTTGTATTGCCCAATCGAATCTCATAGGATCTGTCTAACTACTAATTGCATTGCTATGCCTTGCTCAGTTCCTGTCAATTGCCCCGCTATAATTTTTTTACCCTTCATGCCATGTTGTTTATCTAAGGAGAGCACCTCTAGTGAACTATGGACCCCGGTCCAATCT
The DNA here is from genome assembly GCA_916181665.1 of Avena sativa. Classification (NCBI taxonomy): domain Eukaryota; kingdom Viridiplantae; phylum Streptophyta; class Magnoliopsida; order Poales; family Poaceae; genus Avena; species Avena sativa. The sequence goes on from OV702281.1 coordinate 398,956,743, forward strand.
TTACCATTGATACATGTTCCACGGTTACTTGTTTACTTGTTGCAAACCATTACCTTCCACACCATACGTTTAATCCTTTGTTATAGCAAACCGGTGAGCTTGACAACCTCACTGTTCGTTGGGGCAAAGTCTTGAGTTTGTGTTGTGCAAGTCTCCGCGTTGCTTGCAACACCTGTGTGACGTTTCCTTCTTTGTTCTGGTTCGATAACCTTGGTCTCTAATGAGGGAAGACTTGTTGTTGTGCTTCTTCACACCTTGCTCTTGGGGTTCCCAACAGAGTCCACGTCAAGCACCAAGTTCTCTGGTGCCATCAAGGAGTCATCAACAAGTTTTCTGGCGCCGTTGTCGGGGAGGATAAGGACGTCTTCACTAGGGGAGTCCTTCACTTCCTTTCTCTTTACTTTTTTTAGTTTGCTTTGTTTCTTTTGCTTGGTTTTTTTGCCTCTTTTCAAAAAACTCAAAAAAATTAGTCTAGTTCGGTTTGCTTTCTTTATTCAAAAACACATAAATAATAATTAGTTCCTGCTCTAGTTGCTGGTATGTTATTGCCTAGCTTGGTCATGCTTTCTATCAATGGATGGTTTCTTTGAAACTAGTTCTTATTGGCAAGGTGGGTTCATGGAAGAACAAAAGTATTACTATAAGGAACACCGTTTGTCACAAAAATAGAAACACTTATGGGAACAAATTGATAAGTTGATTACTATTTCTAGAGACGTGTGCTCTACTTATAATGTTACTTATTGCTTTGATAAATCTTGTTGCTGTAGGAGGTATAAACACCTGCCTTTTCAATGTGAGTATAATGATAATGTTACCATATCTTCTTATGTTAAAGGAAGTTATGACTTTTATGATATGGAACAAATTGAAGAATTTATTGCTTTCAAAGGTGCATTTGAACTTGCTAGTTTGATTGAAAATACTGATGATGCACCTTATGAATGTGAGGTTTATGAGATACTTAAATTTTGCTTTGATAATTACAAGGAAGAAAATGGCTATATTCTTGAATATTTTAATAGATGCTTTCCACACATGGAAGAGACTAATGCCTTGCAGGAGCCTATGGAAGAAGAAATTGTTGAAACTAAAAGCTCATTAGATGAAAAAGAGGATGAGAGTGATGAACAAAAGGAGGAAGAATGGATCTACCCATGCCTACCTTCTAATGAGAGTAACTCTTTACCTCTTATATTATTTGATTGTCCCCCATGCTTACCAAAGGAGGATGAATTTTATGTTCCTGTGGATCCTTTTGAAATATCTACTTTGGGTAACAACTGTGAAGGTTTTAATCCCACTATTTTTGAGCTTGATAGAAATTATGTGTTTGTAGATCATGAAAAGCATGCTTTATGTGATAGATATATTGTTGAGTTTATTCATGATGCTACTGAAAATTATTATGGGAGAGGAAACTATGGTTGTAGAATTTTTCATGGTACTGAAACACCTCTCTATGTGCTGAAAGTTTTGAAATTACTCTTGTTTTATCTTCCTATGCCTGTCACTTTTTTCTTTGTGAATTTATTTGTGTACAAGATTCCGATGCATAGGAAGAGGGTTAGACTTAAATGTGTTTTTAATTTGCTTCTTGATGCTCTCTTTGACTTCAATTCATATTTCCTATGTGAGCATCTTCTCAAGCTTCTTGTGCCTAACTTAAAGGCGTTAAAGAAAAGTACTTGTTGGGAGATAACCCAAGAGTTTCCTTGAGTCTTGGAAGTTATTACTTCAGTAATGACCTCTCCTTATCCTTTTTGTTTGATTTTTGTGTCAAGAATGACCTCTAATGAGAGGGGAGTAAGATTTGGGGAGTTGTTGTCCCGAAACAGATTTCTGTCCTCTACCAAAAAAAATCGTGAGGAGTCTCTATTACTTGGATTAAACTGAAAATTTACGAATAAATCCCCTAGTATATTAGCTAACTTTTGTTCGTTCAACACTTTTTGATTTGAGCAACAGAATATGTTCGAAAAAATCGGTTTCTACCTGCTGGTCTGTTTTGATAGATTTCTGTCATTATTTGCATTTGCTTCTTATTGATTCCTTTTTGAGTCCTCTTTAGGTGAATTGAGCTTTTTGAAGGAGTTACTACAGTATCTTGTGTTTTTAGTGAAAATCCTTGCTGTTCCAAAGCTTTGCCAGAGGTCTAATATCTTTTGAATAAGCTAATATTGCTAATGAAGATTGTGTGAAGTTTTGTATGAAGGAAAAAAATTCAGGTGTAGAGAGAGAATGATGCAATGAGATGAAGAATGGACAAAAGCTCAAGCTTGTGGATTCCACCATGGTGTCACCCCAATAAATATCCAAGAGATACAAGCGTCAAAGCTTGGGGATGCCCAAGGCATCCCCTTCTTCATCAATAAAAAGCTCAGGTATGTCTAGACACTTCGTTTTTATTGTTTCATGCACAATTGTGTAGTTCTTGGAGCATCATAGTTTTCGTTTGATTTGCTTAGTTTGTTTGCTTTGCTTGAGTAGTTTGGACCCCCGTTCTCGCTGTGTTGTTTGCAAATAAGTTGCTTGGTGTTGGAAAGGAGTAGTAAGTTCTTGCTTGTAAGTGCAAGAGGAGCTTGCATTGACTGTGACTTAGACTTTAGCATGACATGCTAGGTGTTGTTTTGACCTTATGCTTAGTGATTATTGCGGTAGCATGTCTTGTTCCAAACAATTGGGATTGCTTAGTGCGCCTTGAAGAAATTATGCGTTGTTTTAGCATGCAAAAGCATAGTATTGTGGTATTCTCCTTTGATGCTTTGCTTGGGTTGACTTGGCAGATGCTCACACCATGTCATGACTCTCACAAGTCACCATTAGCCTCTATGATCATTTAGTCCTTGACTTGTAGTACCACTCTTTGCTTTGATTAGTAATGCTTTGTTGCACTGCATGATTTTGGCCATTATTGCTCTCTTAGTTGGTCGCTCCTAGTCTTTTGCTAGCCTCCACTTGTATGAGTAAGTTCTACTCATGCTTCCAACTCCCAAGAAACCAAGTTTTTCCAAAGTGTCCACTATAAACTCCTATGCATGGTGTGTTACACCATTCCAAGTATATTCTTGTTTTCAACTATCTTCCAATTAAAAACTATTTTGTTATGTGAAAACTTAGTGTAAAGCCCTCACAAACTTGATGGCACAATTTATATTCTTTGCCCCTAATAAACTTGAACCATTGTGTCATCTATGTTGTATATGCTTGCACTAAACCTTGGAATTAGCAGAACCATGCTGTCATGGGGAACGTTTTCAACATTGCACTTGTACTTTGTACTCAGTTGATATCATGCTCTTCTGTCTATGGATGTCACCGGTGTGAAATACAAAGGGAACTTCTAAGTCCATGGATTTTGTTCTGTGTTAGAGAAACGCCTGGGCTGCTAGCCTTGTAGCATCACCATAGTGACATCTATGAAGAATTATTCTTATAAAAAAGAGACACATTGAGAAAAGAGGAAAGAGATAAAAAAGCACCATATTCTCATGGTAAATAAGAAGATTGCTGAGATGCTCATTGTCTGCTTGCCTTGTCATTTTGGTTATGGGATAGCTCCTGTACCATGTGCAAGGGGTACCTCGTTGGCGGTTCTCTATGATATGCAAATACTTACAATGACAAGAGCTTACAGGTGACTGAAGTTGAGTAGCATGAGGTGTGGCCCTCGTATTCAAGGGACTTGAGATTGCCAACTTATACTTCGTCAAGCATATACTCCATCTTTGTTACTTTAACCTTAATCACTTCAAGATGCTTATGATAGGGGCAATGAGGGCTGAAAGCTAACAAGTACCATAATTTTTGGAAGCTCTTTTTGAAACTTGAAGTCTCTGCTTCCTTTATAAAAGTCTTTTTATTCCACCATTATATTGAGTCTCCACCTTCTACCTTTAGGCACCATTAAGAGAGCATAGTTGTCATTTTGTGTGTAGTGTTCCAAAGCTTATTGATTGATGCATATTGTGATATTACTTGTTCTTGTGCTACTTGTTTCTAGTCATCCTTGTGAAATTTGAAGGTTTCCTATGCATCTATTTGCTACTCTATGAGGGACAAGCTGATTACCACTATGCCATGTTTTCTGTATGTGAAACAAACAAACGTTCTTCAATGCATGTTATTCATGATCTTTGTTTGTAGCCTTTCATGTTGCATGCATAGTTACTATGTCCTATTGTTAGAACTCCATATTTCATGATCATGTTTAGAGTTCTTTGATCCCAGCTTTCAATTCTTGCAAATGGTTAGATCTTCATTGTGAAGGTGCATGTCACCTCAAAAATTATTCTTTTATCACTTACCTACTCGAGGACGAGCAGGAGTTAAGCTTGGGGATGCTTGATACGTCGGAAACGTATCTTTGTCTACACTTTGAGGTGCTTTTTACATGTTTTCTGGTACTAACCTTTTAACAAGTTGCCACAGTGCCAGTTGCCTGTTTTTGGCTGTTTTTGGTTCCAGAAAAGCTAGTAAAGAAATATTCTCGAAATTGGACGGGACAAACGTCAAAGTCAATTACTTTTCGTGGGGAACAAGAAGTCTAGAGGGGAGACGGAGAGGCGTGCCAGGGCAACCACACCCCCCCTAGGCACGGGTGGGCCCTACCCCGCGCCTAGGCAGGGTGTGGGGCCCCTGGCCACTGCCCCGGCCTCCCCCTTTGCCTATAAGAAGCCCCTGATGCAGAAAACCTAAGTACCCGATCAATATTCCACGAAACCTTCTCTAGCCGCCGCCATCGTTGTCCCTAGATCGGGGGGATCTGAAGTTCTTCCCGGCACCCTGCCGAAGGGGATATCATCCTGGAGGCCTTCTCTCCGGTATGATGCATGAGTAGTTCCACCTTGGACTATGGGTTCATGTAGTAGCTAGATGGTTGTATCTCCTCCTTTTTGCTTTCATGTATAGATCTTGTGAGCTCCGTTCATGATCAAGATCTAATCTATTTGTAATCATGCATGTTGTGTTTGCGGGGATCCGATGGATATTGAGATTATTATGTTTGTTTGATTAATGGTTTTGTCTTTATGATTCTATCATGTCTGTGTTGTTTGTGATCTTGCATGCTCTCTATTGTTAGTAGCTATGTTGGCCAAGTAGTTGCTAGTGACTCCAAGAGGGAGTATTTATGATCGATAGTGGGTTCATGCCTCTAGTTTCCAAGGGAAGTGACAGGAATCTCTTCGGTTGTAGATGTGTTGTTGCTACTAGGGAGAAAACAACGGTCTCTTGTTCATGGAACATGTGGACTGTTTACCTTACACACTTTGCTTAAAGAAGTTGCCTGTTGCTTGCAACTTAATACTGGAGGGGGTTCGGATGATAACCTGAAGGTGGACTTCTAGTCATAGATGCAGTTGGATGGCGGTCTATGTATATTGTTGTATTGCCTAATCGAATCTCATAGGATCTTTTTGACTAGTAATTGCATTGCTATGCCTTGCTCAGTTCCTGTCAATTGCCTCGCTGTAATTTGTTTACCCTTCATGCCATGTTGTTTATCTAAGGAGAGCACCTCTAGTGAACTATGGACCCCTGTCAAATCTTTACCATTGACACATGTTCCACTATTACTTGTTTACTTGCTGCAAACCATTAACTTCCACACCATACATTTAATCCTTTGTTATAGCAAACCAGTGATCTTAACAAACTCACTGTTCGTTGGGGAAAAGTCTTGAGTTTGTGTTGTGCAGGTATCCGCGTTGCTTGCAACACCTGTGTGACGTTTCCTTCCTCCTTCTGGTTCGATAACCTCGGTCTCTACTGAGGGAAGACTTGTTGTTGTGATGCTTCACACCTTGCTCTTGGGGTTCCCAACAGACTCCATGTCAAGCACCAAGTTCTCTGGTGCCATCAAGGAGTCATCATGCGAGGACATGCAAAGTTTGTTCGGGCTGCTTCATCCCACTATGCCAATATCCAAAGTAGACGAAAGTTTGCAATAACATGATCATCAAATCCCACATATCTATGTGTTCTAACTGTATAAATCATCTACGCATATACATACCTCTGATATCACTGATGGGGTTCGTTGCATAGAAAACAAAAAATTTATTATGATAGCAACTACCAAGATCGAATCTAGGCGACATTTGTAACTATTTCAGAATGACTCACCCTTGAAAACCGTAAGCGGGATAATTTTCTTGCAAACAAACATGGTTGTAGTATATGTACACGGCCATCCTCAAGGATGTGCAGACATCAGCGCCACAAAGGGGTAGCATCTCCGTAATCGGTCACATGTACGGTGTGGCGAAGACTTCCATCCCTTGCTCCAGCTGGGCATCAGAAGTAGGGGATCCTTGGGAACACCAACAACACTATGACATGGTAATGGTGATGGCAGGGAAGATCTTGAATAGGGCTTTGTCTAAGCACCATGCTCGTGGCAATGGATAAGGCTAGCAAGGGGAGGAAGATGCCAACCGAAGGGCATATGAGAAGGACAAGGAATGAGTGAGAAAGAGAGGATGTCCACCCCTCATTTTGGTGGAGGGGGGCAGCCCCTCCCTTGGCCGACGGCCAAAAGGGTGCCCCCTTCTCTACCCTCAACATGGCTAGTGGACTCTCCACTCAAAAAATGAAGAGACATTTTTTCCATTAAATATCCACTCAAAAATCAAGAGTCATTCCATTAAAACCATTTTTAATTAACTTTTTTTAATACCACTCATTTGATGAACACTTAATTTAATGGACACATTAAAAATTCAATCCCTTGCAATATTTCGATACACCGAAACTATTCCGGTAGATTCGTTAGAATAATTCCTACGATTTATAGTATTTTCTCCTGCGTTTCCTATCCACTCAAATACGTCGAGAATGCTGTGGACATGATTGATACTCTCTCCAATCAATAATCATTAGCGAGACTTGGAGATCCATAATGACTCCTACTAGTTTAAAGATAAACCAGTGATCGTGTGAAATTTTTTCGCAGTAACCAATTCCTTTTGTCTCGTGATATTTTACTTGTCCGAGATCCGATCATTTGGTACCATACATACCTAGCTCGATCTCATTATCGACAAGTACTCTTTTATTGTTCCCATGATAAAACATTCTTAGTGATCTTATCACTTCCTTGTAACTATGTTAATGTGATATCACCGAGAGGACCCTGAGTCTATATCTTCATCATCGGGATGGACAAATCCCACTCTTGATCCACGAACCTCTACTAACACTTTCCAAGTACCCTATGACATATTTATAATCACCATTTTACGGTGTGGCGTTTGGTGGAATCAAAGTACTCTTCCAGTGGTAGTGATTGACGTGATCTCATGGTCTAAGGACTAGAGTTACTTTGAATAAGATAGAAATATAAACTTGAGGACATGATCGTATTGCTAAATCTACTGTGGGTGAATGTTTATCATATCATTCTCTAATGACACGATCTTGTTATTAACAACATCCAATGTTCATGATCAAGAAACCTTGATCATCAATTAATCAACAAGCTAGTATGATGAGAGGCATTACTAGGAATCTTTTATTTTGTTTATAAACCACACATGTGTTAATGTTTCCTATTAACACAATTATAGCATGATAAATAAACATATATTATAAACGTGGAATAAAAATAAAAATAATTTATTATTGCCTCTCGGGTATATTCTTTTCAGAGAGTGTCGCCCTGGCCCTTCCAAGTTGATGGCTGTGAAATATAGCCATCCACACTCACATTTAAACTGGATATTATTCATACTTTTGATGAAATATCTCTCTAAACCTTTTAACTAATTCCTAATGATCAAAGGGTATGCAATCCTTTCTTGATATTTTCCCCACGCAGATAATGACGTATAATGATGGGAATCACAACATTAAAGTCAAAGATACGAGATTTCCAACACGTCAAAGAAACCAGGAGCCGTGAAGTGGATACAGAAGGCTTAACGACCAACTATACGTCGGGAATAATTTTCTGGCTGTATAGTTTCCATCGACTCTGTTAGGTCAAATAGAACAACTTTAGTGAAGGGACCCCTATATAAAGAGGCTTTCGGCGACGAGAAAACTCTATCCCTCTCGATCTTTCTCTTTTTGACCACAACTCTCCCTGCCACCAGAAGCCACCACGCTGCAGCAATAGATCAGATCTAATCTCCAAACCCTTCTCCACCACCATAGCCATATTCCACCACTTGTAATTGTAGATCTCTTCTCCAATTAGCGACATTGTAAGACTATTTGATATCAACCTTATGATCACTATTACAATGTTTATGATTGTTGATTTCATATCTATGTGTGAGTAATTCTCCTTGGGCTAAGGGCTTCGAACTACCCATGTAGCTTTTTGTGCATGTTATTTATCATAGACGGGACCATGTATTAGTTTGTATGAGATGATGATTTTTCACATCCCAAGATTTTTCGAATCTTGTAATGTGAAAAATAAATGAATAAAATAAAACTTTGTTGATTTTCAGGGTGAGAAGAAACTTTTTGAATCCATTTGGAAACTTTGAAAACCTATTTTGATCAAGATAAATCCTAAAGGGATTTAAAAAGATAAACATTTAATAAAGGAAAATAAAAATATTTGGATTTACTATTTTGGATCTTTTAAATAAAAAGATTTGTTTTCAAATGAAATAGAAGTTTTACAAATAAGGAATATTTTATAGAGCCAAACTAAAACTTGGCCAAGCCTTTGAAATAAAAATATTTCTATTTGATAAAAATAGTAAAGGTTTATTTAAATAAAGTAATAAGGATTTAATATCCAAGTTTTATAAATAAAGGTTTTATTATTTTAATTAACCATCAAAACTTATTTATTTAATTCAAATAAGTTTTCCAAGTATTTTGTATACTCAAATAAAACCTACTGATTTGGTTTTGTTATTGTTTTAGATTTCAAAATGGAGTTTTGGATAAATCAAAATCTATTTGATTTAATAACAATGGTCTATTTATTTAATTAAAAATGGACCCTAAAATAAAAATATTATTTTGATCTTGGACTTTGGTTTATGTTGTTAAACAGAACCAAATTCAATTGCATTGTTTGGTGAATGTTTGAACTAATTTGAATAATTGATTTGTTGTTTGAATTTCAAAATAGAAAATAGAATTGGAAAAAGAAAAATATTCAGGAAGAAAAAATAGAAACAGGCAGCAGCCCAGCCGGCCAGCCCACTAAGCCCAGTACCAGCCCACTCCCACTTCCTCAGCGAAACGTTTTCTCACTCACCAGACGACCCGTGAAGTGAATGACTGGTGGACCCTCCCCTCACTCCCTTTCTCACTGACCAGCCGACCCCACCTTCCTGTTCATCCTCCTCACCCGCCGCGACCTCTTCTCCCCTAAACCTCGTCGCCGTTTCTGTCAAATAACTGCGCACTTGATTCCTCTTAACCACGCGTTGAATCAGCCCCGTGACCGCGCGCATTTAAGCGTCCCTCTCCCCTCTCTGATCTCCCTCACACGCCAGACCTCCCCTGCCCCCAGGCTGCGACGAATCGAGCTGGCACTCCCTCTGTTCCGACGACGCTCCGGTGCAAATTCCGGCAACCCAGCGCCGCCCCTTGCCTCATCGACCACGCACACATACTCCACACATCCTGGCGCATCTCCCCGTGCCACTAGTTCGCCCGCGAGTGCCCCGTAACGTCGGCTTTGTCAACCTCAACTCGCCACCGCCGTCTGCCGTTTCTTCGACGACCTCCCTCTGGTAAACCAGACTACCCCGACCCCTCTCAATCACGCACACATCATTGCCGTGTCTTTGCGCGTCTGACCGTGCGTTTCGTTTGTCTCCGAGTGATCCATAGCACCGTCCTCGATGACGACTGAGCGTGGCCGAGGCGCAGCTCCACTCCGGCGAGCAATCCACCTCATTCCCGTGCGCCCCTCGACGAGATACTGCCACGTTGAGCTTCCCCAGGCGTCTGCGAACACGGTGAGCATATTCTTTTCCTCCCTCGCTTCCTGTAGCATCGACTCCACCGTCGTCTGACCGTCGCCACCGCACGCAGCCGTCGAGCGCCGCCCGTCCTTGGTCTAGATGCTTTGAACCGTTAGATGCAAATCCTGCGGTTGTTTTAGGTTCACTTAAACGAAAGGGTATGCGACGATCTAAGCCGCACAGGCCCCTTTTAATACAACGGTCTGCAGCACATGATCCAGACGAACCGGTACCGCCCAATAGAAACATGACGCGTGGCCAGTTCTTGTTTAAAACAGAATTTGAAAATAGTTTTGAGTTGCAAATTGAAACCCTTGTAACTTTCGATCCACACGTCCAAAAATTGCAAACTTTATATCGTTGGAATCAGTGGAACAAGCCCTAGCCAACCATGCAATTTTTTTAGTAAAAAGTATCTGTTAGATTGTATGTTTTTGCAGAAACATTTGTATGCTTGTTTAGATTAGAAAAATTGTTCAAAAATGTTTTTGAGGTTAAAATCTTTGCAAATTAGTTTGTGGTGAACTTACTGACCCTAGGAACCAACCCATGGTTTTGAAAATGGATTTGGTGAAGTTTAGGATGGATTAATTGGTTTAGCCCATTTCTAGCCAAATAAAAATAATGGTTTTGTTATGAAAATGTTTTTGCAGTAAAAACGTTGGGAAAATGTTTTGGACCAAACCTACTGACCCTAAACACCAAGTTTTGAGAAAACAACAACTTATTTGGTGAACCACTTAAAGTTGTTGCTTTGATAAAAATATTTTTCCACCACATAAAATAATGAATGGATTTAAAAATGGTTTATGGACAAAACCCTTTGCCAATGACTTTGCCACTTTGGAAAATGACCACTTTGAACCTTACAAAGTTTACAAGCCTAGTGGAGACCACCTTTGCAAATAAAACTATCTTTTGCATGCTTGCATGCATGACTTAGATCCCATTGTTTTATGTGTGTGAATTGTTTGATTGATTATTGGTTTGGAATGATAGTTGATATTGTGTTTGCTTGATTGATTATAGTGAAGTTAGAAAAGTGTGAGACTAGCAAGATCAAGGAGTGAACCATCATTCCCTACCAAAAAGGCAAGTGACACTATCATCTAAAGTCCTACTATTTTCATTATACTTAGTCGATTTTGAAACATGCATGAAAAGAGTTTCTATACTTATGCTATGCTAAATCCTAATAGGATACCCTATACATTCCTTAGTGGAAACAATGTAGTTGTTACATGCTTAGCCATGCTATATTTTGAAAATAGATACATGTTGAGATTTTATGAAGTTGAGAAAAGGACTTCTGTTTTTATATAATAAAACAAGGACTCAATGAACCACCTGGGTGGACAAGGATACTTGAGTTTTGGAGAAGGTGGCAACAAAAGGAACCATGTCTATGGCACTCTTTGTGTTGTGCTCCAAAGGAAACCACCCAGGAAACTTAGAGATTGAACATGTTTCTCCAATTGTGGCTTTCGTGTGCAACCACATGCTATTTATGGCTCTGGCTTAGTCAACTACATTGGGAAGACCCATGCATTGTCTTCAGTTTACTAGACACGAGGACCTGGAATCCTACATGGGTACTGAAGACAAGCTAGCAATGGTGTATGGGAGTACCCTCTGGAAAGACTTCGTCACATTCTCAATCTGCCGGTACTCCATCTTGGTGAGCACCAATCCAGTGGCCACTGGTGGCAACAAGATGGGATTGTGACATGTGGGTAAAGTGTGCAACTTCTACAGAAGATAATAAAATCTAAGTACTTAGCCGTGTCCCCGTTTATGGACAATACTGAGCAACTAAAGTTTGAAGCTATGGGAAATCTCGACATTCTAATTTCTAAAAGAATTTTTTTTAAAGACTTGATGCACTTGGGGGTACCAAGGAGCTCAAGAGATTTTGATAAAACTTGATGCACTTGGGGTTACCAAGGAGCTCAAGAGATTTTGATAAAACTTGATGCACTTGGGGTTACCAAGGAGCTCAAGAGATTTTGATAAAACTTGATGCACTTGGGGTTACCAAGGAACTCAAGGGATTTTTGACAAGGACTTGAACACTTGGGAATTTACCAAGGAGTTCAAGGAATTTAGAGAAGGAGATTTGACAAAGGACCAAAACCATTTTGAAATGATAGGATAAATTTTGCTTCTGCAAATGAGCCTTAAACCCTACTTAGCCAAAAATGCATGTAATGATAGAATCCACTTATATTCCACATAGTAGTGAAACTTGCCAATACAATTCAAATGTATTGACCCTTGTGGCTGTAACTTGTAATGTTGCAGGTTTGATTGTTTTAGAGAAGATTGATTGATTGATTAGGATTACAAAGTCTACAACCAACATGTCCGCCTGTGGCACTTTTAAGATGAAGGACCCCATGCTTATAGTTATTCCGCTGCAATGTAATGTAATAGCCAAATGAGCTATGTGAGATGTAATAAAATTATGTTATTCCTGGTTATAAAATTTTATTATGACCTTTGTTTCTTGATATTACATCTTAACTGTGGATGCTAGCTATTGATCCAGGGACTAGCATTGTAAACACAGGGGACTCCACCTTATATTAAATAAAGGTTGGGACACTCCCTCTACATGATTATTGTACCCTCTCTTTCCTTAATCTAAGGACTTGTCAGGTACCCAAGACCCCAAGGATTGATCCAGGTATAGGGAGTGTGAGTAATGACTGTTCTGAGGGCTGGGAACCCCAGTGACAAAAGGGGTAGTATGGCTGTATGTGAGGGATATGGTTGGGATTAACAGTAACATCACTATGCATATCATTATCTCTCTTTCTACTATTAATGAGACTAGTAGGTTATTGCTATAAGCGGTTGCGAAGGCAATATCAATTATGGATGCACTGTCCACATATAATTATCTTGCTCTAACAATTACATGCATACTTTATTATTATCTTTTATTCCCATCAGATGTTTTGCATAGCTACTAGTGAAACCGAAAGCCCCAGTCCCTCTCTCTCTCCATTGTCAACAACAACAAAAAGATCGCAAACTCTTGGTCCGGTGAAAACACAAAAGGAATTCTAAAACTCCCTAAGGTCCGTTTAAGTAACTTCACTTTGCTTTCTACTTCTCGAGGATTCGAGAAACCTAGGTCTACTAGGTAAAAAACTATACTACATCCGTAATCCGGATCAAAGGTATCAACCATTTTTCTGGCGCTGTTGCCGGGGAAGCAATAGCTACCCTGCTAAGGTTAGTAAGAACCTTGCTAGTTTTAATTCTTGTTTTTAATTTTGTTAGTTTCCTTTCAGCCTTTATTTGAAAAACCAAAAAAATTAGTTAGTCTTTTAATTCTTGTTTTTACCATCATTAGTATTTGTTTAAGAAAATCCAAAACATAGGAAATATGGCTGAAAAGAAGCTTGGGAGTTTGCAACTCCCAATAATGATTATTTGTGTACTCCTATTACTCAGCCACCAATTACTACTGGAGATTATGAAATTAAGCCCCACTATTTAAGTTTGGTTCAACAGAATCAATTTAGAGGCTCTGCTGTTGAAGATGCAGGTATGGACTTAAATACTTTCACTAAAATATGTGACATGATGCGCATTAAAGATGTTGACACTGACGCGGTCAAGTTGCCCTTATTTCCTTTCTCTCTTAGAGGAAGAGAAAAATAATGGTTGCTATCTTTGCCTAGAAATACTATTCATCATGGGTGGAATGTACTTCTTTATTTATGACTAAATTCTTTCCACCTGCAAAGACTATGCAACTAAGATCTAATATTACTAGTTTTAGACAGGAAGAGCGTGAGCCACTAGGGCTTGCATGGGAGAGAATGAAAGAATGCATGAGAAACTGTCCCAGTCATGGGACGGAAGATTGGTCAATTCTCCATTTATTTTACAATGCTCTTAACCCTGTGTCTAAGTCTATGCTTGATACTGCAGCTAGAGTAACATTTATGGGTAAACAAATTACCGAAGCAAAGCAGTTGCTAGACAATATGCAAGACAACCATGCCCAATGGCATGTGGAAAGATCAAACACGAAGAAGGTGAACTCCGTCACACCTCAAGAAAATGAAGAACTCAATTCTAAGTTGGATGAGCTCATATTATCCTTCAGAGGTAAGGAAACCAAGGTAAGAGCTACTCCCGAACAAAATATTGAAGAAATAGACTTCATAGCTCGTAATGATTATAACCCTGCTTGGAAGAAGAATTATAATCCAAATTTTCAGAAACACTATTCTAGTCCTGCAGGTAACTATAATAATAATATGGCAGCAAGTAATGGTAGTATCCAAGAAACTCGTAAATCTTTTATGGATTCACAAAATGAGCAAAATAATATCCTAGTTAAAATAATGGAGAACCATGATGCTATGCTTGGTAAATTATCTAACCAAGTTATAAGTTTGAGGAAAGATTTGCAGGCACTCCGAGAAAGAACAAGGATTGTTGAGGCACAGCTAGGTAAGATAATCGAGAGTCAAACTCTCATTCTAGCTAAATTTGCAGGTAAATCTAAGCCCATTCCAGTAGAAGAACTCAAGATGATAAGAACCCAAAGGGAACATCCTGAAGAACTTGACTATAGCAATGCTCCTTCACCAAATTAAACAGTTGAAGATCTTGTAAAAAGGATCAATACCAAGATTCTGGTAAGTGAAGGAAATGAGGAAGCCTTGTATCAACACTTCGTTAATCAGGTAGAAATAAAGGTACATGATCTTGAGGAAGAATATAAAAAAAATTGCTGAAAATTACCTGTTAAGCTTGATGATATATCTGAGCCTACTATTAAGATTAAAATTGGGACTAGTGAAATAGCTGCACTTTGTGATTTAGGTGCAAGTGTTTCAACAATTCCAAAGAGTTGTTTTAATAAGTTAAATCTTGGATCTTTTGAAATCACTGAGTTAAAATTACATCTAGCAGATTCTACCTACAAACAAGTAGTAGGAATTAAAGAGAATACCTTAGTATATATTAAAGGTTGTCCTGTTCTTATTGATTTTGTTATTGTTGACATCCCTGAAGATACTACTGCTCATATCATATTAGGTTGTCCTTTCTTAAAAACTATTAAGGCTTTGATTAATCTGCATGAAGGGAACGTGAAGCTCCAACTGCCTTCGTGGGATCCTTTTGTTATTCATTTTCCTAGGAAAAAGAAATCCAAGAAAGATGAGAAGAAGTGTTGGAGATATGCCCAAGAGGCAATAATAAAGTGGTTATTATCATATCTTCATACTTATGATAAATGTTTACATACCATGCTATAATTGTATTAATCAGAAACATTAATACTTGTGTGATTTGTAAACATAAAAGAGTCCCTAGTAAAGCCTCTTGTTAAACTAGCTTGTTGGTTAATATATGATCATGGTTTCCTGATCATGAACATAGAGATGTTATTAACAACAGGGTCATATCATTAGGAGAATGATGTGATGGACATACTCCTATAGTTAAGCATAGCATAAAGATCAAGTCATTTAATATAGTTCATTTGCTATAAGCTTTCTGATACATAGTAACCTAATTCCTTCGACCATGAGATCATGCTTATCACCATCACCGGAAGGATGCTTTGATGACTCAAACACCACACCGTAACTGGGTGGCTATAAAGATGGCATTGAGTGTTCGGAAAGTATGGGTTGAGACACATGGATCAAGAGTGGGATTTGTCCATCCATATGACGGATAGATATACTCTGGGCCCTCTCGGTGGAATGTCATCCAATTAGCTTGCAAGCATGTGACTGGCTCACAAGGGATCACATATCACGGGAACGAGAAAAGAGTACTTATCAGTAACGAGGTTGAACTAGGTATCCAGAGATACCGACAATCAAAACCTCGGATAAGTAAACTATCGTGAGACAAAGGGAAATTGGTATCGTATGTAAGTGGTTCATTCGATCGCAAAGTAATCGTAGAAATATGTGGGAGCCATATGAATTTCCAGATTCCTCTATTGGTTATTGATCGGAGAAGTGTCTTGATCATGTCTGCATAATTCACGAACCGTAGGGAGACACACTTAAGGATTCGATGTTGTTGAGTAGTTATGGAATGATGAGTAAGATACCGAATGTTGTCCGGAGTCTCGGATGGGATCCGGGATATCACGAGGAGATCCGGAATGGTCCGGAGAATAAGATTCATATAAGGAAAGTCCTGTTTCGAGGTTGGAGAATGGTTCCGGTGTTTTCATCGGGAATGTTCTAGAAGGTTCCGGAATGTCCGGCACTCCGGAGGGTAAGGGTACATGAATTTGTTATAACAAGTTGGAATGATTGCATCATGTACTAGGTGTCATCGCTGAACAAAATAAAGGGTTTAATCAAATCCTAGTTTGAAAAGTCAAACGCTAATTTGAAAAGTCAAACGGCTATTTTGTGAGGTGGAGGGAGAGAAGGAAACCTGGGAAGAGAAGGTTTCCCTTCTCTCCTCCAAACCGCCGGCCAGCAAGGGAGTTGGGGGAGGACTCGGCTAGCCCTAGCCGCCCCTCCCACCTATAAAAGAAAGGGAGGGGGCGCCCCCTCTCCCTACACCTTGTCCCTTAGTCGGCGCCCCTCTAAACCCTGGGCCAGCCGCCGCCCCCCCTTCTAGATGCGGCTGCCCTGGATCTCCTCTAAACCGCCGTCTAGCTAATCCCTAGCTGCTGGTTGCTCTAAACCCCTTGGTGCCTCTAAACCCTAGATCGCCAAGGCCTCTCTCATAGTCCACCATACTCACTCCGGCTTAAGGCGAAGCCCTGCGAGATCTCTCCTCTACTTCCGGTACCACGCCGTCGTGCTGCCGGAATCACGAGGAGAGTGCTACAACTTCCGCTGCCTGCTGGAACAAGGGAGAGGAAGGTCTTCATCGAGTACCGAACGTGTGACCGACTACGTAAGCGCTGTCGGAACGCAGCGCCGAAAGGATCGTCTACGCGATCTTGAGATCGGAAGTGTACGACTACATCACCCACGAGAATCTACTCTCGTTAACCGCTTTGGAATCTTCGAGGGCGAGTTCCTCTATCGACTCATTGCTACAATCTAGTAGATAGATCTTGGCTTGTTTGTTTGTATGCGGTAGAAATTTTTTGTTTTCCATGCTACGAACCCCTTCAGTGGTATCAGAGCCGTGTCTATATGTAGATCTGTTGCAC
Source organism: Avena sativa (assembly GCA_916181665.1). Taxonomy (NCBI): domain Eukaryota; kingdom Viridiplantae; phylum Streptophyta; class Magnoliopsida; order Poales; family Poaceae; genus Avena; species Avena sativa. The sequence goes on from OV702281.1 coordinate 398,973,849, forward strand.
GAGTAGAACACAATGGTCATTGTGGGTGTTGATGCTTTTGTTGTCGATTGCTTTTTGTGTACTTTGCATCTTGCGGGATGGTGGGATGAAGCGGCCCGGGCTAACCTTACATGACATCGTTCATGAGAATTGCTCCACGCTTGACATGCAACTTGTATTGCATAAGTGGCTTTGCGGGTGCCTGTTTCTCCCAACATAGCTAAGATTCAATTTACAATGGGTGATTGATAATACTAGTATCAATGTTGTGGTTCTTGTTCGTAAGTTAGAACGACACTTATTGAAAGCCCCAAACCACGTAAAATATGCAAAGAAAATTAGAGGCGTCTAACTTTGTTTTGCAGGGGTGTGCTGTGATATGATATGGTGTGGCATCCCGCAAAAAACCACTACTAGAAAATCGCGTTGTTTTTGTGCATTGCATCATCATGACCGCATGCTCATGTCATCATGCCACATTGCATTTGAGCATCGTCATCATCCTGCATGGTTTTTGTCTAAACTATTTTCGAAACGCCTAGTTTTGTTTTCTAAATATTCCTGTCTTTATTCAAATTAAAACCCGGGTCTCCGGATTATTTTGTTTCGTCTATCAACGGATTTCAAATGCCCCGTTTTAAATAATAAAACTTTTATTTTATTTTTAGGAGGCAGTCTGCCAGGCCCGAAAGCCCGGCCGGCCACCTCCAAGCCCTAAACTAAAACCTAGTCTAATCCTAAAACTACCCAATCCTATTCTACCCAGCCCCCTCCACCTCACCCCGACCAACCACAGCTTGCCACCTCACCGTTCCCTCCACCTCATCACTCGACACAGCCACCTCACCAATCCCAGCCGCCACCCCGCCCGCGTCCCTGGGCCCCACCCGACGCAACACCCCACCCCTGCCCAACACCACACACACACACTGCCACCACGGGCCACTCCCCACCTGCCTCCCGCTGGCCCCACCCGCAGCCACTCACACCCTCACTCACGCACACCCCACCTTCCCCAGGTCCCACCTTGCCCACCAACTCCCGTCCCCCCGACCCTGTGCGCTCGCCTCTCTCCTCCCGCAAGTTTTCCTCCCCACCGCCGCCGCTTTCTCTCTGGCGCCCTCCCCACGCCTCCTCTGCTCTCGTCTCTCCCTCAGAATCCGCCACCAACCGCCGCCCCTGGCCTCTCTCCTCGCGCCGGCCCCATCGTCCTCCTCCCCGTCGTCATCTCGCCCCGCTCGCCCTGCCACCACGGCCTCCCCGCCCCGCCGCTCGAGCTCACCGCCCCGCCACCGGACCCGTCCTCCGCCCCTCCCCCGACGTCCTCTCCTCTCTCTGGCCTCCTCGGCGCCCCTCCGTCGAGCCCTGCTACCCGGCGTCTTCCGCGACCTGAGGAGGCCTCTGCCTCGCCGCCACCGTCCTGGCAGCGTGACGCCGCACGACGTCGTTCGCCTCTTCCCCTCGCCAGCGTCCTGCGGCAAGCCCTCTAGTCGTCCGTGACCTCCTCTTCGCGGAGTCCGTCCGCTCCTCCCAGGCCGGCTGACTGCAGGAGCTCCTCGCCATACAGCAGCGCCGCCCGCTGCCGGTCTGCCCGTTCTGCGGCCTCATCCTCTGCAGCTCGCCTTGGCGCCTCCTTACCCCATGCCCGGTCCACCTGGACGCCCCGAGAGAGCGCCGACCATGTACCTAGGCTGAGATGGCTGCCGAGCCCGCGCCTCGAGCTTCTCCTCACCGGCTGCTGTTCCTTGGCATCCTCCCCGACCTTCTATGGTTGCCTCCCTGTCATTTCTACTCTATGTGTATGCGCGTGGGTAGCAAGTAGCAACCGCAGCACAACGTGTCCTCGATGGCCATGTTCAATTCGCGTGGTTCCTGTTGCTGCGTCCTTTAACTTCTCAAGTCCTTCATCAAGTCTGGCACATACAAGATCAGCACAGTCAAGGCCGCGGTACCCTAGAGTGTTGCCTCAGGTCCACGACAAGATCTTCTACACGAACACCGAACATCTTAGAAACAGAACCGAAGACCGCGGAGCACCAAGTTCTCCGACACGAAACACCAAAATCTCCCAGTGCCGAGACCCGAGTCCGACACCGACAATCAAAACCGCGGAACCGACAAGTTTGCCTACCCGGACACCGTGCGACAAGATCTTCTCGGACCCGAGGATCATCAAGACTTCCGCTCGGCAACGCCAAGTACTCCTTCCTGGCTTCGAAGCCCGACCCCATGGACCGACATGATCTCCTTCACGGATACGACCAGTACTTCCTCGAGGACGCCAAGTACTTCACCCCGGACATCGAGACCCTGAACGATAGGTTCTCCTTCTCGGAAGCATTGACGCTCGTGCGACAAGATCTACTTCCCAGATTCGAAGACCCCGGTACCCGATCTACTCAAGTCCGCCATCGCGAGTCCGAACTTCATCGTTTCCTCTCTCGAACCCTGAGACCGAACCCCGAACCACCGGAACCAAGATCTTCCGAACCCAGATGTGTGACCCTTTATCCGAGACCCCTATTTTTATAATATGATATTGATCACCTGTCGCATATTAAATTGATCATGCATGCATATTTGTGTGGTTTGGGGGCCTTATGCCGATTCACCTTATAATTAAATATGGGATCCATATGCGGGCAAATCTAGTCTTATAGTGGTCCCATTTAAATTTGTGTAGTGAACCGGTGCTATCTTTTGCCATGTCAATACAACATTTAAATTGCAGGGTATCTAAACAACATAAACCACCTACTTAATTGTCGGGACTTCGGTTCCACTTAATATTGCCTAATTGCATCGCACCTTTGCCATGTCATACATCATACATGCATCATGCCCGATCTTCTGCCGTAGTATTAAATAGTGCATTCGGTGTTTCTTCTAGTGTTTTGGTTCTTCACGGATAAGGCCGTTGAGTTGATGCGAGTGTCGACCCGATCTTCGGATGAATCTTCGGCAATGTTTTCAGGCGAGCACCTCCCCCTTTCTACCTATCTTACTTTTATAGTATTTATTCCCTCCTGTTGACCTATTGCTATCTGTGATGCGTTGCTCTAGTTTTCGTACCCGTGATATCCCTTGCAGCCTTATATTGCCTTGGACACATCCTATTACCTGTTGATTGGTAGATAGTTGGACTTGCGCGTCGTAGTCGCTTGCTCAAGTGCTGTTGCGTGTCGTCCAGTACCACAGTTGTTGGAGTATTGCCACATGTTTAATGTTGGAGATGATCATGGCTTTAATTATCGTTTAATTCAATTATCGTTTAATAACTAAAATTGAAGTAGGTAAATGCAGAGGCACAGGTGGGCAATAGATGTTATTTGGTTGTTAACCGTCCACTTGTGTCCCGTAGGACCCCGAGTACTTGATACATGTTCCTTGAATATTCGCGCTATCCACATCCAGGAGGCTTATGGGACCCCCCTGAGCCAGAGGTTGATTCATTCTTATTTCTTGGGGCCACAAACTAGTTTGAGGTTTTATTTACTATCCTGTACTTATGCCATGCTTTACTGCTTTATGTAAAATTGTGCGAGGTACTGCACCTGTACTGTTTAGGTTAGCGGAGTGTTTTCGCGGTATCGACAAGCCCAGTCACATTTTCGGGTTCCCAGTCGTTTACAGCCACTGGCGCAAACCTTGAGTCCGTCTCGGAGTCGGCTAACTTCGTTGCGGGTGTACTCAATGGGGTGGCCCCCTGAAATAATTCTGAATCCTGTGATTGCTTTGTCGTGAAAGCCTCATTGGGTTTTGATTTGGTTTTTCCGAGGTTGATCGAGTGTGTGTTGCTATTTGTGCACCCCTGCAGGGTAAAACTTTCTGAAAGCCGTGTCCGCGGTTATGGACGACTTGGAGCACAGTATCTCGATCATAGACAACTATAACTAAAGTAGTGCTATAAATTTGACTTTATAATGACTAGTAATCAGCTTCACTATAATGGAATGGCTAAATAAAATTGCCAACAATTGCTTGTTTGGGTTGCCGCTTGCTACCATTGTACCTGACTAGTAAGTATTGCAACTATAACGGAATGGCTCAATAAAAGTACCAACAACTGCTGGGTTTGGGATATCTCATGCTAATTGTATCTGACTAGTAAGTGTTGCAACTACAACGGAATGGTTAACTAAAAGTGCCCACTGCTTATTATATCAGGACAACTATCTATACCTGACTAGTAATTGCTGCAACGATAACGGAATAAATAAAACTGCCAACTGTGTGAGTTCCTCGGTTGACTTCCTCGTTTGGTCTCGAGGGGGAAATACCTGGATGGGTATGTTTGGTGGTAGCATCAGGTTGGTTCCGAATAGGTCTTTCTTACCCCTCTCTGATAGATGCTAGTTGTATCGAGTCTCTATAGGTTGTTTAGTGCATGCTGCGCTGCCGCTTCATTCCACCATACCTATGTAGGCGAGGACCGCCGAATTCTAGTCTCGCCGTGTACTGGCCTCAGTACTGACCGCTCTCTCTTTTTCCTTTGCCCTTCGTCGGCACCCCTTTTGTTTAAGCAGGTTTTGAGATCGACGTCGTTAGCAGGGTTACCCTTCCGGCTTGGCCTGGGCAGGGTTATGGATGCCATTGGTTATTCTTCAGGGCTCTTAGCCCCATTTGCATCTTGTCCGTAGTCGGACGCTGTATCATTTTCAAGGTGATTTGGATCTTTGTATTGTATATCCGTTTTCCTGACTCTTTGAGTCGCTGTTGTATATATATGTTTTGTGGGTTCCATCGAGGACTATTGTGTAATGGTATTACTTCGTTTTCCACCCGCACGCAAGTGCCTGGTGGGCACCTTTGAATCGTTTCTATGCGGGTTTTTGGCGGGAAGCGCTGAAACTTGCATAGGGCCGATTCTGAGGGTGTTACAGAGTGGTATCAGAGCTCAGTAGTTGCGATACCCCACAAGTCCAGCCTGTAGGATAACCTAGCTAACGGCCGAAGTAGAGTGTCAAAACTATTTTTGCAAAGTCGGTTGGATAGTTCTGATTAGGTCTAATTTTACTCCTTACCCCTCTGCTGCTCTCCTCTCACCTCTGCGTGTTTTGAATCCGCTCCCTTGTCTCTCTTCGAGTCCAGGATTTCTCGTGGTTGGGTTTTCGTCGTACCTTCAGGGCTTCGCTTCCTCCTTTGGTAACGGTGTTGCTACATCTGGTCTTCATGCTATCCGAGGAATCCTTCGTCTGGTGGACTTCTCTTTGTTCCTTCTTGTACCTTCCGGTGCTTTCTGACGCGACGACATCATCTATGCCAGATACGATGCAGAGTCTGCATCACTCCTTTGTTCCTGAACCTCGATTGTCGAGATCTACAATCTGAATTCTGAGAGTTGGTTGCATAATTTCCTATTCATGTGCAGAGTAATGCTTTGGGTGCGCGATGGACTGATCACCATCCGACTACTCTTATCATTCGCTCTTGCACATTGAATGGTGAATCATTGCAGTTATACTCCTTCCGCGGAAGTTAGAGGTGGCTTTACCCTTTTGAGACCTTTACCTTCATCTTTGTTTCTCCGGAGTGATCTCTCGACGAATGGGGAACAATCCTTGTTGGTGGTGTCGCCATTTTCAAGCTGAGAAAGAACCATTGTTAGTGGTGTCGCGAGGATCTACACGAGGCGAGAAGACGCAGATCGCTGACCTTCCTTCCGGTACCATGAGGCGGATCTCGAGGGCGAGATCCATTGTTAGTGGTGTCGAATTGTGGCATCCCGCAAAAAACCACTACTAGAAAATCGCGTTGTTTTTGTGCATTGCATCATCATGACCGCATGCTCATGTCATCATGCCACATTGCATTTGAGCATCGTCATCATCCTGCATGGTTTTTGTCTAAACTATTTTCGAAACGCCTAGTTTTGTTTTCTAAATATTCCTGTCTTTATTCAAATTAAAACCCGGGTCTCCGGATTATTTTGTTTCGTCTATCAACGGATTTCAAATGCCCCGTTTTAAATAATAAAACTTTTATTTTATTTTTAGGAGGCAGTCTGCCAGGCCCGAAAGCCCGGCCGGCCACCTCCAAGCCCTAAACTAAAACCTAGTCTAATCCTAAAACTACCCAATCCTATTCTACCCAGCCCCCTCCACCTCACCCCGACCAACCACAGCTTGCCACCTCACCGTTCCCTCCACCTCATCACTCGACACAGCCACCTCACCAATCCCAGCCGCCACCCCGCCCGCGTCCCTGGGCCCCACCCGACGCAACACCCCACCCCTGCCCAACACCACACACACACACTGCCACCACGGGCCACTCCCCACCTGCCTCCCGCTGGCCCCACCCGCAGCCACTCACACCCTCACTCACGCACACCCCACCTTCCCCAGGTCCCACCTTGCCCACCAACTCCCGTCCCCCGACCCTGTGCGCTCGCCTCTCTCCTCCCGCAAGTTTTCCTCCCCACCGCCGCCGCTTTGTCTCTGGCGCCCTCCCCACGCCTCCTCTGCTCTCGTCTCTCCCTCAGAACCCGCCACCAACCGCCGCCCCTGGCCTCTCTCCTCGCGCCGGCCCCGTCGTCCTCCTCCCCGTCGCCATCTCGCCCCGCTCGCCCTGCCGCCACGGCCTCCCCGCCCCGCCGCTCGAGCTCACCGCCCCGCCACCGGACCCGTCCTCCGCCCCTCCCCCGACGTCCTCCCCTCTCTCTGGCCTCCCCGGCGCCCCTCCGTCGAGCCCTGCCACCCGGCGTCTTCCGCGACCTGAGGAGGCCTCTGCCTCGCCGCCACCGTCCTGGCAGCGTGACGCCGCATGACGTCGTTCGCCTCTTCCCCTCGCCAGCGTCCTGCGGCAAGCCCTCTGGTCGTCCGTGACCTCCTCTTCGCGGAGTCCGTCCACTCCTCCCAGGCCGGCTGACTGCAGGAGCTCCTCGCCATACAGCAGCGCCGCCCGCTGCCGGTCTGCCCGTTCTGCGGCCTCATCCTCTGCAGCTCGCCTTGGCGCCTCCTTACCCCATGCCCGGTCCACCTGGACGCCTCGAGAGAGCGCCGACCATGTACCTAGGCTGAGCTGGCTGCCGAGCCCGCGCCTCGAGCTTCTCCTCACCGGCTGCTGTTCCTTGGCATCCTCCCCGACCTTCTATGGTCGCCTCCCTGTCATTTCTACTCTATGTGTATGCGCGTGGGTAGCAAGTAGCAACCACAGCACAACGTGTCCTCGATGGCCATGTTCAATTCGCGTGGTTCCTGTTGCTGCGTCCTTTAACTTCTCAAGTCCTTCATCAAGTCTGGCACATACAAGATCAGCACAGTCAAGGCCGCGGTACCCTAGAGTGTTGCCTCAGGTCCACGACAAGATCTTCTACACGAACACCGAACATCTTAGAAACAGAACCGGAGACCGCGGAGCACCAAGTTCTCCGACACGAAACACCAAAATCTCCCAGTGCCGAGACCCGAGTCCGACACCGACAATCGAAACCGCGGAACCGACAAGTTCGCCTACCCGGACACCGTGCGACAAGATCTTCTCGGACCCGAGGATCATCAAGACTTCCGCTCGGCAACGCCAAGTACTCCTTCCTGGCTTCGAAGCCCAACCCCATGGACCGACATGATCTCCTTCACGGATACGACCAGTACTTCCTCGAGGACGCCAAGTACTTCACCCCGGACATCGAGACCCTGAACGACAGGTTCTCCTTCTCGGAATCATTGACGCTCGTGCGACAAGATCTACTTCCCAGATTCGAAGACCCCGGTACCCGATCTACTCAAGTCCGCCATCGCGAGTCCGAACTTCATCGTTTCCTCTCTCGAACCCTGAGACCGAACCCCGAACCACCGGAACCAAGATCTTCCGAACCCAGATGTGTGACCCTTTATCCGAGACCCCTATTTTTATAATATGATATTGATCACCTGTCGCATATTAAATTGATCATGCATGCATATTTGTGTGGTTTGGGGGCCTTATGCCGATTCACCTTATAATTAAATATGGGATCCATATGCGGGCAAATCTAGTCTTATAGTGGTCCCATTTAAATTTGTGTAGTGAACCGGTGCTATCTTTTGCCATGTCAATACAACATTTAAATTGCAGGGTATCTAAACAACATAAACCACCTACTTAATTGTCGGGACTTCGGTTCCACTTAATATTGCCTAATTGCATCGCACCTTTGCCATGTCATACATCATACATGCATCATGCCCGATCTTCTGCTGTAGTATTAAATAGTGCATTCGGTGTTTCTTCTAGTGTTTTGGTTCTTCGCGGATAAGGCCGTTGAGTTGATGCGAGTGTCGACCCGATCTTCGGATGAATCTTCGGCAATGTTTTCAGGCGAGCACCTCCCCCTTTCTACCTATCTTACTTTTATAGTATTTATTCCCTCCTGTTGACCTATTGCTATCTGTGATGCGTTGCTCTAGTTTTCGTACCCGTGATATCCCTTGCAGCCTTATATTGCCTTGGACACATCCTATTACCTGTTGATTGGTAGATAGTTGGACTTGCGCGTCGTAGTCGCTTGCTCAAGTGCTGTTGCGTGTCGTCCAGTACCACAGTTGTTGGAGTATTTCCGCATGTTTAATGTTGGAGATGATCATGGCTTTAATTATCGTTTAATTCAATTATCGTTTAATAACTAAAATTGAAGTAGGTAAATGCAGAGGCACAGGTGGGCAATAGATGTTATTTGGTTGTTAACCGTCCACTTGGGTCCCGTAGGACCCCGAGTACTTGATACCTGTTCCTTGAATATTCGCGCTATCCACATCCGGGAGGCTTATGGGACCCCCCTGAGCCAGAGCTTGATTCATTCTTATTTCTTGGGGCCACAAACTAGTTTGAGGTTTTATTTACTATCCTGTACTTATGCCATGCTTTACTGCTTTATGTAAAATTGTGCGAGGTACTGCACCTGTACTGTTTAGGTCAGCGGAGTGTTTTCGCGGTATCGACAAGCCCAGTCACATTTTCGGGTTCCCAGTCGTTTACAGCCACTGGCGCAAACCTTGAGTCCGTCTCGGAGTCGGCTAACTTCGTTGCAGGTGTACTCAATGGGGTGGCCCCCTGAAATAATTCTGAATCCTGTGATTGCTTTGTCGTGAAAGCCTCGTTGGGTTTTGATTTGGTTTTTCCGAGGTTGATCGAGTGTGTGTTGCTATTTGTGCACCCCTACAGGGTAAAACTTTCTGAAAGCCGTGTCCGCGGTTATGGACGACTTGGAGCACAGTATCTCGATCATAGACAACTATAACTAAAGTAGTGCTATAAATTTGACTTTATAATGACTAGTAATCAGCTTCACTATAATGGAATGGCTAAATAAAATTGCCAACAATTGCTTGTTTGGGTTGCCGCTTGCTACCATTGTACCTGACTAGTAAGTATTGCAACTATAACGGAATGGCTCAATAAAATTACCAACAACTGCTGGGTTTGGGATATCTCATGCTAATTGTATCTGACTAGTAAGTGTTGCAACTACAACGGAATGGTTAACTAAAAGTGCCCACTGCTTATTATATCAGGACAACTATCTATAACTGACTAGTAATTGCTGCAACGATAACGGAATAAATAAAACTGCCAACTGTGTGAGTTCCTCGGTTGACTTCCTCGTTTGGTCTCGAGGGGGAAATACCAGGATGGGTATGTTTGGTGGTAGCATCAGGTTGGTTCCGAATAGGTCTTTCTTACCCCTCTCTGATAGCCGCTAGTTGTATTGAGTCTCTATAGGTTGTTTAGTGCATGCTGCGCTGCCGCTTCAGTCCACCATACCTATGTAGGCGAGGACCGCCGAATTCTAGTCTCGCCGTGTACTGGCCTCAGTACTAACCGCTCTCTCTTTTTCCTTTGCCCTTCGTCGGCACCCCTTTTGTTTAAGCATGTTTTGAGATCGACGTCGTTAGCAGGGTTACCCTTCTGGCTTGGCCTGGGCAGGGTTATGGACGCCATTGGTTATTCTTCAGGGCTCTTAGCCCCATTTGCATCTTGTCCGTAGTCGGACGCTGTATCATTTTCAAGGCGATTTGGATCTTTGTATTGTATATCCGTTTTCCTGACTCTTTGAGTCGCTATTGTATATATATATGTTTTGTGGGTTCCATCGAGGACTATTGTGTAATGGTATTACTTCGTTTTCCACCCGCACGCAAGTGCCTGGTGGGCACCTTTGAATCGTTTCTATGCGGGTTTTTGGCGGGAAGCGCTGAAACTTGCATAGGGACGATTCTGAGGGTGTTACATATGGCCATGATTGTGATTATATTTGATGTATGCAATGTTCCTTATTGTAAGTTGGCAACCGGCAGGAGCCATATGGTTGTCTTTAAATTCTGTTAAGACCCGCGTGTCTATTCAAAGTAGTTGTAATAGTTGAAGTTAGTAGACGACAACCATGGAGCGGCGTCATTGACCTTGATGCAATGCCGGTGATGATGGAGATCATGTTCGTGCTTGAAGATGGAGATCGGAAGCACAAGAAGAAAGGCCATATCATATCTCATATTATGAATTGCATGTGATGTTAATCCTTTTATTCATCTTGTATTGCTTAGTTCACGACGGTAGCATTATAAGATGATCCCTCAAGCACACAATTTCATGTTTTAAAGTGTTCATCCTTAGTAAGCACTGTTGCTAAAGCTCGTTGTTTCGAAGCACCACGTGATGATCGGGTGTGTTAGATTCTGCGAGTGTATACAACGTGAGCAAGCCAGATTTGCTCATGCGGAAGCTAAGGTTTGATCTTGATGAGCCTAGCATGTACAGACATGGTCTCGGAACACGGATCACCGAAAGGTAAAGCATGAGTCATATAGTAGATATGATGAACATGTTGATTGTTCGTCATTGAAGCTACATCAACTCTCGTGATGATCGGTTTTGATGTGGTGGATTTGGTTCGTGTGATCACTAAAACAATGTGAGGGATATTGTTTTGAGTGGGAGTTCAACGACAATATGATTAAAATTTGAACACTATTTATCATAAATTAAATCAAAGTGAATTTGCATAGTTGCTGTAGTCATTGGCATCCGTTTACCACCTTGCGCTTAGTTTTAATTGAGATGATAGAACTATAGAATTCTGGTTAGTTACTTTACGAACTGGTATCGTATTGTTTTGAAGTGTTATTCTAAAGTTTAAAAGTCCTATTGCAAACTTTCAGTAAGTTCCGGTTACTCCATGAAGTTTAAATAATTGGTATTAAAACAAGAGTGACAATTCCAAGAGTTAGTGTATGAGTATCATGTTTGTCTCCATGATTCTTGATATTCAAAGGATTGTCTTAATATAAAGGTTATCTAGGATCTGAAAGAGTTGTTTCAGAAACCATGATGTGTGGAAGATATTGTGATATCTGAAACGAAGTTTTGGTTGCAACATGATAGAGTATAATATGGCAAAAGTCATGTTTTCATATACGGCGGGAACAAATTGTTCTAGCCGTATAGTTGCGACTTTATAGTTGCGTTTGACCACTTAAACACACGGAAAGGTACCCAAAACACCAAAAATTCAATCCCTTTTCTCTCTTCTACCTCCAAACTCTCTCAAAACCTAAAGGGATCTTCACCTCTACTCAATTTCGTTCGATTTCCTCGCACACAAGTGATCTACGGTATGTTTCTCCTATGATCCTCCAATTACTTTTCACAAATTCATCTCTGATATATTGTCATTATCAATATAGGGTGAGACTTATTTTGAACTAGTTTTCATGATTCTCTTGCCTAGATTATTATGTTGAGGAGATTATTTAGTGTGCTATGATGAGGAATATCCTATGCTTATTATTGTTGGATTAAAAAGTTTTATTCTTGTATTTTTTTTAGAAGATGAACACAAGGAGCCAAATGCGTGCTCTTGGCGCCGCTAGTTCTTCTCGGGCTGCAGATCAGGAACGCATGGGGATACGATTCAAGAATGAGTCCCACCGTGATTGTTTCGACAGGATCAAAAACCGAGAAGTGAATACAACCGAGTGGGCTTGTACCGTCATATTGAACCAACTCGGTATTTCTAATGTCTGTAATTTACTATGCAATAGATTTGGCCTGCAAAACTTTGTATTTCATGATGCACCTACCTATCACCGGTTAACTATTGAATCTTTAAGTTCATAGCAAAGCACCATTAAAACATGGCATGTAAAGGATAGGATTTCTTTCTGCCTTATGAACAACAATTATTCATTATCACTTGATGAATGGTGAAATTGTTTTGGTTTACCTAACAATGATACTAATGCTCTATGCGCATCTTTTACTGGCATAGAACCTTCCCCAGAACTCTACTATAATAGAATGAGCTTCACTTCTAGAGTCAGCAAAGGTAAAAATATTCAACATCCTGCTATTCGCTAATTGTTCTATGTTATTGCTAACACCTTGCAGGCGCATAATGAGTTTACAAGACTCAATGAGGAGGACATCTTAGTCCTCGCAAAAGCTGCTTTCAACAACAACAACTTGTCACTCCACTTGGGCGCAATTCTTATGCGCTACTTGGAGTACCAATCCTCCCAAAGCCCAGGACCAATCACACGTGGAGGCATCATCACCGTGCTTGACAATGCCCTAGGCATCGACCTAGGTGAGTTGCAACCGGTGTTAGGTGAGCAGCGTGTTGGTTTCTCTCCTTTAAAGGCTTGTGGAATGCTCAGTAGGAGAGGTGGTGTTTATTACCTGCTGAAAGGGCATTTATTGTCATAATCACTTTTGGTGTTCGGTAACAATAAGTTGATCATTTTACAGTTTGTTATTGTCCACATGTTGGTATTACCACAGATAAACATCACACACACTCTTGGGAAAAGACCACATACATTTGCCACTGTTCTGGAAACTCCAGACCGGAGTCTCCGTTCTGCCAAGACCGAAGTCTCCGGTGTGGTCCGGAGTTTCCGGTGCTGGCTCCGGTGGAGCCTCCCAGGACATGGCTGGGACATTCTGACTAGGGGTCTGGAGGCTGCACCGGAGATTACTCCGGAGTCTCCGGACTTTGGTCAGTCCGAAGTCTCCGGTGTTGGAAGGCCAGAGTCTCCGGTGTTGCTGGTGAAGAACTGGCCTGGGTCAGTCAGAAGGGCAGTCCGGAGACTGGTCCGGAGATTGGCCGGAGTCTCCGGTGTAGACCGGAGTCTCCGGTCTCCAGACTGGAGTCTCCGGTCTGACTTTTCTACAACGGTCAGAAAACGGTTCGTGGAGGGGGCTGTCTATAAATAGGGACCCTTATCTTCTTCCTCTAGTTGCTCGAGCTGCTCAAGAACACCAACACCATTAGAGCCACCAAATCCACAAGATCTCTTCATCCAACCATCCAAAGTCATTGATCTTTGGAGAATCGAAGGAGGAGGCCTTGATTCACATCTTCACCAAGAGAGATCTTCATTTCCCCCTCATTCACTTGAGGGCCCCCAAGCTCTAGTGTTTCTTTGGAAACCCTAACTTTGATTTGGTTCTTACAAGCTTGTCTTTGATTTGTCTTGACAGCTTGCTTGTATTTGGGAGCCTCCAATTTAGTTGTGGATGTGTGCCCCGAACTTGTTGTAAAGGTGCCGGCTTCCACCTCGAAGGTTGCCAATATAGTGGAAGGTGAATCGAGCCCATTGGGGTGAGGTTCATCGGAGAACAAGGGAGGCCTCTCGTGGCGTTGGTGGTTTGAAACCACCCCCTCTCCAAACGTAGACGTAGTTCCCCTCAAAAGGAAGGAACTACGGGAAACAAATCCTTGTGTCTCCGCGTCCACTCCCTTGGTTACTTCTATCCTTTACCACACTTTACTTGTTCTTGCTTAGTGTTGTGTTAGTTTGTGCTTGTTTGACATATAGGTAAATTCACCATAGTTGCATATTCTAGAGAATTTACCTTTCTTGTCAAACCCTAATTTGAAAAAGAGTAAAATTTGAAGTAGCACCTATTCACCACCCCCCTCTAGGTGCCCATACGATCCTTTCAATTGGTATCAGAGCCTCAGCTCTTTATTTGGGCTTTACCTCCTAAGAGAATATGGGTAGCCAAGAAGGGGATGGTGGTAGTGAGTCGACCCCGGTGACCATGGAAGATCTCAGAAACTTGGAAACAAGATTGAGCTCTTCCTTGGTCAACGAAGTCAAGAAGATGCTTGAGAAACTTCTTAAAGACAAAGATGGCTCATCACCCCCATCTCCTCAAGAGGATCTACCATCCGTTGTACCTAAAGGGAATACTCCGGTATCCCCCGAGGGTATGGTGGTAGGGGACAAACTAGACAACGCTAATTCCTCCACACGACTTGATGGGGGGAAGGGTGAGCACTGTGATTCTTGGTACTCTCCCGATCCTCCCATCCCTCACCCTCATGTGTACAATAGAGGTGACCCACCTAAGCTAGAAGAGTCTGCTACTTTTGCTCAATGGCAATCACTAATGAGAACTCATATGCGCAGCTCTTGCATTGAACTATGGAACAGCATCGAGCATGGACTCTTTATTGGGGATCCAAACAACTTGACAAGAAGAGAGATTGCCAATAGTAAACTCAATGCCACTGCTTTGCATATGATTCAACAAGGATTGGGAACAAAGAATTACCCACACATTGAGCACTTTAGCATTGCCAAGGAAGCTTGGGATGCTCTCACTGTGTTGTTTGTTGGCAATGAGAGTATGAGGAGGAACCGATATGATTGTCTAAGCAATGAAGCCGAAGGCTTCTACATGAAAGAAGGTGAAGATCATGAAGACATGTACCAAAGGCTCAAGACCACCGCCACCGCCTTTAGAAATGTGGGTGCCTCACATGTGGATGATGCATGGATAAAAAGGAAGTATGTGAGTGCACTCATGCGTTTTGAGCCCACCGACTTGAAGAGTCTACAAGGAATACACAACTACCATCTCATGACCTCAAATGAAGTTATGCAAGAGATGGCCGCTTTCAAGGTTGCCGCCAAGAATGCCAAAGATGCTCGTGCTCGTGCCCTTGGTATGAGCAATGTTGTCAATGTTGCATTAAAGGCCAAAGCTGTGGACCATGGGGATGAAGATGATAGTGATGAAGGGCCTTCCAGGGACCACCCCGATGAAGTCAAGATTGCTCATAGTCAATATATGGCTTTCTATGCAAAGAACTTTTGAAGACCCCGCCAAGGCCAAGATGGAAATGCAAAGAAAGAGCAACCCAAATGGGAAGAGAGAAACTACAACGAGATTGAGGACTTTCTTCAATTGCGGTGACCGCTATCACTTTTTAGCAAGTTGTCCCTATGAAAAGAGAGAAGATCATGGGGGTAAGCTTGTGTTGAAGAAGACCCTCAAGGCACCTTACAAGAAACCGTTCATCAAGAAGAATCCTATCAACAAGAAGTCGGGAGAAATTGTCTTGATCACTCATGAAGAATACTCCTCCGACAATGAAGATGATGAAGATGAGGAAGAGGAAACTTCACATGGTGTGGCTGCTCTAGCCACCACCTCTACTCCGACATTCTCACTCTTTGATTCTCCAAATGAGAACTCTCCCACCAAGAACGTCACTTGCCTTATGGCAAGAGGAACGGAGGTATCCTCATCATCCCACTCTACTCCCCTAGATAATGATGAACTTGATGATGAAATGTCTCTTGATGTTAAAAAGGAATTAATTGCTTTTGATGAGTTTATGACTAACCTAAAAGGAGATGCTAAGTTACACTTTGAAAACATTCTAGATCAACTTTCACATACTCAAGAGCTTCTAGATGTTAGATGTAAACTTGGGCATGAACACATGATTGAGCTAGAGGCTTTAAACAATGCTCTAGAAGAAGAACAAGAAACTAGGTTATCACTTGAGCTAAAACTTGAAGGGCTTGATGAGGCCAATGACAATATTGTTAACAATCTCATCAAAGAGCGTGATCATGCTATTGCAAAATACAAAAGTGCTAAAAAGGACAAGACTGGGTTTGGTGTGGTTCATGAAAAACTTGCCGAGGACTTTAGGTTGCTTAACAAGGCTCACAAAGCTTTGGAGAGTGAACTCTTGTCACTCACAAAGTCCCATGAAATGCATCAAACTCAATTGGCCAATATCCCTACACCTAGTAACTTCATTCCATCTAGTAGTACAACTATTCTTGAAGAGAATGCTAGGTTGAAGGGGGATCTTGCTAAGGCCACATTTCCAGAAGGCAACAAGTCTATTGATGATCTTTTGAGTAAGCAAAGGCCTAGTGGTGATAAAGGGGGCATTGGATTTGTCTCCAATTCTAAGAAGAAGAAGAACAACAAGAAGAAGAAGGTCAAGCCCACACAAGAAACTAACAAGGCCATTGTGGGTAGTAAGACCACAAGTGGTAAAACTATGTCTCATGATGACTTTGCGGGTAGTGCTAACCCTCACTATGTTCTAATGCGTGATCATTATGGTGAGGTGTATGCACAATATGTTGGCCCTTATGATGGATATATTGCTTGGTCTATTTGGGTTCCCAATACCCTTGTTGCTAACAAAAGAGGACCCATTGAAAAATGGGTACCTAAAAACTAGCTTGATATTTTTGTAGACTTATGCTTCCGGAGGGTCAAAATGGGTGATCGATAGTGGTTGCACAAGTCATATGACCAGAAGCTCATCTATTGTCAAGGACCTGGTGTCAAATGAAGATCAAATCACCATCACATATGCCGACAAGTCAAAGTCTAAGGTAATGGGTTTCGGCAAGGTAGTGGTGGCTCACGACATTACACTCGTGAACGTCATGCTTGTTGAAACCCTTGGATACAATTTACTTTCTGTCCGTGCTCTTGGAAATATGGGCTTTGCCGTCTTTATTGATGATGATATTGTGGTCCTCATGTGGAGCAAGTCTCTCAAGGTCGCTTTCGTTGGGTACGTCGAAAATGACTTGTATGTGGTGGACTTTTCGGGGCAAGCCACTGCAGGTCCGATGTGCTTATACGGAAAGGCCGATGTGGGTTGGATATGGCACCGCCGACTAGCCCATGTCAATATGAGAACTTTGCAAAGTCTCCATAAAGAGGGCCATATTGTTGGACTAAAAGAAAATGTTTCCTTTGCCAAAGATCGTGTTTGCAGGGCATGTGTTCTAGGGAAGATGCATGACGCTCCTCACAAGCCCACGAACCAAATCAAGTCTAACAAGATCTTGGAACTCCTCCATGTGGACCTATTTGGTCCTCCATCTCATGCAAGTATTGGAGGGAAGAAATATTGTTTGGTGATTGTTGATGACTTTTCAAGATACTCTTGGGTTTATTTCTTCAAGTTGAAGAGTGAAACTCAAAGGACTTTTATCGACTTCATCAACTTGGTTCAACGGCAACACAATGTCCCCGTGTTGATTATAAGAAGTGACAACGGCACTGAGTTCAAGAACTACACCTTGAATGATTTCCTTAGTGATGAGGGGATTAAACATCAATATTCCGCTGCATACACCCCTCAACAAAATGGTGTGGCCGGAAGGAAGAACCAGACTCTTATTGAGATGGCTAGGACCATGTTGGCGGAGTTTAAATCTCCATACAACTTCTGGGCCGAAGCCGTCTCCACCGCTTGCCATGCTTCAAACCGACTCTACCTCCGCAAGAAAATCAACAAGACTCCATATGAGATACTTACTGGTAACAAGACCAACATATCTTATTTCCGGGTGTTCAGTTGTAAGTGTTTCTATCTCATCAAAGGTGTTCGTTTGTCAAAATTCGAGTCTAAAGCATTAGAGGGTACTTTTGTTGGCTATGGTCTCGAATCTCACACTTATAGAATCTATGACAAGCTCTCCGGAGCCATCATAGAATCTTGTAGTGTGACCTTCGAAGAATATGATGGTCCCCAAGGGGGGCGTGTTGATGCTTGTGATGCAGATGATGAAATGCCTCAGTATGCCATAGGAAGAATGGGTGTGGGTTATATCCGCCCCGTTGAGGAACCCCTTATGGCGGATCGAGAATAACTATGCTCCACTTGAGTGGAGCCCTCATCTTCACAATCTCAACATGCTCCATCTACCGAAGAGGACATTGACTCAAGCCAAAGACAAGATGTGGACCCTCAACATAGTGATCAATGTGTGAACTCTAGTCAAAGGGAGCTTGGTCCATTCGATGGGTTGTCAAGTGGTGCCAAGTCAATTTGTCAAGGAAGATCCATCCAAACTGTTTTGAGACAAGCTCAAATTGATGTTAGAAGAGCACTTGATCAAGACCAAGGTCAATCCTTGCCTCCCAATGTAGAGGATGACTCCAATGATGATCAAGGTCAAGTTGATGGTCAAGACGAGGATCAAAATGATGAAGAGGGTCCCCCAAGAAACAATGAGGAGATCCACGCTCGTCGCGAAGCTAGAAAAGAAAGAATGTTGGAATTAAGAGACCACACCTTCCAAAATGTTGTTGGAGATCTAAGGAAAGGAATTTCCACAAGAGCACAATTGAAGAGGTTCAGTGAACACCAAGCACACATCTCCATGATTGAACCAAAGAAAGTGTGGGAAGCTCTTGAAGATTCGGATTGGTTAGAAGCTATGCACAAAGAGCTCAACAACTTTGAGAGAAACAAAGTGTGGAAGTTAGTTGAGAAGCCAAAGGATTGCCGCAATGTTATTGGAACAAAGTGGATATTCAAGAACAAGCAAGATGAGCATGGAATTATAGTAAGGAACAAGGCTAGATTGGTTGCACAAGGGTATTCTCAAATTGAAGGCATTGATTATGGAGAGACTTATGCACCCGTGGCTCGCCTTGAGTCCATCCGTATCCTTCTTGCTTATGCGGCACATCATAACTTTAAGTTGCAACAAATGGATGTAGAAAGTGCATTTCTTTATGGTCCTTTAAATGAATTGGTATATGTTAAGCAACCCCCGGGATTTGAGGACCCCAACTTCCCAAACCATGTCTACAAACTTGACAAGGCGCTCTATGGGCTCAAGCAAGCCCCACGCACGTGGTATGAGCACCTTAGAGAGTTATTGTTTGACCTTGGCTTTGAGGTTGGGAAAATCGATCCCACTCTTTTTACTAAGCGGGTCAATGGGAGCTTTTTGTATGCCAAATATATGTTGATGATATTATCTTTGGCTCATCTAACAAAGCTTTTAATGATGAATTCTCAAAGCTTATGACTAGTAGGTTCCGGATGTCCTTGATGGGGGAGTTGAGAGTATTTCTTGGCTTTGAGATCAAGCAAATTAGAGGAGGGACATTCTTCAATCAAGCCAAGTATACTCAAGATATGCTCAAGAGATTCAAAATGCAAGATTTGAATGGAGCTCCTACTTCCATGGCTACAAAGACTCATCTAGAACAAAATCCAAATGGTAAAGATGTGGATCAAAAGGTATACCGGTCTATGATTGGTTCTTTGCTTTACCTTTGTGCATCTAGACCCGATATTGTGTTGAGTGTAGGTGTGTGTTCAAGATATCAAGCGGCTCCTAAAGAAAGCCATTTAATGGCGGTCAAGAGAATCTTTCGATATTTGGTTCATACCCCATTTTATGGTCTTTGGTATCCTCGAGGCTCAACATTTGCTCTTTGTGGATACACGGATTCGGATTGGGCAGGTGACAAGGATGATAGAAATCAACATCCGGGGCTTGCCAATTCCTTGGTAGGTCCTTGGTATGTTGGTCTTCCAAGAAGCAAAATTGTATATCTCTCTCCACCGCCGAAGCCAAGTATGTGGCAGCTGCTAGTGCGTGCACTCAATTTCTATGGATGAGGCAAACTTTAAAGGAATACGGTGTCCATTGTGACAAAGTGCCTCTTCTAGGTGACAATGAAAGTGCCATCAAGATTGCCTACAACTCGGTGGATCACACAAGGACAAAGCATATTGAGATTCGCCATCACTTCATTAGATATCATGTTGCTCGAGGTGATATTGATCTATCATATGTACCAACCAAAGATCAACTTGCCGATATCTTCACGAAGCCACTTGACGAAACAAGGTTTTTCTACTTGAGGAATGAACTAAATATCGTAGATTCAAGGAACTTGACTTGATGTTATTGCACTCTCACCTATGTTTCATCTCATATTTGGTCTAGGTGTAGGCATGGATTTAGGGGGAGTGCGATCCTAATTGGTTGGACCATCCCTCCCTCCATTATGCCCAAAGCAATCAAAATCATTCCTCTTAATATCATTTAGTGATATGTGAGCTTAATGATGAGTTTTGGTAATGGACCCAAGATATATCTTCGTGGTGCCAAGCCAAGTATACTCAAATATGGTGGCCTAGGCCACCGCCCTCTCTCATTTGAGAGGTTGGCACTTACTCATGTTCGTCATTTGCTTGATTTTAGTCTCTTGGAGCTTTTCTGATTATTTTCGAACTTCTATGGCTCTTATTGGTTCTTCACAGTTTGATGTCTCAACCCAAGCCATTTTCCTATCTTAAAAAAACCATCTATCTCTCATATATGTCCCCAAACACCTTTCCTGGATTTTTTGGTCGAGGAGGACCGGAGTCTCCGGTGTAGGCCGGAGTCTCCAGTGTAGACCGGAGTCTCCGGTCTGGACGGTTTCTGTCACTTAAATAAGGGGCATGGGGTGAACTGGAACAGCAGTTCCTCATTCTTCACCCCGTCCCCTACCTCCAAACCCGTCGCCTCCTCCTCCAAAAATCCTCCTCGGAGGTCAAGAAGCCCCCGGATCCGCCGTGCAGCCGGCCAACCTTCCCCTCTCCTTCATTAGGTCATTCCCACCGAAGGAATCGATCCCATGGACAGATCTGGTACCTCTCCTCTCCTTTTTACTCCTAGGGTTCATCCCTAGATGTGTTTTTGAGGATTGTTGCTGATTTGTCCATTGGAATCACTTGTTTGCTTGCACTCTAGTACTTTAGCCTTGTTGCATTGCCCGATCTATTAGATTCACCCTCACCAGCATCTCCCCATCGCATACCCGAGCCTCCTGACCGGAGACTCCGGACTTAGGTCCGGAGACTCCGGTCCAGGCCGGAGACTCCGGTATCTGGTGCGGAGACTCCGGTGTTGGGTGAATCAAAGTAGTCCAGAAATGCATCAAAGCTCTTGTACTGCATATTTGGGACATATATACTCATCTCCATGCTATCTCCCTCACTGTTGTTCACAGGTGATGGTTCTAGTCGCCCTCGTCGTACCAAGTCTAAGTCCCAAAGGGGCAATCCTCGCTATGATGAAGCTCAGGGTTAGTTTATCGTGCCTCCATCCAACCGGAGACAGCGGGCACATGATGCAGCTTACATGAAGAGGGATCAAGAGAGGGCTGAACGGGAGGAACGTGCAAAGAGAGCCAAGTATGACAACCTCCAGTCCCTAGCCAAGATGTCTAAAGAGGAGTACCGTGAGCTGAGGAAGACAGATTTCTATGCACTGCCTCGTACCAGTGATGACCCTCGTTTCTAGAGGAAAGAGCAGGGTGTGTTCATGAAGGATGTGTATGGTGTACTCACCAAATCACCTGTTTGCCCTCAGAAGTTCATGAACATTGAGCAAATGCGCCAGAGCCCTTATTTCAATGATGCCCTGTGGATCTGTGAGAAGCTGGGTCTCTACAACTTGATGGAGCTGCGCGAGGACTACAGTGTGCACCTTGTTCAACAGTTTTATGCCACAGTGGTGTTTGGGTCTAATCTTGACAGGACCATGGTGTGGATGACTGGCTCTACTCGCTGCACAGCTACCTTTCATGACTTTGCCAATGTCATCTTTGACACCTTTCACGGCGTATCTACTCCTGTGGGGCAGCGCATGCACGCAGCAGCCTTGGGTGAGAACAAGTTAAAGCTGGCACCTCTGTATGATGATGGTGTTGTGGGGGCCTCCAAGGGACTCAAAACCCTCTACAACCTTATGCTGAGGATTTTCCGTCACACTATTGCTCCCAGTGCTGGAAATGATGATGCTCTCAGGGGAGGACTTGTCAACCTCCTGTACCATACTCACCGGACCTTCAATGCTGGACCAGAGGTTGATGCTGCACCCATTGATGTCATGGACTTCATTTTCGAGGAGATGTTCCATGCCATTATTTTCAAGAAATCTCCTCCATATGCACCCTTGATTATGAGACTCATCAACTCCCAGCTGCATGATTCTCCACATGGCATACCACCACACCTCACTGTGCACACTCTGGTCTCTCTGCAGCAGAAGGGGCACATGGGGCCAGCTCCAAGGCGTCGATATGGAAATGATGATGATGAGGAGATTGAGACGGAGAGGGCTCCCTCTCCACCTAGAGTTCGGAGGAAGAATGCCTCCAGTGTCCCTATGCCTACCATGACTAGAGACTATGTGCACGAGAGGGTCAAGAAGGCCAACTTTTGGGATAGGACCCTTTGCTGCATGAACGTTGACATTCGCAAGCAGCAGCATGCATATTACCAAAGCAACCGCCGCATTGAGAAGCTACTCAAAGATATCAAGGACCAGGGTGCTGCTGATACTAAGGAAGGTGAAGATGAATACAATGATGAGCATGGGGCCCAGCAGACCACAGAGTCTGATCACACTCTCTCATTTGGGGCATGGAATGCCCAACAGGATAGTCTGGTGGATTGGAAGACGTTTGTTGATGTCACCTCTGGGTTTGGATACCAGGGTACTTCCTCTTCTCGCCCTCACGGCAAAGGGCCTGCTATCCCTGATGATGATGATGATGATGATGATGATGATGATGATGATGACTATGACCAGGATGAGGGTGACCAGGACGAGGATGACCAGGATGAGGATGAGGATGCCGAGGATGACGAGGATGACGATGACTACTGAGTTATTGGGGCGCTAGTATAGGTCTTTTCCCTTTTCGGCGTTTCTATGCCAAAGGGAGAGAAGACATTCTCATCGCTTTGCATGGGACTTGGGATTTGCGACCATCTGCCGTTATTTGCCTTTTATTTGGATATTCGAACTTGAACTTTATGTGTGTTATCTGTTGTTCTTATGTGTGTCTATGACTTTGTGCTTGTGTGCAACACCTATTGTAACTCATGTGATATCTATGTGTGCTATCGTTGATATTATCTTCCTTACATGATTTACTTCATTATCTTGCTGCACATAGTCAGGGGGAGCCACATTTATATGTTATTCCATGCAAATCACTTGTTGTCATCGAACACCAAAAAGGGGGAGATTGAAAGGGCATTTATTGTCATAATCACTTTTGGTGTTCCGTAACAACAAGTTGATCATTTTACAGTTTGTTATTGTCCACAGGTTGGTATTACCACAGATAAACATCGCACACACTCTTGGGAAAAGACCACATACATTTGCCACTGTTCTGGAAACTCCAGACCGGAGTCTCCAGTCTGCCAAGACTGGAGTCTCCGGTGTGGTTCGGAGTTTCCGGTGCTGGCTCCGGTGGAGCCTCCCAGGACATGGCTGGGACATTCTGACTAGGGGTCCGGAGGCTGCACCGGAGGTTACTCCGGAGTCTCCGGACTTTGGTCAGTCCGGAGTCCCCGGTGTTGGAAGGCCGGAGTCTCCGGTGTTGCTGGTGAAGAACTAGCCTGGGTCAGTCAGAAGGGCAGTCCGGAGACTGGTCCGAAGATTGGCCGGAGTCTTCGGTGTAGACCGGAGTCTCCAGTCTCCAGACCGGAGTCTCCGGTCTGACTTTTCTACAACGGTCAGAAAACGGTTCGTGGAGGGGGCTGTCTATAAATAGGGACCCTTATCTTCTTCCTCTAGTTGCTCGAGCTGCTCAAGAACACCAACACCATTAGAGCCACCAAATCCACAAGATCTCTTCATCCAACCATCCAAAGTCATTGATCTTTGGAGAATCGAAGGAGGAGGCCTTGATTCACATCTTCACCAAGAGAGATCTTCATTTCCCCCTCATTCACTTGAGGGCCCCCAAGCTCTAGTGTTTCTTTGGAAACCCTAACTTTGATTTGGTTCTTACAAGCTTGTCTTTGATTTGTCTTGACAGCTTGCTTGTATTTGTGAGCCTCCAATTCAGTTGTGGATGTGTGCCCCGAACTTGTTGTAAAGGTGCCGGCTTCCACCTCAAAGGTTGCCGATATAGTGGAAGGTGAATCGAGGCCGTTGGGGTGAGGTTCATCGGAGAACAAGGGAGGCCTCTCGTGGCGTTGGTGGTTTGAAACCACCCCCTCTCCAAACGTAGACGTACTTCCCCTCAAAAGGAAGGAACTATGGGAAACAAATCCTTGTGTCTCCGCGTCCACTCCCTTGGTTACTTCTATCCTTTACCGCACTTTACTTACTTGTTCTTGCTTAGTGTTGTGTTAGTTTATGCTTGTTTGACATATAGGTAAATTCACCATAGTTGCATATTCTAGAGAATTTACCTTTCTTGTCAAACCCTAATTTGAAAAAGAGTAAAATTTGAAGTAGCACCTATTCACCCCCCCTCTAGGTGCCCATACGATCCTTTCACCTGCATATTGCTGGAGCTGGGCGTCTCTACCCCGCTCCTATGCCTAATGGTATTTTCTCTATCGAGGAAGGATGCGTGCTTTATGACTTGCAGGTTGAGCAACACCAACCCGAGGAGGAGATTTCAGATGAGGATGAGGACCAAGAGGAGGAGCAAGAAATTCCTTATCAAGGGGAGCAGCCACCAAACCGGTTCACTACATATCAAGACTTCCAAGAACTTGGAGGGACTATGGAGGGGATGCATAATCTCTCCCTAAACCTCTGAGAAACAACAAGTAACTTATCAACTCAATTTGCGGACTGGAGTTACAACTTTTTCCCGCCACCACAATGAATGAAGGGCTTGCAAAAGCCTAAGCTTGGGGAGGTTATACTTTTTATTTGAGTTTATAAGCACTCGTGTTGTTTTCCCCAACACTTTATCTTTAGTTATTTTATTTTGTTTTTGATATTTTCAAGCCGAGCTTTGCCGCCAATTTTCTATTCTTTAAACTCCCCTTCTCAAAACCACAAAAAGATTTCTCCATTTATCTTTATTTTCCCTCTTTATTTTCTTTTCGCCTCGAGGTTCTCATGTATTTGCAGAAGAGTGACCGACTTCGAGTTTCCAAGAAACAAATAAAAAGGAAAGAGAGAAGTGGAACCAAACATGAGAGGTATGCCTTATAACTCCCCAATTTTAATGTTTGAGAAACCCATGCTAGTTAGTAGTAAATGTTAAGATGTTATATCAGTGGAGTGAGTCTCTATATTGTAGTAAAATTTTGTTTGCATGGGTATTTAGTTGAGTACGTTTTGTTCCAGCTCTTGTAGTTAACCAAGTCTTGCCTAAAAATTTGCTAAACAATTGAAATAAGAAAAGGTCTCACAATTGAAAGCTTGGGTGTTGTAGTGTTTAGTCTTGAAAGCTTATTCCTAGAGACACTCAACACCATAGAAAATAATGATCGACTTGATAGCTTTCTTTGAAAGGATTTGTTCAATTGAATTAACGTTTAGCGGTTTTGTGAGCATGCCAAAGTTTGACTTGTGAATCATAAGAATGATATAGCTTTATGTGTGTCAAACTTCATGGGATGCCAACAACTCTTCTAGCCTACGAACGATCTTCATGGAGGAAACCCCTAGATTTCGGCTATGAGTTAATTAATCATTTGTAGCAGCAATGCTATAATGGGTAAGATTCTTGGCACTCTTAGGTAGTTGTAAACATGATGGAATCACTCCTCTGGCTGATATGAGTAATTATTATGCAAAAGGAACAAAAACCTTAGTGATGCCACGAGTGTCCATCACAACCCGATAAACTAATGATTTTTTTGGCATTATTACTTAAGAACTAAAATTCTTGAAGGACAATGAATAGAAAAGTAGTGCTTGAAAAGTCTTGATCTATTGATGTGGGATTATTGAGATATTTTAGTGTATATGCTTTTCATGATGAATTCTCACACTCTTAATTTTATATAATTATACTTTATTGTTCAAAGGCAAGCTTATGAGTTGACTACATGACATGGAATAAAGTTTACTCATTTGAATCATCCATGCTTACAATAATTTTGCTGCGCTATAAGGATTCATGAAACCCGTATGATATGCTTGCCATTACTCTATCTATGCTGAAGTTTTTCAGATTAATAAAATGGAGGAAACATGACACTACCAATCATGAGTAAGATCATCATCTCGTTATTTCAGTTTAAATGCTGAGTTTCTTTTTGATTTTGGTTTTCTTGCTCGAGGACGATCAAGTTTAAGCTTGGGTGGTTTAAACTAGATATTATTCATACTTTTGATGAAATATCTCTCTAAACCCTTCTACTAATGCCTAATGATCAAAGGGGTATGCAATCCTTTCTTGCTATTTTTTCCTACACAGATAATGACGTATAATGATGGGAAACACAACATTAAATTCAAAGATACGAGATTGCCAAGATGTCAAAGAAACCAAGAGCCGCGAAATGGATCCAGAAGGCTTAACGACCAACTATACGACGGGAATAATTTTCCGGCCGTATAGTTCCGGCTGTATAGTTGCCATCGACTCTGTTAGGTCAAACATAACAACTTTCGTGAAGGAACCCCTATATAAAGAGGCTTCGGGCAACGAGAAAACTCTCTCCCTCTCGATCTCTCTCTTTTTGACCACAACTCTCCCTACCACCAGAAGCCACCACGCCGGAGGAATAGATCTAGATCTAATCTCCAAACCCTTCTCCACCACCAGAGCCATATTGCACCACTTGTAATAGTAGATCTCTTCTCCAATTAGCGACATTGTAAGACTATTTGCTACCAATCTTATGATCTCTATTACAATGTTTATGATTGTTGATTTCATCTCTATGTGTGAGTAATTCTCCTTGGGCTAAGGGCTTCGGCCTAGCCATGTAGCTTTTTGTGCATGTTATTTATCATAGATGGGATCATGTATTAGTTTGTATGACATGATGTCGTGGGAATTGTCACGGCAGATGCTGCAATCGGCAGTGAGTAGTAGAACGAGGGGCAAGGGCGGCCAGCCATCTGCGGTGTGAGATGAGGGCAAAGACCACAGGGTTTTACCCAGGTTCGCCCCCCCGGAGGGTAAAGACCTACTCCTGCTAGATTGTATTATGAAGGTGGTACAATGGGCGAGCTCGGCGGCTAGGCGGCGAGTCGCTTGGGTGTATGATGGAACGTATCTCTACTCGCCCTGCAGGGAGGTTTATATAGGCTCACCTCCCCTAGGGTTTACATATCTCAACCGATTCGGTTAAAGCTTCGGTACTCGTTTAACCTAATCCGACTGGGCCTATCTACTCGCCTGGGCCTTCAGCTTCCAGTCGCCGTTGATCCTGGCGAGGGCCGGGTGCTTCCTCCTGGTGGCGCGTTCTCGCAGATCGCGCGCTCGGCCACGCGGGCCGGATTGTTTTCCTCGTCGAAGTTCAGGGCGCGCCCCTGAACGGTAGGGTTCAGGCGCGACCTGATCCGCTGCTGGTGGTAGCGCAATAGTTCCTGCGCCGTCACCTGCTCGAGGCGAAATTTTTCGCGCTCGGCTTGTTCCTTGCGCACCGCCTCCGCCAGTTTCAGGCGGAGTTCCTCGACCTCCGTTGCCGTGGCGTTAGGAGGGATTGGGGTGGAGAATGGATCCTCCGGCGGATCGGTGCCGGTCGCCATGTAGGTCGCGGCGTGGCGACCGGTTCCGTCGCGGAGGTCGGCGGAATTCTTCGACCCGGAGTCGAATTCGAAGATCCCGAGGATGGAGGGGTCCTCGAAGTCTCCCACGTTGGAGACCTGGGTGATGGAGCCCGCGGGTGAAGCCGCGGTGATGGACCCGGCGAGTGACGCCGGCGTCGCCGAGTCGGCGTCGTCGTTGAGGGCCGCGTCTTCTGCGGCCGCTGAGTTTTCGGCCACGTCGCTGTGGGCCGAATTGTACTCGGAGGCGAGGCGATGGATCGTGCGGATCTGGCTCTCGGAGAGCCGATCGCGTGGCGGCGACTCGCGGATGCGAGCCGAATCCTCCGAGACGATGACGTCGGTGAGGCCGACGAAAAGGATGATCGTGCCGATCGGCAGGATCACGCCGTGCGTGACGGGTCGCGCCGCCGGGACGTAGCTGCTCGGCAAGATTTGGAGCATCTCGCCGATCGCTATCATGCGGCCGGTGGCGACCGTCTCGTTGATGGGCAGATTGGATCTCGCCACAGAACACCGGCCATACCGGCCAGGCCCCACGGTGGGCGCCACTGTCGTGGGAATTGTAACGGCAGATGCTGCAATCGGCAGCGAGTAGTAGAACGAGGGGCAAGGGCGGCCAGCCATCTGCGGTGCGAGATGAGGGCAAAGACACAGGGTTTTACCCAGGTTCGGCCCGCCGGAGGGTAAAGATCTACTCCTACTAGATTGTATTATGAAGGTGGTACAATGGGCGAGCTCGGCGGCTAGGCGGCGAGTCGCTTGGGTGTATGATGGAACGTATCTCTACTCGCCCTGCAGGGAGGTTTATATAGGCTCACCTCCCCTAGGGTTTACATATCTCAACCGATTCGGTTAAAGCTTCGGTACTCGTTTAACCTAATCCGACTGGGCCTATCTACTCGCCTGGGCCTTCAGCTTCCAGTCGCTCGGTTCCTCGCTGGGCTTCAATCCAGTCGCCGTCTTGCAGGCCCACTCGCCAAGTCTTGGGCCAGTCGGAAACGTCCTGCTGGGTATACCCCGGTAGGCACATCCCCATCACATGATGATTATTTTACCCTCTCTTGCCTCAATCTAAGGGCTTGTCAGGTACCCAAGACCCCAAGGATTGATCCAGGTATAGGGAGTGTGAGTAATGACTGGTCTGAAGGTTGGGAACCCCAGTGACAGAAGGGGTAGTACGGCTGTATGTAAGGGATTTACTTGGGATTAACGGTGACATCACTATGCATATCATTAGTTCTCTTTCTTCTATGGATGAGACTAGTAGGTTATTGCTATAAGCGGTTGCGGAGGCAACAGGAATTATGGATGCACTACCCACATATAATTATATTGCTCTAACAATTACATGCATATTTTATTATTATATTTTATTCCCATTAGATGTTTTGCATAGCTACTGGTGAAACAGAAAGCCCCAGGCCATCTCTCTCTCCATCGTCAACAACAACAAAAAGATCACAAACTCTTGGTCTGGTGAAAACACAAGAATTCTAAAACTCCCGAAGGTCCGTTTAAGTAACTTCACTTTGCTTTCTGCTTCTCGAGGATTCGATAAACCTAGGTCTACTAGGGAAAAAGAACTATACTACATCTGTAATCCGGTTCGAAGGTATCACCAGCCACCAGCATAAGACCCCTCGAAGGAGCTCCGCCGCCACTGCCTTCGCCCCGAGGCAACCGCCGAGCTCCACCGCCTCAACCACGAGAAATCGCCACTGCCACGGCTCTCTAGCCAACCGCG